>OX621262.1:5012500-10012500 GCA_951640165.1 Pseudoips prasinana | reverse complement strand
TCCGACATACCCCGTCGCTTCCCCAGCGGCGGGACGATCCATAAAGGATTTCCCCACGTTAAAAAAAAAAGGTAGGAGGTGGTGGAGATGGCCGCCAATAGACACTGAAACTAGCAATTTACTTCCTGCTTCGTGTATGGTAGGTAATGTAAAGGCAAGATGTATGAGATAGATAAGTATAGACGCCAGCACATTAAGCTACCCCAACCTGTAAAATTTCTCCAATTGAAAGTGAACCTTATGCTTTTGTGATTAAGTTACAATTCTATAAAAGAAATTTGACAGATTGGGGTAGCTGGTTGTGCTGGCGTCTGTACAATCGAGGATATATTCAGTAGATCACCAATGGGTCCTATGGGGTGCTCTGTAGCCTAAACACTCTCATAGAATTCCCCTGTCATGCATCATCCACATCAGTAACCTCTCCGATCCGACGTCCGAACCCCAGAGAGGGATACACTCACCTCAGGCAAGAGTTTCAAGTTCGTAGTATTATTTGCTAGATGGCTCAAGTCCTCACTAGCTTCTATAGACGGGCATGTTGGCGTGGTTGGTAGATACGCTTCCTTTCACGCCGCAGGTCGTGGGTTCGATTCCCACCTGAGACAGATATTTATGTGCAGTTTCTGTTTGTCCTGAGTCTGCGTGTAAATTATCTATATAAGTATGTATTTACAAAAGAAATATAGTATACGTAGTATATCAGTTATCTGGTTTCCATAGTACAGACGCCAGCACATCAAGCTACCCCAATCTGTCAAATTTCCCCAATTGAAAGTGAACCTTATGCTAATGTGATAAAGTTGAAAATCTATGAAATAAATTTGACAGATTAGAGTAGCTTGATGTGCTGCCGTCTGTACAAGCTCTGCTTAGTTTAGATCAGATGGCCAAGTGTATAATGTCTCAGGATATTATTATTAAAGTCCGGTGAAGCAGTAAAAGTCTAACTATAACTTAAAGTTACGTTATCTATATATATAAAAATCTATGCCACTTTTCGTTGTAATGTTATAACTCAACAACGCCTTTACCGATTTGGCTAATTTTGGTCTTGAATTATTCGTGGAAGTCCAGGGAAGGTTTGTAAGTAGAGAAAATTTTAAAAAACGTGTAAAGTCATCATCTTTTAGCAATTTAAAATATTTTTATATATAATTTTTTTTTCTATCATTTTTTTATAACTTAGCCTTAACCTTAACCTTATACGTAGCGAAGCACGTACCGGGCCGCTAGTAAAATATATTTTAGTCGTTCAAGCCACGTCTAAAAGTACATGCCACGGTGCATATTGGCAAATTAAAATACCGCATGTTGACAATATGACCTCTCAGATTTGGAGATAATATTTGTAACAGGGGACAGGTTCAATTCTGTAATGGCTTGGGCCATGTTTGCTTTTGAGGCCACTCAACCTCACGAACTCCTGGGAGCAATCTCCCAATTTCCATATACGGGATGTTGACTGAAATAACCGCCATTATAGTTTAGTGTATTGGCCTTGAGCATGTACTTGTGAATGTCATTTATCTATACTTGATATTTGTTGAAGATTGTCCGTTTTGCGTGATTGATGGCCTAGTGGTTAGATCGTTGGGCTGTGGGGTCAGTGATCTCGAGTTCAATCCGTACTTGGCCAGCGTGGTGGCCTATCCCCTCTCTTGACATGCCACGTGGGGCAGTAATGAATGTTATTTATTGTTATAAATGTTATTGTTATTATTAGAAATTCCTTAATAATAACATTAATCATTTTAATGTTGTTTCCGAGTGTGAGTAAGGTCGCCAGAGCTCATTGGGGTGGGGGGAAGGGTCAGCAACACATGTTTGCTGACTTTTAAAGGCCGGCAACGCACCCGCGACACCTCTGGTGTTGCGAGTGTCCACGGGCGGCGATAATCACTTACCTTCAGGTGACTAACTTGCTCGTTTGTCGCCGATGATATAAAAAAAAATATATTTATTTTTATTAGATTTTTGTTATCTCATTTTGTCTCTCATATCATTCTCTCTTATCTTTTTGTATATTGTCTTTTTGTTGGCTTTATTTGTTTATTTGAATAGTTTGCTTAGTTCCATTAACTGGAAATACATAACAAACATAATATAAAAAAAATAAGGACAGAGCTAATGAGCACTAAGAAAAAAAAATAAAAGTCAAAATAATTAGGAAAAGTAATATGGCTAGCAAATGCAAATTTTGTGCTAGAAAACTAAATTAATCTTTCATGAAATGCTCTAATCACACTTGCAAAAAAGTAGGATAACATAAAATGTCTAACGATTACATCAGATCCGGTGGATCCTTCAGATTTATCTCCGTGTTTTTCTTGACATTTTTTATATTTATCGTCAGCTTCTTTAAAAACTACATGCGGGGCAGTCTTTGAGGACTGCCGATGGAACTAAAAGAAAATTACTTTTTAGAAATTTAAAAGTTATTTTCTTTTAGTTCAATCGGCAGCATACTCGGAAAGTAATGTTTATTTAATCCGTTTAGCGAGTGGAAGACGCTACATCCGGTAAATACTCATAGTAATTGATTTCCTCCCTATTGTGGGAATAAATTATTAAAATAGAACTAAATTTGGTTACGCGACGTCCTAGAGAGCGATCTAGACGCGAACACGAAGCGGCGCGGCGCGGCGCGAAAACAACAAACAGTCGAAACCTATAGAGGTGTCCTACGTCACCAAACGCGCGTGCGGTGCGGTACGGAGCGCCGCGACGTGAAGCGAACGCGATCAGTTGGACAGGATGTGGTGCCGTCGTGTTTTTGCGGCGGAGGTGGCTTCGCGAGATGATTCGCGTGCACGTAGGACACCACCACCGCGTCGCACCGCATCGCATTGAATTCGCGTGTCACCGCTTCATAATCGCGTTAGCTTTGAATCGCCTACGTAGGACGTAGCGTTAGGCAGTCCGCTGTAAATGTAATCTAATATAATTACGAAAAAAGTGCACATCGCCGCCAAAGAAGTTTTCACTTAAAAATGCTGCGGTCTTGTGAGTGTATAAATGGCCAGTGTGAATTCAAAAAACTTGAGAGGTGTCAAGGGACACCCGGATAGAACGAAGTTATTTCTTATTATTTATTATGTACAAAAAACCTGTATACACTCAACAAAAATAATCGTCGCGACAGCACACTGTTCAATGCGAAATAGAAATGAAAATATCTGGCTTGCTTTCTATAAGAGTGAGAGAGAGAGAGAGAGAAACGTGCGCACGCCGCACAGCTGCAAAAAGTGTCGTGACAACTTTTCGTAAGAATTTTTTCCGTCCAGCCCCCTTTCACAACGCGCGATAAGGAACTTCGTTCCAAAAAAGAAGACGCTCCATCTATTATTATAATTATATTTACGAATATTCGATCAGGTCACATGGTGCTGACGCGAGTTAACCCATCCCAAAAAGTGCACAGCGCCACTAATGAGGTTTTCTCTTCGAAAAACTGCGCAGTAAAAATGTGCGGACGAAAATTCTAGTTCCAACCTAGAGCTGATAGATAAAGGTCATTTTGTCCCAAGTCGTAATAGAGTTACATTACAGACAATTGTTCGTATAAATGATTATAGTATTGCGATGTTCCTAACCTTTCTCAATTTTTCTGACGGATCCGTTGGCGTGGTTGGTCAAAGTAAAGTTTCAACAGTACAGCTCTTATAGTTTCGGAAAAAAGGGGCTGTGAATACGGACGGACAGACAGACAGACATGACGAATCTATAAGAGTTCCGTTTTTTGCTTTTTGGCTACGGAACCCTAAAAAGACCGTCCTATTTGATCAGGTCACGTGTGCTGACGCGGGTTAAACATTTTTAACCCATCCCAAAAAGTGCACAGCGCCACTAAAGAGGTTTTTACTTCGAAAAAATGTGCGGACGAAAATTCTAGTTCCAACCTAGAGCTGATAGATAAAGGTCATTTTGTCCCAAGTCGTAATAGAGTTACATTACAGACAATTGTTCGTATAAATGATTATAGTATTGCGATGTTCCTAACCTTTCTCAATTTTTCTGACGGATCCGTTGGCGTGGTTGGTCAAAGTAAAGTTTCAACAGTACAGCTCTTATAGTTTCGGAAAAAAGGGGCTGTGAATACGGACGGACAGACAGACAGACATAACGAATCTATAAGAGTTCCGTTTTTTGCTTTTTGGCTACGGAACCCTAAAAAGACCGTCCTATTTGATCAGGTCACGTGTGCTGACGCGGGTTAAACATTTTTAACCCATCCCAAAAAGTGCACAGCGCCACTAAAGAGGTTTTTACTTCGAAAAAATGTACGGACGGAAATTCTAGTTCCAACCTAGAGCTGATAGATAAAGGTCATATTGTCCCAAGTCATAATAGAGGTACATTGTTCCTTGTTGTTACAACAATTGTTCGTATAAATGATTATAGTATTGTGATGTTCCTAACCTTTCTTAATTTTTCTCAATGTTTCTGACGGGTCAGTGGGCGTTGTTGGTCAATACTTGCCTTTCACGCAGGTCGTGGGATCGATTTCCTCCCACGACAGATATATGGGTGCATGAACAAGTCTGTTTGTCCTGAGTCTACCTACGAACAGTAGAAAGTAGTATCAGTTAACTGGTTTCCATAGTACAAGCTCTGCTTAGTTTGTGATCAGATGGCAGTGTGTGAATAATTTCCCAGGATATTATTATTTTCCCACAGCTACACTGACGTGGCTTAATGATGTTGTCTAATGTGTCGCCCCGAAGTACGGAGACACTAATAAAAAACATTAACCACTAAAAAACCACCATCATTTTACCCCACTTAAGGAGCTGACAACGGCCAAATCGGTGGGTCTCCGTAAGGGGCAATTAGGCAGTAAGCTAGTGAATGCATGAAGAGAGCGTTACGAAAAGTGTGATCAGGCGAGGCGAACGGAAGTTGAGAAGGCTATATAAGTTAGTGAAGATAGAAACAGAGGGAGAGCGTTACGTGTCGTAGATTACTGTAGGGGTAAAGGTCATAGCGAGTTACGTTTCGTATATTCAAGTTTTACTTCTGTAGTGTGGTCTAAAGTACACTTGTTTCTTTTTATTAGCATCTCCTGCAAAGGTACGTGACATAATAACATTCAATTTAAATACTAACAAGGTCATCATGGAACACGATAACAAACAGAATAACAGATAATCATACAAAGTAACTAAACACGTACGTAGATAGTTGGATCATCCTCATCATCATCATTGTATCAGCCGAAAGGCTTCCAATACTGGACAAAGGCATCCCCATAAGGTTTTCACAATTTCCGGTCTTACGCTATTCGCATCCAGCAATTGACAGGGACCCTCACAATATCATCGGTCCATCTTGTAGGGGGCTTACCCACGGTGCGTCTCCCGGTACGAGGTCACCGCTCAAGAACTTCTGTCTTTTTCTGATAGATTTATAGGTACAATTTTACTTTAGGCGGTTTTATAAAAAAACAGACAATTTCTTCCAGATAAACGTTGGATGGACTAGTTTAGCGGATATGAATAGCCTGCCTGGTAACGTAAATATATCAATTATAGTTCAGGTAGTTGATAAAATTTATATAATTATACAAGGTGTAATAACTGCTATGGTCGTTATTTAAAGAGCGACCCATGAAATTAAACAAATTAAAGAAAACTAGTTTATCAAAATGGGTTTAGTTACACGTCTATTATAGATGGGTAATTAATATAAAACAAAAAACAGGAATTTAATTCAGAGTCAGAGAAAGTCGCAAATTAGCTACGGGAAGATCCTCGCTGGCGGACATCGAGATGACCCTTGCTCCTGGCCTGTGATCCCGTGCCATAAAGATAAAGAAATACATTTAAAAGTTTCGACTTACTGCTTTGCACTGTCTGCATTTACGAGCACTAGATAACATCCTCACGTTTTTTCTGCGGCGTACGAAATTAAACTGTGCAGTGTGACCTAGCTTACCTATCTTATCGGGATGCGGAAATTTTTGCCGTTGCGTCAGCTAACGAGGTTATAAATTTTGCGCATCAAATTTTAAGTAAGAATTTTAAGCGTTCGAAAGTGTAGTGGCAGGTTACAAATATGATCAGTAACTTGCTACTACATTTTCGAACGCTTAAAATACGTACGTCTTCTTATGTGTGTGTGTGATCTTAACGCGGCATTTGAGCCAGTTACTCATGTGTTCATCAAGTGCACCGTATCGTTGAAAATAACCTTTTAAAATCAGTTTGATACCGTTGCCACACCGGAGTACTCTTTTCCGATGTGGCTAAAGCATTTTACAAAGTCTGTTTAATCCTTAAGCTGTTTCAACCCGAAGAGCCTGGTCATCTCGTACTGGTCTTACGAAACATTCATTCAGGGTGAACCATTAGAAGCCTTATTGTATATATAATAATAGCTATTTTCTCCGTTTCCCGTCCGATTTGAGCAGGAGTTCCCCAAGGCTCGGTCCTCTCCCCGCTTATCTTCTCGGTGTACACTTACTTCCCATTCCTAAGCAAACCCATCTAGATCTCTTTTCGAAGTCATGTTACATTACTCCGGCACAAGTCCGAATGCCAACTATATCTTCATTCTTCAAGTCTTAGGCAAGTGTTATAGGGGCTGGAGAAAGGAGCTAACATACAAAATGCTGATTTCATTTTATTATTTAAAAGCAAACATAAGTAAGCATATATGATGTCTTCACCTTTTATTTATTAAATCCGTCTTTTATTTGAGTCATTAACAGGTCAAATATCCTATATTATTAAACAGGCTATTTATGGATACTGGTGATAACACGATTATGTTATCACTCTCCAAATATAAATATAATACTCTATGAGGAAGATAATAAAACGCGTATTTTTTCCTTCTAATATTTAGATACAAAATTATCATTCTTCCGGAAATATATTCAATTGCGACTATTTGACATTGGTTCTGTTATTGAGCCTAACAATAATAAGCGTCTAGTTTACGTTTTAAAGTTGTATAAATTTGAATCCGAACCTCTGTGCGGTTAACGCAAAAGGGTTCGTGAGTTAGATTCCCAACCGCTCTAATTGGCTTTACTTAGGTTAATTACCAACAATGTAAAAAATTCAAATTAATCTTATTTTTTTAAATATAAAGAGATAAGTTGTTAACTTCAACATTAATTAAAGGAATTAAAGTTAGGCGATCAACACACTGCCACGCACCACGCTGCATGTTGCATGCATTTCAACGCTACTGCGCGTACTTGTGGGAGTGCAGATCTGCGTCATCGTGCGGGTTTTTTACGGACTCAGGTGCGATGTTGCATTTTGTGGATTCATGGCGGCTCTGACTCATTTCATTAAATGCTGTTCGCTGTGGTGACAAATACATGTCAAGCCCTTCCAAAATAACGCACGGCACTGCGGGGCTCGCTGTGCCATACCTTGAGTCTCGCCCCGCACCCACGCGCGGGCTTGCATGTTTCTCCGCATGTAGGCGCGCGATCTGCAAGCCTGTGCGTGAATGCGTTTTCTATGAGTTCTACTACGCGTGTTTTCTATACAAACACAGATGCTTGCAAACAACGTGCACTTGCATACACGTACTCCCGCGCTACGTTGAATGATGCAGTGCAGTGTGCGAATCGCCTAAGAGGCCAGTCTAGAATACTAGATTTGGTAAATAATAATTGGATATTTTTTTGTAGTTGCCGTCTGCGGATAACGGGCCCTAAAGCCTAGAGTCATTATTTCGTTGTAAGCTCTGCAAATTTGATATGTTGGGTGAAGTAAATGCCACCCCTTGGGTCATCCAAAGTTTCAATAACGCGTCAAGCTTAGTCCTTTTGCAATGACCATGATTTCCACCACAACCTGACTATTGATGGACTCATACTTCCTCCGCTTGAGGACCTCTGCAGCGCCCACCGCCTTTAATATATTTCGGATGTGGGGAGGTGCCAATGCAACCATGTTCATGGTGTATCTTATACCAGTAGCTTTCCACGGCTACAATATACCATTGTGAAACCATATGGTCTCTTGAACGGTTATATTTAAATGGAAAACGTGCTGCGTAAATCTGACTCTAAAGGATGCTTTGTCTTTTGCAAAAAGTGTGACGCCAAGTAATTTAAAGATGATGTCGGTTATGAAGCAATGAGTCCATAAAAACTAAATTTAGATAAGCACATTACACACAGATTCAAAGTGCGTAATACGTATAACAAATATGACCTGTAACCCTCAGGTCTTTGACGATAAAATGGCATGAATGATTGTATTTGGACCGATAAAAACTCATTGTAGAATTTTGGACTTCTTATTTCACTTATCTTTCTGTAAAGTATAAAAATGTCGTCGTGATGAAATTTCGGCGGTCAGACTTAAAGGAAACTAGCTATCTTTGCGGGACATCTTATTGTCCATATATTTAATCACCCTCATGACCTGATGCTACGTATAACGTACATTCACACAACTGGGGACCAATGCGAAAGGCTTCCAATACCACCAGCTTCCTAAATTCGGGGAATACTCATAAGTTTCTTAGCCAAATGGACCCCAATGAAACAATATGGCAGGCCATAAAGTATTATTGGGGTTCATTAAACCCTTTTTATCAGTGTGAATGAGATCCTGAGTTCAAACCCTAGGTCGGGACCATGTCACACTGATAGTAGAGGTTTAATTCATGACTGATGGAATTTTACATCGAAATTGGCTAGGTATTTATTAATACTTAAAATATTTACTTCCTTTAAAAAGCAACTTGTTCTTAAATCTCTGCTCTGGCGCAAAAGAGGGATGTCATGCATTCCGAACCTTTTTCCTTTACAGTCAGTTTTTCTCGAGCGGAAGGAGTAATTTTTATCGGTAAGCTTGTTCAATCACATGGTTTTCAGCTATATTTCATAAAAATCTTTCTATCTAATTCATAAAAATTAACTACAGCAAATTTTGCAGTCCGTGGTTTTTTCCGGTAAGGTTATGGAAATATCAAAGCCTTAAAGAGTCCAAGATGATAATGATGACTTGTACGTAATCATGGACCACTTTTTATTCCATCACTCTCATGGGTTTAACAGGAAATTATTTTATATTCTTTTAATTTCAACCCAGGACCTCTATATCTGTATTTGAATGCTCGCTGCCGCTAGACCATCGAGGCAATTGAGGAGAATAAATAAATAATAAAGTGAATTAATTTATATTAGTACACTATCTGCATATTATACAGACAGTTTCTTAGTGGGAAAAGCAGAGCCAACGGATCACAACGGTTAGTGCACTTTCCGCCTTTTATCTCTTTTACGTACATTACATAATATAATACGGAGTAAAGTCATCTGAAATAAAATCTCTGTATAATGCCATCTGAAAATAAGATCGGACAATTTTAGTTTTCAGTTACTTATTACAAAACAAAAATACCGAATTTGATGCAAAATTCAAATCAATCTACCAAAAATTTGGAAAACCTGGAAAAATAATGGCCCCATAATTAGACAAAACAACGGATTTTTCTAAGCAACAGTCTCACTTCTAATCAATTAAATGACCACCAAAAAAATTGGTTTCCATGATGAATCAATTGCTCTTCGTTATCTCATTACCCCCAAATCTAACCCCTCAACCTATTAATAAATCAATAACATCTAACCTCAATCGATCCCAATTCCCGATCAATATGGGAACATGTAAAAATGTGCCTCACTGCGCCTGCGCCGAAACACAGTGACATTAAACAATTACGGCCAATATCGGCGACCGCACAACTTACTGACCAGATATGGAACACCCACGAAAATTGAGATACCTTAATAATAAACCTTATAGCCCACAAAATAAGGAGCAATAGGATGTTATACTGCAAATTTTCGGGGCCTTCTCAAGGTGTTTTTTCTGGTTGCAGAATGTCAAAGTCACCGCGGTTATACTGGGATCGTGGTGTTGAATGATCCTGCAACGTCAGAGACCATTTGTGGCCAGATTCGTACAAAGACATAGTTGTTCCATTATATTCTGGTTCCGGAGTCAAGATTTACGTGCGAAATAGATGATTGATGAACTTTCTGGCCGTATGACCTCAATGCAAGGAAGCGTTAGTTATGCAAGCGCAGAGAATATAATGCAAGGTTGAAATTATTGTACTGTACTCAAAGGGGTCTAAAGTCTGAAGCTAAATATCGAAAAAAATTGAGAATATACATCTCTTAAAGAGGTTAATAAACTATAGGTTAATCAATAAGAAAGAAAATGACAAGATCTATATATATAGATATATCTACTCCGGCCCTGCCACTACCCTCGAGACCAGGAGTCGTCCAGTTAAGAGTGATTTCTGTTATCGCCCATCTCATTAAATGTGATTGACAAGCGAATGACGTCTTGTTGTCTATTATTACACTCTAGTCAACTGTAAACGCCCTTTAAGTTACCGCAAAGATAGACAGGTTCTATATTTAGAAACAGATCTATTGTTCCCGGGGTCACTATGCATATATATTTTGGACCTTAGCCCTTAAGGTCCAGACCCATGCTCCTTAAGTTACTTTTTGCAATATTAGTTATCGTTATATGCTTAGTAAATAAATAAATATATAAAAATGATTTATTTCCTTTAACTCAAGTTAATCTAATGACAAGATGGTTGAGGCCTCCTTTTAGGCATAACATTGCCTGTGTTAGGACGCCCTGCTCTTCCACATTCAGGTAATTGTTTACAGATTAAATAGCAAGTTACAGTTAAAACATTAAAGAAAAATTATCCTAATTAAATTTAATTAAGAACAAATATAATCCAGTCTTTGTTTTGTGTGTGTATATGTATGTGTGTGTGAGGGTGCGTGTGTGTAGGGTGAGTTTTTTTCTCGCGTGCGTGCCGTTAATTTGTTTGAGTTATTATTCTGTGCCAAAGTAATGTTGCCAGACATCATTAGCGTGACAGTAAGGGTCAAGAACGTGGAATAGATGAGCAATGGCAAGATTTCACATGATCTGGACCCAGCATTAGTTGGTTTTGTTAATTATTAATGCGCAAGATTGGGACTCCCTGATTGATCCAGGTCAAATATTGAAATGTATAAGACTAATAGTAGCAGCTTTTATGGGCAACTATGGCACTCAAGTTTTGGGGGTCTAAGAAATTTAAAGTCTAATAACCCCCATGTCACCCCTACAACTAACTGGTAGCAACACATTCCAGGCATTTCCGTGGTTCTGATGTGGTCTGTTTGATCAGCGTGAGAAAAGTCGCCAGCACTCTTTGGAAGAGCGGGTAAAGACCAGGTAGCAGGATACTTTCCTAGTGAAGCGGCTTATACAGCAAAATAAAATATATTGCTGATATTATTATTAAAACTGACGTCAAGAGCTTACATAATGAAATGTAGTGATGGGTAACTCACGTAATTAATTTTATGTTGCTGATGTTTTCAAATAATTAACAAATACGACTCCTTTAGTTATTTTGGTTTTAGTGCTGGTAGTGGGACGAGTAGTTTCTATAGACCATCCTTACCTTATCAACCGGATATTGGCCGTACAAGTTCAGAACAGGACTCAGTAGCTACAGCTCCAAATCAGGAAGTCGGCAGTGCCCCAATGCATTGTAGACCTAAAGCAAAAAGTTGCTACATCCACAACTCATCACAGTAAAATCAGCATTTGCTGTGCTCGTAGTATCAGCATACGTCAGCAAAAAGGGATAAAAGGAGAAAAAGGACGTATAGAAATGATCCAATATACATTGGGATATATTATTGTCTTGCGAACCAATGTTTTAACTTTTTATTATTAGAGCCATTTTAACCAGCATGTGGTCCAGATATTTGCCGCCATTAATGTAGCTACCATCCCATCCACCATAGTATATATAAGGGATTTATGGGCACGCGACCGTGTGTAGGGAGTACTGGTAAGACTACATCTGAGCACCAGATTGGCATTGCAAAAATCATGACCACTTATACTGTATCTGCAGCGGCACATTTGATTTCGGCGTAAATTTTAAGTTCTCCACACGGGCCTGGTCAACTTCTACCCCTTTGGAAGATTCTACGTGGGTTCTAAAAGGAAATGCTGCATAATCCTATTATTACTTAATAGTCAGTTTTCTTAACTTCCCTGTACTGTGTGGAACAACATTTGATATCGAGAAGAAAATCTTAAAGAGTTTTCGACGTGCCATGATTTATTGTCAAATCATTGGGCGATAATGATTATGAAGACTTACATTTGTTTGTATGGTCAAAGGTCCTTAATCCACGCGATCTAGAGTCCATCCGAGAAGCGACTTCATTCCCACGGCGGTACCGGATGCTGCGATCACTACCAGGATTATATAGGTCTGGGACATACTCGATATATCGATAAAAATAATTTAATTTTAATTAACGTAAAAAAATTCCATTTAATAAATATATTCTTGACCTCGGATATAAATTCACGATGGGGCAGTAGTTGAAGATTTGTGGGTATTTTGTTTTAAATTTAGATATCTACTCAGACCTGCAAAATAAGAATATTTTTTTTGGAAATCTTTACAGAGATGAGAGTTTGCTACCAAAGTACAACCGTATGTTAATAATGTCCTTCGGGTCAAATTTCGGCCTTGGCGGCCTGTCTCAATGAAGTCTAGCCAGCGGCGCGGGATATATTATAGTGCACAAGTCTATGCGCAAACTCAGGGGCACTTTCTATTCCATCACTCTCATGTTCAATGGGATGACTAGCGATACGACGGGAAAGAGGTTAGTTACAGGACCGACGCCTATTCGTGCTCTTTGAGGTATGGTGGTGCAATACCGCCATCTCACAGACTTTGGGCTGATATTGAGACATTTCTTAACAGATAAAACTGAAAATCATTTTTTGAACCACCTGTGATATTACCTGCGCTTGAACACGCTACCTCAAGACCATAGAGAGAGTCACGTAAGTTTGTACCCAATATATATATTAAATATATCTCAAAAACATTCAAAATTAAATGACTTGAAAATTAATAGCTAACTGTGTTTTAAATAATCATAATTTTTATTTGTTGTAAAGTGATGATGTAAAAATTAAGTTTTTACACGTCACATCCATTACTAGGAAATTAGGTATGAATATTCTATCAGAACAGTTAAATCATGTGCAAAAAAAGCAATTAATGTCCACAGAAAATTAATTTAAAATGATAAATTTGTTTTTCATTGATTATATAACTTTATTTATCAAAATGTAACTGCTAACTAACTAGGTATAACACAATCCAGTCATAACGGGCGATATGAAAGGTTATTATTGTTCATATCTAGGTGCTCTCATCGGTCCAGAATGATAAACACTCATATAATATCCTCCTAGTCGAATTTCGGCCGGTCTCAACAGAGATTAGCCATCTGCGCTGGACATATTATAGTGCTCAAATGTGTGCGCAAACACAGGAGCACTTTCTATTCCATCACTCTTATGATCCGATGGGATGCCTAGCGACACGACCGGAAAGAGGTCAGGTACAGGACCGACGGCTTTACGTGCTCTCCGAGGCACGGGGGTATAATACCGCCAGACTTCGGGCTGATGCTGAGAAATTACTCTTTTCACAGAATAGTCCTAAAATCACTTTTGGCCCGACCCGGGATTTAAACCCCGTTCTCTGCGGGTGAACACGCTACCGCTAGACCAACGAAGCAACACTTTAGAGGTGCGGTCGGTCTATAGATCGGGGACCAAATGAGTACTTAATCAATACCTAATTATTAACGTTAATCTACATTGTTGCGTGCCTACATTATTTATATTTTTGAAAGCCCCGTCAGTTTAGTGGAAGTATGTTATACCGCAATTAATGAGGTCCTAGGTTCAAATCTTGGACCAGGGTAAAAAGTGTTATTCGCCTGATGTTTAGTAGGTAAGAAAAACACTATCCAATACCAGTGTGGAGTCTGGAAGATGGCTGTGTTTGTCGCCCGTGCCTCGCTAAGCACTTACATCTCTTGGTCATGCACCTTAGTCACCAGTCGTGAGAAATAGCCGTCCTATTGGATTATGAGTGTAAGGGAATAGAGGGTGTACTAATGTTTCCTCACTCATGCACTATAAAGGCTTCTTTCCGTTGAGATGGTCAATTGGTCCATAGCCAGAATTCGGTTAAGAACATTACTAAAATAATCCAACCCTTAAAATTATCTTGTGTACATTAATTTAATTTAATCTTATCTTAAACACACGTTCTGGAACGTTCCATTTTATCAATTAAAGTGTAATAAAAAAAAGATTTTACTTTGCAAACTGTCACAATTAAAATTTAACATAGCAACAAAAAAAACTGTCATCACGTGCAATACACTGATTATTTAGTCTTGATAAACTTCACAATTCTTTTTGTCTCTATCTGTTGTATTTGTTTTGACATTGTGTGAATGGGATAGAGGATAATGATGTCATCTAATGTACAGTTCCGTCGCCATAGTGTCTGGTAAAAAATCGGCGTCGCCGCTAAATTGTGAATGTTTGTTCTCTTTGTAGCTATTTTTGAATGTTCAGTGACATTTGGAGATTTATTGTTGAAAAGTACATTTAGTGCTTCGTTTAATGTTTTTTGGATAAAGACATGTGTGCGACCATTCCACTCCAGATTGTTAATAAAATCTTTTTTTAAGTATACTTATTGTGCGCTTGCAATATTTATACAGTGTGATATATCACGTATCACAGACAAGCAAATAAAAATCGGTAACTCAATTCATACTTTTTATGATTTTCTAGTCGTCATATGCACGTGACCCGCGACAATTAAGACCACTAACTACTTCTAGTCCCAGTTTCGCTTCACGTACAGGACAACTATTTGTGTGACACATAAGTTCGTATTCTGAGTTTGAGAGGGTCTTCCATATAAATGACGGACAATTATATCTTTGTAAAATACCCCGCAACATAGAGTATATTTTCCGTAGTGCGGGCATTGTATCTAGATAGGTATCTATTCTGACTGCCTCATGGCGATGATAGCTGACAGGTTCCATATAAGATGCATGTGGAAAAAGATAAGCTGATCGTACATATTAAGAATTAACTTACATTAGTCTTAAATCTGTACTAACAGATTTTAAATTTGTTTTAATTGATACATCATCGCAAAATCAGAACTCATACTTTCAGTAAAGTCTGGATTCGTAACAATCAACTATATCTCCTTATTCGACTTTGTTTATAAATCCAAAACATTTTCTTTATTAATTGTAATGTTTTCATTTGGATAATTTTGACCAGTTTGCATAAAGAACATCATAATATATAACATATAATTAAGCTTCGGCGTCACTAAGTTCACTCAATTATCCAGATATTTTTTATTAATAGAGGAGAGATTAAAAGCAATTTTAAAGTCGTCTTAGCGAAGAATGGAAAGAGAAAAACAAATGAAGGAATTGTTGACGGAAATAAATCTTTTCGAAACACTAGAAAACATATTGAACACTTTAAAGGATACGAAAATTTCATAAGAAACATCATTGAAGGAAAACTAGTATTGAAAAGAGTTATGCCTGGTAAAATAAGAAGCAACCATAGCCTGGCATAGAAATCCTCTTTGTTGACTTAAGCTTGCAAGCTATAATTTGAACAACATCGATCTGCGATTTTGTGTACCAGATTTTTGAAGTTATACTTCTTTTGGCGCGATGGAGAAAAATGATGAGAGTGAATTTTTACGATGCGCGCGCACACCGACACTAAAAAATTTAACAGCATGAAGTTAGTTCTAGGTGGTATGAAAATTGATAACTATGTTCAAGTTGTATATTAAGAAGTATAACTTCTAACGCGTGTACATAAGTACACACAAGTTTTTTTTTTTACTTTTGGCAATCTTGGAACTTTAGCTCCCAACTGTTACGGACGTGGAAATGAGTGAGTCAGTTTAATTGAGGATTAGAGAAGGTATTTCTTGGCTATTAATGAAATCTAGTATCCAGTCAGATACCATTTCATCAATACTCTTGGTTTCTATCCATATCGACACAACTAAGGGTATCGATATAACCCCCAACACTACCAAGAAATAGGGTCATTCGCCCTCCCACAACATATCATTTTAATTATATGCGTTACAATCTTTTCATCATGCCAGTGTTCCACACTACCACATCATCTTCTTTTTTTTTCGCAAACGGTTGGAGGCGTAATCGAGGGTTCAAAAAATGGGTCAAGAGTCGGTGAACACCCGAAATTGGGTCGTAAGTAATTGATTGATTTATTTTGATAGTCTCTTTAGTATTGAGATGATTTGTTCAAGGACTTGAATATGAGTCTTCCTGATTTCACACTAGCAATTTTGTTGTTAGGATTTCATGAAGGATATTAAAATTAGCTTTATGATTTCGTTTATTGGGGTTTGGTTTCCTTTGTTTGTAATTTTGTACTGAATCTTATGGGAACATTTCTTTCGGCTTGGTAAAGGTTAATCTTTATTTCCTAAAATATTACCCAATTATATTATCCAAAACTTTACGAAAAGTAGCTGTCATCTCTATTGACATACATTGACTTTGACAGTGTTTACACAGGCAGTAAGTACAGACGCCAGCACATCCAGCTACCTCAATCTGTCAAACTTCTTTTACAGATTTTCAACTTTATCTCATAAGCATAGGGTTCACTTTCAATTGGGGAAATTGGACAGATTGGGTAGCTTGATGTGCTGGCGTCTGTACAAGATTTAGCGCTAAATAAGGCACATCGCGACATTGTTTCATTTTCTAAATATGGTGTAAAGTCGAGATTTTATGTGCAAAAATACTGGATTTTTAAAATAAAGTCGCCGTTACCGTGAATTGCGATTTTTCTTGTTGATTCCAAAACTCCATAGAAGTCTCTAGTAAAGCGTTCCACCACTTTATTGGGGTAGATCTTTGACTTGACTATGGCGGACTTTACTTGTCTTAGACTCTGAATAAATGATGAAAACACTGTATTATGTCGAGTTCATATGAAAATAACTTGATAAATCAAATTACTAGACACTGGAAAATAATCTAATCAAATGAGTCCATATAAAAAAGGACAAGTTTGCCCAAAGATGGGTTGTCTGTCCACCTTACAGAACATGGTGTAGGTAATGGATAGGTCGCATTTATATAAAATAAACTTAAACCTTACCGATAGAGTTTGCATAGAAATTTTCGATTGTCGTCGTGGTCTGGATGATTGGATATATTGTTCGAAAGCAGTTAATATTTTTTTGCAAATTCTGAGTTGCTATGTCCCATACCAATAGCAAGAGACGCGGCTTAAGAATTTGTCAGGTATAAGTTTACATCCTGTATACTATACATCATGTAACTTAATTAACGCACATCCTGAAAATAGTTCATTCAGAATCGTTTACTGAATCGATTTATATAATATATATTTTTTTATTTCAAATTAATTAAAACTACGGAAATTATTGTCATATTAACCCTGTGCCGTCAAAACATATTGAAATGGACCGTAAGTCAAAGTAATAAGACTTTTAAAATCACAGTTTTATTTGTATTCATGCAAATTCCATCATTCAATACAAAATAAAGAAAAATAAACTTTATTCCCAGAAACTAATTTATTAAATAAAAATGCATATACATGTTAAATTAAAAAATCAGTGTATGTATTATGATTACAACATAATATTCTAATTGGAGTGTTTGAGGGTGTGCGTTAATTACGTTACATGTTGTATATTTCTGCGCATGAATAAGGATGTCAGAGCTTATTAGCATATTGGTCGAACACTGTTAGCAGCTAGCATTGCGGGACGAAGAGTTAACAACGCGTGTGTAATGCCATCACGAGTGCCAGCGTCATAGACTAGGTAACCGCTTACCAAACGATAAGTCATCAGTAATATAAAAACCAACTGGCATTCCCTTTAATCTATACATATAATAAAATCGTAGGAAAGTCGAAACTGTACATTGAATATTTTTTAAAAAGGATACTTAGGGCGTGATCTACAATCGATATCGAAGCCAAACATATAGTTTTTAGAATTTTTGTCTGTGTGTCTGTTTTTCTGTATGTATGTCCGGGCTAAACTCAAAAAGTACTGCATGGATTTACTTCAAATTTTGCATGAATATTACTAAGAGGTCGAGTCAACATATAGGCTACATATTATTACGCTATCACCTACGGGGGAAGAGCTGTGACAATTTATAAAATTTAACGCGGGTAAAACCGCGGGGCACAGCTAGTACTAACTAAATTGATTCCTGCTTCGTCATCTTCCGACTCATCTGTCACTTTACCACTACTACAAATCAAACGAACCAGGGGTGGCAATTGGATAACTGACAACCCTCATAAACAATTAACGTCAATACAAAAGCGTTATAAATATCAATTGTGGGAGTCCCGCATGCAAGTTGGTGGCGGTTGAGGCAGCCCTGATCGGGTCGCGCGATTAATGGAGCCAAGGCTAGTGAAGGACAATGTTCCCATCCGGCGAGTGACGGGAGGGGGGAGGGTGCTGTCAAGAACGTCGTATAAAGTAAATAAATAACATGGATATCTACATACCTATTCAAGTTTATTATTGGTTTAACCTACTTATTACTACAACTATCTGTAATGGACAAAAGATGAGTTTTAATAGTACCTACCCATTATTCGCAATGCGAACCACACTGTATCTCAAAAATTGTTCCGCAATGTGTGGCAAGATCTATAATAAAATTCCAGAGGTAATAAAAGAAATGCCATTGCCTTTAAAAATAATTTAAAATCATGGTTAACAGAGAAAGCATATTACTCCATAAGTGAATTTATGGCATAACTTCTTTAATTAATGCAATTGTAATAATAATGTAAATAATGATAATGTAATAATGATAATTTAATAACAAAATATTTATAATAATGTTAATATTTGCATGTCAATAAATTGGCTGAAGTTGTAAGGAACTGTAATCTACTATATAAAAATAAGTCGGGTTTTCCTTCCTGACGCTATAACTCCAGAACGCACGAACCGATTTCCACGGTTTTGCATTCGTTGGAAAGGTCTCGGGCTCCGTGAGGTTTATAGCAAAGAAAATTTATAAAATTTAACGCGGGTAACACCGCGGGGCACAGCTAGTTAGTTATAAGACCAATTAAATGTACCAACTTTACTGCAAATAAAGAATATGAATATATGAATGCGAAGTGTAATCTAATCTCAAAATTGGGACTATCATTAATTTAATCGTCCGGCGGGTATCGAACTAAAGGTCTTGTCACAGGCGCCAAGAGAAGTCCACGGCAGGTTCGGTTTATTCGGTGCGAGTCCGACATACCCACCCGATGACACGTTTTGCGGGTGGCCTGCGTAAGCATTCCCCTGCCTTAACAAAAACAAGATTAGGTATAGTCGGTGCGATTCCTACATACCCACCCGCTGACACCTTTTGCGGGTGTTTTTTTTTTTTTTTTTAGTTCAGTTTTACGGCTCGGGCTTCTTCGGCCTTATGAGCCTTCCGTAAAATATATTTTTATTTCATATATTTTCGTCATATCAAGTAAAGTCCGTCACAGTCAAGTCATACGTAGTCCTTGTCCTACCCCAGTAAAGCAGTGGAGACTTTACAGAGGTTTATATGGAGTTTTAGATTCAACACAGAAAATCGCAATTCACGGCAATGTGGCACTTTCCTTCACTTGTGTACGTTGTCGAATATGTTATATTTATAAATCCACCATATTTACACATAAAAACTCGTTTTTACCAGTTATATTTATTTCACCAGTTTTTGAAAATGAAACAATGCCCCGATGCGTCTTTTTCCACGTTGGCGCCAAAACTCGACCTTTTGGGATGCGCCGGTGTTACTACGGACAATCTGCCATTAAAAAAAAAATAGTTTTATTGATTGGCGGCACGTTTTATATTTTGGCGTATTTAAACCTCTTTAACTCTTTAGTTGAGGTTTTACTTAAAAAAATAGTTTTATTGATTGGCGGCACGTTTTATATTTTGGCGTATAAACCTCTTTAACTCTTTAGTTGAGGTTTTACTTAAAAAAAATAGTTTTATTGATTGGCGGCACGTTTTATATTTTGGCGTATGAACCTCTTTAATTCTAGAGTTGAGGTTTTACTTAAAATTTACCAATGTGTCTTGACTATTACTTTAATAAATATGACAACATTATCTGACTTAAACCTAATATGTGGTTAAACTAATTGAAATTACATACACTATAATATATATAATACATCACACTAATATTATAAAGGCGAAAGTTTGTGAGTGTGTGAGTGTGTATTTTTGTTACTTCTTCACGTCTAAACGGCTAGAGCGATTTTGATGAAATTTAGTATGTAGCTAGTTGATAACCTGGATTAACACATAGGCTATAATTTATAAAGATTAAAACGCGGGTAAAACCGCGGGGCACAGCTAGTACATTATAAATTTTAAGTTGTTAAGTATTACACGTAATTTTGTCACATTTACGTACGATTATAATATTGTTAAATTATGACATAGTATATGGGATCTTACCAATAACTGACTATTTTTTTTTTGGATATAGATAAATAAATATCTTAGGATAACGAACACACCGCCATCTATTCCCTAACTAAGAGGAGCCTGTACTATGGCAACCAGACAACTTATAGACATACTTATACATTTTTAATCACATGTTGTGACACCTTAATAAACTGTTCATTTGATTTTAATTTTTAAGTGTTGTATTTAGACTAGCAATAATGTAACAGTTACTGGTTGTCCTAAATAAATAAATAAATATATTTTATAGATAAATTACACCCAGAAACAGAACAAATAATCGTACTCATCACAAAGATTTGTCCTGGATGGGGATCGAACGCACGACCTATGGCTAAGCAGTAAGGCAGAATAGTTACTATATAGACCAAAAAGCCATTCAATATTATGTATAAGTTTTAGCTCAAACTATAATACCAACCTCAATAGTTTTCCGACTTAGAATAGAAAGCAATGGCAAGCAAAAAATGGCTTCATTTCCTAGATCAATGCCGTTGGATAGTAATTAGAAGTCACCGGAAGTGCGTGTGGGGTCGCCCGCATCGCAATTCTACAGCATCTATATATAGGGGTTAACATCGTGTGTGGTCTAACGAACCCCATGATATTGTATACTTTGGTAGGGAGCGACCCTTACAAGAAACCTTAGGAAATAGGTCGTAGCATTTGAAACCTAAGTATTGAGGTAGGTCTCGTAGGTCCAGCAGTAGCGTTTGCAGATTAAATGCTACTCCTAGATTTGGCTTCGGCAGCTAAATTCACATTGTCATTTTAAGGAACGGTTTCTGCATTAGGCACGCAGGCTTCTCTTGCAAGAACTATATAATTTATACACGAATCATCATATGAGCTGAAAGCCCCCGCAGTTGGACAAAGGCGTCCCTCAAGGATCTCCACAACGACCGGTCTTGCACTGCCACATCCAGTGTCCTCCCGCAAACCTTAGAAGAGCTTCGGTCCAGCTTTTATAGGGCTTTTTTCGTTTGATTTTAAGTGATATCATATTTCATTACAAATAATAAATGAATTTATTGACTTACGTTTATCTATTCCGTCTTGAATAGTTGCATATATTTACTATCACAAATATCTATAGATATACAGTCCAGAATATTAATTCTCACTTGACCTTGGCAACATCGTGGGTGGATAACGAGGTTTCCCACTAATTTAAATTAAAATTATATTATGTTTAATATTAAGATGTGGTTTGATTGCATAGACAAGATGTAGTGACATTTGACAACCGAATCATTGGGCATTTGTCTAGGCCAGTGTTTTTCAACCATCGATTTTTTCATCACGCGACCCCCCTACCCCTTTTTAACCTTTTTACTTTGTGATACATATCCAAAAATTTTATTAGTTTTCATAGGGTTCGGATAAATACATCATTGAAATTTGTGTAGAAAGAATTGGAATAGAAAGCTCTCTAACAAAATTTAATTTATCATTCAGAGGTTAGGTGGGTGTCAAGAGACACGCTGCGTCTTCCGGTTCCTGGTCACCATTAAGAACATTTCTGCCCCAACGTCCACTGATTCTACGAGCTACATATAGATACTTGTTACGTAGATATTTATATACTTACAGAATAACAAAACAAACGAGCAAGCGGAACATATTCTTACCAATACAAATATTAATTTACAATAAAATAGTTTCAATCGGTCAGGAAATTGTCAGTAATAAACTACTATTATAACTGCTACGCACCAACTGTAGTAATTACATGCATAATGACGTGCAACGTGTAGGCTTAGTTTAGAGCTAACCTTAACGCCAATAATAATAAATTTATTTATTCAGATAAGTTCTAATCTGCACGAAAGAGATCGACTTAAATAATATTAAACCTGGTTAAAATTGAGCTCGTAGAGTCCAAACTCTATCGCTTCTTGAATGCTGCCATGTCATACCGGATCTGATATACTTCCGCAGTTGAATCCACAGTGGCCGTGTAATAGTGTTTTGACATTATTCTTCTAAGTATTTTACCAGAAAATAGCTCCAATCGGTAATTGGCAGTCATAAACGGCTGTTATGATTGCTACGCACCAACTGGAGTTGGACACTGTCATTTTAAGCATAATGACGTATAACGTGTAGGTCTTGTTTAGAGCTACCCCCTTAATCGTAATGCCAATACTAATTAATTTATTTATTCATACAAGTTTCTTGAAAGTGATAAACTTAAATAACGATCGTAAAGAAGTCAGGTACAGACGCCAGCACATTAAGCTACCCCAATCTGTCAAATTTCCCCAAGTAAGATGAATGAAAGTGAACCTTATGTGTATGTGATAAAGTTGAAAATCGATAAAAGAAATTTATCAGATTGGGGTAGCTAGATGTGCTGGCGTCTGTACATGATCGACTTTTTTTCGTATTCTCCGAGGCATCCCCAATGCCTGTTGCACCACCAATTTTTTTTTGTAAACTGATTGAACAAATCTTATAAGGGACAGCATTTCCAATAAAATTCGGTTCACAAATAACGTTCAAATCGCGTAACAGACTGATATAAACACATACATGTCGGCTTAATAACCTCCTCCACCTTTACCGAATTATACCGAAAGACGCACTTTTTATCTTTATTTATTTAATTGGGGTCTTTATCCCAATGGATACGCCAACCCCATCATGCCTTATACTAACTACTACAAAAGATGCCTTAAAGTTAATTTAAAAGAAGAATTTTAATCAATATGATACACCAACGCGCTAAATATTTTCGACACATCTGTCTTTGGTTGTACTAAAATTGTTTGAATGAAACCTACCTGTAACATATTTAAATTGTACTTATTGATTAAAATTCTCCTTTCCTGTTAGTTCTTGACACAATCCATCAGCAAATGATATACATCTTCAAGTACATTGCGTGTGTTGCAGTTGGGAGAACTAACTTTCTTCATGAGAAACGCAAACTTTGCTGATGGATAGTGTCCTTACAGCTAAATTCACATAACTTCTACTTAACCTACTATTATTAAACCAGGGTACTTGAGGAAGCTCATTTTGAACTGTTTTATACCATATTCCTTTGTCTATCGACTTAATGTTAAAATGTTGTTTCCAGCTATTAAAACATTTTCTTTTAAATTTCGACATATATTCTACGTAATCTGGTACAAAATGCAACTCGCTTCCTTCCTTCGCTGCCAATTTAGAAGCACAGTCAGCCTCCTCATTTCCCCGTAAACCAACATGTGCTGGGACCCATTGCAACTTCAACTCTGTTATTTTCAATAAACTTGAAAATAAATTTTAAAATCTCGTAAGCTATCGATGTAAAGACGCACTTAATTACGTATCCTCATGTCAGCCAAAGTACGTCAACTGCTGGACAAGAGCCTTCCCAAAGAATGGGGGATATGCCATAATCGCTACGCTTGGCCGACGACGGGTCGGCGATCGCAGTCATAGTTCACAGAAAAACGCTGCTGCCCGTTACAATACAATACAAATACTGTTTATTGTATACCAAGATTTACATGTAAAGTAAACAGTTGTATTAAATATAGTACAATGGGCGGTCCTATCGCTAACTGCGATCTCTTCCAGACAACCTTAGGATGGACAAAATCAGCAAGAAGAACGATTAAACGAGTGATAGGGGTGGAGCCCGTTCTCTGGTGGGTATTCCCCCACGGAATAAAATGAGGTGATGTTATACTATGCCATCACCCCACAACAAATACGTATATTGTGACAAAATTGTAGGTACTCCAGCTCGCCAGGAACGTTCTCAACGGATATTTGTAGCCGGAATTGGGAGATTTAAACTGTTTGGTTATTTGGACAATTAATAAGATAACCTGTGGCTTATGAAGTAAACAACTACATAATCTTATCTATACGAAAAAACCGTTGCAGCAATTGTTTTATTATTTTTAACAATATTCTTCGAATGTATTCCCATCACTATATCAGCCGAAAGACATCCACAAATGGACAAAGGGCTCCCCTAAGGATCTCCACAATGGCCAAATGTATTCTACATAAAGATAAATAAAAAAAAAACTTAAGTTCCATTATTTACGCATTGTATATTTAAATGGTACCTTTATTACTTGTTTGAAAAACCTAGCCAAATGGCAATTACGTTAAATGACATTAGGTATATATTTGACATGAAAGATCGTTTGATTTTAAGTGATATCTTATTTCATTACAAATAATAAATGAATATATTGACTTACGTTTATCTATTCCGTCTTGAATAGTTGCATATATTTACTATCACAAATATCTATAGATATACAGTCCAGAATATCAATTCTCACTTGACCTTGGCAACACCATGAGTGGATAACGAGGTTTCCCACTAATTTAAAATTAAAATTTTATGTTTAATATTAAGATGCGGTTTGATTGCATAGACAAGATGTAGTGACATTTGTCAACCGAATCATTTGCCATTTGTCTAGGCCTTCACAATCATAATTAGATCACGATATACATAAATATATTGAAATGTAGATAAAAATTTCAAGATTCATGTTAACGACAGTGTGATGGACGGTTTTACGAAATAAATATTTATGCTTTTATCTGTTTTTCTTTGTATGTTTGTTTTGCTTTGTATCTTGCTTAACGCTATACATTTATCGATTATCTGCTGTGCCGTATAAAGTGCACAACAAACAGGTTTTACCAATTATAAATAAAAACCCAGAACCTAGAACGTGGGCCTGAGGAGTCAATGAGCGCAATATTCATACCCAAAACGCGCACCACAGGCTCTTCAAATTCAACTGCGTAGTATATTTAATAATCTCGTACCTTAAACGATGGAGGGAAACCTCTTCAAGATGTTCCTAATTGTATGTGTAATTTGCCAACCTGCACGATGCCTGCGTTATGGTCTATGGCCTATCCCCTACTAAGACCACGATACTGAGAATTTACGTTTAACAAAAAATTACAAAATCACTTTTTTCGCCCGACTCTAGCTTTGAACCCAGGCCCTCAATACCTGCGGTTGAACACGCTGTTATGCCGCTTGACCAACCAGACAGTCAATAATTTTATATTGTGAAACTTATCGACTATTCGTTTATAAAAGATCCTTTGTAATTGTTATTCTTATCGCATCTTTTATAAAACGTTCAAGATGTCCGATAATAACTCAACCTAAATAGGTCATTGGCTAGGTCAGGTCTCATTTCAATGACATCATAATCTATCCGCTTGGCAACTATCTATGACTTCACATGACATCTATGTCTGTCAGCAAAACTAGCGGACATCCGGAAACAAACTCTAGCTACCACTCATAATATAATGAGGTAGATATAGATTAAAATTATATATCAACTGATAAAAAGCTAAACCATCGGAGAAAGCATCGGGGGTAAAATAAACGAGCCGCAACGGACAATTGGAATAAGAAAAAGATTTTCAAATTGGACGAATACTTTTACAATCTACCCGTTAAACCTATTATTGCGATACGTTTTCCCACTTATCCGTTGCGATTCGTTTTTTTTAATGCGAGTGCATTAAAAATTCGGATGCAAAAAACGGGCGTTGTAAGTTAGACCTAGATGTCTGTCTGTGTCTGTGTGTGGCGTAGTAACTCTCAAAAGGATAAACCGGTTTAGATTTTGTTATTTATTTGTTTGTAAGGTGAATTTTCTGCGTTCTTATTTATGTTTGTATGAAAATTGGTCCAAGATGTCCGCCGCCACAAAATGGTGGCTAACATATTTTGATACAATTCTCTCAATATGGGTATCAAATGAAAGACATTGACTAGCAAAATACTGGACATTATGATAAATTTCAAATTCAAGATGGCGAAAAACATATTTTTTCCATATATACTATGCAAACTGTCGGCCGCTTCTGAAAATGTTTATTAAATAAATAAATAAAAAAAGGTTTTATTCACGTAGACTTAAAAAAGCGCTTGTAAATAGTCAGAACATGTTATAGTAATTTAGTTAAGTATACATAATTATTTTAGTTACATATTTAGGTACACGGATTGTTACAACATTTATGAAAATTATTTTATAATAGTAGATATTAAGTTATTGTCAAGGATATTATGTTTAGGTTTAATTACCGAAATTTATAGTTTAAGCTACATATTTCACTACATACTGTCTGAATGGTTCTGTCTGTATTAAGGTACGAATTGAATATTATTATTATGGCGGACCTTGTGTTTATAACGACGATCGCGCGTTAATGCTACCACCGGATCCAATGCGCCCGGTTTCAACACGGACCAGTTGAGACGGTCCGGCGAAACATACTCAAACGAGCATGAACACGAGATTTAAAGTGATTATTTAGTAGGCAAACTCAATATCTGCTCGATCGGTCCCTTGTCCGTTGAAGTTTCATTATGTATCCCAGCCATTCCCAGCACACATTTAGATTTTTGTTGTTTTTGAACAATATGTGTGCCTATTTATTAAGTCTGCTACCTTTAGTAAAATGAACATCAGGTCTCCTATTGCGATACATGCCTCCGCTAAGCAAATTTCTCAAGCCGTTATAGTCAAATGACATCACGAGGCAATGACACTTTATCTGATCACAGCCCATACCGGGATCGCTGTGATCCGCTCGGACAATGTAGGAGCTCGGTAGGAGGCTCCTCTTGCTATTATTATAAATATGTTCATTGTTTAACTTTAGGCAATACGATAACAAACTTCCCAATGACAAAACTGTCAACCAATAAATTTTAAACAAAAATTATAGCCAAATTGTGTATCAAGGCAGGTATTATAAAGACTTCCCAATGACATGAGAAAACTGTCAATGAAATAAATTTTGAAACAAATAAACTTGAGAGGTATCAAGGGACACCCGGATGGAACGAAGTTATTTCTTATTATTTATTATGTACAAAAAACTTGTATACACTCAACAAAAATAATCGTCGCGACACCACACTGTTCACTGCGAAATAGAAATTAAAATATCCGGCTTGCTTTCTATAAGAGAGAGAGAGAGAGAGACAGAGAAACATGCGCACGCCGCACAGCTGCAAAAAGGGTCGTGACAACTTTTCGTGAGATTTTTTTTCGTCTAGTCCCCTTTCACAACGCGCGATAAGGAACTTCGTTCCAGAAATTATAGCCAAATTGTGTAGCAAGGCAGGTATTACAAAGACTTCACAATGACATGAGAATACTGTTCATTAAATAAATTTTGAAACAAAATTTAAAGCCAAATTGTATACCAAGGCATAATACAAAGTTTCTGTGATAAAACTGCTTGTGCTTGTTAAATCTACTCATTGGATTTAATAAAACGCATTTAGATAATAAATTTGTATTAGATGTTAAGTTGATCCTAATATTATTTTAAAAACGGATTCCTACCGAGTTTTTTGTGCTGTCACGTCATGCACTGCACGGTAGGGAAAAAAGAACCGGCCAAGTGCGAGTCGGACTCGCACATGAAGGGTTCCGCAGCAGCAAGTATTTCAGTTGATTAAATGAACGGTAAATTGCGGTTTACGATTAATGTCGCATTAAAAAAAAACTACTTACTAGATTTCGTTCAAACCAATTTTCGTTGTTAGTTTACATGGTAATGTACATCATATATATTTCTTAGTTTTATCATTCTCTTATTTTAGAAGTTACAGGGACACTCATTTTTCCACTTTGGAAGTGTCTCTCGCGCAAACTATTCAGATTAGAAAAAAAAATTTTAAGACCTATTCATAGATAACCCACATGTATGGGTACGATGAAAAAAATATTTTTGAATTTCAGTTCTATGTATGGGGAATCCCCAAAATGATTATTATTTTTCTATTTTTGTGTAAAAATCTTAATGCGGTTCACAGAATACATCTACTTGACGATCACCGTAGCCTAGTTGGTAGCGCTCCTGCTTACGAAGCTGGTGGTCCTGGGTTCGAATCCCGGTAAGTGCAAATATTTGTGTGATGAGCACGAATATTTGTTTCAGAGTCATGGATGTTTTCTATGTATTTAAGTATTTATCTATCTATATAAGTATGTATATCGTCGTCTGGTACCCATAGTACAAGCTTTGCTTAGTTTGGGGCTAGGATGATCTGTGTGACATTGTCTCTAAATATTATAAAAAATATTATATTATACTTACGAAGTTTCAACAGTACAGCTCTTATAGTTTCAGACAGACAGACATGACGAATCTATAAGGGCTCCGTTTTTTGCCATTTGGCTACGGAACCCTAAAAACGCGCGGTGACTACGGCAACCCTCCAAAATGGCAACGTTTTCGAAGCCTTTGGGGGTGGCTTATGTCCAACAGTGGACAATATCAGGCTGATGATGTATGTATGAAATCAAAACTTGGATATTATTGTTGTCTTGTATTTATTTTTCCAATTGTCCAGTTAGTTGTAATAAATAAATACACAGGACATTTCACATAGCGCCATCTACCCCAAACTAAGCAAAGCTGTTTGTGTGTGCATTCGTGTTCTATGAATACTAGACAACGGATTGAAATACTTATTTACTTTTTATTCTAATACATGAATACGAAGCTCGGGAAACACCCAGACAATAACAAACTGACGTGTTCATGAACATAAATGTGCCTTGTGTCACTGTCTTGTCCGCGAATGGAACCCACAATCTTTGGTTCACTACCGAGTCACGGCAGCGTTAATCATAATACAATATTAAGAGGCTGTTAACACCTAATGTATGGTTAAATGGGTGTGGTTGCGTCAATAAAGAGTGAACAGAAAACCACGAAACAAGTTAAAAAAGAGAGTAAAAAGCATTCACTTATAACAATATGTATTCTACGAAAAGGAAAAAAAAAGCTAAGACAACTAGTCTTTTTTTTTTTAGTGAAGTATATTCCATATATTTTATATTACAATTTCTGAGATAGACCAGTAGCATGACGGTAGCACACCAAAACATAGGATGTAATGGGATTCCCCTGTTATTTTTCGGGTACAGGAAGCACATGCCAAAATTGAAGTATCTGTTTGTAATGTCAAAATAACCGCCTTTTACTAAATACGTATGCAAGATATAATTATAGCAAAAATCAATTATAAATTTTATTTTTGGCTGATGTCCAAAATGGCTGAACCGATTTCGATGTGCCCTTTGATACGGAGTAATATATGAAGGCAAAGGGTATCTTTTATTCATAAAGAAATATTGTTATTAGTAAAAAGTCGCAGGTGACCGCCAGTCTGACGTAAATTATAAAAGTGAAGCCGATATGAATGTTATACGGACCCTGCTCCACAGTGCAAAGTGTCATTATAATGATATAAATTGTAATGCAACTTTGTATTTTAATGGACATAATAATGCTTTTAACTGCAGCTTGTTCTGAAAGGCGGGGTAAGCGCCCTTAGATAATAAAATAAGTACTCTGTTAGAAACTTACAACAAACATTAACCTTTCTGCATAACAACCGAATCAAACAATTTATAACGGACCTTGCCGAAAGCGTTTCATATTACATAAAAAATAATATCAGCCGTAAGCCGTTCATTGCTGGACAAAGGCCTCCCCCAAGGATCTCCACAAAGTAGAAACGAACATCTCAGCACATGCACTTCCAGCTACCTCAATCTGTCAAATTTGTTTTATTGATTTTCAACTTTATCACATAAGCATAACGTTTACTTTCAATTGGGGAAATTTGACAGATTGGGGTAGCTTGATGTACTGGTGTCTGTACAACAATTAATTTTCCTAGTGCTAGCGAGCGTTATCTTAAATCGGTTCACAAATAACTGAGAAATCTCGAAACATACTTAAATACCAACAACAAGGTCAAACAATCGAATAGTTGATTACTAGTGCGTTTTGATCTTTCTGGTTGCAGTCGTTGGTGTCATTCTAATAACTGTGACAGTCAATCCAAAATAATTAATCCCATTAACTGGGATAAAATGTCTCAGTTATCTATAGAATGACAAATACAAGAGTAATTAGCGACTAGATGACGAAATCAGTGATATTTCTATGCACTCCCTCTGGATAAACTGATGGGCCAGCTAGACGATACGAACGGATAGAGTGCAGGGGCTCTACCGGCTAAGTCGCCAAACATCGATTTCTTAAATGGCGTACAAATAAATAAAGGTTAAAAATGACTTAATAATCGTTAAATCGGCTTCAACGTTGTCAATCGATTGCGGACCATTTATGACGTCGGATGGAAGCCGATTTAACAATTGATTAAGTCATTTTTAACCTTTATTTATTTGAACGCCATTTTTTATAGCATAGATGAATTTTTTCAATATTAAATATAATAAATAATATTTCATACCTGTATCGGACATTTTTAAATTGTAATTTATTGTATTAATTGCATAAAGAGTGACATTTTGACTTACATTTAAGATTTTTAGTTTTTAAGATTTTGCATGTCATAACTTGTGACCAAACATGTGGAACATCATATGTTACATCAACACCTATTATTATGTACCATGTTTTATGAGCAAAATAAAATTATTCTATTCTAAGAAATCGATATTCGGCGACTTAGCCGGTAGAGCCCCAGGTACCTACAGGACCGACGGCTTTACGCGCACACCGAAACATGGGAGTGTAACACAAAAAATATTAGCTGCATACTGTGAATATGATGATCTTCCTTGGGCTACCTGGGATTTGAACGCAGGACCTCATTATCTACGGTTCAACATACCGCTGGACCAACGAGGCACCTATCTTGTAATATCTTGCGATATTACGAACTTCACAAACGGCCATCTGATCCCAAACTAGGCAGAGCTTGTACTATGGAAACCAGATTTCTTTTTTATATCAAAGGGCGACAAACGAGCAAGCGGGTCACCTGATGGCAAGTGATCACCGCCGCCCATGTGCACTCGCAACACCTGAGGAGTCGCGGGTGTGTTAGTGTTGCTGACCCTTCCCCCCACCCCGATGAAGTCTGGCGACCTTACTCACACGCAGAAACACAACATTAAGTTATTAATGTTATTATTAAGGAATGTATTCGGCCAGATATCTGATATACTACTTATCATCATATCAGCCGAAAGACGTCCACTGCTGGACAAAGGCCTCCCCCAAAGATCTCCACAATTGCCGGTCTTGCACTATCCGCATCCAGCGATTTCCAGCGACCCGCACAAGATCATCGGTCCATCTTGTAGGGGGCCTGCCCACGCTGCGTCTTCCGGTTCGTGGTCGCCACTCGAGAACCTTTCTGCCCCAGCGGCCGTCGGCTCTACGAGCTATGTGCCCTGCCCACTGCCACTTCAGCTTGGCAATTCTTACGGCTATGTCGGTTACTTTGGTTCGCCTGCGGACTACTTATAAATACTTATATAGAGAACTTGTTGTGCCCGCGACTCCGTCCGCATATTTTGTAATGACTCCGTAAATATTAAATATCTCTAATATTTTGTCTTTTGTCGTAAAGTTATAAAACATTCACAAAGCCTTACATATTTCCACACAAACGTTCATCCCCTATTCCCAATTGTTATTTTACACCATTGAAGGTAAAATTCTAACAAACTTTAGATGTCATATTTATTTATATCGAATCGACAGCCTAAAAAATAAGTTCCAAGCTTCTAGCTGTTTAAATGACGATACTTTCATACAACTTTTCACCCGTTTCAAGCACTTGGAACCCTTTTTTCGCATTAAAAAGTAGTCTATGACAGGCTCTAGACTAGGGTTGTAACGGATCTTCGCCTCCGCTTCCGGTACTGCGGAAGTTCCGCATGAAATCGTACCTTCGCCTCCGCCTCCGCATCCGCTGTTTTTTTGCGGAGTTATAACGGAGGTTTATTTACGGCATAATCATATATCTCTGCATCACCCAAAGGTCGACTGGCAGAGAATGCCTTTGGCATCAATTCCACCTTTGACATCATCATCATCATATCAGCCGAATGACGCCCACTGTTGGACAAAGGCCCTTTCCATTGCTCTTTCCTCTTTCAGTGACCTTGTGCCGCCTGATAAGCCCCATAGTGAGCGATGACGTCTCTGTTCCGTTAGTCATCACTGGCAACACACACTGGTTAAAGACTTTCGACTTGAGACACTGCGGTATTTGGGTCGAGAAGATATTAAGTAGCTTCCCGAACGCTGCCCAGCCGAGTTGGATTCTATGATTTACCTCCTTTTCGAAGTTGGACCTACCTAGTTGGATGATCTGTCCTAGGTAAATAATATAGTTCTCTACAACTTTGAGGGCAGTCTCCAACCTTAAGTAGAGTGGGTGCAACATGGATGTTCGACATCATGTTCGTTTTATCCATGTTAATTTTAAGACCCACTTGTTGAGTGACTATCCTGAGGCCATTGAGAATTGTACCGAGGTCTTCTAGGGTTTCAGCCATGACTACTATATTGTAGGAAAATCGAAGGTGGGTGATGTACTCGCCATTGACATGGATGCCAAATCCTTCCCAGTCCAAAAGCTTGAAGACATCTTCCAATGCAGCAGTGAACAGTTTCAGAGATGTAACATCTCCCTGTCTCACACCTCGCTGCAAGTGGTTAGGTTCCCAGTTCCGGTCCGGGAGTCGCACTGACATAGTGGTGTTTTCAATATACCGGTAGTCGATTTGGCATTTTTGGAGAGACCTCAGTTTACTGCCCAGGTTCTGATCGAATCAAAGACTTTTTCATAGTCCACAAACACTAAGCATAATGGCTGGTTATACTATTTGGTCTTATTTATGTGGTCTGGAAACCGGCTTGTTCGGGAGTCTGGAAGTCGTCATACCTGCGTCCGAGACGATTCGTAATGACTCTCGAAAACAACTTATAAACATGGCTCAGCATTGTGATGGGTCTGTAATTCTTCAAGAAGGTTTTTTCGCCTTTTTTGAAGAAAAGTACCGCCTCACCTCGGTGCCATACTTGTGGCGTTTGACCTTCTAGTATGACGGAGTTCAATAACTTCTGAAGGGCCCGTAGAAGAGCTAGTAGCTGTAACTTGCTGTAACTTCATCATCACCAGGCGCCTTGTTGTTCTTAAGCTGTTTGAGAGGGATTCTTATCTCGCACATGCTGACGTCCGGGATGTCTTCGGTGAAGTCTCGAGTTAGTCGTGTTCTGGGATCTGAGGCACAACTATCAACAGGTGACTGGGTTCTCGTATACAGCTGTCCATAGAACCTCTCGATCTCTCCCAGCAACTCAGGTCTAGACGTGACGATTCTGCCATCCTCAGTCTTCAGCTTCGTCAGTTGGCTCCGTTCAAAAGACAGTTCTCTTGCTAACACTTAGAGCCTTTGTTCCACTCGATGGCTTCTTAAAACATTTTGTATTAATTGGGCGCGTGTCGCGAGTCAAAGACTGTCTAGATCTGTCTGTTGAGCTGCCGGTATCTGCTAGCATCATCAGAGGATGTCAAAACCATTTTCCGTCTTTCTTCCTTTAGCTGCAGGGTTTAGTCAGAGATATTTTTGGTTCTGTTTGTACGGCGGGCCTTAAAGACCCAGCCGTATGGACAGCTTCTACGAACCTGTCGTGGTATGACTCCACTAGGTTTTGCAGTTTGAGCTGAAAGGGTTCCGGGTTTTCGACGTGGATGGGTAAAGGTCGGAGCATAGACTTTATCAGTCGGGACCTCTGGAGCTTGACATTAAGGTTCAATAAGCCCCGCCTGTATTGGCTCAAGCTTTTAACCGTATTGATCACAAGGACGTCATTGAACATCTGTTTTATCGTCGACAAAATAAAGTCTATCTCGTTTTTTGTTTTACCTTACCCAGGTCCATATGCGGTTATCCGGCTTCTTGAAAAAGGAGTTCATCATAAAGAGTCCCTCCTTCTCTATGAAGTCGAATTGAAATTGCCCCACTTTCAGCTCATTCTTCATTTCTTGAGATTAAAAAAATTTAATATTACTCATAAAATACTATTTTTTCACATCCACTTTCACCTTCGCATTCGCATCCGTTAATCTCCGCATCCGCGGAGGTGAAATCCGTCACCTTCGCATCCGCCTCCGCCTCCGCTAAGTGGCCTCCGTTACAACCCTACTCTAGACTATCAGTACCAAAGTACCAAATTTCATTTAAATCGGTTCAGTAGTTTTGCCGTGAATGCGCGACAGACAGATAGACAGTCGGAGTTACTTTCACATTTATAATATTAGTAAGGATTACACCCAGACTCAGGACAAACAGACATGTTCATTCACACAAATATCTGTCCTGGGTAGGAATCCAAACTACGACCTGCGGCTGAAAGACCAGTATTTACCAACCACGCCAAATAATAATCAAATCCAGCTTCAGCATTAGAATAGAATTATTTTCTGAGCGTCTCCCCACTCACTTACTATAAAAGTGTTCGTATTATTACAGCTATCCGTGTGTACAATCACCTACCTACAGTTATAAAAGCAATATAAACAAAACTTAAAAAAGTTTGATAGATAAAGTTTTTTATGATCTACAAGAATATTTTGGGAATAAATATATTTAGTTTTAGTTAATTTAAGTTTTTAAGCCGCGTTGTTGCGCCTTGTATTGCATATCCGATTTGGGTAGACTTGAATCTTAGCCTACAAATAAGACCTAACATGTACACAGTTTGGCAATAAATAAATCTTTATCTCTTTATCTCTCACGTCTCGTATTGTTACTTGTCTCGTTTGGTCCCGTTTATCGATATTTCAATATAAAGTAAAATCTCCGTAAAATTATGACTGGGCGAAGAAACAGGAATCTGTTCCTGGTGGTTCTTCTCAATAGTAATTGTTTCTGTAATTCTATAACTAACTTCCCAGTCTATCCGAGAAATGTCTACGAATAAGTTTAAAAGAATTATAAAAGCCAAATTCTGTAGCAGGGCTTACTCCTACTCTATTATAAATTACATATCACTAATGACTAATCATAAATGTCGTATTCACAGACGACATTTCAATCATTGTGACATCTCAAAAAAAGTACATATCAATATCTGATCATGAATTGGACATTAATAATACTATTGTCAACATTTTAGAATGGCGATCAGCCAATAAATTAAAAACTAATCTAGACAAATCGAATTCCATACAATTTAATCAATCGTAACACTACAATTTTAAACTTAATATTAACAGGGTAAAAGAAGTCTCACAAACAAAATTCTTCTGGAAATCTCCACTGGAAAGCCCATGTTGATAATTTGTGCAATAGGATAAATAAATTTGTTTACGCCCTTAGCCGAATAAAGAAGGTCACAAATAGAAAAACAGCAATAATGTCGTATCAGGCTTATATAGAATCTATAATACGATATGGGTTGATGCTTTGGGGTAACTGCACAGATAAGAATAGAGCGTTCATTGCACAGAAGAAATGTATAAGGGCAATTTGTGGAATCCGTCCTGACGAGTCATGTAGACCACTTTTTAAGAGTCTAGGCCTATTGCCACTACCTTGTATATACATTCACGAAATTTTTAATTTTGTTTATACTAATAAAAACTGTCTGCATTTCTTTTTGCCTCGAATTTACGAGGCAAAAAGAAATGCAGACAGGCTTTTTATAAAAGATATACCTAAATCGGACAAGTATGCGAAAAGTTGTCTTGTTATGTGTATACGAATATACAACAAAATACCAAAAGAACTTAAATTAATAAATAACCTAAATGTTTTTAAAAATAAACTGCATAAATGGCTGAACAGACATAACTTCTATGACGTAAGTGAATTTTTAAAACATGGCTGTACATCAAAATAATATTCATTCAGAAATAATTTTTATAAATTAATTATATGTAATGTTATTAAATTTAGGTAAATTATTAGGTATAACTGTAATTGACATTTATTTTATTGTTGGTTGTATTTGTAATATTGACATATTTTGCATGCATTTTTACAAGTGGACACTTATTATTATAGATAGAACACTGTACCCAACATCTTAATACCATGTTTATTGCAAATAAAGAACATGTCTTGTCTTGTCTTGTGTTGTCTACTACAACACTTCTCATTATTTAAGCGACAAAACAGTTTGATATTGAATCACCCTAAATTAACACATTTAAATACAATGTAATTTTATGTTGAGAAATAAATATTAAAATAAAGGATTTCTACTGAGTTTTCTGGCAGTGTTTCTCAGTAGCTGCCACGTCATGTACTGCACGGTAGAGTAAAAACATGAAATATTTTTATGGAATAAATGAATTTTGAATGAATTGTTGTCGATGTTTTCCATTGATTTATTTATTATAATAAACCGCTAGTACCCTTATTTTAAGTTTTTATGTATCATAATACTGCATTTATCAGTGGCAACCCTACTGATAATATGTACATTTTATCTACAGAACAGAGGGGAATGAGGTGTCCCATGTCGTCGTGTTTTCTATCAACATGTCATTTAAACAGTGAGGTGATTATGTCTTCTACACCACAATACTAATTTTAATGTCACATCTCTCTCTAATATATATATCTCATATGAAAAGAACAGGACATACATATAACTGTCAAACCACTAAGGGTCAGCGCAGACCGAGAGGAGCGCAGCGGAGAGGATTTTATAAAGGCACTAGAAAATCAACTTTAAATTATTAAAATAAAGTGCATGTATGCTTGAACATTATAATGCGAGAGACTGCGCGAGCATTTTGTCAGGTTCAAGCATATAGGCTCCTCAGCGGCGAGGATCGCTTTGGCCCCTTAACACGTCATTGGTGATCCCGTGCAACTGATCACACCCTCTCTTAGAATTCTGTCCTTTTGCTTCAGCGGCCCCCTGAGCTGTGGCCCGAACCCTAAAAGGGTGGCCTCGGGTATTAATTCTTTAATTTAAGCTACTGGTTAAGAGCCTTCTGCGCTAGCCAAATGCTCATTGCCTTCAATTCTTTAATTTTAATATTGTACAACTAAATTTCAAAATAATAGATACATTTTTTTAGACTAACTATATTTTTGTAATTTTTATACTGTATTCGACTATGTTTATGTACTCGATTGTGAACTTGACAAGTACAAGTGTATGTTAATATCCAAGTGCTGAATAAATTTCATTATTTCATTTCATTATATGCACTTTATTCCTATAGGTCTAAAGTTGATTTTCTAGTGCCTTAATAAAATCCCCTCCGCTGCGCTTCTCTCTGTCTGCGCTGACCCTAAGACGAACCTGGCGAATAATTCGTTAGCAAGTTCTAACGTGTCGCTTTTTAAGTTTTAGACATCTTTAAAATGAGTTGTAAAGTGCGGGTGGGAATCGAACCCACGTATAACGGGGTATCCGGCCCCATGCATGGCCGGCATGTGCGTTAGACTCGATTTTGTACAATTCAATCTACAATTTATTTATTTATTCATTCATAGGTCCTAAGAGCCACAGCTGAAAATTTATTACTACTTTATTACAGAGCAAACAGTATGCCAATTTCTAAGAACTCAATATTACACTATGTTTGTAGAAAGCACTATGTTCGTATTGAAAATATAATTATATATCTAGGGACAATGTCACATAGATCATCCTAGCCCCAAACTAAGCAAAGCTTGTACTATGGGCACAGAATAAAAAGTACTTCTATGGGTACCAGGCGACGATATACATACTTATCTAGAGAGATAAATACTTACATATATAGAAAACATCCATGACTCAGAAACAAATATTCATATTGTATATCAAATAAATGAACAGACGACTTGTGCAACACTCTGGTGATCAGAGAGCTGGCACGTTCCTCGACCAACGCATAAGATTTGCGAACCAAAGAGGTAACGTCGCTAGCTTTTTGGGCACCTTAACCACAAATGGCGACTTGAAAGCGGTTTTTTATCGGTAAGTTACACATTTATTTGTAATTTAGTATTTTGATTTTAAGTTTAAGTTTATAATGATAGTTTTACTTTGTACGTAAATTTTATCTATTTCCAATGTTTATATATTTTTATCAGTATAGTTTTGTGCATGAACATGTCTGTTTGTCCTGAGTCCTGGTAATTATCTATATATGTATGTATTTATTAAAGAAAAGTAGTATATGTAATATATCAGTTACCTGGTTTTCATAGGACAAGCTCTGCTTAGTTTGGGATGGCCGTGTGTGAATAATGTCCCAGGATAATTATAATTATTTTTACTCCGTATTTCGCGCCAAAACTAAATTGACATAACAAATATTGTCCTGTCCTTTACGCAATAATTAAGTTTGAAAGAAATGCATTGATATTAAAGTTAGTGTCATCATGTCACGCAAATTACGTCAACTTTTTCTTTTTATCCTCTGGGGAGGCTGGACAAAAGCCTCCCCAGAAAGAAATCACACTAATACTTTATAGGCGAAAGTTTGTGAGTGTGTATGTTTGTTACTTCTTCACGCAGAAACTACCGAACGGATTATAGCTTATATGTATATCCGTATAATAATATATTAAAAGGCTATCTATCTATACATATAATAAAATCGTAGGAAAGTCAAAACTGTACATTAAATATTTTTTTAAAGGATACTTGGGGCGTGATCTGCAATCAACGTCGAAGCTAAAAATATAGGTTTTAGAATTTTTGTCTGTTTGTCAGTATGTATGTCCGGGCTAAACTCAAAAATTACTGCATGGATTTACTTCGCATGAATATTACTAAGTGGTCGGGTCAACAAATAGGCTACATATTATCACGCTATCACCTTCGGGGGAGTAGCTGTAATAATTTATAAAGTTTAACACGGGTAAAACCGCGGGGCACAGCTAGTAATTTATAAAGTTTAACACGGGTTAAACCGCGGGGCACAGCTAGTATGTCATAATCGCCACGCTTGGCAGACAGGTTGGCGATCACAGATGGTCATAGTTCACATAAAAACGCTGCTGCCCGTTCTCTGGTAGGTATTCCCTCGGGACGATTTCTACGCCCCCCTCGGGATAAGAATAGGTGATGATATTCTTCGCCGTCACCACACGGCTAGTTTAGTTTGTATAAAATAGAATCGGGGGCTTTATATGTGTCAGTCGCCTCAGAATATAATTACCATTCGTTTGTCACAATGCAAATCAATGTCCCAAGGCTACTTTTTGTGCATATTTTTGGCTTGCCAGACGAGGCGCAGACGATGACGCGACGCAAGTAAAAAGTACTAAATAACTAAAGTACTTACTTACTTTTTTATTACACTTCAACTGAATGGAGATAATTGTGTCCCTGCCTCGTTGGTCTAGCGGTAGCGTGTTCAACCGCAGATAACCAGGTCCTGGGTTCAAATCCCGGATCGGGTCAAAAGTGATTTTTGACCCGCTACTTTTCGCTAGTCGTCCCAATCGGATCTTGAGAGTGATGGAATAGAAAGTGCCCCTGTGTTTGCCCACACACTTGTGCAATATAATATGTCCCGCACAGATAGATGGCTAGGCTGAAGACACAGACATGTTCATGCACACAAATATTTGTTTTGGGTGGGAATCGAACCCACGACCTGGGGCGTGAAAGTCAAGCATTTACCAACCAACTGTGCCAGTTGGCGTGGTTGTACTTATGATATATATGTGATATACTTTTTAAATATAAGCGTTTTTAATAATAAGTGACGTTGTTGTGTCTATGGCTTCAAAAACAGTACAATATGACTGACAGGTTTGCGTGCTCTCTGTGGCAAGAGAGTGTTATACTGCCAACCACCAAAGTGCGAGCTGTTACTTCTTACTTAGTTATGGTATATACGCGATAATAACATGCGCTCAGACGATCATAGATAGGGAAACGAAAGGTAAGACCATCTACATACTCAGTGACAGCCAGGCTACATTAAAAGCCCTGATGTAACACGAAATCGGATCAAAATTAATCCCGAACTGTATCACTGCTCTGAACAAACTTAGCACTAATAAAAAGTCAAACTCGTATGGGTACCCGGCCATACAGGAATAGAAGGAAAAAAAAGCAGTTGCACTGGCTAGGAAAGGATCTGAAAGTCGGTTCTGTGGACCAGAACCGTGTGTAGGGATGCCTCCAAATTTAGTAGGGGCAATCCTTAAAAATGAATCCACAGTTAAACATAATCAAATGTGGACCAAACTCAAGAACCTAAAACACTCCAAACAACTCCTAAAAGGAGTAGACAAAGCTGGTCCAAAAAGCTTTGGAAATACAGCAGAAACCAGCTACGACTGATAGTCTTAGTATTCACGGGCCACTACGGCATCAACTATCACCTACATATACTGCGACTGTCGAATAGCCCGAAGGACCTGTGGGGAAGAAAGTGAAACAATGCTGCATATAATATGCAAATGCGGTGCATTTGCACAGAATGGCTATCCTGGGACTGGCATATCCAAAACCGGGAGACTACAAGGATCTACCCCTAACAAGCGTACTGGACTATGTGCAGACTTCATTCAGGGCTCTAGGGATATAATAAAAACCAGTGGGAGATAGTACAAAAGATCCTGAGAGGTCGAAGTGCTGTACGCAAGTACACCCCAACGAACATAAGATAGTTATGGTATGGGCAGTGATTACCTAGACCTACCTATTGTCAGAATAGTTCAAGCCGCCCAGTAGGCTTCTGACTTGGCTAAACGATTATTGTCTAATAACTACAATCGGGACCGACAGCCTAACGTGTCCTCCGAAGTACGGAGACACTAAATATGATGTGGGTCCCGGCCGATTTCGGCCACGGCGACCGCTTCTTCTCCTACTGTAGCTGACGTTCATGTGCTCGCATGTGACTTATGTAGCCAATTTTATTTGAAAAAATCCTCGCACATTGCGGGCATGTGAGCACACCATCGTCATAATTGTTGTCTGTTTGTCCTGAGTCTGGGTGTAAATTATCTATATAAGTATGTATTTACAAAAGAAAAGTAGTATATGTAGTATATCAGTTATCTGGTTTCCATAGTACAAGCTCTGCTTAGTTTGGGATCAGATGGCCGTGTGTGAATAATGTCCCAGGATATTATTATTATATTATTAATTGTAATTGATCGCCACAGGTGGTCTGGCTTTCAATTCATCCCGCTTGGTATCCAGCTCAGCGCGCCTTCCAGACTCGAAACAGTCGACTTTGGCCTGGACTAAAGTCCGCCATTCTGACCGTTTGGCTGCCCGCTGTTCCCATTGCGAGGGCTCTACGCTACAGTTCTTCATGTGGCGCTTAAGCACATCTTTATACCTGAGGAGTTGTCCGCCATGCTTTCGCTTGCACTCCTCAAGTTCCGAGTAGAAGATGCGCTTAGCCACTCGCTGCTCTGCCATGCGTGACACATGACGGCACCACCGAAGCTGTCACCGCATGAGATAAGCCTCAATTCCATTAACATTGGATCTTCGCAGCACTTCTGTGTTCCGTATATAATCAGACCATCGGATGTTCATGATCTTGCGTAGACATCTGAGGTGGAAGCGGTCGATCATTCGGATGTGCTGGCGGTATACAGTCCACGTTTCGGCAGAGTATAGAATGTTAGGCAGCACGACTGCCATGTAGACCGAGATCTTGGTCGCCAGTTTTAGGTCATGTGAGCGAAAGACCTTGGTATCCAGTTTACCGAATGCTGCAGCTGCAGCATTGATTCTGCTGTTTATCTCAGCTTCAAGGTCGCACTTGGATGTTACTGTGCTCCCCAGGTAGCGAAACTTATCGAACTGCCTTAGCTCGTCCTCCCCGAGTTTTATGTTCAGCACCTCATGACCGTGAGTATCTAGTAACATCACTTCCGTCTTTTTGACGCTGACTTTTAGACCAAATTTTCGGCAAGACTCGTGGAAATCGGACATAAGGTTCTGCAGACCTTCTGGGGATTCCGCTACGAAACATAAGTCATCGGCGTACGTGATCTCGGTAACTACAGCGTGTGATACCTTTGTGCGGGTCCTAAGCCTCGCAGGGTTGAAAAGGTTGCCATCGGTGCGGAAACGAATACGGACACATTCTGAAGAAGTTTGTAAGACATCATTGACTACAACTGCAAAGTACAGCGCGAACAGTGTGGGCGCCAATACGCACCCTTGCTTCACCCCACAGGTAACGGGAAAGAAGTGAGACTGTTCGTCGTTGAGAGCGACACAACACTCCATGTTGTCGTGCAGGAGTCTAAGTAGTCTTACAAACTTATCCGTGCATCCCAATTTTTCCAACACCATCCACAGTGCTACTCGAGGCACGCTGTCAAACGCCTTCTTTAGGTCTACGAAACAGATATATAATGAGCGACCCTGTTCTCTGCTTTTTTCTTGGAGTTGGCGCACTGAGAAGATGGCCTCACAGGTGCCTCGTTCAGGTCGAAATCCAAACTGTGTTTCAGGCAGGAGCTTTTCCGAAAGATTTATAAGGCGGTTTAAAAGTACTCTGGCAAAGACTTTTCCTGGGGCTGATAAAAGCGAAATACCGTGGTAGGAGTCACAGTCAGAGCGATCTCCCTTGCTCTTATATAAAGCCCTAATGCGAGAAACTTTAAAAGTTGAAGGGACCTGTTCTTTCTCCCTCATAAGAACAAAGAATCTCCATATAGCCGAATGCAATTCCTCACCACCATATTTAAGTAGCTCTCCTGGTATAAAATCAATGCCAACCGCGCGGTTATTTTGTTGTTGTTTTAAGGCAAGAACAACCTCGTCAAGTGACAGGGGCTCATCCAGCTCAATGGCTGTCGGAAGTTGAGTAAGAGAACAAACGTGTTCCCAGTCAGTTGAACGGGCCACGTTCAGCAGAGTGTTGAAGTGTTCTGCCCATCGCTCAAGTACTTCCTCCTTGCTTTTTAGAAGGCCTTCACCATCTGCAGGTTTTAGAGGCACTTTTGCAACAGAGGTCGTACCTGTCAACTTTCTCACCTCGCAATAAAACTCCCCGAGCTGGTTTGTGTCAGCGAGCCACTGCATGTGACGTGCTTTCTCTGGCCACCACTTATCTTTTATCTCCCTCGTTTTTCGACGCAGCTCCAGGTCACTTCGCCGTATCTCCGCAACACCTGCGCTGTTGTGCGTACCACTGTATTGCCTAAGGAGTTTGCGGTGTGTGTCGATTGCGCTAGCCAGGACTCCATCATTCTCATCAAACCAATCCTCGTTGTGACGGAATTTTGGACCCAAGGTAATTTTGGCGGTGTCTAAGATATGAGAAGATAGGGTCAGCCATGCGCTTTCCACATCACCACCCCCAATGCTCGTAGACAATACAGTGGTATTTAGAGCTTCGGCATAGCTCTCTCTCGTCTTACGATCGTTCAGCCTTACCACGTTCAGACACGCAGGCTTGGATCTACCGGATCTGTAAGGACGTCGGAGGTGGAGGTGCAGCTTAGTGACAACAAGCTGGTGCTCAGTCCAGCAGTGAGCACCACGCATGACATGGGTGATAAGGAACTGGGAAATATCTTTTTGCCGCACTATTGCGTAGTCTATCAGATGCCAATGCTTGGACCTTGGGTGCATCCACGTGGTTTTGTACTTGGCGGGAAGTCTGAACATGGTGTTCATGACCGTTAGTTGGTACTGTGCACATAAACTGAGCAGCAGCTGAGCATTTTGGTTCATGCTGCCAACACCGTGTCTACCCAAGACTTTAGGCCACGCTTCGTGATCTTGATCTACTCTGGCGTTAAAGTCTCCAAGCAAAAGTATCTGTTCAGATGGACGTACTCTCTCAATGCAGCATGTCAATTCTTCGTAGAATTTTTCCTTGATGTCATCAGATTTGTCAAGCGTAGGGGCGTAGACACTGATGACATTAAGAAAATTGTTATCGTCCAGGTGAAGGCGCCATGTGGACACGCGGTTCGAGATGTACACCGGACACTCTTGTAATTGCCTTACAAGTTGATTCTTGATCGTGAATCTAACGCCTGACCGTCTTGGTTCTGAGGCAGCAAGACCTTTCCAAAAGAAAGTGTATCCCCCGCCGTGTTCCACCAATTCTCCTTCCTCCGCAAGATGTGTTTCACTGAGGGCAGCCACATCGACATTATAGCGAAGGAGTTCCCGAGAAACAATGGCGGTTTTCCGTTCGGGACAGGCGCTGTCATCACGATCGAGAAGGGTTCGCACGTTCCACGCACCGAAGGTCATGGCAGATGTTCTATTTGTATTTATGTTTTTGTGGCGTCGACCGCGATTAGAAGATGCGGAGGCAGCCGCGGTTACTACCCTCCTCGAACTTTAACTTACTTTATTTATTTCACTTAAAAATAGAGTACAATGGTGGTCTTAGTATAAGGTTAGTCACATCTATTTTACTGATGAACAGCATGCGAAATGTTTGTTTGTTATATGTCAAATTTTACACAAATAATATAATTAATTAAATAATTCGCCGATGGAATAGAATGATTTTTCCAGGAGCCACAGTCTGAGATGGTTTTTGAACTTTGCCAATGAAAGATCTCTAATATTTTGCGGCAAAGCATTAAATACTTTCACACACATAGCATAGGAACTTTTTTGAAATAGTGTTGTATTAGGCTTACAATTTATGACAAGTCTATCACCATGTCTTGTGTTGCGAGGAAAAACATCTTTAGCTCTAGTAAATAACTGTGGCTGCGTTTTCACAAATACACCAATTTCAAAAATGTACAAACATACTAGAGTCATTATTTTGAGTCTTTTGAACAACGGTTTACATGAGACATACGGAGGAGTACCTGTAATTGCTCTAACGCATTTTTTTTGCAATAGAAATGCTCTGGTTATGTCTGTTGAGTTGCCCCATAGTAAAATACCATACCTCAAGATAGAACCAACATGCCCGTGATATGCCATTAACACCGTTTGTAATGAGGCAGTTTTTCGAAGTCTTGACAAAACGTATACAAACCTATTGATTCTATTGCATATTTGATCAATGTGCAATTTCCAATCACAAAAACGATCAACTGTTATACCTAAAAACTTCACACTCTCTACTTCGTTAACTTTATGATCATTGTATTTTATATTTAGTAAATTTGATTTTCTTCTTTTGCTCAAAAATTGAATAAAATGGGTCTTGGTCAAATTCGCGGTCAGATTATTTTTGTCAAGCCAATTAATTATATTTTCTATGGTATTATTTATTTCTATGTCAAAGTTATTTAATAGATTCGATGTCAAAACTATAGATATGTCGTCTGCAAACAAAGTGCATTTATAATGAGTTATATCTGGCATGTCATTGATATAGAAAAGAAAAAGTAATGGTCCCAGCACACTGCCTTGCTTATTTACTAGATAGTCGGATTGGCAATATTTAATTAGATTTCCATTTTCCAGAGTGGCAATTTGCACACATTGTTCACGACCAGACAAATAACTTTTTAACCACTCAAAAGTACCTCCCCTTATTCCATAATTGTGAAGTTTTTTCAGCAGTATCTTATGTGAGACATTATCAAACGCTTTGGACATATCAAAGAAAACTGCGGCAGTTAGTTGTTTTTTATCAATACTGTTTACAATACTGTGTATCAGGTTAAATGCAGCTAGTGTTGTAGATTTTCCTTTCTGAAACCCATTTTGTTCAGACTTGAGAATGTTTTGTTTTTTGGCAAATGTCATAATTCTTTTGTGCATAGCTTTCTCAAATATTTTTGAAAATATGGGTATTAATGTTATTGGTCTATAATTATGAATATTAGTTTTTTCACCTTTTTTAAACAATGGTTTAACAATAGACTTCTTTAGCAACTCTGGGAAAATTCCTTGACTGAACGAAATATTAATTAAATGTGTCAAAATAGGAGATATTATATCACAGCAGGATTTAATCACTTTTGTAGCAATTTCATCGTAACCTACTGCATTGCAATTTTTTAAAGATAAGATTATATTCTTTGTTTCATTCAGAGTGAGTGGTGCTAGGAATAATGTATTAACAACACGATGTTTATATGTGTTATTAGCTTGAATATTATGATTATTGTTTAATTCTATTAGGTATTCGTTAAATATTTTTGCAATACATATCGGTGATTCAATTCTTTTATTGTCAATATTAATTTCTTGTATGAAGTCAAAATCATAATTGTCATTGTCAGTATCGTTTATTACTTTCCATGCTGCCTTACAAGTGTTTTTTGAGTTAACTATATATTTGTGGTTGCTTAGTTTTTGGGATTTAGCTATACATAATCTCAAAATTTTCGTGTATTTTTTAAATATTATCTTATTTTCACGAGTATTATTTTTATAGTACGTAAATCGTAGTGACCGTTTTGTTCTACAACTACGTTTTAAACCTCTTGTAATCCACTTTAATTCGTTGGTAGGATTATGAACTCTGCGCTTTATCCAAGGAAAACATAAATTATAAAATAGACAAAATTCACTGTGAAATTTCTGAAACGCTCTGTTTGTGTCAGATTCGTAGTAGACTTCTATAAAGCTTAAGGCTTCAAGACATTCACAGAACTTTGAGATATTTTCGTAGCAAAAATCTCTCTTTACTACATATAATGTTCGTGTTTTAGTAAAATTTGCCTTTGCAGGTATACGAAGCAACTGAGCTGTGTCATGATCTGAGAGTCCTAATCTTAAAATTTCACCCTTTGCATTTTTTATGTTACTAATTAAATGATCAATACATGAATTCATCCTTGTTGGCTCTTGAATGTGTAATTTACAGTTGTAACTGGTTATAATATCTGTTAGATTGGTTACTATCCTATTAGAATTTAAGGTATTTATATTTAAATCACCTAGTAGGACTATCTTTTTCTTAGGGTAAGAACACAATTTAAACATCAGAGAATCAAGCTGTTTTAAGAACATATCAATAGTTGTGGCGAGCATTTGTTTAGGGCACCTTTTCTAGCCCTCTCCCCGGCTGAGCGGGGAAAGCAGTGCCTCCCTTAATAGGGCTGCTTTGTCACTCCGGGTGCTGCCGAAAATTCTCTGTCTCTCCAGTGCAGAGAAAAAGCGACCACGCACGATGCTCTAAGAGCACCCCCAGAGCCGCCTATGTGCAAGCCTCAGACAAAGCCCGATCTGCATCAAATCAAGCCTCTCTACCTCAGCCCATCGCCACAGGACTTAACTACATCGGAGTCCATTTTATGAAGCAGTCATTTGCGCAGGAATGTTTTTAGTGCATAAGTGGGCGCGCGACCACAGATGCCCTCTCTCGTCCTCACCCCGCGTGGCCCAGTGGAACGGGGACCGCTACTACTGGCGGAGGGTTCAGATGCAGTATCTGGCCAGCAGTCACCTTGACCTCGACTGTTGCCCTTGGCCGTCAACATTGCCTTGCTAGCCCGATGGATCATCCAATTTCCTGTGCTTATCAGCATGGTCTGCCTTTTCCGCCGAGCTAGACTTCATCGACGATGCAGGAGGTTTCCGCAAGACACGTCGGCTGGTCACTGTCGCGTTCCGGATTGCATCCTACTTGCGCCTGCGGAGTGACCGTTTCCGGGTTTAATTTTGGAGTTTTCCTTCTCCTAGATGGATTGCAGACCAGTGCTATGACGTCCATCTCGCCAATTCTATCGTAGACCTCTGCTGAATCCTTTGATTCTAGAGCCCCCCGATAGAGGCAGTTTAAGGTCATACCTAGGACCATAAAAAAAAAATACAAATAAGTAAAAGGTTTTTATTCACGTAGACTTTAAAAAAGCGCTTGTCAATAGTCAGAACAATTTTTTAGTAAGTAATATAGTTAAGTAAGAATAAGATAAAAATTAAGAACTAATAAATGAATAAAAATAATAAAAAATAAAGTATACACAATTATTTCTAGCTACATATAGATAGGTACACGGAACATTTAAATAAAAATATTTTTTATTTGAAATGGTTTTGATTTAGTTATTTACCTAGCTCTCAAGTTATTTTCAAAAAGATAATTTATATACTCAAAAATCAACCATTTTGGTTGTCTCCCATCTATGGACTGACCACGAGCCTAGTTGCTGAACCTCTAGTACATAACCTTCTTCTTTTGAAGTCGGTAAATAAATAACTAAAATCTCCAGATCAAGACATCAACATGCTCTTATAACAATAAATACCTCGTAATTGTTATCTTAATGTGCCGTAAATAACTGAAATAACACTAAGAATTCTATTATTATGCCAATAACTCATTTTCTATAGATAAAGCTCAGCCGTGACAGACATACAGACGGATAGATAACATTATTAATTGTTACAATGTAGTTGTTATATTCAATTTGGTGTCATGTTGATTAAACTTCTAGAATGAGAAATCAAGTAAGCAGTGGCGGCGGGTGGAATTTCATCGGCCATTGATACTAATCGGCTTGCCACTTTATATCCTGTGGCGTATATAAAGTGGCAAGTCGCTGACTTAGCCGATGTTCGGCTAAGTCGCCGAACATCGAGATGGTGATCAGCGTTCAAATAAATAAAGGTTAAAAATGACTTAATCAATCGTTAAATCGGTTTCGACGTTGAAAATCGAATCCGGACCATTTAGGACGTCACATGTGCTCATGGAAGCCGATTTAACGATGGATTACTTGGATTGTAGCCGGTAGCCCCCCTGGGACATTTTTACACACGCCAAGTAATCGAATGTCTAAATACTAGAACGTTCATAATATCGAATGGTTAATAAATGAAACATTCGCTACTAGAAAAGTAGGTTAGGTTAGGTTAGAACTGCAACCATATAGTGAGAAACAAGTTCTAAAACATGCATCAGATGCAAAAGAGGATCCACCCAGACCTAAACTTTGAGAACACTTGTAGTTAATATATATAATATTAACTACAAGTGCTATATGGTCTAAGAAATATCATCCTGGTCAAACTTCAGGCAAGGCGCTCAAGCTCAACGGAGGCCGACCATCTGCCGAAGCAATTGATATGTAGTTTACAATTGTGTGTGCAAACATAGGTACATCCTCTATTCCCAGACTCTCATCTTATTATCGTATAATCAGTGGTTACCCTAGAGTCTGACCACAAACGGGACCTCCGAATCATTAACCATTCGATATTATGAACGATCGAATATTTAGACATTCGATTACTAGGCGTTCGATTTGGCATAGTACTCCCACGGCCATCTGATCCCAAACTAAGCAGAGCTTATACTATGGAAACCAGATAACTGATATACTACTTTTCTATTGTAAAACATTACATTAAGTATATACTGTCATTGAATCTTGTGATTTATAGTAAGCTTTGGTTTTCAATGCTTCATCAGACAACAGAGGCGAGCAGGGGCTCAAGGATTATAGAAAATACAAATAATTATAATTCTTATGCTTCCGGCGCACCCTGGGCAATCTGCGAGGACAGTTAGTCGGTAACGCACATTGGCTGATCCTTTCACTACGATGGTAAGAAGGAAATAGGAAATATTGAATTCTTACCATCGACACGATAAGCCATTGTATTTTGCTTTCATGTATTGTTCCGTTTCCTGGGCTCGATGGTTACCCCATAGTTGCGAATTTATTTTAAACTAGCTGTGCCCCGCGGTTTTATTATCACAGCTCCTCCCCCGTTGGTGACAGCGTGATAATATGTAGCCTATATGTTGACCCGCCCTCTTAGCAATATTCATGCAAAATTTGAAGTAAATGCATGCAGTACTTTTTGAGTTTAGCCCGGACATACAAACAGACACACAGGCAAAAATTCTAAAAACTATATTTTTGGCTTCGATATCGATTGTAGATCACTCCCTAAGTATCCTTTTTTAAAAACATTCAATGTACAGTTTTGACTTTCCTACGATTTTATTATATGTATATAGATTCTGTAGCATGAACTGCAAAACACACAACTCTGATACCAGGAAAATTTAAATATTACACTAAATACAAAAGTTTTGTTATCGTAAGCTAACAACACAGTTTTATTTATTGGGAACAACAAAATCACAATATTTTTGTACATTTCTAACACTAAATATAAATTTAAAACAACTATGTTACTTTCATAAAGTATATGAACCTTTTATGCGACCAAAATTTTCCAATTTTTAAGCTATTGCATAGCTTCTAACGCTCGCCTTGAGCGTGGGGACCGAATCCAGAAATTCCGTAACGAAAAAAACCTAACACCTTTGAAATATCACGCTTGTCTCTTTAGTTTAGCAACCCGCCTTTAGGTGGCATTGGTTGTATTGGAAAACTACCGTAATCAGCTGTTTGTGAGAAAGTATATAGGTGTATAGGTATTTATCATCTACGCACAACAGTGAATATCTGTACTCGTATAATTTGTGTACAAAGTGTTTTAAATATGAATAAACAAAGTGCATTTATTAATGAAGAAAGTCACAAAAAAAATTGTGAAAGAAAATGAGTTAGTACTCTATATACATTTATTTTATTATTATTATCACAAATGTAGTATTTTAAATAAATAATTATAATTGCATAAGTTGATCAAAAATGCTATGCAATAGCTTTACCGCAGCAGTCTCCGAGTGCCACACGTCTTTTTTTATTATAATATCTAGAAACAACAATAACATGCAAAGTAATTAACTTAAATAATGGCTTTAGCCATTTTCTGTAATAATTAGGTCCAGGGTTCAAGTCCCGAGTCAGATGTTACCGAATGATCGATTTCTGGCGAGAAATCCATTTAATATTAGCCCGGAGTCTGGATGTTGACCCACGCCCATGTCTCGGAGTGCACGTAAAACTGTCTCAGCAATGGCTCTTTGACATGGCCGGGAAAGACTTGTCCTGCTCCTCTCACCCCGGTCGTGTAGAAGAGCCTTTCTACGGGTTATGAGAGGGAGGGAATAAACTAATTAACTAAACATTACTTACTGACTTATCGTATGGGCAGTGGTATCCTTGTGTCAGAGTTGTTCAAGCCGCCTAGTAGGCCCCTGACATGGCTTTATGACTTTTTTTTATATGGGACTAGTCCCTCCCTCTTACCCACCACTGCAACTCCTGTAAGCCAGGATCAACAGTGGCACACAATGAAATGACACTGAGCGGTGAGGCTCAGGCATGTCCCGGGGAATCTCTTTAACTGTCTTGGATCCCGCAACGAATTTAATCAGAAAGAAATAAAAGGAGGAGTTAGAAAATGAATTGTTCCACTTCCCTCTAGAGCAAAGCGGGAGACAGAATGATGTAAAGAGGCTATAGCCTCATAAAACGAGAGAATTGCAACTAGAGAAGCCAGCTGCAATAGCACCGAGGATCAATTTAAGGGTCCTAAGTGAGCTGTTATATTTAATTCCAATAGTAGGTATGGCAAAAGCGCTTAAAGGCACGGAAGTTGTTCCTTGTTGCTACAAGATCCGTATAATAAACTTGGCTATGGCTTTATGACTGTTGTCTAATGACTACAACCGGGACCGCTTAACGCGCCCTTCGAAGCACGGAGACGCTCAGAAATTAAACCACTTTGGTCCTGACTGACCGCGAATGCAGCCGCCGATTGTTCACGGACCGGTGAAAGCATCTGGCTATGAGAAAATAAATAAAATCGTCCACTACAATAACAGGTGTCTGTTAAGATTATGCCGAAATTCGGCCAAGATGACTGTACTATTTTGTTATGCTACATATATCCTGCGCGTGTGGCGCCACTGGTTAAGGTAGTAGCCTCAATACTACTTTAGCGCTCTCGTGTTTCGGTTCTCCACACTGGATAACTATTTGTGTGATTCACATGTGATCTCTGTTTTCTGCTCTCTAATTTCTACCTACGAGAGCGTTTCCCCTTTAACACTCTCCTGATGCTCCTAGTACATAGATTACACCTTCAATCCCTTTCAGCCTTCCTTGTCACAAAACCGATTTCTATTCCTATTTCTACACTGTCCATGCGATCAGGGTGTGGAACTCTCTGCCACCTGGCAGAGAATTCCACACCTATGTTATTCTAATTCCTATACTATTTTCAAGAAAAGATTGAAACAGCACTGACCGTCTTCTGTCATATCAAACTTATATATGTGTTCTTCAAACTTTGAGACGTTCAAGAGTGCTAAATTCTCAGGACCTAAATTTCTGAAACCAGGCTTACCCATATTGATGATGAATACCTAAACACCTCAACAAGTTTTGAGTCAGACTCTGAGACCATTATTAATAGTTGAACCCGTTATGTCCCGGCATTAACCTAAACTTTAAATATGCATCAAAAGTCTGCAAATACATCAAAAAGTATAAATATGTAGTTTGGCGCGGTCATAAAACCGAAAATAGTAGTCAAGCTTTACAGGTTTGTTACCCCTGTCTGGGAGCTGTAAATGTCATGTGTATATGAGTTTCAGGAACATCATAAGACGCGTGCGCAAGGGAGAAACTGAAGCGATAGCTACAAGTTACTCATTACTTCTCATAGCCAGGTGTCCCCCAGGGTAGTAAGCGATCCAATTTGCGCTGCTGTTTATAACTGGGTAACCGCGAAAATGCTTTAATTTCTGAGCGTCTTCGTGCTTCGGAGGGTGTGTTAAGTTGACGGCCCCATTAGATACCAGCCATTAAGCCAGAGGTTTACTAGAAGGCTCCAAAAACTCCAACAAGGCGGTCAGCCGAGCAGCCGTCAGCCGAGCAGTTTGCTCTCAAAAAAGAAGGTTCTTTCTTTCTTTTTCTTAAATTTGGTGAGCTAACAATACACATATAGTGAGTAAATGACAGGTCAATAGAATTTTCATCCATACCCATCTCCAGATTGCCACCACCGCTTTAGTCAAATAGTTCAGAAAGTTGAGAATCCAGGTGAACCCCACAAAAGATACCACCGGGATTTTACGCGCTCCAATCTGCCTCCATCAATCAAAACAATCCAAATGGGAGCTTATCCTCTGGCAGAGTAAAACCAAATATGTGGGTGTAATCCTTGACCGAAAATTAATCTCAGCTTCCATACGTGTACCTCATTTGCTCTTAGTATTAGTTAGTAGTAGACTTCACTGCCTCCAGAATGTGTGTAAAATAAAATAAAAAAGGTTTTTATTCACGTAGACTTTAAAAAAGCGCTTGTAAATAGTCAGAACATGTTTGTAGTAATATAGTTGTATACATTAGATATTATTTCTAGTAACATAGATATTTAGGTACATCTTGTATGAAAACATTTATAAAATTTATTTTATTACAGAAATGATATTTAGCTAGCTCGTATCAAGTTATTGTCAAGAGATTATGTTTAATTATCTAGTTTAAGTCTAATATTTTTACTACATATTGTCAATGGTTCTGTCTATATTAAAGGTATTATTATTATGACGGACCTTGTATTAATAACGACGGTCGCGCTTTAATGCTACCACCGGATCCAATGCGCCCCAACTGAGAAGACCCAGCGAAACAAACTCAGTGGGTTCATCTACTACCGGTTTCAACACGACCCAGTTGAGACGGTCCGGCGAAACATACTCAAGCGGGCATGAACACGGGATTTGGTCCAATTAGAGTAATTATTTAGTAGGCAAACACAATATATGCTCGATCGGTTGTCTGAATGCTTATTATTTTAGATTATATTTAGGTATACAAAAGAAAAACTTCGAAACAATAACATTATTCATTTTGAGACAGAGTCAATAATTTTAAATTAAGTATATGATAGCAATCATTTACAGATAGTTCACGTAACACAGCAGATCAGTCATGTCTATATGGCTACAAGATCTCCAGCGAGCAATGTGCAGGTAGGAAGTGAGAGCCAGACGTCTTTGTCATCGATGTACTCTTTAGTGGTGTAATAACCCCTAGCCATAAGTATACGTTTAATATGTGTTTTAAAACTTGTGTCAGGCAGATCAGTAATTTGAGTAGGAAGCTTGTTATAAAACCTAATACAATTTCCTAAAAATGATTTATTAGTTTTGCTTACTCATGTGTTGTGTAGTAAAATATTCCTAGCCAACAAGTTGCGAATTTAAACCACGTGCATTCGACCTATTATGAGAATATACCGACTCCAAACGCTTTAAAATTTGGACATGCGTTGTGCTGTGGGTGTTCTGTGGTACGTTCGCAATAGAAACATTCACGCCGATTTCCAATTGTCTGCCATCAACTATCGGATAAAGCAAGAGTCTAAACGCCTTTTTGACTCAGCCCTGCACCATCTAAGTCCATGTACCCACCTCTCCGTCACCGTCATTCTGGAACATCCTAAACTGAGATGTGGATGAAGAGGTTACGGTTTAGATAACTAGAGCAAGTTTAGGATTTTTCTTAAATTTTACAAAATATAGTGATAAGCTGTTAACTTAAACGTAGTAGGTAACTAAAGTTAAAAGCCAGTCTGGAAATTTTCCCATACTGGCTTTGGTAAATATTAATTATATATCTTTTTTAGTTAAAAATATAGTTAATCCCTGAACCGTTTTGATGTGTAAGTATTTAAAGTTATTTGTGATATCCTCCAAGATAAGTGTTTGGCTTTGCTGGTTAAAAAAATCAATTCCCACCAAGGATCAATATTTGTGTGCATGAACATGTTTGTTTGTCCTTAGTCTGTGTGTAATTATATGTCTATATATGTAAGTATGTATTTACAAAAGAAAAGTAGTATGTGTAGTACTTATATCAGCTATCTGGTTTCCATAGTACAAGCACTGCTTAGTTTGGGATCAGATAGCCGTGTGTAAAAAAAGTCTCAGGATATTATTATCAATAATTCTCTTTGAATTTTTACCTTACGTTTAAACTTTATAAACTAATAATCTGATTTAATCATAAGAATGTTATTCAGATGGTTTAAGATCTAACGCCTGATCGAATAATAAGAGCAGAAGAACTTATAAGAATGTATTTTTGAATAATCTTGTGATTCACGTAGTATCTTATTGTAAATTTGAAGCCTATGTATGTATGTATCTGTATTTCTACTGCAGCATATCTCCTAACCTCCAGTTTCATAACAATAGTTATTTTTCTACAAGAGTGCAAAGTTGCTTTTAACCACGTGCTCAATTTTGATGACCGAGCAAGCGAAGGATTCTCAAAACTTAGAATCCTGAGCGTTAGCGAGGGAATCAAGAGGTGGAAAATCATTGCAGTTGAGTGCAACACGTAACTTTTCATCCCACCTCAGTGAGGTGATGACTAATTGAAAAAAAATATTTGCAATCACCAGATACTTTTATTTTTTAATAATAAAAAAATAAATAAATAAGGTTTTTATTCACGTAGACTTTAAAAAAGCGCTTGTATATTATAGTCAGAACATGTTTGTAGTAATATAGCTGTATACATTATTATTTCTAGTAACATAGATATTTAGGTAATGTGTACCTAATTATCAATGTTACTAGAAATAATAATGTATACAACTTTATTACTACAAACATGAAACATTTATAAAATTTATTTTATTATATCCATGATATTTAGCTAGCTCGTATCAAGTTATTGTCAAGAGATTATGTTTAATTATCTAGTTTAAGTCTAATATTTTTACAACATATTGTCAATGGTTCTGTCTATATTAAGGTATTATTATTATGACGGACCTTGTGTTAATAACGACGGTCGCACTTTAATGCTACCACCGGATCCAATGCGCCCCAACTGAGAAGACCCAGCGAAACAAACTCAGTGGGTTCATCTACTACCAGTTTCAACACGACCCCGTTGAGACGGTCCGGCGAAACATACTCAAGCGGGCATGAACACGGGATTTGGTCCAATTAGAGTAATTATTTAGTAGGCAAACACAATATATGCTAGATCGGTTGTTAGTATTTCAGTTCAGTTCAGTTCAGTTTAGTTATAAACTTCTACATTATGACAGGTAAGTATTACAAGATAATATTTAAATTATAACAAATAATACTTAGGTATAATTAAGAAAAAGTGAAGGTAACATTGCTACAGTTATATTCAAATTGAGTCACTTATTTTTGGTAGTATTGTTATGTTGAGCAAAGCAAATTAAATAAAAGTATTTCAAGGAGGTCTCGAAACCTTCTTGGTGTAGTTTTTGGTTACTGAGTTTTGAACAAATTAAATAAGTTGTATTATAAATTTCATCCCACCTCAGTGAAGAAATTACTAAATGCAAAAACAAATTACAAGCACAAGATACTTTTATTTCAGTTTAGTTATTAAGGTCTATCTACCTCCTACCTTAATTTAAAGATTATTTTGTAATATTTACCTATGTAAATATTACAAAATAATCTTTAAATTATTACAAATGATACTTAGGTTTTATTAAGAAAGGTTGAAAGTAACATGGCTACAGTTATACTTAAATTGAGTCACTTATTTTTGTTAGGTACTGTTATGTTAATCAAAGCAAGTTAAATAAAAGTACAACAAGGAGGTCTCGCAACCTCTTTAGTGTAATTTTTTGTTACTGAGTTTTAACAAAGTAAAGTAAGTTGTATTATAGATTCAGCACCATGGAGGTAGAAGCAAATAGGTTAAATTATGTTTTGAATCCACAAACTTAGTGCACACGACGTTCTAAATTCAATATTACTTTATCCTCTCACTGATAAAAATACTATTTCCGAGACGGAAGGATGACAAAGAAGATTATTGATTTGATTTTAGTCTGTAGACTATCTTGTACCTATTGAATAAAATAAATTAATAAAATAAAATATTAGAATAAAATAACATTCAGTCGATTTTTATCTAAAAGACAAAATATGATCAACTGATTCTATTTTTCCATTTATCCAGAGGTTTCGTTTTGCGATCTGTACGCTATTGTTTGAGCGAAACTATAAGTCTTTAAATACAGTGGTTCTGGCCGAATTTCGGCTGTCTACGGAATCACCTGTGTTACCGTAGCCGGCTAGTCGTGTGCGTGCGCAAACACTCTATAAAACACCTGTGTAGGCGGGTACATTCGTAGACTATATTAATAATAATAATAATGTCCTCCTGATCGATTTCGGCCACGGCGGCCTGTCTGGAGACTAGTCATCTGCTCGGGACACATTATAGTGCAGAAATGTGTGAAAAAAACACAGCCCACATGGGCACTTTCTATTCCATTACACTCATTCTACACGATCGGAAAGAGGTCAGGTTCAGGATCGATCGGAAACAGAAGAAGCGCCAGACTGGCTACTATCTCTAGTCGTCGGTATTCAGGCTTAAGTACAGGTGTTGGTACTCACCTAATTAGATATATCTGTCCATTTATTTTAGTCCATATAAATTTGCATCTTACGGGAGGTTTTCAGCATGTGGGATGTTGACTCAGCTATTATTGTGCCTGTAGGCATTTATGCCAATAGATTAATAGCAAAGAGCCTCGAAAAACACCTAAAGAGGCTTACGTTAGGTGGTTGGGTCAAGAACCAGATCCAAAAAGCGGTGCTTTTGGACACGGCTCGCATTGTCAGGATGTTCCTGTCTCTAGAACCATAACATCCATGGACCCTGTTCGTGCTACCGATTGCAGATCCTATTTTTTATCTTTTAAGTAAAAAGTTTACGTAAAATATAATAATAAAATGTTTATTTCTCCGCACAAAAAGTTTTACATTAATATATATATTACATTATGTTTCTATATCAATCTGAATTTGTGAGGAGCTGGATCCCTAGGGTCTCGGATTACAGTTACAAATTAAGGGCACTATTTTGAGTACAACATTCAAAGTTAAAAATAAACACATACCTACTATTTAATAAATCTGTTTGAGTAAGTGTGTGTGTTTGCGCGCGCTTTGGTGTGTGTATGATAAGAGATACTTTCATCATGTGCTATAGTTTCTTAGTAAAAAAAGTTAAGACGGGCCTGTTGGCATGGTTGGCAAATGCTTGCTTTTCACGCTGCAAGTCATGGGTTCTATTCCCACCCAAGACAGATATTTGTATGCATGAACATGTCTGTTTGTCCTGTGTTTGGGTGTAATCATACTAATATTATAAAGGCGACAGTTTGTGAGTGTGTGAGTGTGTATGTTTGTTACTTCTTCACGTCAAAACGGCTGGAGCGATTTTAATAAAATTTTGGTATGGAGTTAGCTGACACCCTGGACAAAGGCTATAATTTATAAAGTTCTTAAAGGGTAAAACCGCAGGGAACAGCTAGTTATCTATATAAGTATGTATTTACAAAACAAAAATAGTATATGTAGTAGTGGTTTCCATAGTATGCTCTGCTTAGTTTGGGATCCGATGGCCGTGTGTGAATAATGTCCCAGGATATTATTATTATTATAGAGAAAGTTACCTTCTCTGCACTTGAACGATCCAACTTTTTGGCGTTAGATTTGGAGGAGGTTTTATGATACTTCGAAATATAATTCGTTTTCATGTTCCGGAGTAATAAAGATGCTTTTTGGACCACATTCGATTCCAAAAAGTATATTGCAATAAAAACGGCATACATACATATGTAAGTAAGCTTCAGAGTTTACTTTATGGAGTGTGACCAACGGCAGGGCATCAAAAGAAATCGTAAAATTAATTACTTTCCCCTCTGATGTATTCGAAGTATGTAGTTTAGTTACGAAGTGTTGATTAAGTTACTTAACTAGCTTATTTAAGTCATTTTCAAAACGGTGGCGTACCTAGTATTTAAGTTGTCTCGCAACATCGTGTCCTAGGTTTGAATAACGCGCGGAGCAACTATTTGTGTGATACATAGTTGTTCTGAGTCTGGATGTAATTTGTGTCCGTCAATTATATGTTTTCAAAGTACCCCGCGAAACAGGGGATGCTATTTTCTAATGCGGGAGCTGTAATTAAAGAAAAAAGATGGTCGATCTTTATAATTAAAAAAAAATATATATATTTTATTTATTTATATCAAATAAAATCTGTCTGTATAATTTATGGTACCTACGTTAGATAAAGTATTTTTCTTGTTTAGTTATTTAATTATGTTTATTGTTACATTTCCTTCTTTTTAACAGTAAATTTATTAAATAACTTATTTTTTATGGATATACCACAATTTTGGTGTATGTCTTGTTGCACACCTACTGCTATTAGTTATTGCTCAGCTCCTATCCATCCTAAGATTGTCTGGAAGAGATCGCTTTATGCGATAAGACCGCCCTTTATACAACTTGTTTATGTAATATCCTATGAAATATGAATTCTTATCATGTACAATAAAGAGTATTCTATTCTATTATATAAAATATCTGAAATTTCTTTATTTATATTTATAAATAACTAAATTTCAGATGTATTTTATTTGATCGTGCCTTAATGGTTTTGCCTATATCAAGGTAAGAATTCAAAATGAGTTAACAAATTTTTGGAATCGAATATAGTCCAAAAGGACTATAATTTCGCTACTAACTGAGGTGGTCGTTTTATGTTTATTGAGAGACTTGAAAGTTTCCGTGTCAACAGGCAACAGGACCTGTTTTTCGTATTACACCGAATTTTAATACGAAAAACAGGTCCTGTTGCCTTTCACACCACGGGTTGTGGGTTCGATTCCGACCTAGGATAGAAATTTGTGTGCACGGACATAGTCTGGGTGTAGTTATCTATATAAATATTTATTTACAAAGAAAAACTAGTTTATAGTCTGCTTATTTTGGGACCAAATGGCCGTGTGTGAATAATATCACAGGATATTAATACTATTATCTATTAACAAAAAAATAAAGACAACGGATACGAATCCCTGTATAGCGGGGTGCTTTACAAACATTTAACTGACGGTCACAAATTACATCCGACTCAGAACAATTATTCATGGGTCACACAAATAGTTGACCTACGCTGGAATAGAACCCACGACACGATGTGAGGAGGCGTCCATCTAAAAACCTGTGCCTAACGTAACTTTAAAAATTATTACTTTTTAAGGGGCAGGAGACTAAGAATGCTATGTAACATGGCTTTATAACATGGAAATTACTCCAAATAAGTATTTAGCTTAACCCTCTTTATTAGACTAGGCATTTTATAAGGGAGTAGACGAGCGAAATCAGAGCTCAGGCTGTAAATTGAAGTTTTACCCCAGACAGCTGTTTCAGGGGTAACAGAAAAATGTTATAAACATTTCAAATTATTAAGAAAAGATGAAATCAAGGACGCTCTCTATTTGACTTAAATATGATGGTTTTACAAATAGGTCACAAGTTGTAAATTTAATCGTCTGAAAATAATTATATCCTGGACATTATTCACACACGGCTATCTAATCCCAAACTAAGCAGAGCTTGTAGTATGGAAACCAGATAACTGATATTTTAAATATAGTACTTTTCTTTTGTAAATACATACTTACATAGATAACTAGCTGTGCCCCGCGGTGTTACCCGCGTTAAATTTTATAAATTTTCTTTGCTATAAACCTCACGGAGCCCGAGACCTTTCCAACGAATGCAAAACCGTGGAAATCGGTTCGTGCGTTTTGGAGTTATAGCGTCAGGAAGGAAAACCCGACTTATTTTTATATAGTAGATTACACCCAAACTCAGGGCAAACAGACACATTCATGCACACAAATATCTGTCCTGGGTGGGAATCGCACCCACGACCTGCGGCGTAAAAGGCAAGCATTTACCAACCACACCAACCGGCCCGACAATTTCAAACAAACCAAGAACAATTCTGATAAAACTACCTAATAATAATAATAATAACTATCACGTTATACTGAGATCGAACTATCATTACAGACAGGACTGTGATTGCCAACAAACCTGATATTGTGATGATAGATCGACAAAAACGCTGCACAGTGATGGTTGATGTTACCATCCCGCATGATGACAATCTTTTGAAGGCTGAATAAGAAAAGAAATTAAATATTTGGATCTTGCGCGGGAGATTGTCAGCATGTGGGATGTTGACTCAGCTATCATTGTACCGATAGTCGTTTCTGCTAATGGATTAATAGCAAAGAGCCTCGAAAAACACCTAAAGAGGCTGACGCTAGGCGGTTGAGTCAAGAACAAGATCCAAAAAGCGTTGCTTTTAGACACGGCTCGCATTGTCAGGAGGTTCCTGTCTCTAGAGCTGTAACCTCCGGTAGCATGGACCCTGTTCATGCTGCCGGTTGCAAATCCTATTATTTACATTTTAAAATGTATATTTCTGTTTTGTTATATATTTTAAAATGTATTAAATAAGAAAGAAAGAAAGATATTTGAATAAATGATAATAATAATAATAGCCTTTTATTCGCAAACATAGGGTTAAAAGAAGTCCCTAAGTTCGGTGTGCCATTTGACATAGGCCTCCTCCAATTCCTTCCAATGGGTCCTGTCCCTTGCTACTCTCATCCAGAATGGTCCCGCTGTCTGTTTGAAGTCACCTTCCCATCTCCTGATTTGACGACCCCTACTTCTTTTGCCGACTCTTGGTTGCCAGATAGTGACTTGCTTGCTCCATTTGTTTATCGGGTGGCGAAGCATATGTCCAGTCCATCTCCATTTTTGGACGTCTATCCGGGTAAGAATTAAAAACTACCTAGTCGATTATAAAATGTTGCATCGCAAAAGGCTCTAACAAACAGACACACTGAAATAGACTTCAGCAGATTAGTTCTGCTGGGTATGTTCCACGAGATGTTATCCACTCCTGTGTCTGAAGCCGCTAAAGCACTGTTTATGCTATTTATTTGTAAGCCATAAAATAAATAAAATAATAATAAAAAGGTTTTTATTCAAGTAAACTTTAAAAAAGCGCTTGTATATAGTCAGAACATGTTTGTAGTAATATAGTTGTATAGGTACATTATTATTTCTAGTAACATAGATATTTAGGTACACATTGTATGAAAACATTTATAACATTTATTTTATTATAGCAATGATATTTAGCTAGCTCGTATCAAGTTATTGTCAAGAGATTATGTTTAATTATCTAGTTTAAGTCTAATATTTTTACTACATATTGTCAATGGTTCTATCTATATTAAGGTATTATTATTATAACTTTACTAGTTATGGTAGATATAGTTTAGGTTAAGGTAGGTTACGATGGAATTGACATGTACTTAATATATAAAACTTCCTTAAAATACGAACAAAACAAAAAGAGATAGGCTTCCACGTCATGCCACCCCTCTTTCCTTACCACCGGTCAAAATTACTTAATAATATTCTAGTCTTATGCCCAGACAGTAGCGGACTTTCAAAAATATGCAGACAGACTTAAATTATGCACTAAAGCCAGACGGAATTATTTAGTGTTTGATTTCGTCAATGCATGCAGGACAGACTCCTTAAAAGGCTAGCTAGACAGTTCAATTGTCAGATAATAATTAGGTATAGCTACATAGGATTCTAAGTGCAGATTTAAGGTCAAGTTTACACACCATCAAAATGCACCGATGGAGAAATTTTATTTATTTAGATAATAAAAATTAAATAAATAAAAAAAAAAGTTTTTATTCAGGTAGACTTTAAAAAAGTGCTTGTAAATAGTTAGAACATGTTTGTAGTAATACAGTTATTATTTCTAGTTACTTATTATAGATATTTAGTTACACGTATAGTTAAAACATATATAAAATTTATTTTATTATTATAAAATTAGCTAGCTTGTATTAAGTTATTGTCAAGGAGATTATGTTTAGGTTTAATTATTGAAGTTTATATTTTACTACATTTTGTCCGAATGGTTCTGTCTATATTAAGGTACGAATTCAGTATTATTATTATGACGGACCTTGTGTTTAAAACGACGGTCGCGCTTTAATGCTAACCAACCTTACATCTACTATTACAGGATACATCCCAATGCAGTAGCGAACACCCCAACATGTTTATTTTACAGCGTATAAAGTAATATGTTATAGGAAATATCCTATAACATATTACTTTATACGCTGTCCTTGAAAATTCACTCAGTATACAGTGGAACACATCCAATTCCGAAGCAATACCGTTGAGAGTGCGCAGTGCGCGTGTCAGTGTCGCCTCCTTCTGTAGTTTATATCAGATCCGATGGTTGCAAATTATCAAGAGGAGCCTAAATACTCTACTGGATTGTTGGCTCTCGTCCTTCTTCTGCTAGGAACTACTCACAATTTTAAATTCCTTGCCTTGAAACCACATTATGCGAACCTATAGTGGGGTTCGAACCTCGACTCTGGGCTGTTATTGACGGGGAGATACACGAGAAGGCCATTGCTTTTTAATGACGTTTTTTTGCAACTGTTGCTCTGCGTTAATACGCGAAGACATGGACTTCCCGTCCGCTTGAGGATCGGAGAACGAATTTCATCGATACGGATTCAAATGAAGGGTCTTGTTGGAACTTTTCCTTGTGTGTAGATGTTAAATAAACATATCTCGTAAAAGAGTAACAAACATCGATAAATTCATACCTCTCCATACTCACAAACTTTTGTTAATATGATAAATGCGAAAGTTTGTGAGTATTCCCGAGTCGAGGTTCAAACCCCACAGGAATACCATCCGCCGTGGGTGCTTAGTTTGTTATTTTATTTGCCTCGCAATATTTAAGTATTAGGTAATCTTTTTATGTATTAAATTTGGTTATATAGCATTATTTTCAATGCAAAGCGTAAATCTAGTCTCATAAATGGGATATCATTAATTTAATCGTCCGGTTGGTATTGAACTAGCACTCCCTCCCATTCCGAGGTAGTCGCGCCCTGCTTTAGGCTACGAACCATACACACTGGCAGATCAAATTTAGGATCATATTTCCGGAGGATGTAGGATCCATCGGCCTTATTTTTAGAAACATGGCCGACTGACGTGTCAAGCCCATTTATGAGCTTTGTAATCTTTTAATGGTTTTTCTAACCTACATACTAAACATAATTAATCTGTGGTAAGATATAATATATTATCACAGATTAATAATGTTGTTCTGCTACTGGGCATCCTATTTTAAGTACCAAAGAAGCATTAATTTTTATTTATTTGTTTGTTTTTTAAAACCTTCGATACTGACACTTTAAATTAAACTGGGAATTAATTGCCTGGGGCGAGGGCCTTTAATCACACACATACAAGGCACACCCAGACTCCGAATAACCATTAGTCACACGAGTATTTGTGTGCGAGAGTCGATCCCGAAGCACAAGGGCGCTGAGGTATTGCCGACTGCGCCACACAAGTGCGCCACACTCTATTTACTGTGAACTGTGAATAAATGAAATGAAAATAAATGAAAAGTGGTCTGTTGAACTTTTCGTGTGCATAAATATGTTTTGTAGATTCTATTTCAATTCAATATCCAGGTGATCTTCAGATAGAGGTGTGCCTGTGGCCAAGGGATGATCCGGCGTGTGCGCCGGATCATCCCTTGGCCAATTTCTAAACCTTTAAATATAAATAAGAAAATAAAAAAGTACCTGAAAGAAGTGTTTTATTTGTAGGCTATATTTAGTTTTGTAGTTTAATTTCTAGTTTATAGTTTTAGATTACAATTATGTTGATAACTATAGTACACTATATTATACTAGAACAACTTCTTAATTGCATACTTATCATTGATTGACTTGAGGCGCTCATACGAGTAGCTAGATGCTCTCACCGGTCCGTAGACCGTAAGCGATCGGCGAGGTTAAGCAACTAGATTCGCGGTCAGTCTTCAGTCAGTCAGGTCAGTCAGTTTTTTTGTGCTTTCATCCGGGAACCTGGCTCTATATTAGGGTGGCCGAGGAATTGACGTTCAAACGCAAAATTTAGATACATTATGATGAGGAGTATCCGAATCACCCCCATGTATGTTCTACGATTCTACGTTTTTTTATACTTTAAAAATTTATGAGTCCTCAGCTCAAGCCCTAATTTAGAATTTTCGAATAAATTCTAAGTCAGTTCTGCAATGATTATAAACCATGCTTTTTAGGGTGTTAATTTAACCTATGCTTAATGATCACAAAAAAAACTGAACTAGAAATGTTCAACAGAACGAGAAAAAAATCGAAAACTGATGTTAATGAAATTGACGAAAAACATCATTAAAAAATTATATATCGAAAACTACGCAAAATCGTAGAACATACATGGGGCTCATTCGGATTATCCTCATCATAAAGTATAAAAATTTTACGTGTGATCATCAACTCCTTGGTCAGCCTGTATACTTAGATGTTAAATTTAAGCATATTGTATGCCTTTGCGTCTGTTACAGACGATTTACGGCGCATTGTCTGAGAGACATTTTTTTTGGTGGCTAAACAAACCGATGCAAGAGCGACATAGCCTGCCGCAGGCCTGACAAAAGAAGTTTGCGGTGGTTGGTGCCGAGCCGCTTTCATGTCGCTTCTGTCTCTTATCAGCAAGTACTCCGAACCAGGCTTCGTCACAGATCTAACGACCCTCCACTACACGTTTGCGCCATTCAACTCTATTTTCAGCGAGCTTTTCCCAGCTGCAGTGGTCAATTTTAAAAGCGGCCATATCCCGCTTCGTGCAGTCTTTAAAGCGAAGTAGAGGTCTACCGACATCGCGCTTCGCATTAGCTACCGCAAGCATATTATAGCAGTAATTAAGCGACGGTCACCGTAGCCTAGTTGGTAGTGATCCTGCCTACGAAGCTGGTGGTCCTGGGTTCGAATCCCGGTAAGTGCAAATATTTGTGTGATGAGCACGAATATTTGTTTCTGAGTCATGGATGTTTTCTATGTATATAAGTATTTATCTATCTATATAAGTATGTATATCGTCGCCTGGTACTCATAGTACAAGCTTTGCTTAGTTTGGGGCTAGGATGATCTGTGTGACATTGTCCCCAGATATTATTATTATTAAGCGGTTAAGGTGCCTCGCTACCAACTCAGCTACCCGCGTGGCTCAGTTTAATTGCCCGTACTCGGCACAAGGGCTTTTTTGTGGGATCTGAGTCTGTGTGTGGATACTTGTGATACATGGATTAATTGCCTTTGTGCGGACGTTGACATATTACAACATAAATAATATTTTCAATTATGTTCATGTTTTATTAATTGTTTCATCCCTATATAACTAACTTGTTAAATCAGGCATAATGATGCCTGATCTAATAAGTGCAAGTTAAGCAGTAAAATCAATTATATTTATCACTAGCTGTGCCCGCGACTTCATTCGCGTGAATGTCGGAACTTAACAAAGTATTTTTAGTGTAAAGCGCTGTGGGAGGATACCGAATTTTTTTTTTTATTTAATTTAGTGCTTCTTTATTTTACCTATGGAACCATCTGGAGCGTACGCAAAAACGTTATTGGGGTTGTTTACGCGTGAAAGAGCTACGTATAGTTGACCATGGGAAAAGCATCCAATACTTAGGTCCACTCCCGCAACGGATAAGGTCTGGACCTGAGCTTTACTAATCGTCATGGCATAACAGAGACTGACTGGGAATTGCACTCAAACGAGTGCAATTCCCAGTCAGTCTCTGTTATGTCTGTTATGTCTGTTATGTCTGCTATGTTCTGTCTGTTATGTCCAGCCAGTCTGCACAAGTTTTTCGGAATCATAGGTATCCTTGGAATAAAAACAATATCACCGGCGCCGCAACCTGTTAATAATTCAGCTTCGATAATGTTGCAGATTTGTGATTTTGAGCCGAGTGCCGTTACAAAGTTTGGGAGGACATAAATTTCTGAGGAGAATTATTGGTAGGTACACCAATTTTTAAAACTATTTTGTGGGCTGAAAGTCTGGGTGTGCTGAGGGAATCCAAAAATTCTACCGGGTAGTGTGTGGCGTTATCTTCTTCCATAAATGTATTTATTGAGCTATAATCTCTACTATTACCGGACGCATGACTCAATATTTTGAAATTAATTGCCGCAGCTTGGTCATTGTGGGGAGTCAAAATAGCTCGCTGACATAGCCAAGAACCAGCTTGATTTCCCATGTTTGTGGTATCTCCGTACACAGAAGAAATTAGCTCCTGCTATAATGTGACGTAAGAGCAGAGATTACCAATCAAAATAACTTTTCCATCTTCTTGTACGGGGTTTGTGCCATCGCCTATTTTTTACAATAAATTGGCAAACTCCTGTGCATTTTCGCAGCCTCTGACTGATCGGGTTCCCTCCTATACTTATAACTATCTCTTGAATAGCCAATAAGGACCTGTTGTGACAATTTTCACGTACCCTGTCAGTAATTTGTCCATCAGTATTTAGTTGTACCTACATGTCTCATAAAATCTTCAGCAAACTTGTCATGGTACTTTTGCCATCACTGTTTAGCGTCCGATAACGCACAAAAGGTCAATAAGATGGCAAACAAATGTCGCAAGCTATGTGAACTTTCGCTCACGCATGCTTCCGCTGGAGCGTCATCCCAATGCTGACCTCCAACTAATAAATGGCGTGCTCGGCAAGCGGCCTGGTATGTGGGATGTACAATAACATCCACTTTACGGCGCTCAGCAAAAGACGTAGGTCCTCGCTCTACATGGATCAGACTGTGGGATGAACTCACACGTGAGCACGCCACGTTAACCTGCCCGCCTTCCTCAAGTCAATTCCAGCTTACTTGAGAGTTTGACTTTGCAATTTGTTGATGGTTATCGCGACACACACTTTTATAAGGAACTACAGTATTTTAAACTGAAAAGACAGATCATTTGGCACTAACGGAATACGTGACACGAACACTGTTTCTCCCTGGGCGGATCCAGGCATAATAGTAGACTCTATAACACGATGCAAAGTTTTGACTTGAAGCCTCGTGCCGTTGCAAAGTTTAGGTGATTTCAAATTCCTCAGAACCATTATAGGTATACCCACACGCAACATACATCCCCTATTATGCGCCCTTAGGGGTACGGAAACGGAAAGGCCAAATACCAATTTTCATGCATTTCACTTAAAAAAATATACACTTTTCATACAAACTTACATCCCCTATTTTACGCCCTTGGGGTGGTATTTCCAAAAATTCTAAAATATTTTTTTTTTTTTAGCTGTACTTCTAAATATAAGTTTCAATGCCTTTAACTTCAAAAAATTACGGATTTTCATATAATCTTTCATTCTCTGTTTTACCCCCTCAGGGTTAGTATTTCCAAAAACCCCTTCCTTAGTGAATGCATACGTCATAAAAAGTACCCACTGGCAAAATTTCAAGTCTCTAACCCCAGCCGTTCAGGCTGTGCGTTGATATGTCAGTCAGTCAGTTTCCTCTTTTACATAGGTAGGTATATAGATTTGTGCTGAGAAAATTATGAGAGACCGGGTTAATTTACTACATTCAAATACATTCAATCGGACAGGCTCAATAAAATTCGAATCGTACAGACGATTCGAATTTTAATTTAATGATAATTAAATTGATTTGCGTTACAAACGAATCGACAGCACAAACTTTGGATCGATTGACATTATAATTTAAAATTAAATTATAACAAATCCAACCTTGTACATAATTCAATTTGCCCAAAGAAAACAGAATATTTTAATGACCAATTTTGGACAACCAAGACCTTATTTCGAAACAATTTGGAACATTCAAAGCCCTACGTAACTCATGCAATCAGCAAACACGGGCAAATTTAACACCGCGAGTCAAAACAATTGCACAACGACATCTATCGAAACAAAAATCAACTATCAACCTACGAGTAGTTCATTCTGAAAAGAGATGTCATAATATGCACAATGACATCTATCGGAAAGTTTAGTTCAACTATAAACATTAGTTCATCTTGAAGTACCGAAATGTGTGTTATTTTTCTCCATGGTTACTTTAAAATCTAATATCTTTTGATAGACTGAACCGATTGCAATAAAACAAAAACTAAATGTTACCTCAAGTTACGCTCAATCGTTGTGTATAAAAGTTATCTACATTGCTTTCGTATATTTTACATGATACCCGAACATATAAACAGACAAACAGACAAAAATTCTAAAAATGCTGGAAATGGGTTCTATTGGTTGTCCTTTAATACCCTGGCTATTTTTTTTAGATTTTCTTTTGATGTACAAAAATGATTTTTCTACAGATTTATTATATGTATAGATTATGTCCGTCGAATAACGTCTCCTGAACGACAAAGGTCTTCCCAATACATCTCCATAACTTGAAGGGATATGCCATAATCGCCACGATTGGTAGACGGGTTGGCGGTACCACGTTGGCCTATTTATTTGGCAGTGAATATTACATATCAGAATTACAATCTAAATAATACCAAGTGTTTTTTTCGGGTACACTACATTAATACGAAAAACTTTATTCCGAAAGTCACAAATACGAATTTTAAAATACCGACTTTCATAATTCCGAATGGTTGGTCCAAGTTTTATAATTCCTACATTTCAATAATCCTAACGATTATAATTACTATTCTCAAAATACCGAGCTTCAATTACAAGAATAACAAAAAGTCCGACTTAATGATAATTCGAAACATCAACAATACGAATAAAAATATTTGGTTTCCCCGGCCACAGTTCTAACCTAACCTAACCCAAATGATTCAACAAACAAACCAACAATAGAGTGGATTTGGCACTCGGCAGCTGCATGCAACATGCAAGTAGGCAGGCATGCAACATGCAAGCAGGCATGCAACATGCAAGCAGGCATGCAGCATGCAAGCAGACATGCAGCATGCAAGCAAGCATGCAGCATGCAAGCAAGCATGCAGCATGCAAGCAAGCAGGAATGCAGCAAGCAAGCAGGCATGCAGCATGGAAGCAGGCATGCAACATGCATCAATCATTGTTTCTGTCACGGCTCCGGCGCTGCGGGGTTTGGGCGGCCCCACGCGAGCTTATCGTCGCAGATGGTTTTAACGCTCACCACCTGCTCCTCAGCTCGCGGGCCGCCCCACCCCTCCGCGCCTACGCGGGCTTAAATTACACTCTAGGGTATGGTAGACAAGACTACGTGAAGTCGGTTTTGCAGCGATTTGTTTCTGTCACAAAATTTTGTAGCATAACATATTGACTTTTAGTTTATTCGAAGTATTGAAATTCGGAATGTAGTTTTTCGGACCGAGAACCCTTCGAGCATTGGCTCTTAGAACGTATGAAAATCGGAAAACTAACAAATCGCATTTACGACTTTCGGAAAGATATATTTCGTGATATTTAATAATAGACATTACAATTCTTAGGTATTATAAAATTCGGACTTTTGAAAATCGGAACATCAAAATTCGGAATAAAATATTTCGGAGTATTTGGGTGTTCCCGTTTTTTTCACTTAACAAGCTACTTTTAACAAAACAACTCAAAAAATCATAGTATCTATGCTCCTAGTTGGTTGATTTAAATCGTTATAAAAAAACGGTTACTATTAGATTGTACATCGATGTTCTAGAAGACCGTCCTTGAATACCTCGTTAGGGCTTAGCATTTTTTCTTGAAATATGCAATCTCCAATTTTTGCTTATTAGGTTTTTGAATGCAAGGAAATTCGACCGAGTGATATTATAATATTATCACTAAATCAGCTGGTTCCAGTGATATTGATTAGCAAAGAGAGGAAGCCCCCCTAATATTGGCCTGTTGGTTAGATAGTGAACCTGATTGCTAAGATCTAACAAAGGACAAATCTCCGAGTGAAGAGCATGGTTACCTGTGTGTGTGGAATTCTGGATATAAGTTATCTATAATATGAATTATAATTTAATTTAGAAATTTATATAAGTATATTTGTCAGTTCTCTAGCTGACATAATGCCTAGTTTAAAAGTCTTTTAAACTAGGCAAAGCCTGTACTTTGCCTAGTTTAAAAGACTTTTTCAACTTAAAAGAGTATTTGAGCAATTAACGTCTAACTGTAAATATAATAGATATAATACACTTTACTACTTTGAATATGATATAATTTGTGTTCTTAATTGTTTTAATTTTTTACTGTAATTGTGTTTGATTGCTCTTTATAGAGATTCTGCAATATTTGTATTTTCTCTGGTATCTACCAATACTGACATTGTATTGAGCAGATAGTGCCAAATTTTGTTTTGTTTGTATTTGCTGGCAAAACTTGTGAAACGTTATTTTTACCCGTAAGACCTATTTTCGACAAAAAATATATTCTGTTCTATATTATTATATTTGGGATCAGATGACGGTAGATTAGTTGTCCCAAGATATTGATTGGCACTGGGTATACTGTCCTCTATGAAAATGCCACAATACATGCAACAACACAATTAAGCAACTGAGTAGAACCTATAGGTATAACTGTAGTTGGCAGATATCTTCACACAAACAATGCGAAGGCATCCCTTTGTTCTTACCATTGTTTCTAACCCTTAACAAGTTGCAATCCGAATACGAATGATCGCCGAAAATCGAATGACAATGTTACATTTGCATACAGTACGTTTGTCTAGACGTTACGTGAGAAGAATGTGAGTTGTACCAATGTTACTATGCGCTTTTGAGACGTGCATGGCAACAAACTGATGACGTCACGATGATTTTGGACATTTTTTCGGACGATAGATAGTGTTTCTTCGGTCGTCTTTATAAATATATGCAGTTAACTTAATGTGCTCATAGTTGCTCTCACCGATCCGTAAGTAATCGGCTAGGTTAAGCTACTAGGCTCGCGATCATTCCATAGACGGGTGACCGCCAAAGTAATTTCAGGGCGTCTAGTCTCTGTGCTTCGGAGGACACGTTAAGCTGTTGGTCCCGGTTATAGTCATTAGGTGACAGTCGTTAAGCCATGTCGGAGGCCTACTGGGCGGCTTGAACAACTCTGCTCATACGAGAAATAAGTAAATAATATGGTGTGTTGATGTTGACGAACATTCAATTCAATTCAATCTTTATTGCAATCATGTGTACATAGGTGTTACATATTAAAAGTTTGAACATGATACCCTGTTAGGGCACGGCAACATTAAATAATTACTAACAATTTCAATAAGCATGCAATTTTCACGTATTGGTAGGTATGTCAAAACATTATAACAATATCTATTCTATCATATTTTCAATTATGCTATATGTAGTATTTAATTAATAAGTTGTCAATATAAAAACATAAAATAACATTATTATTTGAGTTATATATTGATATACCCTATACTTGCTGTGTGCCTTGCTGTGTGGTGACGGCCTAAGACTATCACCACCCCCTCTCATCCCGTGGGGGGACGTAAAAGTCGTCCCGAGGGAATATATACCAAAGAACGGGCAGCAGCGTTCTCCTGAGTACCATGTCCACCTTACTGCGATCGCCAACCCGTCTGCCAAGCGTGGCGATTATGGCAAATCCCCTCAAATGATGGACCCAACCAAACCGCGGCCCCCAGTCCCCGGCAACCCTGCTATTCCCAGCCGTGGTAACAGCCGTGGTTACGGCAGGGCAGGGGGTGCTAAGAATCCCCGGCAGATTCCGCGTTACCAACACCAACGACCTCTGGCCCTGGCAACATATAACACACGTACACTTTGGTCCGACGAGAAGATAACCGAACTGGAGGAAGAATTGAGCAGGTTACATTGGGATATTGTAGGATTATCTGAAGTCCGAAGAGAGGGGGAGGACTCGATAATACTGAAATCCGGAAACCTGCTCTATTACCGGGAGGGTGACCAAATATCCCAAGGTGGTGTCGGGTTCATAGTCCAGAAGTCCTTCGTGAACAACCTAGTGAAAATCGAGAGTGTGTCGACGAGGGTTGCGTACCTTATACTCAGAATCACCAAGCGGTATTCGTTGAAGGTTATACAGGTATACGCACCCACTTCGACACACTCCGACGATGAAGTCGAGGTTATGTATGAGGACATATCCAGAGCCATACATACCTCTAACTCCTATTTCACTGTGGTCATGGGGGACTTTAACGCGAAGCTGGGCAAACGATTCGGTAATGAGCTGAGAGTGGGGCAATTTGGAACTGGAGACCGGAACCCCCGGGGCCAAATGTTGGCCGACTTCATGGAGAAGGAGGGACTCTTTATGATGAATTCCTTCTTCAGGAAGCCGGATCACCGCAAATGGACCTGGGTGAGCCCCGATGGTAAAACTAAAAACGAGATAGACTTTATCTTGTCGACGAGACGACAGATGTTCAATGATGTCTCCGTGATCAATGCGGTTAAAACCGGGAGCGATCACAGACTGGTCAGAGGCTCATTGAACCTTAATGTCAAACTCCAGAGGTCCCGACTGATAAAGTCTACGCTCCGACCTTTACCTATCCACGTCCAAAACCCCGAACCATTTCAGCTCGAACTGCAAAACCGTTTCGAATGCCTAGCAGACTGCGAGGAAGTGGACTCATACTATGACAGGCTCGTAGAAGCTGTCCATACGGCTGGGTCTAAGGTCTTCAAGGCCCGTCGTACAAACATAACTAAAAAGATCTCTGACTTTACCCTGCAACTTATGGAAGATAGACGGAAAATGGTTCTGACATCCTGAGATGATGCTACCAGATATCGGCAGCTCAACAGACAGATCTCAAAGTCTTAGACTCGCGACACGCGGCAATTTAATACAATTAGTATTAAAGAGGCCATCGAGCGGAACAAAGGCTCCAAAGTGTTCGCAAGAGCTCTGTCTGTTGGACAGAGCCAACTGACGAAGCTGAAGACTGAGGATGGCAGAATCGTAACGTCTAAACCTGAGTTGCTGGGAGAGATCGAGAAGTTCTACGGACAGTTATATACGACAACACCACCTGTCAAAAGTGATGCCTCAGATCCCAGAGCACGACTAACCCAACATTACACCGAAGACATCCCGGACGTCAGCCTGTACGAAATTAGAATGGCTCTCAAACAACTCAAGAACAACAGGGCGCCTGGTGATGATGGAGTTACAGCAGAGCTTCTGAAGGCAATCCTACGGGCCCTTCAGAAGTTATTTAACTCCGTCATACTAGATGGTCAAACGCCACAAGCATGGCACAGAAGTGTGGTGGTGCTCTTCTTCAAAAAGGGCGACAAAACCTTATTGAAGAATTATAGACCCATCACACTGCTGAGCCATGTTTACAAGTTGTTTTCGAGGGTCGTTACGAACCGTCTCGCGCGCAGGTTTGACGACTTCCAGCGTCCCGAACAAGCCGGTTTCCGAAAAGGCTTTAGCACCATAGACCACATACAAACGCTGCGGCAAGTTATACAGAAGACCGAAGAGTATAACAAGCCACTGTGCTTAGCGTTTGTAGACTATGAGAAAGCCTTTGATTCTATCGAAACATGGGCCGTGCTGAGGTCTCTCATAAGGTACCAAATTGACTACCGGTATATCGAGGTGATAAAGTGTTTGTATGAAAACGCCACTATGTCAGTGCGACTCCAGGACCAGATCTTGAAACCTATCCACTTGCAGCGAGGCGTGAGACAGGGAGATGTTATATCTCCGAAACTGTTCACCGCTGCATTGGAAGACGTCTTCAAGCTTCTGGACTGGAAAGGCTTTGGCATCAATGTCAATGGCGAATACATCACTCACCTTCGATTTGCCGATGATATCGTAGTCATGGCTGAGACCATGGAAGACCTCGGTACAATGCTCGATGACCTCAGCAGAGTCTCTCAACAAGTGGGTCTGAAAATGAACATGGATAAGACGAAAATCATGTCAAACGTCCATGTTGTACCCACTCAATTGAAAGTTGGTGACTCTGCACTCGAAGTTGTAGAGAACTATATTTACCTAGGACAGACCATCCAACTAAGTAGGTCCAACTTCGAGAAGGAGGTCAATCGTAGAATCCAACTCGGCTGGGCAGCGTTCGGGAAGCTACGTAACATCTTCTCGTCCAAAATACCGCAGTGTCTCAAGTCAAAAGTCTTCGACCAGTGTGTATTGCCAGTGATGACATACGGAACAGAGACGTGGTCGCTCACTATGGGCCTTATTAGAAGGCTCAAGGTCACCCAAAGAGCAATGGAGAGGGCTATGCTCGGAGTTTCCCTGCGGGATCGAATCAGAAATGTCGAAATCCGCAGGCGAACCAAAGTCACCGACATAGCCCGAAGAATTGCCAAGCTGAAGTGGCAGTGGGCAGGGCACATAGCTCGTAGAGCCGACGGCCGTTGGGGCAGAAAGGTTCTCGAGTGGCGACCACGAACCGGAAGACGCAGCGTGGGCAGGCCCCCTACAAGATGGACCGATGATCTTGTGCGGGTCGCTGGAAACTGCTGGATGCGAATAGCACAAGACCGGCAATTGTGGAGATCTTTGGGGGAGGCCTTTGTCCAGCAGTGGACGTCTTTCGGCTGATATGATGATGATGATGATACCCTATACATATATACAACACTAACCTACTTACATTATTTAGTTTTTGTCATTATAGAACTCGTGCAGTGTGTAGTAGCTTTTATGTATTAGGAATTATTTTAATTCCTTAACAAAAGGATGAAACCTTTCTTCATCTTTGATATATTTTGAACGCGTCATCTCATCCCGAGGGGGAAGAAGAAGTAGTATCAAAAATAAATATCTATCAGCAGCCCATAAGGGTGCCCTTAGATGTATTCGCTTAAATTAAGCTGCTGGTTGAGAGCCTTCTGCGCTAAGCATCTGCTCATTGTCTTAATTTTTTTAATATTCATATTCTAGTACTAAATTTAAAAATAATATCTTAGTTACTTGTTATTTGTTATATACTTAAAAATTTAAAAATAAAGACGTTGAAAATACACAGACCACACGGACGGACTAATTCAATTTTTATTGTTACTGTATTTGACTATGTTTAGATATTGTATTGTAAGCTTGACAAGTACAAGTGTATCTTAATGCTGAATAAATTTCATTATTCCAGTAGCAATGTCTGATTGGTAATTGTCATTACAATGAAATCGCCGACCCGTCTGCTAAGCTTGACGATTATGGTATATTCAAATAATCTATATCTACATATAATAATATCGTATGAAAGTCAAAACTGTACATTGAATATTTTTTAAAAGGATACCTGGTGCGTGATCTACTATCGATACTGAAGCCAAAAATATAGTTTTTAGAATTTTTGTCTGTTTGTCTGTATGTATGTCCGGGCTAAACTAAAAAAGTACTGCATCTATTTACTTCAAATTTTGCAGAAATAATGCGAAGAGATCAGGTCATTATATAGGCTACATATTATCACCCTATCACCTACGGGGGAGGAGCTGTGATAATTTATAAAGTTTAACGCGGGTAAAACCGCGGGGCACAGCGATTTCTATATAAAACTAAGGCGCCGCAACGGCCGCAACAGAGGGCTGATGCGGGACCTTAGTTTTATTTTGCCATCGCTCATCAATAATGCCTGGTGGAGCAGTGAAAGCTTCCTAGGCTAACAGCAAACGTCAGTCTTAAATATAAATATGATATGTTCACCTAATCTATCTATACATATAATAAAATCGTAGGAAAGTCAAAACTGTACATTGAATATTTTTTAAAAGGATACCTGGGGCGTGATCTACAATCGATATCGAAGCCAAAAATTAATTTTTAGAATTTTTGTCTGTTTATCTGTTTGTCTGTATGTATGTCCGGGCTAAACTCAAAAAGTACTGCATGGATTTATTTCAAATGTTGCATGAATATTACTAAGAGGTCGGGTCAACATATAGGCTACATATTATCACGCTATCACCTACGAGGTAGGAGCTGTGATATTTTAAAGTTTAACGTGGGTAAAACCGCGGGGCACAGCTAGTTATAACATAAAATGTTTTAGACGTCATCATTACAGCTGAAAGAAGTCCACTGCTGGACAAGCCTCCCCAAAGAATCATCGCGGGGGGATACGCCATAATCGCCACGCTCTTGGCAAACGGGTTGGCAATCGCAATAAAATGGGCATAGTACTCAGAAGAACGCTGCTGCCCGTCCTCTGGTAGATACTGCCTCGGGTCCACTTCTACGCCCCCCACGGGATGAGATGAGTAAAGATAAAGATAAAGATATATTTATTTGCGTAATAAGATATATCGGCGCAACAACATTAATTAACCAAAAACAAATGCGTCATAGGAGTAGTTTTAAGTCTTTGTTTAAATTACTCTTAAATAGTTAGTTAAATTTAATGAATTTAGTGTTAAAAATCAAGTTACGATTTATAAACAATCTTAACATTTGTACAATTGATGATTTCAATAGTTTAATTTACATTCGTTCATCGAACAAAGAAAATACGTAACATGTTTGTCGCCGAACATTTCGTATAAATACGGCCGACGTGTCGAGTACAAATCACTTTCGCTCGAGCCGTCGGACCGTACGGATCACCTTGTATCGAAGATTGTTATGGAATAAAACTTCAAGAAACATATTTCGGGTTTTACTATCGCCATGAGTAAACAACCTTCAGTGGATAACCAACGTGCAGATAATAGTGACGTCAGTCTTGCTGACGTCATCATGACTAAGGACAACAATACCCCCGTTTCTCCGTTATCAGAAGTGGGATGCAATCCAGAAGATGACCAGCGTGAATACACCCTCAATGACGAAGATAGTGATAGTGTGAGGCAATGAGGTTGCCTTCTGCTAGCCAAAACATTCAGAGTTAAACCCGGATAAGGATAACGTGTACGGCTCCGGACTTACACAGGACTGCTTTCATGATGTCTTTGAGTCAGGCGGGTTTCGGCGTGGCTGTCACACGTTTTTGACTTTTTGACTTTGTCGGGGTGTACTTACGTACAGCATTTCGACCCTTCAGGATCTTTCGTACTAAGAACCATTACTTTCTATTCTATCCCTAGTGCCCTGAATCCAGTCTGCACATACTTCAGTAAGCTTGTTAGGAGTAGCTTATTGTAGTCTCCTGGTGCTGGATATGCCAGCCGCAGGTTGGCTATTCTGTGTCATACCATAGTGGTGGTACTGCTACTATTAGTCGTAGTTAGTTCCACCTGTACTTCCATAGGGTTTTGAACCAGCTCTTCTCTACTCCTTTTATGAGTTTGGAGTGTTCCTTGATTTTGGTTCACCTTTGGTTGTGATTAACTGTGGATTTATCTTTGGGGACTGTTCAAGGGCTATCACAAATTAGTTGGTTGACTGATTTGTTTTTCGCATTTAGCCTCCTGATTGGGCTATTGTGCGTGGGCTTGTTTGGCTCCTCTAACCATTTTGGTTCTGTCCGCAGGTGTGGCACTGCGAGCCACGAAAAACTGTCCTAGCCATAGCAGCAAGGAAGGCAGTACCAGCAACGTGACTGGATAGGCACGTTAACGTCTGTGTCGTTGACACACCAAAGGGCTGTACAATTTTTTACTTTTCGCAAAATGGTTATTTTCAGGAACATCACACAAGGCGTGTGAAGAATGTAGTAAGATTAAACAATCGAGCACCCAAGCTGCTACATCAACTCATCATCTGATACACAGAAACCAACCAACACCCAGCAGCAGGAATCTGTGCTGCGCCATGCTCTACAACCTGGTGATCAGTTAACCGTATCGGCGGGAAACGAATAGTCTTCTCACCGGAATTCTGTTGCAGAACCATCCAAGCCAATTGCATCAACCTCACGAAACATCAACAACCTTCACAGTAAAGGGCAAGTAACTTAATTCAATAACTCTAAATAACTCTACGAGAACTACTAATAAACCTACGATCACAGTACCTTCCTAATAATATTGCCTTGTATTGTGGCTCTGTATTCCACTGTGTTATCACCCACTCAAAGCACAATATAACACAACTCCTTGTCCCTTAATCTACGAGAACTCTACGAGAAATCTACGAGAACTCTACGAGAACTCTACAACAACTATACCTACCCTCACCTTCCTAACCTTATTTCCTTGTATTGCGCTACTGTATGCCACTGTGTTAACAAGCTCCAGAGTACAATACAACACCACTTATTTTTCCTTAATCTACGAGAAATCTACGAGAACTAAACCTACCCTCGCCTTCCTAACCTTATTTCCTTGTATTACACAACTGTATGCCACTGTGATAACAAGCTGCATAGCACAATATAACACCACTCCTTTTTCCTTAATCTACGAGAAATCTACGAGAACTTAATCTTTTTTTTACCTACAAAAATAACAAACAAAATATAATAATAATAAGCCAACACATGTGTAATGTGACTTGGTTATTGCAATATCTCTATAACTATTAATGAGCAACTTAGTTGCTTACAGGTACCAAACTCAAAAGCAAAACTTTATTGTTTCAGATTTAAAAGGACAAAGAGAACTGAGGCTGGTGCAGAGCGCGCACCGCCTTTCAGAATGGCCGTATCGGCGCAACAACATTAATTAACCAAAAACAAATGCGTCATAGGAGTAGTTTTAAGTCTTAGTTTAAATTACTCTTAAATAGTTAGTTAAATTTAATGAATTTAGTGTTAAAAATCAAGTTACGATTTATAAACAATCTTTACATTTGTACAATTGATGATTTCAATAGTTTAATTTACATTCGTTCATCGAACAAAGAAAATACGTAACATGTTTGTCGCCGAACATTTCGTATAAATACGGCCGACGTGTCGAGTACAAATCACTTTCGCTCGAGCCGTCGGACCGTACGGATCACCTTGTATCGAAGATTGTTATGGAATAAAACTTCAAGAAACATATTTCGGGTTTTACTATCGCCATGAGTAAACAACCTTCAGTGGATAACCAACGTGCAGATAATAGTGACGTCAGTCTTGCTGACGTCATCATGACTAAAGACAACGATACCCTCGTTTCTCCGTTAGATATATTATTTGCATAATGGGGTGATGATATTCTGATATTCACAGCCGTCACCACATAGGTTACAGCTTTTAGACATGACCTGCAGTAATTCTTCCTATCTTATCATTTTTGTAATTATTTAAAACACTATTAGTAAATCATGTATGTGATTACTTCAGCTTCATAACACATAATCTAGGGACAATGTCACACAGATCATCCTAGCCCCAAACTAAGCAAAGCTTGTACTATGGGTACCAGGCGACGATATACATACTTATATAGATAGATAAATACTTATATACATAGAAAACATCCATGACTCAGAAACAAATATTCGTGCTCATCACACAAATATTTGCACTTCCCGGGATTCGAACCCAGGACCACCAGCTTCGTAGGCAGAAGCACTACCAACTAGGCTACGGTGACCGTCGGTTGATACTGATTTCAAAATTCTAAAGTCGTTTATTCCGTTAAAATATCACATTTGACTGGGATCGTCATTTTTTTACCCTACCGTGCAGTGCATGACGTGGCAACTACTGAGAAACATTGCCAGAAAACTCAGTAGGAATCCTTTTTTAAAATATTTATTTCTCAATATCAAATTTCATTGTCTAGCGCGACGCAAACCCATGTCGTTTTGTCGTTTAAATAATCAGACAAATTACATTTAGAGACAAGGGGTATCTTACCTCAGTTAGCATTTACATTTTAGAACTAAGTATTTTTGTAAAATATAATATGATGTTTTTCAATTTAACGTCAGCATCTAAACCTAATATTCGTGATAAATATAGATTTAATTTAGAGTTAGCATCTATTAGCAACATGATTTACTATAAGAGTACTTACATTACAGCAATACGTGTATCATGTATCATCTACCACTTGAAATTAAACAACTTGATGGTAAAATGTTTAAATCTTTGCTGAAACGATGGTCATTGCACAACGTATTTTATGACCTCAAAGAGTTTTTTTGCTTATGACCAAGTATCGAAGCATTTTTATTGAATTTATCATGATGTGTTGAATTTATCTGTTGTCAAGATTATAAACATAAATTATTTAATATTATACTATATAGGTAGAAAAAATATTGCATGCCCGATATGGGTAACTGTTGATCAATCAAATTGTTATAACATCTTTATTCTGTACACAGATTCTGGCAATAAAATGATCTATGTCTATGTCAGAAGTTTTGTAGTAAGCCCTGCTACACAATTTGGATTTTATAGTCCTTTTAAAATTATTCGTAGACATTTCTCTATTAAGACAACGGCCGCACTAGGAAAAGTAGTAGCAGTAGTATCGCGGGGTACTTTACAAACATATAATTAACGGACAAAGAAAAACAAGACTCAAAACAACTATTTATGTATCACACAAATAGTTGTGCTGTGTGGGAATCGAACACGGGCAGGAACTGGCGAGGCGCACGTCTTAACCGCCGCGCCACTGGTGCAGTGTCATTGTTTTATATTAGCTTTACCCCCGTTCGTGTAGTACACAACCCTGTGTGTACAACCGAATACCTACCAGCGCTAGCTACCATTATGCTGAGTTTGTGACCCTTCGGCAGAGCATGGATTAGAGATATAAAAGTTACAATTCTTCTTTTTAATAAACTTTGTATGTCTTAAGGGGCTCCGTAGCAAAAACCGGAACCCTTATAGATTCGTCATGTCTGTCTATCTGTCTGTTCGTCCGTCCGTATGTCACAGCCACTTCACACAAAAATAAAAAAAGAACAATAATTTTGAGGGTTCCCCATACATAGAACTGAAACTCAATTTCTTTTTTCATCGTACCCATACATGTGGAGTATCTATGGATAGGTCTTCAAAAATGATATTGAGGTTCCTAATATAATTTTTCCTAAACTGAATAGTTTGCGCGAGAGACACTTCCAAAGTGGTAATAAGAGTGTCCCCCCCCCCCCCCTGTAACTGCTAAAATAAGAGAATGATTAAACTAAAAAAAAATATATGATGTACATTACCATGAAAACTAACAACGAAAATTGTTTTGGACGAGATCTAGTAAGTAGTTTTTTTTAATACGTCATAAATCGTAAACCGCAATTTACCTTTCATTTAATCAACTGAAATACGCACTTGGCCGGTTTTTTATAATTATAATTTTCTTCAGCTCGAAGAACCGAACTGAAGAGGCAGTGGGCAGGGTAGGTACAGAGCTTGTAGAACCGACGGCGGGTGGGACAGAAAGGTTCACGAGTGGCGACCACGAACCGGAAGACGCAGCGTGGGCAGGCCCCCTACAAGGTGGACCGACGATGGGACACTTGGGGAAGGCTTTTGTTCAGCAGTGGACGTATTGCGGCTGATATGATGAATTTTCTTTCTTGTGGGCTTGTGTTTAGTATATTAATAATAATAAATAATTATGTCCTGATAACTGATATTATCTAGATTCCATAGTACAAGCTTTGCTTAGTTTGGGATCAAACGGCTATGTGTAAATAATGTCCCAGGACATAATTATTTATTATTATTAATATACTTAACACAGGCCCACAAGAAAGAAAATTCATCATATCAGCCGCAATACGTCTACATATTATTATACTACTTTTCTTTTGTAAATATGTAATACTTATATAGATAGTTATACCCAGACTCAGGACAAACAGATACGAGTATGTTCATGTACACAAATATATGTCCTGGGTGGGAATCGACCCACAACCTGCGGTGTGAAAGGCAAGCATTTACCAACTACGCCAACAGGCCCGTTAAAACAAATAAATTTATTTAACACAGACGTTGTTGTTTAACTTATATCGGGACTAGTCCCTCCCTCATACCCACTACTGCAACTCCTGTAAGCCAGGATCAACAGTGGCACACAATGAAATGACACTGAGCGGTGAGGCTCAGGCATGTCCCGGGGAATCGCTTTAACTGTCTTGGATTCCGCAACGAATTTAATCAGAAAGAATTAAAATGAGGAGTTAGAAAATGAATTGTTCCACTTCCCTCCAGAGCAAAGCGGGAGACAGAATGATGTAAAGAGGCTATAGCCTCATAAAACGAGAGAATTGCAACTAGAGAAGCCAGCTGCAAAAGGAGCTTTGCCCTTTACTCCTAAAGACCCTACCGTTTTATACCCACCTAAAGTTATTGGACCTGCGCCTGATCGCCCCTCGATCGCGTCGGATAGCCGTTCCATAAGATTATGAGAGTAAGGCAACGAAGCTACTATACCTTAATGTTTTCTCCGTGGTTGACTAGACCCCGGAGAATTGAAGCAAGATTATATTATTTATTGAAACCACCACTTAATACTCGAATTTTATTAAAGACAATTTATAAACAAAGTCATCAAATAGTGCCTAAAAAAACTTAAATAAGTAGACCGTACTTATTATTTTCATGGCTATATGGCAGTTTTACGACCACCTTGTGTATTAACAGCTGTTGGTGTGGCCAATAATTTCGGTTTCAACGGCTGGACAGCTCTTTTCCAACGAGCATTTCCTGGTTCAAGACTTTCATTCACAAAGCCTTCTCTTTTAATATCACGGGCAACTCTCCCGATCACCGGTCCATTGTGGAAATCTTTCAGTTTCCTAACAGAAAGGTCTTGATTTGTTGCTCGTTTTATTCCTTTATTTGGCAATACTTGTGTTTTAGTATCACGGATAGTCCTCCCGATAGATTTATTCGGTCCTCTCGGTAGAAGTGGACGAGTAACGGCCTGGTTTCCTGGTCCTGATGAGATGAAAGTTAATGGTTGTTTAGCCACTCGCCTTGGGACTCTGAGGTGAGTATCAATCTCGGTATCTGCTGTATTTAAGGCTAACTTGGGTTCTTTAATTACCAACTTCTCTTCGCTAGTATCTCGAGTTGATCTGCTGAGGGCTTTGTTAGGGCCTCTTGGAAATGTCTTTGGTATGACTGCGGGAATAATACCTGTGTTTGCTGGTCTCGGGTAAGTTGATGGTTTCAGAGGTGCTTTAATATCCCGCGTTGTCCTCCCAATGGCCCCACTGTGATGAGTCTTAGGATTTACCGTGGGTATCACCTTAGTTGGAGGTTGTGGGTGGGCAGGTATAGGTGGGATACGTTCCTTAGTCACTCTTCTAGTTACTCTCGTTTTAGCATCTGATTGTTTGTCGTTAACGTTTGGTGGTAAGTCCAAATTGCTGCTTTTAGATTCTAAATCCTTATTCATCAGCTTAGGAAAATCTTTCGGCGTGTTTTTAAGTGGTAAAGTCAGCACAGATGTCTTCGGAACGGTGATTATCGGATCAGACTTGGACTTACTCTTTGATATTGGTTTGGAACCCTTATTCTCCAAAGCTTGTTCTTTAGTATCCCTTGTTGTTCTCGGCTTAATAATAGGCACCCCATTAGCATCGAATGTAGGAAACTCATTCTTTTTAGTCGTTGTAATAGATTTCATAAGAGGGATGCGTACTGTGACTGTACTAGGAATTTTAATGTTTTTGTTCTCACCACGATCTTTCACAATTTGTGTGTTGGTAGCTCGAGTAGCCCTGTGCAAAGCCTGCACTGGTTGCTTCGGAATAGTATTTAGTGGTTGTCTGAAGGTACCAAGACCCTTTGGAGGTCGTCGATGTGTTGGTAGTACAACAGTGTTCTTCGGCAATATATGTGCAGTGTCCCTTGTGGCCCTATGAACTGGACTTATCGGAGAGCCGGAAAGAACAAGGCCTTTTGGTTGAGATGTCGGCAAGACAACGACTCGGCGACATCTTATCTCCGAAGCGAAGACCGACAAAATGGATAAAACTATGGTGATCTTTAACATTTCGTTTGGATCACTGATTATGAAATGATGACTGGTTAGTTCTATTTTCAATATTTATACTGCTCTTTAAGGAAAATCTATAATATTGTGGTGAGAAAATGGAAATACCCAAGATGTTTATAAGATGAAGATTTTCCGTGTATGGTTCTTGATTACTAATATAAAACACTAATGTACCTGTATACTAAAAATATTGTTCATTATGAACTTAAAGTAAAAACACATGTACGGTTACATACAATTTGCAAAGGAGTAAACGGAATCCTTATAGGATCACTTTGTTGTCCGCCCGTCTGTCTGTCAAGACGTATCGATATTGTAAATGCGTGCATTCCCTTGAAGCTGGGACACAAACAAACTTCTAAGTTAACGCAAGTAAAAGATACAGCCGTTTATGCCCAAACAAGCATATATTTTGACACTATCAAGGGAATCAAAATTTATATGGCATTTTTCGTCGACCTAGAACTATGAAATTTGGCAAGTAATACCGTCTTTTACTACAACTTTAGGGCAAAGTCTGAAAGTTATACATTTTTTATAATATCACAGAAAAAGCAGATATTGTTAAGTACCTAATAATTTTGGTATGTAGTAAGTACCTCTTGCAAAGTTACGCGTACTTGCTTATTTTATTGAAAAATTTGTAATCAAACATAACACTGGTCAACAAAAAAAAGCTTTTTTTTTGCCGTTGTTCGCCACTACTTTTTTTTTATACCTTAGCTAATGGGTAGTCAAGATGTGTGTGTAAAAAAAATTGCAAACAGCCAATTACGTAGAATTTTTTTTTATTGAAATACAATAATTGGGCTTACTTTTAACGATAATCATTTTAAAAAATATATATTCAGATTATTTTTTGGGTCTTTTTGCTTGTCTTTTGTAACTGCACGTTGGGACATCTCGTTTTAATGTCCAACAAAAATCTGCGACCATTTTTGGCGACCATTTTCCTTGATATCTTTTTTCCATCGCCATGATATCCTGATGGAATCTTTCCCCGTGTTCGTCGCTCACCGCACCTAAGTTTTCTGGGAAAAAGATGGGAATGCAAAAAATTCATTTTTAAGGACATATTACATCCTAAGGCTTTATAATCCTCTAGTAATTTTTGACACCATCTCCTCATAGTTGGGAGATTTTTTGTTTCCTAAAAAATTTTTTACAACGTCAACAAATGAAAGCCATGCATTTTTTTTCTCTGTGTTTAATTTTAAAAGGAAATTGGAATCCTTTGTTAATAGTGTTTGGAATGTTCGAACCAAGATACAAATTATAAAAAAATGTTTAGTGACGGTGTAGGCCGTTCTCGATTTGAAATGGAAGTAAATTTTCCACAAATAAAACAAAAAAGGTCTGGTGAATTTGAGCACTTTCGATTCATATGGTAAGCGGTGTATATCTAACACTTGTTTGAATTAAAATATCCGAAATATAACTCCAAAACCTTGTCACAATTAAATAAACTCCGCAGAAAAATTCTCAAAGTAGTACGCCGTTAACTTCTAAAATCGTTGTATTAATATTAACGACAAGAACCAACAATTATGTCGCATCGAAAAGTGAGGGTATATAGTGTACTTACGAGTAGCAGTTTTAGTTTTGGTATTATGATAAATAGTGATGACTTATTTCGACATACCCTCAAATTTTTGTCATATTTACAAAAAAAAATTTTTCGGACATCTCGACGTAATAGAAGATTTTTATTATTTTTCTGTTAATACATGAACATTAGGGATACCGAAAATATATATTTTGACAAACGGCAAAAAGTCGTGTTGACCAGTGTAATCTTAAATAGGTATCTCAAATTTCTTTTATAGATTTTCAACTTTATCACAAAAGCATAAGGTTCACTTTCAAATGGGGAAATTTCACACATTGGCGTGGCTTATTGTGCTGGCGTCTGTACCTAGTGGTATCATACTAATATTATAACGGCGAAAGTTTGCGAGTGTGTATATGTTTGTTACTTCTTCACGTCTATATAGATGGAGTGATTTTAATTGAACTTGGTATGGAGTTAGCTGACACCCTAGATTAACACATAGGCTACAATTTATAAAGTTTAGCGCGGGTAAAACTGCGGGGCACAGCTAGTTATACATGTATTACATATTTTATTACAACTAGCTGCACCGGCAAGCGTTGTTTGCCATATAAATTATTTCTAGTGCATATATTAGTAGGTAAATAAAGAAGTATTAACTTAATGTCAGTATGTGGGAACGTGGTCTATGCCTAAAAGGGGAATGGAGCATTAAGGACGAATGACGGCCTATTAAAATAGCAAAACACCAGCTATTCGTATTTTTAATACATAGTACTTTATTCTGCAATTAATGATATGTACAAACAATAATAATAATAATAGCCGAAAACTGTGTTAGGAGTTGTATTTTTAACCGACTTCAAAAGGAGGAGGTTCGCAAGTTCATCGGTATTTATGTATGTACATACACCGATTACTCGGAGATTTATGATCCGATTTACTTGATTCTTTTTTAGTTTGATGCGTAATTGTTGCCATTTGGTCCCATAAAATTTGTAGTTTTCATTTTATGAACATTTTTGTATGAAAATGTTTGTTTATGTGGACGATGTAATTGTCTTTGGCACAGACGTTTTTAAATCTTAGCCAGTCTACCTAGACTCATACTGTTCAAGTGTTTCTGGGAGTGAATACGAATATAAAGGACAGTTTCAGACTAGCGTTTATTACGCGCGTATAAGCTCGTTTTTGGAAGCGCATGTAGGCGCACCATTAAGCACACGCGCAATTTTTAAGTGTGTACACCGATGACGCTGAGATTTATGAACCGACTAGCTGTGCCCCGCGGTTATACCTGCATTAAACTTTATAAATTATAGCCAATGTGTTAATCTAGGATATCAGCTAACTCCATACCAAATTTTATTAAATGTCTCCAGCTCCAGACGTGAAGAAGTAACAAACATACACACTCACACAGTCGCACACTCACAAACTTTATAATAAATAAATAAACTCTATAATATTCGTGTGATTTACGTGATTCTTCTTTAGTTTTATGCGGAATAGCTGCCATTTTATTTATAAATGCTTAGCAGACTCGTTGGCTACTTGATCATCAATACGACCTAGTCTATGAGCCTTCTGTTCAGTACACTTGATGGCTAATCGATCATGAATAAGACCTAGTCTAATAGCCCTTTGCTCAGCAGACTCGTTGGGTAATCAATCATAAATAATACCCAGTCTATGAGCCCTCTGCTCAGCAGACTCGTTGGCTAATCAATCATTAATAAGACCTTGTCTAAGAGCCTTCTGCTCAGCAGACTCGTTTGCTAATCGATCTTTAATAAGACCTAGTGTATGAGTCCTCCACTCAGCAGACTCTTTGGATAATCGATCATTAATAAGACCTAGTCTATGAGCCCTCTGCTCAGCAGACATGCTGCTCGCTTGACAGCAGGCTTGGCACCGACTTCAAACCTATAAATAGGTAGCACATGCAAATTATAGTATTTCATTAATATTAAAGGTATTAGGTTTACATAAGAGATGTATAAAATTAAGTCTTTATTCAGCTTTTTAGTTTTTGAAGTCGGTTTTTTTAAACGAGGTTTTTTTCTTCCCAACATGTCCTGCAGATCGGACTATTCGACAGTCTCAGTTTGTGTAGTCACCTACACAAACTGAGACTGTCGAATAGTCCGATCTGCAGGACATGTTGGGAAGAAAAAAACTTGGTGTTTATATTGTGATTGTAATGTGTTTTGTGCATCCATTAAATAAAAAAAAAAAAGTAGTGGCCCGTGGTTACTGCTACTGATAGTAGCAGTAACCAGTGGCCCGTGGTTACTGCTAGTGATAGTAGCAGGTAACCACGGGCCACTAGTAGCTGCTTAGCTGGTTTCTGCTGTATTTCCAAAGCTTTTTGGACCAGCTTTTGTCTACTTCTTTTATGAGTTGTGTGTATTTTTTTTTTTTTTTTTTTTTATTTATTTGATGCACAAAACACATTACAATCACAATATAAACACCTTAAAGCTAAAATTGTTTGATCTAGATTGTAACATAACACTATGTGCATACTGCGAAACCACTATTACAAAACTATGAAAAGCTCATAATATTTAAAACGTACAAGAATATTATGACGTTTGTCGACACCAGTAGCTCTAACAAAAAATAACAAATAAGAAAATATATATATATATATATATATAACGGGTTTAGACGCTTCAGGCATAAAATCTCGGGTCTCAGGGATCCGCGCTTAACTTACGATGGAGAATGCCTTTAATGATAGAGATAAATTTTTTAAAGTTGTGACTGAATATGTCAATATCTTTGTGATTGCTCTTTGCCATCTCATTATATTGACGAGCCATCCTTGTCAAAGGGTTGTAGTACGAAATGTTGTTTTTATGAATTTGTAGGGAAAAGAGATTAACTTCATTAGATCTACGTGCACTAAATTTAATTTTTAGGCTTATGTGAGATAGTAATTCGGGAGAGTCTATTATGGAGTGAGTTATTTTATAGAGGTAAACTAAATCGAAGATTATACGTCGGGTTTCTAATGGTTGAACTTTAAATTTTAGGAGTCGGTCACGATAATTCAAGCTTGACCGACCAGGATTTATGCGATAACTTAAGATTCTGAGAAATTTCCTCTGAGTGTGTTCAAATTCATCAATGTGCACCTTATAATTAGGCGACCATATAGGACTACCGTATTCAAATATATTTCTTACGAGGGTGAAGTATAAATACAAGGTGCTACGAGGATTTTTAAAACATTTGGTAGATCTTAAAACAAAACCCAGTAGCTGGTTCGCTTTTGATGTGGTATGACTATAGTGGGCACGGAATGAAAGCTTATCGTCAAAAAGGATACCTAGGTCTTTTGCAATATAAGATCTGTAAATTATATGACCTTCTATGTCGTAGTCCCATATGATTTTATTACGTTTGTTAGTAAACGATATGACAAAGCACTTGTCTGTATTCAAATACATATGGTTAGATTTACACCATTGTGATACGGTATTAATATCACGTTGTAAAGTTAAGCAGTCACCTGAATTAGTAATGGATGTAAAAAATTTTAAGTCGTCTGCATATAAGATACAGTTGCAGGATAGATTTTGAATAAGGTCATTAATAAAGACCACGAAGAATAATCGCCCTAAGTGGGAACCCTGAGGTACTCCTGATGTCACTTCAACAGGTGCAGAGGTGAAGCCTTTTAACGCGACCAATTGAGTTCTAGAGTCAAGGTATGAGCAAATCCATCTATACAAGCTTCCGTGGATACCGTATGACGCTAATTTATGACAGAGCAGATGGTGATCAACTTTGTCAAAAGCCTTAGAGAAGTCAGTGTAAACAGAGTCAACGGTATTGACTCCCCATACAAAATTCTTGTATGGTAAGTTAGTATTTTTTTTGTGTATTGTTTATATGTTGTAATGTATGTATGTTACACCTAGTAGAGGTAATACTTAATGATTATCTTGTAATCCTTATTTGAGTTTATTGTATGTAACAAGGAAATAAATTACGGAAAAATAAACAATTACGCATACAAGTCAACTGCAAACTACCTAGGTACGTAGATATATGTATTAATTTGTGAGAAGACTAGCGGTTCGCCCAGGCTGCTTCGCAAGGAAAAAAATAAAATCAATTTTAAATTAGTTTTACACTAAATATTAACATTTAAAGGCATTTTTTATACTCTGGGTAAAGGTTATTGTAATTATCATAATAAAATACATCCAAGTTATTTATTGACAATCTAGCTAATTAAACATGTGCCTAAGTGGACACTTTAAGAAATTAAAGAATTTGTAGAAATTTATTTAATTTATTTTTATTTATCTATTTGGCTCACCAACGGCTACTTATACTAATACAATCACCGAGAAATCAAAATATACAATAAATAAACCAAGTATAGCGACCACTTATAAGTAAGCACCACATCTACAGGAACATTATGTCATTAGTAAATCAAAATACAAAATCAATATTTAGTGTTAATTCCGCTAATTGTCATTTTAATCATGCTGGGATGCAATGTGCACCGCCCTCCCGCCCGCAAAAATGTGCACATGCAAGAAGGACAATATAAAAAGCAAATTGCACATTTTTGCGGGCGGGAGGGCGGTGCACATTGCATCCCAGCATGATTAAACTGACAATTAGCGGAATTAACACTAAATATTGATTTTGTATTTTGATTGTTATGGATTTCCGCAAAGTAACGCCTGATTCCATTACTTATCATTAGTAAATTTTTTGAAATATATTTAATAATCACAGAATTAAAAACCCATTTTAAATTTCCTAATTTGAATATAAATAAAATATAACATGTAAATATTGTATTAATTATTAGCCTAAGGATACATTAAAATATAACATTGAATAAATTATTGCAACATTAACAAATTAATCAATAAAATTGTACAAATTTAAACACAAGATTAATAGGTGCATACTAAGGTTTTGAGTACAAGCTTGCGAAATGTCATGAGAGAGACAGCGTGCACGTCCACAACATCACTGCAACCATTCAGAACCTTGCAAAATCGAGGGATCGCTGAGTTAGCACCCAGGACAGTTCTTCTGAGTGGTGGATAGAAGGGTGTGATTGGAGCCCGTGGATATCTGGCTGGTACTTAATTTTCTCTATAAGAGATGGATAATCGATGTTATTTCGTAATAATTTATTCACAAAGATAGCATCGATCAGTGCCCTGCGCCTTTCTAAAGAAAGTATATTAAAGTGCACCAGTCTATCCACATATGATTTTATATTTTTGTGTACTCCTGATAAGTAGGCAAAGTGCCAGACCTCTTCTGAAACCGCTCCATTCTCAAGATGTGGGATGCATAATGCGGTCTCCAGACTGTACTGCCGTATTCTAATGTGCTGCGTACTAGGGAGTTGTATAACATAACTTTAGTCTTGGCACTACGCAAGTTACTCACGGTTCTCAGAACAAAACCTAACGTTTTTGAAGCTTTTTTGATAATAGCTTCTTGGTGTGGAATAAAAGTAAGCTTTTCGTCGTATGTGACGCCTTTTATATTTGTCCACTCTGTGCATAGTATGAGTACCGACATGATAGTTGGTTAGTATGGGGTGCTTTTTTTCTAGTGAAACTAACGTGGTAACATTTATCAGCATTCAGGGACATACTACACCATTTTGCAAGACGTTTGAGGTCCTCTTGGAGCATCTTAACATCGTCACTTGTGTCTATTACCCTATAGAACTTCAGATCATTTGCGTACATAAAGCATGGATGTATTGAGACTGTGAGGGATATCAAATACAAAAAAAAATAAAAGAACAGGTCCAACGTGCGATCGCTGCGGTACCCCTGAAGAACCCCTTAATACTTTCTCACTTTCGCCAGATTTATGTATCGGAAAAACTTTTGCCTTTTTCCAAAGATCGGAAAAAATGTCACTGGACAAAGACTTATTATAAATTATTGCTAAGGGCACCGCAAGAGAAATTAAAAAGTAACACTCAACAAATTTAAAAAAAGTTTTTTATTTTCAATAAAATCAGTAACAACTAATAATCTTAGCAACTGTACTATACTCTACAGATAAATACGTAAAACTAAATAACTTAGTACCTAATTAATTAACGACATACAGTTGTAGCTGTAATTATAATTCTAATAAGGTTCTTAAAATAAGCTATTTTAACAATACCTCTTTGTTAGCGTTTTATAGCTTAAAAAGCAACAAATTTTTCACAAGAATGTAGACCAGTAAACAACATTTAAGATAAAGAAAGAGAAAGGGAAGAAGAAGCGGGAGAACCGATCGATGTAGACTGCTGTCTCTCGACCGTTGCAGAAGGTCTCGTACTGCGGTATCGAGGCTGAGGTGCTGGCACGAGGCTCCACTGTGTTCGGGAATATATGCTGGTAACAAAGAAATAGGACACAAATAAAATTAATAATTCATCATCATCACCATATTAGCCGAAAGATGCCTACTGCTGGACAAAGGCCCCCCATAAAGATCTCCACAATTGCTGGACCGGGACCGGGACCGAATTCGGGTTCGTGGTCGCCACTCGAGAACCTTTCTATCCAAGCGGTCGTCGGCTCTACGAGCTATGTGCCCTGCCCACTGCCACTTCTGCATGGCAATTCTTCGGGCTAATAAACTAATCATTAACTATATAATAACATCTACGTACTCAAGTAGTAAGTAAAGATGGTCACCCTGATCGTAGACTAACAATTTATTGCGCACTAAATTGGACACGTTATATCATCAGCCTGATATCGTCCACTACTGGATATAGGCTAACTACGACAAATCCCTCCATATGGCAACGTTATAGTAACCTTTGGGGGCGCCCCAAGGTTACCGCGCTTGGCATGCGAGATGGCGACCGCAATTAGGTAGTAGCTATAGTAGCTAGTAATGAGCTCTATCAGTCCAGAGAAAATCTTCAATCAACAAACCTTAAAAGCATCCAAATCTCTGCTCAGATCTTCATCAGAATATCCTTTCATTGCTTTCGTGGCCACAGGACCCATATAATTATTGACCACAGCGAACTCGAATAGGGAGAGGAACACGAACACAGAACAGGAAGACATCCACACGTCTATTGCTTTTACGTAGGAGACTGGCGGTAGACTCTGCTGGGACTGCGTGTTTTGAGTTGCTGGAAAAGAAAACATTGCAATTTATGTGTCAAAAGTTCGATCCCACATCGATTCTAAAACGATCAAGGTTAAGGAATTTGGCGCGCGGTCTACACATGGGTAACCTCAATCAGGGGCTTCAAATAAATAAAGGTTAAAAATGACTTAATTAATCGTTAAATCGGTTTCAACGTTGACAATCGATTCCGGACCATTTATGACATCACATGTAGTCATGGAAGCCGATTTAATGATTGATTAAGTCATTTTTAACCATTATTTATTTGAACGCCATTCACGAAAACGATGTTCAACGACTTAGCCGGTAGAGCCCCAGAGCAGAATATTTTCCGAACTTCTTCGTGCTTCGGAGGACATGTTAACCTACCAGTCCCGGCTAAAGTCCTTAAACAAAAGTGGATTAGCCATATCAAAGGACTACTATGCGGCAAGAACTACTCTGATGTTCCCTAGTATCAGAGATGTATAACCACTGCCGAAGTGAATGAAAAACACCCAATGAACGGGAAGAAAACACTATTAGAATCCGAAAAACCATTTATGTGTTACACAAACACGCAGGCGCATAGATAGTAAGGACCACCTTTATCACTAAACAACAGGTGCAGTCACAGTTAATAGGTATTTTTAGGGTTCCGTAGCCAAATGGCAAAAACGGAACCATTATAGATTCGTCATGTCTGTCTGTCTGTCCGTGCGTATGTCACAGCCACTTTTTTCCGAAACTATAAGAGCTGTACTGCTGAAACTTGGTAAGTAGATGTATTATGTAAACCGGATTAAGATTTTTACACAAAAATAGAAAAAGAACAATAATTTTGGGTGGTCGCCATACATAGAACGGAAACTCAAATTTTTTTTTTTCAGTTTACCTATACATGCGCGGTGTCTAGGAATAGGTCTTCAAAAATGATATTGAGGTTCCTAATATCATTTTATTCTAAACTGAATAGTTTGCGCGAGAGACACTTCCAAAGTGGTAAAATAAGTACCCCCCCCCCCCCCACCCCTGTAACTTCTAAATTAAGAGAATGATAAAACTAAAAAAATATATGTTGTACATTACCATAGAAACTAACAACGAAAATTGGTTTGAACGAGATCTAGCAAGTAGTTTTTTTTTTAATACGTATTAAAAAAACTACTTAAATCGTTTATACGTAAATCATAAACCGCAATTTGCTTTCATTTAATCAACTGAAATACTTGCTGCTACGGAACCCTTCAAGTACGAGTCCGACTCGCACTTGGCCGGTTTTTTTATTTATTTTCTTGTAAGCTTAGACAATTTCCCCTGAGTTCCTTTTTGTTTGAATTGATTTTTTACTGACAAGCATAATTAACTTTTATTGTAGTAAAACTTATTAACACACGCGGAGTAAGCCGGTGAATGCGACTCGAAAAGTATGATCAGGCGATGCGAACTACAGTTGAGAGGGAGATATACGTTAGTGAAGATACAAAAGAGAGAGAGTTACGTTTCGTATATTACTGAAAGGGCACGAAATACAGGCGCGAGCACACATTTTCTTTCTCTTTTTCTCATAGTTGAACCTCCTTTTGAAGTTTTATTTCAGCCGTGTGGTCTAAAGCCCACTAATAAAATTTGATCTGCCAGCATGTATCGTTCGTAGCTTAACGCAGAACACCTACAGATAGAGTAGATGCTGCAGGTTCGAGACCCGCCGGACGATTAAATTTATGATTTCCCATTTTTGAGATTAGATAAACGCTTTGCATTGTGAATAATGCTATAAAATTAAAATGTAATAATTTGGAAGGTATTATCAATATGATATGATCTTTCACATGCAACTGTGAACATATCAGTCGGCGATGTTTCTAGAAAACAAAACCGATACCTACATCCTCCGGAAGGGTGTTAGCAAGGGAATCCTAAATTTGGTCTGCCAGCGTGTATCGTTCGTAGCTTAACGCAGAGCGCCTACCCCGGATTGGTAGATGGTGCAGGTTCGAGACCCGCCGGACGATTAAATTTATGATTTCCCATTTTTGAGATTAAAGTCCACTAGTATTTTTTATGGAAATCTAACTTTCTGTTTACTAAGCCTATACCTACCGCAGACTATACCTCCGACCAGCCGTTTATATTGAAAATAATTACAGAATTTGGTTAAAAACTTCGAGGAAATTGAGAACTAAGAAACAGGGGACAACTTCTTTTTTCTTTTGAAGTTAGATATCATTTACATTCTATTACTATACTGCTGTGCTGGATTAAAATATGATCCTACAGATGTTCCAGTAATATTACTCAAAGGGTCACCCCTAAAGAGAGTTAACACCTTTAAGTACCTAGGACATATTATAACTTCAGACCTTAAAGATGATGATGACATTGGAAGGGAACGGAGGGCGCTGGCAGTGAGGAGCAATATGCTGGCCCGTAGATTTACACGGTGTAGCAAGGAGGTTAAAATAACACTATTCAATGCCTATTGCCAATCCTTCTACACCTGCGGCCTGTGGATAAGTTATACGCTCCGAGCTTATAAAGCCCTCCGAGTTCAATATAATAATTGTTTCAAAGGGCTGTTGGGACTATCGAGGCGCTGCAGTGCGTCCGGAATGTTTGCGGAGGCCTATACAGATGTATTCCACGCAATCATCCGCAAGAGAGTCGCATCGATACTTCACAGTACACGCAATAGTCACAATAGCGTTCTGAAAACATTTTCTGTGCGGTATGACAGCCCTATACTAAGCCACTGGGTGGCTAAAGTAATAGGCGCTGCTTGATTGTAATTTTAGATTATTAATATTTACTAACATAGGATATAAAACCGCTTACTAACAAAATATGGATTAATTTACAATCTGAAATAAATGTTTTATTATTATTCCAAATTATTTATTTAAAGTTCTTATTTTTAACATATTTATATCTATAAAATTTAAACAAAAAAGAAAACAATGTATATAAATAAATATGTAAAAAAATAGAGGTCCTCCAGCGGCGAGGTTTGACGCCCTAGGCCGCCGGTGGTCAAGGCGACAGAGGAAGGAACCTCCTCACAATGCGTGCCGTTCCCATTATTGCAGCCTTTTGTATCCGACCCTTGACCCAGTGATCTAGCGAAAGCCTCTTTAGATGTTGGTCGAGGCTCTTCGCTATTATTATTATATTACTATTATTATATATAAATCTGGAACGTCCATGAAATGTGTGAATATGTCCACAGGTAATAGCAATTCCAAGATAGTAATTTGGTGTCTCAACCTTTGCTCTTGAGTAATTTACGAGATAGATTTACGAGTAATAAACAGTGATCCTTGAGGATCACTGTTTATTACTCGTAAATCTGCGGTTTTAAATCTAAAGATCTAAACGCAGTGCATATATGTATCTATCTAGGGACAATGTCACATAGATCATCTTAGCCCCAAACTAAGCAAAGCTTGTACTATGGGTACCAGGCGACGATATACATACTTATATAGATAGATAAATACATATATACATAGAAAACATCTATGACTCAGAAACAAATATTCATGCTCATCACACAAATTTGCACTTACCGGGATTCGAACCCAGGACCACCAGCTTCGTAGGCAGGAGCACTACCAACTAGGCTACGGTGACCGTCACATAAATGCCTAGTACAGACCGAGAGGAAGAATTTTCGAACATGTTATTGGCTCAATTAAAAAAACCCGTATTGCCATAGTCTACAGTAGAAAATTATATTATTATGAATCACACTAATATTATCAAGGCGAAAGTTTGTGAGTGTGTGAGTGTGTATGTTTGTTACTTCTTCACGTCTAAACGGCTGGAGCGATTTTAATCAAATTTGGTATGGAGACACCCTGGATTAACACATAGGCTATAATTTATTGAGTTAAACGTGGGTAAAACCGCGGGGCACAGCTATTATACGCGAGCCGAATATGTTGATAGTTGTACAATTTTCTACTTTAGACTATGGTAATACGGTCCTATTTGAAATGGGGCAGTAAATAGCTCCAGCATTTATCCTCTCGGTCTAAACGGACTCTAAGCAGCGCAGCGGCTATGACAATCGCCTCGCCGCGTCGCGAGTTCGAGTCCCGCGCCGAACAACTATTTGTGTGACCCATAAATAGTTGTCCTGAGTCTGGGTGTAATTTGTGTCCGTCTATTATATGTTTGTAAAGTACCCCGCGACACAGGGATTAAATTCCCTAGTGCGGGGGTTGTTTTAAAAAAATCGTAATCTCTCCACCTCTATGTGGTATACTGACCTAAAGTGAGCAAGGAGGTAACTCCAAGTGTGACCCTCGCAGGTATAGCCTCAGGTTTGATCCAGAATGATATCCAGGACATAACCACAATCAACGCTGAGGGTATATATGTGTGGAACAGGTGGTAGCCCAGGCGTCGACGCAAGTTGAATACCACAGCTAGACAGGTGAAGTTTCCTGGAACACCATAATAATGTAAGTAGTAAAAATTAATTAAGTATAAAACCAGTCTCAAAATTCTATTGTCAAAGACTACAGTAGATTAAAGACGAATAATATGTTTTTTTCTCATTTTGGTACTCAGTTTGTCCACTCTTCTCAGCTTATCAGTATGTAAAGTATTTTTATTAACTACATTAATTTACTTCTAATGTATATTATATAAAAATATTAGCTTTCCCCTTCCTTCTCCATGTGAACTTTAAATGTTCCACATTACATTCTCCTCCGTCCGCGCAATTTTCGTAAAAAGAGTTCTAATTATTTTGGTTCACGTTTTATTTAAAACTAGCTGACCCGACAGACCTTGTCCTGTCTTAACGATGACTATTAACGCACGCTATCTGTCAATACTATGTCAAATAAAAAAAAGTTACATTAAAAAAGGTTATATTGTCCAAAGCGCTAAGGTTAGATTAGAAATAATATTTGGTTGTGAAGTATTCTTAAATTTTCTTATTTTCCGCGCAATTTTAAATTCTTTTTTTTACATAAGAACCTTCTCCTGACAATAACAAACCCAATAAAAAAAGAGATAGTGAAATCGGTCCAGCCGTTCACGCGTGATGTCGTGACAACGGAAAACGGGTTTCATTTTTATATATATAGATATCTACATAGGCTATAAGGTATAAAAAAATATAAAAATTGTAACTCTTCAGATTAAACGTAAACAAAAATCTGTAATGCCTGCCAAAGGCAACCAAGTTCTATGTACAAACATTTGTTGACATGAGAACTCTATGTACACTTAGTTCACATACATATAAACCTTAAACTCTATATAATAAATAGGACATTACAAGATCGAGAAATGTGCCACAAGTTCCACGGTATGATACAATGTGCGTATGATGATTCACGCAATCGAAAGCCTTCCCAGAAAACTCCCAGCACATCCTGTGACCCCATCCCAAGCCTCCAATATAGACCCCACTAGTGTACATCCTGCATCCTGAATAGAACGGCCCCATATAAACCCAACTTGCTTGTCATGCAATATCCTGTCATTTGGCTGAGCATGAGATTTTCAAATATTTTAGATTAGATCGGCAGTATAGAGATCAAGCTAAGCTCTTCAATTCAATTCTTCCATAATGGCTTTTGTGATATAAGCGCTTCTTAGTGGAACTTCGTAATATGACCTGACTTTCACATTTTATTTCCATAATAATATACTATTACAAAGAACTGAGACTGAGGTATAGTCGTGAGGTATAGTTTATGCGTTAATTAAACTTGGAAGCGTGTACCTACTGGTTTCCGCATCTTGTCGGTTTGCTGGGAAATTGGTAAAAAGGAAATCTTTTTTGTATCCATCCTTACCCGTAGAATATTCGATGGTGCAATCAGAGGTATAGTTGTTAGAGATGTCCAACTGTGGTAGTTCTATCTCAGGGTTTACTACCAGAGGATCTGTCAGATTCCAAATGAAGACCAAGTCGTGAACGGTGTGAGATACTGGAATCAGTAAAAAAAAAGATTATAAAAGCTATGGTGTTACCATTTTCTAATAAAAGTAAACTTGTGTGCGCTTTATTTTATTTTTACTTATTTCTTAAATTGAACATTAATTTCTTATGTAGTTTACAGGGTCATGTAAAGTCATAAATAATATCATCTATTATTATTGATTTACAGTAACCCCTGCAAAAAAAGTTTTTATTATTTGAATTATAATGGCGGTCACCGTAGCCTAGTCGGTAGTGCTCCTGCCTACGAAGCTGGTGGTCCTGGGTTCGAATCCCGGTAAGTGCAAATATTTGTGTGATGAGTACGAATATTTGTTTCTGAGTCATGGATGTTTTCTATGTATTTAAGTATTTATCTATCTATATGAGTATGTATGTATATCGTCGCCTGGTACCCATAGTACAAGCTTTGCTTAGTTTGGGGCTAGGATGAACTGTGTGACATTGTCCCCTAGATATTAGATATTATATTAATTAACAATCATTTACAACCGATTTTAATTCCTATTCAGGGCTGGGAATCTCAGTGGAGACTAACCAACTGCGCAGGACATATTATAAACACAGAGGCACTTTCCATTCCATCACTCTCATGGTCCGATGGGACGCCTAGCGACACGACCGGAAAGAGATCAAGTACCTACAGGATTGACGGCTTTACGTGCTCTCCAAGACACGGGGGTGTAATACCGCCACACCAGACCGATTCAGCCTGAGAACTTCTCATTACGAAAAGATCCCTAGATGACTTTTTGGCCCGACCCGGGATTTGAACCCAGACCCTTCCAGACCTCCCTACACTATTACACTCTACCGGTAGACCAACGAGGCAGTCTATATACGTATAATTATTAATTTATAAAAGAAAATTTAGTACATGGTAACAAAAGTACTTACAACTTTCTATCATCATGGAACAGCTTTGCGTGTCGTGGGGATACGACTCGAATTTCATTGCACATGATAAAACCAACGTTAACCTGAAAAATTCTCCATTTTAACACCCTACTCACATCAATAAACGTTCTTAAGTCGGAATATGCTCGAAATAAGGCTTGTCAGAAGATTACCAAACCAACGTGTGATCTAGGAAGAATGTATTGAGTGTGTAGACTGACGTGTGACCACAATGCACACGTCCTTGCACACTTCTTGTCTGCAAGAATTGGGATGAGTGAAAATTGCCATTCTATTTTTTTGTAAATTGCCTACCGCTCTGGGAAAGAAGGCGTGAATTTACATATTTATCATTAACACCCTTTAAATTTTGGAGGGTTCCGCCATATCTTTTGGCAGTTTGATCCAAAGTCTGATGATTATCATTTCTCTACTTAGAATACAAATCATCTAGTTATGTATTATCAATAATAGACTTTTTCTTACTTGGACATATAAAGCAGCGTCTTATCATGATACAACCAGAGATAGTGGTTCGGTATGCTCATCTCATGGAAGGTCACTTTCTTTGCATTCTTGAAGAAGCAGTCAGGTCTCCAGATCTTATTAAGCCAGTCCACGTCCAGGATTCTGTACTCTTCATGCATATTTTCCGGGAGGCGCAGGCGGGGATCACGCCAGGACTGCGCCAGGAATATGTCTGCTACGTATGTCTGAAATGTTGTAATTCGACTTTAGAAAAGGTGGACGTTTTGATTTATGAATTAATATTTTTTGCTTACATATGACCCTATTACTCCGGGTTTTGAGAAACAATATTTATGATTATTTTTTATTGTATGTATAATAAATAGGGAGCATGATTTTTTAAACTAAATATATTGGACTAAATAACATAGACTCCATTTTGTGGATGTGGAATGATAGCCCATATTATAGTAATGCGTCATCTTTATGCGAAAAGAATATTGTGTAAGGAACAGCAAATAAAGAGTTATAGAATATTAACTACCCAGGAGGATTTTTAAAATCCTGCATTGCTCAGCAATGTGCCATAGACATTCAGCTGCTTCTTTGTCTGGCCGTGCCTGTGAAGTATACAGGAGTATTAAATGGCACTTGATCTACCACCACTGTCCTATATTACAAAACCGTTCGTCTTTTTCCGTAAATTCGATATTCAGAAAGGTGTTGCAGGTGTAAAAAACTAAACTCAGGTCAAAGCATCAACTTAAGCACATGGCAAGACCCTAAATGAACTTTGTAAAATTATACTAAATATTTTTAAAAATACATCAGCAACCTATTCGAATATTGTTGAAGTACCATGCTCTCCTCGTTGATGGAGTCCAGAGACAGCACTGTGACATGGAAGTAGACGATTGTAGGTTGTCCCTGAAGCTTGGGAGCTCTGTTTTTGTCGTAGAACTTCGCCTTTTCGGGCAGAATGTCTCGCAAGGAAAGACTGGATTCCGACTTTAGTTCTATTTCTTGGTACGATGCGTTGGCTCTGCAAAAGATTTATAAAATATGAGCAAGATGCTTATCTTCCACCATCTAGGTTTGTCATGCCGGTTTACCACAACGTTGCAATTTTAAGGGATTTGCTGTAGTCCCCGCTTGGCATCCAAGTTACACAGGTGACGCTTCTACCTGGTTACCTGCTGTAACCCCTAGTCGCCTTTTTCAACACCCACGGGATATAAAGGAGTAGCCCTGTTATTGTTTGTGGGCCGGGAACCACACGGCTAACTTTAGGACACATGCATAAGATGTATTATTTGATATTAATATGGAACTTAACTTATGGTTGAAAACAAGAAGAGATATCGTTTGTCGTTCTATGAGCGGTTGGTGAGTATTTTTGCTAAATTACTGTAAGCGTGCCATACATATCCCATTAGCTGGTTTAACGCCAGTCAGAGATATAGGGTCATCTTAACAGCTGTAAGGAGTCCACAGCTGGCCAAAAGCCTCCCCCAAGAATCATCTTGGGAGATATGCCATAATCGCCACGATTGGCAGACGGGTTGGCGATCGCAGGAAAATGGTCATAGTACTCAGAAAAAAGCTGCTGCCCGATTTCTGGTAGATACTCCTCGGGTCGACTTCTACGGCACACACGGGATGAGATGGGGTGATGTTATTCTGATATGCCGCCCCACAGCAAATGTAGATTTAGGGTACTGGCGATTAATATTGCTACGGATGTGAGCAAAAACCGTTCCTTGTAATTAGGTACCTCACTTATTAGTAGCAGTATGGCTAATGACGGGTAGTCATTAGCCATACTGCTACTACGTACTGTACTGCTACTACGTACTAGCTACTGTGTAGGAGTTGTTTAATCCGCTCCGTTCGCATCTGAGGAGGTTTTTCTACTGTTTTCTAAAAACTACAACGGTGACGGAGCATGGATGCCACTCGGAAAATAAACCTCTTAGGCGGTCACCCATGTAAAGACCAACTTCGTGCCTAGGTGCTTACTCGCATCGAACACCGGAGAGACCAACTGTGAGCGTCTCAATACACCACATTCATCTGCCCCATAATGCACCACATTCATGTATTCTATACTCTATGTTGATCCATGTCATCGTGACGTCATTCGCTGTATGAAGATAGAAAGAAGTCTCCAATTAGAAAGACAAGGGCAGGAAATAAAAATACCCGAGGCACTTTCCGCAACTTTTAAATAAGATAATGATAAGTTTGGATATGTGCGATACATCTTCCTTAATTTTTCCTCTTTCAAACTTATTATTACTTAACAAGATACAAATCGAACGTGGATCTAGATATCTACGAGGAAACCCTTGAAGCAATAAATAAATAGAAATAGGTGTTACGAGGTAGATATTTTTAATTTCATTTACCTACGTATCTTTGGGGTTCGGGGATTTCTAAAGATCGCATGAGTCTACCTCATGCGATTTACCTTGTCTTTAAATTATCAGCAACTGCTGACAGAATTTTAGAATTATAATCCTGACTGATAGTTCTGGCTCCGCGCTGTAAAAACATTTGTATGTAAATACATACTTATATTATCTTTATAAGTATCTATTTACAAAATAAAAGTAGTATTTGTAATATATCAGTTATCTGGTTTCCATAGTATGATACATACATACATAGACTCACACCTGTTTCCCAGAGGGGTAGGCAGAGACAACGGATTTCCATTTGTCACGATCTTTGCACACCTCTTTTGCCTCGATTACTGTCATTTTATGATGACGGTTAAAAATTACTAGAGCATTCGTTTAATCGGCTTCCATGAGCCGTCATTAATGATGTGACGTCATAAATGGTGAGGATTGTACGAATGCTTTAGTAATTTTTAACCTTCATCTATTTGACCGCCGATCACGATAACTGACGAATTAGTCGGTAGCCCTCCTAGCTCAGGGCCGTGAATGGTCTTGTACCGTCGTCAGAATACATGTGTAGTATATAGTATAGTTCTTGTTAGGGTCGCTGGAAGTCTCTGGATGCGGATAGCGCAAGACCGGCTAGCTTTGGGCGCAGTACCTATAAATAGTAAGGTAACTAAGCCTAGTTGCTGAAATAATTATTGAAACTCGGAGTGTGACTGTTTTAGATGAGTATTATTATTTTTTATTAAAACATATTTGTTTTATAAATCAGCAGGACGGTTAAAATACGAAAGCTCCCGTTTTGATAAAGCCGAGTTCAAACAGCCGTATCCTACGCAGTACGCACGTTGATTTTGAAAGAGATTGCGGCGTTAAACTTTACGCGCTCTTTGACGCGGCACTCACTACTCACAGCACCGCAACAACCGCTTAGGGATCTTGTCGATGCGCATGTTTGTGTGAGTGTGCCGTTTCGACCGCCTGCCTATAAAGTTATTGTTAAATACGGCTTTTTTGTGGGGTCTAAAGCGTATTTTATGTCTGTGTCTTATACCATTGAGGGTGTCAAACAGAAAAAGGTTACTTTTTAGAAATGTGGCAACTTCGTAGATATATAAGCAAGGTAGAGTAAATATATGAAGACTTTTAAAAAATGGCTTGCAGCTGTCAATACTTTTAATTCCACATATCGCTCTATGACATCTTTTCTGTGCTCTAAAGACTATTTCTTTATTTGTAGAATTCCCCCAGTACATAATACCATAGCGTAGGGTAGACGTGACATATGCATGGTAAGCAGTGATCAAAGTTTTCTGATCCACTACCTTGGCTAAATTGTAGAGAGCATATGAATATTGAAATAAACGTTGACAACATAGTTAGTAATAATTAGTATGCGTCTTCTAGGACATGTTTCTATCTAATTCAAGCCCTAAAAATTTTGTAGTGTTAGTTTCTTCAATAACTTTGTCATGGTAACGTATGTCAGGTTTAAAGTGATTAGTTCGTTGCTCAAATGTCATAATTTTTGTTTTGTCTAGATAAATTTTCAAGTTATTAGCTTTAACCCATTCAACAATTATTACGAGGCAGTCATTTATATCTTTATCAAACGTCAATTTATCTTTTGCACTAAACAATACTGTGCTATCATCCGCAAATAACACCATCGGATGATGCGTGACTTTGGGCATATCGTTGATGTGCTAGTCTATTTTTTTTTTTTTTTTATTGCAAAGTGGGTTTGCGCTTGACCACGATCTCACCTAAGATGTGGTCGAAGGTGTTCACTCTAACCTTGAATAAACCGATGTTATATGAGTCTGGAAATACGTCGTTTGGGAGGGTGTTCCACAGCTTAGCCGTGCGTATTTTTATACTGACCTTTGGGGGAGGCCTTTGTCTAGTAGTGGGCGCCTTTCGGATGATGATGATATAGATGATGATGATATAGTATAGTAGTACTTACAGAAAACTCACTGCAGCCTGCACTCTGCCACCTTGAATTGTCTTTATTGTATGTAAAAGAACGAATACTAAAATGTTCACTTTTAACTCCATTCTGAATGTCCACATTGCACTGAGCTTCACTTATACTCCACTTTCTTTGATAATTTGAGCGTCGTCATCTTATTTTTAATGGCCTTAGACAAATGGATAATTTGTCTTGATTGATAAAACCTAAACCAGTTCATAAAATACCTTTTCGTTTCGTGGTACACATGGCTACATATCAAGCTATACATTTCCAATATAAGCTGACCTGTCATTGTATGCAAACCCTATTCATGGGTGTGGGTTACGCCGGACTATCAAAATACAATGTTGGTGACCGTTTCGCGTATGTGAAAGTACTCTTGACCGAATTTCGGTTACAATGGCCAAACTTAACGGAGATTAGCCGACGACCGACCAATAATAAATCAAACGACCGATGATAGATGAGGCACAGGACCTACAACTTTAAGTTCTCTTCGAGGTAATTATCAAGTAAAGAGCCCATGAGAGGTCAATATTGGAGATCAGCTAAACCCTTCGCGAAAAATGTTTTTTTTTATTACAAGTCCATCCGGGAATTGCTTTAACTGTCTAGGATCCCGCAACAAAAAGAGCTTGTTGAAAATAATAATAATATACGTAATCTGCCAACTAAAGGGTTATATCCTCATCTTCCCAACACACAGAGCGCTTCAGTAAACTCTCTTTGCGAGTTAACCTCTAAGGGCTTAGCTGCGGCCTTGATGTTATAAAATAACATGTTATTTTTATTATAATTGAAGTCTTACGTACGGGTGTAATCCATTTACCACAGCCAAGGTGTGAAGTAGCTTTTAGTTCTATATTTGTACCATTCACGGCAGACTGAACAAGCAAAGATAGAAACTAGAAGCAAAATGCATTTTTACCAATTGTACCATACTAGATCACTATGTAGGTACAGACGCCAGCACATCAAGCTACCCTAATCTGTCAAATTTCCCCAATTTAAAGTGAACCTTATACTTTTATGATAAACTTGGAAATCTATAAAAGCAATTTGATAGATTGGGGTAACTGAATGTGCTGGCGTCTGTACCTCATTTTGTCTTTGATTATGAAGATTTTGGACAGTATTCCTAAACGTTTACACCACGTTGCTGTCAGGAATTAGTTTCATACCCACTTGTAAGATTAAGCTTAAATTCAATTAAGGAAAAAAAAGCAATATTTATGATTGCCTTGTTATAAAATTATTTCAAAACTGGGAAAGGTTTGTAAATACTGGTCATATTTTATTATTTCGCTTACACCGGCGTTTGGTTAGCAAACTGATTATTAGGTCTATAATATTTTTATCAAGTTTGCAAGCACATAATATCATAAATAAAAACCGGCCAAGTGCGAGTCGGACTCGCACATGAAAGGTTCCGTAGCAGCAAGTATTTCAGTTGATTAAATAAAAGCAAATTGCGGTTTATGACGTGTTAAAAAAAAACTACTTGCTAGATCTCGTTCAAACCAATTTTCGTTGTTAGTTTCCATCGTAATGTACATCATTTATTTTTTTAGTTTTATACATACATAGGCTCACGCCTGTTTCCCAGAGGGGTAGGCATTATTTCCATTTGTCACGATCTTTGCACACGTCTTTTGCCTCGATTACTGTCATTATATTCTTCATACATGCTCGCCGGTTTAAGGTACTTCTGACCTGTCCTTTCTTGAGAACGTCTCCGATTTGGTCAGAGAATGTTTGACGAGGTCTTCCCCTTCCGGTTATTCCATTCCATTTAGTTTTATCATTCTCTTATTTTAGAAATTACAGGGTGGGGGGGGGGGACAATCATTTTACCACTTTGAAAGTGTCTCTCGTGCGGCTTATTCCGTTTATCCACCCTAAAAAAGCCACCCTAAGGAGGATACTCGGAAACGCGTGTCCTTCTATCCACCCTGAACGGGGTGGATAACCGTAATTCATATAATATGTTTCTTCCGATTTTTTACCCCAAGTACAGTTGAATCAAATCAATATCTTTTAAGTTTTAATTTAATATTTATTGTTAAGCGAATAACATAAAATAGTCTTAAAATCTAAATTGTAGGTACATGGTACTATAAGATAGAAAGCCGAAGCGGGGCTGGTGGTTTTTTATAAATTTTGCAATATGTCCAGAAAATGACCAACGCTTATTTCATTATTGAGTAGACGTAGTTGCGTATCCTGGATAAATTCGTCCCTTTTAATGTATATTTGCAATCGTTTTCTAAATTTTTTTGCTGCAGCAGACGTATTAGCGAAGAACTGTGCGTTTTTTTGCACGCATTCCAAAAACTTAGCTAAATGTGGATGTTTGTCTTTAATTTCATGTGATATTGTTTTATGCCAGGTTTCTAATGAATTTGTTGTCCTATGAGTCACCCCGAATGAATTCCAAACAGCCACAAAGGTTTCGTCCTTGAGCCATATTTTTTCAAAATATTTAACAAATGCCGCCATATTATTTTCATCGTCTAATAAAAATGATTTCACAAACAACCAGCCTTCATTAATCAAGTTTGAAGGTAATAGTGGCAACCTTGCCGTAAGTAACACTAATCTTTTTGTATTTGGGTATTTATTGATACCTAGCTTATCTGCTCGTTTTTGAATGGACTTCACATAATGAAAGTAGCAGCCATGTAGCAATATATTTGGAAATACACTTTTTAATGCTCCCATTGTAGCTTTTTCGTAGTCGAGCGTGAATGTTGCGGGATTCCATGCAGGAATTTGGGATTTGATTAAATTAAATACCGTTAAATAAGTGCTTTTCTTTCTGTCACTCATAATTGCAAATGCCAAAGGTATTATATTTGTTGAAGTCGTGGTACTGTTCATATCAGCGTGTATACTGAAAACTTGGTTAAACGGTTTGGGGCATATTCTAAAAGTTGCATCGCCAAAGAAATTTTTGAGTTTACCCATTTGGTCTCTTGCGAAATTGTTACAGAATATCAAAATCCGAATATTGTCTATTTCATCTATGAAATCAGCTAATAAAAAGTTCTCGTATTTTTTCGGCACTACAACTTCGGCAACTTTTTTAAAATTAAGTTGTTTTAAACCCAATGCTGCATTTCTATGTTCATATAAAGAAGTTTTAATTTTTGTAAATTCAGGAACTTCATTTAGTAAGTCGACATCATCTTCATTAAGTGACGCTACCATGTTTTTATAGATTTTCGGCACCGGATCTAGTGAAGTGGTTACTTCGTTGATACATTGGTTTATATGCGAGTCAATTACATTTTTAGTGAAATCTTGTTTACATAACTGTATGTGTGGTTTTGTTTTCATCACAGTATTTTCCTGTAATAATAATGTTGGATGATGCTTATACAAATAATTAAAAGTTAAAAAAGTTTACATTTGAAAAACAAGGCTATTAAAAAAAAACATTTGACATTTACAATAAAGCAATTTAATTATAAATTTGCTAAAAATAAAATTAATAAATTTGACTGTGCATATTCCACTATGTCATTAAAAAGTAAGTACATTATAGAAGTATCCTGTATAATAATAGGTCTTTACCTATGAAATTGCCGTTTTGTATGAAAAAATTTAAACGAATTTTTTTCATGAATTTTTTTATTTGTATTAATCGAAGTAATCACCCATGCAATCAATGCATCTTTGCCATCGCAGTGGCAGTTTATTGATGCCCTTCTTAAAGAAATCAGCTGGACGGGAGGCAACAAATTCTTCAAAGGCATTTTGTACTGCCTCTCGGGTATTGAATTTTTTTCCCGCCAAGAAGTTATCCAAATTCTGGAAAAAGTAGTAGTCTGTAGGCGCAAGGTCTGGTGAGTAGGGCGGATGACGGAGAGCTTCCAACCCCAGTTCTTGCAACTTGGAGACCGTCTGCTGTGCAGTATGAGATCGCGCGTTGTCGTGCAGGAGCAGCGGAGACGAGCGATTGACCAATGCTGGTTGGAGATGCGCCAGCTTCTCCATCATTGTGCTCAGTTCTTCACAGTACACATCTGCAGTAATGCTCACCCCGTTTGGTAAGAAGCTGTGATGAATCACACCGGCGCTAGACCACCAAACAGTGACCATCACTTTTCTAGGGGTAAGTTTTCGTTTAGGGCATTGTTTAGGTGCTGAACCAGGATCCAACCAACTTGCTGAGCGCTTGCGGTTATCAAACAGAATCCATTTTTCATCGCAGGTAACAATGCGGTTCAAAATTCCTTCATTTGTGTGTCTGTTGAGCAGTGCAAGGCACGTCTCGACGCGTACTTCGCGCTGGCGATCATTGAGTTCGTGGGGCACCCATTTGTCAAGCTTTTTTACCTTGCCAATTTGACGCAAATGGACCAATATTGTTTTGACGCTAACGTCGAAAGCTGCTGCTAATTCAGCCGTAGATTGTGTATCATCAGCTTCCACAACCGCCTTTAATTCGTCATTGTCGACCAAAGTCTTCGGACGACCGCGAGGTTCATTTTTCAGGTCGAAATTTCCAGAACGGAAGCGAGCAAACCAATAACAGGTGGTGCGTTGGTTTGTAGTGTTAGCTCCGTAAACGTCGTTGATGTTGCGTGCCGCTTGTGCCGCGTTGCTGCCACGACGGTACTCATATTCCATAATTACTCGAATTTTTAACGTATCCATGATGACGAAAAAGATTGAAATGCGATGAAAATGTAACACTAATCAATAAAGAAATGACTACTTTTGGAAAAAAGAATCCATGTTTTTAAAATAAAATTAATTTGAAATTAGAATTCTTAGCCAAACAAAAATTATTTTGATTTGAAATGGCCAGTACTGCAGAACGGCAATTTCATAGGTAAAGACCTAATATATTGAATCAATGTTTGTCGCTACAAGTTATTACGACACATTTTTTAGGAAAGTACGAGTATGTGCCGGACACAATAGACGATGATATGACTCAATGTGATAGCCAAGAATCATTGGATATGGCAGAAAGTCAAAGATGGGATTCAATGGCAGTTAATATAGGCGATAAAGAAACCACGACTGAACGAGATACTCAAACGACTAGTTCCAGCTTCAGCTCGTCATCAACCCAAACTAATTTTACTGCTATTGACGAAGAAAAAAATACCTTAGCTAACAATGCTTTTGGGGCGTTAGTTGGGCACGAACTGGGTAATGTATCTTTATTTAAAAGAAAATATGTTATGTGCAAAATCCTACAACTATTGGATAATAATTAATTAATAATACTTTTATTTACCATTACAGTAATTGTCCCGACGCAGTGGTTTATTTTTCGTTTAGCACACAGCCAATACGTTGTTTGATTTGCGTATGTTTTCTTAAAGTGATATTGATATCCATTATGTAAAGCTACTCGACCCTTACCCCTTGTCAATATTTTTATTTTTTCAATTAAAGACATTTTAAAGTTTAAATCAAGCTATGATTTATATTTAAGCACATACAATAATATAACTGGAATGGAAATTAATTGCAATGATATGTGTCATTAAAGATACGTCTAGAATGACGTAATAGTCACATAGAATGTTAGATGAGTAAACAAAACTATTTTCAGCTCAAAGAAGAAGGTAAGTATGTACATCTAAAGTATTTTAATGTTCACGAAGTTTCTTGGACTGGGTTTGTGTATGTTTTTGTGTTAATGACTGTACTTAGGCAGGTGAGAAAAACGGAAGAAACATATTATATGAATTACGGTTATCCACCCCGTTCAGGGTGGATAGAAGGACACGCGTTTCCGAGTATCCTCCTTAGGGTGGCTTTTTTAGGGTGGATAAACGGAATAAGCCTCTCGTGCAAACTATTCAGTTTAGAAAAAAATTATATTAGGAACCTCAATATCATTTTTGAAGAACTATCCATAGACACCCCAAATGTATGGGTACGATGTAAAAAAAAATTAGGATTCAGTTCTATGTGTGGCAACCCCCGAAAATAATTGTTCCTTTTCTATTTTTGTGTAGAAAACTTAATGCGGTTCACAGAATACATCTACTTACCAACTTTCAGCAGTACAGTTCTTATAGTTCCGGAAAAAAGTGGCTGTGACATACGGACGGACAGACAGACAGACATGACGAATCTATAAGGGTTCCGTTTTTTGCCATTTGGCTACGGAACCCTAAAAAGGCTTCTTCTTAATCGTATCGTAAAGGACTGGTCAACCTGGTGTCAGTTGCACAAGCCGTCCAGGAGGCCTCTGAGATGGCTAAACGACAACAACCGAGGATTGGGGCCCGATGCAAAGAAATTAAACTAATTTCACGGTCACAAATACACAAAATGACCGTGTGCCTATGTGCTTTAAACCGCTAGCCATATATATAGGTCGTAGTTTCGAATTCCGGGTTGGACCAAAAACTTACATTGGGATTTTTCTGTCAAGAAAAATTCTCAGTGTCAGTCCGAAGCCTGTAGGTTGGTGGTGTCATGACTCCGTGGCTCGTAGAGCACGTAAAGCCGTCAGTCTTATTTACGTTTTTGCGGTCGTGATAGCTAACGGTCTCATCGGCTAAAGAGTGAGTGGATAGAAAGACCCTCTAATACGTATAATGCCTATCATTACCCATTTGGCTTGTCTCGTTTAAGACTGACAAACGATGCCTACCCCGGACAAATATTTGTGGGAGGACCACGATTATCTGTTCTGTATCTGGGTGTGATTTATAGATAGATAGATAGATAGAATACTCTTTATTGTACACACTCAGACATAAAGAAAATACATTAAAATAAAATAAATAAAAAAGGTTTTTATTCACGTAGACTTTAAAAAAGCGCTTGTAAATAGTCAGAACATATTCGTAGTAATATATAATTAATTTATAATTATTTCTAGGTACATATAGATATTTAGGTACACGGATACGGTATACGTACATTGGATATAATATAAAGAACATAAGGTACAATGGGCGGTCTTATCGCCTTAGGGTCAGCGCAGACAGAGAGGAGCGCATCGGAGAGGATTTTATTAAGGCACTAGAAAATCAACTTTAAAATTATTTAAATAAAGTGCATGTATGCTTGAATATTATATGCGCGAGACTGCGCGAGCATTTTATGCCAGGTTCAAGCATATATGCACTTTATTCCTATAGCTCTAAAGTTGATTTTCTAGTGCCTTAATAAAATCCTCTCCGCTGCGCTCCTCTCGGTCTGCGCTGACCCTTAAGCGATCTTTTCCAGACAACCTTTGGATGGATATGAACTGAAAGTAAAGTAAACAGTAGCAGGAGTGCAACATTTATCTACAATATATTAGATATATATATATATATAAGTATGTTTATCAGTTGTCTGGTTGCTATAGTACAGGTTGAGCCTAGTATGGGATTTGAATTAGTGTGTATAGTTCCCCAAGATATGTATTAATTTACTAGCTGTGCCCCGCGGTTTAACCCGCGTTAAATTTTATAAATTATCACGACCTCTTAGTAATATTCATACAAAATTTGAAGTATATCCATTCAGTACTTTTTGAGTTTAGCCCGGACATACATACATACAAACAGACACACAGACAAAAACTCTAAAAACTATTTTTTTGGCTTCCATATCGATTGTATATCACGCACCAAATTTCCTTTAAAAAATATTCAATGTACAGTTTTGACTTTCCTACGATTTTATTATTTGTATAGATTCAGAGTCGAGTCAGAGCTCCTAGGGAATTCGGACTACTTCAAAGAGTAGTTAAAAGTGTGAAAGGTCGATAGTATCATCGAAAGCGGATAAAACAAACGGTAGTTAGTAAATCCTCGACACAAGACTGCGCGCTACTTTGGAAGTGCGGGGCTTCATTATCTAATGCTATATAGGAGTGCGCGTATCTGTAACAGTTCAATATAACCGCTATATTAAGATAACAGTTTGGAACTGTTACAAGTAACTGCTACTGTTCCACGCTTTAACAATATCCTAAATGCAAGCAGTTACAAGGTTTTCTCTGTTTAATTAAGCATATGGCAGATTCCTTAGAACCAGAAAATAACTGGTATTGATACGTATAACCTGTGACCATAACACCTTTTTCCGCTGTAACATAGCGTTATCTTTTCTCGAATACCTAGGTATTCACCTTAAGTTTGGCAATGAGGCTTTTTTGTTCTGTTACTGCGATCGGATACATGCACATATTTACGAAATGACTTAGACCGCATCCTAAGCCATAATAAAGTGAATGATACTGAGAAATTTCTTTTTTACGGAAAAATCCCAAAATCACTTTTTGTCCGACCCGGGATTTGAACCCAGGACCTCATTATCTGCGGTTGAACACGCTACCGCTAGAACAACGAGACTGGCACGGTGATTGTAACAGGTATAATCGAATAACAGTTACGTACGCTGTTATGCGATTTTACCTGTTACAATCACTCCAAATTATAGAACAGCCTGAACGTCTATCAGTTACCGCAGTTATTGTAACGATACAGTGGTATCCTCACAATCCCAAAATGTAGTTTCACCCCGTGTGACGATGGAATAGATTTCACTTGGGAATAACTGCATACTGAGAAGAAACTTAAAGTCAAAGTTAACAGAACGCAGTATCTATCTTTGGTAGTAAGCCGAATTTCGGCTACGGCGGCGGTCATTCCCAAGAGTGTCCACAAACACATTTAAATTCTTAGAATCTCTTCTAGTTTTCAAAAGGCCGTAAACGTATTTCATTTTGGAAACTATCATCGTCATGATTATCACAACAGCCGGAAGATGTTCATCATCATTATCATATCAGCCGAAAGACGTCCACTGCTGGAGGAAGGCATCCTCCAAAGATCTCCACAATTGCCGGTCTTGCGCTATTTGCATCCAGCAGTTTCCAGCGACCCGCACAAGATCATCGGTCCATCTTGTAGGGGGCCTGCCCACGCTGCGTCTTCCGGTTCGTGGTCGCCACCCGAGAACCTTTCTGCCCCAACGGCCGTCGGTAATACGAGCTATGTGCCCCGCCCACTGCCACTTCAGTTTTGCAATTCTTCGGGCTATGTCGGTGAATTTGGTTCGCCTGCGGATTTCGACATTTCTGATTCGATCCAGCAGGGAAACTCCGAGCATAGCCCTCTCCATTGCCCATTGGGTGACTTTGAGCCTTCTGATAAGGCCCATAGTGGGCGACTACATCTCTGTTCACAATTGGACAAATGCCCCAGCAAAAATAAATAAAATTAAATATTTCAAACGTCTGAAATAATTACTGGTAAACAAATCTAGCGACATGAAAGAAAAGATTAAGGTCAGACATAGCCTAGTTTCTTGACGTTTGCATACTAAAAATAGTATTGGATTGTTTTAGATCTGGAGGAAGAAATAGGGCGATATGAAGCCTTGTTTACGCCGATTTTGGTACTGTCTCCTCTTATATGCGTATTCGTATTCCTAAATAATATTAATAATATCCTGATAATATTTTTTTAGGACCACGAATACGCATGTAAGGAAAAGCACCTAAAATTGGGGACTATTATTTATATTGACACACGTCCATCTGACTCCAAACTAAGCAGAGCTTGCACTATGGAAACCAGATAACTGATAAGTATACTACATATAATACTTTTCTATCTACAGGACACAGACATGTTCATGTACACAAATATGGGTCCTGGGTGCGAATCGAACCCTCGACCTGCGACGTGAAAGGCAGTACCACTCCAACTAGCTCGTCAACTAAATAGTGCGACTCAGTCTGTCCGTCCGTCCATCAATTTGGTACAACAGTATAACATGTCTTTTATATCTAAGAAAGTCACTGAAGCCCTGGTATAAGACTCTTGACTTACAGTAGTCCGATATGGTTTGAATGTCTTTTGTATCATATTTAATCTAACTGCATTATGATCTAGTACAAATCGATAATATTAAATAATTTAAATAATAATAATAATAATATCTGGGGACAACATCACTCTCATGATCCGACAGGACGACTAACGACACTACCGGAAAGAGTTTAGGTACCTACAGGACCGACGGCTTTACGTGCTCACCGAGGCACGGGGATATCACACCGCCAACCCCCAGACTTCGGACTAATACTAATAAATTTTCTTTTTAAAGAAAAATCTCTAAATCGCTTTGGATTTTGAACACAGGACATCGTTGTCAGAGAACACGCTACCACTTGACCAACGATCGATATCATAGTATTAAATAGTTTATATATACGAGGTTAGTTTGTATGGAAGGTTAATCGTAAATTAACGTAGCTTATTACAATCAGGTCACAGGTAGACAGTCCACTGTTCACCACAAGCGTTTTAAGGCCATTTTATTCACAATATCACTGTCAGAAAAGCACATTAACTCCGTTATTTAAAATCCTTATTTCACAATATCTTGTCATTTTTAAATTAATGTATTTTCACTAGCGACTGTTTCGTGCTGTATCGGGGCGCAAATTGCTGAAAGTACTGGAAGTGTGAATCTAAGGGGGTGGTCTTAGAAGCGGAAAGCGGGAAGCGAAAGCGGGAAAGAGCCATTGAGGATAGAGAAATTAGATACTGGAGGAATCGACTAGCGTGCTTGTTTATACCAATAGTTTAATTTGTTCCAAAGAACAAAGCACGCGTTGATAGATATTAAGCCACCCCAAAAAGAAAATAATATTAATTAATATTTTGGGATAACTAATAGACTGCCATCCGATCCCAAACTAGACCAAGCCTGTTAATTTTTTTTTATTTATAGATTTATTTTACGCATACGTATTCAGTTTATGCATATGTCCCATAAAACCGTGTTTCCGGTTTGACTGTATGGATGGATTGAGTCACTGTGCAGCAACTATTTTCATTTATAACATTACATGATGCTTTAAATTATAGCAACCATACAACTGATAAATATACTTACTTTTTTTTACATTATAAGTAGATGAATTTAACCCACACAGTACGACTAATCGTGCTCATCACACAACATTTGTCCCGGGTGGGAGTCGAACCCACGACCCCTGGCTTACCAGTCAAGGTCACTAACCAATTGACCAACTAACCAAATTGGCTTGGAATTGATTGGGAGTTACTGTACTACACTAAACTGTGTAGTATAAATAAAATGTTTGTATAAACTGATATACCTACCTACTACATATAATAGTTTTCTTTTGTAAATACACACTTATAACTAGCTGTGCCCGCGACTTCGTCCGCGTGTTAATTTTTTTTTTTTTATTCAAAAATAAAATATTTTTTTGAAATAAAAGTAGCCTTATAGTAGTAGTTACTCCTTATTACATCAGCTACCTGCCAATAAAAGTCCCGTCAAAATCGGTCCAGCCATTTCAGAGATTAGCCGGAACAAACAAACAGACAGACGTCAGACAAAAATTGTAAAAAAATTTTTTGGAGTATGTACCGTATATATATTTATATACATGTAGTAAAAATCGGTTATTTCAATATTACAAACAAACACTTCAATTTTATTTATTTGTATAGATTACACCCACACCCAGACGATCTCCGGTGTGAAAATTTTCTTACGACTAGTTGCATCCTTTTACCCATCACTGCAAAATCACAAAAGAAACATAAAGAAAAGGCTCAGAGTGATTAGGTTCACGCACGTTTCGGGTAATTGCTTCAACTGTCATGGTTTCCACAACGAATTTAATCAAAAACCAATGGAGGGTTATATTTGTGAGTTTCTTAAAATCCTCTTTATTATAAGCTTATTTAAAACGATGGCCGTGGAACTGCATTTACGTGATTTTGGGAACTCAACCAAAGTGCAACTGGGACAATCAACTTTTAAAGTGCTCCTTTCAATGGTTTGAACAAGATTTTTTTGAAAATATATTTTTACATATTTTAATAATCTTATTGTACCATCACCAAGGAAATTCATTGAATTTTATGTTTTTCGTAGTAGCTGCGAAGTTTTTGTTATACTTTCGGATATTTTTTATACTTTATGATTATGGATCTCTCGCGTTACTAAAATTAGGACTTATTATTATGGAGTAAAACACAACATATTACTTATACAAATTGTATTAGTAGTTAGAGATAATCAAACAGTAGATATTAATATAATCAGACTTTCTTTTTCATTATATTATCACATAATAAATGATGTTTTAAGGTCTACGGTGTTACCATAACCATTGCGACAGCTTATTTTTTTAAATAATCATACTTGAACATAATCAGTACTAATAATTATATAATATGACAACAAGCAGGTATTAAGGTTTACATTTTGTTAGTTTTTATGTATAAATGAGTGAAAATCTTGTAACAAACTACCAAAACAAAATCGAAAAGGTAGGGACATTTAGTAACGCTAGAGAAAACTATTTGGTAACAACAGAGAATGTGTTGAAAATCCGCATGTTAAAAATAAATGAGATCTAAGGCCTAAAAGAGATCTAAGAAACCATTATAAAATAAAAGCAATGAAAAATATCTTCTCAAATAACAAATACTTAATATAACCTTCTTCATTATTTTTTAAACTAATATGTGGCAAGTAAGATCAACATAAAATAAATTTTTTGATTTTAAATTTGTAAGAATCTGCGTAAATGTAATCACCAACTGCGATTTTAGAATTTTCTTCATTGTAACTTGAACAAGGTTGTTCATCATCAGAAGAATATATCGTCATATCAGCCGAAACACGCCTACTGATGGACAAAGGCCTCCCCGAAAGACAATTACCGGTCTTGCGCTATCCGCATCCAGCGACCATGGGTCCATTTTGTAGAGGGCCTACGCTGCGACTTCTGGATCGTGATCGCCACTCGAGAACTTTTCGGCAGTCGGTTCTACGAGCTATGTGCCCTGCCCACTGTCACTTCAGCTTCTCAATTCTTCGGGATATGTCGGATACTTTGGTTCGCCTGCGGATGTCAGCATTTTTGATTCGATCTCGCAGGGAAACTCCAAGTATAGCACTTTCCATTGCTCTTTGGGTGATCTTGAGCCGTCTGAAAAGGGCCATAGTGAGCGACCACGCCTCTGTTCCGTAAGTCATCACTGGTCGAAGACTTTCGACTTGAGACACGGCGGTATTTGGGACGAGAAGATGTTACGTAGCTTCCCGAACGCTGCCCAGCCGAGCTGGATTCTACGAATGACCTCCTTCTCAAAGTTGGACCTAATTAGTTGGATGATCTTGTCCTAGGTAAATATAGTTCTCTACAACTTCGAGTGCAGAGTCTCCAACCTAAACTAGAGTGGGTGATTCATGGATGTTTCAGACCCACTTGTTGAGAGACTCTGCTGACGCCATCGAGCATTGTACCGAGGTCTTAAAAGGTCTCAGCCATGACATTGATGCCAAAGCCTTCCTATTCCAGAAGCTTGAAGACATCTTCCAATGCAGCGGTGAACAGTTTCGGAGATATGACATCTCCCAGTCTCACACCTCGCTGCAAGTGGATAGGTTTCGAGTTCTGGTCCTGGAGTCGCATAGACATAGTAGCGTATTCATACAAACTTTAACACCTCGATATACCGGTATTCGATTCCTTTGGAGAAACCTCATTACGGCCCAGGTTTCGATTGAATCCGAGGTTTTCTCATAGTCCACAAACGGTAAGCATAATGGTTGGTTATACTCCTCGGTCTTCTGTATAACTTGCCGCAGCGTATGTATGTGGTCTATGGTACTAAAGCCTTTACGGAAACTGGCTTGTTCGGGAGGCTGGAAGTCGTCAAACCTGCGTGCGAGACGTTTCGTAATGACTCTCGAAAACAATTTGTAAACATGGCTCAGCAGTGTGATGGGTACCTGTACTTCTTCAGGAGGGTTTTATCACCCTTTTTGAAGAAGAGCACCGCCACACCTCTGTGTCATGCTTGTGGCGTTTGACCTTCTAGTATGACGGAGTTAAATAACTTTTGAAGGGCCCGTAGGATTGGTGTACCACCCGCCTTTAGAAGCTCTGCTGTAAGTCCATCATCAGCAGGCGTCTTGTTATTCTTAAGCTGTTTGAGAGCCATTCGAATGTCGTACAGGCTGACGTGCGGGATGGTGTTGGGTTAGTCGTGCTCTGGGAATATACCTCTTCATATATATTTTGCGCCTCTTATTAGTAATGTCCTTTGGTGAATTTGAGATCAACCAAGGGTTCATCATCGTCCAAAGATTTAGCTGTTTGTCAAGATTAGTGAGCATCATTATTTACCGTACCATCCATCATTGGAGTGAATATAAAAATGTTCATCATTTTCTGTGATTTTCCGCATTTCTTAAATCGTAATTTCAGGTCTCCGAAACTTAGCGGTATATTTTCCAAAATTCTGTTTAAAATATTTTTCGTTATTTTCTTTTGGAGTCAAATCTTTGACTAATCTTTATGTTTCGGGATATCGTTCCCTTGGCTTTCTTTTTGCCTCTTCGTAACTCTCGGAATTATTTTCCAATCGTTCTCTATAAAGTTTCTGTTTTTCAGCCGCACTAATTGACATTTATACTTTTTGTTTTGTATTTTATTTCAATCTGAAATTACATATAATACAGTTATTTAAATATTTAGTTCAAATATTTTAAAAATAATAGAAGTTTGGCGTTATTATTACGAATAAAGATGAATTATTATGATTCAAATCGGCATCACCTTTGCCATACATTCTCTAAAGTTACCTACAACGCCAGAGAAATTTACAGAAACGCGGGGGAAAAAGTAACAGAAAATCGATTATAAATTCACATTTACGGAATGGAACGAAATGATAGTGGTCTAATTTTAAAATTAGAGCAAAAAGGCTTTAAATTTTAATAACAAAAACAACTAACTATAAAATCTTACCCAAATCTATGTCGTAACTTAGTAGAGCGGTAATAAAACCACGCACACCTCTTGAGAGCTTGTCGCACAGTAACAGCCGACCTGTGAGACATTGATCTTGCTGCGGCTTGCCAACGTAGTTAGAGACAATCACTCTCGCTAATAACTAAAGCTTAGAGCTATTTCTCGAGAAATTTTGGAATTTTTTCATATAACGCAGTAGAATTGATGTTTTAGATTCTCTTTGGGGACAAACACTTAAAAAAATAAAAATGTACGTTTTAATTTAAAAAATATGTATAAACTGGCTTTTTAGCTAAGCTTACTCCAATAGCTATCTAATAAAAATATTAAAAACCTATGTCTCTAAGCAGCTAAGCCGAAAAAAAGGCAAATATTTGTTGTGACCCATACCTGGGGACATACTGTTTTTGTACGAATATCGACAGTGTTCCCCTGCGTTTTTACAAAAAAGCGACTAATAATTTAAAAAGTTGTACATATAAACATGGTAACATAACGTCTAAGCATCTTATTCCATAATATAACAACAATATTTACAAAATATTCATATTTAATATTGTTTTTGGATTTTAATTTCATAGGGACACGAAAGGAGTACTTTAAAAGTTGATTGACCCAACTACGAGTAACAGCAGTAAGTATCTGTTTATTGCGCAGAAGGTTTGGTGCATTGTTCTTAAATAATAATTACAAAGATAAAAGTAATTATTATTCCGTTACGTCTAATTATTAAATTTTTAGTAGGTATTTCCTTCCTTCTCTAATATTAATACAATTAAATCCTAAAATTTTGCTGTACAGCGTGACATTTTTAGCTTATTGCTTTAAACTAAGCACTCAAACAATTATAAACCCTTATTTTACATAAGTAACTAAAATAATTTTAATTGAATCCCTGGCACACACGGCTACACATCAAGCTATACATTTCCAGTATAAGCTAACTAACCTAAGTACACTAGTCCGATATGATTTATATCAGGGTTTCTTAAAGTGGGGTCCGTAGCATGGGTATCAGGGGTCCATAGTTAGATTGTTGACTCTTAATATATTTATAAGTTTTTTTTTTCATTATTTAAGGAGCTTTTTGTCCACAGATATATCAGCTCCGTGAATAAAAATACAATAATATTACATACTAAACTAAACTAAAAAGCATGAGCTGCTTCTGAAGTTGGCTCAGCGAGTATACTGAGACAAAATCCTACATCTAGTTTATTGTAATTAATTTACGCATAAATAATTGTCGCCGATCTTCGTTTCGTATATAATCCATCAGTAAATGTTGCACATCCTCAATTACCTTGCATATTTCACAATTAGGAGAATCGACTTTTTTCATTAAATAAGCAAATTTCCTGGATGGATAGTGTCCCGAACGAAGTCTATGTGCCAACACTACCTATATATGAACGACTCAATCTGCTTGCATCATTTATTCGTTCATTGTGTACTAAATACAGCATTTCCCATCAAAGCCACTAATTTAGAAAAACAGGTACCTACATAACGGCTTGTGCAATTCATCCCGAAACGTCGGGTAAACCAAAAGGTAATGATTTGCCTTAAATTGTAATCACGATCGTAACCCGTGTCCATAATATATAAATATATAGTTACTGTTTTTATATATATATATATCTTTGGCAGGAGTCCGCGCTCAGAGCATTAAGGTCCGCGGGATTGTTTCAATTGTAACAGGGGTCCGAGCGATTGTTTAAATTGTGAAAGTGGTCTGTGTCCGCATAAAGTTTGAGAAACCCTGATTTGTATGGTTGACATAAACCAAAATGTATCCTAGTCTATTTTTTATTTTATATCATCCCCAGTAGTATTCGCGGTTCCGCTATTAGCGTGGTTTTTTGAGCGCCTCCTGCCAATGTAACCGCAGCTAGTGTCCGGTACACATAACAGGATTAGTGCGACGGACGTACGGCCTTGCGCCACTTGTTGCAATTTGCTTTAGATATCGATTCAAATCGATACTTTATCGACTTCATGAACACTGCAGACATATTGGCTACAAGCTACTTCCTGTTGTGACTAGCCATGACCAGGGACAACTCGATTTTAAGAGGGATCAGTACTACCAAGACTGTTTCACTCTCCACGCATTTAATAGGAATTTATTATTGCATAAAATGACACAATTTAATTTGTTAATGAATAAAGAACTAAGAACATCTAGGTTTCGAAGTTTCTTATTCTCTTACTAGCTGTGCCCCGCGGTTTTACCCGCGTTAAATTTTATAAATTATCATAGCTCCTCCCCCGTAAGTGATAGCGTGATAATTATGTAGCCTATAAGTTGACCCAACCTCTTAGTAATATTCATGCAAAATTTGAAGTAAATCCATGCAGTACTTTTCGAGTTTAGCCCGGACATACACACATACAGACACACAGACAAAAAATCTAAAAACTATATTTTTGGTTTCGATATCGATTGTATGTACATCACGCCTCAAGTATCCTTTTAAAAAAATATCCAATGTACAGTTTTGACTTTCCTACGATTTTATTATATGTATGATTATATCCTTTCTTCGGTAGGCAATCAAGCGTCAAAAAAATAGACTATGCCTGTCAGTTTATTTTTTCTTTCAAGTCACCAGATTTGTTTACCAGACATTAATTATTTAGGCTTCCTACAGTGTAAGTTTATCCACACAAAAGAAAAGGCGAATACATATTGCGCTAAATAAATACTATGATTCTGGGAAAATTACAACTAAGAATACATTCTTAAAAGACCGTTATATAAGAATAATGTTTATGTTATTTTAGTATAACACTGCCTTATGTCATCTTAAACTGTGTTATATTAGTCCGGTTAATTTAGACATAAAAGGTTACAATAAAATACAATAATAATAATAGGTCACAATATAATAAAATTATGATAATTTTGACACAGATGGATAAATTTTCCTATTTTTTAAATTTACACCCCTTTTATTATTTCAACCCTTGCTAATATCAATAGTCATTCAATAGATCCAAATTAAACAGAATCACAACAGTTCAGTGGAATAAGCCTACCGGGGAAACTACATTAAAAAAGCTCTAGTATACACTACCTCAAAGGTGGCGTGAAAACTTGTGCATATTATGACGATTACAACTCTTTCAACTTTTTGAATAGTTATATCTAAAAAACGGTAGCTCTTAGGTAAACAGTAGTGAGACATTTTTTATAGATAATTATCTCATCTACAATTTTGTCTCAGCTAATTTTATGATAAAACTTACCGTTTTGCTGAAAATCGTTTAAATCCCGTTTTTGTGACGTTTGACCCCGAGTATTTTTTTTACATGTGCCGGATCGATGAGGACTTTTCACATTTCCTTTATAATAGCGTAATGAACTATCCTATTAATTTTCAGCCTAATGGGAATTATTGTAACCTTACCCCTATTTTTTAGTCTAATTTGACCGAACTATATTGTCAGTAAAATAATCCCTCTACCCTCCTACCATCTGTGTATCAACCACTGAGACCTTTATTTGTTTTTTTTTATGACAACGCCTGAGAAATATTGCAGTCCAAAATTAATTTACAATTTTAAGTGGGTTATGCCATGAGGACAACCTAAAGAGCGATGGAGATGCTCGGAGTTTCTCTGCTGGATCGAATAAATCGAATCGCAAAAGAACCAGAGTAACCGACAAAGCCCGAAGAAATGCAAAGCTGAATTGACAGTGGGTACGACACATAGCTGGTAGTATCGACGGCCGCTGGGGTAGAAAGGTTCGCGAATAGCTACCGGAAAACAGAAGACGCAGCGTGAGCAGAGCGCCAACGAAATGGACCCATCGTGTGAATGTCGTTGTGTGCGGATAACGCAAGGCTGGCAGTTATGGAGATCTTTGGGGGACGCCTATGACCAGCAACGGAAGTCTTATGGGTAACAAGATGAATCAATTATGAACATGATCAGTAAGGGGCATTAAAACTTAACATTGTTCGAACATTATTATTTTTTAATCAGCAGTCAAGTCCTAAATAGTAGCAGTAAGTAGGCTGAACATACGAAAACAGCTAACGCAGAAAAACAAACTGTACTGTACTGTAGCTCTCTCGGGCCAAGTCGTCAGCTCCTTCAATTCAAGAATATGGATCCCCATAACCTCATAAATATATTTCCCACACACAGACGGCCAGCTCACTCAGAGACTGTCTGCCAAAGTCGATATCAGGCCAATACTGGTACTACTGGCAGTATAGACTCAAGTCTCTCTATTGCGAATGCCCAATGAACTGGAAACTTCTAGGTCAGGTAAAACACAAAACAACTCTTAAAGTTTGTACAGACACCAGCACATCCAGCCCCAATCTGCCAAATTTCTTTCATAGATTTTCAACTTTAGACGGTCACCGTAGCCTAGTTGGTAGTGCTCCTGACTACGAAGCTGGTGGTCCTGGGTTGGAATCCCGGTAAGTGCAAATATTTGTGTGATGAGCACGAATATTTGTTTCTCAGTCATGGATGTTTTCTATGTATTTAAGTAGTTATCTATCTATATAAGTATGTATATCGTCGCCTGGTACCCATAGTACAAGCTTTGCTTAGTTTGGGGCTAGGATGATCTGTGTGACATTGTCCCTAGATATTATAAAGATATATTACTTTATCGCAAAAGCATTAGGTTCACTTTCAATTGGGGAAGCTTGAATTTACGTTAGACGCCATAATTTATTTGCGAATGAATTGTTGAGGTGTGATAGCACTTAGAAAGAAAAGAGAAAGTGGATTAAAATAAAATAAGCATATTCAAAAGTAACATAGCTTTTATTCATTGTGTAATATAACCAATATAATAATATATTTTTATAATGCTAACATAATTTCTTAATTATTGTTATGTACATTTCAAACTGTCAAATAAAATGGGTATTAAATATAACACCGTTCGGGGTAATCTATTACACTGGCAACACTAACGCTTGGCATAATTTGTCTCATAGCTAACATGCATTAAGTATTGACTTCATAAATTATAAGGGCGATGTGATTAGTTTAACAAGTACATATTTATTGGCACTAAGTTCATCAATACGGGTGCTTTATCGATATTCCGGTGACGCGCCGGGAGGCAACGTGATTTCGATACATTATTTTTAGAGGCGATCGTCGGGAGCGTTCACTCGTACAAGCTATGGAGGGTAGAATGGAATAGAAAAATCTTAGTTGATGTGAGGTAGAAATAATTTTCTGGCGATAGTAAAATAAATAATAAGAAAGGAGGATGCATCACAAAATTGTACAATTGGCGGCCAAAATTCCAGACAACTTCTCAAGTCTATAATCTAAGTATATATATAATATATATATCTTAAGTTATATATTTGACGGGCATGGTTGGCAAATGCTTGCTGTTCAGCTCGTGGGTTCGATTCCCAACCAGGACAGATATTTGTGTGCATGAACATGTCTGTTTGTCCTGAGTCTGGGTGTAATTATCTATATAAGTATGTATTTACAAAAGAAAAGTAGTATATAAGTTATCTGGTTTTCATAGTACAAGCTCTGCTTAGTTTGGGATCAGATGGCCGTGTGTAAATAATGTGCCAAGATTTTATTATCATTATATTATATACTATAAAAATACTTGTTAAACCAGTCACATTGCACTAGAAACTTATCAAAATATTAACGGGCCATTAGAAGGCTAAACGCCAAAATTGATGAATATCATAATTATGGAACCAAATCAAGAGTGACAACATCAAATTAACATTAGAAATTCGAAACGAGATAGTCAGTACCTCGTTGCTAATTTTTAATATTTGTGTAGGTATTCAATATTTAGTCTTAAAGTAGTTCCTTGATTCCGATATAATATACAACTAGGTAGGTCCAACTTCGAAAAGGAGGTCAATCGTAGTATCCAACTCGGCTGGGCAGCGTTCGGGAAGCTACGTAATATCTTCTCGTCCCAAATACTGCAGTGTCTCAAGTCGAAAGTCTGCGACCAGTGAGTGTTGCCAGTGATGACTTACGGAACAGAGACGTGGTCGCTCACTATGGGCCTTATCAGGCGGCTTAAGGTCACCCAAAAAGCAAGAAAAGGGCTATGCTTGGAGTTTCCCTGCGAGATTGAATCAGAAATGCTGAGAGCCGCAGACTAACCAAAGTAACCGACTTAGCCCAAAGAATTGCCAAAATGAAGTGGCAATGGGCGGCACATAGCTCGTAGAACTGACGGCCGATGTGGCAGAAAGGTTTTCGAGTGGCGACCACGAACCGGAACACGCAGCGTGGGCAGGCCCCCTACGAGGTGGACCGCCGATCTTGTGCGGGTCGCGGGAAGCCGCTGAATGCGGGCAGCGCAGGACCAGCTATTGTGGAGAACCTTGGGGGAGGCCTTAGTCCAGCAGTGGACGTCTTTCGGCTAATATGATGATGATGATACAGTGAACCCCCGAAATAATATTTTATGACGTAAAACAATTACTGTCCAGTTTAAAACGCTTCTGAATTACTTCTCAATTACTCTGGCTCCCTTTTTTTCCAGTGCCATATATTTTCTGACACAACTCCAAAAACCTCCAACCGCTCAGCTGTTCAGGGGTTTCTCTCACCATATTTCTATACTGCGTCCTTATTTCCGACATTTTCTTAGAGCAAGATAACGCAGATTTATTCAGAATACTAGAAGCTTCCATCCAAAGATAACTCCTTACGAATTTGGGATTCTTAAACTTGTCTAAGTTGCTTAGATACCATTCTAAGAGATGTCCCGTCTCATCGTCACTCCAATTTTCTTCTATCGCCGTATCTTCGACAACAGGTTTAGGCTCACATTCTAAGGCCAATTTTGAGGTAATTTCTTTTTCAAAAATGTCCTTTAATAACCCGGAAAAGAGTGATGGTTGACCAGCAATTTCTAATGTTTCAAAGTTAAATGATTGCTTTAAGAAGTTGATTTTGTTGAAAATTTTCGTAACAGGTTCGGATATGGAATTTGCTAATTCTGTCCAAAGATATTTCTTCTCATATTTGGGGCTTACAAAGTCTTCTATATTTGTAAGGTAGTATTGCAATGCTTGCTCAACTTTTTCGTCGGGTAAATTCACATCTTTGTATATTTTACTGTCTTTTAACTCTTTGTTTTGCTGCGTTTTAGCAAATTTGGGTTTTAAGCGCATAACTTTTTCCATTAGACTGTAGTACGGAGTCTTTTTAACGTTAATATCTCCTTCGTTATTTTTCTTGTGATTTGCTTTCAATTTTGCAAACATTTTTCTGCATGAAAGTGGTGTTTTGTCAGATAGTTTTTGTGCTATTTCAGCCCACATCTCTTTAGATTTGATTTCTTGCCCTTTGTGGGACCTTATATAATTGATGTAGAAAATAATAAGTTTCTTTTTCGTCCGCTTCGTCCATTTCGTGAGGGTTTTTACTTCGCTAATCTCTATTTGCGGTTGTTGCTGGACGTTTTGTTGATCTTGTACAATTATTTGGCCGTCTGCCATCACTATTATACATTGGTAGTCTTCCTCTGTAAAAACAAAAACTAATTACTTCAAGGGAATAAATAATCACGGCTACAATGTCTGATCAGCAATTTAATTCGAAACATAAAAGACTAATATCCTTCCATAGCCCTTTATAAGCCTTAGTTTAAAATTGTATCAATAAATGCCTCCCCTGATTGTTAATCACATGAGTGGCCGTCGTCTCTCAAAACCGACTTTCTCATTCATCTGCAGTCAGTCAAGGTCAAAAATAATCCGTTTGATATTATAAATTTTCAGTACAAAGTTCTACAATGGCAGTTTAATGTAACATTGGTGTATTAAAATGGGACGTATAGATCTACTTACGTATATTACGTTTGGAGCTAACAAAATTCTACTATCAAATAATTAGGTTACAAGAATATAAAGAAGCCCTTTATCTCCTAATGGGACAATTGTTGAGTCTTTACATACCAAACGAACATAGACAAGGCTTACTTTAAATTCAAATTCAAATTATTTTATTTGCAGAAATATGGGTCTTACAATGTTCTTATTTCTAATTATTATTACCGTTCCATATTAGCCTTTCGGCGTGCAAATGTCTTACACATACAAAATTAATTTCAATTTATTAAACATACTGAATGTAAATCGAAGTCTTTAAATTTATTTAATAATTACACAATATGTTTGCTTAACCTAATTTATCGTCAAAGTATTCCTTGATTGTGTAAAAAGCTTTACGTAAAAGGTATTCAGAAAGCCTTAAATTCAATGTTGCACTTTAAATCTGCCAGGTTGTGAGGTAATTTATTGAATATCCTGGGGGCCATACAGAAAACGCTTCCATCGGTAAGACTTGTTCTATGCGGAGGTATGCATAGCTTATTATTATTATTACTTATTTAAAAAAAAAAACAGTTTCCACTAATTGGCATTAACAATAAAATAAATATATCTAAACTTAGATTTTAGAGCTCTTGTTAAAAATCACGAGAACACTGGCCGTGTAAGGGGTGGTCATGTCTTCCTGGTAGTGTCACTAGTCGTCCCATCGGATCATGAGAGTAATGGAATAAAAAATGCCCATGTTTACGCACACACTTGCACACAGTAATATGTCCCGTGGGCACCATGGCCGAACTTCAACTAGGAAGACAATATTATTATTGTTATACATACCTCCTTCGAGCCTATCATCATCAACCACAGGCACCTCCATATAACTATTCTGATAATCCACTTCCATAGCCTCTTGGCTTTCCTGACCCTCGCTAACTCTGTAAATATCCTCAAACATATTGAAATACTTCCACATGATCTTCACCTCAGGATTTCTACTTCTCATAGTCCTCAACTTTCTATAAGACTTCCTTAATTCCAAGAACTTTTCTTTACAAGCAGTCTCACTTTTACTGATCTCTCCACTCAATTCTGACCATAGGCTACTATCTTCTGTATTATTATCAATCTCCACAAAATGGGTTGAGAAATAGTGGATTAACTGCTTTATTTCTTTGGCAGACCAGTCATCACAGTCATCTGAGCCTTGCTTTCCGTTTTTCAACTTATTTTTTATTGCTCGATAGCCAAAAACTTTCTTACATAGAGCATAGTACGGCCAGAGGATTGGCATATCTGGTTTGTTGATTTCTCTTTGAATATATGCTGTGTACACTTGTTTTAAGTTCCTAAATCTATGTGCACATTGGGTAGCAGATATCCCAATTTGTTTGGCAAGGACCTCCCATAGAGAATGTTTGTTTTTATTGGTCGTGGAGAACTTGTCTTTATTCTTCTGGTAGTATTCGAGGATTTTTATTGCTTTGGATTCGCCTACGCTACGTTTGGTGCGATTTCGGATGCCTCGATCGTCTATATATTCCTCTTCATCGTCTGTCATCTCTTCAGCTGGGTCGTTAAGAGATTTGATGTTGATTTTTTTCACTGGAAAATAAATTTTAATGTGCTCAACGGTTACATGATCATAAATGTACACGCAAATATTTATAAAAGAAGAGATCACAATAAAACCTCTTTTGACCAAACTTTGCTGGATTGTGCTAAAACCTACACAGTAAAATTAACTCACTTTTTAATAATTTTTCAGATCAATATTAAATTACTAAAAGAGAAGAGAAATTTGTGCTCGCAACTCTCTCTCCTGCCCCTAGAGTAATATACGAAACGTAACTCACTCTTTCTATCCCACTACTGTTAGAAGTTTTAATTTTGAACTAAAACTTCTTTTTGTCTTGGGGAGTAAGCTGGTGAATGCGTGACGAGAGCGTTACGTAAAATGTGAGGTCGAGGCGAACAGAAGTTTAGAGGTAGATATAAGTTAGTGAAGATAGAAAGAGTGAATAACATTTCGTATATTACTCTAGGTACAAGAAAGAGAGAGAACTGCGAGCACACATTTTCTTACTCTCTTTCTCTCCTAGCCAATAGTTTCGTATGTCTAAGTTTCATTTCAGTCGTGTGGTCTAAAACACATCCGGTTTTTTATATATTCTCATCTCCAAAACATCAACATATTCAATGCACAGGACACCAAAACAAATCCATGGATTTCCCCATCATAAGTGACCACATGTAAAAGTAATTAATAGAGAAAAATAACACTTACCACCAATCATCGTTTCACGTTTTTCATTTTCCGTTTTAATTTTTATTTTGTCATATCCTGTTAATAAATTTGTGTCCATTCCATAATCAAATATCCTGTCAAATAGATCTATATACTGCCAATCAAACTGCATATCAGGATTTTCCATCTTGTCATTTAAAACAATTTTATAGATCTCCACAAGATCCTGCCATTGACTGCGACAGCTTAACAAATCTCTGTTCAACTTCTTTGCTACTGCTGACCAACAAACATAATGACATGTACTGTCTTTGTACATCTCTATATTATCATAAAAAAACCTCACAAGCAAATCTACTTCCAACGTGTTCCAATTTTCCAATTGTTCAGGTTTATTCCTAAACTTAAAGAACTGTCCTTCTATTTCTTTAGAAATTATATTATCAAATAGTATATCTATAGGTTTCCTACTTCTTATATCGTAACCACCTTCAATGTATTTATTTAAATGTGCATTCTTTAGTTCTTCATATTTATTTTTACAATCGTCATGATTTTTATCTAAAAGTCTACCAATTTCGTTCCAAAGAAAATTATTAGGGATAGTCTTGTCTTCAAATTCGTCGAAACAGTCGAAGCAATATTTGACTAGAACTGTTAACTCGGTAGAGTTCCAATCTGGAGGGGGTTCCTCAGCTATGGGCAGGCTTTCAAAATCTTTATAGTCCTGATTGAGATATTTTCTTCCAAAGTCTTGGTCTCCCTCAAAGATCTTGTCAAAGAGTTCTAGGTAAGCCCAGTTGATGCCATCAGACCCGCTTGTTCTTCTTTTATCAATCAGTTTTAGATAGTGTTGCTTATAGTTAAGGAATCTTTTCTGCCAATACTCTCCATCGTCTTCTCCAATCTCCATAGCTATTGTTTCCCACAAGCCTCTTCTCCAATATTCTTTCTGAAAATCTTTTTTATACTTCAAGTACAGATTTAACATAGTTAAGACTTTCTCATCTACATTTTTATTTGTGTTAACCTTTTTAACTACCATAATGTTGGAATCATTGCTAGGTTTTAGTGCTGGAACTTTAAGCGTTGGAGGTTCAATTTGAACAGTATAATCATCAATAACATAGTCTTGAGAATTATTATCTTCAAACACTTCATGACAAAGTTCAAAATATGCCCATTTGGTGTAAATACCTTTTTGGATTTGGGAAAGTATGTCAAAGTATTTAACTTGAAGGGCATTTAACTTTTGCTCGCATGCATTTGGTGTTTTACCAACTAACATTGTTTTGCAAGCAACAGTCCAGAGATGTGTTTTCTTTGTTGTGCCTGCTATAAATGTTTGTTTATTATCGTTATAGAAGACCAGTAATCTTTTGATTTCATCATCAGTCCAGTTATCATTTGGTATGTTTGTCTGTGGGACACTGATGGCTGGTGTTAGTTCTTCAACATCTTGGATGATATAGGAAGTATCTTGCTGTAACTGCAAAGCCTGGTTTTCAATATTTTCCACTGTTGTTAATACTCCTTCTTCATTGCCTCCATTTTCTATAAAGATATAAAAGATGAAAAGGTGAGATGATGATGCTAATTTAACCGGAAATGACCCGTCCATTAACGAATATTAAACAGACGCCAGTCTCAGGTCCCACAAATAATTGGGCGTGTAGGGTTCGTACCAGACACAGCATGACACAACATTTGCACTAAATTATACTCTCAATATATAATTAAAGCGGAATTCATATGTTCTCTGTTTAGTAACTATTTTCGTATGTGATGGGGTGAAAAATGAAATTGCTAAGCCTAATAAAGAAAACAACCTTTATATTTAAAAATAAGTGTCTCCTAATCGCATATCTTCCCCTAATTTAATATAATATGAAGTTTCTCGTTTTATGATAAAAAAATAACTTGAACCATTAACACACTTAAATTTTTTAGTATAGAACAATAAGGCAAATGAGCAATGGGGTCACCTCCTCGCCACCGTCATGAATACTCGCAATACTAGAGAGGCCGCAAGTGCGTTGCCGGCTTTTCAGAAAGGAATATTTGTGTTATAGGCATGGCAACCTTCAAGAAACATGTACCTAACATCCAGATTGGAAAGAGACTGTTAAAAAGTATCTTGCGTATAACAGGGAGATACACATCTAGGATATACATACACATATGGATTATATTTCCACTTCTGGCAAGAGGATTAGTAGATATCAGTGGAGGATCAGTGATGGCTATAAGTTCTAACTAATACCTTACCTTCTTTCTTCTTCAGAGGTTGTGGGTTCGATTCCCAGCCAGGACAGATACTTGTGTGCATGAACATGTCTGTTTGTAATGAGTCTGGGTGTAATTATCTATATAAGTATGTATTATATCAGTTATCTGGTTTCCATAGTACAAGCTCTGCTTGGTTTGGGATCAGTAATTGTGTGTAAATAATGTTCCAGGATATTATTATTATTCTAAGGTACAATATAGTTTCCTATATCAGAAGAAACATATAAGATGTCTGTACACTTTAAATTATTGGTAAATTTAATTTCATCCATGATTAAATAATATTTTTTCCAAGTGCCATAAACCCCTAAAGTTTTTTTTTAATTTATTTAGGGTAAGATATGTTTATAAGGCTCTGAACAGGTATGAAGACTGATACATATAGCTTATGGACTTATTAGGAAAGCAGTGGTTTTGGGTATTGAGTCAATAACCAGTCTCCTCCAGTTTCTAGGGTTTTTAGGAAGCATCTCCTTTTCTGTCATATACTACTTTCGAGTTTATGAAATACAAGTTTTCATAGTACATGAGGAGTTATACCTGCTCTAAAATCTACTTTATAATAAGGGAGTAAACGACTATGCATTTGTACAGAAATCAGGTCACAGATAACACTAGTTTATTTTAATACAAGGGTGAATTTGTTTGTGTAATTTGTTTTGCTAAAATCATATGTATGTCTAAGTATTTTCAGTTCATGTTTCATCTTACCATCCACATAAAAGAGCAATATCTCTCCATCGGACTGCACTTCTGTCTTCACAACTATTTGTGGATCCATCGTCAGCTACATTCACTGTACAATAAAAATAAGGAAAAGTTTAAATGTTATTTTAGTAAAATCACTTATTTATAATAGCATGTGGATCATGACTCTGTTCAGCATTCGGAAATACACCACAAGCCTAAGACTAGGCCATGGGGATTAGTCAAATGCTGTATACTGAAGACTTGAGTCTTTGTTGCAATGCTAAGTACACAAACACAATATTCATTCGATAACAGTCTGGATTTAGATGGCTGTGAGAAAGTTTGCAAAGTAATATAAAAGACAGGAGTAAGAAACTTTGCATAGTTTTTAGAGATTTTTAAATCTGCATTATCACCCCATGGATTAAAAAATTTCTTAGACTTAAAAGTTGGAAAAGTTTTGCATAATATGCTGTTCTGCTGACGACAGACGCCCCCAACAGCAAGGCGTGAACAAAAATCCTTTCCGAACCTTTTCGTTGTGCCTTCCGAAAGTCTCATCCTAGAAAACCAATCACGGTGGCAGTTCCTAAGTAGACTCCGGACTCAGGTAAAGGACCAAAGTAAAGAAAATATGTTTAGTTAGGAACTGTCGAGCAAACCCAAAATGTTTGTGGAGCATTGGTCCAATCCATGGCCCACCTAACATCTTGTTGATCCTGCCTTGCTACATATTCATGGCAGGATCTCAAAAGAGCCAAAAGCAGGTCAATCAGTGTGGCCACATTCTGGGCCTCAAAAATTTAGTTATTTTGCTATCAACATGCTAAGAAAAACCAGTAATGTACACGCTTCCTATAGATTGCTCCAAACCAAACAAATTTCATGTCAAACCCATAACTGGTGCTAGAATTCACACAGGCTACTTATTACAACATTTGTTGGTTGTAACAGTAGGATTCTTATTGTTAAGTTGATTACTATACTACTGTATAAGGTCACACACCTGTGACAATAATTGTATGTGGTCAATACATAAATAAACTATTTATTTATTACTATGTTGCTAGCATTTACACTAAGAGTATAAGCAATTAATAATTAATCTAATTGTTAAGGCCATGGGGACCACTGCCACCCTTATAACTTTATGATAAAGTTTCTCTAAAATAACCATTGCTGGCAGCATTTCAAAATTATGCAGCCCATACTAAGAACATAGAAGTATTTAACAAACATATTATTGGAATGAATTAGGTGTAGATAAATAAACAATTTACTGATTAAGTATAGACCTTTGGGTCCAGTTTATCCACCTAATTTAGTAGAAATAATACTGTATTTCTGTCACCAACAATGTGTTTGGATATAATAATCCTGTGGTAGGTTTCAATACTTGTAGACCTGCCACAAAATATAAGTAATATTTAACTGCACTATTGAACATTTGCCGGTAAAACTACCAGAAACCAATTGAAGTCTTTGATAGTTGCTATGAAATCTATGATGCTACGACTGCTTGGTTTATGTTCGTTAGCTGCATATTTTTTCCTAAAAACATAAAGTATAACAAAAATAATATTATATTTACCATGGCTAAATCGAAGTTGAAATACACGACGTTTATAAAACATTGTTTTTAATAAAAAAAATCAGTTAATACGTGGTATTTCAAATACTTACCAAAATATTGCACAAATTATTGTTTATTGTAGTGAATTAGTATTTGACATTGGCGGCCAAAACACAGAATGTTGATCAGAAATCAAACGATATTTTATGTAAGCGCAGTAATGCGGTAACAAAAAGCGTTTTGACTTTTCGGGTTAGAACCGCCATCTTGTTTCTGAACATTGATTGACATTTTTAGATGACAAGGGTTACCCTGGTTATGTAAACAGTTCCCCACTTAGGAATGATAAATAACATTTAAGGGATTATATTCTCGTGGTTTATTCTAGCGCTTATATTGATATTAGATGAGGAATATTGAATACTAAACTAAGTGATAAGCATAATGTGCCTACAGTGTCGCGGTAGGCATATTATGATTATCACATTACCGTTAAGAAATATTTCGACCAACTAATGATGTCGTAACAGTGTACAATATTATTTTAAGTATATACACCAGGACTTCAAGATCCATTGTAAAAATCAGAAATTGTATAACTATTAACTAGATTTTTAGCTCAACAATAGCAACTCAAGTCAGCTTAACTACTCCCTTCAATAATTAGATTGTATTTGTAATAAATTTTATTGTAGATATAATAGGTTGTAGAGAAAGGTTTGCTCAAATCGTATTAGATGAATAAAATTTATGGTTAGTTATATTAGATATAAAATCAAATTTTAAGTGAACAGTATTGTTGGACCCGTACACTAAATAGACTAAATGAACATCTTAGCTATTGGTTCTCTAAGGGGTTTCAAGGTATGCTGCAAAGCATTTATTTATTTTGCTGATTCAAATTAGGACGGTCATTTCAATTGCGTTCAGAAGTTGAAGAGACCTCGACAGCTTGACGTGATTGACGCCTCATGCAGCGTCTTTAGAATGTTCAGGAACTTTTCCCGTTGTCATGCTGCGGTCTAACAGTGTAGCAGTATGGGTACTGGTTCCTTAATTTTGTGCGGTGTTTGAGTAGTGTCTACTAATGGGGTCTATTACTATGCGTAAATCTTTCTTGTTCCGATGTAGACGATTCCGTCTTAGGCGCTTGTACAGTGGTTTTCTCACGTAACCATGTACACAGTTGGTCAATAAGTACGGACACTATTGGTACCGGTTCCATTGTTGTCATGTTTGAACTCTTTCTTACTAAACGGTCCGCATGTAATTTCCTATAGATTCACTGTGACCTAGAATCCACTATAATGTATCCTTCTTATCGAAGTTATACTTCTTTTGGCGCGATGGAGAAAAATGATGAGAGTGAATTTTTACGATGCGCGCGCACACCAACACCTAAATTTAACAGCATGAAGTTAGTTCGAGGTGGTATGAAAATTGATAATAACTAGGTTCAAGTTGTATATTCTAGTATTTTTCTTTAAATAAAATATTTTTGATTAATTTTAATTTTTATCGTTAATCACTACTGCATTTTAGTTATTTTTTTAAATGAGATCTTTTCAAGTGCAACGTGGGAATCCAGGATGAGTCTATGGTTGAAGAAGTTACTCTTTAAGGACTGAAGCACAGAATCACTGTCTGATATTATACGTATAAATTTACCATGCACCTGTCTAGACTAGACTGTTGTTGCTTGAAATTGGATGGTGTAGTTTTTAACAAATAAGGAAGTTTGTGGGATTATGTCATATATTGCGTTCGTCATTGAGAGCTTCTTCTTTATTTATCCATGTGTGTGTTAATAAAATTCTGGAAGCTATCATCAACCACCGGTTACCCCAAAAGTAATTAAATTGTATTGTACTTTAACTTTGCTGTGTGGTGACGGCATAGAATATCATCACCCCATCACATCCCATGGGGGGCGCAGAAATCGACCAAGGGAATATCTACCACAGAACGGGCAGCAGCGTTTTATGACCATCAAACTGCGATCGCCAACCCGTCTGCCAAGCGTAACGATTATAGCATATCCCCCATTCTGGGGAGGCTTCTCTCCAGCAGTGGACGTACTTTGGCTGACAGGATGATGATGATTGTAGGTATGTACTTTAAACATGATTCCGATTTTTCTACACACTCTACTCACTGGGTTTTTCGATATCGATTGATTTTTTATTCCTTCAAATAAAAATAGTAAATGATTATAGTTTCAGAAATGATTTTCGAGTTCTCACGTGATTATTTATGTAGATCTGATGATCCTTGTAGATAACTTTTACCTTATACCTTCTTTTACCGTTTTTCTTTCTCTTTCAACATAGATGGATTACGCTTTCATATATATATATATATATTAAAAAATATGCACTTAGTGAGAGTTAGAGATTTTTCTAGGATTCTGCACCTAGTAGTACCTACCTAACTCTCATGATTCAGCTGTTCAGCTCTAGTTCATACTAAGCAATAATTTCAATCGTTTTTGCTCTGATCAATTCCACACATACCGACCTATTCTTTAGCATAGATCTTGCTACCAAAATTATTTAGGGGTGGTGCCGTAATCTGGGTACCACAAGCTCCCATTTTATTAAAAAAAAGTGACGTTCTTATAACCAACCTCGTCTATTTATTACGTGAGTGAAATTCCTTATGAAGTGGTTTTACTATTTATTTTGTCCATAACAAGCCTTGTTTGAATAAATGGCTTTAAATTGAATCTGAAACTCTTAGGCACATTGAGTCTATACTTGACACTGAGAAAACCTCCACTAGCTAACGTGATTTGCCCTCGAAACAAATAGAATCATAGGTAAAAATATACTGTACCTGTAAATATAAATCTGGTAATAAGTTTAGATGCATAGTTTAGTACAAAGTTTTAAGCAATATTCGGTTAGCAGTGGGTTGTCTTAGTTGCTTATTCTCGCAGCTAAAGTGTAGATTACACAAGGTCTAATATAAATACGCTTCCTGCTCTCGACACTGGAGTAAGCAGTTTGTTTCTTCCATAGGTAAAATATTGAGATATTGTACACATGGAAGAAATAAACTGCATACTATTTACACGTTGAAATATAAATATGATTAATGTACTTAATTTTAGGGACAATATGTTAATATAAAACCAGTATTGGAAAGTTTTAAAACAACTTTATTTAAGAATACCAGACAAAAAATCAGTCATCAACATACAAAATCATTGTTATTCAACCAAATAAAAGCCGTTTATTTAATTACAAAAAAGAAAAAAAATATACATACTTTGGCAATCTCTTAGAAATAGCTGCAAAATATAACTGTCTGTTTATAATACTGATAATAATATTGAAACTTATAATCTTGTTCCATTTTTAATATTTTTGGCATATATTTCAATATTTCTACAAAACTAAATAATTATAAATGGGAAAGTTCCGATTATAAATGGGAACGGTCTTACGAACAGCTAATACTTTATTTTGGTCTCATTCTACAAAATTCTAATGATATGGAATTGTCACTTCAAGGAAGTTAGAAAGTAAGAGTCATAGATAAATATTGATACATTTTACCACTTTAAAATCATTACAAATGTGTTAACCTCAAATTTTTCACGATACAGCGAAGCACATAATTTATATTTTTACTAGCCACGCCATATAGTCAAGATTTTAAAAGCAAGAAACCTATCAATATAAGTAATATCATTTTATTTTTGTGTATTGAAATCGAATCCAATATCTTGAGTACGTGAATGTATCACTGACTAGTGATATTCTAGGTACAGTGAGTGCCTTAGCAGGTTACATTTTGTACGACATTGCTGACGTATCTATATCTGCTCAAGGACAAAGCTGTTACTCCCATTGCTTATTGCAGCGCTGTTTTCACCTTACTTTTAATTTGAAAGCAACAATGTTGCATTGTTACTTTTATTAAGCTGGTCTAAGAAAAGGTAGCGATCGTATTAAATGCCACAGTAGTTATTGAAACAATAGAGTTATAAGATCTTATTACCTTAGTTTCAATACAAATGGGTCTCAAACCACGGCTCGTGTATTTTATGCTTACAAATTTAAATTAAATTTAGAGAACTAAACTATGCAGGAATGCTCAGAGTTGATAACAGATTACTTGAAAAAAAAATATCTACATTAGGTGACCGACACAGAGAATGTGAATGTTATATTAATGTATCCTTTATGACTAAAGGAATCATGCCAGTCGAAATACTGCCACTGCTGGACAAAGGCCTCCCCAAGGAACTTTACAATGGCAGGCCTTGCTTTCCAGCGGGTTTTAGTACCCCTTAGAATATCATCCATCCACCTTGTAGGGGTCCCACTCTGCGTCTTCTGGTTCACGGTTACCATTCAAAAATATTTGTGCTCCAGTAGCCGTAAGTTCAACAGTTCTTTTGTGTAGCATCCCAACAAAGTTTCGCTATAACTAATTTAATTTAACTTGTAATATAGATATAATAGATACTCATAGTAGACACTTTTCTATTGTTAGATTGTGATAATCTTGCAATTATAGTCTTTAAATCTATCATGAATAGTGTATCTACTGTAGAAGAGTTTGGGAAAACAGTATTGCTTTCCAGCTTAGGTCGGCTTTACAATATATTTTTTTCTGTCTGTACTTATATTGAAGATTTGAAAAGTTGTACTCGTAAAGTTATCGAAGACGATAATGATTGTATCAAAGCAAAAGTACTCTAACGCAATAAAGGTATAATAAATTGTCAAAAATATCCAATTATATTTTAATCTAACAAAACTCTTTATGATTAAAATGGTTTGTATGAATTAAGTAGTATACTTACAACATTATTACGATTTCAATACATTGGGAACAATGACACAAAGAGATTATTGTCATATTTTTAGTTCTTCGACACCATTTTGAATATGATATTTACCAATTTTCTGTGTAATAAACATTTTAATATATTCTATGAGTTAAAATTTATAATACATGTGGTATATGTATAGTAATGTTTATAGGCAAGTATATATTTAATAAGAATTACTATTTAAGACATACTTTTATGGGAAATCTTAAGTCAGAATAAAACGAATAATAAAAACTATATAACTATAGCCAACCTTCAATATAATAAATGGATTATTATTTAAATTGGATATCTATTCAACTTAGTAAAATTAGCAGACAACTTTGAAACTTCACACTTAGTTTGTACACCTACTCATCATCAACAAATATACACAAATAGCTACTTGTTAACATACATTTTAAAGCAAACACCAATAAAAATAAGATCGGTTAAATATGTAAAATATATAAAAATATGATTTTGTACAGCTAGTTCAATAATTTTAGACACGTACGTCACCTACCAAAATTAAATAAACAACATGTTGCCTTTCAATGGTAGACGAACGTTACAAACATTTGAGGCGTTAACTAAAGCTACAAAAACATTGAGACACAAATATTATACATAATTATCCTTAAAAATATAAAATAAAGCACATTACATTTAAAAAATATCTAAAAATGACCAGCATTTTGATTAAAAACTGTCTACAAAACTAAAACTCTTCATATACCAAAACTTATTCAATTTTATAACGTTACACTGACAGGAAAAACCACCATGATTTCCGGTTAGGCAGCACTGCGCTTTGCAGATTACATTAATGGCTGGAGTTGAGAAAAGTAAAAACAACACGCCAGGTTTTTGTTTGACATTTGCCTATAATACAAGGTATTGAAGGTAATTTCTCCTGCTTTTAAATCAACGTTATAAAAATAGAAGAAATCATGTTTATTAATATTAATTATTTACTGAAATCTAATTGATGGCACTAATTACAATACACTTCACTTAATAAGTACATTAGGTCTACACATTGCACATTTAATTACTCGTCAATTATTTTAAATGTGATACAATCATGATATTGGAGATAAAACGACCACTCACTTCTAAAAATTAAAGTGAGCCGATACAACGAGATAATACCCACAGTGGCCATAATCGACATTAATAATTCATTTTACACAGCAATAAGTGGGCGATCTAATATATTTCAACCCGTCACGAAAAGCAGTATAGATGGAATATTAAGTATTTTTTAATATTTAGTAGTTATTTTGAAGCATTTTAATGATATAGAATGCGACATGGGCGTAAACACAGATGGGGTTAGAGTTGTAAGTTCCTGAACCTTGGTTCGGGCTGTTATAACTGATTAGTCAAGGAGTTACAGCTAGATTACAACCTGTATGTTTTTTCGGGCAAAAGCCTACGTTTTGGCTGCATGTTGTGTTTTCGGGGGAAGTTTTGCAAGGTGGGAAAAATCGATTTTGCTCATCACTCAGTTAAGTGCTGGGTGTGCCCATGTATATGCGATTTAATTATTTACCTTACGAATATTCACGTTTACAACATAGCGCCCATAATCAGTTACTCTCATCGGTCCGTAAACGACCGGCAATGTTAAGCATCTAGATGACCACACAAGCCGTTGAATTTTTGAAAATATCCTTGCTTCGCATGGCTCGTTAACATGTCCGTCGGGGACTGGACTGGTCACTGGAAAACCGACCTTTAATCAACTCCGAAACTTACTAGTCGGCTTTAACTACTCTCGACACCAAGGTTACCCCCCCTCCCCTGCCCATACGAATAAATAAATGAATACAAAATTACTACTTTGGTTTATATAAGTGGTATACCAGAGACGGTCAGCCTAGACTCTACTGCTAATCTCAAAAAATCCATTTGTATGCAATTTTATTCAGTTTAATTTAATATTTTTAGTTTAGTTACCTGCCATTTTAAATTCGATAATGCATCTAAAAATGTTGAATTTACATTTCTTTATAGAGAAATTTCATAAATTTGTTAATAGCAGGTATAACTTAAGTAATTACTGATCAAACTCAGTTCGGAGTTATCATGTTAGTATTTTAATATCAGCTTATGATTATTCTTACATGAATGTAAAACAAAATATTTAACCTGCGATCGCAATTTAATACAAAAATAATTACATATCGATAACTTGATTCGCAGTTACTATACAAACTAACTATATTCCACTTTTATTGAAATATACTTTAAATTCATGAATAGATTTAACTATTCAGCAGGCTGCGCAAGCGTTTAGGCACTTACACTAGGATCTTATGGTTATATGATTAATAAAATCGGAATTACAAGCTTGAAATTAGCTAATTATATGCTCATTTCAGCAAAGGCTGAATTTGTTTTAGCTATTACGTCTGCCCTAAGACTGGATTTTTTTTACTGACAAATTTCTTCGTAATAACTGTAAGGTACGTGACATTACCAGTAAAGTGGTAACTAAAATCGGAAAATTTATTTTCACAACAAAATAAAAAATTGTACTCATATAAATTCATTGGAACTCCTTGCGATTGACGTGACATGCCGATGATGATTGCACATGGGTATATTAATAGCCTATGAATGCGACTGTTAAGCTCATATAACCTAATCAAATAGTTAAGAAAATTATCAGCACATTAATTTAAAATATCGCTGCTATTTTGAATCATTAGATGCATGATTATATTGGTTTCCTGTTTGGCACTGGTATATAAATTTACGACTATTATTTTATAATTTCTAGCTATTTAAAAACTATTACACTAATTGTACATACATTTGTGACTTTTTAATAAAGCATTGAGACTAACATTTATTTCTCCGAGAGTGTTTTGTTCTAAAACATAATAAATACCCGTGATCTAGACAACTGCTAAGCTCATATATACATACACACAATATAAATATCAAAATCTCCAGTTGAGAAACCCCAAACACTGGACTGATTTAAAATGAAATAGACAGGTTATTTAGTCAAAACCAAATGAATGAATCGTAGAGATTCGGTATATCTACATGTGCACCACTTAGTTGCTGGTTGAAAGTGATATATTACCACTAATGTGATTTTTATGATAATAAAATCTCCCGATAATCTCTAATTCGGGGAAAGTATTTTAAGATGGCAACATTATATAACTTTATTTAGTGCAGGAGTTTTGGCGCCAACGCGGAAAAAGACGCATCGAGGCATTGTGACATTGACATTGTAACATTTTCAAAAACTAGTGTAAATTCGACGTTTTAAGTGTATCCCAATCCAATGAGAAACCAACATTCTATTTTATTCCTCGATGCTATTGCCATCTTAAATTAAATATAATTTTAATTATAACCAAAATATTGATATTTACCTAAAAGTTGATAAGAGATGCTGATACTTCTTATAATACCTATAGTCTGTCTATTTCATTTTGTTAATACGATATTACCCCCACATAGCAAAGGGGAATTACCACACCTCACATTTATCCCTAGGGTTCATTTTAGAACCTAATGGGCAATGAAACTCTTCAGAAAATTCCTCGAGATTCGTCAGAGGCCCGATGACTCTGTATTTGGCGATGGTGTGATCGTCTTTCTCAATTTGCATCTTGGTTGATTCTTTTGTCATGGCTGAGCACCAAACCTGCAAAAAACAAATATACCTATATAAATATTGTGTTACTTGTTTTTTTAATTATGATTTCTTGCTGTGGCCGTACCGGTTGGCGTGGTTGCTAAATGCTTGCCTTTCACACCGCAACTGTGGGTTCGATTCCCATCCAGGACAGTTATTAGTGTGCATGAAACATGTCTGTTTGTTCTGAGTCGGGGTTTTATCACACTAATATTATAAAGGCGAAAGATTGTGTGTGTGAGTGTGTATGTTTGTTACTTCGTCACGTCAAAACGGCTGAAGCGATTTTAATAAAATTTGGTATGGAGTTAGCTGACATCCTGGATTAACATATAGACTACAATTTATAAAGTTTAACGGGGGTAAAACCGCGGGGCTAAGGTAGTTATCTACCAGTATATAAGTTTATATTTACAAAAGAAAAATAGAATATGTAGTATATCAGTTATGTAGTTTACTGGGCGGCTCGAACTACTCTGACGATTAGGGTAACGGTTGCCCATTCGGATAAATTAGTTTATTAAAATCATATATACCTGTGCAAAAGAGATAAAGAATAGCTGTCGGTCATTATACTTGAGTCCAGGAAGAGTCAGGTTCACTTCTGCGTTCTTGCTATAGTCCAGGTAAGCGTGGAAGGATGCCTTTAGACCACCGTTGTCCGCTATGTTTTCACCTATGATAATAAACAAATATAATAAGTATATTCATTCAAATAAATTTTATTCTAAACACCATAGACAGTAGAAAACGAGGAATGATGTAAGGACACTTAGTACGGTCCGACACTTGCAAATAGCAGAAGAGGAAAGATGTTGGGACACCAGTTTTCGCACGACACTTTCATAGAGAGAGAGAAAGGAAAGATGTAAGGACACCTGTTTCGGCACGACTCTATTTTAGAGAGTAGAAGAGGAAAGATGTTTAGACAATACATACACTACTACATACAATATATATATATACTACAGCACGACATTTTCATAGATAGAAGAAGGGGAAAGATGTTAGCACTCTTTGTACGGCACGACACTTTCATAGAGTGTAGAAGAAGAAAGATGTTAGGACACTTAGATCAGTGACATATACGTCGTAATAGACGATTTTGAGGAGAGCCAAGAATTTTGTTAGGATTGATATAAAGATATTAAAAGTATGACGAAAATAAATAGGGCTTTTATTTACATATACTTTAAACAGTGCATATCAATAGTCGGAACATGAATAGTAGTAGGTACAGACGCCAGCACATCAAGCTACCGCAATCTGTCAAATTCCCCCAATTGAAAGTAAACCTTATGCTAAAGTTGAAAATCTGTAAAAGAAATCGGCGTCTGGACTGCCTACTACTTACTCGTATAATAATATATATAATTCTAGGTACAAATAGATTATTAGATCTTGACTAATATTTGATCATATATAATTATAATTTAATTTATGACGGTAGTAGTTTATATAAACAGATAATTTCTTAATAAATAATTGTCTGGTCCTTACATGACTTTCCTACTTATTTATCAATAAATTACCTATTTAACTCGATCACTATTCAAAAATGTGTAGCCCTGGGATTTCTTTGTTGGTGATTGGGTAACCAGGTTAATTGGTCACGGTAATCATTTGAATTCCAGAACCATCACCCTACTGATCATTGGCCTTAAGCGTACGTGTAGCGGTTGTACTGTTCTAAGCTCACCAAGGGTTTGTTTCCCGTTAAGATGTGACTGCTCCACGGAGTACCAGGAGTATTGTTTCTGCATGCACTCAGCTCGCTGCTTGAAACGCTTGATTGTAGCATTGTTCCACCAACGGTTAAGGTTCCCAAATCTGTTGAAACAACACAACAGTATAACAATCAATCTGAAATTTATTGCTGAACGTAGGCAAGTACCATAAAAGCAGCCTGATGATGTGTGCAAAGTGTTATATTAATTTATCTTTCTAGCTAAATTTCGGCAACGGCGGCCAGTCTCAATGGAGACTAATACGTCACCGAATGCACCAGCTCCACGTGAGGTGTCAATCTAGCCATAGTGTGTTGTGTTGACGAACTTCGTTGTACAGTTCGAGAGTGGAGTCACGATGGTGTGTAATTTGTGATCGCCACATGAAAACTCTGACATTACATACGCTCACTCTCAACCAGCGGTGCCAAATATAAAAGGATTATAGCGTACAAGTGACTGCGCAAAAACATTTTATCACTCTCATCATGGGACGCTGGCTTTACATGCTCTCCGAAGGACGGGGTGTAATTAGGGTGCCCAATTATACTGTTTTGAACAGTATTATACTGTTTTTCACTAAATTATACTTTTTACTGTTGAACAACAATAAATTATACAAAATACTGTTTACATCTATTTAGTCAGAGGGCGTTCACTGCTCAGTGCAGCACAGTCACAAAGATTGAAAACTAGTAAGTTGTGCGAAGAAGAACTCTAAAAAATATGTATTTAAAATAACAAGTAAATAAACAACTGTTCATTTTTGTAAAATACTGTTTAATATTCTTCATAAACCTGAATATACTTTATTTCTAGTAAAAAAATGTTGGCAACCCTAGGTGTAATATCGCAAACTTCCAGACTGATATTGAGAAATTTTCTTAACAGATAAATTCCAAAAATTACTTTTTGGCTCGACCCGGAATTTGAACCCAGGACCTCATTACCTGCGGTTGAACATGCTACCGCTAGACCAACGAGGCAGTACTACTAAACGATGAAGCAGTAAGTAAATAGTACCTGTCATATTCCCTCCCCTGGTCATCGAACGCGTGTGTAAGCTCGTGGCCCATCACCACTCCCATAGCGCCATAGTTGACGCACTTCGGGTTGTCTCCGTCGTAGAACGGGAGCTGAAGAATGCCGGCGGGGAAGACTATCTGGTTCTTGGTGGGAGTGTAGTAAGCATTCACTGTAGATGGTGTCATCCCTGAAAATAATAAGTCGCATAATTATATAAGTGTCGCTTCCAGCTACGCCCTATCTGTGTAACGTGCACGTGTTAGCGTGTCTTTGATTGTCTGTTTAGTTACTTTAGTTGTCTTTGATTATGCAAGTTTAGTATTTTTTTCGTTAGGCGTTGTCTTAAAAAAATGTACAAATACCCTTATTTCCCAAAAATACAGGCTTTAGCCTATTTTGGTAAGCAGTTTCAGTACCTTTAGTATAAAACAAAACTGTTGTGTCAACTAAACCTCACACCTGTCCTGTGAATGTATTTTAACTAGTGTCAAATAAATACTTTTTATTTTATATATTGTATTTTGCTGTGTGGTGATGGCGGCGAATATCAGAATATCATCACCCCATCTCATCCCGTGGGGGACCAGAGGACGGGCAGCACCTTCTTTCTGTGTACTATGGCCATCTTACCGCGATCGCCAACCCGTCTGCCAAGCGTGGCGATTATGGCATATCCCTCAAGTTAATTCTTGGTAGAGGTTTTTTCCAGCAGTGGACATTTGACAGCTGTTATGAGGAGGAGGTATTTTGTAAATTATGGAACCAAAAATAGTCTAAAAATGTATACCTACTTATAATTTAATTTTCTATTTACTGAAGCCCTCAAAAATAAGTCCTTATGTTCCAACTTTGGGCTAACATTTGGGTTGTTCCTTACATGTTTTAATGTGTAAATAATTTCTTATCTTACATGATATTGTGAAAGTTTTATTGTAATCATAATAATCTAATTGTATTTTAATAGAATTTTGTTTATATTCTTTTAACCTAACATAGTTTAAGTCTTACTAACAAATTGTGGATCTCAGTTATCGGTTTTATAATAAATTATAATAATATGCTCACCAGCCGGAGTTTTTTAGACTTCTCCAGTATCATTTTGTCGATCCCCAACCGACAGGCTCCCACCAACAGAACCACCTTACAAATACAACCTTAAGTCGCTGTTCGGCAAATTATGATTTAGTGATATTATAAGTGGCGTCGATTTCTGTCTGTGTGTGTGTGTCTATCTGTGGAATCGTAGCTCTCGAACGTCAGATAAAAATCGGTCCAAGATGGCCACTACCACAAAATGGCGGATAACATATTTTTACACAACTGCCTCAACAGATATGGGTATCAAATTATAGGCTTGATTAGTAGAATACTATAAGTATAATTTTCCAATCCAAGATAGCCGCGACCCCGAAATTGTCGAATTAGATACTTTTTTCACAACACCGTCAATATAGGTATCAAATAATAATAATATCTAGGGACAATGTCACACAGATCATCCTAGCCCCAAACTAAGCAAAGCTTGTACTATGGGTACCAGGCGACGATATACATACTTATATAGATAGATAAATACTTAAATACATAGAAAACATCCATGACTGAGAAACAAATATTCGTGCTCATCACACAAATATTTGCACTTACCGGGATTGCCAGGACCACCAGCTTCGTAGGCAGGAGCATTATGACCATGACACAAAGTAAGGAACAACCAAAATGTTAGCCCAAAGTTGGAACATAAGGACTTATATTTAAGGGCTTCAGAAAATAGAAAATTAAATTACAAGTACACATTTTTAGACTATATTTGGATAAATAAAAGGGCTTGACTATTAGAATACGAAACATGAGAAATGTCGGAGGTTTTTAAAATTCAAAGTTTTTCTATACAAGTGTGTCTGGAAGAGATCGCTGACTGCGATTAGACCACCTATTGTACAACTTGCTTCCAATGTTTCCTATATTTATTTCTCTGTAATCGGTGTGCACACAGCTCGTAGAACTGACGGCCGATGGGGCAGAAAGGTTCTCGAGTGGCGACCACGAACCGGAAGCCGCAGCGTGGGCAGGCCTCCTACACGGTGGACCGACGATCTTGTGCGGGTCGCGGGAAACCGCTGGATGCGGGTAACGCAGGACCGGCTATTGTGGAGATCCTTGGGGGAGGCCTTTGTATAGCAGTGGACGTCTTTCGGCTGATATGATGAATTGATGTGCAATAAAGAGTATTTATCTTATCTTACCCCATTTAGTCTTATTGACAGGCTTGTCCAGTTTCTTCAGGTCATTTTGCAGGCTGTACGCGTTAAAGGCGATGTTGTTCTCGAAGTACTCATTGGGCTTCACTTCCAGTTCTTCGTACTGCTTGTCCAGTTCGTCTTTGTTAAGAATGTAGTCGGGAAAACCTGGGGAATAAACGTTTTCATTATTTACACACGGCCATCTGATCCCAAACTAAGCAGAGGGTGTACTATGGTAACCAGATAACTGATATAGGTACTACATATAAGTACCTACTACTTTTCTTTTGTAAATACATACTAATATAGATAATTACACTCAGACTCAGGACAAACAGACATGGTCATGCACACAAATATCTGTCCTGGGTGGGAATCGAACCCACGATCGCCAGCGTTAAAAGCAAGCATTTGCTAACCACGTCAACAAGCCCGTCAAGTTACTATAAAATAAATAAATAAAATAAAAAGGTTTTTACTAACGTAGACTTTAAAAAAGCGCTGGTAACTAGTCAGAACATATTTGTGGTAATACAGTTCAGTATACATAATATTTCGAGTTACATATTATAGAGATTTAGGTACACAGATTGTTAAAACTATTATAAAATTTATTTTAAATAGTAATTTTAAAAAGTTATTGTAAAGGAGATTATGTTTAGGTTTACTTATCGAAATTTATATATTACTACATATTGTCTGAACGGTTCTGTATATATTAAGGTACGAATTCAATATTATTATTATGACGGACCTTTTGTTTATAATGACGGTCGCGCTTTATGCTACCACCGGATCCAATGCGCCCCAACTGAGAAGATGAAATAATAAAGGAGGATTCGCGGCTTTTAGAAGCTATTATATCAATCTCAGAACTTTCAAGGCTGACTTACCTGTTGGTAGAAAAACTAAGCACTAGAGTGTATAATGGCCTTGACTGCTAAGCCAGTGTTGTGGGTTCAATCCCCACCAAGGACAAATTTGTTGTGTAAAGAGTATAATTATTTATTCTGTGTTTGGATGTAATATAAGTATGTTTGTTAGTCCCAAGATATAATAAATATAGCTGTGTGAATATAACTTGTTTTTTTTCCTAGCAATATAGTTTTAGACATCTTTATTTTTTCTTTGCAAAGACAACGCCCGCACTTGGGAAATTAATCCCTGTGTCGCGGGGTACTTTACATACATCTAATTCAGGGACACAAATTACACCCAGACTCAGAACAACTATATATGGGTCACACAAATATTTGTCCTGCGCGGGAATCGAACCCGGGACACGAAACGGCGAGGCGAAAGTCTTAACCGCTGTGCCACACGAGTATCTTAAAAATTAGTTGTTTTCAATTTGGTGGGAATCGATCCCACGAACCACGGGTTATTACTGTAATTAAGTTTCATATTTGTACGTAATGGTCCAATCTAACCATAGACATACCAGCCGCCGTGAATGTATCGTTATGATGTCGTTAAGCGTCTTAACTGCAAATAGTAAATTATTGGAACATCGAATGAATTGCATTAATTCGAGTCAGACCACCAGATTGCCGTGGCGGAACACATAACGATACCTGTCTATGATTAGATTGGACCATTGCATACAAATGTGAAACTTAATTACAGTAAATCATAAATCATAAATCTTTATTTGTATAAATGTGGTGAATACAGGTGTTGTTGTTTACATTATTTAAGTTTCACACATTTGCCATATTGTAAATGGCATACAAATGTTGTACTTACAAACTAGTTAGGTATACTTAACTGAAAATATTAACTAATTTGTGACACACTTGACACAATATTAGTGTTATTTTTACACATTTACATTATTATTTATTATACATTATTAATTATACAAAAAAAAAAACATTAACAATTATATTCATTTAAAATTATCAAAAACAAAATAATAAAATAATAGGTATCAATATAATAACAAAAATTAATAACATTACACATCAGTCTTTAAATTTTAAATACTCCTCTATCGAATAGAAGCATTTTTCATTTAAATAATTAAATAGCCGTATCTTTAACTTTCTGATAGGTAATACCCAATGGCAAACAAACACAAAACATACAATGTATATTCATATATAATACTTATATAATCTGATAGGCATATCTAGCCTTACAGGAGAGAATTATTTTACTTATCTGCATTTTAAAACCTGAAGGCAAACTTGAAAAATCTTCATTGGAAAAAGTCTTATTGTGCCTACAATGTACAGGTTCATTAGTTTAGACAAAGCTACGTTCATCTGCATTAGTTTTGCAGTTTGACACACAGAATCTTATAGGCATCCTGTAATTTTTGGAGGTACAGACGCCAGCACATCAAGCTACCCCAATCTGTCAAATTTCCCCAATTGAAATTGAACCTTATGCTTATGTGATAAAGTTGAAAATCTATAAAAGAAATTTGACAGATTGGGGTAGCTGGATGTGCTGGCGTCTGTAGATAACTATTCTAAGTTCTTACCAATCATATCTGTAATCGCGTCCGCCTTAATCTCGGCAGCCTTCCTAGTCTCCGTGTCCATCCAGTCCAAGTTCTTGAGGTTCCTCTTGAAAGCGTTCCGAATGTTGTTGATCATGATCTCGCCTTGGGTCTTCGCCTCGCCGTGGAATACTTCGCGGACGAACATAGCACCTACTGCAAAACCTTGAAACACGAAGAAAAATAAGGTATAGGTGTCTATAAATATAAAGGGACATAGTTATGTTGCTGGTTCTAAATTGCCTACTGTAAATAAATAAAAACCGGCCAAGTGCGAGTCGGATTCGCACATGAAAGGTTCCATAGCAGCAAGTATTTCAGTTGATTAAATGAAAGCTAAATTGCGGTTTACGATTTATGACGTATAAAAAAAAACTACTTACTAGATCTCGTCCAAACCAATTTTCGTTGTTAGTTTTCATGGCACATCATATATATTTTTTATCATTCTCTTATTTTAGAAGTTACAGGGGGGGGGGGGCACTCATTTTACCACTTTGGAAGTGCCTCTCGCGCAAACTATTCAGTTTAGAAAAAAATGATATTAGGAACCTCAATATAATTTTTGAAGACCTATCCAAGGATAACCCACATGTATGGGTACGATGAAAAATAAAATTTGACTTTCAGTTCTATGTATGGGGAACACCCCAAAATTATTGTTCTTTTTTTATTTTTGTCTGAAAATCTTAATGCGGTTCACAAAATACATCTACTTACCAAGTTTCAACTGTATAGCTCCTATAGTTTCGGAAAAAAGTGGCTGTGACATACGGACGGACAGACAGACAGACATGACGAATCTATAAGGGTTCCGTTTTTTGCGGTTATGGTTTTTGGACCGGAAACCACACAGCTGATCGTTAATGGACCAATTAAACCAAATATAAGCTATGAACGCCTCTCTGGAATAAGGTATTTGTTTTGTTCTTACCTACGGCATTGTTGGTGTCAGTGACACAGTATCTCCAAGATTCTTCAGTACCCTCAGAACCGAAGAGTGCCTTGCGTAAGATCTTCGTAGCATCACGGAAAGACTTGGAGAGGTAGGTGGAGAGCGAGCGGGACACTTGCCACATCATGTAGCTTGTAAGAGTTCTGAAAGGGTAATGAGATAATGAAGCAATATTTGAATGCACTTGACTCTAGTCTGGCCTGATCGGCGGTACTTCAGTGTCTTGGATCCTGCAAATTTGTTGCGGGATCCAAGATAGTTGATTCACCGAGACATGCCTGAGCCTGACCGCTCAGTGTCATTTCATTGTGCCACTGTTGAACCTGACTTACAGGAGTTGCTGTGGTGGGTGAGAGGGAGGGACTAGTCCCGATGATCGGACTGACCGATAGGGTGGATCATGCTAATTTAACTTAAAGTCCCTTCAGACCTAGGATTTATAGGATAGATCTAGGATGCACCTAACATTAGCTAATATTTAAGTAGGAAAATTACTTATGAAGTTTTTGTGACCTTATCAATGCACAGTTCATAAATTGATTAGTTATCACAGCGTGTCCGAGGGAATAATTATATTATATCCCGAACTCGCACTGGATGCAAGATATTTAAGGTTGTTGATATATACCGACAGCCAGTTGTTGATATTGTATCAGTTACTCAAAAATCTTTAAACCATGTTATGTTAGAGATCTAATGGGGTGGACCCATTACATCTCTGAAATAAAATCCACCATGTCCGCTGAATGACGTTCACTGCTGGAGAAAGGACTCCCCAAAAGATTTCCACAATAGAGTCGTGTTAATTATTTGGAGGAATATGCCATAGTGATTATGGCATATCCCTCCAAATAATTAACACGCTTGGCAGACGAGTTGGTGATCGCAGTATGATGGTACACAGAGAGACGCTGCTGCCCGTTCTCTGAGCCACCTAGTAGGGCTCCGACATGGCTTAACGAGACACGGAGACATTCAGAAATTAAACCTCTTTGGCGGTCACCCATTTATGGACTGACCGCGAGCTTAGTTGCTTGATCTCGCCGATCATTTACGGGCCGGTGAGAGCATCTGGCTGTAACGAATTAGAACAAATCATTATTATCATCATGTGAACCGAAAGACGTCTGTTGAACAAAGGCCTCCCCCAAAGATCTCCATAATTGCCGCTAACCAACGGTTTTCAGCGACCGTCGCGGCCCACCTTTTAGGGGGCCAATTTGAATCTTCGGGATTGTGGTCGTAACTCGAGAACTTTTCTAAGTCAACAGCTGTGGATGCTAGAAGCTATGTGCCTAGCCCATTGACACCTACTATGTAAATATCTTTGGCGAATAATGATCCTTTATCCTTGTCCCAAAGAGCCTGGAATACAGGCAAGTTCGGCATTCCCAAAACTCGCATAAGATCCCTAGAAAGGACGATAGAAAGCACTTACTTTTGATCTTCATCAGTCTTGCTGTATTTCTTAATGACTTTAGTGAGGTTCTTGAAGTATTGCGGTGCGTACACCACTATTCCTTCCTTCTCAGAAATCTGAAATAATAATATAACACCTTAACACAAAATCATCATCATCATATCAGCTGAAAAAGCTTCCCCCAAGGATTTCCACAATGGCCGATCTTGTTCTGCCCGAATCCAGCAGTTTCCGGCAATCCTTGCAAGATCATAGGTTCACCTTGTAGAGGGCCTCTGTCCACGCTGCGTGTTTCGGTATGATCGCTGCTCGAAAACTTTTCTGCCCCAGCGGCCGCCGGCTAGATTATTTATATTATTAAACTAGCTGTGCCCCGAGGTTTTACCCGCGTTTAACTTTCTAAATTATAGCCTGTGTTAATCCAGGATATGGAGCGAAATCCATACCAAATTTTATTAATATCATTTCAGCCGTTTAGACGTGAAGGAGTAACAAACATACACACTCACAAACTTTCGCATTTATAATATTAGTGTGATATAAATATTCCTGCCTTCGCCTGCTATTGAACTGTTACCGAAATGGTTGGACCTGCTTTCAGATTATTCTAGGCTTCTGCCTATTTGTAAAGACTGTTGATATTTATTCTACAGACAACTCCGGATGTTGTCTCGCAATAAAGCAGACCCTATTTTTACACAAAGATCTGTTAGGTGGAGGATTCAAACACGCAACCTTCGGGAACAATAGCCAACCAAACATTTTACAGAAATCGTTTTTAAGGTGTCTGAAACTTGCCTTCAATGGAGAGTTAATATTTATTTTTGTGGATTTTGTATGTCTATGTTCTGCACATTGTTTAGTTTCATAGGCAAATTAGGCTCTTCATTATCATCAATCAATCAATATTATTTATTTCTCTCCACAATATTATAACATGGTACATAGTGTTATGGTTACAGACATTGAAAATTTTACAACATCAAACAAAATTATTATGCAAGACTGATGCCCAAACTAGGCTCTAGTAGGCCTGTACTTCAGGTCACCAGGTCCCCACCCCTAGGTCTATTGACCATATTAACAGTATAAAGTATGATAAAAAAAACAAAATAAGTTTGAGCAAAAGTATTTGTATGTGTGTGTGTGTGTTTGGTATGTGAGTGTGTGAGGTGTGAGGTGTTTTGTGTATTTTTTTATTAATTTTACTTTTTGCGCAAGGATACCAGGTAAGTTGTGTTTATATATGTTTTTTTTTATTAAATTCTCGCTTATTTCAGATTGGTCAAAAGCTTCTCAGCCTTTCTCTCCTTGTAACAAGTAGCTAACTTAAATATTAGTTCAATACAGAATAAGCATAAGATACTTACAGTTTTATTAACCAACTTAAAAGCATCATTGAAAAACAGACTCCAATTCATAAACGGCACCTCTTTCTGCCACTCGTGTATCGTATAAGGGTTGTACAAGCCTTCCTCATCCCTCCTATCCTCGGATGGAGTAGTTATATTAGCTAGTTCCGTTTCAAAGAGGATTACTTTGTTCATCTGAGATCGCGCTTCGCTCTTATTAGCGCCGAGTAAGACGCATATTCGAGTCATGTAGTCTAAGTAGGCATCTAGGACTTTCTTATGAGCTGTTCGGTTCAGGTAGTTGTCGCGAGTTGGAAGGTTGAGCCCGCCTTGGTCCAGCTGGAAGAGAGAAGTAGAATATGAAGAAGAAGATAATTATTATTATTATTCATTTATTTCGGATTAATAAATATTCCATATATTGTTAGTAAATCAAGCTTATAACTATGTTAGTATATCAATATTAAATGTCAACATAACAAATTATAACAGAATAAAAATATTACATGCGCACTATTTTACATTAAAGAGGACTCCTCCAGATCCATGTACGGTATTCCAGTGCCGCACAACCGACAATCAACCCTTCCCAATATGGTATTCAGAAGGCTGTTGTTGCTGTCAAGCACGCGCCGCATCAGCGAGGCCACTCTTTTCCGCACTATAGCCCTAAAGCAGTCTGTGCTAGCCTTAGCAAACATACCTGACGCACTGCGATAACGAGGCAACTAAAATAAGACTACAGTTAAAGAATATTTGAAGGGCCAGTTGCCGTGGTTGGTAAATGCTTGCCTTTCACGCCGCATATATAACGATAACCGCCGAAGTAGACGGTAGTACCCGTCCACTTCGCCGGTTATCGAGGATCACGATGATCGGCATTCAAATAGATTTAGGTTAAAATTACTTAATTATTCGTTAAATCGGCTACCATGAGCACATGTGACGTCATAAATGGTCCGTAATCGATTTTCAACATTAAAGCTGAGGTCGTGGGTTTGATTCCCACCCAGGACAGATATTTGCGTGCATGAACATTTGTGTTTGTCCTGAGTCTGGGTGTAATTAACTAAATAAGTATATATTTACAAAAGAATCAGTAGTCTATCTATGTAGTACAGATATCAGCTATCTGGTTTCCAAAGTACAATCTCTGCTTAGTTTGGGATCAGATGGCCTTGTGTGAATAACGTCCCAGGATATAATTATTATTATAATCTAAAGACAGTAAACGAGGCAAAAGAAGTGTGCAAAGATCAAATGGAAATCTTTGGTCTCTGCCTACTGCTCTAGGAAAGAGACGTGAGTCTATGTATGTAGATAATAAGAAAAGCTGATAAAGCAAGATCTCTGCAATATTATTTTCGTTACCTCTACTCTACACACTACTTAAACCTGCAAAAAGGAAAGGTGTGTCTGTCTGTATATTTCAGTATCTCTGAAACATCCAACGATTTTTTTTTACTTCGGTGCGTAGCCTCAATGTAGACTAGCGGTTCTCAATGTAGACTCGGGATTTAAACCCAGGACCTCATTATCTGCGGATGAATACTACCATCTGATCGCAAAATAGGCAGAGCCTGGGTAATGGCAACCAGACTACTGATAAACATACTTATATATTTCTAAATGCATGCATATTATGATCATCACACAAAGTTTTGGGCCAATAAGTGTTATAAGGATTTCCCAAGTTAGAAAAATATCCCATAGCAGTCCGGGCTCGCAAAATTGGCGTAGTTCAACGAGCATGGATCAGAGTGCACATAAAGCTGCGGGATGCTATCCATTTTTTTTTAATCGGGACTAGTCCCTCCCTCTTACCCACCACTGCAACTCCTGTTCAAATTATCTCATTGGACGGCTTTCCAACAAAACAAGGGAAAGAGCAGGACTAAAATACAGAAGGGGGTCAAACACCGCCAATATCTAGGCTTCGGGTTGCTACTGACGGGTTTCTGCCAGACTAACCCAATAACACTTTTTGGCCATATCCAGGATTAGAAACTAGGGCCTGAATAACTGTTAAAGCAACGATAATACAATAGAAGCGATAAATGATGGTCCTTAACTTACCACAATGACATGTTTAGATGAGTTGCGATCGTCTTCCGTCACCGCCCAGTTAAACAGGCCTCCCAGGTTGTAACTGCACAAAAATCATTGATATACAAAGATTTTAAATCATCATAATAATAATCAAGTCAGCCGAAAAACGTCGACAGCTAGACATAGGCCACCCCCAAATGTCCCACTTGGCGGTCTCGCGCTCCAGGGGCTTTCAGTTACCCTCACAAAATCATCAAGATTATAATTGTTACTAGACTTGAGTACAAAAACACCCGAGTACAAAAGTATTTGGATTTTCATATTGACAAGAAGAAATAACACTTTTATGTATGTAAAACACAACTACGTTGTATATGTATTTAGTTAGGCCTAGGAGCATGGGCCCGAGCCGTCTATCAATATAAAACTACCTTATCTGCACCGGAGGACTCCCATTTTGGGATTGGATCTCGACTCTGCCAGTTACTCACATGGAGATACATGAAACGGTTACTTGTTTTTGGAAAAATTTGTACAATCGTCCGATTAGAGATCGTTGAGGGCATTTCATCGATACGAATATCACGAATATCAACTGAGGTTCATGGTCCCTCCATGAACCTCAGTTGATATTCATATCGTGTACCCATTGTCACACAAATACTGTTCGCGCTTTTATTAGTCAGAGAGCATATCAAATCGGAAAGGGATCGTTACCGTATCACCTTTCGCCCCGCCGTCAAACAGGCGTCAACCTAACGTAAGCACGTAATCAAAGCAGATCAGCAACTCCGATACATCGATCCTGCAACGGCTAGGCAATGCCTCGGGTACGGTTAGGTGACGCCGCGCTTGCACCTAGCTTGTCCCGAGTAGGCTTGCCAGGTGTCCGGCTTTAGCTGGACATGTTTGGCTTTTTGCGGTTACGTCCGGCCAAATATGTACGTGTTTGGCCTGTCCGGCTTTTTGTCAGAGTGGCGATTCGTACGACGATGGGCGGACGAGCGTCCGAGCGGACAAGAGAGCAAACTGTTGGCGCGGGCGGCGCTTGGCGTGAGCGTGACTACCCCGCCCCGCTGCCCGCGCCGATCATTCTCATTCTCACTATACCTCACGTATAAACTCTTTTTTCAACAGCCCAGCTGTAAAAACATTATGTTAGGCAATAAAAAAAATATGTCCGGCTTTTAGGGCAAAATGTCAGGCCTTATATAGTGCGCAGTCCGGCCTTTGCATTTTATGGCCTGGCAACCCTAGTCCCGAGGCGAGTCGATTACGTTACGATTCCGATAAGTGTGCTTTGCGTTAATGAGTTTCAAACAAAGAATACTGAGCGGCTCGAGTTGACACGGTTACGATCCGTTTATTTGATATGTGTGCTATGACCTTTATTCGAAGACAAAGTACATTATCTGACCTAAAAAAATAACTTTAAGGTAAGCCAGAAACTTAAAATAACATAATTTAGTTTGCAGTTTCTTTACAACGACCACCAGCTTTTACCGCTTGGGTCGTCTTTCTTGTCATTTGAAAAAGAGCTTAATTTATTGACAAGAAGAGATTTTACTCACGTATTCTGCACATCTTGCACCAACTTCTGCAGGTCCCACTTCTGCTTATTCGGCGGCATAGTATTCGGCAGAATATGCCATCCACCCAGCTTCGTTAGGACGGATATGAGGGGCTTTTCTCCTAGCTTCTCTATGGTTTCATTCGTGTCTATGCACGCGTCGTAGTAAATACGGGCCTTAGCTTCTGCGCCCTTGGTGCTGGAGACGTTGACTTTTTCTGGAAACCGATGTTAAAAGTTTTACAAATTACATTAAAAAAAACCTAAAAATATATTACAAATTAATATAAATTTAACAAGCTGACAGACTTAGTACTGTCTCAATCGATAAATAAAAGACCTAAACATTTATATAAAATAATCTTAAAACAAAATGAATCCGTATTTTACATTTCACTCAGTACTTTCATTCAGTAAAAGCGCGGCATATTTTAAAAATCCAACATTACCAATGTTAGATTAGCAAATATCAGGAATAAACTTTAATAATAAAAATAAATGTTTATTTTTATATCAAAATTTTAGTTTTGCCATAAACTCAGGGACATGTTAATCGAAATAGAGTGAAAAACATTTATAAAAAAGACGATAATTGATCAATTATCGAGCGGGATGAAAAATGATTAAATTACTAAAATGGCTATAAAAATAGGGGTTGGTGATAAAAGGGTAAAAATTTGGGGGTAGTCTGTATTTTTTAATGCCACATTATAGCAAAATAAAAACAAAAAATGTTGTCCAAAAATTAAAAAATAAATGTTAAGGGTAAAAAATAGATAGTAGCCGATTCTCAGACCTACTGAATATGCATATAAAGGTAAAAATCATTAAAGCCGTTTCGGAGTTGTAAGGCAACTAACATTGTGACACGAGAATTTTATATATTAGATTAGATATATATAAAATAGTCCTGTGGGCTCGGGCGGGACGGTTATTCCCTTGTTAGTTTAATTATTATTATAAGATTGTAACATGTTCCTCTCCTCTCTCATTACTAGTGTACGTGGCGTCTATTCCTTTTATAAACGCGTAGTAAAGATCTGAATAAGGTATAGCCAAGTTCGACGTGGGTATACGCGACGCGATGCTTCTAGTTCTAAGCTAAGTTCGAAAATTAACTACTATACATCTTTATACTGTGGTAGAACTACACTTACATACAAAATCAAAGGTTCTTTTTTTGTGATCTAGTTCTTGAAAGTTTTATAAATTCATACTAACTTTTAACAAACAATTTTTTATACCAACACAATGGCATTATCATATTTTACTATTAATGTTTGCATGTAAACACGTCAAAATATACGTCAAAACACCATTAATAAGCGATATATTGACGTAAACCAATTCCATAAAAATAAATACATAGCAAATATCCGAGATTTTGTATTCTCTTTGTTTAGGTAGGTATCTCTATAGCGTGTTAAGGACAGCGTACCGTAAACTGGCTCTGCGACCTTAATCTCAACTGTCAGTGGAGATACCTACGTAGGATACTTTTATCCGGTTAAAAAAAAACCAAAAACATCAGTCTACTCAGGAATGCGAATTAGTGGAACCAACACCCTTCTGATTTCATCCAAGTTATAGTGAGGTTAACTACAGTTAAATTGGTTGATAGATTTGGAAAATAAGTTTGAATTTAATTTTTATAACTTATTCAGTCTTGAAAAAAATCTTTGCTGCGAGATCACTACCAACAGCGGAAATCTTACTATCTCGATTTAACCATTGATCAACGCGATCTAGTAACACATTGGTAAACTAAATATACACTGGAAAACTAAAAACGCAAAGACTGGTAATTATCGAGATGTTTGGGGATACCTTTGTCCAGAAGTAGAGGTTTTTCTGCTGATATGATAGCCAGTTTTTGAAAGATTATCCCTGCGAGGCAATGTTAAGCTAGATAGATATGACTTTTTGGTGATACTAAGGCCATACCAAGTAAAATATAATTTTACTATTAAATAATTTAAATTGACTATACTTTAAACATGAAAAATAATTATTGAAAATAATTAGTTACAAAACTGTGATAAAAAGGAAAAGATTTTAAAAGCTTAGTTTAAAAAAAAATATCATCAACAACTCTCCAAGGAAATTTCAAGCTAGTGTTTCATTTTTGTTAATATACTATAGATATATATTATTATCACACATCGCGTTCATAATCTATAATTTAAAAGAAATATAGGGAATGGAAATCCCACAAAATTCTATTTGATGCATTTATTGCTCATCTATGGTATAAAACTTTTTCGTTACGTTCACCTTTACACCCTTTATAAGTAAAACGTATTTTGTATCTGTCTCTATATAATTGTTTGGATACACATAATATGATAAATGATACAACGCGATTATAGTTAACTGAAGGTTGCTAATATCTTAATCATACATAAGGAACAAAGTGCCGAATTTTGAGTCTGTTTCGTTATAAACTATTCAGTTTTTTTATGCTAGATGGGTTTGCGCTTGACCACTATCTCACCTGATGGTAAGTGAAGATGTGGTAGAAGGCTAGAATGAACAGGCATAAGATGCCTGTTTACTGTAGCTTTGAAAACCCATGTTGTATGAGTCTGGAATAACGTCGTTCGGGAGGGTGTTCCACTGCTTAGCCCTGCGTATAATGAAGGAGGAAGCAAGACGCTTCGTACGGCATAATGGGATGACAACAACAAAGCGGTGGAGACCCTCCCGACGCCTGTAAAAAGGGGAAAGGAAGGATAAGTCAGTTCGAAGTACCGACTTAGTAGATCGAGATGATTATACATAGGTACAGAAACTTTAAGAAAGCCCCATTCGGCTAATAATTGATATACCTGTGTTCTTGAGCAGTTGACCTTTAATCAGCAGTTCTACTGATGCAAATTGTGAGAAGACTACTTATCTTTAACACTACTTACCAAGAGCATATCTGATGATCAGTTGATTCTGCAGTTCGATCTTACTGAAGATTCCCCAGCTGGACTTTCCTTCTGGTATAGGGTTGTTTCTGATCCATCCCCCGCACGCGAACTCATAGAAGTCTTCACAAGGGTCTTGGGTTTCATCCAGAGCTCGAATCACCTCGCTGGCCGTGTAGATACATGACCCTTTTAGACATACCACTTGATCTGTAATAATATAAGAAAAAGATTATAGAGAGTAGACGAGGAAAAATGATTGGACATTTAATTCGACACGACCAGTTCATCACCAACATCATAGAAGACAAAACTGAGGCAAGGAGAAAGAGAGGCAGACCGAGAAGTAAACATATGGAATAGATAGGTGAAGGAAATTGGGAAATTGGAGGCTTACAAGGAAGTCAAGGAGAAGGCTTACGAGAGAGAGAAGGCTGGAAACTGCTACACCGACAAGTGCACAACACTTAAATTAGAGATAGAGACTTGGTCTGTAAAAGAAATGCTTATTTATAATAGTATTCTAATTCCTGCACTTATTCAGATCCCTACTAAGAGCGTAAATGCTTAGAGTGTGTTTTTTTTTAATCTATGAGCAATTTTAACCTTTTTTCAAATTCCATATTCCTATACCTGCCTAGAATGTAAGGAAAAGATCACATTTCTGCGCCAGATCTACAATTTATATTATACTTATGAATTAACTACTACTACGGGAGGAAGGACTAGGAACTAACTTTTGTACGTATATTTCTGGCCCAGAAAGAATAATAGAGCTACCCCATACCACATCCCGTGGGTGTCGTATAAAGCGACTAAAGTATACACCAGGTAGTCCGGCAGCATCGCGTCCTGTGTACATACTACCACCAAACTGCGGTCGCCAACTGGCATGCTAATCGCGGTGACTACGGCATATCCGTCCAAATAGCAACTTTATTAAACCCCGAATTTTGGAGCCCAGAACCCGGACATGTCAACAGTCATACCCGTCCTGGGACTCACATCCAGTGCCATTGTTTGCTCGACGGTTGTTCACATGCGCATGCGTTCACAGGAGCGCATGTGGCACCGCTCTCGCGTCGATCAACAGCGCGGCAACCCAAGACTTTTTAAAATTTAAACCCGGACTTCAAATGAAACCTTGCTGGAGACTCCCGCCTTCTAAGCTAGGACATATCCGGGCAAACCTATGATGATGGATGGATGGCAACCCTACCTCGGGACGACTTCTACAAGATGAGATGGGATAGTTATATTCCTCGCCTTCTTCACATAGCACTAACGATCTTCTGACAAATTCAGTTGTTATGACGTAATGATGTTATTATGAGTCATCAAATTATCTGCTAAGAACTAAGCTACATAAATATCGAATTCATAGACAATAAAGACTATCACATGGCGTACGCCGTGATTATCGATATAAGTCATTGTGAGTATTGTAAAGGAGTGGAATGCTCTGCCAATCTGTTTTTCCAGTGAGGCACAATCTAAGTATTCTGCTCTATCCAGCGGCTATGAATATAGCCCGTATATCTCTAGGTCTAGTGGTTAGTGGCCTTAACAGGTAAACCAGAGGTCTTAGGTTAGATTCCCACTCAGGACAAATATTTATGTGGTGAGCACGATTATTTATTCTATGTCTGGGTATATTTTGTCTATAATCTATTCATATAATAAAATCGTAGGAAAGTCAAAACTGTACATTGAATATTTTTTAACAAGGATACTTGGGGCGTGATCTACAATCGATACCGAAGTCAAAAATATAGTTTTTAGAATTTTTGTCTGTTTATCTGTTTGTCTGTATGTATGTCCGGGCTAAACTCAAAAAGTACTGCATGGATTTACTTCAAATTTGCCATGAATATTACTAAGAGGTCGGTTCAACATATAGGGTACATATTATCACGCTATCACCTACGGGGAAGTAGCTGTGATAATTTATAAAGTTTAACGCGGGTAAAACCGCGGGGCACAGCTAGTAATATATATTTAGAAATATCTAACTTCTAGTATGTTTATCAGTTGTTTAATTACCATAGTACAGGCTTTGCCTAGTTTGGGATCCGATGGCAGTGTTTTAAGTTTATATTTTATAACAATTAAAAGTTATTGGGATTTTACGACTTAGAAAAAATCTCAAAATCAGCAGGAGTCTGGAAGTTGAAGGTGTTACACCCAAGTGAAACAGAGAGCACGTAAAGTCGTTGATCCCGAATCTGCCCGGCGGTGTTAGCTGTCAGATTGAATTATGAGAATGACGGAATACCACTTACAGTTATAAGAAACAACACTATAATATAGCATAAAACAGTTGGAGATGTGGTACCCATGTTACTTTTTGGAATCGTTACTTCTTAAAGGTGGCGATTCTATAAGCAATAAGTAGACGAAAATTGTGAGTAAAATTTAAGGGACCCATCATGTCTATGATGAGAAAAAGGAAGGATATGACTTAGAGAGAAAGAGATAAGGTATGCATACGTTGTATCCTAACTATACTGCACGTGTGGCGCAGCGGCTAAGACAGTCGCCTCGCCGCTTCGTGTCGCGGGTTCGAGTCCCGCGCCGGACAACTATTTGTGTGACCCATAATTAGTTCTGAGTCTGTATGTCATTTGTGTCCGTCTATTATATGTTAGTAAAGTACCCCGCGACACAGGGATTAGATTCCCTAGAACGGGCGTTGTCTTACAATAAAAAAAAACAAATATTAAATGCGAAACTTTGTGCGTATGGATGTATGGATGTTTGTTACTCTTTCACGCAAAAACTACAAAACGCATTTTGATGTAACTTTGTAGTAATATAGCTTATATATCTAACAAGTTATTAATTTTAATAATTGCGTTTTGTGTTATTGCCAAGTTTTGATTGTTGTATTTTTTTTAGATGATCTATCGCTAATTCGAAAAATTTCTCATTTATACTTAATATTATTGTAGTACAATTTTATTTTCACAATAATAATCAAGGCAGATTAATATTGTTCCCAAGGGCATGATAAACCCAAGAATATATACCTACTATTATTTGGCAGTTCTACGGACATCTAACTTCTGAACGAGTTGTTAACTCAATTTAGTTGTTTCGCAACTACATCATGATTATAATTCGGGTTATGAGACATTGCGTGTTGGGGCTCTGTGTATACAACTTACTTGTAAGTTCTTGCTTGTCCATTTCATGTTTAACACATATATACGTATACATGCATTGGACATAATAAATAAATAATTTTATCCTGATCGAATTTCTGCCATGGCGGCCAGCCTAAAAGGAGAGTCAACGCGACGAGACATATAACAATATCCTGTGACATTCACTCACGGCCATCTAATCCCACACTAAGCACAGCTTGTACTTTGGAAACCAGATAACTGTTATACTACATATACCTACTACTTTTATATTTTTTTATAGAACTAAATACTTACATTGATTACTAGCTGTGCCCCGCGGTATTACCCGCGTAAAAATTTTGTAAATTATCACAGCTCCTGCCCCGTAAGTGATAGCGTGATAATATGTAGCCTATATGTTGACCCGACCTCTTAGTAATATTCATGCAAAATTTGAAGTAAATCCATGCAATACTTTTTGAGTTTAGCCCGGACATACATACAGACAAACAGACAAAAAATCTAAAAACTTTATTTTTGGCTTCGATATCGACTGCAGATCACGCCCCAAGCACCCTTTTTAAAAAATATTTAATGTACAGTTCTGACTTTCCTACGATTTTATTATATGTATAGATTACACTCAGACTCAGGACAAACAGACATGTTCATGCACACAAAAATCTGTCCTGGGTGGGAATCGAACCCACGACCTCTGGCGTGAAAAGCAAGCATTTGCCAATCACGCCAAATGCCCGTCAAATATTTAAGGCACTAGCGGCTTCGCTACGTATAAGGCATAGTAATAAAAGTTTTTCAAGTCATTTTTTAAATTTTCTCTACGTACAAACCTTCCCTGGACATCCACGAATAATTCAAGACCAAAATTAGCCAAATCGGTAGAGGCGTTGTTGAGTTATAACATTACAACGAAAAGTGGCATTGATTTTTAGGGTTCCGTAGCCAAATGGCAAAAAACGGAACCCTTATAGATTCGTCATGTCTGTCTGTCTGTCTGTCGGTCCGTATGTCACAGCCACTTTTTTCCGAAACTATAAGAGCTGTACTACTGAAACTTGGTAAGTAGATGTATTCTGTGAACCGCATTACGACTTTTACACAAAAATAGAAAAAGAACAATTAATTTGGGGGGTCGCCATACATAGAACTGAAACTCAAAAAATTTTTTTTCGTCATACCCATACATGTGGGGTGTCTATAGATAGGTCTTCAAAAATGATTTTATTTATTGAGGTTCCTAATATCATTTTTTTCTAAACTGAATAGTTTACGCGAGAGACACTTCCAAAGTGGCAAAATGAGTGTCCCACCCCTCTAACTTCTAAAATAAGAGAATGATAAAACTATAAAAAATATATGATGTATATTACCATAGAAACTAACAACGAAAATTGGTTTGAACGAGATCTAGCAAGTAGTTTTTTTTTAATACTTCATAAACCGCAATTTGCTTTCATTTAATCAACTGAAATACTTGCTGCTATGGAACCCTTCATGTGTGAGTCCGACTCGCACTTGGCCGGTTTTTTATATATATATATATATATATATATAGAATATAGAAGCATATGCGCAGACACAAGAGTACTACTCTCTTTTCTCTTACTCTGAAGTAGCCATGGCAATTAAGCTTTAATGTTAAGATTATTATCTCTTTATCTTTGTGAATATGATCACGAGTCACGAATTTATCTTGAAATGTCAACTCAGTTTTAGCTTTGGTCACACAAATAGTTGTACTGTACGGGGATCGAACACAAACAAAACACAAGAGCCAAGGTAGTAGCAGTGCAGACTAGACTTAAAATTTCCTCTAACCTTTGTTCTCCGGCTGGTAGCAGGGCGGTACCGGTAAGTACGTGGGTCCTCGGATGGTCAGCAGCAACGTCACGATAACCAGGATAGCCACGAAGAGACCTATACTTGTGGGAAGCAGGATACGCTCAAGCCGTGTCCTTTGATGCCACCCGATGAAGGATACACCCTGAAAAGAAGAAAAATAACATTATATAAGTTTTATTTTAAGGGTTCCGTAGCTTATAGATTCGTCATGTCTGTCTGTCTGTCTGTCTGTCCGTCCGTATGTCACAGCCACTTTTTTCCGAAACTAAAAGAGCTGTACTACTGAAGCTTGGTAAGTAGATGTAGTCTGTGAACCACATTAAGAATTTCACACAAAAAGAGAAAAAGAACAATTATTTTGGGGGGTCGCCACTAACTTCTAAAATAAGAGAATGATAAAACTAAAAAAATATATGTGATGTACCATGTTACCTTAGAAACTAACAACGAAAATTGGTTTGAACGAGATCTAGCAAGTAGTTTTTTTTAATACGTCATTCACATTCATTTAATCAACTGAAATACTTAGCAGCAAGTATTTCAGGAAGGAACCCTTCATGTGCGAGTCCGACTCGCACTTGGCCGGTTTTTTTATATATGTAAGAGGGCGAGAAACGAGCAAGTGGGTCACCTGATGGTAAGACGGAGACGGAGACCCTACCCCCTACCTGGATGATACCGTCAATCAAATGTGTTATTATTCCGTTTGCATGTCGCGTTATCCTTCTAATATTATAAACGTGAAAGTTTGTAAGTATGCATGGATGGATGTTTGTTACTCTTTTACTGAATAGATTTTAATGAAACTTTACAATAATATAGTTTATACATCAGAATAACACATAGGCTACAATTTTTAAAGATATTGTGTGAATTGGCCAAAATATAACAATAAGTGACAAGTAAGAGTAGGAAAAGATCTACCATCTAGCGAGCCATACCGGCGTGAACTGCCAAATCCACTTGAGGTACACATCCTACTAATATTATAAATACGAAGAGTAAGAGATTGGGAGTATAGATGTAGGGATGTACATATGTTTTTATTACTCTTTTACGCCAAATTTAACGCGGGTGAAACCGCGGGGCATAGCTAAGATATATAAATAGCAGGATGATACCGTCAATCAAATGTGTTTTTATTCCGTTCGCATGTCGCGTTATCCTTCTAATATAATAAACGTTAAAGTTTGTAAGTATGGATGGATGGATGTTTGTTACTCTTTTACTGAATAGATTTTAATGAAACTTTACAATAATATAGTTTATACATCAGAATAAAACATAGGCTACAATTTTTAAAGATATTGTGTGAATTGGCCAAAATATAACAATAAGTGACAAGTAAGAGCAGGAAAAGATCTACCATCTAGCGAGCCATACCGGCGTGCACTGCCAAATCCGCTTGAGGTACACATCCTACTAATATTATAAATACGAAGAGTAAGAGATTTGGAGTATAGATGTAGGGATGTACATATGTTTTTGTTACTCTTTTACGCCAAATTTAACGCGGGTGAAACCGCGGGGCATAGCTAAGATATATAAATAGCAGGATGATACCGTCAATCAAATGTGTTATTATTCCGTTCGCATGTCGCGTTATCCTTCTATTATTATAAACGTTGAAGTTTGTAAGTATGGATGGATGGATGTTTGTTACTCTTTTACTGAATAGATTTTAATGAAACTTTACAATAATATAGCTTATACATCAGAATAACACATAGGCTACAATTTTTAAAGATATTGTATGAATTGGCCTAAATATAACAATAAGTGACAAGTAAGAGTAGGAAAAGATCTACCATCTAGCGAGCTATTCCGGCGTGCCCTGCCAATTCCGCTTGAGGTACACATCCTACTAATATTATAAATACGAAGAGTTAGAGATTGGGAGTATAGATGTAGGGATGTACATATGTTTTTGTTACTTTTTTACGCCAAATTTAACGCGGGTGAAACCGCGGGGCATAGCTAGTTATATATAAAGAGAAGGCAATTACATTTATATACTCTGCAGCGTATATAGACACACCAGCTGATTCACACACGATTGTATTTTGTACCCAGTCATTAAGTAATTGTTCAAAGTTCAATCCTATCAGTATTCATGTCATCAATTCGTTTAGCCACTTCCTAAAAAAGTGTTGGGTTTATTAAAACTTCAATTACAGTTCAATTATTATTATACTAGCTGTGCCCCGCGGTTTTACCCGCGTTAAATTTTATAAATTATCACAGCTCCTCCCCATAGCGTGATAATATGTAGCCTATATGTTGACCCGACCTCTTAGTAATATTCATGCCAAATTTGAAGTAAATCCATGCAGTACTTTTTGAGTTTATCCCGGACATACATACAGACAAACAGATAAACAGACAAAAATTATAAAATGTATATTTTTGACTGCGATATCGATTGTAGATCACGCCTCAAGCATCCTTTTTAAAAAAAATTCAATGTACAGTTTCGACTTTCCTACGATTTTATTATATGTATAGATATTAATTGTTTAGGAACATTGTCTTGGAAATACCAATTAAGTACATACCTATAACTATATATATACTAGCTGCGCCCCGCGGTGTTACCCGTGTTAATTTTTATAAATTTTCTTTGCTATAAACCTCACGGAGCCCGAGACCTTTCCAACGAATGCAAAACCGTGGAAATCGGTTCGTGCGTTCTGGAGTTATAGCGTCAGGAAGGAAAACCCGACTTATTTTTATATAGTAGATAACATGATAATCAACTCATGGTATGTCACAAATGTGTCGTATCACGTGGTTGGTAGATTGGCCTTTCAAGCCACAGGTCGTGGGTTCGATTCCAACCGAGGACAGATATTTGTCTACATGAACATGTCTGTTTCTCCTGAGTCTAGGTGTAATTAGAGTATGTATAAACAAGAGAAATGTTGTAAATGTACCTAGTATATCAGTTATCTGGTTGCCATAGAAGCTCTGCTTAGTTTGGGATCAGATGGCCGTGTGGGATCAGATGGCCGTGTTAAGCGGAACATTACTGACCGAAAAGCAAAACTACTTTTTCATCTGCATTTGTGAATTGAATTTCGCTTGACCTCGTGACAGTCTAGCGTTTCTCCAAAGAAGATTGTTCCAAAGCATAGCAGGCTTTCGCGCGGAAGGTTCGGGACGCGAAGTCGTGCGGGTCGCATTCTCCTGAAGAGATCGAAACCTTTGGCCGAGTCCAACATACAATTAAGTAAGTTATCCTTTACAGTTTGTAACTAGTTTAGCTTGTCAGGTTAGTTTTAATTATAATGGGAAGAGGTAACCTGCTGCAGGGGAGGGGAGGAGGCATTTAGCCCCCTCCCGTCCCCGGAGGAGAGTCTCAGACGCTCAGTGTACAGCGGGGGTACTGGCGAGATCGTTCACGAGCACCCAGACCCCCCGCTACAGGCATTGTGAGGCTGGCTACCATGGTGGTTTTAGTGCGTATCCCGGGACTAGCCCGGCGAGTCCCACATAACCCGTCGCCTCCCCAAGCGGCGGGTATGCGTAAGGCTAATGCATTTCCACAATTTAAAAAAAAAAAAAAAGTTTTAATTATAATACGGATTGGATTTCATCGACACTTTCACCTTTAATTTGACGGTCACCGTAGCCTAGTTGGTAGTGCTCCTGCCTACGAAGCTGGTGGTCCTGGGTTCGAATCCCGGTAAGTGCAAATATTTGTGTGATGAGCACGAATATTTGTTTCTGAGGCATGAATGTATTCTATGTACTTAAGTATTATCTATCTATATAAGTATGTATATCGTCACCTGTTACCCATAGTACAAGCTTTGCTTAGTGTGGGGCTAGTACTTATGATCTGTGTGACATTGTCCCTAGATATTATATTATATATTATTAATTTCGTAAGCAACTCACCCTATTTAAGATACTACTTACATGTTGGAAATTTCGTAATTAACAATTTATTTGTAATTATATTATACTAGCTGCGCCCCGCGGTTTTACACGCGTTAAACTTTATAAATTGTAGCCTGTGTGTTACTCCGGTTGTCGGCTAAGTCCATACCAAATTATATTAATATCCCTCAAGTCTTCGTCTTCGCCTTTATAATATTTAGTGTGTTTTATTATGTCATTTATTTTTCTTGTCCATAATTTGTATTTTTTTTCGAAGACAATTATAGAAATCATTTTACAAATTGCGCGTTTGTAAAATGATTCCTATTCTTTAATTGTCTTAACAAAAACAATTACCAATCACACATAAAACACGCCCAGACTCAGAACAACTCTATGTACGGGGATAAAACTCGAAAAACAAGGGTGCTGGCGTAGTGCGAAACGACCACCATAATGCCAAATGAAACATATGTACAGACGCCAGCTCATCCAGCTACCCCAATCTGTCAAATTTCCTTTATAGATTTTCAAGTTTATCGCAAGAGTTACGTTTGTACTTAGTATACGTTTGTACTAGACGCCTGCACATCTACGTCAATTTGTCAAGTTTGCCCAATTGAAAGAGAACCTGATTTATGAGGTTCTCTTTCAATTGGGCAAACTTGACAAATTGACGTAGATGTGCAGGCGTCTAGTACAAACGTAAACGTCTTAAATAATATTTACAAATCAAACTTGACAATTTAAATTAAATTTGAAAGCAAAACCCTATTTACATAGAGAATGTTATCCAAATCATTGCAGCCGTTTCCGAGGTTTGTAAAAATACTAAACAAGAGTTGCTCGTTTACGTTATCAGAATAGATAGATATACAGTATGCCGTCAAAAAGTGAAAAAAACCAGCGCTGCAACAAATCGACCTGTAACTAATACTGAAATCTTGCCCATTGTGGTACAGAGGAAAAAATATGTTAAGTTTTATTATAATTTCAATTAATATTTAATTGGTAAGGGATAGTAAATTACGTGTTTTCTCTCTTCTAACTCTGTTCCTATACTAGATAAGCTCCTTATCCTTATCTGCTTAACATACCATCTACAATCCATGTCATCCAATGAGATCATTACGCTAATGAGAAATGCTATTTGTTTCACAATATAGAACACATTTTGGCTTCTTTGTATAAGACCACGTTGATGTTTTTTAAAGTAATAAGGGTCCAATTTTGCCCTCTACTGGGGCTCGAACCCACATCACACAGCGGTGTACACACAATTTTCATAATAGAGATATTAGTACGTACAGAAAAGTCTGTTGGCCTTGAATATTAAACCAATTGCTATTTTAGTTATGACCCAATTTAGCTAAGGACGCTGTATGTGTTTATTTGTACATTCACCAGTTTAAGCATGAATGTTTCGTTTGTTTAATGGTAGCGTGTTATACTGCTGGTCTCATACCTATATGGAGGTTCTCGGTCAAATCCCGGGTGGGCCCTAAAGTTATTTATAATTTTTCGGTTTCAGTTCGGTTGCTCCTGATAAGTTCTCACGCCCCTTGTGTTCCATTCCAACACATGCATTATCATCAAAAACGTCTGTTAAATAAAATATCCATCGCGCTCTATCTAAAAAAACCGGCCAAGTGCGAGTCGGACTCGCCCATGAAGGGTTCTGTAGCAGCAAGTACTTCAGTTGATTAAATGAAAGCAAATAGCGGTTTACGATTTATGACGTATAAAAAAAAAACTACTTGCTAGATCTCGTTCAAAGCAATTTTCGTTATTAGTTTGCATGGTAATGTACATCATATATTATTTTAGTTTTATCATTCTCTTATTTTAGAAGTTACAGGGGGGGGGCGGGGGGCACTCATTTTACCACTTTGGAAGTGTCTGTCGCGCAAACTATACAGTTTAGAAAAAAAAAATAGAAACCTCAATATCATTTTTGAAGACCTATCCATAGACATGTCCCCCCAAAATTATTGTTCTTTTTCTATTTTGTGTCAATAATCTTAATGCGGTTCACCGAATACATCTACTTACCAAGTATCAACAGCTCTCATAGTTTCGGAAAAAGTGGCTGTGACATACGGACCGCCGGACAGACAGACATGACGAATCTATAAGGGTTCTGCTTTTTGCCATTTGGCTACGAAACCCTAAAAAATAAACAAGGGCGCAGTTATAAAAGCTTGCATATGGCACAGAAATGGCTATTTACGGCACTGATAATAATGTCCTACTAACCGAATTTCGGCCACGGCGGACAGTCTCAATGGAATCTAGCCATCTGCGCGGTACATATTATAGTGCACAAGTGTTTGCGCAAACACAGGGGCACTTTCTTTTCCATCTCATGATCCGATGGGACGACTAGCTTTACGTGCTCCGAGGCACGCCGGTATAATACCGCCAACTAGCCTTTTCAAAGAAAAATCCCAAAATCACTTTTGTCCGACCCGGTATTTGAAGACTGTCATAAAAATAAAATATTCGAATAGCAACTGGTTAAAAATAAGCAGAACTTTTTATGAAAAAAGTTGCCTAAAGTCCATATAATCGCAAACGTTAGCCAACATACTCAGGCAAGTCGGTCCTTCCTAACCAATATTTAATAGAGGGTGAAATTGAGATGAGGGGGGAGGGCGATCAATGATGTGTAGGAAATCAGATCTGCTCGAAACTAGTTTGGGGTGGTTTCGTAATAGGAAAATGTACGTGCTTGAGTGTAATTTCTTTTGGTGTGGGAATATGTAGGTACAAAGATTTCGACAATAGGGTAGGACAGCGATCTGTTATTATTGAAGAACTAGTCTCCATGTTTCTCTTTTAATTAAGGACTAGGTCCTCAGTATCACACATCTAATAGTTATTTTTCTATGTATGTGGCGGTAGTGGCTGAATAATATTAAAAATAAAAATTAATTGCTGTGCCCTAACAGGGTTCATGTTGATACAAATATGATTTTGTAACAACAATATTGAAGACATTGTTGCAATAAAGAATTGTATTATATATTTACTTTTTTCTAGACAAAATGTATTTATTTTTCTTTAAAATGATAACGCCTGCACTAGGTAAATGAATCCCTGTGTCGCGGTACTTTACCAATATATAATTGACGGACGAAGTATCGTCAGAAATATCAAGTATTTACCTAATTTCTTTTTTATTTTGTTAGGGTACAATGCTTATTTATGCCACCCGCAAAGTGTCTGCGGAGGTGGATATGTACTATGTTGGACTTGCACCCACTAAACCTGACCTGCCGTGGACTACGCTTGGCGTTTGATGTGGGGAGCCTCGTGAATGCTGCCCCGGTGCCCTCCTAGTGCCATGCCCTAGGTGGTTGGCACACGTACCCTGAGATTGCAGACTCCTGCCAGTCAGACACAGCGACTGTCCTACAAACGGATCGCTGACTTCCTCGCGCTGCTTGCTTTTTGCGGCAGTAGAGGACACACAGGCGAAAAATCAATAAAAGTCGGACAAAACCTATGGGTTTTAATATTATAGGAAACGCCTAAATATGGAATTATATGTAAATAAAACAACGTAGAAAATATTTTGGACAAAAATTATTTAATATCAGATTCGTCTAACATACTTAATAGATCTGTACACAATGGATCCGATTTTTTACCAACTAATTTTCTTAAACCAGTTATAAAAAGATCGGAAGACACCATTAATCTTTTAAATGTATCTTCCATTACACGTATAGTACGTGTAAAAGAGAACTTTTTAAAAAAGAAAATTACACAATTTGAATAATAGAGGGTAAAAATCACTAGTCATAGTTTCAAAAGACAAGTTTGTTAAAGCGTCGCGTACGGACGCATTAAAATATGATTGCCTATTATGAATCAATGTTCATATTTTCTAAATTTACTAGAAAGATATCCCGGAGGTTCCGTATGGGACACTTTACCCCTTTATGAAAATCAAAAACATGCAAATTAATAGTTAATTTATTTAACATTTTTTTTAAATATAAAAAACAGAAGTAGTCTTATAAAAATGTAAATAAAATACATGTTTATTACCTCCTGGAAGGGAATCCATCAAAAAAACTTTAACTTTCACGACACAAATGATGAAAAAGCTACCACTTAAGTGACACTCTGAGCGCCGTAAACACATCCGCTGTTGAATAAGTCAAACTTTGGAATGACACCAAAACCCGTAGGTGACTCATAACCAGTGCCACCTGTGCATTTAGCATGCATTGTTTATCAGATTAGCCGATAAGAACAAGTTCTGAAACTTTTGAATGCTTTTGTGTTTTTTGGTTTTGTCTGACTTTTATGGATTTTTCGCCTGTGTGGGACAGTTCTCTTACTGTGGTGGCAGTTAAGTAACCTTAACATTGAACTATAGCTAAGCATTTTGTTGATTGGATGTGGGTAGGATGTGAGTGTGTGGAGTGCGTACAAATTGTTCAATTGATAGGTATGGGAACAAAAGGCGTTAGGGCTGAACGTATCCTAAGAGTCCGGCTCATCAAATAAAAAAGACATGAATAAATAAATAAGGTACTTGAACTTGAACTAGACTTAAGGACGCATTGATAACCTCATCCTTTTCGTAGGAAAAGGTTGCATTTTCTTTCTTAAGATAAAAACCGGCCAAGTGCGAGTCAGACTCGCGCACGAAGGGTTCCATACCATTATCTATAAAAACGAGCAAAACTTTCACGTTAGTTGTATGGGAGCCCCCATTAAATATTTATTATATTTTGTTTATCTAGTATTTGTTGCTATAGCGGCAACAGAAATACATCTGTGAAAATTTCAACTGTCTAACTATCACGGTTGGTGAGATACAGCCTGCTGACAGACAGACAGCGAAGTCTTAGCAATAGGGTCCCGTTTTACCCTTTGGGTACGGAACCCTAAAAAGGACCACCTCTGAACTTCACACTCGCCTCTTTTTCCGGTGAAGCAATGAAAGACCGAGTTAACTGTAAATTTCATGTAAAAAACATATTCTTGATTTTCATGAAAAAACTTCCTTCAAAAATATAATACGTACGTGATTGCCTTTCCTAAGACGATTCTTGAGAGGTGAAATTTTTGTCCAGCTGTGGACTTTTTACAGCTGTCATTATAATCTATATCATATAAAAATAGGTATTCTTATACCATAGTCATAGTATTATAGCTTACATATTCGAATATACAATTAGATATTAACTCCATATCAATGCACAGTACACATTTTACAGCCCTATTGTTTATGCGGTACGTCACCTTCGTCCCATAGCCAAACAACGCTCGGGATTAAGGGTCAGCGCAGACAGAGAGGAGCGCAGCGGAGAGGATTTTATTAAGGCACTAGAAAATCAACTTTAGAGCTATGGGAATAAAGTGCATATATGCTTGAACCTGACAAAATGCTCGCGCAGTCTCGCGCATTATACTGTTCAAGCATACATTCACTTTATTTAAATAATTTTAAAGTTGATTTTCTAGTGGCTTAATAAAATCCTCTCCGCTGCGCTCCTCTCTATCTGCGCTGGCCGTAATAGTGCCCGGATATAGTAATATATAGTTAACGGCGGCGCAGCTAACCTTTAGAGGAATTAGAAACGTGGTGTGGCGAAGAATGATGAAAATTAGTAGGACGGAAAGAAAAACAAATGTGACAATATAAGGAATGGTAGATGAGAAGAGATGCATATTAAGAACCATAGAAAATAGAAGGGGAAAAATGTTAGAGCACTTGATACGGCATGACACCTTTATGAAGAATATTATTGAAGGCAAAATAGAGGCAAGGAGAGGACGAGGAAGACCAAGAAGGACCTATATGGATCAGATAAAGGAAAAGATAAATGTAATGACGTATCAAGAAGCCAAAGCGCTCGCCGAAAGCCGAGACGATTGGAAGAAGCTCCACCGACAAGAGCATAGCATAAGTATGGTGATGATGACTGCGAGCATAGGGATTGGTCGAACGCAGTAAACGCGGCAGCGACTAATCGTATAGTGTCTTTTGACATCGACAAAGATAAGGCCGCCGTAGCCGGACTACGGCTAGATAATATTAAAAGTAAAAGCTTGGTAGTAAAAAGAAAAATACCTTAACAAAGGATCCCTAAAATAACAGCATACAGTAAGCCGCAATACTCTGAAATTCTTACCCTTTATTGCTCCAAATATAAGAAAACAAATCGAACAGAAAATGCCAATATCTACGTCAGACGTAGCTAATTCGGGAAAGATTCCGAAAATTCTTGTATCACGAATGCAGGACGACATTCTTGCCTTTATTTCATCCAAGTGAGCCAAATAATCACGCATCTGGAAATAGCAATAAATAGTAACGCGGAACAGAAATTGAATTAAATACATCTGTATGATGTTGGCAGCCACGATGTTCATAAAGTTAGGGCTAGCACAAGCTAGCTAAAATCCTACATTTTCCCTTATACGTTGGGGATCATTTTTTAAAGGATGTGAATTGTATGTGACATAGAATATAAATGGTATTATATGAGACCGTAATAATATGATATTCGCTGAGATAGGGGCCTTGTACCTGACCTTGTAACCCCATAAGGTTGCCCTCAGGTATTAGTCGCTTAAATTAAGATACTGGTTGAAAGCCTTTTGCGCTAGCCAACTGCTCGTTGTTTTCAATTCTTTAATTTTAATATACAATTTCTAAATGTAACAATAATAGCTTAGTAACTTGTTATTTATTATTTATTTAAGGATATTAAAAATATATGTGACGAAACAGACCGCACGGACGGACTAATTCAAAATATTTTGTTGCTGTAATTACTGTTTTTAAACTGTGTTTATGTAATACATTGTGAGCTTGACAAGTACAAGTGTATGTAAATACCCAAGTGCTGAATAAATTTCATTATTTTATTTAGTTCATTATTTCGTATTTTTGCTATGTATGGTAATATTTCTGTTTGTCAAAAATAAACATTTTTCATTTAATTTTTTTCAGAGGCTGGGCGGCTTGAATAACTCTGACACTAGGGTAACCACTACCAGTAGATATTTCAGTACCACATTTTCCTAGATTTGAATGTTGTCACAATATTATCATGTCGATGACAACCCTATAAGTACGAGACACATGTGCATTTAATGTCCCGATAAATGCAATAAGACGGTCGAGCAATCAGCATGGGATGAAAACAGGAATAGACGGCCTGTAACGATTTAATCTTTGCGTTCTGTTGAAAATGTAAAAATGTTCAGAAATAAATTACAAATATTTCTGGTTGAGAAGGCATATTATTCTCTAGAGATATACTTTAATGATAAATTGTAATATAAACTTAACATTGTATTACTGACAAAAAAATATTACTAATAATCATTATTTCTGACATTTATTGACAGGGGCGTAGCTACCGCCGTATTTGCCGTATCAATTATACGGGGCCCCCGGGCCACGGGGGCCCCCAAAGTGTGTAAGGAAAAAGAATAAAAACTTTCTAATTTATTTTATTTTACAAATGACAAAATTCTATAAAGCAATTCCTTTTTTTCCCGCCTTAAGCGTGCGTTCAAAAGTTGGCAACACTCTACATCATTATGGCGGGCTGCGGGACTTCCCCGTTTTACTTACTTCATCTTCAACTCAGCGTCAGCGGGGAATCCCCGGGAATCCTTCATCGATATCGCGATGTAGGTACGTGTACGTGGTTGTACTTTGCATTGGATGTTAAACCACGGAGTGCAGTGCACTGTTTATTTACGCGCTTTATATAAATGTGCATTACATTGTAATTCAGTACAAACAATATTGTTCTTTTGGTTTAGCAGTATTAGTAGCGATTTGTAAAACAAATGAGTGAAAGGAAAAGAGATTATCCCAGCGGCGCTGAGAAAAGAAAAATTAAACAGAAAAGGGACGAGGTTATAAAAAAAAATAATCTTCATTTTTTCAGAGACAAGATACTGTGAGTGATTTAGATTGGAAAGGTAAGTACTACCCAACCCATTTATTAGGGGCCCGTAGTGATAAACAAGGAAATCTTTTAATTTCGGTCTGTCCATCTGTCCGTCACAAAAAGTTGTCTCCCCCCTCGATTTTCACAATTATACTGTTTTTAGGGTTCCGTGCCTTGATTAAAAAAAAACAAAATTCTAACTTATCTATAGGATCGATTTGTTTTGTTGTTTGTCTATCAGTCCGTATCGTATCGTTAATTGCGTGTTGAGAACTTCAGATGTGCAGACTCGCTTTAGGGTTCTCGTTTTGTATGGCCATGGCCACTACACAACGCGCTGCGTTTAAATAGCACGCAGGTGTATAGTAATGCACGGACGGGCTGCAGGTGATTTTGTATCTACTAATAGGTACGAGCACAATCCGCGTAAAGTCTGTGTGCGTCTGAACTGAACACTCTCTAACTGTGACCCTACCCTTAGTAACGTTATTTATTTATATATAACTCTTTTTAGTTTAGTATCAAAGCATTCGTATTTATTTTTTAACAATTACTCGTTTATTTTTAGATTCTTCTGAAGCATGTTCTTCTTCACATATTCATCCGGAAATAGAAGAAAGCCAAGCACATACTTTATCGGATGTCCATCCAGAAATCGAGGAACCCCACGTCAACGATTCTGATATATCTGCAGATTGTAATATAATTTCATCAGTAAAGGAAATTTTGGTGACAATTTAACTGAATGCGAACGAGAAATAATTTTTAAATTGGGTCCATTTAAACCCCAAGGACCATTTCCAAAAGTTTTAGAAAATAACCGACCTCATTCGGCTTATTATTATTCATATTTCAATCAGGCAGGCATAAAAATTATAAGACCATGGTTATGTTATTCTAACGTTTTAAACAAACCGTACTGTCACTTCTGTTGGTTATTAGCAGATCGTCAAAACAAATCGTACTCCTCTGCTTGGGTTAACGGTGTTTCAGTTAGAAGCAATTTCACACAAACTATTCTTGACCATGAAAAGTCACAGCAGCATATTAGTGCCTCACTCTCTTATAATAATTGGTTGCAAGGAAATACCATCGATACTCTATTAAAAAGTGAAATCCATAGTAAAATTACATTCTGGAGAGATGTACTGCATCGTATAATTAATGTTATAATTACTTTAGTATCTTGTAATCTACCTTTGAGGGGGCATGATTCTGATTCTGGCAATTTTATGGCAATTTCACGTCTGCTATCTAACTATGAGGCAACTTTAAAAGAACTTCTTCTAAAACCGAAAGGTGAAATAAATTATTTAAGCCCTACGATTCAAAACGAAATTATTAGCTTGCTTGGTACCAACGTTAGGAACAATATTATCTCAGAAATTAAAAAAGCTACATTTCTGACAATAATTCTGGATACAACACAAGACTTGTCAAAAATTTACCAACTATCTGTAGTTTTTCGATATATCTCGGTTACAGAAAATGATGATAATGTGCCTAAAGAAATAAAAATCTGTGAGTCCTTTTTAGGATTTATAGCAGTAACCGATTGCAGTGCTGCAGGTCTGAAAACTGTCATTTTAAATTTGACTAAAGAATATGGAATTGATTTGACTAAATGTAGAGGACAGGGATACGATGGAGCAAATGTTATGTCGGGTGTGTATGGAGGATTACAAACCCTAATAAAAGAGCATGCTCCAAATGCCGATTATGTTCATTGTGCTGCGCACGCTTTAAACTTGGTTTTGAACGATGCTGCGAGACATGTTCGTGAAGTATCGACTTTTTTCGATAATTTAGAAAAAATATATACTTTTTTTGGCAATAGTATAAAACGCTGGGCTATGCTAAGTGACGATTCCTCTGAAAAATATTTGATTACCCTTAAAAAGGTATGTCCTACCAGATGGTCTTCTAGGAACGACGCTTTATTAGCAGTAAAGAATTTTTTTTACTAATCATGAAAACTTTGTACCAACTAAATTTAATTTCAAATAAAAAAGATGAACGTGAAGAATGTAAAAGTATAATTAATATTTTGGAGAGTTTTGATTTCTTAGTGCTCGTTACATTTTTTTCTTCACTATTTGAAATTATTAATCCTGTTTCTAAAGCTCTACAGCATGAAAATAATGACTTACAGAAATCTAGTATTTTATTAAGTAATCTTTTAAATAGACTGTGCCAATTAAGAAATCAGAATTCATTTAATAGTTTGCTAAATGAATCCAAAGATTTAGCAAAAGAGTAGGGGTAACAACTGTTTTTAAAAACAGTAGGCGAAAGATAACGAAGCGTTTTTTTGATGAGTTATCACAAGATGAAAGAATTTCCGACCCGGAATCCTATTTCAAAGTCAATGTATACTATTGCTGTTTAGATATATAAATTTCTCAAACTAAAGAAAGATTTCAGAGCCTTTGCAACCTGAGTAGTATATTCGAAATATTACAACCGGAGAAACTCCTATCTTCTTCAAGTGAAGAGATATTAAACGCTTCCGGAAAACTGTCTGCTAAATACATTAAAGACATCTCACTTAATCTTTGTGACCAATTAAAAGCTCTAAAAACATCCTTAAATTCTGAAATTTAAAAAAATTATTCCATTAAAGAACTCCTTGAATTATTGCTAGTAAAATTCAATAGTCTTGCATCCAGTTTTCCCGTGGTAATCACAGCATACTTTTTATTCTTGACCCTTCCAGTTACAACCGCAACGGCAGAAAGAAGTTTTTCAAAATTAAAACTAATAAAAAATTACTTAAGAACTTCGATGGGACAAGAACGGCTGTCAGACATCTCACTGTTGTCCATAGAGGCAGAAACTTTAGAAAAACTAAAATCATCATCAGCCATAAATGATTTAATAAATCAGTTTGCCGAAAAAAGGCAAGGAGAGTGAATATTTAAAATTCGATTAATATTTGTAAAATGGGTAAATTATGTGATAAATAAATATTTCTTTTCACAATATTTTTTTCTTTTGTGAAAAATCTTTACCTCCATATAAGGGCCTCCAAGAAAATTTTTATACGGGGCCCCGACAAGGCACGCTACGCCACTGTTTATTGAGTACTTCATTCTAGCGAGACATTTTATTTATTTAGTGGTTTTGTATTTGTAACCTATTAGACCTTCTGTTTTGGCTTTAATGTTGTATTTTTATATTATAATTTTGTATTTGTGAATTTAGTTTGTTTTTTAAGCTTAGATGGTATTACCAAATAAGTAGATGTGATTTGTACACCATCGTCATGGTAAAACGTAACTTAATTTAAGACCAATCATTGTATTCATACCTATGTTTCACAAATAAATGATTATTATTATTAAAAAAACTCGACAGAAGTACCTATATACGAAATAGTCGAAGTTATAATGTAAATAGTCAATAGATTCTTTGTGGTACTATAAGTGATACTATTCCCAATTTACTTACATTAAAACAAACAATAAATAAGTTCTATCCAAATATCCGCTCTTCTCAGATCTCGATATTCGCGCACACACACAGCAAGCTTTACAACGACGCAGAGAGAGCGAAAGAGAAGACGCTTAGAAGGGAAACAACACATTCTAGTAATGTTATGATTTCTATTATAACTATGTTCCAAAAACTAAAATCAATTCATCACTCACTCTGATCTCCATCGAGACTGCGTGGAACCTCGTCGACTTACACACTGACATCGTAACAAACAGACAATGAGCTATGCATTGTACCAATAACCCTACTATTATGGTACTAACACAGACCACTCTACTGATACAACCTCACAATCATTTTATTATGTAATTTACAAACATATAATTAATGTACATCCAGACTCTGAAGAATCACTATGAGCCATAAAAATAATTCTACTGCACTTGAAACCGAACGCGGGACACTAACTGGCGAGGCGACTTTCATGACCCTGGGACATTATTCACACACTTCCATCTGATCCCAAATTAAGCAGCTGACTGATATACTACATATACTACTTTTCTTTTATACCATACTTATATAGATAATTACACCAGACTAAGGGCAAACAAACATGTTCATGCACACAAATATTTGTAGTTGTGGGAATCGAACCCACGACCTGCGGCGTGAAAGGCAAGCATTTACCAGCCATGACAACCGGCCATTCTTATTCATCATTATATTATTGTTTTGCTATAACAGCGGTTGCAATAGAGAAATGTAACCCTGTGTCGCGGGGTGGTTCACAAACATACAATTGACGGACACGAAGTATACTCAGACACAGAACAATTACTTATGGGTCACAAAAATAGTCGTCCAGTGCGGGAGTCGAACGCGCGACACAAAGTGGAGAGGCGACTGTTATGATCACTGCGCCACATGTGCAGTAAAATACTATTCTGTGAGAATCTATTGTCCGGTATAGCAATGAATGACTTATAGATAACTTTAACCGTCATGTTAAAAACCTAGAAGTAATAATGTAAGAATTATTTTGGTATACAAATGAGTACAATTATTGGAAGCTTCAAGAATAGTATAGTGGATGAGTGGTTCAGATTCGTAATGTTGGCTGCCTATGTATGTTTAGACGAATGAATGATCATGTTCTTTCACGGAAAATCCACTATTTGGCTTGATCCTTTTACCCTGCGGAGAGACGTGGCGGCTCTATGTGTCCTCTACCGCATTTATCACGGGGAGTGTTCAGAGGAATTGTTCGAGCTTATACCTGCCGCCACATTCCGCCACAGACCTCTTGCTAAAAGTGGAAGTATCATCCTTATCATCTGGATGAATGGTCATCTACCACCGTGCGCTTCACAAGAAACTCTTTGCCGCACACTACCGCTCTGTGGAATCAATTAGCTGCGGAGGTATGCCCGATCAGGTATGACAATGCAAGTAAGACTGTGTGTGATGGAAATTATCTATTTAATTTAATTATCGAGACCAGTCACCAAATTACGTGATCACACCATGGCGTATTGGTGCGTTCGTAATTGTGTGTAAATTAAATAGATAATTTCCATCGCCAACAGTTTTTCTATTCAATATAAGAAATTGATATAAGATTGAGATATTGATATATATAAAGAAAATTTTACATAGACAATAATGTCATCCTACTAATCTTACTCATTATAAATATGATTGTTTGTGCGTATGTATGGCTGTGGCTCTTTTACTCAAAAACTACGCTACGTATTTTGAACTTTATAGTATGATAGCTTATATATTCGAATAACACATAGGCTATAATTTAGAAAGTTTAACGAGGGCGAAAATTTTGTGAGTGGCTGGCTGGTATATAAAATTTATTTTGAAAATACGGAATAGATTTTGATAAAACTTTATAGTAATATAGTTTAAACATCCGAATAACACATAGGCTACAATTTATAAAGTTTATCCGCGGAGCATAGCTAGTAATTTTAATATAAAACGGTTTTATATTTTGTTGGGTTCCCAACAAGTAGGTCTTCAATGTGATGCATATTATTTGCGTGTACACCGTTTACCTCTGGGTTTTCTGGAGCTATTCCAATCGTGTTTTTTGCTCAGGCATGCAGGGTCATATTTGTAAATAACGCAAAATAATCTTATGACTTATAAGGAATTTATCAATTTAAGAAGTCCGGTTCTGTTGAGCTATTCGGCTTTTCTTATAACCTTTGATGGAGAACCAGTCACTAAATTAAATACTTAAGTAAAAGAGTGTGAGAGAGATAGCAATACAAAATAGGCCCTTAATCTACACTACTGCGAACACCCTCCAATCCCAATTAATTTATAAAGTAGCATGAACCATTAGCTAGCATAGACCACAATGGTTTAAACCTTAGTGGTTTTTTGGATGCCATTAAGATAGTGACTATAATGTATATTCCTTGTAAACAATAATAATAATAAAAAAAAACCAATATATTGTATTCTTGTGAATCTAAGCAAAAGATAAGCAATGCAGAAATAATAGCTTTAGATTTCTACATCACACAGTGGACAGCTTGGAATGCTCAGTTTATTAGTCTCTGGTTACTCAACGACATTAGGGTACCACTAAACCAATTGAACTCACTCGTAAACTTTAAATGAAATGTAATTTCGATACAATCTTTTCTGCGTAGTATTTTCTGAGAATTGAAACAGTATCGTAGTATCATCGATTAGTTTGATATGCAATAATGTCGAATTTAGGGCACAGCTGTCAGACTCCAAAGAGACTAGCCATCTGCCCGGGACACATTATAGTGCACAAGTCTGTGCTCAAACACCGAGGCAATTTCTATACTTTGCTTCCTCCTTTATCATATGCACGGCTAAACAGTGGAACACCCTCCCGAACGACGTGTTTCCAGACTCATACAACATGGGTTTATTCAAGGCTAGAGTGAACAGGCATCTTATGGGTACGCGCGGTCCATCTTCGACCACATCTTCACTTACCATCAGGTGAGATCGTGGTCAAGCGTAAACCCATTCAGCAAAAAAAAAATACCTTAACTCTCATGATCCATCCGGCAAAGATTTTCTTCGAAATCATCACACTAGTATTATAAAGGCGAAAGTTTGTGAGTGTGTGACTGTGTGAGTGTGTATGTTTGTTACTTCTTGACGTCTAAACGGCTGGAGCGATTTTAATTTAATTTGGTATGGAGTTAGCTGACAACCACGAAAAAAAGATAGACTATAATTTGTAAAGTTTAACGCGCGTAAACCGCGGGGCGCAGCTAGTAATAAATACTTCACGTTTAATAGTAATATCCGGTTACGGCGATCAATATCAATTAGGCTTGGAGGCTTTCACTGCCTCACCGGACAATTTAATCTCATCAGAAACTAGCCAACTATGTAGATTATACTATAGTGCAAGCAAACACAGGACACTCCCGTCCCCCATCCTCATAATGCGGGAAACGAGTATCTGACACGACCAGTAAGAGATCAGGTGTAGGATAGCTGAGATAGCGCAAGCTGCTCTCCGAGCGACGGGCGTACAATTTGGCCTGCTTCTAGACTTCGAGCTGCAAAAAATAAAACTTTATGGCCTAACCCGGAATTTGAACCCAAAATCACATTAACTTTGGTGCAGCTGAACATGATACAGCTAACAACGAGAGAGTCTTTTTACCATGATCTAATAACAGTGTTAAATTTTTTTCATTCAAACATTTTGAAGGTTTAGCGCAAATTATCTAAAACCCTGTATAAATATTTTTACCGACTTCGAAACAAGGACGTTAACTATTCGACAGATTTTTGTTGGTATGTAGGTATTATAAGTAAACTCATTTCCTTTCTATTCTACACTATCTTACCGCTTTCGCTATCCATATGAATTTTCGTTCATGCAACTCAATTGGATTGGGCGCCTATTGCATTAACATTACTGTTGTTTATTTTTCTGAATTGTAAATTATCTGACGTAATAAAGTGTACCTACTTATTATTATTAGCATTATTATCCGCGATTTTCCCGTTTTTTTGCAATACTTTTGGAGTACCTACTCAAATACTCAAACACATATTTTTTCTAACATTCGATTAGAACAAAATTACCAGACCAACATAGAACCACACTACATTTTAACTTTTAGTATCAATAATTGAAATATTTTTTTTTCTAATCTCAATAAGGTTTAATCTTAGGCAATCTATTTTGTCAATCACATGTTTATTACCAACATTATTTTTAAAATATCCATACTAATATTATAAATGCGAAAGTAACTCTGCCTGTCGCGCTTTCACGACAAATCTAATGAACCGACTAACAGTAGATGAACCTGCTGAGTTTGTTTCGCTGGGTCTTCTCAGTTGGGGCGCATTGGATCCGGTGGTAGGATTAAAGCGCGACCGTCGTTTTAAACACAAGGTCAAATAATAATACTGAATTCATACCTTAATATAGACAGAACCATTCAGACAATATGTAGTAAAATATAAATTTCATTACATAATATTAAAAACTTCACCAAAACATAATCTCCTTGACAATAACTTAATACAAATAGCTAAATATCACTACCATTATAAAATAAATTGTAAAAATGTTTTAACATTCCGTGTAACTAAATATCTGTAATAAGTAACTAAAAAATAATAACTGTATTACTACAAACATGTTCTGAATATTTACAAGCGCTTTTTTAAAGTCTACGTGAATAAAAACCTTTATTATTTTTTTAATTTAACATGAAATTTGGTACACATGTAGTCTAGAGCCTGAGAAAGGACATACGATTGACTGCGAAAAATTAGTTGCAAGGGGTTGAAAGGAGGGGATGAAAAGATGTATCTTAGTATAGTAATTTTTAAAGCTACACCTTGAAACTTATTTGTTAGGCTGTTTGATTTAAACAAATATGACATTTAAAGTTTGTAAAAGTTCGGCGGCGTCATATGGCGCGGTTTAGGTGGCGAAAAATGCCTAAGTGTGCCGAACGGGCAGAAACTGAGGGCAGATGACTGTGCCACACGTATATACCTACTGATATTCGAATGCTACCCAAATACACTATTCCACGCGAACGAAATCGCAGGCACAGCCTTGTGTTAATAACGACGGTCGCGCTTTAATGCTACCACCAGATTCAAAGCGTCCCAACTCAGAAGACCCAGCGAAACAAACTCAATGGGTTCATCTACTACCGGTTTCAACACGACCCAGTTGAGACGGTCCGGCGAAACATATTCAAGCGGGCATGAACACGGGATTTGGTCCAATTAGAGTAATTATTTAGTAGGCAAACACAATACTAATACAGCATATTTGGGCTATATGGAGATAAATTTCCGCACAATCCTGGCATTTGCCAGAAAAACCGCCTTTGCATGTAACTTTCCATTATTATTATTATAGTACAAAAAGTTTCAATTTGCAATATAGCCAGTTCACTAAGGGGTAAATCGTATCGAAAACGTATAAGTTGCTAAGTAAATATGCCCATTACTGAATACCGAAGGGTAAAAGGGTACGATTCGAGAAACTATAGTACACGCTACATCATTGAAATTACTTTCACTACAAAAATGGCTCTTATTTTTTACGCAATAAAGGTGATATCTACGTCTAAGAGTAAGCGATGCTACGTGTCGTCGACTGTACCAATAAACTCTATATATTCCACTAATGGCAAATGACAGTTGAAGGGTTTGTTTGATAAGGGTAGCCGAAAGACTTCAGTATGTAGGTAAGTAAAATAATATGTTACGGTCAATGTAAATAATTGATTATTATGAAAAGTAACTGGTTAGTATTAAAATGTGGATGTTTATTTTATTGTTAAAATCCTACTAATAATAATTTCCTATGGACAATTTCCTGGGACATTCTTCATACACGACCATCTGATCCCAAACTAAGCAGGGCCTGTACTATGGAATAACTAGATAACTGATATACTACATACATTATATAGATAATTATAACCAGACTTAGGACAAATAGACATGTCCATGCACACAAATATCTGTCCTGAATCGAACCCACGACCTGCGGCGTGAAAGGCAAATCTACTAACCACGACAACAGACCCGTGAAAATTTTTATGATGATTTTTATGATGAGATGTTTGTTACTAAATCACGCAAAAACGGCTGAACGGATTTGGTTGAAATGTAGAATATATATATAAACACATATAACTACAAATAATTGGGAATAAATTGGTAATAAATCATCCTGAATTGTTCTAGAATATAGGGCACAACCCAATTATAAAATAAACACAAAATATTTTAGGTGTGTCGCTAAATATGGCACTAATTATATTTGTTGCGAAGAGAGCCCCGATTTTCCTTCATTTTCTTTTACGTTTTTAATTCGTGTGGGCAATCATTACCTTTGTGCCTCAGATATAGGTAGTCCTCTGACGTAGCTTTATGACTGCTGTCTAATGGCTACTGCCGAGACCGACCGCTAAAAGTGACCTATAAATCACGGAGACTTTCAGAAAATGAACCATTTTTGAGGTTATTTATCTATGGGATAGCCAAGAGCCTAGTTTAACCGTATTGATCGTTACCGAACCAATTGCCGGCTACGAGCGTGTACTTCCTTTGTACTAAGTTCCTCATTATAATCAATCATTTCTTTACGAGAAAGTTTGAAATAAAATAACATCATAAGGTGATTTATCACGTTGTTTCACAAAAAAAAAAAATATCAACTTTAACCTCTAGTAAATTACTGGATATTTCTCACATTATCTCATAATAACGGCTGGTCACATGTTCTTGATTCTCTTCTTTTACGAGTATTACTTAGTCAAAATTCTAATTAAATCTGCAGGTCATAACATCCTCTTTCTTTGGGACATGGACAACCCTGAATTAGCGAAAGAACTAAACATGAATAATAACCGGTTATTACTAATAATGCCATTATTTATCACTGAACTGTAACCTATCTTTTCCATTTTCTATCCATGTGTATCAAATATCGTGTGTTTATTATTTAATAAATATAGTGATAAGGTCCATATGGCCAGTTTAAGATAATTTTGCATTAGCAATGTGGTGACCTACTTCAGTCCATACCACATTTGCTTACATATTCGCGGTGGCTCCCACGAAAATAAACTTAATAGATTACTAGTAAACGTGGGTTAATATTTAGGAATTTATACCAAACAAGATGTTTATATGAAAAGAGATCTTTTTATTATCATAGTTTATGTATTACATAAAGTATTAGAAGTGTCCTCTACTGCTGCCACGTGCAAGCAGCTCCGGGAAGACGGCGAACTGTTTGAGGCGCAGTCGCTGTGCCATAATGGCAGGAGTCGGAAATTGGGGAGGGCAAGTCAGAGCCCTCCCAGGGTGCGTGTCCCGACCATCTGGGACACGGCGCAACAGGAGGGCACCTGAGCAGCATACCCGCGTTCCCGAAGCTCCCCCTATCAGGTGCCAGAAGAAGTCCACGGCAGGTTAGGTTAAGTCGATGCGAGTCCGATATACCCACCCGCAGACATTTTTTGCTGTTGGCATGTACATCCACCTGGTACAGGTGGATGGTTTAGCATTCCCCCTGCCTTATCAAAAAACAAAAAAAGGTCATAGAATGTATCTAATAGAAAAAAGTGGATGCTGGACGAAGACCTCCCCTAAAGAACTCCACGTTCGCAGGTCTTGCATTCAGCAGCTACCAACGACCCTCACTAGATCATCTGTCCACCGTGTAGGAGGCCTGCCTGCGCTGCGTCTTCCGGGACGTGGTCGTCACTCGATATCCTTTCTGCCCCAGCGGCCGACGACGGTTCTACGAGCTATGTGTCCTGCCCTGCCCACTGTTATGTCTGCTTAGCAATTCTTCGGGCTATATAGTTCGCCCGCGGATTTCAAACTCAAGATCGTTTATTAATTTTAAGATGTGGTGATGAAATGAAATGAAATATGTTTATATTTAACAAAAATATATCTTACCATACAAATATAAAACACAAGTTTGGTTGATAGTCAAAAAAGGCCCCTATTTGAACATTAGCTACGACAACACATGTATTACTGTAGCGGTGATCTTCCGATAGAGGCTTACATAAGCTACAATAGTAATATATAAATATTAAATTTAAGTATAGGCAACTAAAATATACTTATATTCTAAATCAAAATAATGAGAGCCACTTTCGCACACAGCAATTTCATAGAATTTCGTTTCCCAGAAAATGTTTCATATAATATTTGGTCCTTGTATTTTTGTTTCAAATACAATTTACTAGAATTAAACATATTTCACAGAAAAACAATTCTATGAATTTTTAATCATTTCTTTTTGTTTAACGAATATTAAACCACCGCCAACATTTATTTCGCACAGTAACATTTACAATTTTAATTTTTTCCATTCGTTTTAGTAATTTAATTTCTGTATAATCTTGCTTATGCTGTAAAATTCGATCAACGGTTACCTTTGAACGCATAACATACGTGAACTTGAGTACGTTTACGTAGTTTTATATACCTACTTAATTTTGAATAAACTAAAATTAATCGAACTAACGAACCTTTAATATAATATTCTTTTAAAATATTGGACATGTTAACTAAGGCCTATGGTTCATTAATACTGCGCGCTAAATCCAACTGGAAATCCGAAAGGAAATAATTTGGGTTAGGTTATTATGTTAGTACTGTGACCATCTAGCGCGGCAGCGGCCGCCGAGCGCTACATACACTATTGTTGGTGAAGATTGGTGTTCTTGGTAATAAGTTTTATATTAAATCTATACAAATAAATAAAATTGGAGTGTCTGTTTGTAATATTGAAATAGCCGGTTTTTACAACATAAGTATGAATATACATACGGTACATACACCAAAATAACATATTTTACAATTTTTGTCTGTCTGTCTGTCTGTTTGTTCCGGCTAATCTCTGAAATGGCTGGACCGATTATGACGGGACTTTTATTGGCAGGTAGCTGATGTAATAAGGAGTAACTTAGGCTACTTTTATTTTAGAAAAAGTGTTTATTTTACTAAAAAAACGAAATAAACTAATTAACACGCGGACGAAGTCGCGGGCACAGCTAGTAAACAATATAATGATAAAGAATATGTGATTTGTTATTCTATGATAGTATTCTAACATTACAACATTATGTGAAACATAAATCAATGATATAACAAACTTCAAAGTAAGTATTCTGTGTATTGATTATTCTATGAAAAGTGACTGCACGTGTGGCGCAGCGGCTAAGACAGTCGCCTCGCCGCTTAGTGTCGCGGGTTCGAGTCCCGCGCCGGACAACTATTTGTGTAAATCATAAATAGTTGTTCTGAGTCTGGGTATAATTTGTGTCCGTCTATTATATGTTTGTAAAGTACCCTGCGACACAGGGATTAGATTCCCTAGTGCGGAAGTTGTCTTTTTAAAAAAAGAAAAAATATAGAGAAATTTTTTATGTGAAACGAAATTCTATAAAATTATTAGTCATAATAAAAACAACGTACACCCAAAACTAATACACCACATCACCAATTGAAACTATTAGATTGAATCAATCATATGTATGTTTTTAGCATAAGTATAGTCTGGCTCTGCCTGGTTTGGGGTCAAATGGCAGTTGTAACATGATAATATTTTTAAATTAATATTTTGTAATATATTTTTTGGAAGTAGGTACTTATTTTACGTTAGATTATACAGGGTGGCCGAGGAGTTGATATTCAAATGCAAAATTTACATACTTTATGATGAGGAGTAACCGAATCACCCCCATGTATGTTCTACGATATTGCGTTTTTTTGCTACTTTGAAAATGTATGAGTCCTGTGCGCAAACCCTAATTTTGAACTTTCGAATAAATTCTTAGCCAGTTCTACAATGATTAGAGGAACCATGCTTTTTAGGGTGTTCGGTTAAACTATGCTAATTAGTTATTACAAAAAGAAACTGAAAGACAAAAGTGTATACAGAACGAGAAAAAAATCGAAAAAGGTGAAATTTACGAAAAAAAATCATTATAAAAATTATATCTCGAAAACTACACAAAATCGTAGAACATACATGGGGGTAATTCGGATACTCCTCATCATAATCTAAATTTTTTCATCTAAATTTTCCGTTTCAACGACAACTCCTCGGCCAGTCTGTATATTATCTAACGAAAAAAATAAATCGATATTATTGTTTAAATGTTTTTAGTCGAGTACTTATTACTTCACTAAAACATTTAAAAAATAATATCGATTAATTTTATAATAATTATTAACGTGGCAGCACCAAGCAGTGATCGGCACTTTTTACTGGGACGCACTACGAGTTGGTCGTGCCTAACTAAGGTGTCGTTATTAGAGTGTTATAGTGTAGTAATAATAATATAATTAATACCTGCATTTGTTTATTACACTTGAACCTGATTCCACTCTACTTATCCTCGAAGAATTGATTTTGTTTTATATTACCAAGCTCCCAATACCATTATTTTTCACAGAACATCTACCCTGTCTTCGAAAGGGTGCTTTTATGTCCAATGAAGCGTAACAGACACATCGCAAAAAAGGCCTTGACAAAATCTGTATATGATATTAGGAGAGGGTTATAATATTTTCTACACTAGTACACCATAATAATAAATAATGTCCTCCTAGACGATTTCGGCCACGGTGGCCAGTTTCATTGAAGACTAGCCATCTGCGCGGGACATATTATAGTGCACAATTGTCTACACAAACACAGTAGAAACTTTATATTCCATCACTTTCACGGTCGGTCACCGTAGCCTAGTTGGTAGTGCTCCTGCCTACGAAGCTGGTGGTCCTGGGTTCCAATCCCGGTAAGTGCAAATATTTGTGTGATAAGCACGAATATTTGTTTCTGCGTCATGAATGTTTTCTATGTGTATCAGTCTATATATGCATCTATCTATATAAGTATGTATATCGTCACCTGGTACCCATAGTACAAGCTTTGCTTAGTTTGGGGCTAGGATGATCTGTGTGACATTGTCCCTAGATATTATTATTATTACTTTCATCGTGGGACTTCTAGCGACACGACGACCGGAAAGTGGTCTGGTGCAAAACCGACGGCTTTACGTGCTCTCAGAGGCACGGGGTGTAATACCGCCAACTTCCAGACTTCGGGCTGATACTGAGAAATTTTCTTAACAGAAAAATCCTTAAATCGCTTTTTGGCCCGACCCGGGATTTGAACCAAGGGCCTCATTGTCTGCGGTTGAACATGCTGGTAGACCCTCGAAGCAATAATATGATGTAATAATAATATATTAATATTATCTCTTTTACTTCGTACGTCCTGAGTAAAAATACTTGTAATTCCACAAAATATGGCCCGTATTTGAATCACTAAGGGTAGTATTGCTATGAGAAGGGGCGGCCATTTGGATCCTACCCTCTCAAGTAGTCAATGATACTTAATTAAATTGATATTTTGACCGAATTCGACTGTAGTGTGTGTGTGTGATTTTGATGCTTTGGTGATGATAGGTTCTTCAAATCTGTTGTAATGAATTTTAAAATAGTAATTATAGATAGTCTGCACGTATGAGGTAGCGGTAGACAGTCGCCTCTCCACTTCGTGTTACCGGCTTTGATTCCCGCACAGGACAACCATTTGTGTGACCTATAAATAGTTGATCTGAGTCTGGATATGCTTGGTGTCCGGATAAATTTACCTTTACATGAGGGGCATTCTCAAATTCAAATTATTTTATTTGCAGAAATATGGGTCTTACAATGTTCTTATTTCTAATTATTATTACCGTTCCATATTCGCCTTTCGGCGTGCAAAAGTCTTACACATAAAAAAATAATTTTAATTTATTAAACAAACTGAATGTAAATCAAAGTCTTTAAATTTATTTAATAATTACACAATATGTTTGCTTAACCTAATTTATCGTCAAAGTATTCCTTGATTGTGTAAAAAGCTTTACGTCAAAGGTATTCAGAAAGTCTTTTCTTAAATTCAATGTTGCACTTTAAATCTGCCAGGTTGTGAGGTAATTTATTGAATATCCTGGGAGCCATTCTTTGGGGACAGCCGACAGAAGTGAAATTCTTACACTTCTAATCTAAATAATATACAGTATAATAGTTTTACATATAGTATATGCGTGACGTGACGATGACGCATGTTTCATTGACGTCATAAAAATACACATATATACACAGTGGGTATATTAGTTATACATACGAGTATAGATCATGTGAAACGTGACGTGACATCATTTTTGCTCAACCAAAAAGTGCTCAACGCGCCTTAACCCGCTTGTTATCTACTAAATTACTATATAAGAGACAGAAGACCAGCTAAAGCAATGCTCATGTTGGCCATAATAATAATATCTTGGACAATGTCACACAGATCATCCTAACTCCAAACTAAGCAAAGCTTGTACTATGGGTACCAGGCGACGATATACACACTTACTTATATTGATTGATAAATACTTATATACATAGAAAACATCCATGACTCAGAAACAAATATTCGTGCTCATCACACAAATATTTGCACTTACCGGGATTCGAACCCAGGACCACCAGCTTCGTAGGCAGGAGCACTACCAACTAGGCTACGGTGACCGTCAATCATAATATCTGGGTTATTTAACGCAGAACCAGGGGCTCTACCGGCTAAGTCGCCGAACATCGATTTCTTAAATGGCGTTCAAATAAATAAAGGTTTAAAATGATTTAATCCATCGTTAAATCGGCTTCAACATTGACAATCGATTCCGGACCATTTATGTCATGTCGTCATGGAAGCCGATTTAACCATTGATTAAGTCATTTTAAACACACACATTTAAAAAATCGATTTTTTATTTTATTTTATTTATTTATTGGCTCACCAACAATTGTTTACACTAATTACATATTACAGGATACAATGTTTATAAACAAGTCTAGTGTAACAATCACTGACAGGTAAGCACCGCATGTATAAATGAAACAAACATCATTATAAAAAAGATACAAAAAGAAAAACAAAGAAAACAGACATAACCACATTATTCAGTTATTAAAAGGAATTTAAATTAAATTAAACAAACAGATACAACACAAAAGAAATAAATGCACACAACAATTTAAAACTGGTAAAGATACAAAGTTAGTTATTATAGCGCATTTAGTGTAACTTTCTTAAAACTGTATAACGAGTCAAAATGTATATCCACCAGGTCACTGTAGCTATTAAGCAATCTACAGCCCCAGTTCATTTTGAAGATATGTTGCCGTTTGTTACTAAAGTACTGTATAAAAGATAGAAAGCCAGCTAAAACTAAGTTCATGCTGGCCGTAGCAAACTTGAAAAGAAGAAAAAAAAAGTATCTGTTCATTGTTACTATAGACTAGGTAAATTTTAATGTATTGGCATGTTTGTAAAATGCCCCCTCCATACAAGGATTTATTTACCTAGTCTTGTCTATATTTTTTTAAATAAGACTCTTTCGTTTGAAGTTCGGTGTTTGAAGCTTTTATATTTCTAACAGAAAATGCTGGGTTTTATCTCAGCGTGGTGGGAAAGTATTGTACTATATCCACTCCTCTGCCGTGTAGTCATATTCTTTCCACAAAATATATAAAAATAAGTATCTTAAAACAAGTTAAGTATTAGTAACATCTCTGGATGCTAGTAGTGCAAGAAGTAGAAGCCGGCAATTGTGGAAATTTTTGGGGTAGGGCAATTGTGGAGATTTTTGGGGTAGGGCAATTGTGGAGATTTTTGGGGTAGGCCTATGTCCAGCAGTAGATGAGAGTTCTTATTTCTTGACTTCGACTTTGTTTCCTTCGTTCCAATTTACACACATGGAAATTTCTAACATGGAATTTTTTATCTTGCCAGTATAAACTAGATATAAATGGCTTATCCAAATTCATTCTGCCGCGGTAGGTCCAGGGCATAAACGGAAATCTCAGACTATTGTGGCTATAATAGTGGACTCTGTGAAGTGGTCACGAGTTTGCATTGAATACGTAGATACGTACAATATATTATTATGTACCTACGTACTTGTTATATGTATATAAGGTGTACCGGCTTTTTTGGAGCTATTCCAATTGTTTAATTGTTTGGGCATGCAGGGTCATATTTGTAAATATCGAACAATCTTATGATTTACTAGCTGTGCCCCGCGGTAATACCCGCGTTAAATTTATTAAATTATCATAGCTCCTCCCCCGTAGGTGATAGCGTGATAATATGTAGCCTATATGTTGACCCGACCTCTTAGTAATATTCATGCAAAATTTTAAGTAAATCCATGCAGTAGTTTTTGAGTTTAGCCCGGACATACATACAGACAAACAGACAAAAATTCTAAAAAATATATTCTTGGCTACGACTTCGATTGTAGATCACGCCCTAAGTAGCCTTTTTTTTAAATATTCAATGTACAGTTATGACTTTCCTGTGCACCGTAGAAAAATGACGATTTTATTAAAACGTCTGCTGTGTGGTAACGGCATAGAATATCATGACCCCATCTGATCCCGTGGGGTTCGTAGAAATCGACCGAGGGAATACCTACCAGAGAACGAGCAGCAGCGTTTTTCTGTGAACTTTGACCATCAAACTGCGATCGCCAACGTCTGCCAAGCGTGGCAATTATGGCATATCCCCCATTCTTTAGGGAGGCAATTTGGCTGACATGATGATACAAGAACAATGATGATTGTTCTTGAGTGGTGACCACGAACCGGAAGACGCAGCGTGGGCAGGCTCTCTACAAGATGGACCAATGATCTTGTGCGGGTCGCTGGAAACTGCTGGATGCGAATAGCGCAAGACCGGCAATTATGGAGATCTTTGGGGGAGGCCTTTGTCCAGCAGTGGACGTCTTTCGGCTGATATGATGATGATGATGATGATGATGATGATACAAGGTAGGCCATAGACAGTGGACGTAAAAATTTGCAAAAATTTGCATATTAACTGAACAAGGTGTAGGATATAATCATGCAAATTACACAAAAGAATAAATAAACTTCTCGTACAAGAATAACGATCAGCTGATACATGTTGTATGGGACGCTACACAATTAAGATTCGTGAACTGGACCTTTGGTCTAGTGGTTAGTAACTCTGACCACTAAACCAGAGGTCGTGGGTTCGATCCCCATCCAGGGCAAATCTTTGTGTGATGAGCATGAATATTTAATTTTGTTCTGTGTCTACAGGTCTACAAGCTATGTACCCTGCCCACCATTACGTCTGCTTAGCAATTCTTCGGGCTATGTAGGTCTCTTTGGTTCGACCGCGGGTTTCTAACTCTAGATCATTTAATCATGTTAAGATCTGGGGCTCTACCGGATAAGTCGCCGAACATCGATTTCTTAATTGGCGATCAAATAAAAAAGGTTAAAAATGACTTAATCAATCGTTAAATATGCTTCCATGAGCACATGTGACGTCATAAATGGTCCGGAATTGAATGTCAACGTTGAAGCCGATTTAAGCATTGATTAAGCCATTTTAACCTTTATTTATTTGAACGCCATTTAATAAATCGATGTTCGGCGACTTAGCCGGTAGAACTCATGGGTGTAATTTATCTATTATATGTATGTAATTAGAAATATATAAGTATGTTTATCAGTTGCTTAGTTGCCATATCACAGGTTCTGTCTATTTTGGGATTAGATGACAGTGTACTATTAGTTGTCCCCAACATGTTTTATTTAAAACTAGCTGTGCCCCGTGGTTTTACCCGCGTTAGACATTATAAATTATCACAGCTTCTTCCCCGTAGGTGATAGCGTGATAATATGTAGCCTATATGTTGACCCGACCTCTTAGTAATATTGATGCAAAATTTTAAGAAAATCCATGCAGTACTTTTTGAGTTTAGCCCGGACATACATACAGACAAACAGACAAACATTCTAAAAACTATATTTTTTGGTTCGATATAGATTGTAGATCACCCAAGTATCCTTTAAAAAATATATTCAATGTACAGTTTTGACTTTCCTACGAATTTATTATATGTACCTATAGATAATGGAGTCATCTCACTATCTGTGGTTGAACCCGCTACTGCTAGACTAATAGGCAGTCATATACAAAGTGTCACATAAATAATGGAAAACAAATTAAACAAAACCAGTTCGTGAAATACGAAAAAAATACAATGATCACTTTCGGTGAGCGAGTACGATATATCAGATTGTGTACGGTGTCACGAGAGTTTCTAATAACTTTGGCTTGTTCCAGGCTAACTTGATGATTGAAGCCTTTAGAGCTGTTATTATTATTATTAATTGTTTGGGGCTTGATGCCTTGATGGCATCTTGCTACCTCGACCATTACTGATCTATTGTAGCAGAGCTCCTTGACTTTGTCAAAGTTTACTGCTCAATCCTACAGCTTCCAAAAACTCCCAGATTGATTGTGCAGTGAGTGTTCGTATCTCTTCCGGTTGCATAATATGCTGTCCTAAGTGGATACTTCTACAACGCATTAGCGGCCCGCACGAGCACAGAATATGCAAAGGAGTTTCTTCTGATTCTTGGCAGAATCTGCAAATTGTGCTGTCGGCCAAGTTTAGGTTGAACATGTTGAGAGCTGTTACTAAGATTTATTAATAATAAAAAAAAACAATTAAAACATTTTATCACGACGACTTTTAATTGCCATATATTTTTGTTAGAAATAGAAGATTATTCTTTCCCAGGGTTAAAGTAGTATCTCTTTTCTTTTCAAAATCATCTTCATCGTTCAGATAAGGAGATGTAAGAAACAAATATACACATAACGGAGTTGCTTTCGTGTATTATGATGAACCGTATGTTCATAATTGAACTAATATCAGCCCCAAATTTAAAAAATTGACATGCTAGAAATCTGATTTTTTTATCCAATGTTTTTATCTAATACTCTTTTAATGTTTTTACTTTATTATTTTGTATCGTCTTTTTGTGTTTGACATTTTATTTTTTTTAAATTATATATATTACTAGCGGCCCGGTACGTGCTTCGCTACGTATAAGGCATAGTAATAAAAAAAAAGATTATTAAGTTCATTTATTCAAACAAAACTATTTTAAATTGCTAAAAGATATTGATATTACATTTTTTCAAGACTTTTTTTTATATTTCTCTACGTACAAACCTTCCCTGGACTTCCACGAATAATTCAAGACCAAAATTAGCCAAATCGGTAAAGGCGTTGTTGAGTTATAACATTACAACGAAAAGTGGCATTGATTTTCATATATAGAAAAAAGATAGTTGACATTGTTTAACACGATTGTACACGACATATCTATGTCAAATATAGTTGGATAAGTTTATAATGTACCCAAAAACCCTGTACCTATATTTTAGCAAATAAATATTTCATTCATAAAAAAATGTTAGCTACTAAAGAAGGCGAAGCTGGACTAGCTAATACTTGAACTGGCTAATACAAAGAGTTTGCAGTAATAAATTTATGCATCAAACGTCGAGAGCACGCCCTTTAGAGATCTGAAGAGGCTATTAGAATACCGTAAGCGTCATCAATTTTCAAATTTTATGAGTTACAGACAAGAATATATATCGAGGTATACCATAAGTTTATCATTCGGTACAAATACTTCATTGCATTTAATTCTAAATTTCTGGTAAAAATCATCATCATGTCAGCCAAAGTACGTCCACTGCTGGACAAAAGCCTCTCCAAAGAATGGAGGGATATGTTAGATTTAGCTTTCGATACAAGTACCTCATAGTGCGGAATGGTAAATCTATGGTATATAATAGGTGATAATTGGATGTGTTGTCTCATATTATAGACCAAAATAATATATAATAATAATAATAATAAAATCATTTAATTCTCTCATAAAGTTTACACAAGTAGGTTAGCAACAACAGTAACGGATATAATAAGTGACAATATATCTGTATCATAGATGTAGTAATCGATACAAATACCTCATTGTACCAAATACTAAATCTATGGTATGGTATTATTTTCTACCTATGTGTGTACACACCAGGAGACCAGATAAATCGTTACGCTCACCGCATGTCTCATAAATTCATAGATGTAGCAATCGGTACAAGTACCTCACTGTACCAAATACTAAATCTATAGTAGAGTTCGATTGTATCATATTATATGTACGTACACACCAGTTTAAAATATTCTTTTTAAATAAATAAAAATGTATTTATTTTCCACCACACAGTAAATATAGATACAAATTAATAAAACAGGTACTTATAATTTTATATACTAATGAGGTGGACTGGAGCCTAAACTAGGGAAACCCTGTATTTCAGGACTCCAGGACACTCGCGTTTTGCTACAAAATTAGATGTATGGTGATCCACGTTATGGAGCGAATTGTGTGTGCGACCAGTAGACCGGATAAATCGTTACGTACGTGAGTACACCGCATGTCTCGTTAATTCATAGATGTAACAATCGGTACAAATACCTCACTGTACCAAATACTAAATCTATGGCATAGTTCGATTGTATCATATAATATGTATGTACCAGCAGACCAGATAAATCGTTACGCACGTGAGTAAACCGCATGTCTCGTATATTAGATTATTACTACGTACCTACCTACTAATGTGAGTGAGTAATATGAAAATAATTGCCGGATGAAGATTATACAGACAGGTCAATTATTATAGTAGATATAGTATATGTTTAGTGCTCAAGGCCGTTTACGGTTATAGCGGTATATTAAAGGTGACTAGTCATCTACGCCGGAAATATAAGAAAGGATGAATAAAAGAAGATTGACAAAAGAAGTATACCTGGACTGTGTTAATGGGACAACCGAAAGGGGAAGACCTTGTCGAACGTTCTCTGAACAAATCGGAAACGTTCTCAAGAAAGGGCAGGTCAGAAGTACCTTAAACAGGCGAGCTTGTATGAAGAATATAATGACATCAAACGAGGCAAAAGAGGTGTGCAAAGATCGTGACAAATGGAAATCCGTTGTCTCTGACCACCCCTCTGGGAAACAGGCGTGAGTCTATGTACGTATGTACGATTGTGTGCCCTCTATTCCCCACTTTTATAATTCAATGGGACGTTTATTTGACACAATTAACTGTTGTAAGGGGTAATCTCTGGGTCTACTGAACCGATTTTTAAAATTATTTCACCAACAGAAAGCTACGTTATTGTGGAGTGTCATAGGCTATGATTCATCATCATATTTTTTATTTATCCCGAACTTTTAACTCGGGACAAACGGCCAGGGACAAAAATATTTATAACGCGGAACGAAATCCGCGGGCACTGCTAGTAAACAATATTTCTAATACAAAGATATATGTACATACATACATAGTCGCCTGTTTCCCAGAGGGGTTCTATTTGTCACGATCCTTGCAGACCTCTTTCGCCTCGTGTACTGTCATTATATTGTTCATACATGCTCACCGATTTAAGGTACTTCTGACCTGACCTTTCTTGAGAAAGTCTCCGATTTGATCAGAGAATGTTCTACGAGGTCTTCCCATTCTGGATGTACCATGCACAAAGATATTATAGATAAACTACACCCAGACACAGAACAAATAATCATGCTCATCACACAAAGATTTGTCTCGGGTGGGGATCGAACCCACGACATCTGGCTTATCAGTCAGGGTCACTAACCACTAGACCAATAAGTCAGTGTAAGAAATAATCTAATTTTATTATTGTTTTTTATTTATTTACAGCATGGAAGACCAACAGCATTAACAGAAAACAGAAATATACTAAAGAAATCCAATTATAGGTCCTCACTTTTAGCTCAGTATAAAAATAAACAGTACCGAAACTAACTAGGTACAAACGATCGAAACGGTACACTCACACAAACATGCGCATCGATAAGATCCCTAAGCGGTTGTCGCAGTGCTTTCATTAGTGAGTGCCGCGTCAATAATAATATCCTGGTACATTATTCAGACACGGCCATCTGATCCCAAACTAATCAGAGCTTGTACTATGGAAACCAGATAACTGATATACTACATATACTACTTTTTCTTTTGCAAATACATACTTCTATAGATAATTTACATCCAGACTCAGGACAAACAGACATGTTCATGCACACAAATATCTGTCCTGGGTGGGAATCGAACCCACGACCTCCGGTGTGAAAGGCAGGGTATCCACCAACCACGCCAACAGGCCCGTCACAGCGAGTGGTCGCGTATAAGTTTATATCCGCAATTTTTAAAAAATCTACGGTCACCGTAGCCTAGTTGATAGTGATCCTGCCTACGAAGCTGGTGTTCCTGGGTTCGAATCCCGGTAAGTGCAAATATTTGTGTGAGGAGCACGAACATTTGTTTCTGAGTCATGGATGTTTTCTATGTATTTAAGTATTTATCTATCTATATAGGTATGTATATCGTCGCGGTACCCATAGTACAAGCTTTGCTTATTTTGGGGCTAGGATGATCTATGTGACATTGTCCCTAGATAGATATGTCCTTAGATATACTATTGCGTAGTATACGGCTGTTTTAACTCGGCTTCATAAAATCAGGAGCTTTCGTATTTTAACCGCGTCCTGCTGATTTATAAAACAAATATGTTTTAATCACACTAATATTATAAAGGCGAAAGTTTGTGACTGTGTGAGTGTGTATGTTTGTTACTTCTTCACGACTAAACGGCTGGAGCGATTTTAATAAAATTGGGTATGGAGTTAGCTGACACCTTGGATTCACACATAGGCTTTAATTTATAAAGTTCGGGTGTAACCGCGGGCCTCAGCTAGTAAAAAGTAATAATAAATATCTAAAACATTCAGGTTACAACCCTACAGCTTCAATAGAGCGTAGGTAATTATTTCATAGACTAGGCTTAGTAACCTTACTACTCCATATTTATACTGTGCTTTTAGGCACCAGTAAAACTATTATAAACGGACATGCGAATCTTCGATTGAACGGGCTACTGGTAGACCAATAATATTTAGGTTATAGTTAATCAAACATACAAACATTTAAAAGTAATTGGTGTTAATGCATGATGACGAAGATGATAACGCATAAACTGGCAAGAGCAATTATTAAAATAATGGGTTTTTGTGTAACGTTTGGAGGTCATGTCACGTAACGACAAGGAATTTGACAATAAGTAGGTACTGTTTAAAAAATATACAACTTTGGTGCTATATTTTTCTACTCTTGTTCAACATTTCGTTATAAATTCTAAGTTTTTATATACTGTGGACACGGGTCTCAATCGCGATAAAGATATAGGCAAATCATTACCTTGGTTACCCGACGTTTCGGCATGGATTGCACCAGCCGTGGTCACGGGTCGAATCCATGCCGAAACGTCGGGTAACCAAGGTAATGATTTGCCTATATCTTTATCGCGATTGAGACCCGTGTCTACAGTATATAAAAATGTGTACAAATCGCGAAAGTTTAAAAACATTAAATTCTAGGTTGGTAATACATTTGAACAAAATCATAAAAAAAGCAGTTCACCAACAATAATAATAATAATATCCTGAGACATTATTTACACACGGCCATCAGATCCCAAACTAAACAGGGTACTATGGAAACCAGATAACTGATACCTATACTGCGACATCAACCCTGCATCTATATTTTGGCAAATAAATGTTTAATTCCTTCATAATATTATAAACGTAAAAGCTTGTTTGTTACTCAATCATGCGAAATGGCTTTAAGGTTTTGGTTGGAATGTTCAGTTGAGATAGCTTATACACTTACTTTTATTATAAATGTGAAAGTTTATACATTTAGTCAAAAAAGTATCGTGAATGGATGATTTGTTTATGGTTCCAAATTCAAATTTTTGTTGTTGTTAGATTGGCACAACTGTTTTCCGTCTTGGTGCGGAGTTTGAGTTGCATCTGTTATTTATATTAAAAACAGTGCTGGTTTTAGTAATATCATATATAGTGTATATTGCGAATTTCATAATGGACAAAAATATCTAACAAAGAGTTTGTCTTAAATTTTGCATCGCTAATGGAATGTCATGTTCGGAGTCACTGAAAATGTTGCAGAAGGCTTACGGTGAATAGACTTTATCAAAAACTCGTGCTTATGAGTGGTTCAAAGCGTTCAAAAGCGGTCGAAATGTGATGAAAGATTTGCCTCGCTCTGGTAGGCCATCAACGTCTGCAACTGAAGTTAACATCGCAAAAGTTAAGGAAATAGTGACTGAAAATCCTCATTCAACTCTGGGAGAGATAGCCGCCGAACTTTCTGTATCCCACGAGTCGATTCGTACCGTTTTAACTAATCATTTGGGTATGAAACATGTTGCCGCTCGGCTAGTCCCAAAAGATCTGAATTTTCTCCAAAAACTCAATCGCATGAAAGTCGCTGAGGACATGGTAGAACGAGTCAATTCCGACCCAACATTCATGAAACGCATTGTTACTGGTGACGAGACGTGGGTTTACGAGTTTGACATGCAAACTAGTCAACAAGCTTCGGAGTGGCGCCTTCCAACTGAACCGAAACCGAAAAAACCACGCCAAAGTCGATCAAAAGTCAAAGTCATGTTGACTGTTTTCTTTGACTATCGCGGTGTTGTGCACCTTGAATTCTTACCGGAAGGTCGAACGGTAAATAAAGAATATTATTTGAGCGTTATGCGGCGTTTAAGAGAGCAAATTCGACGAAAAAGGCCAGATTTGTGGAAAGAAAATTCTTGGATTTTGCACTACGATAATGCGCCTTCGCACAAGGCCATCATTGTGAACGAATTTTTGACCAAACACTCAACAAATACCATCCAGCAACCACCATATTCACCAGATATGGCTCCAGCTGACTTCTTTCTTTTTCCTAAACTCAAATTACCACTTCGTGGTACCTACCCGTTTTCAATCGGTAGAAAATATAAAGGAAAATTCGCGGCGAGAACTGAACTCAATTCCGAAAGCAGCGTTTAAAAAATGTTTTGATGAATGGGTTATTCGTTGGCATAAGTGCACACTTTGAAGGTGATACAATAAATTTGGATGAATAACAAACATTTTGTATATTATTGATCTTTTCCCGGTTCTTTCTTGACAGAGTAGTATACTCGTTTGTCTCTCAATCAAGCAAAAAAGGCCGAAAGGATTTTAATGAAATTTGGAATCGACATAGATATAGGCTACAATAGCGCAGTTGCGCAGGCGCAGCTAGTTAATTATAAATAACATATTTTATGACTACTTCAAGAACATCAATGTGTTTAGTATATTGAATAAGTAACTACTCCAATTAATAAACACTTGTTTTACAGCTTGGCTCAATCAACACCACTCTAACGTATACACTTCGACAGCGTTCTTATTGCGTAAGCTATAAGGGCAGTTTTTGAAGAGCAGGAGTATCCTCTGACTAGACGTCGACTGTACTACCATTACAAGTAATTATCTCTATTTAAAACAGATGCGAAATCAAATAACATTTACGTTCTATACAATATATTGCTTATGTACCCACACATGTGAAATAAGGCGGAGTTCTCACGTCGTACTGCACGCTGTTAGGGTAGGGTAGGTAAAAAGGCGTCCCGAGTGGTAACCGAGTATATACGACCTATAGTTTTGTCTCTAGGCGCACCGCTCCCATTACCCGCTGGCTCTCATTACCCTCCGCTCCCCTACCTTAGTAAAATAATAATAATATCCTGGAACAATATTTACACACGGCCATCTGGTCCCAAACTAAGCAGATATTGTACTGTGGAAAACAGATAACTGATATACTACATTTCTTTTGTTAATACATACTTATATAGATAATCACACCCAGACTCAGGACAAACAGACATCTTCATGCACACAAATATTTGTCCTAGGTAGGAATCGAACCCACGACCTCCGGCGTGAAAAGCCCTTATACTTTTACCAAGTCCGTCTATCTCGGATATAATTTTGGTTTGCTCGTATATTGCATTGTGGGTGTTGTTAGATAGTTTGATTGAAATCCGAAGCATGGAGACGTACAGAAATTAAACCACTTTGACTGTAGATAGGTATCTATGGACTGACTGCGAACCCAGTTGCTTAACTTCACCAATCACTTACGCACTAGAGAGAACATCTGGGTAGGAGCTTCTACTCTGCATGGTATAAAGGACAGCAGACCTGATGGTCGCAGTATCTGGGCTGACATAGTGTCCCAATCTATTATTTACTTGCACATTTTCTACGTTCTATGCATTTCCGTTGATTTCGATCGAAGCTACCGTTTTTACAACTACTCGATAGATATAAACTTTTAAGCGGGGAGTCCAGAACATAAGTGCTAATTTGTATGATGCTTTATGGATTTTGTAACAATATGTTTGATTGCCCTGACATGACATATCAATTATATTACAGGGTACCTAGAACTGTTATACGGCGAGAGGTGCGCGGGCTCCGGCTGTTCTACACTGCGCGCTGCAGAAATAACGCCGCGCCGGCCGCGGCGCACGGGCGCCTCTCCGCCGCCTAGTACGAGTAGTAACTTATAATACACACTTCGTAGATTTAGATATTTTTGCACTTTCTAAGTCAAAACTTAAAAGAATGACCATTGATTTATTAAAATTATAGTCAACATTACCTTATCACACTCTTCATTAAATCGCGCGAGTATTCTTAACTACGCACTTAACATTATTTCGCGGACATTGGTGTGGGTTACACGTTTACTACGCTCTTTATATCAGTCTGCTTAAAATTATGTATTAATTCGTAACTGTTTGAAGTCCCAATAATACCTACATAAGTATAATCTTCTAAGTAACATGTCGACGGCTAGCATCGAACAAATTAAAACAAAACAAGGCCAGAGCTTTTCAAATTACCCATGACAGTAATGTCTTAACAAATAAATAGATACTTAAAATACTTATAAAAAAAAGAAAGTGACCATGGTTCTTTTTTTTTCTATATGAGTCCATATCAATTGGGCTCGATGAGAGTAGGTATTTGCCAGTGTCAATTAATTCGATAAATCAAATGATTTTATCTTGAAAATTAAATAATATGCAGCGTTTTCATTATTAAGTCCTACCCCAGTAAAGTTGTGGAGACTTTAGGTACTAGAAGCTTGTATGAAATTTTGGAATCAATACGGAAAATTACAATTCACGTGAATATTCCACTGCCCTACACTTGTGTACGTTGTGGCAGAGCATAAAAGCATAAAGAAAAGGTATAAAGAAAAGGCATAAAGAAAAGGCATAAAGTATTATCCACCATATTTACACATACAAACAAACAAATTTACATCAGTTTTAGATACTGAACTAATTCTTAGATATGTCTATTTCCGCGTCGACGCCAAAATTAGCTTTGGCCGAATATCGGCGACGGAGCCATTACCTATAAACTAGCTTACTCCACTTTATAACGCAATAGTGCATGCGCAATCACAGATACAAAACATTACGTACCTAATTATATATCAAAATAACGGTGTAGACCGTGCGATAGATAAATTACACCCAGACACGGAACAAATCCTACTCAGTGTGCTCATCACATAAAGATTTTTCCCTGGTACACAGCCCCTATTACCTTTTTTTTTACGTGGTGGAAATGCTTTAGTCGCACGTGGTGTGGGGCTCGTCCCACTAAAACCACCACGGTAGCCAGCCTCACAGTGTCTGTAGCAGGGGCTCTGGGTACTCGTGAACGATCTCGCCAGTACCCCCGCTGTACACTGAGCGTCCGCGAGACTCTCACCCGGGGAGAGGAGGGGCCTGAATGCCTCCCCCCTCCCCAGTACGCACAAGCGTGTTACCTGAGCTACAGCAGGTTACCTCTTCCAGGGACCGCTGGCGCTCGGAGGAAAAGAACTCCACTCGTTCCCTTCTCCAAACACCAGCAGTCCCAGGGAGCCCCTAGTACCTACATTGAGAGGTCTCGGTAAAGTTCACAACCCTAACAGCTGATTTTTACTAGTGTTCTTCGAAATATCGGACTTCTTAGACTTAGGTTACTTCATGATTTAGGTGGCAGATAAAATCATTTCTAACTACTCGTAATTCTTAGTTCAAAAATTTGTATTTCTGTTTCAAGTTTCGTCCACAACTTCCCGTGATAATAACTTAAATTTCCCTTAGCTTCCACTCTTTCTGTTACTCCTTGTATAAGCTATATCAGAGGCTCCTGGGCGATTGGAAGAACTCTGATACTCGGGTAACTCCTGGCACAATGCCCATATAAAAAAACTATAGTTTAAAAGTGATAGTAATAGGTTAATATATTAAAGTAGTAAATTATTAGGATAGAACTAATTTATTGCATTCCATGGACACCGTGCGGAAACCTGCACCATAGCGTGGTAGAGGATGGGAACACTCGACAAAGTCTGAGTCTTGCGACTCAGATGTAGGTTTTAGGGGGCTCGTTGTGGTGCATCAACGCTCACCTTCCTACTAATATTATAATTTAACATATTATAATTATAAATAATATAATAAAATCGTAGGAAAGTCAAAACTGTACATTGAATATTTTTTTTAAAGGATACTTGTGGCGTGATCTACAATCTATATCGAAGCCAAAAATATAAATTTTAGAATTTTTGTCTGTATGTATGTCCGGGCTAAACTCAAAAAGTACTGCATGGATTTACTTCAAATTTTGCATGAATATTACTAAGAGGTCGGGTCAACATAATATAGGCTACATATTATCACGCTATCACTTACGGGGGAGTATCTATGATAATTGATAAAATTTAACGCGGGTTAAACCGCGGGGCCCAACTAGTTATAAATAAATTATAATTAATCACACTAATATTATGAAGGTGAAAGTTTGTGAGTAAGGATCTATAGATGTTTATATGTAAATGCTTGTTACTCTCTCACTCAAAAACTACCGAACGGATTTAGACGAAACTTTGTAGTATATTATATATCTTAGATATCCGAATAACACATAGGCTAGAAATTATCAACTTTGACGCGGGTAAAACCGCGGCGCAAAGCTTTTATATAAAAAAAACGCAATTACGGAACAAGGACAAAGACAAAAATACTCGTACTTGGTCTATTATTTCTTACAACACTAAATATAGCTTTTGTCAAGGATTTTGACCATAAAAGGAAGAAGCGACACGGCTTGTTTGTCTGTCAGCGAGTTGTACGTCACGAACCGTAATAGGCAGACGTTAACGTCAACGTTCATTAAAACACATTCCGTCTATTTTGACAGATTGTGTATTTCTATTGCCCATAATACAACGAATGCCGCGATGCCGGTAACGTGTTCAACCGCAGATAATTATGTCCTGGGTTCAAATCCCGGGTCTGGCTAGAAAGTGATCTTTGGGATTTTCTTGTAAAGAGAGTATCTCAAAGTCCAGACTATGAAAAAATTGAATCTGCAATACTAACAACAACTACAATGCTATGCTAACAGGCTGGTAGTTTAAGGTCAAAATCTAATATAATAATGTCCTGGGACATTATTCGCACACGGCCATCTGATCCGTTTCTAGTTTTAATCTGATTCTAGTCTCTCTTCCTATGTTCATCACTCTCTTACCGCTGATTGCTAGATGTATATTCGAACTTTTTTATCTGTATTGCACTGTAGCACATGTGATAAACACCAATTTTTACTTATAAGCACACCATTTAATAATTTTTAATAATTTAATAAGCTTTATTAAGCATTACTAATATTAGCATTTCATACAGTTAACACCATACCACAGAATAAAGAGTACTTGACAGACATGGCTTGCGAACCCCGCAGCGTCTTTTATCTATGACGACATGAAAGTTGCAGTTCGGAAACGCATAAAGGCAAGACAAGGGACATTATGAATCGATATGATGAATTAATGGAATCGATTAAATGAATACATGAATAATGTGATCGGATGAATAATCTGATCCGATGAATAATGTGATACGATGAATCAATTGTGATTATGAGCATTATTTATATTTAATTGTTATTTATATTTTTTGTTATTAATTTGACGGTCACCGTAGCCTAGTTGGTAGTGCTCCTGCCTACGAAGCTGGTGGTCCTGGGTTCGAATCCCGGTAAGTGCAAATATTTGTGTGATGAGCACGAATATTTGTTTCTGAGTCATGGATGTTTTCTATGTATATAAGTATTTATCTATCTATATAAGTATGTATATCGTCGCCTGGTACCCATAGTACAAGCTTTGCTTAGTTTGGGGCAAGGATGATCTGTGTGACATTGTCCCCAGATATTATTAATAATTTTTCTGTCTGTTCTGTTCTACTTTCCTATTCTACATTTCATAATAATAATAATCTTAATGTGTAGATAGGTATGTACCTAGTAGAATGTTATAACAATCCAGGAATTTTCTTGGCTTGTAAGTATGATAATGTAAATTCGTCTGGTATCACGCTTCCAGTACCTACTGGCCCTATCGGAAGAACAGCACTGCAGAAATTGCAGTATTAGCTGAGATAGGGCCATTTTTCATACCTGTACGGACAAAATTAATAATGTTTAAAATGTATAGGTACCAAAATTGAATGTATTTTCCGTAGATGTTATGAAAATAAAATTATTTCTTTCTTTCTTTCTGATCCCAAACTAAGCAGAGCTTGTACTATGGAAACCAGATAACTGTTATACTACTTATACTACTTTTCTTTTTTTAATACATATTTATATAAAGATAATTACACCCAGACTCCGGACAAATCTTCGTGCACACAACATTTGTCCTGGGTTGGAATAGAACCCACGACCTGCGGCGTAACAACAAGTATCTACCAACTTCGCGAAACGGACCATCAATATCCTGATCCTAACACCCTATATCCTTTTATGTATGAGTTTTCCACCACAGAGCAAGTAACATAATTTTAATACCTTTGGTTCAAAGAGTAATATAACATAATGTGTACTACGACTTTGATACTCGCTCGTGATATGTCACTTTTTAAATTATTTTATTTGTTTAGGAAGTAGAAAATATGTTGTATTGCTTTAATGATAATAATTTATGTTTGTTTTATTTTTATTTTATCATTCATTTGTCCGTGATTTACTTGTATTTGTATATTTATGTTAATGTTCCGTGAAAGTCACTCGGCACCATCAGAATTACCAGCGCTAGAACAATAAAATGTTCTAGCAAATGCTGAGGTGGTGCCATTTCAGACTTGCACGGACAACAAGTGCCTTTGTTTTTCTTTTTATTTTATCTTTGGTTTCGCCTGTTCTTTTATATTTTTGTTGTCTGTGCAATGTTTTTCTGAATAAATCTTTTTCTTTCTTTCTTCACAGGAAATTAATGAGGAAGCGAAGCGTTGCGGTGGTGAAACTCCGCAATATCGCGCGTTCAAAATGTTCAAATCCAATTCAATTTGGTTTAGTTCTATCTCATCCAAACCACATGTGAAACTAACGTTTAGATAAACAGTAAACACAAATATTATGTTTATTCCGACGAATGTGGTTTTACGAGTAGGTACCTACCAATCTCATTTTCTGCGCATGTTATTACTGTGAAATACTGTGCCGACATTAAATTTGGGCGGGATATAAGTAGGGTTTCGGGTTGAATTTTATAAATTATAACCTATATGTTATTCAGATATATAAGCTATATTACTACAAAGTTTCATCAAAATCATAACCAGCCGCTCATAACCAGATGTTCTCACTTGTCCGTAAATAATTGGTTAAGCGACTGGGCTCGCGGTCAGTTCATAGATGGGTGAACGCCAAAGTGGTTTAATTTCTAAGCGTCTCTGGGCTTCGGAGTGCACGTTAACCTGTCGGTCCCGGTTGTAGCCTTTAAGCAACAGTCGTTAAGCCTTGTCAGAGGCTTACTGGGCGGCTTGAACAACTCTGACATGACAACACTGTATTCTTGTTGAGAACTGTTACGGCACTTATTAGCGGCAAATAAATAAAAACTGAAAATAAGGGTACTAACAGTCTATTATAATAAAAAAAACAATGGAAAACAACGACAACAAAGCAATTCACTCCAATCATAATAATTAATCTCAAACCAATTCAATTACCTACGTACCTACTGTTGAAAAAAACCACGAGGAAGAGGTTGCTGTTTCTTCGCTCAGTCATATTTTGACGTAGATTTTACTCTGTGTTGAAATATTGATAAACGGGACAAATCGGGATAAGTAGCAATACGGGACGTTATACTTAAATATGGTGACAGTCCCGTATATACGGGACGTATGGCAACCCTATATTATTATATACAACATGTAACTTAATTAACGCACACCCTGAAAATAGTTTGTTCAGAATCGTTTACTGAATCGACTTATATCATTTTAAATATAGGTAATTTTTTATTCCAAAGTAATAAAAACTACGGAAATTATTGTCATATTAACTCTGTACAGTCAAAACAAATTGAAATTGACCGTAAGTCAAAGTAATAAGACTTTTAAAATCGCAGTTTTATTTGTATTAATACAAATACCATCATTCAATTCAAAATAAAGAAACATAAACTTTATTCCAAGAAACTAATTTAGTAAATAATAATGCATATACATTTTAAGTTAAAAATTCAGTGCATGTATTATGATTACAACATAATATTCTAATTGGGGTGTATGAGGGTGTGTGTTAATTACGTTACATGTTGTGTTGCAAATTTTTTGCCCCGATTTCATGCTAACTAATCATTATCAGCGTGATATCGTCCACAGCTGGCACATGGGCCACATAGGCCTCCATCAAAGGTTTCTATAATAATGTCATTTGAAGGCGTTTGCGTTTGTTTTGGAATAGCGTTCATACTAGTACACTGCTGGACTGATATATTCATATTCACTTATTTCGTAAAGCCAGTTTACTGACTGTACAAGATTAAATTGACAATAATTTTTGAATAAAAAATTACCTATACTAAAAATGAAAATAAATCGATTCAGTAAACGATTCTGAACAAACTATTTTCATGATGTGCGTTAATTAAGTTACATGTTGTATATAAGGTGCTGAAAACAGCCAAGTTATATAACACAGGCTCTTCAACCTGTACGTGAACGCACTGATAGAGGAGCTCAGCAGCACCCGTGTTGGTTGCCATATTGACAATGTTTGTGTCAACAATATTACTTACGCGGACGACATGGTGCTGCTGAGCGCCTTTGTGTGTGGTCTGACCAAGTTGCTCGGCATCTACGAGCGTAACGCGCGGGATCACGGTTTGCTCTATAACGCCAGGAAGAGTGAATGCATGGTCTTTCGGGCCAGGGGTCGGAGATGCCCGGATACTGTTCCAACTATTAAATTAAACGGGGTGACGTTAAAAAGAGTTGAACAGTTTAAATATCTCGGGCATATTGTGACCTCTGACCTGAGGAACGATGCGGACATTGATAGGGAGCGGAGAGCGTTGTCTGTGAGGGGCAATATGATCGCCCGCAGGTTTGCACGTTGCTCGGGGGCCGTCAAAATAACTCTTTTTAGAGCGTTTTGTACGTCTCTGTACACAGCCAGCCTGTGGGTGTCCTATACCCAAAAGCAGTACAGCGCTCTCCGTGTCCAGTATAATAATGTGTTCAGGGTGTTGTTTGGGCTGCCCCGGCACTGCAGCGCGTCGGGGATGTTCGCCGACGCCCGTGTTGGCTGTTTTTACACGACGATGCGAAAGCGGTGCACATCTCTGGGGCGCAGGGTCCGGACCAGCTCCAACACCATCCTGAGTATATTTGCGAACAGGTTTGATTGTCAGTACATTAATCATTGCTATATGGTAAATGTAATGACAAACAAACAATTGTCTGAAAGTTATTGTTAATAGTTTTAATTTTGTTTATATTATTTTTTGATATTTAATTTTGATTTAAATTTATATATGTAATTTTAATTTTAGATAATTTTAGATTTTAATTTAATTATGTATTTTTAATTTTAGATTTTAATTTTATGATTTTAATTTTAATTTGACATCACATTTTATATTTATTTTAATTGAATTTTGGTATTATGTATATTGTGTGTATGATCTGCCATTGATTGAAATAAATGGAATTATTATTATTATTATTATTATATACCGCAATTTTTAGCCCCGATTTCATGCAATTTCAACTAATCATTATCAGCGTGATATCGTCCACAGCTGGCACATAGGCCACATAGGCCTCCACCAAAGATTTCTATAATGATGCCAATTGAAGGCGTTTGCGTTCGCTTTGGTACAGAGTTGGGACTAGTACACTGCTGGACTGATATATTCACTTATTTCGTAAAGCCAGTTTACATGTCAATAATTGTTATAACAATAATCACAAAATAAAAATAAAATCCCAATAGAATTCAAATAAAAGTCCAACTAAAAACTAAAACAAGAGAAAGCAAAATAAAAATAAGATTATATTATGTCAATGTTAGTCGCTCACTTGGAATTCAATAGTTCGTTATAATTATAAAAATATTTGCTCAATAAGCCAGCGTTTGAGACGGTATTTAAAACATATTCACCCTTATTTAAAAACGAAGTCTAAATGAAATGAAATATGTTTATTTACCAGCCACATGAGACTTTAAAAAAGCGCTTGTAAATAGTCAGAACATGTTTGTAGTAATACAGTTATTATTTCTATTTACTTATTACAGGTATTTAGGTACACGGAATGTTAAAACATTTATACAATTTATTTTATAATGGTAGTGATATTTAACTAGCTTGTATCAAGTTATTGTCAAAGAGATTATGTTTAGGTTTAATTATTGAAATTTACATTTTACTACATATTGTCTGAATGGTTCTGTCTATATTAAGGTATGCATTCAGTATTATTATTATATATTTTTTTATTATTAATTATTATAAAGTAATTGAATCATTTAAAAATTACATAACGGCATCCGGTAACTTGTTGCATATAGTAGGGCCGATGACATGAGTGAGCTTAGTGGATTTGGCAAGAGAGCGTTTTACGGCTGTCAGCTGATTCGCGTGTCTCGTATTATACCTATGTGTATACTTCACCATGTGTCGTATCGATTTTTATGTTAGCTCTAACGTACATAGCTACTTGGAAGATATCAATGGATGGCAAGGTCATGATGCGAAGTCTCTTAAAGTGGGGTCTGGCAGAATCCTCGTGGGGTATACCGACAATTGCCCTGATGGCGCGTTTTTGCATTCTGAACGCCCGCTCCCATTCAGCGGCGCGCCCCCATAGTTCTGCGCCGTATTGCAGTTGTGTGTGAACTGTGGCAAAGTAGCATGTACGTGCTCCTCCTTGCGACACCACACGAACGACTACTACGCAGCGCAAAGCAAGCACTACACATAATAATATGATGATGATGATGTCCTCCAGGCCGAATTTCGACCACGGCGGCCAGTCTCAATGGAGTTTAGCCAATTGCGCAGGACATATTATAGTTCACAAGTGTGTGCGCAAACACAGGGGCACTTTCTATTCCATCACTCTCATGATTCGATGGGACGATTAGCGACACGACCGGAAAGAGTTCAGGTACAGGACCGACGGCTTTACATGCTCTCCGAGGCACGGGGGTATAATACCGCCAACTCCCAGACTTGGAGCTGATACTGAGAAATTTATTTTACGGAAATATCCCAAAATCACTTTCTGGCCCGACCCGGGATTTGAACCCAGGACCTCAATGTCTGCGGTTGAACACGCTACCGCTAGACCAACGAGGCAGTCAATATATATACATATAACATAGCTAAGAACCACCGTAAGGAAACTGGCTTTCAAATGAAAAAAAAAACACGAATACAATTTCTAGAAAACAAGTATATCCACAATCCGTAATCCCTACCAGACTTAAGAGCAGTACACTCAATGGGGCTGAGAAGGAAGGGTTCCGTAGCTATTCCGGCGTCATGCGACACCTATCTTTGTGGCCACTCTTGCTTATTGAGGGTAGATGCGAAGCCTTGAGCGTCTTAAGTGAAGTACCAAGGCGTCCATAAATGGTTTCAGGGAAGACTTCGACATGGTGTGGTACAAGCCCCCAGGTTAATAGCGGAATTAGGTTTCCCTCTGCGAGGTGCTTCAGTGTTGCACAGGGAGGGCACCTTAGCTCTTCCATATGTGCAGAAGAAGGCTTTTTATCTATATCTATACATATAATAAAATCGTAGGAAAGTCGAAACTGTACATTGAATATTTTTTTAAAAGGATACTTGGGAATTGATCTATAATCGATATCGAAGACAAAAATATAGTTTTTAGAATTTTTGTCTGTATATATGTCCGGGGTAAACTCAAAAAGTGTGTACTGCATGGATAATTTATAAAATTTAACGCAAGTAAAACCGCGGGGCACAGCTAGTAATTAATAGATATGTTAACTTAACACTTCAATGCGCGTCTACCTATTCCAAGCCTAATCCATCCCATATTCACAAGATGGAATAATCTGCGCACGCTCACGACTACTGTCGCTCATTGTTTGCCCCGTATAATGAGCCGGATGGACGGAAATAACTTTATTTATGAAGCTAAGGTAAGTAAAGGAGACAATACTGGTGTAGTTCCTATTGTTTTCTTTCTTATTTGAAACGTGAGGACTGACTTTAAATTTCTTGAGTCTATATTTCTATTACTTTATGTGAACTCCGAACGTAAACCGTAAGGGAGGCTCGCGTCGCGTATTAATGTAGAGCGAAAGTTGCACAAAATATCCCTAAAATGATAGGCCCTCTCTTGCATCTCCCCGCCAGTACAGCCCAGAGTCGAGGTTCGAACCTCGACTCTGGGCTAAAGTCGCAGTTTTATTTGTATTCATACAAATTCCATCATTCAATACAAAATAAAGAAAATTCCAAGAAACTAATTTAATAATGACAATGCGTATATACATGTTAAATTAAAAATTATGTGTATGTATTATGATTACAACATAATATTGTAATTGGGGTGTTTGAGGGGGTGCGTTAATTACGTTACGTGTTGTAGATAGATCAATACTTATATACATAGAAAACATCCATGACTCAGAAACAAATATTCGTGCTCATCACACAAATATTTGCACTTACCGGGATTCGAACCCAGGACCACCAGCTTCGTAGGCAGGAACACTACCAACTAGGCTACGGTGACCGTCAAACGTCTTCGGTACATCTGTCTTGCGTAGTCAGTAAGGTCGTATTTCATTATACAAGATTATCCAGTCCATCAGTATCCAGTCTGCCTCATTGGTCCTGGGTTTATATCCCGGGATAGGGTCTAAAAAGTGATATTAGAAATCCCTTTTGAGAAAACTTCTTAGTATCAGCCCAGAGTTGGCGGTATTAAAACCCTGTGCCTCTTAGAGCACATAAAGCCGTCGTCGGTCCTGTATCTGATCTCTTTCTGATCATGACGGCTAACCGTCCTATCGCATCTTAATAATAATAATAAGATCATGGGACATTATTCACACACTGCCATCTGATCTCGACCTAAGCAGGGCTTTTACTATGGAAACCAGATAACTGATAAACTACTTATACTACTTTTTTTTAACTACATACTTATAGATAATTACACACACACACAGACATGTTCATGCACACAAATATCTAGGTGGGAATCGAACCCACGACCTCCGGCGTGAAAAGCAAGCATTTGCCAACCACGCCAACAGACCTCAAGTAAGTGTGCACTATAATAAGTATTCCGCAGATGGCTAGTCTCGATAGAAACTGGCAGCTGTGGCCGAAATTTGCCCATGAGGACATTAGTGTCGCCGCACACGAGCCACGGGCCACAGCCACAACGGCGCCACGAGAAGCTAGACACAGCTACAGAAGTAGCTGAAGCGTGCAACAACCACTTGTGGCCGGTGGTTGCCACTTGGGATCGGTGGCTGCTACTTTTAACCTATGAATGTAGTATCATAAGGCTCTGCGCAAACGGGCCACCGACCACAGCCACGAGTGGCTGCCGCGTGCCACGTCTTTTGGTACCGCGCAAACGAAGGTGTTCGGTGGTTACTACAATTTCTAACTCTCCTGCTGTAATTTCACGAAGGATTAAGCAATAAGTTGCCACTGGTGGCGTGTCGCAGCCAGTCAGCCGCGAGTGGTCGCCACTCGCTACGCGTGTGCGGCGTGTCCATACTAATTGTATGAAAAATCTCGTGAACTCTTTGTCGCTAGCCACCAGTGGCTGCCACTGGTGGCCCGTTTGCGCTGAGCCTAATGGACTCAGACGAAGAAGGCTTAATTGCACTGCTTCTGATAAGAAAACACCATAGAAGAAGACGAAACCGTAGTTATTGGATACATCCAATTTTAACAAATGTACACAAGTGTAACTAACGAGCATTTCGATAATCTTTTAAACCATCCAAAAAAGTTTTTAAACATTTTCGTTTAAGTATAGCTACGTTTTGGGAACTACATGCTCTATTATATACTGGATTAATTTGTGTCGGATTTTAGCGGCCGGTACGAGCCACAGTAAGCGAACAGCGACGATTAGAAGAGTGTGGCGGCCACCGGCGTCAACCGTGGGCGGCGAGTCCATACAAAATGTACGAAAATTATAGGAAACTAGCTGTGCCCCGCGGTGTTACCCGCGTTAAATTTTATAAATTTTCTTTGCCATAAACCTCACGGAGCCCGAGATCTTTCCAACGAATGCAAAACCGTGGAAATCGGTTCGTGCGTTCTGGAGTTATAGCGTCAGGAAGGAAAACCCGACTTATTTTTATATAGTAGATATGCCAGTGGCGGCGTTTTGTGGTTGTGGCAAGTGGCTCGTGTGCGGGAGCCCTTATATCGACGTCACGTCGACTGTACTAACGTATTACGAAAGTGCATTAGGTTGAGGCTATTCCAGGTTACTCGACTATAAATAGCTTTCTGAGTAACAATACTGTGAAGTGTTTGGCTCCAAACTTCGTTGCTCGATATAATAAAGTGACTTGCTGACGATGCGGACACAAAATATTCGATATTAGATAATAGACAATGTGTTCGATTTGACACTTTTTGATTTGAATATTTTTCTTTTGACAATTCGGCCACCAATTTAAAAAAAAAACTTTCAACGATACATTAACCATAAAGTCTAGCTTATAGTTGAAACTTTATTTTTAGCCGACTGTGTCAGAAGAAGGGTAATGTTTTTCGAGTGTATTCATGTGTGTATAGCTCAAACGGCTTGACATAAGAGGTGTGGTTGAATTTAATGAAATTAGGAGGGGTTGTTATTTATTATCTACAAAACGGGAAATACAAGTATCACAATATCTAAATTAAATTCGACTATTGGGATTATTTGATAAGTGTAATTTTATAAAGATATTGGGATAATTATTTTTCTCTTTTCGTTCATTATAAGCAATCGGATGTTTTGTTTTTATAATAATAATTTCATTCGGTAAAGGTAAAAAATATTTTTTAACCGAATATATTAATTAATTATATGTTTTTAATAATTTATTTTACACATTAAAATTAAATTTTCTTGATGCAATTTTGAAAACATGTGATTTGATTTGGGCCATGACTACTATTCTAATAACAACCTCTTTTACGAAAAGCCTGCCTACTAAGTTACAGAGTGTTCCAAAGCTAGTATACATGATATTAATAACAACAAACAAGGATTTCCTACCCCATCTGTGTTACGTCCGCCAATTAGTAGATTACAATTCTGTTTTAATAATCGTCAACGACCAAAAAAATTAAGTGATACTATTTATTTCTGAAAAACGTCTTTCATTTTAAATTACATAAATAGTGCTTTATCATGTTAGGCGAATAACGTCCAATGTTGGATAAAGGCCTCCCAAAGATTTCCACAATGGAATTGTGTCCAGCATTTGTAGGTATATGCCATAATAAGACTCTAGAGACAGGAACCTCCTGACAATGCGAGCCGGGTCCATAGGCACCGCTTTTTGGATCTAGTTCTTGACCCAACCGCCTAATGTCAGCCTCTTTAGGTGTTTTTCGAAGCTTTTTGCTATTAATCCATTAGCAGAAACGACTATCGGTACAATGATAGCTGAGTCAACATCCCACATGCTGACAATCTCCCGCGCAAGATCCAAATATTTAATTTCTTTTCTTATTCAGCCTTCAAAAGATTGTCATCATGCGGGATGGTAACATCAACCATCACTGTGCAGCGTTTTTGTCGGTCTATCATCACAATATCAGGTTTGCTGGCAATCACAGTCCTGTCTGTAAGGATAGATCGATCCCAGTATAATGGCCACGCTTGGCAGACAGGTTCGTGATCGCAGTATGATGGTCATAGAGTACAGACGCCAGCACCCCAATCTGTCTTTCCCCAATTGAAAGTAAACCTTATGCTTATGTGATAAAGTAGAAAATCCATAAACGAAATTAGACAGATTGGGGTAGCTGGATGTGCTGGCGTCTGTACAAAGGGAGACGCTGCTTCCCGTACTCTGATAGATATTACCTCGGGATGACTTCTACACCCCCACGGGATAAGATGGGGCGGCGATATTTTCTAACAGCCACACAGCATTTTTAGGGTTCCGTAGCCAAATGGCAAAAAACGGAACCCTTATAGATTCGTCATGTCTGTCTGTATGTCTATCCGTCCGTATGTCACAGCCACTTTTTTCCGAAACTATAGGAGCTATACTGTTGAAACTTGGTAAGTAGATGTATTCTGTGAACCGCATTAAGATTTTCACCCAAAAATAGAGAAAGTATAATAATTTTAGACATAGAACTGAAATTTTTAAATTTTTTTTTCATCGTACCCATACATGTGGGGTATCTATGGATAGGTCTTCAAAAATGATATAGAGGTTTCTAATATCATTTTTTTCTTAACTGAATAGTTTTTCGCGAGAGACACTTCCAAAGAGGAAAAATGAGTGTGTCCCCCCCCCCCTGTAACTTCTCGAAAATTGGTTTGAGGGACAATCAACTTTTAAAGTGCTCCTTTCAATGGATTGAACAAGATTTTTTTGAAAATATATTTTTACATATTTTAATAAACTTATTGTACCATCACCAAGGAAATTCATTGAATTTTATGTTTTTCGTAGTAGCTGCGAAGTTTTTGTTATATTTTCGGATATTTTTTATACTTTATGATTATGGATCTCTCGCGTTACTAAAATTAGGACTTTTTATTATGGAGTAAAACACAACATATTACTTATACAAATTGTATTAGTGGTAAGAGATAATCAAACAGTAGATATTAATATAATCAGACTTTATTTTTCATTATCTTATCACATAATAAATGATGTTTTAAGGTCTACGGTGTTACCATAACCATTGCGACAGCATATTTTTTTAAATAATCATACTTGAACATAATCAGTATTAATAATTATATAATATGACAACAAGCAGGTATTAAGGTTTACATTTTGTTAGTTTTTATGTATAAATGAGTGAAAATCTTGTAACAAACTACCAAAACAAAATCGAAAAGGTAGGGACATTTAGTAACGCTAGAGAAAACTATTTGGTAACAACAGAGAATGTGTTGAAAATCCGCATGTTAAAAATAAATGAGATCTAAGGCCTAAAAGAGATCTAAGAAACCATTATAAAATAAAAGCAATGAAAAATATCTTCTCAAATAACAAATACTTAATATAACCTTCTTCATTATTTTCTAAACTAATATTTGGCGAGTAAGATCAACATAAAATTAAATTTTTGATTTTAAATTTTGTAAGAATCTGCGTAAATGTTAAGGAGTAGATCACCAACTGCGATTTTAGAATTTTCTTCATTGTAACTTGAACAAGGTTGTTCATCATCAGAAGAATATATCGTCATATCAGCCGAAACACGCCTACTGATGGACAAAGGCCTCCCCGAAAGATCGCCACAATTACCGGTCTTGCGCTATCCGCATCCAGCGACCATGGGTCCATTTTGTAGAGGGCCTGCCTACGCTGCGACTTCCGGATTGTGGTCGCCACTCGAGAACTTTTCGGCCGTCGGTTCTACGAGCTATGTGCCCTGCCCACTGTCACTTGAGCTTCCGTAAGTCATCACTGGTCGAAGACTTTAGACTTGAGACACGGCGGTATTTGGGACGAGAAGATGTTACGTAGCTTACCGAACGCTGCCCAGCCGAGCTGGATTCTACGAATGACCTCCTTCTCAAAGTTGGACCTAATTAGTTGGATGATCTTGTCCTAGGTAAATATAGTTCTCTACAATTTCGAGTGCAGTCTCCAACCTAAACTAGAGTGGGGGATTCATGGATGTTTCAGACCCACTTGTTGAGAGACTCTGCTGACGCCATCGAGCATTGTACCGAGGTTTTTAAAGGTCTCAGCCATGACATTGATGCCAAAGCCTTCCTATTCCAGAAGCTTGAAGACATCTTCCAATGCAGCGGTGAACAGTTTCGAAGATATGACATCTCCCAGTCTCAAACCTCGCTGCAAGTGGATAGGTTTCGATTTCTGGTCCTGGAGTCGCATAGACATAGTAATTAGTAGCGTATTCATACAAACACTTTAACACGGTATTCGATTCCTTTGGAGAAACCTCATTACGGCCCAGGTTTCGATTGAATCCGGGGTTTTCTCATAGTCCACAAACGCTAAGCATAATGGCTGGTTATACTCCTCGGTCTTCTGTACAACTTGCCGCAGCGTATGTATGTGGTCTATGGTACTAAAGCCTTTACGGAAACTGGCTTGTTCGGGAGGCTGGAAGTCGTCAAACCTGCGTGCGAGACGTTTTGTAATGAATCTCGAAAACAATTTGTAAACATGGCTCAGCAGTGTGATGGGTCTGTACTTCTTCGGGAGGGTTTTATCACCCTTTTTGAAGAAGAGCACCGCCACACCTCTGTGCCATGCTTGTGGCGTTTGACCTTCTGAGTGACGGAGTTAAATAACTTTTGAAGGGCCCGTAGGATTGGTGTACCACCCGCCTTTAGAAGCTCTGCTGTAAATCCATCAACACCAGGCGTCTTGTTATTCTTAAGCTGTTTGAGAGCCATTCTAATGTCGTACAGGCTGACGTCCGGGATGTCTTCGGTAAAGTGTTGGGTTAGTCGTGCTCTGGGAATATACCTCTTCATATATATTTTGCGCCTCTTATTAGTAATGTCCTTTGGTGAACTTGAGATCAACCAAGGGTTCATCATCGTCCAAAGATTTAGCTGTTTGTCAAGATTGGTGAGCATCATTATTGACCGTACCATCCATCATAGGAGTGAATATAAAAATTTTCATCATTTTCTGTGATTTTCCGCATTTCTTCAATCGTAATTTCAGGTCTCCGAAACTTGGCGGTGTATTTTCCAAAACTCTGTTTAACATATTTTTCGTTATTTTCTTTTGGAGTCAAATCTTTGACTAATCTTTATGTTTCGGGTAATCGTTCCCTTGGCTTTCTTTTTGCCTCTTCGTAACTCTCGGAATTATTTTCCAATCGTATAAAGTTTCTGTTTTTCAGCCGCACTAATTGACAATACAGTTATTTAAATATTTAGTTCAAATATTTTAAAAATAATAGAAAGTTGACGTTATTATTACGAATAAAGACGAATTATTATGATTGAAATCGGTATCACCTTTGCCATACATTCTCTAAAGTTACCTACAACGCCAGAGAAATTTACAGAAACGCGGGGGAAAAAGTAACAGAAAATCGATTATAAATTCACATTTACGGAATGGAACGAAATGATAGTGGTCTAATTTTAAAATTAGAGCAAATAGGCTTTAAATTTTAATAACAAAAGCAACTAACTATAAAATCTTACCCAAATCTATGTCGTAACTTAGTAGAGCGGTAATAAAACCACGCACACCTCTTGAGAGCTTGTCGCACAGTGACGGCCGACCTGTGAGACATTAATCTTGCTGCGGCTTGCCAACGTAGTTAGAGACAATCACTCTCGCTAATAACTAAAGCTTAGAGCTATTTCTCGAGAAATTTTGGAATTTTTTCATATAACGCAGTAGAATTGATGTTTTAGATTCTCTTTGGGGACAAACACTTAAAAAAATAATAATGTACGTTATAATTAAAAAAATATGTATCAACTGTCTTTTTAGCTAAGCTTACTCCAATAGCTATCTAATAAAAATATTAAAAACCTATGTCTCTAAGCAGCTAAGCCGAAAAAAAGGCAAATGTTTGTTGTGACCCATACCTGGGGACATACTGTTTTTGTACGAATATCGACAGTGTTCCCCTGCGTTTTTACAAAAAAGCGACTAATAATTTAAAAAGTTGTACATATAAACATAGTAACATAACATCTAAGCATCTTATTCCATAATATAACAACAATATTTACAAAATATTCAAATTTAGTATTGTTTTTGGATTTTAATTTCATAGGGACACGAAAGGAGTACTTTAAAAGTTGATTGACCCTTGAACGAGATCAAGTAAGTAGTTTTTTTTAATGCGTCATAAATCGTGAACAGCAATTTACCTTTCATTTAATCAACTGAAATACTTGCTGCTGCGGAACCCTTCATGGGCGAGTCCGACTCGCACATGGCCGGTTTTTTTATCATACACAGAATGATTGGATTTGATTCGGCTTGTAGATATAGAATATGAACTAGGTACTTTGTTAACTTCTATCTAAATAAGTAGGCCAAGTTCAGGCCGACAGATATTGTTATCGCTAATGCATCATAGCATCTGTATAACAATATATTTACATTAAAATTGATAGCGCTCTCTGAACTTGAATATATGTACAGACGCCAGCACATCCAGTTACCTCAATCTGTCAAATTTCTTTTAAAGATTTCGACCTTTATCACATAAGCCATTAGAGAACTTTTGACAAATTGGAGTAGCTTAATGTGCTGGCGTCTGTACACAAGCGGTGATAACACTATTCAGTCCTAAATATATAGAAACACGTAAACTAACTCATAATGCTAGCTCCCACAGCATCCTGAGTGTATTGTGTGATAGATGGGACAGCCCCATGCTGGCTCACTGGATACGGCTGCACACGTAGGTGTCAGTCGTATCAAGTTTTGTATAAGAGTGTCTTTTACTAACAGTAGGTTAAGACTTTTACTAAACATATATGGATCTTGTAATTTGATCTGAAATAAACTGATTAATATTATTATTTAATAAAATGTACAAAAATCAGACACACTTTTGGAATCATGATATTACTATGGATTGACGAATATGAGGGCCGGTTGGCAATGTCGCATGTCGTTGCTTCGATTCCCAACCAGGACAGATATTTGTATGCATGAACATCTCTGTTTGTCCTGAGTCTGCGAGAAATTATCTATATATAGGTAGGTATATTTTTTTACAGAAGAAAATACTAAATGTAATAAACTCTGCTTATTTTGGGATCAGATGGCCGTGTGTGAATAATGTCCCAGGATATTATTATTATTCTTATTTAGATAAGATTGGTTTTTAACCGACTTCATAAAGGCGATGAGTATTATTAGGGTACCAAGGGGGCTCTATAACCAAGCCTCCGCTGTCCGTCTGTCTGTCTATCTATCTGTTAGCAAGCGGAACCACAATAAGTAGACAGTACAAATTTACATAAGTTTAAAAATGAAAGATCTCGATGGTACGATTCCCTTCGTGCGCGACTCCAAATCGTACTTGACCGGTTTTGTTTTCGTTTACATCCCAATACAATATCTTGGGAAAATACTGTATTGGATACTATACAGTTCTACTGAAAAATCCTACGGTAAAAATAGTGAGTTTTTTTTCTAGTCCTACGATATAATTTTTTGCTTAATTTGACTGCACGTGTGGCGCAGCGGCTAAGACAGTCGCCTCGCAGCTTCGTGTCGCGGGTTCGAGTTCGGGACCGGACAACTATGTGCATGACTCATAAATAGTTGTTCTGTCTCTGGATATAATCGCGACGCAGGGATTAGATTCCCTGTGCGGGATATTTCTAAACAAATAAAAATGTGTTACTGAATAGTAATAGAAGTAGTGGGACTCTTCTTAGCAGCAATATAAGTTCATTGCGTATTGCTATTCATTTAAAAGTGGACCCGGGTTGGAACCCAAGATATATGGATCGCCATCGCTTAAACAGTGAGACAGTGACTTTAGTCAAATTAACTTAATATAAAATTTATTTATTTATTTATTAGGTCAACCAACGATTGCTTACACAATTTATAACATATGGTACAGACACATTTAGATATTTTCTTTGTGCAACCAATTATAGGGTAACACCACATGCAATAATATAAAGAATAGGTACGTGAACAAAATATATAAGTAGGTACAACAACCAAGTGGTATATACTTTTTCTATCTACCCAATTCCAATTTTATGCCACACCAAAAAGTTCCCATATTAACATCGCTTTTATCGACACAAAATATTGAACAAAAGGCTACAAGATATTTATTGAGAACCGACGAGGGTTTTGAAGTTTCGTTTGTAAGGGAATTTCAGATACTTATAGCTAATCCGTCGATATCAGGGTTAGCAGACATAAGTATTCTTGGGGCTTTGTCAAAATTCAGATCAGACATATACATAATTTTTGCAACGAAGTTCTTTAACGCGTTGACTGGTATAAATCTTCACTTAAGGGTCAAACTTATAACAGTTCTTCATCTGTGACTCCATTTCACCCTTATCACAAATTATATTAATAGATATACATATTATTTAGTTGTTCAATGTAGTTAAAGTATAACATTAAGTTCTAATGTTATTTAATGTAAAAGGCACGATGGGGTTGGCATACCTGTTAGATAAAAACCCCCAAATAAAAAGAGAGTTGAAAACAAAAAAAAAGGATCATACTTCAGCACTCATCCATCTTACTCGCACATTATGATAAGTTTATAAAACAAGCCTAATACACTTTCTAAAGTTGTGCATCGGATAATATATGTATGTACTGACGCCAGCACATCCAGCTACCCCAATCTGTCAAATATCTTACAACTTTATCACGTAAGAATAAGGTTCACTTTCAACTGGGGAAATTTGACAGATTGGGGTAGCTTGATGTGCTGGCGTCTGGGCCTACAGGATTACTTCTAAAACACCAACAACGTCGTAGTACTAGATAGTCAACACCGCAACAAATTTTGTTCTACAACTTTCGATAATTGGTTAGATATTATTTTCATACAAAAATAAATATTAATTTAATTTCCCGCTTAAATGTTTATAACCCTGCGAGCATCGCAAAGACATGCGCACACGCGAGCGAGCTCAACGTCTTTCGAGCGTCGTCCTTTCGTTTATGAATGAAACATAGACCTACAAATGTCACGATATTACAACAAATCATTTAAAAACATTTTCCTTAATTCATTCATATATGAAGTTATGCCCGAACTCGTAGAACAAAAGTTGTTGCTTATAATATTAGCAATCTAGTCCTGCGAGGTTGTTGGTGTTTTACAAACAACCCTGTGTATGTGACAATATAACTATTCTAAAATATTCAGCGCAAGTTTTAATTTTGATTTTTTTTGTAAGGATAAATATGGGGAAAACTGATATTTCTTTTGGTTAGTAAAAAGATATAAAATTTAAACATTGTTCCGAATATTTTGTAATATTAATCACATAATATTTATATTACTTACCTGCTTGAACAACTGTGACACAGTAGTGTCACAGTAGTGTGTAGTAACGCACTAGGGGTAACTATTTTCCATACGACCAAGAAGAAGAATCACACAATACAACTAATAATACTCTTTCCTCGAAAGTATTGACAGTAAATTCATATCCTATTAAACATCTGAAATACAATCAAGAGTCATAGACCTTCTTTCCTCTTAATGGAAATGGATAATGGACGTGGATATTCGCACGCACACATAATTACACGCAAATATGTAAGTGTAGATGTGTGTATGCGAGTATCAAAATTCGAGCAAGCGAGCATTGAGTGTGGTCGGTGGTAAACATCAATACTGAACGCGTGGAATAATGCTTTTATTTCAAATGATACGTTAACTTATTTATTTTATAATAATAATATCCCGGTACATTTTTCACAAACGGCCATCTGATCCCAAACTAACGAGCAAGTGGGTCACCTGATGGTAAGTGATCACCGCCGCCCATGGACACTCGCAACACCTGAGGAGCTGCAAATGCGTTGCCGGCCTTTAAGAAAAGAATAGGCTCGCTTCTTGAAGGTTGCCATGTCATACCGGATCGGAAATACCTCCGCAGCTAATTGATTCCACAGAGCGGTAGTGCGCGGCAAAAAGTTTCTTGTGAAACGCACAGTGGTGGATGACCATTCATCCAGGTGATAAGGATGAAATTTCCACTTTTGACGAGAGGGTCTGTGGCGGAATGTGGCGGCAGGTATAAGCTCGAACAATTCCTCTGAACACTCCCCGTGATAAATGCAGTAGAGGACACATAGAGACGCCACGTCTCTCCGCAGGGTAAGAGGATATATTGTGCCTCATTTTCAATATCCTGCATAATCCTCTGTCCCTGTCCTATCTGCGAGAGCAGTTTTCTTTTAAATATCCAAGTGATGCTCTGTGTAGATCTCATCTGAAATCCGTCCTAAAACTTACCATCCATAAAACAGATTTTTATTCCTATTCCTTTACTGCTCATGCAGTCAAATTGTGGAACTCTCTTCCCTTCAAAGGAGTAGTGAAAAATCACTATCTTTCAATTTCATCCTCATAGAATGTATTTTTAGTATTTAGTTTATTGTTAAGTCTCAATTTGATATATTTATATGTATATGTATTTAAGTATATATGCAATTATTAGTATGTAAGTGTATTATAGAGCTACACACATTATTATACTTAGCTGTGTAAAATTTCTCCTGTCGCGGGTCTTATGGAAGAAATTTCTTGCGAAATAAGTAGCACCTTTGTACTATTATACATTTCTTCGTACTTTTGTCTATTTATTGCATGTTTTGTAAAAAAAGAAAATAAAAATACAATCAGGTACCTGGCTGATTCGGTAAAGGTGGTAAAGGTGCTTGTACATCCTATCAGGAAATATAACCGTGGCTATCCTTGTCACGGTTAGGTACCATCAAACTTTGTCAAGGTCAAAAAGCTGAAGAACTAAGACCTATTATTTTTAATAAAAAATCTATCCTCGTCTATAAGCAAAACTGTATAACAATACTGTGAACAAGACTTATCAAACCAAAACACGTTCTTCAACGTGCATCGCATTTTAAAGTAAAATCTGTATCCTAATCACAGTAATCAACCTAATATAATGTAAATTAGCTTATCAAAGCCTCCGTCAACGTCTAAATAAAAGCTTGTTGGATTACAGGTATAATTTGTATGCAGCATGTTTCAGAGAATTAAAATAGTACTAACAAAGCAAAGTAGTTCCTCATGTAAAATCAGCCATGCGACATTTAGACGCGGGAACGTGTTTAATTCCCTTCAAACTATCCTGCTCACACAACAATGATTTTCCTCCCTGTCCTGCTCACACCTAGTATAGATGAGGTAAGCGCGGACCATATTTTATATTACTGGGGTTTTCGCCGTCGCTTCGGTGCCTAGTTTTGAGTGCCCTGTTGTTGGACAATTTTATTTATTTATTTATTTATTATTCATAAAACAATTTACATTGTATCTGAATTGTGATTACAAATAAGTGCATTAATCAAAATTAAATATATGAATTACATTAACATAGGTCAGGTACAAGTCAAACATATAATAGAATAAAATTATAAAACATTAAAAACAGTCAACATAACATAAATAAATCTACGCATAATCATTACAATAGTCAATTTTTTTCACAATTGTCATGTACAAAATCAGTCACAGAGTAATAACATTTTTTAATTAGGAAACGTTTTAGCCTTATTTTAAATAAATGTGTGTTATATACAGTCTGTTCCAAGTTGTCTGGTAACTTATTAAATAATTCTGTTCCCTGGTACTCAGTAGAATGTTTCACAATATTTAGTTTAGGCCCAATTTTATTTTTAATAGTCTTTCTACGGGTATTTTCTCTAATTTCTCTTTCTTGCTGAGTTTCATATTTGTGTATATATTTTGAGAAGTTACTCAAGACACATAGGATATATAAACCTGGTACTGTTAGTATATCTAATTTTATAAAATATTCCCTACATGATTCCCACTATGGTATTTTTACTATAGTTCTTACAGCGCGTTTTTGGAGGACGAATGCTCTTTGACAGTTGTAACCATAGCTATTTCCCCAACACATTATGCTGTATCTCAACCTGGACTCCACCAAACTATGATATACAACTTTCAGGTGTTTAATGATTATACCTTGGAACTTACATCTAAATTAAGAGCCATCTAACAAAATGGGTTCGCAATTATTTTATGAACGCCTTTTTTGATGGCTATACCGCGCATGAATGCTCAAATTGACGAAAATGTTATGTATTAAATATAAAGGTAATATAAGGAAAATTAATATAAGTATGTCAGAATTATGCTCAGGGAGTTTAGGTTATAAGCATTGTGGGGGCAAAGAAAATTATCTTTCAGCTGATGTGATGATGATGAGGTATTTAGAAATATACAATTATGATTCTTCTAAGCCCGAAGACTTACAAAGCTGAAGTGGCAGTGGGCGAGGCACGTAGAAAATAGAGTTGGGGCAGAAAGGTTCTCGAGTGGCTACCACGAATCGGGAGACGCAGCGTGAACAGGCCACCTACAAGATAGACCGATGATCTTGCGACCCGCTGGAAACCGCTGGATACGGATAGCGCAAGACCGGAAATTGCGGAGATCTTTGGGGGATGCCTTTGTCGAGCAGTGTACCTCTTTCGGCTGATATGGTGATGTATTTGGAAATATATAGTATGTTTGTACACTTGAACAATTCCGACACTAGGGTAACCACTGCCCATACGATAACGTAAGTGAAGTAAAATGGTCTAACAAAATGTGACCTCGAACTTAATACCATTCTGTTATATAAGAGTGTGTAAATAATATATTTTCAGTTTACACATTTCGTTTTCTTAAAGTGATTCGGACGTAATGGAAAAATGGAGTTGTTTACTTGCCCACTATTTAGCAAGTTTGGGTTTTATGGAGCAATACTAAATATGTAACATGAGATTTTCTTGTTACCGTGTGACGTTTTCGCTATGTTTACTAGACATCATTTTAGTGATAATCGTCTAGAAATCAGAATTGTTTCAAAAATAATGCTTATTTTTAGACCACGGCGAAGTCAAAGTAAAACCGAAACTGTGATTTTTTATGCATGTTATTATTGCGCGCGCCATTATTGTTTTAATGGACAGGTGCTCTACCGGCTAAGTCACCGAACATCGATTTCTTAAATGGCGTTCAAATAAATAAAGGTTAAAAATGACTTAATCGATCGTTAAATCGGCGTCCATCAGCACATGTGACGTCATAAATGCTCCGGAACCGATTTTCAACGTCGAAGCCGATTTAACGATTGATTAAGTCATTTTTAACCTTTATTTATTTGAACGCCGATCACTATGCCGATTGTCGGTGACATAGCAGTCACCCCTGGGGCGCTACTTATCGCGATCGTGATCGGCGTTCAAATAATAACGGTAAAAAATTACTAAAACATTCGTTGATCGGGTTTAACGTTGAAAATCGATTACGGACCATTTATGACGACACATATGCTCATGGAAGCCGATTGAACGAATGATTTAATAATTTTTAATCTTCATCCATTTGAATTATGATTACGAACGCGATAACCGGCGAATTAAAAAGGCGGTAGCCCAAGAGTTGACATGTTATGGCCGACGGACCCTATATTCTGAAAATGTGTTGAGTAACTAATTTGATGTGAACTAATATTATTCGTCGGGCTCTTGTCACCGCCGGCGTCCCAGCTGTGTTGGAACCAAACGGTTTGGCACGCGACGATGGCAGGAGACCAGACGGGATGTCGTTGCTGCCTTGGAAGTTGGGTAGGCCTTTGGTGTGGGACGCGACATGCGTTGACACCCTAGCCCTATCACATCTTCCAAGTACCAGTGCGGCGGCGGGCGCTGCTGCTGCCTGTGCGGAGACTCTCAAGCAGCGCAAATATGGTGATTTAATAGGAAATTACATATTTGAGCCGTTTGGGGTCGAAACGCTTGGAACGTGGGGTCCGAGTGCCTGTGGTCTCTATCGCCAGATTTCGAAGCGTTTGGTTGAAGCTTCCCGTGACCAGAGGGCTGGCTTTTACTTTGGCCAAAGAATTAGTTTAGCTATACAACGTGGTAATGCAGCCAGTCTTCTGGGCACGTTTTCTCATGGCCTCGATTCGGAGGAATGCTACGACGCCATCTGTAGTTAGTTTTAATTTATTTATGTAAATACTTTTTCGTAGATTTAGTTTTTCTTTCAATTAAGTAAATCTTACAACTTATATTAGTTTACTGACCTAATTTGATGTGTAATATTTACACGTTGTATGTGCTGAGTGACGGTAACACTAATGATGCGCAGTACCTACTGTAAAACGCAGTATACACTGTATGAACTTTAATAGCCTTCGGTGATTACCGTGCTTAGGTAACGACATATGAAAGTAAGGTTTATTGTCAATATTTTAAAATATCTAAAGTAAAAAACCCTGAGCTGTGGCCCGTACCCCACAAGGGAGCCCTCAAGTTTATTAATATTAGCTAAATTAAGCTAGTTGAGAGCCTTCTGCGCTAGCAAACTGCTCGTTGTCTTCAATTCTTTAATTTTAATATAATTGTACTACATTTTAAAATAATAGCCTAGTAACTTGTTATGTATTTGAAATATTAAAGTATTTGAGGATTTAAATAATCTATATATATATAAAAATCAATGCCACTTTTCGTTGTAATGTTATAAATAACTCAACAACGCCTTTACCAATTTGGCTAATTTCAGTCTTGAATTATTCGTGGAAGTTCAGGGAAGGTTTGTACGTAGAGAAAATGTTAAAAAAGTCTTGAAAAAGTGTAAAATCAACATATTTCTATACTCCCATGTACAAACAATTTGTACTAATACTTAAAAGCGTAGCGAAGCACGTACCGGGCCGCTAGTATGTGATAAAAACAGACCGCACAGACGGACGAATTCAATTTTTTGTTACTTTAATACTGTATTCGACTAGGTATGTTTATGTATTGCATTGGGTGATTGACAAGTACAAGTGTATGTTAATACCCAAGTGCTGAATTTTAATTATTGCAAACTGCCATAGCTAACGACACTCCGAGACATATGAAATAATTGAATCGGTTGAAATAATAATTAGTCATTGTCTTTCATTTTATATTCGACCGAGTGACACAATCCAATACTTAAGCTAATCAACCATTAAATACTAAACAATTATGCCGATTGCTGTACCTAAGACGCAGTATACTTACACTCTATGAGCTTTAATATCCTTCAATGATTGCAATGTTAGGTTAAATTGTAATAGAAGTTATATTACTCCGGTATTGAACAACATTTCAAGGTATTGCTTATGGTAAATATTTATAATTATGTTAAACACTGCCACAGTTAACGACACTCCGAGACATATTTAATCATTGAATCGGTTGTAATAATAATTAGTCATTGTCCTTAATTTTATATTCGAACGAATGGCACAATCCATTACTTAAGCTAATCAATCAATACAACAATACAAGTACTAATTAATTATGTCGAGTGCATCAGGCATTACAGTGTTCTGGTAAAATAATAATAGTAGGTATTCACCATAGCCTAGTTGGTAGTGCCTACGAAGCTGGTGATCCTGGGTTCGAATCCCTGTAAGTGCAAATATTTGTGTGATGAGCACGAATATTTGTTTCTGAGACATGGATTTTTTCTATGTAAGTATTTATCTATCTATACATCGTCGCCCAGTACCGATAGTACAAGCTTTGCTTAGTTTGGGGCTAGGATGATCTGTGTGACATTGTCCCTAGATATTATTATAGATATTATTATTTAATTTATATTACTCCGGTAGTAAACACCATTTCAAGGTGTTGTTTATGGTAAATATTTGACTATACTCCGAGACTTAGGTAATTAGTAATTGAATTGGCTGAAATAATAATACGTTGTTTCCTTTCATTTTATATTCGAATCCAATACTTAACTAATCAATCATTAAAGAATAAACTTGGTGCGGTAGTTAGAATTTAAAATATCTTTTTTTTTATACTGAATCACGTAATCTATACATATAATAAATCTGTAGAAAAATAATTTTTGTACATCAAAAGAAAATCCAAAAAAAATAGCCAGGGTATTAAAGAACAACCAATAGAACCCATTTCCAGCCTTTTTAGAATTTTTGTCTGTTTGTCTGTGTGTCTGTTTGTCTGTTTGTCTGTTTATATGTTCGGGTATCACGTAAAATATACTAAAGCAATGTAGATAACTTTTATACACAACGATTGAGCGTAACTTGAGGTAACATTTAGTTTTTGTTTTATTGCAATCGGTTCAGTCTATCAAAAGATATTAGATTTTAAAGTAATCATGAAGAACAATAACACACATTTCATTACTTCAAGATGAACTAATGTTTATAGTTGAGCTACCTAACTGTCCGATAGATGTCATTGTGCATATTATGACATATCTTTTCTGAATGAACTAGGTTGTTAGTTGATTTTTGTTTCGATAGATGTCGTTGTGCATTTCTTTTGACTCGCGGTGTTAAGATTTGCCCGTGTTTGCTGATTGCATGATTACGTAGGGTTTTGAATGTACTGAATTGTTTCGAAATAAGGTCTTGGTTGCCTAGAAGTATTTCGTTGTCCAAATATTGGTTATTAAAAAAATCTGTTTTCTTTGGGCAAATTGAATTATGTAGAAGGTTGGATTTATTATAATTTAATTTTAAATTATTGATAGTTGATTTTTATTTCGATAGATATCGTTGTGCTTGATAGTTGAATTTTGTTTCGATAGATTTGTTGTGCATTGCTTTTGACTCGCGGTGTTAAGATTAGGGCTTTGAACGTTCCGAATTGTTTCGAAATAAGGTCTTGGTTGGCTAGAAGTATGTCGTTGTCCAAAATTGGTTATTAAAATATTCTGTTTTCTTTGGGCAATTTGAATTATGTACAAGGTTGGATTTGTTATAATTTAATTTTAAATCATAATGTCAGTCGATCGAAAGTTTGTGCTGTCGATTCGTTTGTAACGCGAATGTACAGACGATTCGAATTTTATTGAGCCTGTCCGATTGAATGTATTTGAATATAGTAAATTAACCCTGTCTCTCATAATTTTCTCAGCACAAATCTATATACCTACCTATGTAAAAGAGGAAACTGACTGACTGACATATCAACGCACAGCCTGAACGGCTGGGGTTAGAGACTTGAAATTTTGTCGGTAGGTACTTTTATGACGTATGCATTCACTAAGGAAGGGTTTTTGGAAATACTAACCCTAAGGGGGTAAAATAGAGAATGAAAGATTGTATGAAAATCCGTCATTTTTGTAGTTAAAGGCATTGAAACTGATATTTAGTAGTTCAGCTAAAAATAAAAATTTATATTTTAGAATTTTTGTAAATTCCACCCCAAGGGCGTAAAATAGGGGATGTAAGTTTGTATGAAAAGTGTGTAATTTTTTAAGTGAAAAGCATGAAAATTGGTATGGCCTTTCCGTTAAAAATAAAAATATGTATTTCAGGATTTTAGGAATTTCCACCCCTAAGGGCGTATAATATTAAAAAATAATATTTCAAATTCCTCAGAACCATTATAGGTATACCCACACGCAACATACATCCCCTATGTATGTTGCGTGTGGGTATACCTATAATGGTTCTGAGGAATTTGAAGCCACCTAAACTTTGCAACGGCACTAGGCTTCAAGTCAAAGCTGTGCATCGTGTTATAGAGGCTACTATTATGCCTGGATCCGCCCAGGGAGAAACAGTGTTCGTGTCACGTATTCCGTTAGTGCCAAATGATCTCCCTTTTCAGTTTAAAATACTGTAGTTCCCTAAGTGTGTGTCGCGATAACCATCAAAAAATCGCAAAGTCCAACTCTCAAGTTAGCTGGAATTGTCTTAAGGAAGGCGGGCAGGTTCACGTGGCGTGCTCACGTGTGAGTTCATCCCACAGTCTGGTCCATGTAGTGCGAGGACCTACGTCTTTAGCTGAGCTCCGTAAAAAAATTATATAGAACATCCCACATACCAGGCCGCTTGCCGAGCACGCCATTTATTAGATGGAGGTCAGCATTGGGATGACGCTCTAGCGGAAGGATGCGTGAGCGATAGTCCACATCGCTTGCGACATTTGTTTGCCATCTAACCAGTTATGGCAAAAGTACCATGACAAGTTTGCTGAAGATTTTATGAGACATGTACAACTAAATACTGATGGAGAAATTCCTGACAAGGTACGTGAAATTTGTCACAACAGGTCCTTATTGGCTATTCAAGAGATAGTTATAAGTATAGGAGGGAACCTGATCAGTCAGAGGCTGCGAAAATGCACAGGAGTTTGCCAATTTATTGTAAAAAAATAGGCGATGGCACATACCCCGTACAAGAAGATGGAAAAGTTATATTGATTGGTAATCTCTGCTCTTACGTTACATCACAGCTGGAGCTAATTTCTTCTGTGTACGGAGATACCACAAACATTGGCAATCAAGCTGGTTCTTGGCTATGTCAGCGAGCTATTTTGACTCCCCGCAATGACCAAGCTGCGGCAATTAATTTCAGCCGGGAATAGTAAAGAATATAGCTCAATAAATACAGGTATGGAAGAAGATGACGCCACGCACTACCCGGTAGAATTTTTGGATTCCCTCAGCACACCCGGACTTCCAGCCCACAAAATAGTTTTAAAAATCGGTGTACCAATAATTGTCCTCAGAAATTTATGTCCCCCCAAACTTTGTAACGGCACTCGGCTCAATGTCACAAATCTGCAGCAAAACATTATCGAATCTGAAATATTAACAGGTTGCGGCGCCGGTGATATTGTTTTCATTCCAAGGATACCTATAATTCCTTAAAACTTTCCTTTCTCTTTCAAACCAGTGCAATTCCCAGTCAGTCTCTGTTATGCCATGACGATTAATAAAGCTAGACATTATCCGTTGCGGGGATGAACCTAAGTATTGGATGCTTTTCCCATGGTCAACTATACGTAGCTCTTTCACGCGTAAACAATCCCAATAACGTTTTTGTGTACGCTCCAGATGGTGGTGGATAGGTAAAATAAAGAAGCACTAAATTAAATTAAAAAAGAAATTGTGTCGGTATCCTCCCACAGCGCTTTACACTAAAAAATACATTGTTAAGTTCCGACATCCACGCGAACGAAGTCGCGGGCACAGCTAGTCTAACATATAGATAGTCCATCCCAAGCCCCATCGCGCTCATCTTACTCAGCGAAACCAAAGGCACTGGAAAGGCTGAATGAGTGCTCAACACGTTTTTATTTCTTTACCCAAATAGGCAATATTGATTCGATATGTAAATAATAGAAAAGTCGTGCTATAGATTTGCACGACTTGATTATAATAATAATAAGATTTAGGCCTTGATATCTGGCTGGATGGAGAGTTACATGCAGAAGGCGGTTTTGCTGGCGAATGCCAGGATTGTGCGGAAATTTCTCTCCATGTAGCCCAAATATAGTATGAGTTTTATTTGAATAAAATACCTTTGTATCATATATCTATACCTACATACATATAAATAAAATTTGAGTGTCCGTTTGTAATATTGAAATAACCGTTTTTTTACTTTATGTATATGCATACGTTTGTGAGTGTGTATGTTTGTTACTTCTTCACGGGTAATCGGCTGGAGCGATTTTAATAAAATTTTGGTATGGAGTTCGCTGACACCCTGGATTAACACATAGGCACATCATTTATAAAACGCAGGTATAACCGCGGGGCACAGCTAGTTATAGAAAAATTACACTCACACATCGTCTATTTCTGTAACTGTATTGGTCTACGTTTCGCATCATGTGCTGTAAGTACCATATTTGCAAAATAAACTATCTTATGTTATCTTATCTCATCACACAAAGATTTTGACGATCACCGTAGCCTAGTTGGTAGTGCTCCTGTCTGCGAAGCTGGTGGTCCTGGGTTCGAATCCCGGTAAGTGCAAATATTTGTGTGATGAGCACGAATATTTGTTTCTGAGTCATGGATGTTTTCTATGTATTTAAGTATTTATCTATCTATATAAGTATGTATATCGTCGCCTGGTACCCATAGTACAAGCTTTGCTTAGTTTGGGGCTATCTGTGTGACATTGTCCCTATATATTATTATTATTATTATTCGTACTGGGTGAAGATGGAACCCACGACCTCTGGATCATCAGTCAGGGTCGCTAACCACTAAACGAACCAGTCAAGTTAAAGTAGATTAAAATAGCAACATAACTATGCCTAAATTTGATCAAACTGGTTAGTGTTAGCGATATTAAATGCTTCTGGATGGTGTTTGCTGATCTGATAAGGTTTTGTAAACACCAATTTGTATAGAACCATGGCGTCATTGATAACATATTATATAACCTGTGTAACTTATTCAAAATACTATAGTTTGTATGGAAATGATTATGGAAAATCCATTAGAAAAAAAGTATGGTAAGAGCTTATAGAGGGTACTGCTGCTGTATGGTTGGAGACCCCGGTAATAATAACCTGGTCGAATTTAGGGCATATTGAGTCCATCAAACAGTAACAAGCTGTATAGAGAGACAGCGTACCTGACACGGCTGGAAAGAGGTCGGGTGCAGGACCGACGATGACTATACGTGCCATCCGAGACGCGCAGATCTAATATCCCCAACATAAGAATGGCACTAAGTAAAGTAAAATACTCTTTATTGTGCACCATAACCTAAGATTAAAATTGACGTAGGTACATTAATTAGGTACAAAGGGCGATCTTATCGCTATTGCGATTTCTTTCAGACAACCAAGTATAAAAGAGAGTACAAGACGATAAAATTAAAAAAAATAAAAACTACACAGAAATGTCAAAATATCAGGAATGCGTCAAGAAACGAAAGACGGCAGCGGTAAATTAATTTAGGCAATCATGCGGATAAATTTCTTTTCTTAATGGAGTTATTTTTTACAGAAATGTCCAATAATCTGACGCTAACCCGATACCAAAGAGAAGGTGTCATTAGTGTCAGGTTTATATATACCATAGCCACTTTGAAAGACCCTCAAACGACGCAATGCAATTGATTTAGATTTTCGAAATTATATAGTAAAATCGTTGGAAGCAAAGAGGCTTGGGGTCAATGTAAATTCTTTATATTTGAGACATAGCTAAATGTTTGGTTGCCTCCTCGCAAGTGTAGACGGTTACCTTCTTAGTTAGCCAAGTAACAAGTATTGCCATACAACGTGGCTAAGCTTTAACCATGCCATTCCAGGCCATGTTTCCCCCAAGATACTTCAATGTTCCCGGTATGTAACTGCATAAATCTCTATAAATATGTAAACACTCAAGTAATGGAGGCTATACTTTGCGGAAATCCATAAGAATCAAAATACAATATCAATATATAGTGTTATTGACTCCATGGACCATTCTCAAGGGCTGCTAACTTACCCTTGAGAATGGTCCGTGGAGAACCGAAACACGTGTTAGGTATCATACTGGCGCATGTAATTTGCTTTTTATATTGTTCTTCTTGCATGTGCAAATTTTTGCGGGCGGGAGGGCGGTGCAAATGCATCCCGGCATGATTAAACTGACAATTACCGGAATTAACACTATATATTGATTTTAGTATTTTGATTATAAACACACAAAAAAAATGCAATTACCTTTTTAAATCCATTCGCAGTGCCTTCAGGTTTTGGCGCAGTATCAAATAGATTGAGCCTAGAACTCTGGAACAGATCTGGACTGGAGTTCTCCCTTGTGAACAGTTCAGCACTTGAACTCTCTCTGGTGAGTGAAGGTCTGGGTTTGACGAAGGGGTTGCTTCTATGGTTGCGAGTTAGCCAGTTGAATTTGTTAATGTTCTGGGGTCCTGGTGAAGGGGTCGGGGTATCTTCTGGCGTGTCAGTTGGGGTTGGTGTGTCTGGTGTTTCTGACATGATGCAGATTTTGTTTCTAATGTTTTTGAGAGGAACAGTAGGTAACTAACTATTCGCGTAATTAATTGGTTTTGTTTTGCTTTTTAATTGATTAAATTTAGGAGTTAAATTGATTTAAGAGTCTTAAAATTACCAGGATCACACGTTTTCCAAGTATTTTACCACATTTTGAAAACTGTTACAAACGAAACTATTCCTTGCCACTTTAAAGTTTTATTGTTTACTAACGAACACCATTTATTTGGTACTACTATTTATAAACACTAGATTAATTTAGATTAAAAACAAACCAGAATAAATGGTTAGACGTCCGCGTTGGACGAGACGCAACGCGGGACTGTAATGTATACGTATTTTCATCGACGCGTGCGCATATGAAAACAAGATATAAACTAGATTGTATGTAATATCTATTGCCATAACTACACCTTTTTGAACTATTGAAGCATAAATATGAATAAGATCTTGTCAACATAAGGTTAGGTAGTTATGATGAAGTCTGATTAAATAAACAGTTTCCGGTGCAAATTCGTTTATTTGTATACATAAGAGATAGGTACTTATTTAGTATGTTTATGTATATATCTAGATATTTTCTTTGAAGGCGTACGCTATGGTGTTCAACTGCAATTAGTAAGTATCTGGGTTGAAATCACGGGTCTGCCAAAAAGTTTCAATGTGGTTTATATGGAAAGAAAAACTAGCAGTAGAAGCAGATGGCGTCGATATTACACACCGGTGCTTCGCTAAGCATGTAAAGAAGCGGGATATGCTTCATGTGCTCTCCGTAGTACAAAGACGCTTATAAATTAAACCACTTTGACGGTCACCCATCTAAACACTGACTGCGTTATAAGGTACTTTACCTTGCCGATCACTTACGGACCTGTGAGTGCAACTGTTTATAAGGAGGAGATAGGAGAACACGATACCACAGAATAAATAGTACTTACGTACCTGACGTGAACGTGACGATACCTCAAACTTGTCGATTCTAGTATTTTTTTTACATACATAAAGAGCGAGACTGTCTCGGCATAAGCAAATCCATTGAAATAACTTCCCATATGACGTACTTAATGATGTTTTGCGATTGTTTTTTTATTGTACAGACGCCAGCACACCCAGCTACCCCAATCTGTCAAATTTCTTTTATAGATTTTCAACTTTATCACAAAAGCGTAAAGTTCACTTTCAATTGGGGAAAGTTGACAGATTGGGGTAGCTTGATGTGCTGGCGCCTGTACAAATAAACATGGTGATGACGTATCTATGATAATTAAAATTTGTTTACTATAAATGTTGTAATTAAATCATATGAATAAAAAAATAACAAGCGGAGCTTACGTCAGCGAAGTTTTTTTTAATACGTTTTTGTTTCTATTTACGGTGGAATAGGTATTTAATATATTAGATTTAGGTGTAGCGTGTAGCTATCCTATAGGAAGCGCGGGTCGCTGGAAACTGCTGGAAGCGAATAGCACAAGACCGACAATTGTGGAGATCTTTGGGGGAGGCCTTTGTCCAGCAGTGGACGTTTTACGGCTGATATGATGATGATGATCTATAGGATATTCGTGTTTATGGTGTGCGGATAGATCAATACTAATTCAACTATAGACATTGGGGAATAATTCGGTGGATGCTGTACAGAACCGTTTTATAATAGATATTATCAGACCTGTGTCACTCGCTCTTACGTAGCGATCGTACAAGAACAACCCAGAGATCTGGCCGTATTGCGTTAGCGTGCGACAAAAGAAAACGTTTTTGTGATGGTCAAAGCAAAAGTAACTTTAATGCCTAAATATTCGGTATATATCAATTCGCAGGCGTTCTTCATGGAAACAAATTCAAAGGCTTCACATACAGCTAGCGACCTGGCTAAGTTGAACATTATTGCGACGTGGTGTTTCTTCATGAAGGGTATTTTTGTAGGCACGAACAAACTTTTTGAACTTCTGAATTTGCATGTATACTACAAGTTCATGTATTCTTCATCGATGACACTTACAGTTTTTCCAGTAAGTACTAGCGGAAACTTTAATGTACTAAAAATATAAAAAAAACTTGAGAGGTGTCAAGGGACACCCGGATGGAACGAAGTTATTTCTTTTTATTTACAAAAAACCTGTATACACTCAACAAAAGTAATAGTCGCGACACCACACTGTTCAATGCGAAATAGAAATGAAAATATCTGGCTTGCTTTCTATAAGAGAGAGAGAGAGAGAGAGAAAGACAGAGAAACATGCGCACGCCGCACAGCTGCAAAAAGTGTCGTGACAACTTTTCGTAATAAATTTTCAATCTAGCCCCCTTTCACAACGCGCGATAAGGAACTTCGTTCCAATAACTGTAGTAAAAAACGGTAAGTTTCATCGAGTAAGTAAACTATATGTCGCTTTGGCATAATTGTGGCTACGGCATATGAAATTGACGAGAATACTGCAATACCGCGTAACTTGAAATGTTTACCACGAAATTATTATCCTTAGTTAAGGGTTAATTCACATATACATGTGGCCCTACAGAGATACAGAATCTGAAGACCATGACACAATGATACGCACACTCTTTAACACAATTCCTAAAATATTTTTCGGCGTCATTCACACTCCGTTTAGGAAGATAAGGGGCCCACACATTCCGTGTTATCTCGACCAGATGAGTTACTGGTTTAGGAGCTATTTGTGGCGATAGTTACATTTTAAAGTTCACGTATTCAAGGCAACAGCTGTTGTTGTTGCGTACTGTTTAAAGTTATAAAGCACCAATTACATTAAACTAAAAAGTATAAAAATACTAACAATATATGGATAAAGTGCCAATAAGAATAGGGAACTTTTTAGTGTTCCTTGTTATTTAAGATTGTATTGGAATATAAATTATTATCACACATGCCCATCGGGGGCTCTACCGGCTAAGTCGCCGAACATCGATTTCTTAAATGGCGTTAAAATAAATAAAGGTTAAAAATGACTTAATCAAAGGGATCAAAAATGACTTAATCAAAGGGAAAATCTGCTTAGTTTGGGAGCAGGGCTCCCAAACTAAGCTTGTATGGGAACCAGATAACTGATAACAAGATATACGACTTTTCTTGTGTACATACATACTTATATAGATAATTAATTACACCCAGATTATGGACAGACATGTTCATGAACAAAAATATATTTACTGGGTGGGAATCGAACACACGATATGCGCGTGCGGCGCGCGGCATGGTTAGCATTTACCAACCATGCTAACCGGCCCGTCAAAATCAATAATAACAACATATTGAGAAAGTACCAACAAGAATAGGGCATAAATATACATCATTATTATTTCGTTACTGTCTTTTGTAATTTTCGATTGTAGTCTAATAGAAAGAAAGAAAGAAGTCGCGTTCGACTATTTAGAGAAAAGTGAATATATCGAAGAGTTCCCTCTTTAAACTGTTATAAATCGGTTAAAAAGCGAAAGAGTAGGTACAAGTAATCAAAGTCATTGAGCTAATAATCAATCATCACTTTTTTTTCTAAAAGCCATTTGTAATAACGGATCGTAATCCCTGTATCTCTGGGGACTTTACTAACTGTAATTAAAGGACACAAAACAAACAGAGGCTCAAAACAAACATTTAAGGGTCAGATAAACAGTTTTCTTGTGCAGCGATTACTTTAAACACTGCGTAACGCGTGTAGTCATTCAGTCACTGAATCATCTAATCTCTTAAACTACTTGTCTGATAGATTAGGTTATTTGTCAGGTAGAAAAAGATACTAATTAGCGTCAGGGACATATAAAGGAGTCCTAAAGACTATCCATATCTCCATCTTAAAGAAAAAAAATATAATATAATAATAATGTCCTTGGGCATTATTCACACACAGCCATCTGATTCCAAACTAAGCAGAGCTTGTACTATGGAATCAAATAATTGATATACTACATTAACAACTTTTCTGTTGTAAATACATACTTATATAGATAATTACACCCAGACTCAGGACATACAGACATGTTCATGCACAAAATCATCTGTACTGGGTGGGAATCGAACCCACGACCTGCGGCGTGAAAGGCAAGCATTTACCAACCAGGCAACCGGCCCGTCAAATGAAATGAAGAAATCAGTTGACTTTACTGAGGGACACATGGTCTTCAAGTTTGTTTCGCTTAAACGGAATTCGTATGAAACAGGTAAGCAGGTTAAGAAATTGTTAATTGAAAAGGCTTACTACTCTATCAATGAGTTTTTAGATGATAAAAACATAAAATAAGATATGTCCGACCTAATTATTCCATTACCCTATTTATAAACAGTTTTTATTTAATATTTTTTTTAAGCAAAAAATAGTAGTTTGGCCGTCACCGTAGCCTAGTTGGTAGTGCTCCTGCCTACGAAGCTGGTGGTCCTGGGTTCGAATCCCGTTAAGTGCAAATATTTGTGTGATGAGCACGAATATTTGTTTCTGAGTCATGGATGTTTTATATATATTTTAGTATTTATCTATCTACAACATGTAACCTAATTAACGCACATCCTGGAAATAGTTTGTTCAAAATCGTTAACTGAATCGATTTATATAATTTTTAATATAGGTTATTTTTTATTCCAAAATAATTAAAGCTACGGAAATTATTGTCATATTAACCCTGTACAGTCAAAATAAATTGAAATGGACCGTAAGTCAACTTAATAAGACTTTTAAAATCGCAGGTGTATTTGTTGCATACAAATTTCATCATTCAATACAATATAAAGAAAAATAAACTTTATTCCAAGAAACTAATTTGAGAGTGTGCGTTAATTACGTTACATGTTGTATATAAGTATGTATATCGTCGCCTGGTATCCATAGTACAAGCTTTGCTTAGTTTGGGGCTAGGATGATCTGTGTGACATTGTGTCCTCTGATATTAGTAATACAACACAATTTTTATACTATGTACATACGCCAGCACATCAGCTACCCCAATTGAAAGTGAACCTCATGCTATGTGATAAAGTTGAAAATCTATAAAAGAAATTTGACAGATTGGGGTAGTTAGATGTGCTGGCTTCTGTACCATATTACCTATTTTCAACAAAAACATTACTTTGACTTTGTATCGTCGTCGGAGAGGGAAATTTAATATTCGTCTGACAATAATTTTTGCTCTGTTAGTTTAGGTTAGTGTTTAATGAGTAGATCAGATCATATATAAATAAATTGCTTGATCACCGTTTAAACAGTATCGCCATCAAATGATGTCACGTTCAGGTTTGCCTAATACTATTACGCCAGCAATGAGCGTAACAAATACAATAATTGATGACAACTTTTGTTGTGATTGATTTGATGTCACCTACGGTACGCAACATAACGTAATTTGCATTAGCGCATAATTTCTGGAGTAAACTGTTTTAAGGTCCAGGTAACTTGTGACATACTAGTACATTTTGAAAATCGAGTGTGCTTTAGAAAAATGCCTCCTCCAAGGATCTCCACAATGGCCTGTCTTGCGCTGCCCCCATCTAGCTGCTTCCCGCGACCCTTGAAAGATCGTACGTCCACCTTCTAGGGGGCCTGCCCACACCTCGTCTTCCGGTGCGTATTCGCCACTCGTGGACCTTTCTGACCCAGCGACCATCGGTTCTACGAGCAATGTTCCCCACCCACTGCCACTTTAGTTTGGCAATTCTTTGGGCTATGTTCGACTTTACATCACCTAGATATTGCAAATTCTTTAGGTGTCATCAAGTTGTAGATCAGTGTTGTAATTATAGCTTAAATCCTGGTGGCTACTTCATTATTCACATTTGTCTTTTAGCCAAATGATGATGCTATAAGCCCCGCTTAGGAAACAACAGGTGGAACTTTTATATTATCTCTACAATTTATCTTGCAATCTTCATTTCATGTACGTGCAACATAAATATCTTATATACAAACAGAGAGATACACAGAAAGAGGTTTGAAAAATATCATCATCATCAAATGAGCCGAAATACGTCTACTGCTGGACAAAGGCCTGCCCTAAGAATTTCCACAACAATGGTTAAAATATAATACGGCTTTTTGTGCGTGCCTTGATTAATCGAAAAGTAATTCACAGAATTTTCTTGGAAAGTTATTCCCAAGCAAAATCATTTGGTAAGAAAATTGCTGCGGGTTATATTGGCCCAAGAGCAAATAAAATAGAGCTTTTCGAGTACCCTTGAACTTTCCCTACCCTTGTCGGCATAAAAATTGAGTTTCTTTGTTCTACGAGAACAACCTTCTGTCCTTTATGTCCTATCAAATTATCTTCATTTGAAAATCTACCGTTTTGACGATCGTTTTGAAGATTGAGTAGGTTTATTGACGTTTGGCTCGCCATTTTGTGTGTGAAGAGGTATACGAGAAAATGGATGAATTTGCTGCTATAGCCTTGGCATATCTTGCGAATTTTAAAGTGGCCAAGTTGGGTTGATTAACACCAGTATTTAATTAAACTAACATCTTATTTTACCCACAATTAAAATATATTATTGTATTTATTTATGAAAAAGGTTTTTTTTGGGAAGAATTAGCAATATTTCATTGTTAGATAAGGCCCGGCGAATGCCTATGCATACCGTAAAATGAGTCTGCGAGTGGGTATATGGTACTCGTACCATCTAAACGGAGGGAGAATGCTGCTCCATTCAAAAATAAATACTACCTGGTACTTAAATAAACTTTAGGCCTAGAGATACAGATAAGTAATATCGATAAAATAATTTCGGTCATGTTTAGTAGAAAGTGGATAACCATAGTCGCACTTAGAGTTTTATTTAATGTTTTGACCTTGGGATTCTAATCTTACCGTTAGTATTCAAAGCTGTAATTATCATGACGGCCAGTCTCCACGGAAATGGAGGACTACTAACCATTACCACTTATTGAATTGTATAGGAGTATAAAGTAATACTGTGTGGTGACGGCGACAAATATCGGAATCAGAATATCATCACCCCATCTCATCCCGTGGGGGGCGTAGAAGTCGACCCGAGGGAATATCTACCAGAGGACGGGCAGCAGCGTCTCTCTGAGTACTATGACCATCTTTCTGCGATCGCCAACCCGCCTGCCAAGCGTGGCGATTATGGCATATCCCCCCAAGACGATTCTTGAGGGAGGCTTGTCCAGCAGTGGACTTATTTAGCTGTAATGATGATGATGATGATAAAGTAATACAGTATAGTTAAAATATTAATGGAAAATCGTCCTACATAATGGAATTCGTTCCATTTCGAGCGTCACACCCACACTTGCCAACCGGGTGTGACACTGGGCGGGAGGATTTCCCCAATATCTAGTTTCTGTTAACACTGGTGCTCATGATAGAGAGATTAATCATTAGTACAGAGTTAGCCTGCTTTGGTCCCACATGGGTTTAGATAACCTATATGGAATCCTCTTAAAAATACAGACCATCATCAACGCAATCCATCGCTGGTCAATTTAAAAATGCCTGACCGTACAAAATTGCAATATACCATCCAATTACGCAAAACCAGAGTCCATGAAAATTGCCAGACATTCGTAGTACGTGTATACACGTTTGTAGAACATAATAAATAAATGTATCTTATACATTTTAGATTTTCCTTAGCTTCGCTTGAAATACATGAAAGTATCAAATATTTACACATTGGTAGAGGCAATTTTTCAGCTAGATATGCCGCATGCTCGGCGCCGAGGTCGTGCCCGAGTACTTAGTATAACTACTTGGAATCTACAGCTCCATAAATATCATACGAAAGTTGCGTAAGTAATAATCTGATGGATTACTTACGCAAGTTTCAATCAATCTTTCTTCAATCGTCAATCTAACATTGTATTCCAACTATTGAATACTAGGGAAACAGCTACACCTCTTGCGTAATACAGTAATAAGTTCAGTACCAAAAGGCGTCTAAAGTAATTCTTCACACACCTACACAATAGGTGCGTTTCCTTCCTTCAGATTCTGAGGTAGATGGGGCGGCAAGGTTTAGGGCGATAGGAGATACAACCACCAGCTTTGCGATGTTTAAGGGGAATAAGAATGCATCACCGACAACTTTCTCTTATTTTTGGTTCATGCTGAGAATCTTTCTTCTGCAGAAAAGATTCAATTTTGTTTTACAATCATCTGCTGAAAGACGCCCACAGTTGGAGAAAGGCTTCTCCCAAATATTGCCATATTTGCCGATCTTACGCTACCCACATTCAGCGGCTTCCAGCGGTCTTCACAATATCATCGGTCCATCTTGTAGGGACCTACCCACGGTGCGTCTTCCGGTTCGTATTCGCCAGTCGAGAACTATTCTACCTAGCGACCGTCGGTTCTACGAGCTATGTGCACTGCCACTTCAGCTGGCAATTCTTCGCGCTACTTTGGTACACTTGCGAATTTGTTAAAAACACGTGTTGGACACGAAACGCGCTACCAACTATGCTACTAAATCGACAAGGCAGTCGATAAGTTCTTGTATTTAATAGTTGATGTGTGAGCTATTGCAGTTTTAGGACCCTAAGGTCGGACATCCCAAATTAAAGCCTAGGTCAATTGAAATCGATTAGCACTTCATATATTTCTGCACACAATCCTTCTCCCAGCTTAAGGACTTAATTATCACACTGGAAATGTGCGCAAGAAACAATACCTTTCGTACACGTTCTAAATAGTAAAGTAATCATATACCGCTAATAAGATAGCTGCGAATCCGTCTGTCTGTTCGTCACTCAATTACTTTAGTCAACATTTACATGTAAATTGTAATATTTTGTATGTAAATATTCGTATTATTTGATTCTGTTCCCGGCTGTAGATGTGTTATAATGATATTATAAGGTGTATTTATTATCATTCAATTTGGATCTACATGTGATGTTGTTATAACTTTGTTACCAACATTATGTGTATACCTACCAACATAGTTCCTTGGTTTACATGCCAATTTTTGTCTTTCAGAGGATGTAAAAGAAACTTATATACTTAAGATTATTCACACATGGCCATCTGATCCTAAACTAAGCAGAGCTTGTACTGATATTCTATATATACAACTTATCTTTTGTAAATACTTGCTTATATAGACAATTACACCCAGAAACAGGACAAACAGACATCTTCATGCACACTAATGATGATTATGTCCTCCCGACCGAATTTCGGCCACGGCGGCCAGTCTTATGGAGACTAGCCAATTGCGCAGGACATATTATAGTGCACAAGTGTGTGCGCAAACACAGGGGCACGTTCTATTCCATCACTCCCATGATCCGATGGGACGCCTAGCGACTTGAGCGACACGACCGGAAAGAGTTCAAGTACAGGACCGACGGCTTTACGTGCTCTCAGAGGCACGGGGGTGTAATACCGCCAACTTCCAGACTTCGGGCTGATTACTGAGAAATTTCTTTTTACGGAAAAATCCCAAAATCACTTTTTGGCCTGACTCGGGATTCGAACCCAAATATCTATCCAGGGTAGGCATCGAACGACAAGCATCTACCAACCACGCCAACCGGCCCAGTTCTGATAAAGAAATGTTGAAATCGGTTCTATTCTTTTAAACACTTATTATTATTTGACAAATAGATCATGACACTAAAATTGTATCGCATTGAGATTAAAAATCGTTACTTTTGATCGATGTGTTATGCCCTCATCTCATTCATGAAGTAGTACTTTTCCATTCCATCAACCGAACCGCTTGCCAAATGGATTGCATGCTTGGATGGATTGGATGCATGTTTTCAGCCGTGTCTGCACTACAGGGTGATGTTTTGTTGCAACTCACAGCACAATTTAAGGCGCCTCAGTAACAATGTTGACGGTACTTAATTAAATTTTTCTCCGCAATTTTAGCAACCTTAGACATACTTTACAACTAAGTGCCGATTTCACCACAAAAATTGAACGCAAACAGTTGACGCTAAACACAGCTCTAGTTTTAACTGAGTTCAGAGCGCAAATTTACAATTCACATAAAAACTGAACAGACTTTAACCTAAATTTCCTTTAATTTCTGAACACTTGATATTATCTCTTGATATAAGTACTTTCATAATATATTGTTGAAACTTGTTGTAATATATGTCTAAGTTGTCATATATGTCGTTTATTTCCACAATTATATACCTACATATCATAATATATTTTATAGCTGAACAGCTTGTCCGGCGATGGGCCCTTATGAAATATGAAAGAGATAAGAATGAATTATAATTGGGGTTAAAAATAAGTTCACAAACAACGCCGAATCGCGTAACTTACATAAAAAAGCATACATTCGATTCGATAACTTCTTAAAAAAAATTAACTTTTTTAAAACTTTACCACAAAAATGAGGCAGGTATAGTACACGCAATGGAATTCTCCACCTCTACTGTAAAGAAAATGGCTCTTTTAAATTTACGACTTTATAAGTATTTCCCCTACGAACGGTAGTCTTACTTGTTCCAAAGTCTTGTTAAACTAAATTTACGTCTCCTGGTAAAGTCGCTTTGTACAGTCAGCACACTATTTTAATACTGCCAGTTGTGGTGGCCCTTCACGATTACTTTAAGTCTACAAAAGGAAGCTGTTAGACGTAATAGTAAATGATCTATCTTCTTTATTGTATAAGCGGTGGTTACCAGAGATGTTCCAGCAGGCCTCTGATATGGTTCAAAGATTGTTTGATTGTTTTTAACGACAAAAACCTGGGACTGGCAGCTTAACGTGTCTTCCAAACCACACAGACTCTCAGAATTTAAACCACTTTGTCGGTCACTTAGGGCGATCCTAGATGCTTTACCTCATGGCTATGAACGTCATAGTAAATGATGGAACTTTACAATATTATTAAGTATCTGACTTGAAGGGGTGTAATAGTACACCCGTTCAACTTAGATACTTACAGTATGTAGACATTAATAATATCGAATGGTTGATAAATTAAACATTTAATTGAATGTGTCCTTTAGCGTTATTACTATTTGTTTCTCGCTATACGGTCGCAGTTCTAACCTAACGTGACCTACTTTTCTAGTAGCGAATGTTTCGTTCGATAGTATGAACGTTCGAGTATTTAGACATTCGATTAATTGGCGTTCGATTTGGCGTGGGGACCGGTATTAAAGGTATTTTCTGAAACTCAGAAGAAATATAACGTGAGATCCAGCGTCAATATTAAACATTTTCATAAATGTACCAAATTGCATGCTAATGTTAACACTGTTGCTGGCCTCCTGTAAAAGTGTTGCTGACCGTACTTGCAACGTAAATTATTGGAAGGTTTACCTGAAGTTCTTTGATAAATTGTTCATGTTCTTGGACCGTTAATGTCCGGTCCTAACTACGGGAACATGGACATTAAATAATTACGTTCTTCTTTGTTTTTATTTTATTACTTTTACAGGCAACTTGGTGTCTTTCACCGTTTCATAATCAATGGTCGGTGTAGCTAGCTAGTGCCATTTTACGGGTGGCATAATGTGGATACATCGCAGAATCACCGGGACTCGCCTGTTGGTCTAGTGGTTAGTAACCCTGACTGCTAAGCTGGAGGCCGTGGGTTCGATTCCCACCCGGGGCAAATCTTTGTGTGGTGAACACGATTATTTGTTCTGCGTCTGGGTGTAATTTGTCTGTATGTATGTTAGGAAATATAGTATGTTCATCAGTAGTCTGGTTGCCTGAGTACAGGCTTTGCCTAGTTCGGGATCAGATGGCTATGTGTAAAGTGAAACAGTGTACAAAGATATTTAAACAAAATAATTAAAAACTTAACTGACAGACAATTAAGTAAACGTGTATGTTATGTTGACAAACTACATCAACTATAGTAGTACACATACTATCCCAACCTCCTCTTTTTGAAAGGCAGGGGGAGTGCCTACGCGTACCACCCGCAAAAGAGTCTGCGGGAGGTTAGCACCGTATACCGTGCGGTATATCAGTGCCTGCCGTGGAAATCTTCTGGCGCCTGATGGGGGCGACCCGGGAACGCGGGTGATGGCGGGAAATATGCTGCTCCGGTGACCCCGGAGCAGCATTTTTTTTGCGCCGTCTCCCAATTGGTTGTGACACGCACCCTGGGAGGGCTCTGAGTTGCCCTCTTCAATTGCCGACTCCTGCCAGTCTGGCACAGCGACTGTGCCACAAACAGATCGCTGTCTTCCCGGAGCTATTTGCACATGGCGATAGAGGGCACTTATACTAATCCAACCTAGATTTATACAACTAGGTCGGCAAACAACCATGCCCCGCCTAATGTCACACGGTTGCGTTGTGACGCATCAAACGCAAATGGCATTCAGTCATTCGTTGCTGACACTTACCCCCAGGAACCCAGAATTAATAAAATTGTATTAAAAAATAGTGTTATTTATTTATTTATTTTAAAATTTCATGCACATCTACCACCGTGCGTTTCACTAGAAACTTTTGCCGCGCACTACCTTGCTGTGGAATGAATCAACTGCGGATGTACTTCCGATCCGGTGCAACCTTCAAGAACCGAGTATTCCTTTCTTAAAGGCCGCACTTGCCGCTCCTCTGGTAGTACGAGTGTCCATGGGCGGTGGTGACCACTTACCATCAGGGATCCACTGGCTAGTTTGCCCTCCTATCTTATATTAAAAAAAATACATAAATGTACTGAGGCGAACTTTATTCCAAAGGCATTTTGTACCAGTCAATCTTTGGATGATGCAGATAAACCATGGTGGGTGCACAAAAATATTGGATATCTAGAAGTAACACATCTGCAGCATTAGTGTCATACACTTTTTTTTATTTATGAAATGAAAAATAAATTTGTTATTCTTTTTTTTAACTAATTTAATTTGTTAACTTTATTCTGTGACCCAGTTAGTTTAGTTGCCTGCAATTTATTTATGGAAATAGTCATCAAGGTATCTACTACATTAAAACAGTAAATATCTATATATATATATACTGATCTGCCTGACACAAGTTTTAAAACACATATTAAACGTGTACTTATGGCTAGGGGTTATTACACCACTAAAGAGTACATCGATGACAAAGACGTCTGGCTCTCACTGCCTACCTGCACATTGCTCGCTGGAGACCTTGTAGCCATATAGACATGACTGATCTGCTGAGTTACGTGAACTATCTGTAAATGATTGCTATCATATACTTAATTTAAAATTATTGACTCTGTCTCAAAATGAATAATGTTATTGTTTCGAAGTTTTTCTTTTGTATACCTAAATACATATAATCTAAAATAATAAGCATTCAGACAACCGATCGAGCATATATTGTGTTTGCCAACCAAATAATTACTTACTCTAATTGGACCAAATCCCCTGTTCATGCCCTCTTGAGTATGTTTCGCCGGACCGTCTTAACTGGGTCGTGTTGAAACCGGTAGTAGATGAACCCACTGAGTTTGTTTCGCTGGGTCTTCTCAGTTGGGGCGCATTGGATCCGGTGGTAGCATTAAAGCGCGACCGTCGTTATTAACACAAGGTCCGTCATAATAATAATACCTTGATATAGACAGAACCATTGACAATATGTAGTAAAAATATTAGACTTAAACTAGATAATTAAACATAATCTCTTGACAATAACTTGATACGAGCTAGCTAAATATCAATGCTATAATAAAATAAATTTTATAAATGTTTTCATAGAATGTGTACCTAAATATCTATGTCACTAGAAATAATAATGTATACAACTATATTACTACAAACATGTTCTGACTATTTACAAGCGCTTTTTTAAAGTCTACGTGAATAAAAACCTTTTTTATTTATTTTATTTATGTAACGCAAATAAATTAGAGCCACACAATATGGAAAATGGGACAATAGAAAAAAAACGGGGATATTTTTATAAAAACACTAAACTTAAACTTAACCGTTTTCAAGTTATTGGACGTAGCCAATAACTTGAAAACGGTAAAGTTTAAGATTATTTCAGGTAGTCAGTTTAAGATTATTAAGGGTATTTTATAGTCCTATTAGTCAGAAATTATGAAATCTATAACCCTATAAAAGATCTAGGTCGACTTACTCAGTAACCCTTTATACGATAAAATTGATTATTGTCAGCAGTTAAGCAAGAGTTATATTAACACGCCTATAAATAAAATATCATCTATAACACGAAGGCAACATATTGCCTATCAACGATTGCAAGGCGCCGATCGTTTCGCGATTTATAATAGGGTTGTACGTTCACTGCCTATTGGAATGTCGTCTCGCATATACTCATTTCCGAGCGGAGCTATAAATCACATTACGAACTGAAATTTCTACATATAGGTACTTATATGTACTTATATGTACAGGCGCCAGCACATCAAGCTACCCCAATCTGTCAAATTTCTCCAATTGAAAATGAACCTTATGTCTTTGCGATAAAGTTGAAAATTTTTAATAGAACTTTGACAGATTGGGGTAGCTTGATGTGCTGACGTCTGTACATACATATAAGTAATTGAGAGGTAGTGTAGTGGAAAATATTACCTACATGTTTACTGATTCGGAAGAGTAGATGCTTATACGACACAAACACACAAATCTAATTTTTACTTTGAAGCAATTTACAAGATACTCTAGGACAAGGATGGGTATAGAAAACAAATGAAGATGGATACCAGCTAAAAATTTAACGATTTATCTTTGCTAACTCAGTTTCTAGACATGAGCAATTTATCTTTGGTAACTGAACGCTGCGCAATGTTTTAAAACAATAAGTTTTAAGCCATACTCTTATTTTAGAATGGATGTTGGCAGGCTGAATAGAAACCCTTCGTAGGCCATAATCTGCCCATAGTTCTTCTAGAGTATCTAGCCTCATTGGTCTAGCTGAGTTTAAATCCCGGTTCGAGGTTAAAAGTGTCAAAGCCCGAGGTCAAGACGCTGGTATTTATAAACCATTGTGGTGCGGAGGGCACGTAAAGCCGTCGGACCCTTACCTGACCTCACTCCAGTAGTGTCGCCAGGCGAATCATGAGAGTGATGGAATAAAAAGCGCCCCTGTACTTCCGCACGCACTCGTGCACTATATATATGTCCCGCGCTGATGGCTAGTCCCCATTGAGACTGGCCGCCGTGGTTGAAATTCGACCAGGAAGACATTATTGTTACTATACGTTATACTGTCCCCCGATGTAAAAAGATATTTTTTATTCTACCAAGTCGACATGCATTTTTTGTTCCACCTGATGGTAAGCGGTCACAGTAGTCTATGCTGCCGTGCATACACTAAAGTGCCGTAATAAATTAAAATGTATCATGGTAAATGCTACTCTATGCAACAATCTTAAAGTATTATTTACCTTAATAGCTGCTTTTCTGTTACGGCGATCTAATGATTCCACGGCAGTATGACACTTGCTACGCATATAGCACCTTACACGCGTTCTCGTAGACTATTTGTATAAATTGAATAAAACATTTATTTTAACCGTGGCGAAATACATTAAATCAGTTTAAAATACAGCTTCCACGATCCATCAATCACGATTACAACATCAATTTGATGTCAGTAATCGAGCCGATAGAAGGCAAATTGAGCGCTTTACCCACGTGGGAGTGGACGCTATAAAATGTATGTTTTATTTACATTTATTTCGACTTCTTATATAACTTATCCAATTTAAATGAGCGTGATACTATGTTAAATAGCTTGCAACCAATATCTGGAGTAGTTTATTATACGGATGTTGTAGCAACAAGGAACAATTTCCGTGAGTTTAAGCGCTCTTGCCATACTTTTACTATTGGAATATAAACAGCTCTCTTAGGACCCTTCAAATTGATCCTCGGTGCTTTAGTGGCTGACTTCTCGAGTTGCAATTCCCTCGTTTTATGAGGCTCTAGCCTATATCATTCTGTCTACCACTTTGCTTTGGAGGGAAGTGGAAATATTCCTATTTTAACTCCTCCTTGTTTCTTTCTGATTAAATTCGTTGCGGGATCCAAGACAGTGTTAGCAATTCCCCGGGACATATCTGAGCCTCACCGCTCAGTGTAATTTCATTCTATGCCACTGTTAATACTGGCTTACAGGAGTTGCAGTGTTGGGTAAGAGGGAGAGACGAGTCCCGAATATCAAATTTAATGACTATGTTTTCCATGAGTAGTCATTAGTCCTCCATGACCCATAGCGACGAAATCCGTTCAGATATTCGGACGAGACACGTTGGACGAGGACGTTTTAAAGCAGAGCGAGAGTTGCACAAAAGGTTCCTAAAACAACCGACTTTCTCATGCTTCTCCACGACAGTAACCGCCCAGAATTGAGGTTGTGGTGCTCGCTGGCGTAAGAACTTAGTTTCTAGTTTTATAATGCTAGACGGTGCAAGCCCACGGTCGCCAGTATTATCCGGTGAAGAAGTAAATGCGTCCTCGGCTAACTGTAAACGTCATGAAAAATACAAAAAAAAACATTCATCACACAAATATTTGTTATTAGGGGATCGAAGCTTGGCAGTCAGGGTCACTACCAACTTTTTTTTTACGGGGTTGAAATGCCAATCGCTTGTCGTGTAGGGCCGACCCACTAAATCCACCACGGTAGCCAGCCTCACAGTGTAACGGGGTCTCTCGTGATTGATCTCGCCAGTAGGCTCAGTGTACAGGGGGGCCTGTACACTGAGCCTCCCCGAGACTCTCACCCGGGGAGGGGAGAATGCCTCCCCCCCTCCCCAGCACACACAAGCGCGTTTAGGCAACCTGAGCTACAGCAGGTTACCTCTTCCCGGGACCGCTTATACAAGACGAGTGGTGTTCCCTTCCCCCAAACGCCAGTGGTCCTAGAGGTGGCGCCCAGTCGGGGTGAAGTCAGCCAGGCGCCGTATACTCTCTCGCGCTGGGAGCTACCAACTAGGTAGTTCAACAGGCCGCCAGTCAAAATCTCTACAAGAAAATAAGACAAAACTCAATACTTACTCTCTAAGGGCAACTTTAGTTTTATTGCCTACCTTTAGGAACTTTGAAATGGTGGAAACTTTTACCAATAATTTAAAGTTGCCGGCCGCGGATTCAATATAGGTGCTGAAATTTTATACAACGTGTAACAGAAAGTGTGAACGTAACTTAAGGGGGTTATAGGGTATCAGGACGGCTACCTATGGACGAAAATTCAAACAGAAATAATCATTTTTTATTCAATTAGTAATTTATTTTTCTATCGACAACCTAAATCAACAAATAAGATTACCGACATTATGAACAACACTAAAAACTCAGCCGCAAGGGTAATGAACCTTACCGCGAACTCTTTGGGTACCTACTACTTAGACTGTAAATAAAAAGTGTGGTTCTGTACAGTCACATAATTTATTACACGTGTTTATTTTAAGATTCAATCAAATGTTTAACTGAATTTTTGCTCTAATTTTTAAAGGTTGCCAAAGGTGTAACGACATTTTAATCATTCATACAAATTTGATAACTAGGAAAAATCACTTAATTTAATTTAAATTGATATTCCGCAAGATGTTGGATCTAGGAGAAATAAATAATTTCATTGACTTGTGTAACTGCAGATATTTTTTTGTGTGTTAAATAGTAAGAATATTAATTAATTTATAAATTTTTCTTTCAGTATGTGAATTTAATCTGGCCGGAAACGAATAGGTACTTAATTTTTAATACAAACTAACCAAATAAACACACGCGGTACGACTACTGATAAATTACGAAAAAATATGAATAATGTACTAGGCTCATATGAACATTAGGGGTCATTTCGAATTCCGTCCTGATTTTGTCGCAAGGAACTCTAATACGGCGGCGAATACAAAGGATTGATGTAGGTAAATAATAAATGGTTAAATATTTTTTAATATTCATCGAAGCGAGCCCCGCGCGTGGCGGCATCTTTGAGAGACTCAAAGATGCCGCCACCGCGCGCCGCGTCATTTGAATGTGTTCGTGTATAACTCATTGGCCTAGCGGTAGCGTGTTCAACTGCAGATAATAAAGTCCTGGGTTCAAATCCCAGGTCGAGCCAAAAAGTGATTATGGGAATAATGAAGTCCTGGGTTCAATTCCCGGGTCGGGCCAAAAAGTGATTATATTATAGTTATTATGGGATTTTTCCGTAAAAAGAAATTTCTCAGTATCAGCCCGAAGTTTGGGAGTTGACGATATTACACCCCCATGCCTCGGAGAGCACGTAAAGCCGTCGTTCCTGTGCCTGACCTCTTTCCGGTCGTATCGCTAGTCGTCCCATCGGATCATGAGAGTGATGGAATAGAAAGTGCAGGGGCACTTTCAATTCCACCTTTAAAATTTAGAGTGATACACTCTAAATTTTAAAGGTTCCCTGTAACGACATATTAATCATTCATACAATACATACAAATAAAAAAATATGCATAATGTACTAGGCTCATATAAACAGTAGGGGACATTTCAAATTCCGTCCTGATTATATCCAAAGTTACACTAATATGGCGGCAAAATCAAAGAGTTGATGTAGGTAAATAATAAACGGTTAAATATCTTATAATATGCATGAAAGCGAGCCGCGCGCGTCGTCGATACCTAGGCAGCTCTTTTGAGTGGACTCAAAGACGCCGCCAAAGGGGCCGCGTTCGAAGAAAGCCGCCAAATTCATCAAGTATTGTGCATTTATTTAAAAATATTAAAATCATCAGTTGTCCGTAAACTGCTGTCTATTTAGGTCGTGTTTAGTGTCGTTTAGTAATGAGTAATGAGTAAAGTGTTCCGCGAAATCCTTAACTATGTCGTTTAGTGATCGAAATAATTTAGAAAATTTCGTGAATTTATCTATGAAAGAATAGCCTCAGACGTGCACTTTGTGATGATGAGGATTCATAGGTCACAGAATTTAAGGCTGTTTAATTACGAGGAACCTATGTCGTGAAGGGTACAGTGTCGCGATGGAGGCCACGCCTCTTTATAACTAAGAAACATGAAAGCTTTACGATTCTATGAATATGTTGTACATGAGAGAGACTCGTGTTAGTTGGCACGGTGTCGGTGCAGATTTTAGTGAACGTGAAATAATGAAATTTTTCCATCAGTACTGAAAACAACTTCAACTAGAAGTTATAAAAAGATTCTCGTAATGTGTTTGTGTATCACGTACTTATACGATGTAAAGTATCCAATAGCTATTCAGCAGTGCTATAAATAAAAACATAACTCGAAAATAAAACAAAATATGTGTAGTGAGTGCAATCGGAATCAAACTACCAGGCGTGCATAGAAACACAGAGGTATGTCAAACAATTTCTAGCGTAAATCAGAATCAGCTGTGCTGTGTTAGTACGGATGTTCGTTATATCGATAAAAATACTTGTCGATATATTGAATGGTATATTATTTTACGATCAAGATTAAAATGATGGTATTTCGGTATGAGATTTTGTGTATAGGTAGGCTTAAGGAGACCGTATATGCCCCTTAAGTTACGTTCACTCTTTCTGTTACACGTTGTATAAATGGGAAAATTTTGCTGAAAGTTGGACGTTGAAAACTTGCCAATTTCGAGTTTAGCTCTTGGAAATGTCTATAATAATTCAAGTAGCTGTATTTTAAGTACTTAAGTATCAAAAATACGTTGGCAGTAGATATTTTTAGGGTGATTTTTCAAAATTGGCCTGAGGTGAAAATTCAATACAAAAATTATTGAAACGCATTTTCGTAAACTAATATTCTTAATTCTATTCCTTACACGATGGACCGATGAACTTGTGCGGGTCGCTGAAAACCGCTGGATGCGAACGCAAGACCAGCAATTGTGGCGATCTTTGGGGAGGCCTTTGTCCAGCAGTGGGCGACTTTCAGCTGATATGATGATGATTTCAGCGGGGCACTATTTCCTTTATGGTTCCTTTTTGGTGAGTAAATATTATGCGATATTGTATTCTGAATGGAATAGTAATCTCACAAAGTCGCTGATCTCATAAGAAATCTAATTGCACGAGCAAGAGTTTGCGCCGGTTTAAGGGCCTTAACTTTTAGTATTATTATAATTATAACAAGTATACATACATACATAGACTGTTTCCCAGAGGGGTAGGCAAAGACAACGGATTTCCATTTGTCACGATCTTTGCACACGTCTTTTGCCTCGATTACTGTCATTATATTCTTCATACATGCTCGCCGGTTTAGTGTACTTCTGACCTGCCCTTACAATCTATTTGGATAAGAAAACGTTAGTATCGTTGGAAAGACTCTTAGGGCCAATATTGGTGATATTTGTTTTATTTCAAGTTTTAGACGGAACCACGTCTGCGGGCGAACTGAGGATTAATAAATAAATATAAATAACTTAGGGCAACTAACACACTGTCATCTGATCCCAAACTAGGCAGAGCCTGTATGGCAAAAAGACAAATGATAAATATATGTGGGAGAAATTAAGTAAAAGGATTGTTTACTAGTAACGCCATCTATTAGCGTTTGGAAAACACTACTCACTGAGTCAGTAGTTCGAGTCGAGGTTGTCTATGGACTGTCGCATGTGACGTTTGACGTCTGTCAGTTGTCTAAGTGACATTAGTGTGTTAGCGACACAACACAATTGGCATCCAGAGCTCGACCGCGCCGGGTGTGCGCACTGATTCTTTTAACCACGTGCATGATGGCGGACACCGACGATGTTTCGGAGTTAAATCCGTCAGAATCTCCGACAGCAGCGGTGGGATCGATTCCAAAATCATCCCACGTGTCTACCGCAATGCCTGCTACTCAACAATATTTTCGTGATTCGGTTCCACCACGTAGCGAAAAGAGTGTCGTTACAAATTTTAAAAATAACGATGAAAATACAACCCCGCTGATTGTGAATTTACGGCTGTATCGCAAACTCATGGACCGATTACGAAACTCGATACGTTACATTGACACATCTTCGTGGTTGAGCTCGCAAGTAGACTTCGAAGTTGTACCCGTTGTGCAAAACGTTAGACGAACCAAAGGAGCGTGTATCAAGACAGTTTGCGGCGACCGAGAGATTGATGACCTTTTTCAAGATATGGTGCCGTATGGTGCAGTGACCGTGCGAGAACTTACATACGTGGAGTACTCGACTTACAAGCTTGCCTTGATTGACCGGTTGGAGCACAGGTAACAAGATCGAGGTTGTTATCGAAGGTATCTCGGATACTCAGGTATGTTCAGACTTGTTTAAAACATGCCTACTGATTTCGTGGCAATCGAAAGACATCTTAGTATTTAACAAAAATTAAAAGTTACAAATGACCTCTTAGTTCACGTTCCCGCCAGAATGAATGTATGCCTGCCATCTGAAGCCCGATTAGCCGAAGTAAATGTTGATAATTTATAATTACACGCTCTTGTGGACAGTGGTTCCGATTGTTCCCTAATTCGTAAATGATTTGTTGATAACCATACAGGTACTCGAGATATTATATCCACACGCCTGACAGGTATTGGGTCGAACACTACATTTTCTTTTTCCCGTATTAGTCTGCCTGTCAAGGTCAACGAAGTGCTCGTGTGTGAGAAGTGACTTTTGTAATTGTAGTTTCACATATTTTGCCTCATGATGCTATGATAGGTAGAGATGTTTTTACCTAACCGGGATTGAGCTTGACTATTAGTAACAAAGTCATCAACATCACTCGCGAGGTCCATGCTGAAGTTTGTTAATTACAGAATCTTGACACTTGTACAAGCTATCGATACTGATTTCATCGACTGTAAAGACGTTTCTCAATTACTGACAAGTGGAGAGGTTCATGTCTGTTTTAATAATAATTCATCATCATTGTATCAGCCGAAAGACGTCCACTGGACGGAGGCCTCCCAAGGGAATCTCCGCAGTGGTCGACCCTCCTTGTGGGGGGCCTGCCCGCGCTGCGTCTTCCGGTTCGTGGTCCCCGGTCGCGATCCTGTCTGATCCAGCGGCCGTCGGTGTTGGGAGCTGTGTGCCCCGCCCGCTGCCGTTTCGGTTTGGCAATTCTTTGGTTATAATCATAATCATAATATCTTTATTTGTATAAATGTGGTGAATACAGGTGTTATTGTTTACATCATTTAAGTTTCACACATTTGCCATATTGTACATGGCATACAAATGTTGTACTTACAAACTAGGTATATTGAACTCAAAATACTAACTTACTGATTTGTGACACAATTTTTAAGTCAATAGTGAGCGACCACGTGAAAGACTTTAGACTTGAAACACTGCGTTATTTGTGATGGGGGGATGTTGCGTAGCTTCCCGAACTATTCTAATTAATTGCTTCACTATAACCGAGAACCACGAGCGTAGGTTCTGGAAGGCAGCTTCAGGTGTAATCCAAATCGCGCTTAATTGTATCATAGTTAGAAGTACAGTTAGAAGTCCGGTTCAATTGTTGACGGGTTGTAATAAAAGTTCCCCTCCAAAATTAATGCCCTTGACCAAAAATATGGTAAGGTTAACCTCTACGAACTTAGATGTGAGGCAAAATGCAGGATGGACTAGCTAGCTCATGCTGATAAGGTGCGTTATGACAATATCAAAGTTAAAATTAGTCCATTTAAAATAAGAGACGTTGTTTTGTCGGAAACAACCCTAACAAATTGTGTTATTTATTTTGTCTTCTATGTAATTGTCCTGTTTGAGTGTATACAATGGGGAGTATTCTATTCTAACAATAAACAAATGAAGTAAAAAGTTTTCAAATCCTTGTAAGATAATAGAGGTCTATGACAACGGTAGATACAAGGAACAGCCAATAGCTGGTGGACGCGTTAAGTACCTACGTATGTTACGAAAAACTTGAATTTGACAGTTGTAGTCAGAAATAACAGTGTAGTTAATGCCGATGGTTGAGTTAAATTCTAAAGTTCAAAATGATTATTGGAGTTCATTATAAGACACATTTATGTGTTACATTATGAGTAATAAAGCTGGTTGATTTGAAATAAATTGTGTGACAAGGGAAATACCCTACTTAAAGTTCCTGAAACCTTAGCATTGAAGGCTCCGCGCTTTGTGCTTGTAGCAGTTGAGCATTGAAAGCTCCGCGTTTTGTGCTTGTAGCAGTTGAGCATTGAAAGCAGTTCCGCGGTTTGTGCTTATGGTGGTTGAGCATTGAAAACTCCGCGCTTTGTGCTTGTGGCAGTTGAGCATTGAAAGTTCCGCGCCTTGTGCTTGTAACAGTTAAGCATTGAAAGCTCCGCGCTTTGTGCTTGTAGCAGTTGAGCATTGAAAGCTCCGCGCTTTGTGCTTGTGGCGGTTGAGCATTGAAAGCTCCGCGCTTTATGCTTGTGACGATTGAGTATTGAAGGCTCCACTCTTTGTGCGTATGACGATTGAGTATTGAAAGCTCCGCGCTTCGTGCTTGTGACAATTGACTATCGCAAGCTTCGTGCTTTGAGTTCGTGACGCTGCATTGCGCACTTACTTATAATGTTCCAGGGTGGAGAACACCATTTTCGAACTTGTAGTAAGACTTATAACGAGTATGTGAGTCATCTAACCCTTAACTCGATGGTGACTTTACACTATCTGAAATGGAGCACTGTTTAAAAAGTAAGGATACTTCCCCAGGTCAAGATGGAATCTTCTATTCTATGATATATAATCTACCTGACGTAGGTAAAGAGTTTCTACTTCAGCTGTACAACTTTATATTTATTTCGGGGTATGTACCTAGTCAGTGGAGAGACGTATTAATTATTCCTATACCAAAATATTGTGCTCAATCTGATTCCAAGCTTCGACCTATTACCTTAATTTCTTGTGTGTGTAAAGTCTTTCATTTGATGTTGGCAAGAAGATTGGAGTGGTTTGTGGAACATACTGATATTTTATCACCTAGCACCACGGGATTCAGAAGGGGACAGTCTTGTCTTGATAGTTTGGCGCGTCTTGTTACAAATATACAAATAAATTTCACCAAAAATATACCTACTTTAGCGAGTTTTTTAGATATTGAAGGAGCATATAATAATGTTATTATCAATAAAGTTGTGCAAACATTGGATAGTTTAAAGGTTGGATGTAAAATGTGTTCTTATCTGTGGCAGTATTTAGGAGAGAGACATCTACAGATTAAATGTGATGAAAATGACAGTAACACATTCAAGAGATGGACTTGTAAAGGAATTGCTCAAGGTGATCCTTTATCACCTTTATTGTTTAATATTGTCACTGCTGGGGTCTGTCGAAGTATTAATCAAGTATCCCTTTGTCAATATGCCGATGACTTTGTTTTGTTTACCGATTGTAATAAGCTTGAAGACAGCGTAACAAATATGCAGGCAGCACTGGATACTTTGGTATTATTATTGGAAAATCTTGGATTGGATCTATCAGGTACCAAATCCAAATATTGTGTCTTTAGTAGAACGCGGAGGCCTCAACAGGTACAACTCTACATTCAGGGGGTTTCATTAAATTCAGCAGACTGTATTAAGTATTTAGGTGTTTGGTTAGATCGCTCTTTAAGATGGGGGAAACATATTAAGGAAACTTGCGAAAAATCTTTTAAATTTTTAAATTTACTTAAAGTGTTAGCTGGGTCTAACTGGGGTATTCACCCCATACACCTTCGTAGAATTTACATTGCTCTTATTAGAACTCGTCTGGATTATGGTAGTTATTTATACGACAGCGCAGCCCACTGCCACACTTCTAAATTAGACAAAGTGCAAAATCAAGCACTGAGAGTCATTGGCGGATTTATAAGATCAACCCCAATTCATGTAATGGAGTCAGAACTGTGTATACCGCCTTTACAAATAAGAAGGTTGTATTTAGCCTTTAAATTGTGCTTAAAATCTTCGTCGTGAGGAGATAACATTAATTGTAAACTTTTTTCAGAATTGATTGGGTTAAGTAATAATAGATATTGGACTCATAAAAAGAAACCATTGTTAGCAAAATGTTATACCGAAGTTAGAGAAGATACAATAGCTTCTTCTCGTCCACTTGACATGTTTATGCTAACTATTTGGGTAACAAATATAAGTGTCAAAAACATAATCAATTGCTATTTAGATAGCGTTAGGAAATCAAAATCAGAATATCATAATTTTTCTCTAAAAGTTGAAGTTCTACAAGAATTACATGAAAAATATAACGGATACTATTGCCTGTATACTGATGGGTCAAAATCTCCAAGTGGGCTGGGTGCTGCATTTTATGATTCCTACAATAAACACTATAAATGCTTTAAACTGAATAGCTGTATGTCTATTATGACTGCGGAGCTAGTTGCAGTGTCAAAGGCTTTATCATATGTGAGCAATGATTTATCTGTGCCTAAAGTAGTAATACTGACGGATAGTCAAAGTGCTCTACTTCATATTGCACGGTGTGCCTCTGGAGTCAGAGGTCATCCAGTAGCATATACAATTTTAGAATATATAAAAAATATAAATAACGTAAGAAATATAACTTTGTCGCTGCAATGGGTTCCGTCTCATATCGGTATATTTGGGAACGAGGAGGCTGACAGATTGGCCAGAAAAGCTATTTCTGAAGGAATAGAAGTGGACATTTTACCTCATTACTCAGAAATCTTGTCAAAATACAAAACCAAATGCCATGACGCTTTCAAAGAATATTTTGATGAAAGATCTAAGACTAAAGGAATATGGTATAAATGTATACAATCTGAGCCTCCTCATATCCCATGGTTTAGTTGTAAGAGTTTGAACCGGCCACAGATTGTTACCGCATTTCGTTTGCGTTCCGGACACATTCCTTCCAGAAGTTTTGCTTTTCTTATGAAAAAAGTTGATTCACCAAATTGTGAACAGTGTGGAAAACGAGAAGATGTTTTCCATATATTGAGAGAATGTGTCCGTAACGGTAGTAGGCGAGATGAGATGATAAGAAGGTTCAATATAAATTTAAGAGATGTTGGTGTTTTTCATAGCATTTTAGCAGAACCATACTCGGTTCGAGCTAGAATGCTATATTTCTTTAAAATTAAGTGACCCGTCTATGTACTCAGTGGGTTAGTTATTGGATTTGTATAGTGTAGTTTTAGAGCTAGCTTAGAATAAGGTACGATGGGATTGGCATCGTCATTTCATGTACGAAAATCCTGTATAATAAATAAAGACTAAAAAAAAAAAAAAAAAAAAAGAGTATGTGATAGTCATCGTAGATGCTTTTACGAAATTTTGTCAATTAATGTGTGTCAAAGATTTAACATCACGATCTGCTTGCGAGGCACTACGTAGCTTTGTCCACATATTTGGAACCCCGAAACGAATTATCTCTGATCAAGGTACATCTTTTACTGCCGAGGTTGGGCCATTGAGTTCCACGAGATTGCTAGTGGTGTAAGCCGAGCTAATGGTCGGGTGGAGCCAATGACGTCCACCTTGACAAATTGTTTAACAGTGGCCGAAAATTATAAAAATAAATCCTGGAAGTCTGTTTTAGGCGAAGTAAAACTCGTTTTAAATTGTACTGTAAGTAAGAGTATAGAGAAAAGCCCCTTACAGGATAGCTAAAGTGTGTTCCAATGAGCGTTATATGGTGAAACCAGTATCTGGGGGACGGGCCCAATATGTGTGCCATGAACGACTACGTAAATATCCAAATATCCAGTTTACCTGAATTGTTTACCTGATTCTGTAGAACCCATAATTGAATAGTTTTATTTGATTATGGAACAAATTGTATTGATTAATTTGGTATTCTAATTTGGTGTAATTAGTAATTTGGATTGAATTACTGTATTGAATCATGATCATTGTTTGAGTTGAAACGATAATTACATTTTTTTGTTGAACGTAAACCTGTGTTGATAAAAGACTTATGAACTCATTTCTGATTGATAAAATGTTTTATTTAAACTGAAAGCTACTACGCTTTATTGAAGGGTGGATTGAAAGCTTTATCGCTTTATCCTGATGTCCTGGTGAAAGCCATCACGCTTTGCAGTAAGGTTGGGCTCATCTGTCGTGACCCAAGGTTAATGCTAAAAGCTGCAACGTTTTGCAGCGTGTTTTAAGTGCTGCCTCTGAGCAATGCTGAAAGCTGTAACGCTTTGCCGAGTAATTGAACTTTTGCTGAAAGCTTCAACGCTTTGCTGTGTATTGCAGTTTATGATGAAAGCTTCAACGCTTTGCTGTGGGTTGCAGTTTATGCTGAAAGCTTCAACGCTTTGCTGTGTATTGCAGTTTATGATAAAAGCTTTAACGCTTTGCTGTGTATTGCAGTTTATGATGAAAGCTTCAACGCTTTGCTGTGTATTGCAGTTTATGATGAAAGCTTCAACGCTTTGCTGTGGGTTGCAGTTTATGCTGAAAGCTTCAACGCTTTGCGGCGTATTGCAGTTTATGCTGAAAGCTTCAACGCTTTGCTGTGTGTTGCAGTTTATGCTGAAAGCTGCAACGCTTTGCTGTGTATTGCGGTTTATGATGAAAGCTTCAACGCTTTGCTGCGTGTTGCAGTTTATGCTGAAAGCTTCAACGCGCTGCTATGCGTTGCATTTTATGATGAAAGTTTCAACGCTTTGCATTGTGTGAGAGGTACGCCCTCTACCTAATGATGAAAGCTTTAACGCTTTGTGGTAAATGCTGAAAGCATTTACGCTTTGCTTTGTGTAACATTGAAAGCTGCTTGTAACGCTTTGTGTCCTTGCCAAACTGAAGAGCTGTAATTCATGTTGATTATGTCAGCGAGTAACAACGCGAGAGCGCATTGATTGTCAGAATGGCCGTGTGGGAGAAATTAAGTAAAAGGATTGTTTACTAGTAACGCCATCTATTAGCGTTTGGAAAACACTACTTACTGAGTCAGTAGTTCGAGTCGAGGTTGTCTATGAACTGTCGCATGTGACGTTTGACGTCTGTCAGTTGTCTAAGTGACATTAGTGTGTTAGCGACACGACACAATTGGCATCCAGAGCTCGACCGCGCCGGGTGTGCGCACTGATTCTTTTAACCACGTGCATGATGGCGGACACCGACGATGTTTCGGAGTTAAATCCGTCAGAATCTCCGACATATATATTTCTAAATATATTATTAGAGGCTTCCAAAGAACTCAAGGAGAAGGCTTGCGATAGAGAAGGCTGGAACTGCTACACCGACAAGTGCTTACATTAAAGAGAGAGACATTATTATAGGTAAATGAAAGGCAGACACGGAACAAAAACAGTGCTGATTACACAAAGATCTGTCCCGAATGGGGATCGAGCCCACGACCTGTAGCTTAGCAGTCACGTCACAAATCACTAGATCAACACCCCTTGAATACATAATCCGATTAATCCCTAGTAGGTAAATCGGCTTCATATTTGTTACGTAACATTCGAGGCACATTATGTTCGAAAATTGTTGTTTTAATTACTTATAGAAGTGGCAACCTTAATTCATCGCGAGGGACTAGTCTATTCAAATAGCTTCATTTGTCCGTTCGTTTTATTGTCAGCTGAAATAGACTCAATTGTTGTTTAAATGACTATCTCTTGTGGATCTGTTGTTTGTTTTAGTTACGAGTTGTATGATGGTTTAATAAAAGGAACATTTATATTCAAATGAAGTTATTCTATGTTTACCTATGGAATAAAGCTATAGTCATATTATATCTTGTTTCTGTTCCACGTTGGTCTAGACCATTGGTATAGACCGTCAAATGCCGGGTCGGATCAGAATGTGTTATTGGGATTGTTTGGACAAGAAAACACTCACTAGCATTACGAAATCCGGAAGTTGGCAGTGTTATATTCCCGTGCCTCGAAGAACACGTAGACCTAGAGGTCTAGCACCTCAGTCAACACGACCGGGACGAGTCCAATAGTCGTCCCATCGGCTTACGAGAATGTTGGAATAGAGAATGCACTTGCGTTTGCGCAGATATTCCTTGACTTAATTTGTTTTGAGTAGTCGTCTAGTCTCTGTTGAGCTTGGCCTCTGATTCTCAAATTCGCCAAAGACGCTTATTATTCGTATTATAACCAAATTACAAAAAGGTGAAAGCAGTGTCAAAAAACTTTGCTGAAAACCATCTCGATTAAATTAGGATAACAAAAACAGATTGAAAACACGCCTTTACAAAAGCAAATAAACTCGTCTATAGTAACTCGTATAAACAGACGCGAGGCTTTAAATTTATAGCACCCAAAAAATCGATATCTGCAATAAACAAATATGATTTAGATAAAATGATTGATATAAGTACAGTAAATACGCAAAAAAAATTATCAAAATAAGTGTTTGCGTTCAAAAACTCCGGATTATACAACATGTAACGTAATTAACGCACACTCTCAAACACCCCAATAAGAATATTATGTTGTAATCATAATACATACACTGAATTTTTAATTTAACATGTATATGCATTGTTATTTACTAAATTAGTTTTTTTGGAATCAAGTTTATTTTTCTTTATTTTGTATTAAATGATGGAATTTGTATGAATACAAATAACTGCGATTTCAAAAGTCTTATTTCTTTGACTTACGGTGCATTTTAATTTGTTTTGGCTGTACAGGGTTAATATTACAATAATTTTCATAGTTTTAATTATTTTGGAATAAAAAATTATCTATATTAAAAATGTTATAAATCGATTCAGTAAACGATGGTGAACAAACTATTTTCAGGATGTGCGTTAATTAAGTTAAATATTGTATAGGTCCTTAAGGTATATACATATATTATTTATGACGCGTTCAGACGCTAAAAAAGGTCTTTAGTTTCTGAACGAACCGAAAATGCACAGCGTACAGCTAGGCGAAGATCCGTAACAAATACCTCTGGGTCCCACAAATATTCGTTTAACGCGGACAAGACAAGGAATGTGACAGCCGTGATCTCTCCAGCAATAAATTCCGAAATCCGAGCCAAAGGAATTTACTCCTCTAAATAACGCATTAGTCTGAGCGTAAATTTTAATCAGCAAAAATAACTACTACCATTTATTTCAAGAAACTTACCTATTTATGTGTTTATAAATTCGAAATATTTATAATATCCTGGGACATTATTCAGACACGGCCATCTGATCCCAATCTAAGCAGGGTTTGTACTATGGAAACCAGATACATACTATGAACATTATTGTTATTTAATTTACTGAACTGTATATTATATAACGCAATAAAGTGTACTTATTATTAGTTACCTATCGTATGGGCAGTGGTTACCCTTGTGTCAGAGTTGCTCAAGCCGCCCATTAGGCCACTGACATGGCTTAACGACTGTTGCCTAATGGCTACAACCGGGGCCGACAGCTTAACGTGCCCTCCGAAGCACGGAGACGTTCAGAAATTAAACCACTTTGATGGTCACCCATCTATGGACTGACCGCGAGCCTGTTTAACTTCGCCAATCACTTACAGACCGGTGATAGCATCTGGCTATGAGCGCCTCCAACCTCCAACCTCGAAACCAGATAACTGATATACTACATACGAGCAGTGCCCCAGGGTTTTAAATTATAACCTATGTGTTATTCGGAAATATTAGCTATATAACCACAAAGTTTCATCAATATCCATCCGGTAGTTTTTGCGTGAAAGTGTAACAAACATACACTCACACACTCACACACTCACAAACTTTCGCCTTTAATATATTAGGGTGAAGTAGTATCACACTTTTCTTTTGTAAATACATACTTATACAGATAATTACACCTAGACTCAGACAAATAGACATGTCCATACACACAAATATCTGTCCTGGGTGGGAATCGAACCCATGACTAGCCGCATGCAAGGCAAGAATTTACCAACCACGCTACAGGCCCGTCAGATATACGTCCGCCATTTTGTTTTATTGATCAATATAAAATACTTAGTGTAAAGTAGAATGGATGGGACTAATCATTCTTCCAAGTTCGTAAGAAAATCCCGAACGTATAATTTTGTCGTAAAACTCGCATCTTTCTTAAGGTCCAGAAGTAGCCGTGTAGCTCGCTCTCGCATCGTGATGTTTCATAGGAAATAAAATGATGTTATGCATTTTTCAAAAAAAATAGACTTCGACCATCTTTTTTAAAGCGCTACATTAGAAATTGTATTTTCCTGCAAGTTTTTAGCAAATAATACTTGATGCATCTTATTAAATAACATATACGGCAAATTCATCGATATTTTAAAAAAAAATTCATCCCAAAACATGATTTAATTATTATCGCCCAATTAAAAAATCACAAAATAACCTCTAAAAATACTTATTACATAAAAAATTGGAAAATGACAGCTATATTAGGTATGTTATGCGCTTAATGATTAGCAAAAAAAATATTGTTTTAAATTTGTCATAGAAATTATATTTTTCTCACAAATAATGATACTTTTATATTACACCCCATATTTTTGATAGTTTTCTGTTCACTCTTGTTTGAACCGTTTCTTTAGTTACAGCATAATAAGTGCTCTTTTATGCCAAATACTTTTGCCATAAAAGATCTAATACTGCAAATGTGTTATTAGTTAAAATCCCGGTATCATTATCTGTGCTTAAACTTAAACACGCTATCACTAGTCCAACAAGAGATCCTAATATAATATTTGTGGACAATATTCACACGGCCATCTTAATTCTTATCCCAAACTAAGCAGACCTTGTACTATGGAAACTCGATAACTGATATACTACTTTTCTTTTGTAAATAGATAATTACTTATATAGATAATGGCACCCAGACATAGGACAAACAGACATGGTCATGTACACAAATATCTATCCTGGAAACCCCACGAACCTGTGGCGTAAAAGACATTTCTACCAACAATGCCCACCAACCCTTTTCTAGATTTCCACGCATAAACAGAGGTGCCTTAATAAGCTTTCCTTTTGATCCAATAAAATGACTATACAGTATATATTTATCTATAAAGTGCTACTGCTAGATATAATAAAGTTAAAACGTAGGTATTTGCACTTGTAAGCTTTCAATGCTTTGATTGCAAAATGCATATTGCAGCGCACACTTTGCTTTTCCATTAGTGTGTATTAAACACTCTACAGCAATGGTTTTTCCAATTTCTAGCCTGAGTAAACAGGTTTCTTTATAACTAAAGCCGACTCATAATTCACACAGCGTAAATGAAAATATATTATTTAGTGTGGCTCTTATCGTCAGAGATTTGAAGGTCTTGCGTAGTCAAGGACGCTATCAGATTCGTATTACGTTTGACTGAGATAAAATCTTACACGGCTGAGGGACCTGCGTATTTCGAAGACGAAGAAGTCTAAAAGTTCCTTTTAAATCACTTAACCAAATTGTTCCTAACATTTCATTGAATTACTAGCAGTGTGTCCGATAGAATTTTCATAAAAGAAATTGTGAAGATGCATTGAAATTTACAACGCCTAAATAACTCCTACACAAGTTTGGTAAAAAATATGTTATTAGTGTTCACCTTCGTTATACAAGGAACTTGTGTGAATTGTGGGATCCCATCTTCATATTCATCAAAACGATACGATTAATAATAAGTGGACGAGTTCTGGAAAGCAGATTTGCGTACTAAAGAATTTTCAAACGCCTGTCATGATTTTATGATGGCTTGATTAGAGCATCTGGAACGGCATATGAACTAGGAAGTCGTCGCCGATGTAGGAGAAACTTGGATGGTAGTTTGTAAGAAATTAGTAGTTTTTGTATAAACTCATAAATAAGCTGGCCACATGATAGTGTATTGCTTTTTGTATTGTGTGTAGAATTTGTACAAGATTGACATACTGAAATATTGGCACGAAGTGCCGCAAAAAAATTAGTACATATTTAAACAATCAACAAAATAAAGAAACCTTGGGTGACCGATTTCTTCCATTAAAAATGAAAGACATCCTGGGCCATGTGCTCGGTTTTATTTGCACCCCGTAGCTTCTACAAAGGCGTGATGTACGTACGAATTTCATTAGCGCGATGCAGACCTAACGCTGTGATTTGCTGGTAATTGTATGTAAATGGAAGACGGCAAAGCTATTAATGTCCAAATGTCTCATTACTGAACCAATATATACACACGTGCTTAATGCTGTGTATAAGACGTAATGTATAACTAGATAGTAATAATTTGTTAATATAATAAAGTCTGCCGGCGCCATTTCCCTTGCACCGATCCAAGTTTGAGGGGAACCTGGTTATATATTCAACATAACTTACCATATGGTATCTGATGTGGGTACCCCCGGACCGAACGCCCTCGTTGAGTTGTATGGAGCTCACACTTCCTGCATCGTCATCCATGAAACCAGTCTTCTTATAGCGAGCCATCTGGAACAACAACAGGTACTTTAAATTATTGTAAGAACTTATATACTCAGTCCCTGGCGAAGAATTGGGCTACGGTATGCCCATCAGTCGAAAGAGAGGGTCAAAGGCAGGGTGTCAAGCTAGTTCACTAGTGAGCTTATTAGGGTCGTGAGCGGTGCGAGAGTGGCATCGTCGCTTCCATTTAACAACCACAAGGAAGGCGTAACTGAGCCTATGCTACCGTGATCGTAGTGGTGCACGAAAAGTATTTCTTCGTAGAGAAGTGTCGCACAGAATAGACACTTGTTACTATGTTCCATAGTAGGTTTCCGCAACTTTTCCATACATGTCGAAGAGGCCAAAAGGCTTAAGGCCATATATAGACAGGTACCGGTTAAACAATCACATCTTCGTACTGGTTGTAGTCATCGAGTATCTATCATACTTCCCGGCTTTGAAGGAGACGGGTGACTATAACAGAATCGGTAGGTACCAATATCATATTGAAGACATCCCGGACCCTATAAACATCATTTTAGCGAATATTCAGGATTTGGAAGGAAGTATGAAGCTTGTAAAAGGCTTTTTATAAAGAGCGATCGAACTCGGAAATGAAATAAACCTGTTGAAGTGATGCCACAATTTTTATTATATATTGAAGGATATTTAGCAGGCCAGTTAGCAGTATTTGAAAATTATAAAAAGAAAATAGCATCTCATGTAACCTGCCAACCAATTACTAGTTCACGGTTACATCGTTTCAAAGATGGTATTCTATCTAAGATGAATCCCACTTTGCTGGAAAATAACAATCCAGATAGTAATTATACATCCGTTTTTGGTGTCATTAAAACTGAGTTTCAGAGTACATTTAAAACTAAAAAACTAAGGATTTCCAATAGTAAATTTAATGAATGGGCAACTCCTGGTATATATAAAAGTCGAGCAAGATTGTACGAGTTATACGGTATGAAAAAATACAGATTTGACTCAAATTTTTTACAATATGTCAAAAATTACTCAAAAACATTCAAAAAAATTTGCAATATAGCTAAATCTAATTATATTAGTCGAAAAATACAAAAAGCTGATAATAAAATAAAGACCACTTGGAATATAATTAATAAAGAAAGTGGCAAGGATAAAAGACGTGATAATTATTTGGAATTAAAACTAGATAATAGAATTGTTAGTGAAAAAGCTGATGTAGCTCATGAGTTAAATAACTTTTTTGCCGCCATACCTGTAACCACCACTAGCTCCTTAAACTCCTCCGAAATTGGCGCCGAACTGCTGCTACGTAATAGCGTTCCAGAATGCAAACAAATATTTAACTTTGAATATGTAACAGTATCTGATATAAACGATATTGTAAGGACGCTTGAGCCAAAAAATACAGGTGACTTATGGGGTATTTCCGTAAGGATTTTAAAAACCATAATCGACGTAATAGCGCCTTATTTAATGATTATTTATAATCAATGTATAGATACAGGCATGGGAGAAGTCACAGAATGCTATTGGGGTGTTTTGTGACCTTTCTAAAGCATTTGATTGCGTTCACCACGACACGCTATTATTGAAATTACGACATTATGGCGTAGGGGAGGTTGCGCTGGACGTGTTGTCCTCTTACCTTAATCAGAGAGTTCAGTGTGTCGACGTAGGTGGAGTTAAGTCAAATAATTTGCCCGTCACTTTAGGCGTGCCACAAGGCTCCATTCTTGGTCCCTTTTTGTTCTTAGTATACGTTAATGATTTACCACATTATTTAAAGAACTTCTGTGATGTTGTCCTTTTCGCAGATGACACTTCTCTTATCTTTAAAGTAGACCGAAACAGAGATAACCTTGTTGAAATAAATAGTGCTCTCACACTGATTACCGAATGGTTCTCGGTTAATAACTTAGTTCTCAATGCTAAAAAAACAAAGTGCATTAAATTCACCACACCTAATGTGAGAAATTTTGGTCCAGATCTGGTATTGAACAATGAAGTGTTGGAATCTGTTCAATATACTACATTTCTGGGCATAACTTTAGACAGTAAACTTCAATGGGGTACTCACATATCCAGCTTGGCTGGAAAATTAAGCTCTGCTGCTTATGCTGTTAGAAAAGTTAGACAACTTACTAACATAGATACTGCGCGCCTGGTTTATTTTAGCTACTTCCACAGTATTATGTCTTACGGTATACTACTGTGGGGTAGGGCGGCTGACATCCACAGTATCTTTGTTCTACAGAAACGTGCAGTACGAGCTATTTATCAGCTAGGCGCGAGATTCTCCTTAAAAGAGTTTTTTAAAGAGATAAATATATTAACGGTATCTTCGCAATATATTTATGCTAATATAATTTATGTGCGGCAAAATCTGAATTTGTTTCAAAAAAGAAGTGACACGCACACAATAAACACTAGAAATAAACACAAATTGTGTGCCGAATCTCATCGTTTACAAAAGGTTCATTCTTCTTTTGTCGGACTGAGTATCCGAATATATAACAGAATACCGAAAAATCTTCAGGAACTGTCCTATGCTAAGTTTAAGTCAGAGGTCAGGAATATTTTAATGAAAAAGGCCTATTACACTCTCAATGATTATTTAAACGACAAAAACGCTTGGTCGCTTGGTTGAACACGAGCAACATCTTAATGTAACATCAGGGACATACATTTATATTTTACTCAACTGACTATAGAAATAATTCTGTAATATCATAGATTTTTAGATGCATATTCTTATTATTAAACAAATGTACATTATCTCGAACATGTGAAACGCTGTTCGGCCGAAGGCTGTTAACGACTTCAATATGAACTACCCGTTGTAAGTTCGTCATGCTCCCATTGTGTCTTAATGCTTGCGGTGGCGTTGTGGGTCGGGTCGCTTCCTTCCCTCTAATATGGCGAGGGAGACGATGGCTGGCCCTCACGTCATACTCGTGAACGGGTGCTGCTTGCGGTAACTGGTCGAACTGCTGTTGGGGTACTCATAATATTTTATTTTTTCATACAGTCGTTGCCTCTGGTTGACTTCGTGTGACTTGTTAATTTTGTAAATGTACGCGGATGTACCCACCGTTTTCTCATCTAGCAAGAGGTTATTCTAATTGCTTGAGTGAAATTTGATGTTATTGTTTATTATCTCACAATTGTGAGAATGATTAATTAGATGACAACGGTTCTGTGCGTGCATTAGCCTACATAACGCCCATCACAATGTAAGAAAATACATGATTAAAAAAAAAAAAAAAAAGAACGAAAACAAAAAGCAAAAGAAGACGAAAAAAGCAAGCCTGGAGTTTCTTTGTGGCTTTCTTCTCCGGGTCGTCCACCTAGGTAGCTAGAGAAAGCCGCAGGTTAGCTAGGGTAGGCTCCTCAGCGGCGAGGATCGCTCTGGCCCCTTAACACGTCATTGGTGATCCGTGCAACTGATCACACCCTCTCTTAGAATTCTGTCCTTTTGCTTCAGCGGCCCCCTGAGCTGTGGCCCGAACCCTAAAAGGGTGGCCTCGGGTATTAATCGTTTAATTTAAGGTACTGGTTAAGAGCCTTCTGCGCTAGCCAAATGCTCATTGCCTTCAATTCTTTAATTTTAATATTGTACAACTAAATTTCAAAATAATAGATAATTTTTTTTAGACTAATAATTATATTTTGTAATTTTTATACTATATTCGACTACGTTTATGTACTCCATTGTGAACCTGACAAGTACAAGTGTATGTTAATACCCAAGTGCTGAATAAATTTCATTATTTCATTTCATTATTCGATGACATTATGCATGGAATATAGTATGAATGGGACTCAATTTCCGGATTAGCGCGAGTTATTTTGGCGTTTAGGTTGCAATTGATTATGGTTTGTCTGCATAGAGATCGTATCTATAGTCATAATAGTACATGGAGGACACAACTCCTTAATTCCTTATCGTAGTATGAGGCAAGATCTGGACATAATCACCTAATAAAATTTTCCAGAATTATTTAACAGCAAGTCATTTCTAAATGACTTACTGTTAATAAGGGAGATTATCAATATGATGCTATGTATTTCCCGGAACCGCATTTATTTTCATCAGACGTTATCATCATCATCAGCCTGATATCGTCCACTGCTGAGCATAGGCCTCCCAAATGTATCTATAATGTTGCCATTTAGAGGGGTTAGCCTTAGTCAGCGCGCTTGCCATGTGAGTTGGCGACCGCAGTTATGTGGTAGCTTTTTTTGTTTTGATAAGGCAGGGGGAATGCCTTCGCATGCCACCCGCAAAAAGTGTCTGTGGGTGGGTATGTCGGACTTGCACCGACTAAACCTACCTGCCGTGGACTTCTCTTGGCGCCTAATGGGGGAGTCCCGGGAACGCGGGTGTGCTGCTCCGGTACCCCCCTAGTTAGGTGTTAGCTAGTACAGAGGTGACGCTGCTTTCCGACTTCCTGGTGGGGTATGGGGTGGCCCTGTTATTCTTTCGGGGCCGGAAACCACACGGCCATCATTGACGGTCACCGTAGCCTAGTTGGTAGTGCTCCTGCCTACGAAGCTGGTGGTCCTGGGTTCAAATATCGTTAAGTGCAAATATTTGTGTGATGACCACGAATATTTGTTTCTGAGTCATGGATGTTATCTATGTATATAAGCATTTATCTATCTATATAAGTATGTATATCGTCGCCTGGTACCCATAATACAAGCTTTGCTTAGTTTGGGGCTAGGATGGTCTGTGTGACATTGTCCCTAGATATTATTATCAGATGTCATAAAGGAGACTTTTAGTAGTATATATTTCTAAAAGTAAATATTACACAGCAAGACAGCGATTCCGTTTATAAAATTGCAAGTTTTCTGCTCAATACTGACGAAGAAAATAATAAACTTACTTTTAAGAGGCTTTTACAAGACTTCAACATCGTGCAGAGATCTTTTATAACTAAACTTTGTGCCAAGCATTAATTCTTTGCAAAGTTTGAGTGCTTCTGGCTGTCCGATGTTGTCATTTACAGAGTGAATGGTACGAGTTTAAGTAGTGGTTTCTTCAGAAAAAGGCTATTATTTTCCTTGTTTTCAACGCCTGCCGGAAAAATGTCTGTACAAATAAATAAAATTGAAGTGTCGCCTTGTAATGCCGCTAAAAGCTTTTTACTTCAATGTATATGAAAATATACATATATGGTACGAAATAGGCGCACATAGTCAGATGCTCTCACGGGTCCGTAACTGATTGGTGAGGAAAGCAACCTTTAACGGTCACCGTAGCCTAGTTGGTAGTGCTCCTGCCTACGAAGCTGGTGGTCCCGGGTTCGAATCCCGGTAAGTGCAAATATTTGTGTGATGAGCACGACTATTTGTTTCTGAGTCATGGATTTTTCTATGTATATAAGTATTTATCTCTCTATATAAGTATGTTTATCGTCGCCTGGTACCCATAGTACAAGCTTTGCTTAGTTTGGGACTAGGATGATCTGTGTGACATTGTCCAAGATATTATTATTATTAACTAGGCACCCGGTCAGTCCATAGATCACCCATCGCCAAAGTTATTTAATTTCTGGCCGTGTACGTGCTTCGGAGGGCACGTTAAGCTGTCGGTTCCAGTTGTAGCCATGGGTTCGATTCCCACCCAGTAAAGATATTTGTGTGCATGAACATATCTGTCTTTTTTTATTCTTTTAAAGGAAAGCTTACAGACTAATGACAAAATATAAAAAGAAATTTATTGGAACGAAGTTCCTTATCGCGCGTTGTGAAAGGGGGCTAGACGGAAAAGAATCTTACGAAAAGTTGTCACGACACTTTTTGCAGCTGTGCGGCGTGCGCATGTTTCTCTGTCTGTCTCTCTCTCTCTCGCTCTCTTTCTCTCTCTTATAGAAAGCAAGCCAGATATTTTCATTTCTATTTCGCATTGAACAGTGTGGTGTCGCGACGATTATTTTTGTTGAGTGTATACAGGTTTTTGGTACATAATAAATAATAAGAAATAACTTCGTTCCATCCGGGTGTCCCTTGACACCTCTCAAGTTTTTATTTTAACATAAAATGCTAATAACAATCTTCCACATAAAGACGGAAAGATTATTCCATTGACTAAGTAGTACTCAAACAAAACTCATGTGTGGTGGTCCACATATGAGTTTTGTTTGAGTACTACTCACTGATTGAGAACAACTAATCATCTATATCTACAAAGAATGCTTTGTTTCTCCTGAGTCTGGTTTAATTATATATATAAGCATGTATTTACAAAATAAAACTGCCTAGTATATGTAGTATATCAGTTATCTGGTTTTCCATAGTACAAGCTCTGTACTTACTGTATACTTAGTTTGGGATCAGATGACATGATTTCTGAATAATTATATTATTATTACTATTTAGGAATATTGTTTCACGACAGCAATATAACTTTTAGACGGTCTAATAAATAAGATCCAGATTCATAATAAAAATAAACAAGAAATGTTAACTTATTTTTCTTCCATTTTTTGTCAATCATTAGCGTTGAGCAAAACAAGTCTAGTTTGAAATGAATAAATTTACCAATGAGTGGTGTGGCGGCGACAAAGTTGACACCCAATCTCATCTCGTGGGGGGCATAATAGTCGTCCAGAGGGATTATATACCAGGAAATAAGTCTGCCAAGGGTGGTGATTTCGGCAAATTCCCCCAAATGATGCCTTACAAGAATATCATGACCTTTTCTCATCGCCTGGAGAGCGTATAAATCGACCCGAGGAAATACCTACCAGAGAACGGGCAGCAGTATTTTTCTATGAACTATTACTGTCAAATTACGATCGCCAACACGTTTGCAAAGCGAGGCGATTATGGTAAATCCCACCATTCTTTGGGGACGCTTTTGTCCAGCTGTGGAGGTAGCTGACATTATTATGCCTTGGGTCACTGAGAAACAGCGTTTATAATAATAAAGGTGCGATCAATAGATCAATCCATGAGATGACTAACTTTACGTCGCTTCGACTGCGACGGCTAGCACAATTATTCCTATATGTGGATCAATTAATAAAATGCATAATAATAGATATAATCAACGTAACATTATATTCAACGGAAGTAATAATTAAACAGATGTAGAGACTCTGTAAATAAGTACCTATTTATCAACGGATATAACCTAAAAACTCAATTACACCGAAATAACAGTTAGGTTGGAATATTTGCGCCGTTTGATGAACTCTGCTGATGATGCAGCGCACGCAGATCCCGACGTATGTGGAAGATGGGTATGCGTCATATCAACGCATATTGCGTCCCACACAAAGGCCTACCCAACTTCCACAGTAGTAATGACACACATGTCGAGTCTCCTAGTATAGCTGGGACACCGGCAGCAGAAAGAGACTGACGAATATCGTTTAAGCTGCTGTGTCGTGGAATTCTGCCGGCGCTCCTATAATACGTGCCACCATGGTGCCCAAGTCGACCGACGGCTTAAAATGACAGTGACGAGCAAAAATACAACAAGTTTAAAACACACAGCTCATCAGAATACTTCTTTCAAATCTTGTATTACAATTTTGCAAGATTCCTCTAAAATAAGAATCCAGCTTTGGATATGAAGATGCTGCAAATCGTAGAACTCCAGTAAAAACTTCAGTCTTATTGAAAATTGTAAAGTGGTATCTATTTGCCCTTTTTAGAGTTCCGTACCTTATAGGAAAAAACACTTCTACCATCACTTTGTGGTCCGTCCGTCCATCTGTCTGTCAAGAACTTTTATCTCGGGAACGATGGAGGTATCGAGTTAATATTAAAACCATATAGTTAGGTCTACAGTCCCTTGAAGCTGTGAAAAATCATACTACTAACGTAAAAAAAAAAATATTCGACCGTTTATGCCGCAAAAAACGTATGTATATTTGAACTCTCTTAGTGTATCATTTGTAAGATAATACCGTTGACCTAGAACTATAAAATTTGGCAAGTAATGGAGTCTTATACTACAAGTATAGGGAAAAATCTTTAACACTTTGCTGTTGAAAGTAGTCGTTTAGCGAGCGCATAAACTAACATATTTTTGACGACAAAACTTGCCATCATTGGGATTTAATTTACATTAAATCACAACGCTTGCCATAGTATAATTAACTCAAAGCATTTGTAACAGGATTTAAAATGACTTGTAGTACGATGATTCAAATCCGCTCCAATAACCGTTGGCTGATGCACTCTCAAGCTTCTTTTTCCATGATTCCGATTTGCATCATTAACCTTCAATCTTCAAATTTGTACACAATCCTCAGTAGGCGAGTCTAAATCGCACTTGTCCGGTTTTATTTAATACTTCAGTAACTTTGACTCCGTTAACAGATCGTCTTTCCTGGACAAAGGATTCTTTACACATAATTAGTTCTATCCACATAAATAATCCTCGACTTTGTATTGTTTCATACAGATACGATAAACAATTCATCAATTAACTGCGCTTAATATGCCGTAACCTGGCAGCGAGCCATATCCATTCAGAATTCAATTGCAGCACTGTTCTATTATGTCTGTGGTATTATGATATCAAAGTACATTAATGTAGAATAATAATAAACTTATGGCACGACCAGTTCATCGCAAACATCATAGAAAGCAAAATTGAGGCAAGAAGAGAGACCGAGACGTAAATATGTGGAAAGGATAGGATAATCTCTGAAGCAATTTACAGGATAGTCTAGAAGAAAGATGGGCAGAGGCTTCCATTCAGCCTGCCAACATTCCTTCTAAAATAAGGGTACCTATGACTCAAAAGTTTATTGCTATACAACTTGTAACTTAATTAACGCACACCCTGAGAATAGTTTGTTCAGAATCGTTTACTGAATCGATTTATTTCATTTTTAATATAGGTAATTTTTTATTCCAAAAATAATTAATACTACGGAAATTATTGACATATTAACCCTGTACAGTCAAAACAAATTGAAATGGGCCGTTAGTCAAAGTAATAAGACTTTTAAATCGCAGTTTTATTTGTATTCATACAAATTCCATCATTCAATACAAAATAAAGAAAAATAAACGTTATTCCAAGAAACTAATTTAGTAAATAACAATGCATATACATGTTTAATAAAAAATTCAGTGTATGAATTATGATTACAACATAATATTCTAATTGGGGTGTTTGAGGGTGTGCGTTAATTACGTTACGTGTTGTATAATACTACCCAGAGTTCAGTTTCCAAAGATAAATTGCCCATGTTCAGAAAGTGAGTTCGCAAAGGTACATTTTAGTTCAAATCGTTCTTCAATTTGTTTTCCTTACAAATTCACTGTCGTGGCCGTGCGTCTAATGGCAAGTAGTTTTGTGGTAGTGACTGCCACGTTGGTCTAGCGGTAGCGTCTTCAACCGCAGAAAATGAGGTCCTGGGTTCAAATTCCGGGTTGGACAAAAAGTGATTTTTGGATTTTTCCGTAAAAAGAAATTTCTCAGTATCAGCCCGAAGTCTGGAAGTTGGCGGTATTACACCCCCGTGCCTCGGAGAGCACGTAAAGCCGTCGGTCCTGTACCTGAACTCTTTCCGCTCGTGTCGCTAGGCGTCCCATCGGTTCATGAGAGTGATGGAATAGAAAGTACCCCTGTGTTTGCCCACACACTTGTGCACTATAATATGTCCTGCGCAATTGGCTAGTCTCCATTAAGAGTGGCCGCCATGGCCGAAATTCGGTCGGGAGGACATTATTATATAATAGCTTTCGCAAGTTATAAACCTGTTACTTGTCGGTTCTTATTTTATTATTCCGAAATTTTGGCTTTCCGCTAGAAACTGGCCATCAAACATAATAATTCGTATATGAGAAATAGCCAAGTCAGACCTTAGGCTACAATATATTATCCTAAGTTATAAGAAGAAATGATATTTTATGTTTTTTCAACTCTCTACTTTCACACGTACATTCACACAACCACACATACACACTGTCACATACATACTTCTGCATCCCTTCTCTCGCTAGAACAATAAATTTAAGCCTATGTAACCTACTACTTTTCCATGAGGGGGGCCTGGTGACCTGTGGCGCAGGTTTTCGCAACCTATTTCAGGCACCAGTCCTTCACAAATGTAAATAGTTCATAGTTATAATCTAGCCTTATGTTGTTATAAATAAATTTCAGGACTGACCTTGAACTTGGCACCCATTTAGATCTCATGGTCTTGTCCTGGAAGTTAACAACCAACCAAATACATATAATAAAATCGTAGGAAAGTCAAAACTGTACATTGAATATTTTTTTAAACAGATACTTGGGGCGTGATCTACAATCGATATCGAAGCCAAAAATATAGTTTGTAGAATTTTAGTCTGTTTCTCTGTATGTATGTATGTCCAGGCTAAACTCAAAAAAACTGCATGGATTCTTCAAATTTTGCTTGATTATTACTAAGAGGTCGGGTCAACATATAGGCTACATATTAATTCGCTATCACCTACGGGGGAGAAGCTGTGATCATTTATAAAATTTAACGCGGGTAAAACCGCTGGGCACAGCTAGTATACAATAAAATCGTAGAAAAGTCGAAACTGTACATTGAATATTTTTTTAAACAGATATTGGGGCGTGATCTTCAATCGATATCGAAGCCAAAAATATAGTTTGTAGAATTTTTGTCTGTTTCTCTGTATGTATGTCCAGGCTAAACTCAAAAAGTACTGCATGGATTTACTTCAAATTTTGCTTGAATATTACTAAGTCTGGTCAACATATAGGCTACATATTATCACGCTATCGCCTACGGGGGAGGAGCTGTGATAATTTATAAAATTTAACGCGGGTAAAACCGCGGGGCACAGATATAAGAAGAAATATGATATTTTATGTTGTTATAAATAAATTTCAGGACTAACCATTGAACATCGCACCCATTTAGATCACACTTCTTTGTCCTGGAAGTGAACAATCGAGGAATATTCCATAATATTGAACTTGGCTCTCATTTCACCTCTATGTTTTTGATGGTTTTCTTTATATCGGCGTCAGTTTCAAACCCCTAATGTAGCCTATAATTATTTGTTATAGTTATAGTATAGCACAAAATTATGAAAAATGCAACTTTTTATTTATTTACTAGCTGTACCCCGCGGTTTTACCCGCGTTAAATTGTATAAAATATCACAGCTCCTCCCCCAAGGTGATAGCATGATAATATGTAGCCTATATGTTGACCAGACTTAGTAATATATTATATTCATACAAAATTTGAAGTAATTCCATGCAGTACTTTTTGAGTTTAGGCCGGACATACATACAGACAAACAGATAAACAAACAAAAATTCTAAAAATTATATTTTTGGCTTCGATATCCATTGCAGATCACGTCCCAAGTATCCTTTAAAAATAATATTTAATGTACAGTTTTGACTTTTCTACGACTTTATTATATGTATAGATTGCAGCAGAAAACTGTTGAAGTTAGGTCAGGCTTGTTCATTTGTTTCTCGAAGGCCATTGTGTAGGTATTCCTTGCGATAATCTTCAGGAGCCTCAGAACTAGGTCAGTCGATTTCCTTTGAAAGGGGAAATAAAACCCATCGAAGTTTTGTTACCTGACGGATATTAAACGGAAAAGTACAATTGTACCAGCAATAACAAATATTATCGCGGTATTTTTCCAATACGAATCTACAGGAACTACTAGTATAGTTAATGCCCTCCTGGTAGAATTTCGGCCATGGCCGCCAGTCCCAATGGAGACCAACCATCTGCGCAGGACATATTATAGTGCACAAGTGTGTGCGCAAACACAGGGGCACTAACTATTCCATCACTCTCATGATCGGATGGGACGACTAGCGGTGTTCTCCGAGGCAGGACTAGGCAGGCTATAATACTACCAACTCTCAGACTTCTGGTTGATACTGTGAAATTTTCTTTATAGAAACAATCCTAAAATTACTTTTTGGCCTGACCCGCGATTAGAACCCAGGTTCTCATTATCTGTGGTTGAACACGCTACCGCTAGACCAACCAAAGGCAGTTAGTTTAATATATACGGACTCTATAAAGCTAATCCATCATAATTTTAAAGTCACATGTTTTGTATCACGATTTTACACGTGTGTTGAGCAAAATATCTTTATCTTGATAATACTTCAACCACCATAGATACCCTAGGTAATGGTAGCAAGCTGATGACAAACACTTTGGACCTCACCGAATTTAAGGAATCTCTATTGGCCGTATAACGTTCCTTAAAATTGTAGTTTATCCTTGTATTGATAAAACACCCTCCTCGATCCTCCATCTGGTATACACTGCGGGCGCAAGAATAGCCAGACGACGCAGGACTAGTTAAATTAGACAAAAAATCGGGCTCTAAAAAACAAGGACGCATTTATGGAAGCTCCCATAGGATACAGAAAAGGCTATTTACGACGAGTTAAATGGTAACAGTGGCTCAAAACCGACCCTTTAATGAATCTTCCCGTATGGGACTTCCCACTTACCACAACTGCAATTCATGTAAGCCAGGTTCAACAGTGGCTCAGAATGGAACGACACTGACCGGTGAGGCTCAGGCATGTCGTGGGGAATCGCTTCGACTGTCGAAAGAAACAAGGAGGAGTAGGAAAAATGAGTTTCAAATGTGCTATCTGGAACGACTTACTTAGTTTGTAGTTTAATTCTAATCAACGGTTCGTACCCTCGCACTCTTCTATTGTCGGTAATGACGGTTCCATAAACAAAACCATAAAAAAATATGAAGCAGCAATTGTGCTGTCCGATATAATTCGAAATAACTTCATAAATTCTGTAAATACAGCGCACATTCACAGTTTTGCAATATTTCGCGAATAAACTCTATATAGATTATTTGAATGCATTCTTTGCATTGAATCACATCAGTTGAAATGTATTTCAGTGCGGTGTAATCCCGAGAGAGATTCAATCGACGGATATCTCTGTTTGCTGAAAGCATTACAGTTTGCAGGGATTCAGTTTATTTTAAAGCTGCATCGAGCTTCAAGAATCATAGCAAATATGTATTTAGCTATTTTAAGAGCGATTTATTCAATTTAATTCTGCCTTTGAAGAGAAACTATTCCTTTATATATTTTATGATTATTTATTCTGTGGCTGGGTGTATCTATAATATATACGTATGTCTTCATATGAATGTTTATCTATTGTCTGGTTGCCATAGAACAGGCTTTGCCTAGTTTGGGGTCTGATGGCAGTGTGTTGGCTGTCCCAAGATATTTAATATTATTATTCCTCATTCTCCATTATTTTTTATTTTCTACGACAACAATTTCCGACGACGGTTACGGCGCGGTTGTTTGAATAACTGAACTTATGTAGGCGTTAAATTCCTTAAGAATAAATACGATTCAATTTGCCGAAAATAAATCTAACGACTTAAAACAGTAATATAAATCAAAACGGTCAGGCAAACCTATTTTCTCCGACGTTTTATCACTTTTATTTTGATGGCTTCAGTATTAAATTTTACGAACAGTTAAAGTGGGTATATGATATAGTCTTGCCTGGAGTCTTGTCAGTTTCCTTTCACATTACAGTAAGGAAACTTTGCACTTTAAAACATTAAAGAATTCCTAAATTTAATAATCATCAGTCAAGATGACTACCAACAAGACCTGTTGGTCATGTGGTTAGTGACCTTGACTGCTAAGCCATAGGTCGTGGGTTCAATCCACACCCAGGTCAAATCTTTGTGCGATGAGTACAAAGATTTGACCACCAACAGGCCAGTTAAATTTTCTATCGCTCTTATTAAGGAATTCTTGAATTTGGTTTAGGGGGTACACTACATTAATACGAAAAACTTTATTCCGACAGTCACAAATACGAATTTCAAAATACCAATTTCCATCATTCCGAATATTACAACTCCGATTTATTATTACTCCTATTTTTATAATTCATACATTTCAATATTCCTTACGATTATAATTACTCTTCTCAAAACACCGAGCTTCAATAGATCGAATACATATTAAACGTATACTTATGGCAAGGGTTATTACACCACTAAAGAGTACATCGATGACAAAGACGTCTGGCTCTCACTTCCTACTTGCACATTGCTCGCTGGAGATCTTGTAGCCATATAGACATGACTGATCTGCTGTGTTACGTGAACTATCTGTAAATGATTGCTATCATCTACTTAATTTAAAATTATTGACTCTGTCTCAAAATGAATAATGTTATTGTTTCGAAGTTTTTCTTTTGTATACCTAAATATAATCTAAAATAATAAGCATTCAGACAACCGATCGAGCATATATTGTGTTTGCCTACTAAATAATTACTCTAATTGGACCAAATCCCGTGTTCATGCCCGCTTGAGTATGTTTCGCCGGACCGTCTCAACTGGGTCGTGTTGAAACCGGTAGTAGATGAACCCACTGAGTTTGTTTCGCTGGGTCTTCTCAGTTGGGGCGCATTGGATCCGGTGGTAGCATTAAAGCGCGACCGTCGTTATTAACACAAGGTCCGTCATAATAATAATACCTTTAATATAGACAGAACCATTGACAATATGTAGTAAAAATATTAGACTTAAACTAGATAATTAAACATAATCTCTTGACAATAACTTGATACGAGCTAGCTCAATATCATTTCTGTAATAAAATAAATTTTATAAATGTTTTCATACAAGATGTACCTAAATATCTATGTTACTAGAAATAATATCTAATGTATACAACTATATTACTACAAACATGTTCTGACTATTTACAAGCGCTTTTTTAAAGTCTACGTGAATAAAAACCTTTTTTATTTATTTATTTATATTTATTTAATAACAAAAAGTCCGACTTAATTCGAAATATCAACAATACGAATAAAAATATTTTGTTTCCCTGGTCACAATTTGAACCTAACCTAACCCAAATGATTAATCAACAATAGAGGGGATCTGAAACTCGGCGGCTGCATGCAGCATGCAAGCAGGCATGCAACATGCAAGCAGGCATGCAACAAGCAAGCAGGCATAGAGCATGCAAGCAGGCATGCAGCATGCAAGCAGGCATGCAGCATACAAGCAGGCATGCAGCATACAAGCAAGCATGCAACATGCAGCAGGCATTGTTTCTGTCACGGCTCCGGCGCTGCGGGGTTTGGGCGGGCCCACGCGAGCTTATCGTCGCAGATGGTTTTAACGCTCACCACCGCAGCTTCGGCTTACTGGCCGGCTTCGCCGGCCAGCCTCGGCCGCGGCGGTGGGCCTTCAAGCCACCTGCTCCTCAGCTCGCGGGCCGCCCCACCCCTCCGCGCCTATGCGGACTTTAATTACACTCTAGGGTATGGCAGACAAGACTACGTGAAGTCGGTTGTGCAGCGATTCGTTTCTGTCACAAAAATTGGGACAGTATGGGAATAATTTTTGAAGTTATACTTCTTTTGGCGCGATGGAGAAAAATGATGAGAGTGAATTTTTACGATGCGCGCAAACACCGACACCAAAAAATTTTACAGCATGAAGTTAGTTCTAGGTGGCATGACAGTGAATTTTACGATGCGCGCGCATCGTAAAAATAACAGCATGACGTTAGTTCTAGGTGGTATGAAAATTGATAACTATGTTCAAGTTGTATATTAAGAAGTATAACTTCTAACGCGTGTACATAAGTACACACAAGTTTTTTTTTTCTAACAAACTTAGGAATTACTTTTAATAACTGTTATCCAAAAAAGGTAATTAGAACAAAACCTCAGAAAAACACTTCCATTAAGTGGATAACGCAGGGAGTTAAAGTCTCAAGCAAAATGAAAAGAATCTTAAGTTCTTCTACAACAAGAAATATTGGCATCACAAATTACAAAAAGAGTTATATTAGAATTTATAGACGAGTAATAAATAATGCTAAAAAATTAGGTATGTCCAACCACTTAGATAAGGCCAAAAATATAAGTAAAGAGACGTGGAAGCTTGTGAATTTTCATACAAAGAAAAACAAAAATAAACTAAGTACCAAAATCACTCTAAAAATTGACAACAGAATGATGAGATCCCCAAGAGTTTGCCGATGGATCCGTTGATTTTTTTGTTTCCAACTCAAGTATGGTAAATCAGAGAGACAGGGCTATGCAATTTATGGAAAAAACAACTTCAAGGGTTGAAAATGAAATAACGATACAACCGACATCGACTGACGAAATAAAAAAAAACGTTCATAAAATGGCTAGCAAGAGTAGTTAGTAGTATGATGGTCTTCCTATATCAATAATTAAGGAAAATTTTAATTTATTGTCGCCCCCTCTTTCTGGTTTCTTCAATAAATGTATAGATAAGTGTATTTTCCCAGATCAACTTAAGTTGGCTAAAATAGTACCAATCTTTAAGAAGGGCGGAAAAACAGTGTTGGGTGGTAAAGGTTAATACATTTTTCTATTATCCAGAATTGGACATAATTTTACGCACCATTCGATGTGGTACCCATACTAAGCACCTTAGTGACTAAAAGGCCACAGTTTAGCATTCTGATTCAGATGAGTCAGATGACTGTAGCGCTGATTTTCAACTGTTGCCATCTAAACTTACAATGTTACAACATATGTTGCTTCAATCTAATATTAAAGTCATGCCCGCATCCAGCAGCTTCTTTCTGATAATTACCGACATTTATCTGCTCCGAGAGAAGCCTAGTTTTATTACAAAGTTAAGGTACAAGGTCAGATCGCTTTTGGTGGAGGCATTTATTTGTAACTACCCTGCGCGAAGCAAGGGCAAGGTTTATAGATATTTGTTAGGGAAACGAGCTTTGGATTAATCTCTTGAATTTTCTCATTTCACGGTAAACTTTCTAAATAAAGTTAGACATTGTATAAGGAGGCTTAAGATTTACTTTGCATTAGAAATACGCCCTGGCTTTGGATGGCTACATTTTCCTTTGAGAACCCCAGTATAGCTGCCATTCTGTATGATTTTTCCAACAGCCTCACCGATCATCGTCATACTGCAGGCAATTTACACAAAACCTACAACAATTTATACATCATCATCATTACAGCTAAATGAGTCCACTGCTGGACAAGCCTCCCTCAAGAATCGTCTTGAGGGGATATGCCATAATCGCCACGCTTGGCAGGCGGGTTGGCGATCGCAGTAAGATGGTCATAGTACTCAGAAGGAAGCTGCTGCCCATCCTCTGGTAGATATTCCCTCGGGTCGACTTCTACGCCCCCCACGGGATGAGATGGGGTGATGATATTCTGATTCTGGTATTTGTCGCCGTCACCACACAGCAGTCGTCACTACACAGCAGCAACAATTTATACACCGACACCTTTTTCATGAAATCAGTCCACCTATTACTGTAAATCCAATCGGTAGTTTCGAGTTTTTCACGTCACCGAGTCAGAGGTAACGGAGGTCTATGTTTTTGGTATAATAGGTATAGATATCATGCATGGATGATGGTAAGCACCGAGGAGGATGTTACCATCTGGCCTTAACTCGGACTTACAGCCACTTAAAAACCCCTGGCACCGGACTGACTTGTAGGTATGCAATTCTCATAAAAAGTGAGTTGCGTAAAAGTTAATTTATTTATTTATAAGTTAAACATATAAGTTTTCAGAATTCGGAATAAATCTTTTGGTATGACAATAATATGACCATCTTCAATACAAAGAATTTAATGAACTTCTGGAAATATAACATGATAACTCTGGTCTCTTAATTACTATGGGTCTCATAAAACGGCTCAAGCTCACCCTAAGGGCAAATAAGAGAGAGAGAGAGAGTAATACCATAGTGTCAGTTCTTCAAGCCGCCCAGTAGGCATCTGACCGGCACCGACAACTTTACGTGCCCTGAGAGCAACGGAGACGCTCAGAAATTAAACCACTTTGGCGGTCACCCATCTATGGACTGACCGCGAGCCTAGTTGCTTAACCTCGCCGATCACTTACGGATCGGTGAGATCATATAATATCGTTAAGCCATGTCAGAGGCTAATGAGCGGCTTGAATAACTCTGACACGAGGGTAACCACAGCCCATACGAGAAGTAAGTATAAGAAGCGTACAGAATTTCGTGCTATAATATAATAATAATATCTTGGGACATTATTCACACACGGTCATCTGATCCCAAACTAAGCAGAGCTTGTACTATGGAAACCAGACAAGTGATATCATCATCATCATCATATCGGCCGAAAGATGTCCACAGCTGGACAAAGGCCTCCCCCAAAGATCTCCACAATCGCCGGTCTTGCGCTATCCGCATCCAGCAGTTTCCAGTGACCCGCACAAGATCATCGGTCCATCTTGTAGGGGGCCTGCCCACGCTGCGTCTTCCGGTTTGTAAATACTGATTTACTACATATCTACCTACTACGTTTATTTTTCTTTTGTAAATAAATACTTATATAGATAATTACACCCAGACTAATGACAAATAGACATGTTCATGCACACAAATATCTGTCCTGGGGCTCTAACGGCTAAGTCGCCGAACATCGATTTCTTAGATAGCATTCAAATAAATATAGGTTGGAAATTACTTAATCGATCGTTAAATCGGTTTCCATGAGCACATGTGACGTCATAAATGCACATAAAAAATTTGGGCATCTTTGGAGAGACCTTAATAATAGATGAGCTGCTGCCTCAGGGCCCCAGCACCGCATGGTCTCCACGGCAAGAGGACAAAATGGTACATACCTAGGCTCGTACGTCGAGCGGCGTACTTTTTGCCTCTTTTTAAGTCCAGCGTCTTCAGCTGCGATATACGCGAGCACTTACTTATCGTAATACAAGTTTGGATGAACTTCATGAAGGTTTTTGTGAGGCATGGGCAAACATTCCTGTCGAAACATGTCAGACACTGATAATGTCTATGCCACATCGGTGTCAAGCACCGATGTGGCATAGACACATCGGTGCTTGACACCGGTTACTAACAAAGGTTTTGCTACTGGGTACTGATTTTAGACGTAATTAAATGGAGCTGTTAAAGATATTATAACACTGCAGATAAGTTTTGTTTAACTGTATTTTTCATTATAATTTACTGTCCTTAATTAAATGTCCACTACAGAATTGTACCTTAATATTTAATATATGTTTAATCTTTGATATTAAATACTATTTCTATTGATGAGAAGTTTTTAGTAAGCGGTGTTCATTCTGACCATAAATGCCAAATGATCAGACTAAATAATGTGATAACTGTAGAAAAGCAAATAATCACTTGTAGGCCACTCACAAAATCTAACTTAGGAAAGTTTAGTTCCAACCTTGAGACTAGTTTGTGCCATCTTACATCAAACTCAAATAACCCTAACGACATGTACAGTATATTATTTAATTGCATCTGTAACGAATTTAATAAAGTTTGTAAAATAAAAACATTAAAAATGATAATAAAAATATAAAATTTACTAATTGGGCAACTCCAGGCATTAGACGGAGTAGAGATGTCCTATATGAGTTATATGACAAAAGATCCTATACATCTGATGTCAATTTTAAAAATTATGTTTGCAGCTATTCTAAAGTTTTCAAAAAAGTTTGCATCCAAGCTATTTAGTTATTTAGTTTGTATATTAAGCGGGAAAATAAAAAACTCCGATAATAAGATAAAATCAACGTGGCAAATAATTGGCCTCCAAAAAGCGCCCATGCCCCCACAAACCTGGGTGCCCCCGAAAAAGCTAGGTTGCCCCAAAAAGCTGGGTTGCCCCCAAAAAGCTGGGTGGCCCCCAAAAATCTGGGTGGCCCCCAAAAATGTGGGTGGCCCCCAAAAATCTAGGTGGCCCCCAAAAATCTGGGTAGCCCCCCAAAAATCTGGGTGGCCCCCAAAAAGCTGGGTGGCCCCCAAAAATCTGGGTGGCCCCCAAAAATCTGGGTACATACATACATACATAGACTCACGCCTGTTTCCCAGAGGGGTAGGCAGAGACAACGGATTTCCATTTGTCACGATCTTTGCATACTTCTTTTGCCTCGATTACTGTCATTATATTCTTCATACATGCTCGCCGGTTTAGGGTACTTCTGACCTGCCCTTTCTTGAGAACATCTCCAATTTGGTCAGAGAATGTTCGACGTGGTCTTCCCCTTCCGGTTGTCCCATTCACCCAGGCCAGGTATACTTCTTTTGTCAATCTTCTTTCATTCATCCTTTCTAAATGGCCAAACCATCTCAGCATGCCTTTTTCAATCTTTGTGACTACATCCTCTTTCACACCACAACGCTCTCTTACATCAGTATTTCGAATTCTGTCTCTCAAAGTCACACCACACATACTTCTCAGAGCTCTCATTTCCACTGCATTTATTTTACTTTCATTCTTTTTCTGCCATACCCAACTTTCACTTCCATACATTAAAGTTGGCACTAACACTCCATCGTGCACGGCTAGTCGGGCCTTCTTTGATACTTGCCGGCTACTCATAAAGGCGTGTAGTGCCCCATTCACTCTGTTCCCCGCATTTACTCTTCTAACAATATCTTTTTCATATTTCCCATCTCTCGTAAACAAAGTTCCCAAATATACAAACTCATTCACCTGTTCGACTTTCTCTCCTCCAATCACAATATCACACGCTGTCGTGTATTCATCCCTCTCAAATACCATTACTTTCGTCTTACCTACATTCATTTTCATCCCTTTCCTTTCAAAGGATTCATACATATTTGTTACCATCACCTGCAACTCGTCCGCCGATGATGCAAGTAAAACTTGATCATCAGCGTAAAGCAGACATTTGATGAGTAACTCATTCATCCTTACACCGCATTCACTTTCTTTCAAATCTTTTAAACAGCTATCCATGAATAGGTTAAACAACCACGGTGACGCTACACATCCCTGTCTAACACCCTTTTGGATGCTAAACCACTCGGTGTATGACCCGTTAATCCTCACGCAAGCTCTGGAATCCCTATAAAGAGATTTCAGTGCTTGAACAAGGTTGTCGTTCAACCCATACATGGACAGTACCGACCATAGTTCATTCCTCAACACTCTATCGTAGGCCTTTTCTAAGTCTACGAAGGCACAGTAGACCTTTTGGTTTTTGCCCAAAAACTTCTCTACTATACTTCGCAGAGAAAAGACCTGATCCGTGCATCCCATTCCTTTCCGAAAACCCGCCTGTGCATCCCATATTTTCGCATCGGTTTCTTTCACAACTCTTTCAACCAATACTTTTGCATACAACTTACCAACGACGCTGAGCAGACTAATGCCCCTATAGTTTTTACAGTCTTGCCGTGAGCCTTTCCCTTTGTAAAGAGGTACAATGACAGCCTTGCACCAATCACTTGGCACTTGGCCGGTGGTATAGCATAGATTGAAAAGGCTGTACAGCTGACTCGCTATGACGCCATGTCCAGCCTTCAGCATCTCGGAAGTTATCCTGTCATACCCTGGTGACTTACCTGATTTCATACCCTTAATAGCTTTCACAATCTCATCCATACCAATTTCATCTTTACATTTGTTCTCGTCTGTACTTAGTGAACTACGTTCACTCTCTGTTACACCTCTTTCATACAAACTTTCAAAATACTCCTTCCAACGTTTTAACACGCATTCTTCCCCTTTCACTATATTTCCATCTTGGTCTCGTATGGATTTCAGTTCTGAGGTTTGAGTTATGCCTCTTACTGATCTAACGGATTTCCAGAAAAACTTAATGTTCGTCTGAAAATCCTTAGACAACCTTCTATCAAAATTATCCTTTTGTTCATTTTTCTTTTCGTTCACCACATCCTTTACAATTACTTTCATTTTCCTATAATCATTCCAGGCCCTTTCTATATCCTCATTCGTCGCCTTATTCATTCGTTCGTTTGCTCTGGTGGCTAGCCAGTCTAACCACGCTTTCTTCTTTTCACATACAACTTTTTGTACACTTTTATCCCACCAAATATTCTTCATCTTTCTTCCTCTTCTTCTCTTTATTACACCACATATTTCACCAGCTACACTCACCACACCTTCTTTGACTACCTTCCATAGCTCTTCTACTTCTCTTATGTCTTCAGATCCCTCAAACTTCTCAACCAACTTACTTTTGTACTCGTCTGCCACTTCTTCCTCTTGCAGTTCCTCTACTTTTATTCTCTCTAGTACACTTTTAGTCTCAGGGATTCGGTGGCGCCATCCTTTGGACAGCTTTTAGCTTTGGACAAATCTGGGTGGCCCCCAAAAATCTGGGTGGCCCCCAAAAATCTGGGTGGCCCCCAAAAGTCTGGGTGGCCCCCTAATATCTGGGTGGCCCCCAAAAAGCTGGGTTGCCCCAAAAAGCTGGGTTGCCCCCAAAAAGCTGGGTGGCCCCCAAAAATCTGGGTGGCCCCCAAAAATCTGGGTGGCCCCCAAAAATCTGGGTGGCCCCCAAAAATCTGGGTGGCCCCCAAAAATCTAGGTGGCCCCCAAAAATCTGGGTGGCCCCCAAAATGGTGGGTGGCCCCCAAAAAGCTGGGTGGCCCCCAAAAAGCTGGGTGGCCCCCAAAAATCTGGGTGGCCCCCAAAAGTCTGGGTGGCCCAATGCGGACACCACGGTCTATCATGTTGTAGGAGCGCGGGCAGAATCGCACGTCACGGTAATATCAACGATATACTCCGTCGGGCTCTTTCCAGTGGTGGCGTCCCAGCTGTACTTGAACCAAGTGGTCTGGCTCGGGATGATGGGAAGAGACCAGACGGTATGTCTTTGTTACCGTGGAAGATGGGAAGGCCTTTGGTGTGGGACGCTACATGCGTTGACACCCTTGCACCTTCTCATCTTCCCCATACGTCGGGATCTGCGGGCGCTGCTGCTGCATCAGCAGAAACCCTCAAACGGCGCAAATACACCAACCTCGTTGGAAATTATGTATTTGAGCCTTTTGGGGTCGAAACGCTAGGGCCGTGGGGACCTAACGCACGTTTATTGTTTCGGGAAATTTCGAAACGTTTGATTGACGCTTCCCGTGACCAGAGAGCTGGCCTTTTTTTGGGTCAAAGAATCAGCATTGCCATACAGCTTGGCAATGCGGCCAGCCTTCTGGGCACGTTACCTCCCGACGATGCGGAGGAATTCTACGACGCCCTATAACTTAGTTATTGTAGTTAGTTATTATAGTTATTTTTCTGTTTAGTTAAGTTAATTATTTAAATATGTATTTCTTTATTTTCACATAATAATTGAATCCGCCAGGACTCTCACCCTCGACACAGCGTGGATGGTAGAGCGCCCATGCCGAAAGCCGAACTGGCTTTCGTCCAGGTCCGGCCCCGCTCCGCACAAGTGGCCGACGAGGCGGGCTGCGATTATCCGCTCGAGCAGCTTGCCCACCTCGTCTAGCAGCACTATGGGCCGGTACCCGGACGGCGAGTCTGCAGGGCGCCCCGCCTTTCTGAGCAGGACCAGACGACCAGATTTCCACAAAGTGGGAAACTGGCCCCGCTCAAGGCACGCTGTGTAGAGTCCCGTCAGTTGGGGACCTAGCTCTTTCAGAGCGAGGGCCAACGCACAACCGTGAATCCCGTCGGGCCCCGGAGCCACGTTTTTGGCCCGGAGCCGCATCACGGCCGCCCTCAACTCTTCTTGTGTCACCTCTGGGACGCTGATGACGTTCTCGTCTGTAGGCTCTGCGGCTGTGGGCAAAGCCATTGGCGGTGGCGTATGCTCCGCTCTTGCCGGGAAGAGGGCTGCCACTACTTCCTCCAGCAGCTCGGGTTGGAGACTCTCCGTGATTGGAGGCGCCGCGGCTCGAAGTTTCCCTCGAACCGCACGATAAGGGCGCCCCCATGGATCTCTGTCCAGAGTCTCCAACATCTCCTCCCTGGCTCGCGTCTTGGCCTCGCCAATGGCCAGCCACAGAGCCTCCTTCGCCGCGCGGTACACCTCATACAGCGCGGCCTCCTCGTCAGGGACCCGACGACGTCTCCTCCGGTATCGGGTGTACTGGCGCCTGACCGCCACGCACGCGACGCGCAACTGCGCGATCTCGGCGGTCCACCAGTACACCTGGCGCCTTCCTGTCTGTGTGTGGACCCGGGGCATAGACGCGTCGCAGATTTGCGTCATCGCCCCGCGGAACCACAGCGCCTCCTCTTCGACGTCGACGGGTCCGTTCGTCGCCGACTCCCGGTGCCAGGCCTGGACAATGGCGGCCTCCTCGAGAAGTTCCCTGTCGATGCGCTTACGCGCCCAGCGCGGACCGTCCGTTCGCGGGGCCGGTGGACTGCGGCCGCCAGTGGTCTGGGCGGAGACGTCGAAACGGATGTACCGATGATCCGACAACGTCTCCACCTCCACGGCGACACGCCAGTCGCGGACACGGCTCGCGACAGCAGGGCTAGCGAACGAGACGTCCACTATTGAAACACCCCGCTGCCGTACGCAAGTGTGGACCGACCCCCGATTTAGGACGGTCAGGCCAGTCGTGACCGCCCACTCCTCCAGCACCTCACCCCGGGCATCCGTTACCGGAGATCCCCACGCCGCAGACTTGGCGTTGAGATCCCCGAGCAACAGCACGGGGCGAGGGTGGAGCCGGCCTACGACGGCACCCAACTCGACAAGGAAGTTCTCGAAGTCGGCGAGACTCTTGTTGGGCGAAAAATACGCCCCAATCGTACCAATTCCGTCCACGAGGGCTGCTACCCAGCCGTGCCCTCGGGACGGGTGGACCAGAGCCCCGCCAATGATGGCCACCAAGCCGTCCAAGTCTCCCAACCAGTTATCCCTGGGGGGGACAAAGTACGGCTCGGCGACCACCGCCACGCGAATCGACCACTCCGCCATGCTCTGGAGCAAGAGATCCTGAGCTCTGGCGCAGTGGTTGATGTTGCCCTGGAGGAAATGGAACAGCGCCATTAGGCCGTGTCCATTCCCTCCGCACCCCTCTCAGGCCGGGAGTCGGCCGAAGGGCAGCCAGGCTGTCGGGGGGGTAAAGAGCCCCCGGCAGCCTTGGATCCCTTTTTCTTCCTGTTGGCGGGTGCGCCACAGGCCTTGCCGCCCGCTCTGTGCCCCGCGGGCCTCCCTGCAGCTGTACAGAGGCTGCAGTTTGGCGCCGCAGAGCACTGGGCCGCCTTGTGGCCGGGCTGGCCGCAGCGATAACATTCCTCGCTGCGGTCAGTTTCAGCGGTGCATCGCGCCCGGACATGCCCAATGTCCAGGCAACGGTAGCACCGCATAGCCCTGGGCTGCACCAGCTTGACCCTGGCTGAAACCCACCCCACCAACAGTCGCCCAGCGCTGGCGATCTTGCTCGCCGCCGCCACCGGACACCGCACCCAGATGTAGCCGAGTCCGGAGGAGTCGGCGCGAATGTCGCCCGTCCGCACATCCTCGGGTAGACATCCACCGACTCGGGCTACAGCCGCCACAACTTCAGCCGGAGTGGTCGAGTCATCCAGGCCGTCGACGCGCAACTCCGCGGTCTTCACCGGCCTGGACACCCGGACGTCCTCCGGGTTGAGGGCCTCCCTCAACTTGGCGGCCAGGATGTCCGCCTTCGCCCCGCTGGAGTCACCCGACACCTCGAGGAGCCGCGCCCCCGTCACCGCCGACTTTATTCTAAAGCCGGACGGTGTGCCAAGGTCAGGGAACGCGACTTTGGCTTTTGCCTCGGTCAGGACCGCCTTATAAGTAATGCCCCTTTCGGCGGCTCCGGGCTGCAGTGTTATCACTACAGCCGCGGAGCGTGGGGCTCTGACCTTAGGCGGTCCCTGCGCTTTCTTGGGTGCCGGTGCTCCAGCGGGTGCTGGTGCTGGCGGCGCCGCCTTCTTCTTTTTGCGGCCCCTCTTGACGACCGTCGTCCAGGCCTCAGCGCTAGGCCCAGGCGCAGCCGCCGGAGGCGCCGCTGTAGATCCCGCCGGAGGTCCCGCTGTCCGGGTGGTGGACATTTGAGGCGCGGGCTTGGGCGCCACTGTCCTCCCTGATCCCGGTTTAGCCGCCACGGCCGTCGGGCCCCGTTTGTGGGACTCCTCCCGCCCTCGTCCGTCCCCGGCGAGCGGAGGGCGGACGGACTCTGCTGGGAGGAGCCTCGCTTCTATGGCCTCGAAGCGGGCACCCACCATTTTACCGCACTGCATCATGCAGACGCGGACGATCTTTTCGATCTCCGCATCCACAAGTGCAGGCGCTGATACGGCCGACGATGGAACCGACGATGGGGCCGCAACAGGAGAGGACCCGGTGACTGCGGGAACTGTCCTTTGGGCGGCAACCTGCCGCTTGAGGTCCTCCAGCTCCGATCGGAGACGGTCGTTCTCCTCCCACAACTTCGCCGTCTCCTCGGTGCTGGTGCGATTGGTGAGGACCTCAACCGCCTCCCGGATGTCGTCAGCCGCCTCCTTCAGAGCTCGCGTGAACGTGCCCTTCAGGTTGCCCGATTTGGTGGCAACCTTCAAAACCACGTCCACGCCGTCTAAGACTTGGCGACTGAGCGCCACCGCCGATGGGCTCCCTGCAGCCATCCGAGCGGAGCGCCGCTCACGGGCCTGCCGGGCCAACTCGCTGACCTCGTCAGCCGCGGCTTCCTTTCGCTGCAAACGCCTCGCAGCAGCAGCCTCCGCACGGTTGCTGCCCAGCAGGGACACAGTGGAGCCCCCGCTCGAGTCAGCTATGGCGAGGCCGGGGTCGCTCTCCGCGCCCTCCATGTGCACCACTGGAGCTGCCGCAACGAAGCGACCCCGCCCGTCACACTCCGGCATCCGAGCAATGGCTCCACTCGGAACCGCGCGAACTTTGCCTCTCCGGGCCGTGGAGACCTTTGCAACCACCAAGCTCTCCCTACTTAGGGACCCGCTGCGCTTCCTCCCATGTCCGGACCTGGATCCAGATCCAGACCTGGAACGGCACCCACCAGTTTCCTCGTCGGACATTTAGACCCCTCCGCCTCCCCCAAGGCGGAGGACATCCATGCAGGATTTTCCACCCCGGCAAAAAAAAAGGCAAAAAAAAGGCAGGCCGGAGTTTCTAACCATTTAGGGTTTGAACCTCGGCTCGTGGCAGTTACTGACGAGGAAATACATGAGGGGTTCGGTTGTTTCTGGGACTTTTAATACCTCTCTACGTTAACAGGCGGAAAGGAGGTCTCTTGGAGAGGGCATTTCATCAATACGAATGCAAACAAAGCGTCAAGGAGAACTGAGAGGTGCTGGTCGCGACATTTTGGGGTCATACTCTCGGCCGGCGAGTACAACCGTACGCATTCGTGGTCCTCTTATGAAACGCAAACTTGCTAGTGAGGGGCAGTGATGAAAGTGTGGCCAGCTCGCTACTATCCGGCGCCCTCAAATTTCGTGTTCGAGGCAGCTGTTGGTATGACCCAATAATTGTTGTTCTCAGTCTGTAATATCTGTATATGTCCGTCAATTGCTTGTTTGTGAAGTGCCTCGCAATATAGAGATAGTTCCCTATTGTGAGTGTGGCTTTTATAAAAAAGAAAAAAGAATCACATACGTATTTAAATCTCATTATAAAACACCAAACAATATAAGGCTGATTTCAGAGTCGCGCCGGCGAGCGGCGCCGTCCAAACGCGCGCGCTTACAATTTACACTAGATAGTAGTTGCGTTTCATAGTCACGCAGTTCAAACGCGCCGCGCGCCGGTGACACGCGCGCCGTCGGCCAGCGCTGCCCGAGCTCCTCTACTGGCAGCTAGCGTTTCAGAGTGACGCGACTCGCACGCGCCGTTGCATACACGGCCAGCGTGTCTCGACAGCCATTTTATGGCTGTCGAGACACGCTGGCCGCCGGCGCGTGCCGCGCGCGTCTTTCTGAAATCAGCCTAAGAAGTGTATCATCATTACAATGGAAAAAAGAATCCCACTGCTGGACAAGCCTCCCCCAAGAATCATCTATCATGATGGATATGTCATAATCGCCACGCTTACGCGCTTGGCAAACGAGTTGGCGATCGCTGTAAGATGGTCATAGTACACAGGATGCTGCTGCCCGTCCTCTAGTAGATATTCCCACGGATCGATTTCTAAGCCTCTCACGGAATGAAATGGGGTGATGATATTCTTATATACGCCGTTATCACCGCACAACAATACAGGGATAATTCCATATTACAGTGTTACATTTTATAAAAAGAAATCTCAAACGTGTTTAAGTCTCATTACAAAACGCCAAAATATATTAAAAAGTTTATCGTAAAATGAAAATTTTCAAGAGATTAACAAAGCCCTAACAAAAATCTATAAACCTTGCCCTTGTTTCGGACAGACTAGTTAAAAATAAATGGCTTCCAACCAAAGGCGATCTGACCTTGCACCTTAACTTTGTAATAAAACAAGGCGATTCACGGAGCTGATAAACGGTCGGTTTAATATTTTAACGTAAATATCGGACTTACCAAAAAATATACGAGATAAATAAGGTTATTTATGCTGACTGGTTTTGGTAGTACATGAATATTTGAAGAACTCGAGAATGAAGGTCCGACTTTTCGGTGCGTGAGTCTGGCTCGCACTTTGCTGGGTATTAAGGAAAAACTTTTTTATTTTTTATAACGAGAGCGACAAACGCGCGTTAAAAAAAGGTGGTTTGCACAGGGTCTTAAACTCTGCGTAGTTTGACTATGTGTCTGTCGCAACGAATTATTTATTTATTATTATTTATTTGTTCTAAATTTCATTCTACGTCCGCGTAATTTTCGTGAAGAGGGGGTACAGTTTTTGCGTCCCGTTTGAATATAATAATAATTAAGCAAGCCTGCATTTGGAAAATTCGACATAGGCAGAAATACTCGTAGACGAAAACCCTACGGATAAAATGACTGAAGTTGCAGACTTTAAAAAAAATGAGTACTTTAAATATCCGTAGTACGCTAATTGCGTTGATACCAGTGAATCCACCAACATCCTCATGGCCAAACAACAAGATTAATCTAATTAGATAGATCATGTCATACATGTTCCACATATGCCAAAGTGGATTTTAGCCTCATACAACAAAAATATTAAAGTTCTTTTTCTTCACGAACCGAAAGACGCTCGCTGAGCAGGCCCCTTACTAGATGGAACGATGATCTTGTAAGGGTCACTGGAAGTAGCTGGAAGTATGCGGACCGGCAATTGTGAAGAACTTTGGGGGAGGCCTTTGTCCAGCAGTGGACGTCTTTTGGCTAATATGATGATGAATGTAGGAAGTCATACTCGCACCTACGTGTGAATTACCTACGCTCGCGATCGGGGCATCTCTGACGCGTTGCTGATCGAAGTACTGTAACTCTTACATATTTACACACAAGATATTTGCGTCAGATGAATGGCTTCGCGTCATCGTCATTAACGTTAACGTAGAGCGACAATTGCCCAAAACAATACGTCCTTAAAAACAATCCTCATGTCTCTCCTCGACTGTTACCACCCTGGGTCGAGATTAGAAAGCTAAAGGATGTGTATTCAGGGGCAGGTTACTTTAGTTTTTAGTTTTATTTAGCTCATTGCTTAAGCCCTCTCTTCCTGTATTTTAGGGTGAAGCAGCGAAAGCTTCCTAGGAAGTCCTCTTAACTGTCAACGTACTGTAAAAATAAAAAAATACTGCGTATCTTAAGACACCGCTATGACGGGCCGGTTGGCGTGGCTGGGTCTGGGTGTAATTATCTGTATAAGTATGTATTTACAAAAGAAAAGTTGTATATATAATATATCAGTTATCTGGTTTCCATAGAAAAAGCTCAGCTTAGTTTGGGATGGCCGTGTATGAATAATGTCCCAGGACATTATTATTATTATGACGATGGTAAATAGATAAGCGGGCCAATTGATCCTACCACTTACCAATCTAAGTATTGTATGTTACGAAGAAATGAAAAGAAAGAAAAATAAATTTATTCAACAAAGACACACAGGAATGAAAACATAAAATACAACAGACTTGAACATAAAAGATAGTAAGATTAAACAAGAAGAACCTGCTACTTATATTACTCCTGCATGCTCTGCTGAAAGGTCACCATCTCAGCATAAGCTAGGTGAGGGCACCTAGCGCTGGTTTTCAGTTGAAAACCTTGATGAAGACACCCATTTATTTTTAATTCTTTCTTATCTTACTCAAGAAGCTTGAGTGCCCAATTCGAATCAATCTGATAACTAAAACTCAATGTACAAGTATTCTTAACGCTATAGCAAAGCTACAGATTATCAGGAATTATAACTGACAAGAATGTAAGAAAATTCGAAGGATCTCCAACGTTAACTGCCAGCAAATCTGTATTTAAAACATCTTCGCGTGAAGCGTGGATCGATTTTCTCGAGGACTCACGTTTCAACTTCAGTATTGCGACGATCCGTTGCTTCTATTCATGTCGGATAAAGGTATTAGTGGAATGTTGAATGGCCATATCTGGATTTCGTGCTATTGACGGAAAATACTGTTTAAATCAGAATTTCATTTTTCAAAAGGTATGAAGGATCTTTAAGTGTGCGTTCTACAAGAGGGTTATTTAGTATCCCGAGCAGTATATAGGGTCTGTTCAGCAGATTTACAGCGGATTTAAAACTTAATGCAGAATATACAATGGGATTTTATTGTCCATTATCCGCAGTCCCCCTATTTGGTAAAAATATAGACCTCGAGTGCCATGTGAAAGTGTTATGTGTATTTCAGACTAGAGACAAGAACTGGGAGGTGTCTCATCCTCGTACCTTATAACGAGGGTGAGACACCACACATTATTATGTATTATAATGAAGTGCCAAGAGTAGCTTGGCACATCAAAGTCGCACAAGTCAAAGAGATAGACTTTGAAGCAATAGTAATAAGCAGAGGCACAAAATTGAACCGCGATAGCCTCTAGTCCATTCATGCTACGTGAGAACTGGTGCTACGAGTACCGATAGACCCTACGTTGATGACATTCTCACACAAAGTACCGCCATCATCAGCTAATTACGCGAATGACCCGTCACGATTTTTCTCTTAACCTATCTTAAAGCCCATTTAAAACTGCTGATAAAAAACAATTCCGGGGACTTAAAAACAAATAAAAAGGATCGGGCCAACCTATTTTCCAAATGTCGGTTCATTTCCCAATAGTAGATACGGAACGTCTATTTTGTTGTAGATAAAATCACTGCTATCATTCTCTTTTTCACACGTATATGTGAAGAGTGGAACCTGCTCGACAATAGAGATCCTCTCAAATGCTTTTAAACCCGTAACTAATCAATGTGATATGAGTGATATGACGAGCTTCGCACCCGTCTGTCCCATTCCGACTGGAGGAGATCAGGTGCCAGACCAATTCAAATTGGTTCAGATTGAACCAAATTTTAGGTTTTATAAGGAAATTAACAGTTTTCAGGTCAATATGAACAAATCAGGCTCAGGCAGGCATTTTTGCTAATATGTCATTTGATCGAGACCTTTAAAAAAGAAGAATTACCTAATATTTTTGATCGTCAGAACAGTCTGACGATCAAAAATATTAGGTAATTCTTCTTTTTTAAAGGTCTCGATCAAATGACATATTAGCAAAAATGCCTGCCTGAGTTATAGAATTCAGTTTGCGACTTCAACTTGTCTCAAAATTTGCGACTATTCCAAAAGTATTCCCTATGTATAACAAAATATTAAAATCGGGTAACATACTTACAAAAAATACAGTGGAATTGATAACCTTAGATATTACCTCGAATTATTTTGAGGTCGATAAAGCAACACCTGAAATTAGTTTTAATTAAGAATAGATGAAACAATTTTCCATTTTAATTTGGTGTTTTGCTTTTTTAACATTTTTATTTGTTAGACATAAGTCTCCTGTGATTGATTGAATACTACCATGTTACAAACCCTCATTATTATAATCATTGCAATGTTGGTTTTATGTCAGGAGTTTTTTCATATCAATTTGGAAAATTCCAACAGAAATATTAAAAAGTAAATTGCGAATTTGAAGGCCCTGCCTGTCAAAAGACTTGATCAAAGAATGATGGAGTGGACAAATCTGAGAGAGGATATTGCTGGCAGTGCCTCGAGTAATTAACTTTGTAGCTGCAGGGATATAAAATGGGGGTCTTTTATTAGAATAATTGATACTGGTGCGGGCAACTGGCTATAGCCCCTCTTTTTTACCGTCTTCGTAAAGTGGCAAGGTTCCCAATTTGACACTACTTTGTGAATCAATGTCAATTATTTTTAATTTGTTAGAATGTGTATGCTTGAGGTGGTTTTATATAAAATTGTTAAGATGGAATATTTGATCGGCCAGTTGTCGTGGTTGGTACTCGCCTTTCCCGTCGCAGGACACGGGTTCAATTCCCATCCCGGACAGATATCTGTGTACATGAACATGCCGGTTTGTTCTGAGTATATCAATCAATTAATCAATATTTTATTTGCTAATAATGTAGGTAAATACATAGACAAGATGATCTAGATGTAATTATCTATATAAGTATGTATTTACAACAGAAAAGTAATACAGGTAGTATATCAGTCATCTGGTTTCCATATCACAGACGCCAGCGCATCAAGCTACCCCATTCTATCAAGTTTCCCCAATTAAAAGTGAACCTTATGCTTTTGTGATAAAGTTGAAAATCTATAAACGAAAGACAGATTGGGGTAGCTGGATGTGCTGGCGTCTGTACAAGCTTTGCTTAGTTTGGGATGGGCCGTGTGTGAATAAAGACCAAGGATATTATTTTTTCATAAATTATGACATTCTAAGTTGCCAATGGCACTGGCATTGCCATTAGCAAACCAAAATATGCCCAGCGCGCCACCTTCACGACTACGTAGACGTGCCGTGGCGTGCTCCGCATAGCTTTGTTACTTAAAACAGTTTTTATAACTGCCTAATAATACTGGTATTAAAATAATAACTCAATTAGGCACCTATCTCGGTAACTGTGTAACTTTTGCAATTACCCCGTAATACGAAATTTAAAGTAGGAATACGTGCTACAAGATCATTAAGTAAAGGTTTTGGCTACAAACCGCACTGCAGTTGTACGGCGCCCCGTCAGCGGATACAATTTCACTTTAAAAACCACCTTAAGGTCTACGCAATAAAGACACTGACAAGATCTAAATGTTTTTTATATACTGTAGACACGGGTCTCATCGCGATAAATATTTAGGTAAATCATTACCTTGTTTACCCGACGTTTCGGCATGGATTGCACCAGCCGTGGTCACGGGTCGACTGGTGTGGCTCGGCAGCGTCGTCTCCGTGAAGCTCGGGTATCGGTATCTATTCTAGTGACTACGACAGCAAAATGCGGAGTCTACTCAAAGACACGGCTATTTATAAACAAGTGTCGTTTAATCCTATCGCCAGAGTCACTAAACGTATACGTGCACTGATTAAGGAACACGAGGAGCTCTTCACGGACGATGTTTTCGAACGCCTCTTCAGACCTAAAAGCGCTCAGCCACCAAAACTATATGGTTTGCCAAAGGTTCATAAAGAAAATGTACCATTGCGCCCGATTGTAAGTCAGATCAATTCGCCCACTTATGATCTAGCGAAACACATCACTCAGGTACTGCAGCCATTAGTAGGTAAAACTGAATCGTTTGTGAAAGACTCTCGCCATTTTGTTGACATCATCAAGAGCATGAGAGTGGAACCTGACGAGGTGATGGTGAGTTTTGACGTTCAGTCACTGTTTACCAACGTTCCCATCAAAGACTGCCTTGAGGTCATCGGCAGGAAACTGGCAGCTAATAACATACCAAGTGAGTACATAGTTCTACTGAAGAACTGCCTAGAATGTAACTACTTTTTATACCAAGGACAATATTACCTCCAGATTGACGGAGTGGCTATGGGCAGCCCTGTGGCGCCGGTAATGGCCAATATCTGGATGGAACATTTTGAAAATATTATTGCACAACATTTGGTCCACGTGAAGGTATGGAAACGATACGTCGACGATATCTTCTGTATCATGAAAGGTAGCACATCGGAAGTAGAACAATTGACCACTATCTTGAACTCCGCGCACCCCAACATCAGGTTCACTTATGAAATGGAGGTAGAGAGATCGTTGCCTTTCCTCGATGTGAAATTGAGGGTGAGAGAAAATGGTTCCCTTACACACACGGTATACAGAAAGCCCACACACACAGACAGATATCTACACGCCCACTCTCATCACCATCCGCGACACCTGTTATCCGTAGTTGCCTCGTTAACAAACAGAGCGTATGACATATGCGACCCTGAATGTTTAGAAAGTGAGCTCACACACGTTCAGGAGGTACTTAGGCAAAACGGCTACAGGGGAGGCATTAAACGGACGAAGAGGAGGGAGAAGCAGCCGGAAGTAAGCAGGGCACCAGCGTTTTTTACCTTACGTGAAAGGAGTAACGGATAAAGTTGGATCAGTACTAAAGAAATACTCCATCAAGACTGTATATAGTCCGATCTCCAAAGTCTCCAACCAGCTGCTACACCGAAGGATGTTATTCCTCTTCAAACACCGGGCGTCTACAGGTTTGAGTGCAACTGCGGTATGTGTTATATCGGCCAAACTAAAAGATCCATTGCTGAAAGGGCTAAAGAACATATCGCAGCTGTCAGGAACCGACAGGTTAATAAATCAGCAATAGCTGAGCATGTAGTCGACACAGGATCCCAACACTGGATTACAAATTTACACAAGCCACAGGTCCTCTCCACCGATCGTCACTATTACTCCAGAATAGTACGTGAAGCGGTTGAAATAAAGAAACATATCAATTTCAACCGGGAAGACGGATACCGCCTCTCACCATCTTGGAATCCTGTAATAACGAAGTGCCATCGTCGCGTAACCAACGTAGTGCGCCCGGGCGCTGATGTCATTAGTGTCGTGTGTACCGACAGTTTCGTAAAGGAAAATAAAAAATATCAAGACCATGCGAGGGTAGATACCGATACCCGAGCTTCACGGAGACGACGCTGCCGAGCCACACCAGTCGACCCGTGACCACGGCTGGTGCAATCCATGCCGAAACGTCGGGTAAACAAGGTAATGATTTACCTAAATATTTATCGCGATGAGACCCGTGTCTACAGTATATAAAAAATGTGTACAAATCGCGAAAGTTTAAAAACATTAATAACAAACCGCTACGGGCCGGAATATGTTAAAAAGACTAAACATCTAGAATTCCTTCGGATAAAACGTGTGCGTTTAGAAACATCGTTAACGTTTCTAATAAAATGTCGCGACTCGGAGCTAATACCTACGGGAGTGCGTATCAAACCGCGCAATAATATTCCACATTCCGAGGGAATTCTAAAGAAGGCAAGCGTTCGCCTTCTGAGACAATTAATACGAAACTGTAGGTACAGCTTAAATAGTGTGCAGTACGAATTATACGGGTTACATACGGAGTGCAGTGCAGTGTTTTCGGCTAGTGATTTCGATCTATGTGATCGCGTGTCGTATTACCAGGCGGATCGTATTCGACAACTGTGTAGTGTTAAACACGACGCAAAATACGACAAACTGGTTAGTCGCCGAGACAGGTGGAATCAGCACAGACCACTTACACACATAGACACCGTAATCAATTTATCGAATGTAACGCTTGATAACACCACCAAAAATATACTAGCGAAAGGGTTAAATTATGCAATAACACCGAAACGAATTCCGTATGAAAACGTCATAAGTGCCGTCGAAGAAGCTATATTACGAAACAAAGTACCGTCTACCGATGCGGACACGCTTAGACAAGATGTGGCAGTAATATTGCGAAAAGCTAAGTCGCCTAAACAGAACATTACTACGGAAGAGCGTCAAGCACTAAAAAGGCTGCGTGACAACACGGAAATCTTAGTGCTTAAGGCTGACAAAGGTAACGCCACCGTAGTGATGAGTTCTAGTGACTACGACAGCAAAATGCGGAGTCTACTCAAAGACACGGCTATTTATAAACAAGTGTCGTTTAATCCTATCGCCAGAGTCACTAAACGTATACGTGCACTGATTAAGGAACACGAGGAGCTCTTCACGGACGATGTTTTCGAACGCCTCTTCAGACCTAAAAGCGCTCAGCCACCAAAACTATATGGTTTGCCAAAGGTTCATAAAGAAAATGTACCATTGCGCCCGATTGTAAGTCAGATCAATTCGCCCACTTATGATCTAGCGAAACACATCACTCAGGTACTGCAGCCATTAGTAGGTAAAACTGAATCGTTTGTGAAAGACTCTCGCCATTTTGTTGACATCATCAAGAGCATGAGAGTGGAACCTGACGAGGTGATGGTGAGTTTTGACGTTTAGTCACTGTTTACCAACGTTCCCATCAAAGACTGCCTTGAGGTCATCGGCAGGAAACTGGCAGCTAATAACATACCAAGTGAGTACATAGTTCTACTGAAGAACTGCCTAGAATGTAACTACTTTTTATACCAAGGACAATATTACCTCCAGATTGACGGAGTGGCTATGGGCAGCCCTGTGGCGCCGGTAATGGCCAATATCTGGATGGAACATTTTGAAAATATTATTGCACAACATTTGGTCCACGTGAAGGTATGGAAACGATACGTCGACGATATCTTCTGTATCATGAAAGGTAGCACATCGGAAGTAGAACAATTGACCACTATCTTGAACTCCGCGCACCCCAACATCAGGTTCACTTATGAAATGGAGGTAGAGAGATCGTTGCCTTTCCTCGATGTGAAATTGAGGGTGAGAGAAAATGGTTCCCTTACACACACGGTATACAGAAAGCCCACACACACAGACAGATATCTACACGCCCACTCTCATCACCATCCGCGACACCTGTTATCCGTAGTTGCCTCGTTAACAAACAGAGCGTATGACATATGCGACCCTGAATGTTTAGAAAGTGAGCTCACACACGTTCAGGAGGTACTTAGGCAAAACGGCTACAGGGGGGGCATTAAACGGACGAAGAGGAGGGAGAAGCAGCCGGAAGTAAGCAGGGCACCAGCGTTTTTACCTTACGTGAAAGGAGTAACGGATAAAGTTGGATCAGTACTAAAGAAATACTCCATCAAGACTGTATATAGTCCGATCTCCAAAGTCTCCAACCAGCTGCGTACACCGAAGGATGTTATTCCTCTTCAAACACCGGGCGTCTACAGGTTTGAGTGCAACTGCGGTATGTTTTATATCGGCCAAACTAAAAGATCCATTGCTGAAAGGGCTAAAGAACATATCGCAGCTGTCAGGAACCGACAGGTTAATAAATCAGCAATAGCTGAGCATGTAGTCGACACAGGATCCCAACACTGGATTACAAATTTACACAAGCCACAGGTCCTCTCCACCGATCGTCACTATTACTCCAGAATAGTACGTGAAGCGGTTGAAATAAAGAAACATATCAATTTCAACCGGGAAGACGGATACCGCCTCTCACCATCTTGGAATCCTGTAATAACGAAGTGCCATCGTCGCGTAACCAACGTAGTGCGCCCGGGCGCTGATGTCATTAGTGTCGTGTGTACCGACAGTTTCGTAAAGGAAAATAAAAAATATCAAGACCATGCGAGGGTAGATACCGATACCCGAGCTTCACGGAGACGACGCTGCCGAGCCACACCAGTCGACCCGTGACCACGGCTGGTGCAATCCATGCCGAAACGTCGGGTAAACAAGGTAATGATTTACCTAAATATTTATCGCGATGAGACCCGTGTCTACAGTATATAAAAAATGTGTACAAATCGCGAAAGTTTAAAAACATTAAGATCTAAATGTATCCACCGATGTGCGTGATGCACGTTTTATATTAAAAGACTTTTAGCGTGATATTCTGCAATCGAAACAGTAGTTTAAAGTAGTATATTATATTAGCTTTATGCTACAATACTTAGGTAAAAGTTATTTCGCATTTATCCGGCTGCGCCAAATTAAGGTAGTTAGTATTAAAAAGTGCCTATTATGGAAACCGACACAATATGTCGTCAACCGAGTTCAAAATTAGATATATAATTAGGTGTATACCTACGACAGCTAGGTAAGCCACGCAGTAGGCCTCTGTCATGGCTTAATGACTGTTGTCTAATGAGTAAAAACCGGGACCGATCTAAAATTAAACCACTTTGTCGGTCACCCATCTATGGACTGACCAGTGAGAGAAACTTGCTATTGCATGTACTCTGAACTACGTTCAGAACTCCTCTAGAGGTCACGTAAGTTACAGCCTCATAAAAACTTAGAGCCGCCTTCAAGTGTACTCTTAAAAACGCCCATTATCAGTTATAGCAAGATTGACTTGGGCTTTTACGAGCGGACTAAAGTGGTTGTTCAAGAAAACAAAAGTAGCAATTAAAAGTAATCTCAATTTTACTGCTTAGGTGCCTAATTGTTCCTTTTGTCACTTAAAGTAAAAGTCCATTAAGTCCATTACTTCCTAGGATTTCTTAATCAGGCAAAAACGTCCTGGACGAAACGCAAAAAAGTTGCCTCATTTTTCCGCAAGACGGACACAGCTCTAGTAGATAAAAGGCCAGTTAACTTCGAATGGTAAGCAGCAGTTTATACCCCAAAAAGTGTCATCAATCTGCTAATAAGCGACCGAATTCAGGAAATTTTAATAACAAATATAGGTAGGTATATATTAAAATAGCAGTTTTTACAGAAAAGAGGACGAAGCTGCATATAACGCTGTGATTTTAAAACGAGTGTTCTGAACAGAATTTTCCAAGATGACTAGTCGAATGGAAAAAAAATCAATATTGAAGAATTGTTAAGCCGGTTACAAAAAGCTAATATATAAAAATGAGCTACTAAACGCGTATTAAGTATAAAAGTTATGTTGTCGAACAAGCATACGGTCCGAGAAGTGGTCAATGTACAGACGCCAGCACATCAAGCTATCCCAATCTGTCAAATTTCCCCAATTGAAAGTGAACCTCATTTTTATGTTGACAGATTGGGGAAGCTGGATGTGCTGGCGTCTGTACATCCCTTAACACTCAAGCGTTAACGTTAACACGTGGAGACACCAAGTGTCAATGGGCTCTGGTGACTTTACCAACTCTACAACATGAGCATAATGTTAAATGATTAATTAAATAAATGAAAAAAACGCTATTATCACCTGGAATACATTCTGTAACGTGGATGTATTTCCATCTAGTTGCCCAGAAAGCGAATAAACGCTATGCCCAAATGCACTCAAATAATAGTATACTCAGGTATTTAAATATCAAGAAACTCTGCAGTATTGTATCATCAGCAAGTAGATGGGTTTACTTGTGTACCTACTGCCCTTTGGGCAAAATATTTATGGTTAAATTTTACTCCCCCACTACTTTTACTTTCCCTTTACCCTAGTTTCGTTTACCTATTGAATTTTAGAAAATTGTCATTTCGCATTTTATTAACTTACTGCTGCCGGAAAAGTAGGTTAGGTTAGATTAGAACTGCGACCCTCCAAAAGCGAACTGCTTCGATATGCGATAAGTTTTTTGACAAATGACTTTACGAAAAATAGTTTGCGCTTTGATATTTTGGGAAAAGATTTTGCCCATAAATTAGTAATCCGGTTTTCTATATTATCAGAACACAGTGCAGTTTATATACCATGATACTGCAATCGCCAACCCGTCTGTCAAGCGTCGCGATTATGGCACATTCCTCCAAATTATCGACACAGTTCCATTGTGAAAATCTTTTGGGGAGGCCTGTACCCAACAGTGGATGTCATTTACAGTAAATTTACATTACATTTTACAGTAAGTATAAGTCGTGTTATTACGCTACAGTGAAAATATCGATTACCCTTGTCGCTACTCAAGGTTATGGTCGTACCGATATAACTTACTGTTTTGCATAGGCACATTATCTTTTATGTAATGGGAGAACATTTATAGCCCTCTGTTTGCTCCAGGCTTAACCTTGCTTTTGAACTTATGACAAATGAGGTGTGAAGTTTATAGAGTCAAGTTACCTAACAAACATACGGCGCTCCCGATGTTTAATGATCACCGTAGACTATGACACTCAGAAAACAAATGGCATCAATAATGTGTTGCCAGCCTCTTCCTTCTCTTCCATGACTTTAGCGTTCTCCTCTTTATATGTACATATACACGTATGTATGTGGTCGTCAACCACTTTGCATTCTGTTTAAAAAATATATACAAGTATATAAAAAATCGAATGCACGCTGTATTTAAGAAAAGCTGCCGTAACAAATAATGTACTAAATATAGGGTTGTAATTCGTCCGTGATTTCCCAATTTGTCCTAATTTGGAGCGCAAACGGAGGTGTCTGACAGGGGTTCGCAAAATGTCATGATGAATTCCACCAAGATGTATATACTTTTGTAACAATTCATCATGACACGTTGGCTCCATATGGACCTAAAGTCATAAGTGGTTTAAGGACGTCAGGGAAAAAAACAATTTACACCACTGTATGATGAACCAAGTGTAATAATGAAATTGAACATTTTTGATTTCTTGTTGACACCAAGGTCCGGGGTTCTCAAAGAATTTTTACGACAACATCAGCAATTTATATGAAGGCAGCCCTAAGTAAGTGGATAGCTTAACTTACTTTCCATATTATCAAACCACAATCTAGTTACTAAGCACTTTAATAAGTCTATTTACTACGCTTCAATGGGAATATCGATTCCCCTTGTCACTCCTCAAGGTTATGGTCAATGGCGTACCGATATAACTGGGTTGCCTACATAATCGTTATTGTAACGCCATGGCGTAATAAAGCAGCTATAAAAACATGTGTGACAGAGACAAATGACTTTCGTAGTTTATTGTCAAAGGACTTTTGACGTAGAAGAGGGCGTAAAAGTTTATGACCTTTGTATCCCTATACAAGTAGTTTTCTATTATTATTATAAGCTTTTACACCCTCGTTGGTATAGTTTGACGGTCACCGTAGCCTAGTTGGTAGTGCTCCTGCCTTCGAAGCTGGTGGTCCTGGGTTCGAATCCCGGTAAGTGCAAATATTTGTGTGATGAGCACGAATATTTGTTTCTGAGTCATGGATGTTTTCTATGTATATAAGTATTTATCTATCTATATAAGTATGTATATACCTGGTACCCATAGTACAAGCTTTGCTTAGTTTGGGGCTAGGATGAACTGTGAAAAAAAAAAAAAAAAAAAGTTATAGCGTGTTTAACTACAGATAATGCCCGGGTTCAAACCACACGTTGAGCGTGATATTATGTTGATTCTGTTGAGACAAACACCTGTAGCAGCTCGGAATCTGGAAGATGCCGGTATTATACGCCGGTGCCTCGAAGAGCATATTTTGGCTGATATGCTTTTTGCCGAGATACAGGTATAGAGGACTTATTCGTTATTCGACACAACCTAGAATACATCAGGTGTAGGACCGTACATCTATGTTGAGTGCACTATATGCGTAGTTGACTTGTCTCAATCTCTCCGTAATTGAATATTAACCATCTCTGATATATTAGTAGTTTGGGATCAGATGGCAGTGTGTTAGATAGTAGTCTCAAGAGATTTATTTCTTATATATTTATTTATTACCAACTTCTAACACTTTACAACCTCAACCTAACGAGCTAATTTAACCATCCCACGACAACGACTTATTTTTACGTCACTGCAAAAAATCATCACACTGGAAATAGTAAAATTTGCCATCACAGATGGAGAAGGCACCAACCACTTAAGTGGCTTAAAATAAGTTTTTATCTCAAATATGCCCACGTCAGTGTGAGCTGTGTGGTTATGGCGACTAATACCATTACCCCACCTCATCCTGTGGGAGGCGTAGAAGTCTTCCCAAGGGAACGTTTACCAGAGAAAGGCAACAGCCTCTCTGTGAATGATGACCATCAATCTTTCGTTTGCAGAGACTTATATACCGATGGATTCTACGCAATTAGGTACCAAATGAATAATTGAAGAATCCAAAAAGAAGGTCTGATGTACTTTTACTAATTGAGAATTTTCACTTTAACTTACTTAACTATTTATTGATTACAACCTCTAATACTTAACAACAAGTTTTTGTTGTAGAGGTTGATGATAAATAAATCGACCTTATGTCCGTAAAAAACGTCGACATTTTACCGTTTTTTCGACACGGCGGACCTCGCTCATGTGTTGCACATCCCACTTAAAGGGGGTGGGAGGGGGCAGTATAGTTTTTAGCTTTTTTAACTTTTATTTCTAATTAGTACAAGTTTTAATTAATTTATTGTAATTAATATTATTAAGGGAAAATTCAAATGCTGTGGTTGTCTTTAAGTGCTGCAGCACTATGATTTTTAAATATGTACGTGTCCTTATAATTGCATAAGTATTGAATATCATAGATCATTGAATATACAATAAATAAGCTATAAAAGCGTATTCAAGTACGAAGTTTATATCACCTATGTTGTGTGGGTTAACAAACAAGAATTAATCAACGGTGAGAGCTTTTTCCTACAGATTAGAGCGGATAACATCGCAAGTAAATACTTAATACCATGGATATGGCATGGCGGAGCAATTCCAAATCATTAGAATGTAGGGTACTGATTAAATATAGGGTTCTGGAAAGTGTATATGTGGGTGTCTCTCGCAAAACCACGTCACGCAAGATACTAATTTCTTAGGCAATCGGCACACTGCCCTGCATGATGCAGCGTAGTGAGGGAGTGTGTGTAACCCACAGTCCAACACATAGAACATGTGTGTGAACAAGTGTGAACCCCCTGTGCCTCTAGCACGAGTTCCTGCAGTTTACTTACTCGATCACACGTACAGTTTCGTCCCATACATTGAGCACCATAGTTTTAGTTCTCAATAGTTTCCGCGAGAGGCGCTGGAGCTCAATGTATGGGAGGAAACTGTACGTGTGATCGAGTAAGTAAACTGCAGGAACTCGTGCTAGCGGCTCTGTTCATGCTCACTTGAGTTCGCCGGCTCGTCTTAGGAATATGCACACCACGTTTTTCAAACGCGCCGTCGACACGCGTTTTGGCAACGCGCGTCGACGGCGCGATTTTATCCTACACGGCAGTTTGTTGTCGTTTGTATCGATTCAAACGCGCGGCACCGGCGCGTCTGTATCGATACACACGCGATGCTAACGCGCGTTTGTATCGCGTGTCCAGCGATACAGACGCGCGTTCGCATCGCGTCTGTATCGCTACACGCGCGCGTTTGCATCGCTACAAGCACGCGTCGACGACGGCGCGCGCTTAAAAAACGTGGTGTGCATAGGTTCTTAACTGGGTTATAAATAAATAAAAAATAAAAAAGGTTTTTATTCACGTAGACTTTAAAAAAGCGCTTGTAAATAGTCAGAACATGTTTGTAGTAATATAGTTGTATACATTATTATTTCTACTAACATAGATATTTAGGTACACATTGTATGAAAACATTTATAAAATTTATTTTATTATAGCAATGATATTTAGCTAGCTCGTATCAAGTTATTGTCAAGAGATTATGTTTAATTATCTAGTTTAAGTCTAATATTTTTACTACATATTGTCAATGGTTCTGTCTATATTAAGGTATTATTATTATGGCGGAGCTTGTGTTAATAACGACGGTCGCGCTTTAATGCTACCACCGGATCCAATGCGCCCCAACTGAGAAGACCCAGCGAAACAAACTCAGTGGGTTCATCTACTACCGGTTTCAACACGACCCAGTTGAGACGGTCCGGCGAAACATACTCAAGCGGGCATGAATACGGGATTTAGTCCAATTAGAGTAATTATTTAGTAGGCAAACACAATATATGCTCGATCGGTTGTCTGAATGCTTATTATTTTAGATTATATTTAGGTATACAAAAGAAAAACTTCGTAACAATAACATTATTCATTTTAAGACAGAGTTAATAATTTTAAATTAAGTAAGTTGAAACCCGCGATAAGGCGATCCCTGGGACATACCTGAGCCTCACCGCTCAGTGTCATTTTATTGTGTGCTACTGTTGATCCTGGCTTACAGAAGTTGCAGTATGGTGGGTAAAAGGGTGGTACTAGCCCCGAAAACTATTAAAGTCTTTTTAGGGTTCCCTAGCCAAATGGCAAAAAACGGAACCCTTATAGATTCGTTATGTCTGTCTGTCTGTCCGTCCGTATGTCACAGCCACTTGTTTCCGAAACTATAAGAGCTGTGCTGCTGAAACTTGGTAAGTAGGTGTATTCTGTGAACCGCATTAAGATTTTTAACAAAAATAGTAAAAAAACAATAATTTTGGGGGGTCGCCATACATAGAACTGAAACTCAAAATTTTTATTTTGATCGTACCTATACATGTAGTATTAGGAACCTCAATATGATTTTTAAAGACCTATCCATAGACACCCCGTCTATGGATAGCTCTTTAAAAATCATATTGAGGTTCCTAATATCATTTTTGTCTAAACTGAATAGTTTGCGCGAGAGACACTTCCAAAGTGGTAAAATGAGTGTCCACCCCCCCCCCCCCCTGTAACTTCTAAAATAAGAGCATGATAAAACTAGAAAAAATATATGATGTACATTATTATAGAAACTTACAACTAAAATTGGTTTGAACGAGATCTAGCAAGTCGTTTTTTTTAATACGTTGTAAACCGTAATTTGCTTTCATTTAATCAACTGAAATACTTGCGACTACGGAACCCTTCATGTGCGAGTCCGACTCGCACTTGTCCGGTTTTTTTAAATTTATTTTACCTAGGGAATAATCGTTGAAACTCGGCCGACGTGAAAGAAGAGTTATTTATATCTCCATACCGGAATATTCGGTGTGGGACTCGCACTTGGCAGGTTTTCTAGTAAATAGAACTCTCCACCAACAATTTTATTAATAAAATCCAGTCCAAATACGAAGTCTATTGAACGTACAAACATTGAGAGTAAATAAACGAATCAATCGACATTGAAAGCTTTTTCCACAGAGATTAGAGTTGATAAGCCCTGATCAATACTGACTTGGCAAATTTGTTTTGAATGATGTGCGAAATTGCGCACATAGCTATACCGGATAAAGTGGTTGGTAAATACTTGTCTTTCACGCCGCAGGTCGTGGGTTCGATTCCCACCCAGGACAGATATTTGTGTTCATGAACATGTCTGTTTGTCCTGAGTCTGGCTGTAATTATTTATATCAGTATTTACAAAAGAAAAGTAGTATATGCAATTATCTGGTTTCCATAGGAAAAGCTCTGCTTAGTTTGAGATCAGATGGCTGTGTGTGAATAATGTCCCAGGATATTATTATTAATGAAATACGAGTTGGTTTAAGAAGAATTAATTTAATTAGGTACCATTGAGTTATAAGAACGAAGTTCAACATTATTTTGCAAATAGCCTAGGCGTATTTCATGCTGCACCAGACAATGACGGCGAACAGCTCAACCACAGACTATGTATTTTATTCTATTTAGGGTTTAGAATAAGAGAATTAGAATTAGACAAGATTATAACTATGCTACCGAGATTATCGTTGATAGGTTTTATAAGAGCACCGTAGAACTTGGGCGTGAAGGAAAAATATATTTGTAGATAAGTCAACGGAAATATGATTTATTTATTTGGAAAACAAACAGTTATAGGTACAACATGAGCTTATTAATAACACTTTATAATGTTAGGACTACACCCCACGGCGTTTTCACAGATTAAAAAAGATGTAGACAGAGACGACGGTTTATCATTTGCCACGATCTTTGCACAGCACTTTTGCCTCGTTTATTGTCATTATTTTTTTCATACATGCTCGCCGGTTTAGGATACTTCTGACCTGGTCTTTCTTGAGAACATCAATTTTACGGCATTTTATAAATAAAAGAGCGATGGCGCTAAAATCGACCCTTACGGTACGCCCTTATCCCGGACAGTTATATATGATACAGTTTTTAAACCATTTGAATTACGGATTTTTGCCTAAAGGAGTATTTTACCGAAGTATTTTACCGCTCCCGGGCTAAATCGTTAAAGGAAAGCAACAGTGACAGATTAATGGAGTACCAGCAGCGTACACATGACGTAATCCTGTGCAGCTAGTACATAGTCAGTTGCATCTATAAAAGCCGTACAGCCTCGGCGAAAATTCGACTGGGTTTCGGGCAGAACTTTATTATCTTCAATGTATGTACTTAGTTGAATGCTTACCGTAAAACTGGGCTACTTTGCACATATTTGGGTAGTTCTTTGGAAATAACTTTATTTTAACAACCAAAATTAATTATGTTTTTGTTCCAACAGAACATTGTGTCCTTTAACTATCAATCTCATACCAAATTCAAGCCCTACAGCCCCCCCCCCCCCCCACAATTATATATAATATTTGAAGTTATACTTCTTTTGGCGCGAAGGAGAAAAATGATGAGAGTGAATTTTTACGATGCGCGCGCACACCGACACCAAAACATTTAACAGTATGACAATTGATAACTATGTTCAAGTTGTATATTAAGAAGTATAACTTCTAACGCGTGTACATAAGCACACACAAGTTTTTTTTTTCATGTCGCAAAGTAACCCCGAAGTGGGGTTTCTTTGACAAGGCATTAAAATGCAATCAACGTCAAAGATCTAAAGTTTAAGGATTACTTTGACATCATTTCAAAGGAAACATTGCATTTTAGAGGAAATTGAAATAAATAAAATGAATTTATTTTTTTCATATTATACACGATCTTCCACCATTGTTTCTTTCAAGGCCCATATACTGTCAAAGTTACCCTTACTGTTAAAGTAACCCCGTTTTACCGGTACTACTTTTTCTAGTACCTTTTGATAGGAAGGGCATTATACCAATGGGACTATAGTCTTTTATATTCACAGTATTACTGATCTTTGGAAGCGGACGTACCATCGCTGTTTTCCATAGATCAGGGAATGTTGACTTGCTAACTCGTCGAGCACTCGACGAGTTAGCAGTTTTTTTTTATATTATCTTTGCATGTGCACATTTTTGCGGGCGGGAGGGCGGTGCAAATTGCATCCCGGCATGATTAAACTGACAATTAGCGGAATTAACACTACATATTGATTTTGTATTTCGATATATTTTTGGCAATTTCCCGTATAATTCAGCAGCGGCTGATAAAATGCCAACATATGAACGATACATCACAATTTTCAAGCCATAAACCTATAATCTCTTACCACTCGGACAATAAGCCCAGATTTACATAAAAAAATAAATAATAAAATTACTCAGCACTTAGGTATTAGCATACATTCGTACTTGTCAAGCTCCCAATATAGTCATATATAATATTAAAGTATTACTAGTTACTTAGTACTATATTATTGAGCTAATCTGTGCACGTGCGGTCTGTTTTATTACATGAAATGTTGAGAAATCTTTAAATAATTACAAGTTATTTAGCTACTATTTATAAATTCAGTTCTAATATCTTAAAAAATTAAGACACGAGCTGTTGGCCAACGCAGAAGGCTCTCAACCAGTAGTTTAACTTAAGCGGCATATATCCTAACGTGATTCGTACCACAGTTCAGAGGGTCGCTGAAATAAAAAGACGGAATTCAACAATGAGGGTGGCCCTGTGCCATCACAAATCAGGGGTTATGAGGCTAATATTGACATAAACAAAAAATAAAGCTAAAGTTTAATATAAAGTTGATGAGCCGTGAACTTAATGTTGTAACATGTTTACTTGACCTGTAATAAAATCAATATTTTGAAGTAAATAAATAATAATAATAAATAAATATCTAGGACAAATGAACAAGGACAATGTCACACAGATCATCCCAGCCCCAAACTAAGCAAAGCTTGTACTATGGGTACCAGGCGACGATATACATACTTATATAGATAGATAAATACTTATATACATAGAAAACATCCATGACTCAGAAACAAATATTCGTGCTCATCACACAAATATTTGCACTTATCGGGATTCGAACCCAGGACCACCAGCTTTGTAGACAGGAGCACTACCAACTAGCCTGGTGACATAATCCAATGTTAATTGGCAAAATGTGAAGCATATATTTGTTATTATAATACATAGTTATGTAATATGTGGTTTATGAGAGTGCTTTCCCATGTGAGTGAAAGACGTGTGAAAGATTAATCAACCAAATAGGAAAAAATATATTTACAAATATTTAGTGATGGTAGCGTAAGAATCCCTAACTTACATGTAATGATAGTTTACTGAGGATTCTAACGATGTATAACATGTCTCGATAAACCTAATTAGTATACCGCGATAATCATCGATGAACGAGCATTAAAAAATATGGTCTGCGAAAAGTCAATCGCTCACGGCATAAACCGGTTTGTTCCACATTTGCCCCACTTTTTCGTCCTACATTCCAAAGAATTCTTCTTTTGCCCCATATTAAATTTGATTCCTGTTTCGCCCTACTTTATAGTACCAACAAAAGTATGGTTAGCAAATTAAAACGTGTTATAATATTATTATTATGAAAGGCTTATTGGTGCTTTGGTTAGATAATATACAAACGCAAAGCTAGGCCAAAATATGTGGTTTTGGTTTCCATTCAAGTCAAATCTTAAATGGGTAGTTTGTTGTACGGGTGGAACTGTTCTATTATATGCAGGAAGTTAGAAATGTGTAAGTATCTTTGTCAATATTTTAATCATAATATTTATCATAGTTTTCAATCTCTGTTTCTCCAATACCAAGTAGGGCACCACTAAGTCTACCATAGTATCCTACCTAGTTTTTGATTAAATAATTATTGTCTTTAAAAACTTTTCATGCTGTCTGTACTAAAATTCTATTAATTTGTTCACAAAAAGTATTCGAGGCGAATAAGGAAAGGAAAATGGGACGAAACAGGAATAAAATATTAATTTTGAAATAAATATTACATTTGTGGCTAAATAGGAACAAAATGTATGGCGAATGCGGAATTTTTTATGTGGGGCAAAACTTCGCGAGGCGAACGCGGAACAAACCCATAAACCGCCGAAAATACAATTACGCCGTATGGGTTAAAGAGCGTTTCAAGTTACTGCTTACAGACAATGTTTATTGTTTGTTAATTAGGTTATAAGTTAAGTTACAATAATCACGAGACATGTTCGTGGTCTTATTTTATTTATTGAAATTATATGCGCTTGCGAGTATAGTTTCAATAGGCTTGAATATATTTAGTGCTGTTACAATTTGTGCGAAGAACATATACATTCTGTTTGTGTTTGGCTAGTCGAGGAACATAAATGTGTTTTGTTTTCTAAAGATTATTTAGGTTACCTAGGTAATATCCCATTTCTGAACCAAGGCACGATTCCTTCTTCTTCCTTATTATCTCTATTGCTTGTCCGTAAAGAGATGCATTTCGCAACATTTCTTTCAGGTTTTGGACTCGCTGCTGTTACCATTTCTAGGCTTTGCAGGGGATGGTGGGGTAAGACGGGGAAGCGAGGTAAGATGGGGACCCTGTCAAAACCGATAATGTAGTGTTACTAGAAAATTTATTTAAATGCCATCTGATGTATTTAGCAGTACTTATTAGTGTCACAAAAAGTTTGGTCGGAGGAGTGCACGTTTCTTACTTCGTTTTTTTTTAATAATTAATGACGTATACAAAGTGCGTAACTGTTCATAATATAAAATAAATAAGATGCGTGACACATTTTTTTGATTGATGTTTGTTTATTTTACTATTCGAAACCCATTAATTCGTTCCGGCGTGCTTTGATTTATCACTTCAAAAAAAAAACTTATAAGTGCAGTTTGGGAAAGATGGGGTACCCACTGGGGGGCAAGACGGGGTTGCTACCCATCTTTACCGCTGAAGTTTTATTGTTTTTGGATTTTAATTTAATTTAAAATTATCGTTATTAGTTGGCTTTTGCATTTATAAACCGTTATCGTTTTTAATTCTAGTTTACTAAAGACAGAAAATACGTCAGCGGCTCGTGCTGCTGGGTTTAATAGAGTCAGAATTAGTAAAAATGGGGCGCCCAAAGAAGTATTGTTTTACTTAGATGATGTCTTACTCGGCCACAGAGACATGGGAGATCTCCCATTCAATAAGCTGTCTAATATTGCCCGAATATCTATTCATTAATCGTACGGTTCTGCTCGACGTGCCAGAATTCAGTTGTTGACGAAGATTCTTCCTCAATTTCAGCCAAACTTGATATCCGATCAGAATCTTAGTCCTTGTTATTGGGATGTGCTGTGAATGACGGCGGCGAAACTCTTAAAACAATGTGCAGTACATTAGTAATGCCGTAATGCTAATGAATAAATAAATATAATTACCCAATACGCAGGGACTATACATAGTTTCATGCGGAGCCCAGATGACAGCGTTGCCTTCTAGTTGGCTCCTAAGCAACGCATTATATAATTCAGCAACCGCTTTAATATTCTTCAATCCTCTTACGGTAAGCAAAAAACCTAACTTTCTCTAAGCTTTTTTAAAGATGCCCAATTTTTTACTCTAACCATCGGCAATTTTAAGTTACGTGTTCAAACATTGAAATTATATATGATAAAACACAAATGACTGCAAGAATGGGAATTGACCGAACTTGAAGAAAGACAATGAGTCTTCGTCTTAGTCGTCATGATATAGATGCTGGTCGAATTCTGGCTATTTCATATTAATAAGTATTGTTAACACTGAGTGTACTCTGTATTAATCATCTTCATCATATCAGCAGAAAGACGTCCACTGCTGGACAAAGGTCTCCCCGAAGGATCTCCACAATGACCGGCCTTATGCTGCTGGCATCCAGCATCTTCCCGCGACCCTTGCAAAATCACCGGACCAACGTGTAGGGGGCGTCTTCCCCTTCGTGGGCACTCTCTATTGATTCACTTTAATATTCTAATGAAGCGGGTAAATAGATACAACGAAATAGGCCAAACATAAAGAGAATCCCCACCTTCTAATTAAACATTGTCCCAAATCATTATATTGGGTAAATACACCGTAAAAGACGCCCACCATTTTACTATATCAAGCCAAACAACAAACTTTATTAACTGAATCGTTATTACAAATAGATTGATGTATCGATCGCATTCGACTTTCGCTCAAAGTGACGGTCAATATCGAGTTTGTAGTGTAGGAAATATTGATATCTGTACTGACTACAGACTAAGCTATATTTTCTTTATAATATATTTGTTTTACCTCGGATTTAGCAAATGTATCATAAATTGTATACTATCGGTTATACAGGTACCCCTGTATAACCGATGTAATAGATATATTTCTCTATTATAATTATGTAATACATCTTTAGGAGAGAATATTTGTCTAATTTATGATAATTTTACCATGTCATTTATTTCATATTCATTTGCTACAAGTTTATTGATTCTAAACCTTTTTTAAAATTATCCAAAGTGATATTTTGTAGGTTTCTGTACATCGCAGATTTACGTGGAACCTTGACTTTTTTAAAAGGGAAAATGGCTTTTTCAAAGGAATAATAATAATATAATATATAGGGACAATGTCACACAGATCATCCTAGCCCCAAACTAAGCAAAGCTTGTACTATGGGTACCAGGCGACGATATACATACATAGATAAATACTTAAATACATAGAAAACATCCATGACTCAGAAACAAATATTCGTGCTCATCACACAAATATTTGCACTTACCGGTATTCGAACCCAGGACCACCAGCTTCGTAGGCAGGATCACTACCAACTAGGCTACGGTGACCGTCATTAGAATGGCCTCTAATCGGACAAATAGATTCACCTGGACATTATTCATTTTAGTATCAGAACACACCAGGTGTATTTAAGTTAGATTGTGGTCTGTGAAGTCCGTGGCAATCGCAACATGTTGTTTTAAATTAGTAGGAGATATTAATATCTAAGCCTAAGCTATATTTTCTATTTATAAGTTTTTGTTTACAGACAATCAGTGCTACACCGGGAATAGAAGAAGACAGTGCTCAAGTCATCCATTAAATTTAATTACAAACTAAGTACCCTGCGCCAGAATACACCTCCTTTGGGGTTCAATCCTCGGCTCGGGCGGTTACCAACGGGTAGACGCATAAGAAGGTCCTGTTTTAGGGATGGTTTGTCCTATTCATCCCAAGGTTGTCTGGAAGAGATTGCTTTATGCGATAAGACCGCCCTTTGTACAACTTGTCTATGTAATATCTCATGTCATATTTATTTTTATGGTGTACAATAAAGAGTATTCTATTCTAACTGTCAGTTTACGTTAGTACGAAAAGGCGTGGGCAGCACATTCGATTTAGAATACAAACTAATAGTCACCGAGACCGAGGGTTGCAGACTATGCACTATGTCTTTAACGAATCATTTAGAAATTTTAATCTCCAACTTCAGTTATGGTGGTATGTATTTAATTTGATCTGTACATTAAATCCTATTAATTAGAAGTCGGCACAAGCCCGTGCACTATAATTTACGCCCCGTGTAGATGGCTCTCCGAGGACATTGGCCGCCGCAGCCGAAATTTATCCAGAAGTATAATTATATTTTTTATAACATTGCCTCGTCTTTGAAACTTATTCGTTTTATTTTGTTTCTAAGAAAACGTTATCTTTCTTTTGTTTTTCTTGAAACTTGACGGACCTAACTGCGGTCGCCAGCTGGCTTGCCAAGCGCGTTGACAACGACAAACCCAATTTATAAACGTTAAAACCTTTGGGGAGGCGTGGACGATATCAGGCTGATGAAGATCATCATCATGTCAGGGGCTCTACCGGCTAAGTCGCCGAACATCTATTTTTTAAATTGCGTTCAAATAATTAAAGGTTAAAAATGACTTATACAATCGTTAAATCGGCTTCAACGTTGACAATCGATTCCGGACCATTAATGACGTCACATGTGGTCATGGAAGCCGATTTAACGATTGATTAAGTCATTTTTAACCTTCTTTTATTTGAACGCCATTTACGAAATCGATGTTCGGTGACTTAGCCGGTAGAGCCCCAGCTGAATTGCGTCCACCGCTGGACAAAGGCCTCTATAAAATATTTCCACAGTTGAGTTGTTTTCATCATTTGGAGGGTTATGCCATAATCGCAGGATCGCACTATGGTGATCATAGTACACTGAGTGACGCTGCTGCCCGTTCTCTGATAGATCAGATACTCCCACGGGACGGCTTCCACGACCCCCCACGGGATGAGATAATCACATTAAATTTAATAACTACGCAGAACGTCTTTTTTATATTTGAATTTTGACCGTTAATGATACCTATCTAATAAACACCAATAGTAGGACACCAAGTATTAAGAGAGCAGCTGAAAAATAAGAATATCATCAGCAACAGCGTTTCTCTGTGAACTATGAGCATCACACTGCGATCGCCAACCCGTGCCAAGCGTGGCGATATATAGCATAATATACATCGATTCTTCCGGAAGGCTCTTGACCACCAGTTGTCGTAATTCTATTAACATGATAAAGGGACAATTGATTACGACTCTAGTAAGTACAGACACCAGCAAATCAAGCTACTCCAATCTGTCGAATTTCCCCAATTCAAAGTGAACCTTATGCTTATGTGATAAAGTTGAAAATCTATAAAAGAAATTTGACATTTTGGGGTATCTGGATGTGCTGGCGTCTGTACATAGTTTTAAGAGTATTTTCTATTTTACCGTATCAGAAATCCTCAACGTCATCAACATTTTTAAATTTATTTCTCCAACTAGATAGATAAAACTGTCTCTTAAATTTCGGTGATTTTTTTTGTTTGCCTCGAAAGATCGTATTAAACAAAACCAACGCTTAAATTTAAATTACTAATATTTTTAGTGAGGTTCTGCCAAAAAAATGTATGCGTAAGACCATTTTTTAAATCTGCTCTTCGAATTTAGGTATAACGATATTCCGCTCTTTTCGGTCACAATTTATAACCTCAACCTGGGGCTCTACCGGCTAAGTCACCGAACATCGATTTCTTAAATGGCGTTCAAATAAATAAAGGCATAAAAATGACTTAATCAATCGTTCAATCGGCTTCCATGAGCAAATGTGACGTCATAAATGGTCTGGAATGATTTCCAATGTTAAAGCCGATTAAACGATTGATTAAGTCATTTTAACCTTTATTTATTTGAACGCCATTTAAGAAATCGAAGTTCGGCTACTTAGCCGGTAGATCCCCTGTTCTCGTTAAGACGTGATATGGGACAATGCCGGACCAACGGGGTGTAATAGACACAACCACTAAAGAACTTGGTGGTGTATGGCAAAGTCGAAAAAGCGTTTAAAGGCTTTTTTCATCCAATTGTAAATTGTCATGAAAGTTTTCTAGGAATACCTACTCACGTGGCTTATCGCTTGAAAGATATTGAAGCGTTTGAAGTAACTATAAGATCTTACTAGCCGCATGTACCTACTACTGCTGCCGAACAATGGGTCGAATGCACGTCGCGTCATTTAAATTTTCAAGTTATTGAGTGCGCATTTAGGAGGCAGTGAAATTGACTAAGATCAAATGCGGTGAGATTACTCACAATACGCTGATCCTTCGGACAAGGGTCACACCCAAAAAAAATGGCTTCCCTTTCCCTAGGGATAGACTCGCTGAACATTTGGACTAGTCCGATTGATAGAAGGAGGTTTTCCCGCGAAAAGAGCACGGTGGCTCTTTTTGTGGGGTATAGCTCGATTTTCCACCTCCTATAGGGGCCATATGAGTGTCCATGCCAAGTCGAGTGGAAGCAGCGCTTTGACGCCGATACCTTTTCTGGAACAACGTCTATTTTAGAGGACCGGCACTAGGATAAATTAAATCAACGAAATCAATTTTTTTAAAGATCCTATAATTTAATAGAACGATAATTATTACGTTGATAATATATAAAACTGTTATAGGGGCTAAATAGTAGTTAAAACTATAAGGTTAAAGATTTTTGTGGCTAATGAGGATTACTATAAACAGAATAGTAACATTATTTCATGTAGTCATCGACATTCTTTGCACCGCACGCCAAATAATAACTTTAATAAAACCAATTGTGATACCTTGGGTGGAATTTTCGTAGGTAATTATTTAATTAAAATCCAGCCCAGAAGATAATGTAGCACTCTACAGGTGAAAAACAGTCAAGTAGTTTTTGGATGTATGCATTACAAACAAACAAACATTAAAAAGATCAAACCTTTTCTCTTTATATCATTCGGTCCGATACACATTTATAGATATCTGATTTTGTAGAGTTCTGTTCAGATATTCGTCAAGAACCAACATTTTGGAACAGACCCAGTTTAATATAAAATTAAACTTAAGGTCTAGACAATCTCATCATTAGAGCCGAAAGACGTCCACAGCTGAACAAAGGATCTCCAGATCGGCATTGTGTCTATATTAGGTATTTGGGGGATATGCCATACTCGCCACGCTACGCAGACAGGTTGTCGGTCGCTATATGCTGGTTACTATTCAGAGAAACGCTGCTGCCCGTTCTCTAGTAGAACACCCTTAGGATATCTTCTAAGCCCCCACGGGATTATTTAGACCCCCACATTAAAGAACCTAATATAAGCAAATAATCATAGTCGAGACTTGGCACTTTTTTACGGAGTGTTTTGCTTCATTATTTTTTACTCTAATTTATAGCTGTTGCCTTCCTTTATTATCTGTATATTTATATAGATTAAATAAGAAATCAAATCTTTATATCATGAATATATCTGGAGAACCAATTGTGTTTTAAAATTCCTGTTACAAACAAAAATCAATTTAGGAGACGACTTTTGTTCGTCTAATAAAGATATATATTTTTATATTTTGAAATAAATATTCATTTTATTTTATGAAGTTAATTAAAGCTACGCTTACTTGTAGTCCTTTTGGCCAGAATATTAGTATTGCAACATTCGGGCGACAACGGCAAAATGAAAGCACGAAATGAAAATTATGTATTTTACACCAAAGGGCTTCAAGGAACAAGGGCGCCAAAAGAAACAAATAGCAGACGAAAATATCTTCACACATGGTATATTTTTAACTAAAGTAGAATTCAGGTCTATTTATAAAAGGCAAAGCTTAAAAATATGTTGTAAAATATTTTAAGTCCAACGATTATATTTACTAACCGTTAATCCAGGCTTCAGGTGTAGTGAGGGCATGGGTCCAAATGTAACCACTTGTTAAATCACTACACTCCACATTTAGTATTTCAAAAAAATATTATTCTAATGTCCGCGAATATTTAGGGCGCGAAATACTGGCGCCCGTCTCATGGTTCGATTGAATGTTTTGGTTGCAAGCGAAGAATATTGTAATGATCGGATTGTGACTTGAAAACACCGCCACCTGTGGTTCGTTTCTGAAAAGTTTGTTCAAGTTACGAGCGTTGACTGACTTTTACCATTATTTGGCAAGAATAAGCCAAAATAAACTAAACAATAATTTTAAGCGTGATTAAAAAAAGATATATGAGTATACTGTATAAGTTTATCTTGGTATTATTTTTAAACGTTTTGGCTTAGGTATGATATGAAACCTGATATCACGCCATCTTTCGTCAAAAGCCTAAACTACGTTGACTCTTAGTGAATGGCCTGGCTAGTTTCTTATCAGCCAACCAAAACTAAGGGCATAATTTTACGCATGCGCCATGGAGGGGACCGTAGTAAACCCAATGAAAATAATCAGTAGGCATTAGTCGATAGCGTTTACTGTAGCGTGGGGCGTTCAAATCGAGGATTAGCGAAATTTTATAACCGCAGTCCCGCCTACACCCATTTTATAAATAAACTTTTGTGTTTGTGCATAGTGATTGGATTTGGTGAGAAAATGACCAACGCACCAGTGAAAAAAGTCCCCATTCATTTACAGGTAAGTAAATTCACTATTCGCACCTGTTGTTTTCGTAAAAATTCGCAATAAAAAGTATTTGAAATGATTATTAACGGTTACGAACGTTGTATATTTTTTTCTAGAAGTGGTAAGTAATCTTGAATACTGTCAGAACATTCATTCTTTAGCCAAATTCGCGGCTTGGGAATAGTCTGACCTAATTTTCTGCCAGATTTAGGTTGCCGGTGCCCGGTGAGTGTTGCGAAAACTGAGCCGGTTACTATAACAATTTACAGATTAGCTCTTTAATTTATGATATGCATGAATTTAAATTTCAATATCTATTTCATATAGAAGCGGGTATGTGAAAAACCTATATACAAATTACCCACCGTGCTTTCTGTTATCGTTTTAGTATCAGTGCTATATCGAATGTTAATTATTACGACGTGTTTTAATACGTTAACATACTAATTAATTTTATTTATAAGTAGGTAGGTACCTACTCGTTAGCTGTAGGTTTGTGATACTTGAATATCGCGATACGAAAAATATTTGCTACGCCAATTTAATTCGTATTTTGAAGAAGAGATGAGGAATATTAATTAGAGTCAGCGACGAAATAGGTCTGTAGTGTGACCAAACTTAATTCAAATACAAATGTATTTCACACAGATGGATGGAGAGTCTTACCATAATGTTTAAAAAAATCGGTGAAACGAGGAAGTGCTTAGTCTAAACTATTTTTAAAGTTACTACTATCAGGTAGGTACACGAACATCTATCTCTGTTCCAATTTCAAAATATTTAGCCGATTTTCATTCCAAATTTCAACTAAATTTTGCCGCTTCTACGTGATTCCGTAACAAAAATAAATACAAAAACTTGTTTTTTTTTCATATTTTTGGAAATATGAAAAAAAAAAAATTATATTATTTATATACCTACATATTTTAAGACCGGTACAACCGATTTCTAGTTATAGGCAACATCCGATGAAGCAGTGAAACTTTCCTAGCTATAAAGGAAATGTAAAAAGTCTACGACGAGTATTGTGGCTCATCTTATTTTTTTTTTCTAAGGAAAATAACAACGACACAAGAAGACATCGATTTTGTACTTCTTAAAAACTACGAGATATGTAACGTGCCATAAAACGGCATAAATAAAATCGTAAAGTTTGTAGCCTTGACTCGGTGAATGACCTCTTTTGTACCCCTTCGAATCCTGGGTCCTCTCCGTTAAGTTGGCAGTTACGTGACTTGCGCAGTGGCTGTAGGATTTGAAAGATGAATAGGCAAAAGCGAAAAATGGTTCCGCCAAAACACGAGACAGAAAAAGTCTATTGATGTTTAAAAATCCAATTTTGGAATCTTTTATGTTCGATTTACCTACATATTTCTTTGGTCGAGCCGCGTATTCTGCCAGCGTTTTTGCAAACGCCCAAATAAAGATTAATAGTTTAGCATTTAGTTTCGTTTCGTAAACTAAATCAATTCTTTTCTTACACATAAACATCTTTCCAGCCCTTAAATTAACCCAATTAATTAATTAATTAATTAATCATTTAAAATAAAATATTCGGAATTTGAAATTCTTAGACGAAAAATTTCACGGCTGTCATTTCGTTATTACAATTAGGCGTGCTCATTAACATTCGACAGAAAACTCACCGCGTACAGCAATTTTAATTCAAGGTTAATTTAGTTAAAGTCCGGCTGCTGAAAGAAGGTAGTGTACAAATGGATGGCGTGACTTTAAATTCGCTTTCATCATCATCATAATGCCAAAGTACGTCAATTGCTGGACAAAAGCCTCCCCAAGATTTGGGGGGATATACCATAATCGCCACGCTTGGCAGACGGGTTGGCGATCGCAGTTTAATTGTCATAGTAAACGCTGCTACACGTTCTCTGGTAGGTATTCCTTCGGACGTTTCTACGCCCCGCAGGGGATGAGCACACAGCAGTTTCGCTTTGAAAGTACAATAAAAATATTTTATATACAATTTTTATCCACATGAAATGGATTAAAAGTCTATCAGACAGTTGTTATGAATATGAAATGGATATGAAAATTGGATTTGATATTGAACTCTGGTTACCCAAATACGTAGTAAATATAAAGACCAGAGATTACACACGTTATTACAATTAACTAATGCAAGACATTAAAAACATGCTGGTAATTAATGGATTGTACTGTGGTAAAGTACGAAATAGCTTAGTTGTCAGACCGTTGTTGGACTAGGGAGTGAGTAGTTTAGAGTTCAAAACCAAAGCGCGCGCACCACTGACTTCGATTTCGTATTCGTATTAGAAATAATTTATCTCGTACTTAAAATTGTGCGATGAAGGAAAACCCTCTAGTCTGCGGAGGCAGTCAAAGAACTTTGCTAGGTTGTTAGCTGTAAAACGCTGCTGTGTGGTGACGGCATAGAATATCATCACCCCATCTCATCCCGTGGGGCGTAGAAATCGTCCGAAGGAATACATACCAGAGAACGGGCAGCAGCATTTTTCCGTGAACTATGACCATTAAACTGCGATCGCCAACCCGTCTACCAAGCGTGGCGATTATGGCATATCCCCCCAATCTTGGGGAGGCTTTTGTCCAGCAGTGGACGTACTTGATGACATGATGTTGTAAAACGGGGTGAATAGAAACGGAAACAAAATTTAACTTATGTATGGATATTATCCGATTTTGGGACTTGTCGAATAGTTCTGCTGTGTGGCTGACGGCAAAAATATTACCCCCCCATCTCATCCCGTAGGGGGCGTAGATTGGGCAGTAGCAGCGTTTCTCTGAGTACTATGACCATCATACTGCGATCGCCAACCCGTCTGAAAATCATGGAGATAATAGCATAACCCAAAAATTATGCCACATTTTGGAGGTTCTTGGGGGAGGCCTTTGTCCACCAGTGGACGTCTTACAGCTGATATGATAATGGTGATGAAATAGTATTGGATAAAGAATACTTTTTTAAAGTTATTATATATTATATTATATAGTTATATTATATTAGTTTTTAAAGTTTAATTAACATTTCTTCAAAAGTGGAATGCCGTCAAAAGTATTATTTCTGATCATTTCACGCGTAACGAAAGTTGCGTCGATGATCTTGTTGGAATCTTATGGAATGAATTCTTACCACCCTGTTTACTTCTAGATAGGGTCACTCACCTATCAATAGCTAGCGTAGCTTATACCCATCTGCCGGGGCACTTTAGTTCTTTACCCACGCATGAGGTTACGCGCAATTACGCGAAACGTAACCATTGCGTTCTTAAAACCCATTAGGGCAGGGTTTCTTAAAGTGGGGTCCATAGCATGGCATCAGGGGTCCACAGTTAGCTAGTTAACTCTTTATTAGTTAATTGTGTTCAGTACTAAACACAACACTTCCCAATTGTGTTCAGTACTAAACACAACACTTCCCATCAAAGCCACTAACTTGGAAAATCAAGTAACTGCTTGTGTAATTCATGCCGAAACGTCGGGTAAACCAAAAGGTAATGACTTGCCTTAAATTGTAATCGTGATCGTGACACGTGTCCATAATATATGATAATGTGTCAGATCAGTAAAGTTGAAAATACCAATAAAAGTGTTTATATATATATATTACTCGTTTTATTCTACAGGTAACGTTTGTGAGTTTGTGACGTTGTAAGGGGTAATCTCTGGATCTACTGAACAGATTTTCAAAATTATTTCACCAATAGAAAGCTACGTTATTGTGGAGTGTTATGTATAGGCTATGAATAATTATCATCATTATCAAAATTAATAACGCATCTTCACTTAAACTTGAATAATGTAATCCAATTTGCGGGACAAACGGGCCGGCACAAAATATTTATAACGCGGAACGAAGTCCGCAGGCACTGCTAGTCTGCTATAACATTCTTTGACAGGGGTCCGTGGGATTGTATAAATTGTTTAAGTGGTCTGTGACTGCAAAAAGTTTGAGAAACCCTGCATTAGGGTATGGCAGTTTAGTGTATCTTTTTTATTACCTTTCTTCTGAACCAAGTACTAATAGTTACTATCGTACATTCGACGCTATAATAAACTTGCCTTACGGAAATCGACCTTATCTCCTATATAATAAAGATGATGTTGTAATCAAACTGTATCCATTGAAATGACGTTGTCTATACAGATACGTTTGTGAATATTTAAGAGCAGCTTCGTCTACTACTATGGATATTCAGTAAAAATTATACCTACAATAAAGATTTAACGTAATTATAAAAATCCGAAACATATCACACAGCGCCATCAAGACCAAACTAAGCAAAGCTTCGACTATGGATACCAAACAAGGAATTGAAATACTTTTATATATATTTTTTGTTAATACATACATAGAACATAGACTACAAAAAAGGTATGCTAAGTATCACTTATATATTTTTATTTTCTAAAATCTCTCAGTGTGTAGTATGCTTTTTCAGTAAGAATATTTTCAAGCTTTACATTAAATTTTTAACTTCTTCCCCTCCACGGGATGAGACGGGGTTGTGATAATTTTCGCCGTCTGCACACACCTCAAATATAGATTGCCGGACAATGTTTTAGCTTTCTAGTTGACCTAGAAGAAATAAAGCCTATCTTCAGGAGGTGCCGCATATTGCTGTCAAAGGATTTCGAGCGCTTTACCGAATGCCATATGATATGATAATAGGTATTCTTTGTACTTGAAAAGGACCTCATAAAATCGCAAGATGTTCAAAAGCATGACGTAATTCTGTGCGAAAATATCAACTCCCACGCAGGAGATCGCTATTAAACTTTATCAGTCAATACAATCCACATAAGTGCCACCAACATCACCGCAAAAAACTCAAAATGTTTATATAAATATTTATTTCCAAAAAATATCTCGAGAAAGGGAGATTAGTATTAGACGGAATACCAACAATTACTCTTTAGGAAAAATATTCTTATTTCATGTATGTAAAAGTGCACAAGGCCTGAGTTTAATTTTAAAAATAAATTAATTAGTTTGCGGTTGTCGAAATGTTTTACAAAATTAATAATTATCTTTATAGTAACCATGTGACTGTATATATTAGTTCTAGGGTTATTCATATGTTAACCAACCAAGAAAATAACAAAATAGGCTGATCTTATTAAATCTTCAGAGACTAGACCACAAAACTGAAACCCCATCGCATCCCAGACACACATTTTCACACAGACAACATGTCTCAAACTCCCACTGTTCCACACATTTACGAACACTATATCCCATTATATTTTTAATATAAAATAATAATATCTTGGGACATTATTTACACACGGCCTTCTAATACCGAACTAAACAGAGCTTGTATCTATCTACTATTGAAACCAGATAACTGATTACGACTGTTCTTTTGTAAATACATACTTATATAGATATAAAGAAAGAAAGAAAGAAAAAGATTTATTCAGGACACATTGCACAGACAACAAAAATATAAAAAAAAATCAAAACCAAAGATAAAAAAGAAGTAAAACAAAGGCACTTGTTGTCCGTGCAAGTCTGAAATGGCACCACCTCAGCATTTGCTAGAACATTTTATTGCTCTAGCGCTGGTAATTCTGATGGTGCCGAGTGACTTTCACGGAACATTAACATAAGTAAACAAATACAACCAATAATAATAATAACAAATACAAGTAAATCACGGACAAATGAAATGATAAAAACAAAAATAAAATAAATCAAACACAAATTATTATCATTTAAGCTAAACTACATATTTTCTACAAACAAATAAATCGAGTATCAATGTCGTAGTACACATCTTATATAATCTTTGAAACAAAGTTATTAAAATTATGTTAATTGCTCTGTGGCAAACGACAACAAGATTGAACAAGATTCGATAAATGTTTTGTTTACATTATGAAACTATGACAGGGACATTATTTTCCGAACATATAAAACATAAACTATATACACCCAGACTCAGGACAAACAGACATGTTTATGCACACAAACATCTGTCCTGGGTGGGAATCGAACTCGTCCTCCGGCGTGAAAAGCAAGCATTTGCCAACCACGCCAACAGGCCCGTCATATATATAATCTAGCACATCGCTCAACAATACTTCAAAACGAAGTATATACATATAACTAGCTATTCCATTACGTAATCCTACCAAGTTCATAAGTTTTGTATAACATGTTAGCTCATAATTATTATTTCATGTGCTTGACATCGCACCATTTGTATAACGTGTAATCTCGAAGGTCATATCTGAAGCAGTCAGTGTAACGTGTTTTTATGACGAATAGGTAAAATCGTAGTAGTCTACTAGGTCTTTAATAATAATAGAACACCTATATGTATTTAGTTATTCTAGTATTAACCGTTACAGTCGTGAAAAATATGTATATCTTACCTAATTAGAGTCCACACCCTTATCAGCTTGTTGAGAAGCGTTAATGATTGAATTGAATGAAATTAACGATTTGAAATTTTAACTGAAATTATTTTATAAATTTCTCAATAAAATTAATTTTAATTCGTGATTTAATTAATAATATATTGGCTATAAAAACGTTTAATATTAAACGATTTAAATAACAATATAACAATAACCATAAAAGAACCAACATAACAAAAAGAAAATACTTGTGTGTACTTATGTACACGCGTTAGAAGTTATACTTCTTAATATACAACTTGAACATAGTTATCAATTTTCATACCACCTAGAACTAAGGGCCGGGACACATAAACACGATACGACGTCGTGTCGTACCACGATGCGGCGTACATATATGGCGTATGCGTACAAATACGCCGCATCGTGGTACGACACGACGTCGTATCGTGTTTATGTGTGCCGGCCCTAAAGTCATGCTGTTATTTTTACGATGCGCGCGCATCGTAAAAATTCACTCTCATACATTTTCATACCACCTAGAACTAACTTCATGCTGTTAAATTTTTTGGTGTCGGTGTGCGCGCGCATCGTAAAAATTCACTCTCATCATTTTTCTCCATCGCGCCAAAAGAAGTATAACTTCAAAAATTCCTGCAGGATATTAAGGTCTAAAACTTATTGGCCTCTCAAAATAGGCAACACATTCCGTAGCTTTATTTGCCATTTGGGCCTCTGCCGTAATACCGTAGTAGGTGGGTACCTTAGCGGGGGGAATGCCTACGCTTGGCACCCGCAAAAAGTTTCTGCGTGGGTATTTTGGACGCGCACCACTAAATAACCAGCGATGGATTTATATTAAATATTTCTTTGATTACTTGCTTGCTTATCAAAAAAAGCAAGCAAGCATTTCTACGATTTGAATACAATAAGTTTAAAAATAGCGTTCGGCAATTTACTGTATTAGTGAATTGTTTACATTTCAGCCGTTCAAACTGTTCATTAGCTATGCAGACACGACCTTCACAATTCATAAAGGAAATAACATAAGTACCTATACCTACTTGAAAATGGAGGACCATGTTAATCAAACTAATATTATAGAAACGAAAGTTTGTGTGTGTCTATTACTCTATTACGCACCAACTGCCGGACGGATTTTGATAACACTTTGTAGGAATATAGGTATATTCGAATAACACATAGGCTATAATTTATATAGTTTAACGCGGGTGAAACCGCGGGGCGCAGCTAGTAATAAATAATATCATGTTATCTATAGTAACAGGAGGTAATCTAGTAGATAAGGAACAAGTTGCTTGTTATACAACATATTACTAGCAGCTCCTTATCAGGAAGATCTCGGACCAATTAATGATCGCCAATACAATATACAATGTATTTGTGTAATCTCTGTAGCGCGGGGTTTGTACCCACTCGACCTACAGGATTAGAGCCAATTGTAAAAAGTATTTACTGGACCCCATTGGGAGAAATTATTCGGCCTTTAAAAAACATATATTATAATGTCTATTGGACCTTTTTTGGGGTCTCGTCTTGCAACCACTGGACCTTTATGACTAGACACAATTGTAAAATACCAAATGGACCTTGTTTACACTCCCCATTTGACATTCATAAAAATACTATGACCTTATTAGAGGCATATTTATTTTTATTTACCACTTTTGTCAAAGTGACATTTAGATTAATATTGTGCTTCTATATGAAAAAACTAGGTCCATTGGGACATGTTTTAACAGGAGGTATAATGAGTCCTATGTTGTAGGTAAGGCTCCATTTTGAAGGTCCAATGGGTACAAGACTATTGCAGGGGACTTTACAAATATGCAATTCCCGGACACAAAATAAACGCAGGCTCAGAACAACTTTGTTTATATTCGCAACACCTTATATGGGCAACATAATTGGTTGGCGTGTCGTGATCGAACCCGTGACACGAGGCCGCTGGGGTGCGACCACCTTCGCCACAAGCGCAGTCAAGTGTATTTGACTTTTTTTTTTTTATAGACAATGCTCGCGCTAGTAAGTATAATCCCGCGCACAGCCAGATGCTCTAACCATTCCGTAAGTGATTGGCGAGGTCAAGCATCTAGGCTCGCGGTCAGTCCATGGATGGGTGACCGCCAAAATGGTTTAATTTCTGAGCGTCTCCGTGCTTCGAAGGGCACGTTTAGCTGTCGGTCCCGGTTGTAGCCATTAGGCAACAGTCGTTAAGCCATGTCAGAGGCTTAATGGGCGGCTTGGACCACTTTGACACTAGGGTAACCACTGCCCACACGATAAAGAAGTAAGTAAGTCGCGGGGTACATTATAAACATATAATATACGGACACAAATTACATCCAGACTCAGAACAACGATTTATGGGTCACACAAATAGTTGTCCGGCTCAGGACTCGAACCCGCGACACGAAGCGGTGAGGCGACTGTCTTAGCCGCTGCGCCACACGTGCAGTCAAACACACAAACATTAAACATTCGATATATTAATAAAAAATCAAATCTATTTATTTATTCTTCCTATATGAAAGATACTTCTGTATTACATCAGTAAACAGCCAGTGAAAGTCCCGTCAAAATCCAAAACAGACAGACAACAGAAATTAAAAAAATCTGAGTACTATATAAAATTTTATATGCTGTTATTTTGACATCACGTTTTACGAACACATATTTACACATAATCTTTTAAGTGCAATATAATAAATTGAAGTGCATAATCGGGGAGCGTTTGGCATACGTAACGATCGTAACACGAGAAATAAATTAAAATCATTTCAATTAAACTATCTCGCATTCTCGCTACCTCATAAAAATGCTGAGTGCCAAGAGCCACCCAAAAAGCAATGGAGATGGCTGTGCTTGAAGTTTCCATGCGAAATCAAATCAGTAATGTTTAACCAAAGTAATCCGAAGAATTGGCAAGCTAATGAGCAGGGCACATAGCTCGTAGAACGAACGGCTGCTGGACCTGAAAAGTTCTCGAGTGGCGACCATGAACCGGAAGACGCAGCACGGAGGCCATCAACAAGATGGAACGACTATTTTGTGTGAGTCCCTTAAGCCTGAGATGTGGTGCAAGATCGGCAATTGTGGAGATCTTTGGCGAGAGGCCTTTGTCCTGCTGTGGACGTCTTTCGGCTGATATGATGATGATGATAATGATTCAGCTAGCAGAAAAAAACGCATTAATTGAAGACGCAGATTATTTTCTTATATAAGAGTTTAATGAATTGAGCTAATACATAACATGCGGAAGAAAACGACAATGCAACTGCATTGCAAAAAATAACTGGTTTGTAACTCACACAAAACATTAACATAACTGTTTTCCATACATTTCCTGATGTTTCACTTTAAGTGAAAACGCACACGAACGCCGAGACGTGACTATACTTACGTTTTATTGTATTGTCAACTTGTCAGTTGGAAACATGTTAGCATCTAATATACAACCTGCTGAGGACTTACAAAGGGACGTAAAAAATCTAACTGGCCAAATTCCCTGACTTCACATATTAATTCTTGACTGTACGTGTCGTGTAGTTAAGAAAATCGCCTCGCCACTTCGTTTGATAAGCGTCGTTACCTATTTGTGTGACCCAAAAGTTCTGAGGTTAGGTGTGGATTCATTACCTATGCGAGGGCGGTATATTTAAAAAGTAGGATATATGGGAGGGCTGCAGTGGCATTATGAGAAGCGTCCTCTACTGCCGCAACGTGCAAGCAACTCCGATCGAGATCCAGAGCCCTCCCAGTCTATGTGTCCCGACCATCTGGGACATGGCGCTAAAGGAGGGCACCGGACAAACTGGAGCTCCTCCCACCAGGCGCTAAGAGAAGTCTACAGCAGGGTAGGTTTAGTAGGTGCGAGTCCGACATACCCACCCGCAGGCACCCTTTTAGCATTATGCAAAAATACTATTAACTGTTAAAATATTCGCTTTCAGATAATTAAAAAATAACAACTTTAATGAGTTTGCGAGATGAGATGCTAATTAAAAACATACACATGCATGCATGACTGTCATAGGCTGTAGCCATACCTACTATTGAAATTACCTAAGTATAACACTTGATAGGACCCTTGGAGCTTTAGTAGCTCGCTTTCTCACTCTAGCCTCTGTATCATTATGATTCCTGGTGTAGACCAGGAAGGCAGAATAAAGAGGCTAGAGAGGGACAAGAGTAGTTGTACCAAGACAGTTCAGTATTCCCCCAGGAATAGCCAAAGCCTTCTTTATCCAAATTGTGGCCGAGTTTTTACTATTTCTGTTCACACGCTTTAAAAATCAACCAATCGAAATAGAAGTTGATTGTAGATTGTTAGCTATTATAAGTTCTAAAAAATAATTATTATATATGGTATAGTCATCTCCTTTCGTAACTGTAGATACTTATCTTCGGTGGCAGTATGAGAAGTGTCCTCAACTGCCGCCACGTGCTAGCAGCCCCGGGAAGACAGCGAACTGTTTGTGGCGCAGTCGCTGTGCCGTACTGGCAGGAGTCCGCAAATGGGGAGGGCAACCCACAGTCCTCCCCGGATGCGTGTCCCGACCACCTGGGACACGGCGCAAAAGGGGGGCACCGGAGCAGCATACCCGCGTTCCCGGGGCTCCCCCTATGAGGCGCCAGAAGAAGTCCATGGCAGGTTAGGTTTAGTCGGTGCGAGTCCGACATACCCACCCGCAGACACTTTTTGCGGGTGGCATGCGTAGGCATTCCCCCTGCCTTATCAAAAAATAAAATAAAAAAAAAGATGCTTATCTTAAAACACAGTGTTCCTCCTAGAAACCTTGACCGTTGTTGGCTTTAAAAAACTCGTTCAATTCAGGCCTAATAGAAGAAATCACAGCAAATTGCTAAATTAACAATGATTGGTCAGTTTGCATTTGTAAGTGTAATTAATTGGGACTTTGATGACCTTACGAGCCGAAAACATTGTTCTTTTTTTTGAGCTCAATTTGCTGGTATGACATAATTGCCAATGTATATTTATGGTTCACTTGAATTTCTATCTTAACATAAAGGGGAAAAATGATGAATAGTGCTATTAGCTTTTGAGGTGTTATGGTTGGTTACTTGGTACTATGGTTACTAGCTTAGTGAGGAAAGGGCCAACTGTGTATTACAACGTGCGAAAACTACTGTATTATTTGAACGAAGTTCCTTATCGCGCGTTGTGAAAGGGGGCTAGACGGAAAAATTCTTACGAAAAGTTGTCACGACACTTTTTGCAGCTGTGCGGCGTGCGCATGTTTCTCTGTCTGTCTCTCTCTCTCTCTCTCTTATAGAAAGCAAGCCAGATATTTTCATTTATATTTCGCATTGAACAGTGTGGTGTCGCGACGATTATTTTTGTTGAGTGTATACAGGTTTTTGGTACATAATAAATAATAAGAAATAACTTCGTTCCATCCGGGTGTCCCTTGACACCTCTCAAGTTTTTTCTAACACAATGTCGAAACACAAGCATAAGGCACCTAGAAAAGAGCCAGACGTATCTCGACCATACGCATACCTGGGTCTGGTACCAAGCGATTAATTGACCCACGTGTGAGGATAATTGCCAAAACTGAAAAACAATACAGTTATGCTAGATTCACAAGTTTCTCTACTCATTACTAAGTTGCATCTCTATTTATGGTGTATGTTATTGGTAATCTACTGTATTGTTTCCTTTGATTTCCTGTATGTCTATTGCTGATTAAATGTATTCTATTATATACAAGTAACGGCTTGTGGTGGATGAAAGGAAAATGCCTTTAAAGCTCGTGCGACTAGATTGTTCTGCGTCTCCCCATAGTTCGGATACGTGATCGAATAAATCAATCGTTTATCACTAAAGGATAAATTTGTCGAACTACTATCGTTCTTTCTTTAGTCATATCAGCATGATGTCGAGCCCAGAGTGTCTCACAAACTTGCATTCTTACTATAGTCAGCCGCATAACAGTTTTCACACATACAACAGTTTTCAACAGTCCACTGCTGGACATAGGCCTCCTGCAAAGGGTTTTATAACATTTGGATGGGTTTGTAACCCACGGGTATGGGGTAGAACTATTATCTTTCTGGGCCGGATACCACACGGCCAATTACACTAAAGAACTCACGAAGTACACTGAAGATATGATGATGTCTTCCCGGCCGAATTTCGACCACGGCGGCCAGTCTCAATGGAGATTAGCCAATTGCGTAGGACATATTATAGTGCACAAGAGTGTGCGCAAACACAGGGGCACTTTCTATTCCATCACTCTCATGATTCGATGGGACGACTAGCGACTCGACCGGAAAGAGGTCAGGTACAGGACCGACGGATTTACGTGCTCTCCGAGGCACGGGGGTATAATACCGCCAACTCCCTGACTTCGGGCTGATACTGAGAAATTTATTTTTATGGAGCAATCCCAAAATCACTTTTTGTCCCGACCCAGGATATGAACCCAGGACCTCATTGTCTGCGGTTGAACACGCTACCGCTAGACCAACGAGGCAGTCACTGAAGATATATTACGGTGTCGAAATGCACCATATGGTCACATCCTGTGGATGTTGTGATCGCCAAGACGGTAAGTTGACACGGGCAGGATGTTCACCTGGGTAAACACCTTCCTAGATTATGCAATATACAGATGACTTGAAAAAATTGTTACTATATAATTTATTTGGAAACAAAACCTATTTCACCGGTAGGTGGCATCTAGCAAAAACATTGACACTTTTCGGCGAGAAAGGTTTTTTTTTACCCGCGTTAGACTTTATAAATTATAGCCTATGTGTTAATCCAGGGTGTCAGCTAACTTCATACGTAATTTTATTAAAATCGCTTCAGCCGTTTAGACGTGTTGAAGTAACAAACATACACTAAGATCACTAGATCTTAATTTTTGAGGAAAAAGCGTAAGATAGCCTTCCTCAAAAATTAAGATCCATGTGATTCCGTGTGATCTGAGCAGGATGATATAATTACTTAATAAACGCATTTTATGAGACTGCAATATAAGCGCGGAGGAACGTTAGAAATTCGGGAAATTAACTTTTCTTATTGATGAAACAATAAATTACATTATGAATTAAGGCGTCTTGTGTATTAAAATTTATTAAATGGAATTAATTAATAATATGTGCCGTGCTCTTGTAACCAAATCTCAACGGAGGGAGAGGCTGGTCGGTAAAACGAGTGTTCTGCGGGCATTATAGATCAATTCGAATCATTTATTATTCATTAAGTTTTGGGCATTACATGGTCGTATGGTTAATATAAAATGAACCACCAAAATCTGCCCGTGAGTCGTATGAATCATTTGGTATAATCCAAAAGTGGCACGAGAATTAGTACAATCAAAAGAAACATGTCAAGCTGTCAACAAGTGGTAAACTAAAAAGATCAAAATTCCCTATGATAACTCACAAATGTCGTCAGATAACATAATAAGTATACAATATATAAGAAAAATAAATGAGAAAACATAAAATGTTTAATGTATATGTATCTAAGTTATTCCAGATCAAATGATCAATAGACTACGATAACCGCACTAGACACCGTATTAAATTGGTAATGAAACTTCAGGAAGAATGGATGTGGTATTATGAAATAATTGCCTTAGCTATATACAAAGAGCATAAGATTCCAAGTACCCACAATGAATTCTCGAAACCCATAAAAATTCCAGCGAATATTACCAAAAGCACTCACAATGCTTACAGCAAATTGTTCCCTTACAAATTAAAACCAGTAAAACTTGCGTTAAACCGATTCGGTGAAAGCATTTTAGTATTTCGCTCAAATTCTTCGAAATTATTAGTTGTCAACTTACAACCGCACGTTTCGTTCAACTCACTTTAACGCACACGTAAATCATACTTTACGACCCTTTGTAAGGGGAAGATCCCCTTCCCGTAGTAAGAATAGAAGTTGCAAGTACTCTTGAAATCCCATGGAAAACACGCAAACAAATTCAAACCTTCGCTTTACAAGTTTAAAGTTCATTTTTCTATGAATCGTTCTATCGGAAACTGTCTCATACATACACTCAGTAGCACATCAATAGTAATACCCCCATCAAAAATGCTCCTTATTCAAAGTATACACAGTGGTTTCTGTTACCACTAATCTGCTGCTAAACCAAAATGTACCGGACGTGGACGCCATTTACGCCGCTAACTGTACCCGGCTTTCGTTTTGAATATTTACATGTTAATTAATGCGTTAATGTTGGAACTAAATAAATTCTTTATGTCGGAAATGCAAGGCGATACGGTCTGGGTTGACCCTCCGTTGGTCTTGATATACGGGTTTCGGAGACTACAAGTTTTACATCAACAATAATTTATGTCTGTTGCCCACCATTTCTAACTCAACAACTTCAAATTATTATAGACTGTTGTAAGGAAAGACACCCTTTTTTATGGTCTGCAATAATTGAAGTCGTTATTAAGAATTAGAGGGTTAAGATAATCCCCTTGCTACTAATCATACCTCTGCAGTCTCGCGTTTCGGATTTTTTCTATTATGAAAGGTTTTTTAATTATGTACATAAAAGCTGCACCCCGCGGTTTCACCCGCGTTTAAGTAGTTTTGGAGTAAAAGAGTAACAAACATACATACATCTATACTCACAAACTTTCGCATTTATAATATTAGTAGAATGTGTACCTCTAGCGGTTTTGGCAGTGCACGCCGGAATAGCTCTCAAATGGAAGTTTTTTTTCCTACTTACTTGACCCTTAAGGCCTAAGCACACAACGTTTTAAAAAACGCGCGTCGACGGTGCGCTTTTATCCTACAGATCAGTTTGGTGTTTGTTTGAATCGATACTACCGCGATGCTAACGCGCGTGTGAATCGCTACAAACGCGCGTTAACGGTGCGCTTAAAAAACTCAAACTCAAAACGTGGTGTGCTTAGGCTCTTATCGTCATATTTTGGACAATTCATACAATATCTTTATAAATTGTAGCCTATGTGTTATTCTGGTGTATCTATACATATAATAAAATCGTAGGAAAGTCAAAACTGTACATTAAATATATTTTAAAAGGCTACTTGGGGCGTGATCTCCAATTGATATCGAAGCCAAAAATATAGTTTTTAGAATTTTTGTCTGTGTGCCTGTTTGTCTGTATGTATGGCCGGGTTAAACTCAAAAAGTACTGCATGGATTTACTTCAAATTTGGCATGTATATTACGAGAGGTCGGGTCAACATATAGGGTACATATTATCACGCTATCACTTACGGGGGAGGAGCTATGATAACTTATAAAATTTAACGCGAGTAAAACCGCGGGGCACAGCTAGTAATTTATAAAATTTAACGCGGGTAAAACCGCGGGGCACAGCTAGTAAGCTATATTATTGTAAAGTTTCAATAAAATCCATTTAGTAGTTTTTACGTGAAAGAGTACCAAACATCCATCATATTTACAAACTTTCGCGTTTATAATATTAGTAGGATCAATTAAATACAGACGCCAGCACATCAAGCTACCCCAATCTGTCAATTTTCCCCAATTGAAAGCGAACCTTATGCTTTTGTGATAAGGTTGAAAATCTACTGAAGAAATTGACAGATCGGAGTACCTACTTACAGTTTCGCGTAATAGTGCGTTCTATCTCGTATGATTTCGTATAAATATTGTTTGTTCGCGTCGTGCAACGCTGCGCCGCGCCGCTCCGCTGCAGTACAGTTTCGCTCAGAGCTATGTTACAGTAAGGCCTCTACATTCACATACGTTAAACTCCGTCCGATATTCCCCTTGTGGGTAGACAGAGATAGGAATTGTACTGTTATGTGCCCGCATGACGTCGGCGTCGACTCTAGTACCAAGTATTAACTCAAACTCGGTGGAGAAACTTTTTTCGAACGCCCACTTTGAGATTGAATACAAATTAAGAGCCCTCATAATTTAACTGACTTTTTTACATAACCTCCTATTGTGTATCTCAAAAACAAATGTATGCATTATGTAACCAAAGTAACCGAAATAGCCCGCAGAATTGCCAAGTTGAAGTGGCAGTGGGTAGGGCACAGGGGAGAACCGACGGCCGATGGGGCAGAAAGTTTCACGAGTGGCGACCACGAACCGGAAGACGCAGCATGGGCAGGCCCCCTATAAGATGGATCGATGATCTTGTGAGGGTTGCTAAAAGCCGCTGGATGCGGGTAACGCAAGACTGGTGATTGTGGAGATCTTTGGGGGAGATCTTTGTCCAGCGGTGCGCGTGTTTCGGTTGGTATGATGATGAGGATGCATTAGATATGGTTAATGTGCTAATACTGAGATGAATTAATGTTTCAATGAGAGATAATCTCAAACTAAATAAATGTCCGACGGTGAAGATTCAAGCGACAACCCGCCACTATTTCCGACATACATATTTAATTAACTTTTATAAATATTGCTGACTCTGCCGTTTCCGTTGCAAGGGCATTAAAATTTGAAATTTAGATATCGTATTAGACTGGCGTAGACGTCTAGAAACAACAGTCACTGATGCGACCATAAGAGGGCGATAACGCTCACTTCGAGAAAAGCTGATCTACTAAAAAGTGTAATTAAAAAGTCGTAAGTCGATAGTGATCTGCCTTCTTTATCCCATGTGTTGATGTGTAGGTTATTTCAAATTCAAAATCTCCTTTAGGTTAGTCACCATAGCCTAGTTGATAGTGCTCCTACCTACGAAGCTGGTGGTCCTGGGTTCGAATCCCGGTAAGTGCAAATATTTATGTGATGAGCACGAATATTTGTTTCTGAGTCATGGATGTTTTCTATGTATTTAAGTATTTATCTATCTATATAAGTATGTATATCGTCACCTGGTACCCATAGTACAAGCTTTGCTTAGTTTGGGGCTAGGATGATCTGTGTGACATTGTCCCCAGATACATTATATATATTATATACTTAGACCTCCACAGAGTCTTTATTTTGAGTATAATAAGGCCTATTTTCGTACCGAAAATGCATCTACAGACGCGGCGTTGACTGAACAAACTGTCTTCATAAAACTGATGAATTTACTATCCCTTATTCATTTTTACGGCATCTCCGTCCGTAAATAAAGATTGTCTATTCTTAACGTACAGCACATTTTTAATGACGTCTATTTATGGTCTTTTAACTGTGAATGTTTTTATGATCTGAAGTCGAAACTATTTACCAGGTACGAGTTAGCACCTGGATAATTAAAATAATTTACGCTCAGAAATCAATAATAATCATTTATTGTAATAGTTGACGGGCCTGTCGTGGTTGGTAGATACGCTGCCTTTCACGCCACAGTTCGTGGGTTCGATTCCCATCCGGGACAGATATTTGTGTGCATGAACATGTATGTTTGTCCCGAGTCTTGGTGTAAATTATCTTTATAAGTATGTATTTACAAAAACAAAAATAATATATGTAGTATATCAGTTATCTGGTTTCCATCGTACAAGCTCTGATTAGTTTGGGATCAGATGGCCGTGTGTGATTAATGTCACAGGATATATATATATTTTTTTTTTTTTTGAAAACAGTAAAGTTAAGTAACAGTTAAGTAAAGAAGATATTGTCCCTCTGGTCCTATTTTAACTGTAGGGGCCAGCCTGAATGGAGACTAGACATCTGAGATGGACATATTATAGTTTTACGTTGTGGTGCACTCTTAATTCTCATACTCTCCTGATCCGATTGTGATGTGTTCGAAGATATGCGCGAAAAGACGACAAAGTTCAGTCTCACGGGTCTAAGACCGCCAAATTCCAGACTCCGGGCTGATATTGAAAATTTCAATATCACTTTTAAGCCCGACCTAAAAATTGAACCCAGGATCTCATTATTTTGCGGCCTAATACGCTACCGCTAGACCAGCGAGGCAGAGCAAAAATCAATACACAGCGGATGTAACTTTATCTACCCGTCACCGCGGATAGAGGTGTTATGATATGCCGTCATAGCTAAACATTAATATCGAGTGGACTAAAGTGGTTAGACTTTGGACTGGACGATTAATAACATAAATGAGCTCTATCCAGAAGGTTCCATTTGCGAAAATTTCTGACAGGAGTCTTAGATAACAATGTAGAAGTAACCTTTATCATCATCATTATATCAGCCGAAAGACGTCCACGGCTGGACAAAGGCCTCCACCAAAGATCTCTTCAATCAGCTCTTGCGCTATTCGCATCCAGCGGTTTCCAGCGACCCGCACAAGATCATCTACATCCCGTAGTCCATCTTGTATACGGCCTGCCCACGCTGCGTCTTCCGGTTCGTGGTCGCTACTCGAGAACCTTTCTGCCACAACGGCCGTCGGTTCTACGAGCTATGTGCCCCGCTTTATTAATTGTCATGAATTGGAGATCGAAGACGACTTTTAATCTATGCAAATGAACTAGTCGCGACCACCAGCGTCCTCGATGACCCTGAGTACGCTGGTGGTCGACGCGTTCGTAGTATTGCTCGTGTAACATGTTAGTAGTCCTTACAGCCGAATGTAATCCACTGCTGGACAAGCCTCCCCCAAGAATCATCTTGGGAGGATGTGATCGGGGTACAATAGTATGGAAGTGAAAGTTGGATATGGCAGAAAAAGAATGAAAGTAAAATAAATGCAGTGGAAATGAGAGCTCTGAGAAGTATGTGTGGTGTGACTTTGAGAGACAGAATTCGAAATACTGATGTAAGAGAGCGTTGTGGTGTGAAAGAGGATGTAGTCACAAAGATTGAAAAAGGCATGCTGAGATGGTTTGGCCATTTAGAGAGGATGAATGAAAGAAGATTGACAAAAGAAGTATACCTGGCCTGTGTGAATGGGACAACCGGAAGGGGAAGACCACGTCGAACATTCTCTGACCAAATTGGAGATGTTCTCAAGAAAGGGCAGGTCAGAAGTACCCTAAACCGGCGAGCATGTATGAAGAATATAATGACAGTAACCCAGGCAAAAGAAGTATGCAAAGATCGTGACAAATGGAAATCCGTTGTCTCTGCCTACCCCTCTGGGAAACAGGCGTGAGTCTATGTATGTATGTATGTACAATAGTCATTGTATTCAGAAGGAAGCTGTTGCCCGTCCTCTGATAAATAATCTCGGATCGACTTCTACGCCCCCACAGGATGAGATGGGGTGAGATGTTCTGATGTTCGCCGCCGCCACCACACAGCAGACGTTTGTAGTAATATAGCTAATTACAAAATCTAAAAGCAATATGGTGAATAAGTACAAAATTCCTGGTGTAAGGTTTAAAGGGCCTATACCGAGAATAGAATGTTATACTCTTACAAATGGGGACGTGACAACCAGCTGTAACATTTGCATTCGCTTCCCGAGAGAGACGCCAGCACATCAAGCTACCCAAATCTGCCATATTTACCCAATTGAAACTAAACCTTAAGCTTTTGTGATAAAGTGGAAAATATATAAAATAAATTTGATAGATTGTGGTAGCTGGATGTGCTGGCGTCTGTACGATCCCGTAAACGTTTTAAGATTATGGGTTTCTTTGATCAACGACACTTCAATAGGATCAATGAATCAGGGATAATAACTTAGTTACACGGAAATCTGATGAAATGAAACCGGCCATGTGCGAGTGGGATTCGCGCACTGAGGTTCTGTACCTTGATGGGGGGGTTATGAAAGCAAAATCTAAATATATTCTTAACTAGCTGTGCCCGCGACTTCGTCCGCGTGTTAATTAGTTTATTATGTTTTTTTTTTGTTTTTTTGTAAAATAAATGACTTTTCCTAAAATAAAAGTAGCCTAAGTTACTCCTTATTACATCAGCTACCTGCCAATTAAAGTCCCATCAAAATTGGTCCAGCCGTTTCAGAGATTAGCCGGAACAAACAGATATACAGACAGACAAAAAATTTCAAAAATGTTATTTTGGTGTATGTACCGTATATATATTCATATTTATGTAGTAAAAACCGGTTATTTCAATATTACAAATAGACACTCCAATTTTATTTATTTGTATAGATGTATAGATAATAAAATCGTAGGAAAGTCAAAACTGTACATTGAATATTTTTTTAAAAGGATACTTGGGGCGTGATCTTCAAACGACATCGAAGCCAAAAATATAGTTTTTATAATTTTTGTGTGTGTCTGTTTGTCTGTATGTATGTCCGGGTTAAACTCAAAAAGTACTGCATGGATTTACTTTAAATTTTGCATGAATATTACTAAGAGGTCCGGTCAACATATAGGCTACATATCATCACGCTATCACCTACGGGGAGGAGCTATGATAATTTATAAAATTTAACGCGGGTAAAACCGCGGGGCACAGCTAGTATATTCTAAATTTATTGCTGTGTGGTGACGGCAGCGTATGTCAGACTATTATCACCCCATCTCATTCCGTAAAGGGGCGTAGAAGTCCACCCGAGGGAATTATCTACCAGAGGACGGGCAGCTACCTCCTTCCGAGTACTATAACCATCTTACTGCGATCGCCAACCCGTCTGCCAAGCGCGATTATGGCATATCCACCCCAAGATGATTGTAAGGGGAGGCTTGTCCAGCAATGTGGATAGTGTAATAGTGTAAGGTGTAATAGTGAAAGCCTCCTAAGCTTGCTGTAAAAGCTGAAATCGTAATTGTGGAGAGACTTGTAACCGGTAGTGTCAATAAAGTTAACACCTTATTTAGTAACTATAATTAATAAAGTATTCAATAATTTAAATATCAATATTTTTAATTATTAAGGTTCCGTACCCAAAAGGTAAAACGGGACTCTATTACTAAGACTTCGCTGTCTGTGTCTGTCCGTCTGTCACCAGGCTGTATCTCTTGAACCGACAGTTGAAATTTTCACTGATAATGTATTTCTGTTGTCGCTATAGCAACAAATACTAAAAAAAATATAAAATAAATATTTAAGGGGGCTGTCAAACCTGAAAATTTTGCTCGTTTTTATAGATAATGGTACGCAACCCTTTGTGCGTGAATCCGACTCGCACTCGGCCGGTTTTGATGATTAATTTCATTAGTTATAGTTCTAAATAATCAAATTTTAATATTATTGTAAGTAGAGTCAGCTGTACTTACAATTATATTAGTATTTGATGTATTAAATAAACTTTTATTTAAAAAATACTCAAAATACCTCTATTGTATAAAGGAAACTTTGATTTCAAAGGGGTAATTGGGCTATATGCCTTTATGATTCAATATAATTCTCCTGCTACCTCTGTTAAAGCGCCTTAATAACGTCCTAACTCTTTTAATTCAGAAGCTATCCTAACATTCTTATATAAAAGTATGTTTTACGCAACCACTTATAAATGCCTGAACGGATTTGCATGAATATTGGCACACTTTTCTAACTTTCTCGTGTGGCCAGTGGTCACCCATATGTCATCAATTTGCCTCTGATATTGCTTAACTATTGTTGCTTAAAACTGGGATCGAGATACGACATCTTAATGCCCTTTCCGAAGTACAGCGATGGTCGGAAAATATGACGATCACCTACATACAACAACAAGACTGGAGGTACGGTGCAATAGAGTACTTGAGACGATGAGAATGTTGTTTAGACTAGTCTGGACAACTGAGGCCTCAAACCCTGACTATAGTAACTCCTCAACTGTCAAAGTTGATACTCAGATTGTCCATAACCTACAAAAGTATAAGACAGATTCATATCTTTCATATAACAAAGGGCTCCACAAAAGCTTTTCAGAATGGAATTGTGTCCCTAATTTGGAGGGATATGCCATAATCGCCACGCTTGGCAAACGGATTGGATATCGTGGTATGATGGTCATACTACACAGAGAGACGCTGCTATCCGTTTTCTGGGTGATATAGGTACCCTCGGTCGTCGTGGCGATATTCTATGCTGTCAGCCACTCAGAATATAGGGTAGGTTGGCGATCACCAATTTGAAGATAATACTCCGCGCCTAGGAACACCAACTAGACCGATAGTACGGGACAGTGGAGTAATTTGTTCTGTACGGGAGAACTGGGACTTCTAAAGACCCTCACAAGATCATCAGTCCATATTATAGGGGTCCTGCCTACAATCCGCTACTACTTTTATATTACATATTTAGACAACTCATGCCTTAACCACAGATTTAAAAAAACTCCTCTAACTTGACACTCAATGGGTCCATACCTATAATAACACATGGTACTTTTTATTTCAATTCTTCCGACCCCAGAAACGCGTCGCAGACAGAAAATAGTAGTCATTCATGAATTCGTATTGCTGTTCTCGGCCAGGTACTAATTATCCAGTCGATCAATTAGCACATTAACATTGCGCAGCTTCGCAACTCACTAAATTACATAAAGGCCAATACCCTGACATGAGTGGAAAAACCTTATAGCAAGCAAGCAGAAGAGTAGAAGTTTTGAATATCTTCGGCCAGTGTACCACTATCACTCAATAGTTGGCCAAGCAGAAAATCAATTGATGATGATGAATGGTTCTGATCGATTTCGGTCATGGCGACCACCAACTCCCAGTCGATATGGCGTTGGTGCGGCCGAAGATGGCTGCCATAGCCAATGTTCTTAGTAAACTGTCGTACGCAGATAACAAACCTAGATTGCATCTTATAATAATAATTACATTGTTACAGGTGTTGATTATTTACAAATTAATCGTCGCTTGTTCTTTAAAAGTAATATAATTAACCAACTTCATAAGAAAGATGGTATCAATTAGAATTTTTCATGGTTTTTCGTATGTATGTTTATTTAAGTTAATATTTAAAAAAAGAGTTGGTTCAATATTGTGGTGGTTGATAGTTTGTTCAAAATTGCTCAATAAAGGATTAATTAAAGGTCTAAGTAAAGTGAATATTTAGAATATCTGAACTAGGTTCAAAAGATATATAATTAAAACTGTAATTTCCAGAAAGAATTAACGTTAAAATGTCAAATAGTTATTTTTACTTTATGTTGCTTTGTTATTCTTCTAATAATAGACATTTCAACACTGTCCTTGATAATGACATGCGTGACGGACACCTCGAAGGTAGCGTTACATACACATGTATTTATAATGTTATTACTGTTAACCATCCAAATAGATTCTAGAATCGTAATTGTAACAATGTCAGTAACTTAATACAAGCTAGCTAAATATCATTGCTATTATAAAATAAATTTAATAAATGTTTTCATACATTCAAATAAAAATAATAATGTATACATAAATATATTAATCAAACATGTTCTGAATATTTACAAGCGCTTTTTTAAAATCTACATGAATAAAAACCTTTTTTATTTATTTATTTTAAATACTGCCTCGTTGATGAGGTCCTGTGTTTAAATCCCGGTTCGGGTCAAGAAGTACTACGGAAACTTTGCTGGCACTAGTAAAATAAACAGACGACTGAAAAAATAATCGTGCTCATCACACAAAGATTTCCTGGGTGGGGATCGTACCCACGACAGGCTTAGCAGTCAGGTTCACTAACCGCTAGACCAACAGACCAGTCCAGTTGCCAGAAGAATTAAATCTGATAATCCACGTTCATCATCATAATATCAGCCAAAGTACGTCCACTGCTGGAAAAAGCCTCCCCAAAGAATCCCCATCCTTTGGGAATGCTTTTGCCAAGCGTGGCGATTATGGCATATCTCCCCAGATATGCCATAATCGCCACGCTTGGCAGACGGGTTGGCGATCTCAGTTTGATGGTCATAGTTCACAGAAAAATGCTGCTGCCCCTTCTCTGGTAGGTATTCCCTCGGTCGATTTCTACGCCCCCCACGGGATGAGATGCGGTGATGATATTCTATGCCCTCACCACACAGCAAGCAACGTTAGCGAATCGCAAATGCACTTAAAGCCGTTGTAACACAATGTCCTCAACATACTTTTTCAAGACAAAACAAATATACACTTCTCTCGTGCAAACTGACCGTTTCAAAATCAACTACACCCAGACGTCGTTCAATAAAATTATTGCCAGACATGCAAAGTGGGTCGTCAGACGGTGGCGCATAGATCCATGGCAACCATAGCGATATACATCAGCCCTTCAGCCCCCCTAATGCAATGGGGTTCAGATATAACAGACAGACGATGGTTCGTTATAGCTTAGGGGAAAACGGAATTGAATTTAATGGCTGTGGTAACATGACTTCCCAAATTCAATTTAGAGTATTGGTGAATAAATTAATTTGTGAGATTGATTGGAAATTCTTTAACAGGTTTGTAAATCCTGCTCTTCTCTAGCTAAAATAATGAGAGAATGAATGGCGTGAATTTGTCTGTTGATTGAGCTTGTATGGACCATATTTACAGGTTTTTATGATGTTAATTTTCGGAGATAAGGGGGAATCTTATCATCATATAATAATATATGTCAGTACAGTATGGCAGTTATTTATGTTGCACCCTAAAGGTTACTCCCATATTCAAAATCCATTAATTTGTGCTACGTATTTGGGTCACTGAATCTTGTAAATACAGACGCACTAGAGTGATAGTATTTGAGTTCTGTTTTGCCATTCGGACGTATTGAATGAACACTTTAAAATGTTAATAATAAAGTTAAAGTAATTTTATAATTTTTCCTTCTTTTCTTCCTCGTGCAGTGTTTACCCATATTCTCAAAGTTGTTCAAGTCTTAAAGTTAGTCAAATATTCAAAATTCTTTTAATTATGCTACATATTTCGAGAGGACAATTACTTGTCCTCTCGGATTACCGGCTCCTGTCAACCGACACAGCGATTGCACCACAGTGAGATCGCTGTCTTTCCGGACTTGTGATCGCAGTCCCGAGAGGGAGTTGAGCTACCGGCTTACGCCGCCGCCGCCCCGACGCCTCCACCGTCTGCGAGCAGGATCGGCTCTCTCAACGATTCCACTCGACGGCTTCCTTTTGCAGCATGATTGCTTCACAAAAGGAGATTACGGCGTCCGATTCCGCCGATTGTGGGCGGGGACAGACACCGTCCGAAACACTGCCATCTCCCAAACTACCCAGACAAGGCGCCCTACCGGCTATTGCCGAACATCGATTTCTTAAATGGCGTTCAAATAAATAAAGGTTAAAAATGACTTAATCAATTGTTAAACCGGCTTTCGTGAGCACATGTGGCGTCATTAATGGTCCGGAATCGATTGTCAACGTTGAAGCCGATTTAAAGATTGATTAAGTTATTTTTAATCTTTATTTACTTGAACGCCATTTAAGAAATCGATGTTCGGTGCCTTAGCCGGTAGAGCCCCTGAACATTGGCAACTAGACAACTGATTACTTTATAAAATATATAATACTTATATATTTCTAAATATATACATATTACAAATAAATTACCACCACACAGACTGAGAATAAGAGAAGGTGAGCGTTGATGCATTACAGGGTCCTTCTTCAACCTTCATCTGAGTCGCAAGTCTCAGACTCTGTCATGTTTTCCCACCTCTACCACGCGATGGGCCCGGCTTCCGCACAGTGAATCCATGGAATGCTAAGAATTAAGTCTTCACACAAAGATTTGTCCTGGGAATCGAATCCACGACCTATGGCTTAGCAATCAGGGTCACTAACCACTAGCCTAACATGCCAGTCAAATATAATATAAGCAAACGAGTATATGACTGTAGAGAGAGATGATTCTTCGTTACCTGTCACGCTCTCATCATTCGCTTATTTACTTAGTCAGTTCATTATAATCTTCCATCATTCAACCACTTCAACAGACAGTTCTCGTCACTTCGTCACCACTGACAAATACTGTGGCCATCCAATTAACACAGACGAAGCGCTATGTAAACACAATCACCAGTTGCATAATAGCTAAAACATAGTTCTAAATATAACAAACATTGTGTCATCCGTGCCACTGACCCGTTTCACACGTTGGCTCTAGATAAGATTATCTCGGTCGATGATTTTTCTTGTAGGAAATCCGGCTTACGGTTAGTTAAGATGTTTAGGATATAATTTGACTTACTTGTAGACAGAAGGAAAGGCGTTCAGCTAAAAACTATGCTTAGATATCCCGTAATGAGACTGTGCTCCTTCGGTAGTTGTCTTAATATTGTATACCGAAACGTTTAGACTTGGACTTGTAGACATAAACGTATTTATTTAAATAAAAAAATAAAATGTATTTATTTATATACTTCATCATTAACGGTCACCATAGCCTAGTTGGTAGTGCTCCTGCCTACGAAGCTGGTGGTCCTGTGTTCGAATCCCGGTAAGTGCAAATATTTGTGTGATGAGCACGAATATTTATTTGAGTCATGGATGTTTACTATGTATATAAGTATTTATCTATTTATATAAGTATGTATATCGTCGCCTTGTACCCATAGTACAAGCTTTGCTTAGTTTGGGGCTAGGATGATATCTGTGACATTGTCCCTAGAAATTATTATTATAATAAAAAATATAAAAAAATATAATAATAACAATCACTTTATCAACATCATCATTAATTGTACAAACAAAACATAGGTAAATATGTACTTCTTGAGTCTATAGGAATGTTTAAAAACATCGTCGATTTCGTCCGCGTTAACTTTAGAATTGAGTCCAGAGATAAACAAAACATGTAGGTATGTAACAAATATATAATAATATCCTGGGACACTATTCACACACGGCCATCTGATCCCAAACCACGCAGAGCTTGTATCTACTATGGAAACCCCATAACTGATATACTACTTTTATTTTGTGCCCAGACTCAGGACAAACAGACATGTTCATGCTCACAAACATCTGTCCTGGGTGGGAATTGAACCCACGACCAGCGCCATGAAAGGCAAGCACGCCAACCGGCCCGTCATGTTGTCTTAATATTGTACACTGATGCGTACTTTTAGACAAAAACGTATTTATTTTTATACTTTATCATTTGTACAAACAAAACATACGATATTTATTTTCTTGAGTCACAGGAATGTTTAAAAAACGTCGTCTAATTCGTCCGCGTTGACTTCAGAATTGGATCCAGAGATGAACACATGTTTTGTTAATGAATAACAAATCCATCCGTGAATACACTTACGTTTGATAATAATCCCACAGATACCAAAAATGTTTCATATATAGAAAGCTATACCATGTGTTTATCCAATAAACTATCTGTGTCCCAAATTTCCTCCTAATCCGGTCAGCCGTTTTAGAGCGATTTAGTAACGGACGTACAAACATCCTACTAATATTTTAAATGCGAAAGTTTGTGACTATGGATGTTTGTTACTCTTTCACGCAAAAACTACGGAACGGATTTTGGTTAAACTTTGTTGTAATATACATACCTTACGTATCCGAATAAAATATAGGCTATACTTTATACAGTTTAACGCGGGTTTCACCCAAGCGGGGCACAGCTAGTAAAATATAATAACAGTATGATGGATAATATACCTACACTTCTAAATTTATATTTATTAAGTTGAAACATTGACAGAGCATGGCTGAGTATCTGTTGGTCTATGGGCATGTCGACAGATTAAGGCCCTTCACGTTACAGAATCACAGCATTTATAAAAATATTCTTAATATTGGTAACCTACGGTTATGAGAAGGGAGTAATAATTTGTGGGAGGTCTTTATATATGTATTAACATAGAATAAGTAAAACATTACTAACCTACTAAAACTAGCATATTAAGTTACTAACATATTTTTAAGACAATTTGTTACTAACACAGTGGAGCCTATGTTGTTCTTAAATAAAGAATTATTATTATTATATTTATCTAGCAATGGACGTCTTTCGGTTGATATGATGATGACGATTGCAAGTTTCGGGTGACGTATTCATCATGTTAGCAGAATAATGTCTACCGCTGGACAAAATATTCCGTCCTTGGCAAACGGGTTGGCGATTGCATTATAGTGGTCGATATTACTCTCATATACAGGGTACTCAGAGAGACGCTCTCCCTTCTCTGATACTCGAGACGTCTTCTTCGTCCCCCACGAGATGAGATGGGGTGGTGACGTTAATCCCCGTCACTAAACAGCCAACCGTTGACCTATTATCTTGATTCTACGTGTTTGTTTTATACACAACTGGTATTATATCATACAGTTGAGAAAACGATAGGTTATCGCAAATATTATCTTTACGGCAATGTTTTCAGTATTGTTCTTACTGTGGAACGGAACGCTGCAATGGAGGTAAGTTATTTTTATTCAATAAAATTGAACTGAATATAATTCAGTGAGTGAGTTTTGATTTTGAAATTTATATAGAACATGAAATTTATTGGACTATCACCTATTTAATGCTGTTTTAATTTGATGAAATTGTTATTGCTTAGTTATTGACATACTATGACCCCTTGTACATATTTATTGTTGTTAAGTGTGACATGAATTACATTTTTAAAATTATGATTATGGTTACATTAAAAAAAAAATATATATTTTTATGTGTAATGACTTGTTATGTACCTAAAAATAAAAAATAAAAAAAATATAATTTATTAGCAGTCCAGTTTTTACAAGTAGTTTATACAGTGATAGTCTCACTAGGCAATGCCTGTATCGAGGCTATTGATGTGATTCGATACGATTACAAGCTAGGACTATGTTATGTTATGTTAATTAATTTATTTATTTTGTAAATGTTCAAATACAATCTAAATTGTTATTGAATAAATTGAATATGAATGAAAATACATCTAGGAATGCCAACTATACTGTTTTGAACAGTATTATGTTACATGTGTTGGTCCAAGACGTCCTCTTCTTTGTAACTTGTAGTAGACGTATCGTCTCGCCTTTTAACCACGTATTTTTAGAGTTATCTCAGAAAAAAACCTTTTTCATAGTATCCGGAACGCACCCGAACGCGCCTCTCGTCGCTTGAAACGTCACCGCTAGCTGTCATTAACGTTTTCGTGCGCGCCGAGTAAACCACGTTGTACTTAATTTCTTCAAGTAATTTTATTTTTGTCTCCAAATAGCAAGTTTAAGAATAGATCAAAGTGTTGTATTCCTCATACACTAGTGTTAAATCGTTTTTACATTGTAATATGGGAAAACACAAACGCAAACGCCGAGATGATTCCGCCGTTGACTCGATATACCGCCAAATGAAAAAATTAAAGAAATCAATTAAGAAAAGGACACCCAACGATCAGGATACTAACGAAGGTAAGTCTTAAGCTATCCATACATATTTAAATGTAGTAAATATGTCGTGTGACCTTTTCCGCCGTGTAATAATATGATAAATCTCACTGCTCATGATGACTACTCCTCGGCAAAACTATGCCAAATGTTTGAGAATATACTCGTGTGGTTTCGTAGTACTAACGAAAAATAATACCCATGTGGTTTATTCCGAACTATTTAAACAATATGTGAATATACTCGCTGAGGTATATTTCATCCAGAATCATATGGCCATATTGTGGCACATGCCTTCTATTTATGGCATCCTGTTATTTCAGAGTTGCCTGCTTTCAATGATGTGCAAGACACGCTAAATGAACCTGTCTTAGAACAGACAGAAACAACTGAAATACCCAAAGGGCAACCAATTGATTTGGTGCAATCTGAGGTCGAACCAGATCAAGTGCCTGAGTTACTGAACGACATATCAGGGCAAGACCCTGCTGAAAACACCAAATATGGTACAAGCATTAACAGTGACATAGCATCCCGTTGGGAACATATTACGAAAAAGGGTCTTCAAAAAGACCAAAGATTGGAACTCTTAAAAATGGTTACCATTCCTGAGAACTGCAAGTTCTTGGAGGCACCAGGCCTAAACCCTGAAATAAAGGCAGCTATATCTGAACCAGTATACCAACAGAAATTGCTGAGTCAAGCAATTGCCTGCATAGGAGTAGCTCTCAGTGCAATGCTAAAGGACAAAAATACGGACATTGAGATAACAAAAACCAAAGATATAGTAACACAGACTAAAACTGGCTCTGAAATAAGGTATTCCAGACCAGCAGAAAAGCCAAACCAGAAGCAGACTTTAAACTACTGGGGCCCGCCTCGCAGACAGCAACAGGTACCACCAGCTCCGAGTGCGGGCGGAGCAACCCGCAACAAACAAGCCTCCAAGCGTCCACCACAGCGACCTATTTAGTAGGCACAGCACTTCAAACACAGGAAGTGGAGATACAGTAAGCTGGATGGCTTCTTAATTTTTACAATATGTGGTATTCTATTACCAATGATAAAACAATCTTGTCTTGGATTAATGGTTATAAAATACCCATTACTGGGTCACCTATCTAATTTCAGATGTTGTAGTTAGGGAAATTGATAATGTGATAACTCATCTCATATAAATTAGTGCAGTAACAGAATGTCTGCCACTTAGACATCAGTTTTTGTCCCCTATTTTTTAACCCCAAAACCTAATGGAGAGTTCTGTTTCATATTCAATTTAAAAGTACTTAACAAGTACATATATACATATATCACACTTTAAACTAGAGGATGTTAGGACTGCTATGAAATTGATATATGGCCAAGATTCACCTGAAACATGGATACTTTGCTATAAGTATATACCACAGCTCTTGACAGCTTTTGAGATTTCAATGGAAAGATAAGTTAATTGAATTTAGAGTCCTCCCTTTCGGGTTAAACACTACACCTTATGTATTTACAAATATAACAAAACCTATCATAGAATACTTTAGATCTCAGGGTATTTTATGTACTATGTATTTAGATGATTTACTTCTAATTTCAAAATCACACTCAGACTTAATAAATACTTTACATATTAATCCCAACTTGTTAACCACATTGGGATTATCATCAATTATGATAAAAGTGTACTAACACCCTCTCAAAAATGTTATTTTTTAGGTTTTATCCTCAATTCCTCAGAAATGACACTTGAATTACCAAAAGATTTTTTTTTAAATATTACAAATTAAATCTTATATTTCTCTAAGCTAGACCATTGCAGGGTAAGACAGTTTGCACATTTTCTTGGTCTTCTCACACCTGTCTGTCCAGTTGTAAAGTATGAATGGCTATACACAAAAGAATTTGAAAGAATTAAATACCTCAATTTAATAAATAATGATAATTATAAATAAAATAATGATCTTATCAAAATCTTTAAAATCAGACTTTAACTGGTAGTTAGAGCACATAGATTCTAGTGCTAAAAATGATATTCACTAGTTTGACTGGCTGGGGTGCTGCTTGTGACTCACAGTTGTAAGGTGGACACTGGACTCAAGTAGAAAGTAAAAATCACATTAACTATCTAGAATTACTTGCAGCTCTTATGCGTTCAAAGTCATATCTGCAAAAATTGCCAAATTCTCTTAAGAATGGACAAGACCACTGCTATTTCATATATTAATCGCATGGGTAGGGTCTAATACCCTAACCTTAACAAAATTACTAGAAAAATTTGACAATGGTGGTAAATTAGAAATATACATTTAATTACCTCTTATATACAATTCAAAGATATTGGCAATGGTGATAAACTAGAAATATACATTTAATTACCTCTTATATACAATCCAAAGATATTGGCAATGGTGGTAAATTAGAAATATACATTTAATTACCTCTTATATATAACTCAAAGATAACTCCCTAGCTCATAAAGAATTGAGAAGGGACCTTTCAAATATAGAATTTGAGCTGTCTGAACATGCATTTAAACAAATAGTATCCTTATTGGGGCAACCTGAGTTAGACCTGTTTGCAACAAGAGGTAACACAAAATGTGAAATTTTTGTCTCTTGGGAAAGATACCCTGATGCTTTTTCAATAGATGCCTTTACATTATCTTGGAATAATATATTTTTATGCATTCCTCCCATTCTCATTATTACTTAAAACCATAAAAAAATAAAGAATGAGAAAGCTAAGGGTAATAAGCTATATATAATAAAGGGATAAGCTAATATAGTCGCCTCCTACTGGCCAACACAACCATGGTACCCCATGTTTGTGAGCCTTCTTGAATCTGAACCAATTTTCTTTACACCTAACAGATCATTGCTGATCTCGATCAGCGGCCAGCCACGCCCACTTCCAAGCTTATGCTGGTGTCCGGAGTCTTATGCGTCAAGCACTAATGATAAGGAATGCCTCAAAATTATCCATAGATATTATGATGGCATAAATTACGTAAAGTAGTTATACCCAATACAATACCTGCCTTAAACACTGATGGGACCACTGTTTATGTTATTATATGAACACTCTCTCTGCTTCACCTGAAGATGTCATAAATTTTCCCACTGTATGGTACAACCAGGGCTTAAAATATGGTAGCCTCAAGTCATGTCTGTTCTGCAGTGTCTCCTCTATTAGGAACACAAGTTGGTTCACATAAACTTGTGAAACACTTTGCTAAAAATATGTCAAAATTAAGACCAAATATCCCTAGATATAACATTACATGGGACCCCAACATAGTATTAAATTATTTATGCACATTTTATCCAAATGTACAAATATCATTAAAATTGTTAGGATAAAAGGTGGTCACCCTACTAGCATTACTTACAGCACACAAAGTACTAACTCTTAATCTGATTAAACTGGAGATCGTTAACCAAAGTGATAAAATAATTATTAAAATTACAGAGCACATTAAAATGGCACACGCCAGCCTGTGCTAGTCATTCCATTATTAACAAACACAGCTGTAGCACTTTTAGATTACATAAAAGTGACAGAGAAGCTGAGAGCCATAAGTAAAGGTAAATTGCTTATTAGTTCTAAACACCATATAAAGCAATTGGGTCTGAATCCATTAGTCAGTGGATTAAAGAAACTGGCTGAAAGTGGCATCAATACCAATATATTTAGCTCACATAACGCCAGACATGTATCCTTGTCTAAGGCAAAAATTAGTGGATTAAACATAGACCTAATCAGAAAAGCTGCAGGCTGGAGTGATGCTCGTTTGTACAACAGACCCGTTGTTGAATCACCTAAATTGTTTACTGGAAATATACTTGGATGTATTAGTAATTATTAAAAATATCTAATAAAATATATAGTTTATATTTTGTAAGTCTAAGTAAGTAAATAACTGTTGTCCCTTACAGAAATTATGAGACCCATTAAAAATACACATATATCAAGAAATTAAACTGTTTTTGTCTGTACCCTCAGCTCCACATTTCACGGCCCTTTGAACATCCTACAAGTTACAAAGAAGAGGACGTCTTGGACCAACACATGTAACATAATTATAAATCAAACGAACTTACCTGTGAAGTTCGATGTTAATTATGTGAATGTGTTGGTCCAAGACGTCCTAACTCCCACCCAATTAAAACCCAATTTGCTCACAAATACCCTAAGTTTCAGGCCGTGAAATACGGTATCTACAAACTAAATGACAGCTAGCGGTGACGTTTCAAGCGACGAGAGGCGCGTTCGGGTGCGTTCCGGATACTATGAAAAAGGTTTTTTTCTGAGATAACTCTAAAAATACGTGGTTAAAAGGCGAGACGATACGTCTACTACAAGTTACAAAGAAGAGGACGTCTTGGACCAACACATTCACATAATTAACATCGAACTTCACAGGTAAGTTCGTTTGATTTATAATTATACTGTTTTTCACTAAATCATACTTTTTTCTGTTGAACAAAAATAAAGTATACAAAATACTGTTGACATTTATTTAGTCAGAGGGCGTTCATTGCTCAGTGCAGCATAGCCACAAATATTGCAAATTAGTAAGTTTTGCGAGAAGCTCTAAAAAATATGTATTTATATCAATAAATAAATAAAATACTGTTCATTTTTCTAAAATACTGTTTAATATTCTTCATAGACCTGAATATATTCATTATTTCTATTAAAAAATAGTTAGCAATTTTTGAAGTGAAAACTTCAAAAATATTTCTGTCGTCGCTACTTAACCTTAAGTGGAAATAGACGACCTATGGTTACTATAACGGTGCATAGTATTTGTATTCTGTCTGATGTTCCTCGTATTCAGGGCGATACGAGTGTCAGCTGTTTTAAACTGGAGCACCAGCTTAACCTTTTAGATACTCTCTTGGTGTTTAACTCAAGTACCGTTCTACTTTTCTAGCTCATTCATAAGAATCCTCTTGAAATATGAAATGGTGTAGAAATATCGGTATGTAAGTATTATAGTCATATTAAATAGGTTTTTAAACTTATAGTTGCCACGCGGTATTACCCGCGATTTGGCAGTATATTCTTGTTATTCCATACTCCAATCCCTGCCTAGGTTGTCTAGTAGAGATCACATCTAGTGATAAACCCGCCAATTGTAAAATTTTCTGATGTATTTTTATTCTTTTTTTTTATTTTGTTCTTGTTTTATAAAAGACAACGCCCGCATTAGGTTTGATTATCCCTGTGTCTCGGGGTACTTTACAAGCATATAATAGACGGACACAAATTACATCCAGACTCAGAACAACGATTTATGGGTCACACAAATAGTTGTCCGGCGCGGGACTCGAACCTGCGACATGAAGCGGCGAGGCGACTGTCTTAGTCGCTGCGCCACACGTGCTGTCAAAACTCTGTTTTCTGTGATGTTTTGATGTACGGTACAGAGTTATCTTATCTTATAGTATACTACTCAGGGTATGCATCCCAATCCATCTTCTTTTTAGCTTGTTGATGCTAATCTTAATTCAGTCAGCCCAGTTGTCAGTAGGGTCCATAGATTGAGGAACAGAACCACATTTTCCCGTGTTTATTTCACCATGTGGCTTCGTTAGAAGTGAGTTCGTTCAGCCATATCCTTTCAGTCGTTTTTGTGTGATTAACAAACATTGAAACATACAAACCTATACATTTAGAATGTTACTAGAATGCCTAAATATCTATAAATATATTTAGGTATCAACAAATATACACGTTGATTTTTTTTTGTCACCTTCCATATCTAAATAATATCTAATCTAATCAAAATCTTTACGAAGAAAACGATCTCGATATAAATTTATATTCCTTTTTTAATAGAGCCTTACGATAATATCTAATGCCTAGTTTTAGAATATATAAATATGTATATATTGAAACGTTTGCTATGTTGATGACCTAATAATTACTGAGTTCAGATCACATTGTAAATATAACATATTCACGGTTAAATTAAGTATGATTGATAAGACAAAAGTGCATCATCAGCCGCCAAGAGAAGTCCACGGCAGGTAGGTTTAGTCGGTGCGAATCCGACATACCCACCCGCAGACACTTTTTGCGGGTGGCATGTGTAGGCATTTCCTCTGCCTAATAAAAAATTCACAAAAGTGCATTGGTATTGTAGTGTGTGAAATACAATGAATTCTGGTTGTTTCCATTATCAAATTACATACAAACTTACATAGACATGCGCCTGTTTTCCAGAGGGGTAGGCAGAGACAACGGACTTCCATTTATCACGATTCCTGCACACCTCTTTCGCTATTGCCTTGTTTCATCATATCAGCCGAAAGACGTCCACTGCTGGACAAAGGCCTCCCTTCACCTTGTTTACCGACATTATATTCTTCATACAATATGCTCGCCGGTGACCTGACCTTTCTTGAGAACGGTCAGGGTCAGAAGTTCAAATTATTAATAATAATTAGGAGCCTATAGCCACGTGCCCTCATTAGTACTGGGTACGATGATTCACAATCCGATATATCGTACCCACCGGCCGACAGAACGACCGTGAACGCGACGCGTCGTGACCACCATCTCCCCCTCTATTACGCTATTTCTCTTAGTTCGTATTCGTAGTGATGGAATGTCCCCTCTGATCCTAGTGATCCTAGAACCGTGATCTGTGACCCTAGATCCGTTTTAAGTTAGATATAATCCTAATTTTTACAAGTATATACCAATATATTGTGGCTTATGAGCTAATTAAGCTATCTCCATTTCGTTTATGCGTGATTACGTAACAAACGCTTAAATAAATTTCACATTTACACTATAAGTAGGATTTTAACTATTGTTAACTAAAAAATTTGGACTGCCAGTTTCCCGTTCGAAGCTTAACGGCTGAACCCTTTAACCGGTAGTGGCAATATAGTGCCACCATATTATCAACTCTCTTGGTTTGTAATAACAATCAAAATCAATAAAAAAATTACCTACTACCAGTGAAAGGGTTAACGGCAAAGCTTCTAACCCGGATTGGTAGTGGATGCCGGTTGTCAACCCACCAGAAGACGATTTCGTACGGTTTTCATTGCGAATATGGCTATAAAACTGAAATCTAACAAGTAGGATTTTGTATAATAACGTAACGCGTGTAATGACTGCCTCGTGGGCTCAAATCCCGGGTCGGTGCAAAAGTGATTTTAAGATTTTTCTGTAAAAAGAAATATTTCTAAGTATTAGCCTAAGTCTGGTAGTTGGCGGTATTATACCACTTGCCTCGGAGAGCACGTAAAGCCGTCGGTTCTGTACCTGGCCACGTTCCATCGGATCATGAGAGTGATGGAATTGAAAGTGCCACACACTGTTTGCGCACACACTTGTGCACTATAATATGTCCTGCGCAGATGGCTAGTCTGCATTAAGACTGGACCAATAGACGAAATGTATGTCTATTAAAATTGATATAAAAACCACTTAACAATTTCCGGTCTACAAATCACTTAAGCCCATAACTGTCCATACTCATAGTAATCGGAACATGGTTTCTTCGTTCGTATCTATAGATCATTATCGACAACAAATTATCATATACCATTATCAATGTAATAAAAATTGTTTTACGAGTTACAAATCCACTTATTGTTCTTAGTATATATATATATATATATATATTACAGAATAGATAGTATATCCATGGTGTTGTTTCACTCAATTAACAGTTTGATTGGGGAAGTACCATTATCTGACTGGTAATATTACTTATTACAATGTTGTTAACTTGAACTTAAATTTTTATATATTGTGGACACGGGTCTTAATTGCTATAACGATTTAAGGCAAATCATTACCTTTAGGTTACCCGACGTTTCGGCATGGATTGCACCAGCCGTGGTCACGGGTCAACTTAAATCTCTGATCCCAAACTAGGCAGAGCCTGTACTAACACATACTCACAACAACTGATAAACATACTTATATTTCTAAATACAGACATATTATAGATAATTTACTCTCAGACACAACGTCTAATCGTGCTCATCACACAAAGATTGGTCTTCGGTGGGAAAGGTCTGTTTCTCCTGTGTCTGGGTGTATAAACATGTATTAACAAAAGAAAAAGTAGTATAAAATATGTAGTATTACAGTTACCTGGTTTCCATAGTACAAGCTATGCTTAGTTTGTGATCAGATCGCCATGTGTGAATAATGTCCCTGGATATCATTATTATCCCTGGATATTACTTCAGCTTGAGCCCGTACCACTAACGGCCATTAAATAATTTTTAGCGACAAACGAAAATAGATCGATGAAAAAAGTGACTGTCAGCTAATGTTCCATTTTTAAATGAGCGTTCGAGATAAAATGGCACCTAACTTAAATACCTGCTGATGGAATGTGCTAAGAACAAGCATATAAGGGAATCTCTGAGTTTAATTTAAATATTATTATTATTAGAGTCAGGTTCGAGCACTCATTGTCTTTTTCTCTTATAGATATTTGAGTCGTGTGGTCTGCATCACACTTTTTTCTTACAGTAAGTAGTAGGCTTTCACTGCTTCACCGAACAATAGAGCCGAGCGAGGGCTCGAGCAGTCTAACAATATAAAAATACTAAGTTGCCGCGCCGGAGGGCACCCCATCTGCGGTTAGAACCTTGACGGTGTGACTACTGTCGTGGAGATGCATAGGTGGTTGTTTTTGGGAGCAATTGTCGCTCAACGTTAATACGCGATAAGACAGTCGTCTCTTCCGATTGGAGATCGGAGAGGGTATTTTATCGAAACAATTGCAAACTAAAAAGATATGGAGGACACTGGTATGCGAGTAGTCCACGTCCTCCACAATATACTGACATGTTCATTCTATAGGCATAATGACATAATACTGTGACCTCTGTCAGTTGTCCTACTCAGTTATACGACCTTCATACATACTATTTTGTATGCAGCTCAGTAAATGAAGTCAACTACCTACCGGACTGGCCATACAAAAAGAATTCATTTCCTACTGGTTCAAACTTCATTGGCGATGGGTGATATGTTTCACCAATGAAGCCGATTTACCGAAATGCTGCTGCATAGTGTATTGTTATTTATACATAAATATTGCGTATGCATAAGACCCATCCATTTAATATCTTCCTGAGTTCTAACGGTCATTGCGCGTAATATTTATATTGTTTTAAGTTCGCTTTGACTTTTTGGAACAATTATATGTCAGCCTTTGCTTTTGTTATGTATGGTAGATTTTAAAATGTATGAAAATTGCCAGTGATAATATAATAATATGACAAGAACGGGGTCTATACCAGCCCTGACCTATTATTAATGAAAATTATTCCAGCGTATGATTAATAATAATATTATCTGAAATGCCGATGCTTATCTAATATAATCGGCTAAATCAACGTCAATGTCAAAACAGGAATTAAATTTCGTTTTTGTAAAGAAATTGCGTAAACAAATAGGTGAATTATTACTAGTTTTAATAAATTGCATGCCTTTTACATAAAATATTTATGGCAGTAATTGCAAATGAAGTTTAGGATGCATAATTGTTGAAATTGACGTTGATTTTGCCGATGATAGGCATCGCCATTTTAAACGCTTCGATGCAAAATGCCGATGCCTACCTAGTATCATCGTTTACCCATATAAAGTAAGCCGATACAGATGAAGTTATACGCACCCCTCGCCACTGGTAATATTGTTAGTTTGAAATCAGTTCAATTAGGTACGCAGGTAGGTAGGTAAGAATTTACTTGCAACCAATGTCTTCACATTAGATTCGAAATGGATCTGTTTTTGTGTCGTTGTTATACCGTTATTGGTGGACCACTTGGTTCTTGGTTTTAGCCTAGAAATACAGACTAATGGAATTAAATGGAGCAATAAAAAGCCTTGTTGTATTAATGTATTTTTAATAATTTATTATTTTCTTAATGTTCCTTCTTTAAATTTTTTATAAAAACAGAGCCCAATAATTTTCAATCTGCTGTGTTTGTATGTAACAAGTATATTGCATACTAGCTGTGCCCCGCGGTTTTACCCGCGTTAAATTTTATAAATGATCACAGCCCTCCTAGCTGATAGCGTGATAACATGTAGCCTATATGTTGACCCGACCTCTTAGTAATATTCATGCAAAATTTGAAGTAAATCCATGTATTACTTTTTGAGTTTAGCCTGGATATACATACAGACAAACAGACACACAGACAAAATTTCTAAAAACTATATTTTTGGCTTCAATATCGCCGTTAGATCATGCCCCTAGTATCCTTTAAAAAAATATTCAATGTACAGTTTCGACTTTCCTACGATTTTGTTATATGTATAGATATACGGAACGCGTTTCAGATATTAAATTTTAATATATTTTGTATACCTAAAGATAACACTCAACTCACGAACTTAATACAAAAGTGAAAACATACCTTATTGAATGATCTTTATGTTCAACTAGCTCTGTCCCGCTGTTTTACCCGCGTTAAACTTTATTAGCTATGTCCATACCAAATTTTATTAAATTCGCTTCAGCCGTTTAGACGTGAAGAAGTAATAAACGTACACACTCACACACTCACAAACTTTCGCCTTTATAATATTAGTGTGATAAATGAGCTGTAATAAATATTATAAATTAGTGGCCTTATTGTTGAAATTTTCACTTATTCTTAGTTTTATTCTAGTTATTTAATTAGGTATTTGGTATTTTTATATAGTATCAGTAGTTGAAATCTTTGTTTAATTGTTGGTGTTCATTAATTATGTTTATACTCTTTGCCAATTTTTATAGTTTACCACGCTTAATTACTCTAAATCGGACAGTATTTTCAAATCAAATACAAAAACCGGCCAAGTGCGAGTAGGACTCGCACCCGAAGGGGGGTTCCTTACCACTCTCTATAAAATCGAGCAAAAAATTCAAGTTTGTTGTATGGCTCCCATACAACAAACGTGAAGTTTTTGCTCCCTTAAATATTTATTTTATTTTGTATTTTAGTATTTGTTGTTGCGGCAAAAGAATTATCTGTGAAAATTTTGACAATTTGATCTGTCTGACTATCACGGTTTATGAGGTACAGCCTGACGATGGACGGACAGACAGACAGACAGCGAAGTCTTTGAAATAGGGTCCCGTTTTACCCTTTGGGTACGGAACCCTCAAAATGGAATGAAATCGCCCCTCCAAAAATTCTTAAGGCTTCAATTCTTTGATGTCCGAGATGTAAATCAAGAAATTATTTGGAAGAGTACAAAATTTTATGTTTGTTCTCAAAATTTTGTTTCAAGCCTTATTTATTTTGGCGTTATCAATGTCAATATCAATGTCAATATCAATATCAATTAAACAATAGCGTAGTTTATTGTTATATGTACTTTAAACTGTTTATATACAAAAACTAAAACTGAAGCGCACTGCGTTGTATTAAGAGGCTGGCTCGCGTTAATAGCACTCATTAAGATAGCAAGTACTTCGCCAGAATAGAAAATAAACAAAAATATAAAAATGTGTTAAAAAAACACTGTTAAATTGAAGAAAATAGTCATTGCGGCCAAAGTATAATGAATGTCATGACAGATTGAAAACCACAAATCATCAAATTTATCGTCATCTTAAAACTGACACTGTAATTGTAAAAATAAATTTATTTCCTTTTTTAAGGCGTTTTTATTTCTAATCAGGAAAATTCGTCGAATTGTATTTTAGGATTCAAAGTCAAAAATCATTTATACCGTAAAAAAATTACATTTATGTGGAATCTTCATTTTCTTACCCAACCATGCAGTGCATGACGTGGCAGCTACTGAGAAACACCCACTGAGTACATAGACGGTTTATTTAATTTTAAAGAAATATAGCATTCTAGCTCGAACCGAGTACGGGTCGAGCTAAAATGCTATGAAATACACCAACATCTCTTAAATTTATATTGGACCTTCTTATCATCTTGCCTACAACTGTTACGGACACACTCTCTCAATATTTGGTAAACATCTTCTCCAAACTAAAATACACTTAAGATTAATTACAATCATGTGTGTCACTTAAATAATCAGAAATTTTGTAATATGCTACACAATTTGCTTCGATCAATATTGATTGAAGACAATTTGGCCTTAAAAATTCTTTTCAACTTATTCGTAGACAATTCTCTAATGTCATTGGGAAGTTTTTTATACATAGAATATTATACATTGCCCCATAAAAGAGTTACGTATTTTGTGGAGACGGGTAGTATGCAATAATTAATTAATGATTAATGTAGTACGTTAAAATATCTATAAATTTACGGTAGATAACCAAGTGGTCGTGTGGTTTCCGGCCCCGAAAAAATAGATTCAGCGCCTCCTATGTACTAACTAACCTAACCTAATTACTGCGGTCGGAGACTATGGCAAACCGCTTTTAATAACGCAACGTAAATTTTGGGGGAGGCCTATGTCTAGCAGTGGACGATATCAGGCTGATGATGATGATGATGAACCAAGGTGATTTTATGGTACAGACGCCAGCACATCCAGCTACCCCAATCTGTCAATATTTTTATATATTTCAACTTTATCACAAAAGCATAAGGTTCACTTTTAATTGGGAAAATTTGCCAGATTGGGGTAGCTTGATGTGCTGGCGTCTGTACTTAAAGCTGTTGTCAGCGCCTTAAATACTATAATCCACTCCGCCATATTTTCTCATCCAATTATTTCAAACATTATTTCAAACATTTTGTCTAATTTTGTAACAAGTCCTATTCTTACTTCGTTAGCAGTCTGAACTGAAGGATGATTATATAAACAATAGCGCAATCACGGATTTGTAGAGCGCAATCAAGAGCAAATTTAACTCTATATTTGTCCTATATAAGCTGTTACATAAATAGTGCACGTAACCGTAAAAGGAGTGTTATTTACCTATGAAACCTAACCGAATTAAAATTCTTATAATATTGGAAATATAAATATAATATATGTAAAATAAATAAAATAAAAAAGCCTTTATTTCTTACAGAATTACATGTTAAAAAGATATAAATAACTTTGAAATGGGTAAAAATTAAGTTTAAGGTAACTTATGCATTATTGTTCTTATAGATACGTTGAATACTGGAGAAAAAAAAACTAAATTAACTAACTATCTTATGGTAAATTTACTCTCTGCAGGTAAAGGCCTCCTCCAAAGTGAACTAAATATATGTAAATAGTTAATATTACGTCGACACTACTATATTGAAGTCCTAACCCTGTAAAAGTAGATGTAAGTTGGTGAAATAAATAAATAAAAAAGAAACGTGCGGGGTAGTATTTGGGGACTGACGACAGAAGTGAAAACTATTTTTTCATTTCTCATACGATCTCATACGACCTGTTTCCGTGCTGCCCACTCTTAGTAAAATATTTGAAAAGCTTATGCTTAGCCAGGTGCTCAGACACTTTAATATACATAATTTACTACACCGGAAACAGTTTGGATTCACAAAGGGTTGTTCAACCATAGATGCAGGGGTCAACTTATTAAAAAGTATATTCGGCGTGGGAAGACTCGCAGGATGCATTAGGTATCTTTTGCGATTTGTCCAAAGCGTTCGATTGCGTTCATCATGATAATCTGGTCAGAAAATTACACCACTACGGTATTAGGAACAAGGCTCTCGAACTTCTGACTTCTTACTTGGGCAATAGAATTCAGAAGGTCGAAATAAACGGTAAAATATCTGCGGGATCTCCAGTGGTAATGGGCGTCCCACATGGGTCAATTCTTGGTCCATTTTTATTTTTAATTTATATAAATGACTTACCTTACTATGTAAGGGATAAGCATGAGATTGTGTTGTTTGCAGATGATACTTCCCTGACGTTCAAAATAAACCGACAATTAAGCAATTTTCACGATGTTAATGATGCAATCTCTAAGGTTGTTCATTGGTTTAATGCCAATAATCTTGTGCTTAATGATAAGAAAACTAAAGTCATTAAATTCACTACACCGAATGTGAAACAGGCGACAACCAATGTACAACTTAATGGAGCTAGGTTGGACCCTGTTGAATCAACTGTGTTCTTGGGTATCACTATTGACTCAAAGCTACAATGGAGCCCACAAATAGAAAAACTGTCCGGCAAATTAAGTTCTGCAGCATATGCAGTGAAAACTATTAGACGGCTGACTGATGTTGACACAGTTAGAATGGTTTATTTCAGTTATTTTCATAGTGTAATTCCTATGGAATTCTTCTCTGGGGTAGCTCTGCTGACATTAACACCATATTTATATTGCAAAAAAGAGCTGTATGAGCTATCTATAATCTTGGCCCGAGAGTGTCTCTAAGAGAAAAGTTCAAAGAGGTCAACATTCTAACTGTACCATCTCAGTATATATATGAAAACTTACTATATGTGCATAAAAATATCGATTCCTTCTGTAAAAGGAGCGATACATATAATGTAAATACTAGATATAAGAATAATCTCATATTGCATACTACCTGTCTCCACAAAATAAGTAACTCTTTTATGGGGCAATGTATAAGATTCTATAACAAACTTCCCAATGATATTAGAGAATTGTCTACGAATAAGTTTAAAAGAATTATTAAAGCCAAATTGTGTAGCAGAGTATATTACAAAATTTCTGATTACTTAAGTGATAAAAGTGCTTGGGATTGAGTTGTTCTGAGTCAACACACATGATTGTAATTAATCTTAAGTATATTTTATTTTAAAAAAGGATTCCTACTGAGTTTTCTGGCAGTGTTTCTCAGTAGCTGCCACGTCATGCACTGCACGGTAGGGTAAAAAAAATATGACGATTCCACATAAATGTAAAAATTTTACGGAATAAAGTACCTTTGACTTTGACATACTCGGAAAGTAGTGTTTATTTGAACCGAGTAGCGAGTGGAAGATGTTGCTTTCCTACCATTGAACGGTAAAGACTCCTCCTTTCCTATGGTAAGTTTTAAAAATAGAACTAAGTTTGGTTAGGCTGTAAACAATCTAACATAAATAAGAAAAACCGGCCAAGTGCGAGAGTGCGAGTGAGCGAGTGCGTACGATTTATTAATAATTACTGAGTAGACCAATTTTCGTTGATAGTTTCCATGGTAATGTACATCATATATTTTTTTCAGTTTTATCATTCTCTTATTTTAGAAGTTACAGGGGGGGGGGGGGGGGACACTCATTTTACCACTTTGGAAATGTCTCTCGCGCAAACTATTCAGTTTAGAAAAAAATAATATTAGAAACCTCATATTATTTTTGAAGACCTATCCATAGACATGTATGAGTACAATGAAAAAAAAAATTGAGCTTCAGTTCTATGTATGGCGACCTCCCCCCCCCCAATTATTGTTCTTCTTCTATTTTTGTGTAAAAATCTTGATGCGGTGCACAGAATACATCTACTTACCAAGTTTCAACATTACAGCTCTTATAGTTTCGGAAAAAAGTGGCTGTGACATACGGACGGACATACAGACAGACAGACAGACATGACGAATCTATAAGGGGGTTCCGTTTTTTGCCATTTGGCTACGGAACCCTAAAAAGACCCTCCGTATTACGAATATTCGATCAGGTCACGTTCTTTTGTAAATACTAAATATTATATAGATAATTACAACTTGACTCAGGACAAACAGATACGTTCATGCCCATAAATATCTTTACTGGGTGGGAATCGAATCCACGACCTGCGGCGTAAAAGGCAAGCATTTACCAACCACGACAACAGGCCAGTATCGTAGGATTCATATAACATTTCGGATTAAGAAAAAACTTGTTAGGTATGCTCACACTCAGGCTATCCAATACCATTAACCACTGCGCCGTTGGTTCAGTGAACATTTGTTAACTAAATATTTTTTTTCTTTCTTCTTCTTCTTTCTCTGATTCTTATCCAATCCAATATTTGTACATTTAATCGCAATTTAATCGTGTAAATATTTATACCCACTTGATAATATTATTTGCCCAATATCAATACAATATAGACATAATCTTCAGATATTTATGTTCTTGTATGCCTACCACTCGTGACGGCGATCAATAAACTGAAGCAACATGATATCTCGGGATTCCCTTTTACTAAGATAAACAACGCCAGAGTTATCCGGATGAGCATGTTATATATATGTTGTTTCGCCAATGTTTACATTATTAAACGGAGTATTCATTCATTAGTAGACGGATAATTCCAAAATTGCACGGTAATCGCGGATTACCGTGCATATTTACCGTGCAATTTGTGGATATCTTTTGGGATTTTTTGATTTTTTTTATACAAATAAATAAAATTGGAGTGTCTGTTTGTAATATTGAAATAGCCGGTTTATACTACATAAATTTGAATATATGTATATACGGTACATACACCAAAATAACATTTTTTACAATTTTTGTCTGTCTGTCTGTCTGTTTGTTCCGGCTAATCTCTGAAATGGCTGGACCGATTTTGACGGGACTTTTATTGGCAGGTAGCTGATGTAATAAGGAGTAACTTAGGCTACTTTTATTTTAGAAAAAGTATTTTATTTTACTAAAAAACTAAATGAACTAATTATCACGCGGACGAAGACGCGGGCACAGCTAGTAATTCATAAAGTCGGTTAAACATTACCGTGATAATTGACTATTGATGGATAATTCCACAATATTTCAGTAATCCGTGCAATTGTGGAATTGTTTGGGGTTTATGTAACATTAAATATGTTGAAAACAATTTTTCAGACATCTTTAAAATGAATTGTATAAATTTAAGTGCGGGTGGGGCGAACCCACGACCACGGGGTATCCGGCCCCATGTGCGTTAACCGCTCCGCCACCGCACGTGGTCCTGACACATCGAATTTATACAATCCATTCGATATTTCTTAACGCATTTAAGGCGCTTTATATATTTAATATGTTAAATTATTAACCCATTCGAAAAAATAGAACGTTATCAATTCGGCTGTATTTTCTTTTTGTATGCATGTTACGCGATTTCTCTATGGTTTCATTTTGAACCGATTTTCATTATTTTAATCAACAGGGAATCCTTTCAGAATCGTCCCATATAAATAATCATAATAAATTCCCTGGGACAACTTACACACTGCCATCTGATTCCCAACTTGGCAGAGCTGGTACTATGGCCGACATTAAGGATACTTATTTCTAAATACATACATTTTATAGATAAATTACGCCCAGCTACAGAACAATAATCATGCTTATCATCACACAAAGATTTGTCCAGGACAAGAAGCTAAAACCTCTGGCTTAAAAGTCAGGGTCACTAACCAACACCCAGTCTAAATATAACTCGTAAGATTAGAGTTAGTGGACTACTGATGGAGCTCTAACTTTCTGTTCCATCACTAGCCCTATCGCTATTTGATATTTTAATAAATAATGTTCCCTGTTTTAATATTTTCAAAAGGACATGAGCAAACTTCGCCTATGAAGCACAAATATTTAATTCTATTTAATATTTAAAATGCCTCCATGCCTTTCATTTCTTTGTACAGCATGGGAAAAAGATTGCTATTCTTAAAAGTAATTTATTTTAGTCAGGCATTCGTTTTTTATTAAACTGTCTTTTAGGGTCTGGCTACTTTGGTGTTTTGAGCCACTGGGGAATATTAAAATCTCTTCAAAATACGTATTGTTTTACTTATGACTATTCCAGGCCATGTTTGAATAGACCGGTTGCGCATGTCCTTTGTACTATAATTTTTTTTTATCTAAATAAAGTTTTTTAGCCTATAAATAAAAGTTTACTATACAATTAAAGAATGTAAGCATTTAAAATTGAATGTTTCTGTTATCAATAACATAGCAATCCCATAATGTTATTTGAAACAAAATAGGATAAAGTAGACATAGTTTTGTTGTTTATGTAATCATCTTTCAGTTTAGACTGTTAACGAAGTAAGAATAGGAATTGTTACAAAATTAGAGAACATGTTAAACAATGTTCTCTAGTACAGTATAACAGTGTATATACAATTAAATAATGTAAGTAATGTTAACACTACAGCAACATACCCCTGTTCCCGGGGCTCCCCCCAACATAATAATATGCCAAGATAAGTCCGCAGCCAGTACAGCACAGCGACTGCGCCACAAACAGTTCGCGGGAAGACAGCTAACTGTTTGTGGCGCAGTCGCTGTGCCGCACTGGCAGGAGTCGGCAAATGGGGAGGGCAACCCACAGTCCTCCCCGGGTGCGTGTCCCGACCATCTGGGACACGGCGCAAAAGGGGGGCACCGGAGCAGCATACCCGCGTTCCCGGGGCTCGCCCTATCAGGCGCCAGAAGAAGTCCACGGCAGGTTAAGTTTAGTCGGTGCGAGTCCGACATACCCACCCGCAGACACTTTTTGCGGGTGGCATTCACACCCACCTGGTTTTACAGGTGGATGGTTAGGCATTCCCCCTGCCTTATCAAAAAAAAAAAGGTTTGATTTAGTCGGTGCGAGTCTGACATACGCATCCTTTGCAGACTTTGCGGGTGGCATGCGTACTATGGGTAGGCATTCCCCCTGCCTTGACAAAAAAGTAATAATAATAAATAATTCACAATTTTAACCAGTAGCAGCAACTAATTACATTGTAACAGCTCTAATTGACCATGAACTATGAAAAAATGTTTAAACCATAAACATTAACATCTGTATGACTATATCGCATGACTCTCAACTACAAAAACACATGCAAATTCAATTACCATACAAAAACTATATTACACAATACAATTACAATTATCCATTCCAATTATTAACTCTAACAGTCAATGTTATTTATAAACGGGCAAGTGCGAGTTGGAGTCGCGAAACGCGCGTTCCGTACCTTCTTTTGAAATATAATTTTGAAAAGTTATTCAAGGATTCATGCGCTACTTTGACCATATCACTGAGGTTGCGAAGTATATTTGGTAATTTAGAAAATGCTATACTAAGCAGAGGCGTTGTATTTTTTCCCGTAATATTTTAGTCCGTAAGTGATGGGGGGTTAGGCACCTATCAGCCTATATATTGTGCACTACCATAGTGGTTTAAATTGCAAGCATCTCCATGGTTCGGAGGGCATAAAAAGCTGTCAGTACCGGTTGTACCTACTGGTTAGCCATGTCAGAGGCCTAGGGGGCTTAAAGACTGACAGTAAGGTAACCACTGCCCATACTATAAAGTTAGTAAAACAAATCTTTGTAGTTCGTTGTGTCGAAGCCTAAGACCGCACCATGATGGTTCCTGTTTATCATTCGACGCGGTACCCTAAAATAACTGCTTTATGGACTGGGAAAGTCGTTACAAGATGGATGACGCCATTTTTCCCTCGCTACGGTTTTTCTTTATAGGGTGTTCTCACCTTATTCTGTGATAATTTAGATAGTACCAATAAAACCCAGGATAATATTAATCAAAATATTTTATTTTTTGTAGGAACATAAATCAGTCTTTTACCTACTATTTTAAGTAATAATCTCTTAGTATTAAAACAAATAACTTATTCTAACATGGCTTTATAAATCACACGTTCACTTTGGTAATTCTGTTATAATCACTTTAATTCGGTGATAGGATTATCATAATTCTGATATAACACAATTAGATGAGTATTTATTATTTAATATCACATAATTAGGCAATTTAACATATTAATATTTTTTTTAAACAAAACGATAATCAGTATTTACTTTCTTAATCAGTATGTATTATTTATTAAACGGAATAAGTAGTTTAATTAACATTAGTGTAGATACATACATTTTATTCTTCACCACTAGAATTCTCAATACTGCAGCTATCGCACATAAAAATTTGCTGTTTGTCACTAACATGCTGACTTTGGCAATGTGTGTGATGAGGATAAATACAAAACGAGCATGTAATCCAGTCAGCGCCATTTTTCATCCTAACATCATGTGAGTACCGACCATTACATACCCTGCACAACCAGTCTTCGTCGGAATAGGAAGTTCTTGATGGTTTTGAGGATTTAGGAGTCTGTTTGACAACTGATTTTATGTTACGTTTTCGTGACCCAGATGCATATTTTTGGTGCAGGCGGTTTTTTTCTTTGGTGTCAGTATTGAGATGTGTGCTGGAGGTTGCGACAATCGTGGCAGTATTGAGATCTGTACTGGAGGTTGAGACAATCGTGTCAGTATTGAGATCTGTGCTGGAGGTTGAGACAATCGGTGTCAAACATTGAGCTTTAGGAACAGTTCGCTTCTTGCGTGTTTCCTTGCTTGCTGGCTTCCATTTTGGTAATGTTAAAATATCGTGGATCTAAATTTTTGAGGAGGAAGAGCTTGCCAAATTAGACTTTTTAATTCTTTGCTCTGACTCACATTCCATTTGTAATACCTCAAGGGGTGCAACTTCTAGCGGGGTGCCAAAACTAGTACATGGTATGGGTGGTTCGATCTTTTGAGGATTGACAGTCTGTGTTGTTTCCGTATCCTTAAACGGATCAACATCAGTCTTATGTATTTCAGATTGAACAATTTCATTATCATAATCTGCTTCAAGGGTCACTACTTCTGGTATAACTTGTGCTTGATCCGATAATGTAGAAGGTGCAATAGCTTCAATGCAGCTTCTTTATTTAAGGGAAAAATGCCTGCTTTTCTGAATCCTGAACGTATATTGGAAGGTGTGAAACATTTTTCATACACTGGCGTCAAAAATGTATGAAAATCAAGTCTTGTAGGAACCTTACCAGGATTTTTCATTTTATAATCTTGCAATTCTGCTCGCCACACTGTTTTTAGTGATTTAAAAACACCAACATCCAGCGGTTGTAAGAGGTGGCTAGTGTGAGCAGGCATCGTAAATAGTAAAATTTGATGAGATTTAGCATAAGCAAGTTCCTGTGGTGTTATGTGGCTTGCATGGGAATCCATAATTAATAAAACAGGCCTTGCAGGAGGAATATTGTCATTGAAAAATGTAAGCCACTCATAAAATAAATCTGCATTAATCCATCCTTTAGGGGTTAGTCTTGTCAAACTATTTGGAAAAGCTCCTTTGCATAGCTCCGGGGTATTTCTAACACCTTTGAATATGACTAAAGGGGGGATAAATTGTCCAGACGCATTGATACACGCCAAAACGGTAGTTGTGGTGCCTTTCTCTGCATATGTCCGATTATAAACATACATTTTCCGATTTTAGTCACGATTTTGTTAGGTTTGTTAACGTACATTAGACCGGTTTCGTCACAGTTCCAGATCCTCTCTGGACAATTTATTAAATCATGAGAAGTTAGAATTGTTTGCAATTTCTCATAAAAATCAGCCAATACCGCGGCGTTGGAGCAAATAGCTCTACCGGCGGAAAGATTTTCAGGGGTCCTTAGGCTTAATCCATATCGCTCTTTAAAACCTACCCACCAATTCCAACCAGCATGCCCTTTACTTGCGTTAAAATAATGCTTTGAGTCCGAGTTATCAGCTAATTTAAAAGCGAGCTGCCTTATTTGGTTGACAGTGAGGCCAAATCCAATTTCTTGCATTTGTACTATATATGATAACAATGCTTGCTCTAATTCAGATGAAAGGGAAAAGGGTCTACCCACCTTTAACATTTTAATTTGATTGTTTCCCAATTCATGTTCTCGTTTTACACGTTCGACGTTTACTTTTAGTGTGCTCCAAGGCACATTGTATTCTTTTGATGCACCATACACAGTCAATCTTGCTTCAAGAACACTTTCAATAGCAGATCTCAACATAGCTTCACTATACTTCCTATTTTTTGATTTTGGTTTAGACGTTTCTGAAGTATCATTTGACTCCATTTTTCTGAAATAAGCAATACAGTTCACTTAATTATGTGATAATAAAAATAACAACTCATATAAATATAAACAAAAAACGGTTCAAATTACTACCTTTATTTTTTATTAAACATACTTTATTTATCTTTCTCATTTAATTGTAATAAAAGTATCAATTAACATAAAAAATGGCATGCGAGATACTTTACCTTGTTTTATTCGGTGATACTGTTTTCTACCGTTATTCAAAAAAGACGTTAGTTTTGAGCCTCCGTAAATAAGCTATAATTTAAAATTCACTCACATTTATCAAAATCTAATACTGGCAGCAATAAATATACTCTATATTCCACACATAGTCCAAATTTCAGGTAAAAATAACAATGTTTACTATTAAAAAACAAATGATTTGAAGGAGCACACTGGCTAGTAGCCGGCAACCAATAGATAATGGCGCCACGTTGACAATACGCGGCATTGTTACTGTCTCTGTCACACAGTGAAGCCGAAATTTTGCACGGTATAAGAGACTTTATGTGCCTGTCATAAGGTTAAGTTTAATATTGTGTATCTTACTCATTTAAAACGATAGAAGCTTCGGAACTTGTTATCACAGAATTAAATGAGTCACATAATTATGCGAGCTTACCCTACTGTTATAATGGGAAAGAGTTTTTCTAATGTTATTGAAACGATACCCGACAGTTTATAATTATGATTAATCTTTTTAGAAAGCTATGATCATCAATATTATTTTAAAGATCTTTTCTACATTTATATATATGTTGATTGCATGCGGAGGATATATTTTCCCTATTAAAAAAGTATAGTTTATCGCTGATAATAATATAGGAATTCGGCGGTGACTCAACTGGTATTTTTCAAATTTCGAATTTGTAATTCGGCCAGTTATAACTGTGTAATAAAATTCGTGGTTTATGGAAACAATAATGGCGGGACCGGCGAACCGGGCGGGAGACTACTAGACTGAACCCGAAAATACGATGCCGAAAATCCGCTGATTACCAGCGGAGGATTCGCGTTTTTTTTCTATAATAAAATTGTATTGTAAATCGTTGACACACCGCACAAAGTGAAGATTGCGTAAATGTGAAATGACAACCCATATTGGCAACAGTATCGTTTCTATAATAACGTCTTCCCGGCCTAATTTCGACCACAGCGGCCAGTCTCAATGGAGACTAGCCAACTGTGCAGGACAAATTATAGTGCACAAGTGTGTGCGCAAACACAGGGGCACTTTCTATTCAATCACTCATGATTTGATGGGACCCACGGCCCCGTGCCTCGGAGAGCACGTAAAGACGTGCTCTCCGAGGCACGGGGCTTTATAACGCCAACTCCCAGACTTCGGGCTGATCCTGCGAAATTTTCTGTAGGTACGGAAAAATACCAAATACATTATTTGGCCCGACCCAGGATTTGAACCCAAGACCTCATTATCTGCGGTTAATCACACTACCGTTAGACCAACGAGGCAGTCATCATTCGTGTTTTTAATAGTAGTACGTATACATGTAGAATATTTAATAAAAATGAGATGAACATCAACAGCTGGATTGGACATGTTATTTCCTCATGATGCTAAAAATATGCAACAAGTGTGCCACTTTTATTTCTAACTAATCCGACTATCGTGCATGACTCAGAGCTCCAGCCACTCCCATCAACACACTGCCCTTAATTGCTATAAAGAACTCATTCCGAATAGTTCCCCATCAAGAAACCCATTACCCTTATCCACGGCAGTTTTGTATCTAAACAGAGGAATAAATTTCTCTAGCCACAACATTTGGTATATAGATTTTTTTTTTCACTGTAAAGATCAAATTTTCTATCCAACCTGCCCTTCATGTCAGCCGAATTACATCCACGACTGTACCAAGGCCTCCTCAAAAGATTTCCACAATAGATTTGTGTCCTTCATTTAAAGGATATACCATAATTGCCACGGTTGGTAATAGTATACAGCGATCTGCCGCAGCCCGTTCTCTGGAAGGTATTCCCTCGGGATGACTTCTACGCCCCCCACGGGATGGAACTCATTTGTTCATAAGTCACCTCAATCTATCCAGTTAGTGCATCAGAACTGGAGCTACTCCCATTAAGTTACAACCCTTCATTACTATAAAGAACTTATTCCGAATAGTTCCCCTTCAAGAAACCCATAACCCTTATCCCCGGCAGTTATGTTTCTAAACAGAGATATAAATACCTTTACCCAAATCATTCGGTAGGCACTTAGAATTTTGTTCACTATAAGCATTAAATTTTGTGCACTTTCACCCCAATCTGTCCTTTTAACAAGTTCGATACGGTCCACTATCTATACCATCTTTTATCACTTTCTATTTGATGTAAAGCATATAGGTATGCACGCAGCGTTAGCGAGGGGACGGCCTTCTATTTTCGGTATCACATTTTCAGTTTCAGTCGGTCTCGCGTACGGCTCGCCGGTCGCCGGTCCCGCCATTATATTTCCATAAACCGCGAATTTTATTACACAGTTGTCACTGGCCAGTTTTGAATTCGAAATTTGAAAAATGACAGTTGATCTACCGCCGAATTCCGTGTCTGGGATCAATATAAAAGTGAGTTCCATTTTTAGAGGATTAAGAATTTGCGCAGACACATCCCTATCCGGAATATATGTATTTTAAGTACTGGAAAGGGACGTCTAATTGGAATGTTGTATTCAGAGGACGTCAAGTGTGAATAGAAGCTGCTTTTGTATTTAGACAATACGTACTCATCTAATATTACAAAGTATTTCTCTAACTTACATATTCTACGTTTTCTATTCTAATTCCTTTGTTTCCGAGAAAGTTCGTTTTAAGATTTTACTGCCCTTAATATAAAGTTCATTTTACGACTTCCCTACGAGACACATACATCACGTCTTTATCTTTTTGTCTTCAGCAAATACTTGAAGACACACCTCGGGAACTAGTTTTGCCGTGAGATAAGAATCTTTCTTGACGCCATGCTGATTTGATAACTTTTCTCATAGATTCAACATTTGGGTGCTTAACTAACATTTGTACTAACAGCGGAATGGCTTGTTGGTGTAGTGGTTACTGACTCAGAGGTCGTGGGTTCGATCCCCACCCGGGACGAATCTTTGTGTGATAGGCACGATTATTTGTTTTGTGTCTGAGTGTATCTATCTATACATATAATAAAATCGTAGGAAAGTCAAAACTGTACATTCAATATTTTTTACAAAGGATACTTGGGGCGCGATCTACAATCGATATTGAAGTCAAAAATATAGTTTTTAGAAGTTTTGTCTGTTTGTCTGTATGTATGTCCGGGCTAAACTCAAAAAGTACTGCATGGATTAACTTAAAATTTTGCATGAATATTACTAAAAGGTCGGGTCAACATATAGGCTACATATTATCACGCTATCACCTACTGAGCACAGCTGTAATTTATAAAATTTAACGCTGGTAAAACCACGGGGTACAGCTAGTTTAGAAATATATTTAAAGTATGTTTATTATGTATGTTGTCTGGTTGCCATAGTACACGGTCTACCTGTTGAGATGGCAGTGTATTAGTTGTCTCAAGATATATAGATATATTCCCGTGGTGGTCAAACTCAGTATTGTACAGACGCCAACACATCAAGCTTCCCCAATCTGTCAAATTTCCCAAATCGAAAGTAAACCTTATTCTCATGTGATAAATTTGAAAATCTATAAAACAATTTTGACAGATTGGGGTAGCTGGATGTGCTGGCGACTGTACATTGTACACTACAGCATTTGAGCATCAATGGTTCAAATTTCGCACCAACACAAATATTGGCAAGCAAATTTTTTTCCCGTTGATTTTTAACCCCTGACGCAAAAATAGGGGTGTGATAAGATTGAAGTCGATGTCCGTCTATGTGTGGGTGTGTGTCTGCCTGTGGCATCGTAAATCTCAAACGTAGGACCGATTTCGGTGCAGTTTCTTTTCTTTTCATTTGGAAGCCACTTTCCTTGCGGTGGTACTAAGCTATGTTTGGTTAATATCGCTCCAGCAGTATAAGAGTATCAACTCCTTTCTAAAATGCTGTAATAATAGTTGGAGTCGGGGTTTTCTAACGGTTAAGTTGGGTTACTGTTTTATGTTTATTTATATTGTTTTCTATATTTGTTTCAGAGCTCGCAGAACCGGCTGCTGATCAAGAATGGAAGAGTCGTTAATGATGATGGGATGGAAGATCTGGATGTATACATTGAGGATGGAGTCATCAAGTAAGTATCTACCACTAAATAAATCTTGAACGTGATATCTGCGAAGGTCAAACTGAATGTAACTCATTTATTTGCTGTACTTCGAGGTACTAAGAGATGGATTATTTACGGAGAATTATGATACAATTGGTTAACTTGAGCGGTATGAATTTGAATTAGCAAAAAAATAACTGAAGTAATGACGAATATTTATTAATATCTAATAAATCCAGAATGAGCTTACAAAAGTGGGTAGTGATTAATCCACATCAAATTTAAAATTCTATCCGTGCGACTACATTACTAAGTGACAGACTATAAATACAGAGAGGGCAAGTTCAATATTAAATTAGAATCGATTTTGCCAATTGAGATAGTTCAGACGCCAGCACATCCAGCTACCCCAATCTGTCAAATTTCTTTTATAGATTTTCAACTTTATCACATTAGCATAAGGTTCACTTTCAATTGGGGAAATTTGACAGATTGGGGTAGCTTGATGTGCTTGCGTCTGTACATAAAGACCTACTAAAAAGTTCACTTTTAGCAAAGTTTTGTAAGCTGCCTTATGTAAGATTATTGGTTACTGATATTCTATTTAAGGTCTTAAGTTCTTTTTTATTTTGACACGTGATTTTAATGAAAACTACAGATTGTTTAATGCGCGCGATTTGGCATGGGCCAACCAATGGGCAACGAGGCCCGCTAAGTACACCCGGCTACATATCAAGCTATACATTTCCAATATAAGCTGACCTCTCATTGTATGGAAATCCTATACAACGCGAGATTAGCTTATATTGGGAATGTATAGCTTGATATGTAGCCGTGTGTACAAGATGTATGTTGTTAAGATGTACCTATATATGGCCCATGATACTGGATCCATTAATCACTGCCAAGCTCTCCTGCTTTATGTTATTCCATTTTAGCCTCAGCATGTTTAGATCACCGTTTCTCGATTGTTACTTACAAGGTATTTAGTATAATAATATCCTGGGACATTATTTACACACGGCCATCTGACCCCGAACTAAGCAGAGCTTGTACTAACCAGATAACTGATATACTACATATACTACTTTTTTTTGTAAATACATACTTATATAGATAATTACAAAAACACTAGGGACAAACACAACACACAAATATATTTGTATGTCCTGGGTGGGAATTGAACCCACGATCTGTGAAAAGCAAGCATTTACAAACCACGCCAACCGGCATGTCAATATTACTACAAATACCTTTTTTGTAGTCTATGTTCTATGTATGTATGTGTAATTTCCCAGACACATGACAAACAGACATGTTCATGCACACAAATATCTGTCCTGGAGGTAACAAGACGAGTGGTCATGAATAAGTTTAAACCTGCAACTTTTTTTAAATGTCACGAGCGTATTGCGTTTGCTTTTTCAACTCGGCTTTATCAAAACCGGATATTTTAAAATACCTGCGGAAATTGTAACCAAAAATGTTTTGATAAAGAGAAAATCAATATCAAAGACTGAATGGAGTGTAAGTAATTATTTCATCAACTACTACTACGCCGTAGACACAGTATAGGTATGGACGGTAGGTAAACTCAGCCAGTTTACTTACCGTCCATACCTATACTGTGAACGTGGCGTGAAATCGAGTATCTTGTATGGGACCTACCCTCGGGAACGTGCCGATCCCGCTCGTAGACCGAGAAGGCATCGCGGCGTCGGGGCGGCGGCGGCGGTAGCCCAATTCCCCTCGGGGCTGCGATGGCAGTGTGAGAAGTGTCCTCTACTGCCGCCACGTGTAGTTTACCTATTGTCCATACCTATACTGTGAACGTGGCGGGAAATCGAGTATCTTGTAAGGGACCTACCCTCGGGAACGAGCCGATCGCGCTCGTGGACCGAGGAGGCGTCGCTGAGGCGGCGGCAGCAGCCGGTAGCCCAATTCCCCTCGGGGCTGCGATGGCAGTGTGAGAAGTGTCCTCTACTGCCGCCACGTGTAGTTTACCTATTGTCCCTACCTATACTGTGAACGTGGCGTGAATTGAGTATCTTGTAGGGGACCTACCCTCGGGAACGAGCCGACCCCCTCGTAGACCGAGGAGGCACCGAGGAGTCGTGGCGTCGGGGCGGTGGCGGTAGCCCAATTCCCCTCGGGGCTGCGATGGCCGTGTGAGAAGTGTCATCTACTGCCGCCACGTGTAGTTTACCTACTGTCTATACCTATACTGTGCCTGCGGCGTGAAATCGAGTATCTACCAAACCACGCCAACCGGCCCGTCAATATGTTTCTAACAGAGAGTATTTGCAAAAAAACTCACATTTTATAACGTGATTAACTTATTTGGAATGTTGCTGTCGGGATAGTCTGGTAAATCGAGTTCTGTATCGAAGCTGAAAGTAGAGATCAGCGACTTAGGAAAACACTTTCCCCTTGTAAGTTGGAAGCGGGACAGTACTTTCACGTTGTATTGAGAAGGTAATAGCCCAGGACTGAATGATTGGACTGTCTGAACTAGCTGGCTGTTGTTGATTTATTTGCTGCTATTGTCTGGTGAAGCAGTGAAAGGCCTTAGGTTATCTGTATCCGTCATTTTTTTTTTTTTTTATAAAATCGGGACTAGTCCCTCCCTCTTACCCACCACTGCAACTCCTGTAAGCCAGGATCAACAGTGGCACACAATGAAATGACACTGAGCGGTGAAGCTCAGGCATGTCCCGGGGAATCGCTTTAACTGTCTTGGATCCCGCAACGAATTTAATCAGAAACAGAAAAAAGGAGGAGTTAGAAAATGAATAGTTCCACTTCCCTCCAGAGCAAAGCGGGAGACAGAATGATGTAAAGAGGCTATAGCCTCATAAAATGAGAGATTTGCAACTAGAGAAGCCAGCTGCAAAAGCACCGAGGATCAATTTAAGGGTCCTAAGTGAGCTGTTATATTTGATTCCAATAGTAGGTATGGCAAAAACGCTTAAACGCACGGAAGTTGTTCCTTGTTGCTACAAGATCCGTATAATAAACTACTCCAGATATTGGTTGCAAGCTGTTTAACATAATATCACGCTGATTTTGCCAGAGATCACACTCCCACAGGATGTGGTGAGCAGTTTGTTCATATTCGTTACTGGATGTTGAGCACAGACAGATTGGTGAAGATACTAATTTGAAACTATACAATTTACTTTTAAAATTGCCGTGTCCGGTAAGAAATTGTGCAACACAATGGTCTATGATTAGCCAAGTTTTATTTAACCGTTCGCGTACGTCCGGAAAGAACTGGTGCAGATGGCGACGATGTTAAAAAATAACTAATTGAGTGCCTCGTTGGTCTAGCGGTTTCATGTTCAACCTATAATGCGGTTTCAGGTTCAATGCCGTCTCGCCGGTCATATGCACTCGCTTATATGTTAACTAGCTGTGCCCCGCGGTTTTACCCGCGTTAAATTTTATAAATTATCACAGCTCCTCCCCCGTAGGTGATAGTGTGATAATAAGTAGCCTATGTTGAGCCAACCTCTTAGTAATATTCATGCAAAATTTGAAGTAAATCCGTGCAGTACTTTTTAATTTTAGCCCGGACATACATACAGACAAACAGACACACAGACAAAAATGCTAAAAACTATATTTTTGCCTTCGATATCGACCGTAGATCACGCCCCAAGTATCCTTTAAAAAAAATATTAAATGTACAGTTTTGACTATCCTACGATTTTATTATATGTATAGATAGATGATGTTGTCGTGTTATATGTTTGTCGAATATATGTGGCGGCTTTGGCCGAAATTAGGCCAATCTTCCTTATTTATTAATTTTCATGTCAGTAACCGCCCTGAATAGAGGTTCGAATCCCAAAGGGGGTGCCCTTTTTACTACGTTTGTAGCTTTATTTCCTTGACAGCTTGAGCTCTGCTCGCTTTTACCAAACCAAAATCAGAGTTTATATGTATATAACGTTTTAAATTTTGATACGCTTATATAAATACTTTTCATTCATTCATTCATTCATATCAACCGTAAGACTGATGGACAATAACCTCTCCCAAAGATCTCCACAGCTGTAGGAGCTAATTATATAAATGTGATATATTAAATAAATAAATGAAAAAAATGATTATGCTTTAGACTACACGACTGAAGTTAAACTTCAAACGTATCGGGCTATGAAAGACAGAAAATGAGTGCTCGCATCGTTCATTAACTATCTAGCTCTTAACATCCGTTCGCCTCGCCCGATCACACTTTTCGTAACGCTCTCTTCACGCTTTTACCAGTTTACTCCCCAAGTCAAGTTTGCGTAATCGAAGTTTTACTTCATAAAGTTTCATGAACATACTATTGAAATATCTAAAAAACTAGCTACACCACGCGGTTTTACCGGTGATTTATCAATTCATCGTCGCATTTACGATAGTTCATTCACGTTATAATAACCTATCTCCATTCCAAATCTCGACCGATATCTGTTTTTAGCGTGATTTAGTAACAAAGCGAGAACTCTCACAATTATAATATTAGTGGGATTATATATCGACAATGAAATAATCACTCGTAACTTTTGGTATATCAAAATACAAAATCAATATATAGTGTTAATTGCGCTAATTATCAGTTTGATCATGCCGGGATGCAATTTATTCGCCGCGCCGCCTCCTGCCGCAAAAATATGCACATGCAAGAAAGACAATATTATTATATAAAGCGAAATACATGCGCCAGTACACGTGTTTCGGTCCTGACAATTAGCGGAATCAACACTATATATATTGATTTTATATTTTGATTGTTATGGATTTCCGCAAAGTAACGCCTGATTCCATTACTTTTGTAAAAGTTCAAGTCGTTATGAAAACAACGAATTAAAATACTTAAAACTATATTCTTAACATTAGTAAAATAGAGTGGAAAAGTCGATAAAAACGCCTAATTCGCATTGCGTGAGAGCATGCAAATAGTCAGGAAACATGCGATATCTAAATATCAAGTAAAAGTATAACACTCCCAACTAACATTTTGGTTATAAGAATTAGTGCTAGATGAGCTGCTTAAGAGAATTTTAAGAACCAAAGGTTCTGTAAGGGCACTAACCATTGGGTGATAAAGCGTTCTGTATCTCCCCTATAACCCTGGTTTGGGCCTGTTCATGTTAGAGCTTGAAGTGACTTAATGCTTATAGAGTAGTGATAAATGAGTGATTAAGGAGAGTTAGAACAGTGATATTGCAGCAATGATTGCCTCTTCAAGTGTTTTATAAGCTATACACAGGTTATAACTGCAAGCTAAAGTAGTAAACAAGTTATGGAAATCACTTTAATGACATTTTTGGTTAAACATTGTTACATCTTGGAACCAATAAATAACCTAAGAATGTAATCGGACTTCTGTAGTAGCAATTAATAGCACTGAAAGCGATATTTAAACTGATTTCATACAAGTTTTGTTAAAGCCAATAGTGATATAATAAGTAAGTATTTTCATGGTGGTGACGCGAGTTGTACTTTAATAAAATAATTAAGGTAAGTCAAGTGTTTAGTATTATTGGGTGTTATATATGTATTAAATCTCATGCGGCGGTAAGTTTACTGTAGTAATATATACTAGTTATCATCTCATTTTTGAAACGCCTTAAAAATAAACTAATTTTGATTATAAAATGATGTAAAAAAATACTGCCTATAATTTTATTTTCTTTATTTATCGAATTTATCATATTCTGGTACCACCTTTAAACATTTTAATTGGAAAATTTGAACAATATAAGTAAATAACTGGACCAGTAACATTTAAATAAGCTTATTCTTTCACATTTTTTATAGGTTATCTTAATTAAATGGCGTCTTAGTTCTAATTACTTAAGGATCCTGATAACTCTTTTAGTCTTCCCATAGTGATTAATATCTAAAAGTAAGCACCTCAATGGCACTAATAGTTCTAAAAGATGCTTATACAAGAGAAAAAAACAAAGAGTTTATAGGTTTAACTTGTTTAATAGTTCTACGTGGAGCTGTAAGCTGATAATTTTTGGGGTTCTGTTATCGTTTGATGAAAACGCTTACCTATATATCAAACACCAGGCCCGGCTCACTACTAGCTGTAGTAGGTATAAAGTGAGACACTGAGCCGATTCGGCAATTCATTCGGTTGCCACCTTGTTCATGGAACCCCTTTCAAAATCAATACAGTTATTATAAGTTTTACAATAAACGTTCAATTTAGTATTTATTTTTGATAACATAGATGATAAAAGTTCCCATGCTTTGCACTAATACCTACTTATTTACCTTGTTTTTCTTTGTTTTTATTTTTTCAGATTTTTTTAGTTTTTCATAATCGTCAAGACTTATGAAAGTAATAAAGAGGAATTGTTCGCAGTACCTTCCTTCTTGGAAGACCAAAATATGTATATTAAAATGGCCACGAAAAAATAAACATCAAAAAATATATCTACACCGGAAGCCGATTGAAAGCAGCAGAGATGAGTGGTGAAAAGACGTTCGCAAACCACATCCTATCTTTTTTTGGGAGATGTTTAATATTTGGGATAAAATGTACACAGTTAAGGAGAATGAAAGTTTTTTCCAAAACATCCTAAAGATCCAAAAAAAGATAAAATTTGAAAGAATCAACGAGCTTCCACGTCAAGGAAACTTTCAAAGGCGGAGCTTTTTTACAAATTATTACGAAGCAAGTGATGAAGATATGTCTCATGAAAGTAACGACGATACTATTAATAATAAAAAACCAGTCACAAAAAAGAAAAATCAAGAAGCGGAAAAAGAAAGTGACATCGTCGAAGAAACTCCATTTACAGAAAATAACCCAGAAGAAAAAATGGCAAGAAGCGGAGAAAGGAAGATACATTGACGAAGTGAATAATGTAATGGACTTCATAATTTCGATATATGTGCATTAGCTACTGCGTATATTTCTAGTTATCTTGGGTTTAATTTTGAATCAGAGGGAAAATGCCGTAATGTGTGATGATCAAGAAGCCTACACTACAAACACTATCATCTTGCACGATCTACATCATCTACCTACATTATGTAAATTTAACATTTTAAAGCGACATCTCCTTCGCACATTCGTTATTATAGAGGTGGTAATTTCTTAATATACGCTGAATTATCAGCAGAAATCCTAAATTATACTATAAAGAAATTTGCTAGCTTTTTTAACGAGATTTTTTACTTTGTTACTACGATTAAGTATGATGTTTTTATTTTATTGTTTATTTTCATAGTCTGTTTTGTGTGTTTAGTGTTTGACTGTAAACATTTTACTTATACTTTTATGATGGTTCTTTCATGGCTATACCAATATTAAAATTTAATGTAAGTAAGAATAGTTGAATGATTGAACTCATGTAGATTTTGTTCATGACTATGTTGCGCTATTGTACTGAGTCTTTCGCGATGGAGTGAAAGTGTTGGAAATTATTCATGATTAAATAACTTTACGACTGATATATATTACTAGTAGATATGTCAATTAACTGATGAAAGCTGTCTTAAATAAAGCACAATTTCTTAAAATAGCAATCTTTTATTTTCTAACTGTATGTAAAAGAGGTAAGAAGTACTGAAAACCATTTTAATACAAACTTATTTACTTTTTACATCTTCAGCATATAGTATAATTTCACTTTTTTACTTAACACAAACTCCTTGCTTCAAAACGATGCTCATTTCGTTCACAAAATCTTCTAGGAATGGATTTAGGTATTTTGGTTTACCTTTCCCATAATAAATGCCGATTATAAATGGATCACTAGTTTCACCTTGATAGATGTTAGCCAATATAGGCCAGAATTCATATTTCAAGCTTTTGAATATAGGTAAACCATCAAGATTTATATTCAGGAAAATTTTATTTGGCAGCGGTACAATACATTACAATTTTTAAGAATACTTGATAATGGTATAATAATCCCATGATGCCAATATTCACCACCATCGATTGTTTTAAGACAAATCGCTGTTGGCGTTTGTAACATTGTTCGCGGGTCCGACGGTAAAATATCCGTAAATCTCTTATTTAAAATTAAAAACAAATCTTTTAAAGCGGCTTGGCTTATATTTTTTTGTAAAGCCCATGTTCGGAAATCATTTTGAAATGTTTATTATTTTCCTGTTCGTCATCCGAGTTGTTTGAACTACTGAGAGGTAACGGATCGTCATATTAAGGTAAAGAATATGAAACGTCAGAGTTATTTTGCAATTGTACGGAACCCTGTTGTATTTTATTAGGTTACTCTTGAAATGAATCGTTATCGAGTTCACTGGATTTGTATTTTGTACTGCTATTATTGATAGATAACAGAACTATTGCCTGGGATAACATCAGAACCTTTTTCTGGATTTTGATTTAGGAAACACTGTTTCTCCACTCTATGCAATGCTTCTGTGTCATATTATTTTCCTCCACTGATGTAGGCTCGTCGCAATAGATTTGCGATAGCCAATAATAATTTTATATTTTCTCAAAGCCCTTCTTTTGACTCCGCCCATTTGTTTTAATTGTCCATGGTCTCATTTAAAGTAATTAACTACTCGTATTTCCAAATAAACGCCGCGTTGCAAACGTAACAAATTACAGTATTTGAGGTTAGGTTAGGTAAAATGACTTAAAGCATATTACTCAACTTAAGTAATAATGAAGAGTTATAAAAGTTGCACATAATGTTTGCTGATATATTGATGGTTTTATAAAAACCACAATATAACTTATGGTTGATCGATAAACTCCATTATGTAGCCTGCAACGATTTAAAGGTGGATTATAACTCTTGCTGAATCTAGCTCTATAGGACTTATAATCAACACTTTTTTTACTCTTATAGCTTTCTTACTAACTCTTAAGGCTCGAGAAAACTTTTTAGGTGGTACAAAGTATTTATCTGACTCTTTTTAACAATACCAGTAGATAGTAAGTGTTAGTGCACACCTGACTATCACTTACAGCGTTTAATACTTCTTGAAGTTATTAGGTTAATCCTCAAGGTGTTACAAGACATTTTACTAACTCAGTAGTAGAATATCAGCCGTTAGTAAGTGTTAGTAGACACTATACAATTGCTTTAATTGGTTTGTGTCTCCTAAAGCTGTAAGAATCATTTATACAATGGTTTCAATAAACTCCATGCTACCGCCTTAAGTTATATTTTTTCCTTTATTACTGTTATCCATCTGGGAGGTTTAATTAATTATAACTAACCCCACTATAGGGTCAGATGTTGCTATCGGAGTTCTTATATATCAAATATAACACTAAAAGCTCTTAAAAAAGGCTGCCATAAGCACTATAATGTTTGTTGGGCTATAAATCATAGGCCTATACTATTATACGGCCGAAATACAACGTGTAGCATAAATAATGTAGCATTCTTAACTAATCCACACTAATGCGGAAGTCTGCCTTTTCAAGACCGAGTTGCTGAAATTACCGTGATTAAATTTGTGCAAAAGAAATTATGCAATACATGAAATAATAAATGCCTCATTAGTCTAGCAGTAGCGTATTCAATTGCCCCTAAAGAAGCCACGTGTTCAAATGCCGAGTTGGACCAAGAAGTGATACCGGGATTTTTTGTTAAGAAAAGTCCTTATTCTTGTACCTCATCTCTATGTCTCAGTGAGCACGTAAAGCCGTCGTCGGTCCTGTACCATATCATCATGAGAGTGATGGAATATAAAGTGCCCCTGAGACTGGCTACCATGACCGAAATTCGTCTAAGAAAATATAGGAAGGGAAATACTACATTATACGTTCTCTGATGAAATCGGATTTATACTCAAGACAGGCAAGTCAGAAGTACCCTAAAGCGACATGAATGATGAAGATGAAGATTGCGATGAGAGTGAAAGAGACGAAAGCGGTGCGCAATAATCGTAGCAACTGAACACCCGTCGCGTCGTCTCTGACTACCTCTGCGACATCGAATTCAGAACTACTGATTTTAGTATCAACGGATAACAAGGAATCATCATTATCAGCCTGATATTGCCGGATATAGGCTTCCCCCAAAGCTTCCCACAATGGTTGTCTTTTGGAGGGGTTTGTCAGTTTATGACCGCAGTTGGGTGGTAGCTAGTGCACAAGAGATGCTACTGCACGATCTTCTTATTCCCTATAGGATGGCCCTGTTATTCTTTATGGGCCGGAAACGACTCTTGAAATGTCACATCGTAGATATGGCAGATCTAGTTGTAAATATGAGTCGTCGTTATGCATGAGTAGGTATCATGAACAGATTCTTTTGTATACCTAAATATAATCTAAAATAATAAGTATTCAGACAACCGATCGAGCATATATTGTGTTTGCCTACTAAATAATTACTCTAATTGGACCAAATCCCGTGTTCATGCCCGCTTCAGTATGTTTCGCCGGACCGTCTCAACTGGGTCGTGTTGAAACCGGTAGTAGATGAAGCCACTGAGTTTGTTTCGCTGGGTCTTCTCAGTTGGAGCGCATTGGATCCGGTGGTAGCATTAAAGTGCGACCGTCGTTATTAACACAAGGTCCGTCATAATAATAATACCTTAATATAGACAGAACCATCGACAATATGTAGTAAAAATATTAGACTTAAACTAGATAATTAAACATAATCTCTTGACCATAACTTGATACGAGCTAGCTAAATATCATTGCTATAATAAAATAAGATTTATAAATGTTTTCATACAATCAATACAATGTGTACCTAAATATCTATTACTAGAAATAATAATGTATACAACTATATTACTACAAACATGTTCTGACTATTTACAAGCGCTTTTTTAAAGTCTACGTGAATAAAAACCTTTTTTATTTTATTTATTTTAGATTAATTTTCACTTTCCTTGTATTGCGGTAAGTTAGAACTTGTTCGATTACCTACACACATCAACTGGAAATCCTAAAATACTTAGGCTGAGATCTATAGAGCGTACTTAGACTTTGCTCAGACTTTACTTAGACAGAAGTTAATGCATGTAACGAAATTACAATTGGTGTTTTGACTTTGTCTGTCTTAGCTTATGCTAAGCATAATCTTAACTTCAAAAAGTCTATAAATACCAAATCAATGTATAAGCTTAGCATACACTTAGCAAAGTTTTACGTAAGTAAACTTTGAGCAAAGTCTAAGTACGCTCTATAGATCTCAGCCTTATAGTTATACTTTAAGACTCCTTAAGGCGAAAGGTTGTGAGTGTGACTCTTTCACGCTAAAACTACTGAACGTAATTTGATGAAACTTTGTAGTAATATAGCTTATATATCCGAATAGCACATAGGCTATAATTTATAAAGTTTAAAGTGGGTAAAACCACGGGGCACAGCTAGTTAGTTATATGGCTTAAGCAATCCTTATTAAACGGCATCCTACTTTACTACTAGGTACTTAAAACTGTGTAGGAATACATACATCGTGGGGAATCAAAGACTTCTCAAAACTATTCTTGATGGCATGTGAAGTCTACCCACCCGCAAGTTAGGCTCGCGTGGTGGATTTACGGTCTATCACCTCTCATTGTGAATGGATTCCAGGCCCTTGCTTTGGAATGGCACAGTAATGAGCTGCATTATACATAGATGTGGAATATTTGGGCCAGTGTCTTTAACTTTGCTATGATGGTGAGTCCCACCTTCATCCGGTAGTAGAGACATTCGCTGAGTTTGTTTCGCTGGGTCTTCTCAGTTGGGCCGCATTGGATCCGGTGGTAGAATTAAAGCGCGACCGTCGTTATTAACACAAAGTCTGCCATAATAATAACATTTAATTCGTACCTTAATATAGACAGAACCATTCAGACAATATGTAGTAAAAATATAGCTAAAATTTAAAATTTTGATTATTAAACCTACACATGATACTTGACAATAATTTAATTTAAGTTAGCTAAATATCGTTACTATTATAAAATAAATCTTATTGTAAATTATTTTCTACGATCCGTATACCTACATATCTATGTGTACCTAGAAATAATTATAAATTAATTACGACGAACATGTTCTGACTATTTACAAGCGCTTTTTTATAGTGAACAACAAACTTTTTTAATTATTTATCTTCTAAAGTATCCGTAGAGCTTGGAGGCAGCTTTTAATGTTACCATGAAGTTAGGAACTTTGGATTAGTTTGTACCTGCAGTTTTTGCAGTACCGATCAGTAGAAATTTCTGCATAAAATTATATTATTATAAGTTCTGCAAAATATCACTCACTCTTAATAATTAATTTAAACAAAAATAACTCGCCCTCGTTTTGTTTTCCTCTCGTATTTAATTTTTATCACAAAAATGTCAAGGTTAGCAAACAATTATTTAATAATACTTACCTAATCCATTGTTCATTCAATAATGAACTACAAACTAACTACTGTATACCACAACTTTTTTTACATGAATATTTTAGATAAAGCATATTTAAGTGTGGGATACCAAAACTAAAATGTTACAGTCCTACTAAATCACAAAACGCTCAACGTAGAAAGTAGATCTACACTGAGCGTTTTGCGATTTACGTTTAAAAATTCCTTAAGGCTATATATACCGATAAGGGTTTTTGTATTTGTCAACATCCTGTCAGCTGCAAGATAGTCTCGTGGACTTTATCTTGTGGACTAAGGCTTCCTCCAATTAATTATGTTCATTAATTTGGGAGAGTTTACCATAATGGTCACGCTTGTCCGTCTTCTGGTAGATGATTTTACGCCCCCCAAGGGACGAGATGACGAGATGGCGATGCCGTCACCAAAATGCAGCTGTAGGTAATTGTGTAAGCCTTCAAAAAAATTACCCTTACAACTGGTTCAAGTTCATATCTTTTTAAAGATACACTACTTATCTAACACGTTGTTGTCTGATACTTAATTTTAAATGGTATAAGTTGCTATAAATCTTCCATTTTTCGATTAGACAAGTCACTATTATTTACTTTCTTTCTTTTTAGAAGTTTAAAAACCGGCCATGTGCGTGTCGGACTCGCCCATGAATGGTTCCGTAGCAGCAAATAAATACTTGCTGCTACGGAACCATTCATGGGCGAATTGATTAAATGAAAGCAAATTGCTGTTTAAAATTTATGACGAATTAAAAAAATACTACTTGCTAGATCTCGTTCAAACCAATTTTCGTTGTTAGTTTGCATGGTAATTTACATTATATAATTTTTTTAGTTTTATCATTCTCTTATTTTAGAAATTACAGGGGGGGACACACATTTTACCACTTTGGAAGTGTCGCTCGCGCAAACTATTCAGTTTAGAAAAAAATGATATTACAAACCTCAATATCATTTTTGAAGACCTATCCGTAGACACCCCACATGTATGGGTACGATGAAAAAAAATTTATGATTTTCAGTTCTATGTATGGGGACCCCCCAAAATTATTGTTCTTTTTCTATTTTTGTGTAAAACTTTAATGCGGTTTTCAAGTACATCTACTTACCAAGTTTCAACTCTTATAGTTATAGTAGCTCTTATAGTTTCGGAAAAAAGTGGCTGTGACATACGGACGGGCAGACAGATAGACAGACAGACAGATATGACGAATCTGTAAGGGTTCCGTTTTTTGCCATTTGTCTACGGAACCCTAAAAACTGGCCATATTAATGGCCCCAACTACGTAAAATCCTATTTATCTGTAATAACGCATAAAGATCGATATTTACTCGTAATTCATCTGTTTGTTTTACTTACTGAAGACCAAAAAGTGTGACCAAAGCACTTAAGTATATAGATACAGATACAATATACATAGACCCACGCATTTTTCCCAGAGGGGTAGACAGAGACATCGGACTTCATTTGTCACGATCCTAGCACACCTCTATCGCCTAGTTTACTTTAATTATATTCTTCATACATGCTCGCCGGCCGCTTCTACCTGGCCTTTCACATGATGAGTAACATTTTATTACTATATTATCATGCTGCTTGCCATCGGGACAGAAACAATACGACAGGTTTAAAAATTACCCTTTAGGGAATATTCTGCAATGACTGATCACACTTTTCCATAAAGATATTTCCACTGGTACTGCAACCCAGATGGACCCATTGAAACCCACAAAGATGCATCCAAACGAAATTGGGAAAGAGCATCATCAAGCATTTACGAATACTATTCAAAAATATTTCAAATATTCTTACTTTCTGTACCTTATGAGTAGGTACAACCTTACTTAACCATTCGAAAACCCCCCACTCCAACTATATATTATATATTTTTTTAGGACAACGCCCGCACTAGGGAATCTGATCACTGTGCTGCGGGGTACTTTACAACTATATAATAGACGGACATAAACTACATCCTGACCCAGAACAACTATTTATGGGTCACACAAATAGTTGTCCTGCGCGAGAATCGAACCCGGGTCACGAATTACATCATTTTGGAAAAAAGTTGGATATTCTGACGGACCGATACTATCCAAACAAAGCTGAGAACCACCGTCAGGAAACTGACTTAAAATTAAAAATCCGCATCTAAATCGGTCTATCCATTTGTGAGCTACGATGCCACAGACAGATACATACAGACAAACAGACATCGACATCAAACTTATAACACCCCTCTTTTTGCGTAATTAAAATACGAGTCTCTTCATTTACTTTACTTTCGTTATTTCTGTGTGTACAAATTCTATTAAATAAAAAAAAATATTTTGGTCACGCCCTTATGTACCTACCCTGGAATTCTATACACCCTGTTTTACGATACCGGCAGATGTAAGCTCTGTAAGAGGAACAGTTTCATAATCCGATACAACAGTTCGTTTTAGCCGGTCACGGTACGTGATCTCAAGTGATGTGATTATAACGTTTAATTGCTTTAATGATTCACGGCCGATTTGGTATTCAGTATTACACGCTGCGGTGAGAACAATTCACTCGTTTGAGTGTTTGTGTTTACAAACATTGAGAGATATTTGCAAAAGGTTTATTGTTGGTATATCGTACTTTCGGAATGTACTGCAGGTTTGGCTATAACACTTGCTTATGACTGCACGAGTGCCGCAGCGGTTAAGACAGTCGCGTCGTGTCCCGGGATCGACTCCCGCGCAGGACAAGCAAATGTGACCCATAAATAGTTGTTTTGAGTCTGGATTAACTGTGTGTCCATCAATTAATCCGTCAATTGTTTGTTAACTACCCCGCGATACATGTGCTAATTTCCCTTCCCTTAATAATCTAATCTAATTTATAATGTATTTTTGTGTTTCACAAAAGTACACACACACATTTATATTATTTACATTCATATTCATTTATTTCGTAAAACTAGTTAAATGGCAACATATTATAATGATAAAATAAAATTAAGTAAAAGATAAAATGAATAAAAATGTGAATCACATCATCAGCCTGATATCGTCCACTGCTGGACAATGGGCTTCCCCAAAAGTTCTATAACGCTTTGGAAGTTTTTGCCATTATGCCTTTTTTTTGTTAGTCACCGCGCCTGGGATGCGAGTTGTTGACCGCATTTGGGTAGTAGTAAGTACACTGGTGGCGCTGCTGCCCGTCTACCTGGTGTATCCCTTAGTCGCCTTTTACGACACCCACGCGATGGCATGGGGTGGCCCTGTTATTCTTTCTAGGCTGGAAGCCATCTATTACAAAATCATTTCAGCTATTTTTACGAAATCGTGCAGTCAGTTAACAATATTCAGTGGAATTTCAACTGCTCACGGTGAATAGATGACGTGCCCAAATCGCTATATTGGGTGAACGAATGAACACACTCAACATTTTGCTTTCTTTTCAACATCTAAGTGCATCGATAAGGTCACGAGTATCTTATCGAGTACTAGCTATGGCCCGTGGTTTAACCCGTATTCAACATTAAAAATAGCCCATGTGTTAATTCAGGGTGTCAGCTAACTTCATACCAAATTTTATTAAAATCGCTCCAGTCGTTCGAAGTGAACAAGTAACAAACATACATACTCACACAGTCACAAACTTTCGCCTTTATAAAATTAGTGTGATTAATTTCAACAATTCTGATATTTACTGGAATACCTACTTGAGTGCGAAAGCCGTATCATCGAATTTTGTTTCTTCGAAAACCTTTCAACGATACCTATTGATCTCTAACCGTGCTCATCACACAAAGATTTGTTCTTGTCCACCAAGAACAAATCTTTGTGTGATGAGCACGGTTAGAGATCGAACCCACGACCGATAAGTCACCGATTTCTTAAATGACGTTCAATAAGTCAATTTTAACCTTTATTTCTTTGAACGCCATTTATGAAATCGGTGACTTAGCCGGTAGAGCCCCAGTCATCATAACATCGCAGTAAAATCGTTCTTAGTACAGCTTTTCGATGTAATGAAACATCGCAATCGTCGACCAAGACGTCGATTAAACAAGGCATCGCAGAACATAGATGCCGTTGAAAGGCTTTCGAAGCAACAAAATTTGATAAACCGGGTTGCTTGCGCAATATAGTGGGAATTCCGTATTTACTAGACCGTATACAAACCAAATGTAAGAAAATAAAATAGCCATGAAATCTTTAACTGATTCTGTTTCGTCACGCAATTTAGGTTCCAGATTTTGATTCATTGATAAAATAACAGATATAAATATGTAGTGTTACTAAAATATCTTGCCGTCTGGCAAATATCACCAATCTTTCGCAACCCGTGGGGGCGTAGAAGTCGTTAAATACCAGAGAACGGGCATCAGACATACATACTGCTATCTTACTTATCGTATGGGGAGTGGTTACCCTAGAGTCAGAGTTAACCAAGCCGCCCTGTAGGCCACCGTATTGCCTAATGGCTACAACAAAAAGTTATTTTGTAAATAGACAAAATATAGTTCGGTAAAATATTACCTATTCGATGATCTAAAAATTATGAACATTGTAAAGAAGACGTCGTCGGTCAATAGTTTTCGGTAAAATGAATGCGTCCTTTCGTACTATGGCCGATCGCATAACATTTTGGTTGCAGAAGCGTTAATCGCACATCCATTTGTAGGCTTCACAAAGTACCTACACATTGTGTAGCACTCACTTTTCTACAGCTGCTTATTTTTGTTTATTAATGCCTCGCTTTAACGCCTTATTTCACTTAAAACTGATTGCTTTAAACTAGAGAAAATCAAATAAAAAGCCGATAAAACTATAAATAAACAAACATGTAGGCGGTAGACATTGTTGACACCTACATGCAATAGTTTAGAAGCAGGTCACCGCAACAGTTATGAAGTGGCCACGGTATGGCCGGATATGTATTGTATGACCTCGATGTGCATTGCCCTATGACCTGATCTCTTTATACAAGTATATACTTGTATATACTTATAGTGTATATGTGTAAGTATATACTTGTGAGGGAAAGTTAATACTATAAGTTAACATCGCGACACATCGATCACATTCCGTTAGTCACTGAATTGAGGCATCGTGACCTATCTCAAAGGAGACCATCTATACGCTCCCTCGTGGAGAGAACATTCTGGTCTGTATTACTGCTAACCATCTAAAACATTATGCCTTAATCCGAACATTATTTACGGCTGCAATTTTTTTTTATTGCACAAAACTGTACTAAGGCGGAATTAATGCCAAAGGCATTTTCTGCCAGTCGACCTTTGTGAATATACTATGAGACACTGTCCCATGTATGCAGTATATCTTTGCAGTTCATATTTAGAGGTTTCAGAACGTGCTTCTAGAAATTATTTAGAAGTATCAGTGGAGGTGCCATTTTAGGTATAAAAGAAAAGTATATGTAGATTCGTCGCGGGAAGCCGTTGGATGCGGGCAGCGCAGGACCGGCTATTGTGGAGATCCTTGGGGGAGGCCTTATTTTCTGCCAGTCGACCTTTATGAATATACTATGGGACACTGTCCCATTTATGGCCGCATTCCATCCGCAAACAGTGTCTGCGGATGGGTATGTCGAACTCGCACCTACTAAACGTAACCTGCCGTGGACTTCTCTTGGCGCATGATGGGAGGGTCCCGGACGTCCCGGGAACGGTGCCCCCTTTTGCGCCATGTCCCGACCGACACGTACACCAAATGGTGATTGCTACCACTACAAACAGGAGTTCTCCAATCAAAGATCTGTCTCTTGGGCCTCTTAATCCTATCCGTCAAATCTACATCTCATCATCATCATATCAGCCGAAAAACGTCCACTGCTGGACAAAGGCGTCCCCCAAGGATCTCCACAAAAGCGCTGCTCCAACGGCTTCCCGCGACGAATCTACAGATACTTTTCTTTTATACCCAAAATAGCACCTCCACTGATACTTCTAAATAATGGGTTTCTACATGTGCTGAAAACTCTAAATATGAACTGCAAAGGCTCAGATCTAAATATACATCTCGCCCAAGCCAATTCAAAAACATGGTGTTCCATATTTCATCTAATTTATTGCTCATGCCATAATTTTCATCAATTCCAGTCGTCTCAAGCGACGCAAATATTAGTGTCAATTACGCCGACAGGCTTAGCAAGCTGGTCCATATATTCATCGAGATATTTGTAAATACGACTCTATGAACGCCATTCATGTCAGCTGGATGACGTCCACTGCTGGACAAAGCCGTCCCCAAAAGATTTGCTCAATGGAGTTGTGTCCATCATTTGGAGGGATATGCCATAATCGCCACGCTTGGCAGACGGGTTGGCGATTGCAGTATGATGGTCGTAGTGCACAGAGAGTCGCTGCTAACCGTTCTTATGGAGATGTTTCCTCGGGTCGATTTAGACGAAATGGGGTGGCGATATTCCTTGCCGTTAGCGACACAGCATGATCTAATATTATTTTTATATACAGATTAGTTCTTGGATTTTCCCTATATTTAACTAATTTTATCTCAAAGGATTGCGTGATTTTTGGCAACGCTTTCAAATGAGGTGCAAGAATAGTTTATTTTGGTCAGAAATCGCACAAACCATAAAGATCATGTGATTAATATATCACTCGTCGCTCAGTGCGTACTCAATCATATCTAGACCACCAATTGAGTGAGTGCTTTTAACCACAATATTTTTATGGCTCTAAGAACACTGGTGTAATGTTTTTTTTTTTACAAATACATCCGCGAAGTATCAGTGTTATCTTCATTTGTTCATGTCTTTTCATAAAAAAGCGATGTTTATCTAGACTAGTTGATCAAATGCCGGATCGGGTACAAATTGTACTTAGTGTACAGTACACATACGCTTTCTTTTAAACCCCCGGCGCAAAAAGAAGGGGGTTAAGTTTGTAAATAACATAGGCTCCAGCTAGTTTGAGATTAGTTGGCAGTCCCCAGATATTTATTTATTAATTGCTAAATACAAGAGAGTTTCAAAGTATTCTCCCAAACGAGGATACTTGAAAACATGCCCAGAACCTAGGCAGCATTGCCACATATGATTTGTAAATCATTGGCAAAGATCTAATGAGTAATATTATATATTCTGCTTCAAATTAGCAACAAAACTACTACGGTGGTCAGTATTTTATTGCAAAACATACTGAAATCAAATGATGTTTTTTTTTAATGTATTCTCATATGAAGTTGTAAGATGCCAGTAAATGAAAGCCATCTAAGATTGTAGTGGTTTTAGGAAACTCCATGAAATATTCCCATCAATTTGTTGTTTTCACTAATAAAGAGGGTTCTAATGTATTCAATTGAATGTTTTTCAATTAGACTACAATGGCCTGCCACTAAAAACAAGACACGCGTGTGAATATCGAAAGTGCGTGTCACTTAATGAGTTGTTCAATCAAAAGAGACAAAAACAACTCTTCAAATTTAACCAGAACAAGAGCGATCGTATTTACAACAATAAAACTGTAATTATAATATACGTTGCGTGTATTCTGCATTAGAAAACGCACTATCTGTACAATGAGACGTCTTTACGGTTCCAATGACTCAGGCCATGCCGCCAGGCCTTCGGCACAATAGTAATTTAATCAACGCAGCCCTAATTTACTTCGTGTCATGAACTAGAAGATAATTAAATACCTGTTTACATCATCTATTTTTTATCTTTTATGGCGGGGCTCTTAACAAACATGCAATTCACTAACACACACAGGGTTAAATTCTCGCGCAGTACTACTATTTGTGTGACCCATAAATAGTTGTTCTGAGTGTGGATGTACTATGTCTGCGTTAATTGTATGTTTGTAAAGTAGCCCGCGACACTGAAAGTAGATCCCATAATGCGGGCGATGTCTTAAAAAAAATTACTATCCGAGGGAATCTAACCCAAAACTCGTAGTAGCAAGGCTCCCTTTACCACTGCGCCACATATACTGTGGGTAAGATTGCACACGTGTTACAAAGAATTGAATTATAACGGTATGTTATGGACAAAGAAACTCAGCAAGCATAGCGCCAAATGCAAAGTCAATGGTTCACTACCTATCTCCCGTTAACATAAATATTACTTTACACTTGGTCATGTATATATGCAAAAGCTAGTGCCTTCATATATATTTATTTACTTAAGTGTAAATCCGTCTGTCCACAGTCTGCTTACGTGTATTGCTTGACTTGTATACAATGCACTCAATTACAAAAGCTAATAAAGCAACGAATCAAGCAGCGGTTAGAGCCCTCGCTGCGGTTAGAGCCCTCGCTCCGGTCCCGGTGAAGCAGTAAAAGCCGAGAGGCTAACAGTACGCGTCAATTTAAAAAAAAAAAAAAAAAAAAAAAAGAATCAAGCAAGTAGTCTAAGTCGCAGCCATGGTGGACATAGTGCGAGTAAGACGGTAAAACAATCGTTACTCGACTGTTCCCCATAGTATTTTATAGACTTCTCACATATTATTTGCGACAGAATGGTTTAAGCATTGCCAATGGCAATGCTTAAACGGCAATGCTGCTAGCAGCATTATGGTTACGATGCTCAAATGCAGCGATGCCGAAATTTTTTTAGACGCCCGAGGTGGACTTTTTGGATTGCTTTAGAGTTAGGCTTTTGTATATTTATGGTAAATATTATGTTATCGTTTCTTTTTTCAATAATTACTTATTTATGGATATAAGAACTATGTCCACCACCTTCTTGAACCATATTTCTCGTAAGTAAATACATAATAAATATATTATGACGAGCCCGTTGGCGTGGTTGGTGAGATGCTTGCCTTTCACGCCGCATGTCGTGGGTTCGATTCCCACCCAGGACAGATATTTGTGTGCATGAACATGTCTGTTTGTCCTGAGTCTGGGTGTTATTATCTATATAAGTATGTTTTTACAAAATAAATGTAGTATTGCTGGCCTTGTGTGAATAATGTCCCAGGATATTATCCCAGGATCATACATTCAATTAAAAATCTCGATTCTAAATTCGACAAATGGTTCTGTACTTTTAAGTATGGAAACCCGGATCGGTTAGGAATCGGACGTACGAGCATCGAGTCATCCTTTATTCTCACAGTAGTGATGTAAGTGCCGTAACACAATAGGCGTGGGTCAAGCACCTGAACGCTCTAATTAGTATGGTCTTATTGTGCTTCTGAATTGAAAGCATGAGTCTTCATCAAAACAGTTTACTTACTTTATGGTACGGGGCTTTAGTATGAGTTCGCAAGATAAGAGTTCGAGTCCTCGACGGCCATGCAGTGTTTTGATAGGTTACTGTACTTTAAAAAATAATTAAGACATTTATTCACGTAGTCTATAAAAACCGGCCAAGTGCGAGTCGGACTCGCCCATGAAGGGTTCCGTAGCAGCAAGTATTTCAGTTGATTGAATGAAAGGTAAATTGTGAATTACGATTTATGACGTATTAAAAAAACTACTTACTAGATCTCGTTCAAACAAACCAATTTTCGTTGTTAGTTTACATGGTAATGTACCTACATCATATATTTTTTTCAGTTTTATCATTCTCTTATTTTAGAAGTTCCGGGGGGGGGAGGGGGGACACTCATTTTACCACTTTGGAAATGTCTCTCGCGCAAAATATTCAGTTTAGAAAAAAATTATATTAGAAAACTCAATATCATTTTTGAAGACCTATCCAAAGACAACTCACAAGTATGGGTACGATGAAAAAAAAAATGAGTTTCAGTTCTATGTATGGAGAACCCCCAAAATTATTGTTCTTTTTCTATTTTTCTGTGAAAATTTTAATGCGGTTCACAGAATACATCTACGTACCAAGTTTCAACAGTACAGCTCTTATAGTTCCGGAAAAAAGTGGTTGTGACATACGGACGGACAGACAGACAGACAGACATGACGAATCTATAAGGGTTCCGTTTTTTGCCATTTGGTTACGGAACCCTAAAAATCGCTTTTAAATACAATACAATACAAAAATTCATTTATTATCTTCCACAAAGTTACGCTTGCCACAAAGTTGCCACAATGATATACATATAACTTTAGAGGTATAATAGTCAGTACATGTTTGTAGTAATATGGTTAACTAAATATCATCATCATCATATCAGCCGAAACACATCATTTTTGTATCAACACAAGTTCAAACTTGATCATTAAGATCATACCACTATTTTTAATTATGACACCACACAATCCACCAAATGTAATTTAAATCTATTACATTAGAAATCATAACATAAATGTTGTGTTTTCTTTTCCTTAAAATTGTATTGATACGAAAGCTGCACGTTCTTACTTAGTAACTGTTTGAAACTTTATGTGTTTATCTATCGGTGGTTTAAATACGTAGTTTATGGCGGTTCCGTTGCACCAGTTGCATCATGGCTTCCGAAACTGGACCACATCTTATAGCGGAAACAAATAAACAACCATGAGATGCATAAAATTGATTCTACTGAAGCAGTTACTAAGTCGATTTACCTAGCTATAGTTGGACTAGTTCCGTCGATCACCATTTTGGGCTCTACCATAAATTTATATTTTGGATTATTGTAGAATCTATCTTTCTGTTCTAGTGGGCATGTGGTTTGAACCGAATGCGAACTCCGGCCGAAAGTTGCCGCGTCGTCTATTTAACACCTTTGTAATTGACTGTCTCGTTGGTCTAGCGGTAGCGTGTTCATCCGCGGAGAACGAGGTACTGGGTTCAAATCCCGGGTCGCGTCAAAAGTGATTTTGGGACTTATCTGTAAAACGTCAAATTTCTCAGCATCCTCTCGAAGTCTGGGAGTATTATACCCCGTGCCTCGGTGAGCACGTAAAGCCATCGGTCCTGTACCTGGCCTCTTTTCGGTTGTATCGCTAGGCGTTCCATCGGATCAAGAGAGTGATGGAATAGTAAGTGCACCTCTGTTTGCGCACACATTTGTGCACTATAATATGTCCCGCGCAGATGGCTAATCTCTATACTAGGAGGACATTATTATTATTAAGTAAATTCTTTATTTCATTCATAAATGATATGCATGAAATAAAGAACCAACTTAATTGGGCAAAGATTTTTTATTTGTTTTGACTAAATATTTTTAATAAGAGATGATTAATTTATAATCCAAATATGCATTGAAAAAGTCTGTAGTGAACGCCGTGTGTTTGAATTCTAGACTCCACTGCCTAACTTTCTATCACTATGCTATCTCGACTTATAATTCCGCTAAGTCTACATATATTTCAATAAATCACGCCCAAATCAAGTTTCACATGCCCGATATCATTATTTTCTTAACTAGTTGTTTAGAAAACAACGCACCCATACTTTCTTCGAGTATCGATCTTACATTTGGCCTACATTATCGAGGCTTGCACTGTTTTCCCAGTATATTAATAACTAATTTATATATAATAATATTAATAGAATTATAACAAGTACATAATAATATGTTGTTTTCGTGGAAATTTTCTGGGAGTTTGGTATACCCTAGTAATCCTCGTATACTCGGCTACCCAAAGACAATCTACGTCATATTTTTTTTTAATATCTTTGTAATGAGTTTTATATCTATGAGACTATAACCAACGTTTAAAATTGGAGTCCTTTGTGTTATCCATAATTGAGTATGGTGTATACAATCGTGTCATTCGTAAGTCATACGCATTGCACCAAAATGTTACGGAACACAGTAAAAGTATATAAATACTTCATTTCCTCAATAGCTGTTGTTTGATCGTTTTTCGGAGCATGTCAGTAAACTCGATAACTGCGAACTGCCGTGACTGCGTAGCGTGACATTGACTTATTATTACATCACAAGAATACGGGCACGCACTACCAAGATGGCGATTTACAAAGAATAGGGTTACGATACACATGCGAAAAGAGTCGGCCAAGTGTGAGTCGAGGTGCACTTAGTTATTAGAGATCTATATATTAATACCTCTTTAGTCTTGTCAAAGTATGTTTACCTGCATATGATGCAAATTCTTCGTATCATTCTTAAGTCCGGAAGACGGCAGTGTTATACCCACTTGCCTCAGAGAGCACACAGTCGCTGGTACCTGATCTCCTTGCAGTCAAGTCGTCTATCCGGCATTCTGGATCATGATAAATAGGGAAGAGAATGTGCACCTGGGTATGTGCACGTACTTGTTAATAAATAAATAATAATATCCTAGGACACACGGCCATCTGATCCTAACTAAATACTAACTATGGAAACCAGATAACTGATATACTATTTTTCTTTTGTAAATACACATATTATATAATTTATACCCAGACTCAGGACAAACAGACATGTTCATGCACACAAATTTCTTTCCCGGGTGGGAATCGAACCCACGACCTGCGGTGTGAAAGGTCTGCACTGAGACTGACCGAAATTAGACAGTTTGCATACGTGATTAAAATAGCAAATTACAAAACGTGGCACTTAGACGAATTGAACGGAGGATTTCGCTTAAAAATTGTGTTTCTAAAGGTAGAATTATTATTTTTACGACACGCGAACATGGAGCAAACTTCAGTTACTTGTTGGTTGGTTGGAAATGAAAGGTCATTTGATATAAGACCGATAAGTAGCGATAAGCCACTAGGGTTTTATATCAAATGACTTCATTTCCTAGTAGCTAGCAATAGGAATATCCATTAATAAGTTTTCTATTTTATCTAGTTTTTCTTAGAATCGAAAAAAAAACAAAACTCAAAACCGGTATAACAGGCACCTACCCATCCACCGTAGGTTTCGAGATGGATTAAAAGTTTAAAATGTACTGGATCTCTCTAAAATTAAACGACTCCGTTTTTACGTGAGTTATTTCTGGTTCGTTTAGAAATTGAGTTGTTTTATATGTCATGGTGAAATCCACTCATTGATACCATGATTAATTACATGATAATATAGGTACATTTCCTGGAAAATAGTCCGAGAAAAATATGATTATATTTTTAATATATGTATAAGAAAATCTGTTTTCAATCCTGTAAATTATAATAAGCTTTCGCAACAATTTCAGTTCATGCGTAAACATTAATTTTACCGGAAATTACAGTACAAATTATCCGATACACGCACTAATTGAATCAGGGTATAAAACTGAAATTACGTAATAAGCCTATATTAGCATGGATGCAGATCCTTCATATCCCTTAGTTTGTCCGCCTTTTTAGAGGCCCGCCTATCGCATATTAACGCATAGCATCAGCTTCACTAAGCGTCCCAAAAACCATTAACCCTCTCAAGGATTTCCACGTCAGTAACCGCCCAGAGTCAAAGTTCGAACCCCATAAAGAGTGCCCTCCAGCTCGGGTACTCTACGGTGAAGGCATTTCATCGGGAATAAGTGTCATGGAGGATGATGGTGGCCGCAATCGTACCTACTCTGGGCCGAATACGCCGGCGGTAATATAATGTTCGACTTTTCGGGACGGGGGGATTAATGTACCATATGCACGTTTTTATACCTACTCCCATTTATTACGAAACGAACACATCTGAAGCATGTAATCCTTATAATTTAAAGTCCTTGAAAAATACTTCTGTTTGCGGGAGTCATAACGTATTTAAATTGGTGGGAGAGGACACATGTTCCTTCTGTACGTAGTACTATGCTTTTACGTTTCGTTATTTAACAAATTGAATTAAAAGGTCATTCTATAGGGTAATCAACCAAAGAGTTACCTCGATCCATAGTGTTGCCTTAAGAATTTGTTTTATTAATTGGTTAGGCTACGTTTGTACATATAATACCTGGTTTAAAAACCTTTCGAAAGGGAAAAGTCAAAGGTAAAAAAAGGTGATCATAATCTGTCATACAACGGATAAATAGCGTGACATACATAAATACAAGATGACCTTATGGTTAGATCGTTGGTCTGTGGAGTCGGTTGTCTGAAGTTCTAAACCAAGGCAACTGACTTTTCGAATTCATGTGCACATTAGAAATGAAATATCTCGTAAGTAGTTAAAAGTTAGTTGAGCCCACTGATGCATAAACGTGACACCGTCCTGGGCCAACACTTCTTCCACCAGGACGATGTTATCGTTACTCCTGCCAAGGAGATTCTGCAATTTATCTATGTTTCAGGGTTAGACAGGGAAGTTTAGTTGGAGCGGCGAGCACAATACTTCATCACTGGACGCAGTGTTACCAGGACCTCCGGAGACTGGAAATTGCCGCCACCATAGGAAGAATAAGAAGTAGTTAAAATGGTGAAGGCAAACAAAAAATGGTGATTCCTCTACATGCCTGAGAGGTCTCCAAAATGTTCAAGATGTAAAAAACATGATGGCATGTGAAGTCTGCCAACGCCCACATAGGCTAGCGTGGTAGACTATGGATATTTGTAGTGGGACAGTAATAGACTACATTATATACATACTAAAACATACAGTGGAATTGAAAACAACCTTATTTTTCTGCACTTACCTTATTTTTCTCTGCATCAACCTAAGGTAGACTGGAAGAGAATGCCTCCGGCACTAAGTCCGCCTCTGTACATTCATGTGCAAAAGTTTAAATAATAAAATAACCTCCTTTTTGAAGTCGGTTAAAAACACGACAATGCAGATATAATAAAAGTACTTACACATATTTCCTCAGCTCCATATTCAGCTGTAGCCCTTTGTAAGTACTGAGGTACATGTTTGGTTGGATCGATACTTTGTACTACTACCCTCGTCCCTAAGGGTATTTGTCCCACGTGTGAGGGAGTTTATGTTGATTTAATTTTTAATGTATCCAGTCCATGTTGCGGAAATGGTTACGCGTCCACGTTATAAACGATTCAAATATCGCACTTTTATGGATGCTTAATTTTATGAGGTTAGTAGAAGGTGCATATAAAAGATAACTTAATACTATAGCTTACTAGCTGTGCCCCGCACTTAGACCCGCGTTAAACTTTATAAATTACAGCCTATGTGTTAATCCAGGGTGTCAGCTAACTCCATACCAAATTTTATTAAAATCGCTCCACCCGTTTAAATATGAAGAAGTAACAAACATACACACTCACAAACTTTCGCCTTCATAATATCAGTGTGATTTCTACGTTAAAATATGATACAAGGCCTGTAGATATCAAACAGCCGACATGATAACATCTAAACTTGTCCACGACAGCCGGGAAAACCATTTTAAACGAATCGCCGGGTCACAGAGGGGACTCGAATGTCAATAACGTAAAATGCTATTTCCCATCTCGGGGCCAGACAATAAACACTTGACTGAACGATATGCCACCCGCAATCGCAATTGCCACAGAAACCAGTAGCGAAGCGTCCATACAACTCTAAACCTACCGAATTGTGTTTTTTATTTATTACTAGCTGTGCTCCGCGGTTTTACCCGCGTTAAACTTTATAAATTATAGCCCATGTGTCAATCCAGGGTGTCAGCTACCTCCATACCAAATTTTATTCAAATTGCTCCAGCCGTTTAGACGTGAAGAAGTAACAAACATACACACTCACAAACTTTCGCCTTTATAATATTAGTATGATATATAGTCTGTCGGAATACCTACGCATGCCACCCGCAAAAGTGTCTGCGGGTGGGTATGTCGGACTCGCACCGACTAAACCTAACCTGCCGTGGACGTGGGCAGCCCCGTGAACGCGGGTATGCTGTTCCGGCGCCTTTTGTGTCATGCCATGTTCCAGATGGTTGGGGCACGTACCTTGAGAGGGCTCCGAATTGTTAACCCCTATTGCTGACTCCTGCTAGTCCGGCACAGCGACTACGCCACAAACAGATCGCTGTCTTCCCGAAGCTGCTTTCACGTGGCGGCAGTAAAGGACACTTTCTTACACTGCCACCGCAGCAGCCCAGAGGGGAGTTGGGCTATGTATTGACGAAGCGTGGCAATCAGTCTTAGTTTGCCAGAGTACCAGTTTCGTATTGGAACGAAGTTTCTTATCGCGCGTTGTGAAAGGGGGACGGAAAAAATTCTTACGAAAAGTTGTCACGACACTTTTTGCAGCTGTGCGGCATGTTTCTCTGTCTGTCTCTCTCTCTCTCTTATACAAAGCAAGCCCGATATTTTAATTTCTATTTCGAACAGTGTGGTGTCGCGACGATTATTTTTGTTAAGTGTATACAGGTTTTTTGTACATAATAAGAAATAACTTCGTTCCATCCCGGTGTCCCTTGACACCTCTCAAGTGTTATTTGCTTTGCGATGAATCGTTTCGGTAATTGCAACCAAAATGAGTGGATCCACTTTTATAATACAATCCATTTTTGTGACACGGCAGGAGAAGAACCTCCTCTCACAATGAGAGAGGATAGGCCACAGTCCACCTCCACCTAGAATAATTTTGGAAAACTCAGGCATGCAGGTTTCCTCCTGATGTTTTCTTCCGTTCTTTTATCATAGGTAGTTAATTTCTAATACGCATATAAATTCGAATAGTCAGTGGTGCGCCGTTGGGGTTTGCACTTGAGACCACTAAATCCGTAATCCAACGTTCTATCTACGTTTATGGCTTCTACACCTACATAATAAAATACCAGTTGGCAATATTGCCAACATAATTGGCATTGGTGTTAATTCTTGATTTTTAATCAGCATAATAGTCATTAATGGATTTCCCGAACATGTCTAGACTCTAAATTAATTACTGTTGCTTCAATAGGTCTCTGGTGGAATAGTGTATATATTGTGGCTTAAGGCATCATAGCCTTGGATCCTCCAACTTAAGGCTGCAGTTTTCGTAGATGCAACTAAGGTTAAATGAGAAATGGGCTAGTTTGCTGTTATACAACTTCCTTTCGCATAGGCTGATTGTTTTTCTTCAGAGATGGATTGAACATAACCGAATTGAACACGATTTCTGATGAATATCTCACTGATATTCATGGACTATGATCTAAATAAAAAGGAGACCAAGGCTTAACCGTCCCGTAGGCCTTTGAATTAGAGGTAAAGCCCTAGTTAATATTCACGGTGCTCTATTAAATGCTTAGGTATGATTATTTGAGTACTCATCTTTTACTTATATTTCCACCATAAAATTCATTTATTATTCTTAACATGTACATACATAGAATTCGCCACTAGCATACGGCTACAACTTGTAGCAAACTTGATGCCGTGTTGTCGATCCATGCACCCTCCAAGATGTCGACATGGCTATTGGTCCAGTGGTTTTTGACCCTGACTGCTAAGCCAGAAGTTGTGGGTTTAATTCCCACCCGTGACAAATCTTTGTGTGATGAACTCGCTTGTTTGTCCTGTATCTGGATGTAATTTATATATTTGTATGTATTTATAAATATATAATTATGTTTATTAGTTGTCTGGCTGCCATAGTACAGGTTCTGCCTAGTTTGGCATCAGATGGCGGTGTGTGACAACTAGTCCCATGATATTTAATTTATAATGTAATATAATACCATGTTTAATATAATGCATAAGCAAAGAAAATACGCAGCGGCTAATCCTACTGGGTATTCTTTTATATGGGCCTACCCCATTTATATATATACTTTTCAGTCAAGCTGTTATTAGAGATCTCGATCGCTAGCTAGCAAGCTGCTCTGTGTGATCTTCTGTTTAGAACATAAAAAGTTTAATCAAGATTTTTCTAAGCGCGTGAATCATTACTATACGTACCATTTTTGCGTCTTTAATAGAATGATTCATGACCCAAGTACAGTGAGTATATTGATGATTGGCAAGGATTATGTATGTGCCCATTAGTACAATACACATAATCATAGCTAGTTCCTCTCACCGCCCGGTCCGTAAGCGATCCGCGAGTTTAAGCAACCAGGCTCGCGGTCAGTCCAACATCATCATATCAAAGTGGTTTAATTTCTGAGCTTCTCCGTGCTTCAGACGGCACGTTAAGCTGTAGGCCCCGGTTGTAGTTAATAGATAACAGTCGTTAAACCTTATCAGAGGACTACTAGGCGGCTTGAACAACTCTGAGACTAGGATAACTGGCCATATGCCAAGTAAGTAAATAAGCACAATTCCTCGGCCAGAATACCTCATAATCCGGTCATTGGATGTCATCCTATTCACTCGATCTGTCGGACCCAGTCGATTGTTAACTTGTAGTCTAGATCTAAATGACTGCATGTCCATTAAATCGTCTTTAATGACTGTTATTTCTCCTTTATTATCAAGATTGGTAAATTAATTATCTCTCTTATGGGCTTATTCTAATACCTACATCTTATGTACCTAAAGATATGACGGGTCGGTGGCGTGGTTGGCAGATGCTTGCATTTCACGCCGCAGTTCGTGGTGTAGATTGATTCCCACCCAGAACAGATACACAGAACAGATTGTGTGCAGAACATGCCTGTTTGACCTGAGTCTGGGTGTAATTATCTATATAAGAATGTATTTACAAAGAAGAGTAGTATATGTGGTATATCAGTTATATGCTTTCCAAGCTCCGCTTAGTTTGGGATCAGATGGCCGTGTGTGAATAATGTACCAGGATATTATTAATGTGCGCTCTGATCTTCGCTTCAATATGATCACCTTTCTACCAACTAAATAATAAAGCAATTAAAACTGAATTCACCTTTAAACTGAAATATCCAAAGATGTCACACAAGCTTATATCCATCGAATATCAATTAGTTCTCATTTATATCATATTTTTTTATAAGTATTGCCAACAACTTCATCTTCTATATGGTCAAGTTTCAAGGTCGTGGGTGAGGTTCCCACCCAGTACTAATCTTTGTGTGATGGTCACGATTAGTTGTTCGGTGTCTGGGTGTAATTTATCTATCATCATTTCAGCCATAGTACGTCCGCTGCTGGACAAAAGACTCTTCAAAGAAGCTTGGCGATTATGGCATATCCCCCTAGGATACGGGCAGACGGGTTGGCGATCTCAGTTTGGATTGAGTTGATAGTTCACAGAAAAACTCAGCTGCCCGTTCTCTGCCTAATTTGGGATGTGAAGGTGGTGTCTTAGTTATTTATTTATTTAGATTCATTTATTTCCATAAGAACTTCTTTTTATTTTGTGACGTTATTGATGGCAATGATCACTCCCTTGTATGAAACCATCGATAAGATCCATTAGCGACTATCGTCGAATGAGTCGAAATGGCACAAGTAAAAGTTAAGCAAGATAACCACTAAAGGGGTGAGCAAGTTCCTTTTAACTCAACATTGGCTTCTAAAGTTCCCTTATCTTATTGGCTGAAAGCTAGCAAATTTTCAGTCTTTGAATTCTCTTTGGCGCCCTGCCAGACAGTTACATGGCTTACCAACTTTTTGTTAGTCTGCGATAATTTCGATGCCGCCTAACAACGAAGTATTCTGTCTGTAAAATTATTATTGTGATGGGATTTCTTGGATTGTACATATGTATGTAACGACAATATCTAGGGATTGATGTCCCGGAGATGCCCGGAGTCCAGAAGTTAGCTGTGCTATACACCTGAGTAAACCAAAAGCAGTACAAAATATCCGGTTGTGATTAAGCGCCATTCGCGAAATTAATTCAGAGACACCAGCCATCTACGCGGGTCATATTATAGTGTACAACTGTGTGCACACACACTCGGGCAGAGAATTATCAGTTGTTTTTTTTATTTATCAGACGTTTATTTATCAGTTATCTGGTTGCCATAGTACTAGGCTTCTGGCCATAGGCTCTGTCTATTTTGGGATAAGTTGTTAGTAGCAGGGACCGTCCGGATACTCGTTGAACGGGTTTTTGAACGGGTATTTTTAAGCGCTTAAAAAATAAACCCTATGATACGAGTTACACCTACGAACGGGTGTAATGAACCGCTTCCGAAAGGGTTACCCTTTCATACCCTGTAACACTGTAACAGGGTAAGCCATTCCAGCCAAGACATTGTAATATGCACTCTTTCGCATCGAAATTGGTTTGATAATTGCATAAACACCACCGCAAGTGACATCTAGTCGTAATAATTTGGAATTTATTATTTTAAAGTTCAATTTTGCTTGTCGCTAAACAATGTAATATTAAATTTTTCGTATCTGTTCTTGTTTATTGTCATAATTTCTTTTAATTTGGAACTCGGTAGATACTACAGAATTAAGTAAAAGTAATTTAGCAGTTCTTTTTTGAAAGTATATTGTGTTACGCTTCGTTGGTCTAGTGATAGCGTCTTCAAACGTAGATAACGAGGTCCTGGGTTCAAATCCCGGGTTGGGCCAAAGGTGTCTATGGGATTTTTACGTAAAAAGAAAAATTTCTTACTGTCAGCCCGAAGTCTGGGAGTTGGCGGTATTATAGCCTCATGCCTCGGAGAGCACGTAAAGCCGTCGATCCTGTACCTGACCTTCCGGTCGTTCCGCTAGTCGTCCCATCGGATAATGAGAGTGATGGAATAGATAGTGCCCCTGTGTTTGCACACACACTTGTGGTATGTCCCGCTCACATGGCCAGTCTCCATTGAGACTGGCCACTGGGGCCGAAATTCGGCTAGGAGGACATAATTATATTATAACAAAGAATTTGATTTTCATTCTGTTAAAGTTAAACCGCGGAGGCGTGGTGGCGTACACCGTTATTGAATAGATGCATCATTATCATAACCATCATCATTATCATCATATCAGCCGAAGGTACTGCTGGGCAAAGTCCATTGCTTCCCAAAGATACTCCACAACTGCAGATCCTGCCTTGCCCGCATCCAGCGGCTGTCATCGGCCCTCGCAAGATCATCGGTCCATCTTGTTGGGGGCCCACGCTGAGTTTTTTTGATTTGCCTCTCTTGGTTGGATCTTGAGATTTGTGATTTGATCTCGGCGGGAAACTCCGAACATGGCGTACTCCATTGCTCTTTGGGTGACCATGAGCCGTTTTATTAGTCCCGTAGTGAGCGACTACGTCTTGGTTCCCTAATTCATCAGAGGCAACACATACTAATCGAAGACTTTTGATTGGTATTTGGGACCAGAAGCTTAGCTTTCCGAATGCTGCCCTGGCCCTGGATTCTACAATTGATCTCCTACTCGAAGTGGACCTCTTACCTTTTTTTTGATAAGGCAGGTCGAATGCCTACGTATGCCACCCGCTAAAATGTTTACGGATGGATGCGTCAGACTCGCACCGACTAAACCTACCTGCCGTGGGCTTCTCTTGGCGCCTGATGGGGGAGCCCCGGGAACGCGGGTATGTTGCTCCGGTGCACCCCTTATGCGAAAAGTTCCAGATGGTATGATGGTCCCACACGTACCCTGAGAGGGCTCTGGATTGTCCTCGCTATTTGCCGACTTCTGCCAGTCCGGCACAGCGACTGCGCCATAAACAGATCGCTTTCTTCTTTTAGCTGGTAACATTGACTTCTCTTACTGCCGCCGCGGCTCCGAGGGGGAGTTGGGCTACCGGTCACCCCGACGCCTCCTCCGTCTGCGATCTCTCCCGTTCGCGCTCGGCGGCCTCCTTTTGGAACATGACTGCCTCATAAAAGGAGACCACGGCGTGCCATTTAGAAGAGTCACCCACCAGCATTGCCCCTACGATCTTGAGTCGCCTTTTGGCCACCCGGGCCGGGCACTCAGCGAGAGTGTGTTGGGCAGACTCCTTTCCACCCAGGCCTTGAGGTGAGGTAGGATGGCACCGACGGCACGCTGGCGCGCGTTTATGCGTAATTCTAGCCGTGCGCGCCAGTGCACTAATACGTGCCGGTAGTCATCCCGTCGGTACTCAATGAACGTTTCTTCTGGCGCCCTCCCGTTCTCTTGGCGCACGCAGATTTCGGTGAAAACCACCGCGTTGGACAGTCTCCCTAGTGGGGTGGTCTGTCCTAGGTATAGATATAGCTCTCCACAACCTCGAGTGCAGAGTCCCTTACCTTAACTGGAATGGGTGCAACCTGAATGTTCAACATGATATTCGTCTTATCCATGTTCATTTTGAGACCCACTAGTAGAGAGACCCTGCTGAAGTCTTCGAGCATTGTACCGAGGTAGTTCAATGTTTCACCCATGATTACGAAGGTGAGGGATGTATTCGCCATTGAGATTGATGCCAAAGCCTTTCAGTCCAGGAGCTTAAAGACATCTTCCAATGCAGTGATGAATAGTTCTGGAGATGGAGATGTTATATCCCCCTGTCTCACGCCTCTCTGCAATCGTATAGGTTGCGGGTTCTCATACAAACACTTTAACACCTCGACATACCGGTAGTTAATTTGGAATTTTGGAAAGATCACAGTACATCCAGGTTTCGATTCAATCAAACGTTAGGCATAATGGCTGGATATATCCTCGGTCTTCTGAATAACTTGCCGCTGCGTATGTATGTGGTATATGGTACTAAAGCATTTTCGGCGACCGGCTTGTTCAGGAGTGTAGTTGACGTCAAACCTGGGCGTGAGACGATTCGTTATGACTCTCGAAAACAACTTGTAAACATGGCTCAGTAACGTGATGGGTTTTTCAAAGGGTTTTTATCGCCCTTATTGAAGAAAGCACTACCACTTCCTAAGAGATTAAGTTTGAGAGGTGTTGAATTATTTTTAAATCACTAGTTGACAATGGCAGTTATCATAAAAAAATGACAAGATTATTGGCAGCTCATTGCTCTAGAATAATAGAATATATTGATTGAATTGGTATGATCGACGACTAAAATGTTGGTGACTGAGAGATATGTAAATACTATAACTATTAATACAAACGTCCATATCTTTATTAATGTAATCAGAAATGAACACGCTGTTAAAGCTAATAGCTTGCAATTTACTTGCAAGAGCGGCGGTAACCTTCTTTTTTTCGAAAAACGTTATAACATCTCAATTTAAAAAAAAAAAACAGGCCAAGTGCGAGTCGGACTCGCCCATGAAGGGTTCCATAGCAGCAAGTATCTCAGTTGATTAAATGAACGGTAAATTGCGGTTTACGATTTATGACGTCTTAAAAAAATCTACTTACTCGATTTCGATCAAACCAATTTTCAGTGGAAGTTTGCATGGTAATGTACATCATATATTTTTTTCAGTTTTGTCATTGTCCTATTTTAGAAGTTACAAGGGGGAGGGGGCACACATTTTACTACTTTGGAAGTGTCTCTTGCTCAAACTATTCAGTTAAGAAAAATATGATATTAGAAACCTCAATATCATTTTGAAGACCTATCCATAGATCCCCACATGTAAAGGTACGATGAAAAAAAAATTAGCATCAGTTCTATGTATGGGGAACCCCCAAAATTATTGTTCTTTTTCTATTTTTGTGAGAAAATCTTAATGCGGTTCACAGAATACACCAAGTTTCAACAGTACATTAATAATAATAATATCCTGGGACATTATTCAAACACGGTCATCTGAACCCAAACCACAGAATAAAGAGTTCTTACGTACAGAAGCGGCTCTTTGCGCAACAATTTATAGAAATAGCGACTCCTGCTGCTAAGCAACTAAGTGCAATTCAGCTTGCATACGCGCTCAGTGCCTACCGCGATTTTCACCTAAACGTTGCCGCTCTCTTCTAACGCATTACACTGTCTCTGTATGAGACGGAGTGTACTGGCGTAGGGTTGCCGGCTTGCCGCTGTTACTATGATACCTATTAATCGTCTATCTACTTACTTAACCACATAATCTATCTACTGTTTTTTGCGTATGATTAAATAGTAATTTTTGTTGTTGAAATTTTCACAGAAAATACCCAAAATCACTTTTTGGCCCGACCCGGGTTTGAACCCAAGATTTCATTTTCTGCGGTTGAACACGCTACCGCCAGACTAACAAAAAGTGAGTTCACATAAAAATATGAACTCAGGTTAGGAAAGTGCATCTAATTTTTGGATATTTTTTGTAGTCTGTACCATTGTGTAACATACTTTTGTATGAAGTGAACCCAACTAAATTCTATTTATCATCTACACCTTACAATTTTTGGCTTTTATAATGGGGTAAATATCATAATATATTCACATTTTGCAGTAAGTACTTAAAAGTTCGTAGACGAGAAAAAGCAAAAATTCTGGTTGTTTACATTTTCACTATACTAATTCATAAATATCTCCTAAACGCGTAGACCGATTGACAAGACTCAAACGGATAAAATGGTTTTAGGCCTAGATCTTTCATTTGACACCAAAATAGTTAAGATATCACGACAAACAAAAAAACACATTTTCAAGTTGCTCTCGTAATTATTTTACATGTATGAAACCCGTACCAATTCCTTTATAAACTATCTTGGTCAACAAAAATGTTTAAACTAGAGTATATACGACTTAAAACACTTTATTTGGATTCTAATTAGAAATAATCAACACCTACAAAGCTACTTTGGTAGGTATTTAAAAGAATAATTTGAACTAACCTTTCCGCATCTTTAGGTAATGTAAAAAATGATAAACCCTTGTCTCCTTATTTCGACATACATCCGTCAAATGAACAATATCTAGCACCAGATTTGTGATGAGACATTTTTTCTGTTCAATATTTATAGTATTAAGTAGAGAGTCTTTTAATCTGTGCGCGCGAGCGGTGACAACCGACTGGGCCACGCCACTTTGGAGGCGCGCGAAAGTGTAGGTACTTATCACCGTAGGTATGGCCGAGTGAAGGGGCCCTGCCCAAACTAAGCAGAGCTTGTACCATGGAAACCAGATAACTGATATATTACATATACTACTTTTCTTTTGTGAATACATACTTATATAGATAATTACACCCAGACTCAGGACAAACAGACATGTTCATGCACACTAATATCTTTCCTAGATGGAATCGAACCCACGAGCTCCGGCGTGAAAAGCAAGCATTTGCCAACCATGCCAACACGCCCGTCAATTATTTCATCGTCCTCATGTCAGCCAAAGTACGTCCACAGCTGGACAAAAGCCTCCCCAAAGAATGGGAGCTTGGCAGACCCCCAGAGCCCCATAGCTTGGAAGACGGGTTGGCGAAAGAAAGTTTGATGGTCATAGTTCATAGATAAACGCTGCTGCCTGTTCTCTGGTAGGTATGCCCTCAGTCGATTTCTGCGCCCCCTACGTGATAAAATGGGGTGATGATATCCTATGCCATCACCACACAGCAAAATATTATAATAATTATTTAACAAAATATAATCACATCATACAGATTGTCACAATATTAAGATTAAAGTAAGTCAGTTCTTTAAATAACATGTTAATTATTAGCTCGACTATTTGTCGTCACTAAACTTTCAAATTTAAAATATAAAAAGTCGTTCGTTCGTCAAATTTGTTGTGTACCTACCTAAAGTGCGAGTATACCTACTCCTATCTACACGCTGCTAAGTTGATTGGGTAATTCAGGTTAACTCGAATAAAACCTTTTCAAGAAGGTAAGCTATTCAAGGGCGTAAGTCATTGAAGGGGTTAACCCCTTCCTGTGGTTACCATAAAAAACGTGTTAACCCTTTCACTGGGTTTCGAGGCTGTAAGTCAATCAAAGGGTAACACTGCGATACGAGTTACCCAATGAACGGGTTACCCTATCAAACGGCTTAACTCAGAAGCGGGGTTGTCCGGTCCCTGGTTAGTAGTCCCCAGATATAATGTTTATGATTTATTTAGATAATTTCATAATGCAATGAAAATTATAGCTATTTTGTACGAGCATTTCATGGAATTATTGCTCGTAAGCGATAAAAGCTATTTTGGGATCAGGTAGTAGTCCACAGAAAATTATGTATTTATTTATTATGCTTTATTTAAATTACTTGCGTTATCGCAAGGGTTTATTTGTATTTCGTAGAAAGCTTTCATAGTCCAATAAAAATTATAGCTATTTAATGTACGAGTATTTCATGGAATTATTGCTTGTAAAGTCGATAAAACGTTAATTCCTTCTAAATCCTATTAATGAAGGGAACTGTTGTGTTAGCAACGGTGTATTGTTAACTTAATGGGCGTGTAACTAGTAAACTCGTTAAAATCAAAGAGTTTCCGTAAAGCATATATATCTAATAAAAAGCATATATGCTATTTATTATAGCATTTATGATATATAATTGTATCAAAATATAATGATGTGACACCGGCCGATTTCGGCCACGGCGACCGCTTCTTCTCTTACTGTAGCCGATGTTCAGCTCGCATGTGACTTATGTTAATTTATTTTATTTTATTACCAAAAATCCTCGCACATTGCGGACACGTGAGCACACCTTTGTAATTATTATTGATCACCGAAATAAAATATTAATTATTATTGGCTGCTGGAGGTCTAATTCATCTATAAAGATGTGCTTAAGCTTATAATATATATTGACTCCTCAGGAATAATCCTGAGGAGTCAAAATATGTATAAGCTATTAAGTCATAGGTTCGGATTGACGCCAGCAACGTTGACGTCAGTCTTTTTCACATTTATTCATATTCTAGTCTCCGTTGATATCGGCGGAGGTACTCAAAATTTTGCCAATGCACCATTTTTATTTAACCAACTTCAAAAAAAGGAGGAGGTTCTCAATTCGACTGTATTTATTTTTATGTTTGTTACCTTACCTCATATATAATTGTGTGTGTAAGTAACGTAATAATGATTCTGAAGAACCAATTTTGATGGTGATACAGATAATATTAAACCAGTGGGATGCAGTCATGACGTGATGCGTGTGTCATGCATGTATTTAAAGATTGTTTACGCTAGTTGCGCTTGTGCTAGTGTTAGATTGTTTATCTAAGTATTTTATTCTGTACACCTCTTGTAGTAAGTGACCAACTTTCCGTTCACTTAAAGTTCTTTTCATCGGAAGAGATCGCTTGTAGCGATAAGTCCGCCACTTGTACTATAATTTAATAATAAAAAAGCATTAAAATGTTGAAAAAGCATGAAACGACTTCAAGGAAATAATTTGTACTTATAATAACAATTATAAGTACAAATTATTGCGTCAAATAAATTACATACCACAAAGTAAACAACGGTAATGTTATAATAGGCGACCTTATTCTCAAAAGTGATCTCATCCAGGCAACCAATGACTTTAACGATCCAAAACTTATATATACGCCGAAAGGGGTAGAAGATAGTGTACAGGATAGATAGGAAATGAGGAGGTCCAATTAGCTCACAAATAACATTCATCATCATGATCATATCAGCCGAAAGACGTCCACTGCTGGATAAAGGCCTCCCCAAGAGCTCCACAATTGCGGGTCTTGCGCTATTCGCATCCAGCAGTTACCAGCGACCCGCAAAAGATCATCGGACATTATAATAATTAATTGTTCCTAAAGATATATTAGATATTAGCTTGCCAAGAACAAACCTCAATTATTTATGTAATGCCAAGACTGGGAATTATGGAGAGCAAAACTCCAAAAAGGGAGGCCTTTGACTTCGCATTTCTGAAGAATTGATATCATAAAAAAAATAATGTTGTCGCTTTCTCGATGCAGAAATCATGAGGTCACATTTCATTGCTTAAATACGCTATATAAATTTTCTCAGTTCTTTTCATGAACATAAATATTACCCGTTTTGGATCAGAAGACATGTTTATGAACACAAATATTACCCGTTTTGGAGTAGAAGACATGTTCGTGAACTCAAATATTACCTGTTTTCGATCGGAAGGCAGGTTCACTACGAACTGAGTCACGTTGGTCGTTGCTTGTTGTAATTTACATCAGTTTAACATCTATCCAGAATCTGTTTCCTCACAATCTCAATGCATAATAGCTATTTTTAGAAGAGCTTGTTTTTGCACTTGGTTGAACTAAAAATACAGCCGGCATTGAATTTGGGAGTTTAATGAACTCCTTACAACAATTTGCGTGAATTTAGAGCGCTAATCGAAATATTTACCATTCGCTAACGGTAAAAGAAAACAAATAATGGAGAAAAACGAATGTTAGTACTAAACAGAGTCTCATGCATCAATTTTCACGAAGTTGCTCTCAGCCACTTACCCAAATACCCACCCTAAACAGATTAACGGTCCACATATATTTTATGAAGGAATAAATTTGTATTAGAAAATTATGCATGAGTCTAGTCTATTTTTAAACCGTTGCGTTTAAAGTTATAATTACGAGGCTTTCACTGCTGCACCAGACAATAGAGCCGAATGGAGGCTCAAGCCATCTAGCAAATAAGACTGCAAACAAAATAACCTCAAATACAAACTAAGTTTAATAAATCGATGATAATATTGATAACTTGATAAGTAACACAGTGCCATCTGATCCTAAACAAGGCAGAGTCGGCAACTAGACAACTAATAAACATAGTTATATATTTTGAATTACATTCATATGAAATGTTTACTATATAGCATTATTCGCAATGCAAAGCGTAAAGGGAATAAATTATCGTCCGGCCGGTCGGGCACCAGTACCCTCTTGACTACCCCAGATAGGGTGCTAGATCCGCCGGAAGATAAAATTTATGTATTCCCATTTATAATATTACATAGATATTCTATATATTATAGTATAGATAAATCACACCCAGATACAAAACAAATCATGGTACTCATCACACAGAGATTTGTCTTCCGTGAGGACCAAACCCACGACCTCTGGCTTAGCATTCAGGATCACTAACTTGTAAACTAATAGGCGAAATCAGGCGAATCAGTCAGTTTGTAGTCGGCCTTCTGGTACAAAATACCAATAGCTTGATTACTGGCGATTTTTTTTAATTCGGCTACATGAAAATTATTAAATATGTTTCATTTAATCTCCAAATCATTTACAATTTTATTGCAAACAGCCAAGGCTTCAAAAATCCTGACCACTTCCAAATCTTGGTAGCCCTGATTTCGGAGTGCATTGCGTTCGTAAATCGCATGCTCGTAAACTCCCCGTGACATATCTGTTTCTCCTTAAAGGGGACGTTATTTATTAAAGAAAAACCGTTTCAGTTCGCACTTCAGTATGGCTTCTAATAGCGACGATATAAGAGGAATCCCTACTTTAGAGACTGTCTCGCTCTCCACTTATACGTGGACAAAAGAAAACAACTACATAGAGGTTTTGTATTTAATCTAACATGAAACGGGTATTAATTTTTAGTTTCATGTCGCCAGTCTTGTTTAAGGGTTATGACCCTCCTATACCTGCAAAAATAATTTTATGCACGAAAACAAAACAGTCAAACATAATGGTGGCGTATATTTCAAGAAAAATATTGGGCTTCTCTTAAATTCCTTTTAAAATAACGAGGAATACCTTTGTATGAGAAAATGATAGCTTATAATGACAATATGTCCTATCAATAGAATCGTCTACACACATCAATTCAAAAACTTATTTATTTACCATTGTCATCTCTATATGGCCTCCACTACATACACAATGGCTTAACAGATGCGTGTGACGATACATCTCCATCATCAATATCACCACGTTATCCATTACCTAATTCGTGGGTAGTTATTCAATTCTGTATAAGTATAGACTTGTAGTCGAAGCCATTTTACTCTTTGTAGTTTTGGCGCAGTCGGTAGGATTCCATAAAAGGATCTCTATGGCATTTATTCAGAATTAATACATACATAGGTACCTATTGTTAAATGGGCTGCCATCTACGTCATGTTAACCACAGAAGCGTCTTACAAACCTAAGAATTTATCTTTTTCTTTTTTCTAACATCTTTGTTGGGAGTTAAAAAATTCCACAACACCAATTAAACTGTATTGTAGAGGTCCAAAGTTACTTGTAAAGGAAAGCCTGTGGATCTTAGAATAAGTATGATTTTGCAAAAGGTAGTTTATTCTTGGGGGTTTAATATAAACAAGAGTGATAGTAACTTGCATGAAGAAATAAATACAATCTAACACTGGCCTAAGTTATATAAGAGAGAGAGAAACTACAAAAGAGGGTTAAATAAATAATAATACATAGCGACGAAACTTATGTGAGGGACTTATACCTCACATAAGTTTCGTTTACCAATTTCATTTACCAGTAGCAGTATAATAATACAATTAATAGGTACAAGTTTAATGTAAGACTAGTGCAGATGTAATGGGAAGTATCTATGCAGTTGTCTGGCAACGCTGACTAGACGCAGCTGAATCACACGTAGGATTAGGGAGACAACATGGAAGTAAAATAAAAGATCGAAGTTATCTTATCTGTAAAACGAATTCATTTAAACTTAGTTTTTTCCAACATTAGCTTTAAGGAGAAAATGTTTTACGTCAAACAATTCACACCCCATACTAATTTATTAGTCCATTAAATATTATACGTTTTTGGGTTATTTTTAAATATGACTAATTCAATGGGGTGAATATTTTTTCGCCGACATGACGTCATCGCCGAAACCCCTATCGTGTCAGATTTATTTTAGGGTGTCTCGAAGAAACAGTAACATTAAATAAGGGTAGACTAAAACTCAATTTCAACAAACTTTCGATGTGTTTTTTTAGATTGGGCAATAATAAAAACCATTGCAATAAACAGTTAAAATTGAATACAGATATAGAAAACAGATAGCTTTTCTTTGAGAAGTTTTTGAAATTAATAGATCCACACTAAAATAGAGGTGTCATAAGTTTAATCTTGTGTAGTATAATATAGTAATGTTCTTGGCGGGTTATTTGCAACCATGAATATCACTTCATATGATTCTCATAGCGAATGATACCAGACAAACCGCGCCTGCCAAATAAATATGACACCATCATTCGTGCTAACTGCCACTCCTTCTATTATATCGTCCAGTTAATTAGGCTAATTACATTACGTCCAATTCGAACTAAAGCGAGGTAAATCTAGCTTAGTATAGTCTATGTATGTCCCAATATTTAGTGGGTAAGGCCCAGGTATTGTAGAACAGCGTTTGAGTGAAGCATTGTGCTTTATAGGCTATGGAAACCGGTTACCATCAGACGAGGTGGGTGCTTGTAAGCGGACTGAGAAATATAAAAAGCAGGACGCTATATGAGAGCCAGTCTCTGGCCGAGAGGAAGTTCATACAGATTTTTCTCTCAAACACCAGCTCATCTGGGGTTAACCACTGACCATCCGGCGGACTGTATACATTTTGGCTGACTTGGCTGTATAGCAAAAAACTAATTCTATCCCTTTTTTAACAATAATCTTAATTTTCACAAAGATACAAATGCTTCTCTGTAAATGTTTAATATATGAAATAATAAAATAAAATAAAAAAGGTTTTTATTCACGTAGACTTTAAAAAAGCGCTTGTAAATAGTCAGAACATGTTTGTAGTAATATAGTTGTATACATTAGATATTATTTCTGGTAACATAGATATTTAGGTACATCTTGTATGAAAACATTAATAAAATTTATTTTATTACAGAAATGATATTTAGCTAGCTCGTATCAAGTTATTATCAAGAGATTATGTTTAATGACAATAACTTGATTCGAGCTAGCTAAATATCATTGCTGTTATAAAATAAATTTTATTAATGTTTTAATACTATCAATACATGTGTACCTAATATCTATGTTACTAGAAATAATAATGTATACAACTATAATACTGCAAACATGTTCTGACTATTTACAAGCGCTTTTTTGAAGTCTACGTGAATAAAAACCTTTTTTATTTATTATTTTATTTTATTTAAAATTATCTAGTTTAAGTCTAATATTTTTACTACATATTGTCAATGGTTCTGTCTATATTAAAGGTATTATTATTATGACGGACCTTGTGTTAATAACGACGGTCGCGCTTTAATGCTACCACCGGATCCAATGCGCCCCAACTGAGAAGACCCAGCGAAACAAACTCAGTGGGTTCATCTACTACCGGTTTCAACACGACCCAGTTGAGACGGTCCGGCGAAACATACTCAAGCGGGCATGAACACGGGATTTGGTCCAATTAGAGTAATTATTTAGTAGGCAAACACAATATATGCTCGATCGGTTGTCTGAATGCTTATTATTTTAGATTATATTTAGGTATACAAAAGAAAAACTTCGAAACAATAACATTATTCATTTTGAGACAGAGTCAATAATTTTAAATTAAGTATATGATAGCAATCATTTACAGATAGTTCACGTAACACAGCAGATCAGTCATGTCTATATGGCTACACGATCTCCAGCGAGCAATGTGCAGGTAGGAAGTGAGAGCCAGACGTCTTTGTCATCGATGTACTCTTTAGTGGTGTAATAACCCCTAGCCATAAGTTTACGTTTAATATGTGTTTTAAAACTTGTGTCAGGCAGATCAGTATGTAATACTAATATCTGGGGACAATGTCACACAGATCATCCTAGCCCCAAACTAAGCAAAGCTTGAACTATGGGTACCAGGCGACGATATACATACTTATATAGATAGATAAATACATATACATAGAAAACATCCATGACTCAGAAACAAATATTCGTGCTCATCACACAAATATTTGCACTTACCGGGATTCGAACCCAGGACCACCAGCTTCGTAGGCAGGAGCACTACCAACTAGGCTACGGTGACCGTCACTATACTAATACACTGCAATGTATGCAATCTTTGGAATCTTATTGATTAAACCTTAAACTTACTGCTTTATTTTATGTCGGATATGTCTCGGCCCCAAATAGAGGAATAATTATAAACATTTTGAGAAAATAAAACGGACGAAGGAAAATTTATTTTGTCATACATTTTGCATGGAACGGCTCTTTGATGATTTATCGAAAACTCTTTGATTGTTTAAGATGTTTGTTTTTATGTTATTTTTCTGGTCATGGGAAAAGTAAGAAGATCCCCAAAAAATCAGCATACATAGCAATCTCTGATACATGCCATGACATGACAGCTGACTGCCGTCCTTCTTAACAGCCGCTTTGGTTTTGTTGAGATGTCTTGTGGGTGAAATTTCTTCCCTAAACAATTTATTGAATTGTTCGAGGAAGAAATTGGAATCTGACAGCGCCATCTATGCGGTGCAATGAGATTCCAGATTCTTTTTCTATTTCAAGGTTAAGAAGGGTCACTCTAGTGCGAATATCTATTATCTGCTCATGAATGATTGCGGAAATTGGATATATTTAGAAAATGATTCTAATATAGGGCCCACACGTTTATAAGGCTACAATCTGATTTATGATGATTGAGTGCCAGATGATTCAATGAATAGTAACGATGTGTCCTTGCTAGTACCATAAAGGAAATCCCAGATCACTTAATCTGTATTAATAAATACTCAAGCAATTACCACCTACGTCTCATGTGTAAGGTAATTGGTTAAGTGGCTATATGATCAGAAGCATCGATAGTACTAAAGATCCTGAAGGGTTAAAGTGTTGTACGCAAGTACACCTCAACCAAGACAACGCCACAGTGCACCGTTTTGCAGTGAAATCTTTGGGCGGGTTTTTACTGAGGCGTGAACCTAATTTACCCGGCACGTTGGTGATACTGGAACGGCTCCACCCGACATGAAGCGCGTTAGGGTCATTTTCCGACAAGATATTAGAATTTTTAACTTCTGTCGTGCAGGCATAAGCACACACCATTTTTTATATATACATATGTCGCCGTAGAGTTGTCGCTTGTCGCCTTAACACAGTTAACAACCAACCAACCCAAACACAAGGAAACGTGATACAGTTTTCAATCACTAGAAGTAAATAGATATACATATATTACGTAGGATTTTTGTTTATGGTGCTGGATATTCTTCCTAGTTTACCGATCAGAGATATCTTCATTCTTATATTAATTTAGTGGGCATTGCATATTACTTACTTATCGTATAAGCAGTGGTTACCCTAGTGTCAGAATTGTTTAAGCCGCCGAGTAGGTCTCTCACATGACTTAACGACTGTTGCTTAATGGCTTTAACCGGGACCGGCAGCTTAACGTGCCCTCCGATGCCGTTTAGAAATTAAACCGCTTTGGCGGTCACCCAACTATGGATTGACTGCGAGCTAAGTTGTTTAACTTCGCCGATCACTTACGGTGCGGTGAGAGCATCTAACTATGAGCGCCTAGCCACTATTTACGAGTACCTTACACTGTATAGAATACCGTTGCCTTAAACCCAGTATAAAAGGGTATTTTCTCAAGCATGTAATGAGGTAGATTCCCATCCTCACAAGTGGTATAAGATCTCACTTATAAACAACACAAGTCTATTAAATGACATCTCGCATTTTGGAAATAATTCCCTGTACCGCGGAGTCTTCACAAACATGCAAATAACTGGCACATAAATGGCCCACACATACTTGCTCTGGGCGGGGTTCGAACCTACAAACTACCGTAACCCCTGCACCACACATGCAGTCAGTTCTGCAGTAGACATAAAAAAATCTGTTTGTCAAATTCTCATAACACTAATATTAAAAAGGCGGAAGTTTGTGAGTGTGAATGTTTGTTACTTCTTCAAGTTTAAACGGCTGATGCGATTTTAATAAAATTTGGTATGGAGTTAGCTGACCTGGATTAACACAAAGGCTATAATTTATAAAGTTTGACGCGGTTAAAACCGCGGGGCACAGCTAGTGGAACATAACATCCACATAGATTCCTGATTATAACACGCCTTACTTGCAGACTTTGTTGGCGGTCTAACATTGTAAGGATATTGAACCCAAACTAGTACAGACGCCAGCACATCAAGCTACCCCAAGCTGTCATATTTCCCCAATTGAAAGTGAACCTTATCCTTATGAGATAAAGTTGAAAATCTATAAAAGAAATATGATAGATTGGGGTAGCTGGATGTGCTGTCTGTACATATGGGGGCATAAAATGGTAGCCCATGTTTACAGCTCCAAGTGCAGTTAAAATTATTCATTGAATGAATTGTTTCTATCCGGCGAACTGACATAACATAGATGCAACATGATGACAAATAAGGAAAGTTTAATTTATTATTGTGTGGTTGACAGCGACGTATATCACTACATTACATTTGACTGCCTCGTTGGTCTAGCGGTAGCGTGTCCATCCGCAGAAAACGAGGTCCTGGGTTCAAATCCCGGGTCGGCCAAAAGTGATATTGGGACTTTTCTGCAAAAAGAAAAAAATGGGGGTTGGCGGTATTATACCCCCGTGTCTCGGAGAGCACGTAAAGCCGTCGGTCCTGTACTTGATCTCTTTCCGGTCGTGTTGCTAGACGTCCCATCATGAAAGTGATGGAATACAAAGTGCTCCTGTGTGAGCGCTAATCCCTATTGAGACTGGCCGCCGCGTCCGAAATTCGGCTAGGAGGACATCATATATCACTACACCATCTAAACCTGTGGGGGCGTAGAAATCATATAATATCTACCAGAACAGCTTGTCTCCGAGAACTATGACAGCAAGTACTGCGATCGCGAACCGGTCTACTAAGCGTGGAGATTATGGCATATTCTGCCAAATAATGGACCCAATGCCAATATGGAGATCATTGCAAGAAGTATGGAGTAAGAAATATGGAGGGTAGTCCTTTGTATAGCAGATTGCCCTATTATCCTAATAATATTATAAAGGCGAAAGTTTGTGAGCATGGATGTATGTATGTTTGTTACTAAGAGAGGTATGGCAGAAATTAAATGTAATAATTAAGAAATGTCTTCTGAAAAGAAGACATTTCTTAATAATTACGTTAATAACTTAATGTTGTGTTTCTGCATGTAAGTAAGGTCGCCAGAGCTCATCGGGGTGGGGGGAAGGGTCAACAACACTTGTTTGCTGACGCTTTTAAATGCCGGCAACGCACCCGCAACTCCTCTGATGTTGCGCGTGTACATGAACGGTGGTGATCACTTACCATCAGGTGAGCCACTTGCTCGTTGGTCGTCTTCTTATATAAAAAAAACATTCACACAAAAACTACTGAACGTATTTTGATGAAACTTTGTAGTAATTTACCTAGCTTATATATCCGAATAACACACAATTTATAAAGTTTCACGTGGGTAAGCCCGCGGGGCACAGCTAGTCATAGTTTTTGCAGTGCAGGCCAAGCAATGACTTTTATAAGGAAATTTTTGACACCTTGTTCTAATTTTCGTAAGGATCTCTAATTATTTGTCTTATAAAATGTATCGCTTAAATTTAGCTAACTATAGCCGAAACAATTATTTTAAATTGTGTAAGTATTTTTGAGTTTATCACACACAAACAGACATACAGAAGATCAGATGTTTATTTGTATAATAATAAAATAATCATCAATAATAAAGTTTTGTTTACATTTTGCTTAAAAATGAAGACGTACAGACGTAACTTCATTTCATCCGACAAACAGTTTGTAAATAATCTCAGTGTTGTTCAAACAAAATACCTTTCGAGTCTTTCATCTCGGAAATGATGCGCACTGCATTTCCCGTCATTCCTTTTAATCATCATTAAGGAACAATCAACCTTAAGCGTATTATAATAGGGTTGTTTTTAGAATGTGCTATTCAGGACGTCATTACGTGTCATGATAACAATGGAAATGAAAGTGTCTTAATTGCTATGCTATAAAAATATACCGTGCGAAATGCTTTTTGTGTATTTTAAACTGAATGAGTGACGGGCAAAAGAAGTTTTTAATAAGTTGACATCGTAACAGTGGATAATTGTAGTTGTCAGTTAATCGAAGTGATAGAAAAAATGCTTGGAAATAATTGCTACAGATTTTTTTTACACTTGCTTAAAAAATATTGCGACACAGATTAGGTTGAGACAATTATTTCACCTTATTGACAAGAGTGTATTTATTTATTTATTTCATACATGGTAATAATAATAACTTTATTTATACATATATAGCGTATATATATCAGTTATATATATAGTCTGACCGGATCGTAACTGATTGGCGAGGTTAAGCAACTAGGCTCGCGGTCAGTCCATAGATGAGTTGCCGCCAAAGTAGTTTAATTTCTGAGTTTCATTGACAATATGTAGTAAAAATATTAGAATTAAACTAGATAATTAAACATAATCTCTTGACAATAACTTGATACCAGCTAGCTAAATATCATTGCTATAATAAAATAAATTTTATAAATGTTTTCATACAATCCGTGTACCTAAATATCGATGTTACTAGAAATAATAATGTATACAACTATTATATTACTACAAACATGTTCTGACTATTTACAAGCGCTTTTTTTTAAGTCTACGTGAACAAAAACCTTTTTTATTTTAATTATTTTATTTTATTTGAGCGTCTCCGTGCCCCAGAGTGCACGTCAAGCTGCCGGTCCCGCTTGTAGCCATTAATTAGGCAGCAGTCGTTAAGAGGCCTATTACAGTCCACTAAGTAACAAAAACGGCCGTTTATGTTTTGAATGCACGATTTAGCTAAACAGCTATATTTCAAGTGTTGATAAGGTGTTATACAATTACGTTATTGCCTTTTCCACAGTAATAATAGAACATATTTTGTATTTTTGATTCTATTTACGAGTTATGACATTTTTTCGATTGGCGGCGCTAGTGGACTGTAATAGGCCTCTTAAGCCATGTCTGGGGCCTAATAGGCGGCTTGAACAACTGTGACACTAGGTTTAACCACTGCCCATACGGTAAGTAATGAATACTATAATAAATTGTATAAATTTTATTCAACGGTCACAAACAATATAAAGAATGGCTGTTTGTTTTGAAGTCGGTTAAAAATCGACAGATCCCTTTTATAATCTACTATATAAAAATAAGTCGGAAATAAGTCGAGTTTTCCTTCCTGACGTTATAACTCCAGAACGTACGAACCGATTTCCACGGTATTGCGTTCGTTGGAAAGGTCTCGGGCTCCGTGAGGTTTATAGCAAAGAAATTTTATAAAATTTAACGCGGGTAACACCGCGGGGCACAGCTAGTCTTCTACTATATACAAATAAGTCGGGTTTTCCTTCCTGACGCTATAACTCCAGAACGCACGAACCGATTTCCACGGTTTTGCATTCGTTGGAAAGGTCTCAGGCTCCGTGATGTTTATGGCAAAGAAAATTTATAAAATTTTACGCGGGTAACACCGCGGGGCACAGCTAGTATACTATAAACCAATATCGGAACCCATTGATATAATAAAAAGAACTCACAGAAGAAGAAGAAGAGAATCACAGAAGGTGATCAGGAGCTCTACCGGCTAAGTCGCCGAACATCGATTTCTTAAATGGCGTTCAAACAAATAAAGGTTAAAAATCGTTAAATTAGCTTCAACGTTGACAATCGTTTCCGGACCATTTATGACGTCACATGTGCTCATGGAAGCCGGTTTAACGATTGATTAAGTCATTTTTAACCTTTATTTGTTTGAACGCCATTTAAGATATCGCTGTTCGGCGACTTAGCCGGTAGAGCCCCAGACGATATAATAGCAGATCCCTATTATAATAAACTATATACCAATAACAGAACCCATTGATATAATAAGACGGACTCCAGAAATACGCCTAGTACTAAATAATTTGCTTATTAATGAATGATACGTATCATTTTCGCGGCAAAAAGAGTTTATTCTGCAACAAACTCGTGAATAAAATATTCCATTAATTATAATCTGTTCTTGAGCTGTATTCAAGCAAAAAAGGTTCTCAATTGAACTGATGCTTTTTTTATCGATTTTTGATGAAATTTAAAGTGATAAGAAATGTTATTTAATAATTCTTATGCTATCGCTTATGATTTCTAAATTACGAATCTCCATATATTTTTAACCTAAAAGCAATACAAACAACATATAATTTAAATATGCAATCAACAAAGTACCGGGCAACAAAGATAGTTGAAATCCATTGAGGAAATGTCATATTTGAATTAGGAACGTTGCGCGGGCGCGTTCCATGTGTTCCATTCATTCGTATGCGTTTGCGCACAACGGAAGCAACTAATGCGGTAACAAGGCGACATCCGCGACACTACTATATTGGGTGGCAAGTGCTATCTTAATTTGTTATGTAATGTAGGGTTGTCAGTTTTTCATGTGGGTCCCAAGTAACCTAATACAAAGTCAAAAAATTATGATATGTAATTACAAACCGTACTATCTATGACCGGCCAGAGTCAAGCTGTTTTTAAGGTGAATTTACTTGCTACAGCTTGGAATATCTGAGCAGCTTTATCGATCTCTCTGATTATAAAGGATATGAAATTATTTCATGCACTTTCCTATAATGTGATTTGGTAATTTTTGAGGACATTTTTTTGTACAAACCAAATTAATACAACTACATATAGTACACACAGCTACATATAAAGCTAAACATTTCCAGTATAAGCTGATCTCGCGTTGTATAGGATTTCCATACAATGACAGGTCTGCTTGTACTGCAAATGTATAGCTTGATATGAAGCCGTGTCTAAGCTCTGCTTAGTTTGGGATCAGATGGCCGTGTGTGAATAATGTCTCAGGATATTATTATATTCATAAATTTTGATTGGCCTGTTGGCGTGGTTGGCAAATGCTTGTACTTCACGCCGGAGGTCGTGGGTTCGATTGTCAGCCAGGATAGATATTTGTGTGCATGAACATATCTGTTTGTCCTGAGTTTGGGTGTAATTATCTATATAAGTATGTAGTAACAAAAGAAAAGTAGTATATGTACTATATCAGTTATCTGGTTTCCATAGTACAAGCTCTGCTTAGTTTGGGATCAGATGGCCGTGTGTAAATAATGTCCCAGGATATTATTATTATAAAAAAATAGTGTTTCCTTGAATTCTGAGCCATAAGTCCCTAACACACCAAATATTACTTTATTGAATTGATTGATTAATTATTGTATTTGAAATGCGGGGCATTAAATCTATGTGGTAAATGTGTATGTAGTAAAGGTTAGCAACCCTGTTTAATACATAATTTGTATGTATGTGATTTATTTGCATGAGATTTAGGTGGATTACGTAACGAATTTGTGTACTTGTTATTCATATCATGAAGATCATATTCGTGTAAGTAAATATGTTGCCCTCGAGAAAGTATATTATAGTAGGTACAGTATTAGGTTTTTTATTCAGTTTATATAAGAAGTTTGTGGCTGGTGTGTGATGGTGCCAAAAGGATGGACCAACGCATTCAAAGTTTTTACTTACTGTCTTACCGCAATGCGGTTTCTTACATTTTAGGTGTTTAAGGAGAATGGTAATTACTTTTAACATAACTAATGTTGACGAATGAGTGTTTCGGATAGGTGAGCAGAAGCGTAGTTATTGAGAATAAGGAATTTGTAAATTTGTAATAATCTTCCGATCAATACAATTTTGTGGGAACATTCGTTCAAAATTGCCATATACATAGATTTGAATTTCAAAGCTATGTATATGGTACCATAACCATAGCTTATATGGTTATTTAGATAGTGATACGATATGATAAATAGATTGATATGGTCCACTTTATTGCACATCACAAAATAAACATTTAGATATATGTACAGATATAGTTTCAATGTATGTATAATTGGTGGTCTCTCAGAAGTATGTGTGGGTGGTGTGACTTTGAGGGACAGAATACGAAATACTAATGAAAGAGAGCTTTGTGGTGTGGAAGAGGATGTATCCACAAAGATAGAAAAAGGTACGCTGAGATGGTTTGGGAATTTAGACAGCATGAATGAAAGAAGATTGACAAAATAAGTATACCTGACCTGCGTTAATGGGACAACCGGAAGGTCTTCACCTCGAAGAACATTCTCTGACCAAATCGGAGACGTTCTCAAGAGGGGCCAGGTCAGAAGTACCCTAAACCGGCGAGCATGTATGAAGAATATAATGACAGTAAACGAGGCAAAAAAGGTGTGCAAAGATCGTGAAAATGGAAATCCGTTGTATCTGCCCGACCCTCTGGCAAACAGGCGTGAGTCTATGCATGTATGTATGTGTATGGTGGTCTTATAGCATATTATGCATCTTAATCTTTTCGCATAATAAGTTAAGTTTTAAAAAATTGAGCTAAATACCATTGAAAAAAATTGGGCTATAAAACAACCTGCTTTGTTAAATGCATTGCATAATTGATAAATTTAAAAAAAAGATGTAAAATTTTAAAAAGTCGTGCAGGTCTTTTGAAAAAATTTTCTAGTGTTAACATTTCTAATTAATGTTGCAGACTCTCCCACAAAAAAAAATAATACACACACATCCAATGCCATTAAGGAGATTCACTTCAACAATTCAGAGTCATCCATCACACAAATATATCGGGCATTCTTTCTATTAAGCTCGGAATTAATAAACGAAATTCCATCACTAAACGATTCCCGCATCAATTTACAACAACATAGGTCAATAGATTCTTAACCTATTAAATTTATTTAACACAATATTATTAACGGTGATTGTATAAATTAGATTGTATTGTATTTCTATGGACCATTAAATTATGGTATATTGGAAACAGTTCCTTTAATAGTCTCGTATATTTTAATGGGAACTTTTTATTTGAGTTAATAATAAGGGTATATTATTAACTAGACACTAGGGAATAAAATTCCTCTACCCGGACATAAAGCACACCCAGACACAAACAACACAAATAGTTGTCCTGAGCGGGACTGGATCTCGAAATACAAGGCCGCTATACTCTATGGTACACTGAGATCTACTAGTGAGATTAAAATAATAATAATAATAATTTTAAAACATTTATTACATAATTTATAATATTATTAAATAACTATCCGCCAAATTTTATTTTGATACATATATTTAAGCCTTAAGGCTAAAGGTACAAAATAAATAGGTTACGAATAACAAGGTAGGTTCCTTACATCATTAGTGGAATAGCCAATATGTATTAGTTATTCCACCAATGTTGCAATAAACCTTTTTAGGTAGAATTCTCTACACTTATATTTGAAAACAGACTTAGAAAATGTTTCAGTTGATAGGTCTGCTGGTAGTTCATTATAAATATACGGAACCAAGTACTTCCTAGTTCTTTGGCCATAATTATTGTTGGACCAAGGGACACTACATTCCCTTTTACGTCAATTTGAATGTAATATGGTTTTTACATTTTTAAAATTCTCGCTTTTATACTGTTCCACTGCAATTGACCACCGTACTTTCTCGTGGACCGGGAGCAGTTTGCATTCTGAGAATAATGGATCATAGTTGGACCGACAGGCGTTCTTTGTGTTTTGATTTACTAGGGTTTTCATGAATCTTATTTGTAACATTTTGATTTTATCCAAGTATGATTTAAACGTACGTTCATAACAACTCAATGCGTAAGAGATAATCGAGTCCGCTAATGCGTTATACAGTATACAAAATGGCTTTATTTGTTACATTATACAAGTTTATAGGTATACATTATACAAGTATTCAGTTTCATTGGCTATTTAACGTCTTGGTAGGTATGCGAGTTGGCGCCCGCAGTAAGGTGGTAGCTAGTTCACAGACGCTGCTACTGCCTGACTAGCGGGTATATCCGTTAGTCGCCTTTTACGACACCTCTCACTTGTAGATCTTATTGTTTTTCTACTTGACGGTCACCGCAGCCTAGTTGGTAGCGCTCCTGCCTACGAAGCTGGTGGTACTGGGTTCGAATCCCGGTAAGTGCAAATATTTATGTGATGAACACGAATATTTGTTTCTGAGTCATGGATGTTTTCTATGTATTAAGTATTTATCTATCTGTATAAGTATGTATATCGTCGCCTAGTACCCATAGTACAAGCTTTGCTTAGTTTGGGGCTAGGATGATCTGTGTGACATTGTCCCTAGATATTATTATTATTATTATATTATTACATATACCTTGGTTGTTTTCGCCAGTAAGCTACGTCCTTCCAGGAACGTCTTAAATGACATATTTCCTATTCATATTACTGAAACGGATTTACAAGTGTAACTAGGCAATGTCGATGAAGCAATTAACTATCTCATTGGTCTAATGGTAGCGTATTCATCATGTCAGCCGAATGACGTCCACTGCTGGACAAAGGCCTCCCTAAAAGATTTCCACAATGGAGTTGTGTCCATCATTTGGAGGGATACGCCAACACGTCTGCCAAGCGTGGCTATTAAGCCACGCTTGGCAGACGTGTTGGCGATCGCAGTAAGATATTCATGGTAGACGTACACAGAGAGACCCTGCTGCCTTATCTCAGATATACAACATGTAACGTAATTAACGCACACCCTCAAACACCCCAATTAGAATATTATGTTGAAATCATAATACATACACTGAATTTTTAATTTAACATGTATATGCATTGTTCTTTACTAAATTAGTTTCTTGGAATAATGTTAATTTTCTTTATTTTGTATTGACTGATGGAATTTGTATGAATACAAATAAAACTGCGATTTTAAAAAGTCTTATTACATTTTTACTGTCCGTTTCAATTTGTTTTGACTGTACAGTGTTAATATGACAACAATTTCCGTAGTTTTAATTATTTTGGAATAAAAAATCACCTATATTAAATATGATATTAATCGATTCAGTAAACGATTCTGAACCAATTATTTTCAGGATGTGCGTTAATTAAGTTACATGTTGTATATTCCCGTGGGTTGACTTCTCCGCCACCCATGAGATGAAATGCTGTGGCGATATTCTATGCGGTAGCGTATTCATCTGCAGATAATAAGGTCATTCCCCTCGGGGTTGCGGTGGCAGTATGAGAAGTGTCCTCTACTGCCGCCACGTGCAAGCAGCCCCGGGAAGACAGCGAACTGTTTGTGGCGCAGTCGCTGTGCCGTACTGGCAGGAGTCGGCAAATGGGGAGGGCAACCCACAGCTCTCCCCGGGTGCGTGTCCCGACCATCTGGGACACGGCGCAAAAGGGGGGCACCGGAGCAGCATACCCGCGTTCCCGGGGCTCCCGCTATCAGGCGCCAGAAGAAGTCCACGGCAGGTTAGGTTTAGTCGGTGCGAGTCCGACATACCCACCACATACCCACCCACGCATGAATTAGCATTCCCCCTGCCTTATCAAAAAAAAAAAGATAATAAGGTCATGGGTTAGCCCGGGTCGTATCAAAAAGTGACATCGGGATGTTTCTGTTACGAAAAGTTTTCAGTATCAGGCTGGAGGCTAGAAGTTGGCGGTAATAAACCACCGTGCATCGGAGAGCACGTAAAGCCGTCGGTGCTGTATCCGAAATTTTTCCGATCATATCGGTAAGGTGTCCCACCAGATAATGAGAGTGGAGAACTCATAAAAAGTGCACCTATGTTTGCGCAAACACTTGTGCGCAGAACATGTTCCATGCAGATGGCGAGTCTCCATTTAGAATGGTCGCCATTGCCAAAATTCGACCAGGAGGACATTTATATACATAAAAGATAAAGTTATAACTAACACGAATATCTATTTCTTTCTTTACAGACAAGTGGGCCGCAACCTCATCATACCCGGAGGCACGAGGATCATCGATGCCACCGGAAAACTAGTCATGCCCGGAGGCATAGACCCTCACACACACTTCGAACTGGAGATGATGGGTGCCAAGACTGCTGATGACTTCTACAAGGGCACCAGGGCGGCTGTCGCTGGAGGCACCACTACTATCAGTAAGTATACCACATGTTATGCTACTAGATTTCGGGTTATGCCAGGCGTAGATCTTTGTACCATCTATACTTTTTGCGTTGTAGCATGGTGCGGGTGACAGTTGCATATTTGACGTTGACATCTATAAGTACCACATTACTAGGGATGTGCAATACATTTTTATTGCTAACTATACTAATAATACGATAAATACGATACGATAAATAAAATAAAAAGGGACATTATGTCTGATTGGGATCATGAGATCCATATTGACAATATAATAGAGTCATCATTAATAATATCCGTCACATCTTCTGATGATGAATTAAGTGACAAGTCAGGATATGATACGAGTTCAGAGTAATTAAATGCATTTTTTACCTTACCCTAATGTTCTGTTGTATAATTATAGGCAATATTGCATTTTAATTTTGTTCAATTTTAATTTTTTCAATTTAATATTATAAAAACAGAGGCTATGAGTAAAGGCAAGCAAGTGGATGTAATTTACACTGATTACAGTAAATGTTTCGACAGAATTTCACATAAACTGCTAATTAAGAAACTTGAACTCATTGGTATAAGAGGCAACCTGTTGAGATGGTTGACATCTTACATTTCCAATCGATCGCAAGCAGTCGTAATAAATAATTATGTGTCTAGCTGGGTAAACATCCCTAGCGGAGTCCCACAAGGCTCTCTACTAGGTCCATTATTGTATTTAATTTTAGTAAACGACATCGACAAATGCTTCGACCACTCACACTTACTATGCTTTGCTGACGACATGAAAATTTTTACCGCGGTAGAAACACAGGCAGATGTTGTTAATCTACAATCTGATCTAACCCGATTGACGGAATACTGCAGGTTAAATGAGTTGGAGTTAAATCCCTCAAAATGTTCGGTATCTACCTATTGCAGAAAAACAAACCTTATCGCTTCTGAATATTACCTTAATGGCTACAAGCTTTCGAAACTGCCCACTGTACGTGACCTAGGCGTTATTCACGATTCGAAGTTACTCTTCCAGGAATATATCGATCACATAATTAAAAAAGCATCGCAAGCCTTAGGGTTTGTGATGCGAATGTCATCCAGTTTTAAAGATGCCAAGACATTTAAAATATTGTACTGCACTTTCGTACGCAGCATATTAGAATATGGCTGTCAAGTTTGGAATCCACGTTACGACAAATAGTAGGTTGTGTAACATGGGTACACCTCAAAGGGTATTTACATACTTGAATGATAACAACATAGTTGATAAAAATTACATGATATTACTTTTAATTGATAATGAAAAATTACGATCAGAAGCCTAATTAATGCGTAATTAATCCTTTATACATCGCAAAAACACTGAGATAAGACAATTATTATGTACATATTTAGAGGCGCTCATAGCTATTTGGCCTCATTGGCATTAGCATCGATGAGTTAATAAAGCAGCTAGTCCAGTTGTCTGTCTGGGTGACCGTTTATATGCTACGCTATATATTAGGTCTTTACCTATGAAATTGCCGTTCTGCAGTACTGGCCATTTCAAATCAAAATAATTTTTGTTTGGCTAAGAATTCTAATTTCAAATTAATTTTATTTTAAAAACATGGATTCTTTTTTCCAAAAGTAGTCATTTCTTTATTGATTAGTGTTACATTTTCATCGCATTTCAATCTTTTTCGTCATCATGGATACGTTAAAAATTCGAGTAATTATGGAATATGAGTACCGTCGTGGCAGCAACGCGGCACAAGCGGCACGCAACATCAACGACGTTTACGGAGCTAACACTACAAACCAACGCACCACCTGTTATTGGTTTGCTCGCTTCCGTTCTGGAAATTTCGACCTGAAAAATGAACCTCGCGGTCGTCCGAAGACTTTGGTCGACAATGACGAATTAAAGGCGGTTGTGGAAGCTGATGATACACAATCTACGGCTGAATTAGCAGCAGCTTTCGACGTTAGCGTCAAAACAATATTGGTCCATTTGCGTCAAATTGGCAAGGTAAAAAAGCTTGACAAATGGGTGCCCCACGAACTCAATGATCGCCAGCGCGAAGTACGCGTCGAGACGTGCCTTGCACTGCTCAACAGACACACAAATGAAGGAATTTTGAACCGCATTGTTACCTGCGATGAAAAATGGATTCTGTTTGATAACCGCAAGCGCTCAGCAAGTTGGTTGGATCCTGGTTCAGCACCTAAACAATGCCCTAAACGAAAACTTACCCCTAGAAAAGTGATGGTCACTGTTTGGTGGTCTAGCGCCGGTGTGATTCATCACAGCTTCTTACCAAACGGGGTGAGCATTACTGCAGATGTGTACTGTGAAGAACTGAGCACAATGATGGAGAAGCTGGCGCATCTCCAACCAGCATTGGTCAATCGCTCGTCTCCGCTGCTCCTGCACGACAACGCGCGACCTCATACTGCACAGCAGACGGTCTCCAAGTTGCAAGAACTGGGGTTGGAAGCTCTCCGTCATCCGCCCTACTCACCAGACCTTGCGCCTACAGACTACTACTTTTTCCAGAATTTGGATAACTTCTTGGCGGGAAAAAAATTCAATACCCGAGAGGCAGTACAAAATGCCTTTGAAGAATTTGTTGCCTCCCGTCCAGCTGATTTCTTTAAGAAGGGCATCAATAAACTGCCACTGCGATGGCAAAGATGCATTGATTGCATGGGTGATTACTTCGATTAATACAAATAAAAAAATTCATGAAAAAAATTCGTTTAAATTTTTTCATACAAAACGGCAATTTCATAGGTAAAGACCTATTATATATCCCGAATCGAAAATATTCAAAAAAAGTTTATCAAATATCTTTGTTTTCGCTTAAAATACAAATTTAAATCAGATGATTACATTCAGCTATGTGCCAAATTTCACTTTCTTCCCCTCAGTATGCGTCGCGAAATTAGTGACATCACGTATCTGATGAACATAGTATCCGGTTCAATTGATTGTCCTTATCTCCTTTCAAATATCCACTTCAACGTGCCCACGAAAGTAGTAAGACACCATACTCCAATCCATCTTCCATTAGTATCTACTAACTATCGCCAAAATGCTTTCCTGTGGCGGGCGAGTAATTCGTTAAACGTAAATACTAAGAAATTTGATTTTGATATTTTTAATTCGAATCCGGAATCAGTGAGACGGCAGCTCAGTCAAGACTTTTTCTCGAAATTTAGTGTGCAATAATCATTTGTTTGATCCTTATACGACTCACATCTAACTTGTATCCGAATTCATATTCGTGGAGACCTATAAATGGCTAACTGTTGTGTATACCTAATCTATTAAGTTATTGTAAGCTGTTGGTCTTCCTAATAATGTTAAATAAATAAATAAATTAACAATAAAACTTTACCTATGCACAAAATACGTTTTTTATTATACAAAAATATCGACTACCCATCGTAGCAGTCCATCCCATCACTAAATACGTCTATGACGTTACGTTATACGCATAACGCTTTGCTTATTTTTCATTCAATTTAATTTAATTTGTAGAGAAGAACATTCTGGTTGCATTTAATTCATTTTACTACAGTTATTAATGATTAAATATGTAACAAATGTGATACAGCTAAGATAATAAGACATAATTTGTAAATCGATGCGCCTTTCAAGAGTGAAACGAAACGTGGACGAATTTCGGGCTACCAAACCCGCTGCTAATTTCTGCAGGGGCAATAGGGCAGCAGCCGCAGGTGGTACTACTCCTGTCAAGTAGTATACCTACTAGAAATTATACTATCAGGGATCTCAACATGCACTTCGAGATGCATATGATGATGATGAGATCTACAAGAGCAACACGGTAGTTGTTGTTGGTGGCATTGCTACTGTAGTCTTCCTAAAATAATTTAAATTGACCATAGCTAGTGTAAAATATTTGAGAATTGACATTATGGCATTGGCAGTCAGCGGTATACCGTGTGCTGACGGCGACAAATATGACTACCATCTAATTCCTATGCGGGGCGTAGAAGTTGCCTAAAGAAGGTTCCTGAAGAATAATATGGCGAACTCATACAATCCCTTGGTTGTCGTGAAATTGAAAACGATTACATGGGAGCAAGTAGTCCGGCTGCAGCGCTTCTTGTGTCTGCCCCCTAACTGCAGTACGAAGATAAAGAGAGGGAAAAAAAAAAAATCCTACAACTCTGAACTCTCTCGTATCCTACCTATTACAGCAACTTATAACCTGAAATCTCTTTTACAACCAAACCACTATATATACCCTATATACTATAGCATATATATAAATATATGCAAAAATACTCTACGACACACCAAAGCCATCCAACAACATCAATCTCCACAACACCTTACTTAGAAAAAGCGGAAGACGTATCCCTTGCGTTACCCTTTTCCTTCTATATCTTTAACACAAAAGAAAACTGCAGTCGCTAACTCACATGCCAAGCGCAGTAACTACGTCAAATCCCCCTAAAAAGGCAACGTTGTAAACCTTGGGAAGGCCTATGTCCAGCACTGGATGATATCACCACACCTGCTGTGTGCTGATGGTAGAAGGGCGTAGAAGTTGTTCCGAAGGAATACCTACCAGAAGCTGCCGCATGTTGGCAGGGACATCTCTCTCTGTGAACTATGACAGCATGACGCATATTGTGCCACCTTTTCAATATCCTGCATAATCCTCTGCCCCCGTCCTACCTGCGACAGCGGTTTTCTTTTAAGTATCCAAGTGATGCACTGTGTAGATCTCATCTGAAATCCGTCCTAAAACTTCCCATCCATAAAACAGATTTTTATTCCGATTCCTTTACTGTTCATGCAGTCAGACTGTGGAACTCTTTCCGAAAAATATACGAAACTGTAAAACTATTCCCACTTTCAAAAGACGAGTAAAAATCACTATCTTTCAATTTCATCCACATAGAATGTATTATTAGTATTTAGTATATTGTTAAGTCTGAATTAGATATAATATTTATATGTATTTAAGTATATATGCAATTATTAGTATGTAAGTGTATTATAGACCTACACACGTTATTATAGCTCTTCAAAATTTCTCCTGTCGCTGGTCTGCTGGAAGAAATTTCTTGCGAAATAAGCAGCACCTTTGTACTATTATTTTCTCCGTATTTTTGTCTATTTATTGTATGTTTTGTGTGTACAGGAATTATTAAATAAATAAAAAAAAATGACCACTATACCGCCCCATGCTTTGGGAGCCTTTCAACCAGCAGTAGACTTCTTGCCGATGACATGATACTGTTCCTGGTATCATAATGCACGTTTCATTATGGTACCAGGAACAGTATCATGTTAGCTGCTGATAGCTGCCGTCTCTGGGAACCCATAAGAAATCAGTATAAATTTCCTTAAGTTAATACCTAGTTGTTTTTCTTAATTTTCAGTTGACTTCGTGCTGCCTCAAAAGGGACAATCTCTGTTGGAGGCATACGGTAACTGGAGAGAGAAGGCTGACAACAAGGTAACAACCATCAAATGAGAAAAACATTTTTCTTAGGTTTGAAGTTTGAAAGATGTTTCGAGCTATTTTCCGCTTTAAATGAGGTTGGCCGAACCAAGAAGAGACGAGTGTTCCACAGCTCGCCTTTGTATGTAGAGTTATAATCTAGAATGAGGGCGCTGGGGGGCTACCGGCCAAGTCACCGAACATCGCGATACTGATCGGCGTTCAAATAAATAAAGGTTACAAATAACTAAATCAATCGTTAAATCGGCTTCGACGTTGAAAATCGATTCCGGACCATTTATGACGTCACATGTGGTCTTGGAAGCTAATTTAACGTTTGATCAAGTAATTTTTAACCTTTATTTATTTGTACGCCGATACGGGCAGAAGCGTCTCCTGTATGCTAGGTACCACCTAACTGCGGTCGCCAACTCGCATGGCAAGCGCGGTTACTACGGCAAACCCCATCCAAAGGGCATTGTCGTGGAAACCTATAGAGGAGGCATATATAGGGCCGTGTTGAAACCGGTAGTAGAGACACCCGCTGAGTTTGTTTCGCTGGGTCTTCTCAGTTGGGGCGCATTGGATCCGGTGGTAGCATTAAAGCGAGACCGTCGTTATAAACACCAAGTCCGCCATCATAATAATATCATTTAATTCGCACCTTAATATAGACAGAACCATTCAGACAATATGTAGTAAAAATAAAGCTAAATTTAAAATTTAGATAATTAAACCTACACATGATCTTTGACAATAACTTAATTTAAGTGAGCTAAATATCGTTACCATTATAAAATAAATCTTATTGTAAATTATTTCCTACAATTTGTGTACCTAAATATCTATATGTACCTAGAAATAATTATAAATTAATTATATATTACTACGAACATGTTCTGACTATTTACAAGCGCTTTTTTAAAGTCTACGTGAATAAAAACCTTTTTTATTTTATTTACATGTCCAGCTGTGGATGATACATGTGTACCGAAAGAAAAAAAACTTGTGTGTACTTATGTACACGCGTTAGAAGTTATACTTTTTAATATACAACTTGAACATAGTTATCAATTTTCATACCACCTAGAACTAACGTCATGCTGTTATTTTTACGATGCGCGCGCATCGTAAAAATTCACTTTCATACCACCTAGAACTAACTTCATGCTGTTAAATTTTTTGGTGTCGGTGTGCGTGCGCATCGTAAAAATTCACTCTCATCATTTTTCTCCATCGCGCCAAAAGAAGTATAACTTCAATAATAGCTAATACACTAAGAAACTTCTATTATAACCTAATACCTTGTCTTTCCAGGTATGCTGCGACTATGGCCTCCACGTCGGCGTTACATGGTGGTCTCCCTCCGTGAAGAAAGAAATGCAGCAACTGACCACCGAGCAGTACGGCGTCAACTCCTTCAAGATGTTCATGGCATACAAAGACTCATGGATGCTGGATGACTATGATCTAATGTGTGCCATCGAGACCTGTGCCGAACTGAAAGCGTTGCCTCAGGTGAGAAATCTACTTATTTTATGTAGAAAGAAAGAAAGAAATATTTTTATTTATAATACACATGCGTACAAAGTAGATAAAAGGTGCTTAAAAACAAAACAAATTGCTGTGTACTGTATAAATGGGTGCCAAGTATAAGCTACAGCAAATACTACTGTAGCGCTGGTATTCTAGTTGGCCCCAGTGATTGACGCCATACATATTATTTGTATACCTACAGGTATAAAAACCGGCCAAGTGCGAGTCGGACTCGCACATGAAGGGTTCCATAGCAGCAATTATTTCAGTTGATTAAATGAATGCAAATTGCGGTTTATGACGTATTAAAAAAAACTATTTGCTAGATCTCGTTCAAACCAATTTTCGCTGTTAGTTTACGTGGTAATGTACATCATATATTTTTTTTAATTTTATCATTCTCTTATTGTAGAAGTTAAAGGGGGGGGGGGGGGGACACCCAGTTTACCACTTTGGAAGTGTCTCTCGCGCAAACTATTCAGTTTAGAAAAAAATGATATTAGACCTCAATATCATTTTTGAAGACCTATCCATAGATACCCTACAAGTATGGTTACGATGAAAAAAAAATTTTTGAGTTTCAGTTCTATGTATGGCGACCCCTCAAAATAATTGTTCTTTTTCTATTTTAGTGTAAAAATCTTAATGCGGTTCACAGAATACATCTACTTACCAAGTTTCAGTAGTACAGCTCTCATAGTTTCGGAAAAAAGTGGCTGCGACATACGGACGGACAGACAGACAGACATGACGAATCTATAAGGGTTCCCTTTTTTGCCATTTGGCTACGGAACCCTAATAAAGAGTGAAAAGGAAATTAGGTACACTACAAACAATTACAAAAACAGAACACGTTATATACTATGAACAAGAATACTTACATTAAATAATCTTTAGTAGATAACTAACACATACATTATACGATACATTTAACAGTAATAAAATGTTAATAGAAAGAGAATTTAATGTAACTTGTGTATATTAATAATAATATCCTCCATATTTGCGCTCGGCCACCCTCAATGGAAACTAGGCGACTGCGCAGGACATGTTATAGGGGCAATCACTGGGGCACTTTCTATTCCATCACTCTCATGATCCGATGGGACGACTAACGACTCGACCGGAAAGAGTTCAGGTACAGTAGTGACGACTTTACGTGCGTTCTGAGGCACGGGGATATATTACCGCCAAATCCCAGGCTTGAGAAACTTTTTACGGAAAAATCCCAAAATCACTTTGGGATTTGACCCAAGACTTCTTTATCTGCAGTTGAACACATATATATCTACTATATAAAAATAAGTCGGGTTTTCCTTCCTGACGCTATAACTCCAGAACGCACGAACCGATTTCCACGGTTTTGTATTCGTTGGAAAGGTCTCCGTGAGGTTTATAGCAAAGAAAATTCAGGAAAAATTTCAACAGAAAAGCGGGAAAATCTTCTTTAACGCGAGTGAAACCGCGGGGCATAGCTAGTCTACTATATTAAAATAAGTCGGGTTTTCCTTCCTGACGATATAACTCCAGAACGCAAGAACCATTTTCAACGGTTTTGCATTAGTTGGAAAGATCTCGGGCTCCGTGAGGTTTATAGCAAAGAAAATTTATAAAATTTAACGCGGGTAACACCGCGGGGCACAGCTAGTTATATATAAGAAGAGCCCAGAAGTATAATATATAACATATATATTATACTTCTGGGCAACGGCTGCCTCGTTTGTCGATCGGTAGCATGGTTAACCGCAGCTAATGAAGCACGGGAACAAATCTCCGGTTAGGCCCTAATGTGTTAATGATATTTTTGTGGCAATAACAAAACATTCAGTAGTAACTCAAAGTCTGGAAGGCGGCAGTGGTAGGCCATGCGGTAAAGCTGCCAGTCCTGTGCCAAATCTGTTCTCGATCGTGTCAACTATTAATAATACTCCTGGGTTCTAGGCCACAGTAAGGATGGGCGTTACGAAACACCAACTATTCTTCATTAGTTGAAAATATGAGCATTCCCGTGGTCCCTATGGTCTACCGCGCTCGCTGACACTCACTGACATACACACAGAGGAAAACTTTAAGAGAGGTCTAACAGGATACAATTTATATATGACTTTTACGAGCTGTGCCCCGCGGTTTCACCCGCGTTAAACTTTATAAGTTATAGCCTATGTGTTATTCGGATTTATAAGCTATATTGCTACAAAGTTTCATAAAATCTGTTCCATAGTATTTGCGTGAAAAAGTAACAAACATCTATACTCACAAAAATTCTCATTGATAATATTAGTAGGAAGTAGAATTATTTCAGTTAAAGTTCCAAACTGGTTGTGCAGAATTGTTATTTAACCATTTCGATAAATGAACATTATAAATAAAAAACTAAGAGTTACAATAAGAATGGAAAATGGGAATAAATAGATAATAATATTTTATACAGATATATAATAATAGATAACTCCCCCATTTAACCTCATTTGGGGACATAATTTGCTATGGAAAATCCGACCGTGCAAGTAGTAGATTACTTTTTAAATTATTCGACCAAAAACGCCAAAACCGTCGCATGTCTCGACAACACGTCTGCATAATAAATAAATTCAGTTAGGGAATTAACACCGCATACATAAACCAGGGCTAAACAGAGCCCTGAATATGCAAATGAGGCATTAATTTCCTGTCCCGACCCTCGCGGCTGCCTTATAATTCATATCTGCCTTATAATTTATATCTCTGTCTTATCTATCGAGTTTGAATTAAATAAAACCAATTAGTGCAGTACTGCGGTATCACATCTGTCAGACAGAATCACAGATTGTTAATTGAATACATACATAGACTCACGCCTGTTTCCCAGAGGGGTAGGCAGAGACAACGGATTTACATTTGTCACGATCTTTGCACACGTCTTTTGCCTCGATTACTGTCATTATATTCTTCATACATGCACGCCGGTTTAGGGTACTTCTGACCTGTCCTTTCTTGAGAACGTCTCCGATTTGGTCAGAGAATGTTCGACGAGGTCTTCCTCTTCCGGTTGTTCCATTCACACAGGCCAGGTATACTTCTTTGGTCAATCTTCTTTCATTCATCCTTTCTAAATGGCAGCATTCTTTGCGTGAATATTGCGAGTTAACAACGTATAAATCTTAGTTTTCTCGTAAGTAATTGATCATTTACTTAAGTTTATTTCAATTACATATGGCGTCACACTAATAGTGAACAAAACCTGCGGAGATTAATTTACCTATGTAACTGTACAGACTATAGAACATTAATTTATAATTTTGTCACACGTGTTCTTACAAAGTGTCGCTGACCCATATACAATTTTCGTATTACATAAACTGGTTTGGTATAACTTTGCTTTCATTTAGCAAGTACAGAATGCCAAAACCCGCAAAGATACACGCCTTACAGAGTAAGTACCACGGCTTAGAATACCACTGACGTGAATGGAAAGATGTTGGATCACATCTTGATATTTAGACTACGCGATCCTCGCGATCGAGTATCCTACTGTAACTAGCCTGCAGTTTTGACTAGCTACTTGACAAAAATGTGACGAGCATTAAAAATTCACCTGTCATTTGTCGGCTGTTAATTCATTATTGATGTAGTAACAAGTGGGTTAGCTTAGCTACTTACCTAAAGTGACACCCATCCTTACATAAACTTAACCCAGATATTAAAAGCATCAGGACTTCACCTTTCAATAATCTGCAATCCCTTACAAAGTATATTCATTTTTATGGGACTAATTCCCTACTCTTACCCGCCACTGAAGCTCCAGTAAGTCAGGATCAACAGTGACACATGAAATGACTGAGGGGTGAAACTCAAGCAAGCCCGGGGAATCCCTTGCACTCTCTTGGATCTCGCAACAAAACTAATCAGAATGAAACAAGGAGTTGGAAGTACATACTTTTTTCCAACTCCTCGATTAATTTCGTTGCGAGATTAGAGCAAAGCGGGAGACAGAGTGATACAACGAGGCTAGATCCTCATAATACGAGAGAATTGCAACTTGAGAAGCCAGCTGCAAAAGCACCGAGGATAAAGTTTAAGGGTCCTATCGAGTGAACTGTTATACTTAGATTAATAGCAATAATTAAGATAGTAGATAGTGAAACAGCGGTATTTTGGTTAGCTCTAGGTGTTCAATTTATCGCTCCATCTTCGTTTAGGTCTATCCCGGCATCGATGACCGTAATCCACCTTTGCAAGCGGAGGTGAGTTGGTTCACCTTTGCGGGCCATACGTGCTACATGGCCCACGCCCACAACAAACGTGCTGTTTTTCAAGATTTCATTCTTGCCTTTGTGTTTCGCTCCTTCGCTCGTTTGTAACATCCTTGAGCTTCTGGCTACCACGATAAGCGGCCATAAGCAATGTGTAGATACGCTATTTAGCTTGGCTTAAGTAAGCCTACGTTCATAAGGGCGTTGAATTCGTTGGTGGGAGAATAATTACCTTGTGTAATAGAAATAAAGTCAAATTTACAATGTAGATAATATGTATATGTTGGAGTTGAATTTGACGTTATTTCCATGCTTTCAAGCTTTACCCCAAGCGCTTTATTACCCCTTAGATTATTGGCTACGTCTCCGATAAGCAACTATGTATATTATAAAGTCCGATTTGAAATGTACTATTATATAAGCCTAGGTTCAGACCCAGAAATCCATTATATTAATCGTGAAACAAGTAGTCTGATAAGCCTTTACACACGTTTTTTTTACAGCCTTCAAAATGTTTGATTCTAGGTATGGTTTAATGTCGATATTCGGGCACAAAGCAATAGAAGTTTGTGGCAACGGCAAGCGCTTGCGATGCATACGTCTAGCATCTGTAGACGCTTGGGGCTTAAGGCAGGTAGCCGGAGTTTAAAGAGGGCCTTATGGGTTTATGATTTCATTAGGATTTTTGTTGATGACAGCACACACCCCAATGACATCAGGCAACAAATTTTAATAATTAAATATTATAAATTAAAGCCAAATTATGTAGCAACGCATAAAACAATTATGAGATATGAAAAAATTGCTTGGGAATACGTAGATTTAATTCAACGCATTTAGGGTCTGTTCCACAATGTCCAGATAAAGTCCCAATTAGTTACTTGCAACTTATCTATCGAATAAAGACATCGTTTGCGTTTCATAATCCATAAATAGTACTAACTGGCAAATAAACTGCAAAGTAAACTATTGGCCAGATCAAGCTTCAGATAGCAAAATAACTGATGGATAACATATCTGTCAGATGTTATTCGATGCTTATTTCGGTGGTGTTTATTGTTAGAATAAAATGGTAAAATTTGATACTATTGAAGACGAAATTGATGTATTATTTGATCGTGAACCGCGCATAAATCCGACACCGCTAAGAAAAACACCACCGAAACACCGCAACAAACATTTGTTGACATAAACATTTGACGTCTATTTATTTGACTTTCGTACGTTTAATTTCACGCAAAAAAAAAACAATTTATCTATGTATTTTTATTTGATAAAATAATAGTTAGAAGATAAATTTGAAAATATTTATGCAAACCTGAAAATGCTAACCATAAAAAATTTGTAAAAAGATATTTTTAGGTGTGTTTATCATAAGAAATGTATTTATAGGTTGTCTGTTTCGTAAGACGGAACGACAAAATGCGACGTTGCCAAACCTACTTAGTAGTAACTGCCGAATAGCTATCTGGCAAATAATTTATCGGGAAGGTGGTGTTGAAACGCAATGTGTTTTATCCAGAACTTATATCTGTCAGTTATTTGGACGTTATTTGGTAGTTAGCTATCCGACACTTTATCTGGACATTGTGAAACAGACCCTTGGATAATAAAAGATTCTAATGAGATGTTAAGGTGTACCTGATTTAAAAATACCTACTGATTTTTCTGGCATTTTTTGTCAAACCAAAATTGTGTGATGGATCCACAACAAGTTTTACTTACTTAAGTAAGGAGAAATCCTATTCTTCACTTGAACTCGTACTTATTGCCCAATTGTGCAAAAAGGCTATGGAAAACTTCAATAACACGTTTAGAAATTCATTAATATTTTCAGCACAAGCCCAATCAGTTGACAACAAAAATTAATATAAAAATTAAAATTTAGTTCGTTAATCTACTTAAACTTGCCAAAAATCAGGTATTAGTTTTACATTATTTTATAAAAAGTTAGTTAATGATTCCAGCACTAATGGGTTCAAATCATCTATCGAACCGCTGCCTGGTATCCGGACCCGATCTCTAAAAAATATGTACACTTAAAAAATACTTAAATTTTAAATGAAGTTCGTTTTATAATAAGAAAAGAAAAGACTTTTCTGTCATAATGTTTTATCGCACTTAATATTGAATTTTCTTTGTTTTTTTTTTATATTTGTAATTATATTGTACCTATCGGTAAGCTTATACGGGCGGGATTGTTAAAATTGGGTCTTGTCAGCCTCTTAACAGTAAATAAAGAGCGGTGGGTGTTTAATGCCTATGGCTTGATTGACGTTTTTAAATAATATGCGATTGAAGCTTTACTAGGCGAAACAGCCCCGCTTTCGGCGAAACTATCCCTCTTTCGGCGAAACAGTCTCGCTTCGAAGTCGTGTATCCTGCTTACCGCAAACACTAGAAGGTTTCCCGTCCCGCTTTCACATATTTTAAGTCATTTAAAAATTATGGGGAAAATTTGAAGCAATTTAGTGTTACTTTCGATAAGTATATTTCGTCGTTTTCAAATCAAAATCTGCTATGTGCAAAAGTATGTTATATGAAGATGATATACATTCATTATTTACGAAGTGATAAATATTAATGTTCTGTAATACGAAAGTTTGGTTACTGAAAGTGCACGCAGTACATTTTGGTTTGAAAACTTAGATATGCAACCTCCTATACTGTAGATATTTTATAATTATATTCCATTAACGTATTTTAAATTATATAAATTTCAACAAAACTTCACCAGCTTACTGCCGTACTCAGAGACATGATTAATTGTTGCCATAAATAAAGTCTATTCTTTGTCTTTTCAATGTAATTTTATATTGGAACGGGTGAGCCTTTACCTCAGAGGCACCTCTCATAAGTCTGATGCTCCTTATAAAATGGTGTAGTAACAAACGGGTTAACGAGTATAAAAAACGAGTGACGACCCATTCTAAATATCTCCTCACGACGGTCACCGTAGCCTAGTTGGTAGTGCCCCTGCCTACGAAGCTGGTGGTCCTGAGTTCGAATCCCGGTAAGTGCAAATATTTGTGTGATGAGCACGAATATTTGTTTCTGAGTCATGGATGTTTTCTATGTATTTATCTATCTATATAAGTATGTATATCGTCGCCTGGTACCCATAGTACAAGCTTTGCTTAGTTTGGGGCTAGGATGATCTGTGTGACATTGTCCCGAGATATCTATCTACTACTTATTCTACTATCTTAAATAACCTACATATTACAAGCATCACGTTATTTCTGATCCGGTATGACATGGCAACCTTCAAAAAGCAAGCTTATTCCTTTCTTAATGCCTGCCAACGCACTTATGGCCCTCTATTGCGAGTGTCCATGGGCGGCGATGATAACTTGGCATCGGATGAACCGTTCGTTAGTTTACTTGCATTTAATAAAAATCAAGGCATTAATTCTGAGTTGTTGGCGGTCACTTATAAACATAGTGAGCCACTGGAACAGTGTCCACATGGGCGCCACTTTTTAATGTAATATTAATTTATTAGTGTAGTACTAACATAGTTAATAATAATAATAATATCCTGGGACATTTACTCACGGCAATCTGATCCCAAACTAAACAGAGCTACTATGGAAACCAGATAACTGATATACTACTTTCCTTTTGTAAATACATACTTGTATAGATAATTATACCCAGACTCGGGACAAACAGACATGTTCATGCACACAAATATCGGTCCTGGGTGGGAATCGAACCCACGTCCTCCGGCGTGAAAAGCAAGCATTTGCCAACCACGTCAACAGGCCCGTCGCGTTGTAAGCCACTCATAACATATTTCTAGGGATCTGAACCTAAAATAAATGTATTTTTATTATTATATACATATTGTTATAAAGCGATGTAGAAATAGGCGCTTTAAATAAATTAAATATGTCTCTGAATACGGCGTATAGTCTTCTTCAAACAAAGTTCGGCCTCTATTTTCGAGGTTTTTATGGTGTTACCTAATCTATACTGTCATGTTGTGTTGCCAGGTGCATGCTGAAAATGGTAACATAATTGCCCGCAACACTGAGAAGCTGTTAGCCGCGGGAGTGACTGCCCCTGTGGGACACCAGTTGTCTCGTGACGAAGAAGTGGAGGCAGAGGCCGTTAACCGCGCCTGTGTCATTGCTCACCAGGTCTGTACCATCTTTCAGCTTGCTTATTTACTCCGTTTGACTCACTGTCCCTCTCATTTAGTAGAGACACTCGAGACTTCGTACAAACTAAACTGCCCCATGTTGGGCGCCAATTGTAGGTCACCAAGTTTCTTTTATAGATAATTACACCCAGATTCAGAACAAACATACATGTTCACACAAATATCTGTCCGGGGTGGGAATTGATCCCACGACCTGCGGCGTGAAAAGCATGCATTTACTAACCACGCCAACTGGGGCTCTACCGGCTAAGTCGCCGAACATCGTTTTCGTGAAAGGCGTTCAAATAAATAAAGGTTAAAAATGACTTAATCAATCGTTAAATCGGCTTCCACATAAATAAATGGTCATGAGGTCATAAATGGTCCGGAATCGATTTTCAACGTTGAAGCCGATTTAACGATTCACGAATACGATGTTCGGCGACTTAGCCGGTAGAGCCCCTGGCCCGTCATATTACTATAAAGTTTCATCAAAATCCGCTCGGTAGTTTTTCCGTGAAAGAGTAAACAAACTTTTACAACAACTCTTTTTACAAACTTTTGCATTTATAATATTAGTAGGATGAAGTATAAGACTAAGGTCTCACTGGTAAGCAGTACTCACTATAACTTCGTTATTTCCAGGCCAATTCGCCTCTGTACGTGGTGCACATGATGTCCAAGAGCGCAGTCCGCGCGATGCAGTTGGCTCGCACTCGCCAGCGACAGCCTCTTTTTGGAGAGACCCTGGCGGCCACTGTTGGCACTGACGGTAAGCATAATATCCGACTGTAATTGTAAAGATTCGCAGTAGCAAGGGTACTCTAACTAGGTTCTAGGGGAAGGTCTTCACAATGAGAACACACGCATTAAACACCAATCACTTATTTTATTGAATAATAATAAACTAGTTTTTACAATGTAGGTATTCTTTTTAGCACTTCATTTTGGTAACTATTGACAAACATCACTCAAACATAAAATTATACTTTTTTATTAATTCAAATTCTATTCTAACTTTTAAATTTATATCCGGCTATTTTACTATAATGACCAGAATGAATGAATGAAAGATTTATTTGTCAGAGTACATAGAAGATGTTTATGTTTACGTAGGATCATCATATTCTACCGATTTTATCGGTGTACGAATTCACATTATTATTACTTGAAAATATTTAACATTACAGAGATAACATTACATTATCACATTAACTATTCATTACATAAATTATATTATCATACCCAATTAAGTTTAATGTCAATTGTTAATAAGGTCTCCTTTATGCTTTTGTCCATAAGAGACTTGTTTGCTATCTTTACAAAAGAGGTTTTATTCTATAGTAGCCAGGCCAGGTAAAATCATTACAAATATTATTAATTATTATCATTCTCTGACCCTATCGGAGATGTTCTCAACAAAGGTCATGTCCCTGTGTATATCTTGATATTAATTAATCTAAATCTTCTGTTTTTAGATAAAGGTTGAATTTCGAGTACCCTAAATGTCCATATTTGCAGGCACGCACTACCGCAACGCGTGTTTCCGCCACGCGGCCGCGCACGTGCTGTCGCCGCCGCTCCGCCCCGACCCCTCCACCCCGCAAGCCATGTGCGAGGCCTTAGCTGAGTAAGTACCTACCTAAGGCAACGAAAAGTTTAAATAGAATGGTGGAATATGAGTGGACTGTAACTAATTTTGATTTTAATTGACTATAATGTCGAACTGTGTATGTGATCAGGGTTAGCTATATATCAGGACTTATTTGGGCTTCGGTCAGATGGAACCTCAGCACTTTCGTAGTCCTGATTCGCCTTTTCCTGGGTCAGCAGCGATGATTGACGACACGTTTTTCTATATTATTCGTAATAGTAACACAGGCGAACACAATAATCTCTTATAGGTTTACTTAACACCCGCGCAAGCGCATCCGATCGTGGCGCGTGCGTACAGCTAAATGAGGTAAGGAGGGGGTAAGAGATCTGAGCGGTAAGGAATCACACACAACCAGCTATCTAACAACACCATAGAGTCTATACCTGGTTTGGCCGTGTGGTTTCCGACCGAGAAAGAATAATAAGGCCAACCCATATCATCTCGTGGATGCCGTAAATAGCGACTAAGGGATACACCGGGTAGTCGGTCAGCAGCGCCACCTGTGTACTAGCTACCACTTAACTGCGGTCCCCAACTAGCATATCAAGCTCGGTGACTACGGCAAATCCCTCCGAGTGGTAACGTTATAGTAAGGTTTGGTGGAGGCCTATGTCCAGCTGAGAACGATATTAGGCTGATAATGAGGATAGTACCTGGCTTTATAGATAGTAAAGATATCTGCAGACAACTATATTTTTATCATCACCATCATCATATCAGCCGAAAGACGTCCACTGCTGGACAAAGGCCTCCCCTGGACAAAGGCCTCCCCCATCGATCTCCACAATTGCCGGTCTTGCGCTATCCGTATCCAGCGATTTCCAGCGACCCGCTCAAGATCATCGGTCCATCTTGTAGGGGCCCTGCCCACGCTGCGTCTTCCGGTTCGTGGTCGCCACCCGAGAACTTTTCTACCCCAGCGGCCGTCGGCTCTACGAGCTATGTGCCCTGCCCATTGCCACTTCATCTCGGGAATTCTTACGGCTATGTCGGTTACTTTGGTTCGCCTGCAGATCTCAACATTTCTGATTCGATCGCGCAGGGAAACTCCAAGCCCTTTCCATTGCTCTTTGGGTGACCTTGAGCCGCCTGATAAGGCCCATAGTGAGCCATAGGCCCATATTTTTATCCAGAGATCTAATTCTAGATTATCTTGGTAAATGAAAAGGAATTATCCTCATCGACGTCATTGTTGTTTATAACGTGCAAGTCAGCCATAATGGTTTGCTCAATGTTAATTCGCTTATATAAGGGTGTTGGCTTAAGGGGATATAGGATCTTTCGGCCCTCATAAGCTAACTAACGCATGTTGTAAATATTGGCCAAATAACCACCAATATTGGTAAACTGTGGTGGCGCCGCTGGCTGGGCTAGTAGTAAGTATAGCAGTGAGACTACTGCAGCATAAGAACATTCCAATTTGTCCTTGTTTATTATCAAGAAGAAGAATATAATAATATAGTAGTTTGCTGCTTAAAGCTCTCCTCTTTTTGATGTTTGGTTCGTACCCTATAGCAACAAGGTGGTACAGACGCCAGCACATCCAGCTACCCTAATCTGTCAAATTTCTTTTATAGATTTTCAACTTTATTACATAAGCATAAGGTTCACTTTGACAGATTTGGGTAACTTGATGTGCTGGCGTCTGTAAATTATGACGGGTAAATTTTGCATCGTCTCGCAGCAGATATTATGCCATAATTACTTAGTTGCAGCGCGGGCGCTACAACTCAGTGAGCAATTTTGGCCGCCGCGCGCGCGCCCCTCACCTCGCGCGCCGCACTGGGACAGAGATTTTATTCGAAACAGCGTGTCTAGTTATACATATAAGTCAATGCCCATATATAATAAATTTTCTTCTCCCCAGTGACCATCTGCAGCTAATCGGCAGTGACAACTGCACATTCCACGAGAAAGACAAGGAGCTTGGCAAGGACAACTTCGCTAAAATACCCAACGGCGTGAACGGAGTGGAAGACCGCATGGCCATACTGTGGCAGAAGGCTGTTAACACTGGTAATTTATTTACGACTTTAAATTAAGAGAGATAGGGCACAACGTTGATAGTGGATAGAGGCTATAGCCTCTTTATATCATTCTGTCTCCCGCTTTGCTCTGGAGGGAAGTGGAACTATTCATTTCTAACTCCTTTATTCTTTCTGATTAAATTCGTTGCGGGATCCAAAAGACAGTTAAAGTCATTCCCCGGGATCTGTCTGAGCCTCACGGCTTAGTGTCATTTCATTGTGTGCCACTGTTGATCCTGGCTTACAGGAGTTGCAGTGGTGGGTAAGAGAGAGGGACAAGTCGAGATAAAAAAAAAATGCGTATAGGAATTCTTCCAAAATCTTGAAGTCACTCAAAACCAAAACTACTGTGAACTCGTCATAGGTATTTCATTCTTCTACAGCCTAAATAATCTCAAGTACCGATTATTCGTCTAGATTTGGAGAATCTTGGTTAACCCGTAATTGGCTAGTGTGTAAGTCTAATTTGTTAAAAAAAATATTCATAAGAATGTTCATATTGTATTGCACATATCAAAAATTCATATGGTATGCACAAGCTGTAGGTAAACCTGAAATTAATAAATAATTAAATATTCATATTCAAATTTCATGTGTTCCGTTAAAATAATACTTTTGTGTGGAATCGTAAATTTTTTAAACTACTGTGTAGTGCATGATTTGGCTGCTACTGAGGAACACTGCCAGAAAACTCAGTAGGAATCCTTTTTTTTATTTTTATTTTAAGATAACATTACATTGTACTTAAATGTGTTAATTTATCACTTCGCAAGTTGTTTTGTCACTTAATTATTCAGAAGTTTTGTAGTAAGCCCTGCTACACTATTTGGCTTTTAAACTTATTCTTATTTCTCTGATATCACTGGGAAGTTTGTTATAGCATCTTATACATTGACCTATAAAAAAGTTACTTTTTTCTGGAGACGGGTGATATGTAATACAAGGTTATGCAATACCGTTGCCATACCGTTGCCACGAGCAATGATACAACGCGCTGGACACTGCAGAATAAGCTAGAAAATCTTTAGGAGGAGCATCATTCATCATAACAGCCGAAAGATGTCCACTGCTGGACAAAGGCCCCCTAATGATCTCTACAATGGCCGGTCTTGCGCTAGCAAAAATTGTCAAATTATCTTTCGACCCGAGCCAAAATTTGAACACAGCACCTCACTATCTGGGGTATAATACCTCCGTGCCTCGGAGAGCCGTGCCGTATCGGTCCTCTACCTGATCTCTTTGCGGTCGAGTCGCTAGTCATCCCATCGGAACATGAGAGTGATGGAATAGAAAGTGCTACTGTGTTTGCGCGCACACTTGTGCACTATAATATGTCCCGCGCAGGTAGCTAGTCTCCATTAAGACCTGAGCCTGTAAAGCTGTCTGTCTTGTACCTGACCTCTATCCGGTCGTGTCGCTAGACGTTTCATCGGATTATGAGAGTGATGGAATAGAAAGTGCTACTACTACTACTGTGTTTGCGCACACACTTTTGCACTATAATATGTCCCGGGCAGATAGCTAGTCTCCATTGAGACTGGCCTTCTATATTCCTTGTAACCGAAAAACTGAAATGTATCGTTTAATTGCAGGTATAATGGACCCGTGCCGCTTCGTGGCGGTGACGAGCTCCAACGCGGCCAAGATCTTCAACGTGTGGCCCGCCAAGGGGCGCGTGGCCGTCAACAGCGACGCCGACCTCGTGGTGTGGGACCCGCGCCTCGAGCGGACCATCTCCGCCGCCACGCACAAGCAAGCTGTCGACTTCAACATCTTCGAGGCAAGCATCATCATCATCATTATCTTGTCCCCACTAATAATAATGACTGCACGTGTGGTGTAGCAGCTAAGGGCCTATGCAGATGTAGGCCATATTGTTTAAGCGCGCCGTCGACGCGCGTTTGTACCGATACTAACAAAAACAAACTGCTCTGTAGGATAAAAGCGCGCCGTCAATGCGCGTTTGTAGCGATACAAACAAAAACAAACTGCTGTGTAGGATAAAAGCGCGCCGTCAATGCGCGTTGTAGCGATACAAACAAAAACAAACTGCTCTGTAGGATAAAAGCGCGCCGTCAATGCGCGTTTGTACCGATACTAACAAAAACAAACTGCTCTGTAGGATAAAAGCGCGCCGTCAACGCGCGTTTGTACCGATACTAACAAAAACAAACTGCTCTGTAGGATAAAAGCGCGCCGTCGACGCGCGTTTGTAGCGATACAAACAAAAACAAACTGCTGTGTAGGATAAAAGCGCGCCGTCGACGCGCGTTTGTAGCGATACTAACAAAAACAAACTGCTCTGTAGGATAAAAGCGCGCCGTCGACGCGCGTTTGTAGCGATACAAACAAAAACAAACTGCTGTGTAGGATAAAAGCGCGCCGTCGACGCGCGTTTGTAGCGATACTAACAAAAACAAACTGCTCTGTAGGATAAAAGCGCGCCGTCGACGCGCGTTTGTAGCGATACAAACAAAAACAAACTGCTGTGTAGGATTAAAGCGCGCCGTCGACGCGCGTTTGTAGCGATACTAACAAAAACAAACTGCTCTGTAGGATAAAAGCGCGCCGTCGACGCGCGTTTGTAGCGATACAAACAAAAACAAACTGCTGTGTAGGATAAAAGCGCGCCGTCGACGCGCGTTTGTAGCGATACTAACAAAAACAAACTGCTCTGTAGGATAAAAGCGCGCCGTCGACGCGCGTTTGTAGCGATACAAACAAAAACAAACTGCTGTGTAGGATTAAAGCGCGCCGTCGACGCGCGTTTGTAGCGATACTAACAAAAACAAACTGCTCTGTAGGATAAAAGCGCGCCGTCGACGCGCGTTTGTAGCGATACAAACAAAAACAAACTGCTGTGTAGGATAAAAGCGCGCCGTCGACGCGCGTTTGTAGCGATACTAACAAAAACAAACTGCTCTGTAGGATAAAAGCGCGCCGTCGACGCGCGTTTGTAGCGATACAAACAAAAACAAACTGCTGTGTAGGATAGAAGCGCGCCGTCGATGCGCGTTTCTAAAGAGCGCGTCGAAGGCGCGTGTATAAAACGTGGTGTGCATAGGCCCTAAGACAATCGCCTCGTCGCTTGGTGTCTTTGGTTCGAATCCCGCGCCGGACAAACCCACAAATAGTTGTTCAGAGTCTGGATGTAATTTGTGTCCGTCTAATTATATGTTTGTAAAGTACCCCGTGACAAAGGGATTAGTATACCGAGTGCGAGCGTTGTCTTAAAAAATATATATGCTAGTAGGTATGGTTACCGCACTTAGTCCCGATGTGGACTATTTGTACGTGGCAGCCTTCTCCCCATCCAGCCCACCTCCCTCCAGAAGCATATCAGGTCTCCTAAACTTCTCAGGGCATCCGTAAGAGTTCCTGATGATCCCTGGGTTTCCTTCCGTATTTTTGTGATGCCTTTGCACTCGAGTAGCACGTGCGCTAGGCAAGCATTTTAATATAGCTGGTAGATTATAAGAAATAAATAATGTTTCATTTATTTATTTTTTATAATTTTCCTACTTTTTTGACATATTTAATTACGTACTGTGGTACAAAACATAATGTGAATGTGAAATGTAAATATTTAAGTACAGACGCCAGCACTTCAAGCTACCCCAATCTGTCAAATTTCCTCAATTGAAAGTGAACCTTATGCATAAGTGATAAAGTTGAAAATCTATAAAAGAAATTTGACAGATAGCTTGATGTGCTGGCGTCTATATCTACCTCACATAGTATATGAAGTTTATTATTTCTTATTAAAAATATTAATATATACTTAATATCGCTTTGAAAAAATAAACACGCTTGCTGTTCATATATTTACATAGTGGATAGCTGTAATTGACCTTTTTTTATGTAATGGGTATAGTAATTTCATGTGTAACGGATGTTGTTATGCCAAATAAATTAATACAATAAAATGTCGTCCACCTAGGTAGCTAGAGAAAGCCGCAGGTTAACTAGGGTAGGCTCCTCAGCAGCGACGATCACTTGGGCCCCTTAACGCGTCATCGGTGATCCCGTGCAACTGATCACACCCTCTCTTAGAATTCTGTCCTTTTGCTTCAGCGGCCCCCTGAGCTGTGGCCCGAACCCTAAAAGGGTGGCCTCGGGTATTAGTCGTTTAATTTAAGCTACATATATGATAAAACAGACCGCACGGACGGACTAATTAATTTTTTGTAATTTTTATACTGTATTTGACTATGTTTATGAACTGCATTGTGAACTTGACAAGTACAAGTGTATGTTAATACCCAAGTGCTGAATAAATTTCATTATTTTATTATGCTAGGACCTCCTAAACTTATAAATTAGCTGTCAATAAAAAGTAAAACGAACCGCAGCGTAGGCAGGCCTCTTACAAGACCGACGATCTTGTAAGCGTCGCTGGAAGCCGCTGGATGCGCAAGACCGGTAATATCTGCATATCTTTGGGAGCGGTCTTTTCCAACTATGGACATTTTTCCGTTGACATGATGATGAAAGAGTAGAGGCGCTCACAGCCAGTTTCTTTCACCGGCCTGTAAGTGATCATCGAGGTTAAACCATAGATGGGTGACCGCCAATGTGTTTTAATTTCTGAGCGTCTCGGTCCTTCGGAGGGCTCGTTAAGTTGTCGGTCCCGGCCGCTTTCATTAGACGAACGTCTTTAAGCCATGTCAGAGGCTACTAGCTAGAACATTTCTGACTCTGAAGTTAGTGTCAGTAGTAATAGACGGGTAAACCCGCTTCTTATCATCACACTTTCTTTATAAGGGACAGCAGTTTAGTGACAGGTGTCTTCATGACGCTCGTAATATTTGGGTTAAGTCAGATAATTCAAGGCATGATAATATGTGTGGCTAACGTCTTACGGCTATACGGTATTTATGATTTTGACTGCCTCGTTGGTCTAGCGGTAGCGTGTTCAACCGCAGATAATGAGGTCCTGGGTTCAAATCCCGGGTCGGGCCAAAAAGTGATTTTGGGATTTTTCCGTAAAAAGAAATTTCTCATTATCAGCCCGAGGTCTGGAAGTTGGCGGTATTACACCCCCGTGCCTCGGAGAGCACTTAAAGCAGTCGGTCCTGTACCTGCATGAACTCTTTCCGGTCGTGTCGCTAGGCGTCCCATCGGATCATGAGAGTGATGGAATAGAAAGTGCCCCTGTGTTTGCGCACACACTTGTGCACTATAATATGTCCTGCGCAATTGGCTAGTCTCCATTAAGACTGGCCGCCGTGGCCGAAATTCGGTCGGGAGGATATCATTTATTATTTATCGTATGGGAAGTGGTTACCCTAGTGTCAGAGTTGTAGTAGCCCAGTAGGCCTCCGACATGGCTTAACGATTGTTGTCTAATGACTACAACCGGGACCGACAGCTTACCGTGCCCTCCGAAGCACAGAGACGCTCAGAAATTAAACCACTTTGGCGGTCACCCATCTATGGACTGACCTAGTTGCTTTACTTCGCCGATCACTTACGGACCGGTGAGAGCATCTAGCTATGATGATGCCTATGCTATGACTACGGTGACCGCTTACAATTAGATGGTTCAAAGCTAATTAGCCGTGTTTATAGTATAAGAAAACGAAGCGTTTATAATTGAATAATGTTTTATATTGTTGTAAATAATCTAATTATTTGTACGGCAGGGTCAGAACGTGGTGGGCAGCCCTCAGTACGTGATCGTGAACGGACGCGTCTGCCTCGACGACGGAGAGTTGCGAGTTGCCGAAGGTACGTAGTTCCTTTTTTCCAACCATAATGTGTTGAGCGTTTCTCCGCGTATGATCAAATTAGCAATTGGACTAATTCATGAAAATCGCAATTCGTTATAATAGCAAGACATCAAAATGGCTAACCGTCAAAATAGCAAATCGGTATAATAACAAAACGTCAAAATAGCAAACGATTTTAACAGCAAAACGTCAAAATTGTTAACCGTCGTAATAGTAAACCGTCAAAATAGCAAATCGTTATAATAGCAAAACGTCAAAATAGCAAACGATTTTAACAGCTAAACGTCAAAATGGTTAACCGTCGTAATAGTAAACCGTCAAAATAGCAAACGTTATAATAGCAAAACGTCAAAATAGCAAACCGTCAAAATTGCAAACCGTCAAAATAGCAAATAGTTATAATAGCAAAACGTCAAAATAGCTAACCGTCAAAATAGCAAAATGTCCAAATAGCAAATCACTATAATGTGTATGCTAGTTGTTGCTCATGACTTTTCATTATTTTTGAAGTAAAACATATTTATGCCCGCCTTAGTTGGGAATGAATGTCGAGAGCGTAACCAAAACTGTGATCCGGCGAGGCGATCGGAAGTTGGAGAGGGAGATATAAGTTAGTGAAGTTAGAAAATACGTTTCGTTTATTACTGTAGGCAAGATAGAGATGTACTAAGTTTTATTTCAGTCGTAACAATTTTTTTTTTTTTCTATAATAGGTACTTAGTTTTTGCAAAAATATTCCAAATAAAGTAGTCGTAAACGATCCAACGTGAAGTAAAACATTTGACCGATTGTGTCCAAGACTGTTCGCTATTTGACCGTTAGCTATTAGAAACTTATATGAATTTGACCATTTGCGGTATAGGTCGATCGCAATAACGGTTTTATTCGTAACGGTCGAATTCGCAATCGATCGAGTGACTGTACTCGATCGATTGCGAATTCGACCATACGCGACGAAAGTTTTGCTGCATTAAATACTCGGGATTGTCAACCATGGAGTGGATCAAACGAAGCACGACGAGTATTGTACCATTATCTATAAAAACAGCAAAAAAAAACACGTTTGTTGTATGGCTGGCCGCTTCTTTTTAGTCTTTGTTGTTATAGCGGCAACATTAGAACTGCGAAACTATTACGGTTCATGATATACAACTTGGTGTCTGACGGACAGGCAGCAGCGTCTTACTAATAGGTCATCCCGTTTTACTATTTCGGCACCGATCCCTAATTACTGATAATAATAATGTCCTGCTAGCCGAATTTCGGCCACGGCGGCCACTCTCAATAGAGATTAGCCATCTGCGCGGAACATATTAAAGTGCTCAAGTGTGTGCGCAAACACAGGAGCACTTTCTATTCCATCACTCTTATGATCCAATGGGACGCCTAGCGACACGACCGGAAAGAGGTCAGAACCGACGGCTTTACGTGATAATACTACGTTTCTGTCACATAACAGATTATAGTGGCAAGGCTTCAAGAACTCTAGCCTCTAGATTAATTGAGCAATCTTATTCTGGGCCTGTTGGCGTGGTTGATAAATCGCTGCATTTCACGCAGGAGGTCGTGGGTTCGATTCCCACCCGGGACAAATATTTGTGTGCATGAACATGTCTGTTTGTCCTGAGTCTGGGTGTAAATTATCTATATAAGTATGTATTTACAAAAGAAAAAAATAGTATATCACGTCACCGTAGCCTAGTTGGTAGTGCTCCTGCCTACTAAGCTGGTGGTCCTGGGTTCGAATCCCGGAAAGTGCAAATATTTGTGTGATGAGCACGACTATTTTTTTCTGAGTCATGGATGTTTTCTATGTATTTAAGTATTTATCTATCTATATAAGTATGTATATCGTCGCCTGGTACAAGCTTTGCTTAGTTTGGGGCTAGGATGATCTGTATGAAATTGTCCCTAGATATCAGTTATCTGCTCTGCTTAGTTTGGGATCAGATGACCGTGTGTGAATAATGTTCCAGGACATTATTATTATTATTCTGAACCTTGATTTGTGAATCTACTCCAGGGTATGTGGATACTGCTATCTTATCGATATTTTTGCCTGTGCTTTAGGATTCGGCAGGTTCTTGAAGATGGCCGTGGACAGTCCGCACGTGTACCCAACGGAGCAGCACGCTGAGCGTGAGCCCGAGTTCAGGGACACCGTGGCACGAGTCACTAACGGCACCCCCTCTCCCGGCAACCTTGGTGGTGAGTAGAGATGTAAAATAACTGAATATGATTAGTCACAACTGTCATAAACCTTAAATGACTGGTCATTCACTGTCAAATTCAGTCAATTTGACTCAAATATTATTGTCTATTCTCGACTACCACCCAAGTATTTATTTATTTAGGTACCCAATTTATATGCAAGTTTAAATGAAGCAACGTTTTATTTTCTATTATTTCATGAGAGGACCAGACGACATCAAAGACGATGCGCGAGGCGATGCAACGTTGCCATTTTGTCTTAAATGCACGCATGATTAGAAATGTAAAATGATTAACACTATATAATAATACCATAAGTCATAAAAACCATTTATCAACGACAAAAACTTAAAAGGTACTAAAATATTACTGAAATCAAATTGACTGAAGATGACCGTGTGTGAATAATGTCCCAGGATATTATTATTATTTTGAACCTTTATTTGTGAATCTACACCAGGGTATGTGGAAACTGTAGTCTTATCGATATTTTTGCGGGTCGCTGGAAATCGCTGGATGCGGATAGCGCAAGAGCGGCAATTGTGGAGATCTTTGTGGGAGGCCTTTGTCCAGCAGTGGACGTCTTTCGGCTGATATGATGATGACCGTTTTTGACAGTTAATGACCATTTTTGACCAATTTGACCGTAAATGACAGTCAGTCTAATTCAGTCACTTTAGTCGTTTTCAACACTAGTGGTGAGTGTTACACGAAAAGTTACAATAAAACCGGTACTGTAGTTTTTGAGTGTTGCTCTGGTATTAATAGCCGCATAGTATCTGAAAGAATTAGATTTTTTGCATGTTTGTAGTCTATACATATAATAAAATCGTAGGAAAGTCAAAACTGTACATAGAATATTTTTTGACAAGGATACTTGGGGCGTGATCTACAATCGATATTGAGGCCAAAATATAGTTTTTAGAATTTTTGTCTTGTTGTCTGTATGTATGTCCGGGCTAAACTCAAAAAGTTACAACTTATATTCACACTATTATCATGATAATCAGTAATGTTAACTACGTAAATCACACAACTCATACAATATTTTAGCTTCATAAATATGTTGCCTTACTTTGAGAATTCTTGCACTTAAAGAATACTGTATTATCAGCTTGTAACATATAGTGTTACAATTTATGAAAAAAAAATCAGAAATCCCTAAGAAAATCGCAATAATGTAACCCAAGGTATGAAATATTTGCTTATAAAAGTAATTATTTGACGGAAAATACTAAGAATAAGTAAGAAAGAAGATTGACAAAAGAAGTATACCTGGCCTGTGTGAATGGGACAACCGGAAGGGGAAGACCTCGTCGAACATTCTCTGACCAAATTAGAGATGTTCTCAAGAAATGCCAGGTCAGAAGTACCCTAAACCAGCGAGCATGTATGAAGAATATAATGGCAGTAATCGAGGCAATAGAAGTATGCAAAGATCATGACAAATAGAAATCCGTTATCACTGCCTACCCCTCTGGGAAACAGGCGTGAGTCTATGTATGTATGTATGTAAATACTAATTGGTCCTACTATATATATATATATATAACCGAGTGAAGCCAGAGTGGGTCACTAATTTCTAAAACCCTATTAAATCCGCAAATTTGGAAATTAATAAAACTTTTTATACACATGGATTCTCTAAACTAATTGTTTGCTCTCAGATCTGGAATTCCTGAACAAGAGTGTGGAAGGTCTGTCGGTGTCGGGCTGCAGCACGCCCACGGGCCGCAAGATGCGGGAGCCGGGCCAGAGGAATCTGCAGACTTCCACCTTCTCCATTAGCAGTAAGTATAAATATACGTTATATTGACTTGTTGGCTTAGCAGACCCTGAGCGGACTCTTCAGCATCATCATTGTGATGTGATGTGCTCCCGATCGAATTTCGCCCACGGCGGCCAGTCTTAATGGAGACTAGCCAATTGCGCAGGACATATTATAGTGCACAAGTGTGTGCGCAAACACAGGGGCACTTTCTATTCCATCACTCTCATGATCCGATGCGACGCCTAGCGACACGACCGGAAAGAGTTCAGGTACAGGACCGACGGCTTTACGTACTCTCCGAGGCACGGGGGTGTAATAACCACCAACTTCCAGACTTCGGGCTGATACTGAGAAATTTCTTTTTACGGAAAAATCCCAAAATCACTTTTTGGCCCGACCTGGGATTTGAACCCAGGACCTCATTATCTGCGGTTAAACACGCTACCGCTAGACCAACGAGGCAGTAAATCATCATTATATCAGCTAAAAGACGTCCACTGCTGGACAAAGGCCTCCCTCCAAGGCTCTCCAGAACGATTGTAAGCTCATCGGTACACATGGTGGGGGTCTATTATGGCTTATTAACTTTCCCTAGCTTATATATTTATGATTATAGTTATTGTATAGTATATCAGTTATTGGATTTGCATGGTACAAGCTCTGCTTAGTTAGGTATTTATTTTTCTTTTATTTTTTTATTAATTTCATTTAACACACAGTTTAGTATCTTTAATAATGTCGTTTGAGATTAATGCCCCTGTATATTATTATTATTCTGTACTCTGGAAGAGATCACTTTTAGTGATAAGGCCGCCAATTGCAAAAATAATGTTCTATGCATACTGTACTCTGTATATTCTTTATGCAATAAAGTGTACTTCTTCTTCTTCTTCTCTTTTTAACGAAAAGTATATAACTAAGTTTCAGACATCTTTAATATGTCTTGTATAAATTTAAGTGCGGGTGGGAAACAAACCCACTAGGGTTATCACGCCCCATGTGCTTTAACCGGTCCGGCATAACACTGTGGTATTCTGACTCGAATTTATACAAGCTGTTCGAATAACACAATGAAGACCCTTAACGCCATCTTACGGAAATCTCCACGACTAAGAGGGCTGGTACGCCAATATCTAGATTGGACTATTACATATAGATGGCGCTTTAAAAGGAAAACATTTATGAATAATTCTTAAATCAGTTTTTATAATTAACAATGATTTCATTTTTATGGTATGGTATTAACTAGGTTTATGTTTAAAAACAGAAAAAGAGCAGGTTATAGTCATACTTTATGTTTCGTACCAACGAAAATAGCATTAATGCATTGAAATATATTCTGTAGAGCCCAATCATATACAACGAACTACCAAAACACTCAGAGATAATGAAATAATAAATATCTTGTGCCTCCGCTATGACAACCAGACAACAGATAAACATACTTACATATTTCTAAATATTATAGTTAAATTACATCCAGAACAGATATTGATTTGTATATTAACTTTTAGTTGCTCAAAATTCCGCTCGCCTAGTCGCCAAAACTTCGAAACTTTGGGGGCACTCCTACTATCTACAAATAAAACCCGCTTAAGTGTCTTCAATGAGCGGCCACATATTGACCATACGTTATAAATATGACGGCGCAGCCGTGGCGCTACCAACAGAACTGCATAGACAAGAGTGATAGGTCGGTGTCACTCTGGTGGAACGTCGAACGGGCGGCCATCTTGACGTCACTATTGCTTGGAGACGTTGTAGTGGTCGCATATTATCGACGGATCGCCGTAATTGAAATTAAAATCTAACTTAATTAGTGATTTGATGACGCATTAAGCATAGTTGATTGATTTTGCTGAATAATTAATTGCTAAGGAAGTGAAGTCCGCTTATATATTTAAATTAACTGCCTGCATAACCTCACCTAATAATAAATGATGAATTAGGAAAATAGTGTTCCAGGCAGGCCTCCGTGTACCCCAGACGCGTCATTAAATACATACATATTATAATTAAATTTTTATTATAACTTACACCCAGAATAACAAGGAATCATACTTATCACACAAATGTTTTCCCATTACAGAAGAGGTCGAAGGCCTTGATACGAAGACTTCGGTGCGCGTCAGGAACCCACCAGGCGGCAAATCTTCTGGACTGTGGTAAGAACCAGGTTCACCAAGAACCGGGTTCTGCCAGGAACCGGGTCCCCAAGAGAACCAGGTTCTACAAGAACCGGCTGTACCGGTAGCTTGCGGCAATGAGTACCTTCTACTTGTGAATCGTTATTTTAAATTATATTTGTTGTTAATTTTAATAACGCGATTTTGCAGGTTTTTATCTTGAATGCCTTCTACACCAAACTGCCCCCCCCCCCCCCCCCCATTTTTATAATATTCTGCTCATATATGCTGTGCATGGGTGTATAGAGTGAGCTTAGACTGGAATCACTTCCCTAATAATAGAACAATTATTTATTATTAACTGTGTAGGTGAATAAAAGTTTTATGTGCACAAAATAATAATCCGTATTTCGGTATGAATATTAACAAAACAATACTAAGATACACATTCTAGGAAAACGGCGGCGCGCAAAGAGCGCATCTGTTTTTTTTCAGCGCTTCTTAGCGTAGTAAAGTCATTACTTCGGATTTCGGAGACAACAGAAAGTTTCAGGTCGAAATTTGTACGTAACGCGAAGTCTAAAGCTATATTAAGGTCGTTAATTTTTAATAATTAAGGCAATAATTGATCTCCAATTCCAAATTTATACACTACAATGTACATTTGAAGTGCAATTATTGCGCAAAAGTCGCTATCTAAATATCCCTCGGTTATAAGGCGATGGGGATCCATCAATCTCATTATTTTCTTTCTATGTAACCTTTGACAAGTAGAAGGCATGGCTTGGGGCAGCTGAGAACCAATTTCGTTCGTAACCCAAAGCTTCTAGCAATAGTTAAGTTAGACTGTTAATAGGACATGACATAATGACATGATAACGGTTTTATTCTATATGTTATTTATTCAGTGTAGACTGTGCGGGTGGATATACTTGCAATTTATAGTAACTTTTAAAAAATAACTCGTAAATTTGATCCTCCGGTGGGTACTGTTAACTTAATGATTAGAACGCCTACCCTGGATTGGTCGGCGATACAAACTCAATACCGGGCGGGCGATTAAATTTGTGATTTCCTAATTTTATACTTCTGGTACTCTGGTACTCTGGTTCCTAATTTTATACTTACTGGTATCAACTTATAATCATCATCAGGCTGATGTCCAGCAGTGGTCACTGCTGGACATCAGCCTCCCCTAAAGAATTCAAAAAATGGAATTGTATGGACTTTGGAGTAATTTTGGAATTTGCCGTGAAATTTTTAAATCGTCAATTAGATTCATAAGGCATCTAACACCTAGCATTTGCCATTTTACAAAGAAATGAGCCAGCTAAAACCGTGTAGTTCCTGGCCCAGAAAGAATAACAGGGCTAACCCATTACATCCCGTGGGTGTCATAGTCGGTCAGCAGCGCCACCTGTGTACTGGCTACCGTCTAACTGCGGTCACCAACTCACATGCCAAGCGCGGTGACTACGGCAAACCCCTCCAAATGGCAACGTTGTGGAATCCTGTGGGGGCGGCCTATGTCCAGTAGTGGACGATATCAAGGTGATGATGATGAAAGTCTTTGATGAAATTATGATGAAAACTGGCTGGCAAAGTAAATGTGCCGACCACGCCACGGTCATGAACACACAGTAACTATAAATTGCAACGTATATACGCCCATAAAACCAATAGCATGAAAATTCAATTAGGAAAATGTTATACGTTTTGTATCGTAGACAATATTATTGGATTTTATTGTTTGTTACCTTTTGTATTTCGTAATAGACCGATGATTATGCTCGTGTAATTATTATTATTGAATTTGTATACACTTGTTTGAATAAACAATTGAATCAACGCTCTTTTGAGCTATGTTTTTAGCTTTACGATAAGGAGTAAACGAGATAACAATATATTGTTGTTCCTTACACAGGCTATTCCTACAACGTGTGTAGATTGACGTAAAGTTGACGCAAAACGCAACTAATGGTGAAGTAGATTGATTAACTTGATTAAAACTCTGATATGACGGAATCGTTCTCTTAACTTTTGAGAGAATGGATAAGCTTGATTTTTGATTGAACAAAAAAAAGTGAACGGTAATTTTTGACAATTGTAGTTGTTTTTATTGTTTATTCAAACAAATTAAGGACCTGAATTCATATTAAATGTTAGATTATGTTTAACAAGTAATTCTTAGGGTTTCCACAAATTTTTAAAAACATTTTTTACAAGGAAGCAATTTTTCAAGTGACTTTTATATGACTCACTGTTTAGCGTAGTGTTATCAACATTAGGACTAATTTCTAATGATAATTGAATTAAATTATTGTTTAACTATTGTGCATTTATATTGTTCGTATAAATTCATTTTGCATTATAAATTATAATTAAAATTAAGATGTTAATCATCTCGAATATTATTGTTTTGAATTTGTCAGTAACATTTTTCACACCTCGTTTTTTTATCCATATAGATGCAAGTTTTTAGTTCAGTTTTCGTTATTGAATCACGTTGTTTAATGTATCTTCATTTATATAGGGTAATTTTTAAAACACCAACAACCACGCAAGACTAGATTGCTAACGTCAAAAGCAACCACTTTTGTTTTACAAGTTCGAACATAAATCAATATTTGAAAAAAAAAATATTTATAAAGTTTTCGTCGTACTAACGTGACATTTGTAAGTCTATGTTTCAAGGACGATGCGTGAATGACGCTAAGCTCGCGCGTGTGTGCGCGTCTTTGCGATGCTCGTAGAGTTATAAACATTCAAACGTGAAATTAAATTAATACTTATTTTGATGTGAAACATCTATAGCCGCACGTAAAACAGATTTCTGACGTGGCGACGCATGCCGTGACGCATGCGCAATCGACTTTTTATTTTATCATTATGACATATTTAGTTCCTATCACAATATGTTCTTTTCTGCATATTACTTTTACAAAATAATGTCGATGTTTCACATCTGCCAGGCGTCCCGTGACGGCTCACATTTTTTGTATGAAAATAAAATCTAACAAATAATCAAAAGTTCTAGAACAAAAGTTGTTCTTTATGGTGTTAACTATTTAGTCCTGCGAGATTGTTGGTGTTTTAAAAGTGACCCTATATATACTGTTCATAATTCGGCTAACACTTCATAAATATCATCTAATTTTAGTTTGAAGTGAGAATGGAACTGCGAAGACAGTTGAGTGTTATATGCTTCTTGTGATGTCTTAATCTTATTATAAGTTAGTTTTAGGTATTATCACTACATAATATAAAGTTAAATCGCCTGCCGCATGTATGTCTCTGTGAGCGTTGTTCTCGAGAACTTCTGAATGCGATTTTCACTCATGCATTGCTTGATTACCGGTAAAAGTTTTGTATATGATAAAACAATGCGCGGGCGAAAGCTAGCCCTCTTACTTAAAAAAATATGAGATACTGATTAGCTTAAGAACTGTTTTGTCTCAATGATGTTTCTTCTTTATCAATGTTGACACCAATAAGAATACAGGTTGTAATAAAAATAGTAGACGCAACATAAGGAGCTCAATTTGCGAATGGAACTGACTAATTTGACTTCACTTCACACTTCGTGTCCTGGTCCGATTCTCGCGCTGGACAGCTATTTGTGTGACACAAAAATAGTTGTTCTGAGTCTGGATGTACTTTGTGTCCGTCGATTATATGTTTGTACCCAGCGACACAGGGATTAATTTCCATAGTGCCGGCGTCGTGTTTAAAAAAGTTAAAATGATATGTCGATCAGCTAAAGCAATATGCCAAAAAAATAAAAGATTTATTTATTTTGTTTAGTCTCATGGGTAGGTTGCACTCCTTAATTGCATTACTATTTATATTACACGTTATAAAAAGTGTAAGATAAGTTGAGGGGCTTAATTTGCTTATGAACAACGTGTAACACATTTAATTACATTTATTTTATGGTTAGATGACGCTTACGTCCACTATTTATGTTACTGTTACATCTTGTATATCATCCAACATGGAAGTTGTCATGGAAAGATGGGCAGACAAGCAAATTTGGTATGGAATACTTAAATGGTATAGAGCTAACGTCTCTCAAGCTGCTCAATGTCTCGAATGTTCTATAAGTAAGAGGGTAGTTGTTATTATTGTACACTTAACACCACTTAAGTTTCACTTAGGCTTTCTTTAATACTTATTCGACATAAAAACAAATCGACATTTATAAAATCATGATTAAGAATTGGTTTTATTTCAATGATAAAAATAATGCCAAAGTATATCTTAATTGAGAAGGTTTTTAAATTTAAATAATGTCCAGTACATTTAGTTATTTAGTTCATTGAAAAGTAATATTGTAAATGTGAAGTGATTGGCCAAAGTACTTGTAATGTCGCGGTACAAACCTAACTCCTTCATTTCCCAGTAACTAGTCTTGCATCTGTGTCACAATTTTTATTGCGTTTTACATTATTTCTAAATGTATATTCTCTATTATGCATTGTCACAAATAAACAATGTAATCTCAGTTTGTGTCTTGTTATTTCACCTTATTTATATTCCTTTTAAATCTAGCAGGGCCTCAAATATATTATTCTACACTGTAAATGATCATATTAACGACAATAACGCTTGGTCGCTTAGCTGAACACAGGGAACATCACATTTTTCCATTAAGGACATTCTGTATACTTAAATTATTATATTGTATTAGAAATAATTAACTCCTAAAATGATGGTGACAACGCTATAACAAATTAACTTAATCGCTATATTAAATTAATCTTGAACATGTCAAACGCTGTTCGGCCAAAGGATGCTAACGACTATACTATTAACAACCCCGTTGATATTTCGTTATGGTTGCATTGTGTGTTATTACTTGAGGTAGCGATCTGGGTCAGGTCCTTTCCTCCCCTCTAATATGGTGAAGGAGACGAGGGCTCAAAATACTCTTAAACGGTTGGTTGCGATAACTGGTGAACATGCTATCATGCCATATACTTAAATATTTTTCGTCGATGGAATAATCTCACTCTATAGAATTCCATGTTATATTACAGCGGCTCCCTGAGCTGTGGTCAAAACCCCACAAGGGTGTTGTCAGGTATTCGCTAAAATTAAACTTCTGGTTAAGAGCCTTCTGCGTTCGCCGACCTTTGGGTGTTTTCAATTGAATAATATAGCAGCAATTTCATAAATATGTAGTAGCAATAAAACTTGTGGAGATCTTTGGGGGAGGCCTTTGTCCAGCAGTGGACGTGTTTCGATGATGAATAAAACTTGATTTATTTAAGGATTTCTCAACATCTTTAAGACAGAGCGCAGTGACGGAATTGTTCTAAAATCGATTTTTTTTTATAAATAAAAATAAAATATATATATATATATACATGGGGGTTATTCGGATACTCATCATAAAGTATCTAAATTTTGCGTTAGAACGTCAACTCCTCGGTCAGCTGTATAAGGTGAGATATGAGGTAAGAACTACCTTTCAAACTAAGAATATTACCGAAGCGATAAAGCTTATTTGGAGGGGCAAGTCCCCGGGACATGATGGACTCAGCATTGAGCATCTGCAGCATGCTGGGCAACATATTGCGAGGGTCTTGACTATGTTCTTCTCGAAAACAGTGGTAGTGCCTGTAGTGAAAAATAAAACGGGTGATCTTACTGATAAGAGTAACTACAGGCCTATTTCTCTTGCCACTATCGCAGCCAAAGTGTTTGGCGGTTTGCTAAATGTGCAGCACAACATTTATGTAAAATTGTATGACAACCGGTTTCGTCCGCGACTGTTCACTGAAAGTACTATACTGTGCCTGAAGCATACCGTCAGATACTACGCCGATCGGAAAACACCCGTGTATGCGTGATTCCTTGACTTGTCCAAAGCTTTTGACATGGTAGTATATGACCTGCTGTGGAATAAGCTGAGGGACATAGGACTACCACATGAACTAATCAGTGTGTTCCAGTACTGGTATTCGCATCAGTCCTATAGTGATAGATGGGCGGGGACAATGTCAGATCCGTATCAGCTCGAGTGTGGAGTTAGGCAGCGCGGATTAACATCTCCCACCCTGTTTAATTTATACATAAATGGTCTGATTGTAGCGCTTAGTAGTCAAAATGTCGGCTGCCGTATTGACGGCATATGTGTCAATAACCTAAGTTATGCCGATGATGTCGTCCTCTTAAGTGCATCGATTTGTGGCCTAAAGAAGCTGATACAGATATGTGAGGATTATGCTAGTGACCACGGATTAATATACAATGTAAAAAAGAGTCAGTGTTTGATTTTCGAGACCGCCAGTGCAAAATGTCCTAAAAACATACCACCGCTTCGACTTAATGGTGTTCCTCTAGAGAGGGTAACACAATTTAAATATTTGGGATATGTCCTCACTTACGACCTCGGGGATCACGCTGACATCGAACGGGAGTGGAGGGCGTTGTCTGTCAGAGCTAATATGTTAGCCCGCAGGTTTGCACGATGTTCAGATGAAGTAAAAGTGACGCTCTTTAGAGCGTACTGTACATCACTTTACACGTGCAGCCTGTGGGCTAACTATACTAATAGAAAGTACAGCGCCATCCGCGACCAATATAATAACGCGTTCAGGGCGGTGATGAGGCTGCCCCGATACTGCAGCGCCTCGGCAATGTTTTCAGAGACGCACATGGACTGCTTTCACGCGACTATGCGGAAGCGCGCTGCGTCCATGGTGCGCCGAGTACGGGCCAGTTCCAACACCATTTTGAGCACGATTGCGCGAAGGCTGGATTGCCCTTTCATCCGGCATTGTTGCGGCTGGCATATTGCTGTACCAATGCCAGAGAAAAAGCTTTAATATCACTATTATTTGCATTTATTATTATTAATTGTTTTATAGTATGATTTTATTATTATTATTTCTAATTTATACATTTTATTTAATTTATTATTGTGTTATGATGGGTGTAACTTACCTGAAATAAATAGATTTATTATTATTATAAGGGTAAATATCTTAGGATAACTAACTTTCAGTGGCAAAAATGGGTTGTGCGACAGCCTCTCTCATATTGCGATCTGACAGGGAAGAGACTTTACTAGCTCCATATAAGCTCCCTACAAAAATTTGTAAAATCGCTTGGGCGGTTTCTATGAGGCCCTTGAGCGGGTTGGGCTTGACCAACTCCCGGAGGAACGGCGAGACTCCGTAGACGACTCTCGCCAGGCTATGACTGGCTAATTATGTCATTCAACACGCAAAAGGCGTCCTGGCGTTTTTACCGGAAAGCGGATGGTACAAGGCGACAGGAAGCCGCCCATCGGTTTCTTGAGCGAACTTCCGTTTGTTGAGCAATCTGCAAACGCTGGACTAGGTGCGTTTTGGTTGAACCCTAGATGTGTGGATCTGGGTTCCACACAAACTGTCATGTTTAGTGTCCGTGCTTGACGGTGAGGAAAGGGGGCGTTACCAGAACAAGCGTTTCAGTGGTCAAGAGGATCACAACCTTGGAGTGGCATTGTTTATCCCATTGGTGTTTGCGACCAATGTATTGAAGGAATTAGAAACTGCCCGTTAATTACTGGAGCTACATGTTAGTACCTACATATAACTTTGCAGAAGCTGCCGACGCCGTATGAGTAGTTCTCCGCTTTTCAGGGAGAATTACGTGGAATTCATGCGTGAGATTGCAAGTTTAGAGGTGTCATATTTTGATTGGAAGCCGGGTGAACATTTTTCCCCCCCGGCCCATGCGGTGATTAAACCGTCAAGTGGTAAGTTGCGTACGAGTTTAGTTGGTCTGCACGTGCGTCTACGAGTGCTTCGTTAAATAATTGTTTGGGCTCCGGTCCGATATTGTTGAAGAATCTTTGTGCTGTCATTACCTACCCGATTTAGGCGTCAGCAGATTGTGTTTATGGGTGACTTTAAAATGATGTCCCAATGTTGGAAATATATTGGCCAAGCGCAAAAGAACCTGGCACATTAGTCCCGCGGCCCACTGGGGTAGAATTTTTGAAGCGGCTGTCAGTGTCGCGTTGCGTTATTGGCGAGTTTATTTTGACATTTGAAAATCTCACAGCGGTTTTCCGTAAAAGTGAAGCCGTATTGCATTAGCGCCGTGATCTATTCAGATCCCAATTATTTGGAAGCCCTAACCTCGACACATTTTATGATTGGTCAGCTCTTTAACACCCTGCCAGAATATTTATTTATTTAATTTTAGAAATAAACCGTCTTATCCAAACATGTTTACAAATTAAATTTATAGATTTTAGACAAATAGTTTCCTTAATTAACTACAAGTATCATTTACTAAAGGATATCATTATCAAAGGTAAGTAGAATCGTAAATACAATCATGGATAAAAAGAATCTTGTAGAAAATAATAAATAAATATAAGAATAATAAATATAAATATAGCTGCTAAACCTGATCAAGCCCAGATATACAATTTAGAACATTTTTCTTGAAAAGCTCCCTATTAACAAGTGTATACGTATAATTTAAAGTTGTTCTTTTTCTACTGAAACTAATAATAGAGCATTTATCTGGATTTAAAAATAAATTGCTTGAGTCACAATACTAAGACTTTTAAAGATGATTTAAACTTGCAACCATCTTGATTTCTGATAACTCGAAAAAAAATTGCATCATCGGCATACAATAATTGGTTACAATTAAGCATAATTTTAGTTAAGTCGTTAACGTATAAGATAAACAATAAAGGGCCTAAGTGGGATCCTTGGGGAACTCCTGAACTGATGAATTTATATTGAGAGATATAACCTGCAGATACTACTGCTTGTGAGCGATTTTCAACATACGACTTTATCCGGCGAAAGAGATCGCCATGTATTCCTAGCCGCCAAAGCTTTAAAAGCAAGGTGTTATGATAAATTTTATCGAAGGATTTGGAGAAGTCTGTATACACGACGTCTACTTAAGCATTATTGTCTAAGGCATCTCAAATAATTTCAGTGAATGTTAAATATTAGTGTCCACACTTCTTCCCTTGAAGAAACCATGTTGGTTCGTTATTATATGCCGCCGAACAACTGAAGAGACTTGGTCAGTAGAGACTATCTTTTCTAAAATTTTACTAATAATACAAAGTTTGGAGATGGGCGAAACTTTTGTATTGGCTCATATCTCCTTTCGGTATAGGTGCAATTAATGCTCGTTTCCAAATATAAGGGACACAACCTTCTCTAAGTGATTACACAAAAAGCAATGTTAAAGGAATTGATAACGAAGCCGCACATCTACTAATTAATACGGGATATACACCATCCGGGCCTGCCCCTTTATTAATGTCTATAGATTTAAGATGTTTAAATACCAATTCTTTGGTAAAGAAAATTTTGTCAATATCCAAAATAGCGTCACTGATTAACGGTATGTTTTGCGAATGACTAGAGGCTACGGTAGACTTCTCAAACCCGAGTGAGTGTTCATTGAACAAGTTACAAATTTCGTTTCCATCGCTACTAGATATTCCTTTATAAACATAAGCCGTGGAAGACCACTTTTGGAGCGTATCGATTTAAAATATGTCAAAACATATTTTGGGTTGGTTTTGATTTTGGACTCAGAAAATCTCATATAATTATTATAGCTTTATAATTATTATAGTTTTCTAATTTAAGTGCTCTTTTCCTTAAAAGTTTAAAGCTATCATATTCTAAAGGCTTACCATATGTTTTCCACAGCAGCGTATGAAACTTACGCTTTTCATACAATAACCTACTTAATAGCCGAGTATGCCAAGTCTGTCAATGCATCTTTATGTAATGGACCGTGTGGAATATAAGTGCAACAGATATTTAAATACTTTATTAATTGTATAAAGTTAAGGTACGGCAACCAAAATATACTCGGCGGCGGCAGCGGAGGGAGTCGGCCAGTCGCGGCAAAGAGTATTTAAACCTACAGGTCGCGGCGCAAGGGCCGCAACTCGCGGCGCACGGCCACCGCCAATCCGCCGCCGCGCGATAACGCACAACGGTCGCTGCGATAAACAATATACATTACATATTATCAAAGAATTCTCTATCATAAAAATTGGATGTTAACCAACTCTCTGTGACACATATAAAATGGAAATTTGACTGTGATACAGCAATTAGAAAATTATGAGACTTCGTACGTAGGCCCCTGACGTTTTAATAGTAGCCGTTTATGGAGTAGTCTTTTCCTAACGTGTCTGTTTCTCGAAGATATACTTAAATGTAGCGATAATAATTTTACCATAATACATAACCGAGGATTATCCATCGGGGGCTGCCATTAACCCAGCTAAAGTTTTTCTAGTGACGTGAATACAATTAATTGAAGAATTGTAGATGTTTAACGACAATTAAATACACTTATGAGTATGATTAAATTTTTGTTGAAATTTCATATAGGAAAGGCAGGCCCCGACGGATATTCCTCGGTTATGTATTATGGTAAAATTATTATCGCTACATTTAAGTATATCTTCGAGAAACAGACACGTTAGGAAAAGACTGTAAACATCGATAATCATTGTTTAGGTAATTAAGTATATCTATTACCGATTTCTCGAGATATCAACTCTTTTATAGAAAGTATTTTTACGTCTATTATAATATTTCGTTACATAATAATTGGATTAAGTCGGGGGTTTTGAGTTATTTTATTCTTTTTCGATGAGATTTTTGCCGTCGTGGGCTTTTTTCAAAATTTTTAATTTTGTTTAATTTTATTTCAGACTTTTTAGAGAGCATACGAATTATAATCTATATAATGTGGAGGTAAGATCTCGCAAAACAATAAGTCTGATTCATCCTACCACATAATATTAAGTTGCTAATTATACAGTTGCTTTCTGTTGGTTTTTTGTTCAGAATTGGTGTCAATACTCTTGAGACTATAATATTTGTGTTTGAACTCTGAATTCAATGATGACATAAGCTGGGAGTACCTCCACACGGTCAAGGCGGAAACAGTTCCTAATACTGGCTAAAACTCCCTAAAACACTATGAATGGCGATGCCTTCGGGCTTATGTCACCGGTATTTGACGGTCACCGTAGCTTAGTTGGCAGTGCTCCTGCTTACGAAGCTGTACTTCCTGGGTTCGAATCCCGGTAAGTGCAAATATTTGTGTGATGAGCACGAATATTTGTTTCTGAGTCATGGATGTTTTCGATGTATTTAAGTATTTTTCTATCTATATAAGTATGTATATCGTCGCCTGGTACCCCGTAGTACAAGTTTTGCTTAGTTTGGGGCTAGGATGATCTGTGTGACAGTGTCCCGAGATATTATTATTTTGTTGTTATAATATGTTTTCGAATGCGCTTTGAATGCGTATTAAATGCGAATTGGATGCGATTTACAGAACTGGAGAGGCCTAGCTTCCAGTGACGCCGAGTGCTGTTGTTTCCTTATTGAGACCAAATAAAGAGAAGGTACATATTGATCTTATTTTTTTTAACTTACGAGTTCTAATTTCATTAATAAGTTTGATACAACATTATTTTACTTTTCAATTATAATTTTGTAGATAGTGTAGGTTAGTTTTTAAGTGGAATAAATTGTTCAATATTATTTTCCCATCATTTGAATTAAATTTTGGTTGTAGAGTTAGGTTTAGACTGAATTTAATTTTAGTTTGTTTCTTGAATTTTGCATTTTCGAATAATAATTTGGATTTCACATATAGTTAGATTTGGTAGTTTAGTCGGAATATAACTCCGTTTTATTATTACACGAGTTTTATTATTGATTTTATAGTTTCAGTTTATTAAATTGCTATAATAAGAATTTTAATTTTTTTATTGCGATTTCGTATCTATATTTTCATATGGGTACTTTTACTTGTTTTTTACCCGACTGCGGGACGCAAGACTGCGGGACGCAAGACTGCGGGACGCAAAGGGTAATGTGTTTATCAGGCTATGTATGTATGTATGTTCCTTTGAAGCACTATACAGACCAAACGCCTGGACCGATTTTAATGATTCGCACGTCAATCGATTCCTTTCAGTCCGGAAAGTGTCACTAAAGACATGACGTTAGTGAAAATTCAATATGGCGACTACTGGACGCCATATTGTGAAAATTTAAAAAATTAAATTCAACATGCTATGTCATGTGGGGTATCGTTGAATAGGTATTTAAAAAACATTTTTAGTTTTCGTTCAACATTTTTCTATTTGACCGGCCGTTTAGGAGATATATCGATTTAAAGTTGCGTAACAACTATTCTCACATATAGGTTTTAAAACAGTAGAAATTTACGATGAAAAGACGAAAACTTCGTATGACTGTGCGTGTGAGTGTTGATGGACATATACTAAAGTATCTATTAGGTATATTGGACTACCTAAAGTATCTAACGTCTAACACGGTCGCCCATCTCCAACTTCAAACGATTTAGTACTTAACTTCACTTGAAAAACTATATATATAGGTACCTACCGAAATCGAATTGTTTTAAATGCAATGACAAAGGTATAAAGAACAACGTTCCTTTGGTTGGTGTGAGAATCGAACTATCAACAACCGAATTCCATGCGCTTTGTGGACAAGGTAAAATTAAAGAAAAATGTTACCTTTAATACTATGTTGGGGAGTAACTGTACACAAGTTGCAAGGGACAACTTTGAATCGAGCCGTTGTCGATCTCAGTTCGTGCATTTTAATTTTGAATTGAATTGATGTTTTCATAAAGCCAGGTTAAGTCTTTAGATGGTTTAATTATTAGTACTCTGTACCACCGCAAGCTACTAAACAATCCTCATGATATCAAATCTCTCAATGAAATCACGAGATTGCGAAATTTGCAGTCATATAACAATAACAATGACTGACTTATCTCTCAGCTTAAAGAGTTGCTTGTATTAACGTGATATTTGGCCCAGATGTTTATTTATTCATTATCATATCACAGATTTAAACATATAGATTAAAAAGAAAACAGTAAAAAAATATATGCCACTCTGGAAAATGGAACTCTAATTAAATATTGCCAATCGGACTATTTCGTAAATAAGCATGGACTGTTTTTCTTTTTTATATTAATGTCATACCAGATATAACTCATAATACATGCACTTTGTTTGCTTTTACTTTGAGGAAGGGGAGGGGGACAAAGTCCTCAATTTTAGGTTTTACGCTAATATTTCATAAATGGCGCGTTTTAGCAAAAATGTTCTAAGATTAAATGAAAGCTTATAAAATTTTCTATAACTTTGATACTTTTCCATATCCCATCCGTTTTCAAACTACAGGCTCTGGAAAAGTGCAATTAAAAATGTTTTGAAATATTAGTTTCTAAGTCCAATTCTGTGAATGATTCACATTTTTATTCTCTTAGGTCGTGAGGGTCCTGGAAAAAGGTCGTTTTCTGTGGTATCTTCTTCCTCGCCTTCCTCAGTGGTAAGTGGTTCTTGCTGAGAGGGCTCTCAATCATCTTCATGGTCATTCTTGTCGTCTTCCTCGCTAAAAGTCACGCCGTTGAAGCATTTTCCTTGGCAATGAAGGCACGCAGTAGAAAATTTCAGCATAGCTTTGCGACATCCACATTTGCTGCTGCTACAATCCTTGGTGCAGCGACAAAATATTGTTTTTAGTAAAACCTGGGGCGCCGGTTAATCTTGGCGCCAAGATATCACCATCAATTTTTCCACCCCCACTCTTGAGGGAGCAGCTCATTCCCGAGCCACTGCTGCACTTGGTGATATGTGCTTCAGGAATTATATTTAGCTACTCTCTTAGTGGCTCTTAGTGGCTATGTGGTGACGGCCTAGAGAATATCGCCACCCCCTCTCACCCCGCGGGGAGACGTAGAAGACGTCCCGAGGGAATATATACCAGAGAATGGGCACCAGCGTTCTCATGAGTACCAATTTCTACCTTACTGCGATTGCCAACCCGTTTGCCAAGCGTCTGCCATAATAGCCATTATGGCAGATCCCCTCAAATGAAGGACACAATTAAACCGCGGCCCATAGTCCCCGGTAGCCCTGCTAATCCCAGCCGTGGTAACAGCCGTGGTTACGGCAGGGCAGGGGGTGCTAAGAATCCCCGGCAAATTCCGCGTTACCAAAACCGATGACCTCTGGCCCTGGCAACATACAACACACGCACACTGCGGACCGACGAGAAGATGATCGAACTGGAGGAAGAATTGAGCAGGTTACATTGGGACATAATAGGATTATCTGAAGTTTGAAGAGATGGGGAGGACACTATAATCCTGAAATCCGGGAATCTGGTCTATTTCCGGGAGGGCGACCAACTGTCCCAAGGTGGTGTTAGGTTCATAGTACACAAGTCCCTCCTCCACAACATAGTGAAAATCGGGAGTGTGTCGACTAGGGTTGCGTACCTTATACTCAGAATTACCAAGCGGTATTCGTTGAAGGTCATACAGGTTTACGCGGCGACTTCGACGATGAGGTTGAGGTCATGTATGAGGATATTTCTAGAGCCATACATACCTCGAAATCTTATTTCACTGTGGTCATGGGGGACTTTAACGCGAAGCTGGTTAAACGATTCGGGAATGAGCTGAGAGTGGGGCAATTCGTAACTGGAGACCGGAATCCCCGGGGCCAAATGTTGGCCGACTTCATGGAGAAGGAGGGCCTCTTTATGATGAACTCCTTTTTAAAGTAGCCGGAAAACCGCAAATGGACCTGGGTAAGCCCCGATGGTAAAACAAAAAACGAGATAGACTTTATCTCGTCGAAGAGTAGACAGATGTTCAATGACGTCTCAGTAATCAATACGGTTAAAACCGAGAGCGATCACAGACTGGTGAGAGGCTCATTGAACCTAAATGTCAAGCTCCAGAGGTTCCCACTGATAAAGTCTACGCTCCGACCTTTACCCATCTACATCCAAAACCCTGAACCCTTTCAGCTCGAACTGCAAAACCGTTTCGAAGGCCTAGCAGATTGCGAGGAAGTGGACTCATACCACGACAGGCTCGTAGAAGCTGTCCATACGGCTGGGTCTAAGGTCTTCAAGGCCCACCGTACAAACAGAACTAAAAAGATCTCTGACTATACCCTGCAGCTTATGGACGAAAGACGGAAAATGGGTCTGACATCCTCTGATGATGCTACCAGATACCGGCAGCTCAACAGACAGATCTTAAAGTCTTTGACTCGCGACACGCGTCAATTTAATACAAATTGTATTAAAGAAGCTATTGACCGGAACAAAGGCTCTTAAGTGTTTGCAAGAGAACTATCTGTTGGACAGAGCCAACTGACGAAGCTGAAGACTGAGGATGGCAGAATCGTCACGTCTAGACCTGAGTAGCTGGGAGACATCGAGAGGTTCTACGGACAGCTGTATACGAAAACCCAGTCACCTGTCGATAGTTGTGCCTCAGATCCCAGAGCACGACTTACCCAACACTTACCGACGACATCCCGGACGTCAGCCTGTGCGAGATTAGAATGGCTCTCGAACAGCTTAAGAACAACAAGACGCCTGGTGATGATGGAGTTACGGCAGAACTTCTGAAGGCGGGTGGTACACTAATCCTACGGGCCGTTCAGAAGTTATATAACTCCGTCATACTAGAAGGTCAAACGCCACAAGCATGGCACAGGGGTGTGGTGGTGCTCTTCTTCAAAAAGGGCGATAAAACCCTCTTGAAGAATTACATTGAGAAGGGTCACTTTTGCTGGTGTCCCATACCATTTCAGGAAACACACCTTCCCAGCTTCTGCAACATCACTATGGCTGGAGCTTGGGTTGTATAAGATCTTTGCTGCTTCCTGAATAATTTCCGAATTTAAATACAATTTACAGAAACCCACCTTGCTTCTTCTAAACGTTGCTGATGCCGTATCGTAGCCGGTAAATGAGTGTAAGAAGGGGATGTGTTCAGTTTTAGCCAGTAAGGTTGCGTTTCCTACAGTGAAAATTGAGGCAAAAGCAATCTTCATGATGTTTTTCCCGCCTAAGCTCAGTTATCTGCTGTTACAAAAAAAACGCGATATCTTACTGTTACCGCCCTTACCTCGTGGAGGTACTCCCAGCTTATGTTAAAATAAATTTAGAGATAATTCGGGCATCAGGTAATGGTCATCACGCTGAATAACTCATCATCATCATGTTCCCACTAATATGCTAGTGGGTTTGGTTTCCGCACTTAGTCCCGATGAGGACCATTGTATGTGAGTCATGACGGCCTTCACTCCATCCAGCACACCTCCCTCCAGAAGCATATCAGGTCTCCTAAACTTCTCAAGGCATCTGTAAGAGTTCCGCTGAATAACTTAAATTTTCTATATTTCTGGAGCGTGTAGCTCATAAACGAATGGAAACATGAAAGAGTATATGAGATCAAAGTTATAGTGAATTTTGTACGCTTTCATTTTATCTTAGAATATTTTTTGCGAAAACGCACCTTTTTAAAGATATTAGCAAAAAATCTAAAATTGAGGTATTTGTCCCCCTCCCCTCTCCTCCCTCCGCCTCACCTCCTAGACGTCAGGACTTTTAGTATGTTTTTCCTCTAAGTACTCTGAACAAGTTTCTGAAAATAACCCTTAGGTTCCCGTTCACGCACTCTATAAGTACCCTCCTTTGAGTCATTCCTTAATCGGACTAATAACAGTTGATCGTTATTGTGACTGGAAATTGCACATTGATCAAATATGCATCAAAATCAATAGGTTTGTATACGTTTTGTCACGACTTCGCAAAACAGCCTTATTACCAATCGATATTGATGGCATATCTATGGGGCAATTCAACAGATAAATCGAGAGCATTTCTATTGTAAAAAAATGCGTTAAAGCAACTACAGGTACTCCTCCGTTTGTCTCATGTAAATCATTGTTAAAAGGACGAAAAATTATGACTAGTGTGTTTGTACATTTTTCAAATTGGTGTATTTGTGAAAACGCAGCCACAGTATTTACTAGAGCTAAAGATGTTTTTCCTCGCACATGATAACTAATACCACCCTATTTCAAAATAAATCCTATGCTGTATGTGTGAAAGTGTTTAATGCTTTGCCGCAAAATAGTAGACATTTTTCAGCGGCAAAGTTCAAAAACCAACTCAGACTGTGGCTCCTAGAAAAATCATTCTATTCAATCAAATCAAATTTTTGACTGCACGTGAGGCGCAGCGGCTAAGGCAGTCGCGTTGCCGCTTCGTGTCGCGGGTTCGAGTCCCGCGCCGGACAACTACTTGTGTGACCCATAAATAGTTGTTCTGAGTCTGGATGTAATTTGTGTCCGTCTATTATATGTTGTTAAGTACCCTGCAACACAGGGATTAGATTCCATAGTGCAGGGGTTGTCTTTGAAAAAAACTGTGATTTATTTAATTAATTATATTAGTTGTGTAAAATTCGACATATAACAATCACACATTTCGTATGCTGTTTATGAGTAAAATTGATGAGACTGACCTAATAGTAAGACCACCACTGTACTCTATTTTAAGTGAAATAAATAAATGAATGAATAATATTTAATAACGAAATCTAGATAATGAATGATAAAAATATAAAAAAAATACATAAATATTAAGAACAAAAATTATAATATATAATGTGGTTAACTTATTTTTGAAACTAGCTAGGAACTCATAACTAAAAAGTACAAAATAAAAAAATATTTAATAAATAAAAAACCCAACTGCGTAAATAATGAACCAAACTACGTACATAGACGTACTGAAAAGAAAAAAACAAGCACATAGATGGCTGGTGGTCTAAAATTATATAATGTACCCATGAATGAATACTATTGAAGAAAATAAAATATATTCTAATAATGGAACATAACAACTGAACAGTCGGGATCCATTAGTATTATCCACAGCCAATCTAATTTGTCAATGGATCCCAATGTTTTTTTCTTTTCAGTACGTCTATGTACGTAGTTTGGTTCATTATTTACGCAGTTGGGTTTTTTATTTATTAAATAATTTTTTATGAATTTAAAATTTTGATTTCAACATGAAATTTGCTTGTTGCTTGATTCGAATATCCTTCGATCTTTAGACGGCGTAGTTATAACTGACTAAGACCAAAGATAACTTTTTAATAACCCACATAATAGCATAGCGTTGGAAGAGTTAGAACGATTGAGAAGCACTTTACGCCGATCGCAAAGTGATGATGATAAAATAGAAGAAAGCTCGTAAGGGCTCTCAAATCCATTACAAATACGCCGTCTAGGTATCACTATGCATTAATTTTGAAACCTTTTTCTTCAGACTACTACATTAAACATTGTTAAAAGTTACCTCTATAACACTCATCTGAGAACATGCACCAATCACCCACGAACTCATTCCTTAAATCCTCATTGAAATCAGACAATACGTTTTAATTTTAATAATATTGCAATATAATCGTTTCACACTAATATAGCAGCGCCGCCTAGTGAGTTAATATCATAAGACTTATCTCAGACCATGCACCCATCAACTACGAACCCATTGCTGAAAACCGCATTGAAATCGGACAATGCGTTTTAATATTATGCACTAATATCGCAGCGCCCTCTAGTGAGTTATTTGGGAACATGCATTAAGCTACCACGTAGACATTGTTGAAAACAGAATTGTAATCGGACATTTCGTTTTGATTATATTGCAACATTGTGTTGCACTAATATTGTGGCGCTTCCTAGTAAGTTACAGCCATGACACCTGTCTAAGAACATGAACTTATCAAACACAAACCCGTTATTGAAAACCGCATCAAAATCGGATCATTAGTTTAGAAGATAGGTGGGAACATTACTTTGCACAAACGCACACACAAACACTGCTCCGTTCCGTCGTGGGTAAAAATGGTCATTTTCAGTCAATTTGATTTCAGTAACATGTTAGTAGGTACCTACCTTTTAAGTTTTTGTCGTTGATAAAAGTCTACAACTTCTAAATTGAAACAAAAAGTGATTTTTATGACTAATAGTATTATTATATAGTGTTAATCATTTTACATTTCTAATCATGCGTGCATCTAAGACAAAATGGCAACGCGCATCGACTTTGATGTCGTCTCATGATATAATAGAAAATAAAACGTTGCTTTATTTAAACTTGCATATAAAATTGAGACCTAGATAAATACATAATTGGGTGGTAGTCGAGAATAGACAATAATATTTGAGTCAAATTGACTGAATTTGACAGTAAATGACCGGTCATTTAAGGGTTATGACAATTGTGACTAGTCATATTCAGTCATTTTACATCTCTACTTCCAATATAAAGTATTCAAATATGTAAACCATGAGTACACGAAAAGATCATTGTAATAAAATGGAATAACCTTTAAACCCACTGCTAGTATTACCTACACGTATTAATTTCTGTAACAGTGAGTAACGATAACAGTGGTATAAATTAAGTGTAGTGTGCTTAAATAGATTTAAAACAGTACTAACCAATAGCAGTATACCTAACAATAGCCACTTAAAGTTATTGAAGTTAAATTCTTTATTAATAAACATGACTTTAGATGTTCTGTCTTACGCGTCAGTATTTTACAATCACGTATCCATAAATACGCGATCTTATTGTCCCTCTTGAGCTGTCGGGGTTGTTTGAGTAATATTTTATTAGCCGCTTATTAGCTGGGCCGGATAATCCTATGGAAGTAGTAGTGAGACCTTTACGCAAACGGGTAGCTGACAGCAGCTGGTTTTTATAAATACGTATGAACTTCACAATGACCGCAGGGTTGTTCGACGATGCTGCTCCCGCCATCGACGTGCTGGCGCCCTTTACCCCACCGTCAACATTCCCAGCAATGAAGCGACGCACACGATGAATGTTGTCGACACTGTTCTCGTCAAGCCAACCGCTGTATATATGTTGCAAAGAATATGTAAAAGGTTTTCATTCTTGGAGACCGGTAAACCAACAATTTCCACATTGTTCAATCTAGCATATTGTTCGCGGTTATCATTATCGCGTTGTAGGTTAGAAATCGTAACAGTTGCTACGTCGAGCTCAGAATGTAACCTTTTGAAGCTATCTAAATTCTGCTCAGATGTTATCATCCTATCCTCTAAAGCAGAGAAACGAGATTCCATTTCTTTAATTTTGCTATTCGTTTTAACCAAAGTTTCGTTTATTCTTACGTTATCCTCATTCAATGTCAAAACGTTTGTCTTATATATATATCGGTGAGAGTAGCAATTTAGAAATTTCGCTCGTTATAGCGCTCGCTACAGCGGAAGTAACACTCCGGTGGATAAGATCGTTCAGGTTATTAGTCCACTCCAATTGAGGTTCTGCATCTGCTGATTGCGCCTGCGCCGATTCCCTATGCGGTCGGCCCCATCCCTACGATCAATAATAGTACCATCCATTGTTCTTAGTTAGGTAGAATGCCGAGCAGGAAACAGATATATCACCGCACTTCTTAACGCGGGACCTCGAGGGGGTGAGGTGGGGAACTCCCCGCGGCCACGGCTCCGATCAGCGACGCGAGAACGAGACAAACGGTGTCTATTTATAATTACACTAATTTGAGATGCTAACTGAATAACAACACTAAGTACACTAGTTCAAGCGCGACATTCGACTGTAGATATATTCAATTTTCGATTGTCAACGTGTAACACTACCACCTTCGACAAGACTTAGGTTTCGCGGGCAGTTTCAACCTCACCTCACAACCTCACTTCATACCCTTGTTGATACGCCGTCGGCTCTCAAGGTTTCAATTTTTCAACAACTTGTTGTGGACGCTTGTTATTGGCATTTATTTATTAATAAAATAAAGTTATTTGAGCTTGAAATATTAGCATATTCTTCAAGTAGACTGAAAAATTGATCTACCTTAAGTTGGGGACCTTAGTATGGTTAAGGATGCAAACTTGCTGTCACTTTCCTCGAGCCGGGGAAGTATTCTGAATTTGGTTTCTGGCGCTGACGATGTGCCCTGATTTGCTGAGGTTCAGGTAGACTGAACAAATATTTGTGCTCAACACGCAAAGATTTGTCCTATGTGGGGATCGAATCCACGAATTCTGGCTTATAATATAGGGTCACTAACCACTTGACCAACATGCCAGTATTAGACTTTACTGCTGCAGCATTAGAAACTTAAAAGTTTAAGTTAAGTGTAATCTAATACCCAAGAGCTCATTAAATTTAATTTAATTAGTAACGTTGGTATATATGAGTCGTGGATCAGATTTAAGTGACGTTTTATGCAATTTTCGCTCTACGTGAGTAATAGAATACACGGGCGGCTCATCCGATTAAAGATCAGAGGGAGCGTATCATCGATACAAATGCAAAGCAAGGGTCATGGCTGCCGAAGGCAGTCGCGGTCGTGCGATCGGCGGCGGGCTGGTTGTCATGGTTGGTAGCAGGGGCTCTACCGGCTAAGTCGCCGAACATCGATTTCTTGAATGGCGTTCAAATAAATAAAGGTTAAAAATGACTTAATCAATCGTTAAATCGGCTTCCATGAGCACATGTGACGTCATAAATGGTCCGGAATCGAATGTCAACGATGAAGCCGATTTAACGATTAAGTCAGTTTTAACTTTTATTTATTTGAACGCCATTTAAGAAATCGATGTTCGGCGACTTAGCCGGTAGAGGCCCAGGTTGTGGGTTCGATGGCCACCAAGGACAGATATTTGTGTGCATAAACATATCTGTTTGTCCTGAGTCTTGGTGTAATTATCTATATAAGTATGTATTTACAAAAGAAAAGTAAGTATACGCACCTACTATATCAGTTATCTGGTTTCCATAGTACAAGCTCTGCTTAGTTTGTGATCACATCCGCCATCAGGCCGCGTGTGAATAATACCCCAGGATATTATTACATCAAAATGTATATATCAAAAATAATAAAACAGCATACAATTTTTAAGTTGTTTATTAAAATAATATTCGTTCAACTGAACACAAGACATGGGACCAGACCTAATAAATTGAGTTTTCTAATTTGACATTCCTTTTCTACAAAAAAAAATAACTGGCCCAACGTAAGAGCCATCTGTCTTTACCCTCTTAACAATAAAAACAACCTATAAAATCTATCAACATAAAAGAAGTTGCGGTATTAAAGAATACCTGCCATTTTCATTATTAAATTTGGCACAGACATAATATAATAATTATCGTCACAAATGTTCACAATCCCTGGTTATCAGTATGTCGGTTCTAGATGGTTTTGGCACGGGACGAAAAAATATTAAAATAAAACTCTTCTCTCGAAATAATCAAATCCATCATTCTCAATAAAATCAAAAAATAAACCTTATCAATTAAATTTAAAAAAGAAAACATTTCTAATTTTATAATTAGAAAACTATACAGTACCCATTTTTAGTATTGCACAAAGTCGGATTTCATGCAAAATCGTACGAATAATTAATATTTTTAATTTTAACGTTCATAATTCAGTCATAATAGGTATAAAAAAGACTGATATTTTAGTAAAATTGTCATTTGATAAAGTTGCTTTCTCTGTCGTCTATTTTAAAATGTCTTAATTTATTTAAATTTTCAATCACCGAGAGCGTAATTTTTATATCATTGTGAGGTTGGCATTTCAATTAACAACGTTAAAATTCTTAATAATAACAATAAAAAGTAATTAACAAAAATCATTTGCTGACGAAACAAACCATCCGAGAACATTCCGAGGGTACTTATCGCTGTTTATTTTTAATAAGTAATAATATAAATGCAATAGTTTATTTTTTTACCAAAAAATGTCCTATATATTCGTGAATTACAAATTTATTTACAAATTCGACTCCTATCGGGGGTTGCCAATTATAAAATATCTTGTGTCGCATGTACCAAACATTTTTCAGTTTCGAGTCAATTAACTAATATTTTTTCATTTAAACTTCTTTTTTTATATAATAATAATGTATACATATGTAAGTAGCATAGTACACTTATATTCTAATATGACACAGTTAGATTATAGCTATATTTATACATCATGTATGTACTTACACATATACAGTGTCGGTGTTGTACCGTATGCCCTTTGAATATTAATTTCATTAAAATAACTCCAAATAATTTTGGCAGTAGATAATAAATCACACAGTTTCCGATAAAATCATTCATAGATAAAATTGATACATATATCTTTACATGCATAAAGATACAGAAATAAAAGTATTACATAATTAAAATCGTTAAAAAAAGAATATAATTTCATAGAACACAATTTGCTGAAGTTGAAAGAAACGTGTCCAGATTAGTTTTTTTTTTGTTGTCTAGTACGCAAGGGCAGTCGGTATAACACCTTATGATATACTTCACTCATACAACATGCCTAGTCTAATCTACGACAGTCTAACAAGTTCCGTACAACGGAAAAACATTTTTCCCTCCGTTCCGCCTTAACATTAACTTTATACATGAGCATATGACGAAGGGAAAACATTTTATAACTAAAATCTATAACGCTACATGGAACCTTTATCTGTGCAGGTTGTCGATAGGATAGATTTAATAACAACAGACCTTTTTGCTGACACTAAACAACAAATTTTCTGATGTAAAATATTGTCGTATAACAACAGAACTTAACAATTATAAACAACTTGTTGTTATTTTTATAAAGGTATAATTTCAAGTGATTTTTGGATGTGGTAGAAATATTTTGTGAAAATAAGTAGCCTTTAAGTATAACGAAGGTAGGCATTTGAAGTGCTTTAATGATTATTTATCTACACAAAATAGTTTTATAAGTGCATTCTGATTTTTGTAATATATGCTAAGTTTGTTTTCATATAACAATATGTGTGTTTCTTTGTCAAATTATGAGATGTTTGAATGTTATTTTCTTTCTAATACGTTGTGTAGCAATAAGGTCTATTATAAACAATTGTCCATATTAAGAGAGCAATGGAGGTAAAAATTGATCGTCATAAAATATAAACAAATTTATTTGTTTTTTTGTGCATATTTTTTATGATTTTTTTTCAGTATTTCAACATTATGAATGTTTGTCAAGTATTAATAGTTAATGATTCTCCATAGAACAATTTATTTTATTTATGATATATTCTGTAAAATATAGAAATCAAGGTATTTAAGTTAAAAATATGATTGAAATGGCTAGAAATATTGTTGACTAATCAAGGTAGAGTTGGTAATATGCCACTTTTAGTGACCAAATAGGTTGCACCGAAGATTATTTATTTAAAGTTTTCCGCTTGACAAGTTTATATTTAATTGTGGTACTGATTTTTATTAATATTTAGAATAAATCAATGGTTTTATCTGATATTGTGTTGGTTTACTTGAATGATTGAATTGTGTATTTGGTTCAATAAATATAAAATTGTCAAGCTCGAAAACTACAGCTAACAAGAAAGATGTTGGTGAAAGGATTTTTTATTAAAACATGGCACATGTAAATGTGACTAGCAGATATTATTGGACGCTTATATATTCGGTCACTAAAAGTAAGGGGTTCGTTATAAAATGCACTATAAATGACTCGATTCGGGCTCACAATTTTGAGATCACTTCGACCGAAGAATGGACTACTTAAAGTAACGGTAGATTTAGGCTGAAAGTCGTAGCCACTCTGATTGATCGACGCCCACACCACGAAACACCGGGCGCTTGGTTAATTTTTAATATTATTAGTTAAACATTAGGCCCTTTATTACATGAAAAAATGGTACTCTTTAGGTCTATGAATATATAAGATTAATTTTCGCTTTATATTACGAAATGTATAGTACACGAAACCGCCGGTGTTCCGAAGGGGAGGCGCCCGTCAAAAAGCCGAAACAGAGGTAGGTCAGTCACTGCAGTTCGTGAAACTTCGCTTCTAACGGTTCATATCGTATCACAACCGACGCGCGTCCTCGCCGCGAGATGGCGCGGCGACTCGTCACACTCGCTATCTAATAGATGGCGCCGTCGCATGTAAAACTACCCGCTCGAGATTTCGCCAGATAAGTAGTCTCTCGTACGAAATGGGGAACGAATAATTTTCGCATTCACACGTAATAGTTTGATAAAAAGATATCGCGGGGTGGGGACAGGGGCTCGGTTCACTCGCGAAGGTCCGTCGAGCCGCGGTCGCCACGTGGCGTGGGGGGCGTGGGGGGCGCGGGGGGCGCCACTACGACACGGAGATGACCTCGTGCGAGGAGCGCGCGCCGCGCGGCCACGTCTGCGACGTGAGCTGCCCCACGGACAGCGGGTTGTTGGCGTCGCGCGGGTTGGTGCCCACGGGGTGGCGCGGCGGCGGCGGGTCGGACGCGGGCGAAGCTAACGACGACAGCGCCGACAGCGCGGGGCTGGACGCCGACAGCGGCGTGTCCTCGCCGTCCGACGACGCGTCCGACAGCTCCTCCAGCTTCACGTCCTCCTCAGAGCAGGGCGACGGCTGCGGGGCCGCACTGCCCGCCGCCGCCGCCAGGGCTTCCATGTAGCGAATGCACTTCTTCTTCCGCCTAAGAGTCCGACTGTTAAGTTAGTCATTATCCTCAAAAACAACGGTTAAGTTAAGGGCCGTTTTATACATTTATTTAATATTCTTAAGGGTGTCTCTTATATATTCATTTATTATTCTTAAGGCTGGCTTTTCAGACCTTTAATGGAAATTTAATAAATCAATTTACTTTATGCATGGTATGCAAGGATCGTGACAAATGGAAGTCCGTTGTCTCTGCCTACCCCTCTGGGAAACAGGCGTGAGTCTATGTATGTATGTAATTTACTTTATTTCGACATATAACATAAGTGCCGGTGTAACATCGGAGAATTCCTTTTTCTTTCTTTCCCAGCTTATTAAGGTCTAACGAATTTCGCGAATCCAATTTATTATTTATTGATTATTTTGGTGCACAAAAAATATAAAACGGTCCTTCAAACGGCGAAAGCTTTTCAAACCTACGTAACATAAAACACAAAAAATAAAAACGGTTATAACTATAAAATTGACATGCTGAACGTGTTAAATAAAACTCGAAGACAATCGAAAACGCTCATGCTGAAATAAATGTTAAATTAAATAATATTTCCTCGTTAAATAAGCAAACGACTACCTACGACAACATTGAAACTCCATTCCTTTTTAAATAAAGTGAGTTGGGGTAACATTGGTGGTAAGTTAAGACCGAATAAATCTAATTGCCAACTATTTTGGTATGTTATATAATGATAGACAATTTTACACAATGATGATTTTTTTCTTTTTATGATTCAGTTTTATGACTCTAGCATCTTCGGCCTTTTGAGCCATCTTCAGTAGTACCTATACCTCTATATAATTATATTTCATTGCGTCGGTTTTCGTCATTGTCAAGTAAAGTCCGTCAGAGTCAAGTCATAGGCCTTGTCCTACCCCAGTAAAGCAGTGGAGACTATCTATAGAGTTTTAGATTCAACACAGAATATCGCAATTCACGGCAATATGGCACTTTCCTCCACTTGTGTAAGTTGTCGAAGATGTCATGTCTAAAAATCCACCATATTTACACATAAAACTCGAATGACGCCAGTTTTTGAAAATGAAACAATGCCTCGATGCGTCATTTCCGCGTTGGCGCCAAAACTCCATGATGGTATTTAGTAAAATGTCGTTCTATTAAATATTGGTAATTGGCAAGTTAGTTGGAAATTAGCTTCAGACAGTCTTAACCCAATGTCGACATTACCCCAACGCACGTCTAATAAACTCAACATTCAGGCTGACTTTATAAGTAAATCTAAAAGAAATGCGATTTATTAAAGACTAAATAAGAAATCAAATTGTAATACAATTGCAGTTATAGATAAAAAAAACAGATATCTAAATGGCAGTTTTACAAATTGAACTTAAATAACCTTCACGCGAAAAGTCAATTAAAAAAGCTGCACGTAGATTTGCTGAAGCAGATGTCAAACTAGGAAGGTTGCTTAATCCATTATTGCATATTAAAGATCCGAAGACTCAGTGTTTTCCATACATGTAGTGTAGTGGTCAATTGCCCCGCTACTAGCACGGCCCTCAGAACCCTCGTGGTTCGGGTACTACCACCGCAAAGTACAACTATTTGTGTGTCCCATTATCCCATATATAGTTCCTTGAAGTCTTTCTATGCGTTCTGGCCATAAATCGCATGTATGTAAAATCCCCCGCAATACAGGAATGTATTTCCCTAGAGCGGGCTTAAAAAGGAAAATAAAATATTTTGATTCGGAATCTGTCAGCTGTCAAAGGCTGTCAAGGACCGATTCTGTCTTATTAGTATTTTCAACAATTCAAATCATCAATCAAATATAGAAAGAAGTAAATTGATAAATCCACTTATTTAACGGAACGAGCACTAGCCTATAACATAACCTAACGAGAGCAGAAATTAAATCACTTTCTTAACCGCAGATGGTGCTCACACAAACAAAACTATGCCCTTAAGGGCATCTGGGTAATAGGATGTTTTAAGCGACACTATCCAACCCCAAACGTAGAAACGGATAAATTGTGTTTTCATTTCGAAGTATTTTGGTAATAAAAATGTATGAAAAACGCACTGTGTCACCAGAACTTGCAGCTTTTATTGACGTTCAAGTAGAACGGAATACTATCAAAAATCAATTAACATTTAGCATCACACTGGAATATAATAAAAAAAAAAACATGTAACAAATTCTACTACACACACAGGTCATTCCCGTGTACACCAACCGTGGTTTGGCCGTCGGCGGGGGCTCGCCGGCACTAAAGGTTCACGTATGTAGGCTCTTGCGGGCTGACCAGGCTTGGCGCCGGCAGCGACGTGGCGGGCTCCGGCCGGAGCAGGCCCAGCCCGCCAGATACCATCACGCTACTTGACTCGGGGCTGCGGCCCGGGTTGGTCATGATAAAAAGGTGTTTCGAGGATGGTAGTGATGAAAACGTGTTTCGAGGATGGTAGTAATAGAAAGGTGTTTCCAGGTTGTTAACGATAAAAAGGCGTTTCGAGGATGGTATTGATAAAAAGGTGTTTCGAGGATGGTAGTGATAGACAGGTGTTTCGAGGATGGTAGTGATAGAAAGGTGTTTCGAGGATGGTAGTGGTAGAAAGGTGTTTCGAGGATGGTAGTGATAGAAAGGTGTTGCGAGGATGGTAGTGATAGAAAGGTGTTTCGTGGATGGTAGTGATGGAAAGATGTTTCGAGGATGGTAGTGATAGAAAGGTGTTTCGAGGATGGTAGTGATAGAAAGGTGTTTCGAGGATGGTAGTGATAGAAAGGTGTTTCGAGGATGGTAAATATAAAAAGATGTTTCGACAATGGTAGTGAGAAATAATAGGAGGTTTCGAGGATAGTAGTGATAAAAAGGTATTTCAAGAATAGTAGTGATAAAAAGGTGTTTCGAGGGTGGAAGTATAAAAGGTGTTTCGAGAATGGCAATCATAAAATAAAAATAAGTTTGGATGATGGTTGTGATAGAAAGGTATTTCGAAAATGGAAGTGATTAAATACCAAGATGTTTCGAGGATGGTAATGTTATAAAGGAGGGTTATAATTTTAGTTTATACATGGTAATGATATAAATATGTATTAAAATAGTAATGAGGAAGGTATTCGAATATGGTATTAATAAAAAATAAATACGATAATAATTAAGAATAGAGTTCAGATAAGATACAGATAATAAATATGGGAGTGCATTGATTGTAAATATAAAAGAATTTTGTATAATTAATAGAATCAATTAGATAAAATATATATAAATAGGAGATAAAAAAACGAGTCAAGTGGCGAGTGGCGATATAAATAACCAATAATGAAATAAAAATAGAGATGAACGGTTCACCAAAAGTGCCAGCACATCCGGGATCCATGAGAAGCGGCAATCATGAGTGGAAAAAACATTTGATAAGTAAACATGAACCTCATCACCATCGACGAAAACAAGCGAGCAAATTCAGAAAATGTGTCAAGATTTTTTTGAAAGCTTCTTCTAGACAAATGATTGCCCTTCCTCTGACCTGCGTCTACTCTCTCCTAGGTATATCTACTTCCAGTCCTCGGCTACTTTCAAAAAAATCTATTCAGTGTGATTCTAATTCTAACTTATTTCTTTGTGAAAAGACACATTTTCTGAATTGTCTGCATCGCCGTACATAATCCTTAGTTTACTAATAACATAAATAATACAACAGCTACAAAGATTTTTTTAACATCTTCATAATAAATTAAATAATGGCAAAATTAAAAAGTAACGACCGGGCTACCCTTGGTGTCACCTGAGACAGTGAGACAAGCCAAGTCTTTCCACATAGAAACAATATCTTAACCGGCAGTATATATATACCTTCGGTAAGTGTCGCGAAACTATTGCAAAAGCGAAAATAAATAACAAAAAAAATAACAAAAGCAAACAACCCACCTGCAAGGCTTGCACCATTGGTTCTGTTGGTCGAGACCATATCTCGCTCGACATTTCTTCAAATTATTTCCTGAAAGTTTTACAGAACATGTTTTAGAATACACCCTTAAAAGCTTCACTAAAAACTTCACTCAACATCAACTCACCAAAAACATATGCAAATAAAAAAAAAGATATTTCATTTCACTTCGCAAATTAATAGACTCGAAAAAAATATGATGTCGAGTAAATTTCTTCTTGGTCTTCGAAATCAAAAGGAATGCTTTTTGCCGAGGTGCGTAAATAAATTTACCGGAAATCATATTTAAAGCGTCTCAAAACAATTCAGCTACAACTATGTTCTACCAAAAAGCGTATCATGCAAACCCCTTATGTTAGTTTGTAGTAGCATGCAGGGCGGGATAGGACAAATGAACGGGATCAACGGAAAAAACATTGGTTGTAAACAAAATAATCATACTACACGCACAACTTTCAAATAATAAATGCTAATACTACGCTATGTCGAGAAAATAAACAACAAATAAACATGACGACTATAAGCAAATTGAAGCAGAATAGGTTCTCCGGAATCAAAAATAATATAATTCTTGAGTTTATTTGGCCAGTATCATTACACTGCGCAGACGCGTCGGCGGCCGGCGTCTGCTCCATACTCTATGTACCACGAGAAGGCTGTCCCGCCTGTTCCGACATCAAACTACACTCCCTGCAAAGCAATTACTCAAGTGTTCAAATATTGAGTTGCGTTAACATGCAGAACCGGACCCCACGGCACACAGGAGCAAAACGGAAAGCATAAAACCGGGACAACCTTCGAAGGACCACTTGCATCAGGATTCTCTCTCATAATATAGCGTTTTAAATCAAATAAATAAATGCGATAAATATTAAATAAACAAAAATACTTGTATGTATGTATGTATTCTACAACCTCGTACCCCTTCAACCAAGACAATATTACTATACTCGGTCCGACGGGAGCGGAGTTCAAAGCAATTGAACTCTCGCGGGGAGGGGCGATGAGCGAGGGGCGCGGGGGGAGCAAGCGACGTCTCCGGGCTTAATCCTTCGTTAATTGACCTCATTTTTTTAATGAGCCGAATCGAGTGTATCGCATTCAAACGAGGTCGGGACGTCGATCGCTCCGGGAGCACATGTTGGCTCGTGACCGACTCGGTCCGAGCCCTGGTGGCGCGCCGGCGCTGCGGCCGCGGCACCTCGGGATGTGGGGGGCGGGAGGGGAGGAGGGATGGACGCTCGGCGACGGAGTGAAAGGCAGTACCTCCATCGGTTGTCTCCTGTTTTCGCTTCCTCTTCTTGCCCCTTTGCGTATTAGCCCTAGACGACCAATCGGGATAGAGCTGCATGTGCAGTTGGCGCTCACGGCGCGCCAGCTCGTAATACTTGGCTTGCTCCTCGCGTCCGAGCGCATGCCACTGTACCGAGGGAACGGACGCCGCAATATGGAAAGAAAAGAGAGAAATGCACTTCGACGGTGGACATACCGGTCACACTCCCTACCCTAACGCTCGTGCTAGAAAAACAGCCCGTAGCGAGCGGCGCTACTCTATACAATTTTGTTTCCTACAGAATGAAAATGGCCAATCGTTGTTCCTCTCAGAACCTATTCTGCGGTCGGTTCTCGCGTCTCGTCTAGACATATAACAAACCAATATAGTTTCCGGTCGGGGGTGTAGGGTGTACAGTACACGTTCACTGGACGACTACAGTACACAGAACACGTAACACGTAACCGCTCGAGCGCGGACCGGCCGCTTTTCTAGCACTCGCCGGCCACGGCCCGGCATCACACACGCACACACACACACACGGGACGGGGGATGCGGCGTTAGTGCGGGGACAAGCCGCCTGTTAACGTGAGGGCACCGGACTAGCAAGCATCTCCTGTGTTAGTGGGTGCGGGAGTCCTGGGGCGAGGGGTAAGCGAGTGTACAAGCGCCCGAGTCGGGGCCGGCCCCGTGCCGGCGCCTAGCTCCAATACCTCCCAACTCAGCGGGACTGCGGTCCTTTTTCCGCTTTTTCTTTTTGGAGCCGTAACCGTAGTTGTCCCTCGCGCTCCAGCCCGGATACAGCTGCATATGGAGCTGTCTCTCCTGTCTCGCTTTCTCATAGTATTTTGCTTGTTCCTCGCGACTCAACGAATGCCACTGCGTATTATGATACCAGGATATTGGGTTACCAGTCGGCAGAACGACGACTCATGTACAATTTGTATAAACAATTGCTACTCTTGTTAGGAATGAGATTACGTTCCGGGAAGCGTCGCTGTAACGGGTAGAGCCGTTTCTCGGTAGCGTTACGGTCAGCTATTTATTATTCGATACATCTATTAGATAGGACGCGGCGCATTGTTCCATAATGCGAGCTAAGCTCGACGTACGGCGACCAATCGTATTCCTAACAAGATTAACAAAGGCTAAATCCAATATGATGAGAGAATTGTATTAACATTCAATAACAACGCTATAAACGTGCTTACATAAGTGGCGGTGGTCGGTTTGTTGAGAATTATTTAATTTATAATCAGCCGAACCGTGCCACGTCATATAAGCAAGGCTTAACAATCCCAATGCATTATACTATGTAATCATATTAAACTCCATTTAAATTAATAGTTACACAATTAATTGGTTAAATCAATTCAGATTTAAGCAATAATTAATCAATTCGGTATTACTCGTAAACTCTGTTGAACAAAAGTTTGTAATGACGAACGAATTTATGTTAAATTGCTTTTGTAAATTTTCAATTATTAATTCATTTTATTATTGCAATGGACACAGTATAAAGCAATTTAACATTTAGATGTCATTAAAAACTACTTATGTTTTATACGAATTTCATAGAACTTTTTAAATCAATTCTGTGAAGTTAAAATGCCTTTAGGTACATCTTAAATGTTGTCTGCGCTTGCCATCTGGCCAAACGCCTTCCAGTTTTCAATTAGAATAAATTATAAAGTCTACCTATCTGCTTCTCACTCTGCTTTCAAAAAGAGACAGATATGGCATTGTAACAACAAATTCCCTAATACTAAAAAATCATTAAATGAACACATTTCACAGCATACCACATTGGGACCGAGAAAAGTACAAAATAAGAAGTATTTTTTTTTAATAAAGACATTTATAATTATTCCAAATATATGCAAAGGTCACACTCACCCGTCGGCCGAGGATCTGATTGATGGCAGCTGACTCTTTGAGGGTACATTCCGCAACCACTTTTGCCCTCATTTCTTTCATATAGAGCATGAAAGCGTTTAGAGGTTTCTTTATATGTGGTTTCTTGTTCTGTTCCTTGTTATTTGTGTTTGACGAGTTGTCCGAGGGTTTGTCGCTTGATGAACTGCTGCTGCCTTTTTCAAGGGACCTGGAATTTTATAAAGATAATTTATAGACCACATTAATTAATAATAATAATAATATCCTGGGACATTATTCACACACGGCCATCTGATTCCAAACTAAGCAGAGCTTGTACTATGGAAATCAGATAACTGATGTATTACATATACTATTTATCTTTTATTAATAGTTTAACAATAAATGTATTAATTATCTTTCAATTTAAACAATTATCATTCAAGAAAAGTCAATATATACTGTTTGTTTATAGTATTTCAAAATAAAAAATACAATAAATAAATATTAGGTCTTTACCTATGAAATTGCCGTTCTGCAGTACTGGCCATTTCAAATCAAAATAATTTTTATTTGGCTAAGAATTCTAATTTCAAATTAATTTTATTTTAAAAACATGGATTCTTTTTTCCAAAAGTAGTCATTTCTTTATTGATTAGTGTTACATTTTCATCGCATTTCAATCTTTTTCGTCATCATGGATACGTTAAAAATTCGAGTAATTATGGAATATGAGTACCGTCGTGGCAGCAACGCGGCACAAGCGGCACGCAACATCAACGACGTTTACGGAGCTAACACTACAAACCAACGCACCACCTGTTATTGGTTTGCTCGCTTCCGTTCTGGAAATTTCGACCTGAAAAATGAACCTCGCGGTCGTCCGAAGACTTTGGTCGACAATGACGAATTAAAGGCGGTTGTGGAAGCTGATGATACACAATCTACGGCTGAATTAGCAGCAGCTTTCGACGTTAGCGTCAAAACAATATTGGTCCATTTGCGTCAAATTGGCAAGGTAAAAAAGCTTGACAAATGGGTGCCCCACGAACTCAATGATCGCCAGCGCGAAGTACGCGTCGAGACGTGCCTTGCACTGCTCAACAGACACACAAATGAAGGAATTTTGAACCGCATTGTTACCTGCGATGAAAAATGGATTCTGTTTGATAACCGCAAGCGCTCAGCAAGTTGGTTGGATCCTGGTTCAGCACCTAAACAATGCCCTAAACGAAAACTTACCCCTAGAAAAGTGATGGTCACTGTTTGGTGGTCTAGCGCCGGTGTGATTCATCACAGCTTCTTACCAAACGGGGTGAGCATTACTGCAGATGTGTACTGTGAAGAACTGAGCACAATGATGGAGAAGCTGGCGCATCTCCAACCAGCATTGGTCAATCGCTCGTCTCCGCTGCTCCTGCACGACAACGCGCGACCTCATACTGCACAGCAGACGGTCTCCAAGTTGCAAGAACTGGGGTTGGAAGCTCTCCGTCATCCGCCCTACTCACCAGACCTTGCGCCTACAGACTACTACTTTTTCCAGAATTTGGATAACTTCTTGGCGGGAAAAAAATTCAATACCCGAGAGGCAGTACAAAATGCCTTTGAAGAATTTGTTGCCTCCCGTCCAGCTGATTTCTTTAAGAAGGGCATCAATAAACTGCCACTGCGATGGCAAAGATGCATTGATTGCATGGGTGATTACTTCGATTAATACAAATAAAAAAATTCATGAAAAAAATTCGTTTAAATTTTTTCATACAAAACGGCAATTTCATAGGTAAAGACCTATTATAACACTGTAAAAATATATCTAACATTAACCATTTGCTTTTTCATAAATTCAATAGTTCAAAACTTTTTAATGATGTTCATGCATGTTGAGCCAATTGATCGAATATAGGGTTGCCAATAGCCGGACTTAACTCTGTATAAGAGCGGTCATTATATATATATATAGGCACAATATCACACAGATCATCCTAGCCCCAAACTAAGCAAAGCTTGTACTATGGGTACCAGGCGACGATATACATACTTATATAGATAGATAAATACATAGAAAACATCCATGACTCAGAAACAAATATTCTTGCTCATCACACAAATATTTGAACTTACCGGGATTCGAACCCAGGACCACCAGCTTTGTAGGCAGGAGCACTACCAACTAGGCTACGGTGACCCTAAAACTTCGACATACATTTATAAATCCGTAGAAGTACGAAGCATGGTAGCTCCCCCACTCGTACCTCGGAAAATCCAAAAGCCGGACGGTCTAGATTCAAAAATATTTGGCTGAATAAATCCGGACACCTGCAAAACTCTAATCATAATTTTTTACCTTAGACTCATGATTTATTGTTTATAGTTATATATTATAATCTCAATAATTTTCCGTAGTCCATTCCCGTGACTTAAATTGATCAATACCGATATAGTATGACCATCATCATCATCATCATATCAGCCGAAAAACGTCCACTGCTGGACAAAGGCCTCCCCAATTGCCGGTCTTGCGCAATTCGCATCCAGCGGTTTCCAGCGAGTCTCAAAAGATCATCGGTCCATCCTGTAACCTACACACACTGCATCTTCCCGTTGGTTCGTGGTCGCCACACTTTTGTATGACCATACTAAACATTTATTTTTACCTACGAAGAGTACGCGCTTGCTCATAACTCTGCGGACCGCTATTGTTCATGTAAATAGACTAATTTGTCGTAGGCCTTGAATAAACCTGTGCCATAATACAGGCCAAGTTAGTACCCAGAAATGTGCGCAAATTGTATAACTATGAAAACAGAAGTCCATACACAAGTTTAGCCAACGGGCAATGGCAAAATTTGCGCAGCATAATGTTTCTTAAAAGGACAGACAGCGTCAGAAATATGACATGTTCTGCACTGATGTGGGGGAGAATTCTGAGAAGCTAAAGCGGGTGTGTGCGGTATTGGTCACCGTAGCCGGGGTAAATCGAGATAATTATGGCGAGATGATCTAAAGAAATTGATATTTCTTTTTGATATTATTATTTTGGTTTTGAATATTGTAACTTGGGAAGGAGCTATTTAGCCCCAACACAAGTATTTTATAACTTACTGGGCCAGCCTCATATTATTGTTAACTGTAATTATGAAATCCAACAACCATTACTTTTTATTCAATGACAAAAAGTGAGAAAAGATGGCTTAAGTAAAGAGTCGTTTAGATAAATAAAGTAGACGTAGGGGAAAAAAAATACAATTCATAAAAATGAAGTTGTCATTTGTCACTGATTGAATTACTGACGTCTGTTTTCGAGCCACTAATTCATTAGGCCCCAGACGTCGAGGTTTTGTTTCCAGCACTGAATGAAAAAAATATTTATAAACTCTATAAACACACACAATCCCTCATCCAAAACACACACACACACACCCACTCACACGCTTTACACACACTCAAAGTGATCTGATAGTTCATAAGATTTACCTTTTACATGTTTTTACTTTTTACTTTGTCTATAAATGTTTAATTAATTAATTATTACCCTAACTATGGAACATTGTTGTCTACCTCTGAGGTGGGCGCTAACAGCTACGACACAGTTTTTTCCTAATATATTACCTATAAATATTACCTGTTTTTGGTTCCAATAAATATTTGTATTTGTTTCGGGGTCTTCTTGTTTGTGGGACTATTGAGCCTCGGAGAGTACGTATAGCGGAAGGTTACGGTTGTCTTAAAACATCTGTTACAAACGTAGGTAATCAGAAACCTAATAGACTATAGCCTAAACATTTTGGTTCCTTATGAGGTTTCCAGATAAGATGACAGTCGCTTGATTAATTATTAAATTAATACGTGAAGCAAAAACTTTGTACCCATTTTTACGAAACATACGCCGACGGAGGAATATGAAAATTGGCACAGTTAAAGTTCATATGGAGAAGGAGTGCTTTGACTTTAATAGGCATTTGAAGAATTAATTTAAGAGAAACAAACATTACACTCACTAACTTGTGTTTGATCCAAACAAATGGTCTCAAACTTAGAAGAGATTAATATTATTTATCTTTAAGTTTGGCTTTTGATAATACGAGTAGAACGTTAATAACGTTTAAACTTAAAACTTAAATGAATGATGGTCAAATTTAGAGCAACTTGCGTGAGTCATAGACTATATTGCCTTATGGTTTGAGTGGTCACTCAAACCATAAGGCAATAGTCTATGACTGCGTGCATGGTGTAGAGCCATGAGTATAAAATACTATAAAAAAGTCAGATAGATATTCACTAATAAATAATAAATTCCCATCTACATTGTCTAACAATATCCATCTGTTAGTAGATACCAACGGGAATACGGGATCAATATGTTAATAAAGAGTTTAGGTGTTAACGACACTGGCAGACAGACGACAATAAACAGCGTACGTCCGGTTGGAAATAGACGCGCGTTTCCGGCGCACGCGCATACAGGCCCGACGTAATTATGATGGCTACTGATTTTGTTGCGTTTGTAAGTAAACTTGGGATGCATTGGAGATGTCAGTCATTTTGTTATAATCTAGCGCAGATCTAGATAATCTAACAAGACCATGGAGATTAGTCTGGAACAAAGTCTCATTATTAATATTATAAATCACTAGCCATGCTTCTAGCAGTACTGCATTCATACGCGGTTAACCAGGTCGCGGGTTCAAATCTCGGGCCATTTGATTACAAAAAATATAAAAAAATAGGGATTTTTCTACCAGAAAATCCCTGTGCCTCGTAAATCTGTCATCCTCCGCCTGATCTCTTCCCTTTTTGGATTAACGATGTTTTATAGTTATTTAGAGCTACTCAAGTATAATCCAATATAATACAATTTTTGTATAATACATTTTTATACAGACCGTGGTTGGTGAACGCTTCCTTTTCACGCCTCAGGTCGATTTGAGTTCGAGGTTCGATTCCCACACATGACAGATACATATTTGTGTGCATGAACATATCTGTTTGTCCTGAGTCTGGGTGTAACATACAATAGTGCCGGAGTATTTGCGCACGCGCTTGTGCACTAAATTATGTTAGACGCAGACACGCAGTCTCCGTTGAGACATAACATTTCAAAAGAATTCTCTTCCAGACAACCTAGGTGTCTTGAGTTACAAATATTTAGTTTTAGGCCTAGCCAATTGACCAGATGAAATAATCCTCCCACCACGATTATCTCATTTAAGCTGAGAAATAGAATCCATATTTGCCGAACAATTTTAACATTGGTCCACCAATTTTACACTTAGCCGTCTGAGATTACATTAAGGTACAGACGCCAGCACATCAAGCTACCCCAATCTGTCAAGTTTCCCCAATAGAAAGTGAACCTTATGCTATTATGATAAAGTTGAAAATCTATAAAAGAAATCTGGCAGAATGTGGTAGCTGAATGTGCTGGCGTCTGTACATACAATGTGTTTGTTATGTGGTTGAAGGCATATAATATCGCCACCCTATTACATCCCGTGGGATGTAATGGGGTGAGAGAACGGACAACAGCGTCTCTGTGTCCTATGGCCATCATACTGCGATCGCCAACCCGTCTGCCAAGCGTGGAGATAATGGCAAATCCTTACTAACCTTAACAATAAGTATATTTTTTACTAGTAAATCTTATAATCTCAGCCATGTCCATAATATGCAAACATTTTGCAAGTAACTTTAGAAACTGTCAATTAGTCAAGTTTGTAAATGATTTTGATATTTATTTATAAATCACTAAAATAAAAATAAATTAAAAAAATTACGAACTTGTCTAATTGATAACTCCCTTCTTTTGAATTCAGTAAAAAAAAATGATAAAATGGGGTTTTAATAGCAATGGCAGACGATAAATTTGTATACTCAAAAAGTCAAAACATCCAAATTGATAGCTCTAATCTTAAACGAATTAAAAATAAACAAATTGGTGTCGACCATCTTAACGGGACTACTGACAAAATCTCTCGACCGTCTCAAAATAATCTAGCAATTCAAAAGATGGCGAACGGATACATCGTCTGGTAAAAACTAACTGTAATCACCAACTTCCGCGGACAAGAAGAAATGGAACTACCTATTGCCTGGATCTTGCAAAACGTCTTTATAGGGTTCCGTAGCCGAAAGGTGCCGAGGGAACCCTAGTTGGCTTGGGCTGTCCATTTGTTCGTCCTGTTTGTATCTCATGACCCGTACACAGTCGTCATCATCATCATCATATCAGCCGAAAGACGTCCACCCACACACACCCCAAAGATCTCCACAATTGCCGGTCTTGCGCTATCAGCATCCAGCGATTTCCAGCGAACCGCACAAGATCATCGGTCCATCTTGTAGGGGGCCTGCCCACGCTGCGTCTTCGGGTTCGTGGTCGCCACTCGAGAACCTTTCAGCCCCATCGGCCGTCGTTTCTACGAGCTATGTACCCTGCCCACTGCCACTTCAGCTTGGCAATTCTTACGGCTATGTCGGTTACTTTGGTTCGCTTGCGGATCTCAACATTTCTGATTCGATCTCTCAGGGAAACTCCAAGCACAGCCCTTTGCATTGCTCTTTGGGTGACCTGGAGCCGCCTGATAAGGCCCATTGTGAGCGACCACGTCTCTGTTCCGTAAGTCATCACTGGAAACATACACTGGTCGAAGACTTCCAAATTGAGACACTGCGGTATTTGGGACGAGAAGATATTACGTACCTACCCGAACGCTGCCCAGCCGAGTACAACCGTACACAGTACATAAGTAAACAGTTGATATTTCACTGAGTGTTATATCTATTGCCTCATACATACATTATTAGCTATGTTTCAGCTCTTTTCCAAAATGACGGAATTATAGTTGAAGTCGACGGTTTTGTTACGGTTACATTATTGAGTGAGAATCACACTTTCTTTTTCATCCACTGCTGGACATAGGCCACCTCCAAAGGTTTCCATGACGTTATCATTTGGAGGGGTTTGCCGTAGTCACCGCGCTTGGCATGCGAGTTGGTGACCGCAGTTAGGTGGTAGCTAGTACACAGGTGGCGCTGCTGCCCGAATACCTGGTGTATCCCTTAGTCGCCTTTTACGACACCCACGGGATGGTATGGGGTGGCCCTGTTATTCATTCTAAGCCGGAAACCACAAGGTTATTGCCTTACAAACACACGGTGGTAGACGACCATTCATCCAGAATGAAATTACAACTTCCGGTGAGAGGGTCTGGGAGGAACGTGGCGGCATATATAAGTTTTTGCACAACATTAAAAATAACTGTCTAACCTTGTACTATCGCACGGAATCCTTCGTATGCGAGCCCGACTCGCACTTGGCCGGTTTTTTTTATTGTATCTATAATTTTAGTAACCTTCACCATTTCCTCTATCGTACATTTAAAATTAAAAACAATCTCTTAATAGTTATTATAGCCCTAAATCCGTGCAATATTAAAAAAGAAAAGCGACTTGTAAAAAACGACTTCCTCTACAACAGAAATAATATAATTTGGTCGGTATAAATAAAAATAGAACGAATAAAATACAATGTCAGTGACATATATGTATCTGTTAGTTCATATGTCCAATACACTGTTTTATGGAACCAAATTAGTTCTGAATATAACCAAACTGGCTGGAAATATACGACTTCCTTCGTTTAAAAATGGGAAAGGTATAAAAAAGAAAAGAAAACCCGGGCACAATGCATGTTCGGTCAAACGAGGTATTCGGCGCGAGCGCAGTCATTATGTTATGTACCGTCGTAACGAAAAGTTTGAAACTGAAACATATCTATTTTATGATTAGCTTTTAGATAATTGATGTACACGGTGGCACCCTTGGCAGTTTCTTTACGAATTAAGTATTTTTGCGCCCGCGGCTTCGACAGCGTTGTTTCGGGTATGAATGTAGGCATTTTTTTGTTGAGGACTAAATTGGGATTGTAATTGCGTAGCAAATATTTTTAGTTACGCAGTAGTGGACAGTCACTGTCAGCGACGATATATATAAAATTTCATGGTGATCGGTTAAATACGAGTAGGTAATAACAGTAACACAAACAAACAAACACAATCTTATTTCTAATATTTGTTCGGATGTTACGCAACTTATTTACATATAAGTTTGTATACGTTTTCTTCTGTGATAAAAATTATTAACATGAATGTTTACATTTTTATGAAGACGTTTATTATCTACGGAAATAAATTATTACTTAGAATCATGTAAACGGAAGTACATAAAATGTAATTAAACATAGTGAGATTGATAAAATCGAAGTTTAACGACTATACCTCGCTAATAATGTGAAATTAACGGCATATATTCCACATTTTAATTAGCTTCCCGAGTTTAAATTTCCAAAAAAAATGTAGATTATGTAAACTATTCCCCATTTTTTGGGAAACGGTTCTAAAGTACTGCCATTAGGGTTATCTATGAGTTGATGGATATAGGATAATTAGACAGGCAACACCTTTTAGTGGGTCGATTAAGAATCTTAATTTTTGGGACAAATTTATTACGTTAGAAATTATACAAAATAATGTTCTTATACAAATGAGGGGAAAACTAGAACACATAATTTGGACAAAGTGTTTAGATTTAGAAGGTTTCCTTGTGTTGTGTTTTTAGTAGTATGTACAGGGTTTCCAGAGGTGGCCTACGTCCAGCAGTGGACGTTTTTCGGCTGACATGATGATGATAATGGACAAGGTTTTTACACGCTTGTTAGTAGAGTAGGTACTTTAAAAGGAACAGAAAAGAAACCAAATTAGAGAGTGGTGTCTGTAGTAGGTGAAAATTTTCTGGTTATATCGGCTGTTCCTTTCCATGAGATAATCTGAGTAAGAGCAAAAACCACAGATGGATTTTACCTGTATCTGCGCATATAAAATATGATGGCTGATGAATTGTCTCTATTGAGCCTAGACACTATAGGCAAAATTGGACCAGAAGGATATTATTATTATGTAGTATATGGGTAACATAGAGTGGACTGAATAGGAAGAGTTTTATACTTGTAATATGTATTATTTTAAATGTTTCCTCCGAGTTATTATCATATCACGGTAAACATTAAAATATAAACGTTTTGTTAGATTCTATTTTATAACATCGTTCAGAACTTCGATTTTGCGAACAAACCCAAGTTAAGTATTTTCAAACCGTACTTTTTTCAAAGTTCGTCTAAATCGAGAACTCGCTACAAATTTGGTGCGTTCACATTAATTATGTCCAACCCAGGGTGATTTTAATTGGATTAGATACCCTCACCAGTTCATAATCGAGAGGTGAGGTTCCATTTCTGAGCTGAAGTCATCAGAGAAAGCAATGTGTCAGACATGTAATCACTATCCACTCGAACAAAAATATAAAACCAAAAACTTATAAGAAAATATAATTAATTTCCTTTCACCGTAATCCTCGAACCCATGTCCTTACAGATAAGAATCGCGTTTGTTGTCAACTGTACCCGTGACAGGCCCGTTAACTGAGCCGCTCATATATCATCTTAATTAAATTTCTCCAACACTTATTTACATGACTGTACCTGCAGGGTGTGGTGGGTGTGAAAGCGATACGGAAGCCATTGTACAAAAAAAAAATGATGCTACAAGTCTTTCAGCGAAGTGATAAATGATGTGTATTCTAGACTATAAACCTGTCTCATTAGATTGTATTTATAAACAGACCTCACTATAAGAGGTCGCTGTTAAGTACATAAATGATAAATAAAAATCTTGGGATCAGATGGCAGTTTGTAACTAATACACTGCCATCGGATCCCAAGATATTTCATCTGATCTGATAAACATTTATATATTTCTAATTAATAATAATAATAATATCCTGGGACATTATTTACACACAGCCATCTGATCCCAAACTAAGCAGAGCTTGTACTATGGAAACCAGATAACTGATATACTACATATAATACTTACTTTTGTAAATACATACTTATATAGATAATTACAACCAGATTCAGGACAAATAGACATGTTCATGCACACAAATATCTGTCCTGGGTGGGAATCGAACCCACGACCTCCGGAGTGAAAAGCAAGCATTTACCAACCACGCCAACAGGCCCGACACATTACATACATATTACAAATAACCCAGATGCAGAACAAATAATCGAGCTCATCACACAAGGATTTGTCCAAGGTGGATATCGAACCCAATGATGACTTAGCAGTCTCACGCCTGTTTCCCAGAAGTGTAGGCAGAGACAAAGGACTTCCATTTGTCACGATCCTTGCACACCTCTTTCGCCTCGTTTACTGACATTATATTCTTCATCCATGCTCGCCAGTTTAGGGTACTTCTGACCTGACCTTTCTTGAGAACGTCTGCGATTTGTTCAGAGAATGTTCTACGAGGTATTCCCCTACCGGTTGAACCATGATCTCTTGTATTTTATTCTTGGTTACTGAATATTAACAATTCTTTTAATGGGCTGTCAGTGGTACTTATACCCCTCATGTCTTTGAGCTTAGGTCTGACTTACTTTAAGTCTATGATGGGTGAGCGATAACCCGTCCTCATACTTTGTATAAATAATTTACATTGTATAAACTTTGTAGAGGGAAATAAGCTATTTTATTATTATTATACTGACGGCGCTTTACCTTACATATCCCAGATATTCGAGCATTAATATGTAACCTCACTAGTCGGCTTTCCCTTATAATAGCTGCATTAACAAGCGTGTAAACAGCACTTAAACATTTACTCACTTCTATAATCGGGTTGCTCTTTGACCGAGCACTTAAGGTCCGGCCAAGTAAAGTGTATACATATAACTTTACTTACACGACATACAGACAGAATTAATAACATGCGGTTATCAGTGTACAGGTATAATTGGTTAATTGTGGTGTCGTTTCATCAGCTTCGCTCACAGTGCAACCACAAACCACAGATTACATTTTGACTGACGCCTACTTTGTATGCAGCAGACATAGTAAGTAACCCTTTAATATACACGAAAATAATAACAATTAAATATTAACATGATTAACAAGACTGTATAAATGGCGGTCTTATCGATAGGTGCGGTCTTATCGCTGGGTACTGTCTTATCGCTAGGTGCTGTTTTATTATTAGCTGGGGTCTTATTGCTAGGTGTGGTCCTATCGCTAGGTGCGATCTCTTCCAGGCGCAACTTAGTATTTCTTTTCTTGGCATATTAATTTATATATTACTAGCTTTGCCCCGTGGTTTCACCCGCGTTTATCTAAATAGATTATTAGCCATCTGCTAATATTATAAATGCGAAAGTTTGTGAGTATGGATGAGTGCATGTTTGTTACTCTTCCACGCAAACACTACGGAACGGATTTTGATGAAACTTCGTAGTAGTATATCCAAAAATAGGCCATAATTTGTAAACTTTTTATAGACCATAACATAAACTAAAACCTATATATCGCAGTTCCTACTTGTAGGAACTGCGATATATAGGTTGCTTTTGCACCAGAGATGTGCTATGATGCGTTGCTATGGAAGCTTTTGGTATACACAAATCATATCAATTGATATACAGCTTGTCACTTTAAGTAAGCTATGTTTAATATAGATGGATGCATACCCTGAATGCGTGCCCTCGGCGATTACTTATAGAGAGATGCATGATGTTTTTCATAGTGATGTTTTGTATAACTGTCACTCTATCCGAAGACAGGAAGCTGCGCATGCGGTTAAGTATTAGGTAACGTATATAGCAACACTTTTGACTGCCTCGTTGTTCTAGCGGTAGCGTGTTTAATCGCAGACGATAAGATCATCATTACAGCTGAAAGAAGTCCACTGCTGGACAAGCCTTCCCCAAGAATCACCTTGGGGAATATGTTATAATCGCCACGCTTGGCAGACGGGTTGGCGATCGCTGTAAGATGGCCATAGTACACAGAAGGAAGCTTCTGTTCGTCCTCTGGTAGATATATCCTCGGGTAGACTACGCCCTCCGCGGGGTGAGATGGGGTGATGATATTCTGATAATCACCGCCGTCACTACACAGAAGCAGAATCAGATTCTGATTCTGATTCACTACACAGCAAAGAGAATAATGCTGGGTTTAAATCCCGAGTTGGACTAAAAATGATTTTAGAGAATAGATTTTGATTGAAGTTGTATATAATATACCTATAGTTGCGTGCAAGCGAATCTGCGACTTGAAGCAAGTTTTTAATAAAAACTTATTCTATTACCTTTAAATAAACTGCACAACTAAATAAGTAGCTTCTCCTAAAAATAATAAATAGCCATATCTGAACATGTGTTCAATCCACCCTTAAGCGCGTTATCTGCCATCTACAGGGGTGGGCAGTATAATAGCCCGATACTATCACGCCACGATATACGCGGAGATAAGCAGAAAGGGTGTAACCTGTGACAAAGGTCCGCGTGTGCTTGATTGAAACGTTTAGTTAAATACTGTTATTATTGTTAGCGTTTATTTTTGACGCGTACTGTACAAATTGTTAGAGCGTGGCGCGAATAAAAATGTGTATTTTTATTGCTTATAGCATAATTTTGGGTGATATTTATTGTTTCATGCTAATTTTTTATGGTATTTATGACTGTTATTTGTATTCTCGAGGGGCGACCACGAACAGGAAGACGCGGTGTACCTACAAGATGGACCGATCTTGTGCGGGCGCTGGAAACAGCTGGAAACCGCTGGATGCGAATAGCGCAATTGTGGAGATCTTTGGGGGAGGCCTTTGTCCAGCAGTGGACGTCTTCGGCTGATATAATGATGATGATGATTTGTATTCTTAGCAAACAATTTGATTATTTGACCTTCTCATCTTAACAAGACGCAGAATACATAGTTTAGCTAGTTCTAAGTTAAAGACTTTGGCTGTGTGTCTGACGGCTATAAAGAAGAAGAATATATAGAGTAGAAGTCGTCCCGAAGGAACTAGATATACCAGAGAATTTCTGAGCGTCTCTGTGTAAGCATACCGTCCCGGGACTAATCATGGCTTTAAAAACTGTGACACCGATAAGAGTAAATCAATTAAAATATATAGTCTCAATACTAAAGGGAATATAATGAGAACATTATTATTATTCTAGAGTCCCTCTAATAAACCACCCAACAAATCGGTCGGAAATTTTATACATTTAAAAGGGACATTGTAACACTTTGTACAAAGAGCTATAAGGTATCAAGCGTATGGAATGGAAATTACATACATAAATGCTAGAATGAATCGAATACGCGTTCAGAATTTTACGGACCTACTGTTTATGAATTAGTTGTTAACGAAACGCGCTCATAGCGTTGTCCGCGGCGTTCGACGAGGTGAAGATACTAGGCGCGCGGTCAACCTATAGATGGTTGAGGAAAATCAAATGACTTCACGTGTGGTGGAGCGGTTAAGACAGGCGCCTCGCCACTTTGACTCCCCCACAAAACAACTATTTGCATGGTAATAGTAATTATAACTATTTATGATCACGATCACGAATCGGACCTATAAAGAATCGCCTAAGCGTCGAATCTATAGGTGAAATATTCTTTTAAAGAATAGTAGCGTATTCCAACTCGGTCACTTAAAAACTAAAAAAAATAAGTTATATTTTTTTTGTAGTTTGAATAAAACAATTGGAAGTTCAGCTCTTGGGAAAGTAATAAAAGAAAACCTCGAGTTGAGAGTATTTTTCTTTTTACACCTCAGTATGGAGAGTGAGAGTCTGTGTGAGGTGGTCTTAATAGTCGAGATTAACATATGAGTAGCACTTATAAGACATATTATAAATATATATGACATATTATATATATAGATAACTGCTTATGAATAAAACAACATTTGTACTATTGAACCTCTTATTATCTATACAAATAAATAAAATTGAAGTGTCTGTTTGTAATATTGAAATAGCCGGTTTTTACTACATAAATATGAATATATATACGGTACATACACCAAAATAACATTTTTTTAAATTTTTGTCTGTCTGTCTGTCTGTTTGTTCCGGCTAATCTCTGAAATGGCTGGACCGATTTTGACGGGACTTTTATTGGCAGGTAGCTGATGTAATATGGAGTAACTTAGGCTACTTTTATTTTAGAACAAGTCTTTTACTTTACAAAAAAAACTAAATAAACTAATTAACACGCGGACGAAGTCGCGGGCACAGCTAGTGTTAAATATAAATACTTCATGAAACTAATTGTGGGAAAATGTACACATCTATAATTTATATTGCAGCGTTTAGAATTAACCCTGAGTATGCCATAGTAACAATTTAGAATATAATAATAGCAAATATTTTTAAATTGAAATGGACTATATAATATAAAGACTGGCTTGGTTGAACTAGTGGTTAGTACTAATTCTGAGGTCGTGGGTTCGATCCTCGCCCAGTCTGCCCACCATACACTAAAGTGCAGTAACAGCAAAATCACGATTTCGAGTAAAACGCATTTAAAGTTAAGAATTGATTTTAAAAAATCAACAGAATGTATAAGCAAAAAAATTTGAATGCAGAAAGGTTGTAAAGGCATAGGTTCACACGTTAAAGCAATAAAAAAAATATATCTTAATAACTGAATTTATTATGGCCATTTATTCTTTTTGGTGCCTATTACTGCATAGCCTTTTTTGTAAAAAATACCATTTTAAACTTAGTAAAATGCAGCAAAAAGCCCTATTACTGCGTTTGGATCAGTTATTTTGTCAAGAAACCCAACTAACATGCAGTAAGGTCAAAAAAATACTGCATTTTAGTTAGTTTTTTAAGAAAAAAGTGTTCAATTTACTAGTGCAGTAAGAAAAATAGCTAGTTCACATTTTAAAGACCGTTTATTTCTTATTATTTAATCACAATAATTCAACTCACTTATGTAAAATTTACATATCAAAAATAAAAAAAAAACATCTAATTAATAAAGGACCCTGCGCAGAATGCACAACCTCCTTTGACAGTTTTCTCTTAATATTAACATATATAACATAATGTATCTTTATGTTTAACAATAAAATATAGATAGTAAATGTAGGTGAGTATTATAAAGGTGGACATAAACTTGAGATCAACATTACAGTAAAACAATCATCACACACAAAGCATTACAAGCCTTGGTAAGTCTTAGGTAGGTACATAATTAGTTTCTAAAAGTAATTTTTAACAGTATAACGCGCTTTAAAATAACATTGGTTTAGTTTAGCTTTTGAAGCCTCTTATTATTCTTACTACTAGACATAATCTTGAGATCAACATTAAAGTAAAACAATCATCACACACAAAGCATTACAAGCCTTGGTTATTAGGTAGGTACATAATTAGTTTCTAAAAGTAATTTTTAACAGTATATTAACGCGCTTTAAAAATAACATTGGTTTAGTTTAGCTTTTGAAGCCTCTTATTATTCTTACTACTAGATTTAAAATAATAAAAATGTATGTATCATACAATTATCAAAACAGATCAGAAAAATATTTACTTAGTTCTTTTGTTGTACTTATTAATAATCAGTCTTAAGTTAACTTTAAGGCACATTGTTTCTTAGAATTTGAAGATAAAAAATACAGACTATTAAAAATAAATTCAAAACACATTAACAGTTTAAGATTATTCATCAATATCAAAATTAAATTCTTCTGGTTCTTGTGACGTAGAACCAACAGAAAGATTTTTCCAGAAGATTAATCTATTTGGTGGAATAAGCGGCCCTAATACGTTTAAGATGTTTCGCTTCCTTTCCCTATCAATGCCTTTAGGAACAGTTTTTACAGTAAAATTAGGCAAGTTCTTTGATTTGAGACAATATAGTTCTTTGAATTCTATATCATCAACGTTCTTTTTGTAAAAGAAACTATGACTTCCCCTTTTTACCATAAGATGTACAATATCTTTGATGTATACCCGGTTTCCATCTATATCTTTGTTTTTTTTATGTGAAATATGAGATTTAAAATTAACAAAATCTATTATTTCCATACTTTTGACTTCTACCTTCCCCGATTTCAATGATGTTTCAACAGCTTCTAAAAAGTCTTGATAATCGTACAGCTTACCCTTTTTGTCCATCGACTGCTCTACAAAATGGTGGAAGGAATCGGCGGACATAAAAGTATGGCCCGGTTCAAAAAACTTGAGTTCAATTGTTGTGGCAGAAATCTCTAAGTTGTTAATTATACTTATCAAGAAAGTAAAAAAACACCAGTTTTTATTTTGTGCCGAGCAATTATCAAGCCATAAAACGATGTGCTCTGCATCACGATTATTTAGTAAGAATGCTTTAAATGTACTAGTGATGTCTTCTTGCTTTCTCCCTGCCACTCCTTCATGCCAAACTGCTGCAAATACGTGACCTTTCTTGAAGTTTCCTAGAGGTACAAAGGTTTCATTGTACGCCACAAGCCTGGGGCAAAACAGAGCTGCTTTAAAGGTATCAATGCGAGGTAACATTATTACTTTTTGGAGGTCCACAGAAACAATTACAGTATTACGCTGACTATTAGCCTTTGTATCTGCATCGTACATCTCTCGGGCTAGTGTATACTTAATTTTATGATGAGCGTAGGTCTTACAAATTTGGCAATCAGTACACGGTTCTTTTACATGATCAAGGTTATGGAGGTTGAAGGTTTCACATGTCTCGCATTGTTCATGGCCGAGCTTAGCAAAAGAAATGTTCATTTTGTTTGTCAAGTGATCTCTGTAAGTTTCAAGACTGCATTTGAATTCGGGGTACTTCTCTTGGAAGTTTCCATACATATCAACAATTGTAAGGTCACTGGGCAAGTATCTCTTATTGGGTGCATGCACTCGTCTATAATGATGCACACATGGATTGAACGATTCAATATGAGCTGTGATCAAAGTACGATCTATAGCATGACAATTTGTCAAATTACGGCCATCCCTATTATCCTTTTGCTCTAAAATTGACTTTTTCAGGACAGAATTTACACGCCTGTCATTTTTTTTGTCATATCCTAAAGTGCCTAAAAAAAATACTTTGCATACCTCATGCGATAGTTCTTCTGTATCTCTTTTTGTTAAACTGTACTTGTAAGTTACGTTTCGTGGTCGTTTCAAATTCTTTGTACTTTTCTTGCAAGCCTCCTCCGTCACAAGATTTTTGATAAATATTCCTTGATGTTCCCAATTCAAAGACCAATAATATTTGTTAATTTTTTTTCTATCTTCTTCAGTAAAATGTATAGTACATAGTTTTTTACATAAATTTTGACAGGGTTCTCGCACCGGATATTTCTGTATGTTTTTGGCATATTGAAGTTCACTTTTACGTTTCCTACATGACTTATTCCGTATTTTCACAACAGGTAATTGTGCTGGCTGGGTATTGACATTGTTGACCTGAATTTCTGCTGGATCGTTTGTGATATCTAAATCTCTTAAACTCGACGATGTTGAAGATGGCTCAGGAACATAGTTTTTATCTTTTACAGAATCATCTGAATCTTCTATGAATGAATCACAGAATGATGTTGAAGGCAGCGTTTCATTACATAAAAGATCAAAGGTCGCTGTATCCACGAGATTACTAATTAAGCTGTCCTGGTGAGCTTCTGGCAGATTTATGGAGTGGTGTTGTGTTGCTTCAGAGATTTTGCTCAAATCAATATTTTGGACGACAGAGTCGTTGTTTTTATGCACATCCCTTAATATTGCTTTTGGAGGCGAGTCATTGTTATCGTGATGAGGTAGCTGCGATATCATTCTATCCGGTGGTAAGACGTCATTTTCCAAATTGCTTAGCAGTGACATAATTTGTTTTGATCTCACATTCATATTGATGAACCTGCACAGAAAGATAAACGAGAATTGGTAAGTACTTACTGACTAGTATAGGTACATTAAAACTAATTTTAATTTACATTTATACTAAAGTTTTAAATTATTTTGAAATCGAAAATGGACTGAAACTTGATTAAAATGCTAAAACGGCAAAACGGTATATCAACCAAACATAAATTTGACGCAAGTGTATGGCCGTTAAGTTTGCAATGAGATTGTAGACAGGTACCTAGAATAATTTGAATTTAGAATGAGATCAAATAGCGACACTGAACTGTATTAATGTATGGTTAGGTGAATACCTACCCTATCTATTTTTAGTCTATTCAAAATATAATCTCAATTCTAACTCAGTTCGTTAAAAGTCAAACCATAGGTTACCATTAGTTACGAGTTACGAGAATAATTGGCCTACTGATTGATATAGGTACATAGATACTACTTTTTAAAGTCAATAAATACTTATAATACATAAATAGAAAACCATCCAAACACAAACAAATGATAGTTATTCAACACACGAAACATTTTATGTAAGGATAGAAAATAACCTATTAGTTAAAGTATCTGTTTAAAGTACGTCTTAATACTATAAAAGTTTTATTAATCATAATAAACTTAAGTAATATAATTATGTAATCTTACCCGCCAAATCCTGTCGCCAAAAAAACGTAAGCAGTGCGAGCGACGCCGACGGGCACGTCCACACTGGCACGGTTCACTGGAGCGACTGATTAATTAAGTCAAATCGCATGCAATCTAGCAGTAAATCCTTTGCACACTCTGTCTCACAAATAAAGTTTTATCTATTCAAACTGTTCTGATACTGCTGATCTGATACTGCGTTTAAATTAGTTTAATTTACTATAATTTGTTAAACTTGATCCCAATTAAAATGCAGTATTTAAAACATTAACTGCACTTTAGCTAGGAATAATCATATCTGTGTCATTATGCTATCCAAACTAATCTGCAGTAATGCTGTATTTTAATGCGTGTTAGTCAGTTTATAATGATAAAAGAATGTTAAGTATTCACAACTAAAATGCGACAAGCTTTGATTTTACTGCATTTTAGTTGGGAGTTCGTGACAATAAATTGTATTTTCTTAATTTGCAGTAAAAATAGCTTGTATGGCGGTAAATTTTACTGCGTATTAATTTTTTTTTTATTTTTTTTCCAGAAATATAAAACTATCTAAAGAACTGTAAAATTATATTGCTTACTGCATTTTAGTTATGAAACCTTAAAATTTAATCTGCAGTATAATTTATACTGTATTTTAGTAGGGAAATCACGCCAAATTGTTAATTTTTTTCGTTTGCAGTAAGTGAAAACTGTTAAATAAAAACCATTCTAATAGTCTTAGAAATAAGTAAGTTAATTCAATAGAAAGCTTAAGAAACCCGCTTTCAGAATCACTAATAAAACGAAAAATCACAAAAGGGCTGTTACTGCTCTTTAGTCTCTGGTGGGCAGCAGTACGATACTTTATGTGATGAGTACAATTATTTTTTGTCTGGGTTTATCTATAATATGTATGTATTTAGAAATATGTATCTATTTAGAAATATGTAAGTATGTTTATCAGTTATCCGGTTGCCATACCTACTACAGGTTCTGTCTAGTTTGAGATCAGAGCCTCTAGCACGAGTTCCTGCAGTTTACTTACTCGATCACACGTACAGTTTCCTCCCATACATTGAGCACCAGCGCCTCTCGCGGAAACTATTAAGAACTAAAACTCTGGATGGGACGAAACTGTACGTGTGATCGAGTAAGTAAACTGCAGAAACTCGTGCTAGAGGCACAGATGTCTGCCTAGTTTGTTCGTTGTCCGAAGATAGTTATTTTTTTATATTTAATGGTTTAGTATATATCTTTTAGTTCACCCAACTGTACCTTCGCGTAGGTACAGTTGGGTGAACTAAAAGATATATACTAAACCGTAGCTACGGGTTGTAACAGAGCTAATTTCAATGTCGCTATCTAAATAGTATAAGTATAGCTGGTATAATTACATCGTAAACCTCGCCTTAACCTGCGAGCCTAGGTTTACGTCAACATTGCCTAGTCGTCCTTATTGTCGCGCAGAACAATAAGTTATTTCGCTCCCACAGTAAAGATGTTTATAGATAATCTAAATACTTTACTTCTTTTGCGTGGTATAATAATCTTATATCACCTATATAGCCTATAAAACCTTTTTCCAAAGTTTGAAAATAGAATCTCTTCATTTCTGTCACTGGCCGGTAATTATATTTCAAATGTAGAATGTAATACTTAGACAAAAAGTATAATTTGGAATCACAGAAGATGATGAGTTCAGCTGGAATAAAGAAGAGAAGAGAATAAAGACGAGAGAATAAGGAATATGTTGTCTAAAAGTTGTCTAAATGGTAACAGCACACTTTTTGTCTTTGAGAGTTGTACGCTCTTGTCGATTCTAGTTGGTCTTTGAATGCAAAAACGTTCGTGCAATGATTTCTAACTGAGCTATAGCGGAGCAATATTTTTTAAATAGCCCTATTTTGTTTAATATTTTTTTATCCTTAAAACTTGCGTTTTTTACAACAGAATTTAGTAACCGCCCGATTAGTAAGTATCTATGAAACTTTTTTTATACATCGTACATATATATCTCATGTAAGTTAATTGTATTATTTTGACGAATAAAGATATTAAACCTGTATATAAGGAAGAGTTCAGTGTAGGAAATATATTACCTACTTATCTTAGGTTACCCTAAGTTTGTCAAGCCGCCCAGTAGGCCTCTGACATGGCTTAACGACTGTTGTCTAATGACTACAACCGGGACCAACAGCTTAACGTGCTGCCGAAGCACGGAGACGCTCAGAAATTTAACCACTTTGGTGGTTACCCATCTATACTAATATTATAAACGTCACAAACTCACAAACGTTACCTGTTTGTGAGTTTGTGACGTTGTAAGGGGTAATCTCTGGATCTACAGAACCGATTTTCAAAATTATTTCACCAATAGAAAGCTATGTTATTGTGGAGTGTCATAGGCTATGAAAAATTTATGACGCATCTTTACTTAAACTTGAATAATGTAATCCAAGTTGCAGGACAAACGGGCAGGGACAAAAATATTTATAACGCGGAACGTAGTCCGCGGGCACTGCTAGTTAGTAAATATATTTATTACAGCATGTCCAAATCTGATTTATCATTTAATAAATATTCCACTGAATGCCACTTCTAGACCACTCACTAAACGATAGCCGACGACTGTTACAGAACCACCAATGTTCCTGAAAAATTTGACATATGTAAATATATGCTAGAATACATACCTAGCGTATCTCGCATGATGTGATTCCAGGTCCGACTTAGAGGGGGGCGGCGGGACCAGCGCGGGCCCTAGCCCGAGCCCCAGGCCTCCGCCCAGCGTCGGCGAGAATCGGTACAGCTCACTGCAGAACAAAACAAGAACACATTAGGGGAAAAGTAACAATGTGGCTTACCTACATAGATGATCGCACTTGTCAGCGAACATTTGTTGTTTTGGAACGAAGTTCCTTATCGCGCGCTGTGAAAGGGGGCTAGACGGAAAAAAATCTTACGAAAAGTTGTCACGACACTTTTTGCAGCTGTGTGGCGTGCGCATGTTTCTCTGTCTGCCTGTCTCTCTCTCTCTCTCTTATAGAAAGCAAGCCAGATATTTTCATTTCTATTTCGCATTGAACAGTGTGGTGACGCGACGATTATTTTTGTTGAGTGTATACAGGTTTTTGTACATAATAAATAATAAGAAATAACTTCGTTCCGTCCGGGTGTCCCTTGACACCTGTCAAGTTTTTTTTAATCCGACGCCCGCACAAATAATCGAATCCCTGTATCGCGGGGTACTTTATAAACATAAAATAGACGGACACAAATTACATCCAGTCTCAGAACAACTATTTATGGGTCACACAAATAGTTGTCCGGTGCGGGACTCGAACCCGGGACACGAAGCGGCGAGGCGACTGTCTTAGCCGTCACATCACTTAAACATGCTGTTTTATTTCATTTCAAAGTTCAAGCGCTCTTAATAAAAAATCCTTAACACTTACTTACTTATCGTATGGGCAGTGGTTATCCTAGTGTCAGAATTTCAAACCGCCCAATAGGCCTTTGACCTATGTCACAGGTCTATTACCCATTAGGCAACAGTTATAAGCCATCTTAATGACTATTGCCTAATGGCTACAATAGTTACCGCTTAACGTGCCCTCCGAAGCACGGAGACGCTCAGTAATTATACCATTTTGGCGGTCACCCATCTATGGACTGACCGCCGAGTTGCTTAACCTCGCCGATCACGTACGGACCGGTGCGGTGAGAGCATCTGGCCTTGAGCGCCTCGCCTTTACAAGAGGCCGCGCTCAATATACATACAGGAATATGTTTTTGCTCTCTGTTTTGATACTGTGCCACCACAGACAGTTATATCCTCTCAACTTCTAAGAATCTTTAGATAAGTACAAATAACATTAAACATGTAGAGTCCATCTATTGTATAAAATAAAGCGATATTCAATTTTAACTTAAGCGTCATTAATTAATTATTAAAAACAAGAAATTCTGCAGTATTTACTATTTACTTACACTGAATTTTTATTATCATTGGTAAGATTTCTCACATATCATGAAAATCAGTATTATATTATTTTAAAAGTCTAAACAATGTCAACAAATCAAAAATATACTCAGACAAATTTTTGTCAAATAAATAATTTGATAGTACATACAATTAGGTATATGCAATAATAGTCACAGCATTTGTCAGCAAATCAAAATCATAAATGAAATATTATTATGTCAAACAATCCCGTTATTTATACGAGCAATCATAGTGAACTATTTAATTACAATAACGATTTAATTTTTAACAATATCGAACATGCTTCAGTTTGTATAACAATATGGATTCTACAAGAATTACTCCTGCGCAACAAGTATTTATTCATACTCAAGAACTCAAAAATTACAAATAGGTACTAATAAATAACCCATGTCATTTATTAGTACCAGTTTTTACTTGTTTAGTTTTGGAGTAGGTACTAATAAATACATGTAGGTACCAATAAATTATTCATATGTTTATTAGTAGATACCTATTTTTACTTGTTAAGTTTTTGATAGGGTTCTCATAAATACAGGTAGGTACCAATAAATCCAAGTGGGTACCAATAAATACAAGTATAAACATAAATCGTAGAAGTTGAGAGGCTTGAAGAGATGGATATGATACATACTCATACCTCGTTAGACTAGAAGTGGTGATGGGCAGCGACGTGGGGTACGGATTCCGGAAGCCGCTCGCTGCAGACGATATGGGGTACATGCTGGGAGTATGCCTGGATACATAAAGTTCATTAAAAAACCCTCCATAATTAAATTATAGTTGTTAATCATTCATGTAAGTTTAACGGCGGACAATCTCAATAGAGACTAGCTATCTATCGGGGGACATACTATAAAGTGCACAAGTGTGTGCTCCAACAGATGGACACTTTCTGTTCAATCACTCTCATGATCCGATGGGACGACTAGTGACACGACCGGAAAGAAGCCCGACGGCTTTACGTGCTCTCCGAGGCACGGGAGTGTAAACACCGATAACATTAAGAGTGCGGGCAGATACTGAGAATTTTTTATTTACAGAATAATCCCAAAATAAGATTTTGGCCAGACCCGGGAATTTAACCCAGGATGTCAATACCTTCGGTTGAACACGCTACCGATACGAGGCACTCAAGAGTATTGATATATTGCCTTCAAATCAAATTAAACAATATATATAACAATTGTAAATATATTGTAAAATGTAGTTTTAGTTTATTATGTAAATAGTCTGAAGATACTCACCACGACGCCGCTACTTGTGACATCTCTGGACTCAGCATGGGGTATGGGTAAGTGCCCCCTGGGAACGGGTACATGGGGGTCCGCGCCAGCCCGGCCGCTGCAACAACGGCTTTACCTTAGTCTAGACGCGTGTTACACTAACATGTGGGTAGAATTGAAACATGACGTAGATTTGTCATAACCAAATACGACAATCCTGTGCATTAGAGGTGCCCAATTCAAAATCGGCAAAATAATAAATTTAACCATTACAATGTCAAGATTTATAATTGAAGGAAATTAATCTGTGAATTGCGCGTATTGTATATTTACATTTGATAATTATCAAAACAACATTATTATTTTGTAAAACATCTATACAAATCTATACAAATAAATAAAATTGGAGTGTCTGTTTGTAATATTGAAATAGCCGGTTTTTACTACATAAATATGTATATATATACGCTACATACACCAAAATAACATTTTTTACAATTTTTGTCTGTCTGTCTGTTTGTTCCGGCTAATCTCTGAAATGGCTGGACCGATTTTAACGGGACTTGTATTGGCAGGTTTTTTTTTGCAGGTTATTTTAGAAAAAGTCTTTGATTTTTCTAAAAAAACTAAATAAACTAATTAACACGCGGACGAAGTCGCGGGCACAGCTAGTAGTAACTATAAATGATCTCAATATTTATTCAGCGGTTAAGACTTAGATTAGTAATGTTATTCTTCATTAGTAATGCTATGAAATAGCAAATCTTTTATTTCTATTACAAAATAATATCTTACTCAAATCACACTAAACGCACTCAGGCATACATTGGTAATATGTGCCTGAGTGCGAATAGTTCTAGAAATAAAGAGCCGAAGCAACACACTAACTGAACATACTCAGGCATACATTACCAATGTATGCCAAGTGTATTTAGTTTTAGAAATAAAGACACGAAGGGCCACGAAAATGTTTGTTTTGTATAAGAGAGGATAGATAATCCATTTCATAAGACAAAATGATGATGAATTTTCTACTTTGTTTATCTGATTTTTCCTTAATAGGCTTTAAGGTTTATCTTCTTTAATTTTCATCTCGTTTTCGAGATATAATCCATAGAAGTCATATTTGTCGACTTAGATTCAAATTCATTAAAACTGGATACATCTATATACATACAACTTATAGAAGTTTATTGAAAACTTCATCATCTAGAGGAATGTTTTGTCTCAATAGTTCTCATCTAAAATTACATTATTATATTACATTTATTTACAATCCTTCATGTCTTAAATTGCATTTGATTAACAAATACAAAACTTTACTAAAGCTAAACTTTGTTCAAGTCTTTTTATAATTAAGACGACACATTTTCAGTCTGATTAAAACCACACTGGCTAAAATAAATTATAACCAGTGTGTATAAAAAATGTAATACAAACATCGTTGTTGCTTACCTAATTTTGAGTCGAGCTGGTACGGGGGAGGGATGCCCATATGGGCTGGAGGGGGCTGCCCGAGCTCCCCACCGGGACAAAACAGGGATAAGCTACCACCCGCTGGTAAACCCATTTTACCCGTCTGAAACAAGTAAAAATACAAATGAGTTAATTAAAAGTAAATATGTAGCTTGATTAAAATTACTACCAAAGAGATGAGGAGGCCATTGCTTTACATAGCAGAGAACAAACATTTTTATACGTGTAATAGAAAAATAACATATATACCTTTAAGGCAGTTATTTATTATACAACATTGTTTAGAGGTATTAATGCGATTAACCTTTAGACGTTTCGACCAAGTTGCATTGATACTGGTCACGGGCTGATTAAATCATTATCAATAAAAGTTAGTCGCGTTAATACCTCTAAACAATGTTGTATAATTATGATACGCGAAAGTTTTAAAGTGCAATTATTTATTGCTGTATAATAACATAATTAGATCAATGGTACTTTAGAGTAGTAACAGCATTTTTTTTTTATTTTGTCGTCACTATTCTATTTGGGTTATGTACGGATTATGTAGCCTATTACCCTCCCACTGCAAGGGAAGGAGAAGCCCTCACAATGAGAGGACATACACCATATACTATAAATAGTGCGGGTTAGAGGAGTAGACCTCATACGCAATCAAAAATCTTGGTCACGCAAGCAGGTTTCCTCACAATGTTTTCCCTCACTGTTATGAGTACGCACATATATTCGGAAAGTCAGTGGTGTGCGCCCTGCGTTTGAACTCAAGATCACAGAGTCCAAATTCCAGTCGTCAACCACTAGGCTGTCGCGACTAATTTAGGTTACATAGGCATCTAGTATTCAAAGTCAAGATTCCATAGGAATTTTAAAATAGTTTAGTTTATCAGGAAATCAATAAATTAATCATCTCCGACGAGTGCAACTAGCCTTGAGCGCCTCAGAAAAGTCTGAGGCGCTCAGGGCTCGTTGCACTCATCGGTCCGTAAAGGATCGGCGAGGTAAAGCACCTAGATGGTTGATATTTAAAGTGGTTTAGTTTCTGAGCGTCTACATGCTTCGATGGGCACGTTAAACAATCGGTCTTGGTTGTTGTACCAGAGAACAGTTGATAAGCCATGCCAGAGGCCCTCTGGGAGGCTTCATCAACTTTCAAACCAGGGTAATCACTGCCCATACGATAATGAAAATCTCTTTTTTTAATACCTTCTCAACACGGGTGATGATCTTAATACGTGCAGTGTCGCCAATTCGTCGTCGTCAATTCGCAGACAGCCAAAAATCCACAAACGTCGTTATGAGAAAAGTAACAAAATAAAAAAACAAACTATCTTCCACAACCCTAAAAAAACAAAGTTTCAAGCTAACAAAAACCCGACAACTACTCTATGGGAAGACGACGCGTCATTAGCAAGTAAATTGGCGCCTGGAACGTATAAATTTCGTCCTACCCTCCGTCGCCCAATTATGCAAAATGGCGCCCAACGAGGGCCATTGAGGCGCGTCGCACTTCCGAGCCAGAGCATCTCACCTCTAATTAAACTGGGAATTCTTTTCACCACTTTATTATGCGATATAAACGACAGTACACGCAGACTTATTTAATTTCAGCGTTTTTCTTTATTGTCGCCAAGTCTTTTTTGGAGAGGCAATATTGGAAAGTGTAGTAGCGTAACTGATTATGGTGATATGGTCATTACAACGCCTCTCGTAGTCCCTGTGGTCAATTAATCATGTACATTGTAATTATACGTCTTTGGAGCCAGTATATCTCATCGCTGAATAAACTAGCAATTACATCCACCACTTTATTAAGCGAAAGCTACACTTATTTGATTTTGATGCTCCTTGTGTATCGAGATTTTTTTACTGAAAGAATGGGAATCAGTTTTATTCAAAGAAAAGAAACATGAGGTGAAATTGGGAAACAATTTATGTTTCGGTAAATATTTTAACTATTCTATTGTCACTCTTAAAAGAAGTAAGTTAATTAATAGTTAAAACATTGGTCTAAGTTATATGAATAATTAAATATTTGATCACTTCAACCTCGACCTTCTTTAGGTCACAAAGACGACCATAAATAAATAAAAGTACGTGTAGTAGCACGGGCGTAAACGAACTCTAAATACATAATTCCGAGCAATTTAAAAAGCAAAAGGGCTGACAATCCCTTCGGCGTTCATCCATATTCGAAGAGCAGGAACTGCTTATTAAGACAATAATTACCACGAACAAAGAAGCCCCACTAATTAATAATAAAACACGAACAAACAAAGACCTCCATTCACGCTCGGGACAGTTTAAAAAAGAAAAATAACCGAAACGGTGGTCGAAAAACCTCGACATGCGAGCAACGAACAAAACGAAGCCATAGACAATGATGACAGTCGAGACGCATAATGCGGGAGCAGCGCGTTCTTAATTTGAAAATATTTCCATAATAAGATTTGTCTATGGAGCGACCGGTAGAAACAAAAGAGTTGAGCTGGCTTTGTTCCGCTGACAGACGGTAATAATTCAAAATTATATCACGCAATTAGATAGAGCTATTAAATACGCAGTCTTGAACCGACAGCTCACAGGTTTATTAGCTAAACAACTTTTCTCGTTAAAACTTGCATTTTTTTAAATTAGTAGGCATCTTTTCAACTTTGCGTGTACATTGAGAAGGTCCCTAATGAAGGCCAGGTGGAGTGGCCGGCTATTGAAGAAATCGCTGAGTGGGTAGTTATTGAAGCCGCATGAAAGCTTGGCGTGACGTCACCGCCACTCGAGCGACAAGCCGCAGTCGCTAATTGGAACTCGTGGCGATAGGACGCGAGAAATGTTGCCTCAATCGACGACTAATACTTCAAATTTGAACAGGTTTGTTAACGAGCGGACGGTGAATGTTGCGAATAAAGTTGAGTGCTCGGTTGGCATTCACTAACTCGGTTGTGTGTATGAGAATTTTGCAAGTTAACTTTTAATTCGGTACTTGTATCGAAAATGTTCGAGTGTAGTAGATGTCACAGGCCGAAATGGAATTGGCAAATTCCGTTAGGTCACAACGGCAGTCTAACTGACGCACACAGCAGCACATACCTACACCCCTTTAGTTCACCAATGCGAACGAAGTAGGGCGTAATATCTTGAGAGTTCGCCCCGGGGGTAGTGGGCGTGGAAGTAGGATGCTGTGTTACCATAGCAACCATGTGTAGGGGTGATCGTACACGTGTCCTTAGTGAGTGTGCGTGAGGGGTGGTGTTGCGTCTGTGTGCGTGCCCACCACTACCGACCTTGGAAGTTTTGGTCTAGTTTTAGATCTGAGCTATTAACTTTTCTAAATAACTTTTGTTTGAATAAAGAATGTTTTGTTTTTAAAACAAAGGAACCGTTTTCTTGTTATTCTTTTCCTGGAGATTAAAAAAGTACAAAGGATTTTTCTCTATACAAATAGTAAACTACCGTCATAATATAAAAAATAGAAAAACGAGGTAATAAAGTTTTAGCACGTACATTTTTCAACGCTGTAACTAGAATACCTTCCATGACGGATTTGACGTTATTTCTTATCCATTTCCGGATTAGTCCTCCGAGCCGGAAGCTGCCGACGGAACCATATAACGAGGGTAGACTCGTCTATACATATTATTTACATAAATGTCTACTCCATGGGATGCGATATAGCTAGGGCATTTATATTCATTGAAAAATGGTGGGACGGTATTGGAAAAATGGTTAATACGTTTAGATATCCAAATGTTTATGAAAACGTTGTGTTATGATAATTTGGAGGTAATAATATTAGTCCTGGTCGGGCGCTCATAAGACGTTGTAGTGCAGATGTACTCTCTCTGTTCACTTACTTGCAAAATTCAACGGAACGTCAATCGTACGCAACATATGATAGACTAGGCTAGAAGATATCTGTTTGTGGCGCAATCGTTATGCCGTACCGGCAGGAGTCAGCAATAAGGGAGGGCAAACTAGAGCCCTCTCAAGGTACGTGTCCCGACCATCTGGGATATGAGGTGAAACACCGCATCAGCATACCCACGTTCCCGGGGCTATCCCCATCATGCGCTAACGGCAGGTTAGGTTTAATAGGATACTTTTTGCGGGTGGAATGCATAGGCCTGCCTGCCTTATGTAAAAAAAATCTGCGTTTGTACGCTATTCCGCTAGAAAGGAAGGCGATGGTACCGTCTTAGTTTTTAATGTGCCTATATCAATAAATGTTAGCCGCGATTTAGTAATTAATTATAAGTAGTCTATATTTTAAAACGGCGTTTAACAGTTCTACATACCAAATTTCATCCGAATGTTGAATTTTGTTGTTGTTTGTGTAAAACAACAACAAAATGGAATACGTGCACAGTTTCGGATGGAATTACACATCTATAATATTTAATATTAACTTTGACATCAATTAAGTATTTATATGGCTTTTAGTTTATTTACACTCAGCCATTATAATATTCAAGCTTGAAATAAGTTACAGCTTCCTACAAGTTGAGCTAGCAGCATCATTAAAACATCTAGTTCTTTTGCTCTAGGAGCTGTTGGGGAATTTGTTGGACTCTTTAATTTATCATCATGTCACCCAAGTTACGTATACTGCTGAACAAAAGCCTCCACTAGAATGAAGGCATGTGCCATAATCGCCACGCTTGCATGACGGGTTGGCGATCGCACTGTGATGGTCATCGTTCACAGAAAGACGCTGCTGCCCGTTCTCTGGCAGGTATTCCTTCGAGAAAATTTCTGAGCCCCCCACGGGAAGAGATGGGGTGGAGATATTCGTAGCCGTAAACCACACAACATAATTAGCAATTTTTTTAAAGTCTATATGGCTTAAAACTGTTTGTTGATTTATTTTACTTCCCACGTATTAGTAAGTAGTTGTAATTATATGATCAATTCACTCTTCCACCACAAAACCTCAACATCCAAATATAAAACTGCGGCAATTTTTGCGAAATTTCCAACATATAGGTATATCAAATTCGATTCGTTTCAAGAAAATCTAATAGTAAATTTTGAGAGAGCAGCACGATATTCAAATCTGAACGAAGAGGGTGGGTTCGGGAGGCTGGGTCAATGACCTCTAGCCATGCAGATCTATGTACGGATAAGGAAGTAACGCAACTGGATGGTGCAAGTTGTATTTGTACTTCTTCCCCGTGTGATAACGGTACCTATAGAATACAGTTCTCAAATCCTTTTCATCATTTTTGAAGTTATACTTCTTTTGGCGCGATGGAGAAAAATGATGAGAGTGAATTTTTACGATGCGCGCGCACACCGACACCAAAAAATTTAACAGCATGAAGTTAGTTCTAGGTGGTATGAGAGTGAATTATTGAAAACTTGTGTGTACTTATGTACACGCGTTAGAAGTTATACTTCTTAATATACAACTTGAACATAGTTATCAATTTTCATACCACCTAGAACTAACGTCATGCTGTTATTTTTTAAAAATAACAGCATGAAGTTAGTTCTAGGTGGTATGAAAATGTATGAGAGTGAATTTTTACGATGCGCGCGCGCATCGTAAAAATAACAACATGACGTTAGTTCTAGGTGGTATGAAAATTGATAACTATGTTCAAGTTGTATAGTAAGAAGTATAACTTCTAACGCGTGTACATAAGTACACACAAGTTTTTTTTTTTATTTACATTCTATTTTCTTGATGAATGCTTTCAGATATTTATTAAATTGAAAATATTTTTAATTGTTTTAACCAACATTTTACTGTTTTAGTCCCTAATAAATATAAAATAAGACAAGTGTCATAAAAGTCAAGTAAAACAGCACATAATATTTCGTTGGCTAGTTACCATCCTCAAAATTAAATCGAGTTCGATGGTAATTCTAACGAATAATGTAGTATATTTGTGCCTTGAAGCCATTGCATTTATATCTGGAAACATAACAATAGATTCTGCCATATATTGGCACTCCGCTTTGCGCTACTAAACGAATACACAATTTCAATGCGTCTTAAGTAAATATAGAGATCAATAGATTAATTGAGACCATTTATTATAGATACATAAGTACCAACTACCATACATTTCAATAATAAATAAAATTCAATAAGTTCAGTTCAGTATAAGTTTTTAAAAATCAGTGTGTGAAGTTGTCAGATAAATAACATTTATAACTTAGAATATTATAAAATAGTTCTGCAACATGTTCGTCAAATATCGAACACCTAGTAATCCGCACAACGTCATAAATTACCATTAATATATAAAATTAAAAATTTTCCGCCATTTTATAGACCATTAAATTATTAATGAAATCCATTTAACACTTAAAGTAATTATCGACAAAAGTACTTCAATAATTTTTTGTCGATATTTATTGTTATCATTTATTAATCTTTATTATAGGTGTTAAAAGCCTGGCAGCTGCTTAACGAAGGAATAAAATAAAATATATGCTTGCCTTAACCCGCACCTTATTTGACTAACTATTTATTAACTTTAGCGGCTTCCCGGCACATGACCGGCCATTGTGGAGATCCTTGAAGGAGGACTTTGTCCAGCTGATGATATTAAGTTGCTGCATTATCTCACAATTTACTGTCCTAATTTGAACCAAAATGTAGGAAGTGTATAGTCCGTTTAAGTTCAGCATATTAAGAGCCGTTATTAGCTGCTGTAGTGACAGCAAAGACTATCGCCATCCGTCTCATCCCGTGGTAGGCGTAGAAGACGTGACGACGTCATCTTCCAGAGAATAGGCAGCGCAGCGTCTTTGTGTAGTATGAGCACTATACAGCGCCCGCCAACCCGTCTACCATGCCTGTCAATTATTGCATATACCCGAAAATGGTGGACGGAATTTCATTGTGAAGACTATTTGGGAATGCCCTTGTTCAGCAGTGAACATGAGAAAGATCACTAGCTGCTGTATTTTATACTTACTCTTACTTTATTTTTTGCTTACTGTTTATAATTATATATTATATAATTACAATGGTAAGGCATAGCCCATTTTCTATTCGTTTGATTACTTACCTGAAGGAACGAAATTTTGATATTAACAATTCTAGTATTTTTTGCTGGCGTCTGTTCATATGTGTGGAATTCGAGACAGTCTCATTCGAAATACATGCTTTCATGCAGCAAAATATAAACCATATTAATATGTACCATATTAAATATGCATTATAAGTATATAGAAAGAAGTATCCTATACAAATCGTACAGAATACCGAATTTCCTGGCTGCAGACAAAGCCTAAACAATTAACAATACAAAGAATTTAAACACAATATTGTGATTTATTTCAATTCAAGATACGCCCGTTACGATATAGAAAATGTTTATCTAAGCTCAATATAATACGAACTACGCTCTTATCCCTTCCAATATCCGCACATCTCCGTCAATCGACAGTGAAGGGCATGCCAATTATGTTTTTGACGTACAGCGAGGCTTTCGCTAGAAAATTGAAATAGCCGCTGTTTCCCGACTTTCCACGAGGGGTTCCATGTAAAGCCGATGCTGATGTCAGTGGATACACTTTGACTTTCACAGCGTCTTTATTTCGTAAGCAACAAGGGCGAGTTTTATCATACAAGTGATCTTGCCATTGACGTGCCGTCGACAGTACCATGGGGATCTGCAGGGGGTTCTGTATAGGACAGTATTGAGTTTAATTTTGTCGGTTTATGTAGGGATAAGGGAATTATGTAAAAGGGTGTTACTTTGTATCTAAAGTTGTGTAGATACATTTATTTAGTAGATGTATACAATTTTGCCTAAGGGTTTAGAAGTACCGCACACATAAAACTGGGCAATGTATACGTCCAGTCAGTATACATAACCCAGTTCCATTAGTAATTCCTGAGTAAGCGCTACTTAAACAATGGGTCATTATCTTTTTTAGTATGCACATTATTTTAAGCCCATCCTAACTGTCCGGTGAACCAGTGAAAGCCTTAAACAGTCCTTCATAAGGTTGTCTGGATAAGACCGCCTATCGTGCATGTTTGTATTGTAATTACATCAAATATACCTTTCGAGGGACTAGTCTCATACCTCTTACGCACTTCAAATCCTGTAACCCAGGATCAACAGTAGCACACAATGAAATGATGCTGAGCAATGAGGCTCTGACAAATAGCTTCAACTGTCTTGGATCCCGTAACGAATTTCATAACTATATAGAAACGAGATGTTGGAAAAATGTAGTTCTACCTCCTTTCAGAGCAAAGCGGAAGACAGAATGGTATAATGAGACTAGAACATAATAAAGCGAGAGAATTGCTACTAGAGAAGACAGTTGCAAAAGCACCCAGGCTGAATTTGAAGGGCCCTATCAAGAGAGCATATGTACTTTTGGTAAGTGATACTGAGTATTTGTCTCATCTTTAAACTTAACATTACAGTGAGAAGTCCTTAATCGCGCCAGTGCCCAAACATAATTAGAATCTTTAATAATAGCCTCTCTTGCAAATAAAACGGGCGAGCTTTAAGTGGATATTTTGTCACCGATTCCGCGAATAATTTGGTGTGAAAGCAAAAAGCAAAACTTCGCGATTCACATTCATCTCAATCTGCTGCCTGTCTGACATAGTAACCACTGAATCACTGTGACTCACGGCTCTGATAGATATATGGAAATAAGTTTTAAGTTGAAAATATATTTTTGCACGAGTCCTTTTCAGTAGGGTTGCCAACGTTAGCTACTAAAACTGTACATCAAAAAAATCCTGATGAATAATTTATGTGGATGTAAGTCTCATCCAAATAGAGGTTTTGTGAAATTTCGTTTTCCTTAGGCGTATTAACAATTTTTGAAGTATACCTTCTTTACATCTCTACGAATCATCTTTACGAATGCGAGACGAAAAAAGTGTGATCAGGCGAGGGTACTGGCATCATTATTAAGGCATTACACATGTCTATGGCAAAAACTGGGACAACTGTATAGTATGAATTACCTTCTCAAGTGAAATTTATTTATCTATTTGCGAAATAACTATAATCTTATCTTAACTTACTTCCTCACTACTCACATGACTGAAAAGCGACCAGGACCGAAGTCTTCATCTTTCGATAGAATTACTACAGGTTCTCTGGTTCAAGATTAAGCACTTAGGTATGACATCAGTATATACAGATTGAAGAATTTCTGAGCGTCTCCATGCTTTGGAAGTCATATTAAGGTGTCAGTTCCGGTGAGACAACAGTGTCAGGATAGCTGGAAAATCTCTACCCAGAAATTTGTTATTTTTACAGAATTATTTGTGGCTGTACAAGGTACTAGACTCTCGACGCAGACGTACAATAATATAATCAATCTAATCAATATTGCGATACGAGATCAATTTAGCTAGCGCAGCCCGACTATACCTGACTCCATCTTGATCCAATATTCCTACATCCAGTGCAGCAAAAGGACGTACAGAATATAAGGACTGTATTAGGGTTGCTACACTCAACATTTGTACTGATTTGACAAATGAAATTTAGCTTTAATTTTCCAGAAAATCCAAATATTCTTATATTTTAAGGTGTGAACCGATCCTCTTAAGAAAATAGGCAATTTTATACGTTTTCTTTTCATATTAAAGGCACCAGTTTTAATAAATGAAGAAGGACAGCTAATATCGCTTACACACAGAGGTCATCATCGTTACTACAGTTATGTTTTTCCTTAACTAAACTAAAGAAAGGTTCTCGAGTGGCGACCACGAACCGGAAGACATAGCGTGAGCAGGCCAAAAAAATGGACCGATGATCTTGTGAGGATAGCTGAAAGTTGCTGAATGCGGATTGCGCAAGACCGACAATTGTGGAGATTATTGGGGGAGGCCTTTGTCCAGCAGTGGACGTCTTCCGGCAGATATAATGATGATGATGATGAAACTACCTGAAGTAGAAAGTAATGAAGTAACTAAATATTTTCCATATAACTTCGTTTTAGACAGCCCTGTAGCACAGTGCTGATGGCAGGGCATTGCAATAATGTGTCAGGTCAGAGCTACACGTTTTGTTTGTATCTCATTGCGAGCTTTCACTATGTTAAACACTTTAAACATTTCAGGCAATGCGTCATTGATAATGAAACTCTCAAAGTCTTCTTTGTTTTCTCAATGATAGAGTTGAAAATTGATAATCCACTTGGTATTTAGTCTCAATTGCTAATTGTACGTAATCCTGTTACAGTAATTTGAATGGACCTTAGGGAGTATAGGCAATATGTGAGGGGCGCAATTGGGTGACTGCAATCCTTATTTTAAAATAACCCCAATTACAAACAGCATAAATGAAACTTTATAAAATATATCGGAACACTAAAATAAAAACTGCAAACAAGACCTTAATGTGTGTGACATACCGGAGAAGGGTAATATTAGAAATTAAAAAAAAATCACTAACATATTTATCATAAGTATAAATAGAAAGTTTTGAAGTTATTTAATAAAATGGACTATGATCAACGACGAAATCCTCGCCGACGAGGACCTTACCCTAGCAAACCTGTGGTTTTCTCAACCTACCTAGATGGATCACCCGGAGAAGAAAGCCAGAAAGTAACTGCGTGCTTGTTGTCGTTTCGCTTTCGTTTTGGTCTTCTTGTATTTTACATTGTGATTGGCTGGTGTGTGGGCTAATGCACGGATATGACAAATTCATCTAATCTAGGTTATGAAATTTTTTTGTTGACAATGGATTTTTTATCCATCACAAACAAAAAACAGTTAACTGAAAACAAACATCAAATTTTTTTTTTTTTAATATTTATACAGATAAAATATACACAAAATATTCAGTGGGCAGTATCATTTAGAAAAAAAATTAATCACCTAAAAGGGTATAAAAATAAATCGTTCAGAACCACATAGCACTGAATTTATGACATCCGAAACACAAATATTGAAACGATAACATTTCCTGCTACTTAAGGGATAATAAATTATACCCTTAAAAGATAATTCGGAATGTAATATCAACTTGCAAGATTTAAACAAGGCTTTTCGTCACCTTACACCCAAATTTCGCACTCGCCCACAACGGAAATACTCGAAATACTCCACTCTTTAGACAAGGACAGATATATAAGAACAGTGGGGTATAAACGAGATGGCAGCATCGAAAGCAAAGTTCCAAATATTTAGAATGTTCCTGTTTGGTACTCTCGTTACGGACGAGTGTTTCACTCAGAAATTAGTACATAACTTAATAAGATAAGATCTTAATAAAGTAATTTGGTGGATTCCAGTAATGTGTTCTTATTTGTATTAAAGGTTTTATGGCTTTGCATAATATCAAAACTGAAATCATAATTGCTGGGGATTCTGCTTTTTACAGCTTAAGAATAATCATAACACGCTTTACGACTCTAATCCTGTGTCGCGGGGTACTTTACAAACATATAGACGGACACAAATTACATCTAGACTCAGAACAACTATTTATGGATAACCCAAATATTTGCCCGGCGCGTGACTCAAACCCGTGCAGTCTTATATATATGTAAATAGCAGACTACGACGATTGTGCCTACTAACCAAAAGTCGTAACCTCTAATAAGTAATTGTAATAAACCCCATCGAAAATAGAATTTCTCTATTACTAAACGATTAATCGATAATTCCTATAACATATTTTGCAATTCTCGGAATAGTCATTCAACCCTTAAATGCCCAGGTTAATAAGTGAATATCGACTTGACAAGGAGGGCCTCGAGGGCAGAGGGTTAACTGCTCTAATCATACCATCAAATACCATGTATGATTATGAAAAGTGTCGTCAATTATAGCCCCATTGTCTTGTACTGCTCTCAAATTACTTGTAATTATTGTCTAGGGCACAGTGAATTAGTAACTAGCTCTTTGTTGCTAAAATAATTGGTACTTGATGGACCGATAAAGATATTACTAAGCAAAATGTGACGGATTTTCTTTTCTTTTTTGACGTGATTTTAGTTCATTATTAAAATATTAAAAGAATATTTATTTAATATTTTTATTTAAATGATTACGGACTGATATTTATGCCCAAAAGAATACTAAAGTACAGCCGCTGCACGCGCTGGGGCAGGAAGGTTCTCGAGTGGCGACCACGAACCGGAAGCCGCAGCGTGGGCAGGCCCCATACAAGATGGACCGATGATCTTGTGAAGGCCGCTGAAAGCCGGTGGATGCGGATAGCGCAAGACCGGTAATTAAGGAGAGCTTTGGGGGAGGCCTTTATCCAGCAGTGGGCGTCTTCCGGTTGATATGATGATGATGAATAATACTAAAGTAAAAATTTAATTATTTGTCCAATTGGAATTACTAACATAATATAAACATATTAAAGATAAAATACATTTACAAAAAAAAATCAAAAGGTGACGTAATTTCACGATACAAAAGTTATCTCAGGTCAAAAAATGGCCATTTTTATACAAACATCTTGATACTAGCGGGTTATCTATAGTTTCTAACAAAAATTAATAAGATTTTTTTAAGAATTGAAAGTACAACCTGTAAGAAAGAATTCCAAATAAGACCATGGGAATAACACGATGTGATAGATATTGTGTGTCCTGGACACCATTTAATAAACACAGGGTACGGGGCAATTAAACCACACGACACGTCAAAGGGTTAATGCTGGGTTGTCAACTCGTTGTATGGGGCCGATTGGATCCGGACACGGGAGGGTTGAATTTTTAAGTGTTGCATTTAGTATTTTTTATCTACCAATTTGAATGAGTATAATTAGAAATGATGTTTTGGATCCGCAAATTAAATATGAAGTTGTAAGGTAGAAAAAGAAATAGTGTCGCTAATAAGCGACACAACAAGAACGCCTGTCCGTCCGTCTATATCTCATGAACCGTAATTGGTAGACAATAAAAAAATTCACAGATTGTATATTTCTATAACTAAAATAATAAAAAGTTGATTATTTCCATGCTTTTTAGTGGTGGCAAAAAATCTGAAAGTTATAGTAAATAATGGTCAAATTTAGGCTATGGCGGCTAGTCTCAGCGGATTTTAACTATCTGCACAAGTAGTATAGTGCACAAGCGTGTGCGCAAATACAGGTGCACTTTCTAATGCATTCCTCTCGTGAAGTCATGATCCGACGGGACCGCTAGCTGACACAACCGGAAAGAGTTCAGGTACAGGACCCACGGCTGTACGTGCTCTCCGACGCACGGAGATGTGGCAACGCCAACGTCCAGACTCAGATACTAAACTTTTTCTAACACGATGACGGTACCCTTCGCGGGAAAATCCAACTCACACTTGGCCAGTTTTGATTTTGTTTAACATATGATTGTGTCTGTCTGTTCGAGGCATTTTTCTATTTCAATATGGTAGTTCCTAACCATCGTGAAAATCCATCAGCCGTCCAAAATATCAAGCTACGTTTTTATTGGATCTGAGATTTTTATCGTTAAGCTGTATAATTGATTAGATTCGAGTTATTGCAAATTAACCAATAAAGAAACTAATAACTGGTGGGTGGTTATTTCCTCAGTATCCTTTATGCTACGGTCTTTAAAACATAGTTTTCTAGTACAGTCAAGGCCAGATAGGTAGATAGTTTAACATTTTGGTGGCAAAATGCTACCGTGTCCACAAGGGTCAGCCTGGGTAGCTGAAAACGGTTGCCACATTAATTAGTGTCCGCATTTTTTGTAGTGAGGTGAGAATTAAGGATAGGAAAGGCCGCGAGGGTAAAACCGTGAGGTTTACTCGGTACACTAGGAGCCCGATATGTCCCATCACTTGCCCAGCTGCAATGATTTCCCCAAGTAAAATCAAAAGATTTAGTATAGGATACTATTGTGCTCCTACTACTAATACTTCCTATGTGGCGACGGCAAAAAATGACCCCGTCTCATCCCATGAGGGGCATAGAAGTCAAGCCGAGGGATTATTTCTCTGAGATTGGACAGCAGGGTCTCTATGTGTACTATGACCATCTTAATGTGATTGTGGTCCCATCAGCCAAGCGTGGCCATTATGGCATATCCCTCCAAATGATGGATATGTTTGTGGAAATCTTCTGAGGTAGCCTTTTTCGAGGCCAGGATTCGGTCAGCCGAAGATGATGATGATTATTCTATATTGCCTGTTGGCGTCGTTGGAAAATGCTTGCTTTTATTTAAATCCCCTCAATGTCTGTTATTTGTGTGCATGAACATGTCTGTTTGTTTTGAGTCTGGGTGTAATTATCTATATAAGTACTTAAGTATTTACAAAAGAACCAGATAACTGATTATCTGGTTTCCAAAGTCCAAGTTTTGATAAATTTTGGGATCAGATGGCCGTGTGTAAAGAATGTCCCAGGATATTATTATTGTTATTTATTACACTGACTTCGACTGTACAAAACGCATTCGTTCAAACTAGATAATTAATAATGCCCATAAAAGTGGAAGTTCTAAGAACATTATGGCGTCCAGGATTCAATTTTCATCGTGTAATAAACAGGTTGGGGTTAACCTGCTGGCTGCGGATGACGAGAGCCCGCGGCGCCACTTCAAAGGAAAATATAAATGTATGCATTGTTTAGCGAAAATTTGCCCGCGGGTCCCTTGTACCTCAGGTATCGTAGGGGTTGGAAATTTGAACGCGAATTTAATGTGTTTTCACCTCTCTTGAGTTTTATGTAGCTTTTATAGCTTAGAATTAACGTCTAAAAGTATTATATTAAAGTATTTTGTAGAATTTAAAAGTGGTTGAATCTGATTATGCAAGATGGTAAGCAACGGTGGTTAATGCTTGCCATTCATATCGCAGGTCGTGGGTTGGATTCCCACCCAGGACAGATATTTGTGTGCATAACTGTTTTTCTTGGGTTTGGGTGTAATAATCTATATAAGTATGTATTTACAAGAGAAAAGTAGTATATAAGTTATCAAGTTTCCATAGTACAAGCTCTGCTCAGTTTGGGATCAGATGGCCGTGTGTGAATAATGTCCCAGGATATTATTATAATATTAGAATAAGTATATAGATTTGGATTAATAATAATAATAAATACTTCACTTTATCGTATGGATAGTTACCGTAGTGTCAGAGTTGTTCAAGCCGACCAGTACCTCTGATGTGGCTTATCGACTTTTGTCTAACTAAACTAACTATAACTGGGACTGACACCTAACATGTTCTCTGAAGCTCAGAAATTAAACGACTTTGGGGGTCACCCATCTATAGACTGAACGGTGCTTTACCTCATCGATCTCTTACGGACCGGTGGAAACATCTGGCTGAGAGTGACTCTCGTAATAATATACTACACCAACAGGCGAGTAGCCTAATAATAAGACAACTTTCGACAGTCCTTTAAAGTTACCTACCGAAACACCGATACATCTATAAATTGAACTACTCGGCGGCTACCCATCTATGGAGTAACCGCGTGCCAAAGTGCTTAAGCTCTCCAACCCTCGACAGACCGCTTAGAGCAAATAGCTATGAACGACTCAAGGACCTTAGTTTCTGAAAGTCACAAGTAAAATGTACTAAACAGAACTCATAACTACGCAGGAAAGAGAGAAATGGCATAGGTTGGAGGAGGCTTTTACCCAAAAGGGATCCATATTAAATACTAACAAAACTTAACAATAACAGAAATAAGGCAAACTACTACTAATAATAAAAAAATTACATTTGAATTGTACCTAAATATGGCATAATAAAAGCTTTTTTATTTTATAAACAGAACATTAACCACATAACAGCAGTAATACACAAAACAAAATCATGAACCTACAAAACCAACCCAAAAAAAAAACATCCACGAAAATTACAAGTGAAACGTCAAATCGAACCAGAAACCGCCTAGTTTAAATGGAAATAAACAAAATTATATTGCCTTCAGACATGACCGAACATCAAAAGGAAAAAGTAATGCGCAGAGCCGTTGGTTGACGATGTCATTTCCCTGTAAAATATTAACGTGGGGTCGTAGGGACCGCGCCCTGTCATTTCAGGGTTAATACTACATAATGCCGGTATTCTCTTTATGCCACGATTGTATGGAATTATCAGTCTTAACGAGCTATTTTTCTTTAGATTCGTTGATATTTTTGTATATTTAAGCACCGAGGCAAACAGGAGAGTGTCACAACTAGTCGAATTCACGTAATGCGCAGAAGTTGGACGTATTTTTTTTTTGTTTATAGCACACTAGTGTATCTAATCCCTGTGTTGCGGGGCACTTTACAAACATATAATAGACGGACACAAATTACATCCACATTCGGAACAATTACTTATGGGGTCACACAAATAGTTGTCCGGCGCGGGACTTGAACCCACGACACGTAGTGGCGAGGCGACTGTCTTAGCCGCTGCGCCGCACGTGCAGTCACTTTCGCTGATATTTTTATATATTTAAGCACAGAGGCAAACAGGAGGGTGTTACAACTAGTCGTATTCACGTGTTAAGCAGTGGTTGGCCGTTAAATAATTTCTTAATAACAATCGAACGGAACAAATTACATACATATGGAACCATTTCCTAAACATTCCAAAAAAAAACTGATTAAAATTAACCTACTCATACATATTTATAAAATAATGTAAAAAGAATGTCCTCCTAACCGAATTTCGGCCACGGCGGCGGCCAGTCTCAACAGAGATTAGACAGCCATATAATATACAGTCGCATTGATAGCTCTCTCCTTTTTGAAGTCGGTTACATATTCGCTGAGTCATCCACAAATAATTATTCTAATGGCTTGGAATTCTGACTTCTTGAAATTAAAATCCAAATTTAGCTTACAGGTCAAGTAGATTCTCCTCATGATAAATAATTACCTACTTTTTAAGAAAAAAAAACTTCAAATCTTTTAAATAATAATAATATATATCCTGCGACATTATTCACAGACGGTCATCTGATCCAAAACTAAGCAGAGCTCGTACTATGGAAACCAGATAATTGGTATACTGCACATACAATAAATATAAACGGTACCATTCCTAGAGCATTCTCTATACATAGAAAACAAATATTATCAAAATTGGTACACAAACCACCGATAAATCACGTAACATACACCTTATTTATATAAGTCGGTTATTTTTAACCGACTTAGAACGATCTTAAGTTTCTCCTCTCCGTCACAAACTTGAGATCTCTCTTGAGACTACAAAAATTAACTTAAATTAACTATTGTGATAAAGTTTTTTTTAAAGACGACGCCATCAAAAGGTAATCTAACCCCTGTGTCGCGGGGTACTTTACAAACACATAATAGACGGACACAAATTACATCGAGACTCAGAACAACTATTTATGGGTCACACAAATAGTTGTCCGGCACGGGACTTCAACCTGCGAGTTGCGACACGAAGCGGCGAGGCGACTATCTTAGCCGCTGCGCCACACATGCAGTTATTCATTATATTACTATTCATTAATACATACAATATATTACTATTCATAAGGAGACTGTATATAACAAAAGAAAAAACAGTCTCCCATAGCGATATAATTCTTTCTATTTTTGCACTAGATTTTTATAAGCTCAAAAGTCAATGTAGATATAAAGCAATTTTATATATTAAGATTATCCTTCGTACCCTAAATCTCGGAACATGATTTTCTCACTTGCTAAACAATAAACAAGCATATGTCTTTAGTTATAAAATCGATAATACATTGACACGGTCTCGGCTTGTTTACAATGTTCCCATACGGATACTAAACTTCTACGGCGACTATGCCGATACATAAGTCAGACGCAATAAGTCTATTTTAATTACTAGCATCGATATCGGCGATCCCCGTCTTGCCTAGTCGGGAGCTGTGCTCTACTGTTTAGGGAGTAGCAAGTGTCGATGGAAATTATCGATATATTATTGGTGTCGATGTTTTGGCCTGGCAATAAATAAGTTATCCATTCATACCTCCCGAGGGAATATCTATGTCAGAAATCATTATTATGTAAGTTAATGTTTTGTGTCTACTTGTTTATTTTGTATACGTTGTGTATAATAAATAAATTTCATTTCTATCTTCAATAGGGATAATACTCGGACACAGTTATTTTTTTTCCTCTTTTTTATGTGGGAGCGCACTATCTTACTTTGCTATCCGAGGTCTAATTAATTTTATATTTAGTTTGAATTGTGTCACATTGTTTTGTTTTCACAATTGAACTTATGTGTCGAAGGCAAGTTGTGAGATAGAAAAGGATGGCTAGCAGTGTTCCAGTTATTAGTTAATAAGTGTTTTAAATTATGGTGCTCATTTTTCATGGATAGTAACAGATGTAGTTATATTGTGCGCATTCAATTCCTGCATAGGACAACTATCTGTGTGACTCATAAGTAGTTGTTCTGACTCTCGGTGTGACTTTGTGTATGTTTAGTTTATGTTTGTAAAGTACCCCGCGACACAGCGAATAATTTCCCAAGTGCAAGCGTTGTCTTTTCGATATAAAAGAGTGGACTAAAGTTAAATAAATAAAAAAATATTTAAAAGCTTACTCTATAAATATAAGATTCTGGAATGACATCATAAACATTATAAAGATTGTAAAATTATATATATTTTTTAAAGAAACATTAATCTTCTTCTTGACTTATGAATGAACAAACCAATTAATAACAAATCCTTCACAATCACCACATTAATAATTATCTTTTACAGGTCATCGATATCTGTCTGCCCATCACTACATCTAACACAAACAAGACTCGATAACGAGGTGAAATATTCACATTGGAAGCGTTGTAAACACTATATGGCTGTCTCTTTCCTTCCCACCCACTCTTACGGCACCTACCGACCTGGGAAAAAGACGGCACGCGACCGCGGCACCTACAAAGGGGTCGCATTCGCTTTGATCTTGCCGCCGCGTGCGTACTTTGTATGTGTATGTATGCAGATGAGACAGCACCGAGAATTTGATAATTGCAAAGATTTATGCTGTCCTGGGTGACGTTTTGTTCGCGTTAGTTAATTAATTACTTATCTATTTTTAATAAAGGTGTGGTTTTCATGGATGTTTCTTTATGTTTAAAGATAATTTATGTCGAAACATTAATTTCCAATATTGTACAAGGTATATATATAATTATAGTTTTATAATAAATGAGTGGGAATCTGTTGGGATTACACTTTAAACTTACATATCTATTTTAACATAAGATAATCTTCAAGAGGTTTTATGTTTATTGTATTACACTCTTATTTAAAATAATTCCTTGATCCGCCGCTTAACCATGTCTCAGCTAAACCCTGCTCAACCACTTAAACCCCGCTCAACTATTTCTTTATTTAAAAACCCTACTTAAAGGTTTCTCCGCTAAGTAACGTCATTTTATTTTACACTGTCAACATTTCTGAGACTGGTATAGAGCTTGACCAAAATTAATCGACTAAATCGGATTATTTATCAAAACTTTATGATTTTTGCTCTATGGTAGACATGGAATGATAGATTTATGATCGTAACAGTGCATTTTCAAGGACTATTGATTTTCTTCGGTGGATTTTGAAGTTTGTGATAAGATTCCCACTGGAATTCAGTATTTATATAAAAATTAAAACGGTTAGTAACTTCAATAAAACCTCCATTCACAAACAAACGTCTAACAAAACGTCAGCTGATGCAAATAAAATCCGCCATATTTGAGCAAGCTTTAAACCAGGGGCCGACGTGGTTTAAATTTTGACATGGCTCAACCGCGGGTCAAAGTTAAATCGTGTTTTTAAATGAAAAATTTGATAAACCATGGTTGAGCGGCCGGCTTAAATTTAAGTAGCGTTTTTAAATAAGACTGTTAATGTTTATTTTAACCCTTTAACTGGTAGTAGATACATTTAGGTTACAAAACAAGTGGGTTCAAAACATGATTGAAACTATATCGGCATGACCAGTGAGTGGGTTAAACAATACTAACATCGACTATATAATACGGTTTTTAAAAATATGATATGGGCAATGGTGGGAAACATTTCCCATTTAAAAAATTAAGAATACTCAAAGTTTGTTTACAAACACCATAGAATTTATATTTATTTATATTTAAAGAGCAACATCCACCGCAGATAATTAAATCTTTGTATCGCGCCCGCGGGGCCCTTTACAAAAATACAACAATTAATAGGTTGTCTTGTGCGAGATTCGAATCCGTAATATGAGGGTGCACTTTAACCACTGAGCCACATTTTCAACCAAAATCGCGTAACATACACACAAAACAAAAATACTTCTTACATTTGTAGTCGGTTGAAAAGGATTTATATTTAAAGTTAACCTCACCTTTAAAAAGAACACAGTCATAAACTTAAAAATAAATACCAATCCAAACCGAGACCCATACCTATTATAACCTACTAAATGTTTCTCAAACTCAATAAATAATATTCTAAGTATAATTAGCATAGCTGGACCATAAAACAGATCAGATACTCGAAACTAAAACTCAGTAAGAGAAAAAAATACATTTTGAAGGAGATAGAATGCACGTGTGACGCAGCTGTTAAGACATTCGGGTTCGATTCCCGCGCAAGACAAAGGGTTGTGTGGTTCATAAATAGTTGTCCTGAGTCTGGATGTACTTTGAGTCCGTCAATTTATGTTTGTAAAATACCCCGCGACACAGGGATACATTTCCCTAGTGCTGTAATTGTCTTTTTATAAGAAAATAAAATATATAAAATACCATAATAATAATTGTGTTCCAATTATTAAGCCTCCATTTTTGGACACCTATTTCTCAATGTCTACACCATCCCCAGTACGGCTACGAGATCATTCTGATGGCATAACGCACATTGCTTTACAAATTGCAGAGACTTAAATGCAATAAAACTTTATGCATTTAGTTGCTTTTAAAAGCATATATGTGTTTAAATCTTTGCCGTTAGTATAAGTTATATAAACTAAACGACTCGGTAACATAAACTTTTACAGTAACATTTAATGAAATGAAAATAAGTCGCTTACTGAGTTTTGGCTTGAGGCGGCCGAGATGAACAGGGTCAGCCCAAGTCTGTTCAGATACCAGATAAGAACATTTCTACGTTTCGGAGAATAAATGACATTCGTAATTTACTGCTTTTGTTTGTGGTGAAATCGTTTTATAGAAGAACTGGAATTTGGTATGTTAATAATGAGTTTTATGAGATACCTTAATTGTCGATTACTTATTATTACTGCTTCGTTGGTTTACCAGTAACGTGTTTAACCGCAGACAATAATAATAACCTGGGACATTCCTCACACACGGCCATCTGATCCGAAACTAAGCAGAGCTTGTACTATGGAAACCAGATAACTGATATACTACAATATACTATTTTTCTTTCGTAAATAAATACTTATATAGATAATTACACTTAGACTCAGGACAGACAGACATGTTCATGCACACAAAGTCTGTACTGGGTGGGAATCGAACCCACGACCTGCGGCGTGTAAAGCTAGTGCCAATCACGCCAACAAGCCCGTCTAAAAATAATAAGTCAAAAAAGGATGTTGAGTATTTTTTTTTACACACCTGTTTCTCGCCGAGCACGTAAGGCCGTCCTGTGTATGTGTCCTGTACCTGACCTCTTTCGGGTCTAGAGTGTGCGAATAGAAAATTAATCTGTTTGGGCACACTCTCCTGCACTGAGAAATGTACCGAACAGATGGCTAGTCTCCGTATCCAATCCAGTAATTCGTAATAACAGTTGAAGTCCAAAAGCATAAATACTGAACGGGAATGGTGTACAATTGGAATCGCTTACACCCTGTAAACTTTTACTTTTAGCACAACGATGTACAAGGTGGACTTAATGCCAAAGGCATTCATTACCAGTCAACCTTAGGCTGATGCAGAGAAAAATTTGGTAGGTTCACATAAATTATGTGCGTGAGATTCCTAGGAAACACAACCCATGGGACTGAACAAGATTATTTCACACGGTTATCGTGTGAAAAAAGCTTGTTCAGTGGTGGTTGGGCTGTTAAGCGCAGAGAGCACTAAAGTCAAAATTAATTACTAAACTAACTGAAATATGTACTTCCCAGTAATGCCTCTGGTAAGTACATAATTTAAAGTTCTAATTTATTTAATTTACGGGTCTTTGCAATATTATAAAATATGCCATTTTTTTGCGTGGTTTGAGAAAATGAGAGGGTCATTTTCATGAGATCCATGCTAAAAAAAACTTAAAAATCGATAAATTTAATATTGGCGTTAATAATGAAAAAAAATGAGCATGATGCTCCCGTGTAGCTATGGCAAAAACGGCTCATTACTCTGTCAGCGTTCGACCAATCCTCAAGCTTTCAGTCATAGACTCGTGCATTTTTCCGTCATTTCATTGGTTGAATGCTGGGCAAATGGCTTAAAGTCTTCGTCGAAATATTAGCTACGTAAACAAGCAGTTTTTGTCCTGTTTTTTTAAGACCTTTTATGTAGCACCATATTAATTAGTCGTGTAAAATACAGAATCGCCATATCTGACTTAGAATTGCTTCTAATGCTTATTGTAGTACTAACACTGCTCTTCAATACTATCGTCATTACAGCTGAAAGAAGTCCACTGCTGGACAAGCCTCTCCCAAGAATCATCTTGGGGGGATAGGCTATAACCGCCACTCTTGGCAGACTGGTTGGCGATCGCAGTAAGATGGCCATAGTACACAGAAGCAAGCTGCTACTTGACCTCTGGTATTATTCACTCGTGTCGACTCCTACGGGGATGAGATGGGGTGATGATATTCTGATATTCACCGCCGTCACCACACAGCATGTCTCACCACAACACATTAACGTGGGTGTAATGATTCTGTCGTAGATTAACTGATAAGTGATGATAACAAGTAATCCCGCAATGATGCTCGAGTGCCTCTTGCGCACTATCGAAGTTATTAAAAACGATGCACTATACTGAGTCAGTCAGTATAAGAGCATACACAAGGTGTCGCTCATAGCTATATGCTCTCAACGGTCTGAAAGTGATCGGCGAGGTCAAGCAACTAGGCTCGCGGTCAGGCATAGATGGGTGACCGACAGAGTGGTTTAATTTCTGAGCGTCTCTGTGATTCGGAGTAGATAATAAAGGGTGAATTTTAGACGTCAACTGGGAAATCACACTAATATTATAAAGGCGAAAGTTTGTGAGTGTGTAAGTTTGTAACTTCTTCACGTCTAAGGCACGGCTAGTGATTTTCATAAAACTTGGTATGAAGTTAGCTAACACCCTGGATTAACACATAGGCTATAATTTGTAAAGTTAAACTTTAAGTTTATTTTATTTGTAAAGTTAACCGCGGGGCACACCTAGTGTTATATATACACTCAATGTTATATTTTTAAAAGTATTTGTATTGGGTTATGATATAGTTATTCATATTATTATTTTTATTATAATCACACTGGAAGATAAAATGTATAATTTCCCTAACAACTTTGTGTATATTTACGCCTTGCATTTCGGCAAATGTAATTAATATAAATTGGATAGTTTTGAATATTGATTTAAAGTGCATATCGATACGGATTTCGCGGTTTTATCGCAATTAAATCCTTGACTATAACAATAACATACATATAACAATCTAAACATGAAATATTAATTATATAGTGCTTCCATCATTACGTTGCGTCTCGATTGGAAACTAGATAACTAACTCGGTTTAAATTAATGATAAGTAAAGATAAAATTTATCATACAATTAGTCATATAATTAATAATGATATAAGTATGAAGGTACGATAGATTGTGTCCTTCATTACATTTATTCTTTAATATAATAATTATATACTGGGACATTATTCACACACGGCCATCTGATCCCAAACTAAGCTGAGCTTGTACTATGGAAACCAGGAACCATATTACAAATACTACTTTTCTTTTGTAAACATATACATATAGATAATTACAACCAGACTCAGGACAAACAGACATGTTCATGCACAAAAATATCTGTCCTGGGTGGGAATCGAACCCACGACTTGCGGCGGGAAAGGCAAGCCTTTAATTACCACGCCAACTGGCTGATGCTGATGAGTCATTAAAAACCATGCCAGATACATTTTTACAAACCTGGTCAACTAAGAAACTTAGGGTCCGTCCGCCTTTACAGTAGCTAATACATACTTTCAACACTGGAGTATTTTGGACTAGTTAATGAGCCTCCTTACATACAATAAAAGAACAAAATAAGTGCATGTATTATGAAAGCAACACTTCATCAGTCAGAATTATCATAGAACGAAATAACGCTATACTCTATCTGTCCCACTTTTCTTTTCTCTTTTTATTTGATCTAAAGTAATCTACGAAAAGGCCTTACAATATTCAATTGAAAAATATCAATATTTTGCAGTATTCAAAGTTGTATACGACCAACCAAGTACCGAGAGGAGTTCTTACCAAAGGCCTTTACAGCATACAAATAGGTAGTTTCATTGATATTTTTACCAACTTCCAAAAGGTCTTCTTTCCAAAAACAAAGCATATTTCTTTTAAATTTATTTATGTGAAAACTACACGGCTTCGAATATCCGAGTCTTCAAAAATATTGTTGATATCAAAGTTGGCCGACACACAGGAAAGGCCAAAGGCATATCTTGTGAACAAAACCTCGCTTTTTCATTATACTGGCAGGCTATACAAAGCCGGATTTCCCTGAAACTCTCAACGTGTTAAATCAAGGACAAAAGACCGAAAGCAAACTACGTGCAACTGAACGCAATTTCACCAAAATTCCAACTACTAAAAGGAAAACTCGCAAAATGTCGAAAGGTCCCGATTTCCCTGCCCATTGTCGTATTTGTATTTTTTTTTCATCTTATTTAGCGCTTTGTCGGCGAGCCCTTTGAAGTCTGCCCCCTCCCCCCAAGGGTGTTACAAATTGCGTCACGCTTGTATTGTACGGCGGAAATACAATTCGCCTACTAGTAGCTATAAGTCGTTACTTGTTTTAGATTTCAAATAATATCAAATCGACCTGCACTTGTGACCCAATGGTTAAGACATTACGGGTCCCGAGTTCGATTCCCGTAAAGGACAACTATTAGTGTGACATAATAAATGCTAAAACTGGCAAGATGTAAACAATACTGCAACTTGAACTAAAATTAAACAATAGCTTTTCATATACCAAGATCTCAAAATCTAAAAATAAATTCAAAACGTATGCATCAAATACTCGCAAACATCAAAATACCAACGTCATCCGTGTTGACCAAAAATCAATATTTTTTAAAACGGTTGTTGTTTATACTGTAACCATGAACTTAAGAATCAATTCCTTAATTTTTAATGACATAATATTCATTACTAACTTACTTATCGTATATGGGCCGTGGTTACCCTAGTCTCAGATTTGTTCAAGCCGCCCAGTAGGCCTCTGATATGGCTCAACAACTTTTGTCAAATGACTACAACCGGGACCGACAGCTTAACGTGCCCTCCGAAGCACGGAGACGCTCACAATTTAAACTCTATGGAGTGACCGACTAGACTGAATCTAGTTGCTTAACCTCTCCAATCACGTACCTATGGACCGGTAAGAGCTATGATATCAATAAAGGTTAATGAGACAAATAATGCATTTTTCAAAGAGCGAGCTTATGAAACCCAAAGCCGGGAAACAACGAACTTTGAGCTCACTAATCCATGTATACGCGTAATACAGGCTACTCGTTTATTATACACAGTGCAGTATCCACCGTTAGAAATCCTAATACTCAAAATCAGCCAATCACAAACAGAAATGAAACAAAGCACCTTTACATGATCACGGCAATGCTAAAGCAATGCTTTGTGAGACTACTGTTCCGTATTAGGAAATTAAGGTTTGCAGCGTTAGGTTAACAGAATTAGTCATAGCAGATAAGTATCATGAGACCATGAAGCAAATATTGAAGGATCAAATTACTGACATAATAAATTTAAATTAAGATAAGGGCTGCTTGCGAAAACCGGTCGTACCGTTCTAAAACCACAGAATTCACAAGCTCTAAAAGTCCTTAACTGCGTAATAGGCTCAATATTTTTTTATATAGTCAGTAATAACATCTATAAAGTTTTTATCACAGATCAAAAATATAAAGAGATATTTGTTTACACGTAGGCGCCGTAATGCCTGTTAAATGCCAAGATAACCTCACTCAATATGGTCATCGAAACCTCGGGAGTAATAAATTATATGAAGATAAGAGACACCTTCTGACCGACAATAAGTTAAGAGAGGATGTTTAAGAAGCTAGTTTTGATAATTACGATATACGTAAACACAAACAAAGTAGAACTATTGATTTAAGAAAAGTGAAGACAAATTTAAATGAAATACGCCTAATCTTAGATCAAGGAACATTTTTGTGGGTAAGAGCGCGTTATGTATCAATTTTAATATATATCATAAAAAATCACAAAAGAGAATGTATTCAGTAAATCACAATTTCCACCGCTTCACCCACAATAAACTTTCAAATAAATATTTTTATGAAGCAACAAAAATAAGCAATTTCTATCGGCATTGCCAAATTGTGTCGTTTCATTAGTAAATCATTTGGCGATTCCGTATATCTCTTGAGACATACAGGAGTTCCAATATTAAAAAATAAATTCAATGAATATTTTGTAGGAAAGTTAAATTATTTCGCTGCTGCTAGAAATTGTATAGTTGAGAAAAGAACTGATCTTTTCTCCACTAAACATTTTCTAGGTACTTGACCACCTTTTTTAGATTGACATATTGTAACTTTCCTACAAAATATTCGTACAGTTAACATCATTTTTTGAAAAATCAAAGTTTGAATAACTCCTCCGTAACATTCCAAATACACACCTAGTAAAATATAAGTGCCCATTGTATTATGTTTAATATTTAAATATAATACATTGTCGTGATGGTGGACATAAATTAAAAAGAACCGGTTTCCTTCCAGAGTGAATTATTACTGTTCTTGTAATAAACTAAAGAATTTTACGATTTTCATTTAAAAATCAAATTATCAGTCGAGACCGGTGGACATCCAACTTTGTATTTCTCTTTGAGTTTCATTATGAAGATATTTATGAACTGAATGGTGGAAGTAATTCTATTAGATGAATTTTACGTCTCTATGTCTCGTATCAAACATAAATCTGGAACGAAGCTCTTCAAAGCAATTTTTTTTTTTGATATATATATAAATGTCAAACTACAAGATTGATGGGGAAGTGGTACGCGGCGCAGAATGTGAATCAACGAAAGATATACAGATAAGTAATGCTGAAACGATTTGTAAAAATAAAACGTGCGGACAGAATCCATCGGGATTAGTTTTGATCCATTCCACTAAATTAATAAGAATTAAGAGCATAATAAACAATTTTATAAAGAAAATATTCTTTCTAGATTTGAACACAAAACTAAAATCCCCAATTTTTATTTAGCAATAAAACAAAATGCACAATACTTGTACAAGGTGGAAGTGAAAAATGGTTCTCGCGAGCATAGTCTTGTTTCAGACGAGACAAGATTACGACCTCTCAGTTTTATAGGCGTATAATAAAAACGGAAACCAGCCGGTTCTTTTACTAACTGCTGGAGATTAATTTTATAGATGATGGTACCTACAATAAACAGATTTTAAGCTTTTTATCAGTAATAAGTAGTCGATGTCTAAATAAGGTATTCGTGCAGAAATAATAATAATAATAATATTTATTGAGCAAAAAAGTAAGAGCATGTGTACACAATTGCTTAAAAGCTACTTATAAATAACAACTAAATAATACAATAATTTGTGTCAAACAGTTAGCATCTGCTGCCGAACTAGGTTTATGGCCTGTATTTCAGCAAGCAGCGCCTCTAGCCCTCGAGTAAAGTGAAACTTGTGAGCTTTAAAACAAAACAATTTCAACCAAAAATATACCTAACATATGATTATAAAAAAAAAAAAATTAAATGGAATAGGTCCTCTGGGTGTGTAAGATGAGAGAATGAATGGATGTATGTGAGAGGGTGTGTAGAAAATGTAATAATTTTATTAAGTAGATTCAAAATTGTAATCTGAAATATGCCAACCAGTAGTTATTATGTAATTACTTTAAGATAGTGAGTAAGTCTTCCGTTTGGTCATAGGATAACTTCCAAAGCCAATGAGTAATCTTTTTCCTTAAAGCTACGTTATTTAGGGATGATATTTCAATAATTTTATTGATTTTATTATAAATATAAGGGCCCAAAAAAGGATAAAACCGCTGCACAAATGCTGTTTTTGGTTGCAATGAAGTCTTACATACTGGTAATCCCCTTCTTCTAGATGACATGATCGGACTGAACTCCAAACTTGTATGTTGTTTTGAAATAATACTTAAAAGGAAGAGTTGGCGTACAGTCAAGACCTCACAATACTCATAAAGAAGTTTGGTAGGATGACGAAAAGGTTTAAATGTAGAGAGTTTTAATATGGCTCTTTGAGCGACCTCAAGTTGTTTTAGTGTCGTTCTGGGTACTCCACCCCAACACGATATACAATAGGTGATCAATGACTGACACAGTGCGTAGTAAACTTGTTTTAGAATTGACGGGGTAACGATATGTCTTAATGTTTTAAAAACATAGAGGAGTTTTCTAATCCTTTTACTTAAAACCTGAACATGGGATTTGAAACTCAGATTTTCATCTATTATAACACCCAAATATTTGATTTCTCTAGAACGCTCTAAAGTATTACACGAGCATGTAGATACAGATGGGTCATAAGTAGAACAATGATGTGCGATCAGATTGAAATTTATATGAGAAGATGCACGTATTGAGAAAATTAGGTATTTAGTTTTGTCGGTATTTAAGGTAAGCACGTTCTCATGTAGCCATCTTTTAACCGAATTAAAACCAACCTGTGCTAGCTGAAACGTCTCGCTCCATGTTTTTGCAGAGAGCTGGGGAGAGTCAGATAATGTGAGTAATTCTTTTGGATAGTTAACAGTTATATTGGTGTTAGTGACTTTTTTTAGTGTATCCCATAATTTTTTACTATCTTTACCAGCCTTTCGAACCAGTTCTCTATCATAGTTACGTTTTACCTTTTTTAAAATTTTGTTGCAAAAATTCCTATAGCGAACATATGTAGTTTTTATTACAAGGTCATCTGGGAACAATTTAGCCTTTTGATGTAGTTTATCCCTATTTCGCATGCAGCGCAATAGGCCTTGTGTAATAAACGTTTACAATGCGTCTGGTAAGGTGTTTACCATACTGCATACAGTATTTTATATTGATTATAAAACACTTACAAATTATAATCTCTGTGGTAGAATAGAGTATGTAAAATCAAAAGAAAGATTTAATTTATTAATCATTTATTTCAGACCACTTTTCAGTCCATAAGATGTTAATATTTTAAGAATGGTCGTGAGTTTTGAGACTGATCGTCAAAATCGAGTTTTCATCATATAAAATTAACCCAGGTAGTCATATGGTAAGATTAATAATCAAAACTTAATAGTGTTTCCCATCAAGGTGTTCCAACTTACAGTAATAGGCACCTCAGTAAGTCAAATGCTAAGACCTCATCAAAACTAAAAAAATATGTAGGGATAAACTCGATACACATAGCATACCCAGTCATGGGACTCCATTAACCGTCTCCGATGTCTTGTCAAAACGTCTAAGTTGAGTACAGTTTTAAGGTTAATTAGTCCAGTGAGATAAAATGTATATATCAATTTAGAAGTCCCATGTTTTCAAACGAGTCTAAATTAAAACCATATTCAGTACTTTATACGTGATGCTCGGTCAAAAAAAGGAACATCATCGAACAAGCATATCGGTTATTTGAAGTCAGGAACACCTAAATACCATACCTATAACTTTCTTTAGTAAAAATCATCTAATTGAAGATCACATTCGTTTTATAAAAGCCTAGTTGAAGACCTTTACAAATCTGAAGGTGTTCCCAAAGGATGTACTGTAGGACCAATCATTCCAGACCAAATTAGACATAATAACCTTATTATGATGACCTCGAGCCGTTCGCTTAATTTACTAATTGGTAATTATTCTTCCACGTAACGACCCAATTAAGTCCAATCAATCCCTGATATAACATTAACATTGTAGATGCACAATATATCTAACTATATGACAGACTAAAGAATTTATTACTCTACGAGATAATAAGAATCATGATGGTTGTAAAGTTGAAATGGGAAATGTTTTCATTACTATAAGAGAAATTAATAATAGTTTGTCTGTTAATGGATCTTGGTAACATTACTTTGTGCTTCAACTCAATTAAATTTTTAATATATTGAGAATATTATTGGTTGAAACAGATTAGATTTTTATTGGGACATAAATAATGACGATTATCTACGTATCTATTAGTGTCATGCCAATGCATATTTATACACTCATACAGGGGGTACAAACAACATAATAGGTTATATACTTCCGGACTTCTTAGAGCGGATGATTTTTTTAATTCATATGTATTAATTCTGTTCATATATCACATTATCATCCTGATATCGTCCACTACTGAGGATAGGCCTCCCCCAAAAGTTTCGATAACGTTGCCAATGTTGCCATTTGGAGGGGTTGGCCGTAGTCGCTTACCCTGCGAATTGCTGACCGCAAATGTTAGGCGGTAGCTAGTATGCAAGTGGCGCTGCTGCCCGACTACCTGGTGTATTCCTTAGTCACCTTAAACAAAACCCACGGGATGATATGGGGTGGTCTTGTTATTATTTTTAGGCCGATCACACGACCAATATTCTGGTCATAAATAAAGACTAACAGCGAAACAAAAATTAGATAAAGAACGCGCTATACAAACATATGACGTCACTTGCAGTAAAGCCAAAGAATCTCTCAACAATCTTAATGCGTATATTTTCTTTTTCTTTTTTTTACTCCCGCATTAGTTAATTTAATCCCTGTGTCGCGCGGTACTTTACAAACATATAATTGTCGGACACAAAGTACATCCAGACTCAGAACAACAGAGTACACAATATCACACACAACCTCTTACACACCAGACACATACATTCCCATCCCACACAAATAAGAGGACCTGCATGCAAACACTACACAATCGTTTTTAGTTAATTTTATTTTTCTTTTGCATTGTAAGTAAATACATTACAAATTATGAATTTGATTATACTCAGAACACAACATATAAATATGAAATTATGTAAATGGCTAAAATATATGTTTAATACTCGAGGGGTTGGGCGCTGATAGCCGAAATACAGGCTCTGCCTAGTTCGGCTACAGATGACTATACCATTTAATCTGACCTAAATTAGCCTGCTGAAATATTTTTTAACTTACGCTTAAGTTTTTTTATTAACAATAAACATTATTATTATAATTATGTAAAAAACTACTTATGGGTCACACAAATAGTTGTCCTGTGCTGGATTCGAACCCGGGACACGAAGGGGCAAGGCGCTGCGTCACACGTGGAGTAATCATACAAAGATTTGTCGTGGGTGGGGATCGAACCCACCACCACCTCTGGTTTAGCAATCAGAGTCACTAAACACAATACTAATAGGCCAGTCTAAAATCAATGTATAAAATGAAGTAACAGAATCCATACACTATTAACAATACGAATATTTATTTATACAACTATTCTCTTCTTTCCTGCTTCCCTATTCTGCCAATCTGCAATAGAAATTGAAAGTCCGTCGATATATTATGTTCCCACCATCAAGTTGATCCCGAAATGGCGATACGATAATAAAACATGCGCCCGCGTCGACGCTGGTATAAATCTCTTCTTTCACGACTTTTCTGTTTTCTGGTACATTAGTCTTAGACATTTTTAGACGAGGAACAAAATAATCTTCAAATTACTTACAATAAAACCTTGAACTTTTTAGTTAACTGTACGTAAGAATTGCACGGCATACTGGGTAGTTTCGGCACCACGACCGTAAGGTCCTTGTTTTATAAATGTACAGACATCAGCACATCCAGCTACCCCAAACTGTCAAATTTCTTTTATAGATTTTCAACTTTATCACAAAAGCATAAGGTTCACTTTCAATTGGGAAATCTGACAGATTAGATTAGCTTGATGTGCGCGTCTGTACTTGGTATAGGGTAAGGTACTTCGCTACTACCCTCGTTTAACTGTTTATGTAGCCTAATTAATATAAGTTTTAGTCTGGATGTGTTTTGTGTCCGCGAATTCCATGTTTGTAAAGGCCCTGCAACACAGGGATCATCTGCCCTAGAAGTTTTGAATATACATGTAGAGCAGTTCCTCCATTGGTGTCAAGCCTGACACCTGAAATTAAGCAGGGCTTAACCAGATAACTGATATACTGCTTTTCTTTTGTTAATACATACTTAAGTAGATAATTACATCCAGACTCAGGACAGACATACATGTTCATGCACACAAATATCTGTCCTGGGTGGGAATCGAACCCACTACCTGCGGCGTGAGAGACAACCGGCCCGTCATCACAGTCAACATCCTTACGTCATCGACGTCATTTTAACGTAAATTCGGTAGCATCAATTTTAATACAAGGCAGTGACGCGTTATTTTTAACGTCAAAGCCCGCACTAAGAAATCTTATCTCTGTGTCGCGGGGTACTTTACAAACATATAATAGACGGACACAAATTACATCCATACGCAGAATAACTATTTATGGGTCACACAAATAGTTGTGCGGGGCGGGAATCGAACCCGCGACACGAAGCGGGGAGGCGACTGTGTTAGCTGCTGCGCCACATAGTGTCCCGTAGAAAAATAACTCAATTTTCTGTACTAACTATTCAACGGTTTTATATTTTCATCGCGGTACTTAAGATTCATTTTTAAACAAAATTATCGCCACTCTATCGGTTAAAAATCATGATAAATACTGTATCCTAAAAATAAAATATTTGTTTTTGTTCCCGTTTTTGGGGCACGTAGTAGGAAAATACGGAAAAGTTTTAGGCAACATTGTTTTCACACTGTCCACGTCATTTTTGTGTTGTTGACATAGCATATAAATATTTCGAGAACATACAATATTTTTTCAATTTCAGTTTATAGCAAATATTGTACTGTTGCGAATAGACAAGGTCGTACACACGGCTACATATCAAGCTATACATTTCCAGTATTAGCTGACCTCTCAATGTAAGGAAATATACGACGCGAGATCAGCTTATACTGGAAATGTATAGCTTGATATGTAGTCGTGTGTACATATTATAAACGCCGTATCATCCAGTAGCTGGTAAGTTTATTTAATTTCTTTATTTTGGATATGTCCAGCAGTGGACAAATTTCGGACGCCTTCTTTTTGGGTTGTATTTAGCTGTCCGAAACGGAGACCAAGGTACAGGGTTCGGATCTGGACATGTACCTTTACTTTTTAAACTGCCTCTATGTTATTCATTAGTTCATGTTTAATCTTTAGACTGTCTGTTAACATTCCAAACTGACTGCCTAGTTGGTCAATCGACACTAGTCCTGGGTTCAATGCAAATCCAAGATAGCTCAAGTAAAAAATATCCATACATTCATTCACCCATACTTAAAAACTTTCACATTTATAATATTAGTAGGATAGTTTTTGTTTAGTCATTTATTTTCGTGTGATCCTCAATGATTATTATTTCTTCACCTTACAAATTATCCGTGCAATATATTTAGACAGACCCACTCCTAAATGTCATAGCCAGTGAGCAGGTATAATTTTCAACAAATTAATTGTTTCACCGCCCAATCCCTGTCATCAAGGAAAATGTATGAAAAATTCCAATTCTACGATACGTATAAGTCTGCGGCACGCGTATTTCGGCCTCCTTTGATGTAGCCGGCAGCTTTAATGAGGCGGGCCATATAAACGTAACTAGTTAGAATTGTTCCTAACCCACTGTTGAGCGTTAGTAGAATAACGATTTGTTAGCTTTTCACGTAGTGTTCTTTTAAATTTTCACACTAAATTGTTTATGGTTGGGTAATGGGTGGCGGCGCGAAATGTTTGTTTATTGTTCATTCACTATTACCGTTTAAAAGCGCATTAGTTTTTATGTTAATTTTGGGAATAAAATTTTGTTATGGGATGCTGTTGATTTATTGGTGGGAACCGTACATGATCTAAATTTAATTTGCGTTTCGCAATCTTTAGTGGCAGATTCATCAATCTGTCTGTACTCTGTTGTGGACTTCGGTCGGCTGACCTAAAACTGTTGGTTGTGTATGAAACATCTCTGGTGTACAAATTATACATTCGGGTTCATCACTCTTCAGTTTAACGTTGGATGAAACTACTCTCCCCAGTCACGCACTATCAAAATTCAAATAAAAGTCGGTAGCGGGAAACGAACACCCGCAAAAATACGAAAATAAACTGCACTACTACGGACCGTTGCATTAAAAAAAATAGAAATAGAACGCGACTTTTCATTTTGTTGCGCGGTAAAAAGCGAACAATAGGCGGGAAAATTGCGCGTCACTCTGGCGTTCCAATTTGTCAAACGGGAGCCGCAAGATGGCGGTAGCGGATGCGCGGCAACATGGCGGTATCCGGCGGCGTTTAATTAAAAATGCGTCTCACTTGAAGCTAGCGAAGCGCCGCAGGAGGACGTGTGCTCTATACGATTTTAATTTACAATAATTGGGTCAAACTAAACGAGAAACATTATATTCTATAAACATATGAATATGTTTTCTCATGTTTTCTACAATCATGCAACCACTAGAATACGACCTCAAAAACTCTAAAGTACTAATTCATAGTATTCTATTTTCGATAAACATTCTATAAGATTAAACATAATTTATATAATAAATCTTTATGCTAGATATAACTCATTTATCAAATAGATACAATGTTCGTACAAGAAAGCTAATGGTCCAAAAAAAAGGATCTCAAACGGAAATGAGGGTAGAGTAATGGCGTCATAGCCGGAAGTTGACCACAGAACAGATCTCAGTGCTTTTCCTCGAGTCCACACTCCGCAAATAAGGTAAAAAGGTAGGGGAAAAATTAGAGAAACAAAAGAGACTTAAGAACAATGCACGTAAGGTTGAAGATTGATTGGAGAAACTGATTGTTTATATAAATCCGTAGGTGTTGAAGCGAAATATTAGTTTTGTAGATAGTGTGGGGTCAAGATATCAATGTCTTATTAGATTTGGTATCAGTTCTGTAATGTATTTACAAAGTTAAGTGTTGATATAATTAACCTCTTGTATAAGACCAACAATATGAGACATGTGTAGACATTGATTAATTAGCGACTATTATGCATTTTACATTACTATTGCGAGAGAGGGACATAATATACATATAACCTGAAAGGAACATTATCTTTTGTTTTAGTCTCAAAGTATTTTAGTATTTTTAAAGAACGAAGTGTACCGTTTATGTAGGATTTTATTAATATATTAAACTAGCTTTAAGATCATCCATCGCTACCGGATATACAATACACTACGTACCGACTGTTTTCAAACTCTATACAACAAGCCTCTTTTTGGGTCTAAGATTAATAACAAGACCCTAAATTGTCATTTTCCGGAGACAGTTCTACATAATTAATAAACTTCTTAAAGTAATATACCTGGTAGTAATTATTTATTTCTCATATCACCATGTAAAATAAGGCAATAATACATAGTAAAGAAAAAATGAGTCCGTACTAGGAAACTCTTTAGTGACGGATCACCAGGCCCAAGAAAATCATAATACCCCTTCTCTCGTTTCAGGTTAGAGGTTCATACAAACAAAACATTTAAAAACAAGCCAAAAGAAATTAATTATACGTAATTAAATGTATTTATATAAGTGTATGTTTTTATGACCTATACATATATTGTCACTATTTTCTATACATATCATAAAATCGTAGGCAAGTCAAAACTGTACATAGAATATTTTTTTAAAGGATACTTGGGGCGTGATCTACAATCGATATCGGAGCCAAAATATAGTTTTTAGAATTTTTGTCGGTTTGTCTGTATGTATGACCGGGCTGAACTCAAAAAGTACTGCATGGATTTACTTCAAATTTTGCATGAATATTACTAAGAGGTCGGGTCAACATATAGGCTACATATTATCACGCTATCACCTACGGGGGAGGAACTGTGATGATTTATAAATTTTAACACGGGTAAAACCGCGGGGCACATCTAGTGTAATAATTATGAATAACAATTCGAAATATTAATAATAGTTAACGCTAAATTAAAATTTAAACTCTAAAAATATCAAATTCAAAATTCGTGCCAGTGGGTAACGTTCCTAGAATGCTGGCTGCATTGCCACATACATATATTTAAATTTAATATTTAATCTAACTAAACTACCCTATTTCATATCAATATTCAAAAACTAAATGACCATTCAAATCTATTATAATAATCCAAATACATATCATAATAACTTGACCTCCGAAACATGATGAATTAATATGCGGAGATGTCCCTATCCAGTCACAGATCCCCATACAATGCCCAAGTGGATGTCATGCTACGAAAACACCAAGTGGGCACAATGGGAAATAATAGAAACTACCCTCGTATTAAAAAACAAGTGGGACACAATAGGGATCGATCCTGGGCCCTCGAAACAGTAGGGTTGTGCGTGACCAGAATTTTTATAAAGTCGACTTTTGTTTTTTCGAATTCGTATGGAATTTTAAATAACTATCTGTGTATAGATTTTTGTGTGTATTTTATGAGGTGTTCGTTGACATGTTATGTACATGGGAAGTTGGTATGTTTGGTTTTAAAACACGTGGCATAATTTGATAAGTATAATTCTAAGTCATTAGAATAATATTCTCGATAAGACTGCTTATTACCACCTATCATGTTTATTCGAATAAATAATAAAGTGATGAATAGTGAAGCTTCTTAAATAAGACAACGTATGCACCATGCATGGTACCTTAGCGTGGTTTTCATTTGTAGCGTCTGAGGCGTAAATCTACAACGACCTAGTTCTATCGCTTTATATCGTAGTGTATACGTCGATCCTTTTAATTATTCTCTGTTCTCTTTCTATCTACCTCATTTATCTTTCTCTGTCTTCTAAAGCGGCGATTTGATATATCAATGGTCAAATCACCACCTTAAAGTTTTACGGTACATTACTAGCCTCCTTTCTTATCCACTAATCTAATCCTTCCAATGGGTGTCTTTTTGTAACGTGACATTTACAGTTAGCCTAGGAGGCTTTCACTGCTTCACCGGATAATAATGGGTTTCTGGAAGAAATCACTGTTATGCGATAAGGCCGCCAATTGTCCATACATTTAATTGTAGTAAGAATATATAATATTGTAGCTTTCTCTTGGACCTCACATTTTATATCGCACATGGAGCCGGAGTAGGATCAAATGTGGCCTAAGATCTTCCCCAGGATTCAATCTATCTCCTTGGCAAGTTTCATTACAGAAGAGCAAACAGAGCATTTAAATAAAGACGATATTAGTATACATGTAATGCTACACTGTCAACCCTATTCCCAACTACGCGTCCCCACGCATGGAGAGTATCAATAATACTGAGATTTGTTTGAATTTGGTCTTATTAATTAAGTAAATAAAGCTCGAGTGTTGCACTAGAACTACCCTCATTTTCGACTACAAATTAATTCGATGTATTTCACTACGGACGCTTTATTATGTGTATAGTGTCGTTTTTGCTACTGTTGTTATTGGTTCTGTATATGAGAAAAATTACCTCATTCGGAACTCCACTATGATGGCAACCGACTACCTTAGCCTATGATGCTTGACATGACAGTGGACACACTTGCATCACTTTTGTGCTGCTGACTCTTTTTCCTCCCGGTTGGGGAGTGGCTTGCTTACCCTCACCCAGGACCATAACATTATCAGTATAATTCTATATCCTGGAGTGTATACATGTAGTGGAGCAACTTCTCCAGTAAAACACACTCTTGTAACAAAACTCATGATTTGATGGGACAATTAGCGACAAGACCGGAAACAGGTCAGGTACAGGACCGACGGCTTTATATCGACTCCGAGGTATGGGGGTGTGATATAGCCAACTCACAGACTTTGGGGTGATACTGAGATGATACCAAATAATTGTACTTTTATGACATATTTCTTATATGAGATTCTAGAAACATTCTACATGCCGCACAATTATGTTAAACTAAGTATAATCTACAGCAATAATTAGTACCTTCCATGGTTGCATTGCGAATTATTAATGACCATTATAGATTCAGTTAAGTCTATATTAATCCTATAGGTATTCTAATTAGCTGAGTCCCTTGAACGAGTACAATCTAGTTAGTGGTTAAATTAAGCATAACATGTTAGAATACCCTCATCACTCACTAACTTCCAGTACCAGCAAAGATCTCAGAATGAAAACCGAATACGTTTTGTCAGATCTATGATAAAAGTAGTAAGTTTTGTGTATATCTAACACTTACAAATACGGTTTTAGCTCCCCTTATAATAAAAAGATTTTCTTTTTTTATTATAACGACGTACGCCTCATTAACCATAAGGACGACCGCACTCCACAATTATTGTTAACTACTAAGCGGCTGGCACGATTATGATGTGTAGCCACCAATTAGTTGGCGCCCAACATGGGGCACGCGTGAACGTGAATATAACGCTCTTATTATTGTACAAATTGAGACACAGTGAGACGTGTTGTTTAACATGACTGCTAATTAGAGATCTATATGTTGTAAGAAAGTAAGTAAGCCTGAAAATAAGCTGGCCTATTTAGAGATTCACAGACCAAAGGTACTAATTTAGGTATTTACTTTATTTTTGCAGTTATACTTCTTTTGGCGCGATGGAGAAAAATGATGAGAGTGAATTTTTACGATGCGCGCGCACACCGACACCAAAAAATTTAACAGCATGAAGTTAGTTCTAGGTGGTATGAGAGTGAATTTTTAAGATGCGCGCGCATCGTAAAAATTACAGCATGAAGTTAGTTCTAGGTTGTATGAAAATGTATGAGAGTGAATTTTTACGATGCGCGCGCATCGTAAAAATAACAGCATGACGTTAGTTCTAGGTGGTATGAAAATTGATAACTATGTTCAAGTTGTATATTAAGAAGTATAACTTCTAACGTGTGTACATAAGTACATACAAGGTTTATTTTTTTAGATCTATGATCTAAAATAAAATCTAACCAAAATAATTATCTAACCTAAATCTTTGATTGTTGCCAGTTCAGGATCTGTGTATTTATGTTATTGAAAAAGCCTTTCAAATAGTAGTAGGTAGATTAGATTTGACTCGATAATTGCTTGGCGCCCACCGCGGTACCTAAATTGCTATCCGCGATTTTTTATCCCGCGAATAGTACATCTTGGCTTTGATAACGACATTTCTATAAAGTGATAAAAAAATACTTTTCATATTTTAATTATACTATTAATGAAGTCCAAAATTCGGCACATTGTGACAAGTCGGCAACCTCTTTCAGAAGGAAATTGCTATTTAATATTTGAACGATGAGCATTGAATACAAACTTGGTAATGAGAGATATCAATATTCATAACTGTGGCGGTCACGTGGCGGAGGGTAGCCAGAGAGCCATCCCTTTCACGCGAACTTCAGTTACTAAGCACACGCAGAACTTTCGTGTGCACTTTTATTTAAAAAGGTTTTTGTTAAGAGCACTTGACATGCCGGAGTAAAACAAAACAAGTAAAAGGGAGGATTTGTTAAATAAAACTGCTCAGATATATATATATAGCCAAACATTTATATGTGTATCAGGGATAGGGTTTGCCACAAGCTACGCTCCTGATTATCAAAATTCCGACTACCCTCACCGGGACGAATGTGAAAAGACTGCCAAAAAATGTGATAACGTAAATTGTCACAAGCAACACGCGGGTTTTAGGTTAACATACACTGATCCGTTTTCCAAATACATAGTGCCACCGCAATGAACAAACGCGGTCGTCAACAGAACGCCTCGGGGCCGAAGGGGGGGGGCGGCAGGGAGAGGGGGTGCGGTCGGGATCCCTTTGAAGTTGCCGCCGCCGGCGTCTGTAAGCGAAAGCTGGGTAACCGACGCTTAGCTTTGTTTTCTAGTTAAATGATAGACGTTTAGAAATTACTACTGTTCGAGACAACTTAATTTGTTGGTCCTTCGAGCCGGCTACTGCAGTTTTCTTAAAAATTACTTTTTTATTTGGCAAGACTAAAAAACAACTATATTATTTATTTACTATAATTAAAATGTAATCTCCATGTCAAGTAGTCTATTTTAACGTAGGGGCTCGGGCGAACTGGCCCATCGTACCCTTTGACATGCTAATGTACACCTAATATTTCAACGGTTTTTTTTCAAACACTGTTAACACGGTTGTGCACAGTGTCCACTTAAGCTTTACATTTGTTAGAAAAGCACTTTATTATACCCATATTAGTTAATCATCAAATTAATCCATCTGCAGTTAATATAGAATTCGAAGCTAAGAAATATTAAACTGATCTTATAATATAAACAGTTCTAGAATTTCGAATAAAACCAACAAGAAGCTCAAATTGAGAATATATCAAACTTGTGGATATCTCACAGAGTAACACAGTGTATGTTATTGGAAAACGACCTTCCATTCCTGTGGGTCACGCATTAATTCGCCCATTTCCCCTCTCCGTATAAATAAAACATTCGCGGCGGTCGCGTCATGTGAAACGCCTGTATTACGACATTATACCAATTTGCATTTTACTAATCTATTCAAAGCATTTTCTTTGATGTTCAAATTTATCCTTTGACTTATATTTTATTGTTCAACTTATACGTTTTCTTTAATTATTTCGTATCATTTCATGTATCAAGAACTTTTAATATAATGAAGGAAATATCTTTTACAATGGTAATAAAATACGCTTACTTATTACATTCCCTTTTCATTACCTTCGCAACCCTTTGATAAATCCTTTTGATTTATTATATAACATTAGTAAATCAAGAATCTAGAATGAGTTTGGGCATAAAGTAATATCAAATTTAGTGATGCATAATAAACAGTAGGACATAGAGACTTAGTAACTATGGCTATAAAAAAAATCTATGCCTAGCATTAGCAATTTGATTACATAGCCGAGATTACGAGACGCCCTCTGTTGGCGACAAAACGTCACGTAGTGAATACGCGTGCCGCATCGCAATGCGGACGCATTAGTACATGTTTCTTAATAGCTAGAAACTTGGTTGCACTAGTTGTACCTGTGGTAACTGATGAGAATATTGTTTTGCTTGTACGTACCTGAAACAAAGTAGAAAATAAACACTATAAAAAAAATATAATATATTATAAGCTAACAATAATAATTATATAAAACTACAGAAACCCTATTTACACTAATAGGCGACGAATAATCCCTCCGCATCGCAGATGGGAAAAGTGCCCAAGCTTATACTTGTCTATTATAATTAGAACCTTTATTTAATTTAATTATTTACTTATAAAATAAATATATGTCTGATGCTGTTCTTGCGTTTTAAGGTACGGCATACTAAAACAGCAGATTACAACAGTTTCTAATAGGTTTTAAAACGCGACTGACGGAATTCAGCTTCGTCACGAAATAATGCTAAGTTCTATTGTTTGGTTAGAAATTTATTGAAATATGTTGCTTTCTTTATATCTCACTAAAACTAACTAAAATAATAATAATAATGTCCTCCTAGCCGAAAAATATCTCAACGGAGACTAGCCATCTGCGCGGGACATATTATATAGTGTGTGCGCAAACACAGTGACACTCTCTATTTCTTCACTCTCATAATTCGATGGGACGACTAGTGACACGTCCGGAATGAGGTGAGGCACAGGACCGACGGCTTTAAATGCTTTCCGAGGGAGTATAATACCGCCAACGCCGGGAGTTCGGGCTGATATTTCGAAATATTTCTTCTTACAGAAAAGCTTCAAAATCACTATTGGCCCGACCCGGAATTTGAACCAAGGACCACCTTATCTACGGTTAAACACACTACCCTATAACAACGAGGCAGACAAACTAACTAAAATACAAAAATAGTATTCGAACTGTTTCTCTGTTCAAAAAATGCGTATGTACGCCAAAGCACCAACGCATAAAACCGCGATAGACCAGGGACTCAAACCTCACACAAAACTTAAAGCAAACTTGAATATCTTAAAAGAGATTGTTTATCTCGATCTTACTCAAGAGTTACATAAATGGAGTTTGTTTTTCAACAATGACTTGAAAATCCGTAGCTTTATCTCGAATTTAATCTCATTTTTTTCTCGTGTCACTCCAAAGCTCCTTTGATAAGAGGCTCGACGGGATTTTTTGCTATTAGCTTTTAAATGTTTCGGTATTTAGATAAAATATTCCCAGATGGTTTATGTCACGATGGTTATTATTACGTAGTAAATCTGCTGTATTTCCCAGTATTATTTCTAGTCGTTATATTTTATTATACGTTTTTATGTCCATGGTCACAGAAACAGATTTTATACAAAGAAAATTTATGTAATTATGCTAAATTACTTTTATGTCCATTAATTTTTCTATTTATTATATTTCTGTGTATAAAAAAAACAAGAAACACAGAATAATAGACGATAAATAGTATTATAATGGTTTCTAGTCTTAATATTAACATAATAATTACATATATAATATTTTAATGCGTACTAAAGTTTTTACAAACGGCGGTCGGTCGTGAAAGATAGTATCACATGGGTGCAATAACTTTTAAAGTATTCGCTTAATTTGTTTTAGTTAATAATACCTATTTTAAGAAATATTTGATGAGGCAGCCCGTTATGTGGCATTGCAAGGCAAGTGCCTCCTATCGTAATCATAGGGCATAGTCCATAGTCCACCGCGCGGACATAGTGCTGGTTGGTAGACTTCGCATGCCATGAAGAACATTTTTGGAGAACTTTTAGGCATGCAGGTTACCTCGCGATGTTTTAATTCCGAAATCATTAAGAATAATACCAACTAGAGACCGCATTTGTTTAAAACTCGACCATTAAGGTTCTATTGTCAAAGACTCCTATAGACTTTAACAATAGAACTGAGCATAGAATAATATTATTTGTCTTTAATGTCTATTCATTAAGGACAAATAATAATCTGTTCTCAGTTTTGACACTCAGTTTGTCAGTGTGTTAAAAGCATGGTAGTATGTATATGTGTTATTTTTAATAAAATAATTTACTACCAATGCCTATTACATAAACATATCAGTTTTCTGCATTCCTTCTCTATATGAACTTTAACTGTTCCCAATTTCATACACCTCCGTGCTCGCAATTTTCTTAAAACTAGAATAAACTAGACAACATTATTTAAAACCAAATGTAAATTATTAATAAAATAATGCTTAGCGATTTTTGATTAGGATTATTTTAATGGCGCATTTAAATTTTATGTTTACGATCAATAGTAAAGTTTAACGCACTCAATAAACCTATAAATAAATAATGATAATCACTTTTGGAGTCTCGTATTATTTTTTTGCTTAATGTCATCGATTCTTTTATGGTATTACGAACGGAAAGCTGCAATTTGCAACTAGAACTTGGAAGTTGAAAAAGGGAGTTAATAACTACTATTCACTCCATTAAAAAGGCGATGATTGGCGATCTACAATTAAAGTTTCACGTCAATTTTACATCGGTATCTTAGCCTAAGTGTCTTTAAGTATATTTACTAAATTTAAAACTTAGTAAAGACTGAATAAAAGTTATATTTGTTTAGCGGTGAGATAATGGTCGCGGTCGATCTACAAGTCGGTTATGGCGTCGTTTCTTGCGAATTTAATTAATTCTAATATCAAAAGTAGGCGTGGCGATCGCGATGCTACTGCGATACGCAATATGGCCGCCTTGGAATATTAATCGTCATTATTAATCGCATAATGAGCCGTTATAATAGTGTTAATATAATGGTATGTGTTGAATGTAATCGCGCGTTTTTAGCACGCACGACTATCTGTATCCGCGTCCGTTCTTAAGGTAAGGTTCTTAAGGTATTTTGCTTATTGCAATAAGGTTGGAAATCGCTCAGCAAAATACATGATTATGATTTCTTTAATTTGTTTGAAATCATAATTCATAAACGTCATATTTCAAACAAATTAAGCCTTATTAGTCGAAAAGAAGTGGAAGTTGCTGGATGTGGACAGCGCAAGACCGACAATTGTGGAGATCTCTGGGGTAGGACTTTGTCCAGCAGTGGGCGTCTTTCGGCTGATATAATGATGAAGCCAAATAAAATGTCTGACCGTAAAATTTCATATAATAAGGTATTTAATTAGCTAATAATACAAAAACGACATCAAGAAAATAGAGATTTTGAAGGCTAATGAAGACTTGGCCTAGTTTGGGATCAGATGGCAGTGTTACCCATGTTAGTTGTTTCAAGATATTTCTGTATTAATCCAAAAACTCTAGATGTTATGCCTAAGAATGTATGGTTATTGTAAGTATGTATTTACAAATGAAAAGTAGTGTATCAGGTTTCCATAATACAAGCTCTGCTTAGTTTGGGATCAGATGGTCGTGCGTGCGTGTAAATATTTTTATTATTATTTAATCCAAAATTCGAATACAACGGTAGTTCTTTTTATTTAGTTTATTTTTGAACAATTTAAATAAAACAAATCAAATATAGGTACTACGCTATTTTCAACCTTGTTTTATTAGAGAAATATCTAGCTTCCACCGCGTCTTAACGGAGGGTCTCATTGTATAACTAATTCTAGGCGGAGTAATCGTGCGCAAAACTTTTTCACTCCATATTAATTTTCATTTATTCCCAGTTAGCTTGCATTTGCGCAGCGGTGGCCTGCAGCAATATTTTTTGTGTGTGTGTTTAATCAATTAACAAGAATCAATAACAAATAACTCATAAATTAATGCAATCGCTCATAGCTTGATGCTCTCACCGGTCCGTTAGCGATCGGCGAGGTAAGTAACTAGGCTCGCGGTCAGTCCCTAGATGGGTGACCGCCAAAGTGGTTTAATTTCTGAGCATCTCCGTGCTTGAGGGCACGTTAAACTGTCGATACCGGTTGTAGTCAGTCATTAGACAAGGCCTATTGGGGGGCTTGAACAACTCTGACAATAAGGGTAACTATTGCCCATACGATAAGTAAGTAATTAATGCAATATTAAAATTTAAACGATATTTCTTCAAATCGAGAAAGATTTAGCTGTACTGAATTTATCATGAAATAGTTCGCTACAGTTTAAAACGAAATCCCGATATTTGAAGTAGGTTTATTCACAATTCACGTGTCACCTCGTTTCTAAATCCCCAAGTCGCTTTCCGTTAAAAGCCGTCTGCGAGAGAGCACATCAAAGATTCAGGTGAAGTCTAGACTGCGAGTCTTAAGCCTAAGATCTAGATGTAGGTAATAAGGTGCAAGGTATAAAGAAGTGGGTGAAGCTTTTTGACGTGAATGTAGGTAACTGGGATGTCGCGTTTTTTCAGCGTGTAAATGTTCTTTTGATATAAGAACTACTAAGAACTTCTTGTTGGATTGAAATGCAGTATTGTTGTTAATTAGCCTTTCATAAAGTTTTATACTTTTTATGATATTAATGATATTTTTATTTGCCAATATTTTATTCTAGATAAGTAGGGGGCAGACAATACATACGTAATTTTGGTTTATCTTTTTACTAGCTGTGCCCGGCGGTTTAACCCGCGTCAAACTTTATAAATTATAATAGCCTATATGTTTAACCAGGGTGTCAGCCTACTCCATAACATATTTGATTATAATCGCTCCAGCCAGACGTGAAGAAGTAACAAACATACACACTCACAAACTTTCGCCTTTATAATATTAGTGTGATAAAGTATAAAACTGTGGTACAAATAAATACGACGAAAAATTGACATAACATTTATGATAACAGAAAATCTTCAATTGCGACGAAACTATGAACTGTTTGGACCGCGGAAAGTCAAGATTTTTCTCATCCTAATTGATTCATTACTAAGAAACATTTATTTTTAAATAAAGTAGTCATATTTGAATTACTTTGCCGGGAGATACAGTCAAAATACCATACACAACTGAGTTTTGTAAACGCCTTTTATCTTTAACCACTCATAAAGAGCAGCATTGCAAACATTTTGATGTCAAAAGTGGGTCATACATCAAATTAAATGATTGCCATTCAATTATTAGCTTAAACTGTTAATGTAATCAATTTAATCTATGACGTCAGTGTGGCCCAAACTTTAGCCGGATAATTGCCATGAATGGAAAGGTGGCAATTTGTAGAAATTCATATTAAATTCGTTGTAAAACTCGATCCGGCTGTGATTTTATGTGTTCTGCTATAACGAATACGTGAAACTTCGGACATAAAAACTGATGATTTTTATTAAAGAAGAGATTATTTAACAGTATTTTTTAAGCGGCGACGAGAGTTTGAAAAAGGTTATGACTTTTATTAAAGAAGAGATTATTTAACAATATTTTTTAAGCGGCGACGAGAGTTTGAAAAAGGTTCTTAAGTATTTTTTTTATGAGAGGACGGCTATACAAATCCGATCTTCTCACTTAGGCCGCATTGGATCCGGCATTAGCATTAAAGAGCGACTGTCGTCGTGCGGACAAGGTCCTCTCTAATAATAGGAAGGGTCTGTTGGCGTAGTTGGCTTGCTTGCTTTTCACGCCGGAGGTCGTGGGTTCGATTCCCACCCAGGACAGATATTTGTGTGCATGAACATGTCTGTTTGTCGTGTGTCTGGGTGTATTTTATCTATATAAGTATGTATTTACAAAAAAAAAGTAGTATTTCATAGTACAAGCTCTGCTTAGTTTGGGGCTAGGATGAGCTGTGTGACATTGTCCCTAGATATTATTATTATAGATATTATTATTACACATTATGTTATTGGATTAGAGCAGCAGAATCCACCACTTTGTAACATTATTGAAAACTTAAATTATTTGAAAATAAAACGTCTATTGCAATTGTTTTATTAAGACTCTTACGGGAATCACAGTAGCCAAGGAGTATGTAACAGAGTAATACTCCTTGGCTCCAGTTTATAACATGTTACTTCGCCAAGTCGGTCCGGGTTTATGATGTTCAATAGTTACAATTGTTATTCCTTAACTCAGACCGACGACTGGGCGAAATTACAACTTACAAAACCGGAGCCAAGGAGTATTACTATGATACAGTACAAAACATTACATTACATATACTGCGACTTCCTTGAGCGTTACCATGCCTCAATAGAGTATGTTATAACCCATTCTTGTAAGAGCGGAGCCAAGCAGTATTACTGTGTAACATGGGTACACCACAAAGGGTATTTACATACTTGAATGATAACAACATAGTTGATAAAAATTACATGATATTACTTTTAATTGATAATGAAAAATTACGATCAGAAGCCTAATTAATGCGTAATTAATCCTTTATACATCGCAAAAACACTGAGATAAGACAATTATTATGTACATATTTAGAGGCGCTCATAGCTATTTGGCCTCATTGGCATTAGCATTGATGAGTTAATAAAGCAGCTAGTCCAGTTGTCTGTCTGGGTGACCGTTTATATGCTACGCTATATATATATATATATATAGCGTGTTCAACCGCAGATAATGAGGTCCTAGGTTCAAATCCCGGGTAGGGACAAAAAGTGATTTTGGTATTTTTCCGTAAAAAGAAATTGTCGCATCGGAACATGAGAGTGATGGAATAGAAAGTGCCCCTGTGTTTGCGCACACACTTGTGCTTTATAATATTTATTTTTATTTATTTATTTATCTGTCTCCTTAACATCTATCATTACAGGGCTTGACCTAATGCGATTGTGTTGAAATGTCCTGCGCAATTGGCTAGCCTCATTGAGCCTGGCCGCCGTGGCCGAAATTCGGTCGGAAGGACATTATTATTATGTGAAGACAGTCTTTAGCTATGTACTTATATCAGAGGCCAGCTGGGCGGCTTGTACAATTCTGACGACACGACAACGACGACGACGACGACGAAATCAACTGATCGCGTTTAATTTTAACGGTGAAATCGGCTCTAAAACAATTTAAAATAAAAAAACTTGTGTGTACTTATGTACACGCGTTAGAAGTTATACTTCTTAATATACAACTTGAACATAGTTATCAATTTTCATACCACCTAGAACTAACGTCATGCTGTTATTTTTTGGTGTCGGTGTGATTTTTCTCCATCGCGCCAAAAGAAGTATAACTTCAAAAACTTGTTTTAAACTGTTGTATGGCCTCAAAGTTGTGCTATACATTGATGGCTTATAAGTGGAATAACAGGGCTACCCCATACCATCCCGTGGGTGTTGTTAAAGGCGACGAAGGGATACAGCAGGTATTCGGGCAGCAGCGCCACCTGTATACTAGATACCACCTAACTGCGGTCGCCAACTCGCATGGTGACTACGGCAAACCTCTCCAAATAGAAACATAAATTCATTTGGGGGACGACTATGTCCAGCTGTGTGGTGACGGCGACAAATATCAGAATCAGAATATCATCACCCCATCTCATCCCGTGGAGGGCGTAGAAGTCGACCCGAGGGAATATCTACCAGAAGATGGGCAGCAGCTTCCTTCTGATTACTATGACCATCTTACTGCGATCGCCAACCCGCCTGCCAAGCGTGGCGATTATGGCATATCCCCCCAAGACGATTCTTGAGGGAGGCTTGTCCAGCAGTGGACTCATTTAGCTGTAATGATGATGATGATATGTCCAGCAATTAAATCGCACACTGCTGAGGACTTTAGGCTGATGAGCAAGTATCATAAGCTTGATTATCTCGTTGGTGTAGGTAGCGGTAGGTTCGAACCTACCGTTATCTTCACTAACTTTTTATGGTTCCATCCAGGCATCCGTGCCTGGATGGAACCATAAAAAGTGCTTCTGGAATGATTTTGGTACTATATAACAGTCAGAAAGTTGGTGAGTTGATACCGATTAGAACGAAACAAGAACGATTCAGAGGCAGGATCTACGTGGTCCTGCCTCTGAATCTTTCTTCAGTCCATTGTGTTGGATTACCGTCTAATCGGATTATTATAGGGAAAGAAAATTCACCATCATTTTCTAATTGAGAGTCGGGGGTTTTGACGCATAGACTATCTTAGGAACGCATAGACAAGCGTGGCTACAATAATAAAATTACTTTTTTACGTGGTCAGTATTGAATATTCATTCCGATGTAGATTCACTCACTAATTTAATGAAACCAAATATTATTTAGGCTTCGTTTCTTTGTACCGAGGGTAAAAATTTCGGACCACACGTATATACAATATTAACAATATAATAGCCGTCAAATAAGAGACGGAAGTATTTAATATTCTTCCAACGAAAGTCTAGTTTTGGCCGGGCGGACGCGCTATTGCGTCGTCCCGCCTAGACTGTCGAACTCATGTTAACTTCCTCTACCATTGTAATAGGACCTATACGGATTACATTCGGTGTAAACTGTACTTTGCCATGGCTATAGACGATTAATACTATCAATAATGTGTGTGTATTAATGAGTGTTTTATTTGAAGTGTGGTGACGGCTTGAGATGTGACATAAACAGTAGAGGAAATTCAAGAAGGAAACAAAATCAGTTTGTGTGATACAGAAAAAATGGTTTTATGGCTGCCCGTACAAAAAGCATAAGCCACTTTTAGGATTCCGTAGCCAAATGGCAGAAAACGGAAACCTTATGGAATCGTCATGTCTGTCTGTTTGTCCGTCCGTTCGTATGTCACAAACACTTTTTTACGAAACTATAAGAACTGTTGAAACTTGGTAAGTGGATGTACTCTAATGAACCTATAAAGTGTTTTATTTGCTGTGTGGTGACGGCGGCGAATGTCAGAATATCATCCCATCCATCCCGTGAGTGAGATCCCGTAAGAATATCTACCAGAAGACGGGCAGCAGCTTCTTCCTAGGCCTGCGGATGACGAGGGCTCATATCTCTCAACAGCCAATGAAATCACAGAGAGGTGAGTCGAAGATTGTAGAAAGACATAACCCCTCGTCGCCATGTTAACTACGTTGGTAGAAAAGCATTCAAACATAACAGTATTTGTGTTCATGCATGGCCACCATAACATTTATAACAACCATACGATCCTCGCAAAAAACACGTTTAATTCCAGAACCGGTATTGATCAAACCACCATTTATGTTGTGAAATTTTCTTGGCGGTATTTAAAGTGACGCACTGGGTTCAGCGGTATCGCGGCAATTACGCGCGATGCGCTCACGCTCATTGCGTCCGTCCGCGGCACGCGGCATGACAGTGTACACGCTCCTTTATTTACAATATTGTACTATACTTTTTTATTTATTGGTTGTCATATGTAATTGAAAGATACAGTTATTATTTTGAGTCGTCAGATAATTGATTTTGATATAGGGTGCGTTGCGTTTTGCGGAAAGTGGAACAAAGATACTCAAAGCTACCTCTACACTGAAGCTAAACACTTGTAGAACATCAGGTTGCAATATCCTGAAGATCTAATATAAATAGGCCAAAATACCTTTGCATGATGTGTTTTTTCTGTGTGTCAGGCTATTTGTGGTATACATTATAATATGTACCATAAATTACAATCCTGTGGTTTGGTCCTAGGTCCGATTCCCACCAAGGGCAGATATTTGTATGCATGAACATGTCTGTTTGATTGTATTTACAAAAGAAAAGTAGTAAATGAGGTATCTGGTTTCCATAGTGAAAGCTTTAGTTTGGGATCAGATAGCCGTGTGTGAATAATGTAGCAGGATATTATTATTAAATAGGAAAACATATTTCGAATTTCGTAAAGATCCCTCAGTCTCTAGAATTGTACTTCTCATTTTTTGGTTGCCGTCCATCCCCCTATCTGAGGATTAATTTAATTGGTATATTTTTAGTCGTTCTATTTAAATAGTATACGCTAGCTTAAATTTAAGGAATGTTGGAGATGACAGGGTTTCCATGCCACGGTGATTATGAACGATGTAGTTACGCCCATCTACTCCGTCCGCGGCACGCGGCAAGAACGTTTGCCTTAGTGTAGTGTACACGCGCCCTTATGGATGTCGGTTTAATTTTTTGTAAACTGGTCTGATTTTCGTGGTGTAAATGACATTATTCATTTTACACAGCTTTACAAATGAATTCGTAAATTGTAACCTACTCCAGATCATCTGAAGTCACAAACATGATTATTATACCGTCTGCAGTAAATATCATCTACTGCACGTGACCCACACTGGACAACTATTTGTGTGATTGCTCTGAGTCTGAGTGTACTTTGTGTCCGTCTATTATATATTTGTATTTGTAAGGTATACCTATGGACCGAATTACGGAGAACTTTTGGGGGGCCTTTGTCCAAAATGGACGTCTTTCGGTTGAGATCAATGATGTCCAGAGCAACGCAGGCCAACATATCCAAATAGCGGGCAATGTCTTAAAAAAAAGCTACTTTATTATCACAACATCCAACACTTCAGTTGTTATTAAATATTTAAAAAAATGCATAAACGCACCAAAACAATAAAAATCCTTGATCAAATCGATGTACATATCAAATTGACAGATGTCACAATGATGGGGTGAAGGCCCAGTTACTGTCACCTGAAGACGGTAAGCTCGTGTCATTATTGACTATACATTTTTCACTATACCTCCAACCCTCGACTGATACTGACGTACGAATCGGTGAGTTTTCTGAATAAGACATCAAAAAGGGCAATTTATTACCGCTTCAACGAAATGGTATATGCGGATTTTATTAAGCGTTTCATATTTAGGGTGTTATTATTGACTTGCTAAGGGGTTACGTTGTAATACTGATGCTTTTATTGCGTTCAACAAATGAATAAGTATTTTTTTATTGAGATGTGACATGAACAGTAGAAGAAGTTCAAGAAGGAAACAGAATTAGTTTGTGTGATAGGAAAAATTGGTTTTATGGCTGCCCATACAAAAAGCATTAACTGTTAATTTTTCTTAGTGTACCAAAATCGACAATATTTATTAAAAATATAAACAATGGAAATGATATATTTGTTGTGTGGTGACGGCATAGAATATCATCACCCCATCTCATCCCGTGGAGGGCGTAGAAATAGTCCGACGGAATACCTACCAAAGAACGAGCAGCAGCGTCTGCCAAGGGTGTCGATTATGTCATATCCCCCAATTCTTTGGTACATCAGTGGACGTACTTTGGCTGAAATGATGATGAACAATGGAGAAGTTGTACAATAGATTTGGTCAACTTTTGATCAGTTCTGATTTACAAATCTGTTGAAATCGGTCTGCACAAGTAGCGCAGTGCTTAATGTACTCGGTACGTACATAGATGTTTCTGGTTCGATCTTCGTTCAAAACAACCATTTGTGTGACCCATATTATCATTGTTTTGAGACTGCGTGTGTTCGCTTCCATTAATTGCACTTCTGTAAAGTTTACATTTAGCATTACAGCGATCTATTTCCCTAGAAAGTTCATTGTCTTTTTATTTTATTGTTTCCTTATTTACGCGTATGCGGTAAGAGCGAGACAGTCTCGTCAATAGGGATTCTTCTCTGTCTTTTGTGAGAGCTTGGTTATAACGCACACCATTGATATCTATACCTATACCTACAACAGATAAATAGAAATGAAGTCTCTGTTTGTAATTTTTAATAAAATTTTATAAAAAAATGCATAATATATAGGTATCCGTTTCGAGATTAGCGTCCAAACAAACAAAAAACAAACGTCCTTAATGTCCAAAACGGCTGCGACGATTTCGATCGGACTTTTGATGCCAAACTGATATAATAATATAAGAGCATAATAGCGAAATATTCAGCCGCGTAAATGATCGGCTAATAAAACTTATTTCCCAATGCGATCGAAGCTGCGGGCGGAAGCTAGTATATATTTAAAAACCAAACAAATAAAGCGATCGACTCAACTAACAGGTGGACAAATATTCAGTTAGATATTGTCTTTATTCATCCAATCAAGTGGCGTAACTACTTCTCCTGCTAATAGCTTCAAATCGAATTGCGTACTGACTGACAGATGGGCCCCAGCCCGCCGAACCGATGACAAATTTGCGATATTACATGCGGATTAATGCCAGTTCACCATTTTTTAGGGTTAAATTGTCTTTTCGAGATCACCCTTGTGAAATTTTCTTACCACCCACATTGAAAAATCAACTTTATCATTTCTACATAAGGTTGAAAGTCGTATGGAGTTTAGTATTAGAGTTTGTATTGCTATGAATATGATGTCGAGATCGCAAAGGGCGATTCCCCCGCTAGATGGCATCCGTACGATGGTTATCATAATCCCTTCATTGACATGATGTGATGACACATGTCGTGGACTCGTGTTTTAAAATGTCGTTTCAAAAATCCGTCTAGTGCACGACTTGGGTGTTGACAGGAGGATGCACCCTAATTGCGTAGGCATTAGAGTACATATTCCCTGTTTATAGGTGTAGTGTAGTTTTGTGCTCCATGGGAAGGTACTGTATGGACAGTTCACAATGTAGATTTTGTTTGTCTATGGAGATCAGAGTTTCTGTTCTATATGTAATTTGTCTGTTTCTTATCTTGTGTCAAGAGCGAATTCTGTTTGGTTTGTAATCAATATTTTTTTTCTATTTGTTCGTGTGAGTATTTTTGGCGTTGAGTTATTTGGAACGGGTATAATTTTATGCCCACCAAACCAAAGTGCAATCGTAATATAGATATGAATAAATATTTGATGAAATGAGAGGTGCTTGAATTAAATAAATAAATCTTAGGGCAACATCTGATCCCAAACTAGGCAGAGCCTGTACAATGGCAACCAGACAACCGATAAATATACTTATATATTTCCAAACACGTATTGTAGATTATACCCAGACTCCGAACAAACAATCGTGCTCCTCACACAAAGATTCATCCTGGGTGGGGATCGAACCCACGTCCTATGGCTTAGCAGTTAGGGTCACTAACCACTAGACTTATAAGCCAGTCAATATATTAAAGTTAGTAAGTGTAGTTTACATCAGAAAATACAAAAATGCACAGTGAATCAAAGATCCCCAGTACTCAGCCAATACAACTTTAATCAACAATCATTTGTACAATCAAGGACTATATTATCAAAGATTAAAAATAGCTAACAAAGGGCTGCAAAGGGAGTAATTCAGAATTAATATCTACCCTACGCACAATTACTGCAAAACCGGGCCAAACTGCAGAATCATAGAAAATTATAGGATTCCAAACATGGGGCATAAAAGAACCCCTCGCGAGTAAATTTGTACGAGACATTTAATGGGGACAGTTTTTAATATAGGGACAAAGTTTTTAACAATTAGTAGAAATGGCGTAGATAGTGACATATTTTGTGCAAATAATATATTATAATGAAGTCTAATAATGACAAGATGTGTTGGACGAGTTTAGAAGAGGGATAAAAGAATCTTCAGGTAACAAGCTTATATGTATACTTGTCATGTGAACGTTGCCATGACAACTGTGAATAGTACATTTGGTAGAATAAGACCACGTCGAACTTTTTCTGACCAAGTCGGATATATTCTAGATTAGGACAGGTTAGAAATACGATAAGCCGACGTGCATCAGGAGATTCTAGCAGGCAAAATAGAGTGCACATTGCAATCTGTTGCTATGAGATGGTGGCATATTTTGTGCAAATAATCTATTATAATGAAGTCTAAAAATGTCAAGATGTGTTGGACACGTTCAGAAGAGGGATAAAGAATCTTCATGTAATAAGCTTATATGTATACTTGTCATGTGAACGTTGCCATGACAACTGTGAATAGTACATTTGGAAGAGTAAGACCACGCCGAACGCTTTCTGACCAAGCCGGATATATTCTAGATTAGGACAGGTTAGAAATACGACAAGCCGACGTGCATCATGAGATTCTAGGAGGCAAATAGAGTGCACATTGCAATACGTTGCTATGATCCTAGCACCTGGCAATGCTTACTTCTTTGGGAAACAGCGTGAATTTATGTATGTATCATCATATGAATTAAACTTATAAAACTGTGACGTTTTCAAACAGGGATGGTATATGAACTCGGTTCTTAAACAATCAGTGTGGTTAAACAACTTAAACTTTTTGGAACTCTTTACCACACTTCATACGTGATAGCTCGTCATTAAGTATATTTAAGAACAGAATTAAGAATCATTTCTTATCTCTTTAATTTATGTTTATAATAGATATGTAGGTTTTATGTAGTTTATTCTTTATATATATATATATATATATATATATATATATATATATATATATATATATATATATATATATATATATATATATATATATATATATATATATATATATATACATATTATTAGGTATTGTATGTAAATATTTGTGTGTATTTTATCAATATTTTTAATTTAATATTTTGTTGTACACTGCTTGCACCCATTTTATAATAATTTCACTCTCCTAATGGTTTGCTGGAAGAAAATTCATTAATGAATTAAGCTCGCCTATGTACATGACTTTTTATTGTAACGTTTTATTTAAATGTATGTTTCTGTGTGCAATAAAGAATAAGAATAAGAATAGTGTGTCCAAAGATGGTTAATGTCCTACTGAGTTCCATTCGCACTATAGGTAAGTGTATTCGTGCTTCATACTTAATATCTTTCTATTAAAACGTAACACCTTTTAGTAAGCTTGTTCATACTAAAATTGTCTAAAAGAAAGTTGCCGCAACTACCGATAAGACTGCCCTTTGTACATTATTATGCCACTATTTCACTGCGTGCTGGCAATCTATTTATTGTACAGAAAAGAGTTTTGTTTTGTATTTTAAACAATGCATATAAAAAAATACACGAATTGAAATCTTTTAACGTGTCGTTTAAACGCGGCATTTATTCATATTTCTACTCTTAACAGTACACGTTGTATTAAGTTCAAACTATAATGGATTTAGGTTACTTAATGTTGGGATTTCATATTCAAGTAAACTTATTTCAAATTTTTAAATGATTTTTTTAACGCTAGCGTACCTTCAACTACATCTATTCATACTTTTGACGAGAAATTAAACATTATATTATATTTTTTCTAAGCATTCAAGTGCGTTCCACCACGGTGCTTCACCCGATCGTTATAAGGCAAAAAAGGAAAAAAATGAAATAATCGTACGCAAAACCCCCGCGACAAATGAACATCGGGAGCTCGAGAGGTCATTAAAACGAGGCTCGATCTAAAAATGAGAGGGGGAGGGTAAAGGGGGGACTTTTGAGAACTCTGTAATTGGACCAGGGAGGGTCTTAAATCGTATTCGAACCAGCACAAGCGGAAAGACGGCTCAACCGACTATAATTAACAACAAATATGGGTGAATCGATTTTTTTTATATTCGAAGTACGCCCATTAGGTTATTTTGCGGGGCGCGCAATTACTCAAACAATTCGCTTGAAATATTAACGCTAAACCCATGTTTTGTGGGAAAACATGGCTTGTTCAGCAACTGCCACAGGTAATGTGTTGTTTTCTTTCACTTTAACAACATTGTTGGTAGTATTTTTACTTGTGTTTTCTTTGCCTTGTTTGTGTAATTGTGTATTTTGTGTGCCAACGAAGGGAGACAGTAATCGGTTGTATAATTTAACTTTAACAGGATAATGCTTGTGTCGTAGTAAGCTTTGTGTTTACCAGTTTACTTCACTGTAATTTGAGCCTAGTCTACAATTTGACGATGATGAAAACAACCCATTTCATACTAGTTCATTTATCTTGCACAACGTAAATGAATCCTTCGACACGCTAACAAAGCTCTCGGCTTCTCAGAACCGAACGACGTCAAAATGCAACGTCTAATAGACTTTAGACCACACAGTGTGACAAATACATCCAAAAAAAGTCGAAGAAAAAACCTAAGCAAGGTAATCACGTCATCGCATTATGTTAATAGGTTGGGATATGACAACATAGGATATAATCCGCTTTGTTCAGAGAACGGCCACATTAGACAGACGGGCAGTCCTCTGGGACAGGCGCCTTTGATTTTGGATTCGATGGAAATTAATATACGGCCTATACAGGGTACATATTTAATGTACATACGACAAAATCGGTCTACAGCCGTCGAGTGTCTATGAATATTCATGGGAAAAATACATTAAAGCGAAGTAAAAAATAATGTGCAAAGTTCGCTTCTATGCGAGTATTTAATTTTAAAACTGACGAAGCACGCAACATTAATAAAACAAAGTTGTGAACGTTATAGTTTATGAAAAACTAACACCAAATAAAACGATAAAATTTAAAAGCCGCATCAAAATGTGAGACCATTTAATCATGGACACGATGATTATAATTCACCTGTCACGAAAACAAACATTTATAAAACCGCTATAGTGGCAAGATGGATCATAATTATGGGTTATCTCGCATCGAATGGCTCCCCGCGAACCGCACGCGATGCTAAAAGGCGTCAAATAGCTTGTTAAATGCCCCTTACAAATAGAAATATTACTCATAACTTAATCCCCCTTAAATAGATTTAACCTGCCATAAAATCATATTCATTTTTTTTTTGTCTGTGCAAATATGCGGGGTGGCCCACTGTGCGTATTTATAACGAATTGGCGATTAATACCGCACAATGGTTTATGAGAGGTTATAATAGTCATAATTCGTGTTTTTTGTGTATGGATAATCGAGGGGTTAGTTGAAGGGTAAGTTTGTAAATTGGATTTAATATTTTCATCTTTAGTAACATTCGGTGTGAAATTGGACGCTCTCATAAGAGTTATTAAGGGGTGGGATAGGGTTAATCCACATAAGTGGTTATTGGTAATGGGGTTAAGTTTTATTGGGTTGGTCGGATTAATTGCTATAAAAATTTAACTTATTCATTTACATTTTAAGGCAGTCTAATATATACTAAGTCTTTTACCTGTATCTTTTTTTGACATGAAATATTTTCCTGAAAGTATTAAAATTCCGCGTGGTAGCTTTGGGATGTAATCACAATATTTTAATACTTAGTAATACTAAAAGAAGCATCACGTGTATTATAATTTTGGTTCAAACATTTGAACATTGTGACATATAAGGAGCCATCATTATGTTATTAAACGTTAGGAGTACACTATACACAACATCAAAAAAAAGAAAACAGGTCTAATTCCGCATTTAACTATGAACTGCCGAACTAGGCAGTAGTGCCTACTATAAATTATGTGAGTGTGTTTTTTCAGGTGAGTTCAGGCCAGGATAGTAATACCATCCAGATATCACCAAAGAAAAATAGGTGATTTTTGCTGAAATTAAATAATAGTTTATTTTTTCCTAAACCAGGACCAAAAACATCTTTATAAAATACAGATTAAAATTAGCGTCTACAAAAAATGTTCTAATATTGGGCTCAGACACTTATTGTTAAACGGTAAATAACAGTTTTCCGGGGATATATTGCGGAAATGCCAACCTATAGAGGTATTGAACATATTCAAACGTTAGGGAAAATATTTCTACAAAGTGGTCATAACCCAACCTATCCCTTAAAAGTTAACAAAGTCCTAACAAAGGTATATTTCCCATGCTAATGTTTATTACTAATGAAATTTTATAGCCATGTGGGTCGCACAAAGAGCTGGTTTTGAATACGGACATAGTGTTAAACTCCCTATTTCGTATAAAACACTGGTGTAAAATTGTAATCTGTCTGGTTTATAGCAAACGGTACATTAATTACATACTAAATGCCATGAATGTTGATTGGAGTTCATTACTTGTTGTTATAACTAAGATTTTCCAGTTGTTTATTGTTAGTATCAAAGCTGTTATATTATCACCATGTGAACGACGACTTCCAATCACATGATACTGGAAAGCTAGTGATTAGAACAACTTTCAAACATCAGCGCGCAACTTCAGGACTGCTAGTGAGAGTCATTCTTTGCAGTAAAATCTTAACACTTTTTTGGCACTACCCCGAAAACGATCCCAGCCCCTCGTTATGTTCGGTTCAACATGCTGCAGCTAGACCCACAGATACAGACCAACATATTATATATATACACTCACCGGCACGGAATCTTGGCCAAGCGCGTATTTCGCGATAACAAGAGCTTTAAGTGTTTCCTATGAGTATTTATTATGAAGGTTGGTCTAAAAAATGTTTACCTTTAGTTCAAGAGGGTAATTTATCATGTTTGAGTGCAATATGACGTTATTTTTAAGTTTTAGTTGAACCCGGACATCTGAGCGACTAAGTTGCTGTTTTAAATTTGTGTTTTGTGAAAGTTTATTGTTAGGTTGTTCAATTATTGTGATATCGTACTGTTACTTCAATAACTAAAGGTGATTTAATTCCAATAAAAATGCCATTAACACCATCACAGGTTGCACAAGCTGTAGCATTGATCGAACAAGGGCTGACACAGCGAGAAGTTGCTGTTATACTGAATGTACCACGTTCATCGATGCAGTATGCGCTGAAACGATACCAGGAGACAGGCCGCTACTCCCGCAGACCAGGCAGCGGAGGCGTCAGATGCACATCAGCCCGGGATGACCGCTTTATTGTCCTGGAAATTTTGAGAAACCGCTACCTCACCGCTGTTGAGATACGCCAGCGACTCCAGTTCACAAGAGGTGTCAATGTTAGTGAACGTACAGTGAGAAGACGAATGGAGGAAGTGAATTTACAAGCTCGTAGACCAGCACGCGGCCCAGAACTTCTCAGAAGTCACCGAGTAGCTCGACTTCGATTCGCACGAGAACACGCCAACTGGACCCATGAGCAGTGGGCTCGAGTACTGTTCACAGATGAGTGTCGAATCGCTTTACGAGCTCCAGATGGTCGGGAGCGAGTGTGGAGAAGAAGAGGAGAGCGGTTTTTACCCATTACCACCACACAAACTGTTAGTTTTCATGGAGGCTCTATAATGGTTTGGGGAGGAATAAGTTCCGATGCACGTACGGAGTTAGTTATCGTCGATAACCGATTAACGGCAACACGATACATCGAGGAGATTCTTCAGGAACACGTGTTACCATATTCAGGGTTTATTGGATTTGACGAATTCCTCCTAATGCACGATAACGCGCGCCCACACGTTGCACATTGCGTGGAGGAATACCTTACAGAGGTTGGTATTCAAAAATTGCAGTGGCCAGCTCGTAGTCCAGACTTAAATCCAATAGAGCATATCTGGGACAAGCTTAAAAGAAAAATAAAGTCCTCCTCCAACCCGCCTGAAACTCTGAATCAGCTTCAAAATGCAGCACTGACCGCTTGGGAAAGCATACCACAAGTTGAGATCAGAAACATCATCCAAAGTATGCCAGAACGAATGCAAGCTGTTATCGGGGCTAGGGGAGGAAACACCCGATATTAAAATGCAAACACAACGAAGACTTTTTGGTTATTTTTCATCTTGTGTTATTTTTAAATTGACAGTGTTAAAACCAATATTTTTGTGAAACTGCTTATTTTTTTAAAGATTACTGCTGGTGCATCATTTTTTCAATAACTGAGTTACAAAACCATAAAAAAACCCTAATTTAGTACATAAACCCATAATATAGTGAAAATTAAATATTTAAATAGAAATTATCGGCAAGTTATTGGTGGCCAAGTTTCCGTGCCGGTGAGTGTATTTTTTGTTTCTAATCAGTTCTACTTGGCAAGCATGCACTTATCCAAAAAGAAAATGATTCTGAATAATTCTAGAAAAGGGACCGAAATAATGAAAACGTATACATTCCCCCACAATGCCATCGGAAAGGAGATTAGGTCTCGAATCTAAAATCTAGACCGGGGGGAGGGTGGTGGGAGAATACTGAAACAGGTGGGGATAGGAGGGTGGAAATAGGACTTTCTAGGCAATTACCTTAGAGCGGAACTCGGATAGCTGCAATCTAGTTCTTATTGAAAATATATGCGTTTCCTTTATAAACCTTTTGTGCGACGGAGTAATTGGTATCTCTATCTACTGTTCTGTTCGTTGGATTCTGTTTGAAGTCATAATAATAAAATAGTATACAAATTGTAGTAAAAATGAAGCCAATTTATGAATAGATACATTGTATACTAGATGCATCCCACGGTGTATCTTGAAAATGTTTTGTTTGTTAATGTTTTTTCTGTAGTACTTGATTAATTTGCATTCTAAATTTAAATGCATGTGTGGCTTGGCTTAGGTAGTCGCACAACCATTTGTGTGACCCATAAGTAGTTATTCTGAGTCTGGGCGTGTGAGTGTTAGTGTCCGTCAATTATGTATTTGTAAAGTACCCCGCGCTTAGCGATTAATTACACGCTTCTTAATAAAAACTCTACTTTTATAATACAGTAATTGAAAAAATGGATAGTACAAAAAATATAAAAGTAACAGTGGATATTTTTAAATATAAATAACAAACTTCAGTATTTCTTGTAAATGAACCGGACAAGTGCGAGTCGGATTCGCGCACTGAGGGTTCCGTAGTTTTATTTAATCATGTCTTTACACTTAGATTAGGACAATTGGGTCGAGCGAGAAACTATAGTACACACTTATAGATATGTGAATAGGTTGACTTTTATAATACACATTGTTTTTGCAATGAAACTCTAAAACGGTTATCAATTTTTACTTCAACATGTGGTATAAGACATTGTTTCGTGTAAAATTTCATGATTTTAGGACAACAGAAACTACTCTACAGGTTTTGATCCCTTGCAGGTGTCAAAATATGCTACATAAACTTATAATTGCATTGACTTGGAAGTTGATTTTTTCACAACTACAAGAATAGTTGACTTTGAGTTTTGAGTACCTATATGATAAAAATTTCAATATGATACCTCTACACATTCTTGAGAAAAACGGTCCTGACACAAAGACACTTACTACTTGACACTCTGATGAGGGTTTAATAAAATACTTTTTTGAGCCTTGTTTAGAAAGTCAGACAGCAGACGGACAATGATGAGGTCCAATAATTCTATAAGGGTTTCATAAGGTAAGAATTTTTTTCCAGGAAAAGGAGCGTTCAAAACACTGTGACAAATGTTCATGAAGCGACTTTTCTGTGTTACGCACGAGATCAACGATAAAAAGCCTTGGGAGTGAATAAAGACACAGACAGACGGACAACGAACTTTAAGTATTTATTTTTCAATTTGAGTTACAGGATCCTAAAGACTGAAAACATTGCAGTAAAAAAAGGAAACCTTCTTTCCAGGAAAAGAAGCGTTCGGAACACTGTGTTGAGTGTTCACGAAGCGACTTTTCTGTGTTACGCACGAGATTTACGAGCAAAGCCTTGTGAGTGAATAAAGAGACAGACAGACGAACAACGAACTTTAAGGGTTACTTTTTGAATTTGAGTTACAGAATCCTAAACACTGAAAACATTGCAGTAAAAAAAGGGAAACCTTTTTTCCAGGAAGGAGCGTTCGGAACACTGTGTTGAGTGTTCACGAAGCGACTTTTCTGTGTTACGCACGAGATATACGACAAAAGCCCTCTGAGGGTACCGTTGCCGACGCTTTTAAAAGTATTACTGCCCACCCCCTCTGATGACACCCCTACCCTTGTAGTGTTTGATTATTTTATAGTGGGTAGTTGAATATTGAACTAAGGGGGTGGATGCACAATACGAAACAGTTTGTATGAGTTTTAATAGTGATCCCATGGGCGTAGAGGTAAATTTACACTCCAAGTTTTAAGTGAAGTTTTAAATTATACTAAATCTATATGGGAATAGATAATAAAACGTTATATGTATTATACGACGTAGATTAATGGCGGAAATGTCAGCTTGTCTAACTAAACCACCGATCATCTATGTAAAAAAGGTATTGAATAGGGGTGTGGACTAAGTTTCTTTTATTTGTTTATATAGACAAACAAAAGAAACTCTTTTAAATATCCATATATACATACATACTTATTACGTCACACATTTTATCCTACCGCACCGTGTAGGGAAATATACAGAGAAGCACTTCCAATCTAAAAATCCCAGTTGGATTCCTTTTTATTTTTAAATCAAGATGATCATAACATCTAATTACAATAGAACAATCTAAATCCGTTGTAAAACTAGTATTACCACTTTATTCATATACCAGCATACCAAATTTTATTAAAATCGTTCCAGCCGTTCAGACTTGAAGAAGTAACAAACATACACTTACAAACTTTTGCCTTTATAATATTAGTGTGATTACCACTATTATTATACATTTAAACCTGCATCTCCATAAAATCATGAGCATCACAATCTAAGGCCACTCCGCCATCGTCGTCAAGGTACAGACACCAGCACATTCAGCTACCCCAATCTGTCAAATTTCTTTTATAGATTTTCAACTTTATCACAAAAGCATAAGGTTCACTTTCAATTGGGGAAATTGGAGTAGCTCGATGTGCTGGCGTCTGTATAAAACAAATAATAAAAACAATAAACAATCATTGAAACGATAAGGATCAGCGGCAACTTCAAAGGCCATGCGTCATCGAACGACAATCGTGTAATCGCACTTCCGACTTTGTGTAGACTACCATATTCGAAGCTATTTAAGAAGCCATTCATCGTTTTAGTTAATAGGAATAACGTTTAAGTAGTCAGTTTTCATCGGTCTCCTTTCATACATACTGTGCATGTTGGCTGGCAGTACTGTTTTTGTTATTAACGTAGAGCGACAACTGCACAAATTATGATAAAGAAGTTTCATCTTTAATATGGGTTATATATATAAATTTAAGTGTGGCCCCATGTGAGTTAACAGCTCCTTCAACAGATCGTGATGTTCGGACTCGACTTTATACAAGCCATTCGCCTAATGTGGACCATTGTACCTTAGACTTAATGTATTAAATGGTATGGTATGTTGTATAAATGGTATGTTGTATAATGGTACGGTTATGGTAAACACGCCAGAACATCCAGCTACCCTAATCTGTCAAATTTCTTTTATAGATTTTCAACTTTATCACAAAAGCATAAGGATCACTTTCAATTGGGGAAATTTGACAGATTGGGGTAGTTTGATCTGCTGGCGTCTGAACAATGGTCAGGGACTTCGTAAGACGCGTAACGTCTCCTTACCGAACCCTGCACGGCTAAGACGGCTGGTATTTTAATACCTAGATTGGGCTTTTTAAATTATTCTTTGTTTGAATATTTATACAATCAGAGATGTTATAATATAACTATATACACACATCAACAAAGTCTAGGGATACGTTATTTTGAAATCAAACATGGCTTTATTGTTTAAAACCTATTTAGTTTCCTTAAAAAGTTTATTTACAGATTTAAACCTTGTCTATTCTTTATTCAAAATTTAAAAATTAAAATGAGAAACAAATGAAAACACGCAAAGCACAGCGCAATCTTGAGTTGTATCTAATTTCAAGAAGTTGCATTAAAATTTTTTTTGCGTGTTAATTGAAGAAAACCTGATAAATTGTTTTATTTTCTTTTCTCAATTGGTTGTGTAAGCTTTTTAGCGTCATGCCACGCCATCATTTGAGTCGAGATGAAATGTTACGGGCAGTTGGCATGTTACAAAACGGTGCTATTCAACGCGTCGTTGCTGAGTCTTTGGGCACAAGCCAAAATGTGGTATCCAGGCTGTGGTCACGTTATCGCGCTACTGGAGATGTGGCAGAACGGCACACAGGTAGATATCGTGTTACCACTCAGAGACAGGATCGATTTCTCCAAATGACCGCCAGAAGACTACCCAATATCACAGCGATGCAACTAGTGCAAAGGCTCCAGGAGGGTCAGCAGCTGCTGGTGAGCGACCAAACCGTGCGAAGGAGGCTGCATGAAGTTGGTCTTCATGCTCGCAGACCGCTACGAGTCCCAGCGCTGCGACGTGGCAATCGCGGTAGGCGACTTTTATGGGCTCAAGAACATTTGACATGGAGTGATCAACAATGGTCATTGGTGCTGTTCACTGATGAGTCCCGCTATGGATTTCATCCAGATTCGAGACGAACACGCGTTTGGAGAACTCCAGGCAGGGTCAGCCGTCTCCGACATCCACAGGAGGTCCACTCTTACCAAGGCGGGACAATTATGGTGTGGGCAGGAATACGAATCGGCGGACGAACCCAACTCATTTGGATTCAGGGCAGCATGACTGCCCATAGATACCGTGAGGAGGTAGTAGAACGTGTCATTGTCCCGCTCAGGGCCCTAACGGGGCAAGAATTTCAGCTCATGCATGACAATGCACCTTCCCATACAGCGCGGCTGGTGAGGGCCGCCCTTCGAGAACACGATGTTCAGGTATTAGATTGGCCTCCACAGTCGCCAGACTTAAACCCAATTGAACACGCCTGGGACATGTTACAGCGAAGAGCATTGAGGGATTTTCCGCCCAACTTGACAACAGAAGAACAACTTTTCGAACATTTAAAAAGAACTTGGGACTGCATACCCCAGCAAGACATTGACACCTTAATTTTAAGTATGGAAAATCGTTGCCGCTGTGTGATTAATGTTAGAGGAGGAAATACCGATTACTGATTATCAGATTTGGTAAGATTTTTATTCATTTAATTCGATTGAATAATTTTATAAGAATAAAATGTTTTTGTTCACTCAGTAATTTTCTATGGCTTAATTAATTTAAGACTTTTATTAATTAGAAAAACAAAATCGCATCGTGTTGTTAATGTTTAAATATCGGCCATGAAATTATCTTTAATTCTTCCATTTACAGTCATAACAAAATGTTTATAGTTTTCTAGATAATCAATGAAATGTTCAATATCCCTAGATTGTGTTGATGTGTGTATATAGTAAAATTTTGTATATATATATTTAGTATATATATTTATGTATAATACATTTAGTTACAAACCGGCACTTCCATCCGCACGTCAGTATTCGCCCTGAGCTCAAGTTCATACCCCAAAGGGGGGCTCTAAGTCGCGGTTCACTTAGTATGTAACCCTATTTCTTGCTAGACGGCTGAACCAACGCTCACGTCCGGTTTAGGGGTCAAAGCGTCCTCGACTAACTGTAAACTACAAAAATGTTAATATCCGTGTCTAAATATTACAGATTTATAAAACTGTCAAACGGAATAGTTAACTAGTAAGAGAACTTTGTGTTACTGCCATCTTCCTTCTAAGTTATTGAACGATTGTTTCGGAAATATGAGAAAATTATTGAATTTACCGCTAATACGAGCTATAGTTAACACAAATAAACACCGCACTGTGATTCGTTTGATACAAGATATGCGGACAAAACTATTAGGTACGTTTGAAATTGTTCATATATAATAATAATATCCTGGGACATAATTCACACACGGCCATCTGACCCCAATCTAAGCAAAGCTTGTGCTATGGAAACTACTACTTTTCTATCGTAAGTACATACTTGCATATATAGATAACTAGCTGTGCCCTGCGGTTTTACCCGCTTTGAACATAATAAATTATAAACATTATAATAATTATATTAATATACTAGCAGTGCCCGCGGACTCACAGAGTTCTGCGTTATAAATATTTTTGTCCCTGCCCGTTTGTTTCGCGTAATACATCGGGATACATTTTGGAATTTTTCATAGCCTATGACGCTCCACAATAACGTAGCTAACTCCATAACAAATTTTATTAAAATGGCTCCAGCCGTTTATACGTGAAGAAGTAACAAACATTCGCACTCACATACAAACATACAAACTTTCGCCTTTATAATTATTAGTGTGTTTACACCCAGACTCAGGACAAACAGTCATGTTCATGCACACAAATATCTTTACTCGGTGGGAATCGAACGCACAACCTGCGACGTGAAAGGCAAGCATTTACTTACCACGCCAACGGGCCCATCAAAATGATTAAGGTATTTAAATTTGTTTGTATATGCAGAATCCCATTTAAAATACTTCTTTGATTAAATTAAACGTAAAATAAAATCATACGTGTATTTACAAATTAGCTTTTAATGTGTCGAAATTAGATTATTTATAACTTTAGATGTTATAAATGAATTTTTAATATTTCTGTCACGGGGTCAAGGTAGAATTTTCACATCGATGTGTTATGAATTAAAATTAATAATAGGTCTTTACCTATGAAATTGCCGTTTTGTATGAAAAAATTTAAACGAATTTTTTTCATGAATTTTTTTATTTGTATTAATCGAAGTAATCACCCATGCAATCAATGCATCTTTGCCATCGCAGTGGCAGTTTATTGATGCCCTTCTTAAAGAAATCAGCTGGACGGGAGGCAACAAATTCTTCAAAGGCATTTTGTACTGCCTCTCGGGTATTGAATTTTTTTCCCGCCAAGAAGTTATCCAAATTCTGGAAAAAGTAGTAGTCTGTAGGCGCAAGGTCTGGTGAGTAGGGCGGATGACGGAGAGCTTCCAACCCCAGTTCTTGCAACTTGGAGACCGTCTGCTGTGCAGTATGAGGTCGCGCGTTGTCGTGCAGGAGCAGCGGAGACGAGCGATTGACCAATGCTGGTTGGAGATGCGCCAGCTTCTCCATCATTGTGCTCAGTTCTTCACAGTACACATCTGCAGTAATGCTCACCCCGTTTGGTAAGAAGCTGTGATGAATCACACCGGCGCTAGACCACCAAACAGTGACCATCACTTTTCTAGGGGTAAGTTTTCGTTTAGGGCATTGTTTAGGTGCTGAACCAGGATCCAACCAACTTGCTGAGCGCTTGCGGTTATCAAACAGAATCCATTTTTCATCGCAGGTAACAATGCGGTTCCAAATTCCTTCATTTGTGTGTCTGTTGAGCAGTGCAAGGCACGTCTCGACGCGTACTTCGCGCTGGCGATCATTGAGTTCGTGGGGCACCCATTTGTCAAGCTTTTTTACCTTGCCAATTTGACGCAAATGGACCAATATTGTTTTGACGCTAACGTCGAAAGCTGCTGTTAATTCAGCCGTAGATTGTGTATCATCAGCTTCCACAACCGCCTTTAATTCGTCATTGTCGACCAAAGTCTTCGGACGACCGCGAGGTTCATTTTTCAGGTCGAAATTTCCAGAACGGAAGCGAGCAAACCAATAACAGGTGGTGCGTTGGTTTGTAGTGTTAGCTCCGTAAACGTCGTTGATGTTGCGTGCCGCTTGTGCCGCGTTGCTGCCACGACGGTACTCATATTCCATAATTACTCGAATTTTTAACGTATCCATGATGACGAAAAAGATTGAAATGCGATGAAAATGTAACACTAATCAATAAAGAAATGACTACTTTTGGAAAAAAGAATCCATGTTTTTAAAATAAAATTAATTTGAAATTAGAATTCTTAGCCAAACAAAAATTATTTTGATTTGAAATGGCCAGTACTGCAGAACGGCAATTTCATAGGTAAAGACCTAATATTTATGTATCGTCTGTAAGCTGCGACCAAAACATGTTTTTCTCGCAAAGATTATTCCGATCAATTCAGATGTTTCATGCAGGGCCATCCCGTAGGTACTTCGCGGGTTTTCCATACTTATCAGGGTTCCGTACCCAAAGGGTAAAACGGGACCCAATTACTAAGACATCGCTGTCTGTCTGTCTGTCCGTCTGTCACCAGGCTGTATCTCATGAACCGTGATAGTTAGACAGTTGAAATTTTCACAGCAGATGTATTTCTGTTGCCGCTATAACTAAAAAACAAAATAAAATAAATATTTAAGGGGTCTCCCATACAACAAAAGTGAATTTTTTGCTAGTTTTTATAGATAATGGTACGGAACCCTACGTGCGCGAGTCCGACTCGCACTTGGCCGGTTTTTATATAAAAATAACAGTGTTTACTAAATGCATATGCAATTATATACCTACGGCACTCGTCACAAAAATACAATGTTTGTCTCCGAAGCGGCTGAAGCGATTTCGACGGGACTTTCACTGGCTGATAGCTAATGTTATATGGAGTAATATAGGGTAACTTTTTCCACAAGAAATATAGTTTTTAGACGGACAAATAACTTAAGCTGGCAAAGCAGTATATTAACTTAAGTTGGCAATAATATTTACTTCGCCTCGCCGCTTAGTGTCGCGGTTTCGAGTCCCGGACAACTATTTGTGTGACCCATAAATAGTTGTTATGCGTCTGGATGTAATTTGTGTCCGTCTATTATATGTTTTTAAAGTACCCCGCGACACAGGATTAGATTCCCTATGGCGGGCGATGTCTTTTTAAAAATAACTTAAAAGATAAGTATAATCGATTTCTTATCATTATTTCACATCCGTAGGACTCGATAGAGTTAGGTTCAAGGGCAAGCAGAACCGGGGAATGTGGTCTAGCTTCCGGCATAGTGTGGGCGGAATACTTATTACATATGACAGCTTGATTGATTGGATGAGCTGTTAATTTCGAAGATGAGATGGTTTTGAGAACACGGATTTTAAGTCCACCTTTTTGTTTTCCTTTTGGAAAGATATGATTCAAATTTTAATGTGAAATTATGTTCTAAGTTTGCCGCAAACGAGGTTTACTTGTAAAAATCTGATGGCAAAGAAGCAGTCCATGGCATCCCGTGGGGGCGCAGAAGTCGAACCAAGGGGATATCTCCCAAAGAACGGGAAGTAGCGTCTTTGTGTACTATGAACAAAATACTGCGATCGCCAACCTGTCTGCCAAGCGTGGCGATTGTGGCATAACCCTCCAAGTGATTGACAAAGCTCTTTGTGGAAATCTTGGAGAGTTTTATATAGTAGTGAACGACTTAGGGGTAAATTGAAAAAAAAGAAAATGAAAACATTCTATTCAGCACAACACACAAGAAATACAGAAAGGTAAAATACGGAGACAAGGAAAAGAAAGAATGGAACAATCATGTCATAGACATGATGATGATTAAAAATCAACAAAACCTTACAGGCTTGTTGCCCGAATCTATTGATCCGGGCCAAGCACACTTACATACTTTGTTCCACTAACTCCAGCAACTTATCAGTGTTGCCCAGCAGCCCTGACATGTCATCGCTTACTATAAAACCTCGCTAACTGTATCGTAGGCTACATTTTCCTACCAAGTTAAATAAAAAAAAATACTTCATCAAATAGTATCAATCATAAACGCGATGCTTCCCGCGAAGCAGAGATTATAATGGAACTCATAAGTACATGCTGTTTATTGTATATTATCATCTCGATAGGTATTTCTGCACTTATTATAAATCTTCAATCACAAAAGCTTACTCAAAACATAATCCCAGTTATACAGCTTCCCATACAGCGTCTAAGATAAACAAAGCAGACAATCCCCGCAATAAGACTCCTAAAACCAAAGCCGCAAGCAATGACAACGGATAAAAAACTGCTAGAATATATCAAGTGACATCATTAAACATAGCTCTGGATACATCTCATACAAAATACTTTAGGCGGAAGCCTCATACGCATCAAGACCCAACAATAGGAATATATCTCACAATCGCAAGTAATAAAAGCACGGAGCACCCACATTAAAATCTTATCCCTTTCTTAAATAAAAACTTCACGAAAAAATAAGAGGAAATCTTCCCTCTATTATTCAGTGGAAAACGCTCCCCACACCACTGTGCGAGCTCAGTCCAAATCCGCGCGGGCCAGCTGAAGAAAATACAAAGAAATTCTAACTCTACAGCCCCCAGTACAAAGTTACAATTGGCGTGACTATACCTTCTTGTTCAACTACGAAAATGCACTTTGCTTTGTAAGATATAGGGGTTACATTCGTACGGCGTGCATTCGATCGGGTGTATAGAAATCGCGCCTTAGTTAGTATGGCATTTGAAAATGAGATGCAGCGTGGGTGAGGGGGATTCGTCGGGGAGTCGGGTCGGGTGGGCCCTCGAAACCCGAATTACCGGGGCGTGTGTAATGATTTTCCCGGGCGGAATTATGGACGGTATTGGAGACGATTGGGGACCGGTAGGGATGTTCTGTTTAATGGTCTTATGAGTACATTGATCAGGGAAATCCGTCGGAACCACCCGCAACCCGGAACATTTGGGTAAATGGGGCCTCGTTATCATTTGGCGTTTCGTGCGGTTTAAAAATTTATAAAAGTCTATTCTTTTAATCCAATTTTTCGTTCAGACAACAATAGGGAACAACTTTTTTTTTTAATTTTCAAGATAATTATGGACTGACAGACTTCGGATCGTCCTTCAATTTCATCTGGAAGCGTACAATGTAGATTACCTATACTATTTCATTCTTTTATAATTCATTCGTTCGTTCCTAAAGTAATACTACTAATATTGATTTCAACCAAGTCTAGAGTAAATTTCTCAGCCAGGAGTCAGCAAGTTGGCGGTGTTACGACCCTGTTCCTTGGAGAAAACGGAAAGCCATTGTATTTGACCTCTCTGGCTAGTCCCAGGCTGTTTACGACTATGTGCAGGCCACAAAACACGTCCATATATGTTGACCTTCCTTGTGAACCTCTCAGTTTCGTGCACGCACGACTGCATATCAAGCTATACATTTCCAATATAAGCTGACCTGTCATTGTATGGAAATCCTATACAACGCGAGATCAGCTTATACTGGAAATTTATAGTGTGTACCATACCATATATTGTCGGTAATATCATGAAAAGGAAATCTTTTCGTTCGCTACAATAATATCCTTGGACATTATTCACACACGGCCTAAACTAAGCAGAGCTTGTACTATGGAAACCATATAACTGATACCTATAATACTTTTTGATTTTTAAATACATACTTACTTATAGATAACTAGCTGCGCCTCGCGGTTTTACCCGCGTTAAACTTTATTAATTATAGCCTATGTTTTAATCCAGGTTGTCAGCTAACTCCATGCTAATTTTAATTAAAATCTCTCCAGCCGTTTAGACGTGAATAAGTAACAAACATACACACTCACAAACTTTCGCTTTTATAATATTAGTGTACTACACCCACACACAGAACACACAATCGTGTTCATCACACAAAGATTTGTCCCGGATTGGAATCGAATCCACGACCTCTACCACTAAACCAAAGAGAAACCAAGTCAAAGAAAATGTGTGCCAACTTTTAAGTTAAACTAAGCTTCTTTTTAAGAACATCACAAAATCCCGTTAAGCATGTTAATGCACAAATCGTAATCTCAGCAGGGTGACTGGTCTGCTCACGCCGCCCCTACGTGCTTCTGATACGTCGTGAAGATAGATCCAGAGCTATTATATTACTTAGATAGCTTAACTAAAATCTTATGTTTTGGATGAATTAGGGACTTGGTATTCTTGGCACGGCTATTGAATGATAAGAGTGAATAATAAATATACTTTAATATCTTTGAATGTATACTATTTCATTCTTTTATAATTCATTCGTTCGTTCCTTTAAAGTAAATACTACAAAAATTTTAAATTGATTCAAATATGGAACACTGAAAAGAACTTTCAGTGTTCCATATTTGAATTATCTCATTAACTACGCATATATAAGCGGGAACTGAACTAAGTGATATCCTGGTTTAGTGATTGGATACATACAATGTTTTGGAAATATATTTATATTAAAAGCGTAACTACATAATATGAATAAGGTACGTAGGAGATTAAGTATTTTACACGACTATGGAACAATCTGGATGTAATTATCTATATAAGTATGTATTTACAAAAGTAGTACATGGAGTATATCAGTTATCTGATTTCCATAGTACACGCTCTGCTTACTTTGGGATCAGATGGCCGTGTATGAATAACGTCCCAGGATATTATTATTTATGAATGGTCTAAAAATGGCATATGGGTTCTCGGGGCCTGTAAATCGATTATTTTAGCTCAAGTCTCTAAAAATCGACTCATGTCTATAAAATTCCTCTGCCGAGAATAATGAGCAAAACAAGCGGAAATCGGTCTTCTAACTATTTATCCGTAAGCAGATACCAATGATGATGAAGCCCCTTTCAGCCCCACAGAGAGGAAGCCCCTATGGCATAGTTCTCTGCGCTGGCATAGTGAGTGTTGGCAGACTACTCATGCCATCAAGAACATTTTTGGATAACTCTTAGGCATGCAGATTCCTTTTTCACGAAGATTTTCTTCACCGTTTAATTAATCTAATTCGCACATGAACTCGAAAAGTCGGCGGTATTGAGTTTGAACTCCAGACCACTGACCCTAATTTCCAAACGGTCTAACTATTAGGCTATCTAGACTTATATAACTTTGAATTGGAATTAGAAACACATTTCAAATCTAATCAATAATCTAGTCTATAATTTCTGTCACGGTCATCACGTCTGAATTATAAGGGTGGCTTAAGATAAGGCAGCGGGCAGACAATATAATAATAACTCACAATTAGTACTCAACAATTAATTACATTATCGCAATTCAAACCGGCGCGGAAAATTACTGTGTTTATACAAATCGGATTGATTACTGGCTATTAATAATGTGGAAAAGATTAACTCTGATCAGAATGTTTTAAATTTTTTTTTAAAGATTTCATTGATTACTGGCCACTAATAATGTGAAAAAGATTAGCTCTGATCAGAATGTTTTTTTTGAGACCGCGACTGATTTCAAAATGCCTGTAGCGCGAGGCACTTTTAAACATGACATTCACAGCCACAGCGCACTCAGATTCAGAACAACTAAATATAGGCTACTCAAATAGTTGATCTACATGACAGGCCTGTTGGCGTGGTTGTCAGAGTTCGTGGGTTCGATTCCCACCCAGGACAAATATTTGTGTTAATAAACATGTCTGTTTGTCCTGAGTCTGGTTGTAATTATCTATATAAGTACGTATTTACAAAAGTATATGTCAGTTATCTGGTTTCCATAGTACAAGCTCTGCTTAGTTTGGGTTCAGATGACCGTGTGTAAATAATGTCCCAGGATATTATTAGTATTATTTATATACTCACTACAGCATACATGCAGTAAATTCAGTGATTTTAACTTAAAGGATTCTCAGTTACCTATATTGGAAGACAGCGATTATACGCTCTAGAGCGGCTTGACCTTACTTATTACGCAATAGTTAATATTATTGTTGTGTTAATTTTGTCGTGTGCGTGAGTATGGTCGCCAGAGCTCATCGCGGCGCGGCGGGGAGAAAAGGCACCCAACGTGTAAGTAATTCCATGTGTCTTGCAAGCGTTGTAGGCTACGGAAACCGCTTATCGTCAGGTATGTCGTAAACTTGTTTTTCAGATTCGATACTATACAATTATATGAATATGGTTTTCACTCCCAGACAGATGGTGATTATAAGACAGCAGCTGTAAAATCAGGCGATGAGTAGGTATGGTAGGCTTTAAGTTATAAAAATACAGAAATGTAGGTGCTATGGATACAAACAAAACAAAGTTCCATTCCATTTCAGGCCTTTTGTTATAAATACTTCAAGTTTACATTATAGTAAACAGTTGAAAAGTTAGTTCTTGCAAAACGATTCTGTGAGTACCTTTTCTTTTAACATTGTAACGAATTTATTTTCAAAATAACATAAAGAAAAATACTGTTCGTACTATTCAAAGAAAAGAAAATTAAATTAAAAAAAAAAACAAATATTCGATTTTCAAATCCCGAGACGGAACGAAGGCAAGCGACCCCGAAATTGCCGGCCGCATTCACCCAGACAAAAGCCCTAAAATACACCCCGCGAGCAAAAAGAAAAGCATTTCCATTCCATCCCCTCCTTCATTTAAATTTCCCGCCCCAGAGCGGGGGCGGCGACCGTAGGGGCGGCTTCCGTACAACAGAGACGAAACTTAAAACCTCGTAGAAAAGAATGAGACGGTTGTATGTCCACCTGTTGCGTTTCGAGTTTCATATTTTCGCGGCGGATTCTTTTTTCGTTTCTTACCGCGTTCCAAAGGATTTGAATGGCGAGCCGCGTGCATGCGTACTAGCCTTAGGTATTGAACGATATTGACGTACGACGCCCGACGCTCTACGTACAATTTTAAAGCTTTCCATTCGGTCATTTTAAAATTCGAATAAATCTTTTTTGTTGCAATTCAAATGGCACTCAACATTTTTATTCGCAATTTGGGAATAAAAATTGCGTTCACAGTTCAGATATAAAACGTTTTGAATAATCTTTTTAGCGTAAAAAGTCATATACTTTTATGGCAACCTATAAGTAAGTGCCTTTTTGTTATCTTCCCAATTCCAGAAAAGTATCCTAACTGAGTACAGTTATCTGAGTATGGTAATCCTTTTAGCATAAAAAGTCATACCTTTTATTCGCAATTCTAATTAAAACTTATTTATAGTTTTATTAACCTATAAGAAAGTGTCATTTTATTATCTTCCCAATTCCAGAAAAAAAAAACTGTATTCTTAACAAAAAGACGGGATTTTCTTAGGTATCTTTAGGTTGGGCTTATGTTAGATTCCGAGACCCTACTCAGTCTACTAATATACAGTATTCAGATAGTTGTTTGGTTTATTGTAAGTCATGTTAAGTTTTATTTTATTACTATGGCCTAATGGGACATCTATGACCTAATGGGTCTAGGGAAAGTTGTCCTTTCCCTAAACCCACCCGTCCCTTCATCCCTAATCCCTACAAACCAAGGATTAATCTAACAATGATAAACAGATCTTAAAAAGGAAACAAATAAAATATTAATGTTTATGGTCTATGGTATTTTCCCCCCGATTGTACTGGTCGAAGCAGGATGAAGACAGAAATAAAAACTGTTTGTATTACTGTTTCCGGCGCGTCCCGGGTTCGATCCGAACACGTGGTGCGGTATTACGGGGAAATAATCCAATAAAAATAGTATCACGGACGATTAAATTACGATGTGGAAGACCATCTTAGATTTTAGTTATGTTTGTTATTATGAAATCGTATAAATAAACAGATTTTTATTTTTGGCCTATGAAAGAACGAATGGCTTGGGTGGATGTTGCTAGACGGTATTAGGACATCACTACAAATTTATATCGTTCATTCAATTTTAATGATATGATTGAATTTAGAATCAATATTTGGCGGGAAAGAAATATTTTTGTCGGAAAACTGATGGATTAGAAGTATTCCTAACCGTCATAAATTTTATATTTCAACTAGAAAAATCCCTTTAACTTTTGTACGGCTAAGTAGATGAGCAGAGAACATACGAATATTTTTTTTAATCTCGTGTAGGTACATGAAAGTCTAATATAAAATACATCCATCTAGAAGCGTTACAAAAGAAAAGTAGTATATCAGTAACCTGGTTTCCATAGTGAAAGCTCTGCTTAATTTGGGATCAGATGGCCGTGTGTGAATAATGTCCCAAGATATAATTACTCCCAAACTTTTTGCGTCTAAGGTAAAAAAAGGAATGAATGAGATAAAAAAAACGAATTGTGAAAAAAAAATTCTATAACAATATTACTAACCTACTAACAAATTTAGTTTTTGATTTGAATCTGCAGTCTCCGAGTTAAACCCATGCTTACCTAGAAATAATAGGTCTTTACCTATGAAATTGCCGTTTTGTATGAAAAAATTTAAACGAATTTTTTTCATGAATTTTTTTATTTGTATTAATCGAAGTAATCACCACTGCAATCAATGCATCTTTGCCATCGCAGTGGCAGTTTATTGATGCCCTTCTTAAAGAAATCAGCTGGACGGGAGGCAACAAATTCTTCAAAGGCATTTTGTACTGCCTCTCGGGTATGGAATTTTTTTCCCGCCAAGAAGTTATCCAAATTCTGGAAAAAGTAGTAGTCTGTAGGCGCAAGGTCTGGTGAGTAGGGCGGATGACGGAGAGCTTCCAACCCCAGTTCTTGCAACTTGGAGACCGTCTGCTGTGCAGTATGAGGTCGCGCGTTGTCGTGCAGGAGCAGCGGAGACGAGCGATTGACCAATGCTGGTTGGAGATGCGCCAGCTTCTCCATCATTGTGCTCAGTTCTTCACAGTACACATCTGCAGTAATGCTCACCCCGTTTGGTAAGAAGCTGTGATGAATCACACCGGCGCTAGACCACCAAACAGTGACCATCACTTTTCTAGGGGTAAGTTTTCGTTTAGGGCATTGTTTAGGTGCTGAACCAGGATCCAACCAACTTGCTGAGCGCTTGCGGTTATCAAACAGAATCCATTTTTCATCGCAGGTAACAATGCGGTTCAAAATTCCTTCATTTGTGTGTCTGTTGAGCAGTGCAAGGCACGTCTCGACGCGTACTTCGCGCTGGCGATCATTGAGTTCGTGGGGCACCCATTTGTCAAGCTTTTTTACCTTGCCAATTTGACGCAAATGGACCAATATTGTTTTGACGCTAACGTCGAAAGCTGCTGCTAATTCAGCCGTAGATTGTGTATCATCAGCTTCCACAACCGCCTTTAATTCGTCATTGTCGACCAAAGTCTTCGGACGACCGCGAGGTTCATTTTTCAGGTCGAAATTTCCAGAACGGAAGCGAGCAAACCAATAACAGGTGGTGCGTTGGTTTGTAGTGTTAGCTCCGTAAACGTCGTTGATGTTGCGTGCCGCTTGTGCCGCGTTGCTGCCACGACGGTACTCATATTCCATAATTACTCGAATTTTTAACGTATCCATGATGACGAAAAAGATTGAAATGCGATGAAAATGTAACACTAATCAATAAAGAAATGACTACTTTTGGAAAAAAGAATCCATGTTTTTAAAATAAAATTAATTTGAAATTAGAATTCTTAGCCAAACAAAAATTATTTTGATTTGAAATGGCCAGTACTGCGGAACGGCAATTTCATAGGTAAAGACCTAATATAACTCATCATCATATTATATCAGCCGAAAGACGTCCACTGCTGGACAAAGGCCTCCCTCAAAGATCTCCACAATTGCCGGTCTTGCGCTATTCGCATCCAGCAGTTACCAGCGACCCGCACAAGATCATCGGTCCATCTTGTAGAAATATAACTATTACTTTAGAAATAGGACTTTGCCGAAACGTTTCAATGAAAAAGATTACATATAAAAAATACTTGTTTATGATTAAAAAATACGCAATTTTCGCAGCGTTTACAAGTATTATATCACGATCGGTTTGACAAGCGATAATATTGACGATAAGAGTAAATTCTACTGACATATACATGTTGTCTCACATCAATACTATTTATGAAAACAAACCCGATTTTATTTCCATTTAGAAATTCCTTACTATTATTAAGAGTCCGTTCTTCATCATCATTACAGCCGTAAGAAGTCCACAGCTGGACAAGCCTCCCCCAAGAATCATCTTCGCGAATCACACTAATATTATAAAGGCGAAAGTTTGTGAGTGTTTGAGTGTGTATGTTTGTTACTCTTTCACGCAAAACCTACCGAATGGATTTTGGTGAAACTTTGTTGATATATAGCTTATCTATCCGAATAATATATATTAAAATATAATGTACTAGCTTTGCCGCGCGGTTTTACCCACGTTAAACTTTATAAATGATCACAGCACCCCATAGGTGCTAGCGTGATAATATGTAGCCTATATGTTATAACCCAACCTCTTGGTAATATTCATGCGAAATTTGAAGTAAATTCATCATTCAGTACTTTTTGAGTTTAGCTCGGTCATACATACAGACATACAGATAAACAGACCAAAATTCAAAAAACTTTACCTTTGGCTTCAATGTCGATTGTAGATCACGCCCCAAGTGTACTTTCAAAAAAATATTCAATTTACAGTTTTGATTTTCCTACGATTTTATTATATGTATATAGAAGATTAGCTCTCTCGTCCCGTGTGGGCCGTAGAAGTCGTCCCGAAGGAATATCTATCAGAGAACTTTTTCTTTTAATACAACTTGGTTTTGTCGCCTTGTACAACTTCCTCGTCCACCCACGGTGGAACAAATTAGCAACACAAGCGATCCCAACAGATTTATGGTATCGTAAACACCCTGTACAATGTACAAAGTGTATGCTGAACCAGTTATTCGCGTTCCTTACAATCTGCGACAACACGAGTATGCTGATAAGATTTAGATATAATACTGCCACGTACGCACGGCTACATATCAAGCTATACATTTCCAGTACAAGCTGATCCCGCGTTGTATAGGATTTCCATACAAGGACAGATCAGTTTATATTGGAAATGTGTAGCTTGATATGCAGCTGTGTGTACCTTCACTGTTGTTAGAAATTATGTTACAATAATATTTACTAAAAATTATTTAAAAAAAATACTACATTTTACAACTAAGTCACCGAATAACCTAACCTAACAGTTAGAAAACCCCCGACTCATAATCCTGAATTATAATTCGGCTACGGCAACGGCTAAGACAGTCGCCTCGCCGCTTCGTGTCGCAGGTTCGAGTCCCGCGCCAGACAACTATTTGTGTGACCCATAAATAGTTTGTGTTCTGAGTCTGTATGTAATTCGTGTTCTTCTATTGTATGTTTGGTAAGTACCCCGCGACACAGGGATTAAATTACAAGTGCGGGCGCTGTCTATAAAAAGAAATAACATAATTTTGGAAAAGAACTAACTCTCTTACACTGCTGGACCAATATTAAACAAACATAGCTAAGAACCACCGCAAGGAAACTGCTTTCAAATGAAAAAACCGCCTCGAAATCGATCCATCCGTTTCAGAGCTACGATGCCACAGACAGACGCATACACATTATAACACCCGTCTTTTTGAGTATGGGGTTAAAATTATCGTTATTCGTATAACTTTGTCCCATTGCTAAATGCCCCAAAAGAGGGGGCAAGTTTTTGACATGATCACCATTATTATAGAAAAAATGCAGATTTAACCACTCACATATTTGTGGAATCAATAAACTGCAGAAGTATTTCTATAATCCATATTTTTATATATTTATTTTATAATAGCAAGACAAACGGGCAGGGGTTTCACCTGATGGTAAGTACTTACCGGCGCCCATTCTAATCATCATCATATCAGCCGAAAGAAGCCCACAGCTGGACAAAGGCCTCCCCCAAAGATCTGCACAATTACCGGTTTTGCGCTATCCGCATCCACCGGCTACCAGAGGCCCTTACAAAATCATCGGTCCACCTCGTAGGCGGCCTGCCCACGCTACGTCTTCCGGTTCGTACTTCACCACTCGAGAATCTTCCTAGGCCTCCCCCAAAGATCTCCACAACTTCCGCTATTACGCTGCCCGCATCCCAGGGCTTCCAATGGCAACCTATATGAAGCGAGTCTATTGAGGACTTGAAGCCCGTCTGGCATTGTGATATCTGAATGTGACGGGCCTGATGGCGTGGATGGAAAATGCTTGCTTTTCACGCCGTAGGTCGTGGGTTTGATTCCCACCCAGGACAGATATTTGTGTGCACGAACATGTCTGCTCGTCCTGAGTCTGGGTGTAATATATCTATATAAGTATGTATTTACAAAAGGAAAGTAGTATATGTAGTATATCAGTTATCTGGTTTCTATAAGCAGAGCTTGTACTGCTTAGTTTGGGATCTGATGGCCGTGTGTAAATTATGTCCCAGGATATTATTATTTCTGAGTGTCCAAGGGCGGTGGTGATCACATACCAAAAAAGTGACCCGCTTGCTAGTTTTCCTTGCTATTCTATTTAAAAAAAAACCGGCCAAGTGCGAGGCGGACTCGCGCACGAAGGGTCCGTACCATTATCTATAAAAACTAAAAATTCACGTTTGTTGTATGGGAGCCCCCTTAAATATTTATTTTATTTTTTAGTGTTTGTTGTTATAGCTTTTTTAGTGTTTGTTGTTATAGCGGAAACAGAAATACATCATCTGTGAAAATTTCAACTGTCTAACTATCACGGTTCATGAGATACAGCCTGGTGACAGACGGACAGACACGCAGACAGCGAAGTCTTAATAATAGGGTCCCGTTTTACCTTTTGGTACGGAACCCTAAAAAGAACCACGCACAATGTAATGCTTCTCTATCTACATTCTACTCTATCTATAAGTTATCTCACTAACGACATCGTAAAAAAAATACACCGAATATTTTAAATCAAAGGGTGAACGCACCAGTTCTCGTCACTCAGCTAAAACGATTTTGATAATGCGAAATCGCAAAAACTCACCATTGAGACGGGCAGGGGATGGGCCCCACCGTTAGGGTAAGGGTAAGGTGCCATGAGGTAACCCATGTTGAATCCGGCAGCAGGATGCGGCTCAAATTTACCTGGAAAGAGGGGAAACGTTCATTATTTTGGTTACATTTTTTAAACACTAGACTTGTCACTAAGGTTTTGTAATAAAGACATTAAAAATAACAATCCAAGTACCTATAATGCGGGCTTATATAATTTTAGCTATGATGTCTTCCCGGCCAACTGCGCAGGACATATAGTGCACAAGTGTGTGCGCAAACACAGTCTTCACAAACACTTTCTTTTCCATCACTCTCATGATCCGATGGGACGACTAGCGGCACGACCGGAAAGATGTCAGGTATAGAACCGACAGCTTTACGTGCTCTCCGACGCACGGGGGTGTAATACCGCCAACTTCCAGACTTCGGTCTGATACCAGTGTCAGTTTTGGCCGGAATTAGATCAAGACGTGCATTATACGCAGTTAAGAAAAAGCGAAAGAGTAAATTGGTGCAAGTTTTGAACTAAATCGGTCCCGGTTCTGATCAAATCCTAATATATATACAAAAATCGTATACTTATATAAGCAGAATATTCTTTAAATTTTTTTAAATCAACGCCTGCACTATGTAATTCGAAATACCTGCGTCGCAGAGTAACAATTAACGGACCCAAAGTACATCACATTTAAGGGTCACACAAATAGGTATCCCGTACGAGAATCGATCCGGCAACCTACGCTTCTAAAAGCAGTTTAAGAGACAACAAGTCATAACAGGAAAAACAAATTTATAGCTATACGTTGCCTTTCAAACATAAATATTGAAATTGAGCAAACGATACTCTTTTCAAGTTTTTATCATAGTTGTTTGATTTCCTCGTGTCTACGGTAAACGAGTGCACGCGATGGAATTACAATAAATGTATCATTTGTTTTTCTAACTGGAAATCGGAACAAAGAACACACGATATCAACTTAATCGAAACCGATGTAGCCATATTTAATTAAAACACTAATTAAGAACAATAGCAAATGGTTCTCATACGTCTATCTGATAACTCTGAGAAAAAAAGTTAAATAAAACATAAAATACTTAATATGTATTTAGGAACCTCAACAGCTTTATCCAACTATTACAACTGGGGACTGCTTTAAATGCCCGCCGAAGCACAGAGACCCATCTAAAAACTGAACTTGTGCCTAGGAATTTAACCTCGCCGAACACTTCTTAAACAACCAGAGCCATTCGCCATAACCGCCTCAATTTGCGTATGAAAAGCAATTATAGAGCGTATTTCGCTATCGTTCCACATCTGCTACTTACACAATAAGGATTTATCGATATATAATCTATTTGAAAATACCATCCATATATATTTGTGTGTCTGTCAAGACTCAAGACACAGAAATATGTATATAATAACGTTATAGAAATATGTATATATTATACGCACATGCGGCCGGATACCCCGTGGTCGTGGGTTCGATTCCCATCCGCACTTAGATTTATACAATTCATTTTTAAGAGGTCTGAAAAAAAATTCATATAATATAAAAGTTATGTTCCAACATAACTTTTATGTCTAATGTCCGGGTTCAGAGCCATTTATGACTACCATTTTTACATGAGAAATTAATATCTTGAGACATTTATATTTTTAGAAGGAATATTTATTTTCATGCATATAAGGCATATTTTCATGTACTCAACAGTTAGAATATTGACGATTAACTGTAGAAGTAATGGCTCTCCAAAAATCAATAAAAAAATTGGTTCAGTTCAGACTAGAGAAAAATATTAAACCTCTATTCTATCGATTTTTATGTTACGTAAGTAGAGAGAGCATGACCGATTCGCCAAAAGCCTTTTTAAATCGCATCTATCGGAAAAAAACTAGGAATCAAGAAAAATAACGGCCGTCTTCTACTCCTAACATGACATCTAATTCTCAGAATAAGTCTTTAATCGTTTTTAACTTGTAAATAACTCGAATAAACATCTGCCTCGAAACAAACAAAAAGCGTTTACTTAATGGCGAATTCTGTTCCTTATGTAGACAAATATTTCTACTAACGTTTCATTATCACAATTATACTATTAAGAACTAAGTGCATTTAGAAATTACGCATCGGTCTACTGACTTTGACAGTACAGCACACGGCACCTTAGTGGGTACAGTTCCATTACGAAAATCGCTCTTGCTGCCTACGTTATAAAGGTGTTGTAAAGAACATAGTGTATCCAATGGTGCCGCATCGGTTGTTCTATAAAACGCGAGCTTTTAATTACTATGTAGGTATTCAGATAACCATAACCGGATTAAAATATTTTGTTATGCAAAGCGGTTATTGAATTCGATGTTATCAAAGTAATTTGGTTTAATTAAATTCCATTTATTGTTGCATTTAAGTATTAATGTTAATAATTTTGTGTGTATAATTATTGTGGTGATTTCGGTGGTCAGTTTTTGGTGTATCAACCCTATTTTAATTAGCAACAATTTTGAAAATACTTGAGAGATAACATGTGGACGTGCGAGGTCCAGTGTTGATCACTTATGTAATATTTGGGGTTCCGGGCTCTAAAAGGTAAAACGAAACCCTTTATACGATCACTCTCGTGCACGTCTGTCATGCATAGAGGTATTTTTCCAAACTTAGTAACGTACGATAACCAAAAAAATTACAATATGTTTAATATCGTCACCATGCTAATCGAAAAATTCTTCTAATATATAGGCCACCCAGATAGTAGTCTTGTGCCGGGTCGGACCAGAAACACCGCCGAGGTCGTAGGTAGAACTGTACTTTAACCTCTGCGGAACACGTGCAGTCATAAATGATCAAATTTACCCTTCATTGTATAGTATATAAGCTGCCATAAGCGAAAACGCTTCTACACAACTCAACTAAAGCCAAAAAACAGCTATCGTATCAATACTGCGTATATACGGAACCACGCGCAAGCTTGCTACTAGCCGGCGTTTTGTAATTCTTGTGTTTAAAAAAGATTAAGATAACATTTAAAAAGATACAAGCGGTTAGTGTCAAAACAATCGCATGAAAGTCAACGGTCACATGTCGGCTTCTTTCAAGTTTTCCGATATCAGTCCATTTGACGAAAAAAAATTGAAAGCAAAAGATTATGAGATCATAAACCTACACTAAATGCAAATTATATACATTTGATGCCCAAATAATTAATATAACCTTACGAACCTAATTATAAAATAGACATAAAAGGAGATGCGGCGGAAAGAAAATGGCCGCTCGTATTTTGATTAGACATAATAATTGTTTATTATCTAAGTACGAATTAGATTACCGGAGATTTATGTATAAATTTTGATCGTCACACTAATATTATAAAGGCGAAAGTTTGTGAGTGCATGTTCATTACCCTTTCACTGTTCTGTTTCTTTTATTGGTGCCCAAAATTTCCTTACATGTAGTGCTAATCATGACCCTAATGGGCGCAGAAAGGTTTTTTTTATCTTAATAATACAGCCGAAACAAGTCCACTGCAGGACAAGCCTCCCTCAAGAATCATATAGGGGGGATATGCCATAGCCGCCACGCTTGGCAGACGCGTTGGCGATCGCAGTAAGATGGTCATAGTACTCAGAAGGAAGCTGCTGCCCGTCCTCTGGTAGATATTGCCGCAGGTCGACTTCTACGCCCCCCACGGGATGAGATGGGGTTATGATATTCTGATTCTGATATTCGTCGCCGTCACCACACAGGAGAATTAATAACACAGTCTTAGTAATACGTATTTATTATATTCTACAGGAATATTTATTACATAAATGTTTTATTATTTATACAAAAAAAAAATCTATGCGTTTAAAGTACAGTCAGCAGCGTAAATTGCTAGACGGCGCTAGGGGCGTGGCAGACGTACAAATTACGCGAGGAGAAGTAATTTACTGGCGTAATTGCGCGCGCCGACGACGACGCCGCTGTCGACGCTACACCGGCAAACCCAATACAGCTCGGATTTTCGTAAAGTTCTTTTAACCGACTTCAAAGGAAAAAAGTTATCAATTGAACTGTATGTGTCTTTTTGTATGTATGTTACGCGTTTTCTCTATTGTTTGTAATTTTGATATATTATCATTTAATCGATAGGGAACGCTATTGGAATCAAATCAGATGGCAGTGTTTTAATTGTTCTAAGACAATAAATAATAAATAAATATCTGGGGACAATGTCACTCAGATCATCCTAGCCCCAAACTAAGCAAAGCTTGTACTATGGGTACCAGGCGACGATATACATACTTATGTAGATAGATAAATACTTAAATACATAGAAAACATCCATGACTCGGAAACAAATAATCGTGCTCATCACACAAATATTTGCACTTACCGGGATTCGAACCCAGGACCACCAGCTTCGTAGGCAGGAACACTACCAACTAGGCTACGGTGATCGTCAAGTAAAAAGTCAAAAATAAATAATTAATAACAATAAATAATAATTCCAAACTAGGCAGAGCACCCACACAACTGATAAATATACTTATACATATATTTCAGAGTTGGTAGATATTGCCTTGGGTCAGTCTTCTACGCCCACCCACGGTATGACATGGGGTCATGATACTCTGAAATTTGCTGCCGTCACCACACAGCACGCAAATAAATGCATATAAAAATGTTATTGCTATTAAATGATCCATGTGAAAACAAGTTCAATATATTTACTTATATTAATCAATGCATACAAATTACTGTTTTTAAATTTCGCTAAAGCTTATCTTGGTAATCGGCCTCGCACTAATATAATTGGCAGCCTTATCAATGGAGGGCATGAGTTAGTGATAAAGACGATCAATTAAACCGTCCAATTTTATGCTATAAACGGTTTGCTCATGGTCTAAAATTGAATAGCATAGCAAGTAACGTATCACTATCTTATGGTAGGCAATATAAGAACATGGAAGCTATTCAAAAAGCGCCCATCAGGTGTGGAGGATACAATATAAAAATCTAAAGAAGCTCACAATGGTACAGTAACTGCAGTAATTCTAACACGTTTACTATCACTAATATCTAAGCAATCAGAATTTTATTACTTTTATTGAAATCATTATATTTTCGCGGACTGTACTTTATGTCTCGCGGCCGTATTCTGAATAGTTTAGATTTATTTTATTTTTCAAGTATAACGAAACAAAACGGAGATAAAAATAGACAGAGCAATTTATTCTACGGTTACGGATGTTGAGCAAAATGCAGTGACGTATATACAACGATTCAAAGCGATAGAATAAGTTTTAGATATACGCCTCAGACGCTACATATGAATAAATTAATTACATATCCGGGACATATCACACAGCTCCATCTAGCCCAAACCAAGCAAGCTTGTATTGTGGATCGAAATAGTTATGTACCTACATTTTATTAAATATATACGTACAATAAATTACGTCAGTAGATACATTGGATCAGATGACAGATTCACTACAAGATTTTTTTTCTAATAATATCTTGGGACATTATTCACACACGGCCATCTGATTCCAAACTAAGCAGAGCTTGTAAGTACTATGTACAAGTTTGGAATCTGATATATTACAAATACTACTTTACTTTTGTAATTACATACTTATATATAGATAATTACACGCAGACTCAGGACAAACAGAAACAGTTCATCTGTCCTGGATGTCCTCGAACCAACGACCTGTGACGTGAAAGGCAAGCATTTATCAACCACACCAACAGGCCCATCAAGATCCACTCTCTTGTGATTTGTTGTTTAAGAACTTTTTACTACAGATGACAAAACATACAGATGACATCAAACTGTATAGGTATATGTTCATTACGACGTTGTCTAGCGTATCTAAGATTGCACCTCACAAAGGCAATTTAAAGTGTTCAGATGATATAATGTTAATAACATTTAATAGCCTTGTTACTCGTTAGTCCGCACAATAACTGCCTCATCTTTATAGTCGATATAAACTTTATACGAGTACATTTAAATGCAGATTGCAAAGGATACGTTTGCGATAAAAATATGGTTTAACCTGTTTATAGGCAAAATAGTCCTATTTCAATTACCCGTGGAATAAAATTGGATTTCTTTTTGTAAGCATGTTTATCGGTCTGGAGCATCCTAACATCGGAAGTGACACACTAATTTTAACAGGTATTTTATCAGCTGAAAGCTGGTTTATTTAGGTTTTCTGAACTAGCCTTGTGAAAGTTAACCCTCCTTTTCTGGTTGGAGTCGGGTATTTTTGGGGATGACTAGGTACTATCTGTATAGGTATATGGTCAGATGATTGAAAAATGAGTTTTTTAGGAAACGATTCTACTTGACCAATGCCTTTTAACCCCGGCACACAAAATCTTTTTTTGCGTTTTATGTCTGTGGTCCAAAACGGATCGACTGTTCACAATGTGGTTATCTTTTTGTAACATTATATTTAAGGTAAACCTTTAAACAGTTTCAAAACAAGATTATTGAAGTTATACTTCTTTTGGCGCGATGGAGAAAAATGATGAGAGTGAATTTTTACGATGCGCGCGCACACCGACACCAAAAAATTTAACAGCATGAAGTTAGTTCTAGGTGGTATGAGAGTGAATTTTTACGAAAACGTCGCAATGAATTCTATACAGGTGTTAACCAATAATACACTAGTTATCCGAAATAAGGCCTGAATCAATAATACTATTCAAATCTATATAAAAACCACGAACGGATACGAGTCGTCTAACAGAATAAGGGCGTCCCACGCCTTTTCAATTCGTAGGCAATTTAGTATGCGCGCGGAATTATTTTTGATGGCCGACCGTGTCGACTGTCGCCTTGCTGGTAATAGTTTTACTGTTGTTCTTCTTGTTTTTATGTGTTTGTACATTTTTGAACGAAGTACCTAATACGACTTGCGATAGGAGTTAAATGTTAGAAATCGTCCCGTAAGGAAAGAGTGTTATGCCCCCTACACGCAACTCGCTGTCTCCCAGTGTCCTTAATAATCTAATAACAATAATTTATTTCACCACATTCAAAATGTACAGACACCAGCACATCAAGCTACCATAAATCTGTCAAATTTCCCCAATTGAAAGTGAACCTTATGCTTTTGTGATAAAGTTGAAAATCTATAAAATAAATTGTCATATTGGGGTATCTGGATGTGCCAGCGTCTCTTAATTTTTATAAGAGTACGGATGTTAAAGGTAGTTATGGTAGCTAAGTTATCTAGAATAACTTGTATTAAAGGTGCTAGACCCAAACATCCTGAATGATAAAATACATCGGAATATATAATAAGTAGGTTTACATTAGTTAGGTTTAGATTCCAAAAGGCCGTTCGGAGCAGAAAGATTCTCGAGTAGCGACTACGAACCCGAAGATGCAGGATGAGCACGCCCCCTACAAGATGGACCGATGATCTTGTGAGGGTCACTGGAAGCCGCTAGATGCAGGGAGCGCAAGATAGGTAATTGTGGATGGAGGTATTTGTCCAGCAGTGATGCTGGACAAAGACCTCCACAATTGGGCTGATATGATGAAAGGATGTCTTTCACGCAAAAACTACCGAACAGACTTTGATGAAACTTTGTAATACTATAGCTTATATTATAATCGAATACATATGCTATAATTTATAAAGTTTAACGGGGGTGAAACCGCAGTTCACAGCACTGCACAGTGATAAATAAAGTACTATGTTTTGTCCATACTTTGCCCTTTTTCCTTTGCTACTGGAATAAGCTCCCGGTTTTTTTTGAGCGGCTGCTATATGACCTCGAAACCAGTAACTAAGGTAAGACCAGGTATCAGATTATATTAGGCTTCTGATTACATTTAACGATTGTTATATGAGTGCTCATGACAACTGAGACCAACAGTTTAACGTTCTCGCCGAGGCAAGGAGATATTCTCAAGAAAAACCTCGTCAGAACCCTAAACCGGCGAGCTTGTAAGCTGCTTAAGAATATTTTGACAGTAAACGAAGCAAAAGAGGTGTGCAAAGATCGAGACAAATGGAAATCCGCTGTCTCTGCCTCTCCCTCTGGGAAACAGGCGTGAGTCTATGCATGAGTTGGTAACTATTAAACCATTTTCCGATAAAGGGTTAACAGAAGACTCCCAATATCGCTTTTTTTTCTTTAAAAAGACATCGATCGCACTTGGGAATCTAATCCCTGTGTCTAAATTACATCCAGACTCAGAACAACTATTTATTGGTTACATAAATAGTTGTCCGGCGCGGCGCTCGAACCCGCAACACTAAGAGGCGAGGCGTTTGTAGCCGCTGCGCCAGACCTGCAGTCTAAATTATTGCATCCACCCGGGAGTAGAAGACCAAAACGGCGAAGAAAAGGTGTTCAATATAACAAGGCTAGGTCTAAATTCAATGAAGCCTTAATTAATTTAACTGTGGGTAAATTTCATCGCAAAAAATCCAAAGTCATTCATCACTAGAAACCGGTACGTTACTCATAAAAACCATAAAACAAAAACAAAATCTTAATTTAACAAAATGTCAATCAAATCGCAGCCATAATTTTAAAACAAGGTGTTATCTCTCCGATACTTATAGTTTTTATTACGATAATAAATTAATCATATTTAATAATTTCTTGTTCTTGGAAACTGCAGTAACTTATTAATTTTATTATTCAATAATTTATTTACTTTTAACTAGCTGCGCCCGCGGCTTTGGCGGCGATTTCGCATGTTATTGAAGCCTTTGTGTTAATTTGGATATAACCTGTTCCTAGGACTACAATTAAGTGTTTTTTTATGTATGACAAACGAATTATTTAATAGTCAACCAAATACGTTCAGCCGTTTTTGCGTGATTGACACTAAACAAACAATAATATCGCTGTGCGGTGACGGCGATGGATATCATCACCCCGTCTCATTACCTAGGGGACGTAGAAATAGTCCCGAGGAAATACCTATAAGTGAACAGGCCGCAGTGTTTTTCTGTGAACTACGACCATCAAACTACGATCGCCAACCCATCTGCCAATCGTGGCGATTACGATATATCGCACCATTCTTTGGGGAGGCTTTTCGCAGCAGTGGATCTAATTTGGCTAACATGAGGAAACAATATAACATCTTAAGATCCAAGCTAATACATTTATATTACTATTAAGAAGAATGTTAAAGTATGTTAATTTTGTAATACTCTAGGTGGAGACCCTCCGGAAGACTAAATTTATGATATTCCATTTTAGAGCTAGAGATATTTGAAATTGTTTTTATTATAAATAGTTGTTCATATGCATTTAGTGTAAAGCTGTTATTTTGATGTTACAAACAGATACTTTACTATAATTTATTTGTATAGAAATTGTAAGCTTACATTCACAACCTAACCTAACCATCTAAAAAAATAAAACTTCTCGATTTACACTCCAAAATCCATTTCAAAAATATTTCTTCCATAAACGCATCCCAATTGAATAAAGTGTGTAGGCACGATTCCGAGAATCCGCGGTAGGTCTGGTGACCTACACAAATATTGACCCAGCGCCCAAACCCCGTGTAATACGTCATAACGACAACCGTACACAATTTTTTCACGCTGACTATTCGAATATGGATAGCTACTGGTTAAGTTTTCGATAGTTTTACTTTATATGGAGTGAGCTTGTTTGGGCCGCCAAATTAGGGTGCGGACTAACTTTTGGTGATATCTAACTATTAAGACTGGACCTTAATATAGTAAGTTACCGTGGCCAATATCAACAGAGACTAGCCAACTACTCTCATAGTCATAGCTGTTCATATATATATTTCTGCAGTAAAAATTAAATTTTTCTAAACGTCATACTTTACGTTTCCGTCCTTAGAAACACTGCCAAAACACTCAGTAGGAATCCTTTTTTTTAATGCCTTTTATTAAATCTACTCATTCCTAAGAAATTATATCACCAACATAGTCTTTCAGACTTTTATAATATGCCTTACTACACAATTTAGCTCAAATGTTTGTTTTACATTTGTTTATAATCTAATAATCTGATGGGACGTTTATACAATATGACCGGGGCAGATCAGGCAAAAGACCGCCAGGTTTAGGTCCTCTCAAGCTGGTGTAGAAACGCCAAGTCTGCTATTTTTCTACGTTCATGCAGAGGAAGTATATGGAATTTCTTGCATCGGCTTGTATAGTCGGGTAGAAAAATTTTGGCACGAATTTTTTTTTGTATATTCTCGATACGGTTCGCATAAATATCGTAGTTAGGATTCCAAACTTATAGGTCCTCTCCGTGCCACGGAGGTATAACGCCGCCAACTTGGACTTCGAGCTAGTAAAGGATATTTTTCTTTCAAGAACAACCCCAATTCTACCTTTTGCGTCGAACCCGTTATTTGAACACAGGACCTCATAATCTTGATGTATGTATAATGAATATAATGAGAGGGAAGACGGCAGAAAAGGTGTGCAAGGACAGTATATTATAGTTATCATTGCTTATGGAAATTTGATGTAAAACTTTCATAGTAACGCTGGGCGGAAGCTTGCAAGATTTGAGTCAAAGTTGCATCTTCTCCTGGCCACCAAGTTAATCTTCTTCTACCGCAGCCAACGGAGAAAGCATAGCTTCGGCTGAAGATGGTAGCGTCTTATTAAGTTCGGCTCCATTCAAATTCTTTTATCTTAAATTATTTACGAAAAGATAGCTTTGATAAATACCATGTTTATGCAAATGGCTTGATAAGATTGCAGATAAAACAATAGATTTCGTGAAATAGTGATAACATCATATCTTAGATTGCTTATCAGTTGGATCTTATCCATTTATAATTGTGTAAAAATTGGAAAGATTAACATAATATCGGCAATAATAAAACATGCGTCATAAGAGTGTTCTTTCCTAACTGCATTTATCAACGTGCTCCTTTCGGGTGTGGCCGGAAACAACATCCTCATCAGAATACACCAACCTAGATGGAAATCTGCCCGGTAACAACCAGTCCTGGCTAACATGGAAGTCATTTAGCCGGCTACAGACTGAGCCAGGCATCAAGCTCCCCGTAGATTGACCTTCCCAGACCGAGATGGTGTCATAGACTATGTGGTTTCTGTAATTTCATTGGGCATACCAGGTAATACACGAATAGGTTATCATCATCATCATCATGATATCACATCGAAAGACGTCCACAACTGGACAATGAGCACCCCCAAGGATCGCCACAATGGCCAGTCTTGCGGTGGCATATGCCACGACTATGTGCTATATATACTACAACCTCACCTCCTCAATATTGGCGTCACAGACAGCCCTATACAGAGGGACATTCAAAATGAAGAAACACCAGCACACGTACTGCTTGCCTGCCACGGGCAAGTTACTGAATGATCCATAACACTAAAGGGGAACCTCAAGCCAAGCTTTCGCGTTCTCCTGGACTGCCGGTTGGAACTGACTGGATATTCGAATAGCCAAATAAGTTCACTCCCAATTAGGAGGCTGACAGTGGAAACCAATCGCCCAACTAACTAACCATAGGTATACTACAACCGTACGTTCTTATAGATATATTATAGACCCTACTTAGATTAGTAAGGTCTGTTTTCTATCAGGTGGACCGTATGCTCGTTTGCCGAATAGGATAGTATAAATTACCTATATAGTAAGACCTCCCATACTTAAGTGAGATGACTCAGAAACTTGGCAAATTATGTAAAAACTCACTACCTGCTTTGCGGTTTTATCAAATTATAACGTATCTGTTTATTTTATGTGCAATAATAAAAAATAACTAGCGATCTGAGTTTTTAGGTTTCCTTATTTTAAATTGGTAATTTCCAAAGTATATGAATCACGATTCTAGGGATCGGAGGTTGCTAATTTATTTGCAGTAATATTGATGTCAATTGGGCAATATTGAAGCCTCGTTATTTTTTTTTTCAATAATGGCTAATTGGTCTCGTGATTTATGGCCCGGCTAAGCCAGAGGTCGTGGGTTCGATTCCCCAGGATAAGTCTTTGTGAGATCAGCACGATTATTTATTCTGTGTCTCGGTGTAATTTATCTAAAATGTATCTATTTAAAAATATATAAGTGTGTTTATCACTTGTTTGGTTGACATTGTACAGGCTCGACCTAGTTTGGGATCAGATGGCAGTGTGTTAGTTATCCCGAGATATACGTATACTTATTTATTTACTGCTATTTGTTTACATTTTGTAAACAGTACGCCAAGGCAATGATAGAGTTGCCACCGTAGCCTAGTTTGTAGTGCTCCTGCCTACGAAGCTGGTGGTCCTGGGTTCGAATCCCGGTAAGTGCAAATATTTGAGTGATGAGCACGAACATTTGTTTCTGAGTCATGGATGTTTTCTATGTATTTAAGTATTTATCTATCTATATAAGTACGTATATCGTCGCCTGGTACCCATAGTACAAGCTTTGCTTAGTTTGGGTCTAGTATGATCTGTGTGACATTTTCCCTAGATATTATTATAGTTATGTTTTGTTAAATAGGACGTATAGGGGTGACGGTTGCGATCGATTAAATTGTGTATTTTTTATTCTACCAATTCATACATAATATGTATTTATACATAATAAGTGGTTACTGTAACCTATGACATACACGCTTGCAACATACATTCACACCACATAATTTCACGGGTTCGAATCCCGGACAGGACAACTTTTTGTGTGACCCATAAGTAGCTGTTCTTAGGCTGGATAAGCTTTGTGTTCGTCAATTATATGTTTTTAAAGTACTCCGGGACAACCCTGTGTCGCAGAGTCATCTATCTACACTCTTCATTCATTCCCCGGTGCGGGTGTGGATAAAAAAATATAATGTACAACAAATATCACAAAATGGTTATTTAATCACATTGATGTTTTAACCTCATAGCAACTTCGCATAAAAATTCAAACTAAATATTTAAAAGGATCCCATCAAAATTCACATTGACTCCTCACAATTTAATTTAAAACAAAGGCTTACTTTTCCTCCCAGTGATTGATTGTGCAGGCAGTGAGTTTACCTACCAGCCAATTACCAGATTTATGCGTGACAAAAACGAGTGTTTGGTTGAAACGGGATTCGGATCCAGGGCTGTCAGAGAACTGTGTAACCAAAAAAGTCTGCTGCAATATATTTATCACAACTTGCAACAGTAGCTCCGCTATGACCATTAGTTTGCAATCATAATAAATACGCGGGACATATCACACAACGCCATCATTCCTAAACTAAGCAAGTACTTAAATCCTTTTTTTGTAATACATAAAACACCTAGATCAAGACAAATAGACATGTTCATAAACACAAATATTTCAAAAAGACGAACCGGAAGACGCGGCGGTGCAGGCCCCCATAAGCTGGACGGCTGATCTTGGCTCACAAGACGTCCATCTTATGGGGGCCTAATGGAATTGGAGATGTGGAGATCTTTGAGGGGGGGGGGGGGGGGGGGGTGGAATTTGCAGTGGAAGTTTTTAGACTGACATAATGTTATTCTAGTTAGTCCATAGTCGTTAATCTGAGCAAAAATTTGAAAGGTCCCCACTTAAGAGTGAGACAACCTTATAACATTTTCCTCAAACATAATGTAGGTAGGTGTTAATCTCCGGGTTTTGTATACAAATATGGTAATGAATTAAGTAATATTGCGAAACTTAATGGCTTTTGTTTTTGAAAGAAATAAGGGACAGGTGATAAGTTAAAGTTGGTGTAAATTAATCATGAAGATTAAGAAATGGAGGGTTTTGTATGGCTTATTTATTTAATGTGGTATTCGTCGGATTCCGTACTGTCATGTATTGTAGTTTTATGAAACTCGATAGCCTAGGTAATGTAAAAGTAAAATCACACTAATATTATAAAGGCGAAAGTTTTTGAGTGTGTGAGTGTGTATGTTTGTTACTTCTTCACGCCTAAAACCGCGGGCAGCTGTGCCCTGAGGTTTTACCCGCGTTAAACTTTAAATATTATAGCCTGTGTTAATATAGGGTATCAGCTAACTCTATACCAACATTTTATTAAAATCGCTTCAGCCGTTTAGCCGTGAAGAAGTAACAAACAAACACACTCACAACATTTTGCCTTTTAATATTAGTGTGATATTTGCTGTGCATTAGAGCACATGGGGGTTCATGTTTGGTTGTGTATACTCACTGAAAGACCTTTGTAAAAAAACACACATGAAATCAATTAATAAATGAATAAAAACAAAATAAAATTGTGTTCATGAACGTGTATATTGGTCTTGGTCTGGATGTTTTATGTGTATTACATGCATATATCTACAAAAAAAAACTTAATATACATATTTCTATCCATTTGGATTATTTTCAGAAACTGATAAAAATTAACCATAACAGGTATATTATCACCAGGAAAATTACATATTAGTTTATATAAATATGTTTATTTGTGCATCTTAAATGAACTTGGCGCGCAAAAGCTTACGCTGCTCGACATGACGTCATTTGTGTGTAAACAAACAACAAGATAGCGTCCAAGATATTATTGAAATGTTTGGTGAATATAATCTAAATAAATGTGAAAAACATCAAATAAATCCTTATATCTGGCAACTCCGTTTGACTAGCATGATGGGAGTTTTGGCGCCAACGCGGAAAAAGACGCATCAGGGCATTGTTTCATTTTCAAAAACTGGATTTTTAGACATTACATCATGGACAACGTACACAAGTGCAGGAAAGTGCCATATTGCCGTGAATTGCGATTTTCTGTGTTGAATCTAAAACTCCATATAAGCCTCTAGTAAAGTCTCCACTGCTTTACTGGGGTACGACAAGGACTACATATGACTTGACTGTGACGGACTTTACTTGACATGACGAAAATAAATGAAATAATAATATATTTTACGGAAGGCTCATAAGGCCGAAGAAGCTAAAGCCGTAAAACTAAATTAAAGAAAACAAAGCATGATGGTCTAGTGGTTAGTGACCCTGACTGCTACGCCAGGAGGCGTGGGTTTGAATCCTTGTGTGATGAACACGATGATTTTTTCTGTGTCTGGGTATAATTTATGTATAATATGAATATTTTTAGAAATATATAAGTATGTTTATTAGTTATCTGGTTGCAATAGTACAGAGTCTGCCTAGTTTGGGATCAGGTGGCAGTGTTTTAGTCGCCCCAAGATATGTATTATTTTTATAACAGTTGACACTACGGCGAATGTCACGTTTGTTTACCTACATATGACGTCAGATGTTGAGATTGGTGTTTATGTGACGTGAAGAATAGATTGAAATATTAGATTTTATTTGTTGGTATAAAATGGATTGGTATAAAATCGTTTATGTTTCACATTTATAAAAATTCTGCCTAACTTAGTTCAATATTGTATGTTGTGTACAAATAAATAAATCAGTTTGCTCAATTTCACTTTCCATACAAATATGTCGGTCAGCTGATGCAGACGCAGTTTGTATGAGGAGCCAAACATTTTTTGTGCGTACACGCTGTTCAGTTTAATGAGTCAATTGAGCTCCCACACAATTACTGTTACCTGTTTTATATGTGGGATGATTTTGTCGAATTGTACTGGGTTACATTGGAGAGCGAAACTTCCAGAACATTGGCTTAAATATACAGAGGAAATTTTGATAGTTTGGAAGGTGTAATCATTATGATGTAATCTTCTACATAAAACTGTGAAAATATCGGTTAGCCATCTTTCTAGAACAAACTGAAATTGTCGATAAAGGAGGAAAATGTTAGTAGAAGAACTCGTAAATTTGATCTACCGGTGTGTATCATTCGTAGCTTTATGGTATAACTCCTATCCTGGATTGGTGGGTGAAGGCTTGATTCCTGCCAGACAATAAAAGTAGCTCCACTAAATGGCGGATAACTCCGTAGTGCGCATCTAGTCACACTAATATTATAAAGGCGAAACTTTATCAGTGTGTATGTTTGTTACTCTTTCGTGTAAAAACTACTGGACCGATTTAGATCAAACTTTGTAGCTAATATATCCGAATAACACATATAATTTATAAAGTTTAACGCGGCTAAAACCACGGGGCACAGCTAGTTAACAATATAAATGAACCAGTGATGTCAATAGCAAGGAATTCCAATATGCTTTTAAGATCAACACCGAGTAAGTCCATTACTGATATAATGCCATATAATCAGCGGGTACTTAATACCTAAGTAGGGTTCATCGCGATGCGGTAAGACTTAGTCGCCGTTTAACGATGTAGATTGGTCTATGCAAATTGAAAACAGTGTCTAAAACTTGCTAAGTCCATATAGATTTTAGATAAGATCATGTAAAGATATTATGCCTTTTACGCTCTAAGCTACTACTGATAATAATCAAGATGAAACCCGTTTAAAATCGAAGAGAAAGAATATAGCACTGCGAAACATACCATACCATACAAACATACCTGTTTTGAGCAAAAAATAAAAATATATATATATATCGGTATTAATATCGGTATAAATAATATATAATAATAACCGGTATGTCAGGGGTCAAAAAGCACACCTAGATAAGAACAACCAATTCTTTATGTAGCTCATAAGTAAAGTCGATACGACCATTTCTTAGGTTTATTTATCTTATGAGCTGTGGTCACCCTGGTCAGAGTGTCAGAGTTCTTCAAGCCGACTAGTACACCTCTGACATAGCTTAACGATTACAATGAGGGCTGACAGCTTAATTCAGAGTTCTTCAAGCCGACTAGTCTAGATTGACATAGCTTTACAATTACAACCGGGACCGACAGCTTAATGTGCCCTCTGAAGCACGCTAAGGCATCTATAGTCTGACGGCGTACTCAGGTACTTTACCTTGCATATTACTTTCACAGGTAAGTGTATCTGGCTATTAGTGCCTCAGGTTTTTGTATATTTAATTACTTATTAGTTCTACTCAAGATGTAATAAAAAAAATACAAATTGAATATGTATGACAAATTAAATCTTGTCACGCCCATGTGGGATACGGTGTAAAAGGGGGGAGGGGGGGGGGGGACCGGAGCTACATAACCACGTTCCCAGGGCACCCCCCATCAGGCGCCAAGAGAGGTCCACGGCAGGTTAGATTTAGTAAGTGTGAGTCCGACATATGTAATCTCAATACGGGTGGCATGCATAAACGTTCCGCGGCCATACAAATAAAAAAGAATAGTTTGTTATTATGATCATCTATATACACGAGTAGAAGTTCATTGCCTTCTATAACTGTCATATAAAAAACTGTTACTTAAACTTATAAGTATTGATTACCTTTTACTAACAGACTGACAACAGTTTTGTTGTATTCAACTCACTCGTCTGAAGTACAGTCAATGCCATGTAAGTGGATACATTTGTTCTACCAAACTAAAAAAATCGGCCACCATTTGCTAACAAGTATATTTTTGGAGTACATTGAAGCCATTTTTTATCATTTTTATTAAAATCTAAAACAACAGAAGTCGTGCAACTCTATTGCACAACTTTTCTATTGTTTACATATTTATTAATGTTGCCGACTTTGGAACAAAAATAATAATGTGTTTTGGACTCATTTGGCATATATAATCATATCCAATACCTATGTAATAAAGTCTTTAACATTCGATCATTCATTCATTTTTACGTGTTACACTAAAGACACAGTAAAGGACAAACAAAGTATCTACGGTTGTGGAGTCTACGTTATCGAAATGTGTTTTAATTTTTAATCATTTTTGTAAAAGGTTTTTAAGTTATCAACATAATATACATATATAAAAAAAAGAAACATCTGAGCAGATTATCTCAATTCTTGCTATACTGGTTACTTTAATAGGTATAAAGTGTCAGTGAAACAAATTATAATTTTGTACAGCGGCTAAGGAACTCTAAATGTGTTTTAATATCGTTGACACTGTTGTCCAAGTTACAGAATATAGCGTTTGCATTTTGGCTCGCACAGATGGTTGTCATGCCATTATGCGAAAGAAAACGGCAGCCTTACTACAATGCCTAAATGGCAAAAGGCATGAAAAGCTCCATATGAAGAAACACATGGGGTACAATTATACAGTCATACAGACACGATACAAATTAAGTTCCTAATTAATAAATTATAAAAGAAATACAGCGAAATAAAAATCAACAAAACTTTAGATAAATCCACATAAAAAGCACTAATACTAAGTTAGTATTATATTATCATCGGCCCCCTACAAGATGGAGCTATGATCTTATGCGGGTCGCTAACAACCGCTGGATGCAAATAGCGCGAGACCGACAAGCAAGTAACAACAGCATTCTAAAAATTATCGCTGCCAGAGCGGACTGCCCCTTTTGAGGATACTGGGGGGCGACAGTCCTAGGTCTAAATTATTAATTATTGTCTGTCTGAAAACTAACAATAATACCTTATTTACATAAGGACCATTGTTCCTAACACCAAAATACTAACAAAATTATGGAGTTGGTCTAAAATAGTCTTCATCATCATCATATCAGCCGAAAGACGACCACTACTGGACAAAGGCCTCCCCCAAGGATATCCTCAATAGCCGGTCCTGCGTTGCCCGCATCCAGCGGGTTCACTTCAGTTTGGCAATTCTTTGGGCTATGTCGGCTTGGGTTATGTCGGCTTTGGGCTTGTCTACTTTGGTTCGCCTGCGGGATTAGATGTTTTTGATTAGATCGCGCAGGGATACACCGAGCATAGCCCTCTCCATTGTTGTTTGGGTGACAAAGTCGTATTATTATTAACGGTAATAATGAAGTCCTATCTCTTTCAATCTAGATTTCATCTCTCTTTTAATCTAGATTTTGACGTAATAACCTTATACTTTCAAAGGTTTCTACTACCAACTTTAACCTGTCTAAAGACACGCTCAATAACCCGTGTTAAAACTGTATAAGTTAACACTTACCACATCTCTCTTCTAAAGATACCACAAAATTATACATTTAAAATATCAACCCATCAGGTCATTAAGGTGAAAGTAACATGCAGGAAACAGGTTACTCTACGTATGATCGATCAATCACCGATTTTTTCGTACGTATCCTATTTACGACAGGGCCGAATGACTGATAAGTAGATTTAGAGTTGATAACGTGGAATAAATAAATGTATAACTTAATCTTATTGACCCACTGGATTATACTTTCGGCGATTGGAAGTTTCTACTTGTTAAGCTACTTTATTATTAGTAAACCATCGCGTACAAGGTCTTAAACTACTCACGTGACCCTGGGTAGCTCTAAACTGACGAAAATAGAGCATATATATATTATTTCGGTCTATGAGCAACTGGATTGGAGCATATCATTTCCACCTAATAGAATGTATTGTATAAGGTTGAGGTTATGGTACTCAGTAAACTCAGAAAAACCGACCATTCATGCATATCCACGTCAGGAAATTAGTTATTAAGAATTACCCATCTTAAGAACTCTATAACGTGAGGTTTAATATGTTAGCACGGGTACAAGGTTATGCTTATTCTGTAAAACCTGGGCATCATTTGTATTAATTTCAATGAGGTCCGCTAAGACCTCGAAAGTGGCTGCAACCTATAAGCAATTGTAGACTCGAGGGACAAGTCAAAGGGTTTAATTGGTGTGATGCACTTTCTGTTCTTTGACTGAAACTACGTTTTTCGTTTCTTACTTTTTATGACGGATCGGTGGTAAAATAATCCAGCTAATCTTAGAACAAAATCATGATATAAAACAAATCTAAAAACGCAATGTTCTAACTTGAAATGGTTTTAAATCGCTACATCTCATAACCTAAGGCACAGTAAATGCAAGTGTAAAAAGCTCGTTAATCTAAAACGAGGAGACTCTAATTGTGTACGCATATCAAATTCCAATTAGAAGTTGGATATAATGACACGAAATACAGACAGAACAGGTATAAACATGGGCACTCTCCATACTCGCAAAATGAGATGGAGCTACACAACACTGGGGTGGGGGAGAGAGATGGCAAGAGAATTAACGAAGAATAAAGGTTGCTGATAAGTATTGTAACTGTAGAAAAAGTGGTGTAGGTCTTGAGATACGAATGCTGGGCTTTTTGTCTTTATAAATGCAACTGATGCTGCGTTGGATTCGGACTGGTAATCTCGAAACGATTTCTATGGAAATTATATCGAACATCATTGGTCATAGGTAGATGCTCTCGTCGGTCCGGAAGCGATAGATGGGTAATTTCTGAGGGTCTGTTTGCTTCGGAGGGCACGGTAATCTGTCGGTTGTAGTTATTAGACAACAGTCGTTAAGCCATGTCAGAGGCCTACTGGGCGGCTCGAACTCTGACACTAGGGTACGATGCCCATACGATAAATAAGTAAATCGTAACATCTACAATGCTGGCTAGTCTTTTACACCACTAAACAAATTTAAATGCCATGCCTCCCTTTGTAATATAGTTTCTATGCAAAGAACGGAGCATATATAGAACTGTCAGACTACTAAAATTGTTTATAAAGCACCGGGCGGCAATAACTGATATAAGTACAAAAAGAAATGTGTTTTACAACACATTCTGCTTATCCAATATCCTTAACAGGTGCTAGCGTGTCGCTTATTTCCTTCAGTATTTCGCGCTGAATAATAATATAAGAACTGACATTAAAATTAGTGTAGTTAGAATATCGTCGGACCGGATCGGATATCACTCAGAGCACGGGTAGCAGCGTCTCTTTGTGTACTATGACCATCATACAGCGATCGCCAACCCGTCAAAACGTGGCGATTATAGCATATCCCTCCAAACGTTGGCCCCAACTCCACAAAGAGGTAAATATTCCACAACTAAGATAGGATATATCCCTGCCTTAAAACTATGAACAAGACTTAGGTATAAAACTATAACATAACGCCATCTGCAAAATCCAACTAAATAAACAGTCCTAGTTTAAGACACGACACGAAACCGACGTTACACCTAATATAATCGTACAAAATATAGGTATTTTACATCATAATATTAGCCTAGTAACATGCTGTTGAAATGTTCGGACTATCCGAGGCCTTAAAGCCTCTATTTTATGAGATTACAAGAATACAAGTTGGTAAAACATGTATTCGCCTGTTCTGCAGTCTTCTGTTACAGTTATCTTCATATAGGTGGTTACAGTGGAGAACCTTAAGCCTATTGAGATAAGGACTGTTTTAAAACAACAATGTATCTATTAATGTGAAGTTGGCTGGACAATTTTATTAGAGTGAAATAATGTTGGTTCAAATAGGTAAATGGAGACCCTTTCCATTTCAATTTAGACTTTAGTATGATACTTTACGGGTGTACTTTTGTTTAAGTAGGAAGTAGTCCCAAATTATTAGTTGATAAGATCTTATGATATTTTTGTTAGCAAAACTGACTGACAAATATGACTATTTCCGCAAAATTTATAAATATCATCGTGGAAGGAAAACATAAACAAAGGTAAGGTGAAGACATAGAAAACCAAAACGAGGTATCGTTTTGGTTACATCAACCCAGACTGAACCACCAACCAGTTCATGAGTAAGTTATGGGAGGCATAGCCATCGCCTCTCTTGCCATTTTAGAGTGAAGGAGACGATCCACTCTACCAACGACGAGAACATGATGAGCTCACAGCAAGGAGTACCCGTTTAGTCTATAATTAAACAGTGCTTCGCCCACTAGCCAGGTATTTATTTCTGTAATGTGGCCGTTAAATATTGCTGAACATTTTCCTTAATCTGAAGCCGAATTCCGTCCGCTTATGGAATATTTTCACCAGATGTCACGAATTGATTTGTAGGCTGTATGTACTAACTCCTGGCAGCGTTGCAACCTTTTGGGGCTCCTTAAAACTTATCAGCTGACGCGGTTTGAGTTAAGATCAGACTTTTATCAAGTATTCCCAAAGTTGATCATTTTCATAGCTTCTTAACTCGGACAATCTCTACTCCGTAACCGTAGTGTTTCAGTAACAAACTGGTCCGACGGCATTTTTTTTTTGTAAATCGTGCTTCCACGAAATTGATTCCATTTTGACCTTAAGGGCGATGTTATTACGTAATCAGTAAGGACAGTTTTCATAGTGGCGTCACAGAGCTGGCGTTTAATATACAATCAACACGCAATGCTACTAGATCGAGGGTGCATCGTTTTCCGACGTGTGGAATCTCAGGCGCCCGACGTATCCAAGACAGATTGCTGCCCAACGTAAGACTTGGCTGCCGTTTGGATATTTCGAACTCTGACATTATCGAGAATTCGGGACCACATATCGGTACCATTCTTGAATAGAAAAGATTACGGGCCGGTTGGCGTGGTTGATAAATACTTCCCCATCACGCCGCAGGTCGTGGGTTCGATTACCACCCAGGACAGATATTTGTGTGCATGTATGGTTTTCATGACAAAGCCTTTGGACGATTTGTATAGCTTCAAATTGAGCATGCAGTTTGCTTTTCAGACATTATACTCTGCGAGTAGAATGAAATCTATATAATCCCTTTATCTACGGAAATCAAAATAACGAGACAGTTTAACTGGAAATATAATTTATCGGTACATTAATTTTAGTATTAAATCTAACATTATTTAACTATTTAGCATAATACTGTACGAGTAGGTAGAATGCATAAAACAGATTACTATTCTGATACCGTTATACCCAATTAAATTGATTTAAACATAGGATTTGTGGCAATAAATTATAATTCACTATGTTATAGCGTATTATAAAGTGCTTTAGTATTTAAATGTTGCAATAATATTAGGCATTATCTATTTATATCCACATTATTTGCTAGAAGCTTACTTATAGATAAGTTATCGGAAATTTATCGTTTATAGCCTGTTGCCTACACCAGTCAATCGGTCGTCGGGTAGGCCTATGGATGAGTGACCCTAACTGACGGTAAAAATAGTTCATCCCATAAGTGTGTCTTTGTTTGGACGGGCACGTTAAGCTGTTGGAACTGGCTATAATCATTATACAATAGTCGATTAGCTCTGACAGAGACTAACGTCTAAGACAAAACCAAGTTCATAAATACAATATCAATGACTAATTAATAAAAAAGAATATTCTTTTTTAAGAAATTTAATAATATCTGTATCGTGGGGCCTTTGCCAATACGCAATTCACGGACCCAAAGCACCCCCAGACCCGGAACAACTATAAATTGGTTACACAAATAGTTGTCCTGTTCGGGTAGCGAAGTGATCCTTAACGACTGCGCCACAAACGTAATCTTATAAGGATATAGATTATTTCAGTAGAGAGAGTGAGAGATTGAATGAAAAGCAATGAAAGAACCTTGTCAAAATGAAATATGTGTCAAGTGCGTCCAAACGTAGATCATAGATCTGATGTGAGAATCAAAACGTCCTAGAAAGCCCCAAGAATTACAAATAATACTTAAGTATTTCTAGAATCAGAATGATTCAAACGATGACCACATTTAAATTTTTATTTTAATTTAGTAATTAAAATCAATGACCATTATCGTAAAATTGTAATAAAACTATAATTGTCTCGCGTTTTTTGTCAATCAGATAATAAAGGCGGCTGGTTTTTAACACGCTTATGTTGATCTGTGCGTGTGTGTTTCTAATCGTAAGAATTATATTAATTATTTTTACACACTTATTGTGTTCTTCCGTACTGCCTCATTATATATTATTTATCTGCCTCGTCACGATAGCAGATAATGAGGGTTAATGGGTTCAAATCCAGGGTCAGGCCAAAAAGTGATTCTTCGAGTTTCTGGCAAGGGAAACACTTTGAGTCATAGTTGAGTCTGGAAGTCGACGGTGTCATCGGGTGTATGACACCGTCGACTTCTTTGGGGAGCTTGAAAAGCGTTACGCCTGAGGTCATTCCGGTAATTTCGAATGATGAAGGAGAAGGAATAGAGAACGCACACGCACACTGTAATTTGCCCTGTGTAGTGGGTTAGCCTGGAAGTCGCTGGATGCGGATAGCACAAGACCGGCAATTGTGGAGACCTTAGGGGGGGCTTTTGTCCAGCAGTGGGCGTCTTTCGGCTGATATGATGATGATGAGTGGGTTAGCCTTAACCGTGGTACCCGAAATTAGAGAGCACTCTTATTATGTCTTAAAAATATATGACATTAAGGTCATCGACGCTCGCCTGATGCTGAAGAGTAAACCTGACATGTAACGCAGGAGTTATAATAGTAGCCTCGCTACTCTGTGTTTCAGGTTCGATTACCGCACAGGACAACTATTTGTGTAATGGGTCACAAGTAGTTGTTCTAAGTCTGGGTGAACTTTGTGTCCGTCATATATATTTACAAAGTACCCCGCAACACATGGATTCATTCCTGAGCGAGGGCATTGTCTTCAAAAAACATCCATAACTTCATCTTAGTGCCATTTTATATTTTCCAAATAACATGGAATTTTGGTAATAAAACTCGAAATATACCAACTCTAATATTAAACCTAAACCAAAATAGGCTTTAAGCCCGCAGCACTATAACAATTCAACATTTTTTATTGTACATCATTTCATTATTCTTTTTACTGGTTTGGTCGGCAGGGTCGTGGTGAGTTGATCAGATTAGGACCTGTAACCGGTTTCTCGAAAACATCCCGAAGAAAAAAATAACAGAAAAAAAACACTAATAACAACAAATAACGAGCTGCCGGTAGTGATGGGATATTGTCGATAGATACGTGAGAAATGTTGTCGAGAGACACTCAACATAATAGGGATTCGGATTGATATAGAATTTAAAGCGATAGCAAAGTTATTAAAACAAAAGGCATAACATAGTCAAAGAAAAAAATATTTTTAACATTCGACTGATATTTTTTTTTGATATATACGTTTCATGTTTTTTTTTGTTGAGATACAGTAGGGAGACTCCTTTGCTTTCTTGAGACTCTATTCCTTTCATGCAATTGTTTACTTTAAGGGTAATGAGAGGTTTTCTTTTATTTATGGTCAGTCTTAATATTGACACATAAAAATTGTTTTTCTACACTCCTATTACATATGTTTACATAATGTCGTTGTGATTGATCTGCATTTTATCAGTACTTATCTTTTTACCGAGTAGCTTTCGAGACATATCTCTATAACACAACTGGAAGTTTAACAAGTTGATATTGCGTGTTCAAGTATAATCTTTGTAAATTCAACAAAACAGGCTCCATGTAATGATATAAGCGATAAATTTTAACTGTTGTACAGGAGGTAGTGCGAAATACTGGTAATCTATTGTATAGAGTCAAGTGCATTAATCACTTTGGAAGTTCGTTTTTAACGTCGCTTAATAAAGATTTATTGCAAACCAGTATTATTATTAACCATAGTTCCATGTTCCATTATGAGTTTTAATAATATTTTTTTTTCCTTTTTAACAAAATAATATTTTAATCTAACTTTATTTATGAGTGTATAAGATGGTAATAGCTATAATAATAGTGTAAAAATCAATATAAAAAAACACTATAGAACTTACATTGTAGATGGTGAAGTCTCAACCTGTTGAGACTTAACTATGAAATTACCTTTCCACCAGCAAAAATCTGTATGTTATGTATCAATACCTATTGTAAACATTAAACACATGCATCAGAATGGCATCACCACACGAACTATGCTTAACACACAATATTATAAAAATAAATATTATAGCAGTTTTTCATATTTTTTATTTTAGTAACTGTTCAATATTGACACTTCACGGTGATTAAAATAATTAAAAATACATCGATGATAAATCGAGCATCGATAAAATCGCTTCCCTAAGAGGGTGGGGCAGGACGAAATTATACGAAAATATTGTAACGATAGTGACAGATGATTATAAGCTGGCGATAAAACATACATAATTCTGAAGTAATGGCCCAAGGCGAGGTACAGCATTAAGTCTCCTTAATTCCCACCTTATTCGTATGAAATCAATTTCACATCACTAGACTAACGATTTATGGATAAGATCGATATAAGATCGATTATCGTGTATCGGTTTGGTAAAGGTAAGTTTATTTATTAAGTTTGATCATGGCTGTGGAGGAAATGGAGGCGTGATAAAGATAATGGTGATAGGAGTATTTTAAATAGATTAAATTGTTTTTTTTTTAGAGAAATCTAGTTAATGCACGGAGCAATGCACGGGTTAGAATTTTGGAATCCTTTACTTAGGATCCAAACTCTATTCAATGTAATAAAGAGCGTTATTAATATGAGTTTTAATGTTCTCAAGAAAGGGCAGGTCAGAAGTACCCTAAACCGGCGAGCATGTATGAAGAATATAATGACAGTAATCGAGGCAAAAGAAGTATGCAAATATCGTGACAAATGGAAATCCGTTGTCTCTGCCTACCCCTCTGGGAAACAGGCGTGAGTCTATGTATGTATTAATATGAGTAAACTTGAAGCTGCGCACAGAAACTTTCCCTAACTTAATCTTGTAAGGGATAGCACTCTAGCTCAAGCAGCACTCGGGCTGTCCATAATATGGCCTGATCCTGAGATGTCCATAATATGATCTATTGGTTATTGGTTGGATGAATGGTAGAATTCGCTCCGGTGAACAGAAACGACTTTTTTTAATCATCTTGTGAACTTTTTATCCCCTTTTGTACTCGGAAAAATATCTCCAAAATTATTTAAACTATCAGTTGACTATTAATTATTTCTACAACAGAATATGTGCAGATATTTGCCATACTATTTGTTATCGAATGTTATAAATTTTAGCACACTTAAATATTATGAAATATTATTATCTTCTACAACTAAATCGCCAACCGAACAAAAAATTGGCGTTCCCTCCTCAAGGTCTCATAATAAATCATCTTAACGAACAGCTAACTAATGATTATCTAGATTTATAAGAGCCATGATAAAAATGTGATTTAAATTGTAAAATATGGTTAAGTTTGTGTGAATTAGCTGTTATATTGTACCGTATAACTAATTTGATGAGCTACTTTTTGGTATGCGGAGAATTCTTCCATATATAGAATAGAGAATTGTCTACGCATGAGTTTAAAATAATTATTAAAGCCAAATTGTGTAGCAGGGCATATTAGAAAATTTCTGATTATTTAAGTGACAAAAGTGCTTGGGATTGAGTTGTTCTGAGTCAACACACATGATTGTAATTAATCTTAAGTATATTTTATTTTAAGAAAGGATTCCTACTGAGTTTTTTGGCAGTGTTTCTCAGTAGCTGCCACGTCATGCACTGCACGGTAGGGTAAAAAAAACGACGATTGAACATAAATGTAATATTTTATACGGAATAATTAATTTTTGACTTTGACTAGTGGTGAGGATGATTTTCTATTGGTGACGTCATGCTTGATCTGGCTCGTCAATAATATTACCAATAAATTTGTACGTTATAGGTGAAATGGTGAAATATTAAGAATAGGTTAGACTTACCAAAAACAGGACTTAGGTCCGACTTCACCGATAGTTTGCCGGGATAATGCTCGCCAGACTTTTCCTGAAACAAAATATATAAACAGATTACAACTAGAATTTCTCAAAATTGACATTTAAATATTATTATTTACTCTTTTGGCAACTTTATTTTCTTATGACGGACCGGTTGTTAAATGCTTGCCTGTCAGACTACAGGTCGTAGGTTCGATTCCCACCCAAGACAGATATGGTGCATGAACATGTCTGTTTGTCCTGAATCTGAGTCTAATTATCTATATAAGTATGTATTTACAAAAGAAAACTAGTATCTATACTAATATTATAAAAAGGTCACTTTTGTGAGTTTGTGACGTTGTCAGGGCTAATCTCTGGATCTACTGAACCGATTTTCAAAATTATTTCACCAATAGAAAGCTACGTTATTGTGGAGTGTCATAGCCAAAATTCAAAATTAATAACGCATCTTTACTTAAACTTGAATAATGTAATCGAAGTTGCGGTACGAACGGGCCGGGACAAAAATATTTATAACGCGGGACGAAGTCCGCGGGCACTGCTAGTTTGTAAAATATCAATTATCTGGTTTCCATAGTATAAGTTCTGCTTAGTTTGGGATCAGATGGCAGTGTTTGAATAATGTCCCAGGATATTTTAAATATTATTAAATATAAAACATATCAACACCACTGTTAATAAATATTTCTTGTGTCTTTCTTGATATAACTGGGTACAGAAAGCCTAAATTCGATCTTATCGGACGACATCACCGAGTTTAGAATCAACGATTAAAGTGCTTGAGATATTCAATCTGATCTTATCCAAATATAAAACAGAGGGTAGGTGGAATGTATTTCCGTGTGTTTCAATCGGAATGTTATATCCTCAATCCACGTTGTTGTACACCAACAGACCGTTTGGAATCACTACACTTTCGTTTATTGGGAAGTATTATGGAAACGTGAGGAAATGCGAGATGCTGAGTGGTCGATAAAATGTCGTTTAATTGAGCACTATATTCACGAACAGTAGATTAGACAATATTATGCGGAAGTGTTTTTATGCGTTTCCGGAATGCATATAACATTTATTTTAACAAAAGGTAATCTTAGTCTATGCGATAATGTTGTTGACAATAGAATTATTGAGAAAAGTTTTTTATATTTTATGTTTTCTTTTTGTTCATACCTAACTATCCTTTAAATCTGATAACTTAAACATAGAACGTATACGTAGATTTTAGTCTAGCAAGATGTACAGACGCCAGTATATCAAGCTACCCCAATCTGTCAAATTTGGTAGCTTGATGTGATGGCGTCTGTTCTTTTTAGTTTTTATATTACCTCATTTTTATTTCAAGTTTCCAAATGGTTGAGACGATTTTATTAGTGTCATTTTGTGGTTCACCGCTAATTACAAGCTAAGTAATTAACAAACTAGACTTCGTTCTTTCAAGCTACTATTACGAAAACCAATGTAACAAATCCAACAACAAAAAACGTAATTACTGTCATATACAGAGAAAAATCTCGTGTTACAGTTTTAATGGACATTTAATTTGGAATTTAATTTATAAGTTATTAAGCACGTACCTATATTCTACCAATTAATATAAAATATATTTCGATAGCTAGTTGCACAATGCTTTAAATCGACTAGTATATCATTATTTATTGACTTCTGTCCTATATCGAGTGATTACAAAATAGGGGTGTATCAATAGTTTCTTGTGTCAGGAGGGTCGTAATTGGATAAGTCGGAATCAGTTTACCCCACTCGTACGTGTTTACTCCAAATCAAGGGTAAACGATTTCCCCAATTTTGGTAATTTTTACGTGAGATTACACATGTTTTTGTTAGCAATGTCTATTAAGTGAAGTGGCTATTCAGTTTTATTGGGACAGTGACCATTAGTATCTGTAACGAGGGGTTTATACAACCTGATTCTTTTTTGTTTCCTTTTTAGAAACATCATTAATTTATGATGGTGGCATATTGCTTCTGATAGTGTGCAATAGTCAGTATTGCACACTATCAGAAGCAAACAAATAAAAAAAATTAATATAGTAACAATTCATCCTACTAATATTATAAATGCTAATGTTTGTGAGTATGGATGTGTGGATGTATGGATGTTTGTTACTCTTTCAAGCAAAAACGCGGACTGCTTGTCTGAATACGAATGGTTGCGCAACCAACACACACAACAGCGTTTGGAGCATGTTATTTTATTTTTAACTAGCTGTGCCCCGCGGTTTACCCGCTCTATACTTTACAAACTATGCCTGCGTTATTCAGATATATACGCTATATTTTCTGAAAACTTACATCAAAATCCGGCCCGTAGATATTGCGTGTAAGAGTAACAAACATCCATAGGTACATCTATAATCACAAACTTTCGAATTCATACTATTAATAAATATATAAATATCTAGGGACAATAACACACAGATCATCCTAGCCCCAAACTAAGCAAAGCTTGTACTATGGGTACCAGGCGACGATATAGGTACATACTTATATAGATAGATAAATATATACATAGAAAACATCCGTGACTCAGAAACAAATATTCGTGCTCATCACACAAATATTTGCACTTACCGGGATTCGAACCCAGGACCACCAGCTTCGTAGGCAGGAGCACTACCAACTAGGTTACGGTGACCGTCAAACATTAATAGGAAGTAGGATTTAATTTATTTTACATTTTCCTATTGATGTTGTTTTGTTTTTAATAAAAAAATAATAATTTAATTTTTAAAAACCATTATTTAAAACTAAAAAGTTGTGAAATTATTTTTTGACTGTACGATATAACGTACAGTCGGTGACAAAAGTAGATGATCTAAATCGGAAATGCAATACTTATGATCATATATTGCGATATACTTATTGGGCAGTAGTATCAAGCTAATCTTTGGTACACTTACCAATCACGTACTTTAAAAACACTTAACCGCAACAGTATTTTGACGCCATTATGATCATTAGTACTAAATGTCTGATTTTGATCATCAACTTTTGCCGCTGACTGTACGTTACAATGATTTCATAGATTTAATCCGTACAGCAAACAACTCTGTGTATGAACACAAAATATTCATTGTTCCTACGTGAAATATATATTAAAGCGCATTCTAGTATTAAAAGGTAAATATTGTAAAATTCAGGGATCATCCGGAATTAGTAAGGAATGCCTCAGTCAACATATTTCATTGTAAAATTTCGTGCATCGTTTTTGTGCTTCAATATTTCTGCAAAATAATGGGGAATAAAAAACAATGTGTGAGGATAAAACTTTTCATTTAACTTTTCTTTATTTGGAAGTTGATAAATTTATTCCTAGAAAGAAGGAAAGGTAGATGCTTTACCTAATATCTTTAAGTTAAAGGCATCTACTGAATTCGCAGTCATAGGTCGTTAAGCTTATGTAGAAACTGTTAATAGATTATTTTTGTCATGATCTCAATTCCTTCACTTCAACAGCAAGCAGATTCCTACTGAGTTTTCTGGCAGTGTTTCTCAGGAGCTACCACGTCATGCACTGCACGGTAGGGTAAAAAAAAATACGATTCCACATAAATGTAAATTTTTTACGGAATAAATGATTTTAGACTTGACAGTTTCCCCATCCTATATCGTTGGAGAAAACTAGGGTCAAAAGAGTTGTCTCAATAATAAAGACTAATCGGATAAATACACCATAATTCAGGACCACAATTTCAAACCTCTCATTTGCACAACTCTGCTGACCCATTAAAAGTAACGATGCGTGAAGATAAACAAGTGAGGATACTCAAGAAATTTAGGTCAAATCGGAGATAACATTGACGCATCACGGTGCCTATAAGTGCGGTAATGGTCGACCATACGTCATAGGGTTGACACTAATCTTAAGTAAACAATTAATAATTACAGTTTAATACGTCAACTTCATAACAGCCGATTCGAACTAAATCTATGTGGGGAGAGGGACATATGAACGACATTAGGAAGAAATTGAAGTTGGCGATGAAGATCTTTCAACACGGAGTTATTTTGCAAAGCTTGAGTTTAAAAAACTACCCTACCCTATTCGCCCTTTTTATATTTTCACGTTTCAATTGGTAGTAGTTTTATGATGAAAAATCGAAAAGAGGTCTTCATAACAAACATAAGTAAACCGACATAAAAATATTAAATTATGTGAATATGATATTATACACCAAGCAATTTTACCAATTAAATTTTCTGTCAACTAATTAATTACTTTCAAACTTGTATTTTTTCTTTTAAGCGTTAAATTAAGGTTTTAATGCTTTCACGTTACGATACATAAAACTATAAGAAGCATAACCATTAATAGAGTTTATATCTACAGTAGTAACAAATCGAACTGATTTCAACCTTTGTCTAAAAAAACATAGAGTCGAGATGGTCCGTATATTACGGTCGTAAATAATCTTGTTGAAATTAGACGTAATTAAGAATCTTATTTATATTTTTTCTTTATATAACATGCAAAATACCCAAATAATCATGAACTACCCATAAAATAATAATAATCAGCTGGGGCAAAAAAATAATTCCGTCATTGTTTAGTTTTATGGCTAGATAGCGCTCTTTAACTCACATAAAAATACGGTCAAAATGAGAACTTTTTCATAATTAGATAAAACACAAATAAGGTCTATCTGTGATTCGAAACTCTTTATATTAACAATCTTCCACCCCATACCGATAATTGCATTAGTACGTGCGTCTCTAAAAAAGAAATATATAGGCAGTTAGCCTTTTAATAAGCTCTTAGTAGTAATATGAACGAGTACAGTTAGCCAGTTGTACACGTGCTTGACATCCATACTCAGCATTAAACGGTCAATGGGCCGCGCCGTCCAGCCCGATGCCTGAGGCAACCAATTACTACATTTACAAGAGAACTGACCCTTTTGTTAGAACATAAGACACGCGGTAGCGAGGGCTAATAAACTCTAGTGGAACATGAACAATAGACAAAACACAAGAATTTTCCCTACTCTTTTCAAACAAAAAAGGAAGGTTTAAAAATCGGAAACCTATGTCTGTGCAGGCAGATGCATGAGTGAGTATGTCTGTCTGTGACATTGTAGCTCCCCCATGCGAAGAATACTATTTAATTTTTTTTATATATAATCCTATGAGACTTTAATTGCTTCACCGAACAAAATAGGCAAGGGAGTAAACCAGAAGTTTAGACCAAAAGAGTTTAGTCGAGTCGATACTTAAAATTTCATACCAGTATTTAAAAGTTACAGCTCCTGTTGAAACTGGAATTTGATTTTGACAGATAAGTTATCTATCGCATTCGTAATGTTCCTTATATATATTAATTGGGTCTACTCAAAGGCAAAATAATCCATAGGTAGGTTACATTGTTCTTTAGTTAAATAATTCTGACCTCATAAAATAAGTTTGTATCCAATCAACCATCGACAGTTATGTGTTAAATAGTAAAATTCGTGAGGATTATGTTTGTACTGTATTTGATACCATTTAGGCCTGCTTTGCTTTTATACCGACTTCGATAATTAGATAATTGCGAACCTTTAATGTCCAAAAATTTCTAATCAAACCAAATTTCGTGCAATTACATGGCAGAAAGTTTCTATTGGTTTTAATTTAGCAGAGATTCAGTTTAAGCGAGTACTTAAGAAACAAAGGCGCCATAAAGTTGACATTCTAATTACGAATTTGAAAATAAAAGGACAGACGTGATATTTTTTTTAATACCCGAAGTTAAAAGTACGCAAAGATTTATGTCTTATTAGGTCCGTAAACTTGCCGTCGGCGTTTAAATGTCCGAACGGTGAGAATTATCCTTTTATATAAATTACTTATGCGTGCCAGCCCTGCGAGTACACTGTAGTTCAGATTTTTTGTCTGACCAAAGTGTTGATTAAATTCTTGTTACAAACCAGTTTTGTTCATGTCAACTGTTTTTAAGTTGTCAAAACATGTTTAATTGTTGATATGTCTCGAGTACGAGAAATGCTCGTTAGCTAGTTGATTCAGAGCAAACAGTAGTGTTTGGAAATCGGAATACAAATAGTTTATTGGGTTGGTTTGTGGGTAACTACCATGAAGCTAACTACGTATTTTGATTTGAAGTTGTAGAGAATAAAATACATAATGTCCGTGGTTACGTCAAAATAAACCTGGTGTAAGCACAGCTCACAAATTAAATAAAAAATATGTTTTAAACGATCAAACCGTCACAACAAAACAGTTTAATTTTAATTTTAATAAAAAATGTGTACAAATCGCGCAAGTTTAAAAACATTAATAGTTTAATTTAAGTCTTAACTTACCATAACCTTAGAAAAATAAAATTGAACTATATGATTTGTTAAAACAAAACACTATGTTGTTATCTTTATCGAATGTTAACTGAAACCTGGTAATTTGTTTTACATTACGTGTTATTTTATTTTATCAGCTATCTCCATTCCAAATTTTATCCAAATGCGTTCAGACGTTTTAGCGTGAATAATGTCGATCAATCAATCAATCAATATATTTTACTAGCTGTGCCCCGCAGTTTTACCCGCGTTAAATTTTATAAATGATCTCAGCTCCTCCCCCGTAGGTGAAAGCGTTTTAATATGTAGCCTTTATGTTGTCCCGACCTCTTAGTAAATATTCATGCAAAATTTGAAGTAAATCCATGCAGTACTTTTTGAGTTTAGCCCAGACATACATACAGACAAAAATTCAATAAAATATATTTTTGGCTTCGATATCAATTGGAGAACACGTTCCAAGTTTCCGTTTTAAAAAATAATCAATGTACAATTTTGACATTCCTAAGATTTTAATGTAGGGAGTACATAGACATTCAGGTGTTTACAATAATTTTTAAGAACATACTGGCAAAAAAGCATACAAAAAAAAAATATCTTTTTTTTTGCATGCTTTTTTACATGCAATACAAATATTGTCAATACATATAGTTAAATTATTCCCATTAAATTTGTGATGAAACAAGTGATGAAATATAGAACTTTTGAACTCCTTACTATCTATACCATTTACATGTTAAATTAGTATTACTATTGAAATTTATGTGAAGAAAAAAGGCGAACAAAAGTCAGGTTTCCCTGACATTCGTCTTGCAATATCTAGATGCGATGTTATTGATGATAAAAGCAATTAAGCCCCTTTAAGTCTAGTAATTGATGATCACCGTGTCTTTACAGCCGTAGGTTCGATGACTGAGCAAAAAAAGTCCGATACTAGATACACTTAATTAATTAAGTTTGACATAACTGGTACCTATGTAACATTTAAATACGCTATTAATAAGGCGAAGTCCTTTCAATTGAAAGATCGATTGACTTTGTTGGCGTAAATTGCAAATGCTTGCTTTTCATGCCGAAGGTCGTGGGTTCGATTCCCACTCAGGACAGATATTTGTGTGCATGAACATGTCTGTTATCATGTGTACAAAAAGAAAAAAAATTGTATATCAGTTATCTGGTTTCCATAGTAAAGGCTCTTAGTTTGGGATCAGATGGCTGTGTGTAAATAATGTCCCAGGATATTATTATCATCACCGCCATCTACCCCATATTAAGCAAAGCTTGTTTGTAACTATGGATACTAGACCACGGATAGCAATACTTTTTTTTTGTACAATCCCCAACACGCCAACAGGCCCGTCAATAATAATATGTCCCGGATATTTATTTACTTATTAAACTAAAGTTTGTTTTGAAGTATTACTTAACCATGAAGAATATAACCTCCTTCTTTTGAAGGCGGTTCATAAACTTTAACTTGTGCCCTGTTTTAATTTTTTCTATTATAAAATAAAAAAAACGAGGAACATATCTTTACTTGCCAACAATGTTTTTAATTATTAAGACACATGTTGTATTTTAAGTTAGTTACTATGTAATGAAGAGCCCTTAAAGACCCTTTTAATTATTGCCATTAAACGACATTTGTGCAAACGACAAAAAAATAAACACCTTTGTTAAAATAGTAATAGCAAAAATTCTATTTAATTAATAACTTTGTATAGAAGACTTCGTTGTAAAAAAAACTATTCTGCTCATCTTTCGTTGCGCGACCTGGTCGTATTCGACGTAACCACTAAACAAAAAGACATACTTTGTAATATAGGTTATAAAAAATGAATTAATTTATTGTACAGCCGCTATAATAGGTTGTTTAATTTATTTTACAGGTATAGTAATAATACATTCATTTATTAGGGTTCCGTAGCCAAATGGCATAAAACGGAACCCTTATAGATTCGTCATGTCTGTCTGTCTGTCCGTATGTCACAGCCACTTTTTTCCGAAACTATAAGAACTGTACTGTTGAAACTTGGTAAGTAGATGTATTCTGTGAACCGCATTACGATTATCACACAAAAATAGAAAAAGAACAATAATTTTGGGGGTTCCCCATACATAGAACTGAAACTCAAAAAAATAATTTTTCATCGTACCCATACATGTGGTGTATCTATGGATAGGTCTTCAAAAATGATATTGAGGTTTCCAGTATATAATTAAAATATATGATATACATTACCATGTAAATTGTAAACTAACAACGAAAATTGGTTTAAACGAAATCTAGTAAATAGTTTTTTTAATACGTCATAAATTGTAAACCGCAATTTACCTTTCCTTTAATCAACTGAAATACTTGCTGCTACGGAACCCTTCATGGGCGAGTCCGACTCGGCCTCGCACTTGGCCGGTTTTTTTATATATGACATGGTCGACCGTGTAGTCGCTAGGCCATGTCAGGTGCCTATTGGGCGCCTTGAACAACTCTGGCACTACGGTAACCACTGCCCACACGATTAAGTTTATAAAAACGTCAAACGTTGAACACAGCTTGGATTAATTACTTCAATATCTTTGCTTCTATTGATTTAAACCCATGACTGTACATACATATTATGAGAGCAGACTGTACTTGCCAACTAGGCTCTGGCGGAGTGCAAATTCCTGCTGAGAAAACCATTTAATTTTCCGGGGAAGTTAGCAGTCATACCGGAAAATTGGTTCGTCTATGATTGAGAGTGAACCCTAGTTGGTTTTTGATTGACAATGAACTTCAGTGAAGGAGAAAGCTGATGCATCGTTGGGAAGGCTCTATAAATGTTAATACTCCATTTGGGGTCGTAAGCTTCAGGTACTGGGAAGTTTTGCCTGCTATACCACATCATGATGTACCGGCAACCGCACTCTATTTTAAAACTAGGACTTAAATTCGCCTTTGTTTTAAAGGTTCTAGTATCTTTGACATGACCTATATAGTTACTCGCTGAGGTTAAGTTCATGATGGATAGAGGGTGAACTGAAACAGACTGTAAAAAAAATAAGTAAGTAGCCCGCACCACAGGACTATCCACTTAGGGCTTTGAACCTCACCTCAGTTCACTTACAGTACGGGCACTGGTAGCACAAAGTTGTTCGAGCCGCATATTGGGCGTCTGACATGGCTTAACGACGAGACCGACAGCTTAAAGTGCACTCCAAAGCATAGAGACGCTCAGAATTTAAACTATTTTGACGGTCACACATCTATGGACTAACAGCGAGCTTACTTGCTTCACCCCGCCTATCATTTACGGACCGATGATAGTATCTGTATATAAAAAGTCTTATTTGCCAGTGTAGCCAAGTCAGTCTAATAAATAGTTATGTCTGTCTTGGCAAAACTGGCCTGATTTAAAAGCCTCTCAATTATATGGGAAAATATCCAATATAAAACTAGATACATATTTAAACATACGAGTAGTGACGTCATAGTATCTGGCTATAAACTTCGTCAGGGAGGTCACTGACGATTTTAAGTTTAAAGAAAATTGTTCCAGCCGTTGTAAATTTACAGTCCTCGTTCTAGTTTAGGACGAGGGTTTTTTACAGTTATTCAATTTGATCTTTAATATCGAAACTATTCTACAAACTGTTAGACCAATTAGGTCTTAAAAACCAAACCAATTAGATAGCCATTACACACGCATCAATCATTGTCCATGGTATTTTGTTAGCGACAGTTTAAATTGGTATTTCAATCAACAACTTTTTGTCATTAACGATTAGACAAAATATTCCTACAGCTACTGTCATGCAAGCGCTAGTGTTGATACCAAAATACCGATTCACATGAATTCAAACGATTAAAATCGATCGATTACTATCGAGAATGTTATTTCATAAACTGATTAAAATAAAAATCATTTGCTTGTAATTCTCTATTTAGTTCTCTTATCAATACGATTTATATTGGCTACCTATATTACACACAAAGTGTCGATTTATAAATGTGTTCTTAAATTATGTTGTTAAACTAATCTTGAAATCTCAATATCTAAATCCATGGACGGCAGTGATCGATGTAAGTACAAATAGGCACTTATCTAGGTGTATATATATACCTAAACACAAATCCATTTCACACTGATAGCATGCTTATCAGTGTATGTCGCGTTAATCTAGTGCATCGCAAAACTCAGTACATGTTATATAAGTTAACATTTCTTACTGATCGGCACTTTGTATAAATATCCAGTTTTGTCTGTTCTTTGTTCCTATAAGAATATTGATAGTTTTAAATGAGCCCAGTTGCTAAATCAGTCTAATAAATAGTCTTATTTGCTAGTGTAGCTAAGTCAGTCTAATAAATAGTCTTATTTATTAGTCAAACTTGGCAAAACTGGCCTAATTTAATTCAATCAATATGAATATCGGTAAAAAGACTAATACAAAACTAGATATTTAAACATAGTGTCGTTATAGTGTCTGGCTTTAAATTAGGCCAGTGATTCCAAGTCAGTGTAATAAATAGTCTTATTTGCCAGTGTAGTAAAGTCAGTCTAATAATAAATAGTCTTATTTATTAGTTTGAATTTAGTCTTTCTAATAACAGTAATTATTCAGCAAAAATGCACTGGTATCAAAAAAATACTGTAGAAGTAAAATGTTTCTTTTTTGATTACGTTTATAGTCCCTAAAGTTACTACTAGATGGCTAAGTTTGCGACACCAAAAAGTTTTTTTTTACTTAATGCCAAGGCAAATGTTTATTTGCCTACACTGGAAAAAAGGACTATTTATTAGACTGACTTGGCATCACTGCACTGGTCTTATTTAAAGCCAGACACTATGTGTAAATATATAGTTTTGTATTAGTTTTTTCCGATATTCATATTGATTGATTTAAATTAGGCCAGTTATGCCAAGTTAGTCTAATAAATAAGACAATTTATAAGACTGACTATGCTACACTGGCAAATAAGACTATTTATTAGACTGACTTCACATCTACGATACTATGTTTGAATATCTAGTTTCGTATTCATTTTTGTCGATATTTATATAAATTGATTTAAATGAAGCGACATTAAGTGGGTCAGTGATGGTAAGTGAACACCATCGCCCATGGACACTTGCAACACCAGAAAGGATGCAAGTGCATTTCAAACCATTAAAAAAACAATAGGCTCCTTTCTTGAAAGGTGCCATGTCATATCGGAATATTCAACCCGAATCATAAAATCGATTTATCAACAAGACAAATAATACGGCCGCTATTCTCGAAATGAAATTAAAATGCTCGACAAAGCAGTATTTATCTCTCATGTTAATTGGGTACCAAAACGTGGTATCAGTGAATTCTCAGTACCAAATTACAGGTACGATTCAAGACAACACAACGGTGTAATAACTATGGTACACGGCATATCAAGCTATACATTTCCAGTATAAACTGATCTCGCGTTGTATAGGATTTCCATACAACGATAGGTCAGATTATACTGGACGTGTATAGCTTGATATGCAGCCGTGTGTACTAAAAATAGGTGTGTTTCGTGTTGGTCAGTGAGAACCACCTGTCAACCTGTCATCATACAATGTCATACTTAGTGTAGTTATTATAAAACTGGTCACAACAAGACGTCTCATTGAAATACAAGTTGATTCATTGACAAACGACATCGACCAATCGGATCAATTCATATTTCCTTTTTAGTAATACTTTAAATATTTAAAGCGTGTTAAATAAACCGGATACTAACAAGGCTTCTTATTTTCGACCACATTATACTGTTTTAGGATAATAACCATATATTTTATGAATGACAAAATGGCAGTACGGAAGACATTTAATTTATGCGAAATTATTTAATATCGAACCGTTATTTATTACTTTACGTTTTGAGACTTTCTCTGCTTCACCAGACTATAACACGAGCGTGGATTTGAGCTGTCTAGCAATATAAAACTACGAGGCCCCAGAGGGCACCCCATATGGAGTTAAGGTGACGTGGAGATATATGATAGGGGTTATTTAATATATCTCTTCCAAGCCGATTTTGGCTATGGTGATTATTACTACTAATTAGCAAAGGAGGTAAGATGGTCAGTTTGTCGCATGTGCCCTTTGATGACTATTTTAAAATTGACTTTTAATTTTCGCGCCAATTTGATAAGTCTGCATTATGCTAAACAGAGGCATATTTAGCAGGTTCAATTGAAAAATATGAAAAATTGCTAAACCATCTTTATAAATATAATATTCTTTTATTTTATCATATGGGCAATTACTCTGGTGTTGAGAGTTGTTCAAACCGCCCAGGAGGCCTCTGACACGGTTTAACGACTGTTACCTGACCGATATCTTAACAAGTTCCTCCCCCACTTTTCCGCTCACCCATCCACAGACTGACCGAGCTGTTCTACATCGCTGATCACATACTGCCCGGTAAGTGCAACTGGCAACATACATATCACGTGATTTGTGGACAAACGATTACAAACTAATTCATATTTTCATTTTAATTAAATTAACCTCCCCCTCCATCACGCAAAAACCAAATGATAGCAAATTTTCTGGAATAAAAAAAAGCAAAAGAAAATTTGTACCATGTATCGCTGATAAGTACTGATTGCAATTATAGATCAATTATGGCACAAATTTTGTTATCACGGTACGTAGTAAGGGAGCGGACGTTTCCTAACAAGGCGCCTCAATTTTGCCACATTAACAATTAATATTATGAATAATAAAATAAAATGGCGGCCGAGAATGACATTTCTTTCGCGAAACCATCGAATGCAGACTGTTTATTTTATAGTGTCGCTGTCGTTGTAATTATCATTCCTTATTTATATGTGCCTTATTATAATTGACTTTTCAATTTCGTACCATTTAATGTTGGCTGCATTGGTACCCGTGGCGTAATAAATGGTGATACTAACAAGTTCACTTCTCAGAACGGACGGGTCTTTGCCTTTTCTTTCTTTTTTTTCGTTGTATCCTCCGCTTTCGGTCACGAAATATCTGTTCGAAAGATAAATAGTGGAAGTAGCATTTATGATGACGTCATTTAGTAAATATTTCTTTATGATACATGATTTTTGGAAATGGAACGAAAATTGTCTATGTCTCATTATGAATATAAACGTGACTCAAAAGAGGTTTAATGCAGATTTAAAACGTAATACAAAGTAGGTATTATCACATCGTTTGTTTGTTCACACGCAATTAGAACCCCTCCCGTATCATTAGCACCGGCGTTCGTTACTGAGCAGAGTAAACTGTATCTATCTCTGTCTATTGTATAGGATTTACATATATATGTCTCTCTTTCAGTTTGATTGAGGATCTCGATTGTCTAGCTGCCGTTTGATTCCGGATTTCTATCAACGATTGGTGTTGAAAGTTTACTCTGTCTGTTTGTCCATTGGGGCTTGGTCGTATACATTTATATACGAGTATCTAATAAACGTTTGTGTTATGTATTTTGTTACGTATGAATTGGATGTCTGAGAAATATAACGGATGTTATTCGGTCGTATCGACTATTTTACTCAAATTCTATATACATGCCGTTGGGTTCGAGCAGCACAAGAACGGCAGTTGGGAAGATCTTTGGGAGAGGCCTTTGTCCAGCACTGGACGTCTTTCGGCTGATATGATGATGATGATTCATATACAAGGTGTAAGATAAATGTTGTAGCAAATTTAATCAGCGCTATCAATCCTTGAAACTGAAGAAATGAAAAAAAAAAGACAGTGAAATATGAAAAATATTTTTATGGGTTACAAAATAAATCAGCACTGATTCATTTTTGTGTGTCTTTTGCAACACGTTGTTCTCAGTACCATAGTAAACTTAAGCTCCTCTATGTATAAGTTGCAGACGATCAAGATTAAGTAAGATCAGATAGGAACTGGAACTGAATCCTGATAGATAACCACAATACTTAATATAAATGACATCCAAGCAAATAGCCATCATAATAATTTTTTGACTGAGGAGAATAACAAAAACAGACTTTGAAAGGTAACATATAAAGAAGATACCTAGTTCCAAGGAGCTCCATTCCATTATCACATACATAAAGAACAGAATAAATATGTAAAAAAGAAATGCAAGTGGTCGGATCTCCATATTTATATTTTTCTTTCTGTTTTCAGTTAGCCTTACACTGCTTCATCGGACATTAAGAGTCACGTTTTATATTCCTAGTCATCTAGCATATATAACTACAAACTATGTACTCGCGCCGGAGTGCTCCCCTTTTGGGGATCGACGCATGAGAGGATATATAGTCACTTTTGTGGCGGTTCACCTCGTACTCCAAGACTGGAGATGGATGTCATGTAGACTTGTGTCTTGCTAGAGAGCCAGATGGACTTTCTAAGAGATAGGAAGTGTATAAGTAGAATCTATCAACTTATTCCCATACCGGACATCATAGTATCATAGTATATCCATTCCGTTGTGTGACACGATAAGCTAAGTGAAGCTTCACAAGGTACTCTCAAATCAAACAAGATCACAACCTCACATGCTTGGAATATCAAAAACAGGCTCTCAAAGGCGCCATTAGTCTATTACAAATGCCTACTCGTCACACGACATCTGGGCGATCTAGGCACTAGCTACACCATTTCATTATCACATACAGTGAGCGCAAAACAACTATGCCAGTGGCCGGACTCTCCGAATTTTACTTAGAAAAACATGTAAATATTGATTAAGTCATTCATGATTTTTCAATGACTTAAATATACTAATACAAGTCATTTGAATTTTTTTTACAATAGGTGTATAAGTTTTGCCAGCTTGAAACACAATCTCGGAGACAACATGGACAAATCGACCGACGTACACGTATATGTACATACGTATACGTCCGGCTAATAAGACTTACAAAATTTGTTAAAATTATCTAATAAATAAAAAATTGTATATCTTTTAAGTTGGTATACGGGCAATAAACGCGTTAGATCAGAAGCCACAGCTGCGAGATCTTAATTAAGGCCGAACCTCTGGTTATAATATTTTGTTAACTATAGTAATTTTTGTTAATAAGTACGGTCTTATTAAAATTGATCACCTTAAGAGACCTCCTGTGTTCCAGGAATGAGATAAATAATTTCTCAAGTTAATCAATGACTAACATTCTGAATACATGCGATTATTGTTTGATTTACGAGTATTTAGAATTCGAAGTCGGGGCAGCCCGGCCAAGTTAGTTTGCGCGTACTATACATGTTCGGAACCAGATATCCATGAAGCTGTTTGTATGTATAATCCTAATGACTACAATTTGAGTAAGGTGTGAGCAGGGTTTAGATTCAGGTTTAGTGTGAAGATGAAGCGATGTCTTGAATCCTTGTCTAACTAGAGATATGCTTTGGCGTAAATCCTTGCAATGCTCAAAAGGAAGAGCTCCGCGCGTCTTCGGTTAATAACGTAAAGCGACAGTTGCACAAAATGTATCTAAAAATCAACTCCAACTCCATTTCCACGTCAGCCTGAACCGGAGTTTGAAAATGCTCTCAAGCGCGGGTTACTTTAATAATAATTTAATTTGATAGATGGCTTCGGACCCCGTATGCCTCTATTATCCGGTAAAGCAGTGAAATACCCCTAGTCTTACTGTAAATTTGACTAAAATAAAAAATGACCTAAATCTTCGAAAGACTGACAGACATGTTGAAGTCGGGCATGGATACACGGGAAAAAATCTAGTCTAGAAATATTGTTAATCCTCATTTAAAAAAAACACTAAGGAAATTTCAATAAAGCAAAATACGATAATAATTTACAGTTATTATCCTCGGTGACCCCGCAAAACACCCACCGTAGCGCGCCCGTTCCTCGCTGTCAGAAAAAAGAAGCTAAAAGAACTAAAATCTTGTATGGCGAGAAAAAACTCAGCTCAAACCACCCAACCAAAAAACTACCTTACACCTACTAATTTAAAATTCATATTGAAATAAAGAATAACGAAATTGTTTGGTACACACACTCCCAAAAAGGAGCTTTATTTCAGAAGCGAGAAAGCCCAAAGTGAATAATGAAAATGACTGTACATTCGATCCAAATGAAATTCTACCTTATTACTATATAAATAAGGTTATAAGCTTTATAAAATAAACGTTGTTTTTTAAAAAAGGAACGATCTCGTTTGGCGGGCGTACCTGCGCGCGCGCAGACGAGGCCTGTATTTATGGCGCCTGGCTCGTGCACCGTTCGGGAATCAAACCACGTGGTACATGGTTCGGGTTTTAAAAACCTTGTTAGGATAACTGTTAGTTTCCCTTCATTATAGTCCTACGAATTTACGTGGTCATAAGAAATAACAAAAATAAATACAAAGTTTTAGTCCTCAATTTAAAACGTATTTTTGTTTGCTGTGATGAAATAAATAAATAATGAATAAATGTAAAATCCAGGATGTGATATGTCACACAGCGGTAATTATCTCAAACTAAGTAAAGCTTGTATAATATATAATATACAACAGATAAAAATACTTATATACTTTTTTGTAAATATATACATACAAATCACAAAAAACACTCAGACCAATACCAATCGACATGTTTATGAACTCAAACATTTATCTTGTGTGAGGATCAAACTTGCCACCTTTGAATTACAAAGCAGGTTCCACCAACTGAGTCACGACGGTCATAAGTTTATGGTACGTTTCTTGTTTGTCAATATATCACATGTCTCTATCATTTAAAAAGCTCTTTCTTCTTTACATTTAGCGTTACCAATGCTTGGATCATCAGCAGTCGAAACCATCCATAATACCCCAAAACCAATATACCTAATCCCAAAAATATTTGTGGACGGTACAAAAGTCCTCAGTTTCTCGTTAACCTATTCACAATTCCGTACGGCACACCAGTTACTTTTAAACACACATACAAAAACTTACTCAGCCAAGCCAGACAAAAGCACAAAAAATCGAAGGACAGGAAACATGGCCGATTTGTAAATGATTTATTGACCAAGGTTCTAAGTAAATTATCTCTCTAATTGGCTGTTAATTTATCTTTAATGACGCCTCGTGATGCACAGACTGGGATCTGTGAGGCTACTATGCTTGGTATAGGCAAATAAGTTCAATAACCTTACAATTACGGTGGTAATGGAGACTAGAAATTTCCAGCAAAATCAAATTTCATCAAATTATTTGAACAATTTTTTTTTTATTTATCTGTGTGACAAAGGCTTGACTGATGGATAACGATGGTAATTGGCAAGGAGTCTAGAAAACATCCAGCGAATTTAAGATCCATGAAATTATATGAACTTTTTTTTTATTTGTCATTAATTATTATTAATCTGTGAGACACCCTAATTACCTGTGACATGGATAATCATAATATAAATCCGTGAAGCAAAAACTTTGTACCCTTTTTTATTAAAATTTCACAGACGTTGGAGTATGAAATTTGGAAGAGTTAAGAAAGCTAATAGGTATATTTCTATAATAAAGAAATACATTGACGATCATGGTTTTGACACACTGGTAAACAAAGAGATGACAAACTGAGTGTAAAACCTTTTTGACTTTTGTATAATTTGTCTTTAACGTCTATAGTCTTTGACAATAGAACATTAATGGTCGAATTTAGAACAAGTGCGATCTCTAGTGTAAGGAAATGAACCATCAGATTTATCAGCGTTATAACCAACTAGCTGTGCCCCGCCGTTTTACCCGCGTTAAACTTTATAATTATATGTTCATCCAGGGTGTTAGTCAACTCCATACCAAATTTTATTGAAATCGCTCCCGGCGATAGCCGTGAAGAAGTAACAAACAGACACACTTACTTTCTCCTTTATAATATTAGTGTGATAACATTCTATATAGGACCATAATATATGCAAATCTCTATATTGACGTTGTCCTGTAGGATATGTTACATAAACGCATTGTTTAATTCTCTTTTTTGTCTCTTTTTTTCACATTTTCACCCTCTACTGTATAGTGGCTCTCCATCTTTGGCATTGTTATAAATGTTCTTTCTCATAACAACGGGACCGACGCGACTACTATGAATAATATATGTGGGCTTATGAGTGGGTATCTCTAGCCTATGCTACTAGCGTTAGTAAGCTACTGTACTGTAAAAACCGGCCAAGTGCGAGTCTGACTCGTGCACGAAAGGTTCCGTACCCTTATATATAAAAAAGGCAAATTTCTCATTTGTTGTATGGGATTATTAGTGTAAATATGTATTTTATTTTAACTTAATAATTTATTTTTAAAGTGACGTTTAACAAAATATTCTGTGTATATTTCAAGGGTCTAAATTTTGCCGCTATTAATATTGAGCAAAAAGGATAAAAATAAAAAAAAATTTAATCTGTTTTGTTTTTGTTGTTATAGCGGCAACAGAAATACATCACCTGCGAAAATTTCAACGGTTACCTCTTGGTATGGGTTTTTTTCCGTGTAACACGGTAACACCCAGACCGAGGCAAATAAATAGATATGTTCATGAACACAAATATTTGTCTTGTGCGAAGATAGAACCCCAACCCTTAGATCATCAGGCAGGATCACTACCAATTGTAATACCTCTCCCTGCTACTAAAAATAAGTTTAGTGCAACTTGTCAACATGTGTGCACTATAGGTATGTATATACCAGCGGGACCATATTTTAAATGTCGGTTACTATGAACGTAACGTATCTTGAATAAAATATCATTTTCTACAGTACAATAATTATACTAGAAGCTATCGACCTGCTGAATTGAAACCACAAAAAGACCTTCAAATGCTATTTAAAACCGGCCTACAATGACTCAAACTTGTCTCCAACAATCAGGTCTAAACAAACAATCGCCATCTCAACAGGAGATTTCCTTCATTTCCTCACAATAGTAAAATTTCACCACAATAACACCGGATGGGCTCACTTCGTTTTGTTTACCTTTATTTGGACCAAAATAACAAAAAATAAGATGAGATAAGGCCATTAAAGGACGTGTCGATACCAATCTAGATGACAGATTTTTTGTGCGGGTATTTGTACGTGAATTTTAAGGTGTGCGGTTTCGGACTATAAAAGTTATTGAGGAACGTTGGTCTCAAAGACTTTTGACAAGTGTAATCATTTTGGTTTCAGTTGCATCATATGCTTTAAATGGTACATTTATGGTACTTTTAGCTTGTATAGAAGCCGTGCATTTGTGTATTAGCCTCGTATGTCACCATTTCATCTGAAGCAATGGAGGCATAAATCGAAAAAAGGGAGTAACTACTTTGGAAACGGGCAGTACCGTCTCTCTGTGATCGGTAAACGATGTGCCAAGCGTGACGATTATGGAATATCCCACCGTTCTTGAGGGCCTTTTGTTTGGCAGTGGAAGTAATCTAGCTGACATTAGTGAATTATAAGGTGTGCGGTTCAGACCTGGTTGGTTAAGGTTTATGTTTAAGGTTGTCGCCACGTGTCGGCTTTGATCCCCACACAGACCAACTATTCTTGTTGCCTATACATATTTCGCCCGTTTCTGGGTGTGGAGGTGTGTAAAGTCCCCGCGATGATGGGGTTTATGTACAGACGCCAGCACATCCAGCTACTCCAATCTGTCAAATTTCTTTTATAGATTTTCAACTTTATCACAAAAGCATAAGGTTCTCGTTCAATTGGGGAAATTTGACAGATTGGGGTAGCTTGATGTGCTGGCGTCTGTACCTAGTGCGGCAGTTGTCTTTATTTAAAACAATAGGCAAAGTTTCAGATACCTATTAACACTTGAATAAACCCTTATTTTCATAGTCAGCAAAAAATACGTAAGGCATCCCTTCTGGATGCTTGGAACTAGGATACTTGGACTTGTGTAATAATCGCGCGTTGCAGTCCTATCAAAAACCATTTCACTCCTTTTGATAGATCTCATCCTGAAGTCTACAAAGGGCTCTCAAAAATCACAACCGAAAACTACCAACAACCGACAAGCTGCTCAGGAAAATTGAACAATTAAAGGAAACAACGCGACCCCAAACACTCCAGCAGGTAAACTTTCAAGCAATTTTTTTGCCCACTATCAGTATCCCACGGTTAGAACCCAAGTATCTGAGCCCAAGTGCCCAAATATTATGTTTCGGAGATACAACACGTACTGATAATGCAGAGATTGTCAAACAATTATCATATCTTAATCCGTCTTAGGACCCAATCTTGACAAAAAGTTTTTTGGGAAATATGAAATATTATAAAAGCGTTCGAGGATTATATTTAAGAAGCGATAATCTTAATATTTTTTCAAGATGTCGGGATCTTATATCTCTTACATTCATCACCTCAAAGGTGCGGTCAGTAGCATAAGGCATTTTTAAATAATAATAATATCCTGGGACATTATTGACACACGACCATCTGATCCCAAACTAAGCAGAGCTTGTGCTATGGAAACCAAATGAGTGATATACTAATTTTCTTTCGTAAATACATAATTTTATTGACACCCAGACTTAGGATAAACAGACACGTTCATGCACACAAATATCTGTCCTGGGTGGGAATCGAACCTACGACCTGCAGCGTAAAAGGCAAGCATCTACCAACCACGCCAACCGCCCCGTCATCTCATGTAGCGTACATGTAAGAAACATTAATATCAATGAAATGCCCTCTTCGAACCTCAATTGGATGAAAAACCTGTCTTTTCGCGTATTACATTAACATCCCCACGTCAAAAACCGCCCACAGTCGAACCCCAAAGGAGTTGCCCTCAGGCGCGGTTACTTAGTTAGTAGTTATATTTGTTAGAGGCCTTGCCTCTATTGTCTGGTGAAGCAGTAAAAGATTCATAGGCAAACTGTATATTTTGACTGCACGTGTGGCGCAGCGGCTAAGACAGTCGCCTCGCCGTTTTGTGTCGCGGGTTCGAGTCCCGCGACGGACAACTATTTGTGTGACTCACAAATAGTTGTTTTGAGTCTGGATGTGATTTGGGTCCGTCTATCATATGTTTGTGAAGGCGAAGGATTCGATTCCCTAGGGCGAGCGTTGTCATTTAAAAGTATATACCTACGTGACGTAAAAAAGTAAGGAAATAAAAGTCAATGCAATCTTTACAAACTCTAATCACCCATAACTAACTTTTTAATACCTCGTTTAATTCGTAATAAAATTTTATTTATATTCTGAAAGCGTATAGGATATTGTCCAGAGTCCAGACATCATATCTTTTGTTTATGTCTCAAAACTAAAAAAAATATATGGCAACTTAAAAAATGAGTTCAAGTGCACTCCAGTGTCAGAGTGGTTCCAAGTGGCAGTTTCAGTAATTTCACTAACAGCACTCTTCAAGCTTTTAAACTCCGCTATAAATCGTTGGTAACAAAAAACTTTAATGTCGAAAGAAAGGGAAATTTAATTGTATGGCCTCTAGACCTTTACAAATTATAATTTTTGCCCTCTGAAGCCATTGTAATTAAAATACATTTTGATATTCGTCATCTCAGGGAAATTTGGAGATTCTTGACATTTTACCAGGGCTATTTACGGACCTGCCATTTTGAAATCTAAACAATTATAAGAGAAAATTTAAGAAAGCCTGTTCGATGTTGTGCCTATGTACAGACGCACATCCAGTCTGTAACATTTCTTTTAAAGATTTCCTAGACATAAGTATAAGGTCCACTTTCAATTGGGGAAATTTGACAGATTGGGGTAGCTTGATGTGCTGGCGTCTGTACATTGTCTTGCGCGTGTGTAATACTCCTCGTAATCCTGATATTTCAGGTTTGATTCCCGCATAGAATAGCAATGATCTATTTAAATGCTTATAGGCAGTTGATTTCACTAATCTATATAAGATAATACCTTAATATAGACAGAACCATTGACCATCCATTTAAACATAATCTCTTGACAATAACTTGATACGAGCTAGCTAAATATAATTGCTATAATAAAATAAATTTTATAAATGTTTTCATACAATGTGTACCTAAATATCTATGTTACTAGAAATAATAATGTATGCAACTATATTACTACAAACATGTTCCGACTATTTACAAGCGCTTTTTTAAAGTCTACGGGAATAACAACCTTTTTTTATTTATTTATTTATGATAAACATGCGACAGCCTATGGGTGACCGTCATAGAGGTTTGATTTTTAGGCGTCTCCGTGGTTCGAAAGGCACATTAAGCAGTTCCCATGTGACAACAGTCGTTAAGCCATGTCAGATGCCACTAGGTCGGTTGGATAACTCTGACACTAGGGTAGCCATAGCCCATACGATAAAGTATAGATGTTAGTTAGTTGTGTGCTTTGTGTCTATTTATCTCGTGTTTGTGGAGTCCCCGGGAATAGAGAGATATATAGATACATACTTAATATCCTACTAATATAATACTAATAGAATATAAAGGCAGTAAATGAGGCGAAAGAGGTGTGCATGGATCGTGACACATGGAAGTCCGTTGTCTCTGCCTACCCCTCTGGCAAACAGGAGTGAGTCTATGCCTGTATGATACTAAAATGGCAGACGTCTTTCAAAGTCAAGTTTAGATTTGTTGTTCCTGGCTCACAGGAGTTGTGAGCGTGGTCTTACCCACCCATGCAACTCGGGAGGGACGAGACCCGTAAAAAAATGACAAGTTTCGAGTCTGGAAGAAGTCTTGCTTTGGCACTCAGTACGCATATTTATATTATTTACATTGCAACAACAAATATATTTGATCGACAATCAATCACTACGAGTCGCGTGAGGAATGCCCGGTGTCCTGTTTGAGAATTACGTCGGTAAGTGGTCGGTGGCGCCAGTGGCCCTAAGGCGTTTACATTTAAACCTGATTTGAATTTATTATATTGACCATATGTGTGTGGTTGGCATAACATTGCCTTTATGCCCTTAATACAGGGTGACATCAGTTCCTTATGGCATTGTTACTATATATTTTACTAGCTGTTCCCTTCGTCCGCGCATTTTGAAATGTCTTTAGTAGAATGTATTTATAAGATTTTTAAAAGATTGAGACAAGAGACTAATCTCTTGTCTCAATCTTTTAAAACGTTCAAATTTACCCTAAATACTTCCATAAAAACTTTCACCCGATATTACCGTGCTTGCTTTTCACGCCGAAGGTCATGGCTTCGATTCCCACCCAGGACAGATATTTGTGTGTATGAACATGTCTGTTTGTCCTGAGTCTGGGTGTAATTATCTATAAAGTATGTATTAACAAAAGAAAAGTACCTAGTATATCAGTTATCTGGTTTCCAAAGCACAAGCTCTGCTCAGTTTGGGAGAGATGGTCGTGTGTAAATAATGTCCCAGGATATTATTACTATTATATGTTTTTTACAGTTTTAACCTTTTGTCTTTTGGATGTCTTTGTGTCCGTCAATTAAAGTACCCGCGACACATGGATAATTTCCATAAAAAACCGCCACAGTAATATATAGATTACAAAACTCATCACACAAAGATATAGGTATCCTGGGTGGGGTTTGAACCGACCACCTCTGGCTTAGCAGCCAGGGTCCACTAAACTAACAGCCCTGTGGAGTGTAACCCACCGATGTATATCCGGTTAGAGCTTTGGCGTTCGTATAATCGGAGTATAGCTATTACACCGCTTATCAAGATCACGATTCATGTACTCAGAATCAAGTCGTTGAACTTTGATTATTTAAATCTATTTTTATTAGTAAAGCAAAGTACACAAACAAAATTAAATAATAATAATGGTTTATTCTCCTAAAAATACATAAAAGAGATCGATATAAACAACTTACTAGGATTGTAAAACATGGATATGATTGAACTTTTTTTAATATTATAAAATGGGATGAGGTAGTCGTTCATTATAGATACTATAGATACTTATCCCGCTTGCAATCAGAGTACTTTATAAGGGACGCTGTCCGTAATATCCGACTTAAATACTTCACTTTGTACAAATTAATATATCCTTGAAAATTAACTAAATAAAAGGCTAAACAAATCTTTAGATTTTGTTTTTAACAAACCGTAAGAAAGCCCATAAATTCGAACACCTTTGATTCGGCGCAAAGGACCACAAAAAAGAATTGTTTCAGCGAAACAACGATCGAAAACCTACAAGTGTCCAATTATATTTGTAAAGAAAACTGTAAATAAAAGGGAAACCTATAAATTCCTGGCAAATGGACGGACAAAACAAACAACTGGATAAATATAAAAAAGACCCGTGTCTGACGTTCGTTAGGGGGCATGACTGGCAAACGAATCACGACCGGGAATCAAATTGAACGGCGTTGGATGTGGCATGTCTGACACTACCGCTATCTGTATATCTGTACGTATGTGAGCGCTAATCATGTTAAGCATAGTAATAATGTGGTCACATAGCATGTAGAACCGACGGCTACGGGCAGAAAAGTTCTTGAGTAGCGACCACAAACCAGCGTGGGCGGGCAGGCCTCCCACAAGGTAAAACAAAGTTCTTTCCAGGGTCCCGGCAAGCCATTTGGCGGGAAGGCTTAGGGGAGGCCTGTGTCAAGCAGTGGACACAGAAGATATTGGAGCTGATAACGCAAAGTTGTGGTTGAGGGTATAAGTAGGGATGTTAGAGCTCATCTGGTAGTGGAAAAAGTCGGTACCGCGTGAATAACACCATGATTCGCAAGATTACACGATATCCACTTATCACGTAGGCCGTATGCTTGTTAGTAGACTAAATTTTCTAATATATTAAAAATAGAGTTCTTTTACGACTGTACGTGTGGCACCGCGATTAAGACACTCGCCTCGCCACTTCGTATCCCAGGTTCGATTCCTGGACAGAACAACTATTTAAGTGACCCATATATAGTATTACTGAGATTGGCGTTTCTTTCTGTCCGTCAATTATATGTTTGTAGTACCCCGTGATACAGGGATTCGTTTCAAACTATTAAAAAAAATCATCCCATTCGGATTTTCCACGTGGGCAAAGCTATAGCAACGTAAAATACCTTTATTTTTAATGCAATTAAAATATTTACGGTTTAATCGAGTGTAATTTATTGACAAATGTTGACATTATTTTTAAATTATTTTTTGTAAAATTGTAATTGTGTGATTTATTTATTAGTACAAATTCAGATACAAATTATTTTGTTTATGAATAAATGACTAAATGACTTTGCCGCCTCCACAGCTTAGTAGTTCACAATTCATCTGATATAGAATGACTAACTATTATAACATAAGTAAATACACACATCATTCGTGCAAGTCATAAAGCCAACCTGTTTTATGTGTCCGGAATTTGGTTCAGCTCTTCGACTCTTAAATTAAACATGAATGAGAATTGTACACAAAAACCATTGCATGACATTGTGTACTGTGAAGAATTGGAGTTCTAACCTAGGATTAGGTTAAGAATATTTTTGGACAAACAATATATTAAAAAAACTTGAGAGGTGTCAAGGGACACCCGGACGGAACGAAGTTATTTCTTATTATTTATTATGTACAAAAAACCTGTATACACTCAACAAAAATAATCGTCGCGACACCACACTGTTCAATGCGAAATAGAAATGAAAATATCTGGCTTGCTTTCTATAAGAGAGAGAGAGAGAGAGAGAGAGACAGACAGAGAAACATGCGCACGCCGCACAGCTGCAAAAAGTGTCGTGACAACTTTTCGTAAGATTTTTTTCGGTCTAGCCCCCTTTCACAATGCGCGATAAGGCTTCGTTCCAAATATAATATCAGCCTGTCAGAGAGCTGAGTAACCGCCCTATATTTTTGATTTTTTGTGACTTGTATTTAGACTTAGCCTTAGGTTGAACTTACTAAACTCGCCTGTAGGTATTTTGGTTAGTGCCCCTGACTGCTAACCCAGAGGTCGTGGGTTAGATCCCCATCCAGGAGAAATCTTTGTGTGATGAGCACGATTATATGTCCTACTACTATTTTGCTGTGTGAAAAAGAATATCACCACTCCATCACATCCTGTGAGGGAACGTAGTCGCCCCGAGGAAAAATCTCCCAGAGAACGGGCAGCAGCGTCTCTCTGTGTATTACGATCATTATCATGCAGTCGCCAACCCATCTGCCAAGCATGGCGATTATAGCATACCTAATCCTCCAAATGATGGATACAACTCCATTGAGGAAATATTTTAGGGAGGTTTTTGTCCAGCAGTGGACATTCGCCTGACATGATGATGAAAAGGAGGAGACAAATCCAAAAGAATAGAATGAAATGTAATAGTAAAGCGACAATTAAAAACAGTTTCACCTATCTTTTTATTGTTTCAGTAAAACTACAGTTCATATGATGTTCCACTTCTTGGTAACAATAGGTTATTGTTAGAAATGGTACCTTTAGTAAATAACACATACACTGGCAACTACCCCCTTTCTAAAATTCCATTCTGCATTCACTATCTTGATAAACTGAAAGAGATCACACGTTGTGGTTTTAAAAATGTATATCCTCACTGTTGTTTCTTTAAGAGCAACACACCGTTTTTGTTTAAAGTTACTTTTATAGTTAATATAGGAGGCTTAGGCTTAGCTTAGGCGACTAAGAGATACACCAGGTAGTAGAGCAGCGTCACCTGTGTACTTGCTTCCACTTAACGGCGGTCGCCAACTCGCATGCAAAGCGCGGTGACTACAGCATAACCCTCTAAATGGCAACGTTATAGTAAACTTTGGTAGAGGCCTATGTCCAGAAGAGGACGATAAGAGGCTAATGATGAGGTGGCTTTCACTGCTTCACCTGACAAAAGAGGCGAGCGGGGTTCGAGCGATCTTGACGCCGATGATGTCTTTTACACCAGAAACGAATTTAAATCTCATTACATCTCTCTCTCATTTATAGCTTTTTTTATATATCAGAGGGCGACAAACGAGCAAGTGGGTCACCTGATGGTAAGTGATCACCGCCGCCCATGGGCACAAGCAACACCAAAGGTGTCGCGGGTGTGTTGCCGGCCTTTAAAAGTCAACAAACAAGTGTTGCTGATCCTTCCCACCACCCCAATGAGCTCTGGCGACCTTACTCACACTCGGAAACACAACATTAAAATGATTAATGTTATTATTAAGCAATGTCTTCTGTAAGGTGGAGGTACTTCCCCAGTCGGGCTGCTCTTCGATCGAATGAACGCTATGCCCTACCTCTCTTAGAACTTAGCTTGTATGGAAAGAACAGGACACACATAGAACTGTCAAACTACTAACCTACGCACTAATACTTGCAAAATTCGTCACCACATTGTATCGTGTCGCTTTTTTAGGGTTCCGTACCCAAAGGGTGAAACGGGACCCTATTACTAAGACTTCGCTGTCTGTCTGTCTGTCCGTCTGTCACCAGGCTGTATCTCATGAACCGCGATAGTTAGACAGTTGAAACTTTCACAGATGATGTATTTCTGTTGCCGCTATAACAACAAATACTAAAAAGCATAATAAAATAAATATTTAAGGGGGCTCCCATACAACAAACGATAATTTTTTGCTCGGAACCCGAACCGTGCGCGACTCCGACTTGCACTTGGCCGGTTGGCCTCCAAAACTTTACCATTACAATGTTTATAAAATGGGAGGCAATACTAATTTTATAAACGTAACGTACTTAATATTTTAATTTAACTAACTTTCTCACGATTCGATGCGTTATTATAATAAAGACGTACTATAATATTTACTGATTTCTCCGTCCTTGGAGTCAATAGGTTATCAGAGTCTGCATGGAGACAAGTAAATAGTAAGTAGCTTTTTATTGTGCAACAACAAAAATAAACAACAGTAATAAGATTATACAGCCGACGCCACATCGGTGGATACACTTTAACATTAACGGCATCTTTATTACCATAGCAATAGGGCCGGTTTTCGTACTGCAAGTTACCACTGACGGGACGTCGACAGTAGTCATGGCAACAGTAATATACCTAGGACTCCTACTACCTAGTACTTTCTTACTTATCGTTTGGGCAGTGGTTACCCTAGTGACTGTTGCCTGGATACAACCGGGACCGACAGTTTAAATTATACCATCCATCAATGGACTGACCGCGAGCCTAGTTGCTTAACCTCACCAATCACTTACGGGGCGGCGAGAGCATCTGGCCATGAATGTTATATAAATAGTTTATGAAAAAATTGTTACACAGTTACATTATATGACGTCATGATATATAAAAAAAACGACACGTGTTGCGCGGTAGTTTAGGTTGGTAGCTTATTTCTACCTCGGCGCCCTTGTGTTTTGGGTTAAATAAATCGCCGCATATTTTTATGACCCACATATCTGAGATGTCAGAGTGTGGATGTTGTTTGTTTGTTTCCATGAAATGGATTTCTGTAAAGCACCCTGCGATATAGGAACATATTTCCGTCTGGACTGGTTAGAGACCCTGACTAGACCAGAGGGTCACTTACACCCAGACACGGAACAAACCCGACGTGGGTTTGATCCTCACCCAGGACAAATATTTGTATGATGGGCAGGATTGTTTGTTCTGTCTGGTCGAAATTTATCTATAATATTATGTAAGTATTCAAGAATGTATGTTATCAGATGTCTGGTTGACACAGTACATATATTAATAATTTATAAATATCTTGGGTCAACTAATACACTGTCATCTGATCTAAAACTACGCTCTGCTTAGTTTTAGATCAGATGGCAATGTATTAGTTGACCCAAGATATTTATAAATTATTAGATATTAGTTTTCCTAATTCAGCTAATGATTATAATATTTTTTAAACTATATAACTATACTTTAATATTTGAATGATGAATTAAAATTGGAATAGATTACATTTTAGTGATAAGACGACCTTGACGAATTGTATCCTTTTAATAAGTATGCTCCTGTACTGTGTAATTTTACTATTGGTGTACAAAAAAGAGTTAATCTATCTATGTAAAAGGTAAGTAATGTTACGTGAATTCAACTCAAAGTGAATTAAATGTCTGAAATAATCACTTCTACTAAATAATTGACGAATAACGAAATGAAGGAATAACGGAAGACTGAACGCACTACTGCTTGTTTTCGTTATCTCATAATGACACAATTCAAAGCAATCAACACATTCTTTATTCTTAATGCCGACGCACTGCTCAACTTTCCGTAAACGTCAATGTCATGTTCAATTTAATCATAAATAATAGGTCTTTACCTATGAAATTGCCGTTTTGTATGAAAAAATTTAAACGAATTTTTTTCATGAATTCTTTTATTTGTATTAATCGAAGTAATCACCCATGCAATCAATGCATCTTTGCCATCGCAGTGGCAGTTTATTGATGCCCTTCTTAAAGAAATCAGCTGGACGGGAGGCAACAAATTCTTCAAAGGCATTTTGTACTGCCTCTCGGGTATTGAATTTTTTTCCCGCCAAGAAGTTATCCAAATTCTGGAAAAAGTAGTAGTCTGTAGGCGCAAGGTCTGGTGAGTAGGGCGGATGACGGAGAGCTTCCAACCCCAGTTCTTGCAACTTGGAGACCGTCTGCTGTGCAGTATGAGGTCGCGCGTTGTCGTGCAGGAGCAGCGGAGACGAGCGATTGACCAATGCTGGTTGGAGATGCGCCAGCTTCTCCATCATTGTGCTCAGTTCTTCACAGTACACATCTGCAGTAATGCTCACCCCGTTTGGTAAGAAGCTGTGATGAATCACACCGGCGCTAGACCACCAAACAGTGACCATCACTTTTCTAGGGGTAAGTTTTCGTTTAGGGCATTGTTTAGGTGCTGAACCAGGATCCAACCAACTTGCTGAGCGCTTGCGGTTATCAAACAGAATCCATTTTTCATCGCAGGTAACAATGCGGTTCAAAATTCCTTCATTTGTGTGTCTGTTGAGCAGTGCAAGGCACGTCTCGACGCGTACTTCGCGCTGGCGATCATTGAGTTCGTGGGGCACCCATTTGTCAAGCTTTTTTACCTTGCCAATTTGACGCAAATGGACCAATATTGTTTTGACGCTAACGTCGAAAGCTGCTGCTAATTCAGCCGTAGATTGTGTATCATCAGCTTCCACAACCGCCTTTAATTCGTCATTGTCGACCAAAGTCTTCGGACGACCGCGAGGTTCATTTTTCAGGTCGAAATTTCCAGAACGGAAGCGAGCAAACCAATAACAGGTGGTGCGTTGGTTTGTAGTGTTAGCTCCGTAAACGTCGTTGATGTTGCGTGCCGCTTGTGCCGCGTTGCTGCCACGACGGTACTCATATTCCATAATTACTCGAATTTTTAACGTATCCATGATGACGAAAAAGATTGAAATGCGATGAAAATGTAACACTAATCAATAAAGAAATGACTACTTTTGGAAAAAAGAATCCATGTTTTTAAAATAAAATTAATTTGAAATTAGAATTCTTAGCCAAACAAAAATTATTTTGATTTGAAATGGCCAGTACTGCAGAACGGCAATTTCATAGGTAAAGACCTAATACAAGTTTATATGAAATATTTGAAATGAGAAATTACTCCTTATTGTCTTCGGTAAAAGGTTTCTGGTCATAGCATATGTGGAGCGCCAGTTATAGATTAATGTACTAAATAGAGGTTCAGGTTCACACTATTCTTTCTGAAATGAAATGAAAAAATGTTTATTTTTGACAAAAAAGAAATCATACCATACATCGCTAAATTAATATAAAAAAGGTTGTCAAAAAAGGCCCTTATCTCAGCACCATTTCTGCTCCGCAACCGTACTTCAGTATTCAACTTTCTTTCACTCTGTTGACCACTTATAACCCCGTCTTTCTATTCACCTATATCTGGTCGATTCATCGGTTCATATAAACCAAAAGACGTCCACTACTGGACAAAGGCAGGAGGCCCCCACAAAGGATTATATACATCATTTAACATCTGGGGGTATACAATAATCGCCACGGGTTGGCTATCAGAATGTGGTACTTGTAATACTTCTATTTTCTCGTTCTCTGAGTAGATATTCTTCCGGGATAATTTCTACCCCCTAAATGAGATGGGATGGTGATATTCCTCGCGTTCAAGCTTACAGCCAGTTAGTACACACGCCAGTACATCAAGCTACCCCAATCTGTCAAATTTTCCCAATTGAAAGTGAACCGTATGCCTATAAGATAACGTTTAAAATCTATAAAAGAAATTTGACAGATTAGGGTAGCTGGATGTGGTGCCGTCTGTACTATTGCTCGTCTTTGTATTTTGTTTCACCACATAGCGTGAAAAAAAACAACGTGGTGTGCAATAAAGAGTTACCTATCTAACTTTACACCATGGTACAAAGCATGGTTGATTTGATCAAATAGAAACGAACTATTCAAATCAGTTTCTGATAACATGATGAAATTAATCGAGCAAGTTGTAATCGAAAGATTACAATCTCCTCAGAGTGAAGATTAAGAATAGTTGCTTACATCTGAATCATCATAATCCAATTAAGTAACTATCCCACGAACGATATGTCAGTCATGTTATAATATATGATGACTCTTAGAGCTATTTGGGGACTTTGAGCTATAAATGTCCAACAAATATTTTTTTATATATCAGAGAGCGAGAAATGTGCCAGTGAGTAAGCTAATGGTAAGTGATCACCGCCGCCCATGTACACTCGCAGCACTAGAGGACTCGCGGGTGCGTTACCCCCCCCCCAACCAATGAGCTCTGGCGACCTTCCTCACACGCAGAAACACAACATTAAAATGATTAATGTTATTATTAAGAAATTATTCTACAAGGTACTTCCCCAGTCAGGGTGCTCTTTGAGCGAATGAACGCTGTCCCCAACTCTCTTATTTGTACCTGATGCCTTAGTTTTAATAGACTTCAACACTTTGAGAATCTTACACTGAGCCCAACAATAAATTGTCAATCCAGTCATCCAAATTTCAGCTCTTATGTCAGAGTCAAATACCGGAAACTTAAGATCTGGTACAGGTAGCGACGTACAAACAAAATTCCTGTACAATGTACAGTCAACAGCAATGTTTGCTGACTACCGGTGTTGCCCACACGCATGTTTGCGCCGTCACCCGCCGCGTCCGAACAAATATTCTTTTCTCTGGATTTTGGGTACGGTCAGCAATACATTCTTAAGTGCGATTGATTTAAGTTTTTAGACATATCATAGATGATACTTAAATATCGTGTAACACTCAGCAGAATTGTAAATACGTAACAAATATTTTTTATAGATAAATATATCTTCTTGCATTTAAATCCATATACAAATGGTATGTGTCTGGAAACGTTAGGCACATTAGTATGAACTAAGACGACTGTTTCATTATTTCTTAATTTCATTCATAACCATTATTTCTTAATTCTACAATGAACATTACTTAAACTGAGGTGTTTAAAGTACGCTCTCTAAAAATTAGCGTTTTAATTAATATTATTAAATTTAATGCCAAGATAATAAATTCCAATGTGATAGAAAAGCGCGCAAAAATGAAAAGTTTCGAAAACAAAAAGCTTGAGTTATTATTATATTTAAACTAAAACCCGATCTGGGTTAGAATAACACTTAAATGACCCTTCAGTACAACTGAACATCAAACTTTTTTATTCCATAATTCTTACCTAATTATCAATTACAAAATAGCCTTTCATACTCGAATTAACAACAAAGTAACCACAAGCATTATGCCAGCACCTTAACCAATCGTAACAATATATCCTTCAACATTCGCCTGATTAAACAGAAGACAGATAATTGCGCTGCTGACGCTACCTGCGCGCACGCATTTATTTCTGTTAGTTCACTTGTTAGGCCAACTTCTTGTTATTAGATGTTAGACCCCCTGAATGTTTATGTAATATGATACGATTATGATTTTAGGTTTTTATTTTATGGTAAGTAAATGGATCTATGTAAAATGTGTTTCTTTTTCTTATATACTTACTATATGTATGTAAAAGTGACACATGGACGTAATATGTACTTATATGTTTAATTACTTTTACTTATTTAATTATAATTTATTATATATGTTAAGCCAATATTAAATCCGCAATATAATGTATGTCCCCGACGGTTTTTGTGTAGTCTAGCTAGAGTTTTGAGGTTAGATGTGTTATTATTTTTACGTTAACAGTTAGCCTTTCCAGGAGGCTTTTCCTGCTACAGCGGACATTAGAAACAAGCGTGGGCCTAAACCGCAAATAGCAAATAAGACTATAAACTACGTTACCCACGCAAGAAGGCACCCCTTTTCGGGTTCAAACCTCGGCACAGGCAGATTCCTGAAGGTATAATAGCATTCTGAAGGTGTTTGCAGAAAGGATTGAAGGGCCTACAATGGATAGATTTATCAAGCTTCATGTCAGACATGGGACTTGATAAATCTTCCTCTAATCTTGGCTGTTTATTATTTTATTCTGAATTTGTGTTGTTATTTTTGTACCTATGTGTGTCTAAGTGTTACATACTAACATAGTTTTTAAGTTTGTACTGATTACTAACATGCTATGGGCCGTCGATGCCTGAAAATAAACGATTTTTATTTTTATTTTATTATTATTTATATGGGAGAGTCGAAAATTAGGGTCATTTAGTTCAACTGTCACTCTACGCTAGTGAGGTGACTGAAGTTAAACAGCGTGAATTTTGTAATCGGTTATTATACATTATGTTTAGAATACATTTTTTTTAAGTGTAAATATTGACTCAGAAAACAAAAGAACTTCTAAGAGAGAAAGCCGAAGCGCAGCAGAGTGCTTAATGAGGAGGAGTATATAATTATATATCCTGACCATTTCCACCAATCTGTATCCCACTGTTTATTCTTCATAATTGAATACTTTTGACAAAATAACGACGTGGCATTAAAAACCTCAAACCACAATTATCGGCTGACTCACATCACATGGCAATAAACACCGCATTTAAATACACCAATAAATATTTAATGTTTTTACGATATTATAATAATACTGCAATGTACGAAATTCAAAAGAGACATTAAATTTAATTTTAAACCACACCTATGCGGTCCCTACTATTTAATGAACTCACTTTGCTATGCACTTTTACGGTAAAGCCTACGTCCACACAAGCGTAGAGCGAGCTTGGACTCAATAACATGTTGTATTCATTTTATCTAAGTAGCAATTTATTTATTTATTTAAAGCACAACGATGAACAGACATTTTCCATATTTAAATATATAACCAAATGTAAGATGCCTACAAGACAAATTTGAAATAATTTATACCACAAATGGCTTACATTCCAACAAAGTTTCTTATGCGCCTGGCTGGGCGTGTGAAGGATTACTAAACTCTACAAAAAAGGAGTGTTATTTGATTGAAGCCCATGTTTATGTGTCTGTCTATCTCTGGCGTTGTGGATACCAGATGTACCGTTTTCAATGCAGTTCTCATCTGAAACCTAATATAATCGACTTAAGTTAGCAATTTTACATGAAGATTTATAGATGCGATCGGGGCACAACGTAAATGGATAAACCGTAGTAGGTTTTATATAACCTACGTCGAACCCTGACTCCCAACTATAAATTTTACGACCAATATGAACTGTGTGAATACTTTAAAAGACCTTGTGAGTATGTTCCGTCCGTGTGGACAGAACGGAACGTCGTCGTCCGTAGGAATAAGACGTTCGAGTTTTCGTAGTAGCCCCGAATCGTGGGTGGTCTTGGGTCTCCCGCGAATCTATATGGATTACCACAAGTCCTTAACAATAGGGAGTCAACTGTAATGGAAAAAAATCTTCAAATTGGACGTAAGTTATGGGGGTGCAACTTACTAGAGGGCACAAAAATGGTATAGGTGTCAATAGATCACGCTTTTTTCAAGGTTTTTTCTAGTCAGTAAAAATAGTGAGTCACAGACAATATTCCGGGATTTTTTATAATAGAGAAATGTGAGGAAAAATATGAATACCTAAAACGTATTTACAAGGTATATTTGGTCCTTTGACCAGCGAACTAGGCAGCACGGGCGAACGGTTCATATTAGACGATTTCTCAAATTATGCCTGGGTTATTCTGCTATTATATAATTTTTTACTATACTATTTATTTACATAATTATGCAAAATTGGACGGTGAACACTTACCATCAGCTGACTCACTTGCTCATTTACCATCCTATTATAAGAAAAACCTGCTAGGGTAGCCGAACAATTATGCAGAATAGTACTGTCTCTCTGTCCGTAGTTATATTTACCTTCGTTCCAAATTTCAGGCAGTAATGTTTTGGAGTTAAGTCATTAAAGTGTATATAGAGTTCACAAACATTGCCATACTTAATAATAATCGGCTAAGTTAAGCACCAAGCATTCTACAAATGGGTGACCGGGAAAGGTTTAGTTTTTTAACATCTATATGAGGTATATAACTTCCGGTGCCCGCTTAAATCACCACGCAAGTCTTTAACATTTAACTTTACCCATGTAGCCGGTAGTAAACAACTCTGACTCTAAAATACTCTTAAATACAAAATTAATATGTAGTGTTAATTCCGCTATTAGGTAAATTCTTCATCAATTAGCGGAATTAACGCTTCTGGATTTCAACAAAGTAACGTCTGATTCCATTACTTACAAATGTATAAATTAATTAAAATAAAAACTACAATCTGTTACGTAGCTGTACCACAATGGTATTGTAACAATGCCATTAAAAATATCAATGTACAAAATAATCCCAATTCAACCCTCAAGCGCGCACGCCCCAACTATTAGCGGTATTATCCGCAACGAGCACTAATCGCTCTTTAAGGGGTTCCGGCCACGCTCCGAATGGGGTCCACTTATATGCCGTCACATTTTTTCCCATCACTAACTTTTGTACAAATGGACTTTTAAGGTTCCGTACTAAAAGGGTGGCAACGGAACTCTATTTAGTAATAGGGATCCGTTGGTACCTCCTCCGAAATCCGTCTGTCAGTCTGTATCTCATTACCCGTATTGGGTAGACAGGTTTTTTTTCAGTACTGGTTATTTTTATTGCTGCTATCTATTACTATAGATCGATAAACGAGCCCTTCGTGTACAAGCCCGTCTCGCACTTGGCTGGTATTTTATTTTTTATCTTTGATACCTACTACTAGTGCAAGAACTGATGTTGATATACATATATTGATTGAGTCTCACGTAGATAGAGATTCGTTGATATTATATTTAAAAAATATTACATACATTATATTATATTATTAAAGTTAATATATAGATTTTAAGCTACATGAAGATCCATTCAGATCGTCAAAGTTACAGATCATTTTCTGTTGCGAATTTGGATTTTTTGGCGCACAACACCTATGAACGACTAGATAATATTCAAATATTTAATGAAAACATATCATACAAAGAAATCGAGTTAATTAATTACAAAACACTGGCCAGTAGATGACATAAAATTCAACCGAAACAATTAAAAATCGAACTTGCGTTCCGTTTTCAAATTCCTATCAACGATTGGCCGAACAGTGATTCTCGGGGTTGTAATGGGTTATATTATATGGAACGAGCTTTTTTACAACAACTAAACCGATGGTGCGCCAGAACTGGTTTCGATTCCTTTTACGTCCGTTTCATTTTTATTGTGTTTAGTTCGGGTTTTATTTCATATTACTTATTATATTACGACACGTTTTTTCAAGCTTTTTATTTTATTTGTTGAGTATTTCTCATGTTTTATATCCTGAGCGCGCACCAAAAAGAAGAGCGCCATGGCACTTACGGTGGAAACGACTCAACTTTACACGGCCGGAGGAACAAAAACTAAGGTTACAGGATTTTAAATTACACCTATGTAGTTCATTCCCGTGCAAGGTTATAGAAACAATAAGTCATAAAAGAAATGTTCCCAGCGAAGGAGTGGTCGTAATGAGTTCCCCAATACGCAGCCTCTCGACCTAATGGACCTGACCGAGGTCGAGTAGAAAGAAAAAATATATATATTTAAAAGCTATGGCAGTCCGCCGTAAAATTAAAAAGACAAATTATTGGACGTCTTCGTGGAAGCCAGCCTTTGTTATCTCACAAGTGTTTTTCAAGAGTTCTGTTTATCTTCCACCCCGCTCACTCTCACAAAAACCACATCGATTCATCTCCGTTCGTCTTGTTAGTACGAAGGGCGTTTTAACAGGGCGTAACAGACGCTTCCACCGTTACGTAATTCTGACACTTTCAGCTTTCATAACAAGGTCCTTTATTGTATAAATACAATTCGGTGTACAGTTTATCGAAACGAATCCTTTAAGGGCGTAACTGTTACTCCACGTATAGCGTGATATCGATTTATGGTGCACGGAATAAGCGCTCATTTGGCATAATTGGCGCCTGTTCGATACCTTGTTCGTTTCGACACGGTTAATTTTTTTCCGTGGTTCGACAAGCCATCGTGGAAACGAGTATGGATCAAATTGCGTTATGGTTAAGGTTTATTTCAAATCGGGAAGTTAAACTTGAATTTTAGGAGCATTAACATAATGATCATCGTTCGTGTTTGATGGAGCAGGTGTTGTGTATATCGGTTTATTCTCAGTTTTTATTATAAAATCTCGTTTATATTACAAAAAACCAATCGTATCTCGTAAGTTTATGAGAATACGTATGAGGTTCGTATCGAGATTGTTAATTAATACTGGAATCTGAGTTTTGAATTTTCAAGTTTCTGTTTTATCAGAATGTGTTTGTTGCCTTGGTGTTGAACACGTTTGATACGGTGTTATTCACAGCTAAGGTGCCGGTTAAGGTTACGGGGTTTTCAGCAAAAGGATTTATAGCTGCGATATAATTTATGAATGTAATCATGTTGTAGTTCATTACCAATTGCTCTTACCAGTCCGAAGTGATCGGTGAGTATAGACCAGTCAAATATTATTTATTACTTTCGGAGGGTACGAGCACTGGTCCTGCCTCGTTAATCTAGCGGTGTTCATCCGCAAATAATGATATCTTGGATTCTATTCCAGGTGGGAACATAATCACCCAGTAGGAGTCTGTGACTGTGCCTCGGAAAGCATGAAGATCTGGTTATTCTCCAGACGTGTCGGCCCGTCCTATCCACGCCGTGAGAGAGTAGAGAGTGCACCTGTTGAAGCGTACACACTCTTGCACTATTTTACACGAAATTCGGTTCAGATGTTTATAAGATACAGATTATTTTTTGTTGGGAGTATAGGATTTGTGAAGTACCTTTTTTCAATTAATTTCTTAGAACAATAGACCAGTAATGATTGTTTCGGTGGAATTTTATATCATCTCTTGCCCAGTTTTTTTTTTACAATTGTCTGCCATAACTTAAATTGGACCAGGAGCACTTTAAGCAGTAGTCAGAGGGCAGAGGCTTACTGGGCGGCTCCAACAACTCTTGACACTAGTACAACCAATACTCACACGATTAAGTAATTGTAAATGGAATTATGAAAGCTTGGAGTATGATTGGGACAAAAATAACTTCTTATAAAAACAAATCAGTCAATCACATCAGCATCGGCTATATGTGAAAATGCCCGTATATCTTCTGGACAAGTATAAATTGCTTCGATCAATCTTCGTTGTCGAATCTTTATCCGCTGGTGAGAAGCACTGAGATGCAAACTATTCGAACTTTCACTAAAGAATTAATAAATAAATAAAATTCACATTTAAGCTCGGAAAAATTGACAACATCAAGAGTCGGAACGTTTAGTCCACAAATTATGACAATAACATAGAAATTGGAAACCCGCTGAGATTTTTGATGAACCGATTTTTTTATCAAATTATATACAAATGGAATTTGTTGGCAAATAACGTGAAAGTTCTGGTGTTCGGATGTTTGTTTTTCAATTACGCAAAAACGGATACTCAACGAATTTTGTTGAAATTTGGAATGGAGATCAGATATACCTTACCCTGAATTTACAGATAGGACACAATAAATTGGTAAATTGCGGGTAATATTGCGCAGTGCCGCTTTTGTATCATATTTATTATGAACCATTGGATTACGCCTGTCTGATATTTTGCTGCCTTATATTGTGGAGGTTTAGATGTTTGTTTGTCAATTACGCACTGACTAATCATAACAGCTATAAGAAGTCCACTGTATACTGACAAAAGCCTCCCCGAAGAATCATCTTGGAGGGATATGCCATAATAGCCACGCTTGGCAGTCGTGTTGGCGATCGCAGTATGATGGTCATAGTAGTCCCTTGCTCTGGTAGTTATTGTCCGGTTGACTTCTACGCTCCCCACGTGACGAGATGGGGAGATGATATTCTGATATTCATCGCCGTCACCACACAGCATACGCATTGACTACAATTGTTAAATTGCGGGTAACATGTTGGGGCGCAGCTTGATAATCATACAAATTCTACATAATCGTACATATATAGTGCTGGATCTCAGTAACATGGAGTGCAAAAATGGCCGCTGCGCCACATTATCATAATAAATTAATTGAATTCCAATTTATGCACAACAGAATGGGGCAGCTGGTAATGGCATGTGATTGTCAATAGCCATTAAATGCTAAGTGCGTCAGTCGCGTCAGCCTGTGTTAGTATTGTAAAAATTTATTTGATAACTAAAGATAAAATTTTAACTGTGTAATTGGTTTGATTTCATTTACTTTTGAGCCATCTTCATGGGCCATAAAACTTTGCACTTTGATTACATTAATTTCTTTTTTTATGCGTTTGACCCTTGAAGTACCTTGTGGCATAATATTCAAGATGTATGATAGATAGCTGTGCTTTGCTGGGTGGCTTACGGGAAAGAATATCGCCATCCCATTTCATCTCGTTGGTAAGTGCTCTCCGAGGCACGGGGGTTTAATACCGCCAACTCCCAGAAATATTTCTCTTTACAGAAAATCCCATACTAACTTTCGGCCCGACCCGGAATTTGAACCCAGGACCTCGTTCTGCGGTTGAGCACGCTACCGCTAAACCAACGAGGCAGTCAAAACATGTAACATACATTTTCAAATATCAATTTCTGTATGCCTGGAGCCTCTAGCCACCATATCTTCAAAAAAGTTTTTGAACATAAATTTAATAATCCTGGTAATCTGATTCTTTTAATGGAAAATAGGGGTAATTTGAATAAAAAATCACTTGTACAGTATATTAATCATTTAAATTGTTTAAATAATAGGTCTTTACCTATGAAATTGCCGTTTTGTATGAAAAAATTTAAACGAATTTTTTTCATGAATTTTTTTATTTGTATTAATCGAAGTAATCACCCATGCAATCAATGCATCTTTGCCATCGCAGTGGCAGTTTATTGATGCCCTTCTTAAAGAAATCAGCTGGACGGGAGGCAACAAATTCTTCAAAGGCATTTTGTACTGCCTCTCGGGTATTGAATTTTTTTCCCGCCAAGAAGTTATCCAAATTCTGGAAAAAGTAGTAGTCTGTAGGCGCAAGGTCTGGTGAGTAGGGCGGATGACGGAGAGCTTCCAACCCCAGTTCTTGCAACTTGGAGACCGTCTGCTGTGCAGTATGAGGTCACGCGTTGTCGTGCAGGAGCAGCGGAGACGAGCGATTGACCAATGCTGGTTGGAGATGCGCCAGCTTCTCCATCATTGTGCTCAGTTCTTCACAGTACACATCTGCAGTAATGCTCACCCCGTTTGGTAAGAAGCTGTGATGAATCACACCGGCGCTAGACCACCAAACAGTGACCATCACTTTTCTAGGGGTAAGTTTTCGTTTAGGGCATTGTTTAGGTGCTGAACCAGGATCCAACCAACTTGCTGAGCGCTTGCGGTTATCAAACAGAATCCATTTTTCATCGCAGGTAACAATGCGGTTCAAAATTCCTTCATTTGTGTGTCTGTTGAGCAGTGCAAGGCACGTCTCGACGCGTACTTCGCGCTGGCGATCATTGAGTTCGTGGGGCACCCATTTGTCAAGCTTTTTTACCTTGCCAATTTGACGCAAATGGACCAATATTGTTTTGACGCTAACGTCGAAAGCTGCTGCTAATTCAGCCGTAGATTGTGTATCATCAGCTTCCACAACCGCCTTTAATTCGTCATTGTCGACCAAAGTCTTCGGACGCCCGCGAGGTTCATTTTTCAGGTCGAAATTTCCAGAACGGAAGCGAGCAAACCAATAACAGGTGGTGCGTTGGTTTGTAGTGTTAGCTCCGTAAACGTCGTTGATGTTGCGTGCCGCTTGTGCCGCGTTGCTGCCACGACGGTACTCATATTCCATAATTACTCGAATTTTTAACGTATCCATGATGACGAAAAAGATTGAAATGCGATGAAAATGTAACACTAATCAATAAAGAAATGACTACTTTTGGAAAAAAGAATCCATGTTTTTAAAATAAAATTAATTTGAAATTAGAATTCTTAGCCAAACAAAAATTATTTTGATTTGAAATGGCCAGTACTGCAGAACGGCAATTTCATAGGTAAAGACCTAATATAAGTAAAGTTGTTATATTCTCATTTCCCTATAGTGCTAGTTTGTCACAGGAGGAAAATATGATTAGATATAACTTGAATCTAACTTTACACACATTATCAACCTATATGCAGGAGAAATTACATGTAATTGACATTAACACCTTTGTTAAGAAACCTTTTTACCTGACAAAAGATAACTATTGCTATCTTCCTAACTATTGTACAAGACAAATAGCTTCATCGCTATGTTATTTCTTTGACATTTCAGCCAGGAACTTGGCTAAACCTTTAGCTAGAAGCGAGATGTTTGGCCAAGTACTGAGTACTGAGCAATGTACCGTTGACATAAATAATTCCAGTTGTATGCCTACTGATGATGACAATTTGAATATAACCAATTCAAATGACATTTATATTCAAAATAATTTAAATTAAATAGTATGACAATAGAGGATTTCTCTTGCATAATACCAAATTCTGGTCATGGTTCTAATGTGAGTTTAAGTGGGAAGGCAGATCCACGTAATGTAATAAAAAAATTTGAAACCATCAAACATACATGATAAAGTCAATAAATATACTAAAAAAAATTGTATTAACCTGGTGCACCAAAATATTCAAGGTTTGATGGGAAAAGAGCTAGAATTGGAGCTGTTTTTGAATTGTAACAATATACACTCGCGAGCAACCAAATCGACTCAAGCCTAGACGGCGCACATATACATTGATTTTCCTAAAACGATAAATGGTAATTACAAAAGTGATATGTCATTCGAAAGCTGAAGAATTAGGCTTTCAATTAACATCAATACCTTAAAAAAAACTAAGCGCTGATTTATTGACACATTTTAATTGGCCGTCAGCGTAAATTACCTCTTTAGGAATCCACGACTTGCGCTACCTGCTCCCGCTATAAAACCCCCCACTTCCGGTTTATCTTATCAGTTGCTTGTTACAGGTTGACCGGTACACATCTCCGTAAATTGCATTCCTTGTTTTCGCTAACCCATGGATACCACACCAGAAGAAGCCGCTCAAGTTGTTGCCTTGTTGCAACAAGGGTTAAGTCAGCGAGCAATCGCTGCCCAGCTCCACTTGAGCCAGTCTTCTGTATCCCGAGTATACAGACGGTTCCAAGAGACTGGTGCCTTCAATCGGAGACCAAGAACGAGCCGCCACCGGTGCACTTCAGAGAGAGACGACCGCTTCATTGTCTCAACCTCGCTGCGCAATCGACACCTTACGGGCGTTGATGTGCAGCAAGAACTGAGACGTGTACGACAAGTGGCTGTCAGCGAGTGGACAGTGAGAAGACGCTTGAAGGAAGCCAACTTGACGCCAAAAAGACCTGCGACGGGCCCTAAGTTGACTGCAGGCCACCGACAAGCGCGCCTTCAATTTGCTCGAGAGCATCTCAATTGGAGCGTTGCGCAATGGCGATCGGTCCTGTTTACTGATGAGTGCAGAATGTGTCTGCATGGCAGTGACAGGAGAGGCCGAGTCTACAGGCGTCCGGGAGAACGATTTGCCCAATGTTGTTTCGCTGAAACAGTGGCATATGGCGGCGGTTCCTGCATGATGTGGGCTGGTATCTCTTTAGAGGGAAAAACCGAACTTGTTTTCGTGCCTGGGGGCGGCCGAGGAGGCGGGCTAACAGCTGATCGGTACATCACCGACATTCTACTGGATCATGTTGTGCCCTACGCAGGGTTTGTCGGTGAAGACTTCGTGTTAATGCACGACAATGCCCGCTGCCACACGGCACGAGTCACTCGACAGTTTCTGCAAGAGGTCGAATTACGCACGATGGACTGGCCTGCGCTCAGTCCTGACATGAATCCCATCGAGCACTTATGGGACGAGCTTAAAAGAAGAGTTCGGGCCAGAAATCCAGTCCCTTCAAGCGTAGACGAGCTAAAGACAGCATTATTAGAGGAGTGGGACGGCATTCCTCAAGAAAATGTCAAAAAATTGATAAGGTCCATGAAAAACAGACTGCGGGATGTAATTAGGGCTAGAGGGGGCAATACGAAATACTGATTTAAATAAAATAATTTTATTTTTAATTTTTTTTGTTTAATTTGTCAAATACGAGACACATACCCTTTTTCCTAAATTCCCGTTTTTCCTACTCTTGCATTCAGACATCATTTATTTCAAAAATGATGGATGGATTTCAATGATAATGATATCAAATTAAAGCTGACATCTTAAGCTTTCGAATGACATATCATTTTAATAATTTCCATTCATGATTTTAGTTGTATCAATGTATGTGTGCGCCGACAAGGCTTGAGTCGATTTGGTTGCTCGCGAGTGTAGATCAGATATTTTATGTTTAACGGAGCACTGGCTAAAACTCCATCAATTCATTTTCAGCTTCAATAATCACCAGGTTGTAAGCTCGTTCATCAGGGAAAAATATATTCATGGTGGCTCTCTAATTCTAATAAATAAGTTGTTAAAGTTTAAAGAAAGAAGTGATGTTGTGAGCCTCTCTGTTGAGCGAGTTGTAGAGATTTCATGTGTTGAGTTGGAGCAATTTATTGTTTTGAGTCTTTACAAACCTCCTTGTGCACCATTTGATACTTTTTCAGATATTATGGAGGATGCATTAAATAAATTATCTAACAGCCATAAAACAGTTATTATTTGTGGAGATTTTAATATAAATATTTTGGAGAAAAGCACAATAAGTTGCAATTTATTAAATTTGTTTAAATCCTATAATTTATATCACAATTTTACAGAACCAACTAGAGTAACTGCTACAAGTGCTACATGCATTGATAATATATTTAGCACTGTAAAACCTTTATTTAAATCAATAATCAATAAAATTCAGTCAGATCATTCAGGTCAGTTGGTAACTTATTCAAATGCTCCAAAAATTAAAAGAAAACTTATAAGCTATATTCCATTTAGTGAAAACCGCTTAGACAAATTTAAATGTAATATAGTAAAACAAATAGCATGGCTGCCCTATCATGATAATCCGGATCACTTGTACAACTCTTTATTCAATTTGATTAATGATGAGTTCTGCACAATGTTCACACCCAAACAACTGTCTGTAAGTGACCGTCTGGTATTCAGTGATTGGGCAACTCCAGGCATCTATAAAAGTCGGAATCGGTTGTATGAATTGTATGAAGAAAGATCCCATAATCATAATACAGAGTTTCAAGAATATGTGAAACAATATGCCAAAACATTTAGACGAGCCTGTACCGCTGCTAAATCTTTGCACATAAAAAATATACTTAAATCTTCTACAAATATAATCAAAACAACTTGGAAGATAATTAATGCTGAGACATGTAAAACAAAAATACGTAGTCGTGATTTTAACTTAGTAATAAACAACATAGATATTAAAGGCGATTTGGAGATTGCGACTGAGTTTGAAAAATATTTTTCGAATATTCCAGTCATACTTACTAACTCTCTTTCATGTTCTTCTACATCTGCTGAGCAGATACTCAAGCAAAGCGTAGGGTCGTGTGACACAGTTTTTGAATTTTCGGTGGTTAGCCCTAAAGATATTTTAAATGCTTTCAAGAGTATTAATATGAAAAACACAAAGGATCTGTGGGGTCTATCTGTTAAGACTGTTTCATCAATTATTACTATAATCGCCCCACACTTAGCTACTGTGTTCAATTGCTGTGTTGCATCAGGTGTATTTCCTGACTTGATGAAGTATAGTAAAATCATTCCTTTGTTTAAAGCTGGTGATACTTCAGACCCTTCAAATTTTCGACCTGTTTCCGTGCTGCCCACTCTTAGTAAAATATTTGAAAAGCTTATGCTTAGCCAGCTGCTCAGACACTTTAATATACATAATTTACTACACCGGAAACAGTTTGGATTCACAAAGGGTTGTTCAACCATAGATGCAGGGGTCAACTTATTAAAAAGTATATTCGCGGCGTGGGAAGACTCGCAAGATGCATTAGGTATCTTTTGCGATTTGTCCAAAGCGTTCGATTGCGTTCATCATGTTACTCTGGTCAGAAAATTACACCACTACGATATTAGGAACAAGGCTCTCGAACTTCTGACTTCTTACTTGGGCAATAGAATTCAGAAGGTCGAAATAAACGGTAAAATATCTCCGGGATCTCCAGTGGTAATGGGCGTCCCACAGGGGTCAATTCTGGGCCCATTTTTGTTTTTAATTTATATAAATGACTTACCTTACTACGTAAGGGATAAGCATGAGATTGTGTTGTTTGCAGATGATACTTCCCTGACGTTCAAAATAAACCGACAATTAAGCAATTTTGACGATGTTAATGATGCAATCTCTAAAGTTGTTCATTGGTTTAATGCCAATAATCTTGTGCTTAATGATAAGAAAACTAAAGTCATTAAATTCACTACACCGAATGTGAAACAGGCGACAGCCAATGTACAACTTAATGGAGCTAGGTTGGACCCTGTTGAATCAACTGTGTTCTTGGGTATCACTATTGACTCAAAGCTACAATGGAGCCCACAAATAGAAAAACTGTCCGGCAAATTGAGTTCTGCAGCATATGCAGTGAAAACTATTAGACGGCTGACTGATGTTGACACAGCTAGAATGGTTTATTTCAGTTATTTTCATAGTGTAATGTCCTATGGAATTCTTCTCTGGGGTAGCTCTGCTGACATTGACACCATATTTATATTGCAAAAAAGAGCTGTAAGAGCTATCTATAATCTTGGCCCGAGAGTGTCTCTAAGAGAAAAATTCAAAGAGGTAAACATTCTAACTGTACCATCTCAGTATATATATGAAAACTTGCTATATGTGCATAAAAATATCGATTCCTTCTGTAAAAGGAGCGATACACATAATGTAAATACTAGATATAAGAATAATCTCATACTGCATACTACCCGTCTCCACAAAATAAGTAACTCTTTTATGGGGCAATGTATAAGATTCTATAACAAACTTCCCAATGATATTAGAGAATTGTCTACGAATAAGTTTAAAAGAATTATTAAAGCCAAATTGTGTAGCAGGGCATATTACAAAATTTCTGATTATTTAAGTGATAAAAGTGCTTGGGATGGAGTTGTTCTGAGTCAACACACATGATTGCAATTTAAAAAAGGATTCCTACTGAGTTTTCTGGCAGTGTTTCTCAGTAGCTGCCACGTCATGCACTGCACGGTAGGGTAAAAAAATATGACGATTCCACATAAATGTAAAATTTTTACGGAATAAAGTTACTTTGACTTTGACTTTGACATAACTCGTAATTCAAAAATATCATAAAAACGTTATTCGATAACACTAATTAAAATTCTACAGATAACAAAATATTTCCCAACATGATCAACTCGAATGAACGGAACTCTTGTTTGCTATCTCCACAAAAAAACGTAAAACTTATGACATATTAAATGGAGACAGATCAATAGGTAACAAAGCGAGCCTGTGTAAAAAGAACGAATCTTATGAAAGCAGTTTCCATATTTATTTATCGGTAGTTATATTTTTTTGTTGTTGAGGGTAGATGGTAATTTATTGGAATTTTAACATCACACCCTTTTGATCAACTTCATTAATTAACAGTACTAACTAATGAAAATCAAGTCAGAAATACCCTTATTCGACGCGCTAGTATAAGAAAGCCCAGTTGTGGTTTCGAGCCCAGAAAGAATAACAGGACCACCCCATACCATCCCGTGGGTGTCGTAAAAGGCGACTAAGGATTGCACCAGACAATCGGGCAGCAGCGCCACCTGTGTACTAGCTACCACCTAACAGCAGTCGCCAACTCGCAATCCAAACGTGGTGACTACTGCAAACTCCTCCAAATGTTATAGAAACTTTTGGAGGAGGTCCAATAGTAGACGATATCAGGCTGATAACGTATATATAAGAAACTGTAATTGAAGTTCTACAGATAACAAAATATTTCCCAACATTAACTCAAATGAATGAAGTCTTTATTTGGTTTTCTATCTCCACATAAAAAAGTAATACTTATGAGACATTAAATAGCGAATGAGATCAATAGGTCACAAGGCAAGTTTGTCTAAAAAGAACGCCTCTTTTGAAAATAAGCCGCCTCCATACTTATTTATCTTTTATTTATTAATTTTTGTTTGTTATCGAGGGTAGATGATAATTAATTGTAATATCAATATCACACCCTTTTAATCAGTGTCATAAATTATCATTACTAAGGGTATGAAATTATCTGCGGTGTGGTGACGGCATAGAATATCATGATCGCGACGGACAACTATTTGAGTGACCCATGAATGGCCATAAATAGTTGTTCTGAGTCTGGATGTAATTTGTGTCCGTCTATGTTTGTAAAGTACCCCGCGACACAGGGGTTAGATGACCTAGTGCAAGAGTTGTATTTAAAAAAAAATTGGAAATCGGCATGAAGGTGCGTACTGTAAATGTACCACCGGGCACGTCGCATTAAAATGATTTCGTAGCTTATTGACTGGGTATAGAACATAATCTTACGAAATTATAGCATTGTAGTTCCATTGTGACATTATATCTTGAAGTAAGACATTCATGTGCACTACTGGATTTTTATTACGTGGCAATAAAATCTGGTACTAAAGAATTATTTTGATAATGTCACTCTTTACTTCGAATATGTTAATTAAATGTTTACCTCAACAATTCCTAGGCTAGCTTGTTTTACAGCATGTAATTAAGTATGTATTTACAAAAGAAAAGTATTATATGTAGTATATCTGCTATCTGGTTTCCATAATACAAGCTCTGCTTAGTTTGGGATCAGATGGCCGTGTGTAAATAATGTGCCAGGATACTATTTCTACTCACCAAAGTCAATAGAATAACGGCGATATTCTAAACTTCAATAAAACCCACCTCATAATTTCATCTCCAACTACAATTGCCTTACATTACCAACGTTATCTAAACGTTAGCCGTCCCATTATTAGATAAACGATGTTAGCCGAACGATTACACTGAAAAATTATGGAGACCTATTTATAGTTCGATCACATTAGCCGGACAGGTCTAGAATGGATGTGGCGGCTAACGAAGAAGCGGGCGATTAATCGAGCGCTTTCAATGAACTGCGCGATGAAAACGTACGTGCGAACTTTATGCGAGGTGTATTATAAATAGTGCAGAGAACTTCAGGACCTAAATTGAAACGAAGCAGTTCATAGATTGCAAAAAAGTTTCTCCAGGTTTCGCATACAACAAGCTTCATCTGATTGATATATTTGTTTTGGAAGGAAATCATAATACGATAGTGCCTTTAATTTGAGATGAGGGAATATTTACGAGAGGACGGGCAGCAGCTTCTTTCTGAGATCACCCTACTGCGATCGCCAACCCGTCCGCCAATCGTGGCGATTATGGCATATCCTCCCAAGATGATCCTTGGGGGAGGCTTTTGTCCAGCAGTGCATTTCTTACGGCTGTTATGATGATGATGATACGGAAGTTGTACGAGGTTGTTACAAGATGTGAATAATAGACTATTCGTCATCATGTCAGCCGAAAGTCGTCTGCAGCTGGGCAAGCCTCGCCCATAATGGGGGGATATGCCATAGTTGCCCCATTTGGCAGACGGGTTGACGATCGCAGTATGATGATAGGTCTTAAAGAGCTGCTGCTGAATATTCTGTGGTAGATGGTAGTTTTGGGATGACTTCTACGCTCCTCATGAGATGAGATTGGATGGTGATATTCGTCACTGACAGCCACACGACAAAGTACTATAATAAGTATTTACGAAACAGACTTTGTAACAACCAGGAAACCACTACCTTAGTCATTTCACGGTCTCTAAATATATCCATAAGCTAGATACTTAGGCATAGAGGGCTTCTCTATACATGTCTTATTTAGTAACTGAACTGAAACTGCTCAAAATAATTAACAAGAAGAAAACGATGATAAAACCGGCTTAGTACACAAAAACTCTATCATGACGGGTTTAATAAGCTTGACAAATTTAAATTAGCAAAGCAATGGATTACGAGATATTTTGATCAGAAGTCATATTAATTACTTGATTCAAAATAACCTTGACAAAGCAAAGAAACAGGCAAGGGATTCTATTTTCAAAATAAATAGCGATTAATCGCCGTCTTTGACGCTTAATCGCTTGGTCCGAGCAAGTCCTAATGTAATACTATTATTTAAATTTAGAATTTAAAAAATGGTCTAAAACTGTATTATGTTATACTTAGCTGGTGTAATTTCTTTGTGAGATATTCCAGTCCATAAAAGTTTTATTTTACGACGGTATTTAAGTTATGTTGATGATGCCACATTTTATTTAATAATTGCCGGTAATTATCTGGATAATAAGTATACCTACAGTCAAGTAAAAATGTCTACTTATAAACGTAAAACTCGACGCAAAGAATCATTCCATTTCTAAACCACGAGATGTAATACTAATAACAACTGAAATAAATCATCCATTTTACGTTGAACTGTGTTAGTAAACAGAAGTACCCTTTCGAGTAGTAAAATTACAAGGGGGACGGGGGGCATGAGAGATCCTATTATCTGGCTGGTCCGATCCCGCAGTATGATATTCGAGAAACAAACAAAAGAAGACAGATAACATTTGTTCGAGACCATGAGTCAACGGGTCGGGTCGGCTGTTTACACGGCGGGAAATGATTTCATGTTCGAAATTTGAAATTGTTTCGAACAAATCATTTTGAATACAGAATTGTTCGTCGCGTTCCGTAGCGGATAGCACAAAAAATACAACAGTTTTTGTGCGAATCGGAAATAAAACGTGTTTTTCATTTGTGCCTACAGTTTTTTGTTTAAACCACAATCAAATCATCGATTCGTAGACGTCAATAGACGTTAAATAGTAATTGGTTGTCATTAGATATCCCCACCTGCTTTACAAATTCAAGACACCTTACGAATATCAAACCTACTTTTGAACACGTATTCGAACTATTTTTATTAATTCCTATGTTATCTTATTTATCTGCAGTTAAGAAACTCGTAATTACGTTTATCATCACCCAAAATTTACTTCATTTATAATACCGGGACATTTCGTAACACCGCCATCTTGGATTTCCTGAGACAACTAGGAATGATAACGGCTCTCATATAAATCCGACTGTTAGTTCTGACGACACCCGAAACGTGTAAAGCTTGAAGATTACTCACGGGAGCTAATATTTGAGGAATGCTTGGCCTCCGAGCCTCGGTAACGTATTTAGATAAAACTTTTGTTTTGTCACGTCGAATGGAAAATACTCAGTGTTACTCTCAAAAGAATGCTACAAGAATGAAGGAAAATAAAACTTTTGAATCCAATTTATTATTGTAATGGTTTAAAATTTACCAATTTGAATAAGCTAAATACCGTGCAAGTATTAATTAATTTAATATCGAATCGAATTAAATCAATCGATTCGTTACGATATCGATAATGGATCTATCAAATCGCTGGTCTAGACCTGTCTTCTTTATGGGGATTTTCCAATCAGGTGTCTTGGAGTTAACCTGTAGTCATTTCTTCAATCTGACTGATGTTAACGTAGTAAGTTAATATCTTGAATGCCCCCGACTATAGGCATTAGTCTCACCCTCATCCCCCCTAAGACATTTCTTGTAAACGAGGGACCACGATTGCCAAGCCAAGTATCAATTCTTGGAGCCTCTACAATGTGGTACACATTGAAGAGGCTCCAAATATTTATACTTAAGCACGTTCCAGGTAAAGACTGAACACCCTTAAATGTCGCGTTAAGAGAATGTAGGACAGTTGGAAGAACGAAGAATATTCCTCTTACCACCACAGCATTATTAAACATACAAATATATTGAAGTAGGTATGGCAACATCATCTGAAAGCACGGATGGTTTGCCTAGGTACATAAAAGGTAGCATATTCTGTTGGCCCTGGATCTATATCACTAGCAGCTAAATCGGTTTAATAATAGGTCTTTACCTATGAAATTGCCGTTTTGTATGAAAAAATTTAAACGAATTTTTTTCATGAATTTTTTTATTTGTATTAATCGAAGTAATCACCCATGCAATCAATGCATCTTTGCCATCGCAGTGGCAGTTTATTGATGCCCTTCTTAAAGAAATCAGCTGGACGGGAGGCAACAAATTCTTCAAAGGCATTTTGTACTGCCTCTCGGGTATTGAATTTTTTTCCCGCCAAGAAGTTATCCAAATTCTGGAAAAAGTAGTAGTCTGTAGGCGCAAGGTCTGGTGAGTAGGGCGGATGACGGAGAGCTTCCAACCCCAGTTCTTGCAACTTGGAGACCGTCTGCTGTGCAGTATGAGGTCGCGCGTTGTCGTGCAGGAGCAGCGGAGACGAGCGATTGACCAATGCTGGTTGGAGATGCGCCAGCTTCTCCATCATTGTGCTCAGTTCTTCACAGTACACATCTGCAGTAATGCTCACCCCGTTTGGTAAGAAGCTGTGATGAATCACACCGGCGCTAGACCACCAAACAGTGACCATCACTTTTCTAGGGGTAAGTTTTCGTTTAGGGCATTGTTTAGGTGCTGAACCAGGATCCAACCAACTTGCTGAGCGCTTGCGGTTATCAAACAGAATCCATTTTTCATCGCAGGTAACAATGCGGTTCAAAATTCCTTCATTTGTGTGTCTGTTGAGCAGTGCAAGGCACGTCTCGACGCGTACTTCGCGCTGGCGATCATTGAGTTCGTGGGGCACCCATTTGTCAAGCTTTTTTACCTTGCCAATTTGACGCAAATGGACCAATATTGTTTTGACGCTAACGTCGAAAGCTGCTGCTAATTCAGCCGTAGATTGTGTATCATCAGCTTCCACAACCGCCTTTAATTCGTCATTGTCGACCAAAGTCTTCGGACGACCGCGAGGTTCATTTTTCAGGTCGAAATTTCCAGAACGGAAGCGAGCAAACCAATAACAGGTGGTGCGTTGGTTTGTAGTGTTAGCTCCGTAAACGTCGTTGATGTTGCGTGCCGCTTGTGCCGCGTTGCTGCCACGACGGTACTCATATTCCATAATTACTCGAATTTTTAACGTATCCATGATGACGAAAAAGATTGAAATGCGATGAAAATGTAACACTAATCAATAAAGAAATGACTACTTTTGGAAAAAAGAATCCATGTTTTTAAAATAAAATTAATTTGAAATTAGAATTCTTAGCCAAACAAAAATTATTTTGATTTGAAATGGCCAGTACTGCAGAACGGCAATTTCATAGGTAAAGACCTAATATTTTGTCGATCTACACATAGAAATGTATTGGAGTAGGTATGGATTATATCCCTTCAATCAAAATTACTAGGTCTGTGAATCCTTGAATTCTAAAATAGAGAAAGCTGTCTATGCCAGTTCCTTCCGTCTCGCAGACATAAATCAAAATTGATTTACGCCAAGTTTTAGTAAGCGCGATGATACGAGCTGTAAACACGAGGTTTTTGCTATACAAACTGCGAGAATAATATTGTCGATCACCTTTGACATGTTCAAGATATCTAGTTATTTCGGAAAAGTTTCGGTTTGTAAAGAAGAATGGGAGAATTTCAATCTTATCTTTACATCGAACTACAGAAATATCCTCAATTAGATATTTTCAAGGTGCACTTATATCAGGATGCTTATATATTAGGGCTTGTTGCATACTAACAGAAAAATACTGTTTATGAAATATGCTCATCAATTCTGTATATCTTATATGTAGGTCTTCTTCTTTCAAAAAGCATAACAAGCAAATAGTGGTTCCGCATAAAAATCTTTTGGAAACCTATTAAATTTCTTGTAATTGTGTCCCATTACAGAACCCGTTTTTATGATCTCCGATCTTCCAAAGCCATAAAATTAACTATAAAAAATCCCCATGAATAATTCACCATTATTCTATGTTCCACGTTTTCAGAAGTCCAACACTATCAGATCTTAAATTAGCTGTCAAATAAATTTCAGATTACGGCAACTAACTAATTAAACAGTTTTAGTTTTCATTGTAAAATAAACAGTAATTGGTGTGGGCATTTAAAAAATCCCTACAGCGTTCGTCAACTGCGCATGGGCAGGGCAATTAAACATCCCAAAATAACTATAGTACGCATAATTGACTAGCGCGGGCGATTTATGTGAGCGTAAAGTAACACTGGTTGGATGGTTATTTTGATGGATCAGGGCCGCTTCAGAAAAATATGTCGTCAATGTTACATCGTGGATTCGCATTCCCTATAAAATCAGAAATTGTCTCTTACCCATTCACCGTATTATATGTCATATGTCTCGAAAGTTGTATACACTTTGTTTAAATCAGGGTTGACCGTGGCTTAGGTTATCGAATAGCCCTGTTAACAATAGCTTATTATACTAATTCAGTGGGAAATAAGGACAGAAGATATACACGAATATATACGGATTGGAAGAATACTGCGAAAGCTTTCAATCCTACCAAGTGAAACTTGGAATATCAATTTTTGTAATTTATTTCTTCGCGTGGACAGTGGTTCCAAACCATGCATAGATTAGCATAATTAACAGTTATTGACAGAGTTAAATGAGAAATAAGGACTAAGAAACTTTTCTGGTTCTAATAGATCTAGCTAAAGAGTACAATGTCTACAAATAAATTTGTAGAAAGGAGAATGACTCATATAAATAACGGTGTCAACATCAAAGACCTTATGAACACTTTAAATTAACCAAATTTGTGCCCAAACACGGTCCGGATATGTCCAAATTCAGTTCACAAGCTCCAACGAACCGGCTAATGCTCCCGCACGATATAAAGATAAGGGACTTGGCCACACATTACTGGCAACGTCTAGTATTTCGAGCAATGATGCATTAGAATACTTGGACGAAGTATGATAGTCATCAGACATCGGACAAATTATGTCTTGGACAGGTCTTTAAGTGTAAGCTCTGATATTAAGCCGGCGCTGTTAAGTTCATGTAATGAATATGGCAAGATTGCAATCATAGTTGGAATATCTCAATTTTTACTTCATTGGTGGCATCCTTGATGAGAATTTACGCATAGGAAGGGAAAATGTGGGAATAGAAATAGTAGGTGAAATTTCCGAACACAATTTGCATGATTTTTCTGCAAAGTTTCAGAAGAGACAATTCAAGAATTAGAATACCTAGGATCTATGTCATTATTGCTAACGAGAGGATTGAGTATGCGACTCCTTCTCTTGTTCTCTCTCTCACTCTAAACTCAATCTAGGGAAGTAGTCTCAACAACATAGAATTGTTAACACAGCCCTATTCGACCCCAAACAATTGCACCAACCGAAGTCATCCATATGGGTACACGTGGAACATTAAATAGGATGTACTATTTTACTGCTTTTTTACTTTTCCAAGCGGGAGTCGCGACTGTAAAACCAAATATGGATGTACTAAAATGACTTTCATGACTACCTTAAATAGAATTCTAGTGTTATTAGCTCAAATTACGCTTATCTGAGACTGGATCTCGCTGCAGATTAGAAAGCGAACTTTGACTTTTTAAAGTTAAGTTTGTTGTGGTTTCGTGCAAAAAAAATCGTGTTTTTTTAGTGATGAACACGAATAAGGTGGGAGGTTTAGGGACGTTTGTAGTATCTGGATCAGATTACTTTAAAATGTAACTTAGTCATTTTTTAATTTGTATGGTATAAAAATAATTTGCAAAATACAGAAAAGACTAACTTAATTTTAAAAAGTGTTTGTAAGTCACAACATATTGTTAAATAATTTTAAAACATGTATTATTTTCATTTTGTAATATTCTGCTTTATCAAAACTTGATTGTGTATAAATTTTTTACATTTCCATCAAGAGTTATAATTAACTTGTAATACATACATTGTTAAAATATATCTTAATTACACAAACTATTATGTTTTCTAGCAAACAAACGTATAAAACACAAATTTCCTAAAAAAATACACATGCGTATAACAATAAATACACATTTATCTACAAAACTTCGTATTTTCATGTTAATCTCGATCGTAACACATCAAATCGATTGTAAAACTAGATTAATAGTTTAGTTTGTGTACATTATCCAATGTTTTTCAGGAATTAAGTCGAGGGCTTGATTAACTGACGGGGAATCGATTTTTACGTCTTAATCCAACTAGTGTTGGAGCAAATTTGTTGTTTTTGGACGGTTAATTGTCTATGCCTCGTTCTAAACGTTTTATTTTGTAGAAATAAAGCCAACTGTTTAACAATTCTATTTTGTTCGGTGGCCCAATTTTTGATAACTAACATTCTTTTACGAGTATTAAAACGAAATTGACGCCTTCTCTATTTTAGTTTTAAGTGAATTAATTAAAAAAATCTACAGTATAATTGGTCCGTATTGTAACTGCAACAAAGAATCCGTAAGGGTCACCACCCTTACGGATTCTTTGTTGATAAACGTCTCCTGAATAGATTAGTAGCAAGTCACTGATAGCCAGATCTATTGATGGGTGCCCTCTAAAATGGATGAATTATAGAGAAACTCCGTACTTCAGAGAGCAATTTAAGCTTAAGCTCTATAGCTTAACGTAGGACAACTGTCGATAGGTCATCTCAGGTTCTATGTGACAGAAAGAACTACTATGACACTAGGTACTAATACGCTCCTGCTAAAACCAATTCACAGGCTTTTTCCTATCGGTAACCTAGTAACATAGTTTTATTGCCAAAATGATTCAATTATGAAAAAAAGCGATGGATTTTGTATCAAAATACTTCACATTCATAACTAAAAGCCATGGTAAGGGAATTGTTTCAGCCCATAACTATGTTAATATCGGCTTGGGATCGGGAAAATTCCGAATATTTGCGCATTATACAAGAATTCCTTCATCATACAATCTCGATAACGGTAGTTTCAAAGCTTAGGCGAGTTACTATTTATAAAAGAACAATGTCTGAGCTTCATTAGACAATATAAAACATCTTTTAGAGAACAATAAAAGAGATTTTACGGGTTACTAAAACAATGTACCGAATTTTACGACGACCGTCGAACAAAGAACGGTTAAAAATAACTAAATAATGATTATAGACAGTTTTGAAAGAAAACACTATGATTTCAGTTTGGCTAGTAAATGCCAGTTCTTTTAATCGTTATTATTTTCGTATTAACGATGGTGGATAAACATTAAATAGGATCAAAGCGGTGTCGAGGCTAGATTAGCCTGGTTTAGCAGACGAAGGAGCGCCCACTGCCAACGCACTTTACTTGCGCACGACCTTATTTTCAGAAACTTCAATATTAACTATAGACATTTTAGAAAGGGCTCCCGTAGCTAATATCCTGGGACATTATTTACACACGGCTATCTGATCCCAAACTAAGCAGAGCTTGTACTATGGTAACTAGATAAACTATTTGTGTTCATGAACACAACAAAAAATAAATAAGTATTTCTATCCGTTGTCTAGTATCCATAGTACAAACTTTGATTAGTTTAGGATCGAACTTTGATTAGTTTAGGATCGACGGCGTTGTGATATGTCCCGGATATTTATATTACAAAAAAACTGGGAGTCACCATTAGCCTGCCATTTATCCTTTTGGTCCTTCCAAAAGGGTAAATCGCTGGTTAATCGTGACTCCAAGTTTTTACGAAGAAACCCTACTGACGAGACTTTCTCCGTCTTTACGTATACTTGTCAATAAGAAAACAATACTGTCTAATAGACACTTCTTTCTCCAAAAATTAACTGAATGATTTTATTTATTTAGTTTATGCAATGGCTATGAAACTTGATAGAACATAAACACAAAAAAATATGAGACCGCCAGTAGGCATATCCTCTCCTTTATTCACTAGAAGAAAAAATTAAAAAGTCGTCTAAATCATACTGCAGCCATTTCTATCACATGGATTTGAGGAAATAATATTGAAAGAACTGAAATAAAATTATTTTTAAGTTATTTAAGCGAATTTTAATTAGTATTAGTTCAGTATACACAACTAATAGCTGGTTTGGAGCTTTATTGGGGACCAAATTATGGTTAAACCTCCGTATCAACTTGGTCAAAGCTAGTGGAAATAGTATTTGACCATAGCTGATATTTTCGTAATAGGATCATCGGATTCCATGTTAACGTTAAATTATCGATAACAGTTAAAGACTACATTAACTAATTTTATACAGTATACTCAGTGCAAAACGGAATCCTATTGCTGTAGCTCTTCTTTTTGTCTGTCAGTCTGTCCGTTTGTAAACCGAATGAGTTTTGTGTAGATGAGGAGTTTCAAAACCACATAATAATATAATATCCTGAGACATTATTCACACACGGCCGTCTGATCCAAAATTGAGCAGAGTTTGTACTATGGAAACCATATACTTTTATTTTGTGAATATTAAAACCCTATATTAGATGTTAAATCAAATAAATAACGTTCAGGATCTGGTAAGTATGGACTTCTCAAAAATGATTAATACAAAAAGGCGTCAAAATTAATCTGATTTTAACGTGAGGAAGCACTTTTAAAATTAATATATTAATATTAAGATAGTTGATTAGAAGTATAGTGCTTATTACTACCCAAAACTGACAAAAATATATTAGATTAAGGTAATTTTTCAGTGGAAAAAGGGAAGAATTTAGATTAAAATAATTAGCATGAACATAAAAAATAACAATTAGCAAGATCTGCAACGTTTGCAAAGTCAGTTATACAAACTTTGTTCAGAGAAAGCTAAGAAACCTTGGTCAGGTTAGACACGATGGTAGAAACCCCCCATCAGCGGCCCGATTCGTTAATTTGCTGATTACCTAGGTAATATACACAAACACGGGTTACTAACATTAACAGTTGCATATACAGGTACACTGTAGCAACAGAAAGCTGTCAACAGCATGCGTAATACAACCAAATGTGCCGTGCAAAATCGTGTTCAAACAGAAATAGAATATTAACTCAACCGTCAAAGGACTAAACCTATTTTGGGAGTTCTATCGATCTAAGTCATCAGGAAACTAAAAATAAGTTTGAATAACTTATGTCTCTGCTTGCAATTAACTATTCTTAGATTCAACTAATCATAGAACTATACTTTAGTGACGGGTGAATTTCATGTGCAAGCCGATAATAAGCGACTTGATACTTTAGTTAAATTTTATTGACTTGTGATCTTAGCAAATACCATGACAATGCGATCATGTGTTATGGGTGCGTCACCATTATAGAATTGCATTTTTTGGCCGAGCTTATAATAAATATAATATGTGAATATAGAAAGAGAAGGGACGCTTGTACAAAAAAAATCCTTACTCAATTTTTAATTGCAGATATAAATAGCTACAACCAAAAACTGTAGAAATATTTTTTTTATGTTTAGTACAACTGTGGAATCTTGAGAGTTCAATTACACCGTTGTGAGACAACGAGCACGTAAACCCAACGCGTCTTGCGTCTTGTGCCTGAACAGTAACTAGTCGGGCCAGCTTGCCCGTCCCATCGGATTATTCAGCTAGGACATTCAATAATATTCCAGGAACTTGTACGTAAAAGGCAACCCGAAAATATTATAATAGTTATTTATTATATTTTTATACTAACCCTGTGCCACTGAATAATATATATATCGAGATAAAAGTGTTACTATCAACTTACGGTTGATGGATATCGACTATCAATATATTAACATCGGACCCATTATCCCCAATAATCCAAGCAAGGCTGACAACCGTGTTCAGATAACGTGACAGCCCAAACATTTGTGGGCGCCACAGATAAGAAAATGTCCACACGTCCAAACATAGAACACGCAGCGAGACAATCGCAGCTACTGTAATATTTTATTCTGTGGTCTTTGTTCAGGGTTGTAACAGCGCAGCTGATAGCGTATCAGCGATATTGGGCAGTACATTATTGATTCGTTGATAACGATGGTTACTTTCTAAGCGGAGATTTTTATTTGAATATTATTATGTTCCATTTTTATATTTTACAACGTCTATAAATGGACATGTTTAATCTAATCTGTAGCAAAGTATCATAGTTCATCGGACTCTTCTATCATTTATGCAAGCTGCATTGCTAAGGGCCCTTTACACAGGGGTGCAACTATGTATTCGCTTACTGTATATTCGCTTTTTTGATTCATTTATTTCTTCATTATAGGTGTTGGCAAGGTTGGCAAGAGTAAATGAATTCCTTTCTTACTTTACTTAAAAGTATTTCTTCTCTGTCCAAAAGTTGCGCTTGACAACTTTTGGACAGAGAGTTCTTCAGAATTTAGAAGTTCTATAATTATTAACACGAGGTTCACCAGACAAAAGACGCAAGCGTGGGCTCGAGCCGTCTAGTAATATCAAACTACAAACTAAGTACCCGCTTTGGGGCACTTCATTTGGGGTTCGAACGTCAACATCACTGCCCATTCGATACGTAAGAAAGTACCCAGGTAATAATATATGTTGGAGTTACTATAGCTAAAGCCTACGGAGTAGTATTCGACTCAAATAGTTACAGTCACATCATGTCGCTTATGGGTATAAGTTTGTGAGTTGTGTGGCTTTGTAATAATAAGTCATAAGTCCCCGCAGACCTCACAGCACCATCATTACCATATTACATACAGCATGCATACATACAGCAGACGGAAACACGGCAAACTCGTAAACGGCAACAAATGGTTGGACAGAACTCGCTTAGCTAATTCATTTGCGAACCTGATGTATGGAACGGATGTAGGGGAATCTAGATGTGTTAAAGAATATTTTTACCGCGTCCAATTAACTTCAGAAGGTTAAAAAAACGCGTGTCAAGGACATAGTACCTAAAATAACGTATATGAAACAAAATATACGAAACTGAAAAATAAATTCAATAATAAAATAAAGGCTACAAATTTTATTAATTTCCCTTCGTTATTAGCCAATTGCGGCGATTTTATAGGTCATATATAAGCGTTATAAATCAATCATTTAATTTATTCAACATTCAAGTGATAATATTCAAGATTGTTTGTACATGACAGAATAAAAAAAGTTGAATCCCATTTTAGTTCAGCCTATCTAGGTACTCGGTAGATACATATGTATATATAGTCAAAATTGTCATGTGTCCTATGAATAGATGGAGTCCTCTCTAGAGGCTCACCTCTATAAAATTTATAGATTTTTACAGCACAATGTGATAAAACGCTTTCTGGTAGAGCCGATTTTTTTAAGCCGCAACTTATTTGCTAACCAAGCTTCTACTCAATTTCGTAATTATTATTTTGCTATAATCTGTCAAACGCCCCAAATATATTACAAGCACTTCGTTGAAAAGAGGTTATATCTTAGATACAAGCACTTCGTTGAAAAGAGGTTATATCTTAGATTTCATAGAATTTAGAGCTAAACCCAGAGTTAAGAGAACTTACGCTTTGTTCGACTAGAAGAGACAAGTACTATATAATTACGGAGACACGTAGTCTTCTACAAATGGCGTAACACAAGTGTCACAAGAATATAAATTAAAACACCATCAACTTAACATTGTAAAGGCAGATCGCTAAGTTATGTTACAAATGGAACAATTCAATTTAAACGATCTTTCAAAGAAAAACTATGTAACATAAGTAGTTTTTTCCGTGTGAGAACTGGATGGAATTAAGTCGCCACCACATAGGGGGAAACGATTGATGTCACAGTATAAAGAAGATTGTAAAAATGTAGATACGTAGTAAAAGTGAATAAGAAAAAACCGACACGCTAGGTGATAGGATCTTGTGGTCAGCCTGGCAAGTCTATACAGTCTTCAATAACAACAAGTTTATAGGGAAAGAAAACTCGCATGACAAGTGCGGTGACTATGGCAAACCCCTCTAAATGGCAGCGTTACAGAAACCTTTGGGGCGGCCTATGTCTACGACTAGATCAGACTAGAGACTCAATTTCATCAAATTTTTTTATACTTGTTCCTCTCACTGCACCCCCTGTAAGCAAGGATTATCAGTGGCACTCATTAAGAAGGATACTGGTGAAAGCGGTGACACCAAGGCACGTTTCGGGGAATGGTTAGGACAGTCTGATTCAGCAATGAGTATTTTACACAAGTGTCTCCACTTCCCTCCAGAGCAAAGAGGGAAACAGAGTGATAATACTAACACACAGGAACCACAAACTAAGTTAATATGCTGTCCTAATAACTGTCTTTTGGTCCTGAGTCTGGAAAGAAAAGTAGTATATGTAGTATATCAGTTATCTGGTTTCCATAGTACAAGTTCTGCATAGTTTAATAATAATAATATAATAATATCTGGGGACAATGTCACTCAGATCATCCTAGCCCCAAACTAAGCAAAGCTTGTACTATGGGTACCAGGCGACGATATACGTACTTATATAGATAGATAAATACTTAAATACATAGAAAACATCCATGACTCAGAAACAAATATTCGTAGTTTGGGATCAGATGACCGTGTGTGAATAATGTGTCAGGATATATTGTGTTCTTATGGGGAATACAGCAGCCAGAATACATAGGGGAAGGAAGTTAAGACAGTGACACGTGAATTATGCCCCCAGTATTTATGCTAGTTTGTCGACTTACCCTTGCAAAGCTATGCAGGCCAATGCAACAGCCCACGTAATAATCATTATACAAACACCTATCATCGACTCGTAATTAGGAAGTGAGCTCCCACGCCGTTCGATTATGCTTGTGAAATTAATAACAGGTAAAGCCTGGTTTACAAGACGTTTAGTACAGGCAGACTTGTCAATAATGGAGCAGAAAATGTTAGTTAGTTATATTTGCTAGATCTTCTCGGAATTAACTACATTATTATATATTCATTCAAGTGAAGATGGGAGACTCTGCGTCGAAATTGAAGACGACTACATTTCCTTAGGATAGACCATCCAACTAGGTAGGCCCAACATCGAGGAAGATTTTAATCGTAGGTTCTAACTCGGCTGGCATAGTTCGGGAAGCTACGTAATATTTTGCTAGACCTGTGTATGTTGCCAATGATGAATTATGGAACAGAGACGTGGTTGCTTACTATGAGACTACCAAAAAGGTCAAGGTCACCCAAAAAGCAATGAAGAGCTGTGTGAGACGATATTTGGAGTATTCCTGTGTCGTGGAATCAGAACCGTTGAAATTCGTAGGCGAACCAAAATTCCGAGAAGAGAAGACCGCCATTGGAGCAGAAAGGTTCTCGAGTGCCGACCACAAACCGGAAGATGCAGCACGGGCCCTATAAGGTGGACCGACGATCTTGCAAGGGTCACGGGTAGCCGCTGGCAGCACAAGACCGGCCATTGTGGAGATCCTTGGGGAGGGCCTTTGGCTCTGAAGATGATGATATATTTATTTCATCCTTATACAGTCCACACGCTCGTCCAAAACGTACATATATTATAAGTATGAGAATAATCCAGAATTTTCAAAAATTATTAATAGTAGAAGAAATCCTGAAAACTGACTCGTCTGACACCCAGTCTCACCTTGCAAGTCTAAATTCAATCTTGATCAAGTCTAGTCAGGCGCCACGTTAGGCCTTTATACCACAACCGGTTATCAGTAGTAGACTAACAGGGCTTGGTTAATAAACTGCATAGCATAGACACTTTTTGTTGATTCTTGTACGAAAAGGTTGGTGTTAAGTAAGCTGTTAGTTAACTCAGCTTACATGGATAAAAATGCATGATTTATATAAAATTATCAATTGTAAAGTTTCTATTTTTTTAAAGTCATCCCAAAGATCTCTTTGGGATGACTTGGGAAACCTACCAAGTAGATATTTGCTAAAGAAAAGGCTAAAGTGTCTCCCTGCGGGAAGGTTTTTCCAGCAGTGGTCATTGTTTCGAAGACATAATGATAATTGTTTTAATAAAGAACTTCGTAGTCGTAGTAAAAGATTATCATTGCGACTATACGTACTGTATGTTTTATTTTTTATATGTTACCATAGAAGCAAATGAACCGATTTCGACAATTTTCTCTTATTCGTTTTGATTGTGAAAGATTTTCTCATACTTTGTGTATATAGATTTTTGCATCGGTTCAACGTTTTCAAAAACAGCAGGTATGAAAACCCAAAACACTAATTATCAAATTCATCGCACCCTCTACCAAACTAGGGTATGCTTTCTGCCGTAAAGCAACGAACGATAAATAAATATCGCACAGCATCCTCTAGCCAAAACTAAGCAAAGCTTGTAGTATGAATACTAGACAACGAATAGAAATACTTATGTTCTGTTTCTTTTTGTAGATATATTCATACTATACACAGAAGGCTCCCAAGCAAAGCAAATAGACATGTTAATGACCACAAATATTTGACTTGTGGGAGGATCGAACCCGCAACCTTTGGGTTAGAAGGCAGGTTCACTACCAACTGAGTGACTGAAAACTCACCGGCGGATCAAATTTATTACTCCGGAGGATATAGGTGCCATGTATAGTCTACAGGCATTATAAATTTTATCTGCCACTCCGCCGATCAGTGTATTCTCCGAAAATTAACGGCAGTACCCGAGATTAGTAGAGGGTGCAGGTAGAGGTATTGATTTGAAAGGTAAATAATGGTATAAAACTAAAATTTGAGAATAACCTTACGTTGTGCACTCAACCTAAGCGTAAAGACAGATATCGTATGAATTACAGATGACTTCTAATCATAATATTATGACGTTTTCCATAATACTCGATGAATTCTCTTTATCTCCGCAATCGATCAACAGGTGATCGCATATTATTAATAAATGAATAACGAGTTCTTGGAGCTATTGTTTATGTTTATTCATAACAACGTCTAATTAGGAGCCTGTACTAACAGGTCGTAAAATGGGACTCTAGACTTAGCCTCGGAGCGTTCCCGGGACTCCCTTCGCAGGCGCCAACAGAAGGGAACGGCAGTTTAGGTTTAGTGGTTGGCTATCCGTTATAACTACCCGCATACACCTTTTGCGGGTGGCATGCATAGGAATTCCCCCTGCCTAATAAAAAAAACCGGCCAAGTGCGAGTCGGACTCGCGACCAAGGAGGTGTTCCGTGCAAAAAATTCACGTTTTTTGTATGGGAGCCCCCTAACTATAACGGTTCATGAGATACAGGCTGGTGACAGACGGACAGTAACATCGAAGTCTTAGTAATAGGGTCCCGTTTTACCCTTTGGGTATGGAACCCTAAAATGACTCAAGACTTTTATTCAGTCTTGTAATGAATTTAAAGTTATTTGTATGGTTTAAATTGATGATTATTTGTAGTTTTGTAGAAGACTGATGTCTTGGTCAATGTTTTATAAAAGAATATATTGTTGTCTTGGGATGTGTAGTGCCCTTTGCGAAGGCGTCTTAACCTTTAAGAGTTTAATATCATAATAAATTGTAAGTAGGTCTCCTATATATCACTAAGTTATAACTTTAAGGGCTTAATGCTAGCGTATTTATAGCTTTAGCTACACGGTAGCTCTATTTATGTGAGGTCAAACTTAACGTTCTTTAGCGATATGAGCAGGAAGTGCCACTTAGTTCCCAACCGAAAAATTAATTGTTCACGTTAATTATTAAATATGGTGAATAAATTTAAATTTATCAATCGAAAGGTTCTAACCCGAATGTAGATGTTAACGAGATTTTTTTTTTAATTTTTTTATGGGCAGCAGTCCATAGCATCGCCATGCGATTGCCAACCCGTCTACGAAGTCTGGAGATTATGGCATACTTATTTCTTTCTTTGTTTAATTCTTGTTGGAGTTTTTAGTCAAACAGTGGACGTCGTGTGGCTGAGAGGATGATCATTGCTGTTAAAAAAAATACCACGCGAATTCAAATTTATGTGGCACAATTTACAACGCATTTTCTATTGTATCAAAAATGAATTACGAATATCGGTTAACAAATAACGGAGACATAAAATAACATACCTTCCAATCTCTTTCTTTTAAAGTCTGTTTAAAGAATGTTTTTTTTTTATTACTTTCTTAGGATTTCTAACTAGAAAGTTAGCAACACTCACCGAGCTGCCGTCATCATAGATCAAAATGTTAATGTCTCCAGTCCACGCATTAACGAACACTAATCATCTAAATATACTCACAAGGCTGAATTAATATAAGGATTTGTTGACTTAAGGAGTCATTAAAACCGTGGACTGCTTTATAGTGTTATAAATTTTAATTTGTCGGCGCATGTGGTGTACAGCGATACGCTGATTAAATTATTTTCAATGTACACGTTATTGAAACGGGCGACGAGTTTAGCGAGAGATATAGTAATTTAGGAACCAAATGTTCAACCCGCAACAAAAAAACAATACGATTCCAGCCCAAAACGTATACTAGACCCCTAAGAATCCTCTTCAATTCAGAAAGAACGCTGACTTTATGGTATTACGTTAGAAACACCAAGCACAACCATACTCGGAAATATACTTGGTTCACACTATCTACACTATAGCTGTCCTGCGCGAGAATCGAACTCAAAACACAACGTTAATATATCTCCCGAAGCAAGTTTAGTAGTAATATAATTGAATTATTTGATAGGTACTAGCTGTAAAACTGTAGAAAAGGATTTCTAAAGTTTAACGCGGGATATATAACATGTATTACTACACAGTTTCTTTAAAATCCATTCAGTACTTTTTGCGTGAAAGGTTTCCAAACGTCCATACTCACAAACTTTCGCATTTATGATATTAGAGGGATGGGAAGCTTTTAGCTTCCTTAAACGCGGTTAAAAATGAGTATTAATCTCAAGGTAGGCAGCGGTTTGCTGTGCCTCTTGGCATTACGAATATCCATGAGTAGCGGTTACCACTTACCATCAGGTGGGCCGCTAGCTCGTCTGCCTCTAAACGCAAAAAAACAACAGCCAAAGTCATAGATAGTGTAAAGATGAATTTTAATCGTAAAGGTTTATAAGTTCAAAACATGCCAACACGCCAATATTGCATGCAAATGAAATCACATTCCATTTATACTACACAATTCCATATACCTAATCCAAAGAATTTTAAAGGTATCACTTCCCAAACGTTATACCTCCATAATCCTTTTGGGTCGCAACAAAAATTTAACGCGTTCTGTGCCTCCATTAATTTCTAAAATATGTTTTACCGATTCGGCGTCAACGTAAATGTGTTTAGCGACAGTCGGGTCATAAAATGGCACATTCACAGGAACACATTCTGTTTCAGAGTAGCAGCAAGAATGGCGGACGGAAGCAAGACAAGACCGCGTTGTTCTCTAAATATAGACCCTGGAATCAGTAACGGCATTCGGAGCTTGCAATCTTAGTTCAGTTTTTTCGATAGTTGAAATTGCTTCGGCTTTTTGTAATTATTGTGTACGAAAATAATGTTTTGGGAATCCATTTAGGAAATAATGCTTGACTTGGGATTAATTTAGTTCTGTCGCATCTACTGCACTGACTAAGTTGGTAGCGAACCTTCTAATTAAAAGGTTGCGGGTTCGATCCTCGCAATTGTATTCATGAACATGTTTATTTGTCCTTGTCGAGTGATATTTTGTAAATTCTATGTATATAATTTAAAAAAAAGTAAGTAAGAATTTCCGTTGTTTAAGGTTGTGTATCAAATACATTATTAAGATGATGGGATACATAATACTTCGCTCGTTGTTTTACATTTTTTAATATGATTTTACATTTATCTTGGGAGGTTTTCACTTCTTCACAGGACAATGGTGATCTATTCATTACAAAAGATGTGGCAGGACTTTATTAACATTTCTTGAATAGTCCTAATAGCATAAACAATGGCAAACGCAGCAAACACATAATTATAATTAATTAATTAATATCTTGGGACAAATAATACACTGCCATCAAATCCTTAGCTAGGCAGAACATGTTAACAAGTAATAAACATACTAATATATTTCTGAATACATATTATAGATCAATTACACCCAGACACAGAACAAATAATCATACTCATCACACAAAGATTTGTCCAATGTGGCATCAAACTCACGACCTCTGGTTACCAGTCAGGGTCACAAATCTCTAGACCAACAGTCCAGCCAATATCTTTAAACAAAATCTACTGAAAGCGTTTATATAGTTCTTAGATTCCTAGGTACAGATGTCTCGCAATGTATGAACAGACGCCAGCACATCAAGATGCCTCAATCTGTCAAATTTCCCGAATTGAAAGTGAACCTTATGCTTATGTGATAAAGTTGAAAATCTATAAAAGAAATTTGATAGATTGGAGTAGCTGGATGTGCTGGCGTCTGTACATATACGTTGTGAACGGAAACACCACATCTGTAGATGGCTTGCTATGTAGTCCTCGTTTGATACGAACATCGACCACAACGGAAATCGCTTGGCTATTGAGTTTTTCTGCAGCGTAGTGAAAGGCATCTTGATCAGCTTCAACGTAGCACACAGTTTAAAAGGCTAAAAAGTGGTTAAACGGTCGTTTTGTACCCGGTGTCGTTAAGGTAGCAATTTTCTGAAATGGATTGGCTAATCCATTAACTGAAGATGTACTGATGTACGTTATAAAAACCGTTGTTGTTTTATGTGACTTGTTAAGTACTTTTTCTACTCCTTTGGCTATAGTACTTTTTTATATTTATTTATTCATACAACCAGCTACCATTACAGGTTAAACCCAATTCGATAGCGCAGGATTTACAAAAACTTATATGACTTCAACTTAAGATATACGAAACGTTGTCGCAATATTGCGACGGCCAATGCTGAGATAGATAGATGCCTTTTCACCTAGAATGGACTAACGAATATTAAGTATAAGATTTTAATTGTTTATTTTTCTGTTATTGTATAATTTGGTTGTTATGTCCGTCCTGGTAATCAATAAATTATTCTTTCTTTCTTTCAAACGTAACTGGCTATGAGAGAAAAAAAATGTTTGCCCGCACCCTTCTCTCTCTTACCCCTACAGTAAAATACGAAACGTAACTCACTTTCTCTTTTCATTAGCTTATATCTCCCTCTCGACTTCCGTTCGAATCGCCCGAACTTCGTAACGCTCTCGTCACGCATTAACCAGCTTACACCCCAAGTAAAGCGTACGTAAAGAAATTTTTCTTCAAAAAATCTATGATCAATATAAACATTGAATTTTACTTCAAAAAATCTATGATCAATATAAACATTGAATTTTACTTCAAAAAATCTATGATCAATATAAACATTGAATTTTACTTCAAAAAATCTATGATCAATATAAACATTGAATACATTTTTGCAGTTATAAACCTTACAAATGTATAATAGCCAACAAATAAACGCAATAACAGAATCATTATTAAAGAAATACATAACTGAAAGGCAAGCAGGCGTAAAGACTCTCGCATCAAATCCAATTCACGAACACTGTAATCTAAAAGAAATCGAAATGTCGAACGAAAATTGTTCGTACAATGTGTATTGTAATGGCATCACGTACGATAATCGATGCTATTATGACATACACGAGAATTGCACCTAAGTATAATCCAATATTTATACCATCGGTGATTGTAAGGCGTTGGGAATCCTGTACAAATCATTGTGAGCTCACTCCCGCTCTCGTATCCAATTGTATATGTACGAGAGGGACAAAGGACATGTATTTTCGTCTGTTCGTAGGTGTTCGGTCATGTTTGCACACCCTCGCCTCACCGGTCGACAGGTAAATTCGACAAAAGCAGTGGGAGTTTGTGTTTATTATAAGAAATACCTGAGCGCAGGCGCAGGTAGAAGTCATTGTACGGACCCCGCCTAGCGAATAATAGAGTTTTCGGAAATAATACAATGAATAAAGTAATTTATGTCGGTTCGGAATACAATATTTTATGATTTTCGGAAATGTTCGGTACCTGTATGGGTTTTTTCAAGGCGCCCTAACAATTGGTGTTTTGGATTTATTTCGTCTCGGCTCTCCACATTGTTTTTGTTTGTTTTACGGGCAATTTGCGTTTATAAAGACATGTCTATCTGTACATCTGAAGGCTTTAACTTGGTAGCGGTACACTTAATTGGTGGTTGACTCATTACGACTCAGTGATGTTAATCTACGCATCGAATTGTACAATAATGAGTTCATTTACCGTTCGTCAACTTATGAATAATTAAAATTCTCACCGTTTTTGTGTAAAAAATCGTGCTTTACGATCTTATGTAATACCATGAAGCGAGTCTTATCGCGTGTGATATGAAGCGATCGGTGAAGGTTGGGGTTTAAATTTGAAATAAAATATAACTTATTCAAATCTTTACATCCATCTACATTTAAAAAATTACTTGTCCTGAATGTCTGATTATATTTGGACAACATAAACACACACTAAAAAGGGTTTTCAATAATTTAACCCGTAAAGGGGTAAAATGAGACATTAATATACATTTATGAATAATAATGTTGATTCTCTCACTTTTTTGACTTGCTATTTATTAAACGCTTAATACAAATTAATTAAAAAGGTACCACATTTATTTATTTTTTAAATATTCTAGTAGGGGATTATATGAACTGGTAAAATTTGTATTTAAGTATTTATATTTCCTCCTATTATTCTTTTGGCTTGCTATTAATAAAAAAAAATACCAAATAATCTTGATTGCTTCTAGATATACAACAAACACATCTTTAGAACAACTTTAAATGCTCAAGAGATGTTTGTTCTATGTATAAGCTGAATAATATCAAGGATTCTATACGGTGGTCTCATCGCTAGCTAAAAATGTCCACTAAAATTAATAGTTTATACACCCGAGTTCACGCGGCGCTACGATTTGTTCAACAATAATATATTTGTCTGTACACCACGACACTAACAGCAGGTGCCAAACTCAGGTAGATCTCTATTGAGCATATTCTCCGTATTAGTACCACAATGCATTCAAATAACATCACAATATATTCTACTGCACTGCATTCTGTCCACGCAAATATACTGTTCAGTGAACAGTTCCCTATATTTATTGGCATTGAAATATCGATCTTATTATACACGTATCAGCGTTTATATTACCCTAATGAAAACAGCTATGGAGGCATGTTTGCACATTATCCAGTGCAGTATTTATGCGTTTACACGATTTCACACCTCCCAATATTATTGATACTACTGTATTCTCTGCATTATATAACCACGTGTAATATTACCATTCATGTTTTAATTTCGTCCGCATAGAATTTCATCGCGCTATGATATAAAAACTTTATCATACATCTCACTCCCTGTTAGGAGTAATTTTGAAATATAAAAATACAGTTTCGATAAAGCAGAACGAGATATTTTCTTACACCATACCAGATACAAAACAAATAATGGTACTCATCACACAAAGAATTATCCTTGGTGGGGATCGAACTCACGACCTCTGGCTAAGTATTGAATCTCATAGCTAGATGCTCTCACCGGTCCGTAAGTGATCGACGAGGTTAAGCATCTAGGTTCGCGGGCAGTCCATAGATGGGTGACCGACAAAGTGGTTTAATTTTTGAGCGTCCCCGTGCTTCGGAGGGCACGTTGAGCTGTCGGTCCCGATTTTAGGCATTAGACAACAGTCGTTAAGCCATGTCAGAGGCCTACTCGGCGGCCTGAGCAACTCTTACACTAGGGTAACCACTGCCCATACGATAAGTAAGTAAGTATAATGGACCATATTGAAGTATGGCATCTCTAGTTCGTAAGGTACTACGGAGAATGTTAATTATTTTGCCTTATTAAATTATGTGGGTCGTGTAGCTGATTTTAACGAAGATCATTACGCTGTCTCATCTCGTGGGGGGCTTAGAAGTCTATAGAGAACAACGTAGCGAACAGTCTCTTTGTGAACTATGACTCTCATACTGCGCTTAAAAAGAGACGACATTCTGACATAATTGTATTGAGTTATTTTGAAGATCCTTGTTTAAAAAAAACTTTTAATCATACCTAATGTTTAAGCAAATTTTGAAGTAAATTAAAAAGATGCAGTCATCGTTAAAGTCATCAAAATATTATAATTTTAATAAAGTCAACATATCATGATGGTGAAGAGTTTTGTAAATAACATGTGGCTCGCTCAAACATAAATATCATACTAATAGAATATAATGAATTCAATAATAAAAACAATATTGTCCGTTCTGGTAGATCACTATCTTCACACGAAGTAATACTAATATTTGATTAAATATGTATATAATACCTACTAACCGAATTCTCCGTACTAATGACGTAATTATTCGCTTAGTAAACCTGTTGGTTTTAATATTAAATCTATAAAAACTTAAGTAGGTACTGTATTTGACAATATTAGTAATAGCAAAACAATTTGAACCGTCTTCAAAAGATTCATCATCATTTTAACAGTCTTTTTTTTTGTTTTTGCATGTTACGCGGCTTCTTGATTTTGACATTTCCTTTTTTATCTATACTAATATTATAAAGAGGTAACGTTTGTGAGTTTGTGACGTTGTAAGGGGTATTGTCTGGATCAACCGAACCGATTTTAAAAAATATTTCACCAATTATAGAGCTTGCTACATTATTGTGGAGTGCATAGGCTATGATTCATCATCATAATTTTTATTTATCCCGAAGAATTACGCGGGACAAACGCGCAGGGACAAAAATATTTATAACGCGGAACGAAGTCCGTGGGGGCGTCTTCTCTTAAGAGAGAAGATTCTCAAATTTACTTCTTAGCCCAACCCGGGATTTGAACTCAGGACCTCACTATCTGCTGTTGAACGACGAACTTAAAACATTATACAAACATTTTCAATTTCTTTTTACATAAGCCTACTTCCGCCACAAGTAAATTAATCCCTGTATCTCGTGGACTTTACAAAATACTATATTCACGAACACAAAGCACACTCAGGCTCTAAAAAGCTATAGATAGGTCATACAAGTAGTTGTCATGTGCGGGTATCGAACCCGAAACACACCTTAACCACCGCGCCGCACGCGCAGACAACAATACTGGATAAGATGGTGCTAAATGTCTTAAACATATACATATAATTAATTTGGTTTTCATCATATAATATTATAATATACATTAATCATTCTGACTTTATCTCTAAGTATTTATTTTATTGAGCGGAATGTGTTCACAATCTTATATACCAACTTTTTAGGGTTCCCGTTTAGGATACGGGAACCCTATAGTTGATGTACTTATTTGTATGTAACCAAAACAACGGTTACGAGGTCTTTCTCATAAGCTTAAATGTGTAGAACTTTTTATTCTGTATTATTATACAGAAAAAAAAATCTGTACATTTAGTACATCATATTATTGGGCTTAATTTAAATAAACAGAAATTAAAATTTGTAATCCATATACATATATATAACTCAAACCTTTCTATTTTATTAAACGGAATGTGTATAACGGATGTGATGTTATACGGTATCCTAAAAAGGGACGCCCTACTCGCACTTGACTAGATTTTTTTCTTTTTATGGTTCATTAACGATTCGATGTTCAAATACATCTCACAGTGTAGCTAAAAGTCCGGTTTTGTACCGAACACCGTAATGTGCGTATCCGATCCCAGCAATGTAAACAAATTGTCCGGTTAATTCGCATTTCATGGAATTAAGAGCTATTCTTCTAGAATAATGCTTAAAACTTGAAAGGCGAAGAATATCCGTGGTGTGACGTTGTATATTGTTTGCTCTATGGTGTAACTTTGTTGGTTTTAGCTCGTCTTAGTCCTCCCCCGTAGGTGATAGCGTGATAATATGTAGCCTATATGTTGACCCGATCTCTACGTAATATTCATACAAAATTTGAAGTTAATCCATGCAGTAATTTTTGAGTTTAGCCCGGACATACATACAGACGAACAGATAAACAGACAAAAATTCTAAAAACTATATTTTTAGCTTCGATATGGATTGTAGGTCACACCCAGGTATCCTTTTAAAAAATATGTAATGTACCTACAGTTTTGACTTCCCTACGATTTTATTATATGTATAGATTAACGTTGCAGATTTAAAAACGTAAATTGTGTTTTCCACATTTTCAGCCTGTCTAATGCCTTTAAGATACGGAACATGTCGATCGTGTTGTAGTTTTGTGAGCACGGGAGGTATTGCGTCATCCACGTACCCTATGTATGTTTACACACAGGGTACACGGATTTTATTACCTTTTCCATCCGTTGTGTAAATTCGCATTTATGACCTGTGTCCATGGACACTGCAGTCATATATTGTAAATATTGATAATGAATTGATTTCATCATCAAAGCGAATGATTTTAGTATCTCCTTGGAACCGATAAGATCATCATAATTAGATAAGATTTGAATACACTTATCTGATTATTTATGAAGGTATTATATAAGTATTGCATTGGTTATCAAGTCCCTTGCGAATATGTGTTTTCCAAACGGCATAGTTATCACGATCGCGGTCTAGTGGTTACTGTGGTTAGTGAGCCTGTCTGCCAAGCCAGGGGTCGTGGGTTCGATTCCACCCATGCCCAATCTTTGTGTGATCAGCACGATTATTTGTTCTGTGTCTTGGTATAATTGATCTATAACATGTATGTATTTAGGAATATATAAGTATGTTTATCAGTTATCTGGTTGCCATAGTACAGTACAGTACAGTACTGACTAGTTCAAAATCGATGGCAGTGTTAGTAGTCCCCAGATAATTAATAAGAAACCGATCTTAATAAAATAAAAAGTAACACAAAAATAAAAATGTCATATAATAAAAGATGAAGTTCAAACGATAACGCTAGAAAACATGCGTTTAGTTGACTCACCTCACTCTCAGTCCAATCAATAAGACTCGACTTCTCCTCCAACAAGTTCTCCGAACTCCTCTTCTCGTCCTCTCCGTCGCCTTCGTCCTTGAAGACCTTGACTTCATCAGTGGAGCCCAGGTCGTCGCCGCCCGAGCTCGCCGCTGAACTCGAGTGAGCATGCGGCATTTTCAAGAACCAACCGCCCCAACTTCCATTATCCCATCCTCTACACCTATAAACCTATCCACTATCTGTCATCCATGACAATGTTAAACGTCAAAACACTGAACCGCCATTTTGTGTTCCAGATTTAAAATTCCAACGGACTATTCGTTTTCGTCATTGGTTGTATCAGTCTGTTTTACTAGTCTGCACTTATACTATATTAGGCGATTGTTTTTACTTAAACTAAAATGAGATCACAGATAACTTTTGTCAGATTAAACTTAAAATGCCTAAGGATGAGGTGTTCTGTTATATTTTGTTTTCGATGGCATCTGTAAAGAAAAAAAAGGTCGTTAATACACAACAGATTAAAAAAATAAATATCGTATTTTACTATAAAATGACTTATGTAACTCTAATGTTAGTATAGCGTACATCAAAACCGGAGATATGGTGCCTTGGGATTCCAATTCGGTTAATTACTGACTGTGAATAACAACACGGCGTCTGGAAGTTGATCGTGATATAATGCGTGCCTCGGAGGGCACGTAAAGCTGCGGTTTTGCGCCAGATCTCTCTCAATAAAGACACCTACACCTGGACACACTCCGTTCAATTAAAATGTAGTATAATAACCTTAACTAACACGTAAAGATTCTATCTCAGTCTCTGTACAACGTTCGACCAATCCCCATGCTCACAGTTATAGACTCTTTTCTGGGATTTCATGGGTCGAACGCTGTAGAGACACATGTGTGTTCGTCACCATCTACGCAGGTGGACTGACACATTCGATCTTTATCGGGGTCTGTAAAACCGGTATGAAATACAATAATTAATTTATGGTATTATCCCGTAATCACATTGGGAAAGGTCTAGGCTAAGGTATAACATATCATTTAAAAACAACAAACCACTAATTATAAGATTAGTAGTATTGTAACAAAAACTATGCAGTTTCTACTAGGGGCTCCTTATTACTACCATGTTAAGGTTGATATTTGGGGCGAATAAATGATCGGTTGGCAAGAATCGTGGCTCTATCGCAGTGTGACACATCTTTTAGGTCAAGCTCCTTGTCAAGTGTACGTCAACAAGCACTCTTGGCTTCGAGCCAAGTGACGCTAAGAAAACTCTTCGCGAAATATCGAGTAAGGAACAATTCACGTAAATAATTTGCTACCAGTTATTACAGGACAGGAGAGTATTAGAAGACACGATAAAAAACTATAGTTATTGTTATTAAAACTGCCGCGAAGTTAATATGTTAATATGTATAATGACAAACTCACCGGCCAACTTATTTTTAATTTAAGACAAAGTATAAAGATATTGATGGTAGTTAGGTAATTTTTATCAGCAATTGTAGAAAATTCGTGACTGATAGACCAATGATTGTATATTTGATCACATGATAGACAGATGCTGTAATTATATTAGTCGAATCTAAAAATCTGGAGTCTATACAGCCTTCTTTAGCAAGGGTAAGCCATGCTAAAGATGTCTTCAGAATAGATATTTCAATTTGAATTAATAACGTGAATATAACCATTATGTAATAGATAGACTGGCTTGTTAGTCAAGTGGGTAGGAGCCTGATTGCTAAACTAGAGGTCGTAGATTCGATTCACTACTCTGACTCATATATATCTAAATATATACATATGTTAGATAAATTACACCCAGACGCTGATAGAACAAATAATCGTGTCCATCATACAAATATTAGTCCCGGGTGGGAATCGAACCCAAGACCTCTGGCTTAGCAGTCAGGGTCCCTAACCGCTAGACCAACAGGCCAGTCGATCTATGTAAATGAGGGCTACCGTTTTTGTGCTCACCAGTCGGCGCCACTGTCGCGGAAGGTCCACTATCGCTGATCAAAATCATTGTTATTGTGGACGCGACGAATGTTTTTACGAAAAATATTTAAAATCCTGTTAAAGTGTTTCATAAATAGCATGCCGCAGTGTTGTGCAGTCCCCGCACAACACTGCGGCATGCTATTTATGAAACACTTTAACAGGATTTTAAATATTTTTTCGAATATTTATTACAGTCATCGAGCTGTTACTCATTTTGTAATTTATTTAGATTTAAACCAAAATTTTTAGTTATAATCGCAGTTTTTATTAATAAACAGCGTAACCCGAACAAAAACAGTGTATTTTGACGTTTCGTAGACCTGCCGCGATGCTAGCGCCTCTAGCGGAAAATTGATACGCGGTAGCCCTCATTATGCTAGTCTGCCTCGACTTCTTCCCTCCCCTTTCTCCCTCATATCCGAGCAATGTTTTTTATACGAACACACAATAATAAATGTCCTCCTAGCCGAATTCCGGTCACGGCGGCCAGTCTCAATAGAGATTAGCCATCTGCGCGGGACGTATTATAGTGCTCAAGTGTGTGTGCAAACACAGGAGCACTTTCTATTCCATCACTCTCATGATCCGATGGGACGCCTAGCGACACGACCTTCACTTCGACCACGACTTCGGGCTGGTGCTGAGAAATTTTTGACCAACGAGGTAGTGTACTAATATTTATAACAGTACTAACACACAAACAAAGCATTAAATCCTAATAACAAGACGGTATATATATAACGTTATCAGTGTAATATCTCAAGATATAATATAATCTGTATTACAACCGTTATGTGACCTCGGAAGTAGCGTGTTATCGCCATGTATGCGCTCACGTAACTACTAAATCATTATTAAGTTGAAGTACTCATTAATACGACTACTTTTAAAGAATAATATGCTATATCAGTACCAGGGAGGCTACCGTCTATGTCGCCGATCATGGTCAAATAAGATGAAGGTTAAAAATGACTAAATTATTCGTCCAATCGGCTTCTACGTTGCAAATCCATTCCGGACTAATAATAATACTAATGTCTCCCTACCGAATTTCGACCACGGCGGCCAGTCTCAACTGACACTAGCCAATTGCGCAGGACATATTATAGTGCACAAGTGTGTGCGCAAACACAGGGGCACTTTCTATTCCATCACTCTCATGATCCGATGGGACGACTAGCGACATTTATGACGTCACTTGTACTCATGGAAGCCGATTGAACGAATGGTTTAGTCATTTTTTACCTTCATCTATTAGAACGACGAGCACTATCATCATGATCGGTATGTCTTCTGTATGTCTAGCACGAGTTCCTGCAGTTTACTTACTCGATCACACGTACAGTTTCGTCCCATACATTGAGCACCAGAGTTTTAGTTCTTAATAGTTTCCGCGAGAGGCGCTGGTGCTCAATGTATGGGAGAAACTGTACGTGTGATAGAGTAAGTAAACTGAAGGAACTCGTGCTAGAGGCACTGAGCCGTGTAAGCAAACGCAAAAGCTTCTGCGTTCGAGTTCAAACCAGCTTAGGGGTAATTTTTGCGAATCAGTAACAGTCAACAAACCTTCAGACTCCATTTTGATTAAGTGCTAAACCTAACTTAAAAACTGTTGATAGGATTTCACGAAACATTCCAAAGAAATATCCCGACCGATTAAACAATGATTTTAATTCTAGATGAAAGAACCGGCCACTAATTAGTCTAGCCGTTTGCGATTCTAAACTTACACATAAACAAACATAGTTTTAGGCAAGCTGTTTTTAAGATAGCGTTTACTAAAGACAACTTTAATAACGTTAGAAAACTCAATTAACTAGTAGGTAGGAGGATATTCTGAAGTTGGCCATCTAAAGCCATAACCCAGGATTGGCGGAATCCTGCTGACTAGGATGAAGTTTATTAGTTCCCAAATAAATTGGTATTCATCCATGTCCTGGATTGGTATGTAGAATGCCCAATTAAGAAGTCAATATTCAAAATTACGAATATTCCAATAGGAAGTGACTCAGTTTTACGCCAACCGATTAGCATGTTAGTATTGTGTGGCTCTAAATAACAATTATTTTCATTCACATTATCATAAAAACTGTTTCACACATTGATATCATTACGCTCAACAAACGGTCATGTTCTCAGCATACTAAGTGATGTAATTTGACATCGTGAGAAAAAGACAGCATTATTAATACGTATGGGAGAATAGGACAGAAGATTTGAAGACGTCGTTGGACCTAGTGTTGTAAAGAACATTTTTGGAGCTTTGCATGTCATTGGAAACCGTTTGGAGGCAAGATTTATGCGTTGGAAACTATTTAGCGATGATAAAACATGGTTCTACTACTACCATTTTAAGCGGACAGTGGGAGGAAATCGTAACGATTGGGACTAGTATAAACAATAGGTTTATCTTAAGTATATGACCTTGTAATTAGGTCTAAAGAATTTATTTAGAATCTTTGGGAGGAAATCAGCACCGATCAACTGACTTACATACAATTCAGTAGGTACCCAGTAGTTTGTCTTCCTTCATTTTTATAACGCTTAGGGTTACAGATAAGTTAGTCATTCTAGAGAAGACCTAATCAAAACCTGCCTTATATAAAAGAAAAGAAAGTCCATAATCAAGGGTCGTATTACTTATATTAGTTTGTCTCGCCACTCTCGCCAGCATTTTTTATCTGAAGAGATTTTGAAGAGACTACAGAACGGTCTCCAATCAAAAGTTAAACTCATGCAATTTCTTTGCTCGAATGCACAGGGCAGTATAACTAAAAACTGGACATGTAAAACAAGCATATAGAGTTGAAACAAGAGAATTTACATTATTAATCCTATTTCTGTAGAAAAATCCTGGCATTTTTAAAGAAATTATGCCAAAAGATTTACGAAAGCTTGCTGTTACTCGATTCCGGACCATTCAAATCCAATCAGAATGCCGATATGCAAGGACATATCCTGACGACTGGTAACTGTGCGCAAGAACTGATGCTGTAGTTTATTATAGAATAAACATTGTGAGCCAAAATAAACGTAAGTTTTCTAGTCCATGCTTATCAAGTATTCAGCAAGAACTCTCTAAACAGCTATCAAAGATCGCTAATATCACATACCAGGATACGGCCTGCGTGAGTTGCAACATGGCATGCACTAGGTGTGAATCGTTATGAATAATGTCTCCGACACGCCTTGACTGAGCTATGCATGACAATATCGTGTAGGGTTACGAACCAAATAGAAATGAAATGTAACACTGTTGATTGTTGCTTAGTGAAGCGAAGCTAGTAGCTTTACTACGGTTATTATTGCCAAATAGATTTGTTGATTTATTAGTAACTTGTAACTAGGCTCGCCTAGCCCGCCAAAGTGGTTTAATTTCTGAGCGTCTCCGCGCTTCGTCCGTTAGGCAACAGTCGTTAAGCCATGTCAGAGGCCTACTGGGCGTCTTGAACAACTCTTACACTAGGGTAACCACTGCCCATACGATAAGTAAGTAACTAGGTGCCTATAATATATGGCAGGGGCACGCAGGAGTGCTTTAAAATATCAACATTTCTTTCATTTTACGCTCAATCAAGTAATTTCAGCCACTTCTGAGAATTATGGTTCTAAGAAGTGGCTGAAAGCACCTGATTCAGCGTAAAATGAACGAAATGTTGTTATTTTAAAGCACTTCATTCTGGATTCTCGATTTTTTGCCTCTCTTACGCAGAAAAATCTAATAGTCTGCCTCTTTTCGTATTATAAGTGGACCTGCTGGATTTAGGTGCATTGGCTTACTTTTCTTATTTTTTTTAATAATAATAATTTATTTTCACCAAATTCATATGTTTGTACATTTTGCCAGGTACTCACGGCATGGACACATTTCATATTTGATCCATTTTTGCAAAGGCATATTGCTGTGCCATGTTTTAGTTTTACAGTGTTGTGACGCACTTTATTTATATTCTACTGTATTACTTTAAAGTTCAATAACTGCTTCAGTATTCAAATTTACGGGACGCTTATCATCTTGTATTGGGCAATTTCCAATTCCAGACCCCACAGCTGCAATCACTGACGAATAATTGAGAATTTAACAGCTGACAACTCAATTGCAGTTGCCCCATGCAGTAAATAGGAGGCTGGGTACCTACCTACGGATATATTCCATGTAGTTTTATAATTGTGTACTGAATTAAAGTAGAAAAAATCATTTTCATAAAGACAGAAATAATAGGTTCCATTTCACCCGCGTTGATTTTAGAATTGGGACCATATATTTATTGTTGAGTAACTCACAGGGGCCTATCATTTTTTTCAAAGGGAACACCTGCGTTAATGATATAAATCCCTATTGCTTGGTACACGGAAATACCTGGACAAACAACTATATATGTACTTTTTGATTTCTAATTTGTCCATCCGGAGGTTGGACTTGGTGACGTTTCGGACACAAAATATTCGGACAAGGTGTCCGAATTGACACTTTTAGATTTAAATATTTTTCCAGTGACAATTCGGACACCAATTAAAAAAAGCCGTTTAGTACAGTCAGAAAAAACTTCCAACGATACATTACTTGTAAAATTTAGTCTTTTGCCTAGCTTGTTGTTACAACTTTATTTTTACCCGACTGCGTCCGAAGTAGGGTAGTGTTTTTCGAGAGTATTCATGTGTGTATGTGTACTTATGCGCATTTGTTTTGCGTACCCTATAGCTCAAACTGCTTGACATATGAGGTGTGGTTGAATTTAATGAAATTAGGAGGGGTTGTTTTTTATTATCTAAGTAATATGGGTCGTGAAAAGACCTTTTCATAAATAAATGTATCATACCATGTTTATATAATAAAACTTTATAAAATTAGTTAAAAAAAATAATAATATCATAAAAAGAAAAAACACCCGTCTGATTAAAAGTAAAATTATCGGAAACGAGAAAAACAAGTATCACAATATCTAAATTAAATTCGGCTATTAGGATTGTTTGATATGATTTTATAAAGATATTGTGATCATTCTTTTTCTCTGTTCCGTTCATTATAAGCAATCGGATTTTTGTTTTAAATATAATTATTCCATTTAGTTAAGGTATTAATAGTTTTTAAGGAAAGCAGTCGTTTTTGACAAATAATATTTCAAAGTTGATTATATACACACTTTTGCGGTCGGGTAACTAGTCTGCTCAAGTGCAACACCGAGCGAAAGAGCGCTACTAGTACATAGAACAGTCGCTCCTATCTCTATCTCTTTTATTCGTAAAGGTATTTCTCGCTTATTTGCGACCATCACCATTATAGTTTTGGTGACGGTTTTTCTCCACTATTTATATTTTAACACTTTTTTATGTGACTGTACCAAATAGGTTCAATAATTTGATACTGGCCGAATTGTCACTGGAAAAATATTCAAATCTCAAAGTGTCAATTCGGACACAGTGTCCGAATATTTTGTGGCCGAATCGTCACCAAGTCGGAGGTTGTCAGGAAGAAATAGCAACGAGCGATAAGACCGCCCTTTGTAAATCATGATAATAACTGTTTTTAAATATAGTGTTTTACGATTATGTGAAGAATAAAGAAGTTTGGGCCACTCAAATAGCTGTCCTGTGAGGGAATCGAGGCGATTACCTTATCCAGTGCACCAAACTTACAGTCATTTTCCAGAATACAAGTATCCCATGTGTAAATCCAAGAAATAAACTATCTATGTGAGAATTGAATTTAAATCAGCTCCCCCATATTTGCTTTGTCGAGTAACAATCTGGAAGCAGCAGCGAGTGAAGGAAGATCCCCTAACAGATTTGTGCAATTGTGGAGATCTTTGGGGGAGGCCTATGTCCAGCAGTGGACCTGTTTCGGCGTATATGATGATGATGAGTAACAAACATCGAAACATACGAAATGTCTGTTAAGTTCTGATGCAGTTGTTCCTACCGCCAGTCAGGAATGTGCTCCTAGTCTATCCTTGTTATCAGGCAAGACTAAGGTCAAACTGACCAAGCTTTTTTAGAAAGTACCCTAAGTAAATACAATCGTTCGCAGACGTCGCAGACTTAAAGATACATGACCGTCTTCAAGGCCAAATTACAGTTAAAACCGACGATTTCCTGGCAATTGAATCCTTCTTCCTAACAAGAAAAAATCCTAAAGCTGAGCGATTTTTGTCTAGTTTTATTACCAGACTTTAAAGGAAGGAGGTTATGACGTTGAAGGTATGTTTTTTTGTATGTATTTACGATTTCCCAGTTGTTTTCGAGCGGATTAAGAACTCCTTTTGAATTTGACGTGTTTCTTGTCTAGTGGTTAGTGACTCTCAACTACTAACTAACTAGTTTTTACCTGGACCACACATAGGATATTTTTTTATCGCGGAAAAATGTTAGGTTCATGTGGGATTAACAAAAACCAAAAGACGTATTCACTTAAAATTTTGTATAGATGTGGCTGAAGGAACACTATTGTAGATAATAAAGTATTTGTTTGTTTTATTAAAGTTTACGAAGCCGAAGTCGCGGACAGGAATTAATTCACTGGAAATATTTAGTAATTGAGAGTCCAGAACTAATAATATATTTTTTATACAACGCCAGCACTAGGGAAATGATTCCTTGTGTCGCAGACATAATTGGCGGACAGAAGGCACACCCAGACGTCATGTGCGGGAATCGAACTAGGGACACGAAGTGGCAAGCGACTATCTTAACCGCAACGCCACAAGTGCAGTCATAACAACTGTTAGCCAATTTAAAAAAAAACTTCCTTTATCCACCAAGAGTTTAGTTCATTAAACTAGAATTTGAACTCGAGACCTTTACGAGACAGTTAACGATTTGACCGTTAGTATGGTCGCTTTCATCAAATCAATTCAGAGCATCAGCAATTCTAGATTGAATGAACACTTTATAGTAATTTCCTGTACATCTCCCAAGTTCCTGGCTAATGATTAATATGTTGAATAAAAAAACAATATGATGAAATAGGTACAGACGCCAGCACATCAAGCTACCCTAATCTGTCTAATTTCCCCAATTGAAAGTGAACCTTATGCTTAAAGTTCAAAATCTATAAAAGAAATTTGACAGATTGGGGTGTGCTGGCGTCTGTACTTCTAAACAGACAATGCTTTTAGGGTACAACAAAACATAATGCAATAAAACATTTTCACCATTAAAATTATAGGTACAATCAGCGAGCGGTCTTATGGTATAAAGCGACCTTTCCAGGCAACCATTGGATAGCCTAAAAGACTGAGGAAGGAAAAACGTTCGTTGGCGGTCTTCACATAAATGGTTCTACTAATATTTTCCTGTCTTAGGTACGTGTAATAAAACCTTTATACAGGATAAGTTGTATTTTGAACAGGTACCAGTTAGTACGACTGCCATATATATAAACACCACCATAAGATTTGACAGATTGTATGGTTACAATCGAAAACCGACGCAGCCTGGCAGGCTTAAAACAACTTGTAATTAATTATGTTAGCTCGTCTGAATAAATAATAATAAAAATATTTTTATTTGGGACAACACTGCCATTTAATCCCATACGGGGCAACCAGTCAACTGGTAAACATGTTGACATGTTTCTAAATATTATAGGTGAATATATAGATACCGAATAAATAATGGTGCTCATCACACATGTGTTCTGGGTGGGGATCAAAACCATGATCTGGCTTAGCTGTCAGGGTCACGTACCACTGGACTAACAGAATAAATCAAAAAGTTTATGATTTTATTAAAAAAAAACAAAAGAATATTATCTACTCTTTTTTTCTAAGTAAAATCATAGGTTATTTCAATTGTTTAATGAAATCATTTTTTTGACGTAACACAACTGAAATAAACAATTCCAATTATTACAGCAACTTATTAAATAAAATCGAATAAACCAAAGCTTCATTAAGAACTATATGACTCTAATAAAAAAAACTATTAGAAATAAAATTAACAGTTTGAAACAAATATTTTATTTTTAGCCAAATTTAACCATCTCAAGCATTTACTGGTATGGTTATAAATATTTATCAGTTTTCAGCATTGAATTGTAGGCAGAACACGTAATATAAAAACGAAAATTCCCAAATTAAAAATATTTTAAGCTAAATTACATGATGAATTCGATTTTTGAAACGGACAACACAGGATTTTTCCCCCGCCTCAACGAACCAAACGAGTAAATCTTTTGGTGAGCTCTCTGGCTACCTCCCTGCCTACAGTTAAAGCTATTTACGATCACGTTATACGACGCCCGAGGGCCTGACTTCGCTTAACGGCTACTGTATAATGATAACAATGGATCACGATTTAAAATATTTAAATTCCAAAACGTCATATCTGTTCTATTAACTGATACACACTTTCGTTGTATGGCGAGGCAATTTTATATCTGCTAGTTTATGAAGACAGTTACTGAGGAGACAATCAAGATTTTACGTCTTTGTACGTAGGAGCACTGCCAAGGGTTAATGCTGGATCAATCTTGAACTTAGTAAGAGATAGATCAATCAATCGACGGATTTCATCATTGAATCAATCAATCCACGGATTTCAGCATTGAATCAATCAATCCACGGAGTGTGATGAATCGACTCATCACACGCCGTTTGAGTTTAAATTTGAGCTGTAAAATGCGAACCCATATATTTATATATGTATACCTACATATATATTTGTGGGTATGTTTTCTATGGGCTCCAAAACGGCTGAGGGTTTTTGACGACTTTTCAAACACGTTAGAAACCTTTGGCGGAGGCCTATGTTCAACACTGGAAGACATCAGCCTGATAATAATGATGATAATGAATCCATTTGGGTTATATTTTCCTTAGGTAAATTAGCTTTCGGAAAAAAATAGGCAAGTTGTCAGGACTAACATAAATCTAGTCCAAAATCCGATATCTTTAGGAAACACATTTATACAAAATACAAATACAAAATCTTTATTTGTCACAAACACAGGTAAGTATAAAAGCAGTTACAAAACATATGTGCGCCATGTTTTACTCTTTCGAGCATACAAATACAGCATAAACTGATTGGATAACATTTCCATACTCATGCTTAAAAACTACATTACTTATTATCTTAATTACTATTATTGTAAGAAACATAAATACACCTTCTTTTTTTTTAATACTCTATTATAATTTATATTCAAAAAATTCATGGATGCTATAAAAACATTTCTCTGCAAGCCACTTTGTCAACTGTATTTTAAATTTATTGAATGTCAAAGATTGAAATTTATAAGGAATTTTATTAAATATTTTAATGCACATTATATAGCAATTATTTGATGTCAACACAAGTCTTTTAAACGGTCTAATTAGTTTATTAGAATGTATCGAACGCTTGCTGTAGGAACTAGTTGCTTGCTGAAATAGGCTTTTATGTTTATAAACAAAGATGCATGAATCCAAAATATACAAAGACGTTAGAGTCAATATTTTATATTTTTTGAAAAAAGGACGGCATGATTCTATTTGTTTAAGACCAAAAATAGCTCGAAGGCATTTCTTTTGCAAGATAAAGGCATCATCAACATTAACACTTCGGCCCCACATTAAAATACCATATCGTAACACTGAACAAATATAGCCATGATATGCAGTAATTGCGGCTTGTTTGGAAACTACTTGACTTATTCGTCTTAGGGGATAAATAAAACTGTTCAATTTTGAGCAAATATTTGTTATGTGGTTTTTCCAACTACAAAAGCTGTCCAATGTGATGCCTAAAAATTTACAATATTTTGATTCAGCCACATTTACGCCCTTGTGGGTAATTTGTAGCGACATGGGTTTTGACTGATAAGTATGGAACTGCATGAATTGAGTTTTTTGCACGTTAACTTTTAACTTGTTGGCTGTTAGCCACTCAATAGTTGTGTCAAGAGCTAAGTTAATCTCAGTTTCATAAGTGGTTTTATCAGTCCCTTTTACAATAATTGTGGTGTCGTCGGCAAACAAAATACATTTATGACTGATAAAATTTGGCAAGTCGTTAATATATAACAAGAACAAAAGTGGCCCTAAGATACTACCTTGGGGTACGCCATGTTTATTTTCTAAATATGCTGAATGTGACGATTCCAATACTTTCGAATGATTATTAAAGCTTGCAACTTTCACACACTGCGTTCTATTGGATAAATATGATTTCACCCAATCATGTGCTGTTCCACGGATGCCGTATCTATAAAGCTTTTCGAGCAATCGCGCATGACACACAAAATCAAAAGCCTTGCTCATATCCATAAACAGGACTGAAACTGGCAGCTTGTCTTCAATACAGTCTGTGATTAGTCTAATCAACCGAAAAGCAGCTAAGGACGTACTGCGGTTTTTACGAAATCCATTTTGTTCATCTTTAATTATATTATTTTTTTCTATAAACTTTGATAATCTGGAATAGAATACCTTTTCGAAAACCTTTGAAAATATAGTCGTTAAAGCTACAGGTCTATAGTTGTCCATTTGGGTTTAGTCGCCTTTTTTGAAAAGCGGTTTCACTATAGATAGCTTTAATGGTCCCGGAAATACACCCTGTTCTAATGATAGGTTGATAATGTGTAGTAATGGATGAACAATTATATCAATGCTTTTTTTAAGTATGTCTGTTCAAATGCCGTCGTAGCCTACTGCTTTAGAGTTATTTAGGGACTTAACGGTTTTAATTAGTTCTATATGACTTACTGGATTCAAAAATATACTATTTGGAGTAGAGTCATTTGATATCTTATTGAAACTAGAATGTCTCATATTATTAAAATTATGATTTTTTACTATGTCAATAAAGAATTGATTGAAATTATTAGCAATTGATTCTGGATCAGTAACAGAATTGTTATGAATATTAATTCTAGTAATAGATTTTGATATTGCATCTGAAATAGTATGCCTTTTTATAATTGCCCATGTCGCTTTACATTTATTCGTGGATTTATTTATAAATTTTGTATAATTGTTTTTTCGAGAAGTTATAATGCATTGTTTCAATATTTGACAATAACTTTTATACCTATTCCTATTATCAGCACATGCCCTCTGCTTGTAATACAGCCATCGCTTAGTCTTACAACTCAATTTTAAACCTTTGGTGAGCCATTTAGATTTCCGATTGTCTTTGTCTGTAATTCTTATACGTATTTGAGGAAAACATAAATTATAGAATAACAAAAACAGTTCATTAAACTTCATAAATGCATCATCAGTGCACCGGCTGACAAGCACTTCCTGGAAAGATAAGCTGGATAAACAATTTCTGAACTTTGTTATATTATCGTTGCTGTAATCTCGATGAAATTCATACCAGTATTTAACCGAAGCGGTTCGGCGTTGTTTGACTGTCCAGGAATAGGTTTGAGCTGTGTGATCAGAGAGACCTAGATCATGTATATTTGGAATTCCCTCTTCAATATTAGTTAGAATGTGATCAATGCATGTCTCAGATTTATCTGTTATACGTGTTGGTGACGTGATAACGGGTGTAATATTATACATTTCTAACAAATTTTTATATTCTTTACACTCTTTTGAGTCTTTAAGAAGGTCAATATTTATGTCTCCGCATATTATAATTTTTTTACGTGGATTATGACAAAACGTTTCTAGTAAATTCTCCAACTTATTAAGAAATCTCGAAACATTAGAAGACGGTGTTCTGTAGAGGCACACCAGTATTACTTTATATTTAACGAGTTCTATGCCACAACACTCAAATGTGCATGTTTCATTGTTCTCTTTGATATTTTTTATCGTTCTAAATTCTATATCATTTCTGAGTAATATCGCGACGCCACCTCTTTTTGTTTTTTTTCTGGAATAAAATGTTGCATTTGTATAACCTTTTAGTTGCAAATTACTTTCAGTTCCTTCCGACAGAAATGTTTCACTCAAACATATGGCATCAATGTTGTATGTTAAGCTCAGAATGGCACAGTACAATTCATCTCGTTTACTTAGTACCCCTGTAATATTTTGATGATATATACTGAGACTATTTTATTTATTAATCTCGAAAAAAATCTTCCTTGTTCATTTCTAATAAATCATAGTCTATAGTTATGTTGTACATAATTTCATAAAAAATGTTTCTCCATCCATATTTGGTTATTTTTCCAGTCTTGTAACAAAACATCTCATGTGTTAGGGAGTAGTTGCAATCAAAAAAATATGCATATTTATTATTTTTTAGGTCTAAGCATAGAAGATTATTGAATAATTCAACTTTATAATTATAGATCAATGAACCTTTTATATATGTTGGAGCACATATAACCTTATTTGTGTGGGTAACGTTCTTCAGCGAGTTCTGTACATTTTCTAATAAATTAATATACTCATTGTTTTTGAGATCATCGGCACCAATAAAAATCAAACAGTAGTCATTCATTGTAAAGTTTTGTAATTTCTTTTCAATGTTGTTTAAGAAATTATTAGAAGTTGGTTCTAAATAATGGCAATAATCAAAGTGTTCTGAGAAGACTTCTTCGATTAAGGACAAAGTACCTTTTGTGGCGTTGCTGCTTATGATACAAAGCTTATTTTTTTCTTTTCGTGTCGATTTTTTAGCTCCTGATGAAATTTTGATAGCAACATTACATTGTTTAGAGTTTAACTGCTTTTGTTTTGGTTGAGCAGTTGTTTCGATAGAATCTGCATTATAGAAAGTTTGTGTTTCTTTACTGATCATGTCTATTTTGGGTCTTGTTATAGTATTTGCGCACATTTTGTAGCCATTACTTGGAGTGACCGATGAATTGAGACACTTTGCTTTTTTTTTACGCGATGAATTTGGTGTGTTCATTTTTCTCTCGGGTGTTTGATATATCTTCTTATAGGTTTCGACAGTATTAAAGGAACTTTGTAGATCATATTTTAGCCGAAAATTCTCACTATTCAGGTCTTCTATTTCCTGGTGAGCGGTCTTTAATTGTATTTCAAGAGATTTTATTTGTTTGTACAAGTTATTAACAATGTCGTTGTCAGTATTATTGTGCAAGCTATCCGGTACACTCAACATTGAGGCTTCTAATAACGATGTTTCATTCTCCTTTATTATAGTTGTCAAGTCATCTAAAGATCGGGTACTGTGATGTTTCCGATATGTGATATTGTCAACTACACTCGCGAGCAACCAAATCGACTCAAGCCTAGACGGCGCACATATACATTGATTTTCCTAAAACGATAAATGGTAATTACAAAAGTGATATGTCATTCGAAAGCTGAAGAATTAGGCTTTCAATTAACATCAATACCTTAAAAAAAACTAAGCGCTGATTTATTGACACATTTTAATTGGCCGTCAGCGTAAATTACCTCTTTAGGAATCCACGACTTGCGCTACCTGCTCCCGCTATAAAACCCTCCACTTCCGGTTTATCTTATCAGTTGCTTGTTACAGGTTGACCGGTACACATCTCCGTAAATTGCATTCCTTGTTTTCGCTAACCCATGGATACCACACCAGAAGAAGCCGCTCAAGTTGTTGCCTTGTTGCAACAAGGGTTAAGTCAGCGAGCAATCGCTGCCCAGCTCCACTTGAGCCAGTCTTCTGTATCCCGAGTATACAGACGGTTCCAAGAGACTGGTGCCTTCAATCGGAGACCAAGAACGAGCCGCCACCGGTGCACTTCAGAGAGAGACGACCGCTTCATTGTCTCAACCTCGCTGCGCAATCGACACCTTACGGGCGTTGATGTGCAGCAAGAACTGAGACGTGTACGACAAGTGGCTGTCAGCGAGTGGACAGTGAGAAGACGCTTGAAGGAAGCCAACTTGACGCCAAAAAGACCTGCGACGGGCCCTAAGTTGACTGCAGGCCACCGACAAGCGCGCCTTCAATTTGCTCGAGAGCATCTCAATTGGAGCGTTGCGCAGTGGCGATCGGTCCTGTTTACTGATGAGTGCAGAATGTGTCTGCATGGCAGTGACAGGAGAGGCCGAGTCTACAGGCGTCCGGGAGAACGATTTGCCCAATGTTGTTTCGCTGAAACAGTGGCATATGGCGGCGGTTCCTGCATGATGTGGGCTGGTATCTCTTTAGAGGGAAAAACCGAACTTGTTTTCGTGCCTGGGGGCGGCCGAGGAGGCGGGCTAACAGCTGATCGGTACATCACCGACATTCTACTGGATCATGTTGTGCCCTACGCAGGGTTTGTCGGTGAAGACTTCGTGTTAATGCACGACAATGCTCGCTGCCACACGGCACGAGTCACTCGACAGTTTCTGCAAGAGGTCGAATTACGCACGATGGACTGGCCTGCGCTCAGTCCTGACATGAATCCCATCGAGCACTTATGGGACGAGCTTAAAAGAAGAGTTCGGGCCAGAAATCCAGTCCCTTCAAGCGTAGACGAGCTAAAGACAGCATTATTAGAGGAGTGGGACGGCATTCCTCAAGAAAATGTCAAAACGAAATACTGATTTAAATAAAATAATTTTATTTTTAATTTTTTTTGTTTAATTTGTCAAATACGAGACACATACCCTTTTTCCTAAATTCCCGTTTTTCCTACTCTTGCATTCAGACATCATTTATTTCAAAAATGATGGATGGATTTCAATGATAATGATATCAAATTAAAGCTGACATCTTAAGCTTTCGAATGACATATCATTTTAATAATTTCCATTCATGATTTTAGTTGTATCAATGTATGTGTGCGCCGACAAGGCTTGAGTCGATTTGGTTGCTCGCGAGTGTAGAACGTTAGCCATATTCGTTACTTGGTTTTATAAGAAATATCGGAACACAAATATTTTATACGAAAAAACATACAAAAATATGCTAATGTGTGATCGTGATTTGAACCACAAACCTTGAGTTACTTAGTCTCCTTCCAAGTCAACTGAGCTACCAAGACGTTAATGATATGATATGAAATTGGGTATTACAATTCACTCGTCGAGAAATTTGAAATTTAAAGTCGGTTGATATGACTCATTGTTTATGAATTTGTGCCACTAACACAACTTTTAGATTATTAACACTTTTAAACACTTTTTGGTCGCTTTATTGATAGTTGCGTAAAGTTATTTCTTAATCATATGCTAGAATATATCTGTTTTGTACTTATTAACACTGTTTGTCATCACTTCCTTTGATTTTTGGTAATGTTTATTTTGCACTATGTTTATACAACACTATTGAATTACACACTTTGATAACGATAGTTACTGCTTTAATACGTCCAGTGCACAGTTTTATACGATTCGTAGCAGGTAAAAATGATTATAACTATTTTTTTGATTTATTTAAATACGGAGCTCGTTTACTGTGATGCTAGCTTGACAGCGCCATCTAGCGGTCTTCTTAACCAAAGATAATAAGTCACTGACCTATAAAATACTCTCATATTTTTTGCATTACTTTTTTTATGAGTGTGAATATACTCAACGAATTGTTTAAACACACGTAATTATATTTCTTCTTCGTATCTCGTCATTATCCAATTTACTGGCACCGAGCACAAATTGAAAGCACACTTATAACTATTAAAATAAGATTCAAATTAGCGGAATACCTGGAAATCGTAATTGAAACTGCACTTCGTTATCTGATGATTAATCAAATCGCGCCAAATGTCGTATTTTTACAAATGAAAAATTTAGCTTAGTGGAAAATATGTAAAATGGACGTAATATACATTTTTGTTTCTTTTTTTATATATTTTGAAAGCAATAGACACAATGAAATAAAAGAAAGGGCAGAAAGGTTCTCGAGTGGCGACCACGAACCGGAAGACGCAGCGTGGGCAGGCCCCTACAAGATGGACCGATGATCTTGTGCGGGTCACTGGAAACTGCTGGATGCGAATAGCGCAAGACCGGCAATTGTGGAGATCTTTAGGGGTGGCCTTTGTCCAGCAGTGGACATCTTTCGGCTGATATGATGATGAGACATAATGATAAAACAATGGCGTCGGCCAAAAAATATTTATATCGAAAAGTGTCAATACGGACATATCGTCCGAATATTTTGTGTCCAAATCGACAGCAAGTCTTTAAATTGACTAGAAATTTGCAGATAAATATCTATTTGGTTGTTGTAAGCCTCTTTTTAAGACAGGTTTACATCGCTTGTTTTTTCTAACCAATTTCCAGAGCCGAAACTAATTACCTAACGAGTAACCGAGGATAAATTAGATAATTAATATGTTTGTTTGAATATTCCTCCGTCATTTGGGAACCGAGTAATCAGTTGTCTGGTTGCCATTGTACAGGCTCTGCCTAGTTTAAGATCAGATGGCAGTGTGTTAGATAGATAGATATTTGTGGGGACGGTGAAGAATATCATCACCCCATCTCATTTCGTAGAAATCGTCCCGAGGGAACACCTACCAGAGAACGGGCAGCAGCGTTTTTCTGTGAACTATGACCATCAAACTATCGAACTGCGATCGCCAACCCGTCTGCCAAGCGTGGCGATTATGGCATATCCCACCATTCTTTGGGGAAGCTTTCGTCCACCAGTGGACGTAATTTAGTTGTGATGATGATATTTATTTTTTTTGCCATAAATATTTGTACAAACTATTGAGGGTTTACAAATTAAACAGATCCACAACACTTAGTCATTATACATGCAAATAATTAATTAATTGCTATGTTTGTGCTTATTAAAATAGTGTCTCAAGTAGTTGTCTTAAGATATTTATAATATCTTCACAAGAAAATTCAAAGTATAAATTAATATAACAACATTTACAAGATAACTAACAAGATAGTTATTATTAAATGCCAGTCGCGGTAAAAAAAACTTGACACACTGACAACAAAATGGCCGTTGACGCCTATTATTATTCGGATATGAAAGAAACACGTAACTTTTTATCAAGAACAACTAACTAATTAGAAGTTATTAACCGTTGGTTTGCAGTACTGGTTTGTACATCTTTACAGACACACAGCCGTTTCCACGTCAGTATCCGTCCAGAGTCGAGGTTCAAACCCCAAACGGATGCAATTGTTCTGGTGAGCAGTTGTTGTTTTGTTGTATAGCCTAGGAGGCTTTTACTGCTTCAGAAGACAAAAGGGCTTAAGCCATCTAGCCAAATGTAACTACTAAATAAATAAATAATAAATAAAAATGGTTTTTATTCACGTAGACTTCAAAAAAGCGATTGTAAATAGTCACAACATATTCGTAGTAATATATTATTAATTTATAATTATTTCTAGGCACATATAGATATTTAGGTACACGGATTGTAGGAAATAATTTACAATAAGATTTATTTTATAACAGTAGCGATATTTAACTAACTTAAATTAAGTTATTGTCAAGGTTCATGTGCAGGTTACTACAAACTAAGTACCCGCGCCAAAGGGTTTGAATCCCGACTTTGGGCGGTTATGGACGTAGCGTGTGAGAGGATCGGTTGTTAGAGGAGTTATATGAAACTCTCACTCTACGTTAATACGCGATGACGCGCGTCTCTCGTCCGACTGATGATAAAAGAGATTGTGGCCAATGCTTCTGTTGTTTCGTGTTCGATACCCGCAGAGGACAACTATTTGTGGGACACATAAATAGTTCTGAGTCTGTTTGTGGTTTGTGTCCGTATATTATATATTTGCAAATATCCTGCGGTACAAGGAATCAATTTCATTGCGCGGGCATTGCCTTTGAAAAAAAAATAAACAAAATGAATTACAGGAAACAGGTACGTTTCTGTTGATGACTGTACAATGAGCGCGACATAGGTAGTAACAATAGGAAACCATATAATCTAAAAAATAAGGACTATTTTCAAGTAAAAGAGTTTCTATTGATCTCACGTTGACTACAAGTCAGTACTTACCTATTTTATGTTCAGAAGTCTCGACTTTTAACTATCTAGCGCTTTCGCTACTGTGAAACTTGGTCTTTATGTGCCTTTCTACGAACATGGCAGTGCACGGTCCAAGTCTTACAACTTTTTAGCTGTTGTTTTATAGAGAATTAATTTACATTTACAATGTAATTTAACCCCATACTTAAACTTACCTTATAGGGATAAAAATGCAGCTATTTTATAGCTTCCTCTCGGTAACGCAACAGTAAGTTTAAAAAAAAAACATTTTTTTTGTACTTATATTCGATTCCGTAATACATTACTGATTGGTACAAACAATCATACCGATACATATGAAAAATTCATAGTATTCCGTAGCGATTCTAATCGATTCTTGAGGCGATATCGCACAGCTCCGTAATCGACATTGGAGACGCATTCATTAGTACGGCGAGGTACTTGCACAATGCAAACATTTATGTTGTATGTAGATGTGGTCTGATTGTTGACAATCTTTTATGTGTGTGCGTACAATACAATGTGAGTGAATAAGGAAATATTTAATACTTTCTTTGCCGTACAAATTCGTTCTACACGCACGCGTACTTACACAAACAAAACGTTGGAACGACTCATTGTAATGGACGAGGAATGAATGACGTCACCAAATAACCGTTAAAACTGATCTAAATTCAAAAACTAAAGTCGTCACATATCGATAACTTTTGAGATCAGAGTCATTATCATAAAGCCTTAATTTTCATAGCATGACGTTTATTGCCTAGGCGGCCCCACTGCTTTACCATACAATATAGACAGGCGGGCTTGCTCGCCATTCCATGCCATGAGACTATAATCTCACTAATCTGCGCAAGAGGGTTCTCCCTTCGAGGTTCGAACCTCGGCTCTGGGTGGCTACTGCCGTTTTCTGTGTCTGGCCTCTTGTTCAGTGGTTAGTGACTCTGACTGCTACGCTCCTCCCCCACCCGAGACAAATCTTTTTGTGATGAGTACGATGATTATTTGTTCTGTGTCTGGGTGTAAGCATGTTTGTTAGTTGTCTGGTTACCATAGCATAGGCTCTACCTTTTTTTTTTTAAGTGGTTGAAATGGTCTAGTTAGTCGCACGTGGTGTGGGGCTCGACCCACTAAAATCACCACGGTAGCCAGCCTCACAGTGACTGTAGCGGGGGCTCCGCGAGACTCTCACCCGGGGAGGGGAGGCGCCTGAATGCTTCCCCCCTTCCCCAGTACGCACAAGCGTGTTACCTGAGCTACAGCAGGTTACCCTTCCCGGGACCGCTGGCGCTCGGAGGGAAAGAACTCCACTCGTTCCCCCCTCCAAACGCCTGTTGTCCCAGGGGGCATAGGCTCTACCTAGTTTATGATCAGATGGAAGTCTGTTAGTTGTCCCAAGGTATTGGTTATAACTATTATTACAAACTCTGCACGAACACGCTAATACACGAGCTGCTCTTCCCAACGACAGATTCCTTGAATCTTCCCATACCAACAATAAAATAGTTTAGTGTATTATTTCAAAAAAATAATTCCATTTCAATTTATAAGAACAAGATAAAGAAAAACAATAAAAATTAACACTTAAAGGCAATATTACGAAAATATAAATCCGACCGAGCCATAAAGCAGACAAAATGTAATTCCAACAAAACCCTGTCAGTAAATAGGATATAACTTGGGCACTAAACGACGGTAACAGTAAAACCGAGAATGGTTACATCTCGGTTCGTGTAATGGGATTCTGTTTAGGTATCGTTTTTATGGTGTCTTTTACGATTTCGCTGTGAAACCATCGTCCTGTCGCCAAGGTGTGGCGGCGTTATGTATTTTTTTAAGATTAACATGTAGATTGTACAGAAATATTTTGACTGTACGTTTGGCGCAGTGGTTATAACAGTCGCCTCGCCATGTAACTATTTGTGTGGCCCATAAGTTGTTGTTCTGAGGTTGGGTGTACTTTGAGTCCGTCGATTATATGTTTTTAAAGTACTCCGGATTCATATCTGGAGCGGGGGTAGTAAAAAATTATTATTTGATTCGTTGTATTTCCTTGCGTTAATTGGCTGTTTTATTAGTAGGATATGTGTCAATTTTTTTTTATTAAATATTACACAATCACGAATGGTTTACAACTGCTGAGAAATACCGTATACAATCGGATTGCTAACAGAACTCTAATTTCTAAGTTTTCGCTATGCATAGATAGTTGAAATTTTTACAATATGCATTACTATTGCCGCTATAAGAAACATGAACTCCACATACAAATAACATGAATTATTGCTCCATGACTGACAAATCTTCTACGATAGTACGGTATCCTTCATATGCATGTCGGACTCACACTTAGCTAGTTTTTAAAGTTGGTCAAAATATTAGATAAATAATTTAACTAAAGTATAATAAGCATCCCAATTAGGTAGTATCACAATGAATTCACACTCCGTTAATTTGGCTATTATAATCGTTATGAGAACTCATTATCCTGCTTTAAGATAGTTAAACAATTTTATAGTCACATTAGTATAACTTGTAGTTAAATATCAAAAAATCTTCTAGAATAATTAAGGAGTATTGTTTGAACATGATGCATTAAAAATACTGCCAAGTCTGACACCAATTAATATAGGTACATTATGCTTTCACAAATTGTTATAGTTAATTAAATTGATATTGTATTCAATAGGTGAATAAATTAAACAGGAAATAAACAAAAAAGTATTTTCGATAAAAATGATGTTATGGTGTCTTTCGTGGCATTTTATCGGTCTCAGTTTATTTGCGGCTGTTTTAGACTCTTTTATTCATCATCATATCAGCCGGAAGACGCCCACTGCTGGACAAAGGCCTCCCACAAAGATCTCCACAATTGCCGGTCTATATATAACTTCTTTTTTCTTCATCCTTCCTCCTTTCCTTATTCACGTTAAACAATAAAAAATATGTGGCCCAACCTATATTAAACGGCCATCAAACCAATAACTATCAATTAACATGTTCTTGTAAGACTTTATAAAGATTATAATCTAATTCATAACGTTACATATAAGCAATAAAATCTTTATAAATTCCCACAGTTTAATGAAATTCATTAACCAATAAACTGGCCATGATTATGAAGAATTTTAGAAATTATCACTCGCTCGTTATCAACAAAACGTCAGAAAAACAACTGATTATCCAATAATATTTATATGTTGCACGTGCAAGTGAACAGGTACTTAGTAAAAACAAAGTTCAATAAAATAATCATGTGAATTTTAAAATTAAGATAGGTCTTGATTATTCGCGTCTGAAACCGCAATGTCAAGTTTGAAATATGTACTTTCAGACAGTATAGCATCTGACATTATTTTTTGTTGAAGATTCGACGTGCCTCTACTCATCTACTTAAACTTAAAATAGTACTTGGTCTTTTTTTACAGATTAATATTTTCCTTATCATAACTTCACATTGGCGAAATTGTGGTGGTAATCCAAATAAGAGTTGAAGTTGACTATCATTTTGACGTAAGCGAAAATGTATAACGCCACGTAGCGGAACACCATGGCGGTTTTACATACCATTACTTGTGGATTGAAAAAAAAAAATCTTCAACAGTACAAGTATCTTCAAGAGTGAGATCTGGTAACTTTGTTGTATACCTCTATACTTGACGTTCACAGCGACTTTATTGAATAGGAAATAATTGAGGTTTACTTCTCTGTACCAAAAAAATGGTGTCGTCAAACCTATCTCATATTATGTGTCTTGTACATATAATATGAAACAGGATACACAAGTACATTCATACAGCACATTTGCGAAATAAAATGCCATTATAGACGAGTTGGTCAACTTTTGACGCCTACGAAATGACATCCTTTAGATGACACTTCTTCTCAAACTTTTAACTCCACGTACCCCTATAAAACTAAGACAACGGTAAACCCCTTAAAATAATATAAAGATTTTGTTATATATAACATATAACTAAGAACACAGGTTTAATTAATTCAGTTTCATGAGCACATAGCTCTATTTTCTAATGAAAGTGAATAAATTAAACCAAATATTGGAAAATACAAAAATAAAATAATTTTGGTGCCCCATTTTTGTCTATGGATTTTTCTGGATCTTTTCTGTGTATTTTGCATGTTAATGTACAACACGTTGTTCTGTTTCAACGGCAAACTTCTTAACTTATATCCACTATTTATATAATCTGTTCTATATATTGTTTCTGATCGTAAGTTGACTCAATTCTATCTTAAATGAAGTTTAAGGTTTATTCGATATGGGGGTAACTCCATAAACTCCATATGAAGTATGCAAAGTATGATCAAATTTGTTTCGTAATTGTCAAATTGGAACTTTGACTCATATATCAATTATTAAGTTATGCGAGTTCTGAACTGTACCGTACCAGGTAACCAGACAGTAAGTTCGTAGAGGACACAACTTAACCTTACGTAAGTGAATTATCATAAAAGCATTAAGAAATTTACTACTTGGCGTGCAACCTAAAAATATTCTTAAGTATCTTGCCACGCTAATTAAAATTACGTAAATTTTATTGCGTACGTCCTAAGATCAAATTGCGCATCCAAAGGGGTACACGTAACCCACACTTTGGGAAGCAAGCTAGCCTTTCAGCGTTAAAATACTAATTGTACATTAAAATAAGCCGTTATCAGTTATAAAATATAGTGGAGTAATAAAAAGATTAAATTAATTCAGTAGTGAAATAAAAGGAAAAATATACTAACAGTAATGGACTGGTATACCAGGAAGTGTTATTGCAGATAATATGTATAATCTTTAATACGCATTTGAAGACTATATTAAAATTAAATTGTATACACAATATGGTTTTTCCAATTTTCATCCTTTTACATGATACTTACTTATCGTGTGGTTACCGTAGTGTCAGAGTTGTTCAAGCCGCCAAGTAGGCCTCTGACATGGCGTAACGAGTGACCAGGACCGACAGCGTAACGTGCCCCCGGAAACACGGAGACGCTCAGAAATTAAACCACTTTGGCGGTCACCCATCTATGGACTGACCGCGAGCGTAGTTGCTACACCTCGCCGATCCCTTACGGACCGGTGAGAGCACAGCTTCAGTAGAAACACTTCTCACAAATCTTCCTAACTGTCTATAAATATGCAGCCAAGTTTAAAGTTTCATCTGTACTAGTGTACTTTTAATCGAAACAAATATTTAACTCGGGATGCCAGGTAGGTCAATCGTGAGAGAGCTTCGAAAGTTGGGCTGGAAGTATGGACTCCTCTGTGTACCCTGAGTTGCCTTCACGCTCGGGGTATTATGCAGTCCATATGTATATTCTTGGTGCAGACACGGCATAGCGACATGCCATTGTCAACATCCGCGTTCAGTTCAAAGATTAATAAGTACACATGTTTGTATACCATGGTACAGTCATAGCTTTATTATCCATATAGGAAGTGTATTTTGACGGTCACCGTGGCCTAGTTGGTAGTGCTCCTGCCTACGAAGCTGGTGGTCCTGGGTTCGAACCCCGGTAAGTGCAAATATTTGTGTGATGAGCACGAATATTTGTTTCTGAGTCATGGATGTTTTCTATGTATTTAAGTATTTATCTATCTATATAAGTATGTATATCGTCGCCTGGTACCCATAGTACAAGCTTTGCTTAGTTTGGGGCTAGGAAGATCTGTGTGACACTGTCCCTAGATATTATTATTATTTGAGGTTGTGAAACTGTATGTCGTGGCGTCGACTGTACTAGCAAAACGTGTTTCAATGTATTTATTATGCAAATATTACCGACTTTTAACTATTCTGTTCCAGCTATGAAACTTAGGTAAGAGGGTATGTGTACATTTTATTGCTCATAAAAATATGAAAATTTTCATATAACTTTAACAGTTTTAATATAATATGTACACACGGCTACACATCATGCTATACCTACATTTCCAGTATAAGCTGATCTCGCGTTGTATAGGATTTTCATACAATGACAGGTCAGCTTATATTGGAAATTTAGCTTGCCGTGTGTTCAGTTGTCGGTCTTATAGCACATCTAACAGCAAATTCTTTCAGACAATCGTTGGATGGATCGTTTATTGGATTTGAAAGGTAAATACTTCAATTCCATATTAATTAGATAATATTAATCATCACCATCATCATATCAGCCGAAAGACGTCCACTGCTGGACTAAAGCCTCCTCAATGACGGGTCTTTTAAATAACTAAAAAAGGTTTTTATTCACGTAGACTTTAAAAAAGCGCTTGTAAATAGTCAGAACATGTTTGTAGTAGTATAGTGGTATACATTATTATTTCTAGTAACATAGATAATTAGGTACACATTGTATGAAAACATTTATAAAATTTATTTTATTATAGCAATGATATTTAGCTAGCTCGTATCAAGTTATTGTCAAGAGATTATGTTTAATTATCTAGTTTAAGTCTAATATTTTTACTATATATCGTCTTGCGCTATTCGCATTCGGAAACCGCTGACTGTTGATGTTCTGACTATTTACAAGAACTTTAAAGTCTTCTTGAATAAAAATCTTTTTTTTATTTACGGGTGGCGCATATAAGTTGTGAATGAGTTATAATATTTGCATATTAGTTATGTGTGCGTAAAAATTATGTCGGAAATAAATTGTTTACAATATGTCCAACAGTTAAACGTACCTAATGATATTTCCATCCTAATATTTATTTTAGTAGTATGGAAATAACAGGAATCATGCAAAACAAATTTTTCGAATATAATATTGTTTGAAGTTGAGTTTCGCGCTATAGTTAATTTATTTATTTGATTCACCAACAGATGATACATTATGCTACATATTATACAACGGATTATATCAACTCATGACTGTCGTATCTAATTGTAAGGTATACTAGTTTAAGTTGTTACAAAACTTCAATGTCTAAATATTTGTATAAAACTATACATACTAACCTCACAATGAGATATGGCAGTCCAAGTCAATAAAATTAAAAAAAAAAACTAAAATTAAGGGTGAACGTTAATATAATTCTTATTTCACACAAGATAGAAATCAAAATAGACTCAAATCATTAGAGCATACCCTAAAATTATAATAACTAATATAACAAATAATTGCTTGGCGATTATTTATTTTACACCGCCATACTTATTTAAATGTCATTAGATATCTCGTACGATAAGGACTAAGGGGAGGAATATGATAGAACTGTCAGCCTACTTAAACTGCTTAAAATGTTTTCAAAATTAAATTGACCCACTAAAGATAATTAGAACTATTTTAGAAATAAATCCAATGATACTACAATTAGTTTAGTTGATATTGCATAGAATCGGGGCATTGTGAATAATCGACGCTTCCCGTGACCAGAGAGCTGGCCATTTTTTGGGTCAAAGAGTCAGCATTGCCATACAGCGTGGCAATGCGGGCAGCCTTCTGGGCACTTTACCTCCCTACGATGCGGAGGAATTTTTCGACATCATCATCACCATCAGCATCATATCAGCCGAAAGACGCCCACTGGCTGGACGAAGGCCTCCCACAAAGACCTCCGCAATTACCGGTCTTGCGCTATCCGCACCCAGCGACTTCCAACGAAAAGACTTCTTAAGTTAGTTATAATAGTCGTTTATTTAGCTGAAATTTTTCTTTTTCTTTAAATTAATATTTATTGACTGAATAAAAAATTACAAAACAAAACCGTATGTGCATTAGATACCTACAAACATGAACTTGGCGATATTTTTTTTCGAGTTTGATGGATTTTACACATTTTACGCTCTAGTAATATAAAATTTGACTGAATGTTGGCTAATATTTGTAAAATATAAATACCCGTCATTCTTCACATTGGCCGCTACTAAGAAGACACGTGGGTTATTTTTGGTACGTTTGTCAGAAGTACGTCAGAAAACAAATTAATGAGTCTGTAGGCTGAAGCTAAGATGCGAAGATGCGATTTGTTGACTAATTGTAAGACTAATCGCATTCATATGCCTGTCATATGTGCATGGGATAAAATGCAATACGCCTCTTTACGTACGTGTTGTAAAAGTCAACAATATAGTTAGTTAGTTTTCTTTTTGTGGGGTGATTTGTGTCCCCACTAATTGTCTAACCTCAATTCTTAATGACATTCCACAATGTATGTAAATACGTTGGTAGCAAAATAAATTAGGTATCAATTATGGGCCGGTTGGCGTGGTTGACAAATGCTTGCATTTAACGTCGGAGGTCGTGGGTTCGATTCCCACCCAGGACAGATATTTGTGTGCATGAACATGTCTGTTTGTCCTGAGTCTGGGTGTAATTATTTATTGTATCTATTACAAAAGAAAAGTGGTAAATGTAGTTTAACAGTTATCTGGTTTCCATAGTACAAGCTCCTCTTAGTATGGGATCAGATGGCCGTGTGTAAATAATGTCCCAGGATATTATATTAAATATTAATTATGGACCCAGCACATATTTTAGGAGAGAAAAGGAAGAGTGCATTACAAATTATGTTTCAATTATTTAGTTTTGCTGAACCATCCGTCTAATAAATTACTGATGTTATAATTTCATTGATAGGGCCACTGTTCGTGACCTCATTTGGCTCAGTTCCGTCCAGAAGTACAAGAGTCCCCGAATGTACTCGAGTGCCTTCTGTAACGTCTTCGGATTATCCAGGAACAGGCAGTAAGTATGCTGGTTTTCCCGCACCGTCTGCAAAGGGAGCGCACATCAAACATGGCGTCAAATTACTTACTATATGCGTGCGTATGTATGAGAAAAAGAGAGGAGAGAGAGAAAGAGATATAGAGAAGCCCCTGAGAGGGCATTAAATGTGCTTGCTCCATACTAGCTTACCTTTAGGCAAGGCTTGACTCAACCACATACAATTAATCAAATAGAAGTTCAGGGACAGTTTGATTTAAATAAAAAATGTCTAATTTATACAGAAACAAACATTGTTTCATATCATTATATCAACATTGAAATTCTTATCTCACGACAATAATAATTCAATCCTAATCTATTAAGAATATTGAAGTTAATTGAACGTCGCGTTATAACAATAATTCCCAAAGATAACATCGTACCAATCAAACTTCCATATTTAAACTTAGAACACGTGTTTTTTTTTAAAGAAAGCATTGACACAGGCATGGCATGCGTTTAGTATCGCATTACAAATTCGTCACATTCCTACTCCCTGTCCAAGTGCATTGTATTTTAAACCCAATGCCATTCACATAAGGTTGGTGATAGAGACATATGTAAATTAGAATAGTGCAGCCCTAATTTCATATGAATACAGTAGCATGTGGTAGTGTCTGGTTACAAGACGGGTCACGTAGCGACAATTATTAAAAAATACTGGACAGTGAATTGATGGTTGACTTGGAGCCTTGTAAATTTGTAAAGAATCACCGTTGACTGGAGCACGGCAAGAATTACTGTCTATGGCCAACCCATAGACTACTAACGTTGTTATTATGCAAGTGGTAACACTAGTCACAGAAATGATTTTGAAGTGAAAATTCTTAGGTGGCAATTCGATTATCCGATTCGATAGAGATTTAAGGACCCGTCACGTTTAGGTATATTTAATTTCAAAAAGATAAAAATAGCTTTAGGTTTATTCCGAAGCTACGAAAGATGAGCAAAAGAGAGCGATGTATGAACAGCAATACAATACGATAGTGTTAATCATGCGTGCGTTATAGTTGTACGCCTGAGACGCTACATATGAATACCTGACGCGCGAGACGTGTCGCATACGTTGTATTGTTTTATGGTGAAGTTTCTCGTGCATTTGATATCTGTATTTTATTATTTCAAATTAATGACAGAATGTGAATCTAGTTCTGCATTGCTGATGGTCAATAGAAATGTTACCAATTTCATATTACAAAGCCGTCTACTCATTAATCACACAACATTTAATTTTATTAAAAAAAGATATTTATAAAGACTACGCCGAGTATTGCAGGGTTCGTTATAAACTTGCAATTCACGAACACAAAGTACATAGTTACATACAGGTTTCGACCAACTACATATGGGACACAAAAATAAGTGGTCCAGTGCGGGGATCGAATCCAAAACACACCTTAGCCACACCGCCATACGGTATTTCCAACTGCAATGAAGTCCTACTTTAAACATTAGAGAGAAGGGACTATGTATATTATGTCTGTGACACACAGCTGCGCAGGTGTAACCAGCTGTTTTCCTTCCTTTTGTCCCCTCTGATACCCATAAGATAAAGTCCATAGAAGCTATTTATCGGGAATAAGAAGGACCACACAAGACAATGTTATAATATTATATTTTTTTAACTTGTATTAGAATATTCAGTGCACCATGTCGGTGGAAACACTTTTTTTTTTATTATGAATAACATTTATGGCGCGTATGAATAGTAACAACATGTTTGTAGTATCAGTAGAAGTTATAGTATAGTTCAATAGAAGCATTCATAAACAAAAAATAAGCGAATTGAGGGACGGTAAGTGGCGCGGGCGTTTCATTGCTTAAAAATAAAAACTAAAACCACCAAAAGTTGTGCAAATATTGTTAACATGTTAAATAAATGTTGCCGATTTTAGTACACAAAAAAAATGGGTTTTGTACCCTTCCCGCCTATCCATTGCACTAAGGTTTCATCCATTGTTTATGCTGCCTTATGAAGCAAGTATTATGAAACATTAAATTGTAATTAGAATATTAAATTACTGTTCCCTCCACATTGCAGTTAGTCGATTGTCTTTTGGTAATACAATAAACCGTCATATACATATCAACCGTCTCCTAATAGCAGTTCCTCGTTTACCACCACGTTACCCAATAAATAAAACCTTTTCTCACCCACCCGCAAAAACAAATCTCGCACTTAATTCACCTTTGGTGCGAGCGTGTAATGAATACAATGGTTTTAATAAAAAAATAGACCAATTAGATATTTTTTCCGATGCATTTTATGCATTCAAGCGTAAAATATTGGAAGCGTTAGCATAAGGATTTTTTTTTCTTAGTCCAATAAGAACTTTTTTAATTGTGTTTAATGCATTTTTATCTGTGTTAGTTATAGTATTTTTGTTTGTTTTTAATTTAAAATAACTTGTATTGTATGTCAACGTTGTCTATGTTTAGTGTGTGTTGTGCATGCCTTTAATAGGTGTACATATAAGAACTGAATTATATAGTGAGCTAAGATTTAAATGTTGTGTATGTATACTGTTGGTGTGTCTATAATAAATAAATAAATAAATAAAAGTAGAAAATTTAAGAAACTATTATTTTGGACATATAACAGTATTGTAGAGAGAGAACAGTACTGAATTTAAAGAACAGTAGGTACATTATTTATCTGCTTGGTTATTATTAAATTGGATATATGTACAGACGCCAGCAGATACATCTTCCCCAATCTGTCGAAATTCTTTTAAAAATTTTCAACTTTATCACAAAAGCATAAGGTTAACTTTCAATTGGGGAAATTGGACAGATTGGGGTAGCTTGATGTGCTGGCGTCTGTACATATGTTGAAACGCAAGCATACCAATAGGAGTCCTTGTAAATTGGTTGATAATCGCTATGGTAAAATTGCATTAGGCATAGATAATAAAATAATTTATCGAATGCTAAATCTATGGTATTAGATACACCGCACGCAAACTTACTCATTCGGAATATCCGAACTTCGACGCTTATTGACGTTTACGGAAAATATGTTTATTGGCCTTTTATTTACTAGTAACTTACTTTCCTTATCGTCTGGGCAGTGGTTACCATGTTGGCATAGATTTGTAATCCTCAATAGGCGGATATGACATAACGACTGTTGTCTAATGACAACAACCGGGACCGATAGCTACACGTGCTTTTCAAGTACTGAGACGTTTATAAATTGTACTACCTACTTCGAAGGTACCGGTAAGAAATTAGGGGGGGGGGGGGGCTGTGTTACTCATTAATATAAATAAAATTGTTATTAAATATTCTACGTACTGTTGTAAAATGAATAGTAAATATGTATTATAATTTCTTGATGGCAAAGATTTTATAAATTAGCATCTAAGAAATAATGATTTTATAGTTATTCCAACAGTACGAGTAATTAATTTAAAGTGATATTTGAAGCTCTGAATAACTAATTTAGAACTTGTCCATAGATAATTTCAATGAATCATGCTGAGAATATCGGCCATAGACTTAATAAATAATTTCAGTTTCAATAAACATTTTTTTTTTCTGCACACATCCTTAGTATGTAATCCAAATTGAAAATGAATATGCAACGAATCCAAAAGCATTCCATGTAAAAAAAAATATATCGCTTCACAAATAACGGTAAAATGTAATAACCTCCTTTTTACTAGTCTTTTTCCTGGCTGTACGTACGTAGTAGGCAGATAAAATAGGATTGTAAACAGAACGTGCGACCATTGGTCAGGGGCGCTTTGGAGGAGGCGGTATCGGAAAACAGTAGGTAACTATAGAAGAAAAGTCGAGGAAGCTTTTGATGGGAGTTCTATCGCATTTATAGGCCTTTATACATAGTTCCTCTCCACATTTCTAGCAAAGAGTAGAGTATTATACGCCTAGCATCATTGTTACTTATTTAATGATTACACAATGATAATGATATGTGGCATGGCCGTCTGTTCTACCTTAGAACCAACGGACTGGGCCATCGCTTTAAGGGCATTTGGATAAGCTGCGTGTGTGCAAAACACATTTTTATCTTTTTGTATAAAAATTTGCAATATTTATTCAACAAGAAGATATTTATTAAACTTTACTAAAGTATTAAGCTGCAATTTGCTATAAAACAACCTACTTATGAGCAAATTGTAACTTGATGAGCTTGAGAAGTACAAGTGTATGTTAATACCCAAGTGCTGAATAAATTTCTTTATTTAATTTCATAACCTAATCTATTAATTATGAAATAAACTAAAATTATGAAGTGAATTATGAAGTATAATAGCCCTACTTTTCAATCGATTTCTTATTAAATTAATATTGATACAGAAAAAAAAATTGAGAATTAATATTTCTAGAAAACGGGTTAAAATAAATCAAGTTTTATAGATAGTTTGAACACTATTCATGTTACCCATTGTACAAAGCAAACTACAAAATGTGTTAAGCAATAATTCACCGTCATTAATAATGAGATAACATCAATATTATTAATTACTAAATTAATTTAGACTAATTTTTAACTTAGTGTTTTAGTAATTAGTTCCTCCGTCAACCCTGAATTTAAGCAATTCGAGATATTTTTTTTAATTTAATGAGCTTCGTTAAAAATTATGCTAAATTATACCGATGCATTAATAAATTGTATAAATCACTTTTTACATTTAAATGCATTATCAGTCATTTTGGATTCTCGATTATGAAATGTCTTCGTCGAACTAATTATAAGCTTTTAAAGAAAAAAACACATCGGCCAAGTGTGATTCGGGCCTTTCTCTGCTTTCCCAGTTCGTAAACTAGTTTAGTATAAATTTATCGTTTTGTAGGACCCATAATAACAATCGTTTAATATTTAAAACTGACAACTCCGACGGCCTTCCATTGACTTATATTGCAAGAGAGAAAATAAGAAATATATGTTTCTACTAGCTGTGCCCCGCGGTTTTATCCGCGTTAATCTTTGTAAATTAAAGCCTATGTGTTATTCGGATATATAAGCTATATTACTACAAAGTATCATCAAAATCCGCCTGGTAGTTTTTGCGTGACTCTTTCAACAAACATACACACTCACAAACTCTCGCCTTATAAAATTATTGTGATTCTTTTCAATGCGAAATAATAAATGATAGCCCACGTGACTAGGTGTCAAATAAAATTCGTTTTTCGGCTCCTTGTATGTATGTTACTCCACATGTATGTTACTTTTTACATTCAATACTTGTACTTAGGCAAATAGAGTAGCGTGATATGGAGATAGCAGAGTGTCAAGAATAAGGTTATGTACAGACTTTGCCCCCGGAACCCTATGAACGCATTTAAATACGAACTGACACGCTCTATTTTTCGTCATATAATAGACAAAGATAGTTATTTCTTGTATAAACAAAAACCTTATATTAGAACAAACCAAATATTAGAACAAAGGACAATAAATAATAACACATAAAATTTAATGGTGTCCCAGGAACAATGGGTGCCATTTTCTTTTTTTTTGTCCCGTCCTTGTGCCCCGTTAGAGCAGGTAAGTTTGCCTTGAATGAAACCTTGTTTGGACTAGTTGCCTTACTATAATAAATACCATAATTTTGAAACGTCGCCATATTTAATGGATGTGGTGGAATTATTTGTATAATGAGAAGCTCTGCAATTATCGCCATGTGTGTTTGCCAACGGCAATACTTCGGTTTACATAGTCATTTCTTTTATTAAAAGGCTTCAAAAGAGGAAGGTTATCAGCCTTTGTGAAAAAGGATGAAAATACTACAGTACAGACTTTGACTTTCTGTATGTATTTAACGGATTTCCAATATTTGTATTATTTTTAATCGGTTATTTAGATGCTTGGCGCGGGGTCGAGACCCCGCGTCATCCGCGCCAGTCATTCCAGTGAGGTACCATCTTAGAATATGGTATTTATGGCAAAATTTTAATAAAAGCAATAAGCCTCAGAAATCATTTGAACTACACATAACTATGCTAGGTTCTATGATAAAATAATGAAATTCATCAGACATAGGAATCGGTGATTATGAAGAAGAATCCTCATCCTCAGAAAATATCTAACTATTTCCCACTGCCCGTTTTGCGCAGGTGTAACGTAGTTTCTTCGCTTATAGTCATAGACCCACTTATAGTTTCTAACTCTGGTTGTGCTGTATAACCGTGCATTTTATGTTTTGTTATTAAAACTGACGTGAGGTACGAACATAAGAATACGAGAAGGGACTTATTCTCCAAGTCCAACGCTGCAACGGTCTCACTAGCTAGGCTATCTCCTTGTTTCTGGGAAAACTTATAACCTTTTATATTTCTCATTAAATGTTGCGGAATCAAAGACAGTCGGAGTTATTCCCCGGGACTTGCCCGAGTCTCACCGCTCTATGTCATTTCGTTGTGCGCCGCTGTTGATCGTGGCTCACAGGATTTCCAGCGTTGAGTAAAAGAAAAGGACAAGTACCTCACTCTTCTCACTGAACAGGCTCCGTGGTCGGGTAATGAAAGAAGTCTAATCAAGTGCTCGAGATGCTGCACATTCAATACCCAGACCGGAATAACAAAATAGTTGTACCTACTTATCCCAAATCAGGTCAGAATTAGCCAGACCCACGCCAATTCACACCACATTTGTTAGTGGCCTATTAAACCCAGTAGCAGGCAATTACGCTCCTCTCCAAGCCTGGGCCCTCACAACACAAGACATAAACCAGCCGAATGTAAAATACGTTTATTATACCCTTTTTTACTTAAGGAACACGGCTTTTTAAATTGGCCGCTGTAAAAACGCTAAACAGCATTTTGCTCACGGCTATTGCTTCTTTTTGTTTTGATTAAATTCTTTAATTGTGATTAAACGGGGTGAAATAATCAGACTGCACAAAATGTCGTGTCTATTTATTGAATTTATGTAGGGATGTTTCTATTGTGAACTGCTGCCTCGCCAATTCGTGTATAGATAGGGTTCGATTCCCATACAGGACAACCATTTGTGTGATCCGTAAGTAGTTGTACAGACGCCAGGACATCAAGCTACCCCAATCTATCAAATTTCCCCAATGAAAGTAAACCTTATGCTTATCTGATAAAGTTGAAAATCTATAAAAGAAATTTGACAGATTGGGGTAGCTGGATGTGCTGGCGTCTGTACTGAGTCTGATTGTAATTTGTGTCCGTTACTAATATGTTTGTAAAGTATCTTGTCTTTAAACCATCAGAATTACCAGCGCTAGAGCAATAAAATGTTCTAGCAAATGCTGAGGTGGTGCCATTTCAGACTTGCACGGACAACAAGTGCCTTTGTTTTACTTCTTTTTTATCTTTGATTTAGATTTTATATTTTTGTTGTCTGTGCAATGTGTCCTGAATAAATATTTTCTTTCTTTCTTTCTTTCTTTAAACTAAAATAAATAAATAAAGAGTATATGCATCTTTAAATCTTACTACCACATAGTTAAAAATCTTAAACACTTTACATTCGTAGGTACTTCGTTGTACAGTAGTTCACTGTACTTTGCTAACTTCAAAATCCCTGGCCCGATATTGACCAAAAATGCTCCACTCAAAGAGCTTAGAGACAGAGCTCTGAGGCTCACAGCCGGTCTACCGCCAGTTATTTAAGTTCTGCTCGTGTCCGTGCCTTCGCAAGCACTTTAAACCGTGTCGGTCCTGGCTGTGGTCAAGAGACTACAGTGAGGCGCTAGATGCTCTCGCCGGGCCGTAAGTGATCGCCGAGGTTAAGCAACTAGGCTCGCGGTCAGTCCATAGATGGGTGACCGCCAGTGGTTTAGCTTCTGAGCCTCTCCGTTATTCGGAGGGCATGTTAAGCTGTCGGTCCCGGGTGTACTCATTAGACTACAGTCATTAAGCCAAATAAGAGTTATTTTAGACGGCATAGACAACGTTGACACTTGGTGGACAATCGGAATAACATGTCAAAAGTTATCATTTAAGCAACATACACACTTCAAAATATCCTTATTAAGTTGAAAAGCTCACTTCACTATGTCGATAATCATCACCCTATTCCTCGGCTAAATATAATCTACTTTAATAATAATTAGCAATAATTAAAATTCTGTAACTGTCTTATCTAAAACGGTGCACTCCTTGCATCTTGACAGATACATTAATACCGTAAAAGATAACTCAAAATAACCCAAAAAAGTCAATGAACATACAGTCAAAACAGTATTTTAAGAGATAAGTTATATTTAACGTGTCCTTTAAAATTGACTTTAATTCTTAGAACATATGGTTTAATTTAGTTTGTGTTCTTCGCACCAAAAACCGGTACGAAGATGTGCGTAGCTTGTTGGGAAAAAAACGATTATGATTGTACTTATACGTGAATATAAAGCGTCGGAATTCGGAGGGTTGACTGCACCTAAGTAATTGGTTAGTCAAAAGGAACTTTTTTCTTTGGCACGACAAAACTTTGGTAATATTTCTGAAAGTTGGTACGTACGCCAAGTTTTTATTTCTTTTTTTTTTGTTTGAAAGCGTTGTTTTGGTCATTTATGCCTGTGAGGTTGAATAGGTCGTAACTATAATTTAATATGTTGTACTTATTCCTACTCTGGTTGTGGCGGCCATACTCAATGGAGACTAGACATTTTGCGGTCGCCTTTTTCGATATGCCAAAGAGTAAACTTCTGTCTCCGGGCTGTTACTGAGAAATTCCCTTTTGAATCAATTGATTTAATACAAACAGATTAAAATGTATATTTATATCTACTTAGAATTAATTATGTGTGGTTAACAATATTACTATAAACATGTTCGGACTATGCCTATCGCTTGATTACTCCACGTCAGTAACAGAGCCAAGGGCTCTACCGGCTAAGTCGCCGAACATCGATTTCTTAAATGGCGTTCAAATAAATAAAGGTTAAAATCAATCGTTAATTGGCTTCAACGTTGACAATCGATTCCGGACCATTTATGACGCCACATGTGCTCATGGAAGCCTTTAGCCTGAAGATTAAGTCATTTTTAACCTTTATTTCTTTGAACGCCATTTAAGAAATTGATGTTCGGCGACTTAGCCGGTAGAGCCCCAGGTTCGCATCCCAAAGGGCACCCCCTGGCCCTGGTTACTTAATTAGTATAGTCTTATTTCTTAGACGGCTTCAGCCTTTATTGTCCGGTGCAGCAGTGAAAGTCTGATAGACTAACTGTAGGTAAACATCATGATAAAAACTAGCCAAGTGCGAGTCGGACTCGCGCAAGGGTCGCACCATTATCTATAAAAACGAGCAAAAAATTCACGTCTGTTGTATGGGAGCCTCCTTAAATATTTATTTTATTTTGTTTTTTAGTATTTATTGTTATAGCGGCAACAGAAATACAACATTTGAGAAAATTTCAACTGTATAACTATCACGGTTCATGGGATACAGCCTGGTGACAGACGGACAGACAGAGGGCGAAGTAATAGTGTTTTGCCCTCTGGGTACGGACCACTAAAAACTAGACCAACAGAGGCAGTCAACATTCAGCAAACAACTAAAGATAATTCTCGTTAATTACAAGTTCTTAGAATCGAATCTGCAAGGTGTTGTTCTAAAGAAAAAAATATATTTGATGATGTAACCACTGGGTCTGCGGTGTCTTGAAGTCACGAACATCCGTCCGGTTTCGCTGCCATAAACTAATTCTAATCCGAGGGTACATTGTTTTTTCCAGGTAATGATCAACTAAATAGTAGCAATGAGTACATATAAATCCTCAGGTGAGTCCGACAATTGAAGTCTTCGGCGGAACAGAACACAGAACAAATAAGGTACATGGAGCTGACGGCGAAGAGTGATTAAGCTAGTATATAGCGATTTGTTTGTAAAAGTGAGCACAGATAAAAAATATCCGTCGAGGGACACAAAAAACTTCTTTTTTAATTTTTTATTAACTACTACTACCGAAAACAACAACCTTGTTTAAAATAAATTATTTGTGTATGATAATAAAGGTATTTAATAGAATTCCTAAATACATCATAAATAACACAACCTCGGATTAGAATTAGTTTGTAGACTGTAATACCTTGATTTTCCAGGGCCTCTAGCACGAGTTCCTGCAGTTTACTTACTCGATCACACGTACAGTTTCTCCCATACATTGAGCACCAGCGCCTCTCGCGGAAACTATTAGAACTAAAATTCTGGTGCTCGATGTATGGGACGAAACTGTACGTGTGATCGAGTAAGTAAACTGCAGGAACTCGTGCTAGAGGCCCAGGTAAAAATTAACTAAATAGTAGCAATGAGTACAAATAAATCCTCGGGTGAGTCCGACAATTGAAGTCCTCGGCGGAACAGAACACGATACACAGAGCTTTAGAGAACTTCGCTTTCGTGAATGGTGTTCAAATATATAAAGGTTAAAAATTACTTAATTAATCGTTAAATCAGCTTCCATGACCACATGTGACGTCATAAATGGTCCGGAATCAATTGACAACTTTGAAGCCGATTTAACGATTGATTTAGTCATTTTTAACCTTTATATATTTGAACACCATTCACGAAAACGATGTTCGGTGACTTAGCCGGTAGAGCCCCTGGTGGCGAAAAGTGATTCATGTCAGCAATTTGTCTATAAGCAAACATAGAGGCTTGTTTGAAAAAGTGAGCACAGATAAAAAATATTTTTCGAGGATCAGAATAAACTACTTTTTTTTGACGTTTACAGTTAGCCTGTAGCTTTGTAGGCTGTCACTGCTCATATGACATTATTATTATACATACATTTAATAAATGTTTTGTATTTTATTGTTTTTATTAGTATCGGATCAGAGAACCGAACCATAATTTTGCAATTACAAAAAAATTACAAATTTGGCACATAAATGCATTGCATGTAGAAGGTATTAAAGTGAGCTTTATGCCGATGCAATAAGAGCGTCCGAGGAGAGTTCACATGCAAGTGGTATTGGATTCTTTTTTGTAGTTTTTGGACGCATGGTAGGTAGAACGTCTGTCATTTCTAGGAAGCGCTCATTACAGTGTCGCCAGAACGAAATTTAAACAGTCACAGTTGATATCGCGCGCATATTTTATGTGTTTTTTTTTTAATTGCACCATTTGCAGCTACTGAGGGACTAATGATGATATAATACGATTATCTTGACAGGTTTGTTAGTTCTCTGTTGCGTAGTTATTACTGTGAGATTTACTGATAAAAGCGCCAACTCGGATATGCAGATATTTGTTTTTTTTAAGACAAATTTAAATTATTTTTATTAAGGGAATCTAATCCCTAAATAAAATGAATTAATGAAGAAATCGCTATTATGCGATAAGACCGCCAATTGTACATTATTTAAATATCAAGTTTTTTGTGTAAAATGATTTTTTTTTATAGTTTGTGCAATAAATTTTATTTATCTATCTAATCCCTGTGTGGCGGGGTAGTTTACAAAATATAAGCCGGACACAATTTTACATCTAGATTCAGAACAACTATTTATGGGTCACACAAATAGCTATCCAGCGCGGAACCGAAGCGGCTGTCTTAGCCGCTAATGGAATAATGGCTAACACTTACATTTTGACAACTCAGATTTTGATCAAAATTTGTAGTAATTTAAAGCTTATATGTCGAAATAACACAAAGGCTATATATTTTTTAAGGCGGGTATAACCATGGGACACAGCTAGTGCAGAATATAATACCTGCATTTCCTACTAATAGGTACTATAAATGCGAAAGTTTATTAGTATGGATATTTGTAACTCTTTTACGTAAAAACTACGGAACGGATTTTGATGAAACTTTGAAGTAGGTACTATAACTTATCAATCCGAGTAACACATAGGCTATAATTTATGTAGTTTAACGCGGGGCACAGCTAGTACAATATATCGTGATTTTAACCAAAATTAACTACTACTGTGCCTACGATGAAATTGTACTCGATGACATAATATTGAAAATCAATTTGAATTCCAATAACAAACTATTCGAACGCACCGTTTTGAATTCCAAAGAATTTCAAATTCAAAGCGGCGGCGCTCCGTAAAGTTTTTATTCCGAAACACAGGTTAAGTTGGTACCCATGATTTTTTACGCTTTACTAGGGTTACATACCAAGTTCCCTGCAATACTATATGTTATACAACTATTGTTGATAATAAATTCGTTTCGATTACATTTAATTGCTAGGTGCAGTAAAATGATTTTGTGATAATGTTCACAGGATGATTTCATTGATCTATAACTATTATAACAATTGTAGTTCAATAAATAGTAATTTAATATTAATTTAGTATAGATAGTTTTTTTTTTACCGTGGATTGAAATTGCAGCTAATAAGTTTCAAAGAATTGTTAAAAAAATAAAGTAAACCACGCTAGTGTGTAAGTTTGTTACTTCTTGACGATTTACGCACACTTATGACAAATAAGTTTTACACAGCTTGGGCAGTATAGCTAGTAAGCTGTATAGGCATACTAGCTATCCCGCCCAACCAGGTTTAAAAAGTAATATATAATGCAGTGTCCATTTATTATTTAGGTCGTAACTTGTTATACCTTAGCAACGTGGGTTCTGAGATTTTAAAACGAGACACGTTTAGGTCATGAACATTAGAACTGCTGCAAATGCCATTGAAATTTTATTTTATGGCAGGTTATATTAGTTACACAGTATTTGTAAACGCATTCAGTATTCCGCATGTGCCCAGTGAACAACACGAGCGCATTAACATTCTCAAGTCTTGCGCAGGTTCTCATAGCAAGCCGCACGCGTTTAATAGCTGTCTCTGTAGCTGGCTTTTGTTGTTAAAAAATATAAAATCTTTTTTTTAGATTTCATTGAGGAAAATGTAAGTCGTAACTTGTACAAATAAAAATAAATGTCCAGCTACATTCAGTTTTATATTTATATTACCTAACAAGTTGACCAAAAATAACATGTTTGACTGAGTTACTTGAATTTTTCAACCTTATTAAATGTGCTAAGATTGCAAATAATTGAATATTTGCAAACTTAGCACATTTAATATAATATATTTTCTAATACAACAATTAAAATTTAGATATATATGAACAAAACAAATATGTCCTAAATCTTTAATCCTGACGAATTACTGTTCAAATAGTTTTAGGATTATTATTTTGAAATAAATTAATATAACTTTTATAATTGGATTTAGTGGAAAGATCATAATTAAGCAATTTATCTGTTAGTTTTTTAAAGATCACCGATATCTAGCGATCAATTCTCTAAAATGCATTGATTACTAAACTTGCCTACTAGCTATTAGGTTTAGTTTTTAATATAAAACAAATTAAAAAACTAGATCCAATAAGACTGGTTGGGCGTAGGAAATACGCTTATATGAATAATTCATTTCAGATAACGACCAAAATAAGACGATTGTTCGCTTCTGAGAATAAAGCGCTTAGATCTCTTTCACGTGAATAACCAGTCAAAACCGAAGTTCTTCTGAAAAGTTCTGTATTTTACTTGCAAATTAGAGTAATGTTAGTAAATGAAAATAACCGGTGACAGCTTTTACAGGATGAATCAAAAGTTCAGATTATTATTATTGGGATTAGAAATTTGTCACTGACTCACGCACAAAAATTACTAAATAAAATAAACAACGAAAAACATTTTGGGAAAAAGTTAACGAAATTCAGTTTTGGAACAGGTTTGGAGTGACCCCGTGTTGTCGCGTTTAACTGCGTGCCATAAAAACGGAAAAAAAGAATTTTGAAATATCTTTTTCGTAAAAAAGAATGGAGAGGGTTATAAATAATACTCTTTTTTGCTCGCATTGGTCACTATGTTAAGAACTGCTTTAACGGCCTGAGATCTCGTTTGAATGAGACATGGAGTAAGGAAAACGTAGGGATATATATATATGTCCTATAAAACCTGTTTTTATATTAGTTCTTTAGAAATTATGGCAAAAATTACAGGGCTACTTTGAGTATTAGTTAACTAGCGATAATGTTTAAGATAGTTATATTTATTAAATAGTTAAATATTGTGGTTCAATAAATAAATAAACAGCTTCTCTTTGATCATCTAACACTGCTTTGACATGAAAGTGATTATTTAGATATTTTATTTGGCGTACGTAGCAATAAAACCAGTTTTTCTTTCTTATTTAATGTAACTCTAGGTTATTGGATGAACTTAGATATTTTAATGACAACATTCCTCTTGTTGCCTACGCACTCGCACAGCCAAGCCGAATCACCCACAACCCTTAGAATATACCTACGGCCAGAGGTCTAACAGCTGTGATATTATATCAAAATCTTCGTTTCCGAGCTTTGTAACGTTCGTCATAATTCCTATAATTTCGTAATAATAAACTATAGATATTTTATTAAGGACATCCCAACTTTTTTCAAGCAGGTGCATTTGCGCACATTTGTAGAGCTATTTCATTATTTATTGGGGTCCCTTAAGGATAGTAAAAAATAAATGGCACTACAATTATCAACTTTGTTCCTCATAAGTTGTCATTTTATTACATTGAACATTTCAATAATTCCTTTAGACTAATGAAGTAAATTAATGGATTCTGTGAAGTCTTTACCTATTACAAACAGCCTTTTAGCTGTAATAATAATGATAATTTCGAAAATACTATGGTTTTTTTTAGGTACTGCAATATACATACTTATTTTCATATAATTAAATATGTTCTACTTGTTAATACCAGTAACTAATAACTAAACAAAAAAATATGGCAGTTTACACTTGACATAGGTATACATACATACGTTCTTGGAAATCTATGTGAAAATGAAACTACTGGCCGTGCCTGGCTTCATAATTGAGCCGCTGATTATCCCATATCAGATTAAAGAATTTCATTTAGATAAATTTCTTAAGTAAGATGCTCGAAGCACTGTTTAACTTAAGAATGGCTCCGAGCTGAGATTCTTTTCTAAATTTTTCTCCCTATTTTTGTTTAGGTTCGTATAAAAGTTACGTGCAAAAATACGTTATTTATTTTTTTTTAAAACCCTGGGTTTTGTACTACAAAAGAACTTTACTTATGTGTAGGCATTTTTGTTCAATGCCTGTTTATTAATATATTTTATTCTTGTGATGTGTTTTATTTTTATTTATTATTATAACCTGTGTCTTACTGCAGAGCAAAAACCTTCATCAAATTTTCGACTAGAAAATGTTTTAAGCCATCCAAACGCCAATTCTTTCTGGAAGACGTAGTACTTCCCGCCTAAACGAGCCTGCCGAGACTTTATTGGGTCTAATGCCCAGGGATTTTTGAGTATGCATCTATGAATAATCATAATTTAAAAAAATACAACACGGTATAACAATATTATTAGGTAATATCCTAATCATTCAAGATGTAATGTTTACTTTTACAAAATGACATACCTACAAATAAATTTTTCGCTAATTTAAATGTTTTAAATAAATAATGGAAATACTTAAAGGATGACAATAGGTTGCTTTACCCTACCTTCATGTTCGTTAGATTAGATTGGCAATGCTAACCATAAACAATGATTAACTGTTGATTAGAGAATTTATGGAAAGAATAAATCCTTCTTTTACCTGGTTTTATGATGTAAAATTAAAAGTACAGCAAGTATTTAAGTCTCGTTTTAATCTATGTTAACGATTAGATGGACACGGCACTTATTTTATAAAGCATGTTTTTATTGCGCTGTATTTTTTACGATAGCATGTGCAGCCTATACCTACGAAGCACCTTGCGGTGGCCGGTAATAAGATTTTTATATAGCTACAAACGTGTCAGTCAAGTGCGTAAACCACAAGTCCAGGCGGTCAGTAAGTTCTAATTCAAAGTTCACGTTATTCTCTTCCACGTCGCTTTGCCGTCACCGATAGTGTATTAATTACGATATAAATTACTCGACACACTTCCCGGCGACCGATAACACACCGACGGCGCCAAATGCACATAAAACACCACAAGGAACGACGGATGTGACTAGAAAAGTTTGACGAGCCAGTTCTGTATGTAAACGACAACATGTAAATAGCACGGCTCGCCGGTCGCCTCACGCCGTTGTCGCACTCTACCGCCGCGAAATCTGTCACCGATTATAAAAATACACTAAACGATCTCAGTGGCGAAATTACAGGCCAGCGACCCCTTACTGATGGGCCATAATTAATCGGTCGGCACATACCTAAACACGACGTGCATTGCGCTGTCCACGCGCCCTCAAACTCCAAAACACGTCGAAAAATGCACACCGTTTGACACAACACGCACGTTACATACTCGTTATCACACACTGTTGTCGCTTGTTGCACTCGCGATGCACGTAATGTGGTACACTGGTCATTATTTTGTTTATCGCCGGCAGTTTTAGTCGTTGTCGGCGAGCGCACGTGAAACGGGCTGCGGCCGGTCGAGAGTCGCGAGTATACTGCACACAACAATGGAACGGCGCGCGCGAGAACGAGCCGACACGCACACTGGCGTAGCTCTCACTCACACACCGGTGTTGCCGCGTGCACCGACGCGCGCTTATAAAAAACCAACGATCGGTATGCAGACGTTCGGTTTGAGCAGGTCCTCGGCTTGACGCTGTTTTCGTCTGCGGTCCAGGGTTCCCCAAATATTACAACATTCTCCTCATTTTTTCATGTACTTTACTTAAGTAGATAAATTCATCAGTATACCGCTGCCGCCGATGATTTTTATGATACAAGGGTAGGATAGTATAGAGGATAGTAAAATCTAAAATTATGAAATACTTTTTTTGTAAGTTGAAAAATACTCCCGTCAGTTAATTTGTTACGTTAATTAAACTTATTCTGTCAATATTTGTTAGCGAATAATTTATATCTAAAATATTTTAAGCAATACTTAAAAAAATATATTTTATAGGTCTTGTATCATTAATTGCAATTATAATAAACTAGCCGAGTTATTATACATTTTACATGTTATTACACAATACTTTGGTATAATAAGTTTTCGTGCAGATTTTTCCAAAAACAAGTAAAAACTTTAAGGGGAAAAATATATTTATTAAAAATATTCATAAAAAAGTGTTTAACAAAATAAAGTTGCTTTTCCTACGAAAATATTTAAAAAAATGTTAATAATGTTATTTCCTTTAGGTCGATTTAAGTATATACAAGTTATTTCTTCATCCTATTTCCATGTACTTAGAAGTAAAATTCTTCTAACTTTTACGAGTAGGTATATGTTAAAACACATTGCCGCTGGCAGGGTACTAATACTACTTGTATTTCTGTTAGATTTTTAAAATATCGAAATAGTTTTGTAAATATGTATCTCTAATTTGTATTATGTGATTTCACGTTTAGTTTCGTAAACCAAATAAAAATATTTTAGGGGAATAAATCTTAAATAAAAACTTCCAATCATCTAGGGAGAAATTCCCACATGGCAACATTAAAAACAAAAGAACGGCAGTCAGCGAACCTTGAGTGGGCAGGCGATACGATTCGAGCCTGCGCCCGAGTCAGCGCGCCATGTTGCCGGCGGCGGGACCGAGATAACGCTATACAGAATTATATGTTTCTCCCTCGCACGCTTGTTAGCGTTATTGCGTGCCGTAACTATACTCGTCAGCGACTGTACCACACACCCACATGCACGCATTGTTATCTTACACAAAATTTATAACGAGCAAGTCGGATTCGGTCCCGGTCGTGGGCACTCCTAAATTCTTTGCGGAAGGGGTTCATATTTTTTTTTCTATTCTGAAAGCCTTACGCCTCAGTTTCGCCAGAGGCTAAATAAAATTATAATGATCGCTAATGTTGATAGTTTGTTTAGTGTGATTTGGCTTGTTATTTTGGCAACACCGATAGTTTTGGCGGGCGTGCGTAGTCAATGAGTATATATTATCAGTACTATGAATGGAGTTAGGTAGATAGTTAGGGGATAGTTTGCATTTCGAAATATTTATCGGTATTGGTTGTAGGTATTGGTAACCGCGTGGGTTTAATACCTACATTGTGATATGGATACCTACGATTGTGTAGGCAAGTAGGTAGGTAGGTAGTAGAAATTGCGAACAAGCTTATAGGTAGATTGTAAAAGTATAAGTACCTATTTAGCTATACCGTAAAACGTAGTATCAACCTACTATTTTTATTATGTGGGTAAACGAATCTTCAACATTTTTTATTTCTCATCTTTTAAGTAGGTAACAATAACTAGAATTTCGTTAAATTAAGTCTATGGTTCGTAAAACTTTGTAAGTAGTTTAATTTTTTTTAGTACACACGCACTGGTGATTAAATAAAAAAGGTTGGTAGATACTTGTAGTTTGCCTTTCACGCCGCAGGTATTGGGTTCCATTCCCACCCAAGGCAGATATTTGTGTGCATGAACATGTCTGTTTGGCCCGAGTCTGGTTGTAAGTATATATAAGTGTGTATTTATATACCACCAGATAACTGATATATTATAATATATCAGTTATCTGGTGTTCATAGTACTGCTTAGTTTGGGATCACATGGCCGTGTGTGAATAATATCTTGGATGCTTATAATAACTGTGTTAAAAAGAAATGTGATGATATGATTTAAAGGCCGGCAACGCATGAACATGTCTGTTTGTCTTGAGTCTGGATGTAATTATCTATATAAGCATGTACCTATTATTATTTACAAAAGAAAATTAGTATATGTAGTATATTAGTTACATTAGTGGTGATCCTGGGTTCGAATCCCGGTAAGTGCAAATATTTGTGTGATGAGCACGAATATTTGTTTCTGAGTCATGGATGTTTTCTATGTATTTAAGTATTTATTTATATATATAAGTATGTATATCGTCTCCTGGTACCCATAGTACAAGCTTTGCTTAGTTTGGGGCTAGGATGATCTGTGTGGAATTGTCAAAAAAAAAAAAAAAATTGTTATCTGGTTTCCATTAATACAAGCTCTGCTTAGTTTGGGATCAGATGGCCGTTGACATTATTATTAAATTAGTTTTTATTTGAATAGATAAAATAAAACAGCAATTAATTTTACTATTTATTTATTTTGTATTCTACCCGTGTTTTAATGACAAATTTGACCAAAACACAGTAATTGTGACATTTTTTTGTGGGTTACGGTGAGTACTGGGAAACATGAGTCTGGATGTAATTTGTGTCTATTATGTTTGTAAAGTACCCCGCGACACAGGGAGTAAACACCATAGTGCGGGCGTTGCCTTTTTAAAAATTAGAATTAATCTGATTATTTTTTCCGTGTTTGGATGTAATTTATTAGTACTATACATACAATATATAAGTTTAATCTCAAAAATGGGAAATCATAAATTTAATCGTCCGGAAATTAAAATTTAATAATTTGGAAGGTATTATCATTATTATATGATCTTTCACATGCAACTGTAAACATATCAGTCGGCCATGTTTCTAGAAAACAAAAAACCGATAGATAATACCTACATCCACCGGAAGGGTGTTAGCGAGGGAATCCTAAATTTGATCTTCCAGATCGTATCTATAGATCGTACCTTAGCGCAGAGCGCCTACCCCGGATTGGTAGATGGTGCAGGTTTGAGACCCGCCGGACGATTAATTTTATGATTTCCCATTTTTGAGATTAGATAAACGCTTTGCTTAAAATTTAATTTATAATTAAGTTTATCAGTAGTTGGGTTGCTGTAGTACAGTCCGTGCCTAGTTTGGGAACAGATGTCAGTGAGTTAGCTGTAGTCCCAAATTTTTTCACACAGCAGGTCGTGGGTTCGATTCCCACCCAGGACAGATATTGTGTGCATGAACACAAACAGACCAAACAGACATCTGTTTGGCCTGAGTCTGGGTGTAATAATATAATAAAATCGTAGTAAAGTCAAAACTGTACATTGAATATTTTTTTAAAGGGATACTTGGGGCGTGATTTAAAACCGATATCAAAGCCAAAAATATAATTTTTAGAATTTTTGTCTGTGTGTCTGTTTGTCTGTATGTATGTCCGGGCTAAAGTCAAAAAGCAATGCATGGATGTACTTAAAATTTTGCATGAATATTACTAAGAGGTCGGGTTAACATATAGGCTACATATTATCACGCTATGACATACGGGGGAGGAGCTGTGATAATTTATAAAGTTTAACGCGGGTAAAACCGCGGGGCACAGCTAGATATTTAGATAAGTGTGTATTTACGAAAGAAAAGTAGTATTATGTAATAATATATCAGTTATCTGGTTTCCATAGTATAAGCTCTGCTTAGTTTGGGATCACATGGCCGTGTGTGAATAATATCTTGGATGTTTATAATAACTATGTTAAAAAAGAAATGCGATGATATGATTTAAAGGCCGGCAACGCACCCGCGACTCCTCAGGTGTTGCGAGTGTCCATGGGCGGCGGTGATCACTTACCATCAGGTGACCTGTTTGCTCGTTTGTCACCCACTGATATAAAAAAAAAATGTTGGTATTGCACGGAATCGGCGGTAGGGTTGCCCTCCATCCAGATTTTTCCTAGTTTAGAGGGCATCCGGGGAAAGTCCGGGCGGGGTTTCATTTCGATCGAAACTGAACCTAAACTAGTACTGGCAGTGGCAGGACGGTTTGGACGGTTGACATGTGCGGGTTCTGGCCCCGTTGTCATTTGGTAATATAATAGGTTGGGAACAAGTTTCTTCGCATTTTTTAAGAGAATACAAATTTTTAGGGTTCCATAGCCAAATGGCAAAAAATGGAACCCTTATAGATTCCTCATGTCTGTCTGTCTGCCTGCCTGTCTGTCTGTCTGTCTGTCTGTCCGTCCGTATGTCACAGCCACTTTTTTCCGAAACTATAAGAGCTGTACTACTGAAACTTGGTAAGTAGATGTATTCTGTGAACCGCATTAAGATTTTTACACAAAAATAGAAAAAGTACAATTATTTTGGGGGGTCGCCATACATAGAACTGAAACTCAAATTTTTTTTTTCATTGTACCCATACATGTGGGGTGTCTATGGATAGGTCTTCAAAAATTATATTGAGGTTCCTTATATAATTTTTTTCTAAACTGAATAGTTTGCGCGAGAGACACTTCCAAAGTGGTAAAAGAGTGACCCCCCCTCTAACTTCTAAAATAAGAGAACGATAAAACTAAAAAATATATATGATGTACATTACCGTAGAAACTAACAACGAAAATTGGTTTGAACGAGATCTAGCAAGTAGGTTTTTTTTATACGTCATAAACCTCAATTTTCTTTTATTTAATCAACTGAAATACTTGCTGCTATGGAACCCTTCATGTGCGAGTCCGACTCGCACTTGGCCGGTTTTTTAATATAGTTAATTTACATTTAACTAAAATATGTTAGTTAAATGTAAATAAACTATATTAAAAAATGTATTTCTATATTCTGTTGTACAAACCTACTTGAGTTTCTGTACTTGTACTTGTAAAACTTCTTTACGCCCGCTTGACTGGGTAGTAAGCTGGTGAATGCGTGACGAGAGCGTTACGAAAAGTGTGATCGACCGGAGAGGGAGATATAAGTTAGTGAAGATAGAAGGAGAGAGAGCTACTGTAGGTACAAGGGAGGTGCCAGCACACCTTTTCTTTCCCTCACCCTCATACCCAGTAACGTTTCGAATATCTAAGTTTAGCTGTGTGGTGATGGCGGCGTATATCAGAATATCATTACCCCATCTCGGCCTGAGGGGGGCGTAGAAGTCGGCCCGAGGGAATATCTACCATAAGACTGGCAGTAGCGACTCTCTGAGGTAGGTGTTATACAAGTACAGAAATTTCAATTGTATAGCACAACTGGTTTATTCTGTTGTATTCGTCGTTATCGTTGCAAAATTAAGAGATGGCCACCCCAGGGCAATGTGTCCTTGACGTTTTAAATCCCGGGTCTGCCAATAACATCGATTTGGAATTTTCCTGACGAGAAAAACACTGGTGCCTCGAAGAGCACGTGAAGCTGCCGGATTATGAGTATAGTATAGTATGACGAATTTATATTTGAGGGAAAAAGCGAGGCATTTGTCTCAGCTCAGTCTGTAGATGGGTGACCGCCAAAGTGGTTTCTGAGCGACCGTGCTACAGGGGGTTGGTTAAGGTCTAAGTCCGGGTTGTAGTCTATAGTGCTTTCTCTCCGTTCGATATGCCTGGTTTAGAATCTTAAGCTTTCTTGAGGTTTACGTCAATCGTTTCCTTCTTTCTAATAATTTCAGCTTTTATAAATTCTTCTTCTACGTAAAACGATATGTGTGGTTTATCCTATTCAACCTGAAAAAATTATATCTGCAATCTGAACTGACTTTCATTCTTCACCTTTCGTTAAATTGACTCCAATTTGGGTATATGAAAAATGAACAAATGAAATCATTTGTGCACATTTCATTCACATGAAATGGTTCGGGGTTTATCTAGCCATATTTTATAGCACAAACAAAGGATTCTAGCAAGTCCATTGGTCCAGCTTTACGTAATTTTTGACCTGCTTTTCCTATAAGTGAATGTTATGCATCACTTTTATTTTGGGTATGCTCTTTTATGAGATATTTATGTGCAATCATTTGGATGTTAGGGAACTTCTGTAATGCAAATAAATATATTGCAGACATTGTCGTGTTTTCTGGTGGTCTGCGCAATTGTCTGAGTAAAAAAAAGACAATGTCAAGGCTCCTATCAATATAAGTAAGGACTACTGTTCTAGATAGTTTCTTTCGCATCACCCCAAGTTATTTACACCTTTATTAGCATTGGACCCGACCCAAATAAAACATTCGACGTTGTTTGTTTTTAAATCGCACTTTGTAATTGTAATTCAATACATTCACCTTACATTTTTAATAAAATACTGATACATCGGCCTTGGGGCATCGAAATACAGCCCGCATATCGTAGACTGCTGTTACAATTTTCATCTTCTTTATCTTTTCCCTTCTCTGCTCGACATAGTTCTGTCAACTTCTTCTTTTATATTTTCATCATTAATAGAGTTTTTGGAGACAGCACATGCATGAAACATAAATGAAGAAGAACAATATTATGTTATATTCTTGAGTACTTCTACTTTGTAAAGTAATGACATAATTATCGAAACGTATTTTGTTGCTGGTGAATTGCCACGTAGAGATCGGCTATATTTTTAAATGTAATCTATGAAAGTCTGTTTGCATAATGAGATTCGATTTTTGATTATGCGTCGATGTATCCACAAAATATTTTTTTAATACTTCGTCAACTCACAATTTTTATTTGATTTCCTCGTTTGTCATTAGCCAATAGACAATCGTCTTCTTTTTCGAAAACGGTGGAAATTGGTCGGTCATTAATAGCTCGGTGTTATTAAAGAAATTTTTACAACCACTCATCGATTTATCAGGCAGCTTGGAAATGGAATGGCGGATTCTTTTGACGATATTTTCTTATTCCTCCTTCACGTAGAGTACCATGTATTTTTTGGAATGCTCGTCATGCTCTCCAAAATGTATTCTCATTGTTTTATATAATTACACAACGCTCAGTAGTTTTTAAATTATAACTTCCTTTCATCTTCAGATATTTAGATTTACATCGTAACCGACATTTATCGGCTCCACACTTAAATTTTTCACTCTTAGAAGCTTGTCCAGTATTCCGCAGCATTTTCTTCATTCCAATTCCAATTTGCTTCATTCATTTTGCGTTTTCTTCTTTGTTTTGCCTTCGGACTTGCGGGAGATGTAGTTATGATCCTATTTTCTGTTGAAGTTGATGACGATGATATGCAATAGAATTCTCACTTGCATATTCAATTGACAAAAGTTGGTGCATAATGGTGTGTTAATTTTATTCAGAATTTTATACTTTCAGATTTCTTTACACAACTTTTACGTATGCTAGTGTACCTACGCCGGACAAAAACCAAAACCTTCATGGACAATTAAGTATTTTTTAAGACATCCCTAAACACCCAACTGGGTTGTTAGATCCAAATACTGAAATTCGAACGTTTGTCCAGACTCAAAGTGTTATTTGTCCTGGATACTTTTAGAAAACCTATTCCGGACCCCCTGAATGCCACATTAACTATTACAAATTTGAGGAATTTAGGACGTCTGGCAACCCTACGTTCACGTTCTCCCCACTAGGTGGCAAAAGCAAAAAGTGACAGGCAATTCAGTTAAATAAAACGCTACAAAATAAATTCCTCAATCGTACTAATGTACGTAAAAGTAATCTAAAACTAATAAAAAAAGTGTTGAATCGGGGCTAACGTTAGATTTTAAGTATTTCGAGCTAACGTGACAACTGGCAGTTGGGTGTATAGGTATATCTAAAAAAATAAAAAGATACTCAATTCAATATTACTCCTGGATACTTTTTGAAAACCTATGCCGGACGCCCCCTGGATGCCCGATTAACTATGACAAATTTGAGGAATTCAGGACGTGTGCAACCCTACGGTCACGCTTTCCCTACTAGGTGGCAAACGCAAAAAGTGGCAGGCGATTTAGTTTAACAAAACGTTACAAGAATATTTAAAGTCCTCAATCGTACTTATGTATTTAAAATCTGAAACTGAATAAATCCTTTCCACTAATGCCCATGTAGACGCTTACAGCTTATACAAAGCGTGTAGGTGTAACAACGTAACAATATGACCCCTAAGGTTGGCCGCACACCGGTAGACAACTGGTTTTAAGATTGAATTTTATAGCATTACTAGCTGTGCTCCGCGGTTTTACCCGCGTTAAACTTTCTAAATTATAGCCTATGTGTTAATCCAGGGTGTCAGCTAACTCCATACTAAATTTTATTAAAATCACTCCAGCCGTTTAGACGTGAAAAACTAACAAACGTATGTACACACTCACAAACTTTCGGCTTCATAATATTACTGTGTTTTGCAATGCAAAGCGTTAATGTTATCTCAAAAATGGGAAATCATAAATTTAATCGTCCGGCGGGTCTCGAACCAGCATCATCTACCAATCCGGAGTAGGCGCTTTGCGTTAAGCTACGAACGATTCACACTGGCAGAACAAATTTAGGATTCCGTTGCTAACATCCTTCCGGAGGATGTAGGTATTCCTTTGGCTTTGTTTTCTAGAAACGTGGCCGACTGGTTCAGCGGACAATAAAGGCGAACGGGGACTCAATCTAGCCAATCGGACTACAAACTAGGCAACCACTGCCTGTGACCACCACCTTAAGAGTTCGCAACTCGACTGGGCAGTTACTCACGTGGAGATACTAAAGAGGGTTAGCTTTTAGGGACGTTTTGTGCAACTGTCACTGTACCTTTATGGGTGAGGGGGCATTTCATCAACAGGCACATGACAGGCATGAAAGGTCTCACCACAGGTGATCTCAGCAACGCCTTCGATATCACACACATTTTGCTGAGGTCTCTCAGATGTATGATAATTATGATAATAATAAATAAATAATAATAATTGTGTGGTGACGGCATAGAATATCATCACGCCATATCATCCCGTGGTACGCCCCCATCGACCGTGGGAATACCTACCAGAGAACGGGCAGCAGCGTTTTTCTGTGAACTATGACCATCAAACTGCGATCGCCAACCCGTCTGCCAAGCGTGGCGATTATGGCATATCCGCCTATTCTTTGGGGAAGCTTTTGTCCAGCACGGGACGTACTTTGGCTGACATGATGATGATGATGAAGATGATGAATAATAACACAACAAGTACTTATCAGCCAAACAGACACCCACTAACACATCTACAAACTCTCTACCTACTTTTTATTTAGATTTTGTTTTATTCTTTATAATATGTTCTTTTTCTATTAGTTTTAAGTATTAATCTGTTAGTCTGTTTGAATACCGTCTCACGTCATGTACAGTTACGCTTAAAATATAGTTTAATTTCACTAGGTATAAACTGGGGAGTGGGCACTGGTGACCTGTAATACAGGTTTACTTCTGAACCTACAATAGGCACCAGCTCTCACAAAGCTGGTTAATTATTCTAAGTGACATAAAATGTATTACCACTTTTGTACTTGATATTTGAGAGAGAAATAAATTTATATATTATTATTATTAATAATAAATAATTCTCAAAAAAAAAACAGTGTAGAAGAAATCATTGCCATGCGACAAGTCTTGTGAGTGCGGCCGCCTTAAGGGCCCCGTACTCGACAATGATTTCATTAGACGGTGTCGGTCGGCGGGCCGCGGGTCGCATTACCGCCGCTTATCTGTCGCACACGTGACGACAGATATATCTACTCACTACTCACTCATTGATCGCTGACGACACTGCAAACAACGGTAAATAATAATAATAATACCAGGACCTTGCGATAGAGCTGAAAACCCAGTAGAGAGCAAATACTGTTCACATAATGCCCATTGAATCTATACATCTATACATATCTATACAAATAAATAAAATTGGAGTGTCTGTTTGTAATATTGAAATAACCGGTTTTTACTACATAAATATGAATATATATACGGTACATACACCAAAATAACATTTTTTACCATTTTTGTCTGTCTGTCTGTCTGTTTGTTCCGGCTAATCTCTGAAACGGCTGGACCGATTTTGACGGGACTTTTATTGGCAGATAGCTGATGTAATAAGGAGTAACTTAGGCTACTTTTATTTTAGAAACAGTCATTTATTTTACTAAAAAAACAAAAAAAAACATAATAAACTAAATAACACGCGGACGAAGTCGCGGGCACAGCTAGTAATACCTAAAATGCTCTCACATAGACTTGAAATACTGAATATACCCAAATAAATCATCAGTTTATTACAAAAAGCAACCAAGTTAAACACATGCCGTATAACTAAAAAGATTTTAACATGTTATACCTTTTTTTTTTTTTTTTTTTTTTGGGATGGCAGGGGGAATGCCTTCGCATGCCACCCGCAAAAAGTGTCTGCGGGTGGGTATGTCGGACTTGCACCGACTAAACCTACCTGCCGTGGACTTCTCTTGGCGCCTGATGGGGGAGTCCCGGGAACGCGGGTATGCTGCTCCGGTACCCCCCTTTTGCGCCATAACCCAGATGGTCGGGACACGAACCCTGGGAGGGCTCCTTTGGATTGCCCTCCCCTATTGCCGACTCCTGCCAGTACGGCACAGCGACTGCGCCACAAACAGATCGCTGTCATCCCGGAGCCGCTTGTACGTGGCGGCAGTTGAGGACACTTCTCATACTGCCACCGCGGCCCCGAGGGGAGTTGGGCTAACGGCTGCCGCCGCCACCCCGACGCCTCCTCCGCCTACGAGCGGGATCGGCTCTTTCCCGATCCCGTTCGGCGGCCTCCTTCTGCAGCAAAACTGCCTCACAGAAGGAGACCACGGCGTCCCATTTGGTGGAGTCGCCAGCCAGCATCGCATACACGACTGCTGGCGGCGAAAGATCCCGTCCGATCTCAGCGACCAGGACTCGTCTCTCGGCCTCCCAGGCCGGGCACTCCTCCAGCGTATGCTGGGCAGAGTCCAGGTCGCTCCCGCAATGGTGACAATGTGTCGTCACTTCTCGGCCGATCCGGCACAGATACTCACCGAAACACCCGTGAACATGTTATATCACCATTCACAATTTAACTTGTCATGCTCGACCATGGTCTGTGTGGCAAGTACTTAACCCCTACAAAAGGGAGAAAATCTATACATATAATAAAATCGTAGAAAATTAAAAACTGTACATTGATCATTTTTTTAAAAGGATACCTGGGGCGTAATCTACAATCAATATCGAAGCCAAAAATATAGTTTTTAGAATTTTTGACTGTTTGTGTGTATGTATGTCCGGGCTAAACTCAAAAAGTACTGCATGGATTTACTTAAAATTTTGCATGAATATTACTAAGAGGTTGGGTCAACATATAGGCTACATATTATCACGCTATCACCTACGTGGCCTACCACGTAAACCTTATAAATTATCACAGCTCCTATGCTGTGATAATTTATAAAGTTTAACGCGGGTAAAACCGCGGGGCACAGCTAGTTATAAAATAAAGAAATAATAATAATATCCTGGGACATTATTCACATACGGCCATCTGATCCCAAACTTTGCCAGCCTTGACACAATAACCACATAGTAGGTGGCAGTAGCAAGCCGTGTGGTTTCCGGCTTAAAAAGAATATCAGGACCATCCCGTGGGTGTAGTAAAAGGCGACTTAGGAATACACCAGGTAGTCCAGCATTTTTTTTTTTTTTTTTTGTATGACGCTGCAGTTAGCCTAGGAGGCTTTCACTGCTTCACCGGACTATAGAGGCGAGCAGAGGGCTCGAGCCGTCTAGAAATTAAGTAACCCGCGCCGGAGGGCACCCCCTGTGGGGTTCGAACCTCGACTCTGGGCGATTACTGGCGGAGAGAGGGCAAGATCATCATTTTAGGGAGTTTTGTGCAACTTTCGCTCTACGTTAATGACATGACGCGGGTAGTCGAGCAGCAGCGCCACCTGTGTACTAGCTACCACCTGACTGCAGTCACCAACTCGCATGCCAAGCGCAACGTTTTGTCCAAATGGCAACGTTTTGGGGGAGGCCTATGTCCAGCAGTGGACGGTATCAGTTTGATGATGTGTTATATGTGTAGGTGGCAGTTTGTATATGACTTGTCGTCGTTGTGACTTTAATATGTGTCAAAAAGACGTCTGCGGGAAAACATTCACAAAACAAATTAAAGAACAGGGTCTAAAACAAAAAATATGGTCTTTTGATATGTAATGGAATCAGGCGTTAGTTAGTATTTAGGAGAGGTAGGGCACAGCGTTCATTCGCTCGAAGAGCAGCCCGACTGGGGAAGTATCTCCACCTTACAGAAGACATTCCTTAATAATAACATTAATAATTTAATGTTGTGTTTCTGAGTGTGAGTAAGGTCGCCAGAGCTCATCGGGTGGGGGGAGGGTCAGAAACACTTGGTTTCTGACTCTTAAAGGCCGGTAATGCACCCGCGTCTCCTCTGGTGTTGCGAGTGTCCATGGGCGGCGGTGATCTCTTACCATCAGGTGACCAACTTGCTCGTTTGTCGACCTAGGACATAAAAAAAAAATGCGGAAATCCATAACAATCAAAATACAAAATCAATATGTAGTGCTAATTTTTTTTATATTGTCCTTCTTGCATGTGCATATTTTTGCGGGCGGGAGGGCGGTGCAGATTGCATCCCGGATTCCCGGACATCCCCATTATTAAACTGACAATTAGCGGAATTAATACTACATATTGATTTTGTAAAACTGAAGTGGCAGTGGGCGGGGCACATAGCTCGTAGAACCGATGGCCGTTGGGGCAGAAAGGTTCTTGAGTGGCGACCACGAACCGGAAGACGCAGCGTGGGCAGGCCCCCTACAAGATGGACTGATGATCTTGTGCGGGTCGCTGGAAACTGCTGGATGCGAATAGCGCAAGACCGGCAATTGTGGAGATCTTTGGGGGAGGCCTTTGTCCAGCAGTGGACGTCTTTCGGCTGATATGAAGATGATGATGATGATTGATTTTGTATTTTGATGGTCTTTTGAGTTTAGACTTTAATATTATTCTTTGACTAGCCTGGTGGTCTAATAGTTTGTGCGTCTGACTGCTAAGTCCGAGGTAGTGAGTTCGATCCCCACTCAGGAAAAATCTTTATTTGATAAGCTCGATTATTTGTTTTGTTTCATCAGTAAAGTACGTTTATCAGTTGTCTGGTTGCACTAGCCCTGGCTCTGCCATGTTTTTTAATCAGATGTCAGTATTTTAATTGTCCCAAGATATTTACTGAACTTTAGTTATGAGTACCACAACACAAGTTATTTATAAACTTACAGAAATAACCTCCACCTATGTACAGACACCAGCACATCAAGCTACCCCAATCTGTCAAATTTCCCCAATTGAAAGTAAACCTTATGCTTATGTGATAACGTGGAAAATCTATAAAAGACATTTGAGAGATTGGGGTAGCTGGATGTGCTGGCGTCTGTACAAGAATATAATTAATATTTATGACATGAGTAGGATATAGAAACTACAATGCAGGAATAGGCATAAGAATAATATTAATATACATTGTAAGCATAGAGCAAATACAAAGGTACAAACGCATATCCAGCTATCCAATCTGTTAAATTTCTATTATAGATTTTCAACTTTATCACATAAGCATAAGGTTCACTTCCAATTGGGGAAATTTTACAGATTGGGGTAGCTTAATGTGCTGGCGTCTGTACATAATTCTGTTTTGTACTATATAAGGTGATAGCTGGGGCTCTACCGGCTAAGTCACCGAACATCGATTTCTTAAATGGCGTTCAAATATAAAGGTTAAAAATGACTTAATCAATTGTTAAATCGGCGTCAACGTTGACAATCGATTCCGGAACATTTATGTCGTCACATGTGCTCATGGAAGCCGATTTAACGAGTAATTAAGTCATTTTTAACCTTTATTTATTTGAACGCCATTTAAGAAATCGATGTTCGACGACTTAGCCGGTAGAGCCGCTGTGTACTAGCTACCACCTAACTGCGATCGCCAACTCGTATGCCAAGCGCGGTGACTACGATAAACCCCTCCAAATGAGTGAGGCCTATGTGCAGGAGTGGAATAATAATATATAATATAATATATTGGGACAATGTCACACAGATCATCCTAGCCCCAAACTAAGCAAAGCTTGTACTATGGGTACCAGGCGACGATATACATACTTATATAGATAGATAAATACTTAAATACATAGAAAACATCCATGACTCAGAAACAAATGTTCGTGCTCATCACACAAATATTTGCACTTACCGGGATTCGAACCCAGGACCACCAGCTTCGTAGGCAGGAGCACTACCAACTAGGCTACGGTGAAAGATGTCAGGCTGATGATATGTATGTTTTTTACTATTTAAAAAACATACACAGTTTCGTAACAATCGAACTTGATACTTTATCTATCTAAATACACATTTAGATAGATAAAGTGTCAAGTTCTATCTCTTCTTCAGTTCTATCAGGTCTATACCTGAGACCTAAGTCTGTAATTGCAATATAAGAAGAAGTCCTTGGATTTCATCACACTTCTATTAGGTATAAAGGCGAAAGTTTGTGAGCGTGTATGTCTGTTACTTCTTCACGTCTAAACAGCTGGAGCGATTTTAATAAAATTGGGTATGGGTTTCGCAGACACCCTGGATTAACACGAGGGGCACAGCTAGTATACCATATAAAACCTAAATCTTAAAAAGGTAATTATACGTATCCTTATTAAGTACCTAAATCGAATTGTATTTGATCTTCGAAAAAGTTTCTCAACCTTGAAATGTAGAAAATATCGTCTACTTAACACCGTGTGAACAAAATGCGGCTGCAGCTCAATAATTTCAACCGATTATCGTGATTGGTACCTACTCAAGAGTCAAGATTTGAACGAGTCTGAAGCAATTTGCCATGACTGATCGATTTCATGCGCCGAGGATTGACTCCACGCTTGTTTTGTGACAAGTTTTGTAAAGTATATCCCAATTTAGAAATGGATAAAAACTAGCTTAGAACGTGCAAATTACTAGTTCAAAATAGCTTCAAAACATAAAAAAGCATCATGATAATTGTTATCAAGACTACTTTCATTGACGGTGCGATATTTTTGAATCACATTAAACGTGTAGTGCCATCTATAAATTACTTTAAGAGTTAGTGATTTCACGCTGTTAATGTCATCTATGTTATGTGACAAGCTTTGTAAAGTATCTCAGTTTAGAACTAGAGAAAAACTATCTTAGTATGTGCAAATAAATTTAAGATTATATAAAATACTAGTTCAAAATACTTTCAGAACATAAGAAAGCCTCGCAATCAAGACTGCTTTCATTGACGGTGTGATGTTTTTCAATAAAATTAGACGTGTAGTGCCATCTATAAATAAATTGAAGAGATAAAAATTTAACGCCGTTAACGCCATCTATGCATGTGACCACGACATTAACACAAACAGCGCCCTCTATTATTTTTCTTTTGAACGTTTAACAATCTTTGTTTGTTATTTGTTTTACCTTTATGATTCTAGATGGTGTTACAAACCTTATTGCTAATGTTAAGGTTTTCTGAACAAAACCCATTTTGGTTAACGTATTAGTTCTATAATTCTAAATAGAGAAGAAGGTCCTAGTTAGCATCTATTTATGGTCTCTCTAATCTACTATTTACAGTTGTTAAATACCTACCGAAATTCGAGACTAAGCTAGTTTTGTCAAACCTACTAATTTAGCACACCCATTTAGGAGGCACATGTAGTTGCTTAATTTACATAAATTGAGCAGCCTTTACCTATTTACCTCTAATTGTATTTACATACAATTACCTACTGAAGACTGCATGGTCGCCTGAAGCCTCTGGATGCGGGCAGCGCAAGACTTAGACCGGCCTATGTCCAGCATTGGACTTCTTTCGGCTGATATGATGATCCAGAGCTACTCTATATCAGTAGTTAGTAGTTGTAGTGTTATTCTTCTATTCTTCTGGGCCGAAAACCAGACGACACGAGGCTGGAAATCAACCAACACAACGTATATAATAATAATATCCTGTAACAACTATCACTCGGCTATCTGATACAAAACTAAGCAGAGCTAGAGCTATCTTTTGTAAATACATACTTATTTAAAAAATGTACAAATTGTCAACTTAGATACTAAATCTTATGTAATTAGTAGAGATAAATAAATAAAAAAGTATTATTATTATTATACTTATATAGATGATTACATATACACAAATATCTGTCCTCGGTGGGAATCGAACCCACTTCCTGAGGATTGAAAGCAAAGTATCTACGAACCACGCTAACCGGCCGGTCATAATGATCAAGTATTTCGGATTGAATCCCCGCGCAGTACAACTATTTGTATGACCCCTAGATAGCAGTTCTAAGTCTAGATGTGTGTAAGTCTGTGAGTTAATAATCGTGCTCATCTCACAAGATTTGTTTTTTTTTTATTTGTCTGGTTGGGGATTGGACCCACAACCTGTGGCTTAGCAGTCCTGGTCACTAACCAGAAGACCAACAGTCTAGTTAAAAAAAATCAGGAGCACCTAGCATGCATATCGATATGTAGTTTAACTAAGACCGCCGCGTTAGCCTAGTGGTAGCGTGTCCAACCGCAGATAGCGAGGTCCTGGGTTCAAATCCCGGAGCGGGCCAAAAGTGATTCTGCGATTTTTCTGTAAAAAAGGAAAAAAAAAACTTGTGTGTACTTATGTACACGCGTTAGAAGTTATACTTCTTAATATACAACTTGAACATAGTTATCAATTTTCATACCACCTAGAACTAACGTCATGCTGTTATTTTTACGATGCGCGCGCATCGTAAAAATTCACTGTCATACCACCTAGAACTAACTTCATGCTGTTAAATTTTTAGGTGTCGGTGTGCGCGCGCATCGTAAAAATTCACATCATTCATTCATCATTCTCATCATTTTTCTCCATCGCGCCAAAAGAAGTATAACTTCAAAATCTAACCTTCATCCCGAAGTCTGGAAGTTGGCGGTTATATACCTGTATCGGAGAGCACGTAAAGCCGTCGGTTTTGTATCTGTTCCTCTAGGGGCCAGCGCAGACAGAGAGGAGCGCAGCGGAGAGGATTTTATTAAGGCACTAGAAAATCAACTTTAAATTATTTAAATAAAGTGCATTTATGCTTGAAAATTATAATGCGCGAGACTGCGCGAGCATTTTGTTAGGTTCAAGCATATATGCACTTTATTCCTATAGCTCTAAAGTTGATTTTCTAGTGCCTTAATAAAATCCTCTCCGCTGCGCTCCTCTCTGTCTGCGCTGACCCTAGCGCTACTTCCTGCAGTTTACTTACTCGATCACACGTACAGTTTCTCCCATACATTGAGCACCAGCGCCTCTCGCGGAAACTATTAAGAACTAAAACTCTGGTGCTCAATGTATAGGAGGAAACTGTACGTGTGATCGAGTAAGTAAACTGCAGGAACTGGTGCTAGAGGCACTGAGCTCTTTCCGGCCGTTAAGCTAGTCGTCCCATAGGATCATGAGAGTTATGGAATAGAATGTGCCCCTATGTTTGCGCACACACTTGTGCACTATAATATGTCTTGCGCAGATGGTTTGTTTCCATTAAATCCGGCCGCCGAAATTCAGCTATTAGGATATTACGATATTATTTTGATTTAACCTAGTATAGCTAGACGGCTGGAGCCCTCAATCGCCTCTATAATAATAATAAAATAATAAAACGTTTATTTCAAGTTATAAAACTCATCATTATTAGTAAAACTTAGCCTGGTTAGTAATAAAATATAATAGTTATTTGAATTTCGCCGCTCCGACATGCATGTCGCACGCAGCATCTTCTTCTAACGGACAGTCTAACCTGTCCGCGATAATTTTCAGCACTATGTTGTTGCTATAGCCCGGTGAAGCAGTTAAATATAATAATTTTGTTAGTACATAATTAACTTAATAAACTTAAACACTATATTTAGCTAAACATTCAAAAAACAACTCATTGGGGTATGTTTGCGCATCCAATGTTCCAGTATTGGGCTGTCCCACCGGTCCTATTGTGTTTAATAAGCTAAACCATCCTAGGCTATTTTAAACGCACGTAAAATAAAAAGAAAAAAATTACCTAGTAAACCGTATCATATACCTATACAAGTTGCTTAAAGTAGTTTTGGAGTAAAAGAGTAACAAACACATCTATACTCACAAACTTTCGCATTTATAATATTAGTAGAATGTGTGTACCTCTAGCGGTTTTGGCAGTGCACGCCGGAATAGCTCGCAAATGGTAGATTTTTTCCTATTTCCTTGACACTTATCGTCATATTTTGGAAAATTCACACAATATCTTTGTAAATTGTAGCCTTTGTGTTATTCTTATGTATAAGCTATATTATTGTAAAGTTTCATTAAAATCTATTCCGTAGTTCTTACGTGAACTTGAAAGAGTAACAAACATCCATCCATACTTACAAACTTTCGCGTTTATAATATTGTAGTAGGATATACGATACCTAGAATTCGTATCGATTATGATTTCACTAGGTATGATTTAACCTAGTCTATTTTATAGTAGTAATTTCGGAATACAAAATAGCTTACTAACAACTAATTTCGCGAAAACATATTTTATGGACAACCAGTTAGTGGGTAAAATTGCCAAGTTATTGAAAGTGGGTGTTGGTACAAAGTACTGTTAGCAACAAAAATGTTGCTGTTAGAACAAAACTCACTTCAACAAGGCGGTACAGAATATATTATGACTAGAAATAAAACTGAAGAATATATTATGACTAGAAATTAAACTGAAGAATATATTATGACTAGAAATATAACTTAAGAAGGTGTCTCTTTGTTTCGATTAGGATTAAATACTTAAAAAAAAGCGGCCAAGAGCGAGTCGGACTCGTCCATGAAGGGTTCCGTAGCAGCAAGTAACATAATGTTTTTAGGGTTCCGTAGTCAAATGGCAAAAAACGGAACCCTTATATATTCCTTATGTCTGTCTGTCTGTCCGTATGTCACAGCCACTTTTTTCCGACACTTTACAGCTCTTAGCTGTACTGTTGAAACTTGGTAAGTAAATATATTCTGTGAACCGCATTTAGATTTTCAGTCAAAAATAGAAAAAAACAATAAACTTTAGGGTTTTTCAATCAACTCAAATACTTGCTGCCACGGAACCCTTCATGGGCGAGTCCGACTCGCACTTGGCCGCTTTTTTTATTTATATTTGAGTTGATTGAATGAAAGGTAAATTGCGGTTTACGATTTATGTTGTATTTAAAATAAACTATTTACTAGATCTTATTCAAACCAATGTTCGGTGGAAGTTTGCATGGTAATGTACATTATACAGGGTTACAGGTTAAGTCGACCTAGATCCTTTAAGAGGTGATAGTTTCCATAATTCCCGACTGATTTGTCTATGAAACACCGTACCCCAAACTTAACCGTTTTCAAGATATTGGACTTTGAAGCTTTTTTGAAAAAAAAACGGTTTTACATCTATTGGCCTATATTTTTTTGGGTTTTTTGCCTCTAATTTATTTGTGTTTCCGATTTTGTGTAGTAGATAAGTTGCTTTATTATTCTCAACACTAAAATAGCAGTTCACTGAACTGACTGGGTCGTAGTAGACGATTGATAGTTATAAATTGAAATAAATTCGTACAAAATAATTTTTCTTTCTGTAATAATAAAAAAAAAGTCTATGACAGTTATGCTGCAGATGTGCTTAAAAATATCTACATTTCATCAGCTATCCAACAAGGTATAACAAGCTAGGGTATTATTATAATTCTTAGAAAAAAACTTCGATGAAAGGCTCTCGGGTAGTAGTAGTAGTAAAGATAACGTGTTTCCTTGCGTTACTTGTTGCGCCTATTGTTCTTCATGGGACTGCGGTGCGTGCAAGCGAGATATCATACAATGTAATTAGGTGTGAGCGAGAAAAAAAAACCACAGCCATTTTGTTGTTATTGTTTGGTTAGTCTGCTTACGCGATTCGTCTGTAGTAGATGCGATTCTTAGTGCTCTTGGTTTTTCATTCGACTTGGCTTGGATTTCTGGACTGTTTCTTTCAAATCGTGACTGTGCTTGCAAACTGGACTATTGATTTGTGCTTCTGATTTGGAACTGTTGAAGATGACGACCTACACGAACGAGGAATATGCTGATATTTTGATTTGTTATGGGTACTGCAATTGTGTATCCGCACGAGCTCGTGATGAATACATATCACGTTACCCAGGCCGCCGAGTACCGGATGTTAGTGTCTTTGACGGAGTTTACCGACGACTTCGAGAGACTGGCTCTGTTTCGAGGCGACGAACAGACTTGGGTAGACCACGTGTCAATGATGATGATGAAGAGCAAGACAATGAAATAGTTCGACGGTTTAGATTGGATCCAACTACTTCGACCAATATTGTTGCCCGAGAACTTGGACTCTCGCAGTGGAAAGTATGGTTTACGGTGAATACTGCCGGCCTCTATCCTTATCATTACACGCCGGTACACACCATCGAAGAAGGAGATCCTGTGAGGAGGTTGGATTTCTGCAGATTCATGCTCAATGCAGATTTAGAAGATCCATCATTTTTTAAAAAGATCTTGTGGACAGACGAGTCCAAATTTGATAAAGACGGCATAACCAATTACCACAATGTTCATTATTGGGCCCCAAAAGTTCAAAGAAATCCCAATAAGAAGTGGCCAAAGGCATCACAAAGACGATTCAGTTTGAATGTATGGATGGGAATCATATCAAACCATTTGATTGGGCCTTACTTTCTTCCCGACAATTTAAATGGAGAACATTATGAAAACTTTTTAAGAGAAGATTTATCCGACTTACTAGACGACGTACCACTCTATCTCATTCGTGATATGTGGTTTCAACATGACGGTTGTCCTGCACACTACAGGAGAAGTGTCAGAGAATGGCTAGACACTAATTATCCTAATAAGTGGATCGGAAGAGGTGGACCCATACCGTGGCCAGCTAGAAGTCCAGACCTGACCCCCATGGATTTTTATGTGTGGGGACACATGAAGAGTTTGGTGTACAACGAACCTAATCCAATCACATCTGTTGATGTTTTGAGACAGAGAATAATCGATGCGGCAAATGAAATAAGAAGGGGTTTAACAACTGGTGTAGTAAAGAGTGGATTAAGACACAGAATGAGAATATGTGTGCGAAACAGAGGCGGCCATGTGGAACATGAATCATGACTTTCTGTAAAAATAGCAGTAATAGATGTCATTTTGTACCTATTTGGATTGTTTTATTTTGTTTTCTGACCCGTGATAAATTAGTACTGTTATCTTTACTACTACCCGAGAGCCTTTCATCGAAGTTTTTTTACTAAGAATTCTGATAATAACCTAGCTTGTTATACCTTGTTGGATAGCTGATGAAATGTAGATATTTTTAAGCACATCTGCAGCATAACTGTCATAGACTTTTCTTTTATTATTTCAGAAAGAAAAAATATTTTTTGACGAATTTATTTCAATTTATAACTATCAATCGTCTACTACGACCCAGTCAGTTCAGTGAACTGCTATTTTAGTGTTGAGAATAATAAAACAACTTATCTACTACACAAAAATTGCAAACACACGCAGTTAGAGGCAAAACCCTCAAAAAAATATAGGCCAATAGTCATAAAACCGATTTTATCTCAAAAAACCTTCAAAGTCCAGTATTTTGAAAACAGTTAAGTTTGGGGTATGGTGTTTTATAGACAAATCAGTCAGAAATTATAGAAACTACAACCTCTTAAAGGATCTAGGTCGACTTAACCTGTAAGCCTGTATATATTTTAGTTATATCATTCCCTTATTTTAGAAGTTACAGGGGAGGGGGGACACTCATTTTACCACTTTGGAAGTGTCCCTCGCTCAATCTATTCAGTTTAAAAAAAAATTATATTAGAAACCTCAATACCATTTTTGAAGACCTATCCATAGATACCGCTCATGTATGGGTTTAAAAATAAAACTGAGATTCAGTTCTAATTATAGGGAACCTCCAAAATGTATTGTTTTTTTTTTCTATTGTTCTGTGAAAACTTTAATGCGGTTCACAGAATACATCTACTTACCAAGTTCTTATAGTTTTGGAAAAAATGGCTGTGACATACGGACGTACAGACTGACAGACATGATGAATCTATAAGGGTTCCGCTTTTTGCTATTTGGCTACGGAACCCTAATAAAAAGCGAGACAGCAAACAGCTTTTACGTTAATCAGAAATATTATATTCAGAAAAACTTTCAGGCAAATTTAGTTTTACAGCATATGCAATTGTTATTGCACTGCTCACTGAAGTTGATGCACCAAGAAGGCCCATTATTGCCTGCGATGGTGAGAGGATGAATATATTAAAAGATATTAAGCGAGGGAGGTAGTGGAGCACGTTTTAGAGAGAATACATGGTAAAGAAAATGGTTTGAAATAATAAAGTAATCAATAATAATAATATCTAGGGACAATGTCACACAGATCTTCCTAGCCCCAAACTAAGCAAAGCTTGTAATATGGGTACCAGGCGACGATATACATACTTATATAGATAAATAAATACTTATATACATAGAAAACATCCATGACTCAGAAACAAATATTTGCACTTACCGGGATTCGAACCCAGGACTACCAGCTTCGTAGGCAGGAGCACTACCAACTAGGCTACGGTGACCGTCAATCAATCAACGATTCCTACTAAATGGTGTATGCTTACTATTTTATTCCATCGTCGTGGCGCTCATAGCAAGTTCGACTCACCGGTTCGTAAGTGATCGGTGAGGTTAAGCACCTAGGCATGCGGTCAGTTCATAGATTAGTGACCATTCAAGTGGTTTAGTTTCTGAGCGTCTCTGTGCTTCGGAGAGCTCGTTAAACTGTGGGTCCCAGTTGTTGTCAACAATCGATAAGCCATATCAGTGGCCTATTGGGCGGCTTGAACAGCTACCAACATTGCCCATATGATAGAGAAAGAAAGAATTAGTTATTTCGCTTGATATACTTGGAATTGATCATCATCATCATGTCAGCCAAAGCACGTCTACTGCTGGACAAAAGCCTCCGCAAAGAAGGGGGGGATATGCCATAATCGCTACGCTTGGCAGACGGGTTGGCGATCGCAGTTTGATGGTCATAGTTCACAGAAAAACGCTGCTGCCTGTTCTCTGGTAGGTATTCCTTCGGTCGATTTCTACGCCCCCCACGGTATGAGATGGGGTGATGATATTCTATGCCGACACCATTGATATTTTCAATAAATGTAATGCTGAAGCAAGCCATTTTTGGAAAGAAGTTCCTTATCGCGCGTTGTGAAAGGGGGCTAGACGGAAAAAAATCTTACGAAAAGTTGTCACGACCCTTTTTGCAGCTGTGCGGTGTGCGCATGTTTCTCTGTCTGTCTTTCTCTCTCTCTTATAGAAAGCAAGCCAGATATTTTCATTTCTATTTCGCATTGAACAGTGTGGTGTCGCGACGATTATTTTTGTTGAGTGTATACAGTTTTTTTGTACATAATAAATGATAAGAAATAACATAGTTCCATCCGGGTGTTCCTTGACACCTCTCAACTTTTTTTTAATAAACAAAGTATCAAATGTCAACTTTTTGCTATCTGTACCTACATAGATGTTCTGTCGTAAAGTTTATGAGCCTAAGTTGTTAAGTTTTGAAAGCAAAATGTTATTAAACCTGAAGTTATATACTCGTATTTTCTATTAGTAGTATTAGAGTTGGCGATATACATCATATATCTATACACCTTTAAACTTTCCCGTATCATATAATAATAATGTCCTCCTAGCCGCATTCTGGCCACGGCGGCCAGTCTCAACGGAGACAAGCCAATTGCGCAGGTCATATTATAGTGCACAAGTGTGTGCGCAAACACAGGAGCACTTTCTATTACATCACTCTCATGATCCGATTGGACGCCTAGCGACACGACCGGAAAGAGGTCAGGTTCATTACCGACGGCTTTACGTGCTCTCCGAGGCATATATGTATAATACCGCCAACTCCCATACTTCGGGCTGATGCTGAGAAACTTTTCGTTTTACAGAAAAGTCCCATAAATCACTTTTTGGCCCGACCCGGGATTTGAACCCAGGACCTCGTTCTCTGCGGGTGAACACGCTACCGCTAGATCCACGAGGCATCATATACAACATTATTTACTGTGCCTCTAGCACGAGTTCCTGCAGTTTACTTACTCGATCACACGTACAGTTTTGTCCCATACATTGAGCACCAGAGTTTTAGTTCTTAATAGTTTCCGCGAGAGGCGCTGGTGCTCAATGTATGGGAGGAAACTGTACGTGTGATCGAGTAAGTAAACTGCAGGAACTCGTGCTAGAGGCACAGGTATTAACGCGACTAAACTATTGTTACTGACTTAGTCAGCCCGTGAACACTATGAATGCAACTTTAAAACAACAATAAAGGTTAGTCGCGTTAATACCTGTAAACAATATTGTATAAATCGATATAAGTTAAATTAAAACCGGCCATGCTTACTTGCTTATCGTATGGGTAGTGGTAACCCTAGTGTCAGAGTTCAAGCCGCCCAATAGGCCTCTGACATGGCTTAACGACTGTTGTCTAATGACTACAACCGGGACCGACAGCTTAACGTGCCCTCCGAAGCACGGAGACGCTCAGAAATTAAACCACTTTGTCGGTCACCCATCTATGGACTGACCGCGAGCCTAGTTGCTTAACCTCGCCCATCGCTTACGGACCGGTGAGAGCATCTAGCTATGAGCGCCTCATGCACCGATGAGTCGAACTCGCGCACGAAGGGTTCCATACCACTATAAAAACTAGCAAAAAATTCACGTTTGTTGTATGAGAGCCCCCTTAAATATCTATTTTATTTAATTTTTTAGTATTTGTCGTTATAGCGGCAACAGAAATACATCATCTGTGAAAATTTCAACTGGCTAACTATCACGGTTCATTAGTTACAGCCTGGTGACAGACAGACAGACAGACAGACAGCGAAGTCTTAGTAATAGGGTCCCGTTTTACCCTTTGGTTACGGAACCCAAAAAAAACCAATGTCTAGTAAAGTAAATTAACCGGACAGTACGGCCGGTAGCGACGGCTTTCTGACAACAGTTCCGGGTTAAGTTCCTGTGCCGACCATTCTAGATCAATGAGCTTGTATTGCAAGTTTTCATCATCATCATCATCATCATATCAGCCGAAAGACGTCCACTGCTGGACAAAGGCCTCCCCCAAAGATCTCCACAATTGCCGGTCTTGCGCTATTCGCATCCAGCTGTTTCCAGCGACCCGCACAAGATCATCGGTCCATCTTGTAGGGGGCCTGCCCACGCTGCGTCTTCCGGTTCGTGGTCGCCACTCAAGAACCTTTCTGCCCCAACGGCCATCGGTACTACGAGCTATGTGCCCCGCCCACTGCCACTTCAGTTTTGCAATTCTTCGGGCTATGTCGGTGACTTTGGTTCGCCTGCGGATTTCGACATTTCTGATACGATCCCGCAGGGAAACTCCGAGCATAGCCCTCTCCATTGCTCAGGGTGACCTTGAGCCTTCTAATAAGGCCCATAGTGAGCGACCACGTCTCTGTTCCGTAAGTCTTGCAAGTTTTAGATGCTTGGAATTGCAATTTAAACATATCAAATCAAATCAATAGTCATTTATTCCGTTAAAATATTACATTTCTGTGGAATCGTCAATTTTTTTTACCCTACCGTGCAGTGCATGACGTGGCAGCTACTGAGAAATACTGCCAGAAAACTCAGTAGGAATCCTTTTTTTAAATATTTATTTCTTACATAAAATTACATTGTATTTAAATGTGTTAATTTAGAGCGACTCAATCCCAAGCTGTTTTGTCACTTAAATAATCAGAAGTTTTGTAGTAAGCCCTGTTACACAATTTGGCTTTTATAATTCTTTTAAACTTATTCATAGACATTTCTCGGATATCACTGGGAAGTTTGTTATAGAATCTTATATAGTTAGTATAGTTCATAGCCTTGCTCTCACCGATACGTAAGTGAATGGACTGGTAAAGCACATAGGCACGCGGTCTGTCTATATTTAGGTGACCGCCAAAGTGGATTAAATTCTTCATTTTTAGGGTTCTGTAGCCAAAGGGTAAAACGAGACCCGACGTTTCGACCAAATTGCATTGATTTTGGTCACGGGTTGACTGAGCCAGTAACAATAAATAGTTTTTTTATTTTTTTTATTATAATAATTTTAATATATAGGGACAATGTCACACAGATCATCCTAGCCCCAAACTAAGCAAAGCTTGTACCAGGCGACGATATACATACTTATATAGATAGATAAATACTTAAATACATAGAAAACATCCATGACTCAGAAACAAATATTCGTGCTCATCACACAAATATTTGCACTTACCGGGATTCGAACCCAGGCCCACCAGCTTCGTAGGCAGGAGCACTACCAACTAGGCTACAGTGACCTTCGATACGTAACGTATTATATTATTATTATCATAAATTAGATATTATTTCTTCATGTGTCCATACAATCCGTGTAGGTACCTAAATATCGATATGTACCTACTTTTGGTTTGGGAACGTAAAAAAAGGGTTTTTAAAAACTAAAAATTAAAATTAATTAAAATAAAATATACGTCTACACCGATTTGGAGGTGATTTAATAATGAATATAAAAGTACCGGGCAGATACATCCGGCGAAGCAGAGACGGCTGTATCTGCATAAAAACAATTCTTAGAAATTTATCCCTTAGTAGGCATAAACTATATTAGAGTACTAATCTAAGGCAGAGGGGCGAGGTGTATCCATAACTCCTCCCTCCTTAAGAGTAAAATTATCGGTTGAATCGATTTTAGATTTATTCCGGTAATTTTGCTTAACACAAACAAATTTCAGTAATTTTAAACGAAACACATACAGTAAAAAGATAAGAAAAATACAAATGACTAAAACTACAGACACATATCCTAAATTTTCACTTAATCTGTAATAATTTCTTTCGTCTAAAACACTATCAATCACTGCACTATTTTTTAACGAATGCTCCATATACTTCAACTCATCTAGGTTGATTCCTTGCATGTTAAGTGCGCGTGCACTTGATATATTCATGTTCGTAGGTAACTGTGGTAGAGTTGTCAAAGGGATGTTTTCCACCTCGTCTGATTCTTCAATCACACGGTGTCCTATTCGAATTCCATTGATTTCAACATCACATGGCTCGTCGATAGTCATGAGATATGTGCCAAAAATGGGCTGTTTCCGGATTTCGTTGCCACAATATTTTGTGAGTATAGTCTTTACTCTGCTATATAGGATCCAACTGTCAGAGTTGATTCTTTGCAACTTGACCTCTTCTAGCAGTATTTGGTGCTGCGTGCAGTAAGTGAGGTCGTCCTCAAATTTCATCAATTGTTCTATACAAGTACGTTCATAGTATAACGCTCGACTATCTTCAGTACATAAGCTGGAACCAGCGGATAACAGGCGACACGGCAATCGGTAAGTAGTTTTCACCTTTCGCCAAAAGGTAGGGATATTTAGGGGAAACAGATAGGGTTTTGTTTTGGGATTCATGGAAAATTGGTAATGCATACATTTTAAAATAATCATATGTGGAGTTATCTATTAATGGTACTTCCATTATGAATACAATCTGATTATCTTTAATATATGATTTTATACAAATAGTTTCTTCTAATTTAATTAAATTACTCTCGGTTGGAGCATACACTAAGTTCTCTGATTTAGAAATTAATTTCATATGATATAATCATTCTGTATATATATAATTTCTAAATATCGTACGGAATCTACTTGTGAGAAAATTGACGATCCAAAAATACATGTTATAAAAATCCAATTGTCTTGTTTAGCACTTAAATTTCTTAATATTAATTCAAGCTTCTGTAGGCGGTTATCTAATTGTATAGTATTCTGATTAATAGTTTCCGATGTATTTATAAAGTTATCAAACGTTTTAGAGACCATGTTTGTCTTTTTGACATCTAAAGAATAAAGAATAGAATAAAGAATAATTTATAATTTACATCATAATTTGGATTATTGTTTTAATTTTTAGATGAGTCTATCGAATATTATCGCAATATCTTTTCCGTTAAATGCTCATACAACACTTTCGTCCGTTTTGCATGATCCTTAACTAGTTTTTGGAAATAACGTTTTTCTAATTCTACATTATATGGACTTCCACTATCTGTGTGTCCGAATACAATTTCGAATGGAGTAAGTTCAGTAACAGAATGAATAGAATGATTATATGCCATAACTGAATATGTCATGACCGATGCCGCATCGGTACATCGCTTTTCATATTTGGCTAACCTGTAAATTTCGATGATTGTGGAATGGAACCGCTCAATAAGATCCATTGAGTTCGGATTATTCGGTGTACCGATATGAAGTTCTACTTTGTGGAAATTTAAAAATTCTTTAATGAGTTCATTGTTAAATTCGGTTCCCGGATCCGAACTAATTTTTCTAGGAATACCGTAGCACGAAAAATATTTTAGTAAGGCTCTTATTACCTCTGGAGTTGATTTTCCTTGTATCTCTAATGCCTGTCCTAATTTGCTAAATGCATCAATAAGGGTCAAATAAGTTTTCCCTTCTATACTAAAAGTATCTATAAAAATCTCTTGAAATGGGGCATGTTGGGTCTGTGTTAACTGTAAAACGGGTTTAATAGGTTTTCTGTCGTATTTCATCTTCTGGCATGCTTCACACGCGTTTATAACTGCCGTAATTGTTTCTTGCATTCTATCCCAATAGTAACTTCTACGAATTCTAACTAATGTTTCCTTAATACCTCTGTGGCATGTCTTACCTTTATGATATTTTTCTATTACTGCTTTTTGTTCTTTCTCATCCTCAATAAAAATTACTCTTTCAGTGCACTCAAATAATTGGACCATATTCTTTTTGAAAAGTTCTATAACTAAATTGCTAAATAATTTTCGATGCACTTTTTCTTCAAAATAGATAAAGTATTTAACCTTGGGTCTTACGTATTGCTTTAAAAATTCTTTTACTAAATCGGGATTATTTGTGGGTAAGAAAACCTCTAATACCTTTTGTTTTTCTCTTGATAGATTTTTAACTTGCTTATCATTTTTAAACCATGAGTATACTATAATTTGGTTAGGCTTTGTATCAAATGCCTCGTGTAAAATTGGTATTCCTGTTGATTCTAAATCTTGAGCTGAATGTAATGTCTGTGAGCTACTGGATTCTGATCTAACGGGGTAATTGGGACTAGACAAGTTTTCCGGCATAGGGCTAGCTGTTAACGTTTCACTAGAGTCTGATATTGTTATCGTTGATGAGTCATTACGTTTTGTTCTTTTTTCTGATGTTAACATTTCTATTTCTGTAACTACGTCGTCTAAATGTTTCTTTAGCTTTTGGTCTTTTTCATCTATGTTTACTACCATAGACTGATCCTCGTCGTCTGAACTTAAGGCATTTACTTTAATTCTAGATAAGGCATCCGCATTGGTATTTTGTTTTCCATTTTTGTGAATAATTTCAAAATTATAATCTTGCAAACGCAATCTCCATCGCGTAAGCTTGCTACTGGGGTCTTTTAATGATTGTAACCATGTCAATGGACGATGGTCGGTATAAATAGTAAATTTCCGACCGTACAGGTAGGGCCTGAAGTGTTTAACCGCCTAAAATGATTGCAAGTAATTCTCGCTCAATTGTACTATACCGTGATTCGGTATCACTTAATGTACGGCTGGCATATGCCACAGGTTTGTCGTTACCAATCTGTCCTTGAGAAAGTACTGCGCCTAGCGCTACGTTTGATGCGTCAGTGGTCAGTATAAAAGTTTTGTCAAAGTCAGGGTATTGTAACAGAGGGGCGTGTGTTAAAAGTTCTTTGCATTTTTCAAAAGAGTTAATGTAATTTTGGTCAATTACAATGCGATTACGTTTCTTTAAGCAGGCTGTTAACGGTTGTGTTACCTTTGCGAAGTCTTTAGTAAAACGTCTATAATAGCCAATAAGTCCAAGAAAACTCTTTATCTCCGTCGTAGTTTTGGGTAAAGGGTATCTCAGTACAGCATCTATTTTGTCGTCATTAGGTCTAAGTCCGTCTTTAGTAATAGTGTGTCCAAGGTAAAGCACTTCTTTCCTGAGAAATTCGGATTTGTCAAGTTGTATTTTTAGGTTAGTCTCTCTAATTCTGTCAAAGATAGTTCGTAGCTTATATATGTGTTCTTCTAGGCTGTTAGAGTAGATAATAATGTCGTCTAAGTATACCATACAATGGATTCCTTGGAGTCCACGTAAAACGTTGTCTATTGTTCTCTGAAAGGTTGCGGGCGCTGTTTTTAAACCGAATGGCATTCTTAAAAATTCAAAATGTCCATTTTGTGTGCTAAAAGCAGTCTTCTGTCTAACCTGTTCTTCTACTTCTATCTGATGATATCCACTAGCCAAGTCAAGTGTGCTAAAGTAAGTACTTTTTCCAAGTTTATCAAATAGGTCAGTAATGTTGGGTAAAGGGTATTTGTCATCAATCGTTACGTCGTTTAGTCGTCTGTAGTCTATTACCATTCTATACTTCACTTCACCATATGCATCTGTCTTTTTAGGCACGAGATGCACAGGTGCACTCCACGGTGAATGGGATTCTCGGATTACATTGTCTTTTAATAGTTTTTCAATCTGTTTATTAATTTCACCTTGTATAAATGGAGATTGTCTGTATGGTTTTACATATATGGGGTCTTCGTTCTGAGTACGTATGCGGTGTTTAACTTGATTTGTAAAAGATAAGGGAATTTGATCGCAGTAAAATATGTCTTTATACTCGCGACAGAGCTGTAATATTTTTTGGTGTTCTTCGTCATTGGTGTGGTCGAGCCGTAATTTAAATAAGTTTTCGTCGAGCAGTCTATTCGTGTCTATGTCAGTATCAGATTTTGTAAAGTTAATCGGAATTTCGGTATTATGGAATTCAGTAACTGAAAAAGGTTGCGTAATGGTTAATCGTTTTGGTTCATCTAAGGTGTTTTGGATAACTGTTAAAGCATAGCCGTTTGTACAATTTACTATGGCACTAGGCATTCTGAGGCCTGCCGCAAATTCTTGATAGTCAAGGATAGCTTGACCTGAGTGTTGATCGGTGGGCAATTTAACGCGTTGTTCCGTACGTGCAGGTATATCGATAATGTAGTTTAAATTATTATTAATTATGGGTATGCTAGTTGTATTTGTTTTTAAAATTTTGTTCTTTAAGTCAATAACTGCGCCTAGTTGTTGCAAGAGGTCATTTCCGATCAGTCCATCATAATTTATGTCAACGTCATATAAATAAAATTTATGAAAATCGTCACTAACGAAAGTAGGCAAGAGAGGTATATCCATAACTTCGTCATGTCTACTCAACGCGTGGGTGCTAACAACTTGGAAGGGCTCTTTTCGAATAAATTGTCCAAAATACTGGTAGGCTTTTTGGGGACTAATGAATGACCGCATGCTTCCGGTGTCAATCATCATGTTACCGTCTATTTCTTCTAAGTAAATGTGTGGAAGTTTTAAATTTGGATCACAATTTAGTTCTAGGACTTCTTGTCTATGGAGGCAGTTTCGGGGAAAATCCGTAATTTGGGGTACGTCAGTCTGTTCAGAGTCATCTTCGTATCGTAATTCCATATTATTTTCGCATGTAGTATAAGGGTCAAATCCATCTGCATCGTAAGTGTAAGGGTCGTAGTAATAACTATTGTCATTATAAGAATAGTCAAAATCGTCTGTAGTAATTTCATTTAATTTTAAAACTTGCTGAAAATTTGGCTTAGGCGCGACTGTCCGCATTGAAACGTTGGTTACTTGGTGTTGAGGTTTTTGAATTTGTTGATTCTGATTTTGTTGCGTTCCAAATTGTTGGGGTGGCTTATAGCCAAACTGTTGGGGTGGTTTATAACCAAACTGCTGGGGTGGTTTATATCCGAATTGTTGAGGGGGTCTATATCCGAACTGTTGAGGGGGTCTATATCCAAACTGTTGAGGGGGTCTGTATCCGAACTGTGGGGTCTGAGGGCTACCTAGTTGTTTCGGCTGAAAACCCAGTTGAGGTTTCGATCCGAACATTTGTGGTCGAACCGTGCCCATATTTTGTGGGGTACCGAAATTAAATTTAGGGGGTGCGCTATTATTTGAAAAGATAGGTCTAAAACTAGAGGGTTGTGTAAAATTTTGCTTTGCACTGGAATGAATGTGGGACGTGTTACCGTGTATGCGATTCCGCTTCGTGTATTGTTCTTGGAAATTAACTTCCTCAAGTACAACACTTAACGCACTTTCTAAGTCCGCAGGAGCCTTTAATCTCACTATCCGTACCATGCTTTCCGGTAGATTGTATAAAAAAACATTTAGAGCAGTATTATTATATATAATTAATTTAGGACGCTTTAAGTCGCTATCTTCGATAGAGTTCACTTTCGATATTAATAATGACCGAACACTTTGGATTCTATTGCAAAATTCTAGGAAACTCTCTCCGCATTTTATTTTTAATGATTCTAATTCTATGTTAATACACGCTTCACTACGAGGGTCGCCAAAAAGTTGGATAAGTAATTCTTTTAAACTAGTCCACGTAACAATATCTTCACGTTCTGATAAGAGGGCAGCTGCGTTCTCTGTAAGTCTGCTAGTTAACACATTGTATATATATAAATTTTGTTCTTCATTATCCTTAGAATTATACCTTTCGATTATATATTCACATTTTCGAAGGTATAGGTTTAATTGCCGTTTATCCCCATTAAACAATGGTACTAATTGAATAATTTCTCTAGGGATCAACTGTAAAGATGTCATGGTTAAAGAGTACGAAATAAATCAGAGAAGGCAACTGTTACACGATTATTCTAATTATATGAAAAGTTTATCACATACATATAACACACAAGAAACACAAATTACACAGTATTAAATAAAATAGAAAATTAAAACACAATATATTTTTGAAAATGTTAGGAATTTTTAAGAAAATTTCTTAATTAATTAATTAACATTAAATGAATTTATATTACATTAATGATCAATTTTAAGATCAATTAAGTAATCAGTATTTATTTTTTTTATATAAAGTTATATAAAATAATATCTCTTCTAGTATTTTCTTACATCTATGGTTTAGTTCAATTCTTAGAACAAACGTTATCTCAGTAGAAATGATACTGCGACAACCGACAAGTTACACTGAGCGAAGTCTTATCTCACTTGTAACAATTAAATACATTTAAAAACCCTATTATGGAATATAGGAGGTTAAGGAAAGAAGGATTGGCGAAAAGTTTTACTCACCAACCGACTGCCACTCCCATATTCTTCGTTTCTTGATCACAAAAGAAATTTATTTGGTTCGCCGGATATCCCTATTCGCGCGAATTTTTGTTTTTTCTTAAGAAAATATATAACTCGCGGAAGTTATTGGAATTATCCGGTACGGGCTGCGCAACTTTTGGTTTGAGAACGTAAAAAAGGGTTTTTAAAAACTAAAAATTAAAATTAATTAAAATAAAATATACGTCTACACCGATTTGGAGGTGATTTAATAATGAATATAAAAGTACCGGGCAGATACATCCGGCGAAGCAGAGACGGCTGTATCTGCATAAAAACAATTCTTAGAAATTTATCCCTTAGTAGGCATAAACTATATTAGAGTACTAATCTAAGGCAGAGGGGCGAGGTGTATCCATAACTACCTACTACCTAGAAATAATTATGTATAAATTACTACAAACATCAACATACACATCAACATCAACATAACATCAACTATATAACTACAAACATGTTTTGACCATTACAGGCCTTTTTAAACTCCACGTGAATTAAAACCTTTTTTATTTTATTGCAACGGTAAATAATTGCTGCAGCGCTGATCTTCCGATAGCGCCAAAAAGATATTGACTACGAAATAATTAACAAGACTTTACTAACATACAACTCACGGACCCAAAGCTCACACAGACACAAAAAACAGACATTCAATGAGTCACACAAATAGTTGTCCAGTGCAGAGATTGAACCCGGAACTCGAAGGCTCCGAGTTTTGTATTGAAGGATTTCTCAAACTGTAACATATGTAATACTAGCTGTGCCCGCGGTTTTTGTCCACGTTAAACTTTATAAATTATATCCTATGTGTTAATAATAATAATATCTAGGGACAATGTCACACAGATCATACTAGCCCCAACCTAATGAGAGCTTATACTATGGGTACTAGGCGACGATATACATACTTATATAGATAGATAAATACTTATATATATAGAAAACATCCATGACTCAGAAACAAATATTCGTGCTCATCACACAAATATTTGCACTTACCGGGATTTGAACCCAGGTCCACCAGCTTCGTAGGCAGGAGCACTACCAACTAGGCTACGGTGACCGTCAAAACCGTGTTAATCCAGGGTGTCAGCTAATTCCATACCAAATTTTATTAAAATCGCTCCAGCCGTTTAGACGTGAAGAAGTAACAAACAGACTCACACACATTCACAAACTTTATAGTGTGATGATATATAAGACACCACATGGACAGACTAGCTTCCTACCCACATAGATCGGATTCTTTATGGGCTTTGGATAGGCTCTTAGTACGCTAAACACATTTTCCTTTTTGTACCGAAATCGGTAACATGAATTAAAAAGGTAAACATTAATATTAAATTTATGTCGGTCGTGCGTACTAACATAGTCGTAAGTTTTTTTCCAATTATTTATTCAATAGTAAATAATTAAATTAAATAAAATGAAATTATCAGCTAAAAATTAGATATACTACAAATACACTATTTACCCTAAAATGCCCTAATCCCTTCGCATCGCTTATGGGAAAAGTGCCCAGAAGGCTGGCCGCATTGCCGCATTTTTCCAATTATTTTTGTCATAAGTCAAGTGAATAGATCCGATTCAATTCTTCTAAAAACGTTAAACTTTATAAATTATAGCCTGTGTTGTTCGGATATATAGGCTATATTACTGCAAAGTTTCATTAAAGTCCGTTCGCTAGATTTTACGTGAAAGAGTAACAAACATCTATACATATATACTCACAAACTTTCACATTTGTAATATTATTAGGATTCTGGGCCTGCCCAAAACTAATTCCAATGAGTCTGTGGCCACTACAGGCGATAAAATAAAAAAAGGTTTTTATTCACGTAGACTTTAAAAAAGCGCTTGTAAATAGTCAGAACATGTTCGCAGTAATATGTAATTAATTTATAATTATTTCTAGGTACATATAGATTTAGGTACACGGATTGTAGGAAATAATTTACAATAAGATTTATTTTATAACAGTAACGATATTTAGCTAACTAAAATTAAGTTATTGTCAAGGATCATGTGTAGGTTTAATTATCAAAATTTTAGCTATATACCACTAGACTAAAATATAGAGATAGAGATACCGCTTTATACCACTAGACTAAAATAAAGTCATTACAAAACTACTAAGTAGCTACTAAGTGATAGAGTAACAAACATCCATACACCTACTCACAAACCTTCGCATTTATAATATTAGTAGGATAACCCAAGTAAATTATTCACTTGTGAAATATGACAAAATATTTTCCACTGTATATGTGAAACTGTCCATTCATCTAAAACGTGTACCGCGAACTCGTTGATCTAGAATGGCCGGCACAGGCACTTAACCCGGAACTGTTGACAGAAAGCTGTCGCTACCTGGTGTACTGTCCGGTTAGAGTTATGTACCCTACTTGTTCTTACTACACATCAGTTTTCAATTTCATATACAAGGTGTCACTTAAATAGATGGGAGGCCTATTACAGTCCACTAGCGCCGCCAATCGAAAAAATGTCATAACTCGTAAATAGAATCAAAAATACAAAATATGTTCTATTATTACTGTGGAAAAGGCAATAACGTAATTGTATAACACCTTATCAACATTTGAAATAGAGCTGTTTAGCTAAATCGTGCATTCAAAACATAAACGGCCGTTTTTGTTACAAATGCACGATTTAGCTAAACAGCTATATTTCAAGTGTTGACAATGTGTTATAAAATTACGTTATTGCCTTTTCTACAGTAATAATAGACCACATTTTGTATTTTTGATTCTATTTATGAGTTATGACATTTTTTCGATTGGCGGCGCTAGTAGACTGTAAAAGGCCCCTTGTTTAATAGATAATATAATATATATAATAATATAATATCTAGGGACAATGTCACACAGATCATCCTAGCCCCAAACTAAGCAAAGCTTGTACTATGGGTACCAGGCGACGATAAACATACTTATATAGATAGATAAATACTTATATACATAGAAAACATCCATGACTCAGAAACAAATATTCATGCTCATCACACAAATATTTGCACTTACTTATATATAGATAGATAATAATAAGAATATCTTGGGACATTATTCACACACGGCCATCTGATCCTAAACTAAGCAGAGCTTGTACTATGGTAACCAGATAACTGATATATTACATTCACTATTTGTCTTTTTGGACTGTATGAAAATTCTTATAGATTGTATTTTTAGTTCAAGACAATCTAAATTAACATTTTTTTTTTCAAAACAAAGAAAAATCTTCCGTCACGTACTAAAATATCGATCAGCTGACGTATTGTATGTAATTACAAAAGAAAAGTAGAGTAAGTATCATATACTAGTTTTCTTTTGTAAATACATACTTATATAGATAATTACACGCAGACTTACTACTCAGTTACTACTCAGGACAAACAGATATATTCATGCACACAAATATCTGTCCTGGGTAGGAATCGAACCCACAACCTCCGGCGTGATAAGCAAGCATTTGCCAACCACGCCAACAGGCCCGTCAAATATATGTAAAACTTAAACAAACCTGGCACAGAGGCTCTTCCAAACTAAAGTTCGGCAATAAAGCTTTTACATGTGTTGGACCCCGATTGTATAATATGGCTAACAGTAAATTGAACATACTACAACTAACCAAGTTTGCATGTAAAAAACTAGTTAGTGATTGGCTCTTACGACTAAATTATATAGAAACCGAGAAAATCATAACTAATAACTAACTTGCACATGGCTTCACCTATACATGCACACTCACGCACACACACAAACTCTCTCTCTCTCACACACACACACACGCACACACACACACACACACACACACACACACACACACACTCTCACACTAGTACAAACAATGATCTATACAGTACTCAGAATTTAGATGTAATGTACCACTTAATTTTAATAATTTAATTCTGTAACCTGAAGCATGAATGAAGCACTTTTTATTGTAAAACAATCCTCGACGGACGAGACTGGATCCTGCAACACAGGGTATCCTAGTGCGGGTTCCAGTGTCACCTTAAATATCTAAGTGCAACCATTTAAGAAACAATAAATTTTATTTTATTTTATTTTTATTTTATTTATTTTTATTTACCTTTTAATTAAACTTATTAATTAAACCTATAAATAATCTCTGTGACAATAACTTGATATATGTAAGTTAGCTAAATAACTAAATCAAAACTATTACAAATTAAATATTATATCTAAATGTTCCGTGTACCTAAATATCTATATGGACCTGCTTTTTTAAAGTCATACATTACGTGAAGAAAAACTTATTTTTATGAAACTGAACTACGTGAAATACATCAAAATGCAATATATATTTTTGTAAAGACAAATCCCACTCTTGGGAAATTAATCCCGGAGTCGCGGGGTACTTAAAAACATATAATCGACAAGCACAAAGTACATCCAGATTCAAAACAACTAATTATGGCTCACACATGTAGTTGTCCTGCGCGGGAATCGAAGCCGTGACACGAACTGGCGAGGCGACTGTCTTAACCGCTGCACCACACGTGCAGACAGTTTGCAGTGCAGTTTGTCACATATTAGTTTAGTTTAATTTGTCTAGTTTCATGGATAGAGAGCGCTTCTTAAGTAGTCTACTATTGCTGTTACACCTTGCATAATAAAATATTTTTATTATAGAATAGCAAGGTAAACTCGCAATAATCTCCACCTTCGAAAATTACGACCGTGTCAGCCAGGCTCAAGGCTTAGAACATATTAAAGAGCACAAGTGTGTGCGCACACGCAAGTACACTTTCTATTTCTTTACCCTCGTGATCCGATGGGGCAGGAAAGCCGACATGACTACAGAGAGGATAAATTACATGGAGGAAATCAAGTAGTCAAGTGGAGATCCGTATGACTAAAGATAGATGCTGAAGATAGAGAGGAATGGAGAAAGCTCCACTGACAAAAATAGGATGTATGCATAGATCTAATTTGACGGGCCCGTTGGCGTGGTTCGTAAACCCTTTCCTTTCATGCAGCAGGTCGTGGGTTCGATTCCCACCCAGGACAGATATTTGTGGACGTGAACATGTCTGTTTCTCCTGATTCTGGGTGTATCTATAAAGTATGTATTTACAAAAGAAAAGTAACATAATTATGTAATATATCAGTTATCTGTGTTTCCATAGTACAAGCTCTGCTTAGTTTGGGATCAGAAGGCCTTGTGTGAATAATGTCCCAGGATATTATTATTGATATTATCTAATTTTACGGGCCCGTTGGCGTGGTTGGTAAAAACTTGCCTTTCACGCCGCAAGTCGCGGGTTCAATTCCCACGCAGGACAGATATTTGTGTGCATGAACATGTCTGTTTGTCCTGAGTCTGGATGTATTTACAAAAGAAAAGTAGTATATGCAGTACCTCAGCTATCTGATTTCCACAGTACAAGCTCTGTTCTTTGGTTATTAGTTTGGGATCAGTTGGCCGTGTGTGAATAATGACCCAGGATATCATTAATGCTTGCTTATCGTATGGGCAGCGGTTACCCTAGTGTAAGAGTTGTTCGGTTCACCGTCTCAACTGGGTCGTGTTGAAACCGATAGTAGATGAACCCACTGAGTTTGTTTCGCTGGGTCTTCTCAGTTGGGGCGCATTGGATCCGGTGGTGGCATTAAAGTGCGACCGTCGTTATTAACACAAGGTATGTCATAATAATAATACGTTAATATAGACAGAACCATTGACAATATGTAGTAAAAATATTAGACTTAAACTAGATAATTAAACATAATCTCTTGACAATAACTTGATACGAGCTAGCTAAACATCAATGCTATAATAAAATAAATTTTATAAATGTTTTCATACAATGTGTACCTAAATATCTATGTTACTAGAAATAATAATGTATACAACTATATTACTACAAACATGTTCTGACTATTTACAAGCGCTTTTTTAAAGTCTACGTGAATAAAAAACTTTATTATTTTATTTTACTTCAGATATTATTATTGTCTTTAGTACCTAATCACAATTGCCAATTGCAAACGTCATCCCTCACATAGCCTTGACGTTTGGTGATTCAGACTTCACGCCCATCAAATATTTAACCTTTAACCAAATGCCATAAAATCCACTAGAGTTAACTGTTTTCCAGGTCATTTGGGTTAGGTATACGGTTTCTGGTCAATCGGGTACAAATTAAACTTGATATTGACGGAAATTCCGTCTTAATTGAATGGTATTAAAATTATATTATGATCACAAGACAACATTTCCTGTACGTGTTATAATTCCAGTTGGTGCAGCTCCAAAGACTCAAATACGAACGATACATTTTTTTTTATGTGAAACATCTATAGCCGCACGTAAAACAGATTTCTGGCGTGGCGACGCATGCCGTGGCGACGCTTCGCCACGCTATACGATAGTAGGGTGTACGGTGTGGCCATGCGCAGTCGACTTTTTATTTTATTTTTATTTTTACTTTATTGGGACATAAAACAGTTACACATTAGGTATAGTTAAATTATTTAAATATAAATTTTAAGAATAGGTAAACGTGTAACCCACACCAATGTCCGCGAAGTAATGTTAAAAATAGGTAGTAATAAATGCGTGCATTAATTAAGCAGAGAAGTACCTATGTAGGTACTAGTGAGTAGGTATTAACTATAACTATTTTAGTAGTTCAGTAGCCATTTTTTTGAACTTAAAGTGCGATAGTGCAAAAATGTCCAAATCGTGGAAGTGTGTGTTATACGTTTCCACAATGCGTCGGAGAGGCACCCGTGCGCCAGCGTGAGTTCTGCACCGCGCGGTGTGGAACAGCCGGGGCACGAGTGCCTCTCCGACGCATTACAGTTCTAGGTACAATATAACATAAGTTTTTTTTTTATTTATTCATTCAATTAACAATTTTCACATAGTTGTTAGTGATGTCAGTGCAATCAAACTTGTTATTACAAAGACCATGAAGCATCATGACCATCAGTAAACTACGTCTGGACTGTAAGCTCTGAAGTTTATAGCGTTCCAATAAATCTGTGTATGGTATTCTAGACTTAGTGCATCTATAGTGCATAGATCGTAGAAATTTTTTTTGAACAATTTCTAGTTTTTTTATGTAAACGTCAAAAATAGGGCTCCAAATCGGGATTGCGTATTCCAATTGAGAACGTACTAAGGTTTTATATAAAAGTAAAAATGTCGACGGTCTTTTAAAGTCAGATGAAGATCTCATTATAAATCCAAACATACGATACGCTTTATTAATGACATTATCTATGTGACAGTCGAAGTGTAATTTTGAGTCGATTAAGACCCCAAGATCTCTAATACGGTCGACTCTTTGTAAACTGATATCACATAGATTATAATCGAATGTTATAATGTTTCTGTTTTTTGTGAAAGTAATTATATTGCATTTGGGTAAGCTGAGCTGAAGTTTATTTTGTAAACAGTATCGAGAAAGTCTATCTAGGTCTTTCTGTAAAAGTAGGCAATCTTGTATGGTTTTGCATGTCTTGTAAATTTTGATATCGTCGGCGTACATTAGAAATTAGGAATGGATGAAACATGTTTTAATGTCATTAACGAATAAAGTATACAATAGTGGCCCAATTATTGAGCCTTGGGGCACACCAGATGTGACGATAATTGGGTTAGATTGGAAGCCATTAATAACCACCTTTTGTTTTTTTATCATTATGACATATTTAATTCCTATCACAATATGTTTTTTTTCTGCATATTACTTTTACAAAATAATGTCGATGTTTCACATCTGCCAGGCGTCCCGTGACGGCTCACATTTTTTTTGACTCACCATGGTAGGCAGCTGGAGATCAGCGTTGCGGTTGGGTTCTGGCTGTAACAGTGTGCTAAGCTGCCTACCAATTGAACACATAATATATTAGCTATCTTTTTTATTTGTTACTTTACAATACTTTTTGAAGTTATACTTCTTTTGGCGCGATGGAGAAAAATGATGAGAGTCAACTTTTACGATGCGCGCGCACACCGACACCAAAAAATTTAACAGCATGAAGTAGTTCTAGGACCACCTAGAACTACTTCAAAAAAAACTTGTGTGTACTTATGTACACGCGTTAGAAGTTATACTTCTACACGTGTACTTATGTACACGCGTTAGAAGCTATACTTCAGAAGTTATACTTGAACATAGTTATCAATTTTCATACCACCTAGAACTAACGTCACAAAAACATTTTCTTTCTTTCTTTAAATTTATTGGCCTGTTGTTCTAGTGGTTAGAGACCCTGACTGCTAAGAAACAGGTTGTAGGTTAAAATAAAATAAATAAAATAAAAAAGATTTTTATTCACGTAGACTTTAAAAAAGCGCTTGTAAATAGTCAGAACATGTTTGTAGTAATATAGTTGTATACATTATTATTTCTAGTAACATAGATATTTAGGTACACATTGTATTGATTGTATGAAAACATTTAATAATTTATTCTATTATAGCAATGATATTTAGCTAGCTCGTATCAAGTTATTGTCAAGAGATTATGTTTAATTATCTAGTTTAAGTCTAATATTTTTACTATATATTGTCAATGCTTCTGTTTATATTAAGGTATTATTATTATGACGGACCTTGTGTTAATAACGACGGTCGCGCTTTAATGCTACCACCGGATCCAATGCGCCCCAACTAAGTAGACCCAGCGAAACAAACTCAGTGGGTTCATCTACTACCGGTTCGATCCCTATCCAGGACAAATCTTTGTGTGACAAGCATGATTATTTGTACTGCCTCTGGTTGTCGCTTATCTATACAAATAAATAAAATTGGAGTGTCTGTTTGTAATATTGAAATAACCGGTTTTTACTACATAAATATGAACATATATACGGTACATACACCAAAATATTTTTTTTACAATTTTTGTCTGTCTGTCTGTCTGTTTGTTCCGGCTAATCTCTGAAATGGCTGGACCGATTTACACGGGACTTTTATTGGCAGGTAGTTAATGTAATAAGGAGTAACTTAGGCTACTTTTATTTTAGAAAATGTTTTTTATTTTACTAAAAACAAAAAAAAACCAAATAAACTAATTAACACGCGGACGAAGTCGCGGGCACAGCTAGTCTATAATATGTATGGATTTAGAAATATATAAATATGTTTTTAGTTGTTTGGTTGCCAGTTGTAAGGCTCTGCCTAGTTTGGGATAAGATGGCAGTGTGTTAGTTGAGTTGTAGAGTAGCTTTTAAAGTACTGAAGTAATAAATATATTGGATATTTATTACTTCAGTACTTTAAAAGCTACTTACTCTTTTGAACGTAAAGTGTGAAAGCGCAAATATATATTAAATAATAATTTCTTGATGTGTATGTTATACGTCTCCATTATAGGATAGAGAAGCACTCGTTTCGCATGAATGAATTATTTATAAAACTAGCTGTGCCCCGCGGTTTTACCCGCGTTAAATTTTGTAAATTATAATAGCTCCTCTCCCGTAGGTGATAGGGTGATAATATGTATGTTGATCCGACCTCTTAGTAATATTCATGCAAAATTTAAAATAAATCCATGCAGTACCTACTTTTTGAGTTTAGCCCGGACATACATACAGACAAACAGACGCACAGACAAAAATTTTAAAAACTATATTTTTTGCTCCGATATCGAGTGCAGATCACGCCCCAAGTATCCTTTAAAAAAAAACTTGTGTGTACTTATGTACACGCGTTAGAAGTTATACTTCTTAATATACAACTTGAACATAGTTATCAATTTTCATACCACCTAGAACTAACGTCATGCTGTTATTTTCATTTCAAATTCACTCTCATACATTTTCATACCACCTAGAACTAACTTCATGCTGTTAAATTTTTTGGTGTCGGTGTGCGCGCGCATCGTAAAAATTCACTCTCATCATTTTTCTCCATCGCGCCAAAAGAAGTATAACTTCAAAAATTCAATGTACAGTTTCGACTTTCCTACGATTTTATTATATGTACTTATAGATGTTAATGCAGTTTGTACAGATAACGTCGTCCCAGGATCGTCTGTAAAGTGTAGGTTTTTCACCAGTCTGGGTGCTCATAGGAGCCAAGGAACGCTTTGCATCAATCAAATATCAACCACCATTTAGCGTTACCTAGGGTTCATGTCACGAGTTCTAGAGCATACCTACGGACCCTGTTCCATTTCTACCTACCCCAAAAGCTTATTGATGATTATTATGATTAATAATAAAAAGTAATTGAGAGTAATCGAGAAAAGATAAGGTATTGCGGGCATCGTATTAAAAAAAGTGATAGTTTATATTTTTTTCGTGCATTAATTGTTTTCGTGTTTCATAAGTCATAACATAACGGCCTGTACAAAGTGTAACTTAACAAGTGGAGAAAATTAAATAACTATTGAAACGGAATAAATGAAATCAGTAAAAAAATATCAAGGTCAAGGTCAATATCAAGGTCAAGGTGTAATTATCTATTTAAGTATGTATTTACAAAAGAAAAATAGTAAATGTAATATATCAGTTATCTGGTTTCCATAGTACACCTTAAGCTATAAAATCCAGCATAAGCTGATCCCGCGTTGTATAGGATTTCCATACTGTGAGAGGTCAGCTTATATTGGAATTGTATAGCTTGATATGTAGCCGTGTGTACAAGCTCTGCTTAGTTAGGGGTCAGACCGCTATGTGTGAATAATGTCCCATGATATATTGTCCGGTGAAGCAATGAAATCCTTCTAGGCTTACTGAAACACTTACTGTAAAATGTCAATGAGTCCTAGTTTAAGTGAGATATACAGGCTGGCCGAGGCCTAAGGGTTAGCAACGCTTGTTTGCAGACTTTTAAAGGCCGGCAACGCACCCGAGTGTCCATCGGCGGCGGTGATCACTAACCATCAGGTGACCAATTTGCCCGTTTGACACCCTCTGATATAAAATAAAAATATATAAAAAAAAACTAATTGAAATGGGGAGATTATGGTTTATGATTCGGATACTCCTCATCATAAAGTATCTAAATTTTGCGTTGGAACGTCAACTTACGGAGGTGACATCGTCATTCAATGTACAAAATAGACTCCTTAAATAAAATAGATTAAAAAAAACTCCTTAAGCTTCTTCTACTATTCATGTTACACTTTGTAAAGCTGGTATTTTATAAACGAACTTGGTAATCAGGGTCACGACTGGACATGACATGGCCATTATCAGAAACAAGTTCATGACCGGTCGGAACTCCTGTCCTGGTTAATTAATTGTTATGGATGGTGATTACTTAAAGATGGCTATGCGATTCGTTAAAGGTGATTATAGTATGACTATCCGTGATAATGATTAGTCTTCGTATAAAAGGTTGGAATTAAATAAAAATAAAAAAGGTTTTTATTCACGTAGACTTTAAAAATAGTAGTGATATTTAGCTAGCTTGTATTAAGTTATTGTCAAGGAGATTATCTATACATATAATAAAATCGTAAGAAAGTCAAAACTGTACATTGAATAGTTTTTTAAAAAGGATACTTGGGGCATGATCTACAATCGATATGGAAGCCATACATATAGTTTTTTGAATTTTTGTCTGTTTATCTGTTTGTCTGTATGTATGTCCGGGCTAAACTCAAAAAGTACTGCATGGATTTACTTCAAATTTTGCATTGATATTACTAAGACGTCGGGTCAACATATAGGGTACATATTATCACGCTATCACCTAAGGGGGAGGAGCTGTGATAATTTATAAAGTTTAACGCGGGTAAAACCGCGGGGTACAGCTAGTGTTTATATAATTATACTGCCTTGTTGACCTATGGTGGTTGGCGTGGTTGGTTAATGCTTCCTTTCCACGAGTCGTGGGTACGACTCCTACCCAGGGCAAATATTTGTGTGCATGAACATGTCAGTTTGTACTGTGTCTGGGTGTAATCATCCTAATATTATAAAGGTGAAAGTTTTTGAGTGTGTATGTTTATTACTTCACGTCAAAACGGCTGGAGCTATTTTAATTTTTTTTATGGAGTAAGCGGACACCCTGGATTAACATACATAGGCTATAATTTGTAAACTTTAACGCGGGTAAAACCGCGGGGTACAGCTGGATCTCTATAAAATAATAAAATAAAAAAGGTTTTTATTCACGTAGACTTTATAAAAGCGCTTGTAAATAGTCAGAACATGTTTGTAGTAATATAATTAATAATAATATAATAATAATAAGTACCCCGCGACACAGGGATTAAATTCCCTAATGCGGGAGTTGTCATCTTTTTAAAAAAGAGATTAAAAAAAAAAACAAAAAATGTAATTACAAAACAAAAATTGTATATAATCCTACTTCTACATATACTACTTTTCATTTGTAATTACATACAATACGTCAGCTGATCAAAGTCAAAGTCAAAGTAATTTATTTGTTAAACATAGGTAAAGATAACAATATTTTAGTACGGAAGATTTTTCTTTGCTTTGGAAAAAAATGTTTATTTAGATCGGTTTTGAACTAAAAAATACAATCTATAAGAATAAATATGTATTCGACCTGTTGGTCTCATGGTTGGGGTCTTTGACTGCTAAGCTAGAGACGGTGGGTTCGAACCCTAGCTAGAACAAATCTTTGTGTTAAGAGCACGTGTCTGGATGTTGGTAATTTATCTATACTCTATACAAATAAATAAAATTGAAGTGTCCGTTTGTAATATTGAAATAACCGATTTTTATTACATGTATATGAATATATATACGGTACATACTCCAAAATATTTTTTTTACAATTTTTGTCTGTCTGTCTGTCTGTTTGTTCCGGCTAATCTCTGAAATGGCTGGACCGATTTTCACGGGACTTTTATTAGCAGGTAGCTGATGTAATAAGGAGTAACTTAGGCTACTTTTATCTTTGAAAAATCTTTTAGTTTTGAAAAAAAAACCAAAATAAATACAAAATAAACTAATTAACACGCGGACGAAGTCGCGGGCACAGCTAGTCTATAATATGGATGTAATTAGAAATGAAAAAGTATGTTTATCAGTTATCTGTTTATTCCACAGTACAAGCTCTGCTTAGTTTGATCAGATGGCCGAGTTTGGCCAGGACATTTATTACATATATACTCACGCCTGTTTCCCAGTGGGGTAGGCAGAGACAACGGATTTCCATTTGTCACGATCTTTGCACACCTCTTTTGCCTCGATTACTGTCATTATATATGCTCGCCGGTTTAGGGTACTTCTGTTCAGGGGCTCTACCACCTAAGTCACCGAACTTCGTTTTCGTGAATGGCGTTCAAATAAATAAAGGTTAAAATGACTTAATCAATCGTTAAATCGGCTTCCATGACCACATGTGACGTCATAAATGGTCGGGAATCGATTGTCAACCGAATTGAAGCCGATTTAACGATTGATTAAGACATTTTAACATTTATTTATTTGAACGCCATTCACGAAAACGAAGTTTGGTGACTTAGCCGGTAGAGCCCCAGGACATTTATTATTATTTATTTATTTTAGATAATGAGGACAAATCCCGGGTCGCACCGAAAAGCTCATCCAGAAGTCGGGAGGGAGTTGGCAGTATCACATCCCCTTACCTTGGAGAATATATAAAGCCGTGTTGTAAGTCCTGTAGCTGACCTATTTCCGGTCGTGTCGCTAGTCGTCCCATCGGACCATGAGAGTGATGGAACAGAAAGTGCGCCTGCGTTTGCGCACACACTTGTGCAGCTAGCTAGCTAACAATTAAACTAAATTAAAAGTATTGTTAGGGTATGGAATTAAGAAGTAGTATAAGTTCAAAGCAATATATCCATAAGGGCAGAAATGTAGTAAATAAGTAGCTTATAGGGTAGCTTAATTATTGTAAATATATACTTAAGTATTATAAGCATTTAAGTTAGATGAATAAGAGCGAGTCGCCTACAAACTGCGTTAGCAGTTTGGCGTTTAATATGTTAAGAACCATTAATGTAACTTGAATGTGAATTAACAATTTATTATTAAATAAAAAAAATAAAAAAAGTTGTGCACCAGAAGACGTCTCCTCCATTGAGAAATTCTTAATTATTAAATACAGTAAAAATTGTATAGAGTATACAACATGTAACTTAACGCACTTCCTGAAAATAGTTTGTTCAGAATCGTTTACTGAATCGATTTATATCATTATTAATATAGATAATTTTTTATTCCAAAATAATTAAAACTACGGAAATTATTGTCATATTATCCCTGTACAGTCAAAACAAATTGAATTAGACCGTAAGTCAAAGTAATAAGACTTTAAAAATCGCAGTTTTATTTGTATTCATACAAAGTCCATAATTCAATAAAAAAAAAAAAAGAAAATAAACTTTATTCAAAGAAACTAATTTAGTAAATAACAATGCACATACATGTTTAATTAAAAATTCAGTGTATGTATTATGATTACAACATAATATTCTAATTGGGGTGTTTGAGGGTGTGCGTTAATTACGTTACATGTTGTATTTACAACTATCAATATTGACAATTTGAATTATTTCAATGTATAAATAACTACATCGACGATAACTTGTATAAGCTAAATATCTAATCTAAATATCTACATGTACATATTTTTACAATTCATTATTTTTATGCACTATTTGTCTATATTTTTGTATAATTAAGTGAACTGTGTAATTCTTCTTCGTTTATAAATAAAACAGACAGTGATGCAAAGATTCACAGATAACCATTTAAACTTATTAAGCCCATTCTTTGCGTCGTGGTTTAAAAAGGCCCATCTAGAGTTGGAAACATTCCATAATGTTGAAATGAAAAACATTTAACACAACACACAAGAAAATGAGGAGTACAAATATACAACCCACAGTTCTACAAGACATAACATACATAGATTTGAAGAAAATGCACACACAATTACGATTCCTGCATGTTCTGCTGAAAGGGTCACCACCTTAGCAGCTAGGTGGGTTACACCTAGCGCTGGTTTTCATTTGGCAACCCTGGAAGTCACGCACGGACGGGGGTAGTGCTAGTACGATACTAAATGTTTACATAATATAATATAAAAATACATAACGAACGACGAAAGGCAAGCAATTACCAACCACGGCAACCGGCCCATTGCACTAATTAAATACCTACCTAATTTATTTTTTATACTATAAACTAGCTGTGCCCCGCGGTGTTACCCGCGTTTAATTTTATAAATTTACTTTGCTATAAACCTCACGGAGCCCGAGACCTTTCCAACGAATGCAAAACCGTGGAAAACGGTTCGTGCGTTCTGGAGTTATAGCGTCAGGAAGGAAAACCCGACTTATTTTTATATAGTAGAGATATATATACTATAAATATAAACATTATTTTTACTACTTCTTATTAAATTAATGAATGAAATGGATTTTTTTTTTATGTGTAAAACTTACTCAACCTTAAGTCTAGTCAAGTTAAGTGAGTGTCAACAAGCAAGGGAATCGAACCCGGAACCTGTGATGCGGAAAGCTCAGCCGTGTCCATTTGGGTGAGCCTCGTACGCGCCACGTCCGCGACTCGACCGAGTTTGAAAGTGAAGTGGGTTCGGCCTCAGATATCACCAACATTTTGTTAAGTTTATATAAAACTTTTAGTAATATTTTTTTATTCTTTAGAAATAAAAAAAAACAGAAAAGCATAGAAAAGCTTGTACATATGCCAGCATAACTCATTAATGTCATATATTTTTGTTTAAGTAATTTAAATTTTGTTTTGTACAAACTCATGTAAATCTCTATAGACTCTAATTACCATTGTTTATTTTTGTAAATAGTTTATTACATTAAATTATATCGTGTGAGTACATTCACATTACAATACAATGGTAAGCAGAAATAGTTGCAATTAAAGTATTTACAGAAGAATATGGGAAACAGTTATAAGTCTAACTGAATCGATTTATAATATCATTTTTAATATAGGTAATTTTTTATACCAAAAATAATTAATACTACGGAAATTATAGTCATATTAACCCTGTACAGTCAAAACAAATTGAAATGGACCGTAAGTCAAAGTAATAAGACTTTAAAAATCGCAGTTTTATTTCTATTCATACGAAGTCCATAATTCAACACAAAATAAAGACAATAAACTTTATTCCAAGCAACTATTTTAGTTAATAACAACGCATATACATGTTAAATAAAAAATTCAGTGTATGTATTATAATTAAAAAATAATATTTTAATTGGAGTGTTTGAGAGTGTTTAATTATTAAGTTTAAGTTTTTTAAGTTTAGCGGTACACAGCTAGTTATTACTATTTTCATTTGCTATATGGTATGATAAGGTATACCTAAAAATATACCAAGATTCATTAGTAGAAACCAAGATGTACTACAAATAAGCTAAGATAGACTCTTAAAGGAACTTATAGTGCGATTCGATCCAGACGGACGGGCCGAATCGCACCATGAAATTTAATTTTCACCATCTGGCGTAATTAGCCTACCAAATTTATAAGTTTAATAAATAACTATTAAGGATTTATTTGTGTGCCAATTGTCTGTATTTCAGTATATAAAATATGACTCTAACGCTTATTCCGTGCATCCTGAGAAAAATTTAATAATGAAAAAGAAATCCACTTAGAACGATATTTCATAGAAACACCGTAGAGGTTAATATAGAAGATAAAAGAGTGAGAGACGGGTCTAAATGGAATAGATTAAAGAAAATTCGTGTCATATCAAGTCCAACAACAAAATCTTTTATTTTATTATACACTAGCTATGCCCTGAGCTTTCACCCGCGTTAAAGTAGTTTGGCGTTAAAGAGTAACAAACATACATCTATACTCACAAACTTTCACATTTATAATATTAGTAGGATGTGTACCTCTAGCGGTTTTGGCAGCGCAAGCCGGGAAAGCTCGCAGATGGTAGGTTTCTGGGCAATTTACACAATATTTTTATAAATTGTAGCCTATGTGTTATTCTGATGTATAAGCTATATCATTGTAAAGTTGTATAAAAATCCATTCAGTAGTTTTTACGTGAAAGACTAACAAACATCCATCCATCCATACTTACAAACTTTCGCGTCTATAATATTAGTAGGATTGTGATTAAAAATTTTATTTTTTCTTATGAGGTGGCATATCGGTATATTAAATAAATGGTAGAGCCTCCATCAAGCTTCTAAAAATGTTGCGAACCCCAGTCCAAAAGCACTGGAGAAGAAACTGTCGGTAGCGCTGCGTGAGCGCACTCAGTCAAACGCCAAGAGCGCCGCGGCACGGACGAACATACGAAACACTTTCATCCGATAAAAAAATACAACACATAATGTTGACTTATTAAATACGAAAAAAATATTATAAAAAAAAGTTGTGTTAAAAAGTGGTGTGAACTTTTTGGTTTTTTTTTAATGATTTTTTAAGTGCTGTGACAATGCTTCAGCCTAGGTTATACGGATTTGGGAGGATGAGGATGTCAAGTGTCGTGGTCGCCGCCTTAATATTAAGCTCGATAGTGACATGTCAAGGTGAGTGATTTTTTTTTAAATTTAAATGTCAAACGTTGGTCACGACTTAGGTCGTTTTTGTGACATTTAAAATGTTCATTGTGAAGCTAACAATGCTTTAACGTCATTGTAAAATGTTGAAGTGAAACTGATAAATTATAATCTTATTTTTTGTCAGAATGTTTTTACGAGAGCCATTTTTCATGACTTTTGAACTATTTTTCTATATTTTATGTATCAGAAAATCTTGAAAATATTATTAATAACTAATTTAATCGTAACAAAACTACAAAAACGACGGGAATATCTTGTAATAACTACAAAAGTATGTCAATAACAAAGCTCCCATAGCAAAGACATAAACGCGCACGCTCTATTTAATAATATACACTTTTAACCAAGTTTCCACGTAGCAGCTGGTCTCAAGTGGCATTAAGGTTTATTTTACTTAAACCAGGCTTGCAATTTGAGCTCAGTATTAAGTTTATAGATATGTATTGGCATAGTTTCCCTAGTTTTAGAGTTGTTCAAGCCGCCCAATACGCCTCTGACATAGCTAAACGACTCTAATACTCGTCTAATGACTACAACCGGGACCGACAGTTTACCGCGAAGACGCTCTGAAATTAAACCACTTTGGCGGTCACCCATCTATGGACCGACCGCGAGCCTAGTTGCTTGACCTCGCCAATCACTTAGAGACCGGTGAGAGTATCTGGTCTCAAGTTATTTTTTCATAAACCAATCTTGCAATCTGAGTTTAGTATTAAGTTGATAGATGGGCAGATACTATTAGAACAATTTTATCGGTAGATAAATTGGTGAAATTGGTTTAAATACGGAACTATTTACTTTAAATCAAGTTGTCGCCTAGTTTAAGTGGCATTTGTTTCGTCGTACTTATTACTAACTTATAGGTTTAACTTCCTTATTTATAGTATAAGAGACTGGTGTTTCAATGTGAGCTCAGTATTGGGTACATGGATAAGCTAATAATACTTTTGGATCAATTTAGATCTCGAGTTTAAGACAATGAAATTGATTTAAATACGAAAAGTTGATTCGTATTCGCCTAGTTTAAGTACTTACTTATTTAGTTCGGCGTAATTTTTACTAATTGGTTTAATATATTTAATTTAATAAATACATAAATAAATCTCTTGGGACAACTAATACACTGCCATCTGAACTCTAACTAGGTAGAGCCTGTGCTATGGTAACCAGAGAACTGATAAACTTAATAATATATTTCTAAATACATATGTACATATTATAGACAAAATACACGCAGACACAAAACAAATAACCGTGTTCATTACACTAAAATTTCTCCCGGGTGGGAATCGAACCCACAACCTCAGACTTCGCAATCAGGCTCACTAACCACTCGACCAACATGCCTCGTTATCCAAGTTTATCGTAATACAGACAAGTACTTCAATGTGAGTGGAATATAGAGTACATAGATGTATAACGATACTTTTAAAGCAATTTTGCACTCGAGTTAAAATTTTGAGCATTAAATAGGAACATTTAGTAGAGGTAGGGCATAGCGTTCATACGCTCAAAGAGCAGCCCGACTAGGACTGGGGAAGTAACTCCACCTTACAGAAGACATTCCTTAATAATAACATTAAACATTTTAATGGTATGGTGTGGGGGGAAGGGTCAGCAACACTTGTTTGCTGACTCTTAAAGGCCGGCAACGCACCCGCGTCTCCTCTGGTGTCGCGGGTGTCCATGGGCGCCGGTGATCACTTGCCATCAGGTGACCCGCTTGCTCGTTTGTCGCCCTCTGATATATAAAAAAAACAAATTTTGAGCGTTAAATATAAACACATTTTGAGCGTTAAATACGAACACATTTACTTTTGATCAAGTTTCCGCCTGGTAGCTAATTTAAGTGGCATTTAGTCCATTGTAATTATTGGTAACATATTGGCTTAATATCTTTATTTTATCGTTTAATAGACTGGTATTTCAATGTCAATGATATGCAACGAAAAGTTGATATTGAAAGTTGTTTCCCCACTAAGTTAGTTCTGTGAACAATTTTATTAGTGGTAGAAATCTATTATAAAACAAGTTATTTTGGCAGTGCTATTTGTGAATATAAGCGTAGCTTTTAATGGAAAAAGAAAGTATTTAGAGATAAAGCTGTGCTTGATTTCACACTTGAAGAGTTGATTAGTCAACCAATTATAGTAACAATAATATTCTGGGACTTTTTTCCCACACGGCCAGCTGATCCCAAACTAAGCAGAGCTTGTACTATGGAAACCAGATAACTGATATACTACGTGTACTACTTTTGTTTTGTAAATACATACTTATATAGATAACTAGCTACCGATTTTACCCGCATTAAACTTTATAAATTATAACCTATGTGTTAATCCAGGGTTTCAGCTAATTCCATACCAAATTTTATGAAAATCGCTCCAGCCGTTTAGACGTGAAGGAGTAACAAACATACACACTCACGAACTTTCGCCTTTATAATATTAGTGTAATTATATCCAGACTCAAACAAACAGACATGTTCATGCACACAAATATCTGTCTGTGGGAATCGAACCCACGACCTGCGGGGTGAAAGGCAAGCATTTACCAACTACGTGAACCGGCCGTTATGAAAGTTTAACTCATCTCTGCCTTGACCGCATATTATTACTTAACACTATGATTAGTCATTTTATACAACAAACATTAAGCAACAATTCGTTTCGAGTCTCAAGCAAATACATTTCTCATGGCATCTTACCAATTAGGCTTACGAACTTAATTTAATGCTTTCACAAGTCATAATTACTTAGTTATAACTTATGTTAAACTTAGTTTTCTTCACAAGTTACAAAATATGATAAACTTATATAAAGTACTCGTATATTAGTTAATATTATAATGTGATCTTAATGCTTGACGCAGTTTAGGCAATTTGGCATCGTTTAAAAGGTTTCACAAATGTTTTCAGTTGGTAGTGTTGTAAGTGTTTTAACATAATTTCGCGCCTGCATATTAAATGCAATTCAGGTGAACGGAATATTTTGGACAAGGTTTTAGTTCTAAAAGTGAATAAAATGAAACATAAATAATGTTTAGGGGGGTAGCTACCACTCATATGGTGCCTTTCTACCAGAGATGTGCTAGGCAGCTATGCTGCGAGAAATGCTTGCTTTTCACGCTGATGGTCGTGGGTTTGATTCCCACCCAGGACAGATATTTGTGTGCATGATCGTGTCTGTTTGTCCTGAGTCTGGGTGTAATTATCTATATAAGTATGTATTTACAAAAAAAGTAGTATATGCAGTACATCAGTTATCTGGTTTCCATAGTACAAGCTCTGTTTAGTTTGGGATCAGATGGCCGTGTGTAAATAATGTCCCAGGATATTATTATACGAAACTATGTGACCGTTTCCACTGATACTAAGCTATGTAGCTGCGCGGGTGAGATGCGCAGCTCGAGCTATGCGATGTATTGATAGTAGGGAAGCGGCGAGGCCGACGAGGGCGGCGCGGTGAGGGGTGAGGCACTCACGCGTCCTGCTGTTCCGGCGACTCGTTCAGTTCATTTCTACTGTAGGTATTCTGCTCTGCACATACTCCCCCATAGCAGGCATCCATAGCCCACATCCATAGCACGCATCCTTCCATATAAAAAACATATCTTAGTTGAATCCGTTTCCACCAGTGCTAAGCTATGTGCACCAATGAATATGATTGGTGGATATCAAACGCATACATAGCAACGTATCATAGCACATCTCTGGCAGAAATGCAACCTTAGACATGGCTTTCTACATAGCGCTATCCATTAGTAAGACCTATCTTTACATTTTGTAGGAGCCAACTAAAATATGTAGTAAATTCAAATACTCGTCCCATTGTCTTTTGCGGAAACACTCTTGCATATGTCCTGCGTAAGTTTTAATTCAGCCTCTATATTATTGAAGTTATCTATCGGCCTTCTGATTTAAAAACATGGCTGAATGAAAAGAAGAAAACTTTGAGAGGTAGGGCACAGCGTTCATTCGCTCAAAGAGCAGTACCTCCACCTTACAGAAGACATTCCTTAATAATAACATTAATAATTTAATGTTCTGTTTCTGCGTGTGAGTAAGGTTGCCAGAGCTCATTGGGGTGGGGGGAAGTGTCAGCAACACTTGTTTGCTGACTCTTAAAGGCCGGCAACGCACCCGCGACTCCTCTGGTGTTGCGAGTGTACATGGGCGGCGGTGATCACTTACCATTAGGTGACCCTAGGGCTCGTTTGTCGTTCTCTGATATCAAAAAAAATATAAAGAAAAGAATACGTTTATTAGACACACAATTATCAATAAAACAATAGACAGTTAAAAGGTGTACTAAGTATATGTTGTGCCTAATTGGCTGCAGATCATCATTACGTTAAAGGTTACTGCAGCACTGATTTTCAGCTCCAGCCGTAGTGATAAATTTAACTTAAGTAATAAAAAATAAAATAGAACAGAAATGGAATAGAAAAATATTCCAAATTAAAATCAAATTAAATTAAAAATAACAATCGATTCCTTTTGCATTTCTTGCCTCTGTGAACGTTCAAATAACATAAATTATAATTATTTTATTAATACAATTAGATTCAGATACCTAAATATCAAACTAATATTATAAAGCCGACAGTTTGTGAGTGTGTATGTTTGTTACTTCTTCACCCAAATCTATCGGGCGGATTTTGATCAAACTTTGTAGTAATATAGCTTATATGTATATCCGAATATCATATAGGTTATAATTTATGAAGTTTACCGCGGGGCACAGCTAGTATGTTATATAGTACAAAATAATAAGAAATAATTTGGATTTTAAATCGGTATGCGAAAGATCATATCATATTTCTAACACCTAGAGAATTCATTATATTTTTTACTTACGTCTTTACTGATATATCTCGCTAACTCCATTGCAATTATCTTGCATACCGTAAGTAATCTTTACGAGGTAATAACCACCTTAATTAAAATCAATATATTTAAATATATTCTTCTCTCATACAACTTGAGGTATAAATTCACAAATTTTGTTTTTATACACGGCTAATAGTATTTTGAAAGGCTGACAGTCGAGAAATGGAAGCAATCAATCACGTCGAGGACTCGAATTTGACCTCCTTGTACATGGGAACTGTTACTAGCACACTGATTTTACGTATATCTATCGGTAGCGTGGTCTAGCGGTAGCGTACTTCTTAGTACTATTTACCAAGAAATAGAAACATATGCGGACCTTGTGGTGGTTGTTGCGGTCCCTGCGGTGGTTGCTGCGGTGGATGCTGTTGTCCCTGCATAACAATTTACACGTGCTACACCAAGATTTGCTAGTGAGGATTTGGCGCTCGACCCGCAGACAAGCCATGGTGTCTACGTCGGTTAAGCGCCGCGGATTTGACGTTTGTCTTGACGACTTTAACTCCGTGCTGTTTCATGGAAATAAACTACTATAAATAAATAAAAAATAAGCGTATTCAACCGCAGATATTGAGGTCCTTGGTTCAAATCCCGGGTCGGACCAAAAAGTGATTTTGCGATTGTTTCTATAAGAAAAATTTCTCAGTATCAGCCCAAAGTCTGGGAGTTGGCGGCCTTGGAGATCACGTAAAGCCGTCGGTCTTGTACCTGACTTCTTTCCTAGGCGGCTAGGCGTCCCATCGGATCATGAGATTGATGGAATAGAAAGTGCCCCTGCGTTGGCGCACACACTTGTGACTCCATTGAGATTGGCCGCCGTGGCCAAAATATGACCAGGAGGACGTTATATAGCACAATACTTGTCGTGATATATTGTTGTGAAGAATATAGTATTTTGTTGTGATATATTAATGTGAAGAATAAAGTATTTAAATGTGAATAATATAATATTTCGAAAGATGAGAAATTATAGCAAACAGAATAAAGATTAAAATAGGGACACTAAGTTTAGGGTTCCGTATTTATAGTGGTTTTTTTTTAAATTTCAATGTTTGATTAATAAGTTGGTTGACTATTAATATATAATAGGTCTTTACCTATGAAATTGCCGTTTTGTATGAAAAAATTTAAACGAATTTTTTTCATGAATTTTTTTATTTGTATTAATCGAAGTAATCACCCATGCAATCAATGCATCTTTGCCATCGCAGTGGCAGTTTATTGATGCCCTTCTTAAAGAAATCAGCTGGACGGGAGGCAACAAATTCTTCAAAGGCATTTTGTACTGCCTCTCGGGTATTGAATTTTTTTCCCGCCAAGAAGTTATCCAAATTCTGGAAAAAGTAGTAGTCTGTAGGCGCAAGGTCTGGTGAGTAGGGCGGATGACGGAGAGCTTCCAACCCCAGTTCTTGCAACTTGGAGACCGTCTGCTGTGCAGTATGAGGTCGCGCGTTGTCGTGCAGGAGCAGCGGAGACGAGCGATTGACCAATGCTGGTTGGAGATGCGCCAGCTTCTCCATCATTGTGCTCAGTTCTTCACAGTACACATCTGCAGTAATGCTCACCCCGTTTGGTAAGAAGCTGTGATGAATCACACCGGCGCTAGACCACCAAACAGTGACCATCACTTTTCTAGGGGTAAGTTTTCGTTTAGGGCATTGTTTAGGTGCTGAACCAGGATCCAACCAACTTGCTGAGCGCTTGCGGTTATCAAACAGAATCCATTTTTCATCGCAGGTAACAATGCGGTTCAAAATTCCTTCATTTGTGTGTCTGTTGAGCAGTGCAAGGCACGTCTCGACGCGTACTTCGCGCTGGCGATCATTGAGTTCGTGGGGCACCCATTTGTCAAGCTTTTTTACCTTGCCAATTTGACGCAAATGGACCAATATTGTTTTGACGCTAACGTCGAAAGCTGCTGCTAATTCAGCCGTAGATTGTGTATCATCAGCTTCCACAACCGCCTTTAATTCGTCATTGTCGACCAAAGTCTTCGGACGACCGCGAGGTTCATTTTTCAGGTCGAAATTTCCAGAACGGAAGCGAGCAAACCAATAACAGGTGGTGCGTTGGTTTGTAGTGTTAGCTCCGTAAACGTCGTTGATGTTGCGTGCCGCTTGTGCCGCGTTGCTGCCACGACGGTACTCATATTCCATAATTACTCGAATTTTTAACGTATCCATGATGACGAAAAAGATTGAAATGCGATGAAAATGTAACACTAATCAATAAAGAAATGACTACTTTTGGAAAAAAGAATCCATGTTTTTAAAATAAAATTAATTTGAAATTAGAATTCTTAGCCAAACAAAAATTATTTTGATTTGAAATGGCCAGTACTGCAGAACGGCAATTTCATAGGTAAAGACCTAATATAATCGTTAACTTGTAGAGTCTGCTGCCCTAACAGTAGCGTGTTTAATTACAGGAATTGAGATCCCGGGTTTGAATCTCGGATCCGACCAAAAAGTGACATTGCGACATTTCTGTTATATATATATATTTTATTTGTTATCGTTTCCGTTAAAACTTGGGCTCCGAATCCTAGATCGAATTTAATAAACGTACGTTTTACGATCAGAAAACAGGCTAAAAATTATGATTTGATTTATTGTGTGAACTTACAACAATGGATTACATAATGGATAACGATGATAAAGTAAAAACTGTGGCGCAGCTATCAACGCCCACCTCCAGAGACATTGACAGACATACATAGTTCTTTATTTAATATTATAAGAATAATAATGTGCATGTGAATTTGGAATACAATTTATAAATTGACAATTTAAAGAGCTACAATCGATTTTAATATTAATAGGATTTTAATAAAACAGGCTAATGATAAATCCGTCGACAAATAATAGTAAAGACCTTGAATACTGCCTAATATTAAAACTGTTGTGGAAATCAAGATTAGCAAATCAGGTTAATAAATCATTATAATAAGGCTTAAGATTTCTCTAGTTTCATAAAATAATTTACCAATATTCAGCAGCCTTTTATTTAAGAATATTAAAAATAAATGATAATGTATAAGTATGAATGAGTGTTTGGCACATATTTGAGCAATTTGTTATCTAAATTGCCTTTAGATATTGCTAACTACTGATATTTTAATGTCACGTTTTCGACTTAAAATGCCGAGATTAAATGCCATTTCACCCTTATAACAATAAATATCATTAACTTTTCTATATATATTTCATAACAAGAGTAAAGTTCTATGTCTTCAGTGCAGAAATCTGAAACATTTTACGCAACCATACTCTAGACTTAAAAACATAATTATGAAAAATAATTCCTCAAATAACGGAGAAATTGGGTAAAATACATAAAAGAAATACATACAGTTGACTTAGCAACTTTTTTCTTTTGAAGTGAGCTATTCTTTTATTCGACAGGGCATCAGTCGAATAAAAAGAATCATCAAAATCGGTCCTAGAATAACGGAGAAACTGGGTAACATACATACAGAAACAAAGTAAGTAAGTTTGTGGGTGTGTGAGTGTCTATGTTTGTTACTATTTCACGCAAAACTACCGGACGGATTTTGATGAAACTTCGTAGTAATATATCCGAGTGACACATGGGCTATAATTTATAAAGTTTAGTTGGCAGATGCTTTGGAAATCTTGGGTATATGATGGCCATTACTACTCAGAGATATGCTGCACCCCGTGTCTCTCTCTACTAGACAGTCCCTTGGAATTTGGAACTGTACGGTGGCAATATCCGTACCATAATTTAAATAAGATAAATACTCTTTATTGCACACCAATTACAGATAAAAACATAGGAAATATTAATTAGCTATTGAAATTGTACAATAGGCGGTCTTATCGCAGTCAGCGATCTCTTCCAGACAACCTTTGGATGGATATGAAGCCGAAATATAGAAAGACAACACGATAAGGGTAGTGCAAGATAAAATAATTTCAGTAGGAATCTAAATGCTTACAAACTAATAATGGCATTTACTTAATAGTAATACTACCATGTCATTAGATATAATACATACTTAATTACATAAACATAATAATACATACATAGATACATACATAATAAATAATATAATATGGAAGGACAGTGGAAATGCATTCATAGTGACAAGTAGCGGTTTTTCACTAGTATTTTGAACTAACCAAGGGATTGAGCACGTCTAATTGTTAAAGGCAGCGCATTCCAGAGGCGAGCTGCCTCAACAGTAAAAGATTTACTAAAAAAGTTAGTGGAATGTGTTGGTAAAGACAGGTTTAAGTTTAAATTAATAATAAATGACATTAAAAAGCGTTACTTTTTATAACTTATTCACATTATAATAATGACTATCTAAGTAAGTACGTAATACTTATACAATACTCATTAAGTAAGTAACTTAAAACCATTGCTAAAGAGTAAACGATGCGATTTTTTTGGAAAGTCAAGTTTTTAAATTCTTTCCTCATTAGTCCGCTATTAATTATTAAGATTTAATTGCTAAATTATTTTGTTGCATAAATGTCATCGGGAATTTGAAATTTCAAGCATTTTTTAAGACTTTTAAGGAAATGCTATTGAACTTTTAGAACCTATTTAGTTATAGAAGTCTTCTTTCAATTTGTAAAGTTTAATGCGGACGATAACGCCGGGTATAGCCAGTCTTAAATAACATGAAACAAAATTTACAAAAGAAATGTAAAGATTAATATGAGGATATTTCAAAAGATGGTGAGGTTACTTCGTTCTACTAACACCGTATTTTAAAGTATTAACTTAAGGGAATTGGGAAAACAGAATTTTTGCTAAACACATTTTTCTTGTAAGAAAATCGGCAACATCAATTAAATGTACAGACGCCAGCACATCAATCTACCCCAATCTGTCAAATATCCCCAATTGAATGTGAACCTTATGCTTTTGTGATAAAGTTGAAAATCTATAAAAGAAATTTGACAGATTGGAGTAGCTGGATGTGCTGGCGTCTGTACACCATCTAAAAGTGGTGCAATATATATGCACGATATTTGATACAATTAGATTGTAAAAAAGCGTAGATTTTGTGCTCAACTTATTAACTACTTCTTTAAACAAATATAATATGACTATTCTTATAAATATATAATAGATAACAAGCGCGTCTTACATAGTGAGCCCAATCGGAACAAAAATAGGGTGCGGTTCAGTTTGGGTACCGTGGCATTGAATAAAGCAGCACCAGCGGAAAACTGATTTTCAACCACAACCTGAGATTGACAGCTTTAGCTTCTCTTCGGTGGAAGACCTAAAAAGATATATTCTTATTAAAGACCGCCTTTTTTTATAAATTTATATGCTACTAGCTGTGCCCGCGACTTCGTCCGCGTGTTAATTAGTTTATTTAGTTTTTCTTGTAAAATAAAAGACTTTTTCTAAAATAAAAGTAGCCTAAGTTACTCCTTATTACATCGCTACCTGCCAATAAAAGTCAGAGATTAGCCGGAACAAACAGACAGACAGACAGACAAAAATTGTAAAAAATGTCATTTTGGTGTATGTACCGTATATATATTCATATTAATGTAGTAAAATCCGGTTATTTCAATATTACAAACAGACACTCCAATTTTATTTATTTGTATAGATGCATAGATTATTCTTTCTGGTGTACAGGTCCCTAAAGACTAATATAAAAACAGAATAATTTTAATAGTTCCAATAAATATGTAGTTTAATTCCTTTTTTGTCAATTCTTGACTTCGGCGAAATGGATTTGACCCGGATATTTCTTATATAGACTCTACATAGTATAATTGCAAGTTTCTTCATAGGCATTTAGTGGTGACTTGTTTGTGTAAATAAAACTCTTTTTAACCGACATTGAAAGAAGGAGTACTTTTCACTTCAACAGTATTTTTTGGGTGTGTATGTTAAGCAACTTCTCAATCAATCGGGAACCGATTTTGATTATTCTTTTTTTTAATAGATAGGGAATGTTGTCGGAAGCCGTTTTTATGTATTTTTATAAATATATTTGGATGATAGACGAGACTAAATTAATATAATATAACTAGTATAAACTGGTTTTCTAAAGGCAACAGGTTCAAATCAATAGAACCTTTACTTCTTCAAATTCAAATAAATAATTCTGATTCTGAAGTATTTTTGTTTTCAATTTACTTATTCTATTGTCTAGAAGTGACGCGTACAATTATGGTTTTGTTAATTTAGGTTAAAGTCGTAAATGGTCGCGGCCCATTTGCGGTCGAAATTTCGGCCGGCAAGTACGATACGTGTCTGACAGATTGTTACCGAGCCACGAGAGTTTCTAATAGTCTTGACTTGTACTATACAAGCTATGATAACGTAATGTCAAGATAAAAATGAATAACAAAATAATTTTTCGTCGTATCAAGCGCTCATAATCAGATGCTGAGGTTCTGAGGTTAAGCAACTAGGGTCGCGGTCAGTCCATAGATTGGTGACCGCCAAAGTGTTCGTCTCCGTGTGTCGGAGCGCACGTTCTGTTGTCGGCCTCGGTTGTCGCCATTAGGCAACAGTCGTTAAGCCATGTCAGAGGCCTACTAAGCGGCTTGAACAACTCTGACACTAGAAATCTACTGCTGGACAAAGCCTCCCTCTAGGATGTCTACGCTTCCAGCAGACTTTCAGCGACCCTTACAAGATCATCGGTCGGGTTTGTGGTGGCGCCACTATCGCTATCGAGAACCTTAAACCGTATCCAAGAAACACATTATGTACCTTATAATATACAACATATAATATAGCTGCACATAATATATGTGTAATCACTTGCATAACTTACGTAGGTGAATGGTCAGCCGTTTAAATGTCACTGAAGAGTAACTTCCAACTTGGCACGTTAAGTAATAACTTAGATGGTATAGAAGGTATATATAATGGGTATTAATGGTCAATGCTTCCTGTAATGTTTCATTATTAAGTAAGTTAATTTTATTTTGCGTGCAAAGGTTACATATTACGTATACGTTACGCCAAACCTAGGGAGAAAGCACTAGCCTCCAGAATTCTGTGTATTTTTCCTATCATCAATAGAACAGTCAAGGTTATACCGAACTCACGAATTGATAAACATAGTTATATATTTCTAATTACATCAAAATTATATATAGATTACAGAACAAATCGTAACCTCAGTGGAAAAAAGCACAAGTAGTGTTACGTCTAACTATCAATTTTATAATTTTCATCATCAATTTAAGAATTATATATGTTGATTTTTTTTATATTTTTCTTGTCAAATTTGACGAAATAATGCAAGAACAATATAAAAAAAAAACAGCATATTTAACTCTAAATTAGCTATTTGAATATGAAAAACGTAACACTACTTATGCTTTTTTTCCACTGGGGATACGAAATAAGAGTGTTCATCACTCAAGATTTGTCCCAGGTGGGAATCGAACCCACGACCTCAGGATTAGCCAGGCCAGTCAAATGTATTATAATTATACCCTCGTGCCTCGGAGAGCACGTAAATGTGCCGGTTCTGTACCTCTTCTCTTACCGGTCGTGTCGCTAGTCGTCCCATCGGAACTGCTCGAGCAGTCCGTGTATGGCGGGCCTTGAACACAGGGAGTTTAAGGCCCGCCATACACGGACTGCTCGAGCAGTTACCCAGTGATCTGCATACACGGACAGCTCTTGAAGACAGAGTCAACAGCTTGAAGCTGCCAATGATAACTGCTCGAGCAGTTAGCTTAACTGCCCGAGAAGTTAACAATTTCAATGCTAATTCAAGTAGTAGTCATGGATTTTGAGGAGGAAGCTCTTTTACTGCTTTTGCTCATAACTGCGCGCGAGCAGTCGACAGCTCGAGCCGTCAGTGTATGGCTGGCGACTGCTTGACCGCATGATGAAATTTCAACGTGCTGCCAACCGCCTGAAGCAGTTGCAACTGCTTGAGCTGTTCGTGTATGTACTTATGTAGAAATCTGTAGTTCACTTTGCAGTCGCAGCTAGAAGCTGCCGATCCTGACTGCTTCAAGCAGTCCGTGTATGGCGGGCCTAATACGTTCCGCGCAGATGAATAGTCTCTATTGAGACTGGCCGCCACCACTTAATTCGGCTAGGAGGACATTATTATTGTACTTGTGTATGGAAGTCTCATATTTAAGTAATAGTTATCATAACTCATAACCCAGATAATATAACCATAACCGTAACGTTATACTGCACAAAGCGTTACTACACCACACCGTTACTGAAGCATTTCATTCTTTCATTTCGACTATCCTTTTTGTTACCTTTAATACAATAACATTATCGTTATTAGAAGCCTTAATGGTGTAAAAAAAAGTTGAACGATATAACTGTTGGTCTAGTGGTGACCCTGACTGCTAAGAAGTGGGTTCGATCCCCACCCAGGTCAAATCTCTGTGTGATAAGAACGATTGTTTGTTCTGTCTGGGTGTAATTTACACCGGGCCGGTGGCGTGGTTCGTAGATACTTACCTTTCACGCCGCAGGTCGTGGGTTCGATTGCCACCCAGGACAGAAATATCTGTCCATACACAGGGTCATCTGATCCCAAATTATGCAGAGCTTATACTATGGAAGCCAGATAACTGATATACTACATATACTGCTTTTCTTTTGTAAATACATACTTATATAGATAATTACACCCAGACCCAGGACAAACAGACATGTTTATACACACAAATATCTGTCTTGGGTGAGAATCGAACCCATAACCTTTGGTGTGAAAGTCAAGCATTTACCAACCACGCCAACCGTCGAAATATACACACATCAACACAATCTAGGGATATTGAACATTTCATTGATTATCTAGAAAACTATAAACATTTTGTTATGACTGTAAATGGAAGAATTAAAGATAATTTCATGGCCGATATTTAAACATTAACAACACGATGCGATTTTGTTTTTCTAATTAATAAAAGTCTTAAATTAATTAAGCCATAGAAAATTACTGAGTGAACAAAAACATTTTATTCTTATAAAATTATTCAATCGAATTAAATGAATAAAAATCTTACCAAATCTTATAATCAGTAATCGGTATTTCCTCCTCTAACATTAATCACACAGCGGCAACGATTTTCCATACTTAAAATTAAGGTGTCAATGTCTTGCTGGGGTATGCAGTCCCAAGTTCTTTTTAAATGTTCGAAAAGTTGTTCTTCTGTTGTCAAGTTGGGCGGAAAATCCCTCAATGCTCTTCGCTGTAACATGTCCCAGGCGTGTTCAATTGGGTTTAAGTCTGGCGACTGTGGAGGCCAATCTAATACCTGAACATCGTGTTCTCGAAGGGCGGCCCTCACCAGCCGCGCTGTATGGGAAGGTGCATTGTCATGCATGAGCTGAAATTCTTGCCCCGTTAGGGCCCTGATCGGGACAATGACACGTTCTACTACCTCCTCACGGTATCTATGGGCAGTCATGCTGCCCTGAATCCAAATGAGTTGGGTTCGTCCGCCGATTCGTATTCCTGCCCACACCATAATTGTCCCGCCTTGGTAAGAGTGGACCTCCTGTGGATGTCGGAGACGGCTGACCCTGCCTGGAGTTCTCCAAACGCGTGTTCGTCTCGAATCTGGATGAAATCCATAGCGGGACTCATCAGTGAACAGCACCAATGACCATTGTTGATCACTCCATGTCAAATGTTCTTGAGCCCATAAAAGTCGCCTACCGCGATTGCCACGTCGCAGCGCTGGGACTCGTAGCGGTCTGCGAGCATGAAGACCAACTTCATGCAGCCTCCTTCGCACGGTTTGGTCGCTCACCAGCAGCTGCTGACCCTCCTGGAGCCTTTGCACTAGTTGCATCGCTGTGATATTGGGTAGTCTTCTGGCGGTCATTTGGAGAAATCGATCCTGTCTCTGAGTGGTAACACGATATCTACCTGTGTGCCGTTCTGCCACATCTCCAGTAGCGCGATAACGTGACCACAGCCTGGATACCACATTTTGGCTTGTGCCCAGAGACTCAGCAACGACGCGTTGAATAGCACCGTTTTGTAACATGCCAACTGCCCGTAACATTTCATCTCGACTCAAATGATGGCGTGGCATGACGCTAAAAAGCTTACACAACCAATTGAGAAAAGAAAATAAAACAATTTATCAGGTTTTCTTCAATTAACACGCAAAAAAAATTTTAATGCAACTTCTTGAAATTAGATACAACTCAAGATTGCGCTGTGCTTTGCGTGTTTTCATTTGTTTCTCATTTTAATTTTTAAATTTTGAATAAAGAATAGACAAGGTTTAAATCTGTAAATAAACTTTTTAAGGAAACTAAATAGGTTTTAAACAATAAAGCCATGTTTGATTTCAAAATAACGTATCCCTAGACTTTGTTGATGTGTGTATATGCGTAAATGAGATAAGGTAACACTTTGACCGGTGATATTTGGCATCTAAAATAATACGGTGTCAAAGAAAATGTCAAGTTGTAACATTCTAAACTTGTTTTAGTAGTGACCACAGCATATTCGCTCTTTGCACATCGCATAGAGTCAGTGAAGCAAACGAAGTGTATCTAAGCGATGATGAAAATCATGTGAAATATGTATATGTATACTATTTATATTAGTATGAGAAAGAGCATCACCTTGAGAATCTTTTTGTATAAAATATGATCAACATGATGTGAGGTTTCACCCGCGTTTAACTTTATGAATAATAGCATATGTGTTATTCGGATATAGTAGCTATTTTACTACAAAGTTTCATCAAAATCCGTGCCTTAATTTTTGTGTGAAAGAGTAACAAACATCGATAATACCAATATTATAAATTCTAACGTTTTTGTGTATAGATGTATGGACATCTAATACACAAAAACGTTAGAATTTATAATACATACATACATACATATACTCACGCCTGTTTCCCAGAGGGGTAGGCAGAGACAACGGATTTCCATTTGTCACGATCTTGGCATACTTCTTTTGCCTCGATCACTGTCATTACATTCTTCATACATGCTCGCCGGTTTAGGGTACTTCTGACCTGCCCTTTCTTGAGAACATCTCCAATTTGGTCAGAGAATGTAGAATTTATAATATTGGTAGGATATTTGCTATAAATTTATACTTCATCGTATGGGCAGTGGTTACTCTAGTGTCACAGTTGTGCAAGCCAACCTACAGGCTTCTGACATGGCTTATTGACCGGGATCGACAGCTTAACGTACACACGGCTACACATCAAGCTATGCATTTCCAGTCTAAGCTGATCTCGCGTTGTATAGGATTTCCATACAATGACAGGTCAGCTTATATTGGAAATGTTTAGTTTAATATGTTGCCGTGTGTACCAAAGCACGGAGACGCTCAGAAATTAATCCACTTTGGTTGTATATTTTTTGTATGTTCAAAAACATTAATTCAAATGCGGGGCCTATAACTAGTAAGCTATATGATCTAAATATACCTTAAGGTTTTTACACAAGTAAGGAAACACAGTTTATTTATTAGGAATATAAAGGTCGTCTGGAACAATTCACTGTTAGGGCAGCTAATTGTTATTTTTTAATTATTAAATGTATTTTGTAAACTATGCTTTGAAAATGGTGAGCAATAAAGTGTACTTATATTAACGTGATTTTTAAATTTAATTCTTAAAATTTTCAACCATAATTAAATTATATTATAACACGTAGATTTATAGCTGGGTAGTGCGTATGCGCAGACACGCGTCTTCGCTCGACCTTTGCCCTACGTTTGATGGTTACTAACCAATCCCAGGCAATATGAATAAAAATACCACTTTAAGATTGTATTACCTCATGACAAAGGAATTTTCAATTTTGCTAACACCTTACCTCATAAACCTAGATTCTTAAACCGCAATTACGTTGAACAGTAAGATATGCAAACTCAAAATTTTACACAACACAGACTAATCTACGAACAGTAAACTTACTGTTAGATTAGTTTATATCCAAAGGCATAAGTATAAAATAAAATAAAATAAAAATAAAAAATAAAAAAGGTTTTTATTCACGTAGACTTTAAAAAAGCGCTTGTAAATAGTCAGAACATGTTTGTAGTAATATAGTTGTATACATTAGATATTATTTCTAGTAACATAGATATTTAGGTACATCTTGTATGAAAACATTTATAAAATTTTGATTAATGTGATAAAATGACGTCTTCTATGTCGATTCTGGGCAATGGGCAATTCCATTACGGAGATCAGTCTGAAGGCAGATGCGTGGGCGCAAGCTCAGATGAAGCCTTTAAGTGAGAGACTTTCAGCATTCAACAAGGTGGTCTAACTCGAAATTATCTGAGTCAAGACCGCTTCACGTGCATAATGAGAAACAAAAAAAATATATTTCGGCATTGTACAGGCTGAAGTCTTAAGATAGGAGTGAAAATCGTGTTATTTTCCTGAAAAAAAAAAATAACTTCTGCTTTTTTAAGTATGTACTTCTTAAAAAAGCAGAAGTTATAAAATTTGTTTTATTAATCATCAATATATATATAATATTTTTTATTACATATTAATCAATAATGCTTATCCCTCTGGATATAAAAAATTTGAGTTTGCATATTTTACTGTTCAACGCAGTCAACTGTTTTTATTGTATGCCCTCTTGACTTCGGAAGAGTAGGAAATGCACTATTTGCATTCGAGTAAAAGTGCAAGTTCAATTTATTAAAAACCTTTTGGACCTCACCATCTGCTATAACATACCGTCAAGTAAAGTCAGTCAAGAGGTCAATGTAATAAGGTGTCAGTTTATTGACATTTCGCACGGTACAGTTAAATATAATTTCTTAAATAACAATAGCAATTATTTGTATTTAATAACTATTAATAAATCTCCGTAAGAAGTAACAGTTTCATAATTATTCTTTATGACAAAAGTAGGACATTTCAAATGACCGACGGGCCGAAAAGGAACAAAAAAGAAAGGCCTTTGTGATTTATTTGATAGCTATATCTTTTGTGTATCAACTATAAAAGAAAGATTGGCAAGCGTGCGCGCTGGTATTCTGATTGCTAACGAAAAATTACTTTCAAGTACGTGTTGGTAAAGTCATAAACACCTTTTTATTAGAATCAAAGTAACCGACATAGCCCAAAGAATTGCCAAGTTGAAGTGGCAGTGGACATGTCACGTAGCTCATAGAACCGACGGCAGCTGGGGCAGAAAGGTTCTCGAGTGGCGACCACCAACCGGAAGACGCAGCGTGGGCAGGCCACCTACAAGATGGACCGATGATCTTGTGAGGGTCGCTGGAAGCAGCTGGATGAGGGTAGCGCATAACCGGTACTTGTAGAGATCTTTGGGGGAGGACTTAGCCCTGCAGTGGACGTCTTCCGGCTGCTGAATAGATGATGATGATGATAGACCCACTTTGTTTTGACAACTGAGGGCGGCAAAATGTCGGCTCACAAGACATTTATTATCAAGCGCAAACTTGCTACAAAGTTGAAACAGAACAGACCCATCCCACGATGGGTCAGAATGCGTACCGGGAATATAATTAGATACAACGCCAAGAGGCGTCACTGGAGGAGGACTAAGCTCAAGCTGTAAGCTTGTAGAATAATCCAACTTTAAGTTAAATAAAATAGATGGTTGGTCGGAGTCTAGGTGAGTTTAAAGTGTTAATAACTCATATGATCTAAAACTATAAAGGATTCTTCAGACTGTTACCTTCTCCAATCGGATATTAATGCTATATCTGACTGGTGCTCCACAAATCACATGTCTTTAAATGCTAAAAAATGCAACTTTATATGCTTTACCCGCAATCAGCATGTTATCAAGGCACCATTTCATATTGACGGGGTACTAATTGAAGAAGCAACAGTAGTACGTGATTTGGGCGTTCTTTTTGACTCTAAACTGACATTTCTACCTCATATTGACAAAATAACTAAAAAATCATTCAAAATGCTTGGTTTTATAATCCGCAACGGAAAATCATTCCGCAATCCAGCTACTAAAATAGCTATTTACAACGCGTATGTCCGAAGCAATCTAGAATATTGCAGCGTAGTCTGGACACCTCATTACAGTACTCATCAACTGCGAATAGAACGCATCCAGAAAAAAATTGTGAAACATCTAGCTTTTTCTAACATACTCCATAAGCAACTTCCAACATACACAGACAAACTGCAGTACTTTAAGATGGATAGCCTTATGATTCGACGACAACTGCATGACATGATATTTCTCTATAAAATACTCCGTAACGGATACGACTGCCCAACCTTGTTACAATCTGTACATCTACGAGTTCCTAGGCATATACCTCGACGTGCTGCTGTACCCAGAATCTTGAGCCAGCCTTTTGCTAGAACAAATCTTAAACAGTTTGCCGCTATATCACGTTTGTGCAAGTTGTATAATTCCATGAGTGAAAACTTAGACATCTTCAATTCCAGCTTAACTAATTTTAGAAATACTGTATTAAGATTATTGATTCATAAATAATACTGTACCAATATTATAGATTATATATATATATATATATATATATATATATATATATATATATATATATATATATATATATATATATATATATATATATATATATATATATATATATATACTTACATAAATATAGCTATATTATGCATTGTGTACCTAATATTAATAGTTTTTAGTTATAATTAGTTTTAATTTTAAGTGTCTTCAATATGAGGATACTGACTAGCCTGTACCTTGTTTTTTTTATCAGTGTTACTCGCCAATTGTGCATGTTGTGGCACCTTTAGAAGCTGTACATTTAAACTATATTATTGTAATGATTAAAACATTTTAGATTTAAGTAGATGTAACAGCTACTGGATGTCCTTAAATAAATAAAATAAAAAAATAAATAAATAAAATATGATACAGGGATTAATATATGAAGCAGGCGCCTTGTCTTAATATATAAAAAATCCTACTAAATGGATGAATGGTCATCTACCACCGTGCGTTTCACAAGAAACTTTTTGCCGCACACTACCGCTCTATGGAATCTTTTAACTGGAGGTATTTCCGATCCGGTATCACATGGCAACCTTCAAGAAGCTAACCTATTCCTTTCTTAAAGTCCAGCAACGCATTTGCGGCTCGTCTGGTGTTGCGAGTGTCCCTGGGCGGCGGTGATCACTTACCATCAAGTGACCCACTTGCTCGTTTTGCCATCCTATTATATAAAACAAAAAACTTGAGAGGTGTCAAGGGACACCCGGATGGAACGAAGTTATTTCTTATTATTTATTATGTACAAAAAACCTGTATACACTCAACAAAAATAATCGTCGCGACACCACACTGTTCAATGCGCAAGAGAGATAAAGACAGAGAAACATGCGCACGCCGCACAGCTGCAAAAAACCACCTTTAACAACGCGCGATAAGGAACTTCGTTCCAAAAAACAAATCGGAAATGCATACATTGGTTTACGCAGACACTTTCAGTTATGAAGGAACTCCGATCAGCGGCGATTGAAGCCTACATTTTTATATAATATTAGCACAGTACATACCAATAGTAATGCAAAGATAAAACAAACTCCATGACGCAATATGATTTCACTTCTAACATCATTCGTGACTTAGTACCACGAACTCTCTTTAGATGGTGTAAGATCAGGTTCTTGGCAGGGTAATTAAAATATTGATAGATTTGTAAATGATACTAGGTATGTTTATAAATGTGTGACGGGCCTTTTGGCGGGGTTGGCAAATGCTTGCTGTTCACGCCGGATATCGTGGGTTCGGTTCCCACCCAGGACAGATATTTGTGTGCATGAACATGTCTGTTTGTCCAACAAGCAAGCTGTGGCAGAACTGTCAAAGAGACGCTTTACAAGATGGCGGTGTTAGTTCCACTTTCAGACACGTTCATAAAGATCCTTGTTAATATTAATCCGTTCTCAGTTTTGACACTCAGTTTGTCATCTCTTCTCAGTATGTCAGTGTGTCAAAAAGCATGGTCGTTTGTGTAAAGGTATTTTTTAGGGTTCCGTAGCCAAATGGCAAAAAACGGAACCCTTATAGATTCGTCATGTCTGTCTGTCAGTCTGTCCGTCCGTATGTCACAGCCACTTTTTTCCGAAACTATAAGAGCTGTACTGTTGAAAATTGGTAAGAAGATGTATTCTGTGAACCGCAATAAGATATTTACACAAAAATAGAAAAATAACAATAATTTTAAGGGGTCGCCATACATAGAACTGAAACTCAAAAAACTTTTTTTCATCGTACCCATACTTGTGGGGTGTTTATGGATAGGTCTTCTAAAATGATGTTGAGGTTACTAATATATTTTTTTTCTAAACTGAATAGTTTGCGCGAGAGACACTTCCAAAGTGGTAAAATGAGTGTCCCCCCCTGTAACTTCTAAAATAAGAGAATCATAAAACTGAAAAAAATATATGATGTACATTACCATGGAAACTAACAACAAAAGTTGGTTTGAATGAGATCTAGCAAGTAGTTTTTTTTTAATACGTCATAAACCGCAATTTGCTTTTATTTAATCAACTGAAATACTTGCTGCTACGGAACCCTTCATGTGCGAGTCCGACTCGCACTTGGCCGATTTAATTAAAATAATTTACTTCTAGTGCCTATTACATAAAAAAATTTAGCTTTCGCACTCCTTCTTAACTATTGATATTAACATTATTTTTTTCTAATTCCAGGTAAGTTTTGGCAAGCTGCTTCCAAAATCCCCCCTGTAAGGGTAAAAGAAAACTACGATGATGATAAGTATGGAATTCAAGTAACTGTGATTTCTTATACATAATTATATTTCCACATAAATACTGTAAGAAATTCGTAATAATTTAATTTATTTATATATTTATTAATAAAAATCACCGAGAATAAGACAAATAACTGGATACCTACATTTCTTTTTTATGTATTTTTTCATATCAAAAAACAATATTCTACTAATATTATAAACGCGAAAGTTTGTAAGTATGGATGGATGTTTGTTACTCTTTTACGTAAACACTACTGAATGGATTTTAATGAAACTTTACCATAATATAATAACATATAGGCTACAATTTATATAGATAATGTGTGAATTGTCCAAAATATGACGATAAGTGTCAAGTAAGTAAGAATCAATCTACCATGCGAGCTATTCCGGCGTGCACTGCCAAAATCGCTAGAGGTACACATTCTACTAATATTATAAATGCGAAATTTTGTGAGTATAGATGTATGTATATGTGTTTGTTACTCTTTAACGCCAAAAATATTTTAACGCGGGTGAAACCGCATGGTGACAGTTTCCCCTTGTGTTTGAAAACATTTTAATATTCAAAGTCTTGCTTTAATCAATTAAAGAAGGACTTTAAATATTAACCTGTTTTCAAACTACTCCAAGTAATATTTCCTGGATTTCGTACCCAGGAAATTGTGCAGTGATTTGCATACATCGAAGTTCATATATACGAAACATGAGGTATCTACTTCCGGCGTATTATATTTTGTTTGAAAATTTCAAATCCAATGTCTCGGCTTGTGCTCATGCGCCGATCACATGGAAGTTAAACTTTCCCTTGAAATTATTCATGGTAAACATTAAATATCCGAATCAATCAGTACCGGAAACTGCGTGTATATTTAATTCCGGAAATAAACAGGGGTTTTTAACGTTATGGGCAGTCGTTACGTATTCTTTAGGTTAGTAAAATAAGACATGGACCTTGGGATAATAGTGTTCCTGGTCGTTGTGGCTACGGCGACCCCTATTAAAGGAAGAAAGTAGATGGTTACTACCATTCGGACATGACGATAGTTTGATAATAGGGAATGGACAAACCTACTTTAAATCGCACTGAAGAGTATAGGTATCTACGGACTACCAGTACATATTATAGTGCAGGAGTGCATGCATGCACTCCCTATTTATTCACTTACATAATCCGGCGGGAAAACGGTCCCATATGACCAGAGAGGTGTAGGACCCGATAGTTTTAATATATCCCGCACAGATAAATAATAATAATATCCTGGGACATTATTCACACACGGCCATCTGATCTCAAACTTAGCAGAGCTTGTACTATGAAAACCAGATAACTGATATACTACATATACTACTTTTCTTTTGTAAATACATACTTATATAGATAAATACACCCAGACTCAGGACAAACAAACATGTTCATGCACACAAATATCTAATAATAATCATTTATTTGCTATAAGTGTTGGTACAATGCAGATCTTACATATAATAGGTCATGCAAATATTATTATAAATACAATAATGTCATTTCCTATTTTTTTACAACAATCCTAGATTTATACATAATAAATAGTAGCATAAGATTCAAATAAAAATTTACTAATAACTATAAGGTGCTTACTAAATGTCATGAATACAATAATAAATTATGAAACACACAATGATAATGTCAACATAAACATATCGAATTATATAAAATTAAATAAATGAATATGTCTATCCTGGGTGGGATGCGAACCCACGACCTCCGGCGTGAAATGCAAGCATTTGCCAACCACGTCCCGTCATCAGAGGGCTATTCTCCATTAAGATTGGCCGCCATGGCCGAAAATCGACCAAGAGGACATTATTAATTCTTAATTCTGTGAAATGCAGCTTTTAGTTCATCTATTCGTATTATACGAAGTAACCTGAGAGAAACTGATACTTGATTTAATCATAGGTTGTGGCTCACTGCGAGGTCATTGAGGGCATGTGGCAATCACTTCTTGTATGACTTGATCTGCCATCTTTGGTTACATGAAGCGGATGAACCTGTTGATATATAACCTACTTGGCAATTGTTTATTATTTACTTGCTGCGCTTTATGTATAAGTAGATATAATTAAAAATTTTGCTGTGTGGCAAAGGCATAGAATATTCATCCCCAATCTCATCCCGTGGGGGGCGTAGAAATCGACCGAGGGAATACCTACCATAGAACGGGAAGCAGCGTTTTTTTCTGTGAACCATGACCATCAAACTGCGATCGCCAACCCGTCTGCCAAGCGTGGCGATTATGGCATACCCCCCATTTTTTGGGGAGGCTTTTGTCCATCAGTGGACGTACTTTGGCTGAAATGATGGTATATAAATTATTTGATAATCTTTAGACTAGCGGCAGCGTGTTCAACCGCAGATATTTAATAATAATAATTTAAGTAATATCCTGTGACATTATTCACACACGGCCATCAGATCCCAAACTAAACAGAACTTGTACTATGGAAATCAGATAACTGATATAATACATATACTATAATTCTTTTGTAAATACATACTTATATTGATAATTACAACCAAACCCTGCCAACCGGTCTGTCAATTTGATGTTGATTTTGGGATTTTTCTGTAAAGAAAACATTCTCAGTATGAGCCCAGAGTCTGGAGGTGGTGGTATTTGCACCCCCGTGCTTCGAAAAGCATGTAAAGCCGTCAGTTCTATACCTGACCACTTTGCGGTCATGTCGCTTATCCTCCCATCGGGGCATGAGAGTGATGGAATAGAAAGTGCTCCTGTGTTTGCTACTATAATATGTCCCACGCATACGTCTATTTTCAATTGAGGTTGGCCACCATGGCCGAAGTTTATTTATTTATTTAAGGATCATCAACGTTCCAAACACTCACGCAGTTATAAGGACACGTACAGACGCCAGCACATCCAGCTACCCCAATCTGTCAATTTTTTTTATAGATTTTCATCTTTATCACTATAGCATAAGGTTCACTATCATTTGGGGAAATTTGACAGATTGGGGTAGCTTGATGTGCTGGCATACTTAAAAATAATAGTGCTGCAACACTTAAAGACAACCACAGCACTCAAATTTTACATTATTAAAGTTAATATATTATTATTATCATGAGACATACGCACTACTAATGTGTTATTTCGTCATACCAAACCACAAGCCAAGCCTCTAAACACTTCTTAACATGGTTTTGCCAAATTCCTATGTTAATAAGAGATGGTATCATTAAAAGGGCACGTAAATTTAATACTGTGAACAAAGATAACAAGCTCAATACAACACATTTAAAAATAACCGGACCGAGTAAACCAATTTACTTATCCGAAAAACTTACGCCACGAGATCAACGTGTTTACTATCTAGCTCGCAGCTATGCCGAAAACCATGAGTATAAATACTGCTGGACCTCTTATGGGAAAGTATTCCTGCGTAAGACGGATGGAGAGCGTCATATTATGATCAGAAATGAAGCTGACCTAGACGGCCTTCGTCAAAAGAAATGACTAGAGAACCGATTTCGACAACCAAGTATACTGTTTGCTATTCGTATTACTATTATTACCTTATGCCTAATATGTCAGCTTCTTATTTCGTTTTATTGGAGAACTAACACACACTTCACACAATCCACACACACGTACCATATTCAAACTTTTCGTAACATAGATAAATTATTATTATACATCATACACACAAACACATATAAAAAATCACCGCAATGTTTTTACTCATCCTACTTTTTCTATGTTCTAGTTGCAGTCTCAACCTTAACAATCTTACACACTTCCCCTGGACATATCCCTGTGGCACTTATTCTTATTATAACTTAACCTTTATGAATCTAGACCAAATTTCTAATGAAATAGATAATATTTCAGTGGCAGAATCTAATATGAGTAGGCCAGAAGAGTGCTGGAATTTCCCCAGTATTAGCGATAACACCCTACGAATTATTCATACTAACATAAGAAGCATTAAAAAGAATTTTGACCAATTCATCAGTATTCTTACAGTTACAAGGGTCGAGTTTGATGTTATAATTTTCACTGAATGCTGGCTACAAGTATCGGGTAATCTACCTGTCTTACCGGGCTATGACTCGTACTTTACAAATAACAACCCAATAAAAAATGATGGCGTTGTAATATACATAAAAAATACCATAAACTGTGAAACTTTTGAGCCTCCGATACTTGATGCTAACTGCCTCATTACTCGTATTAATAATACAGCTATTATAGCAGTGTATCGATCTCCTTCTTATTCAGACCCTAATAACTTCTACTCTAGTCTATATGAATTAGGTAAGTCTCTCAAATCCCATAATAATATAATATTAATAGGTGACATGAATATCGATATTAAACCCGGTAACACTGACCGTCATTCAAATGACTACCTAAACTTGACAGCTGGCCTTGGTTTACTACCTGCACACGTAATCCCGACCAGAGTAGACAACTGCCTTGATCATGTTTTGTTAAAAACTAAAGCTACTGCTAAGGTTGTTGTACTAGACACACACATTACAGACCATCTTCCCATAACCTTATTCTTAGATTTAAATAAACCAGCCACAGCCTCAGTGAAGAAAACATCTGTTCGATACGACTATGAATCTATAAAAAATGACATAGATAACTACGATTTCAGCTCTGTTACATTTACTTGTGATGCCAATGTAGCAACTGATCTTTTTATTTCCAGCATACAAACTATCTTATTAAAACATAGTAAGATTGTCAAAACCCCTAATAGAAAAACGATCACTAAACCTTGGATGAGTCCCGGTTTACTTCGATGCCTACGTAACCGAGATAAAATGCACAGACGGGTTCAGAAGTTTCCTGAAAACATTGTATTAAAAACGACATACGTACGGTACCGCAACTTTTGCAATAATTTAATCAAAAAAATAAAGCGTGCATATGAGAAAACGGAATTCAGAAATGCCAAAAATAACCCAAAAGCTACATGGAAAGTCATCAAATCCATCGCACACAGTAACCAACCAAGAAACTCTGCTAATAAACTACTTAAATCAGACGAAAATTCTATAGCATCAATTAATAATGTCAATAATTACTTCGTCAATATCGGGAAAAACCTTGCCTCTAAATTTTGTTCTATGAACCAGACCGCGAACACTTTTCGCTTCCCATCTCCAATAAACTCACTCGTCATCTCTCCAGTTGACGTAGCACAGGTTGCGAACATAACTCATGGCCTACGTAGTGATTGCGCAGTTGGTTGGGATAACATACCAGCTAAAATCCTAAAACTCTCTAGTATCACTCTAGCTCCTATAATAACACATATATGCAACTGTGCCATCAACTCAGGAGTTTTTCCCAAAGCATTTAAACGGGCAATGGTCCATCCAGTTCACAAGTCAGGAGCTAGAGACGATGTATCCAATTATCGACCAATTTCAGTGCTGAGCTCATTATCTAAAATCTTAGAACGAATACTGCATACCAATCTCAGCAAATTCTTAAGTAAAAATAATTTAATAGCAACCAACCAATATGGTTTTCGTTCAGGTATTTCTACTGAGGACGCTGTGGCCGACTTCACAAATACCTTGGTCGATAAAATGGATAATCGGCTGAAATGCTATGGTATCTTCTTAGATTTGACCAAGGCCTTCGACACCGTCTCTGTCCCTAGGCTTTTGGCGAAAATGGAGCACTTGGGAATACGTGGAGTGACCCTGGATATCTTCAGAAGCTACCTGTGTGGTCGTAGTCAGTGCGTAAAAATTGATTCTATGATTAGTAATGAGGAATTTATAAGCTACGGTATTCCGCAGGGGAGTATTTTGGGGCCTATTCTATTTCAAATGTATATAAATGATCTTTGCCAATTATCCTTCAATAACTGTGACATATTTACTTACGCAGATGACACGGCACTTTTAGTTTATGACAAAGATTGGGTTAGTGCAAAAGAAAAAACTGAGCAGTCATTGCATAATGTAATGGATTGGCTAGTCAATAACCTCCTGACCTTAAATATATCCAAAACGAAATTGATCCAGTTCACACCTCCCAATGCCCCTAAACCTCCTTGGGCTTCGAAAAAAATAATAGCTCACACATGTAATGATATCCATCAATGTAACTGCGCTACTCTAAATATTGTTCCATCCTTAAAATATTTAGGTGTTCACATCGATGAAAAGTTGGATTGGCGTGTGCATACGGAGGCCCTGTGTTCAAGGCTTCGAAAACTAATTTATTTGTTCGTAGAATTGAGACACTCAGCGGACGTAGAAACTACATCACTAGTCTATCGCTCCCTATGCGAGTCAATAATTACATACTGTATCCCGGTATGGGGAGGAACTTTTAAAACTGTAATGCTTAGGGTGGAACGGGCACAGCGGACGATTTTAAAAATTATTTATTTCCGAAAAAGAGACTATCCCACTAACCAACTATATTCTGACGCTCAAATACTAACAGTGAGACAACTTTACATCTTGCGCACTATCCTGCGTAAACACTCCACCCTTGTATTTGACAATAACGTAACCAACCGACGTTTTGGATTTCCTGTTTGTAAGAGTGTTCGTTGTCGATCTGCGCTTGCACGACGACACTTCTGTGCACAGAGTTCATATATCTACAACGTAATTAACAAGGCTCTCTCAATATATAAACTTAATCTTCATAAAGTCAAGAAAACTCTGCAACCTTGGTTACAGTCCCAAACATATGACGCAACAGAACAAATATTAAAAACGGTTTTATAATTAGGTACATAATACACTTACACCCACACACATCCAATACATACACAGATCAACACCACAAAGCTCATTACACACACATAACATTCTTCTTTTTTACTAACCCAAATAATAATAATAATGTCTTAATTTTTATTGATGTCTTAATTTTTATTTTATAATGGCTTAATTTTTATTTTATATTTAATGTTATTGTAATCATGTCTTAATTTTATTTGAACAAGGTCTTTATTTTATTGTAATAATCTTTTAATATTAATTGTAACTTTCTTTACGTGTAATTTTTAATTTAATTCATTTTGATTTTACTTTGTTGCATAAATTATTGTTGTCATACTAAAAGCGGGGAGGACACTGTATTCTGTAACACAGGTTTAATAACCTAGCACAGGATCCAGGGACTTCAAATAAACTGTACCATATAATGCAAATAAATAAAAAGAATGAAAGAATAAAAAAAATCGTTGAAGATATATATGTACTCTATCTCAAAAGAACTTGCGAACTATGTAAACCAACGTTTAAATCTATAGTTTAAATAAACATCTATTGACCTTATTCATTTAAATTAAGCAATACACAAGTAGTATTAATTAAATTTTAGTTTTATATAGCATATGCTCTAATCTACGCCAAAAGACTTAAATGGAAGTGGGCGGGTCACGTAGCGAGGCTACAGGACGAGAGGTGGACTAGCAGGGTTACAAAGTGGAAGGGCCCATACGGCAAGCGTCTCAAAGGCAGACCACACACAAGATGGGCAGACGAGATAACGAAAAAAAAAGGCCCCTGCTGGTCGCAACTAGCTCAAGATAGAGACCACTGGAATTCTTTAGAGGAGGCCTTCACCTTCGCCTAAGGAGGGGTTCTTGCATAAGATTTTTTTTTAGTTTTACCATATTTACCTATATTTTATTCATTTTTTACTTCTTAATTCCTAAAGTCTGTAACATTTACTTGCGAGAAATATAAGGCTTTTTATTTTTATTTCATTTATTATATAGCATATTCACCATACACAGCCTTAGTCTAATTTCAAAAATGGTTTGGATGGTCATTAATAGTCAGAACATATCAGCTGGTGTTTCTAGAAACAAAGCCGATAGATCACATCTAAATCCTCCAAAAGGGTGTTAAAAAGGGAATCCTAAATTTGATCTGCCAGAGTGTATCGCTCGTAGCTTAACGCAAAGAGCCTATCCTGGATTGTTAGAGGCTGTTGGTTTGAAATCTACTGGACGATTCAATTTATGATTCCCCATTTTTATATCTCCTTTCAAATGAAATGGCAATGAAATGAAACATAAACATTTAATTCAGCACAACACACAAGGACATAAAATAAGGAATACAAAACAAAGCAGAAATATGTATATACGAGTATAACATAGAGTTCTACAATACACAGATTTGTGAAAACGCTCAGAGTTACGATTCTTGCATGTTCTGCGGAAAGGGTCAGTACCTCAGCACTAGCTGGTGTCTCATGCCAAACGCTGGTTTCCAGTTAGCAACTCTGGATGTCACGCACGGACGGGGGTAGTCCCAGCAGAATACTGAATATTTAATTGCACTTTATTAATTTATTTTTTTGCTGTTTTACTTTGAGTTTGCACTGCTGGACATAGGCATCCGCCAAAGATCCCTCTCCACAATTGCCGCATCCAGCAGTTCCCGCATAACATTAATTCACGTCATAGTGAACATTAACTTTCCGAATTCTGTTTGTTTTAAAATTCTTTGCACAAACTAGTTTCTCAACAACATTGTTTACATAGGTGATCGGCTAGTTTGACAGGTGGTATAGTCGTAGCTAAATAAAACAAATTCTCAAGTTGGTTGGTGCGTTGGAGCTATTTGATGACCGCAAGATGTATTAAAAGTGGAACGTCTTGCGATATTTAATATGCAGTAAGTTTGCAGTGTTAGCGGATACAATTTATACTTGTTTTATAATGATAACTTATGAGGCGCTCATAGCTAGATGCTCCCACCGATAAGTGATTGACGAGGTTAAGCAACTAGGCTCGCGGTCGGTCCATAGATGGGTGACCGCCAAATTGTTTTATTTCTGAGCGTCTCCGTGCTTCTGAGTGCACGTTAAGCCGTCGGTCCCGGAGGCCTGATGGACGGCTTGAACAACTCTGACACCACCACTGCCCGTACGATAAGTAAGTGTGATAACTTATAATGATTAAGTATGATAACGCAACGTTATATTGCAAATACATGACACACTAATACCAATATAAAACTCACAACAAACCTAGTCTAAACCGGTTCCGTTAAAGTCCTGCGATGTATATCAGATATCCATGAGACCAGCAAGACTTCACTGGCCATGCCAGAATTTCAAAAGCAGCAGTATATTTAAGGCTGCCCAGCGGCTACCAAAGATGCGTCCCCATGCCGATCTCAACGCCCGTCCCAGCGAAAGTGTCCTTACCGCCCCAGCTAAAACAGTCTGGGCATACAATCTGGATCAAGATCAGTTAAATATTTCATGTAACATACATACATACAAACAATAACTCAACAGCTTTTATAATTACTTAGCGTGAGCACACCAATTAATTCGGTCAGCCATCGTGAAACTGTTGTAATTATTATTGACATTTAAACATTTAATTCATACAAAAAGTGTTTATTTGTAATTATATTTCTCTTAATAAACTTTAGTTTTACTTTCAGCATATTTATTGATTAATGGATAAATATAATAATGAATTTCTTTTTACAAGCTTTTGTTTAGTTTCACCTATCCAGGTGTGTATCAATCTTTCAAGTTTTTGATTCAATTCCCGGTTACTAAAAAGCAAAATAAAATAAATATTTAAGGGGGCTCCCATACAACAAACGTGAAGTTTTTGCTCGTTTTTATAGATAATGGTACGGAACCCTTCGTGGGCGAGTCCGACTCGCACTTGGCCGATTTTTGTTTCATTGTTTGTAAATTATTCACTGGATATCGCTAGATGCGGATAGTACAAGACTGTATCTGGCAATAGTGGAGGGAGACATTTGGGTAGGTCTTTGTCCAGCTGACGTCTTCCTAATGACAGGATGATGATGAATTTTATTGTTTCTGAAGTGTCTCCAAAGCAAGCTGGTGTAATATTTTTTTATTAGAATAATATCTTCTAATGACTTCTACATAAAAATATTCGCTTTCTGCTTTCCTATTTTATATGAACTTTAACTGTTCCAAATTTCATACTCTTCCGTCCGCGCAATTTTCGTAAAAAGGGGTACAAAGTTTATGCTTCACGTGTAAATATTTTATATCATGATAATCTTATAAAACTTATAATTATTTACGTTACGTTTACGTTTATATGTGTATAATAATAAATCCTTCACTAACCAAAAATGAGTCATGGTCATTCGACGACGACTCATTTTTGGTTAGTAATTCATAAGAACGAAAACTTAAGCCTATGTCAATATTGAACAAAAATATTTATAAAATACTAAAATATCAATTTAAATGTATGTTTCTTTAAACGCTGCACCACCGCTGCGAAGTTGAAGTAGCATAATTCTCGTGTTCAATGAAGAGTTAGCCACACCAGATCCCCAGAGGGTACATGTTTAACATGACCCCATGAAAACTTTGAGAACCATCGGTTGCACTCTCTACCTGACAGTTACCTACTATGTTTTCTCTGTATCACCTCAAGGTCGACTGGTAGAGAATGCCTTTACCGATAAGTCCGCCTCGGTGGGTTGGGCGCAGAGTTTTTAAATGAAATTATAATCGCGCAATCAATGTTGACAACGCTATTTATAATAAGTTAAATTCATTATTAAATCGTATTTATAATAGACTTTATTGATTGTATAATTTATCTGTACCCGAGCTTTAGATTTATGCTCAATTTTGGTTTTCTAATAATATCTGTTTTAATTCATGATTTTGGGTTTGTATAGAATATATTGTATTATAGAAAAGTTGTTAAAAATTATAATAGTATCGAATATCCTACAATTACGTTCAAATATTGGTAGGCGTGGTGTTGCCTTTCACGCCGCAGGCCGTGGGTTCGATTCTCACCCAGGACAGATATTTGTGTGGATGACGTATCTGTTTTTCCTGAGTCTGGGTGTAATCTATACTAATACTATAAAGAGGTAACGTTTGTGAGTTTGTGACGTTGTAGGAGTAATCTCTGGATCTACTGAACCGATTTTCATAATTATTTCACCAATAGAAAGCTACGTTATTGTGAAGTGTCATAGGCTATGATCCATCATCATAATTTGTATTTATCCCGAACTTTTAACCCGAAGTATTACGCGGGACAAACGGGCAAGGACAAAATATTTATAGCGCGGAACGAAGTCCCCGGGCACTGCTAGTTATCCAAATAAGTATGTATTTACAAAACAAAAGTAGTACATGTAGTATATGAGTTAATCTGGTTTCCAGTACAAGCTCTGCTTTCTGGGATCTATGTGTGAATAATGCCCCATTATATTATTATCGTTAATACCTTTTAAGGCTTTTGTCATCAAGATATTGACTTTAATAATTACATTTTGTAGTGATAATTCAAACAAATCACACTTAAACAAGAATAAGTCGAGGTTTTTTGAAACAACCTGTCAATCTATTATATACATATGTTGTGAAAAGCCATACAGTATGAATTATAGATAACATTGTGGTGGTTGCAAGAGACATGCAATGGCTCAGAGGCTACGGTAACCACGGCCCATTTCCGCCACAACCACAGTAAGTTATCGAAATAATCATCTCCCATAAAAGTCATAAAGTAATAAACTCCGCAATGTTACAAGACTTATTAGTTTTACACCTTGCAACAGTTATATAGTAATAAAATGAATAATAATCGTTGGAACTGGGGCCACACCCAGTGCTATCGAAACCTGTCCCTCACTAGGTCACTGGTCCCGCGCTCATCGTGATGTGCGTACATCGATATAGTATCGACAGGTTTTATCGAGCAAGTCCCCTTTGAGTAACTGACACAGGATACGAGACCACAGTAGGTCATCTTTAATCCAGTATTAGATCTTTTAATATACCTTATCGGTCCTGATGTAGTGTTGGAATAAATGACTGAGGTTTAAACAGGTGGGATTTTGTGCCCTATTGGAGGGGTTATAAAAGCCCAAGGTATCAAAATAATTAGGGATGGAAATTTCACCCTTAACACCTGGATGAATAGTCATCTACCACCGTGCTTTTCACAAGAAATTTTGCCGCGCACTGCCAGTCTGGAATGAATTAACTGCAGAGGTATTTCCGATCCGGTTTTGTCATGGAAACCTTCAAGAAACGAGCCTATTCCTTTCTTAAAGGCCGGCAAGGTACTTGCGGGTCCTTTGGTGTTGCGAGTGTCCATGGGCGGCGGTGATAACTTACCATCAGGTAACCCACTTGCTCGTTAGCCATCCTATTTTATACATAAAAAAACTTCTAATCCGAAGCACGGAGATAATCAGAAATTAAATTACTCTGCCGGTCACCCATCTATGGACTGAACGTGAGCCTAGTTGCTTAGCCTCGCCGATCACGTCTGGAATGATGAGAGCATCTGACTATGAGCACTGCTACACAGATTGTTCGGTAGTACCTTAAGTGTTCAGGTGGGGATACCTTAATGATCGCAGCCTGTAATGCAAATGTGGTGTAGTCCATCTGACGATGGGACACCTGTTATCAAGTCGCGCGTGCCCTTACAACTGCACGATTAAAGATCTGATGGAGGCTACTCGTAATGCTATTCTCGTGGCCAAGTTCTGGGCGGACACAATTTAGATTGCCATCGACTTGCTAAGAGAAGACGGACGTTAAGGCTCGGCTGGAAGACTTAAACTGCTCGGATACATGGGTACACTTGTGGATGGTAAATAAATTAAATCACATAAATGGCCTGTAGGTCACCGTAGCGGGCGCTGTGCGATGTGCGTTTATCGATATGGTAACGTTAGTTTTTATCGAACGGGTTCCGTTTTAATCGCTGGTATGTCGATAGTCCAGTTAATAGAGGTTAAGTATTAAGTTTTATTTAAGGATGATACTATAAAACTAAATAATAAAACAATCCTTAAAGAAAAAATATTAGGACCTATGGCGGTGGATCTTTGAGTTTACATCTGAGTTAAAACAAAAACGGCATTGCCGGCGATTCTGTCGTATACACAACTAAACTAATTTAAATATCATGACATATATCTTTGATATAAAAAGCTCATAAAAAAAGAACAGGACATACAAAGTCTAAAACTGTCGAGTCGTTTTTTTACCAGTATTTCGCGCTAAAACTAAAATGATTACTAAAGATGCCCTTTTAATAAAAAATAGTTTAATTAATATTGCATTCAAAAATTAGGAACCCTCTATTGTATTAAATGTATCTTGAATAAGCCTTCAGGTGAGAACAACGTCCACTGCTGGATAAAAGTCTCCCCAAAGGTCTCCATGGAACTATGTCCACCATTTGAGGGTAGGTAGACGGGCTGGCAATCGCAATATGATGGTCATAGTACATCTGCCCATTCACTGGTAGACATAAATTTTATGTAATAATATTCTCTCTGTATTCCACAAAAAAAAACAACTTAATTTGTATATAATCTAAATAATCGAAATATTTAACCACCAATAACGGCGATTGAAAGAATTCGCCTCTGACTTATAAAACCGCATTCACTTTTAGACTATTGTTAAAATAATCGTGTTTACGCTTCGTAATAATCATTACTGGTTTGTTCGACATTATTATCTCAATTTCACTTCCTTATTTTGCATTGCAATAAAGAAAACAATAGGTTTTGTTTAAAGTTTGATCATTGGTTGCTTTGAAAGTTGAACAAAATTATGTATTGGGAACAATATTACAGTAATTCGGAGCAAACAGTAGCTTGTGGGTTGCAAGGTAACTGGTTTGTGTGATCAGCTTTTGGCGATTTTGTTCAATATTTAAAATTGCGTTGGCATGCATATGGAATAATAAAAAAAAATAAGCCGTCAATATATAATAATCTTTCTAATTACCTAGTGTAATTTAGCCCGACTCGTACTTCTTCATTACTGCTGAAAAACGTCCACTGCTGGACAAGTCTCCCCCAAGAATCATCTTGCCATGATTGCCGAGCTTGGCAGACGGGTTGGCGATCGCAGTAAGATAGTCATAGTACACAGAAGGACGCTGCTGCCCTTCCTCTAGTAGATATTCCCTCGAATCGACTTCTACGCCCCTCCCATTAGTGATGGTATTCTGATATTCGCAGCCGTCACCACACAGCATTGGCTCATACTTTCTATTAGATTAAGAAATATATGCACACAAATATAAATAAGACGTTAGTAAACAAAACATTCCATTATTGTGCAGTATTTGTAAGGTTATTGCATGCAAATGTTTGCAGCACATAAAAATATTGAAATAAACTTCACTTAATTATTCACAAACACTTGAATACTGACATGTACACTTCATAATATATTTTTGAACAGGTTATTTATAGTTTTAATAGCAACTAAGCTAACATGGCATTTGTCCATCGTGTCAAGGTAAAATACCTTTTAAAATATAAAGACTCTTTAGGACCACATTTACAGATCTATAGTTCGCTTCACACTTAAGCAGCTGTTTCGAAATGATGAGTTAATCAACTCCTCAAGTAAATAAAGTTAAACTCATCGAAACATATTCCTCTCTTTAAATCCTTCCTAATATTATTGTCGTGAGTTTGTCGTGCTTTCACGCCAAAACTACTAAACCTATTTAAATGAAATTTGGTACACAGAGAGTCTAGAGCCTGAGAAAGCAAATAGGCTACTTTTCAATGCAAAAAAGGGTTGTCAGGAGTTGAAAGAGGGGGTGATTAAAAGAAAGTAACGTCATTTTTAGAGCTAGAAGCTTGACACTTATTTTTTAAGGCTGTTGATTCGATATAGATAAATATGACATTCAAAGTTTGTAAAAGTTTTAACCTCTAGTGTAAAATAACAATTAAGAAAAAGGGATGAAAGTTAGTATAGAAATTTGGAAGGTTTATGTGAATGTTTAATTGAAACATTTACGGAGTCATTACAAAATGTGCGGATGTAGTCGCGGGCACAGTTGACATATACCTACTCTTTTAGACGTATGATCAAATATAGAGCTAGTAAAAGTCCATATATAATCTCAATAAATTTGATATTACAATACCTTTCACGTACTGCACTTTCCATGGAAAAGATTATTCATGACCAAAATTGTATGCATACTAGTAATTTAACCCAAATTTGGCTGTAATTATGGTGTTATGTTATTATGTATAGTTGGGAAAAGTCTGTAATATACTTTTCATGTTTTAAAGTCACGATATCTCCCATATGCCTCCTCTTAGGTACCTAAATTGGTATTAAGAATAATAACGTGGGAAAACCGTGGTATGAAGACTGATTCTTTATTTAAAGCTTTGGTTCATGTCGTACCCTAAAGTTCATATGTCTATGGGGTACCACAATATTGTTGTTGCTATATTAAACAGATAAGCTTTATGGGGTCAACAGATAACTCGGGTACAGATCTAAAATCTTCAACTTTTTGACTCAACTTAAGACTCAAACCTGGAACTTTATTGAGTGACCTGCTGTTTGTTTGAGTGGTCAGTTAGGAGTTACGCCTGACTGATAAGCCAGAAGTCCTGGGTTCCATCCCCATCCAGGAGAACTATATGTTTGATGAGCAGGATTACATATTCTCTGTAATTAACTGCGTGTAATTTATCTATCATATTTTATGTATGTATTAAGAAGTATATAAGTTTGTTAATCAGTTGTCTGGTTGCCATAGTACAGGCTCTGACTTTTTTTAAATATCTTCTATATTTTTGGACGAAACTGTTGGTACATCAGCCCTAAGCGGAGTCCTCTTTTACTGTGATTAATCTGTTTAGTTTCATGTTTTGGTCTTATTTCATTTTAGATTTATATGTTATCTTTTAAGATTTTTAATTTATCTTATTATACGTTGTTTGGAATAGCCATTATTTCTGCTGATATATTATGTCGTTCTGTTGTTGATTTATGTTTATTGTACTTTATTTATTCCATTTTGTATTTTTAATTCTTTTTATATGAGGATTTTTAAACGTTTCCAACCTAGAGTGCAAGTGTGGTTCTGTCCATCAAACTATGGCACACTTGTTAACAAGTCCTGCGTGTCCTAATGCCTGCACGTTACAAGAACTAATGGACGCTACTGACAACGCTCAACTCGTAGCTGAATTCTGGGCTGACTTAATTTAGATTGCCATCGACATGCTAAGAAGAAGATTGTTTTTATAATATCTAGACCAACAGCTTTTTTATTTTTATTTATAGTTCAATTCGTATGTGTAGTTATGGTATTTCTATTTAATTACGTTTTATTTGGATTAGAATTTGCTTAGTTATGTTTATGTTCTGTTAATTATGTTTAATTCTACCTAGTTTGGGATCAGATGGCTGCGTGTTAGTTGTTCCAAGATATTAATATATTATTATCTGTGGTAGAACTACTACCGCTAGACCGAGGCAGTAACATATAAAGACTATAGCTTCGTTCTAAAGATGAACCGTATGTTAACCTACTTACTACCGTTAATTATCTACTTATAAAGCTTATAAGTTCGAAATAACAACGTCTTAAAGGACAAAGTTGTAATTACCTAATTTGTATTTTAAGTAAAGGGCTTATGGAACTAAATATCGTAAATTTGCGCTGTTAACATATTCATTTCAATTATAATTGCAAAGTTAAGATGCTTAATTGTATAATTAACGGTGAATGGAAGTTTGAATTGGGCTGTTAAGTGCAAAGTGTGATGTGTTGATTTTAATCGATAGTCACTGGTTAAGGTGCAACATTACATAATAAATTCTTGGGACAATGTCACATAGATCATCCTAGCCCCAAACTAAGCAAAGCTTGTACTATGGGTACCAGGCGACGATATACATACTTATATAGATAGATAAATACTTAAATACATAGAAAACATCCACGACTCAGAAACAAATATTCGTGCTCATCACACAAATATTTGTACTTACCGGGATTCGAACCCAGGACCACCAGCTTCGTAGGCAAGAGCACTACCAACTAGGCTACGGTGACCGGAGATAATGACACAATTTAGTACGTTGAGGTTGTGGAATGAACTCCCTGTTACGGTTTCCCCAAGAGACTACAGCATGGAGCCCTTCAAAACGGGAGTTGTAAGGTTTTTTAAACGGTCAGCAACGCGCTAATGATGCCCCTGCTGTTGCAAGCGTTCATAGACTACGGTGACCACTTACCATCAGGACGGCCGTATGCTTGTTAACCAAATAAGTTGTATAAAAAAAAAACATAATGTCAGCTGTGTCCACTGCTGGACAAAGGCCACCCCAAAAGATTTCCACTATGAAGATGTGTCCATGAGTGAGGGATATGCCATAATTGCAGACGGGTTGGTGGTCGCAATATGAGGGTCATAGTGCACAGAGACGCTGCTGCCCGTTCTCTGGGGAATATTCCCTCAAGATGCTAAAGGGTGATGATATACTTTGCCATCAGTCACATAGCTTGTAAATACTTACATTCATTGGTATGGACGGTATTATTGGACGGTAAAGCATTAGAAAACCTCCTGGTGTAGCTGTAAACGAACCTCCCTCCCTCCCGAACGACGTGTTTCCAGACTCATACAACATGGGTTTATTCAAGGCTAGAGTGAACAGGCATCTTATGTGTACGTGCGGTCCATCTTTGACCACATCTTCACTTACCATCAGGTGAGATCGTGGTCAAGCGCAAACCCATCCAGCATAAAAAAAAACTTGAGAGGTGTCAAGGGACACCCGGATGGAACGAAGTTATTTCTTATTATTTATTATGTACAAAAAACCTGTATACACTCAACAGAAATAATCGTCGCGACACTACACTGTTCAATGCGAAATAGAAATGAAAATATCTGGCTTGCTTTCTATAAGAGAGAGAGAAAGACAGACCGAGAAACATGCGCACGCCGCACATCTGCAAAAAGTGTCGTGACAACTTTTCGTAAGATTTTTTTCCGTCTAGCCCCCTTTCACAACGCACGATAAGGAACTTCGTTCCAAAAAAACCATCGGCTCCAGATTTATAACAACCATCTTTTCTCTCGGCACTTAAAAATACTACTATGTATTCAGAATATAATCATTGATCCACACCGCGCTTTCACAAGCCGATGAAAGGTCACCAATGAATGTGTGCGTAAGCATTGTATACGCGTGTGTGTGTGTATGTGTGTGTGTGTGTACGTCTTTATTAAGCCAATGTTATCGACTTTCTAATTTTTCGGACATGTTTAGGCGTCTGCGGCCGATGAATATTTATTGACACACCTGTGTTAGAACAAGTGTGATTGTGTTTTCATTATGCTGTGGTGGAATGTTCCATAAAAAGTGGATTCCTTTAAGGTGAAATGTTGGCACATTAGGTGATTGACTGAAACACGTACACCTGGCCGTGCTTGTGACTTCATTATAGCAACAAAGCATTTTTATCACTGTCTTACTCTACCTCTTTGACAGCAGTTACAGCATGTTCGGAAACGTAGAATATAATATTTTGGGAAATTATTCACACACGGCCATCTGATCTCAAATTAAGCAGAGCTTGTACTATGGAAATCAGACACTGATATAATACATATACTACTTTTCTTTCGTAAATACATACTTATATAGATAATTACACCCAGCCACTGGTCAAACTGACATTATCATGTATACAAATATTTGCCGTGGGTGGGAATCGAACCTACGACCTGGCGGCGTGAAAAGCAAGCATTTACCAACCACGCCAACTGGTCCGTAACAACACACCCATTTGTAGTGTTGTCAAAATCAAAATAGACGCAATTTGGTACTGTTTTGTAACAACCAATCCTAATTAGTAAAATGTAGGTTATACAATAAAAGTTTACGTTCAAATTAATTAGATACTAATGAATAATACAATTACAATTAACTTAATAATAGAATAAAAAAAATAATTAGAATTCAGTTCATATGTTCGTTCTATGGAGAAAATTCCAAGGCTTAATATCAATTCTATATTATTTATATTCCAAACGCCAGTTCCGGAAAACCCAGCCTAAGCCTTCCTACAATTATACATACCATTCAAGTGGGACTCTTAACTGTGCTTCCTGCAACAGGACTTTCAAAACCAAGTTAGCTTTGCTAGTCAAGCGCGCGCCCATGCAAGGGCGCAGGCTAACACAAGCTAAGGGTGTCGCCGTCGACGGATACGTCTGGGAGCATCATCATCATCATATTGATCATCATCATATGACGGTCATCGTAGCCTAGTTGGAAGTGCTCCTGCCTACGAAGCTGGTGGTCCTGGGTTCGAATCCAGGTAAGTGCAAATATTTGTGTGATGAACACGAATATTTGTTTCTGAGTCATGGATGTTTTCTATGTATTTAAGTATTTATCTATCTATATAAGTATGTATATCGTCGCCTGGTACCCATAGTACAAGCTTTGCTTAGTTTGGGGCTAGGAGGATCTGTGTGACATTGTCCCTAGATATTATATTATATTATTTAATAAAAACAAATATGTTTATCAGTTGTCTCATCGCCGTACAGGCTCTGTCAAGTTTAGGACTGGGACTGGGTGACATAGGAGATAGCAATGTGTCAGTTGTCCCAAGATAATAAAATGTATACTATCCACATACCCGTGTACCCAAGCGTCCAGATAAACCAGTACTTCGGCAACTGATTAAATCTAATTCATTTCTGACATCCGTATCTTCAATCTGTTAATGTAAAGGGTGTCAATTAAAGCTGTCGCTTCCATTGGTCCGCGGAGTGAAAGTGAATGTTTGAATGTTTATACTTTTAGTTATAATAGTGAGAGTTTCTACGTTGCTATGGTGATGTTAGAAAAAATAATTTGATAAGGAAAATCTGGCTTTTTGGAAATGTTGTGTATAATTCTATATATACCTTTAATAAATTTTAATTTAATAGCATTTTTCGCAATGCAAAGCGTTTATATAATCTCAAAAATGGGACATCATAAATTTAATCGTCCGGCGAGTCTCGAACCTTTAATAATTTGGAAGGTATTATCAATATAATATGATCTTTCACATGCAGCTGTGAACATATCAGTCGGCCTATGTTTCTAGAAAACAAAACCAATAGATAATACCTACATCCTCCGGAAAGGTGTTTGCAAGCGAATCCTAAATTTGATCTGCCAGCGTGTATCGTTCGTAGCTTATCGCAGAGCGCCTACCCCGGATTGGTAGATGGTGCAGGTTCGAGACCCGCCGGACGATAAAATTTATGATTTCCCATTTTTGAGATATATACCTTTATTGTTCTACTTCTTGAGTGTTTCTGCCCCAGTGGCAGTTAGTTCTACGAGTTATGTGCCCTGCCCACTGCTGCTTGACCTTGGCAATTAATCGGGCGACTTCGAGCCTATTTGTGAGACCCATACTACTACCGTGGGGTGGCCGAAGACTTTAGACTTCGATAGGTTTTAATTATGTTTCATCAGTCTGTTTATTGGAACGAAGTTCCTTATCGCGCGTTGTGAAAGGGGGCTAGACGGAAAAAAATCTTACGAAAAGTTGTCACGACACTTTTTGCAGCTGTGCGGCGTGCGCATGTTTCTCTGTCTGTCTCTCTCTCTCTCTTATAGAAAGCAAGCCAGATATTTTCATTTCTATTTCGCATTGAACAGTGTGGTGTCGCGACGATTATTTTTGTTGAGTGTATACAGGTTTTTTGTACATAATAAATAATAAGAAATAACTTCGTTCCATCCGGGTGTCCCTTGACACCTCTCAAGTTTTTACTACAAAGATTAAGTTACAGTAATGTTTCTCTCTTAGTTATTTGACGCCTCTAGTATCAATTTAAGGACTCTTCTAACCTTAAAACCTTCTGTGAAAAGTTGGTTTAATTTTATTGTTATGTATGAAACACACATCCAGTCCTCTATATGAAACTAAACATGAGAAATGAAATGCATCAAAATCATATATTTTTACGTACAGTAAATTTCTAGAATAGTCTTTCAAATTATCCCTGATTGACTACGTAACAGATTTGTAGACAATAAAATATCAATGTTGTAACCAAAATATAAGTGAATGATCTAACGTGACAGAGCTGAAGCACAATGCTCTACCTGCGCAGTGACCGATTTTGAGTGACAATCCATTGTTGTCAAATGTAAGATGATATAGATGACTCAACTCATTCATCTCACCACCTTGTAAGAGTCTGCTTATTTTTATGGATATGAATGCGTTTGACCGATGACCTTTGTACCTGAACTGTGTTAGACATCTGGCCGGATATTGAACCCCTGGTATACAAGGAGGATGCCTCCTTGTATACCAGGGACGGGTGGACTATTCTTAGTGTAAATCCTCCAGATTCCTGCTCCTGGCTTCAGTTCCTGGTTCTTTAAAATGTATAGCTTTTTAACGCCAGAACAGCTATACTTCTTTAAACAATCTTCATTTAGTCTTACCTAATAGTACAGACGCCAGCACATCCAGCTACCACAATCTGTCAAATTTATTTTATAGACTTTCAACTTTATCGCAAAACCATAAGGTTTACTTTCAATTGAAGAAATTTGGCAGATTGGGGTAGCTTGATGTGCTGGCGTCTGTACATAGTATTTAGGTAAAATGTAAGAATGAAGGTATTTCATTTCATTTTCGGCCGGATGAAGTTGGTTGTTGTGGCTAATATTGAATTTACGGGTGTTGGGTTTGGATTGAAGTCATGTGTTTCGACCTTTTGCAGGTTTTAAATGTGAACAGTTAAAGCTTTAGACAATTTGGTCTGTATTAACATTCGTCGAATATCTAATACTTACTTATCGTTTGTTTCCCATAGTGTCAAAGTTGTTCAAGCCGCCCAGTAGGCCTCTGACATGGCTTAACGACTGTTGCCTAATGACTACCACCGGGACCGACACCTTAACGTGCCTTCCGAAGCACTTTCTCCCATCTATGGCCTGACCACGAGCCTAGTTGCTTGGCCTCGCCTATCACTTACTGTCCGGTGAGAGCATCTGGCTATGGTCGCCAAAGTTTTTATTCATCATCATCATCATCATCAGCCGAAAGACCTCACTGCTGCACAAAGGCCTTCCCCAAGGATTTGGATTGATTTGATTTCTAGAATTTGATTGTTTTTTTATTATCTAATTAAAATTATCTAATAGGATTAAGAAATCTTACATGTTACAATATTACGACAAAATGACACAAGGATTACCAGATTACTTTTTTAGATCATGTTTTTAAATCAAGTTCTAGTTATTATCGTTCTAGAAGTTATTCAATATTATTATGAGATTCGTGGACCATATTTTTTGTGCAATAACATTTAAATACAGCTATTAATGCTTTCAATTTTAGCGTGACGTTATTGACAAGGCAAACGGGAAGTGCATACTTGAACAAAAACTTAATTTTGTCGATCGATTGCTTAATTGGCATGTAGCTATGTACAATTTCATCTGTGAAGGCCGTTGTGAGGTCAATAAATGGTCCAATATGTGTCTATAGGAAGTTATCAACACCTAAAATTGATAATATTATTACGCGGTTTTGTTATTTCAATTAAATTATCTGCGTATATTGCGTGCTTGCAGGTTTTTATGTTGGCAAAAAAGATTAGGTTTTTTTATACTTTATATTAACTTAATTTAATATTTCAAGTGCGTGCAGTTGTCGCCAACTTAGTACCATGTTTACATTAAGTATTTTATATTGTTTGGATGGTTGTGTGTGTTTTGAAGTGGCGTCTGTATATAAGGATATAGTTCTAGACTCGGATGTTGATTCCTCAATCTTCATCAATAATTCGATTCAAACCGCATATCTAAGTATATTATCTATATGTACATAGACGCCAGCACGCATCTGTCACATTTCTTTAAGAACTTTATCACATAAGCGTAAGGTTCACTTTTAATTGGGGAAATTTGACGAATCGGGATAGCTTGATGTGCTGGCGTCTGTAACTAACGAAATAAAACTAAGTATAATTGACAATGTTACTAAAAGCATATTCTGACTACATAAAGCGCTTTTTTAAATCTACATGAATAAAAACCTTCTTTTTTTAATCATGTTATAAGTATTGTAAGTCCTTAAAGCCTTAAATCTTTACGTGATAATGAACATGTTTTAATGGGTTTATCATGTTAAAGATGTCCTTGAAGTTCGACGGTGTTTATTTACCTTATGTGAAAGTGACCATTAAACAAGAATTTTTGATTTCCGGCATAGTCGGAAATATTTATCATATTTATGAGCACGATGGTATGGCCTTGTGTGAACAGAGAATAATGAAATGTTACTACATTGTATATATATTTATCCATTAAATATATTTACTGGACGTATATATATATATATTTTTTTTATAGATTTATTAAGCAAAAATAACGAAAATTTGTTTTTTGGAAGTGGCACAGATACCTCTAGGGCTAGGTATGTCAGCTGTCAAGACTTCGAGTCCCCTGTTCAATTCCCGTGTAGGACTACTATTTGTGGGACCCATAGATACTTGTTCTGAGTCTGGATATACTGTATCAGTCAATTATATATTTGTACAGTGCCCGTGCGACAGAGGGATACATTTCCGTAGTGCGGGTGTAGTTTTATAAAAATTAATACGCGAAGCCAAAACTTTGTATTGCGCGGACGGAGGAGAATGAAATTTGGAACTGTTAAAGTTTTTTTAAATACATAAAAAAAGGTTTTTACTCACGTAGACTAAAAGAAAGCGCTTCTTAAAATAGTCAGAACATGTTTGTAGTAATATAATTAAGTATACATACATTATTTCTAATAGCGGTACCCCGAGGTTTTACCCGCGTTAAACTTTATAAATTATAACATCTCCCCCGTAGGTGATAGCGTGATAATATGTAGCCTATATGTTGACCCGACCTCTTAGTAATATTCATGCAAAGTTTTAAGTAAATCCATGCTGTACTTATTGAGTTTAGCCCGGACATACATACAGAAAAACAGACAAAAATTCTAAAAACTACATTTTTGGGTTCGATGTAGATTGTAGATCACGCCCCAAGTATCCTTTAAAAAAATATTCAATGTACTGTTTTGCCTTTCCTACGATTTTATTATATGTATAGATTACATAGATGGTACACGGATTGTACGAAAAAATTTATAAAATTTATTTTATAATAGTTATGATATCTAGCTAGCTTGTATTAAGTTATTGTCAGTTCCAATAGAGAACAAGTGCAGAAAGTTAATATTATTATACAATAGGCATTAGAAATAAATTATTTTAATAAAAGAAACATTACATACCCTACCGTTATTTTGACACACTGACAAACTGAGTGTCAAAACCATGAGTTTTGCTTGCTTTTGCTATGCTTTAATGTCTATAATATTTGACAATAGAACATTCATGTTTGAATTTCGAATAAGTGCGATCTCTAGTGCATAAAGAACCTCCTACTTTTGAAGTTGAAAACACATAATCGAAGTAAAAACTCTCAAGTCTGCTTAAAAATAACATATATTTACTTTAAAAAAGTAAAAAGCGTGTCGGTGTTAACGAAGTTATATAATACATAGTTTTTATTGTCGTTTACGTAATATACCTCATTGAAAATATGACTTTTATCTAATTAAAATTAATAACACATATATTTCCCTCATAAACATTACCATTGTCTGTGCTGTAGAACAGTGGTTATAGAGACCACCTCTGAACATTTATATGTACAACTCAAGAACGACTAGATAGAGACTAAAAAAATATGAAATCTGTAAAATCGTCGTGAACTTATGGCCTCATTGTGATAGGAGGCCTTTGACCTATGGGACAAAAAAAAAGCTGCATAGTCATAATCATCAAAATCATTGGGGTAGGGGCAAGGGTCAGCCACACTTGTTTGCTGACTCTTAGAGGCCGCCACCCGAGGAGCCGCGGGTGTCTCCTCTGGTATTGCGAGTGATCCATGGGTGGCGGTGATCACTTACCATAAAGAGACCCACTTGTCCGATTTTTTATTCTTATTCTTTATTGTACACAGAAAATAAACATTTTATACATGTGTATTTTTAAATTAATGTACAAGGGCGAGCTTAACTCATTGATGAGTTTTCTTCCAGCAAACCACTGACAGAGGGAGATTTGTAGAAGAAGGGTAAAAACAGTGTACAACATCAAAAGAAAAATAAAATTAAGTGATGCTAATTGCTACTACCAACTGGTAGAAATAGATATATATACATACTAATACATACTAATAATACAAACAAATTACATACTATACATACTACATATATATATATATATATATATAAAACTCCTAAATATACTAATACATATTATTATATTACAGTGATTGTGACAAAAAGTGTTCCCTTGTTCTTCTTCTAAATACCTCTAAAGATGAGCTAGAAAGAACAGAGTGTGGAAGAGAGTTCCATAGTCGAACGGCACGTATTGTAAAAGAGCCATCATAACGGCTGGAAGTGTGAGAAGGCATACGAAGTAGAAAGGACGTGGCTGTGCGACAGAGTTTACCTCGAGGGACTAAATACTCAAAGCGTTCACGAAGATAGACAGGAGAATTAAAGTTATGAAGGATTGAGAAGAGTAGGGAAAGAATGTGACAATCTGGACGTTGCCGTATTGGCAGCCACTTCAACCGCCTCCGAAACTCCGACACATGGTCGTACTTACGGAGGCCGAAAATGAAGCGAATGCACAAATTCTGCAGACGTTCGAGCTTGTTAAGAAGGTCTTCATTCGCATCCAGAAAACAGACATCAGCATAGTCTAGAAGAGGAATTAAGAGTGACTGTGCTAAGGATACTTTAGTATGGAAGGGTAAGAATTTCTGTAATCGTTTAAGAGACTGAAACGAGCAGTATACCCTTCTGCTCACTTCCGCAACGTGGGTGCTCCATGATAAGTTGCTGTCAATTATTACACCAAGATTTTTAACATGTGTCGCATAAAGTATGGGGACGTTGTCATAAAGAACTGGTGGAATAAAGTTGTTAGGTATCAAACTAAACATATGCCTGCCACCAATAATGATTGCTTGTGATTTAGTGGGGTTAACCAAGAGTCCAAAAGATTTCGCCCAATCACTAATGTTCCCAAGATCATGTCTCAAGATCATGTCTCGTTCCAAATATCCTCAACTTTAAAGTGTCGATAAAGCTGCAAATCGTCTGCGTAAAGATGGAAATTGGAGGAAACAATTTTGGTTATGGCGTTAATAAACACAGAAAAGAGAAGAGGAGAGAGTACGCCACCTTGAGGAACGCCCGAAGTAAGATTACACCACTTAGAAGAAGCTTCTTCGTAGCGTATAGACTGCGAGCGTCCTCGAAGATATGAGTCAAACCATGCAGTTACTGAAGATGAGATATTAAGGGAGGATAAGATGCCAAGGAGGATATCAAAATCAACTGAGTTGAAGGCACTACTGAAGTCCAATAAGACCATCACCGTGAGTAATTTCCGCTCCATGGCTAGTCGGACATCATCGGTAATTTTCACTAAGGCCGTAACGGTGCTATGGCCAGAGCGGAACCCTGATTGGTATGGACTTAGTAGGCTTTGAGAGGAGAGGTAACGAGACAGTTGTTGGCTAACAACACTCTCGAGGATTTTGGACAGGATTGGAAGGATAGAAATAGGACGGTATTGAGATAATGAAGATGGATTTTTGGTTTTGGGAAGCGGTAGGACAAGGGCTTTTTTCCAGGATGACGGGAAGGAACTTGCCTCAAGAGAAAAGTTTATGATGTGAGTGATTATGGGTGCAAGTTCTTCAAGGATCAGCGAAAGCATTTGGAGCTGGATACCATCGTCACCCACTGCTTTAGTGGAAATGGATTGGATGGATTTCTTAATGTCTCGTTCAGTAACTGCAGTAAAAGAAAAAGAAGTACATACCGGCATAGAAATCTTAGAAAGATAATTTAAAGTAGAAGACTTGGTGCTGGCATCCAGTATCACCGGGGGTCTAGCAAAATGTGCGTTAAGTGCATTTAAATCAACCGATGACTTGACATTGTCATTAGGATCCTTACCGACACCAAGTGATTTTAGAAAATGCCATACTTGTGCTGTACCGAGGTTACTAATCGAGATGTGAATGTGGCGCCTTTTGGCATCTCTACACATACGACTGCAGCGATTCCGAAGCCTTTTATATATGCACCAGTTCTCTTCAGATGCGGTTTTTTTATATTTCTTTTTAGCTTTATCTCGCTTTGACATAACTTGTCTAATATCATCAGACAGCCAGGGCGCAGGTGGATGTTTTATCCTCACCTTTTTGATGGGAGCATGAGTGTTGTATAGGTTTAATAACATTTGTGTGAATTTCGTGACTTTGGTGTCTATGTCGATACAGTCGTAAATAGGAGCCCAATCGATACTGCCCGCATCAGCCCTCAAACGTTCCAGGACAATGTTTTTGAAGCTACGAAGGAAAAGAAACTGAGACTTTCGTCGAGGGCAGTGAATTTTATAGGAAATATAAATAAGGTCATGATATGAGAAAGAAGCTGGTAATTGGCCATGAGATGCTACTTTTGAAGGGTTCGAGACAAGGACAAGATCTAGGAGTGATGGCGAACTGTGAGGAGCGCGATGTGTTGCATCCAGGGGAAGTATATGCATGTTGACAGAATTAACCAGAGAGAGTAGTCTGTGACTCCGTCCATCATCTCTCAGTAGGCAAGTGTTGAAGTCTCCAAGGATTATAATGTGGTCATAATGAGATGAGTAACTTTCAAGCTGATTCTCAAAAGAGGAAAAGTAGTCAATATGACACGATGGGCTATAATAAACACCAAGAAGTAATTTTGAGTGCCTAATTGTAACTTCAATAAACATGTATTCCGCAGATTTTGAATATTTACTTGGAGACTCATCAACCGCCCTGTGTTTAAGATCCGCACGAAGATAGATGGCAACACCACCACCCCCCTTCCCAGTTCTGTCATTACGGAGCAGTTTGTAGCCAGGCAGAGCGTATTGCTTTGAAGGTAGGGCGGGTTTGAGAAAAGTTTCTGATACGAGAATGGCGTGAATGAGATCAGAGTCAAAAGATGACAGAAGGTCAGGGTAGTGAGCGTGAATACTTTGAGCATTTATGTGTACAGCGTTAAAATTTTTGGAAGAAGAAAATGAAAAATGAGCATAGAGTTTATCTCGAAGTTGAAGTGACTCGTTATCGCTGAAAGCACTGGAGTAATTTTCATCTGACGCAATAGAAGAAGAACATGAGAAAAAGTCATCATCACTATCATAAGACATAATATAAATATACAAGTTTTTATTTTAATAGTATCCAATACACCTAAATAATATTTATATATTAAAGAATCAAAAAAAAAAAACTATAAATATCGGCATCTCAGTGCACTCACTGAGAAAAAAAAAAGAAAAAAAAAGCTAACATAATGATCATATAAATAAAGAAGGCTCAAAAGACACGTTTACACAGGGTATGGTAACTTTATAACTAGAAGGATAAACGTGCATTATGTCTGATGTGGGTATTTTAATTTAGTAAATAACAAAGAATTTATAAAAACAAAACTCGAACAATGGCAGTGGTTTGCAGAGAGAAATTACAAATAAATAAAAAGTGTTGTGTTTTCAACAACAATACTATAACACTACCAATCAAAGTTGGTCAAAACAGGCATATTATTTGGCAGTTTGGCGTGAATCCGCAGCAACAGATGAAGTGTTAACAGCTGGGAATTTAGACATTAGGTCACGAAGCTCCGCAGCTGTCTCAATCTTACGCCGAGACTTATCACTTAACTGAATAATTATTCGGCCTTCAGAACTCCAGCAAAGTTTTTGGCCGAAATATTTACGCGAATCCATAAAAATTTGGTGCCGAGCCTTCGTGAGAAACTCCGTCATCGTTACTCCAGATCCCTTCAGTAGAGTTTTGGCTTTCCAGACCGCACTACGCTTATTCAGCTGATGGAATCTAATCAAAAGAGGACGAGACTTGTTTTTGTTTGTACCAAGGCGATGACAAACAGCAATGTCGGACGCAGTAATATCAGCCAACTTCATTTGGCCGGTTAATATACCTAAGGCGGCATCCTGAGAATCCTTTTCCTCGTCAACACCATGCAAAAGAAGCACTTTTCTTCGTGACATCATCTCCTGGCGGTCCAAGCCTAATATCACAAGTTCGATTTGGGCTTTCATGGCGCAGAGGGTCTTCCATACAAAGGTCTTGAAGTTAGTGAAGTCACGCGAGAGGCTAGCTATAGACTTATGAAGAACTTCCGAGCCAGTCGCAGCTTTTAAGTCCTCCTCATGCTGAGCCATCCTGTCCATCAGCGAAGTTGAGATCTCCTCCATTTGGTTAGACAGTTTGGTGTATAGATCCATTATAGCACTTATACGGTGATAGTGAGAGGTGAAAGTGAAAAATAGTTATTGCAGTGAGTGCAGCAGAGATTAAGGAATTACGGTAGTACTAATAAACCATTACACATTTAGGTATACTATTTTAAAATAAAATTAAATGAAGCACACAATTTCTTTTCTTGTTGACACCAGGACTACCCACTATCCACTGATTTCTTTTTATTTATTTTTAAAGTCAACACCCGCCCTAGTGAATCTATTCCCTGTATCGCGGGGTACTTTACAAACATATAATAGACGGACACAAAATCGTATGATATAAAAAAAAGACAAAGTCTATTTTGTCTAGAGCCACTGACTTCTCCTCAGTCCGCAAATTTTTGTTACACAACTTGTCCCCTAAGTTGCTTAAAGCTAATTCTGTCATTGGCTGTACTAACAAAGTTATGTCAATTTATCGGCGACCTTGCTCACGATTATATTTGATTTCATTTCAATTATACTATGTAACTAGTCATTATGTACTTTGACATACATTGCGATTTAATACCTGCTAAGTAAGTGTACATTTATTGCCAAGGTTCCGCAGGTAATTATTAGTTAAGAACTGATTGATTTCGGGTTAATTTCCTCTGTTACTGATTTGGCACTGTTGGTTATATTGAGCGTGTATTCGGAAAATAAAATATGATTAAAACATAATAAATATTGCTTAATTATACGAATTTGTATATGATTCATTAGACACTAATAGTTTGTTGTAACAACTCTTGGAGTAGGTTAACCACTGCCCATACGGTAAATAAATAAATAATAAATACTAATACTATCTGGGGACAATGTCACACAGATCATCCTAGCCCCAAACTAAGCAAAGCTTGTACTATGGGTACCAGGCGACGATATACATACTTATATAGATAGAAAACATCCATGACTCCGAAACAAATATTCGTGCTCATCACACAAATATTTGGACTTACCGGGATTCGAACCCAGGACCACCAGCTTCGTAGACAGGAGCACTACCAACTAGGCTATGGTGACCGTCGAATAGTTAAGAAGTTAAGTGATTAAGGATTATAGTTTACGCTTTTATAGAGAACTGATTTTTGAATTTATTATTAACGCCGATGAATCCGCGGGGCACATCTGCTAGTAATAACACGATTAATTCTTAGATTGCTGTTTTTAACATGAAATAATGAAATTTATTCAGCACTTGGGTATTAACATACACTTGTACTTGTCAAGTTCACAATGCAGTACATAAACATAGTCGAATACAGTATAAGAATTACAAAAAATTAATTAGTCCGTCCGTGCGGTCTGTTTTATCAGATATATTTTCTTAAATCCTAAAATAAATAACAAGTTACTAATCTATTAATTTGAAATTTAGTTGTACCATATTAAAATTAAAGAATTGAAGGCAATGAGCATTTGGCTAGCACAGAAGGCTCTTAACCAGTAGCTTAAATTAAACGACTAATACCCGAGGCCACCCTTTTGGGGTTCGGGCCACAGCTCAGGGGGCCGCTGGAGCAAAACATTTAGATAATGATATGGTAATTATAGTTTTACCATTAAGTATATTTCTGAAACTGTTCTCTGTTCTGTTGTTCCGTTCTGACGGGCCTGTTGGCGTGGTTGGCATATGCTTGCTTTTCACGCCGTAGGTCGTGGGTTCGATTTCCACTCAGGACAGATATTTGTGTGCACGAACATGTCTGTTTGTCCTCAGTCTGGGTGTAATTATCCAAATAAGTGTGTATTTACAAAAGAAAAGTATTATCTATATACATATAATATAATCGTAGGAAAGTCAAAACTGTACATAGAATGTTTTTTTTAAAGGATACTTGGGACGGGATCTACAATATCGCAGCCAAAAATATAGTTTTAGAATTTTTGTCTGTATGTACCTATGTCCGGGCTAAACTAAAAAGTATTGCATGGATTTACTTCAAATTTTGCATGAATATTACTAAGAGGTCGGGTCAACATATAGGCTACAAATTATCACGCTATCACCTACGGGGGAGGGGTTATGATAATTTTCTAAAATTTAACGCGGATAAAACCGCGGGGCGTAGCTAGTATGTAATATATATGTTATCTGGTTTCCATAGTACAAGCTCTGTTTAGTCTGTGACCCTCTATTTTCATTAATTGTACCTATTCTACTGTACTCTTGCGATACAGGAATTAGTTTGCATTGCGTGGAGGTTATAGATGATTGTGTGTTTAAAATTTAGTTCTTCTTGTATAATCTTCAATAAATATGGGTACTAGTCTAACTAGTAAAGTCCAACGCTTCACTTGAATGCCTGAGGCATACAACTTTCTCGAGAAGCCCACCTTAGCTTCAACATCTTACATAACGGACACCAACCTTATAATTATGAGTGTAAGAAATTTATTTTAATTTTACGATGACTACGTACAGTCGATGCCACGTTATTGTAGTGCTCTTGGCCAAATATTGCGGCGGCCTATCTCAGCAGAGAATAGCCAACTGGTGCATAAGAATATGTGCAGATCATAGGTGCACTGACTTACTCCAAAGGGATGGCTATCACCACGACCGGTGAAGAATCGGCTGCAGTATCAACAGCTTTACATGCTTTACCAGGTAACTGTTTCTACGCCACAATGCGCAAACGGTGTGCATCCCTGGTGAGCAAGATTCGTGGCCACTCTAACAGCATTCTGGCCATCATTGCAGGCAGATTTGACTGCCTATACATGAATCATTGCTGCGCTCTTTCTCGCGGAATGGGGCATCAGTGATTCATGTATTCCACTAAACAAAATCTTAGCTATAATTTTACTAACATAGAATAAGTCTTATGTATTACTAACAATTTTGAGTCTTTGGTTACTTTAATAAAGAACTTTATTATTATTATAAAGCACCACCAGCATCCTGATTCCTTGTTGCCAGCAAAGTCTTAATCAATCTTTTTGGCTCTGCCCGGTATTAAGATATGATGTCTATAACATATCAAACTAATATTATAAGTGCAAAAGTTTGTTATTTCTTCACGTCTAAACAGGTGGAGTGATTTTAATAAAATTTGGTATGGAGTTAACTGATACCCTGGATTAACACATAAGCTATAATTTATAAAGTTTAACGCGGGCAAAACCGCGGGGCACAGCTAGTATATAATATATTTTTTAATTATGCCAAACTAGCTGTGCCCTCCGGTTTCATCCGCGTTAAGATTTATAAATTATAGCCCATGTTATTCGGATATATAAGCTATATTACTACAAACTTTCATCAAAATCCGTTCGGTAGTTTTTGCGTCAAAGACTAACAAACATTCATTGGCACAAACTTTCGCTTTTATAATATTAGAAGGATTTTTAACATTAATAGATTCTAAGTTAAACCGCGAAAGGACTGACAGACGCATCTGGATAGGTTACTTCCTTCACTACGGAACCCCAAAACAAAGATCCAGTTAACCTTACTACACACAAAAACAAATTAAATTAGTAAATCACCTCCATTCTCTATTTAGAATGCCAACAGAAGTTAAAACATAATTCATGTAGGTACAAACCTACAATTATCCATATAAAAGTGTTTACATACCGATCTATACATATAATAAAATCGTAGGAAAGTCAAAACTGTACATTGAATATTTTTTTTAAAGGATACTTGAAACTTATTTTTTTAGGCCGTTGATTCGATATTTATATTATTTGCCAAGTATTTTAGTAATTTATATTATACTGTGTCTATAGTGCACCTACCATATCTTCTCTGTATCATCCTAAGTTTGACTGGCAGAGAATGCCTTTGGCATTAAGTCCGCCTTTGTACAGTTTTGTGCAAAATAAGTTTAAAAATAAAAAATAAGTAATGGAATCAGGCGTTACTTTGCGGAAATCCATAACAATCAACATACAAAATCAATATGTAGTAATTCCGCTAATTGTCAGTTTAATCATGCCGGGATGCAATATGCACCGCCCTCTCGCCCGCAAAAATGTGCACATGCAAGAAGGACAATATAAAAAAGCAAATTACTTGCGCCAGTACGATACCCAACACGTGTTTCAGTCCTCCACGGACCATTCTCAAGGGCTGCTAACTCGTCGAGTGCTCGAAGGAGACATGTCTCCTTCGAGCACTTGACGAGTTAGCTAATAAAAATATAATAAATAATACATTCAAAGTTTGTAAAAGTTTTACTTTCAAGGGTGTAAAATAATATCTCGGCGTGATACGGCGCGGTATAGGGGGGGGAAATATGCTTAAGTGTGCTTACCCGAACGGGCAGATACGTGAGGGTTAACGATTGTGTCACACTCATGCGCATATTCAACTGCTCAAAGACACTATTTCACGCCGACAAAGTTGCGGGCATAGCTAGTAGACAATCACACTAATATTATAAGGGTCAAAGTTTGTGACTGTGAGAGTGTTTGTTACTTCTTCACGTCTAAACGGCTGTAAGCTGAAACCCTGGATTACAGATAGGCTATAATTTATAAAGTTTCACGCGAGTAAAACTGCGGGGCACAGCTCGTAGACAATAAATCTATATACTCAAATCAACCGATCCAGTTCAGTAATCAAACCGGCTAGATAATTAATACAAAAAGACTGACATTTTAGTACCAAGGTCATTCTATGCAATTCGTATGAATAGGTTACGGGTGCAATTATTACTATTTTTACGTTAAACTCAACAAGTTAACATTGGTTTCCCCACGCAATGTACAATTAACAATACAATTAGTCAATTCGTTATTTAGATTAGGTCGTCTATTAAGTAATGTTGCATTTATTGGGTATATTAGTGAAGTTAAGGAAATTGTAACTGCTATTCTGTGTTCGCAATTAATAAATTGATTTGATTTAATTCTTTTTACGGTTCGCTGTGTGGTGACGGCATAGAATATAACATCACCCCATCTCATCCCGTTGACGGCATAGAAATCGACCGAAGGAATACCTACCAGAGAACGAACAGCAGCGTTTTTCTGTGAACTATGACCATTAAATTGCAATCGCCAACCCGTCTGCCAAGCGTGGCGATTATGGCATATCCCCCATTCTTTGGGGAGGCCTTTGTCCAGCATTGGACGTACTTTGGCTGACATGATGATTATGTATATAGCATATACACAGAATTTAGAACTGACGGCCGCTGGGGCAGAAAGGTTCTCGAGTGGCGACCACGAACCGGGAGAAGCAGCGTAAGCAGGCCCCCTACAAGATGGACCGATGATCCTGTGAGTGTTGCTGTAAGCCGCTAGATGCGAGTAGGGCAAGACCGGCACTTGTGGAGATATTTAGGGGAGGCCTTGGTCCAGCTGTGAGCGTCTTTTGGCTGATATGATGATGATGTTGAAGATCTATGTATATGATAAGTCGAGATAGATGGTTAGACCGTTGGACTTTACCATCTAGTTGAAATAAGGACATTTTTTGCGGATAAAGCACGAAATGTCAAGTTACATAGGAAGTTTTTTACCATAGTGTCAAAGTTGTTCAAGCCGCCTCGTAGGACCTGGCTTAGGGACCGTTATGTAATAACCACAACCGGGACCGACGGCTTAACGTGTCGTCCGGTCCACGGAGAGGCTCAGATTTAATTCACTCAAGCAGTTTTCCATCTAGACTTACCGCAAAGCTAGGTGTTTTAAAGCTGTGTTTACGGGCATTTCTATGTACTGAACCCTTTAAAATGATAGAGAAATATAAAAATGATGGACGCACTCGTCATAAGATACAAAATTGATATTTACTATTTTTGATATATTTTAAGTAATGTATTTAAATCTTAGAATACGTGCGAAGTTTGTTCATTTATTAAACAGAGAAACTTCGCAGCTTTTTCAACAAATACAATTTTGTAATTAAGAGATAATTAATATTTTTTTGCTAGAAAGACATAATTAAAATTCAAACTTGACATAGTTGAACAATTCCTGTTCTAGGTAACATGAGATTCGTGACCTAAAACTGGCCGTGACTACATATTAATTGTTATTATTTCCGTTATCTGTCACTGAGATGTCAAATGTAGTACTCAATGTGCTTCATTGGATACTAGTTTGGAGTGTTCTCACGTAGTCCAGGCTTTCTGCCCGGCTGGCTTCGAGTTCAACAGTATGCTATGCTGCAAGATATGATCAATTACATACAGACTTCGTACAGTTAGACGTGTTTTGACATGCATTCTGACGTTTGGAGTGTACCTATCGATTACTAGGTGATCTGAATTCATTTATGTTTTATATCGATAACATAACTCAGGCAGAACACCTTGAAATTGATACATAGTTTGCACTTAAGCGAGCTAACTTCAATAATCGATTTGTTTGTGGTGTTTGGAGTAGGTACCGTGTACAATTGTGTCTTAAAATAATTTGTCACATCTAATGTATCAGACACCAGTGATATCTAAATAACTCAAAAAGCCACATTACTAGGTTTGCAAGGCATTCTTCTGCTTACAAATATTAAGCTGATACGGGTTAATGCAGAGGAAGTTTCTTAAGAGTGAAATACTGAGGCTCAAAAGGGGAAAACGACTAAAACTGGACCCCCAATGTATAATTGGGGGCCCGATGTGTATAATTTATTTGTGCGCAGTTTTAGTAGTTTGTGCCAGTTCAATGTATGCCCCGTTCTTTTCATACGATCTACATATAAAAGAGAGATATGTAGCGACATTTAAATTAGTTTAGTAGTGTAAAAACGCAATGGTTAGCAATAATGTGTTCGAAAGGAAAGTGGCACAATTTTGGGTGTTGTTAAACAAATGAAATTCACAAAAATAAATGAACAAAATGATATATCATAATAATCATATAATATCCAGGGACATTATTCACATATGGCAATCTGATCCCAAACTAAGCAGACCTTGGAAACCAAGTAACTGATATATTACATATACTACTTTTACATTAGAAATACATACTTATACCTATAGATAATTACACCCAGAATCAGGACAAGCAGTCATGTTTATGAACAAAAATATCTGTCATGGGTGGGAATCGAACCAACGACCTGCGGGGTGAAAGGCAAGCATTTACCAACCCCGCCAACAAGCCCGACCCGATATTTCATCAAAGTTAATTTCTTACCGTAAAGTTGAAATGCGATTGTGAAGCGAATTATGATCGGCCTCTCTATGCTATCTCTATGAGTTGCCTCATTTGGAATCAGACAGCCCCTGGCTGATGGAGTGATTCAAATACTAAAAACGGATTATTTTCGCGATGACTAAGCTATATATAAATGAAAACTGCATTCAAATCCTTCCTGTACTTTTCAAGATTGAAGATTAGAGCTCAGAAGTAGTAAGACCGACGCAGCAGATGACAGTAATTTTGAGCTTGAAATAAAATGATTTATTTATGCTTAAAGCACATTCTTGAAGTGAAATAAATCGATTTCCTAATAAACACATATTAGTTTTCCGAATTCTGGCACTCCTTGCTTTCTCGAAACTTTCTCAATAGCCTTGCGAACCACTAGAATATATGCGTGCTAAGGTGCGCGGGAGAAAGTGGATTCCATCGGTCGGCCCTTGCAAATATTCGCTTCAAATAATTGATGTATTTGTTAACTCTCTTCTGTGTGACTCACTTTATTGTGTTTACTACTTTGTTGATTGGCTATTTTGAATAGCCTGTTTGTCTAGAGGTTAATGACCTTGACTGTAACCCAGAGGACGTGGGTTCGATCCCCCACCCAGGTTATATTTTTATGTGAAGAGTACGATTTACAGCAACACATAGCATAATATATAGTAGGTTTTTGTTTTTTAATATATAGGGACAATGTCACACAGATCATCCTAGCCCCAAACTAAGCAAACCTTGTACTATGGGTACCAGGCGACGATATACATACTTATATAGATAGATAAATACTTATATCCATAGAAAACATCCATGACTCAGAAATAAATATTCGTGCTCATCACATAAATATTTGCACTTACCGGGATTCGAACCCAGGACCACCAGCTTCGTAGGCAGGAGCACTACCAACTAGGCTACGGTGACCGTCATATAGTAGGTATATTATTACTTAAACTATGACGTAGGAGCTTTCACTAATTACCGTTCATGAATATCGATATGATTACGCAATATAATGCAATGGCTGACTTTATTAAATGTAACATCGTTAAGAATTCATATCAGCGGTGTACAGTCCATGGAACTCTATGACAAATGCGACGGTACAGTACAGTCCATGCAGGTACAGCTGCATGGACTGTACTGTACCGTCGCATTTGCCGTTGCGCCAAATACGGGAGCGGTTGATAATATGTGGCCCTCCTCCTCCTCCTAGTAGTGTTAAAGGTTTTATTGTACTTTTTGGGGTGAAAATGTAAGGATTTTGGGGATGGGGCGCCAAAGGTAGTGTACACCTTGTTAATGCGACATTTCTCGGAATGCTATCATATTTTAGGTTGATAATATGTGACTTCCAAGAGGCGTTAACATGCGTGGTAGTAGTTTTAATGTACTTTTTGGGAGGAAATGTGGGGATCGGGTGCCAAAGGTATTCATAAAGAAGATGCTATACACCTGTTTAAGGTGACATTGGAATCCTAGCAAATTTTCGGCATTACACCGTGGTAATGCTGCTAATATTGGTGGCCACCTGCATCAGACAACGTTACCCCTAGGGAACGTTGTCTACTTTAAAAATGATAGAATAAGTTATTGGAACGAAGTTTCTTATCGCGCGTTGTGAAAGGGGGCTAGACGGAAAAAATTCTTACGAATAGTTGTCACGACACTTTTTGTAGCTGTGCGGCGTGCGCATGTTTCTCTGTCTGTCTCTCTCTCTCTTATAGAAAGCAAGCCAGATATTTTCATTTCTATTTCGCATTGAACAGTGTGGTGTCGCGACGATTATTTTTGTTGAGTGTATATTTTTGTACATAACAAATAATAAGAAATAACTTCGTTCTATCCGGGTGTACCTTGGCACCTCTCAAGTTTTTTTTATAGAATAGCAAGTGAGTTTGTGGAACGCTCGCTATACCACAGGGTCCGCAAGTGCGTTGGCAGCATTATCTACTTTACTTAAATTAAATGTTTATAAATAATTTAAATAAGAAATAAATACAACAATTATAGATTTCTATGCACGTTATCATATGACATTGATACTTACAGTATATTTTTTTCTATTTCAGGTAAGCTAAAATACACAGCAATGAAATATCAACAAAACACCTGATGAGGTAAAAAAAATTGTACAAAATATTACGTGTGACTTCATCGCTATTACTCAAGATTGAATCTATAATAGTCTAAACAGATCATCGTGTAATAGACCTTGGAATCTTCATATCGTAATTTTACGACGTGGGCAGAAAGAAATCGTATACTTGTAAACTACACTCGCGAGCAACCAAATCGACTCAAGCCTTGTCGGCGCACACATACATTGATACAACTAAAATCATGAATGGAAATTATTAAAATGATATGTCATTCGAAAGCTTAAGATGTCAGCTTTAATTTGATATCATTATCATTGAAATCCATCCATCATTTTTGAAATAAATGATGTCTGAATGCAAGAGTAGGAAAAACGGGAATTTAGGAAAAAGGGTATGTGTCTCGTATTTGACAAATTAAACAAAAAAAATTAAAAATAAAATTATTTTATTTAAATCAGTATTTCGTATTGCCCCCTCTAGCCCTAATTACATCCCGCAGTCTGTTTTTCATGGACCTTATCAATTTTTTGACATTTTCTTGAGGAATGCCGTCCCACTCCTCTAATAATGCTGTCTTTAGCTCGTCTACGCTTGAAGGGACTGGATTTCTGGCCCGAACTCTTCTTTTAAGCTCGTCCCATAAGTGCTCGATGGGATTCATGTCAGGACTGAGCGCAGGCCAGTCCATCGTGCGTAATTCGACCTCTTGCAGAAACTGTCGAGTGACTCGTGCCGTGTGGCAGCGGGCATTGTCGTGCATTAACACGAAGTCTTCACCGACAAACCCTGCGTAGGGCACAACATGATCCAGTAGAATGTCGGTGATGTACCGATCAGCTGTTAGCCCGCCTCCTCGGCCGCCCCCAGGCACGAAAACAAGTTCGGTTTTTCCCTCTAAAGAGATACCAGCCCACATCATGCAGGAACCGCCGCCATATGCCACTGTTTCAGCGAAACAACATTGTGCAAATCGTTCTCCCGGACGCCTGTAGACTCGGCCTCTCCTGTCACTGCCATGCAGACACATTCTGCACTCATCAGTAAACAGGACCGATCGCCATTGCGCAACGCTCCAATTGAGATGCTCTCGAGCAAATTGAAGGCGCGCTTGTCGGTGGCCTGCAGTCAACTTAGGGCCCGTCGCAGGTCTTTTTGGCGTCAAGTTGGCTTCCTTCAAGCGTCTTCTCACTGTCCACTCGCTGACAGCCACTTGTCGTACACGTCTCAGTTCTTGCTGCACATCAACGCCCGTAAGGTGTCGATTGCGCAGCGAGGTTGAGACAATGAAGCGGTCGTCTCTCTCTGAAGTGCACCGGTGGCGGCTCGTTCTTGGTCTCCGATTGAAGGCACCAGTCTCTTGGAACCGTCTGTATACTCGGGATACAGAAGACTGGCTCAAGTGGAGCTGGGCAGCGATTGCTCGCTGACTTAACCCTTGTTGCAACAAGGCAACAACTTGAGCGGCTTCTTCTGGTGTGGTATCCATGGGTTAGCGAAAACAAGGAATGCAATTTACGGAGATGTGTACCGGTCAACCTGTAACAAGCAACTGATAAGATAAACCGGAAGTGGGGGGTTTTATAGCGGGAGCAGGTAGCGCAAGTCGTGGATTCCTAAAGAGGTAATTTACGCTGACGGCCAATTAAAATGTGTCAATAAATCAGCGCTTAGTTTTTTTTAAGGTATTGATGTTAATTGAAAGCCTAATTCTTCAGCTTTCGAATGACATATCACTTTTGTAATTACCATTTATCGTTTTAGGAAAATCAATGTATATGTGCGCCGTCTAGGCTTGAGTCGATTTGGTTGCTCGCGAGTGTAGTAACATTTGCTGGTGATGAATGGTTATTACTTAACCCAGCTGTAGACTATATGATGCCATGTTTAATATTCTAACATGATAAGGTTGAAAATATTAAAAAAATAGAGTTACGTCGTAGGTTATGTGTACGTAATTGTAACAAACAATTTTCTCAAAATAAAATTACGATGGGGAAATAAAGAAATCGTAAAAAATAACGAATACCGTGCGGCTGATATTCGACCGCACGTGTTTCCGATTCAACGGCAGTTTTGGATATATTTGTTTGAATATATTTAACTTTTTATACATTTTTCGGTTTTGTAGTTTGGTTAAAAATAATAATAGTTTACTAAAAAAGTGTTATTAAACCAAGATTAAAAATTGATATTCATTTATTCCGTTATAATGTTACATTTATCTGGAATTCTATTTTTTTACCTTACCATGCAGGGCATATACTGCCAGCTTCTAATAAACACTGTTAGAAGAACCAGTAAACTTCTATATAAGAGTAAACTTGCCAGGGGCGGTGCTTGTCAATGTACGGGAAAAACTCCAAGATAGATCGATAAAGCAGAAAGCCAACTCCTAAAACAGATTTGCTATATTACTTTTCATTGCCTTTGGACCTTTTTACAAAGTGACAAGGTTCAAAATGGATGTGGCCTCGTATAATCCACAGCTTGTTTAAGGTATAGCAATATCTGAAGTTTAGTGGGTCTCCAAAAAAGTTCTCTGTTTATTTTGATGCAATAGACCTTGACAGTTGAAACCACAACGTTTATGCTTTTTTCCTCTCATGAGATGAGCAGAAGTGAAGGTTTGTAGGTCAAGTACCATTGTTGTTTTGCGTGTGGATGGTTCATAAGTGCGATGAAAGCTTATAGTTTAATAACACCTGAGAGGTGCCTACTTTTAATTAAATTTAACCTCTACATAAATGAAAGTGATATCTACGTCTTTTTAGACTTACGTGTCCCTAAATGAAAAACCGCCCAGTACGGATCGTTTTTGTGGACCCAAGGTCTGCCAAAAACGGCAGAAAATTCACCCCGTAAAGACACTTGAACAAATTACCACTTTTCCTGGGACGCATTAAAGTTCAAATTACCAAGTGCGGATGCTGTATAACTTTGAGTTTTTTAGGTATTTAAATTACGCGTGTGGACTATGTACTGATCCATTTCGCATTAGATCTTCTTTGATTTTGACCACAGCAAGATCTCCCTGTCAGTTCCTGTCCTTATATCGCGCATTATAGAGTGGACCGTTCCGTGTGGACCTTTGGATGTACTTGTATGGTCACTTAAAAATGCTGAGTGAACTGAGTTCGTTCAACAGATGAGGCATGAAAAGCTAGGTCGGTATCCTCTTAGAAAAACCGTCTTCTTTATAATTATAATATATCTAAGAAGAGCACAGCCTCGTTTAGTGATTCCAACTTATAATTGAGTGGGTTTTCAAAGTATTTTTTATTACAGTTATTTGAATAACCCGTTTAAAAATCGAAAATATAATTATAGGTAGTATTTTACCCAAGATTAATCTTGATTCTAAAATTCTGTGTCTCATTTTACATAGGCTAATAAATTCTTGGAATCTAGGCTAATAAAAACAGACTTGCAAATGCTTTATTATATTAAAATCGAATATTTTACTAGTCTTGTTTTATCTATGGTCTGTCAATGGTACAGACTAAAATCTATGGTCAATCCCAAAATGGGTTAATTGTTTGTATAATGAACGTTTTAATCGATTTGTTATGTAGGGTAGCTATTTAAAAGCGGATGTTGAATAAGAAATTCGGTATATGTAGGTATTTATTGTTTATTTTTTTTATATCGTACTGAAATCGATTTGGAGGACACCATATTTAGGGAGAGATCACCGATGATTACGGTCTGAGATGTTGTGTGATGAACAGTGGCTGGCGTAACATGGACATACCCTCTCACTTTAAAATGCCGGGGTCTTAAAGATTAACCTTCAATTAATTAACTGAGGCGGTATTTCCGATCAATCTTCATGAAGTTCATTCACACATACACAAGAAGAGGATATTCTTTCCTTAAAGGCCGGCCACGAAATTGCGGCCCTCTGGTGTTGCTAGTGTCCAGGGACGACGGTTATCATTTATCATCAGGAGACCCTATAAAAACCTATAAAAAATATACATATATTAGTCGCAATTAATCTTAACTTAAATTTTAAAATGGTTGATTGATTTAAATTTCTTTTAACACTGATCGGTGGGCCAAACTAGTGTAAGCTTGTATCTTGGGCACCAATACAACTTAACTAGGTGTAGATTCAACTATTTATATGGCACTATAAAGAAGGGGAATTTAGTGATTGGCTTATTCCTATAAGATCAACATTAAAGACGTTAGTAGTACAGAAACTTGCTTGACACCCAGGTCTCAATTATTTACTACTTAGTTTGGGCTATTTAGAAAACAGAACAAGAAAGAAAGAACAAGAAACAAATTTTTATTTTCATAAAGTACGGAAAATACATTCGATTTTAAAAAACAAACATTCAATTTTATACATTATTAATTTTATTCGTACTGGTATGAAAAATGGCCCTATCTCAGCTAGTACCTACTGCATTTCTGCAGTGCTGATCTTCCGATAGGGCCAGTAGGTACTGGAAGCGTGATACCAGACGAATTCACATTATCATACTTACAAGCTAAAAAAAAAATATATTAAGATTATTATTATTATAATGAAACATAGAATAGGAAAGTACTTAGAACAGAACAGAGAGAAAAAATATTAATAATAAAAAATATAAACAACAATTATCCTAGTCATAATCACAATTTATTCCTCGTATCGCATTATTCATGCATTTTTTTTTTATCGATTGCATTAATACATCATGTAGATTTATAATGTCCCTTGTCTTGCAGAAGTCGATGCAGTCTAGTTATCGAGCAAATTGCTTGCCAATTTGGAACATAACTAACATTTTTTTTATTGCATTCATTGACCATGTAGGTTTCTTAAAAGCTGGCAGGATAATACCTATACTTCATCATATCAACGGAAAGACCCCCACTGCTGGACAAAGGCATCCCTCAAGGTTTTCCATAATTGCCGATCTTGCGCTATCCCCATCTAGCGACTTCCAGCGACCCTCACAGGGTCATCGGTCCATCTTGTAGGGAGCCTGCCCAGGCTGCGCTGCGTTCCGGTTCGTGGTCGCGTTTTACTGATTTTGGAAGGTCATACATAACGTTTAAAAATATACGCTTACAAGTTAAGATGTCCGTAAGTGATCGGCAAGGTTAAGCAACTAGGCTCCGGTCAGACCATAGATGGGTGACCACTAAACTGACCACAAAGCACGGAGGCGCTCAGAAATCAAACATTACTAAGCGTGCTTTGGAGGGCACATTAAGCTTTCCTGTCGTTCCCGCTTGCAGTCATTAGACAACAGTCGTTAAGCCATGTCAGAGGCCTACTGGGCGGCTTCAACAACTATGACTATTTTATATCTGATATTTCATTTGTTATCAGGTATAGGAGATTACGTTACAGAAAATGCGAACTAGAATTTGCATTCTATTAAGTTCCTAAGTATTACCTAAGTGAAGTAAATTCAAGTTTAGTAATAGTGAAAGGTGCTCCGTAACTTAGGTACCGTTACTTCAATCGATATTTAATTCTCATTTCTATTGGTTCTATTCTCTTAATCTAAGTTATATGTTTGTCACTTACTAGCGTCGTATTTGTATTAGATTTAACAATATCATCCGTACAAATGAAAAAAAAAACTCAAATTAACTAGAAACCTTAAATTATTTACTTTTCATTTCTGTTGGGAAATTTATGGATTTTTATTCGAGAATATAACACCCGAACTAGAAAAATAAATGGCTGTATCATTAAAGGTCGTGCTAAAATATCGGATATCATGTTGTTCGCGGCTCAAGAGAAAATATTATTGCTAAGTCTGTCTCGCTACTCTCCACCGAATATAAATAGTAGCGGGACAGAGTAGTGAAAAAGAAAACACATATAAACATACTAAATTGATGATTTGGTATCCTCCAATTTCCAAATAAATGAATACGGATTTCCGTATTCATTTATTTTGATTACAAGTTACAGCCGAAAGACCACTGCTGGACTAAGGCTTCTCCAAAGATCTCCTCAATACAGCTACCTATTTGACGGTCACCGTAGCCTAGTTGGTAGTGGTCCTGCCTACGAAGCTGGTGGTCCTGGGTTCGAATCCTGGTAAGTGCAAATATTTGTGTGATGAGCACGAATATTTGTTTCTGAGTCATGGATGTTTTCTATGTATTTAAGTTTTTATCTATCTATATAAGTATGTATATCGTCGCCTGGTACCCATAGTACAAGCTTTGCTTAGTTTGGGGCTAGGATGATCTGTGTGACATTGTCTATTGTATTATTCTATTGTTTGTATATTGCTATGGAAGAAAGCGCTTAATTCGAGAAGACCGTCCATTGTACATGATTGTGTTATTTATGTTCTATGAGTTTATCTTATTTGAGTGTGTACAATAATAAGTATTCTATTCTATTCTACCCGCAGCCATCGGCTGCGGGTAGAATAGAATAGAAGATATCGGTCTAGAACAGAAGATATAGAATACAAGATCATCGGTCTCAATTGTGTTTACCTTTTTTTTTGTAAGATTTTAAGTTTTAAACAGGCTTTTAACTTATTTTAGAAGGTCATACTAACATTTACAAATACACGTTTATACGTTTTTATAGGAAAAGGGCTGCTAGTAAGTCGGCCTTAGCCGGCTCAAAATAACTGTCCGATAAAAAACGTTCGTCAACAGAGAACGTACGCTTGCATAGCATCTACACCTCAAATGATCCAACAATAGTACAATAATGAGTTACTAAACAAAAACTGCCCAAACCAATTTTTCAACCCAATGGCACGTAACAAAACATATAAATAAAACCATAGTAGGTACGTCAAAAAAGAAGATGTTGTCTGATTACTTTCTCTCGAGAAAGTACCATTTCGTCACTAGTTACTATAGATTGGGCTGTTTGGACACTTGTCATTTTGCCGAGGTCGTTAATACTGTGAAGTGGGTCGCGTTGTGTCAATGGTCAATAAAATTATTTATGGAAATTATCTATATAAATAAAAAGAGAAGTCCTGACTGATTGACTGACTCATCAACGCCCAGCCCAAACCCTTGGACCTAGATAACTGAATTTTTGCATGAATGTTTTGTTTATAATGTAGATGAGGAATAAGGAAGGATTTTTCGAAATTCAACCCCTAAGGGGGTAAAACCAGGGTGCCAAGTTAGTATGAAACTTGGCCGTTTTTGAAGTTAAGGGCATGAAAATTGGAATCACTAATATTTTCTTACAATATTATTATAATATGCGAACCTTGGCACCGTTAGGTAATTCCAAATATCATTAGAACTCCTTCACATATATAGATCATCATCATCATCATATCAGTCGAAAGTTGTCCACTCCTGGACTCAGGCCTCCCCCTAAAATCTTCACAATTGCCGGTCATGCGCTATCCGCATCTGCTGCCAGCGACTCTCACAAAAGACCAAAAGACTAAGGAAAGAAGATCGTTTATTGGCAGTGTATTAAACTTACATATAACTTAATTTTTATATACTTCTTATTAAGGCATCTCTAATTGTGTCAATTTAGTTTTGGCGCAAAATACTGAAGGAAAATAAGCGGCCAATAATAATAAAAACAGTCAACTAATAATGCGCCCGTATAGTTGGTGCGCTTATGATAAGTAGATACTAAGATAACCTAACCGTTAGAAAACCTCCAACTATAATTACATCATTTTGGAAAAAAGCTAATACTCTTACACTGCAAATAATAACTTATACCACCGCAAGGAAATATGCTTTCATATGCAAAAAACCGTATGGAAATCGGTTCATCCAATTGAGAGCTGCGATGCCCCAGACAGACACACATACAAACAAACAGACACCGACGTTAAACTTAAAACGTCCTTCTTTTTGGGTTAAAAATAAGAAGACGAACTTTTTTTTAAAGCTTGTTAGATATTACCAGGTCATGTGTAATCTACTCTTTGTAGTAACAATATCTCTTGTGAAAGACGACTATCTGTCTCTATCATAATAATTATTAATTTATTTTATATAGATATAGTATTTTAATATAGTATTATATTTATAGTATAGTATAATATAGTATTTTATTTACGTATATGTATGTATAATAATAATATGATCATTAACATATTTTTCTTTTCTTCTTTTTTTTCTATGTAACACACTTTGTTGCACCATCCCCGGCATTTTTACACATTTAATTTCTATCCATCCAAAGGTTGTCTGGAAGAAATCGCTTTATGCGATAAGACCGCCCATTGTACATTATAATTAATGTTTCATTGTTAAATGTTCTTTTATTTTTTTGTGTATAATAAAGAGTATTTTATTTTAATTTTATTTATTACTCTTTTCTCTTAAGACGTTTTTGATAGCAAAAAAAGGAAAACAAAACAATGGAGAGTTGGTCTCCATTGTTTTGTTTTCCTTTTTTAATTATTTTATTTTAAAAATTTTATTTTAAAATTAATTTATTTTATTGCAATTGGCGGCCTTATCGCTAAAAGCGATCTTTTCCCGGCCATAAGCAAATCTAGTTTAAAAACACACTACTACTAACCGTATTATTATAGTTAAGTGAAACATGTATTAATAGTGAAAGCCAAACTTTTAGATGAAATATGAGAACTCCATACTTTTGTATCGACAACAATTGTTAATTAAATTTAATTACTAAAACGATGGCTTAGGTAAAGTGGGAGAAAGTAGAAATTCCCACACGTATATACCTTAGCTGGCCATGTTTATATTATGGGTGTACTTAAAATATTTAATATTAATGATGTCTTCCCGGCCGAATTTCGGCCACGGCGGCCATTCTCAATGGAGATTAGCCAATTGCGCAGGACATATTATAGTGCACAAATGTGTGCGCGGAAACACAGGGGCACTTTCTATTCCATCACTCTCATGATCCGATGGGACGACTAGCGACACGACCGGAACGAGATCAGGCACAGGACCGACGGCTTTACGTGCTCTCCGAGGCACGGGGGTGTAATACCGCCAACTTCCAGACTTCGGGCTGATACTGAGAAATATCTTTTTACGGAAAAATCACAAAATCACTTTTTGGCCCGACCCGGGGTTTGAACCCAGGACCTCATTTTCTGCGGTTGAACACGCTACCGCTAGACCAACGAGGCAGTAATCTTACTTATTGTTGCCTATGTGTTTCCATTATTATATGAGCCGTGTGGTTGTCGACCCAGAAAGAATAACAGCACCAATTTATAGCATACCATGGGTGCCGTAAAAGGCGACTAAGAGATACACCAGGTAGTCTTCTCTGCATTCTTATCGTATGGGTAATGGTTACCCTAGTGTCAGAGTTGTTCAAGGCACCCAGCAGGCCTCTGACATGGCTTAACGACTGTTGTCTTATGACTACCGACAGCTGAACGTGCCCACGGAGACGTTCAGAAATTAAACCACTTTGGTGGTGGTCACCCTTCTAGAGACTGACTGCGAGCCTAGGTGTTTAACCTCGTCGATCACTTACGGGCCGGTGAGAGCATTTTGTTGTCATATTGTGTCTATGTGTTGATATGATGATATGAGCCGTGTGGTTTACGGTTTAGAGAGAATATCAGCGCCATCTCATAGCAGTGCCGTAAAAAGCGACTAGTTCACAGCTCGACATAGGTTGGTTCATCGTTATAACAGCCTTTGGGGAGGCCCAAAGGCTGTTATAACGATATTAAAATATCGATTCCTTCTGTAAAAGGAGCGATACACATAATGTAAATACTAGATATAAGAATAATCTCATATTGCATACTACCAGTCTCCACAAAATAAGTAACTCTTTTATGGGGCAATGTATAAGATTCTATAACAAACTTCCCAATGATATTAGAGAATTGTCTACGAATAAGTTTAAAAGAATTATTAAAGCCAAATTGTGTAGCAGGGCATATTACAAATTTTCTGATTATTTAAATGATAAAAGTGCTTGGGATTGAGTTGTTCTGAGTCAACACACATGATTGTCATTAATCTTATGTATATTTTATTTTAAAAAAGGATTCCTACTGAGTTTTCTGGCAGTGTTTCTCAGTAGCTGCCACGGCATGCACTGCACGGTAGGGAAAAAAATATGACGATTCCACATAAATGTAAAATTTTTACGGAATAAAGTACCTAAAGTAGTATAGTAGTTATTGTACACCAAGATTTACATATAATGTATAAAGTTGTAATAAATCTAGTATAATGGGCGGTCTTATCGCTACCTGCGATCTCTTCCAGACATCCTTAGGATGGACAAGATCAGCAAGAAGAATAATTAAATGAGTGATAGGGGTGTAGCAACTTAAGAAAGAAATAGTAAATAGAAATAGACTAGTCACATTATCTTGAAGTAATGCCTACAGCTCGTAGGTATTACACACATATATATATATATATATATATATATATATATAAGTCTTCCAAATTGTCTAGATTTTATTCTCACGGTATTTGACACCTTGACTGATTTATACTGATCACTCGACATGGCGCCGTGTAGCGGCGTATGTAGGATTTTTCTTGCCGTTCCGTGCATAATAATATAATCAATATCCTCCTGGTCGAATTCAATGGAAACTAGCTATCTGCCCGAGACATATTATCTATACATATAATAAAATCGTTGGAAAGTCAAAACTGTACATTGAATATTTTTTTTAAAGGATACTTGGTCCATGATCTACAATCGTTATCGAAGCCAAAAATATAGTTTTTAGAATTTTTGTCTGTGTGTCTGTTTGTCTGTATGTATGTCCGGGCTAAAATTAAAAAGTATTGCATGGATTTACTTAAAATATTGCATGAATATTACTAAGAGGTCGGGTCAACATATAGGCTATATATTGGGGAGGAGCTGTGATAATTTATAAAGTTTAACGCGGGTTAAAACCGCGGGGCACAGCTAGTAGTAAATAATTGTGTGTGCAAAAACGTAGGTGCCCATAATTCTAAGTAAAGGCTAGGCGATACAACCGGAAAGAGATTAGGTGGATCGACGGGTTTTCGTGCTGTCCGACGCACGGGGTTATAACACCGGCAACTTCCAGACTCCGGGTTTATTACGATAATTTCTCTCAAATGACACCTTTCGAACCCAAAACGTATACGCTATATTTCTGAACATGCTACCACTAAGCTCACCGGCCTGTGCTTATCAGGCAAGACTGGTGACAGAGTCATTCAAGTATGAATTTAAAAACAAAGTCAAGTTTAATCGATTAGTTCTCACAAATCATCATTTCGCACTCCAGTTTCTTGGTAGGTCCACTAAATCAATTTACCGCTTTTACTTTGACCTTTTTACGCAGATACAAAATATTAAAATACCTACATAATCTTTATCAATTTAGATTACTTGTAATTCGTTTATTGAGGACGAAAAACTATTAATAACCTTTATTTAAATGTAATAATTTTAACCTTTATTTATTAGAACGCCATTTAAGAAATCGATGTTCGGCGACTTAGCCGGTAGAGCCCCTGTGCCTCTAGCACGAGTTCCTGCAGTTTACTTACTCGATCACACGTACAGTTTCCTCCCATATATTGAGCACCAGCGCCTCTCGCGGAAACTATTAAGAAGTAAAACTCTGGTGCTCAATGTATGGGACGAAACTGTACGTGTGATCGAGTAAGTAAACTGCAGGAACTCGTGCTAGAGGCACTGAACTGTTAGAGAACAGAAAGACGAGGGTAGAGTAGGTGGTGTACAGAACAAAAGAAAGATGAATATACCGAAGGTACATTCAATGGGAGAAAATTCAATTGAAAGTTATAATATGTGCTGCTCCGATGGCTAGTTTCCATTAAGACTGACCGCTAAGGCCGAAATTCGAGTAAGAGAACTTATAATACTGCACGCTTATGTAAAAATCTATACATATAATAAAATCGTAGGAAAGTCAAAACTGTACATTGAATATTTTTTTAAAAGGATTCATGGGGCGTGATATACAATCGATATCAAAGCCAAAAGTATAGTTTTTAGAATTTTGGTCTGTTTATCTGTATGTATGTCCGGGCTAAACTCAGAAAGTACTGCATGGATTTACTTCAAATTTTGCATGAATATTACTAAAAGGTCGGGTCAACATATAGGCTGTTATCACGCTATCACTTACGGGGGACGAGCTGTGATCATTTATAAAGTTTAACGCGGGTAAAACCGCGGGATACAGCTAACAATATTAATATTTTCATTTATAATAATATTTCGTTAACAAATAAATTATATAATCTCGCTTAAGTAAAAGGGCCAGTCCTAACGAATACTGGGTCGTATGCTATTATACATATGTATGTTATGGTGATATTATGTGTTATTGCCTCATAGGTCTAGCGGTAGCGTGTTCAACCGCAGCTAATGAGGTCCTGGGTTAAAATCCCGGGTCGTAACAAAAAGTGATTTTGGGATATTTCCGTAAAAAAAGAAATTTCTCAGTATCAGCCCGAAGTCTGGGAGTTGGCGGTAAAACACCCCCGTGCCTCGGAGAGCACGTAAAGCCTTCGGTCCTGTACCTGACTTTTTTCCGGTCGTGTCGCTAATCGTCCCATCGGATCATGAGAGTGACAGATTAGAAAGTGCCCCTGTGTTTGCGCACACAGTTGTGCACTATAATATATCCTGCGCAATTGGCTAGTCGCCATTGAGAGTCGCCGCCGTGGCCGAAATTTGGTCGGGAGGATATTATAATTATTATGTGTTATAAGCCTAGCCAAGCACACAGAACACAGAACAAGTGTGTGTCTAAACAGATGCACTCTCTCCTCCCTCTCTCGTAATCCGATCGCACCAGCTAAACAATAAAACCCGTGAGAGGTCAGGTCCAAGACCAGCGGCTTTACGGCTTACTCCAGGGAACAGGAGCAATTCTTAGTAGCAACTGTCAATTACCATCTGATCCCAAACCAAGAAGAGCCTGAATTATGGCCACCAGACAACTGATAAACATACTTCATCATGTCAGCCAAAGTACATCCACTGCTGGACAAAAGCCTCCTCAAAGTATGTGGGGATATGCCATAATCGCCACGCTTGGCAGACGGGTTGGCGATCGCAGTTTGATGGTCATATTTCACAGAAAAACGCTGCTACCCGTTCTCTGCTAATACCTAGCAGAGAAGTATGTTTATCAGTTGTCTGGTGACCATAACTCATTCTCTGGGTCGATTTCCTAGCCCCCTACGGCATGAGATGGGGTGATGATATTCTATGCCGTCACCACAAAGCAAGACATGCTTATACATATATTTCTATATAAATGCATATTGAAGATGAATTACACCCAGACACATAACTAATAATCGTGTTCATAACACAAAGATTTGTCCAGACTTGGACTCTAGTCTCTCTATAATAAATTAATAATAATTATTATTCATATATTAACAAGCAACAAGGCCCACTTGCCACAAATTTTAATTGAAAACTAATGTTAGTAAAAACTAATTTTACACACCCATGAAGACACAAATCAAACACGCTAATAGCAAATATATTTTGACTAACAACTTGTCGGGGATTTGTTAACAAACATTAAGTACTAAACTTGGCTCAAAACAGTAAGAAGTACTAAATAAGCTCTGGTGTAATTGTGTTTTGAATAGGGTCACTTTCTGTTACAGCTTTCCCGCCCTTTCTACTGCATCTTCCATACATATCTGTGTAAATGATTGTGTTTACAACCATAGAGAAGGAATCTTGGCGCCAAAAAGGGTTAGGTATTCAATATGGCGTATGGCCAAAGAGTATATAATTGAAGCGAAATGGAATTGTTTTTTTTTGCATGGACTCACTCATTGAAAGTTATTGGCAACATTTTCGTTCGCAGCGTTTTCAATTCAAAAGTCAGGTAAAGTCCGTTATAGTCAAGTCAGAGTCCTACCCCTAGTAAAGTAGTTGAGAGGTTGGGACTTTCATCATCATCATCATCATATCAGCCGAAAGACGTCTACTGCTGGACAAAGGCCTCCCCCAAAGATCTCCACAATGCAGCCACCTATTCTATTGTGTTGAAAAATCGCTTAATGCGATAAGACCGCCCATTGAACAGACGCCAGCACATCAAGCAACCCCAATCTGTCAAATTTCCCCAATTGAAAGTGAACCTTATGCCGGTCTTGCGCTATTCGCATCCAGCAGTTTCCATCGACCCGCACAAGATGATCGGTCCATCTTGTAGGGGGCCTGCCTACGCTGCCCCTTCACTACGTCTTCCGGTTTTTGTTGAGACTTTTCTTCTATGGAATTTTGCAATCACATTTCACGGTAATTCCTAGATTTGTGTACTTTGTCGAAAACTCGTATTTTTCTTTTTCTGAGAGGTTCTACTAAAGTCTAAGACGTTTGCCGTGTAGGAGATATGAACAATTTTGACACTACATTTGAAACGATAGCATCACTTTCTCATATATACCTATATATATGAGAAAGTGATGCTACTTTAATGTTATGTAAACTACTGTTACCGCTAAGAGCCATAAGGGAAGCGGTAAACATAGGAAATGGTTTAGAAATCGTCGCTTAGTCATTACACATATAAGGTGCTAATAGTGGACGACTTAATAATCTATGCGATGGAACATCTTTAGGTATTTTTCAAGTTATTAGGCAAACTCGTAAAATCTTTGTGGCCCAAAACGTGGCCACACTGATTGCCCTGCTTGTGGCATTTTTAAGATTCTGCCATGAACATGCGGCAGGGCAGGCTGGTCAAGCTGTTAAATGGGCCATGGATTAGACCGATGCTCCGCAAATACAGTCCATTTTGGGGCTGCTCGACAGTCCCCACCTAGACATGTTTTCTTTGCTTCAGTCCACCTGAGTCCGGAGTCTGTTTAGGGACTTCCAGATCGGCTACGGTAATTGATGTCCAGGCGGGAGGCTTTCGGAAGGCGTGACAAACTGATCTAGCAATGATAAGTAGGTAGGTAGGTACTATGATATTTGGTGACAGGGAAATCGCGTGTTGTGAAAGGCCACAGAACCCAGCAGCTTCAGCCTTCATTGGTCCACCGTAGTTAAGTTTATTACGAATTAGTGATAATGAATGAATATAATATAATACAATGAATTCGACTGCACGTGTGGCGCAGTGGTTAAGACAGCCGCTTCGCCACTTCGTGTCCAGGATTCGATTCCCGCGCAGAACAGCTATTTGTGTCACCCATAAATAATTGTTCTGGATGTAATTTGTGTCCGTCAGTTATGTTTGTCCCCGCAGCACGGATAATTTCCTAGTGCGGCCGCCTGAAAAAAGAATAAAATATAAAATAAAATGTATTCTGTTTATTGTATGTAACTTCCAGTGCTTAGATAGCTTTTTTTGCATAGTTTCATAGGTAGGGCGAAGCGAATCTTCAGTAGGGTATAGAATACATTAGAGTACACTTAATTACACCTCAAAATACAATACCTATGTTTGACAAAGAAATAATTTTTAATTTGAATTGATCTCAATAGAAGCAAATATAGGTGAAATCAGCGGTCTTATCGCGATCTCTTTCAGACAACCATTGGATGGACAAGGAAAAGTAACACATTAAATGCGTTAGTTTATAATAGACTATGGTGTGCATGAAATGTTCAAGTTGTATACGTATGTACAAGTTACATAATTTAATATACATTATTTTGCTGTTGTTGTTTGGATTTTTGGGGAGGCCTTAGTCCAGCCGTGGACGTCTTTCAGCAGATATGATGACGATGAGTCGTATTTTTGTTCTGATATTCAGAAGTTCCGTTATTCAAAATCTCAATTATGTTAATGGATGTTGTTAGATGTCACTGTAACAGTTCTTAAATATTTTTGTTGCATTTATGACACAACATTTATTGCACAACTGTACTTTGTAAAGCTGCGTGATCACAGCAAATCGTTTTATGCTAGTACTAATAGCATATAGCTTTAATCCGCGGAGTATATCGCGTGGTACAGTCGACGCTTCGTCTGTGGAAACAGCTTAACCTAGATAGCATCTTTATTACGTAGATCGTAAGACCTGTTTTTATAATGCAAGTTAATTTTGATGTGATGTTGATCGTACCACGAATGAATCTTCGAAACTACCTTAGTATAGGTACTGAAACTATTGTGGGGATTACACAAGGAAGTTATGTTACGTAATTTGGATAAAGACTTTCAAAGAATATTCTTTCAAATTGATACGGTACATCACAATAACTTTACCGAATCCAAGAAAGTGAGAAATTATTTTTTATAACTATTAAATACCATGATTCAAAAATTGTATGATTAATTCGATGTATTTAGGAAGTTTTTAACGAGAACCAATTATATTTTATATGTTTAATAAAAATTAAATATATGATATTGGAACGAAGTTCCTTATCGCGCGTTTTGAAAGGGGGCTAGACGGAAAAAATCTTACGAAAAGTTGTCACGACACTGTTTGCAGCTGTGCGGCGTGCGCATGTTTCTCTGTCTGTCTCTCTCTCTCTCTCTTATAGAAAGCAAGCCAGATATTTTCATTTCTATTTCGCATTGAACAGTGTGGTGTCCCGAGGTTTATGTTTGTTGAGTGTATACAGGTTTTTTGTACATAATAAATAATAAGAAATAACTTCGTTCCATCCGGGTGTCCCTTGACACCTCTCAAGTTTCTTTTTCCTGGTAATTGGGATTATTAAGGTATGTCGATAGGTTAAGTTGGAGACGGCTATGCTTGGAGTTTCCCTGCCAGTTCGAATCAGAAATGCTGAGATCCATAGGCGAACTACAGTAACCTACATGGCTCGAAGAATACCAAGCTGAAGCGGCAGTGAGCAGGGCACATAGCTCGTAAAACCGGCAGCCGCTAAGATAGAAAAGTTCTCTAGTGGCGGCCACGAAGCGGAAGACGCAGCGTGGCCCTTACAAGATGGACCGATGTGAATTGAGGAGATTTTTGGGTACCCTGGTGTCAGAGATGACCCTGCCGCCCATACAACCGGGACCAACAGCTCATTAGCTGGTTGTTGGGCTTTCCGTACTATCTAGATTACGTAAAATAAAGCGAAGTCCATATGCCCATAGATAATCGAGCGATTATCTATGGGCATATGGACTTCGCTTTATGTTACTTGATAGGTTCACATAGATACTTAACTTGCTTGTTACTTGATAGCTCTATAAAAGCTGAAGTAAAGTTCGTGCCATCCGTAATATCTGAGTGTTTTTCTCTTGAACTTTTTCTTCATCGTATGAACTGTAATTACCTTGGTGTCAGAGTTTTTTTTAAAGACAGCACGCGCACTAGGGAATCTAATCCCTATGTCGCGGGATACTTTACAAACATATAATAGACGGACACAAATTACATCCATACTCAGAACAACTATTTATGGGTTCCACAAATAGTTGTCCGACGCGAGACTCGAACCCGCGACACGAAGCGGCGAGGCGACAGTCTTAGCCGCTGCGCCACACGTGCACTCAAGTAGTTGCTCTGCAAGTAGTGCAGAGTGGTTCAAGGTATAATGACAATTACTGAAACCACCAACTTAAAGCGCCCTTCGAAGAATGCAGACGATAGGACTTAAACCACTTTAAAGATCACCTATCTATGAAGTGATCGCGTATCTAGGTGCTTTACCTCGTTAATACTAGATATAATAGACGGTCACCGTAGCCTAGTTGGTAGTGCTCCTGCCTTGGGTTCGAATCCCGGTAAGTGCAAATATTTGTGTGATGAGCACGAATATTTGTTTCTGAGTCGTGGATGTTTTCTATGTATTTAAGTATTTATCTATCTATATAAGTATGTATATCGTCGCCTGGTACCCATAGTACAAGCTTTGCTTAGTTTGGGGCTAGGATGATCTGTGTGACATTGTCATTGACATTGTCCCCAGATATTATTCTTATTATAATTCTTACGGGCAGTAAGTAAATAGTATTTATGATAAAGTATGCATTACTCAGTTCGTGACCAGTCCTTACTTTCGATACTTGTGCGAATGAGTATAAGTTTATGCAGGGCTTGAATGAAAGGGTGAAAGTATGAGCATCACTTACGCTGTAATGTTCCACGTTCGGGTTGTCCGAGGAGAATAGAGATCCCGGAGTAGAAGACATGGGGACGTCGTATCCGTTTATGGTACTATAAGTTACAATGTTAGTTAATCTTTGAGAGAGAAGTTTAAAGAGATTAACATTCTGACTGTGGCATGTCAGTATATATATGACAATCTAATTTATATGCATAAATATAAAGACTCCTTCTGTAAAAGCAGTGATACTCATAATATAAATACTAGATATAAGCATAACTTTGTGTTACATACCACCCGTCTCCACAAAGTAAGTAACTCTTTTATGGGTCAATGTATAAAATTCTATAACAAACTTCCCAATGATATCCGAGAAATGTCTATGAATAAGTTTAAAAGAATTATAAAAGCCAAATTGTGTAGCAGGGCTTTCTACAAAACTTCTGATTATTTAAGTGACAAAACAGCTTGGGATTGAGTCGCTCTAAATTAACACATTTAAATACAATGAAATTTTATGTAAGAAATAAATATTTTAAAAAAGGATTCCTACTGAGTTTTCTGGCAGTGTTTCTCAGTAGCTGCCACGTCATGCACTGCACGGTAGGGTAAAAAAAATTGACGATTCCACACAAATGTAATGTTTTAACGGAATAAATGACTTTTTAATTTCATTTCATTTCATAAAATAAAAATCAGTTAATTTATTTATTTGGGTAAAACCTATTTAAACAGCGAACAAAAGTTTTTACAGGCATATTCTATACATTGACTGGCGTGGTACACACGGCTGCACATCAAGCTATACAATTCCAGTATAAGGTATCTCACTTTGTATAGGATTTCCATACAATGACAGGTCAGCTTATATTGGAAATGTATAGCTTGATATTTAGCTGTATGTATTCTAGTGACCCTGAATGCTAAGCCAGGGGTCGTTGGTTCAATCTCCACCCAGCACAAATCTTTGTATGATGACCACTGTTATGTATTTAGATATAAAGAAGTATGTTTATCAGTTGTAGGTATAATAGTACAGGCTTTGTCTAGTTTGGGATTACATGGCATGTGTTAGTTAAACCAAGATATTAACATAAAAACTTGAGAGGTGTCAAGGGACACCCGGATGGAACGAAGTTCCTTTCGATTAATTAGTGAAGGAATTGTAATATATATTTTATTTTAAATTGTAATATTTTTTTATTATTAACAAAAAACGAAAATATCTGGCTTGCTTTCTATAAGAGAGAGACAGACAGAGAAACATGCGCACGCCGGCGCCGCACGGCTTACAATAGCTTACTATAGCAAAAAGTGTCGTTAAAACTTTTCGTCTTAATTTTTTCCGTTTAGCCCCCTTTCGCAACGCGCGATAAGGAACTTCGTTCCAAAAAAATGTTTACTTACTTATCGTATGGGCAGTGATTACCCTTGTGTCAGAGTTGTTCAAACCGCCCATTAGGCCTCCGACATGGCTTAACGACTGGTGCCTAATGGCTACAACCGGGACCGACAGCGTAACGTGCCCTCCGAAGCACGGAGACGCCCAGAAATTTAACCACTTTGGCGTTCACCCATCTATGGACTGACCACGAACCTCGTTGCTTAACCTCGCCGATCACTTATTGGTAAGAGAATCTAGCTATGAGCGCCTCGAAAGCAAAAAAAATAATAAGATTATGATGCCTCAGGGAAAGATGGGTTGTACAAATACAATTGTTTGTTTATGATAATTAAATAGTTAATTTATGTTGATATTGAGGCTACAACCGCCACAGTTGAGCAGCTGCTAATCAAACGATGGCAAGGAGGTCACCGAGTTGCTTTCTACAAACGCAGTGGTTCCGTTTGGCAACCATAGTAGTCGTTTAGCCTTCATTGTGTGGGTATCTAGACTTCTTACTTGTCTTCAATACATGTTTAGCTTTGCTTGACCACGATTTTTTTACTAGACTACTCCTGCACTAGGGAATTATATCCCTGTGTGGCGGAGTACTTTACAAACATATAATAGAACGACACAAAGTAAATCCAGACTCAGAACAACTATTTATGGGTCACACAAATAGATGCCCGGCGTACGATTTTATGCCAGATGTGTTTGCGCTTGACCACGTTCTTACCTGGTGGAAGATGTGGTCGAAGGTGGACCGATAGACGCACATCCAGAAAATAGTGTGTTCAGGGGCTCTACCGGCTAAGTCGCCGAACATCGTTTTCGTGAATGGCGTTCAAATAAATAAAGGTTAAAAATGACTTAATCAGCAGTGCGATTATACTGCGATATATCGACTTGTCTCGTGTCACGAGAGTTTCTAATAGCCAGGACTTGCTCTTTGTAGGTTGTGATCTCATTGTCCAAATCGTCTAGGACGTTGGGGACGAACCATATATTAAAAGATAAGTTTTGTCTATCGCGAACGTTAAAGGACATCGATAGAGCAATGCTGATTCGAATAAACCTATTAGAAACGGGAAAGCTCAGGGTTAACAACATACCCTTATAGACATGGGTTGTTTATTTTGTTATGGCTGACCAGTGGAACACAAGAAAGTGTTTCTGGTGTAACTTCACGGCGTTTAATTCGAGATATAATCGCAGACATGCAACTATCGAGATGCAATTGAATTAGAAATTGAAAGTCTTATGTTAGTAAACAATATGTGAGTTATTTACAGACGTATTCTAAATATGACTGCCTTATTGGTCTAGCGGTAGATCGTTCCATCGCAGATAATTTGGTGCTGGCTTCAAACCCTTGGTCGGGCCAAAAAGTGATTATGGAACTTTTCTGTGAAAGAAACTTCTCAGTATCAGACTAAAGTCTAGGAGTTGGCGGTAGTGCCCCCGTGCAGTCGCCTCGCCGCTTCGTGTCGCGGGTTCGAGTTTCGCGCTCCACAACTATTTGTGTGACCCATAAATAGTTGCTCTGTCTCTGGATGTAATTTGTGTCCGTATTTTCTATGTTTGTAAGGTACCCCGCGATACAGGGATTAGATTGCGGGCGTCGTTTTTTAAGAACATAAAATAACTTATTTATTTTAAAAGTCAGTGGTGTGCGCCTCGAATTTGAAGTTGAGACCACTGATTCCGCAGTCCAACGGTTCAACCACTAGGCTATCTCGTCTTGTTACAGTGTAACTCGGTAACTGTTTCACTGTAGTCTATGGTGTTCAACGACGGTATAGCGGCCTATAACGGCAGAACTAACGGACGGTGACTATGGATATACGTAGGTATAGTTATGTTTGTAATTGGCTTTAAATGTTTAATAGCTATTTCGTGAGTCATTCACGGCTTTTGAAGGATCCATGACGTCTTTACAATAAAATAAAAGAATTAAAAAATAAAAAAGGTTTTCATTCATGTCGACTTTAAAAAAGCGCGTGAAATAGTCAGAACATGTTTGTAGTAATATATAATTAATTTATAATTATTTCAAGGTACCTACATATAGATATTTAGGTACACGGATTGTAGGAAATAATTTACAATTAGATTTATTTTATAATACTCGTAGTAGGTTACTATATTTAGCTAACTTAAATTAAGTAAGTGTCAAGGATCATGTGTAGGTTTAAGTAATTATCGAAATTTTAAAGTTCGATAATTACTGAAAGTCGCTGGACGTGCAAGACGGGCGATTGTGAAAAATAAGGCCATTATTTTTACTACCTCGGAATAAACTTTGAAATGATTGGGAATTTACGATCATCATCATCATATCAGTCAAAAGACGCCCACTACTGGAAAAAGACCCCCAAAGATCTCCACAATCGCCCGTCTTGCGCGTCCAGCGACTTCCAGCGACCACAAGATCATCGGTCCATCTTGTAGGGGGCCTGCCCACGCTGCGTCTTCCGGTCCGTGGTCTGCCCACTGCCACTTCAGCTTGGCAATTCTTTTTGGGTGACCTTGAGCCGTCTGATAAGGCCCATAGTGAGCGACCACGGCTCTGTTCCGTAAGTCATCACTGGCAACACACACCGGTCGAAGACTTTCAACTTTCAAATTAACGATACAGATAGGAAATTAATTATGTTAGAAAAACATAGTGAGGAAATTTGCATGTCTTAGTGTTCTCCCGTAAATGGTCCTCATGACAGAAATCCTGCCAACCCACGCCATGGCAGCCTGGTGGACTATAGTCTATGCCCTCTCATTGTCTTGCAGTGGGTCAGTAAGGGCGGTTTTATAGTCCAGTGAAGCAGTCAAAACCTCCTAGCCTAACTGTAAATAAAGATAAAAAAATAAAAATAAGAGCGGTTTTGCACTACGTCCGATCCGAAACTTGAAAACACAGTCCGAAAAACATTAGGACTAATTACCATACAAATAGTTATATATATATTTCGGACGTTGTTTTCACAGATTCGGGTCGGTAGTAGTGCGCAAGCGCTCTAACGGACTGCATCATCCGTCATCCACTGTTATCAGTTACGTAAGGAATTGCGCATGAGTTTAGTTAGACTAATGTATAAACTTTAGTAGACAGTAGGTTCCGCTTGGCATCCGTTTTTAACCCTCGACGTAAAAAGAGGGGTGAGGATGTTGCAAGTTTGACGTCAATGCTGTCTAATTGTCTGTGTACGTGTTTGTCTGTCTGCGGCGTATCGTATCTTAGCTCTTAACCGGATGTACTGATTTAAAAGCGGTTTTTTTTATTTGAAAGCTAGTTTCAGTAATTATGTTTTTCTACGTTTTTGTTTTTAGATTTTTCAACTGGCTATGATTGCCTCTTATTTTTCAAATCAGTTGTTATATAAAGATGGGCTTATGTTCAGTTACACGTTGTTTTTTAACACAAATTTTTACATGTTTTTTTTTTCTTTTACAGGTAAGACATTGCAAGCGGCTTCAAAAATTCCCAAGTAAAATTGGGTAATAGGAGAGGACAATGATGATGAGTATGGAATGTATTCAAGGTGTAAAATAAGTGGACGCAACTTAATAGATATAAAAAAAATATTTCATAAAGATAAAAATAATAATCCTGCTAATATTAATGCGAAAGTTATTGAGAATGGATGTAGGGATGTCTCTTACTCTTTCACTTAAAAATTACGAAACAGATTTCGAAGAAACTTTTCAATTCAATTCATTTATTCACGCTAAATAGAGTTCAAATTTTAAATTAGGTAAATTACATACAATTCCATAATATAATTACTTTGTCTCCCTGCATTGCTTTGGTTCATCCAAAGGTTGTCTAGAAGAGCTTGCTATATTAGCGATAAGACCGCCGTTTGTAAGTCATAATATAAGCTAACTTATGTTTCAATGTATGTTTCGATTTGGTGCAATAAAGTACTATCTATCTATCTACATATGGTCCTTATAACAGTTTTTTCAATAGGGTAGTTCTTGGTGCAATATTTAAGACTAGTCATTCCCCACATCTAATATTTTGAGGGTATTCTTTATAGTAGAAGAAGAATAAGTAGACTTTATAGCATAACGAATATGAACAGAACTATATGCATAGAACAATATTTAGCAATTGGTGGCCTTATCACTAAAAGCAATCTCTTCCAAGCCACCTACTTGTATGGACCACAATTTATTATCAACTACCGTGCCCCGCGGTTTTACCCGCGTTAAACTTTATAAATTATAGCCTATGTGTTAATCCAGGTTGTCAGCTAACTCCATACCAAATTTGATTAAAATCGCTCCAGCCGTTTAGATGTGAAGAAGTTACAAACATACACAGTCACACACTTACAAACTTTCGCCTTTATAGTATTAGTGTAATTTGTAGCAAAAGGTGTACGAATTTATCTTTTTCTTTACGATACATAGTTTATTTTAGAAATCAAGAAAGAATGGAAGTAAGATTAATGCTGATTCTACCCATCAAATGTCCTTCAGTCCATAAACCGACAGAAAAACGATGAAAGGTAAACCCACTGGATATAAATCTCGTAACTCCGGGCTATTATGAATACAACAGTAAGCAAGTAACTTTCCCAATAAGAACATGTTAGAACATCTTTTGTTCGAGCTTACCGTGTCCAATGTGACCATTGACTGTCTTGTTCTACCTCAGTTTAAGTTCAAGGCCGTTCGGTGATACGGCGCTTCCTATATTTGGATTTCTTTTGTAAAGATCAGCGTAGTTAGCATGGCAATGACGACTCAACTACAGCATTGGACCAATGAAATCACAGAAAAACATGACTATGGGGACTAAATATAAATAAATGTAAATAATTATCACAGCGCCATCTAGTCCAAAGCAAGCAAACAAAGCTTTTTAGGTGAGTTCATTTATTTTATGCAGGCTGTGTCTGCATCTATAGTCTCTTCGCCATAAGACGAGTTCTCTGACAGTTCTTGTCTGACAATTGTAGTGACGTGACCTAACGAAATATAATCGATTATTTTATAATATTGATTCAGTTGGCAAAGAAAATGGAATCGGATTCGTGTCAATCTATGAGTAGTGTCAATCTCTATTGGCCGGCGTTCCGTTCAACGCATTAGACATTTTTAAGATTTATACTTTTTTATTTTATTTACTTGATTTATCAACAGTTAATTATAACCACAATAATTTACTTAGTAATTTACGAAAGGCAATATTTTTCTTATAATTTATTTTTAACTTCTTTGCTAGTTTATTTTTTATTCGTCTAAAGTAGTATGCGTGCCACGGAAAAAATGAACTGTCAGGGAACTATCTTATGGAGAAAAGACTACTAGTCGCTACTATAGTCTTTTCTTGTCTTTTCTTGCTTTATCTATAAATACTGTTTGTTTTATATTTTTTTTGTATGTTACATGTCTGTATCCAGTTTTGTAGACCAATAAACGAAAAAAAGTAGAAAATATCAAGTTTCTACTATACATACAAGAAGAGGTACAAATCTTAGTCATATAATCGTAAACGTCATATAGCTTAGGAGGCTTTAGACTGAAGCCTCTTAATATGAAAATTCAATAAAAAATATCCATCGCCATATAGGAGTAATAAAACCTTTAACAGTATTGTTTTGGGGGCAAAAATAAGTTAAAGCTACGCGGCATATAGGGGATTATATATAAGTAGTACTATTTTTAAGAATCGTTATGAATCTTGTGTACGGTCGACGACATTCTTGGTATATAGCGACAACATTATCGTGACATCAAGAATAGAAATAGTATTTGATACAAAACGCCTTTATACTTTTAAAAAAATCAGTTTTCATGATTTTACTGGACTAATAAATCCTAATAACTTCAGTTAAAATGTCCATATTTCTAGATGTACTGATAATATACCTGTATCGCAAAATAAATATTTTTTTTATTACCATTAAATAATTATAAGACTAATTCCTAAAATATACGGGTTTAATTAAGTTACATGTTGTATATATGTATATAGTATACCCTGATAATTCGCTCAACTATTATGCGTGAATAATGTGAATTGCCAACAAGTAATAATACACCCAATATTTGCTATCTCCCATTATTTTTGACGGAACTTATTTGATATTTGTCAGTATTCTTGAGGTAACCAGATTTTGTATTTAAAAAAAAAAACTGTGTAGCGCCGCGAATTACTTAGGTTGTTAAGATGCCCTTGACCTGAGCAACTGGTAGAATTTTCATTTATTTATAAAAGGATCATAAAACACTCGTAAAATTATAAGGACACGTACATACTTCAAAATTATATTGCTACAACACTTAAATGCAACCACAGCATTCGAATTTTGTGTTAATAAAGTTAATTACAATAAATTAATTATAAAATAAACCATTAACACGTCGAAACGAGATAAAACGTAACATTGAAAAGCAGAACAGAGACAACTATTAAAATTACAAAACATAACAATTTAATTGTAAAATTGATTTTCTTTTATGAATAGACTCTAAAAAAAATACACAAATTTTTATTCACATCATACAACGTCCGCCGGCTGATTGGCATATTTGTATATAAGTAAAAAAATGCCGATTAAATTTTGAGGTTTATGGACCATTTTATTGACAAGTTTTAGGTGAAGTCATCATCATCATATCGGCCTAAAGACGTCTAATGCTGGACTAAGTCCTCCCACAAAGATCATAATTGCCGGTCTTGGGCTTATCATTATCGGCTACACATCAGATGTGTAGCAGCGGCATATAAAAGAGTTGTATAACCTTATTAAATATCCTACACCTTTTGACCTATAGAATTAATAGGTAGCATACATCCGAAAAAAGACTGAAATATTTTTTCGATACAAAATCCTGTTCGAACAACTTCATGTAAATTTCTACCCCGCGGCCTTGATTCACAAATCGAAAGTAGTACTAACCGGACGCTGGGCACGTGTGACATGTTGACACTTAAAAACAAACCATAAAAGAACTATGTACGGTTCTATTTCCTGTAACAGATGGTGAGTGAAGTGACACTGCCATGTTCCGCCATGGTAATGATATCAATGGGTCAATTGGTTTACTTTTTTCTTTTACTTCAATAGAAGGGATTGAAACACAGAGACAAAGACTATATAAAGTCTTCAATAGAAGAAGGTTGTCAAGTCGACTGCATGTTTGTTTTTCCTTTTTTTTGTGAATGTACATATTACCCGATGTCTCCCTCTTTCGGATTCGATCAATAAAAGTACTATTATTGATCAAAGTTTTTTGGTGAAACGACCTTGTGACATGAATATAAAAATATATAGAAAAGCAGTTATACGTAAAAATATTTAAGATATTTTAGGTAAATAATAATATGTACAGTTTTGGCCAAGAGCCAGATAAAGGATCCGTGAAAGTTAACGAATTGACTTTTAGGTCAAAATTCCAAGCAACTGGTGTCGCCATCTCTTGATTTTCCTTGTTAACTGTTAAAGAAAGTAGCTACATTAACAAACCATAATTTATTTATTATAATCTGATCTAAAATTCAGACCCAATGTCGCATATTATGAATACAACTTATTTTTAAATGGTTAGAACTGGTTTTTAATGTCACATGTCAGAGGCCAAGCTGTTTTGCGTACCAAATGAAGTAAAATTTGAAGGTTAACAGAGAAATTTTTAGCCATTGTGTTAGTCGACGTTAGTGTGACTTTTCAACTTAATTTCTATGTAAATTTGATCGAAGATTATTGCGGAAAATAGATAGGTACAATTTATCGTCCATCACAGTATGGACTTAAAAGAATTTTCTTGGAATATAAGAAGGAGGCAAATTCGACTGAACGTAACTCTAATCGATAATTCTCATTTTATTCGATAGGGTATACTTTCGGGAAGCTTCCTATATCAATTTTATTTAAATAAAACGAAAAGTAGAACTGAATTGTTTTTATATCAGTCAGCTGACTAGTGAGAGTAAGTCTGGGAGGTCAGTTCGGGCATTCATATTAAAATATTACACAAGAATTATGCCAAGAATGAAGTAGAGGAAAACCCAATTACTCTGAATCATACAAGTTCCAATGTCACCAATATCCGTATTTTTATGAGTTTGATATGGTCTTCACTCAAATATTTTTCTTAAGAGGCTGATAACATCAGACCGATATAACCGATACCGACGGCTTAACGTGCCCTCCATAGCACGGAGACGCTCAGAATTTAAACCACATTGGTGGTCACCCATCTACGGACTGCCTCTTTGGTCACCTGCAGAAAACGAGGTCCTGGGTTGAAATCTCGGGTCGGGCCAAAAGTGATTTTGAGACTCTGTAAAAAGAAAAATTTCTCAGTATCAGGCCGAAGTCTGGGTGTAGGCGGTATTATACCCTCGTGCCTCGGAGAGCACGTAAACCGTCGGGCCTGTACTTGACTTCTTTCCAGTCGTGTCGCTAGGCGTAACATCGGATCATGAGAGTGATGGAATAGAAAGTGCCCCTGTGTTTGCGCTCACAATTGTGCACTATAATATGTCCCGCGCAGATGGCTAATCTCCATTGAGACTGGCTACCGCGGTCGAAATTCGGCTAGGACGACATTATTATTATAAAAAACATTGTATATGTAGTGTTTCAGTTATATGGTTTCCATAGTACAAGCTCTGCTTAGTTTGGGATCAGATGACCGTGTGTGAATAATGTCCCGTGATATTATTCTAATTATAATGAATTATAATGGAGTGCCAAACACTTACGGATCGGTAAGAGTATCTAGCTATTGAAGCTTTGTAGAACTCTCCTTAGAGACTTTAGATATCATAGCGTTTCTCAACCCATGTTTCACTGACGGAAAATTCACACCATTGGTGAAATCAGGCACCTGTTTGTTTGTTCCGTGTGCGGTCACTGACTTACCTGAGAAAGCGATAGTCCGCAAAAAGCGGTCAAGTACGGTCTTACGTAGTAGGGATCATTTCTCTTTTGTTACTTAAATCGTGACATCTCTGCTGTTATATAGATTTCCTCGGTGTACTTTAGAGATAATAATAAAACTTGAGAGGTGTCAAGGGACACCCGGATGGAACGAAGTTATTTCTTATTATTTGTTATGTAATAAAAACCTGTATACACTCAACAAAAATAATCGTCGCGACACCACACTGTTCAATGCGAAATAGAAATGAAAATATCTGGCTTGCTTTCTATAAGAGAGAGAGAGAGAGACAGACAGAGAAACATGCGCACGCCGCACAGCTACAAAAAGTGTCGTGACAACTTTTCGTAAGAATTTTTTCCGTCTAGCCCCCTTTCACAACGCGCGATAAGGAACTTCGTTCCAATAATAATATTCTGGGACATTATTTAGACAAGGCCATCTGATCCCAAACTAAGCAGAGCTTGTGCTATAGAAACCAGATAACTACCCACATATACCTACTACTTTTCTTTTGTATATACATACTTATATAGATAAATTACACCCAGACCAGGACAAACAGACATGTTCATGCACCCAAATATCTGTCCTGGGTGGGAATCGAACCCACGACCTCCCGCGTGAAAAGCAAGCATTTGCTAACCACGCCAATAGGCCCGTCAATGCCTCAACAACTCTGACACTAAGGTAACCACTGCCCTATACGATAAAGGAAAACGTTGAAATATATCTGCACTTACTATCTGTTGACGGGCCAGTTGGCCTGGTTGGTAAATGCTTGCCTTTCAGGTCGTTCCCACCCAGCACCTGTTGTATTTGTGTGCATGAACCTGTCTGTTAGTTCTGTGCATTGGTGTAATAATCTATATACATATGTGTTTACAGAAGACAAGTAGTGTAGTCGTTGGTCTAGCGGTAGCGTGTACAACCGCTGATAATGAGGTCCTGGGTTCAAATCCCGGGTCGGGCCAAAAAGCCATTTTGGGATTTATCCGTAAAAAAAAAATCTCAGTATTTGCCCGAAGTCTGGAAGTTGGCGGTATTACACCCCCGTGCCTCGGAGAGCACGTAAAGCCGTCGGTCCTGTACCTGAACTCTTTCCGGTCGTGTCGCTAGGCGTCCCATCGGATCATGAGAGTGATGGAATAGAAAGTGCCCCTATAATATGTCCTGCGCAATTGGCTAGTCTCCATTAAGACTGGCCGCCGTGGCCGAAATTCGGTCGGGAGGACATCATCAGTATATCAGTTATATGATTTGCATAGTACAGACTAGCACATCAAGCTACCCCAATCTGTCAAATTTCCCCAATTCAAAGTGAACCTTAGGCTTTTGTGATAAAGTAGAAAATGTATAAAAGAAATTTTACAGATTGGGGTAGATGGATGTGCTGGCGTCTGTACAAGCTCTGCTTAGTTGCGGATCAGATGACCGTGTGTGAATAATGTCCCTGGATATTTTTATAACTATACCAGTTTAAGTAGGTCAGTAGACCGTTTTAGAATGAGAATTTAATGCGAGAAACTTATTTGTGAGCTTATTCCGATCCGGATACGGATCTAAATGACACTGCGCAGTGTGACACTACATATTTTGTGTCTATCAGCTTGGTAACGAAGACGAATGACTCTCTGTAGCTTTCCTCCAATGAAATGATAGAAAAGACGCGTATCTATGTCTGTGATCATGGGGATTGGTTGAAAGCTTTAGAGAGTAATGAGTCTGTTGTTTTTGCTAACTTTTGCTAACAGGATGTGCCAATTTTTAACATACTCCCAGATGGACTTTTAGCACCTTATTCAACAGCGACATAATAATTTGTAATGTTTTAATATTTTTTTTGATTAATCATTATTCGACAATTAGATATTCGATTGATTGATTGAGTCGGATATGCTCGGAGTTTCTGTGTCAGATCTAATCAGATATGTCGTGATCCGGGAGCGATCCAAAGAAACAGATATAGCCTGAACAATTGCCAGGCTGAACTGATGGCCGTTGGGGAAGAAAGGTTCCAGAATGGCGACCACGAATCGGAAGATGCAACGGCGGATCCCCTACAAAGTGGACCAATGATCTTGGGGGGGGGGGGGGGGGGGTCGTTGGAAGACGCCGGATACAGCAGCGCAAGACCGGAAATTGTGGACCAGCAAATGCATGAAGGAAAATATCAATGATGCACCATGCAATTACATGAACTTAAACACTCTTCGTGTGTTAACGTAAAGTGACAGTTTCAGACAGCGTCCCTAAGATCCAACTTTCTTAAACATTTCCGAGAAAAAACGACCCTGAACCGACGTTCAATCCTCAAAGAAGTTGCTCTTAGGCGCGATACTGAGCTCCTAATCTTATTGGGTAGACGACTTGGACTGAAATCAATAAAATTTTTTCTTCTCGGAGTTGGAGTTTTTATGACTAAACTCAGGCTGTTATTTAATGTAACAAGTTAGACTGCTTAATATTAAGTACTTCGTAATTCAACATCCTTATTCTATAATATCCGTTTTGTTATATACCATTATGACGTGACCTCAAACATGCATAACAATGATAATTGTATTTCTCCAATCGTTACGATACGTGCGGTACTTGCATTACAAGAAGTCGCCATCTTGGTTTTACCATATCAGCCGAAAGAGGTCCGCTGCTGGACAAAGGCCTCCTTCAAGAGTGTACGACTAATCGCCGACAGAAATTACGCCGACAGACTGTACACCGACAAGACTTTACTGCGAATGTACTTTTCGCCGACAGAAAACATCACTCATACACAGAGAGAAACATTTACCAAGTGTATATATATAGGACCGATTCGGTTCTTCATTGTGTGTGGTCACAGTTCAAACCTAACCTAAACCAATAATTATGAATACTGTCGGCAAAGTGATCTGTCGACGAAAAGAACAGTCGAATTAAAGTCTTGTCGGTGTACAGTCTGTCCGTGTTTAGTCTTAGAGTGCCTTCAAGGATCTCCACAATGGCCGGATTAGTGCCGTCAGCATTCAGCGGCTTCCCGCGACCAAAATGCCGGTCCGCCTTGTAAGGGGCCTGCCCACGCTGCGTCTTCCGGTTGGTGGTCGCCACTCAATAACATTTTTGCTCCTGCGGCCGTCTACGAGCTATGTGCAACGCCCACTGCCACTTTAGTATGGCATTTCTGAGGGTTACTTTTTATCGGGGAGACTCCGAGTACAGCCCCCATCCATAGCAACCCATCACTGTCTCGTCCCCTCCTGAATACGTACAAGAGTGTTACCCAAACTACAGCAGGTTACCTCTTCCCAGGACCACTGGCACTCGGAGAGAACTCCACTCGTTCCCTCCTCCAAACGCCAGCGATCCTAGGGGCGGCGCCCAATCGGAGAGAAGCCAGCCGGGAGCCGCATACTCTCTCGGAGCAACCCATCCCTATTTTAAGGTGACTTCGTTATACCGTTGAACTTCGGAGAGCCGGATCCCACAATGCCACACCGTGGGACTAGTAAGAGCATACAGAGAGTGCACTTATGTCTTCACGTTATTTGTGCACTGTAATACCTGAGCAGTTAAGAATGGGCTATTTCAAATATACTATCTCACAAACACAGGCCCTAATTTGTTCATAATGGGGTTACGACGTAAGTTTGGCACGGAATACTGAGTGCCCTCTCTATAGCACTAAATTTATATTAATATTCATCAGTGATCATTTGAAAATTGGTCAGGTATGTAACAGTCCACCATTTTGGATTAATAAATCGATACTAATAAACAATAGAAAGTCTGTATGTCCGTCTGTAGACGAGTCAGCTCCAAAACTAGTTTAGCGACTACTAAAAAGGATTTAGAAAGTTGGTTTGACATCCGATAGTATATCTATTAGATTTTTATATGTTTTTAAAAATATTTCTAAGATTTATTTTTTATTCTAGACTTTTGTTTTAATTGTATGCTGACTCAGGAAAAAGGTCGCAATTTCCACACTTTGTTATGTTTTGCAAACAAGAGTATTTAATTCGTTTTAATATCAAATTTCTTAATTCTTAGCTAAGTGTGTAAGTTAAATCGGCTTCCATGAGCACATGTGACGTCATAAATGGTCCGGAATCGATTTTAAACGTCGAAGTCAATTTAAAGATTGATTAAATCATTTTTAACCTTTATTTATTTGAACACCGATCACTATCCCGATGTTCGGCGACGTAGCCGGAAGCCCCCCAGTACTCAGAGAGACGCTGCTGTCCGTTCTCGGATAGATATTTCCTCGAGATGACTTCTAGCCCACACGGGATGAAATTAGCTTAACGGCAGATATCTGACAAATCCATAGAAGTATAATAAGTAGCAAAACGTTACACTTTTATCAACAACCGGACGTGCTACAGTATGTAAGATTTTCACATACTTATAAGGCCGTGTAGGGCACTGAATGGCCTACTATTTACGATTCCTAGACGGTACGCAATCTAGGTTCCTAGGTTGACGTTTTTGTGGACACAAGTGAAGTGGATTGATTTAATTGACACGACAGGGTCATTCCGCAAACTCTATTCCGTGACGTATTTCTTTTCAGACACTGTTAATAAATCTAGGAACTAAGTAGGTATATTAGTTTAGTGAATAAATCAATTAAAAACACAGGGCAATAAATAACATATTTTTTTCATAAATAACATTAATTTCATGAGCATATGTGACGTCATTAAATCAAAATCCGGAAAATCAAATCAAAATCGAAATCCGGAATCGATTTTCAACGTTGAAGCCGATTGAGCGAACCATTTAGTCATTTTTAACCTTTCACGAGCCTATTATTGGCTTAGTTGGCAAATGCTTGTTTTTCACGCCAGAGGTCGAAGGTTCGATTCCCGCCCAGGACAGACATTTGTGTGCATGAATATGTCTGTTTGTCCTGAGTCTTATCTATATAAGTATGTATTTACAAAAAAAAGTAGTATATATAGTTTATCAGTTATCTGGTTTCCATAGTACAAGCTCTGCTTAGTTTGGGATCAGATCGCCGTGTAAATGATGTCCGAGGATATTATTATTGTCTATTTGAACGCCGATCACGATTACGATGACCGGTGACTTAGGCAGTAGCCCCACTGGGCCTCTCCCGGCTAAATCGCCGAACATCGATTTCTTAAATGGCGTTCAAATAAATAAAGGTTAAAAATGACTTAATCAATCGTTAAATCTGCTTCCATGAGCACATGTGACGTCATAAATGGTCCGGAATCGATTGTCAACGTTGAAGCCGATTTAACGATTGATTAAGTCATTTTTAACGTTTATTTATTTGAACGCCATTTAAGAAATCGATGTTCGGTGACTTAGCCGGTAGAGCCCCCGATTCATGATCAAGAATAACCTCTTCATATATCTGATAATTCCCACGGAATTTTAATTGCCCTAATGGCGAAATCATTAATAGGTTGCAAAGAATCTATTGCAGTGTACATACAAATATAGAATCGCGGAAATGATTCACAAATATGTCATCAATGTCGGTCAAATGTCAAGAAGACAGACAAATGTCAGTTTTGTTAAGTCACGCGAAAGTGTAGTCGTTTATCATTCGTCATCTTGATAATCTCCAATCAAAGGAATGCCTATTATCTTATATAGCCTGAAGCTACGAGTATTATGGAGTGCGGCAAAATTATCAAAGCTTTTGTTGCAAATGATTGGCAATGAATGTGGAAGATGGATATGCTGTTTCTATTGGGCTCGACTGTTTAGGTGATTTTTAATTTATTTTTGTTGGCGAATGAGAAAGCTTTAATTAAAACTAAGTAGGTACTCCGAGTAAAGTAGGTAGTCCCTGCCCTTTGACCACCACAACAGCTCGTGTAAGCCAGGATCAATAGAGACACACACACAAGGAAACGACACTGAGCGTTAAGGCTCAGGCATGTCCCGGGGAATGGCTTAGACTGTCTAAGGTCCCGCAACGAATATCATAAAAAAACTACAAGGAGTATATTTTTTTTTATTGAGACTTGTCACTCCTTCTTACCCACCACAACAACTCTTGTAGGCCAGGATCAACAGTGGCACACAATGAAATGACATTGAGCGGCGTCACTCAGGCATGTCCCAGGGAACCGCTTCGACAGCTAGGATACCGCAACAAATTACAATCTGAAAAAAAAAAACGAAAGGAAGGAGTTGTCAAAAAAGTTGTTTCACTCCCTTCAGAGCAAAGCTGGAGACTGAATGATATAACGAAAGGCCAGCTGCAAAAGCACCAAGAGTATAGTTTAGAGGTCCTATCAAATGAGCAATGTTATACTTGATTCCAATAGTAGGTATGGCAAAAGCGCTTAAACGCACAGAAGATATTCCTTGTTCCTAGAAGATCTGCGTAATAAACTTAGTAGATTGTCTTCAAGCTATTTAACATAATATCATGCTCGTTATGCCAGAGATCACACACCCAAATTATGTGGGGGGCGGTCTGTCAATATTAGCAATAATAGGTTGAACAAAGACCGATTGAAGGTGCTAATTTGGAACTAAACAATTTACTTTTAAGATTTCCGTCTCCATTAAGAAATTGTGCCCCACAATGGTCTATGATTAGCCAATTAGTTAGTTAATGGATTGATCGGTGCATTTGCTGTTTGTTGGACGCTTGATGCAGCGAATGCACTCGATTTAGTGCGGTTTTGGAATCTGCAGGCTTATGAGATGCGATTCTGATAACTACGAATAATTGTCAGGCCTGTTGACGTGGTTGGTAAATACTTGCCTTTCACGCCGCAGGTTGTAGGTTCGGTTCCCACTCACGACAGATATTTGTGTGCATGAACATGTCTGTTTGTATTTATAAAAGAAAAGTACTATATGTAGTATATCAGTTATCTGGTTTCAATAGTACAAGCTTTGCTTAGTTTATTATAATACCTCAGCGAATAGCGAATAATGTCTCAGCATATTATTATTATTATTTTCGTTTATTTCTTCTCCCTTTTTAGAGGGGTAAGTTTACATACCGACCCATAGCCAAGCACGCCAAGCTACGTAAAGAAACCTAATGTTGAGATTATTATTATTGTAAAAAGTAGCCAAGTAATAAAGCATTATCAAAGCTTAATTTTGAGGGTTCCGTAGCCAAATGGCAAAAACGGAACCCTTATAGATTCGTCATGTCTGTCTGTCTGTCTGTCTGTCTGTCCGTCCGTATGTCACAGCAACTTTTTTCCAAAACTATAAGAGCTGTGCTGCTGAACTGAACACAAAAATAGAAAAAGAACAATAATATTGGGGGGTCGCCATACATAGAACTGAAACTCATTTTTTTTTATATCGTACCCATACATATGCAGTGTCTATGGATAGGTCTTCAAAAATCATATTGAGGTTCCTAATATCATTTTTGGCTAAACCGAATAGTTTGCGCGAGAGACACTTCCAAAGTGGTAAAATAAGTGTCCGTCCCCTGTAACTTCTAAAATAAGAGAATGATATATGATGTACCATAGAAGTTACCATAGAAACTAACAACGAAAATTGGTTTGAACGAGATCTAGCAAGTAGTTTTTTTTTAATACGATAAAAACCTCAATTTGCTCGCATTTAATCAACTGAAATACTCGCTGCTACGGAACCCTTCATGTGCGAGTCCAACTCGCACTTGGCCGGTTTTAATATATTTCTTTGGCTAACTAACACACTTCCACCTGGTCCTAAAATAGACAGATCCTATACTATACTTATATATTTCTAAATACATATATATATATATTATAGATAAATTACACCGCATAGAATAAATAATCGTGCTCATCATTCAAAGATTTGTCCTGGGCCCCACCCCGGATCGAACCCCTTTGGCTAAACAGCCAGGCTCACTAACTAGTATACCAACATGCCATTCGTATTAAGCGAAGAGCATTTCCATAACTATGCATAAAGGAAAGTTTATATGTCTAACAAACTGATATTGCATTTCATAACGCACTGAGTAGTGTTTGCATATTTCATTGGAAGACATTACTACGTTGAAGTGTTAAATGCGCAATGAGCTGTCAACGAGGTCAGGGGTTCAAACCCCGGCTGTCAGCTAAATAAATATTTTAATAGCCTACGAGACGGTTTAGTAGTTGCAAATTCAATACCAAGTAATGAGGACCAATAAATGTGGACTTTTCTAAAAAAACTGTAGCATTAGGCTACAATAAACAACCTTTAGTTTTCTTTTTTTAACGTAGTGGAAACCTTTTATAAGTCCCCGTAGTTGGGGAGACTGCGGGGTATGTGGGGGTACCCTTGGGTTACCCACTAAAACTACCACGGTATACTAGCCTCTCAATGCTGTGGGTGTGAGTCTGTTGACTCCAGGAAATCGTCTCGAGTTCCTGGAGTCAACAGACTCCAGGAACTCGAGATGATTTCTCCATCCGGAACCACCATCATTTCACCTATGTGATGCACTCCTTGTGCGTAGGCAACTTGCAGCTTAATTAATTAGTTAAAAAAGAAATAAAATCTCCAAAAAGTTGTGCAAATCTATTTCACACCTTTTTTACAATTTTGGTACAATAAAACCCAACACATTTAGCCTATCCAATGCTCTTAATGTAGCAAAGCGTTTTTCTCATGTCTATTACCAGCCATCAAGGGAAGGCTATGTGATTGCAGCAATAATGTAAATACACTAGTATTTTTTAGGATTCCGTACCCAAAGGGTAAAACGGGGCCCTATTACTAAGGCTTCGCTGTCTGTCTGTCCGTCTGTCACCAGGCAGTATCTCATGAACCGTGATAGTTAGACAGATGAAATTTTCACAGATGATGTATTTCTGTTGTCGGTTTAACAACCAATACTAAAAAACAAACTAAAATAAATATTTAAAGAAAACATTCACGTTTGTTGTATGGGAGCCATACAACTAACGTGAATTTTTTGCTCTTTTTTATAGATAATGGTACGGAGCCCTTCGTGCGAGATGCCATCTCGCACTTGGCTGGTTGTTTTTAAATGGCTTGTAATACTTTACTGCTTTCAAGTGCTAAGTATATAATGTGCAATGAGCTCTAATGAGGTCCGATTGTTACGTTCTAATAGTTTATCTTTAATTATACCTCCTTGTCTAACTTTGACCAAAGCGGTCAGTCTTAATGGAGACTAGCCATCTGGGCGGAATATATTATAGTGCACAAGTGTGTGGGCAGACACAGGTGCATTTATATATATATATATATATATATATATATATATATATATATATATATATATATATATATATATATATATATATATATATATATATATATATATATACCTATATTATATAATTAGGTATGTAGTTACGTAAGTAACTTAGTATGTAGTATTAGTAAGCAGGTTTATGTATATATTTATTTACCACTGGTAGATTCTGTTTTGTTTTTATTTTTGTATTATTTTCATTACCTTAGTTCATAGTATAAATTGTTGTGCACTGTTTGTAACCCATTACATATAAGCTCTCACTCTAACAAAGGTTTGCTGGAAGAGAACTCATAGTTGAGTTAAGCTCGCCTGTGTACATGATATATCTAATCTTTTTTGTAAATATGTATTTCTGTGTGCAATAAAGTATAAATAAAATAAAGATAATGGGACCAAGCTCATAGTGTGGCCTCCAAGGTAGAACTCATAGAACGGGTATAAACCAATTAGAGCCTATTTTATTTTTTTTCTCAATCGATGATATTTCAAGCTAATTATTTTGCTGTTTGGCTGACGGCAACAAATATCACCATCCCATTTAATTCCATAGGTGGCGTAGAAGTCGACCCAATGGGAATATACAACATGTAACTTAATTAACGCACATCCTGAAACTAGTTTGTTCAGAATTGTTAACTGAATCGATTTATATCATTTTTAATATAGGTAATTTTTTATTCCGAAATAATTAAAGTTACGGAAATTATCATTATTTTAACCACGTACAGTCAAAACAAATTGAAATAGACCGTAAGTCCAAGTAATAAGACTTTTTAAATCGCAGTTTTATTTGTATTCATACAAATTACATTATTTAACACAAAATAAAGAAAAATTAACTTTATTCCAAGAAACCAATTTAGTAAATAACAATGCATATACATGTTAAATAAAAAATTTAGTGTATGTATTATGATTACAACATAATATTTTAATTGGGGTGTTTGAGGGTGTGCGTTAATTACGTTACATGTTGTATACCAGAGAACGGGCAGCGTTGCTCTGTGTACTATGACCCACATACGCGATCTCCAAGCCGTCTGTCAAGCGTGGTGATTATGGCATATCCCTCCCAATAACGGCCATAACTTCATTCTGGAAATCTGTTGAGGAGGTCATTGTCCAGCTGTGGACGTCATTCGGCTGTTATGATGATGTTTTCCTTTTTGGCAATAAAATAAATAAAATAAGAAAGGTTTTTATTCACGTAGACTTTAAAAAAACGCTTGTAAATAGTCAGAACATTTTTGTAGTAATATATAATTAATTTATAATTATTTCTAGGTACATATAGATATTTAGGTACACGGATTGTAGGAAATAATTTACAATAAGATTTATTTTATAACAGTAACGATATTTATCTAACTTAAATTAGGTTATTGTCAAGGATCATGTGTAGGTTTAATTATCAATTTTTTTAATTTTAGCTATATTTTTACTACATATTGTCGAATGGTTCTGTCTATATTAAGGTATACAATGTTATATACAATATTAGAACATTGAGTCAAAATACAAATTTTAATGCTAACAACTGAAGATCTTTTTTTTTTTTTAATAGGCATGGGGAAACTTTTACCCGTGCCATCCACAAATGGCGTCTACGGGTAACTATGACGGACTTGCACTCGCAGTATGATGGTCTTAGTACTCAGAGAGACGCTGCTGATCGTTTCGGTATGTCTTCTGTGCCCCCACTGGGAGAATCGCGGCAATTATATTCTGCGCCATCACACAAACAAAAGTGTTCATTAACCATATGTCTTATATTTAGTTACTAGGCCGATTGGCGTGGTTGGTAGATGCTTGATTTCGCCGGTCGTAGGTTCAATTCCCACCCAGGGCATATATTTGTGGGCATGAACATGTCTGTTTGTCCTGAGTCTGCGTGTAATTATCTTTATAAGTATGTATTTACAAAAGTAATATATGAAGTCTATCAGTTATCTGGTTTTCATAGCACAAGGTCTGCTTAGTTTGGGAACAGATGGCCGTGTGTGAACAATGTCCCAATATATTATATTAAATATTTCTTGTTTTGCTTTCAGGTAAGCTTCATCAACAACGTTTATGCTACGCGCTCCTCAAAGTAAGAAAACTAATTATACGTAGTTTAATCTACATACCCGTACAACGTAGGTTATTTGTATAACGGCGGTTCTTGTGTGGAACACTTTTGTCTTTGTAAACTTCGTCGATACATAGTGATGTCTTGGCGATATCGATAAAGTTATTGATTAGTTTTAATATTCAGCTGAACTCGATATTTTAAAACCTTAATTGATACAATAAAAGTTACTTGATTTTATTCAGAAATTCTATTTTTAACTGATGTTTTGAATGCTTATAAAAAGGGTACATAATAGTTAGATACTGTTTCAAAAATATAAAATCGTCTTCAATTTTAGTTCTTATTTTTATTTTTTATTACTATTGGAGGTATAAAACACGTAAAACAATACAAAAGTAGACCAAAAACCACTAAGGTTTATCCGGAATACTAGGTACGAGTTCTATTAAAAACTAGCAAATTAAATATTATAATGTAAAGTAAATAATAACTACCAACCGTATTTTAACAGTGACATATTAATATTATGAAATTTTTTGCAATCTACCCGATTAAGAAAATCCTATTCATTTATTTATACGAACACTTACTTACTTACTTATTTATCTAGACAACCACTTAGAATAAAATTTATATGGGACTATTCTTAAAGCTTAGCTTACAATACAAGAGATATCGCGCAAAATACACACAAAAATATATACAGTCGACTTAATATACATTTGAAGTCGGTAAAATTTGCATAACGTTTATTATTTACTAATTGCTGACAATTATTAATTTATATATAAAATACAATTGACTAAGTTTGAATCACAGCGTGAAATACGAACATTTTGTTAATTTTCCTTACTTAAGTATTCTGTAACCCATTTACGACTTTTTGCATGCCTGCAAAGTTGTATAAATATATCTAGATATATATTTTATACAAATTTGAAGGCATGCAAGAAGCCGAATAAGGAATTATAAAATATATAGCCGTTTATAAAATAGGTTGCATATACCTTATAATAATGTAATTTATTCCCAACAAATATTGTAAACATGTACTTAAAATTATCAGTTCATATTAAATAAAATTGGTAAGTACTCAATATAGGCACTAGATGGCATTAAACTAAATGTTTGAAGTCGTGTTCGATAAAACAAGTCATTCAAAATACTTAAATAAGACTATGAATGGAAAATTTAACAGTAAAAATACAGGTCAACTGCTTATAACCTTATCTGATAACGCCAACACATTTTTTCACGATTCTATTTTCTCATACAATGATATAAAAAGTGTGACCAATGTCGTATGGTCCTTGTAATATTTTTATACAAAACGAACTTTCGATATTTTTTGTTGCCGCTCTGTAACAATAAAGTTCATTTTGCAATAGTAATAGTTATTTTGATTGCCCTAAAATTTTATTTGATTTTGAACATGAGAAGAATCATTATTTAAATTTAAGCAAATCGTTCAACGAACGATGATGTCATTTTTGTACGATACTAAACTTAAACAGGCGGTGTAGCAACTCAAGTTGAACCTTATACGTTTGGAATAAGGTTTAAACAATGAAAAATAATTTAGCACTGCCTGGTCAGGGGTTAATCTTTAATAAAATAGCTCGAGGTGCTCATCTACAGATCCGAGAACTATTTATGGGGTAATGCAACTTGCCGTGCATCTATACATGGGTAAAGATCATTAATCGCAAAAGAGGTTTTATTTTTGAGCTTCGTGCTGGTCACAAGTCGATAAAGCATGTCAGACTGGGTAGCAATACTCAGTTAAACTATAGGTATAGGTTACAAGGAAGAGATTACTTTACAAATGACTCTCTACTTATTTATGAAATCATAAGGGCAATGGTTAACATAGTGTCAGAGTTGTTTAAGCCGCCCAGTTGGCCGCGGACTTGGCTCAACGACTGTTGATTAATGACCACAACCGGGACCGATATCTTAACATGCGCTCCGAAGCACGGAGACGCTCAAATATTAAACCACTTTGGCGGTCACTAATGTTAATACTGACTACAGCTCTATTCGCTCAACCTCGTTGATTACGGACTATCTACATATATGAGCGTATATTCTGAAGTCCAGGAAATCTCATAATTTCTTGGGTGACTCCTGGATCTATTTCAGATCGTACATTTACTTTGCCCAATGATACGCGTACGCTTGCTAGTGTTTTTATAGCTGTAGCTGCTACCTCTACCTGAGGGAGGGAGGGGCGAGATCACATGGTTAACGATTATTCACTAAATATTAGTAAAACAACAGGAAGAAGTCTCAATTATCCAAAATAAGTCCCGTTATTTCAGATATTGTGATTTTTATACTGTTACTGCCTTCTAAATTAACATTGAAAAGTAACCTGTTCACTAAATATGACCTTCTTTCAATCATAAACTTACAATTAATGAGTGCAGTCAATATCACAGTAATTTCCTGTGGCACCAATACTCTCAGTTTCCCATCGTAAAAATTTACTCTACATTACGTTCCGGTTGTAATAATTAGACAGTAGTCGATAAACTGAGGATAAAAAGCTTCTTTTATATTTTTGTAACCAAGTTGGTAAATGGTGAACTGATAAGAACCCCTTCGCTATCAGATGGGCCGTAAGTGTATGTCATTTGCTAACTCCTCCCCTCTTTTTGATGAGCTTTTTAGACTTACTACACGCGCTTGAAGACAACGTAATAATATTGCTTACATTATACAAGTTCACCTTATTAGCGGAATGACATCCACTGCTGGAAAATGACCTCACTGTACACTACAATTGTAAAATCAATGTTTCGTTTTATTATAATTTGAATAGTTGAGAAACGTAAAAAATATATCTTTCCTTCTTTGTATATTTCAAGAAGGTCCACTTGAAGACCATAATTATCAGATAGCATTTCTAAATTATATGACAAACATTATTGCATCCTTTTTATATAATACACATTTGGATGGTAGTTACTTTACGCAATAACGGCTGAATGAATTTAAACGACATTTGGAAAAGTTATATTGTACCCTAAATACCAATAAATTGCTAAATTGCGGAGAACATCATAAATGTTTATCGATATCGACAAATAAGCATTTCCATCTCTGATCGTAGAACAATAGAAGCTCACGGGCGCCGTACCGTGATGCGCCGGCGCATCCAAACTTGATACTAATGCTCTTGATACGCGACAGTGACCATGATTATATTAATATCGAGACATTTCAACACCTTGATCTTTTGTAATATATGTATTGTTGCGACAACTTAGTAGGAAATATTTGAATATGCATATAATTTGCAGGCGTCGTGTTTTGTAACTTATAGGCCATTGCTTTACAAAATTGTAAAATGTCGCGTTTCTTACAAAATCTGTCACAGATGACATTTTAAACATGTCAATTTTGTCCAAGTTTACAAACATCTTGATGCAAGAAGCATCAAGACGATTATAAATATATGAGTAGTTTCTTGTTATTTATCGAGATATTAAATCAATCTTACGTGATGCAAGTTCATCTATCTAAATATTTAGCTTATATTTACAAACGTCTATTATTAATTATGCCATCAGTGCCGACTTTAATCTTATCTTACGTCCGGCAAAAAATGAACAATGTTCTCTGACGGTGTGTTAGTTAATAAAAGTAATCGAAAATATTTGTATGTTTATATCCATGAATATAAACCTACATACAAACATGCATAAACTCGTGGGATTTATGAGATCTCTAACCGGATCCCTCCTAGATTCCATAATATCATAAATCTATTATTAAAATTTATGAGTTAAGCTCCTAAATTTATATATTGAATGTGCATAATTAAGAACATTGAAAATGAGATTGAGTTGGCGTTGGTTAAACGTGGTTTAATATTTATAGGGCATAATGTAGGCGGGGCGAGTAGACATCAATTCATTTATATGGATTCGCGGAAGTAAATGATTTTATTTGTCGTTTGATCTCTTTCTTCTACAGTTCGTAAAAAAAGGACAGGGCATACCTAGAACGGTAGGAAATTAATAAAATTGGCTGCTTGAACCTGTTAACTTATTACCATATAAAATTTCCACCCAGGACAGATATTTTTGTGCATGAGTCTGGGTGTAATTATCTATATAAGTATGTATTTAAAAAAGAAAATAAGTATATGTAGTATATCAGTTATCTGGTTTCCATAGTACAAGCTCTGCTTTGTTTGGGATCAGATGACCGTGTGTGAATAACGTCCTAGGATATTATTATGATATAATTAATACATAATATGTATAATTAGCACCTAAATAATAATAATATCTAGGGACAATGTCACACATATCTTCCTAGCCCCAAACTAAGCAAAGCTTGTACTATGGGTACCAGGCGACGATATACATACTTATATAGACAGATAAATACTTAAATATATAGAAAACATCCATGACTCAGAAACAAATATTCGTGCTCATCACACAAATATTTGCACTTACCGGGATTCGAACCCAGCTTCGTAGGCAGGAGCACTACCAACTAAGCTACGGTGACCGTCTAAATCTAGTACCTTTTAAGAATAAATAAAATAAAAAATCTTTTTATTCACGTAAACTTTAAAAAAGCGCTTGTAAATAGTCAGAACGTGTTTGTAGTAATATAGTTAAGTTTACATAATTATTTGTATCTCGAATATTGTTGGTGAACCGGCAATTGCCCCCATCTCTGAAACTCATTTCTCTATTCACTACCTAGGTTGCCTGGAAATCTTTATCTATATCGTCAATAAATTTAATTGGTAGTAATGAAAATTTCATACAAATGTTTTATTTAATAAAAAAATATAATTTTTAGTATTTTTGCATTGTATATTTTTTAAAGAAAAACAAAGATATTAAAATTAGTTTCGGCTGTGATGGTGAATATCAAGCCTATCAATAAACTGAAAATTTTCGGGACGAACTTAACTGTCTATTGAAAATCACCTGTCTCGTCGCGCCAGCGCCAGCTGCGTTGTTGGGACTGCCCCGCCAACTTTCATAACGATGTCACTCTACTGTATTTTACTGTGCCATTCTCATGACCCAATGATCTCGTCATAAAAACTGTGACAAGTGGTGCTACTCGTACTTACTATGAGCTTACGGTGTGTTGAATTCTTTAGAATATCCGTATTAATTAGAATTTATGAATGAACATCATTGTACTGGGTACATACAAATGGGCGAAGCTTCTCAGGATTTTATTTTATTTAGTTATTTAAGTACATGCGTATGAGGGAAGTCGGCAGTTTGTGTGAAATTTAAAGGTCTTATTGTGTCCTTTGTGTGGTGACGGCGAAGAATATCATCACCCCATCTTAACCCGTGGGGTCCGTAGAAATTGGCCCGAGAGAATACCTACCAGTGAATGGGCCGCAGTGTTCTTCTGTGAACTATGACCATGAAACTGCGATCGCCAACCCGTCTGCCAAGCGTGGCAATTATGGCATATCCCCCCAATTTTTCGGGAGGCTTTTGTCTAGCAGTGGACGTAATTTGGCTGACATGATGTTGAAGTGTTGAGTGATGATGAGTGCTTTGTATTGCCAACGCGCTTCATAAAACTTGCCGGTGGAATGTGCGGGCGCGAACACACCGCCCTGCAAGGCCCCCAGGGGCTCTACCGGCTATGTCGCCGAAAATCGTTTTCGTGAATGGCGTTCAAATAAATAAAGGTTAAAAATGACCTAATCAATCGTTAAATCGGGTTCAACGTTGATAATCGATTCCGGACCATTTATGACGTCACATGTGCTCATTATCGATTGATTAAGTAATTTTTAACCTTTATTTATTTGAACGCCATTCACGAAAACGATGTTTGGTGACTTAGTCGGTAGAGCCCCAGTTTGCACTTGTATCAATGAAGGTACCCCCTCCGATTTTCAATTGGGTAAGTGGAAAGCGTTTTTATGTATTAACATAGAGCGATATTTGCACAAAACGTCCATATTGACCCTCTTATTCATTTCAATAACCGCAACCGCCCTTCGTAGTGATTCATAACCAAAAGAGGACGCCCTCTGGCGCAGGTTTTATTTGCTAGACGGCATGAGTCCCCGCATTCCGGTCACGCAGTGAAAGCTTTTCAGGTTAGCCTAGAATATTTTTTAAATAACTTTTACAGATACCTCAAAAATCATGTTAATAATAATATGGAGTTATTCCTAAATCCCTGAAAATCAACCTTTCAAGTTTAGGGCTTGATATCTGGCTGGAGAGTTACATGCAGAAGGCGGTTTTGTTCGCGAATGCCAGGATTGTGCGGAAATTTCTCTCCATGTAGCCCATATATTTTATAAGTTGTATTCATATTAAATACCCTTATATATTGTAAATAATAGTTGTAATAAACATGTGATAATATCAATAAGTTGCCATTTCATCGATCGCAATAATGTTAACAAATTTGAAAGCGATCTCTTACGTCATCACATGAATTAAATGTCATTGCCTATTCTAGCGACCGATTGCCATTTAACTAGGCTTACTTATTGGTACATCCTTATCCTCATTAGTAGCACTTTAAACTTAGGCAATGACCTGCGAAGATACAGATATACTATTATTGGTAAACTGTAAAATTTATTAGTAATTTGCTAACTAAGGTAGTAAAATTACTTCACCTAAAGATACTTTATTTTATTATTATTTAAATAGCTAAATCACTTATTGTGTTCAAGAATATTATAATCACAGTTGATTAGAATTATTATACAAAGTATATAATAATTGCAATTTTCATTCATTTAGTATTATAGACAGTGGATATCTTAATAGGCAGTAGATATGTTTTTATTCAAACGTATCTATTGCCCACTAGATGTTCAACCAGCCCAACTGACGTCTTAATTACAGCGTAGTTAGCATGACATCAAAGACACAAATTAATAACTAATAATAATAATAGTAACTAATGATAGTAACCGACATAGCCGTAAGAATTGCCAAGCTGAAGTGGCAGTGGGCAGGGTACATAGCTCGTAGAGCCGACGGCCGCTGGGGCAGAAAGGTTCTCGAGTGGCGACCATGAATCGGAAGACGCAGCGAGGGCAGGCTCCCTACAAGATGGACCGATGATCTTGTGCGGGTCGCTAGAAATCGCTGGATGCGGATAGCGCAAGACCGGCAATTGTGGAGATCTTTGGGGAGGACTTTGTCCAGCAGTGGACGTCTTTCGTCTGATATGATGATGATGATGAATAATAATACATATCTTGGGATAACTAACACACTGCCATCAGAAAGCAAACTAGGCAGAACCTCTATTAAGGCAACCAGACAACTGATAAACATACTTGTATATTTCTAAATACATACATAGATATTACAAATAAATTACACCCCGAAAGAATAATTAATCGTGCTCATCGCACTAAGATTTCTTGGGTGGGAGTCGAACCCATGACCTCTGGTTTAGCAGTTGGGTTCAGTAAACACTACGCTAACAAGGAATATTGTTCAGATATATAGTTATAAAAAGTATTGTAAGAATCCGGGAACACCGGAAAGAAAGTTTTAAAATAAAATTAATAAAAAAGGTTCTTACTCACGTAGGCTTTAAAAAGCGCTTATAAATAGTCAGAATATACTTGTAGTAATGTAGTTAGTTATACATAACTATTTCTAGGTACATAATTTAGATATTTAGGTACACGGATTTTTCTTTTGGGTTTAACCTCATTCCTTCTTACTTTCAAAGATTCAAAGATTTTATTGCGGACTAAGTGTTACAGAGGGTCTTAAAATTACGGTCAAACTTATAACTTAGTCGCCTTATCAGGCATAGCAACAAGACATTCTTAATTACATTTGTGTACTTATATTATAATTCCTTATATTATGATTTCCCTGCTACATCGTAAAATTAGAGGCGTATCATTTGACGACTTTTATGACGAATAAAATGACATTCATTATACACCGCTTAAATATTATTTGGAAGACTTCTAGCCTACTTACTCATATATCTCTCCACAGCGTTCCACCAATGAAATCACACAAAAGCACACAAATATATGACTGCAAGCTATAAGGCGATTGGTCGAATGCAATTGGTTGAAAGGGGAAATAGCTAAAGATTTTTTTTTTTATATAATTGCAAAGTAAACAAGCAAGTGGTTCACCTGATGATAAGTAATCACCGCTACCCATGGACATTCGCAATTTTAAGAAAAGGAATTAACTCGCTTCTTGAAGGTTGCCATGTCATACCGGAGCAGAAATACCTCCGCAGTTAATTGACCCCACAGAGTGCTAGAGCGCGGTAAAAAGATTCTTGTGAAACACACGATTTTCAGAATAGTGAGAGGAACTGACCATAAACACTTCAAAGTGTTAAGTAAGAGAACAGCAATTAATATTAGCAATATTTACCTATCTGCATAATTCTAGTAACTTCCACATTCCTTCATTCTTATTGCACATTGCCAGTTGCAAATGTGAATATTGCAGTTGATTGCACAATAACACTGAGCTTACGTAACTGCTGGGACAGACCAACTAACTGTATTTTAGTTTTGCAGAAATTTGAATGATCAAGAGGGGATCTATCCGAAAATCTATCCTGTTTATGAATGGGTGATCACAAATGTGGTTTAATTTTGTGAGAGTCTAGAAGGGCAGGAAGACAAATGCCTCATCACGGGTGATCTTATCAAATATATTGTAATCAAGCGGCTCATTTGCCCTCCTGAATGGGTTATCGACTTTATCTATTGATTACTACAGCGAGGATCGACAGCTAAAAGTAAACAGACATCATGAAGCTTGCGGTCAGTTGAAATCATTAGAATATTGATAAAAATTAGATTGTAATTTCACTAATTAATTACCTACTTGCGAAGACCTGTCATAATGAAATGGATCATTAGTTTATTAATTAATTACCTATACAATAATAGTAATTATAATAATCAACAAAAATATATTGACAGGTCTTCGCGAGAGTAATTAATGTGCGAAATTATAATACTAAATTCTAATAAATATGGATATTTTAACGAATTCAACACACTGTTAAGCTTCATGTTGTCTCTTTACTTCAAGCTGTAGGAGTCAAATGACGAAAGTCGATAAGCTAGATATCCACTTCCCAAAACGGTGGAGGGCCTCCCCAGGTTGGTATTGCGGGGAGCGCAAGACTGGCTATTGTAGAGATCTTTAGGCTACGCCTTTGTACAACAATGGGCTCTTTCGGCTCATTATATCGGCCGAAAAACGTTGGAAAAAGGCTTCCCGCAAGGATTTCCACAATAGCCGCTCCTGCGCTGCTCGCATCCAGGGCCTGCCCAGGCTGCGCCCTCCGGTTTGTGGTTGCCACCCGAGAACCCCTAACGGCCCCCAGCGGCCGTTGGTTCTACGAGCTATGTGCCCCGCTTGTGCGTACTTTAGTTTGGCAATTCTTTGGGCTATGTCGGCTACTTTGGTTCGCCTGCCTTCTTTCGGCTGACATGATGATAACGAATTCCCTAAGGTGAACTGTAAATTTTCTGTCATTCAGGTCAGTCATGACATACAAAAGTCCAGTTAGCCACAAGTATGGACCGCGTGGGCACAAGGACAGTCCCAACTGTTAGTCGATCCACTTACCAATATGATATTGTTGTTATGGACATTATTACGGAAACTAGTTACGACATTTTGGTGTTGATGACTAAGTCGTTTTGAAATGTATGCTGTTTTATTGGGCTGAAATAGGTCATGCCTACAGCAAGGTAAACTTGCCTTGGTAGCCTAGAACCACAGAGCATGGGGTTCTAGGCCAAAAAGTGTTGTTAATACAATCATTAGCAGTCTGGAAGTCTGCAGTTCATCATTGAAAAGCTGAAAGAAGTCCCCTGCTGGACCAGCTTCCCCCAAGAGTCATCTTGGGGGGATATGTCATAAGCACCACGCATAGCCTGGCCAATCCGTCTGGAAATCCCAGTAAGATGGTCATAGTACTCAGACTCTGGTAGATATTCCCTCGGGACGAATTCTACGCCTCTCACGGGATGAGATAGGGTGAGGATATTCTGATATTCACCGCCGTCACCACATAAACGTCAACGGTTCTATCTCCGTAACTTTGAAACCACTTAAAGCTGTCGGTCTGTATCCTTTCGTTGGAAGATAGCCAAAATCTTTGAGGAGGAATATCGCCATACTAGGTAGACAGGTGGTTGATTTCAGAAAGGCGCTGCTGTTGGCTTTTAGGTAGATATTCCCTCGTGACATCTACTCCCACCACATGAGAGGATGATATTCGACTAGTTTTGCTGGATTTGCTTACGTACAAACACAAACGACGTCAGAGCATTCGAATTATAGGTAATAACCCAAAATTTTACTACACAGTCAAGTATAAGAGCCTTGAAGAATTTTCTTGAAGGTTGCGCAAGAGTAAACATTAACTGTATTTACTTATATGCTATAGTGGTCCAAGGTTCAATGGTATGCTGTTATTATCACTCAATATGTAATTTTAGTTTATTACGAAACTCACAATACGCGATATAATTTGAGTTACACTCGAGCGCTCGATGTGTCAATCTCCCCTGAGAATGTTCCGTGGATGACATAAACACGTGTTGGGTATCACTTAGGTATATGTAACTGGCTTATGTATATTATCCTTCTTGTTTGTGTATTTTTTATGTATTAGTAAGCGAAAACGATTGAATTAAAACATTTTTTTTAACTTCTAATGGCTAGGTTTTAAGAAACACAGTTCTTAGTCGATAGCATTGACGATCGACGGTATAATTTCATTCCTTAACACAAAGTGTATATAGTCGTTACAAAGAAACTAAGTTTAATTTTAACTAACTTAAACTTAGCTAAGGTTCTAGTCACCACGATTTATATGAATTGACTTTAGTAGTCCTACTAACATTATAAATGCGAAAGTTTCTGAGTATTGAGGTATAACAGATTTTGACGAAACTTTGTAGTGGCTTAATATATCCGAATAATACACTATTTATTAAGTGTAAGGCGGGTAAAATCGCGGGGCACCGATAGTTTATATTATTATAAGATTTCTAAAAATATGCTGTCATTTTCTTTTGATCTTTTACAAAAAGAGATGTAGGCTAGACATTAAAACTAAGTCCAATAAAGTACAAAATTGTCACAAACAACATAATTTTACTTATGAACCAAAACCAATTTTAATTACTTTAAATATTACCACATATATTATAATAGTACTTCAGTATTACAATAAACAATCGCAAACATACTTAATATTTTCAAAACTTAATAAAAACAAAAAAGCACATTCCTAAATGAAGTAGTATATAGTCTAGTATATTTTTTTTTATTTGGTGGCATTTATTGATAAAGTCACAACCCTATCAATCTGTTTTACGTCAGTTTATGAAGAGTATTTGTAAAAATACTAAATTCTGATACTTCATAAACTAATGCCCTTTTAATTTGATCTACAATAGAAAATATGTCTAATTAATTGAAGTTTTTCGTGAATAAAAACAATTCAGTTACGTTGAGCACTTTAAGTATTAGCACAGTATTACCACATATATTATGATGGTACTCTGGTATTACATTAAACAATCACGATCATTCTTAATACTTTCAAAACTTAATACAAAAACAAAAACCTAAGTGAAGTGTCTAACTAACGAAATTAATTCTTTTATTAAGTCGTACTGATTGATATAGTGTTGGTGGGTAGACATAATTTATGCAACCAGTCCAATCAACTATTACCCACCTTGAACCTGTTTTTAAATTGGTAGCCATTAAAATAATGCATTATTAATTTCGCTTAACAAAACTTTGCGTAATTGCATAATGGTATCGGAAATATTGCCTTATAAATTTTGTTTATCAATGTTTCATAACATATATTTAAATATATAATATATTTATATAAGGCCTATGGCCTATGCAAGATCGAATTCCGAGATCCGCAGGCGAACCAAAGTAATCGACATAGCCCGAGTTTGCCAAGCTGAAGTGGCAGTGGGAAGGGCACATAGCTGGTAGCGCCAACGGTCGCTGAGGCAGAAAGGTTGTCAAGTGGCGATCACGAAGACGCAGCGTGGACAGGCCCCCTACAAGATGGACCGATGATTGTGAAGGTCGCTGGAAGTTGCTGGATGCGGATAGTGCAAGACCGGCAATTGTGGAAAACTTTGAGGGAGGCCTTTGTCCTGCAGTAGGCGTCTGGCTGATATGATGATGATGTTGATGGCCTATGGTCTGTCATTCCTCTAATTGTGGTAGGAGGTCCTTGCCCTGCAGTGGGATAGGAATAAGCTGTATCATCACTGTATACCTTTAGGTAGTCAATTCTGTCTCAACATGGGTTGTCTGGAAGAGACCGTGTTTTGATAAGGCTACACATTTTTTGTTTAAAAGATATTAATACCCGCTTAGGGAAAATTGATCCCTGTGTCGCGGGGTACCTTACAGATATAGAATTGACGGACACAGAGTACATCCTAACTCAGGACAACTATTTATGGGTCACACAAAAAAAGTTATCCTGCGACGGAATCGAACATGACTGGCTGAGCCACATGTGCAGACAATTTATATTTCATGTCTGTTGATAGTAATCATTTGTTTATCTATTTATTTTTATTTGGAAATAACCATTACAAACCCAAACCTAGCCTGTGCAATTCAAACAAACTCCTCCTACTCTGTGCCAAGGTAACGCCATAATGACGTTTCTCTCGCTTTGTCGTTGACATTCCTTATTGGCGCACCAAGCGTTTTGTTACGCACGGCCTGGAACGCTTTTCCATAAATATGCAATACATAGATCTTTTAGTGGCACGTTTGAACAAAAAAACTAGATGCATGACCTTCTAAAGGCCCCTATCCTGTTTGCAAAAGTATCCATTACTCTACTATTTTTGGCATAAGTCATTCATTCATGACTTATGACAAAAACATAAGAATAGCCGATCTATAAATCATATAAACCGTATGCTACATCTATGATTCAATTGCAGATTACAACCATTAATTTCAACACTTAAAAGGTACATAATACCTACTACATGAATACAATGTGTAACAAAAATCGTTATAAGAGCTATAAGAAGTCCACTGCTGGACAAAAGCCTCCCCCAATAATCATCTTGGGGGAACATGCCATAATCGCCGCGCTCGGCAGACGGGTTGGTGATCGCAGTAAATCTGGTAGATTTTCCCTCAGTTCTACTTTTACGCCCCCCCACGGGATGAAATGGAGTTATGATATTCTATGCCGTCACCACACAGCAAACCAGCCCGTCATAAATTGGTTTAACTCGATCAATAATTACTAGTAATATAATAATCCAAATGTACCTATGAAATCATTTTACAAGCTATTAATTACATTTATGTAATTGTATTATTGCATTAATAGCGTGCAATTAGTTATGTCACTAAGAAATATACAGGGTGCCCGAGGAGTTGACGTTCAAAAGCCAAATTTAGATACTTTATGATGAGGAGTATTTTTATTTATTTATTTATTTATCAAACAACAATAGAAAACACATTAATTAATTGAGTTATTACAATATACACAAAAAAAAGTATCCGAATCATAAACCATAATCTCCCCATTAAATTTTTTTTTGGATACTTTGCAAATTTATGAGTCCTGAGCTCAAATCCTAATTTAGAATTATCGAAAAAATTCGTTCAAAAAGTCTTTTCTGCAATGATTAGATAAACCATACTTTTTAGAGAGTTAGGTTAAACTATGCTAATTAGTTATCACAAAAAACTGAACCAGAAATGTTCAACAGAATGAGAAAAAATCAAAAACTGATGTTAGGTGAAATTTACGAAAAAAATCCTTAAATTAATTCTATATCGAAAACTACGCAAAATCGTAGAACATACATGGGGGTGATTCGGATACTTCTCATCATAAAGTATCTAAATTATGCGTTTGAACGTCAACTTCTCGGCCACCCTGTATATTATACTTGTTGCAAAATCTTGTGTGTGCGTGGCCTTACCATTTAGAAGACATAAAACCTATTCGAATGTAAATTGATGCAGTTTTACAACACTAAAGTCTTTTCATGTATTTGGTTATAATTTATGGATGTACTTAAATATAAATATTATCCTTATAACAATCTAAAAGACTTGAAATATGAATACTTAAAATCACTTAGGTTAAATAAAATTTCAAGGCCTATGTAAAACAGCTTACTTAAAAGTATGAAAAGAAAATATAATCCAATTTTTACGCGTTTTAAGATACAGACACATACATGCAGTTACATCAATCTGAAAAATTTATTTTATTTATTTTCAACTTTAACACTGAAGCATAAGGTTCACTTTCAATTGGGGAAATTTGACAGATTGGGGTAACTTGATGTGCTGGCGTCTGTACATACTTTTTAATCTTCATTAAGTTTCAGTTGGGTATGTGGTACTATCAAAATCGACAACATACTTAATAATAATAATAATGTCTGGGGACAATGTCACACAAATCATCCTAGCCCCAAACTAAGCAAAGCTTGTACTATGGGTACCATGCGACGATATATATACTTATATAGATAGATAAATACTTAAATACATAGAAAACATCCATGACTCAGAAACAAATATTAGTGCTCATCACACAAATATTTGCACTTACCGGGATTCGAACCCAGGACCACCAGCTTCGTAGGCAGGAGCACTACCAACTAGGCTACGGTGACCGTCAGTAGTTAAGTTTCAGTTGTGTATGTGGTACTATCAAAATCGACAACATACTTGAATTCACGTGTATTGTTTTGGTAATTTTTTTTCCAAATACATATCAGACTAAACAAACATTTTTACTGACGGGCTGGTTGGTGTTTTGGTAAATACTTGCCTTTCACCCCGCAGGATCGTGGGTTCGATTCGCATCCTGGATAGATATTTGTGTGCATGAACACGTCTGTTTCTCTTGAGTCAGGGTGTAAGTAATTTATTTATTTAATATTAAGGAAGACCAACAGCCCATAAAAATAGTTATAAAAAGCTAAATAGTAATTGAAGGCCAATTACATGTCTCCACGAATAGATAGTGGTATATGTTATACATATGTGATCAGCTTAAATTAATTTATTTAAGTCTAAGTGTTAAATTTAGAGAAAACGTCTAGGCTGAGTACCCGTCTCACTGTTTCAGTTTTATTGACAAATATGTCAAGATTATAAGATTTTATTTGTTTATTTAACAAATTGCTTGTTCGCCATAGGAATGCATTTTGACAATAGATTGTTGATACTAACCGAAGATGAACCTATGTAGTATATCAGTTATCTGTTTGTCATAGTATAGGCTAGGTCCAGTTTGGGATCAGATGCCAGTTTTGAAGTTGTTTCTAAATATTTATTTATTTTATTATTTTTTTTTTAGAATATTGCATAAATAAATACAATAAGTATTTCTATCCGCTGTCTTATCCACAAGCTTTGCTTAGTTGTGGCTAGATGGCGCCTGCTGATATGGCCCTGATATTTATTTAATATACCCAGCAGTGGGCGTCTGTCAGCTGTTATGATGATGACGTTTTTATTGCTAACTAGCTGTGCCCCGCGGTTTTACCCGCGTTAAACTTTATAAGTGATCACAGCTCCTCCCCCGTAGGTAATAGCGTGATAATATGAGCCTATATGTTGACCCGACCTCTTAGTAATATTCATGCAAAATTTGAATTAAATCCATGTAGTACTTTTTGAGTTTAGCCCGGATATACATACAGCCAAAAATTCTAAAAACGATATTTTTGGTTTCGATGTCGTACGTAGATCACGCCCCAAGTATCCTTTTTAAAAAATATTTAATGTACAGTTTTGACTTTCCTACGATTTTATTATATGTAATAGATAACACGTTAACGTATTATCAGTAATACATTTAATGGCAAAATTCAGAACCGCAAAATTATGTAAAAACAGACAGTTCGAAAAATCACCGCCACATTAGCATAAACCCCAAAAACAATAGCGTAGCAACAAAAAAATTAAACATGTTCCAGTAATTTAATTAACCGTGAAAGAATTATCGCAGAGTGAGCAGATTACGGTCTCACTGCGAGCGGATTGCCAAATTATTACCACTGTTATGTAGTGTTATTTAACTTGAAAATGTGTAATAATTATGCGATTTACTTGTAATCAGATTATGATTTTTAGAGGTCCATTCTCAAAGAGCTAAATTGACCCCTATTTCTCTCACTATAATGTGTATAGCAGTCCATATGACAGGGGTTTCTAAACCGTAAACAGAATAAGATATAGACATTTCAAGAACAGATATAGATAATAAAAATATACCTTTGTCCATCTCCTTATTTTTCTTTCTGATTAAATTCGTTGCGGGATTTAAGACACTTGAAGCGTATCCCCGGAACTGCTTGAGTCACACCGCTCAGTGTCTCTCTTTTCATTATGTGCCACTGTTGATCTTGGCTTACAGGAGTTGCAGTGGTGGGTATGAGGGAGGGACTAGTCCAATAAAAAAAACCTTGACCTAGTAATAGCATGCTTCCTAAATTAAATATCCATTAAATAATGTTCTCCTGGTCACATTTCATCCTTGGCAGCCATCTCCGCCACACCACACGTCTGTACCCTATAATATAGGGTAAAAACAAGTGCATTCTCTATTCTCATAATCCGACGGGCGACGGGCTAGCCGATACGACGGAGATCAGGTCAGGTGCAAGGCTGACGCCTTTTATGCCCCATATCCGCGTTAATATCCAGACTTTTCTAAACTGTGTACGTATCCTATCGTATATGGTATATACGATATTCTGGATTTTAACAAGAAATATCGGAAACACCGATTCATTTTGTACGAGGTTATGTATAATTGTATTTTATTCACATCGATGTTGTATATGCGGAGTCTAATACAGCGTCGCCAACTCACACTTGGTCGGTTTGAAAAATTGTTAGCAATTAATAATTGGATAACTGACATACTTTTACTTAATACGTTTTTAAGCATTGTCGGGTGACTAATCTCAGAATACCTAAAATTGGTACATGATTGTTGTATTAAGTATATTAATTAATCGAAGTTTAGTTCTGCATTCGCAATACATTTATTGAGGCGAGTTACATCACCGAAAATCGTAAGACAAGAGTCTTGACATTTAATTTTGTTGTATTATATAAATTTTGTGAAATGCTGAACTTTTAGTACAACGCAAGCCTACATAATATACCTAATGGTATTAGGTATTACATTTTTTCGATATTGGTTTTAGCTGTTTCAATGAGCTATATACTTCTCAAGGCTCTTAGCTATTGTAGTTCCAAAGCTGGCTATTCTTAATCATACATTACTTAACTATTTATCTTATTTGTTTATAGAGGACATGGCATGGCATGGCGTGGTTGGTAAATGGCCTTTCACGCGGCATGTCGTGGGATGTAATTAGCTATATAAGTATGTATTTACAAAAGGAAAGGGGTAGTTTGAGAAATAATACCCTTTAAACAATTCATGCTCACTAATAATAATTATTACTTATTTAAGAAAAAAATCCATAAGTGTTAGTTACAATGATAACTTATAAAACTAGTGTTAGTAACAATTATTCCAATTATTGCGTGAGCATCGTGGCAGAGCCCACCGACCCTGGGAAATGTCTACTTGACTGCGTGCAGTCGTATCCACCTACCCACAATCGGAGAGTCCCACATATCAATCAAAATCATCACTAAGCACACCAAGCCTCAAAACAGCAAATATGGGTCACATAAATAGTTTTACTGTTTGTGGATCGATTCTGAAACGAGGTCGTAGAAGTAGAAGTCTTGGCATGTTTCGAATTGTTATGAAAACTTTAACAGTGTGTGATAATAATTCATCTATTGTTAATTAAGCTAGTAAGGTAATTAAAACAACATCGTAAAAATTTTTGCCTCATTCTTTATCACACGTCGGTGTTAGTTTTATTACCGCTTTCCGCTAACACTGGAGCCTTTCGCAAAACTCTTCTTACATAAAGTTATGTCGCAAATGATGTGTGGGTTAATAGGTCATTGGTAGAAGAATATTTTATATGTAATTTGAGGTTATTACTGTTCACGCTTCAGGTTGTTTGTTCAGATTTGGTATTAGACTTGATGGGGCCGGTTGGCGCGGTTCCGTAGAAATAAAAAGGTCCTGGTTTAAATGGGCCGGGTAGGGCGACTTAGAGACCTCTCGGGCCTATACCTGTCATCTCAGATAGTCGATTTGATTCCCAACAGATTATAAGAGTGTGGCTATAGAAGTGTGAGTTTTATTTTTGTGTGTACATAAATTGGAAATAAATAAAATAAATAGATGGATACTGTACCTGACATCTTTCCGGTTGTGTCGCTAGGCGTCCCATCGGATCGTGATGGAATAGAAAGTGCTCTTCTTTGCACCCTTGTTTGAGACTGGCCGCCGTAGCCAAAATTCGGCTAGGAGGACATTATATAAAAGGTAAACCTCTTATCGGCAGTGGGGTAAAGGGGAAGTGCTTTTTCAATAACCCAAGTGAAGGTTATCAAGCTGTCAGTAAACTTTCGTCGAAGGTGACTATAGGTTGACCCTAACCTTGGCTACGTGGTCTCCTACACGTTGTAAATGTCAGCATATGTTTAATACGACATTCTTTAATTACCATCTGGTTACTAGTAATTTCAATATGTCACTGAAGCCATCTAGCAAATAGGTCTACAAACTAAGTGACCGCCAGAGGGCGTTGGCGTTCGAACCTTGGTTCAGGGCGGCTTCTGGCATGGGGATGCATGAGAGGTTCGGATCTTAAGCTAGTAGCGATCTACGTTGATATGCGAATATTCAACCATTTACCCCAGAGTATGCGAGAATTACCTTTGTATTAATTTAGGAGTATATTAATAATTTTTTTATGTAAAAAGTGTTTCTATAATGTAGACGAATACTTTAAATGTAAGGTTTAATAATAGTTATTTATTTTGTAATATTGATCACTGTTATCATGTAGGTAGTTTTTCTTTTATCTTTAATATTAAGTTTGATATTTGTATGCCATGATATAAAGATGGTAAATGTGTGATACCATGAAAATTTTGTCATCTATTTGTATGTACACCACATTTATGCAAATAAATATTTTTGTATTTTGTATTTTGCGTAGACGCAGGCCTCTCATCCGACTGACGATATGAGGCATTTAATCGATACGAATTCAATCTGAAAGCTATGGAGAGTTTACGGTCTTACTCTCGCCGGGGAGTATGGTATATCGGATTGTGTAGCGGAGTCTGTTCAATCACAGATATCGAGGTCCAGGGTTCACAGGGTTCAATTCCCAGGTCGTAAAAACTGTATCAGCCCGAAGTCTTTGAGCACGTAAAGCTTCTGTCGGTTTTGCACCTTTCCTCTTTTCGGTCATGTTGCTAGTTTTCCTAACGGATCATGAGAGTGATTTAATCAAAGGATACAAGGCTACCGAGGCTAAGGTGACCGAAACTCAACCAGGAGGACATTTTATTCGTTTCACGAGAGTTTCTACTGGGTTGACTTTTTCTAGTTAATTCGTGATATCAGGATCGTTTAAGACGTTACTGGGACGATGGTGCTTGCAGAAGAGAATAGTCGGAGTATATTATATTTCGCTGCCGCAAACACCAAGACACTTGGATGGTGTATCGTTAATTCGAAAAAGTGTTTGCTTCATCCAATGCTTGATGGTAGGCAATCGCCGTCAATGTTGTTATTGCGAACGTACCACGAGGCGACTACGGGAATTTGTTACTGTAAGGTGGGGTAACTTCCCTTTGTATCTTTTTCCGGGGTGGAAAATATAAACAACCCCCGGTGTTCCATCTCACACTTGCGCCGGGGGTCGCGGGAACGTACGATACTTCCGCGACCCGGTAGTAGAGACACCCGCTGAGTTTGTTTCGCTGGGTCTTCTCAGTTGGGGCGCATTGGATCCGGTGGTAGCATTAAAGCGCGACCGTCGTTATTAACATAAGGTCCATCATAATAATATCACCTTAATATAGACAGAACCATTGCCAATATGTATTACAAATATTAGACTTAAACTAGATAATTAAACTGAAACATAATCTCTTGACAATAACTTGATACGAGCTAGCTAAATATCATTGCTGTTATAAAATAAATTTTATTAATGTTTTAATACTATTAATACAATGTGTACCTAAATATCTATGTTACTAGAAATAATAATGTATACAACTATATTACTACAAACATGTTCTGACTATTTACAAGCGCTTTTTTAAAGTCTACGTGAATAAAAACCTTTTTTTTTTTTTTTTTTTACCCCCGGCTGGTTCCGGCCCATACTTGCGGGCCTCCTCGCATTAGCGGGGGCAGTGAGGTGTTAAACTCACCCCCGCAACGTCTAAGAGGGGCGCGCGCGGAACACGTCTCGCCACCGCCTCGGATCCAGATGTGTAGTGGGCGACGGACGGGGGGCCTAACCCTAGTCTAACTGCCCCTTGAGGAAAAAGTTTCATCCTCTACATCACTAGATATAGAAATATTCTTGACAGTCTTGTGAATGTCTTTGACCTGACATTATTAAATCCAAACCGTATCATTTGAATATCCATATCCGTAGCTACTTCAAAATATCGCGTGGAGATACATTTCCGTGAAGTCTTTAAAATATTGCCAACAGACATGCGAACATGCGCACGCGCACGCATGTAAATAGCCCATAATGGCCTTGAAATTATAGCGAAGAAAAGACGGTGATGTAATCGACATGATCTAAAAACCGTTGACCAGTGACAAGAATTTCTATGAATGTATCATTTAATAGCACTTCAAGTAGGTATATTTGTATACTTGTTTTCAACAATGTGCGAGAGCGAGAGAGAGAAAGATACATTGGGAGAAGGTCCCACGGGAGGCATTATGAAAGCATAATGCCTCCCGTGGGACCTTCTCCCAAGGAAAAGTCCTTACGTAACAACGTTATTTGCACATGAATTCAACATTATGCTGCGTTTTCGTCATTAAGTCAAAGTCAAGTAAAGTCCGTCATAGTCAAGTCAAAGTCCTACCTCAGTAAAGTAACGACAATATGACATAGACACATATATATACCTACACACATGCATATACACACATACATATACAAAAGACATAGACACCTCTAATGTCTCCACACATTAGAGGTGTCTATGTCATTTTGGAATTAACAATGCAAATCACTATTTACGATGATAATATGCCATTTTTCGACACTTGTGTAACGTTTTCGAAGACTTTATGTCTAAAAATCCATCATATTTATACATAAAAACTCGAATTGACACCAGTTTTGGAAAACGAAACATTGCCTCGATGCGTCTTTTTCCGCATTGGCCCCAACACCTCAAAAATCTATTGTTTCAAAGGAATGTTTAAGCTCTGCCTAGTTTTGGATCTGATGGCGGTTTCTTAGTTCATCATTGTCTTCATAGGCCGATGGCGTCCACTGCTGGACTCCTCTCCAAAAGATTTGCGCAGCACTGTTGTGTCCATCATTTGTCACGATCGCCAACCCGTTACCAAGCGTGGCGATAATAGTATATATCGGCCATTGTAGCCTAGTTCTAGTGCTCCTGCCTACGAAGCTGGTGGTCCTGGGTTCGAAACCCGGTAAGTGCAAATATTTGTGTGGTGAGCACGAATATTTGTTTCTGAGTCATGGATGTTTTCTATGTATATAAGTATTTATCTATCTATAGAAGTATGTATATCGTCGCCTGGTACCCATAGTACAAGCTTTGCTTAGTTTGGGGCTAGGATGATCTGTGTGACATTGTCCCGAGATATTATATCGCCACGCTTGGTAACGGGTTGGAGATTGCAGTATAGCAATCATAGTACACAGAGAGACGCTGATGCCCGTTTTCTGGGAGATATTTTCTCGCCTTCTACGCCCCCCTGATTATGAGATGGGTTAGGATATTTTTTGCAGTCAACCACTCAGCATATTAATAGTAATCCCGAGATATTTATTTATTCTCAAAACCTTAACTTCTGGCTTTCAGGTTTCCGGTCTCAAAAGAATAACAGGACCATCCCGTGGGTATCGTAATAGGTCATTAAGGGATACACCAGTGGTAGTCGGGCAGCACATTCGCTCGTATATAACGGGAAGAAAAACAGAGAAAGAGAGAGGGAGAAGGTCCCACGGAAGGCATAATGATTTTTCCTAACGTAACGAAGTCCATTTCGTCATTCCGTCAAACTCAAGTAAACTCCATTATAGTCAAGTTAAAGTCCTACCCCAGTAAAGTAGTGGAGGCTTTACTAGCGGCTTACAGGACCATCCCGTGGGTATCATAAAAGGTCATTAAGGGATACACCAGTGGTAGTCGGGCAGCAGCGTCATCTACTTAGTTACCACCTAACTGCGGTCGCCAACCAAGCGCGGTAACTACGGCAACTCCCTCCAATTATAGAAACTTTTGACTGTAATACTGTATTTCGAAGTTCAAAATAGCGATGAACTGTAGCCCTAAAGTACTGAAACGCGACTCACGTTAGTGCGAAAGTGCGCCACATCGATTCACACATTGTCGAATGTATTCCAGCGCGATGCACGTTAGTGCGAAAGTCCAGTAAATGCGAAGGCATGCCATTATGGAGATATCCATGGTTAATGTTTTTCTAGCGCTCGGCGGCCGCTGCCGCGGCACGCTCGCTACGCTCGCTCGCCTTCGCGCGCCAAATGGTCACCGTTCTAACCTAACCTAACCCAAACGATTTCGCACTAACGTGCATCGCGGTGGAAAACATTCGAAATTATGTGTATCGATGTGGCGCACTTTCGCACTAACGTGAGTCGCGTTTCAGTACTTTAGGGCTACAGTTCATCGCTATTTTGAACTTCGAAATACAGTATTACAGTGGAAACTTTTGAGGGTGGCCTATGTCCAGCTGTGGACGAAATCAGGCTGATGATGTGATAACCTTGAAAATGTCAGGTAAACGATTACAGAAGCAATTTAGCAACATGTAATGCAACCCATTTCAGTTTGTCACGGGCAGTTAGTCACTCGAACACGATAATTATTATGTTAATTATCACTTTGTACAAATGTAGGTTTGCGGTAGCACGCCAAATTGTTGTTTATTTTCGTTTGGTAATTTGAAGAAATTTGTTTTAATTGTTTGCTTTTGAAGTTATGTTTTGTTGTGGGCTGGAGATTTTGTGTTTCATAAAAAAGAAAAAAAAATGTTTTGGTGATGTTTTGCTGGTTGGCGTAGTTGGTAGATACTTGTCTTTTACGCCGCAGGTTGTGGGTTTGATTCCCACCCAGGACAGATATTTGTGTACATGAACATGTCTGTTTGTGCTGACTCTGGGTGTTATAAGAATGTATTTACAAAAGATAAACGGTATATGTAGTATTACAAAGTACAAACCCCACTTAGTTTCAGGATTGAGTTAGGGACCATAGCTAGACCGGTCCGTAAGCGATCGGTGAGGTTAAGCAACTAACCTCGCGGTCAGTCTATAGGTGGGTGACCACAAAAGTAGTTTCATTTCTGAGTGTATCCGTGCTTCAGAGGCCATGTTAAGCTGTCAGACCCGGTTGTAGTTATTAGACAACAGTCGTTCAACCATGTCAGAGGCCTACTGGGCGGCTTGAACAAATCTGACGCCAGGGTCCATACGATAAAGTGAGAATTAACTAAACATACTTACGTTAAATATTATTAATCGTCTAATAATAAATGTTGCATAATCTAATACGAGTTTATATCGCAAAAATTAACAATTTGTAGCGTCCAAAAACAATAACAAAGTTTTAGGCACACGTCCATTCAACTGATACAAATTTACGATGTATTTCGTCTAAAACTCATTATTTACTAAAGCCTATTATTAAAATTTATATTATTGTAAAGACAAAGAACGTTATTGTATATTTTATTGTGCGTTTATTTAGTTGGAAACGTGAGTTGAATGTAAAAACAGACCCAACCCAATACGTTTATAGGGGTGATGCAATCCGAATTCTTTGTTTTGTGTTTACTAGGTTTTTCTTTAAGTGTTTTAGTAAAAAATAAAAATAATTGATGCGCGAAGATGATACGAAGTTTTGATGTTCTATTAGGTTCTTAATTAGTTACGTCATTTTTAAGGGTTCCGTAAAATGGTGCTTAATATTGTAAGTAGAGATTGGATAATCGAATGCATATTTCTTAGCATACTTATAATTTATCACAAATCACTGACAAAAAAAAAGATTTAACAGACTTTTATAAAATCCCGAAAAACAAACTGGCGGTTCTGCTTGAAGTGTTTAAAAGGTAGGTATGGATCAACCTTAAGTGCGTGAGTCGAACTCGCTCTTTATCGGTATTTTCTGCCAGGGATTTAAATTACTTATAAGGCGTCATAAGTTGACTGTTGATTAAATATTTATATATGCTCTATTATGTACCGTATATACAAACGTCTTTAACAGTATCCAAATATGTTTACCTATTTGGAAAACAATTAACTTAAAGATTCGCAGTAGTCACAAAAAGAATATTAAATGACCTGATGACCGGATAGTCCAAAGTTTATCCTTTTTATGAAAAAGGTCCACGATTGCTCAGACACGTGTATTTTATCCTTATTTGTATAAAAAAACATTTACTAGTATGTTCTGATATTTTAAGCAAATTCTTTTGCAGATAAACACTTTGAACTTTTTAAATTTACTAGACAGTTTTACCAATAATAAATAGTCTAAGGCTGCAGTTAGGATCGGTGGAAAGGGACCTGGTCATACCTACGACGAATAAAAATTAACCTAATGCAGGCTGCTGCATTCTCTGCATATGTATCGCGGATAATTTTACCAATACGAAATTCAGGGACACAACGAAATATGGGTCACACAAATATAATATTCTGACGGGTTGGTTGGCGTGGTTGGTAAATGCTTGCCTTTCAAGCCGTAGGTAAAGGGTTCAATTCCCACCAGACAGATAGAGCCGACTGTTGCTAGGGCAGAAAGGTTCTCAAGTGGCGACCACGAACCGGAAGACGCAGTGTGGGCAGGCCCCCTACAAGATGGACCGATGATCTTGTTAGGGTCGCTGGAAGTTGCTGGATGCGGATAGCGCAAGACCGGCAATTGTGAAGATCTTTGGGGGAGGCCTTTTACCAGCAGTGGGCGTTTTTCGGCTGATATGGTGATGATGAATACGCGGAGGATACATGTTGTTGTGTTGATATTCCTGCAAAGTTACGCGCGCTAATTGAATTTAACCCAGTATTCTTGGCGGTGTACCGATTATGGTCTCGAATTGCTCAGTTTTTACGTAAATACGTTCGTGACTGCTCCCAATCAAAGTTTTTATATTCGACCAATTGAGCAACAGTTCTAACGTATACAATTTCATCTTTTTACTCTACGTTTCAAAATTTCCGGTCTTTGTTCAATGTTGTTGCAAAAGTGTTCAGTTTAATGGTTTATTTTTGAGTTATGATGTTTGACATCGTTTTAATTTGCTTTTATAATTATGTATTTAAGTAAAACTCTTAACAAGGGACAGCAGAATAGTTAGAGGAGAGCGGTTGCGGATCGTAATGGTTGGATTATGAAAATGAGGTTCAAATGAGATTACTACGCTTGTTCCTACAGACTAGGTAGAGTAGTGGAATTACTTTTTATAACTTCTTTTGCGGGATCCAAGAGTCGAAGTTATTCCCTGGGTCATGCCTGAGATCCATGCGGGAGAGCCCGGGACCGAACAGAGTCAGTTAATTGTGTGCCGCTGTCAATCTGCCTTACAGGAATTCCAGCGGTAAATAATAGGGAGGGAATAGGCTCATTAGTAAAAGGCGACTAAGGGATACACCAGGTAGTCGGTCAGCGCCACCTGTGTACTAGCTACCACCTAAGTGCAGTCGCTAAGTCGCATGCGCAAGCGCGATAACTACGGCTTCCTCTCCAAATGGCTACATTTTATAAACCATTGGAAGACATTGATAATTTGGAGGGATATGCCATAATCGCCACGATTGTAACCATGTTGCTGGCGAATAAATATATTTCATTTATTTAATTGGCGATCTCAGTCTGATGATCATAGTACATAGAGACGCGCATAATGTCGACGCAAGTATAACCTTGGGTCGACATCATCGCCCCCCATAGATGACAATCATCATCACAAATGAATGAGCCTATTACGTATATCAAGAAAAAGCCCATCGGATTGTAACAAAACGAACAAATCTTACTTTTCTCCAATTTCCTGTTAATGAAACATTTTACTCTCTCATGCAAAACTTTGAGATAAACTATCCGATCCGAGTGAAAGTGCTGCCCTCTAGGTGAAGAAAGTGACAACAGAGGTCATTGTTGCTTTGTTTAGTTAATCTTTAGTTCCAAGTTACTGCTATTTTCTTTGCGGCGAGATTTATGGGGATTTGATAACAGCTTGCATCAATCCCTTTTATAGCGTGTGAAGATTAGAGTCTTCTATGAAACCATAGAGAAATCGGATGAGACAAAAATAAAAAAAAACGAGTTTGTTTTAGACACATGACTGAAGTAAAACTTAGATATACGAGACGTAACTAGCTATGAGAGAAGGAAAATGTGTACTTGGATCTCTCTTGCTCCTACAGTTATATACGATACGTAATTCTCGCTTTCTATCTTTACTAACTTATATCTCCCTCTCAACTTCCATTCGCCTCGGATAGATTTATGCAAATCTATAGCCAGCCAGAGAATATCTAACAGAGGTGTTGACATATATAAAATCATAAATACAGTTATATGGATACTAAAAAAACCTACAACCAAGATATTTATTACTTATTTTTGAAATAGCACGGTTCATCAACATCACATTGGCAGTAAAACGGCCACAACTGGATATAGGCCCGTCCCGAAAATCTCCACAATTGCTGGTCTTGCGTTACTCGCATTCAGCGACAAAATCGGTTACGTTGTATAAATCAGACGCAAAGTTATGAGATATTTTTGCTATATTCGCACTAAATATTGAGGCAATATTAATGCAAGTATTACCAAATTAAATGATTATAATCAAAAAGCACACGCTTTCATAGATGTTTATCAATAAATAAAAAATTGCATCAAAGCTTCGCGGATAAAAACCCTGCAATTTTTTTATCAAGTCATCGTTACAAGATCTTATTACTCAATTATATAAAGCATAAATGATAAAGTTGTATCATTTTCACGCTCGGCGATGCGCAAGAGTGCCAATGGCCTGTCTCGCGCATGCGTTGATTCTACACTGTGATTATAATTCTTGGTTTAAGTCACAGACGTTTCTATTTGCGGTTAAGCTTCGAATCTCGTTTGTGGCGTTGGCTTTTACTTTATGGTAAGGGTAATGGTTACGCTGGAGCCAGAGTTGTTCAAGCTACTCAGTAGGTCTAGAACATGGCGTAACGACTGTGGTGTAATAATAATAAAATTGTTTTATTATGGACAGTTAGGAAGCCATCAATTGTAGTAACTGAATTACACTTAAACAGTATTATTATCGTCACAGAATGATTTTCCCTGCTGGACAAAGGGCTCTCCAAAAGATTTCCACAAAGGATTGTGTTGTCATCATTTGGGGGATATGCCATAATCGCCTTTTAATTTTTTTACGGATTTTGGTTATCTTTTTTTAATGCTATTAGAAATGATTATCATATGATTAAAATTTTGTTTAAATCGGTTGTAAGCAAGTAAAAATAGTTGAAAGTTCCATGATTTTAAAACATTTATTATCAGTAGCAGTTAAATCCACTTAAATTGTTAGATGAAATGACATATTTTGAATCTGAAGGAAGCCCGAATTGAAAGGCATTGATATTTTATTTAACTAACTTACATATTTTTTACAGATAGATAGATTACAATTTATTGCATTAACACGCAATTTAATATTAAACATGAGTCTACATATGTTATGAGGTACAAACGGTAACATAATTATCATAACAGCATCGTCCGGATTAAGAATTATGGTTTCCAACATGTTTTACAATTACATCACCAATAGATCCTTACACCTACTTAAGACAGGGCAGGAATTACCGCTACCTCTTTACTATTGTACCACAACACTTAAGTATTTAGATAGATGCGCACGCGACTTTGAAATAGTGTGTGAACGTCATGTGGATTGCAACATGGTATGAACTCATTCTGTTCGTGTAAAGGTATTACGATCACACAGCTGGGTTGGATAAATAGCCTGCTGGTCACCCCCCCCCCCCCTCCGGTTCCCATTAGAAATAGAGATGTAACTATTGAACTCCTAAACACATTAAACTAGCTACAAAACTGATAAAATAATGCAGAAATAGGCTTATCCGTTTGTGAACTATGATGCCTTAGACATATGTACGCATAGAAGCATTTAATTGGCATACAACCTACCGGTTACTGTAGCGCATAGCGTTTACCACGTATACCGTATCATCCACTCAAGGATTAGTCCAGGCTATCCGACTCACAACCACGGCAACATTTAGCTATTATCTGCATAGGTACTTTCCCAGCCGAATGAATGAATGAATGAATGAAACACCAACTCAGAGAAGAATACAGTGCTCTCTGACACACTTAATACATATATTGCTTCCGTTTTGAGTAACCCAGTGTGGAGTAGTCGGTGCCAAACTTTTTTTTTCCTATTATTTTTTTTACTATTCCTATTTATTAATCCTACTAATAATATAAATGTGAAAGTTTGTGAGGATGCATGGATGTTTGGTACTCTTTCACGCAAAAACTACATAACGGATTTTAATTAAACTTTATAGTAATATAGCTCATACATCCGAAAAACACATAGGTCATAATTTATAAAGTTTGACTCGAGTGAAACCGCGGGGCACAGCTGGTGTTAATTATGTTCTTCTTTTATCTCCCTAAATTTCGTTTTCTTATACCAACATTAAGGCCACATTCCTTATATTGACGAACAACTTTCTATGGCATTATAAGGATTCATTTGTTATTCTGTGTGCATCTAGATTGATCTAGACATTGAGGTTATTGCCATTTAGTTACATTTGCTGAATATTTGTATACTTTTACTATCATTGTTGAGGAAAAAATGTAGTTCGCGGAGTTGAAAATTCTTGATATTTTTACATACATACATACATAGACTCACGCCTGTTTCCCAGAGGGGTAGGCAGAGACAACGGATTTCCATTTGTCACGATCTTTGCATACTTCTTTTGCCTCGATTACTGTCATTATATTCTTCATACATGCTCGCCGGTTTAGGGTACTTCTGACCTGCCCTTTCTTGAGAACATCTCCAATTTGGTCAGAGAATGTTCGACGTGGTCTTCCCCTTCCGGTTGTCCCATTCACCCAGGCCAGGTATACTTCTTTTGTCAATCTTCTTTCATTCATCCTTTCTAAATGGCCAAACCATCTCAGCATGCCTTTTTCAATCTTTGTGACTACATCCTCTTTCACACCACAACGCTCTCTTACATCAGTATTTCGGATTCTGTCTCTCAAAGTCACACCACACATACTTCTCAGAGCTCTCATTTCCACTGCATTTATTTTACTTTCATTCTTTTTCTGCCATACCCAACTTTCACTTTAATTTACTGATATTTTTAATATGTATATAAAGGCCGTTTGCCTTTTAATATGTTTCTGTGGTCATAGTCACAGAAACATCCGCCATTTTGAATGTTTTTGTAACAGAACCGATTGTTGTTAAAATTGGTATTTGAGTGACTGAGTGACAATTAAGTGTGTGGTTTTGTAGTCAAACTCCAAAAGCATGGCCTCTATTTTGAGCTTTTTAGTTACATACCTCCTTCACATTTAAAAATTGTGAAAATAAAATCTGAATTGAATGTATATTTATTATCTTTATTTCGATATTGAATTCCAATAATCCACAACACTTTTGTTTGGTATGTAGAGCAGGATCATAGGTTATTATTGTTCCTTGTCTAAATTGGTTAATCACAATAGTAATTCATCAAGATCTGCATAAAAAAGAGTTATATATTTTAATTATTTGGTAAGAGCTGATCACCGCAGGTTTATCCACGTTAAACTTTATAAATGTATGCATATGTGTAATTCGGAAAAATTTGCTATGTTACTACAAAGTTTTATCATCATCCATTCGGTAGTTTCGGCGTGAAGAAGTAACGAATATACACACTCACAAACTTGCGCCTTTATAATATTAGTGTGCTTAAACGCATCAATTACAAACATGCTAGCTTAATTATTTGTATTGTGATCTAATCAGTGGACGGCGAAGACTGACTATTTTAAGCCCTGATATAACAAATGAAAGTCCTGGCCCGCTCACCAAAAGCCCAACCAAAAATCTCTCGGAGCTAGAAATCTTAGAGCTTTCCTACATGGTGTAGACAAAGAATAAGGCCAGGTTTTATTAAATACTAGAGTAGAAAGGAAACTGAATACGCTTATAAATTTTGTTTAAGTTTAACTTTTAAATTGTAAATGTGAAATTTAAGACTTACAATCATTTTTTCCTTTGTTGCAGGTATGTCAATAACAAGTCAACAATATTAATTTATGATTGAGAAACTGCCCAAACCGGTATGTAGCTGCGCTTCCGTGAGGGAGTAAGTTACTTTACCCTTCAGACACCAGGCGGTCATAGCCAGTTTCTCTCACCAGCATAGTATAATAAGTCGCCAGAGCTCATCGGGGGGGGGGGGGGGGGAGGTCAACAATAGAAGAAGTACACGTTATTGCTAAAATAAGTAAAACAAAACAATGGATACAGCAAGAAATTAGCTTATTTTAATGCAATTAGCAGCCTTATCGCTAAAAGCGATCTCTTCCAGGCAACCGATTTACTTTGAATGGACCAAAATTGAAAGAATCTAATGAAGGTAGCAGAAGGTGTACTTATTGCAATTGAAAAGTTATGAATCTAATTAATCTAACACTACGTACATATACGTAATAAGATACATATGACTATACATATACATACATACACATATACATACATACATTCACAACCGCGACTCGTCTGGTGTTGCGAGCGTCCATGGGCGGCGGTGATCACTTACCATCAGGTGACCCATTTGCTTGTTTATCGTCCTCTGATATAAAATAAAGATAAGTAAAGACGCCAGCACATCCAGCTACCCCAATGTTTCAAATTTCTTTTATAGATTTTACTTTATCATTTAAGCATAAGGTTCACCTGTAATTGGGAAAATTTGACAGATTGGGGTAGCTTGAGGCGTCTGTACATTGTAAAGAAAAAGTGAAGGCACGGCGTGGGCAGGCCCTCTACAAGATGGACCGATGATCTTGTAAGGGTCGCTGGAAGCGGCTGGATGCGGGTAGCGCAAGACCGGCAATTGTGGAGATCTTTGTGGGAGGCTTTTGTCCAGCAATGGGCGTCTTTCGGCTGATATGATGATGATGAAAGAAAAAGTTCTTCATCATTGTTACGACGTTTCAAAGGTCAATTTAGGTAGCGCGGACGCGGAATGTGTTAGATTATATTGATGGAAAAAATGCATGCGGACTAAATAAATTAAATTCTGCTGTGTGGCTGACGGCATAGAATCACCCCTATCTCATCCTTTAGAGGGCGTAGAAGACAACGCGAGGGAATATCTCACAGAGAACGGGCAGCAGCGCCCTCTTTGCAGGCCATACAGGATTTTTCCGTAAAAAGTAATTTCTCAGTATCAGTCCGAAGTCAGGATGTTTTATTTTATAGGCTTTACACTCCCGTGCCTCAGAGAGCAAGTAAAGCCATCAGTCTTGTTCCTGTCCTCTTTCCGATCGTGTCGCTAGTTATCCTATCGGATCATAAAAGTGATGAAATGACACACTTGTAGTGTGCGCAGTTGGCTAGCATCTGCTGAGACTGGCCGCCTTGGCCGAAATTCGGCTAGGAGGACATTATTATTATAAACAGTAGAATTGATAAACTCCTTCATTTCAAATCGGTTAATAAAATATCATAACAAACCTACGCACAAATCCTTCCGTACGTAAAGTGTTGTGTAAAATAGCTCGCGTGCCAACTTTGCGGAGGTCTCTTATCTTAGCCTTGATATTTAAGCTCGAGACCGTAAGAATGTTCGAGCATGTAGAAAGGATTATTTGTTAGGATATGTTGTTTAACAAGTCTTTTTTAGACATAGGACTTACGGTAATTGCGTGTATGAGAAAGTTGGATTGGGAAGTCTTTTGTGTATAAGAAGGTGGGATTTTTAAGCAAGAGTTTGGGGAACTTTTAAGTTGCCAACCTTCAAAGATGTCCCTACAGAGAGCGACATCTATTGGAGTCATTATATGTGGTTGAACGTAATATAGCTCTAACATGATCATCATATCAGCCGAGAGACGTCCACGACTAGACAAAGGCCTCCCCCAAGGATCTCCACAATGGCCGGCCTTGTGCTTTCCGCGACCCTTACAAGATCGTCAGTCAATGCATAAATGGCTTTATATAGGTTCCATATAAAACATGTTAGGTTGAGATGCAATACAAAACTTCTACGACGCATATTACGGAAAAAACGTTAAATAGTATTAAAAAAGACGCTGCAGCAAGCCCTGATATTCACTCGGAGTGACTTCTACCACGGAGTGATTTCCGCTAACGGCGCTACGCGGCAATGTTAACTTTTGACAAAAATGCTAATATATGTTATAAGAAACTAGGCATACCCTTTGTGGGCTCATACACAACACTTTGCTGAAGATTATGACATTATTAAATGCATAGTTTACGATTCTATGAAGGACATACAGACAAACATGCATTTTTATATTCATAGATATTTGTTTAAACGGCCCCAAAAATAAGTCTGTTTGACTTTTCGCTTTCATTTCACTGTCAACATCATTAACCTAAATGCTTTTGGGGTAACAAATAGTCATGACCGTGAAAAGACAATATTTGACTTAAACTTAAACTTTTTATGTTACGGTATTTTAAAGCAGAAATTTGGTTTAATAATTACGGCTGAGTCGAGCTCTTCGTGGGAACGTAGCCTTAGCGTTGTAATTGATAATACATATGACGGCATCAAGACTACAAGCATTAAGTTTTAAGTATAGGGAAGAAAGGTTATGGAATGTCGGAATGACCCGGAAGGTGCAGCGTGGGCAGGCCCCCTACAAGATGTGCATGATCATTATTGAGCAGCCCGGGAACTCCCGCCCGGTGAACGGCCTGGTGTTCCCGGGACTAAATCTTAAAATTTGCATGAAGCATTTCATGTGGTCGCGCCACTGCAGCCGTACATTATATGCTAGCTTTCCCCCGTTACAACCACGGATACTCTGATCATAAAACTAAGAACGACCTTAATCTCTAGATCATCTTTAACTTGATACGGGATCAACATTTAATAGATCGATATCGATCAGGAAGCCATAATGTTATAACTGCAGAACGTGCCGGCTTCCAAAGGAAATGCCTGAAGAAATGCCAACATATTTGCGGTATAGTAGCTTAGCGGTTGGTCACTTCCTTTAGTTACACCGAAGTGTAACTATAACGGCCATTCTCGCAACCTAAGTGTCCTTTTACAAAAATTGTGTGTGTTTAAAAGTCTACAATTCTAATAGGTATCAAGCCCGGTAGAATATTTTATTCCGAGCAGCACCACATCATTCATTGAATTTTTATTTAAGGACTTCCTACAGAAAAAATAATACAGGGTGGGCCAATAATTTTTGCAAATAGCAACACTAAATTTCTCGAATACCGTTGGAGGGAGGGGTGCGCGGGTGGCGGGAAACTATGCGTCGCTACATGCAATTTTAGTCACGATGGAGCGCTTCACGGGACAACAGCGTGCTTTTTGTGTTAAACAATTTTACAAAAACAACGATTCCTACGTTACTGTACGACGCCTGTTTCGAATTGAATATGGATTACGCCGTGTAAGCGAGTGTCCAAGTGTGAATTTAATCAAAGCTTGGGTCGTGAAGTTCGAGCAAACGGGATCGACAACGAATATTAAACAAACAGGCCGGCCACGTTCAAGAAGAAGCGATGAGAACATTCGAGAGGTTGAAATTTCCGTTCGGAACGATCCAGAATTATCTACGCGTAAGCGTTCGGCGGTTCTGGCATTACCGAGAACCAGTCTACGGCGGATTTTGCATCTAGACCTCAAACTGCACCCGTATAAGCTTCAAATTGTGCAGGAGATGAAACCAAATGATTACATTCAACGTAAGTTATTGGCTGACACAATGCTGGAGCAAGTCTCTAGCCTGGAAAATGTATTGTTTACGAACGAGGCCCACTTTCACATCAACGGGCACGTGAATAAGCACAATTGTCGATATTGGAGCAGGGAAAACCCTCGCCTTAAACACCAAAAGCCACTTCATTCACCTAAAACGATAGTATGGGCTGCCATAACAGCAAAGGGCATAATTGGTCCGTATTTCTTTGAAAATAATCAAGGAAATAATGTAACTGTGAATTCAGCGGAATACGTCAAGATGTTGCGAGAGTTTTTGACGCCACAGTTGCATGAATTTCAAGGATACAACAGCAGGACCTGGATGCAACAAGATGGAGCAACATGCCACTCGTCAAATGTGACTTTACCGGTAGTCAAAGAAATGTTTCCGAATAAATTGATTTCTCGCAGAGGTGATATTCCATGGCCTCCGAGAAGCCCGGATCTTACACCATGCGATTTTTTCGTATGGGGATACCTGAAAAGTCAAGTCTACCTTAATAAACCGACGAATATATCCCAATTAAAACGAAACATCCACGACGAGATAGCCGCGATCCCCCGCAGCATGTGTCAGCGAGTTTTCCAAAGTTTGCGTAGTCGATTGCTAGAGTGCCAACGACGAGACGGTGCACATCTCGACGATGTCATTTTTAAAAAATAAATTTCATTAAATTTTCAAAACGTTAAAAATATAATCAACAAAATAACAGTTGTAGTTTTATTTCTATTCATGTTTTAAAAGTGCAAAAATTATTGGCCCACCCTGTACAACCTACCACGAATAGACCTAATCATGATCGCATATCACAAAACAAAACATATGATATATAGCATCAGTATATGCAACCTTATTATTGGATTTTTTTGTAGGTAATACATTGTACTATTTGTAGGTAATACATTGCCAGTCACAATACCATTATGCGAATGAATGAACAACTAAGCGTAATATGACAAATCTAATTTTATCCACATTTCATTCAAATACTTTCCAACTCATTCTTCATACATTACATATCAGTGTGACAGATAGACACCAACCATTAGACAAGACTATGCATTCTATCATCGATATGATCAACTTTGAAAAGTCTAATGATTCCGCATTTCTGCATTGGTTACGCTTCGATGTGATAGCCAGCCGTGTCAAATGCGCCAATCAATAGCAACAACAGAGAAGAATGTTGTAATACAAGTCTAATCCACATTTCTTACACATTAGTTACGCTACGGTGTGACAGGCAATAAATATCTCGCAAAGTGAGATGTTGATCATCATAATAATAAAGTATTAGAAAGAATGTTACGATAAAAATGACCGTGTGGGAGTGATTAAGCGGTTGCCTACCACTGGTAACCACTTGGTTGGGTCCTAGTGTGCCAGGGGGGAGATTAAGTTGTATATGTTTAATTAATTATTACACCGAGAAAAGTATTTGAAGTCGGTTGAATTGAAAAAAAAATCTATAAGAATCGCTAAGTGTTAGTGTCAAAAGTCTGAATACTATTATTCCTCGTGGGATGTCTTTGATACCTAGTAGGGGGCGAGACCACATGACAGACTTCGTTCGTTTTGATATCTAATTACATGGATAGTTCAAAAGAGATGGGGACAGGCTTGATATACTGCCACGGAAAGCGTTAGGCTTCGGTGTGATAGGTTCTCATAACGTCGCACGCGCCAATCAGCTCAATTTGCGATCATTACTTAGATCTAACACGTTGAATTCCTTGGAAAGTTGTCAACGTGGGGCAGGCTTTCTGATCCAAAGACTAGAAATAATTATCAAACATCGAAGAAATAGCATGAAAAAATTACGACGAAAAAGTATTGTAGCAATTATTTTAAAGTCGGTCTTCTGAAGTCGATTTAATACGAAGCAGTTTTTATAGGAATATTTCGCAATAAATCCTTAGTCTACGTAACGTCGCTATGTTTTAATATAGTATAAGCTAAATCTTATACAATAAAAAATTAGTTATTTTTCATAAAAGTGTAAATATATTAATATTAACTGATTTAAAAAGAATGAACATATCAATTTGACTGTATCCTTTCATATTTTGTATGTATGTTATACGAATTTTCTTTTATGTCCGAACCTATTTATGAGTTTATTGGTTTTTTATTCGATACATTTTGTTCAAATCGTTTGTTGCTAAGAAATTAAGTTAGATTTCTTAAAACATAACTATTAGGAACGGTATAAGTATCAATCCAATAGTATTCTCATGACGAGTTTTAATTAAAAAATCTAAAACTTTGTCCAACCGGAACCATAAATAAATAAAGATTGGGTTCCTAAAGAACAGCTCATCAACGGTAGTACTACGCTCACCACATTGCATAGAAAAATAGTCCTTATAATAAAGCCTTTATATAATGTCCACTTAATAAATTATTTGAGCAATGATTTTCACTTCGTCTCCTAGATTATTAGAAGAAATTGGAAGATCAAGAATACAGCTCATTCTCACAAATAGAGAAACCCTAGGTCATTAACTCTTCGTTTAAATTTTGAGTCTGTCAAAATTGCTTAACCAGTTACCTGTATAAGATCAATCTTGCTAAGCGACCGTGCACTCTATATTACGAAACTCTACTTAGCGAAGCAGTTAATACCCCATTGACAGCTGTCTCTATTGTAGAGTAATATGAACTTCTTTGACAATATTACACAAGTCAGGTCATTAGTTACTACACTATATCAATTTTGGAGGTCAGACGGTCACTACAAGCTGAACCAGTTACTTCAAACCTGATCTAAGTGCGTTTAGAATAAATTGGCCATTATGTATGATTGAAGCGCTTTATATTCCATCTGATCTGTTGCGGGTAGTTACGAAACCAATACTATGTGACCTGTAATTGAGTGAACGAGAAATATTAATTGATGTCCTCCCGACCGAATTTCGGCCACGGCGGCCGAAATTCGGTCTGGAATAGAATGGAGACTAGCCAATTGCGCAGGATATATTATAGGTAGTGCACAAGTGTGTGCGCAAACACAGGGGCACTTTCTATTCCATCACTCTCATGATCCGATGGGACGACTAGCGACACGACCGAAAAGAGTTCAGGTACAGGACCGACGGCTTTACGTGCTCTCCGAGGCACGGGGGTGTAATACCGCCAACTTCCAGACTTCGGGCTGATACTGAGAAATTTCTTTTTTACGAAAAAATCCCTAAATCACTTTTTGGCCCGACCCGGGATTTGAACCCAGGACGTCATTATCTGCGGTTGAACACGCTAACGCTAGACCAACGAGGCAGTCAAATAAAAAATTTATTAATCGTAATATTAATAAGTAAGGCAAAAACGTTGTACCCCTTTTTATGGAATTGGACGAACGCAGGAGTATGAAATTTGGAACAGGTAAAGGTAAATTACATATGAAGGAGGAGTGCAGAAACCTAATATTTTTATAGAGGCATTAGAAGTAGATATTATTTTAATCTAATCTATCTATCTGATGGTAGTATTTTAATAAAAATAACGTTACACATACTACCATGCTTTTGACACACAGACAAACTGAGAAGAAATGATAGACTGAGTGTCAAAACTGAGAACAGATTAAGATTATTTGTTTTTATTTGACTTTGACAACAGAACTGTAATGGTCGAATTTTGAAAAAGTGCGATCTCTAGTTACAATTATTGCCAATACATTTTGAACTTGTGAGTACATAGTAATTATTTGTAGTTACGTAATGTACAGACTGCAGCACATCCAGCTACCCCAATCTGTCAAATTTCTTTTATAGATTTTCAACTTTATCACAAAAGCATTAGGTTCACTTTCAATTGGGGAAATTTGACAGATTGGGGTAGCTTGATGTGCTGGCGTCTGTGCTTGTAGCCCCTCTGCTGTTGCAGGTGGTAATTCCTTACCATCAGGTGAACTATTAGATCTAATCTATTCATATAATAAAATCGTAGGAAAGTCAAAACGGTACTTTTAATATTTTTAAAAAGGATACTTGGGGGGTGATCTACAATCGATATCGAAGCCAAAAATATAGTTTTTAGAATTTTTGTCTGTTTATCTGTATGTATGTCCGGGCTAAACTCAAAAAGTACTGCATGGATTTACTTCAAATTTTGCATGTATATTACTAAGAGGTCGGGTCAACATATAGGCTACATATTATTACGCTATCACCTACGGGGCAGGAGCTGTGATAATTTATAAAATTTAACGTGGGACACTAGCTGTGCCCCGCAGTTTTACTGCGGGGCACAGCTAGTGTTCCATAAAGCTAGTGGCAGTTCGAGAACATTCCATTAATTCTATTTGGTTTTAAGTCTTTAAAATTCTTTTATATGACCGAGTTTCTATCGTTCGAACCTTTATTTCTAGTGAAATCATCCATACACGTAATTACTTCCGAAGAATGTGGTTTTACCATCGTGATCGCCTATATTGTTTTAGAAAAGCTCTGATGGTGTTTTAATGGTTCTATAATAGCTATATAATAATGTTATAAGTGATAGAAATACCATTCTGTATTAAATCGAAGGGAAATCGAGAAATAACAGGTTTGAACGTGTTATTTAAAATCTTGGAATCAATAAAAGAACTATTACTTACTTATCGTATGTGCAATGGTAACCCTAGTGTCATAGTTGTTCAACCCGCCCTGTAGCAGTAGCATTTTGTTGCAGTTTCTATTCATCCCGTTAACTAAAATTATAGCTATAATTAACCAAGCCTAGTTGGTAGTGCTCCTGCCTACGAAGCTGGTGGTCCTGGGTTCGAATCCCGGTAAGTGCAAATATTTGTGTGATGAGCACGAATATTTGTTTCTGAGTCATGGATGTTTTCTATGTATATACGTATTTATCTATCTATATAAGTATGTATATCGTCGCCTGGTACCCATAGTACAAGCTTTGCTTAGTTTGCGTCTAGGATGATCTGTGTGACATTGTCTCTATATTATTATTATTATAAATGTACGTATGCTTCATAGTTGGTTTGTTTATTTTCTAGATACACGTAGATCTTGATCAAGTTGAGATACTCTCAGAGTGACTTAATGCCATGCTTTAAATATTTGAATAATAAAATCAAATAAAAAAGATTTTATTCACGTAGACTTTAAAAAAGCGCTTGTTAATAAATTTTTGTAGTAATATAGTTAATCACACTTATATTATAAACGCGAAAGTTTGTGAGTGTATGTTTGTTACTTCTTCACGAAAAACTACCGAACGGATTGTGATGAAACTTTGCAGTAATAATAGGTCTTTACCTATGAAATTGCCGTTTTGTATGAAAAAATTTAAACGAATTTTTTTCATGAATTTTTTTATTTGTATTAATCGAAGTAATCACCCATGCAATCAATGCATCTTTGCCATCGCAGTGGCAGTTTATTGATGCCCTTCTTAAAGAAATCAGCTGGACGGGAGGCAACAAATTCTTCAAAGGCATTTTGTACTGCCTCTCGGGTATTGAATTTTTTTCCCGCCAAGAAGTTATCCAAATTCTGGAAAAAGTAGTAGTCTGTAGGCGCAAGGTCTGGTGAGTAGGGCGGATGACGGAGAGCTTCCAACCCCAGTTCTTGCAACTTGGAGACCGTCTGCTGTGCAGTATGAGGTCGCGCGTTGTCGTGCAGGAGCAGCGGAGACGAGCGATTGACCAATGCTGGTTGGAGATGCGCCAGCTTCTCCATCATTGTGCTCAGTTCTTCACAGTACACATCTGCAGTAATGCTCACCCCGTTTGGTAAGAAGCTGTGATGAATCACACCGGCGCTAGACCACCAAACAGTGACCATCACTTTTCTAGGGGTAAGTTTTCGTTTAGGGCATTGTTTAGGTGCTGAACCAGGATCCAACCAACTTGCTGAGCGCTTGCGGTTATCAAACAGAGTCCATTTTTCATCGCAGGTAACAATGCGGTTCAAAATTCCTTCATTTGTGTGTCTGTTGAGCAGTGCAAGGCACGTCTCGACGCGTACTTCGCGCTGGCGATCATTGAGTTCGTGGGGCACCCATTTGTCAAGCTTTTTTACCTTGCCAATTTGACGCAAATGGACCAATATTGTTTTGACGCTAACGTCGAAAGCTGCTGCTAATTCAGCCGTAGATTGTGTATCATCAGCTTCCACAACCGCCTTTAATTCGTCATTGTCGACCAAAGTCTTCGGACGACCGCGAGGTTCATTTTTCAGGTCGAAATTTCCAGAACGGAAGCGAGCAAACCAATAACAGGTGGTGCGTTGGTTTGTAGTGTTAGCTCCGTAAACGTCGTTGATGTTGCGTGCCGCTTGTGCCGCGTTGCTGCCACGACGGTACTCATATTCCATAATTACTCGAATTTTTAACGTATCCATGATGACGAAAAAGATTGAAATGCGATGAAAATGTAACACTAATCAATAAAGAAATGACTACTTTTGGAAAAAAGAATCCATGTTTTTAAAATAAAATTAATTTGAAATTAGAATTCTTAGCCAAACAAAAATTATTTTGATTTGAAATGGCCAGTACTGCAGAACGGCAATTTCATAGGTAAAGACCTAATATCTATACATATAATAAAATGGTAGGAAAGTCAAAACTGTACATTGAATATATTTTTTAAAGGATACTTGGGACGTGATCTACAATCGTTATCGAAGCCAACAATATAGTTTTTAGATTTTTCGTCTGTGTGTCTGTTTGTCTGTATGTATGTCCGGGCTAAACTCAAAAAGTACTGCATGGATTTACCTCAAATTTTGCATGAATATTACTAAGAGGTCGGGTCAACATATAGGCTACATATTGTCACGCTATCACCTACGGGAGAGGTGCTGTGAAAATTTATAAAATTTTAACGCGGGTGAAACCGCGGGGCACACCTAGTAGCTTATATATCCGAATAACACATAAGCTTTGATTTATAAAGTTTAACACGGGTAAAACCGCGGGGCATAGCTAGATAAACATAATTATTTCTAGGTACATATAGATATTTAAGTAGACGGATTGTATGGAAACATTTAAATATAAAATTTAATTTAACTCTTTTTTATTTAATTACTAGCGGCCCGGTACGTGCTTCGGTACGCTTTTAAGTATTAGTACAAATTGTTTGTATATGGGAGTATAGAAAGATGTTGATTTTACACTATTTCAAGACTTTTTTTAAATTTCTCTACGTACAAACCTTCCCTGCACGGAAGTGCAGGATTTATTTGTGGAAACAAATAATTCAAGACCAAAATTAGCCAAATCGGTAAAGGCGTTGTTGAGTTATAACATTACAACGAAAAGTGGCATTGATTTATATATATATATATATATAGATTTAGATTATTATGATTTAATTAATTTAGCTAGCTTATATTGAGTTATTGTCAAGCTTATATATTTTATTGCCGCATTATAAAGGTTTTGATATAATTTACTACATGTTATCTGAATGTCGTTAATATCAATAAGTAAAACATTATTAATCGTATCATGTTCTAGAAACAGTACATAATATTAATGTATTACAACAGTGCCTCAAGTGCCTAGCTCACAGAGAGCTGCGTGACCTCGAATCGGCCTTACTTTCTGTGCTACTGGGTTTCCTGCACGCCGGACTGGACTGGTCACCTACCTGCATTGTGCTCGATACATTACCACTAATAGCAATGCATTGAGAAAATGCGACACATATACCACCACCGTAGCCTAGTTGGTAGTGCTCATGTCTACGAAGCTGGTGGTCCTGGGTTCGAATCCCGGTAAGTGCAAATATTTGTGTGATGAGAACGAATATTTGTTTCTGAGTCATAGATGTTTTCTATGTATTTAAGTATTTATCTATCTATATAAGTATGTATAAAGTCGCCTGGTACCCATAGTACAAGCTTTGCTTAGTTTGGAGCTAGGATGATCTGTGTGTCATTGTCCCTAGATAGATATTATTATTATTATACCGTACAATAATAATAATAAAGTTTGACTGCAAGTGTGGCGCAGCGGCTAAGATAGTCGCCTCGCCGCTTCGTGTCGCGGGTTCGAGTCCCGCGCCGGACAACTTTTTGTGTGACCCATAAATAGTTGTTCAGAGTCTGGATGTATTTTGTGTCTGTCAATTACAATTTAATGGTATGGCGGGCCCGTTGCCATTCACGCCAAAGGTCGTGGGTTCGATTCCCACCCAGGACAGATATTTGTGTGTAAGAACATGTCTGTTTGTCGTGAGTCTGGGTGTAAAGTTATCTGGTTTCCATAGTACAAGCTTGTTTTGCCAATTTGGGATGTGATGATCGTGCGTGAATAGTTACCCAGGATATTTATTATTATTATTTAATTAACTGTATCATAAATTGTGTTCTGTTAATGGTGTACAATAAAGTGTATTTATCTTATCTTATCTTATTATTATAAAGTACCCTGCTACACAAAGGATTAATTACCCTAGCGAGTGTTGTATTAAAAACAAAAAAATCAACCGCCTCTCCGCAGATTATGGTATGCATCATAATCAGCGGAGAGGCGAATGATTTTTTTATTTTATTTTATTTTTTGTTTAGTACTCTATAAGTAAACGATTTTCATAGTACTATAACTAAATATAATGTATGACTATGTAAATTAATTATCAGTTCTTAGCACCTACTTGTAAAATAGTTTAATTCTGCACAATACCATACCCAAACTTAAGAATAAAAAAATATATAGATGCAAAAGTAGGCATAAAAGTTATAATGTCAGAAAGTGATTGCTATCTTTCCATTCATAAGGCAGTTATTACCTTGACTTTTAAGTTTAAGAGGTTAAGTAGTAAGGTTCCTTACTGAGGTGTATTAAACCGATCCCTCTTTCACTTTCCCCCGATTCAATGCAATATCAATTATACAAATTTATGACACCACTTTGAAAATATACTCTGTCAAAAAAAAACCTGACATCGACATCGTTTGACATGAGCATGGTTAAAAAAAGACAACCGAAAGCGTTTAAATAGAAATATACGACACCGTCTCGAATGCATTCCTTACATACATACAAAGACTAACGCCTATTTCCCAGAGGGGTAGGCAGAGACAATGGATTTCCATTTGTCACGATCTTTGCATACCTCTTTTGCCTCGATTACTGTCATTATATTCTTCATACATGCTCGCCGGTTTAGGGTTTACTGTAGACATTGGGCATTCCTTATAGACTGAAAACAGAATTATCCAAATTAGTTAAGTAAAGATGGAAAGATGGACTGATGATCCTGTAAAGTCGCGAGAAGCCGCTGAATGCGGGTAGCGCAAAACCGTCAATCATAGGAGATATTTGAGGGACGCATATGTCCAGCTGTGGACGTTATTCTGGAGATATGATGATGATGAAGCGACAAATGTCAGGCTGTACAGAATAATTTAACTGTTTAAAATGGTTACGGATAAAAATGACGAACGTACAGACGCCAGCACATCAAGCCACCCCATTCTGTCAAATTTCCCCAATTGAAAGTGAACTTTATGCTATTGTGATAAAGTTGAAAATCAATAAAAGAACTTTGACAGATTGGGCTAGCTGGATGTGCTATCGTCAGTACTTGTCTGTGGTTATAAAATAATACGATATATGTAGGTGTATATATAATATAATAATATTATCCAGGGATAATGTCACACAGATCATTCTAGCCCCAAACTAAGCAAAGCCTGTACTATGGCTACCAGGCGACGGTATACATACTTATATAGATAGATAAATACTATTATAATTAGTTTTAACATCCATGACTTAGAAACAAATATTCGTGCTCATCACACAAATATTTGAACTTACCGGGATTCGAACCCAGGACCACCAGCTTCGTAGGCAGGAGCACTACCAACTAGGCTACGGTGACCGTATAAAATAATAGCAAGGTTGCTATACAATTATGTACAAATAAACGTTCGCAAAGTTCACGATTGCCAGTTGACGTCATCCAAGCCCTGGGGCCAAGAGAAAACTATGGACCTGTCACGAAACCCAAATTTGATTTAAAACCTGTTTCGCGCTTTTCGCTTTTACTATGACCTCGATCGATAGGGTTGCCAGATGATTAAAATAAAATAATACTAGTTTTTTGAGAGATTTACGGTTGAGAAACTGTCGACCGGTTAGACCAGAGGTGGTATGTTCATTTGCAAATTACTATGTTCAACTCTCGGTTGACCGGTGCTTTTGGAAGGTACTTTGGGATTTATCCAGTGAACAAAAATATAATAGTATTGTCCAAAGTCATAAAGTAGACAGTCTTATAGCAATATCTGCGTTAGACTAGCCGTTATAGATCATATTTTAACAAGATAACATTTAAGTAAGTTTATTTGAAATGCTTTACTGTATGGAAACAATATAATACATAGAACTATTGTTGCGATTCTATATAACAACCGATTAGATATAAAATAATTACATTTGACCATAGAGTAATAATTTTCCGTTAATTTTTTTTTCTTGGGTACAGATCAAGTAATTGTGTCAGCCATATATTTAACCAAATCGTTCACTAACAAATGAGTAATCACGTAACGTACATACAAAAATTTCAAAATGAAAAGGAATTAAATAAATTATTATTCAAAAATTATTGATTTGACAAATAATTGGAACAACATTTATATAAGACCTATTAAAAAATAAATTATCAGATACGGTACTCAAACAGCCCAGAAATCATGATATATGTTTTTTTATTTCTTGTGCGTATGTTGCATACTAAGAAATACGGTTTAATTTAAACTTCTTTCTTTAAAATCGGTTAAAAAGCGATGGCGTAAAATAACATACAGTTTAGTAAATTGCAATACCAAACATACATTTATCATATGAGTAATGTAGCTTAATCTTGTTCATTTATTTAGTGCATAGTTATTACGTAATAAAAGTAGAGCACTAGTTTTAATGATTTATTTGAGATCTTGTAGAGATTTTTCGTTTTGATTAATAGTGTTATTAGTTATCACATGTTATTTACTGATGCAATAACCGATCCCAGCCATCAAAATCTCCTGACTTTAAATAGAAAAAGTGCTTGTACTTGCAGTAGGTTTTTATGAAAGCTAAAAGTGGTCTTAATTACACTAATACATACACATTAAATATATGACTATCAATTCAAAATAATTTTGATTTAAAAAATTAAAATACGTTTATTTTCTTTTCACAACGAAACACAGGTTCTAAGTAAAACAAATACAGCTTAATTATGGTTGGGATACTAAGTTAGAACCTCACTTAGTGAGAGACTGGTGCTTGTTGTAGGTTTTGGAGAAACTTGAATTGCAGGTCACCAGGCCCACCACGCGGTTAACTTGCTAACATGACAACCCTGACTCCAAAGTATCTTTACACTACATGCAGAATTGTATATTTCGATTGATAAATAAAAATACACTTTTGATTTTATAAACAAAAAGAATAAGAAAATTAATATCCAAAAGTAGTATATGAGAATTAGGGATTATATGTGACTAACACCGGAAGGGGAACATCTCTTTGAACATTCTCTGACCAAGTCGGACATGTTCTCAAGAAAGGCCAGGTCAGAAGTACCCTCAACAGGCGAGCGTGTAAGAATAATATAATGAGAGTAAAAAAGAGGTACAGAGATCGTGACAAATTTTAAACGGTAGTCTCTGCCTAACCCCTGGGAAACAGGACTGGATTGTTAGTCTAGTGTTTAGGGACTGCTAAACCAGAGGTCATGGGTTCGATTCCTTTTGAGGTTTTTGTTCAGCAGTGGACGTCTTTTGGTTGCTATAATGGGAGAAAGAGGTCCACATTACGGAGCGCATCTGTGCTTCACAAGGCACGTTATGCTGACAATGCGTGTTGTAGTGATTACACCAGGACCTCTTAACATGCCCTCAGAAGTACGGTGAAATCACTTTGGTGGTCACCCATCTATGGACTGACCGAAGGCCTAGTTGCTTAACTTTGCCGATCACTTACAGACCGGTGAGACCATCTAGTGCCTAGCACATTCGATAAATTAAAAGTACAAATCACGTTGCCGGCCATAAAAATAAGCGCTCAAATACTAAAATTGAACTTGTATTTCAACTTTTAAGATTGCATCGTGAGCAAAAGTTTTTTAGCAATTATCTCTAGTCTTATAACTAAGCAAATATTTTTTTTTATATATATATATATAATTGGCACAGTTGCGTCAGTCAAGACAGTATCGTTAAATTCTTATTGAGTAATTTACAATGGCTTATAATTGCGTAGATAAGCGGTGGTGTAATTACGCCTAATATGGGATTGTTATCCTAAAGGCTGTAGTTAGGTATCGGTATAATGTTATAATTGTTCTTAATGAGGCTTGTTTTGAAGTAGACAGGTGCAGGTTTACTGTGAGAATACTATGACAAGGCTTTCGTATATCTTTGGGCATATTTATTTTTTAAAACAACACTCGCACTAGGTTATCTAATCCCTGTGTCGCGGGGTACTTACAAACATTTATGTTTTCTATTTATATTTAGATATTCGAAAGCCTTGCCATAGTATTCTCACAGTAAACCTGCACCTTCTATTATTAGAAGGACACAAATTACATCCAGAGTCAGATCAACTATTTATGGGTCACACAAATAGTTGTTTTAACCACACGTGCAGTCAAATATTCATAATTTATTGCGAGGATTTCAAGATTTAGTTGACTGTTAGGATTTGAACTTGATTTCTCTAGATTAACGCCCCCCAAATACTCTGCCAGCTCTGCACTTAATTAATTTAATTTTCCTACAATGTTTTAGAGTTATCTTAACGTGGTAACCCTATCTGCAGGTCGACAATTATCGACGCAAGCGCAAACATTTTTTACCAATTCACACTTTTCTATACTTTCAATTTTGTTAGTGTTAGGTATTTGTTGTGGTACTCTTTTATTTGGTATTGAATAGTATATACCTGTGTGAAGTCATCGTTTAGAGCTTATTTACGTGTTACTATTATGAAATAAATAAGTTTAATGTGAAACAGTATATAAATATTCCAATCTTTGACAAAATATAAAAACGGGCCTGTTGGCCTGTTGGCGTGGTTGGCAAATGCTTGCTTTTGACGCCGGAGGTCGTGGGATCGATTCCCACCCAGGACAGATATTTGTGTGCATGAACATGTCTGTTTGTCCTGAGTCTGGGTGTAATTATCTATATAAGTATGTATTTACAAAAGAAAAGTTGTATATGTATTATATCAGTTATCTGGTTTCCATAGTACAAGCTCTGCTTAGTTTGGGATCAGATGGCCGTGTGTTAATAGTGTCCCATAATATTATTTTATTTATTTATAAGCAATGTATTGCTAGCGATTCTGTCTTTAACACCATTAAACTAAGAGCGTTTTCAGCCTAGAAAGAATAAGAGGGCCACCCCATACCATCCCGTGGGTGTTGTAAAAGGCGACTAAGGGATACACCAGCTAGTGGGGCAGCAGCGCTATCTGGGTACTAGCCACCACCTAACTGCGGTCGCCATATCGCACACCATGCACGGCGACTACAGCAAACCCCTTCAAATGACAACGCTATAGAAACCTTTGGTGGAGTCCTATGTCGAGAAGTTTTTTTTTTTTTTTATTTATTTATTTCAACAGTTATAAAAATACATATAAGTCTTAAACTAGGCGTAACATAAACTCATTAGAATTTTACCTGTACACCAAGTCGTCGATATTAGTTTACATCTAAATCTAATTACAAAAGTGGACGATATCCGGCTGATGATGTAAATAAATTACTATAAATCACATTACCTCTCTCTAATATAGCTTGTGTGAAAGGGACAACGCATATAACAAACTGCTATTACTGTTTATAATAAGCGCACCATTGTAAGACAGGTTCTGACGTGTCTAGGGTTGCCATCCATCTCGGTCGTCTAAATATAAACAAAAGTGAGCGATATTTATTTAACTTTGACAAGATACGGGGCGCTTTTTTATACAGAAGTGTATTGAACCATCATCATATTAGCCGAAAGACGTCCACAGCTGGACCAAGGCCTCCCCCAAAGATCTCCACAATTGTCAGTTTTCTGCTACCCGCATCCAGCGGTTTCCAGCGACACTCACAAGATCATTGAATGCTTTAGTAAATTTTGTTCTTTTTCTGCTTCTTCTTTTCGTATGGCTATTTTTCCGTAGATTAAATATAGTACCAAAAATTACAATTTTATATCTAGATTTAGTAACCAGTCCCTTGCCTCGGTTGTAAGCGCAAGCAGCCCCTCAAGTACCTCTAAGAAATGTCTTATGGGGCACTCTTCCACAATGTGCGCAATGGTCTGGTCTGGTGCTCCACAGTCACAGGCTGCTGATAATTTGAAACCCCACTTTTGAAGGTTGTGGTTGAGAGTGACCCATATCTTTCGGCTTTCTTTAAAACCAGTGGGGGTTTTGGTGCTTTGGGGTTTTCTCTGCTAAGACACAGTGGGTTAAAACGTAGCTAAAATAGAATTAGGCACATTTAGAAATGAAGTCCTATTAATCCATTTCCAATCAAGATCAAGGCGCTCAAACTAGGCTGCAATCTGTCTATATTACCCCCCTTTCCTCCATTTAATGACTACGTCGATGTCCAACCAATCAGGCTTGTTGACCCAGAATCTCGTGTGTATAATTTTATGGCTATAGGCCATAATTACGTACATAACGCGAACGACGGGCCTATTTAATTTTTATAGACATATTAATAAGTTTTTTGGAATTGTGGTCAGTAATGAAAGTAGACAGATTGAGTAATAATATTGCACCTGAGATATTAATTTATTAGTGAAATTATACTGAACATAGTAATCACACTAATATTATAAAGGCGAAAGTTTGTGAGTGTGTGACTGTGAGTGTGTATGTTTGTTACTTCTTCACGTCTGAACCGCTCGAGCGATTTCAATAAAATTTGGTATGGAGTTAGCTGACACTCTAGATTAACACATAGACTATAATTTATAAAGTTGCAGTGCAGCGCGGTGTGAACTACAGACCAGACTTATGTTTATACTGCTGCATGGAAAGTGAATTACTGATGTGGAATAGTACTATTCTATGCACATCTATCCTGCGACATTATTCACACACGGCTATCTAACCCCAAACTAAGCAGAGCTTGTAGTATGGAAACCAGATAACTGATATTTACATATACTACTTGTAAATATACTTATATAGATAATTACACCCAGACCCAGGACGAACAGACATGTTCATGCACACAAATATCTGTCCTGGGTTGGAATCGAACCCACGAAATGCGGCCTGAAAGGCAAGCATTTACCAACCAAGCCAACCGGCCCGTCAATAAAATGAATACTTACATTCTTTAGTTAAAGTTATAATATTAAGAAATGTTGAACCTCTAAAAATGTCAACTCATGAACTTGCTTTATGATCATATTTAAGCAAATTATTAGTCACCAACTTAAAATTCGCAACACACCGAGAAAGTTGTGATCATAATGTGTGCCAAAAAAACATTTAAATATTTTGGCCAAGTGCAAAGTTCGTAGCACTGTGGGCGATACCGAGACCGGTGCCACAGAATAGAGAGAACAGTAGGATCTCTCGGGGCTTTAGGAAAATATTACAATAATATTTAATTCATAAGTGTTCAAGCTGAATTGTTGTATTTGTACCTATTTATTCACATTTTTTACGTATATATATATATATATATATATATATATATATATATATATATATATATATATATACGTAAGCTATCTGTTCTTATTTCCACAAATTCGTACATCTTTTGCTACCAATATCCATTGAAATTAAATTCTGTTCCATCCAACGCAAATAGGTTGCCTGGAAGAGATCGCTTTTAGTGATAAGGCCGCCAATTGCAAAATAATGTTCTATGCATGTTTTATTGTGTAGGTATATTCCTTCTGCAATAAAGTGTACTTCTTCTTCTCCTTCTTCTTTTTAGTCCGTTATAACACAATGTTATATGCTAAGCAGATGAAACGCAAAAACATTGTATTTAGTTAGTTCTTAGTTTGCGTAGTGCTATTGCAGTTTGATTTTATATAAGTATTTTAGTAATACTGCTAGTTCGCCTGACATAGATTCCACCCGATTAACTACCACTGCATCTTTTGTAACACAGGAATGTTGAGGCCCAGGTACCTCCCAAAGAACCGTTACTACTGTATTGGATAGGTTTCACCAGAACCAGTTTCATCAGAATGAAATAAGGAAGAGTTGTAAAAAGGTAATTTTCTCTCCTCTTACCTTCTCTACAGAGTCACACGGAAGACAGAATGATACAACGAGTTTAGAGCCTCATGGAATAAGAGATTTGCTACTATTAAAAGTTTGCTGCAAAGATGCTTCCAATAGCATGTATGGCCAACGGATGGAAGTTTCTAGATAGATATAATACATACATTCATATATAGACTCACTCCTGTTTCCCAGAGACTACGGATTTCCATAATATATGATATAATATCAGTATAATAAATTCCAGTTATTGGTTACATGCATTTTTTGGTGCACAGTTTAAGTCTGATATGTTCGATAGAACTCTATCGAAGAAGAGCTACTGAGGCGGACGAAGTGAACAATTCTATTCTGTGCTTACAGACACCGGTCTGTAGGTGGCACACAAAAAATGCAGTTTCACTCTCAGCACATCTACCTGACCCGAATTCGCTGAATGATTACTTTTCAAACGTATTACGTTAGTTTTAAAACAATTTTAGTTAGTTTTAAAAGCAAATTAAAATTAAATGTTGTATTAAAAGTTATGTCCGTGAAATTCTTGTTAGTCACACTTTTTCGTAAGTTAAAGCATGTGTAGACGAGCGTACAGACATAATTATAAAAATGCTAATTAGTAAACACTCTTTACCGATGCCATTAACCTCGCCTCGAAAGTGTAAATAATAAAATTAGCAGCCAAATATAACCGATTTCTTGTACTTGACATTCAAGACATTTCCGATGCTAACGAAAACCATCAATTATAACCCTTATCTATATTGATTTACAGTTGAAAATAACGTAATATAACAAAGTTAGGTATATCATTTATTATGCTACACCCATCGCAGGCACATGGGTTTATTCGATCTGTTTTTACCTCATTTCAAATTTCGAAGGCGTTTAGAAATGTGATTTGATTTTTAATATGTAACGAACTTTCTTCTTTGTTTGATTGCCTTTCTTTTATGGCGCTAAACACTACATACCTTATTTTAAATACAACTATTATAATACGTTACGAGCGGTTTAATCTCATATTCTAGAATACGGTTTATATAAAATCCGTTAGAAACATAATTCATGCATATAAAGGTCAATGACCCATGTACACTAAAACCCGACGATATACAATGAAGTTTTATAGCATACCATGAACAGTTTATTTAGAAACATATCAAAATGAAATTGTGCAAAACGATATTTAGTGGGGAAAAGAAATTTTAACAACAGCAACACTGTAAAACAGCCGGATATAAAAGCTTCCAAAAAATCAATGGTGTCTAAACAATTTGCTATGACAACATATTTGGTAACAGAATTTCTCGCATGTTTAACCATGAAGTAGAATTATCACATTAACTGTGTGAACGAAATTTTAACCGGAATGTGAAATTCCAAATTCAAACTTAGACTTTCACTGATGTCGCTTTCTGTCCGATGTGGTTTGGCGCGAATTGAATAAAATGTTGATTTAAATTTCGAATACTTGAATTCATTTTATATATTTCTGGTTATAGTTATTTGGAATTGGCAGCACATATATCAGCCGTTATCTTAGAAATCTTGACAAAGTTTTTTATTTTTAAAATGTATATTATATTTTTCATTGGATTGGCAAAGTCGTTATATGAATATATAACGACTTTGCTGTATTTTGAATTACTTCAATTAGTTTCACGTTGAAAATTATCAATTAAACTAGAGATTAATTTGAATGTATCATATCTTATCTTTTGATGAATTTGAGTTTAATTCAATTAGTTTCGCGATGAAAATGATAAATTAAACTATACATTAATTTGAAAGTGGTTCCAAACATAAATTATTTTTAAAAGCTCTTGCAAGGAGCTAAGGGACCATGAGTATATATATGTATCGTAATCCTTATATTATACGGGACTGGCCTTATGGTTTAGTGGTTAGTGACCCTGACTGTTAAGACAGATGTCGCGGGTTCGATTCCCAGGACAAATCTTTGTGTGATGAGCACGATGATTTTTTTTGTGTCCGTGTGTGTTTTGCGTGCTTCGTAAACCACGTTAAGCTGTCAGTCCCGGTTGTAGCCATTAGGCAACAGTCGTTAAGCTATGTCAGAGGCCTACTGGGCGGCTTGAACTTGAACTCTGACACTATAGGGTACCACTGCCCATACGATAAGTAAGTTGTCTGATTGCCTAGTATAGGCTCTGCCTAGTTTGGTATCAGACAACAGTGTGTTAGATGTCCCAAGTTATTTAAGATACATATAATAAAATCGTAGGAAAGCCAAAACTGTATATTGAATATTTTTTAAAACGGATACTTGAGGCGTCATCTACAATCGATATCGAAGCCAAAAATATAATTTTAAAATTTTTGTCTGTATGTCTGTTTGTCTGTATGTATGTCCGGGCTAAACTAATAAAGTACTACATGGATTTACTTCATATTTTGCATGAATATTACTAAGAGGTCGGGTCAACATATAGGCTACATATTATCACGCTATCACCTACGGGGGAGGAGCTGTGATAATTTATAAAGTTTAACGCGGGTAAAACCGCGGGGCACAGCTAGTTTACGATATTTATTTATAACTAGCTGTGCCACGCGGTTTTACCGGCGTTAAATTTTATAAATTATCATAGCTCCTCCCCCGTAGGTGATAGCGTGATAATATGCAGCCTATATGTTGACCCGACCTCTTAGTGACATTTACGCAAAATTTGACGTAAATCCATGCAGTACTTTTTTAGTTTAAACCGGACATACATACAGACAAACAGACAAAAATTCTAAAAACTATATTTTTGGCTTCGACATCGACTGTAGTTCACGCCCCAAGTAGCTTATTAAAAAAATATTCCATGTACAGTTTTGAGTTTCCTACGATTTTATTATATGTATAAGATAACTAGCTGCGCCTCGCGGTGTTACCCGCGTTAAATTTTATAAATTTTCTTTGCTATAAACCTCACGGAGCCCGAACCTTTCCAACGAATGCAAAACCGTGGAAATCGGTTCATGCGTTCTGGAGTTATAGCGTCAGGAAGGAAAACCCGACTTATTTTTATATAGTAGATGGAAGACCAATATGTTTGATTGCTTACCACCAGGGGCTAATCAGCGTATTTAGTACGTACAGGTACAGTCGCGTACAGGCTCATATTCAACATCCTGCAACTTCACCGCTTAACAGCACTTTTAACAATACATCACCTCAAGACTCAGCTTTGTTCAAAGCACACGTACAATGGTATTGTATTTTGATAGCCTTAATACTGCAATCTCATTTACAAGGTCACAATCACTTCTAGGTCACCCCTCCATCGCAGGTGAAAACAATGGAGCGCTATGGGAAATGGTATTTGCATATAATGCCACAGATTATTTAATAGTCAATATTGAACCGAGATAATTGGGTTTTGTGTTACTGTTTACACGCGCTGAAATGGCATTGGACAGGGCAGGAGAATAGGAACGTTGATCCGTAACCTTTCAATCATTAGACGGTAACCGTAGCCTAGTTGGTAGTGCGAAGCTGGTGGTCCTGGGTTCGAATCCCGGTAAGTGCAAATATTTGTGTGATGAGCATTAATATTTGTTTCTGAGTCATGGATGTTTTCTATGTATATAAGTATTAATCTATCTATATAAGTATGTATATCGTCGCCTGGTACCCATAGTACAAGCTGTGCTTAGTTTGGGGCTAGGATGATTTGTGTGACATTGTCCATAGATATTATATTGTTAATTAAGCGCTGATGGACCAAAATACAAAGTTAATATGTGTTTAAAGGTGTTAGATAAAAGCATGTAATATATTATGGAAATAATTATTCAAAGGTACAAACATTAGCTTCTTCATACCTTTTATAAGGAGCATAATGTCCGAACAGTGTTGTCCACACAAATCTAAAGTTCCCTCATAACAATATGTAGTGTTAATTTCGCTAATTGTCAGTTTAATAAAGCCAGCATTCACTATCACCTCCCGCCTGCAAAAAATATGCACATGCAAGAAAGACGATATAAACATGCAAATAACAATGACGGGCCTGGTGGCGTGGTTGGCAAATGTTTGCTTTTCATGCTGGAGGTCGTGGGTTCGATTCCGATAGAACAGATATTTGTGTGCTTGAACATGTCTGTTTGTCCTGAGTCTGGGTTTAATTATCTATATAAGTATGTATTTACAAAACAAAAGTAGTATATGGAGTATATCAGTTTTCTGGTTTCCATAGTACAAGCTCTGCTTTGTTTGGGATCAGATGGCCGTGTATAAATAATGTTTCACGATATTATTGTATTATACACCCAACACGTGTTTCAGTCCTCCATGGACCATTCTCAATTGATGATAATTCATCGAGTGCTGGAAAAAAAGCCTATTAATTAATGTTGTATCTTTAATGTTATGGATTTCCGCAAAGTAGCGCCAGATTTCATTACTTATCGATGGACCGCCAACCAAGAGACGCAGTGTGGACAGACCCTCCACAAGATGGAGCACCGATATTACAAGGGTCTTGTTGTGGAGATCGTTAGGTCAGGCCTTTGTCCAGCAATAGCATTCTTTTGGCGGATATGATGATGAGGAGAAAGTTTTCACTTAGGTATTTAAGAATAGTGTGGTATCTGGTTGACCAGGAACTCAGTAGATTTGCGCTAACAAAGTGGTAAAGTATTGGAGAATACTTATGAGTTGTTAGCATGAGTTGAGCTGCATATAATATGCAAATGCGATGCATTGGCAAGACCCAGAATGGCCATAATGGGGCTGGCATATCCAGAACCAGGAGACTATACGGATCTACCCCTAAGAAACGTACTGGATTATGTGCAGACTTCATTCAGGGCTCTAGGATAGAATAAAAACCAGTGGGGGTTAGTACAAAAGATCTTGAAGGGTCGACGTGCTGTACACAAGTACACCCCAACAAAGATAAGATAAGATAAGATATGAGGTTAACGCACGCGCTCCGCTACGGTGGATGACGGGTTATTAAGACGTCTATTCATCCAATCATATAACTTCTTCATTGTTTTATCACACATAACGAAAATCTCCAAAACAATAGTTATGTACACCTCTCATAGAACGCAACCTCGTTAGGGCTTATATCATAGCATTGCGTAACCCGCACCATTTTCCAAGATATCAGCTAGGAAGTGAACGCTTCCGAGCATTCAATGGAGCCTATCGTACTGGTCATAATTTTGTAACGCCATGCGTGAATGGATATAGTCTGTGTGAGTGAGGTCATGCTATTGTGTTATAAATGTTATAATATAAGTAGTATGATTGTTATGGCATTCTGTAGATCACAGATTGGAGTTGATCCAGAGATGGGAGTTTACTTGTGTAGCTGTAATTTCTTAATGTCGCTCTGTAACACCAACAATCTTATTCAGATTAGAAGATTAAGCAAAGATATTGTATATTCATAAACGAAACAAAGTAACTGACATAGCCCGCAGAATTGCCAAGCTGAGGTGGCAATTCGAGCACATAGCTCGAAAAACCGATGTCCGCTGAAACAGAAAGGTACTTGAGTGGAAAGCGCAGCATGGGTAGGCCCCTTACAAGATGGACCGATGACCTTAAGAGGGCCACTGGAAGCCCTTGGATGTAGGTAGCGTATGACGCGCAACTGTGGCCTTTGTCCAGAAGTAGATGTATTCCCGCTGATATGAATGAAATAAAAAACGAAATGTCTGTTCTGTTTATTGATTGTGATGTTTGAATGGTTGTAATGAGGGATATATTTGAGTTCCAGACAAAGAGTGAGTTTGAAATTGTGCTGATTTGGGGATAGATTTCGTTCTTTGTTGACTCCCTAGCATTGAAGCTACCTGAAGATTTAATTTCGGTTGAAGACTGTTATACAATAGTCACAACTTCTTTTCGCTTGTTTCATGTTGTAAAATTAAAATGGAGAGTGGTTCTATATCTCCTGCTGATTATATTATGTCACGTTTCACAAAGCACTATACAATTAAATTACTGTTGTTAAGCTAAATTAAAGTTAAGTAAATAAATAAATAATAAATAAATATCTTAGCACAACTAACACACTGTCATCTGATCCCAAACTAGGCAGAATCCGTGCTATGGTAACCAGACAACTGATAAACATATTTATATGTTACACACACACTCACTCACTCACTCACTCACACACACACACACACACACACACACACACGCACACACACACGCACACACACGCACACTCACACACACAAACGCAATGTATTTTGTTTCTTTTTATCTCTTTAAGTAATTTTAATTTTTAAATATTTTCATTTTTACATATATACAGCGCAGCGACAGCCTCCAAATTGTAATTTCAAATAAGTACACGATTGTACACTGCCTCCCAAAGTACAGGCAAATTAGCCTAGCTTGGGAATCAGTTTTCGACAAATTTTGCAATAATTAAGTACCTACCTGTAAGGCTCTAAACAATGTACTGAAATGTAAAAATGTATGTATATTGGTATTGGTATGTTTCTAAATGCATACAAGGCTCTGCCTAGTTTGGGATCAGATGGCAGTTTGTTAGTTGTCCCATGATATTACTATAATTACGAAATGACGGACTAACTTCAAGCTAATGCATCAGTACTTAGTAAGTAAATTGTCAGTTGTGTAGAGTTTAATCTCCTCTTTTGATTGCATATAAAACCAGTTACATAGAACAGGCTAAGCCTTTGGCAATATTCATTATCACTCCATGACAAACCGAGCAGCTGCACCCTGATTTCGTAACTGGTATCATGACCTCATAGGATTACTCATGAAGTTTATTTAATATAGTCAATAATAATAATTGGGATGATCACGTTGTGTTAAAATTGAAGGTGTAGGCACTTCCGTGTTGATTTTTTCTTATGAGCAGATTTTTTGTTTGTAATTGCTGTGCATGGAGTTTTTTGCAGTGTCTTCTTAATAAAAATCGGCCAAGTGCGAGTCGGACTCGCACACTATTCAGTTTAGAAAAAAATTATATTAGGAACCTCAATATGATTTTTGAAGACCTATCCATAGACAACCCACATGTATGGGTAGGATGGAAAAAAAAAATTGAGTTTCAGTTCTATGTATGGCGACCCCCCAAAATTATTGTTATTTTTCTATCTTTGTGTAAAAATTTTAATGCGGTTCACAGAATACATCTATTTACCAAGTTTCAATAGTACAGCTCTTATAGTTTCGGAAAAAAGTTGCTGTGACATACGGACGGACAGACATACAGACAGACAGACATGACGAATCTATAAGGGTTCCGTTTTTTGCCATTTGGCTACGGAACCCTAAAGAAGTTGAATTTGTGAAGCAAGAAGATTAAGTGTTAAGGAGCTTTTTGCTATGTTTATTTGTGGTCCTATTTTCGGACGTAATGTGACAAAAACATATGTTAACACTTTTTTATGTAGCTCCTTTATTGATAATAAAATGTATTTACTCTAATAGTCTATACTTTATTCACCACTAGCTGCGCCCCGCGGTTTTACCCGCTTTAAATTTTATAAATTATAACAGCTCCTTCCCCGTAGGTGATAGCGTGATAATTTGTAGCCTATATGTTGACCCGACCTCTTAGTAATATTCATGCAAAATTTGAATTAAATCCATGCAGTACTTTTTGAGTAAGACAAACAGACAAAAATTCTAAAAACTATATTTTTGGTTTCGATATCGATTGTAGATCACTTCCTAAATATTCTATGGACAGTTTTGACTTTCCTACGATTTTATTATGTGTATAGATAGTCAAAAGAAGGAGTTTCTCAAATCGATTGTAAAACTTATTTTTTAAAAACCCGTCTACTAAAGGCAAGCAAATTTTATAAAGAGAATAATACAAATTCGCAAATATCTGGCATAATACTATCTTGCTTATTTATAAATAAAAAATAAAATAAAAAAGGATATTATTCACGTAGACTTTAAAAAAGCACTCGTAAATAGTCAGAACATGTTTGTAATAATATATAGTTAATTTATAATTATTTATATTATAGACATTTAGGTACACGGTATGTATGAATTTTTTTCAATAGTTATGATATTTAGCTAGCTTATTTTAAGCCTTTATATAAATTGTACTGGTTTGTTATTTGTTTTGTATCAACTTGTCTTGTATTTGATAATTTTGATACATTGTTACATTTTTTAATTCTATGAATACGAATAGGTTTATATTATTTTTTATATTTAATTTCTGATGTAAGTGACGTATGTCTTAATGGAAAGAAATATCTTTAAACCTAAACCTACCAAGGGTGGCGATTATGGCATATCCCTCCCAATGTTGGACACATATACGTTGTGGAAATATTTTGGGGAGGCCTCTGTCCAGTAGACCTCAATCGTCTGACATAATGATGATGATGAATTATAAGGAATAATTGGGCGCTCTAATTAATTTCTGTCCAATTATATGTTAGTAAAAATCTTGTTATTAATCACCTATTAACACAAAATCTAACGGAACTTCAAAAAGTTTCCGGTAATAAACTAGGCAAACTTAACTTCCATTTTCAATAAATTTCAACATTCTTCAATAATTCTTTATGAATTTTAAATAATGTATTGTTTAACTATAATTTTGTAAAATTAATTATTCTAAACATTTTACATTTGTAATAATAACCACTTTTAAATTACTGTTGAGGTTTGACGCCATTTCGGAAAAAGCACTCCGAGGCATTGTATTTTCTTTAACTGGTGTAGATTCGAGTTTTTACGGGTAAAAATAGCGGTGTTTTAGACCTAGCATCTTCAAATTTCTTAACAGAAAGATCCTAATTTCACCTTTTTTCGCGATTTTATTATCTACGGTTGAACAAAGTCGCAAAAAAAAAGTCGAGACAAAAAATTAATTTAAGATTTTACCGATAAGGATGCAACGAGGCTGTTTAAAATAATTACTGTGTGAAGCCACTATCATCATATAAACCGAAAGATTACCACTGTTGGTCATAGGCCTCCCCCAAAGATCTCCACAGTTGCAGGTCATGCGCTATCCGCATCCAGCGACTTCCAGCGACGCTCACAAGATCATCGGTCCATCTTGTACGGGGCCTGCCCACGCTGCGTCTTCCGGTTCGTGGTCGCCATTAAAGCGAAGTCACTGACAATAGCCTTGACAATAAAAAACAAATCACAAAATCAGCATAAATAATATATAAACAAAATATTTCAAGTTCAAAGTGTACAGTGGTCACGAAACTGTACGTTTTAATGATCCGTAACGTAATTTGTAAAACGGCACAGTAATTTGATTAGCATGCTATTTGTTGTAATGGTCGACTTAATTATTTAGTTTTGTACGACCTAGCTAGTCTATTTAAAATGGACTTAAATTAATTTGTTAACCCGGACACGTAAAGGAGGATGCCATAAACATTTTTTGAAAGACAACGATCGCACTAGGGAATCTAATCCCTGTGTCGCGGGGTACTTTACAAACATATAATAGACGGACACAAATTACATCCATTACAATTATTATGAATTAAAATAGTTATTTATTTATCGTGTGGGCAGTGGTTATTCTAGTGTCAGAGTCGTTCAAGGCGCCCAGTAAGCCTCTGACATGGTTTAACGACTGTTGTCTAATGACTACAACCGGGACCGACAGCTTAACGTGTCCTCCGATGCACGGAGTCGCTCAGAAATTAAACCACTTTAGTGGTCACCCATCTATGGACTGACCACGAGCCTAGTTGCTTAACCTCGCCGATCACTTACGGACCGGTGAGAACATCTAGCTATGAGCGCCTCAACGTAGATATAATTATTTTTGTAATATTAATTGTACCTAGTACATTTATTGTTAAGATAGAATTAAAAAAATTGTACCTAGTACATTTATTGTTAAGATAGAATAAAATACAAAATTATTGTTGAATAAAGACTTACCTCCGTGACTCAGTTGGTTGTGAACGTGCCTTCTGATACAAAGTTTGTGGGTTCGATCCTCGTACAAGACAAATATTAGTGTTAATGAATGACAAAAACAAAGACACACATTCTTTAACCTACCTCCTTTTTGATGGTATGGATCCTTTTTAATATGGTATTGCCTTATTGGTCTAGCGGTAGCGTGTTCACCCGCAGAGAACCAGGTCCTGCCAAATCCTGGGTCGGGCCAAAAGTAAATTTGGGACTTGTCTGTAAAATGATAAGTTTCTCGGCCCGAAGTCTGGGAGTTGGCGGTGCTTATAGCCCCGTGCCTCGGAGAGCACGTAAAGTCATCGGTCCTGTATCTGACCTCTTTCCGGTCGTATTGCTAGGCATCCCATCGGATCATGAGAGTGAGGGAATAGAAAGTGCTCCTATATTTGCGCACACACTTGTGCACTATAACATCTCCCGCGCAGATGGCTAATCTAGAGATTAGCCATCTGCGCGGGAGATGTTATACTAAAACTATAATATACTACCATATTAATAATGGCCTCCTAGCCGAATTCCAGCCACGGCGGCCAGTCTAAATAGATTTAGACTGGCCGCCGTGGCTGGAATTCGGCTAGGAGGCCATTATTAATATGGTAGTATATTATAGTTTTAGTATAGACGCCATTGCCAAAGTTGTTGAAGCAGCCTTTAGAAATTGACTAACAATTACGCCCAACGATTAGTCAGAACCGGGACGTATCTAACTGTATACACTAAGCGAAAACACATCCTACAGAGAAAGCTATATAATTTCCTAGGAATGTGGTTTTACTAGTCAACAACAGGAATCACTCGAGGAGTCGGAAAGAAAGTGGTTTTTCATTTCCTTTGCCGAAGAAATAAATATTATTATGCCAAGTCTATACAGACTAAGTGTTGTGTGGTGACGGCGGCGAATATCGGAATATCATCACCCCATCTCATCCCGTGCAGGGCGTCGAAGTCGACCTGAGGGGTTATCTACCAGAGGACGGTCAGCAGCTTCCTTCTGAGTACTATGACCATCTTACTGCGATCGCCAACCTGTCTGCCAAGCGTGGAGATTATGGCGTATCCCCCGAGATAATTCTTGGGGGAGGCTTTTGTCCAGCAATGGATTTCTTACAGCTGTTATGATGATAGACACGTATTAAGTATATATCTACTTTTATTGATGTCATCGTTAACTTAACTTACACATACAATCTAAGTTATTGGCAGTATTCTGCCTGTCTCTTGTTCCAATAATGAAATTAAACTTTAAAGATTGGTTCGACATTTTCTTTTATGCTGGAGAAATAATTTAATAGTAATGTTAATAGTTTCCATAGTATAAGTTCTGCTTAATTTTGAATCAGATGGCTGCGTGTGAATAATGTCCCAGGATATTATTATTATTACTACGTGGAGTGTAGCGGTTGAGACCCTGAATGTGAAGTCTGAGGTTGTGGGTTTGACCCCCACTATCATCATCATCATTTCAGCCAAAAAACGTCCAATAACTGGACATATGCCTCCGCTAAAGATCTCTACAATTGCTGGTGCTTCCAGCTATCCTCACAAGAGTCTTCCGGTTCGTGGTCGCTATTCGATAACTTTTCTATCTCCCACCCAGTACAAATCTTTGTGTGATGAGCTCGATTATTTGTTCTGTGTCTGGAAGTAGTTCATCATTTATCATAATATACATATGTATGTTTTTTTTTTATTTGGAAAAAAAAGTATGTTTATCATTTGTACGGTTGCCATAGTACAGGCTCTACCTAGTTTTAGATCAGATGACGTAAGGTGGCCTAAGATATTTATTATTATTATTATATACTTTATTAATAACGATATTAGGAACCAATTTATTTTTATAAAAGTGTAAGATATCTTTTGTACAAACGTTATTTAATCTTTTGTCTATAACGTTATATAAGAAAGTGTTAAATGATCAAAGCTAGGTATAAACCTAGCTTTGATCATTTAACACTTTCTATACGTGGTAAGCAGAGTACTAGCCGGTTGTAAATTTAATAGTAATGGACACAATTAACACTTATTTGATTTTATATCAAACAATTGTCTAAAACAATTTGTTATGATTGGTGCTTAAATATTTTTTGGTATAACTAATCTTTTTATAAGTTTTATATTTGTGTAGATGAAGATATTACGTTATATAAATATATATAAAGAGTTTTATATTCGTAGTAAATTTCATTAAGTTAGAATGCATATGTGGCGCAGCGGTTAAACAGTCGCCTCGCTACTTCGTTTCCGGGATTCGATTTACGCACAGAATAATTATTTGTGTGACCCATAAATAGTTGACCTGAGACAACAGAACAACTATTGTGTTGGACAATTATATGTTTGTTACTTCCGCAACACAGGGATTCATTTCCCTAGTGCGGGCGTTATTATTAAAGAAAACAAATATTAATCAATCCCTTGGGTTTATGTTGTAGGTAAACTGTAAGTTAATTAAGATCCAGTATACATAGATATCTGTTAAAAACAAGATCTTCATCTATTGGTTTATTTTGTATGTACGTCGTTCCTCCGCTCTATTTCGGTTAAAATCGCCTGGTTTTTCCCCTCATTTTATATTTACACACAACTACACGTGTAGTTTATTACTGTACATATAAATATAACAAAATGAGTTAGCTTTAGACCACATGTTGAAGTAAAACTTAGATATACTAAACAACTGACTATGAGAGAAAAAGAGTAAGAAAATGTCTGCTCGTACTTCTCTCTCTTGTCAATACAGTAATATACAAATATATCTCCCTCACAACTTACGTTCGCCTCGACCGATCACACTCTTCGTAACGCTCTCACGCATTCACCAGTTTACTCCCCAAGTGCGTATAGAAATGATACTTCAAAAAGGGTTAACATTTTTTTTTTTTTTTTATTATTTTTTAATCAGGCAGGCAGTTAAAACAACTGATAATTGCCTGTATCTAGTACATTGAGTTAGCTTGTCGTTTTTGTTGTTATTATGTGCTTGTCTAGTCTGTTCTTAAATATGTTGGTGTTTGGTGCTGACACTACGTCTTGTGGTAGTTGGTTCCATTCTTTAACAACTCTGTTCGAAAGGAAATTCTTGTGGGGTATATTGTGTGAGAAGCGGGTCTGAAGTTTAAGGGAGTGTCCTCTCAGACGGGTATTATTATCTCGATGGAACATATCTTGGAACTGGTGAAGGTCATAGTGTCCATTTAGGATTTTATAGGTTTCAATCAGATCACCACGCTCTCTTCGTTCTTTTAGAGTACTAAGCTTTAGTGCTTCCAGCCTATCCTCGTATGATAGTCTCTTAAGTTGTCTAGGTATCTTAGTGAAGCTACGCTGTACTTTTTCCAATAGATCCACGTCTTTAACAAAGTAGGGACTCCACACTTGAAAAGCGTGTTCCAATATAGGTCTTATGTAAGTCTTGCATACCTTTAACATCATTTCTGGCGTAAGAATTCCGAAAGCTTTTCTAATGAGGTAAATAAAACTTTTCGCTTTCTTTGTGATTGCTGCTATGTGGTCTTCCCACTTAAGGTTCTCCGTTATAATAACTGCATGTATTAAATGGATGAAGTAACTATGGATTGTTTATGGTCAACTTGGCGGGGTTACTGCCGTGTCCCCAGAGTCTGGCAGCCTAGTTGCACTATGGCACTCATTATAACGTAACGTCTAATTTAAGATCTCTATCTTCGGTCAATACTGATACAAGGTCATATCTCAATAAGAACTAAATTATTACACTAGTGAGGGGACAGCTTACCTATCGAGACCAAGACCGGTACCGTACCGGTTGTTTACACAATCCGGTATCAATTTTGTAACTGTAAAACGGACTCGAGAATTAGGTCACATTTTGCGAATAGATTTAGTTTTAGATAATATTGCTATTTGTAATACAGTGTCAAAATACATTAAAATGTTAATGTGTTTTATTTAAAAATGTATTTGGAAAGTGTGCATTTCATTTGTTTTGTTTGTTTTAGATAAGTTTTAAGTTGAATTTGTGTTGCAAATTTAAGTGGCATTTTGTTATTTGTATAAAAGAATTAGAATCAAAATAAATAAAGTTGTTTGATTACGATTAATAATTTGAACGTCTTACGTGATTTTGAATTTGTATGTATTTATAACTATATAAGTATGTGAATCAGTTATCTGGATGCCATAGTACAGGCTCTGACTATTTTAGGATCAGATGACCGTGTGTTAGTAGTCCCAAGATATTTTTTTTATTATACTTCGTGGAGTGTAGTGGTTACTGACCCTGCCTGTTAAGCCCGAGGTTGTGGGTTCGACCCCCATCATCATCCTCATCATATCAGTCATAAGACGTCCACTACTACTGGATATTAACTAATGTAGGTAGGATATAGGCTTAATATATCATACTTAACGATATCAGGTACCAATTTAGCTTCAAAGTATGAGATATATTTTGTTAGTTTGGGATCAGATGACAAAAATGGGATTAGATAGCATAAGTAATTATAATTGAACTGTTGAAGGAATTTTAAATGTAATGTTAATAATGTTACCAAATCCATGTCAATTAAACAATATAAAAATAAACAATCCGTTGAAACAGCACTAAAATAGCTATAACTGTTTTGGTGATGTGATGCTACAGACAGACGCATAAAGATAATAAAATGACAGTTCTTAAACTTATGACGAGTCTTTTTCTATTGGTGTTTAAAAAAGATGCCGACACCGTAAAGAATAACTCACATTTTAGTGAACATGGGAACATATCGCAATACTGTCATCAGCAAACAGACAGACGGACATATTGTGTAAATAATTGCGGCAAAGCCATTATACTATCGGCTCGTGAGAAACCTTTGCGAAACGTAAACGAAATGCTTATGAAGATATGATGATGATTCGGCCATTAAAATGATCGAATTTTAATGTGGGACTTTTTAAATTTAGAATAACCCATCACTAGTAGTTAGTGGTGCATGACTTATGTAACCTCTGAGCTGGCTAGCAAGGCGCTCATTGCTAGATGCCCTATCGAACACGACTTAAAGGACTAGCGTTAATTCAAATTTCAAAGTTATTTAATTCGCAAAAAATATGGATATAAAATACAGACTATGGATATAAGTCTTAAAATAACTTACACAAATTTTGTCGTCTGACATGCGAAAAAAAAATTGTGGCGGCATAGAATATCATCACCCCATCTCATCTCGTGGGGAATGTAGAAAGAGACCGAAGGAATACCTAGCAGAGAACGGGCAGCGGCGTTTTTCTATGAACTATGACCATCGAACTGCAATCGCCAACCCGTCTGCCAAGCGTGGCGATTATGGCATACCTATATCCCCCATTCTTTGGGGTGGCTTTTGTCTAGCAGTGGACGTACTTTGGCTGACATGATGAAACAATATCTAATTATTTTTATTTATTATTTGTGGGCCTAAAATATGCAGTTTAAAATTTAACTTATTTTAGAATAGATTTTGAATAACTCCTCAGTATCATCACATTTCAACTTATTTTTAAATTACAAATTACCTATACTTTTACAATTTATATGGTTAAGGTATCTGTGTATACACATAATATATAATTGTGTTAAGTTCAGTCAGTTTAATTGATAGAATAGCTATTGCACGCTATCTAGTAGCAGAAATAGTTTTATTAAAACTACCAAGTCGCATTCATAAAAAAAATTAAGCAAAGGCAAAGCACTAAACCATAACGATATCTCTTGTTTTGTTCTTTTGCTGATGACATGACTAATGTCATATATGTATAACGAGGTACTTAATGTCATATTTTTAACTATCTAAAGTATTTACGTAGAGTTTAATTACTGTAATGATATCTAAACGCGATATTGTATATTAATAGTTAGTAAATATGTAAATACTTTAGATAGTTAAAAATATGACATATACGATAATTACTTACGAACATAATTTAATATTATACTTATTAACAAAAGTTCCAACAAAATAATAAAAACTTATCTCTTTAGTTTCGCGCCAACGTTGCATTGCAATGGAAGTGCATTGACACAGGGCTCGTTTACCCACTGACACACATTCCATCTCATTCCCACAAAGGAACTGCGTATGCACCTGTCTCATTCTTCCGTACAAGTTTTTACACGACACTTTTCCCGCCATAAAAGTTGAGGACTCATTTCGAAACGCTGTCAAGTCACTTAGGAAGCGGTAATGTACTAGAAAATGGAATGTTAGTGTTTTAATAGGAATCCTAAGTTGTTTTAATGCCTACCTAGAATACTTTTATTATAGATCGATGCTTAGTAACTTGTTATTTATTTAAGGACCTTAAAAAAACAAATATGTGTGCTAACACAGACCGTATAGACGGACTAATTCAATTTTTTTTGATAATACTGTATTTGACTATGTTTATGTACTGCATTGTGAGCTTGACAAGTACAAGTGTATGTTAATACCCAAGTGCTGAATAAATTTCATTATTTCATTTTAGACAAATGTTTCCCAGGAGGGTAGGCAGATACAACGGATTGACTTATTCATATTAGTATTTAAAACAAATATTATTGTATGTTTATGAAAATTGTACACGCATCGCAACTTTAAACATTTGACAGACACTATAGTAAAATAAATCTGTGTTACATTTGTCAAATATAGATGTAAACGACGGTTGTCTAATGACCGACTTAATGAAGCAGAGCATGCCCTAATGAGGCAGTCGCCAATCTAAAGACATTTATAAGCATCTTCCTATGAGCCACCATGATGAAAGTAAATAGCTTTCTCGGTGCCAACGCCGCCAACCTCTCGACTCCGGACTACTCAATATGTATAGTAATACCAATGGAGACTTTCCCAGAAAATCCAATAATGCTCAATGGTCCCACTGGACATTTAAACTTAAGACCTCACAATCTGTAGTTCATAATCCTGCCTGTTGTTAGATAGAGCAGAGAGATCAGATGGTAAGTTAGTAAGATTAAAAAATACTATAATTTCTAATAAAAAACTGCCTCGTCTTTTTATTCTGATGTCAACTGGTGGGGTCACGTTGCTTGGAAAGTGGATAAAAACAAGTATTCTTGCTTTCATTCAATGGCGAAGTAAAAGTAAAATTTTACTAAAAATGAACGAAGATTTTAATCGGCAAACGCGCATTCTCGACGCTATCTGTCGGCAATGGAAGAAACCTGTTTCGGTGATTAATAATTCCCATACTCATAAAAATATTGAGACACGGATCTGCGCTTGATTATAAATATGGCCGGACATATATAGGTGGGTGGTGTGTTCGAACCAGCACAAATCATTGTGTGATCAGCAAGATTATTATTAGTTCTGTTACATTTTCATTTTATAACATTATTCGCAATGCAAAGCGTAAATCTAATCTCAAAAATTAAAAATAGCATTTACAATCTACATCCTCCGAAAGGGGGTTAGCAAGGGAATCGTTCGTAGCTTAACGCAGAGCACCTCCCCCGGGTTGGTAGATGGTACCGGTTCGAGACATATCGGGCGATTAAATTGACAATTAAATCTATGACATGTACTTATTTCGAAATATATAAGTATCTAGAAGGCAGTGTGTTAGTTGTCCGAAGATATTTATATTATTTGAGTGCAAATAGCCAAATTGCATTGTTCTGTCAGTTTATACCTAATACAGATTACTTTTACCTTAAGTTACTAAAAATATCTGCCAATATTGACTTGTTTTTTTGAAGATACTCATTGATCCCAACGATATAAATACTTTTCTAGAACAAATTATTCTTTATCGTAAACGTATTTTAATAACTATGATAATGATATCATTTTTGGTGTACAAGAAATAGCTTATTAAATAAACAAATAAAAAATACTATATCATTTTGAAGCACTGAGGGAAAGAGTGCTTGTCATTCACTCTTCAGTTCCTAAGTGCACTACTTCCCATCACTACGCCTCAAAGTTGTGATATTTTGAATTTAGAATAGCTAGTTTTCGTTCATATAACAATGGATATCCGATTATATTCCTTACACCCTTGACTTAAGGAAGACAAACATCAATTGTGTCTGTTAAAACAATCTTTTAGAAAGGGGAGCGTGCGAAACAATTATTATTTTGACAGTTCTATGCGTATAATTATCTCCTTTGTGGTGGAACACCTGTGATAAGTTAGTGTTACGCTGCTATTGTGTTTTAGACTTTATATAATAGTAATAGAGTTGTAAATAGCTTAATCTAATGCTGGTTTCGGGTAAATGGTCCTATTGTCGACAATAAATTGATGCTGTACGGAAGTGGTTGTGAAATGAGAAATGCAATTGTGTTTGTGCGCAAAGATATTCGAGATGGTTTTATTTTTCAAAGTAGTATTATGTAAGAATTGGTGGCAAAGCAAATTATTAGCTAGAAATTCCAACGGCAGCATATTTACTGGCATTTTTCAGTGGGTTATAGTGTCAGTAAATATTTATTTAGTCGTTTTCGTTTGTTTTATAATGGCCTGTCTTGCTGTTTGCCGCTACTGTAATATAAGTAACTGTATTAGGTGTACTGTATTAGGTATTATTTTGTATCCAACATGGTTTATGTTTGATATAATGAATAACTTCTTTAAGTTACGAGTACCAACACGTAATAATAAGTTATGAATTTACAAGTTTTTCATTACATTTTTTAATAAGTCTTGTTTATTTACTCTTTGGCTCATAGCCTAATGTGAACTTACGTCTTGTCTATGGGCTGCATAAGTCTAATTAATCAATAAATACCCTAATTTGAAATTTGTATCTACCTATAAACGTTTATAACATTTTGATTGGATTGGTTTAATAAAAAATATGCTTTTATGAAGTCAGAGAATTTGCTTCCATTATTTAATCTCAGATTATTTATGCTAACAATATTAATTTCTTTTTGTTAGGTTAAGTTAACTGTCAATTGTGATGGAAGGATGTTAAAGAGTTACGTTTCGTATTTTACTAAAGTGGTGGCAAGTGAAAAGCACCAATTTTCTTTCTCTTTTTCTCTCATGGCCAGGCACTTTCGAAGTTTTACTTTAAGTCTCACTGTAGTCGTGTGATCTAAAATAAAGTATTTTTTACCGACACTATCGTATCGATGCTTCGAAACTACATATTTGAAAAAAAGATCGATGTAATGTTCAAAGCTTCATTTTTATGTTCAGAGCGTGTTGATATTCCACCTCCTTACCTATTTTTATGTTAACCCACTGAGCATAAAGGTCAGCGCACACACGTAGTGGGCCACAGGAACATACATGGCCTAGTGTTGTACTTTAATAGTGTCGTGATCGTTATTCAAGGCATGTGCTTCCGTGCCGCAGTGGAAAGTGAGCCGTGAGGTCATTGCTGATCGGAAATGGTGATTTGATTGTTCTGATTATTTGCGAAAGCATATCAGGACTTTAACCCAGAAATACGGAGAACATGGGCTCTGATTAAGTTACTCTGCTGCCTTTTATAAGTAACTTTTATAAAAAGCGAATTAAAAGTACTAAGCCCATACTTAGACCAGCCGCTGAAATTCGACTAGGAGGACATTATTGGAACGAAGTTCCTTATAGCGCGTTGTGAAAGGGGGCTAGACGGAAAAAAATCTCACGAAAAGTTGTCACGACACTTTTTGCAGCTGTGCGGCGTGCGCATGTTTCTCTGTCTGTCTCTCTCTCTCTCTTATAGAAAGCAAGCCAGATATTTTCATTTCTATGTCGCATTGAACAGTGTGGTGTCGCGACGATTATTTTTGTTGAGTGTATACAGGTTTTTTGTTCATAATAAATAATAAGAAATAACTTCGTTCCATCCGGGTGTCCCTTGATACCTCTCAAGTTTTTTATTATTATTACACAAGTGTCTTGTAACTGTTTTTTTGCTTGCTTTTTTTAAAAAGGCAACGTCCTGAAGCTGGTTACTTATAAACATATAATGGACGGTCTCAAACTACATCCAGACTCAGGACCACTACTTATGGTTCGCCCATATAATTGCCCTGTACGGGATCAAACCCGGGCCACGGAGTGGCGAGGCAACTATCTTAACCGCTGCGCCACACATGCAGTCAATTTATGGTTGAACATATGATTGCAAAAAAGATTTCCCGTTGGGAGTTTGAAGTTTTAAAGATTGAACGTGTCAATCACAGAAGTCAAACTTATGCATTATAATAACCTAAATCTAAGTTATCTAATTTCACTTGCGAAAGTGCATCGCAACCATTCCCTTTGGGAAAAGACATGGTTGTTAGGTTACGCAAAAAGCACAGACAATGGACCAGAGCCCACGCTCCTATAAAAAAGATTTAAAGTTATTTTTCACACGATCATTCAAGTGTTCGTGTAGTGTGGTCATAACTTGTATGAAGAAAACAAGTGCATTACCTTCACAAGTAAAAATGTGTTCAACTTTTGATTGCACATGTCGCGCAGCGGTTAAGATAGTCGCCTCGCTACTTCGTGTCACGGGTTCATTGTCGTACATGACAACTATTTGTGTGACCCATAAGTAGTTGTTATTAGTCTCGGTGTACTCTGTTTCCGTCAATTATATTTTTGTAAAGTACCCAGCGACACAGGGATTGATTTCCCTAGTGTGGGCCTTATCAATTAAAAATATAAATTTTCCTGCGTTTGCGCCCTTAAGTTGTTTCTTATCATGACGTTTGCAGTTACAGCTTCGGAGACATATTCCTCACGTTAGTTACCCTAATTGCAAAGCTAGAGGTTGTGAGTTCGATTCCCACCCAGGACAGATATTTGTGTGCATGAACATGTCTGTTTGTCTTGATTCTGGGTGTTATTATCTATACAATTATGTATTTACAAATGTAGTAGATATAATAACAATAATATTCTGAGACATTATTCACATACGGCCATCTGATTCCAAACTAAGCATATACTACTTTTCTTTTGTAAATACATAGGTACTTATATAGAAGTACACTCAGACTCAGACCCAGACATAGAGTTATAATAATATGTAGTATATCAGTTATCTGGTTCCCTTAGTACAAGTTCTGCTTAGTTTGGGATCAGATAGCAGTGTGTGAATAATGCCCTGTATATTATTTATCAGTTATCTGGTTTCTATAGTACAAGTTCTGCTTAATTTCAGATTTATTTCTGATTAAGATCAGATAGTCATGTGTGAATATGGTTTATGGTTTAAAACATTTATTTCTCATAAAGAATACAATTCATTTATCTGAGAAATACAGGATACTTAATTTAAGCTTATTACTATAACAAGAATTCACATAGCCGTATTGAGTAAGTATTAACAAAGAAAAGTGATTTTATACATTTGGATAAAAAATAATACATAATTGGTACATTCGATAAAAAATAAAGACTATGTAGGTATTACGAGAACAAAACATTGCAATGCATCAACCTAGATATTATATAGGGCCCCAGGATATTATGAATCAGTTTAAACCAGATGGTTTCTATAGTATAAGCTCTGCTTAATTTGAGATCGGATAGCCGTGTGTGATAATGTACCAGGATATTATATTATTATCTATATCCATTTGTTGATGATATAACTGTATTACATTTGGAGCAAACAATTTACTGAGCGACCTTGCCTCGTTTACTTTCTACAATGCATCTGGGTTACCGTGACGTAGGTTATGAAACGGAGCAAGAATATACAGGGTGTGAACGAATTTATTTATAAGCCGTATATTTATTAAGTCGAAATAACCTTGTCGTTCTCGAGTATTAAGGTTCTCGAGTGGCAACCACGAACCGGAAGGGGCGTGGGCAGGCCCCCTACAAGATGGACCGGTGATCTTGTGAGCGTCGCTGGAAACTGCTGGATGCAAATAGCGCAAGACTGGCAATTGTAGAGATCTTTGGGGGAGGCCTTTGTCCAGCAGTGGATGTCTTTTGGCTGATATGATGATGATGCATCATCATCATCAATATAATCTTATCGTTTGACCGTTGGACTATGGAATCAGTGGTTTCCAGTGACTTTACGAATTAATTATTTTCAATAATAATAATGTCCTCTTAGACGAAATTTGGCCACGGCGGCCAGTCTCAATAGAGATAAGCTATATAATAATCTGCGCGGAACATGTGCACAAGTGTATGCGCAAACACAGGAGCACTTTCTATTCTATCACTCTCATGATCTGATGGGACGCCTCGTGAAACGATCGGAAAGAGGTCAGCTAAAGGACCGACGGCTTTACGTGCTCTCCGAGGCACGGAGTTATAATAACTACCAGACTTCGGGCTGATGCGGAGAATTATTTCTTTTTACAGAAAAGTCTTAAAATCACTTTTGGCCCGAATAGGGATTTGAACCTAAGACCTCGTCTCCGCGGGTGAACACGCTACCTCAGACCAATGAGTCAGTCAATTATTATTATTTTGTGTAAGCCACAAGCAGCTAATTAGCTGATGCGGGAGTAGCAAATAGCTTGGAGATGTTTTCTTTGTCCAATCTGTTCTTGCAGGAATTTAATGTTGGAGCCATGATAAGATTTAGTTTTAGTATAGAATGGTTGAACCATTGTATATTATATAGTATATTGTATATGCATTTTGTATGGAGTGGTAAAAACATATTTTTCGTATTACACTACATTACTTAAATCTTATCATGGCTCCAACATTACCTTTAACACATATATTATATTTAATTATTTAAGGGTTACCTTAGAATACAGGGTTCCATTTGAAAACTGCACATGTGGCCCAGTGATTCTGGTAGTCACCTCGATACTACGCTGAGTCATTTCACCGTAGCCTAGTTGGTAGTGCTCCTGCCTACGAAGCTGGTGGTTCTGGGTTCGAATCCCGGTAAGTGCAAATATTTGTGTGATGAGCATGAATATTTGTTTCTGAGTCATGGATGTTTTCTATGTATTTAAGTATTTATCTATCTATATAAATATGTATATCATCGCCTGGTACCCATAGTGTACAAGCTTTGCTTAGTTTGGGGCTAGGATGATCTGTGTGACATTGTCCCTAAATATTATTATTATTATCAAATATTTGGATTCGATCTCCGTTCAACGCAACTTTTAACCCATATAAGTTTTTCAAAATCTAGGTCTGCTTTGTATCCATGAACTATATGTTCAGCAGGATCTATAAAAAAAGGTTATGGCAAGTTATAAACCCTGACATTAAATTTACATGTGAGGTAAAAGTGATATCTTTAAATAACACCTTGTATAAGTAGTGTATTTGTAATTTATAAGGTTTTCGGTTGCCTAAGCTGGTGGGCGTTCGTATACAATAAATACCTGTGTTTATTACAGACGCCAGCAGATCCAACTACCCCATTCTGTCAAATTTCTGTTAAAGATTTTCAACTTTATCACAAAAGTATAAGGTTCACTTTCAATTGGGGAATTTGACAGATTGGGGTAGCTTGATGTGCTAGCGTCTGTACATAGTTGATGATACAGTCTATTACTGAACCATAAGTAAGAGCCTACCCTCACAATGCGAGGGCATAAGCCTAGTATAACGTTATGGAAACCAATAAATTATCCAAAACGGAATGCAAGGTGTATTTTGTTGGCTTTTGTCAGATCTAATAATTAATTCCTGGATGTCCAACTAAATATATATCAAACTTTTCCCACTAGACAAAAGCAAAGCAAGAAATGACTCCAAATATAATTAAATCATATTGGAAAAGAGCTGGTAATCTTTCACTGTTGGATGGACATTAACCAAACATAACTTAGAACCCCCGCAAGGAAACTGGCTTTCAAGTGAAAAAAACCGCATCCAAATCGGTCTATCCGTTTGAGAGCTACGATGCCAGAGACACTCACACAGACAGACATCGACGTCAAAATTATAACACCCCTCTTTGCATCGGGGGTTAAAATCATCGCGTTAGATAAAGATGGCGCTATACTTACATATGACGTCACTTGTAATGATACCGTACTATCTTTATACTAACAATTGTATTGCGAGAACAGGACAGAGCATCCCCACTTAATTCCAGCCAAGAACTTTACAGGCGTGTCTAAATGATTATCAGCCGTTTTTTTTATTTTTTATCTGTATAGTTTGGTATTAGATAGAGAAATAAAAAAATATATACATTATACATCTACTTTATATTCTTTCCTCTTTCTGTTACAGATTTTAATCAGGATGAACAAATAGAGTCCTCGAGAATAAAAAGAGAAGGTGTCCCAGAGAACAGGGGTATGTTTCGTTTTTTTTATTCTTTATATTTCTGTAAAAATGATACCTCTTTGCTTGAATGATTTGAATGCAACAATTATTCTAAAAGTATTTTATTGACAACTACCTGTCTTGCAATTTATTTACTTTATTTTCTTTTCTATACTAAACATTTCTTTTATATTTAACTCAATTTGTGTTGTGTATATTTTATGAGGTTTCTGATGTTTTGCTAAGTTTCGGCTGCATAATTTAAAAGCAATAACGTTATTATAAAAACCCGCGAAGTTACAGTTATTCATTAACTAAATTAAAGTACTTTTTCGGGGAAACTAATCTTTAGACTGAAAAGCAAAAGTCGATTCATTGATAAATTGAACTTTGATCGCTCTAAAATTTAGCACACAGCTATCTACCGTAAATTAATATATTATAAGCAGTCTTTTAATGTCAGCACTTCCAAATAATTTGCGCAGTTAGTATTGCAAAGTATTGAAAACATATTCTGACTTTTATATGATTACAAAAATATCAAAAAGAAAACTTGTTCTAAATATTTTAATGTCACGAGACGTTCGAAGCAAATATTTAGAATGTGGACACAAATATTTTATAGTATGTATGACACATAAATTCGCCAACCCGCCTGCTAAGCGTGGCGCTTATGGCATATCCCTCCAAATGATGGACAAAACTCCTTTGTGGAAATCTTTTGGGGAGGCTGGACAAAGCAGCAGTGGATATCAATCGGCTGACATGATGCTGTTGATAACATCTAAATATGCGAGCGGGATGGTTGTGTGCTGAAATTGGGGACTTAAGTAAGATCATTAATTGCAGTAGTAAATAACTTTTTTTTTATTTTAAGACCCAAACCATAACAATGTAGTATAAAAAAATAGTTGTTTAAAGATGCTTGTTGGTTTTTTATTGGTGTGTCTCTATGTTTTAGAGGGCGCGTTTAGCGTAGTTTAGTTTAGTGTAGGTCACGGTTGAAGCAATTAGAAAACAGTGCCGTGTCAGAGGCCTACTAGGCGGTTTCAGTTCGAACTCTGACTCTAGGCTAATCACTGCACATACAATAAAGTAAAGCCATTTTAAAAGAAGCATTTTTTGCTCCTTTTCGTTGATGGTCTTATGTATATCCCAAAGGTAATAAGGGATATTAAAAAATGATTCCTTATTCTTCTGCTATTGTTGAACGTATATGAAAGATAATAATTTAAAGTTTCAATTCAACTAAATTCTAATTGGAAATAAACATCATAAACCTCAATTATTAAAAAATGCTGTACAAAATTAGTGCTAACTATAAGCAAAACTGATTCTATTAGTATCTAAATTCTATTCTATTATATTGCATTATTAATTGTATGTTTTTCTCTTCTTTTCAAATCTAATCCTGTGGGTCGTGGAACAACTCCAATGGACTTTGTAAAATAAAACGCACCTCCACCGATCCTACCCACTCGACGTGACGTTGACTTGACTGCAGACTTGACCGTCCTCCTCGTTAACCAGAAGAGGAATGACTATAACACGAAGATTGGGAGATACCACAGTGTGAAGCCCCTCATTGGACTACTCACATCCACAGCCCGAACCTTCATCCAAGATGGTGTCACCACCGAATACGCCACCCAAATTTTGGGCACTACCTTAGACAACGGCCGCATATACGCACAGCTTCTAACAAAGTCTTCACTCGTACTTTACAATAAGCCCACAAATGTAGAAGACCCTGTTATTGTTCAACCCACACGTGTACATTCCGTTTTCGATGGAGAATGGAACGTCAAACAAGATTTAGGTTTCATTGACCCCGAAAAGTTTGTTCTTAAAAACACAGACTATCTTGCTCCTAATAGTAAAATGGAAATTGTATACGCTAGCAAACCTACTCAGGAATCTGTGAAATATTGGAGTCCTCCTACTTCCCCAGAAAGTCAAATAGAAAATCAAATATTTGAAGAGCCTGTGGGTCGTAGGGTACAACCCTATAAAGAGATTCCTAGGTACGTTCAAAATGAAGCTTTTAATTACCTTGACGGTCCATCCATCGAAAATGATAAAAAGTTTGAATTTATTGTAGAGCCATCCATAGTTGATAATTTTAGTACATTGCACAGGCAGAGTAAGGCTTACAAACCGGTTGCTGAACCAATTAAAGTAGAACCACGCCCGAATAACGATTTTATTGACGATTCTAATGTTAGTAAAGTTAAACCTGATTACGATTTACCGACGTTCACTATAAAGAACGAATTTTCACCCATATTTTACTATATAGATAACGTAGAGTCACGTCGACCTCAACAGCAGGCGGCTGTGCAAACGAAAACACCCAAAAAATTGTTTGGGCAAAAAAGCGAACCTAGAGCAAAGAAAACTTTCACATATGCTGGCTTCGCTGATTTTACGACTGTTGTTGGTGACACAGTTATTATTTTTTCTCCAAATACTGAAACTAACCGTCCTCAAAATCCTGATGAAGTTAATGTTTTCCCTTCAGCTAAACGCGTCGATAAATTGGCTACTAAAATTACATTCCTTGACGCTGAAATCCCGGTCGCAACATCGACTTATAAAGCCCATGAAAATCTAAATCCAACCAAGATAACAGTACCTGCTATTGTTGACGATAATAGGTCCGAAAAAGCTCTTTTCAATGATGAAGAAAGTCTTAAAAAGGTATTGTATGAAGTCGATAAGGTGCCTGATTCAATAAATGTTCAATATAACAATGGTTTTGATTTAAATGTTGACGTTATTCAACCTTCAGAATCTCCCGTAACTACTACCGAAAGTACTCGTGTTACAGATGATTTGGGAGTCATACCTATTCATGAGTACAACTCACAGGCGACAGACCCATTAGTAACTTTATCACCATCATCTACAATTTTTGAAGAACCAAAAGAATCTGCTGTGACTGAACAAGATTTGATGGATTTATTTACCAACTCGGAAGAAGAATCTGAAAATACTGCTGCAGAAGTAACTGATAAACCCGAAGAAGAAGAGGAGGAAGAAGATAGTACTACTGAAATGCCTGAAGAATTTATGACAACTACAGAAAGTGGTCACAGCGAAGAATCATCAGAAGAATTAGAGACCACAACAGAATCTAAATATGTGCCATCTGAAATACAAGAAGAGGATACGGTTGAAGAAATTCAGGAAGAAGTAGTCTGTACGGAGGGTCTTGAAACTCAATCTACAATGACAACAGCTTACAAAACGTTGACTTATTTAACAACTTACTTTATTCCTCTTGAAAGCACGGAAACAACCACCTCTATCAAATCCGACGTAGTAGTTGAGAGTAATGTTGGTTTCTTTACTAATGTCGTTTGTAGAACCGGTTTTAATATAGAACCTACTGCTATTGTTAATGTTGATGTAAATTATTCTGTTGCAACTAAATCGAAACTACCGGAACCTGTTGTTACAGAAAAATTCCCTGTAGAAGTAAACACCGAATCTCATAAAACAACAACTAAGCAAGGAGAAATTTTGACCACAACTCAGCAACAAAATGGCGATAGCCCAGATCAAAATATTGAAGAAGAAACTGAAGTAACCGTTGAAGAGAAAGAACCGACCACTACAACAAGTATCACAACAACCACTGAACGTGTAACAACAAGCCAAGGTCATGTGGAAACGTCTATAACTACTGAGCAAACTACTACAACAACCGAAAAGACAACCACTCCAAAGGAAGAAGAAGAAGACCAAGAGAATGAAATCGATGTTATTTATAAAACACTTTACACAACTTATACTTACTTTACAACATTCTTTGGAGATCAAACATCGAGTGTTGCTAGCCATAAATCTGTTGTCACTAACATCATCACGTCAACTATCGATCTTTCTAAATTAGATCCATCGTTACTAGGTGCGTTCAATGAAGATGAGATTGCACCGACGAGTGTGGGTGTAGGCCGACCCACAGAATCATTTGCGATAAATAGCATCATCGATCTTGTTAAAAATAAAGATGTAATTGAGTCAGTTGAGGTCGATGATATTTATAGTTCTCAGACACCTACACCGTCGTTGGGTGAAGATATTGCCGCAAGCATCAAACCTGATGCAGTTAAAACTTATTACACAACGTACACATTTTTCACCACCATCTATGTAGGTACAGATGCTAATGTGTGTAGTCGAAGTGAAGTGTACACTAATTATGTGGGACCTGACGAACTAATTCCTACTAAGGCTAATCCTTTAGCAGTAGAGAACACAAGAGCTCAGTTTGATTTTAGGAATTGCAAACAAGTTAAAATACAACAGCCGGTCAATCAAGAAGAAAACTCTTCAATGGAATCTAGTGTTAGCATGGAGGATGACAATGTTAAGCAATCAGAACAAGAAAAGCCAGATATTTCACCCCAGCCAACCCCTATTGAAGTCGACATGTTGTTTAGCGTAGAATCTAACCCTCTGGAATCTGAAAACTCGTACATCACTGATGTAAAGTCATCGTCTTCAAAAGGAGAAAGAAAGTTCTTAGATAGTAACAACATAATATTAGACGACCAAATCAGTTCAGAGAGTAATATTGAAGAGATTTTACCATCACCTACTCTTCTACTACAAACAAGTTACACTACATTTACATACTTTACTACAATGTACATAGGCAAAGATTCCAGTAAAGTCAAGAGTCGTCTAGAAACTATTACAAACGTAGTCACTGAGACCATAATGCCTAACAAGGAACCCGAGGAAGAAAGTAACTTACCTATTACTTATTATACAACGTTTACCTATTGGACTACTCTGTATAAAGATAAATCCACGACTATCACAAGTAGGGAAGAAATAGTTTCTAACGTTATCACGCCGGTCCCACAGTCTATCCCTACAGTTAGTCCGATTGATACTACACCGATTGACGTTGATAGCGTATTTCCACCTAAAGACTTGGAAGTTCAATTAAAACCATCTTTAGTAGAGGACAACCTTGATTCGGATGATGGCAAAGCCACTTTTTATACAACTTATACTTATTTTACAACGTTCTATACTGGCAATACATCGCAAATCAGAAGTAGTTTAGAGACTGTTACAAACATTGTTGATAATACAAAGCTAGTTGAAGATAACCAACTTGGTAGAAAGGTTCCAGTTGGACCCGCTGATCAGAATATTATCCAAGACAATGGTGAAAAACCGCATATTGTGCCAACAGTCGTAAAAGAAGAAATAATACCAACAAAATTACCTGATGCATCCTCCATCCCTCCAACGGTTCTCTTAGGAACATATATTGATAATCTATTTGCCGAAGTTAAACCAGATGAGAAACCAGCTACTTCAGCCCCAGAGGGCGAAAAAAAGATATTATTCTCTCAAGTGGCAGTTATATCCGGAGATTCAACGGTCGTTACAAGTGACAACAAATCGTTGAATATAGACACTACCTCAAGCGGATCCACGACCACTACTGAAGGTACAATTATTAGTCCCACTCCAGAAGTAATTGAAAGTTCAGTTGCAGAACCTGAAGCCACAACTGATACCAGCCAAGAATCAGAGGAGGAAGAGGATAGCACGAATACGAGAAAGAAATCTCGCCTGACATTTACACCAAAAAAACCATCGACAACACCAGTAATAATACCATTTGCCTCTCGAAACAGACCGACATTTATACCGAAACGTGTACCGTTATCAAGTGGTGCAACGACTATTACTCGAGCTGATTTTACACCTCCAGTTATAACTGCTACACCAAGTTTGAAATCTGTTAAATCTTCGGGTTACAATGGTAACCGAAAACAATCAGCTTTCCCCGGATCATCTAGTGCTGGGAAGAGGTTCCCAGGACGGAGTAGCGCAGGAAACTTATCCGGTAATGTACCATCTGCCTCGAGACCTGGAGGTTTTGGATCAAGAGGAAACATCCAACCTACGTCACGTCGAACAGGTTTCCGATCGAGTTCAGTTAGAAGCAACAGCTTAGATTACATTAGCAGGTCTGCCGTACCAAGAATAAGACCCACGGCATCCTCTAGATTACCACCTGGTAGAAATATTAGACCATCCGTCTCATTTACAAACCCACCATCTGACCAAAACGAAGAAACTTTTGCGACTGGGCAAGAGGAAGATGTCACTGAAGCTCTAGAAGAGATCACCGAGGCTCCAGTAAGAACAACTAACAATCCTCTCTTACGATTCAGACGCCCACCTGTACCTAGGCAACCTGGAACAGCAATCACTCCCAGATCTACAACTGCGTCTTCAAGGCGAGCTGTTACTCCTAGAGGCAGAGTTACAACTACAACTAGAAGATCTACTACTAGATCTACATCAAATCCACTTTTGGCATTACGAAGGCAGAGACCAAATGCTTTGTTCCCACGAAGAAACCTATTTAAACAACCAGAACCCGACCCTGAAGAAGAAGTTAAAGAAGATGAACAAAAATTGGAAGATAGCGAAGAAATTTTAGAAGAAGAAGAGTTTGAAGAAGATAATGACTATGATTCCTCAGATAGAAAGGAACGACAAGTGGCAAGTCCACCACCTTCACAACCTAAAAGGAACATCGTACAGATAAGACCATTTGCTTTTAGGAGACGTACAAAACGTCAAATTGATTATGGTAACCGAAAATATACAAATTTCCGAAGACCTGGACCTAAAACTACTACACGCCGACCAGAACCTGAAACTGAGGAACCAAGTACTCAAAAACCAAGACCTGGAAAATCTGGAAAACAAAATAGTCGATACAATGGCGGACGTACCTCAAACTCAAGAACAACGACTGCTGCTGCCCCTAAATCTACCAAATCTGGAGGACGACAGCCTTTTATTGTTAGAGGAGAAACTAGAACAACCACAACGACATCTGCTCCTGCTTACAGAAGAGGTAAAGCTTCACGACCATCATCTAGGACCACCACTACTGCGTCAAGGCCAAAACCTCCTCGTTTGAATAAGAGCTCTACAAGTGGATCAAGAACAAGTACATCACGCAACTCAGGATCGTCGAGACCACGCACGCGCACTACAACTAGCAGAGCATCAAGTAGACAAAGGAACTCTTTTGAAAATACCAGCGGAGAGCGTTTCAATAGCTACAAAAATATTCTTGATGATGGCAAAATTACAATCACACATCAAATACCTACTGAAGTCACCATACCTATAGTAAACGGTAAAATAACCGAGTACAAAAATTTGTTATCAGCAACACCGAGTCTTGAGACTCTACTTTTGAATCAAGTGTCGACTTCATTCGGACCTTTGGGCGTGCCACAGCTGATTCTCGCAGCGGAGTCTACTGAATTAGCGGAAAATGGAGCTACTAAAATAATTAAATATCTCTTACATGAAACCCCTACTACTACTGTTATCTTTACTCCTACAACCATTAGAGGTCGTAAAACATCCTTTTCCCATATCCTCCCCAGTACAGTTTATAACGTAGAACCTGTCACACAAACTGTTGCTCCAGAAATCAACTCTAACGTACCTCTTGCTAACTTATTACTTTCACAATTGTTGTTGGGTAATCAACAGCCAGCGATCAATCCTCTCCTCGCTTTGCAAGGACAGGGTTTGCTTCCGCAGCAACCACAAACTCCAGTCACTGAATTAAAAACCCGAACTACCACTTACGTGACAACAGTTACTGATTCTAGGGAGACAGTTTTACCTATCACGTTTAGAGGTGTAGCTATATTAACTACCATTGTTGATCCTACTACCAACGTAATCACTGCAACAGAATTTATAACTGATACAATTGTCACTACCCCTACTGCTGTAGGCGCTCAACCTCAGTTAAATTCGTTATTACTACCACTTCTTCTACAGCAACAACAACAGCAACAACCAACTCTTGGCCTTCAAACAGCAAATCCCTTATTAGGGTTTGGGCTTGGTCAAGCTGATCTTGCAAACTTGGGTGGTCTGAATAACTTTAATCTATCACCAAACAATAACCACCAAAACAATTTGAACAATGACATTTATAGTAACAGCCCTAAACCGAATATTTTATCAGATTTGGATAGCAACGAAGACTTTTCTGACGATATCGATAAAGATATCGAAGACGATTCCCCACCACCCCCACCACCTCCTACTCGTAGAAATAAAGGCAGATCTCCAAAACCTGCCCCTGCGCCTCCATCTCCTCCAAAACACACTAGTGTTGTGACATTGTACGTATCAGGAAGACATCCTGGAGAATTTAGCACAGTTCTTTCAACTGTTGTATCAGATGATACACAGACAGTCAGAAAACGCGAAGCCATATATTACGATAATGTTCAAATTCTGCCATCTTTACTTCCAACAGTCAGTGAACTTTCTGGATCATATTTAGACAGCGGCATAGTTTCTGACACTGAAAAATATCTAAACAATGCCTCTGTTGAAAATCAGATTGAAACACAAAGTCTGGAAAGTATAGTAGGAGAAGTAAGCAAACACATCAGGTTAGATACGTCACCAACATACGTCGTGAAAGTAACGAGACCAACTGCCATTAGTAATATAAAAGAAAGCTCAATTGACGACGTCTCGTGAAAAATACAAACGGTTAGGTGTATAGTAATGGTTTAGTTATTTATTTCGATTGTATCATAGTAAGTTAACTATGGAATAGTGCCTTATAGATGTAATTTAGTTTTAAGGACGAAATACTCTTTTGTACTTGACTAGTTATTAACATGTATTCTAAGTTCACCAAAAATGTTATTTCCTATGTTACCGTAATCAATGTGTTGGGGAAAATTTGATGGGTAACGATTACTCACTGCCTAAGAATAAGTCTAGATTATGAATATCATAAAATACTTCTTAATACTCATACTTCTTTCGCTTGCGACTGTAAATACGACTTAAAATAGTAAAACAATAAATATTTTGAAAAAAAATATAACTGTGTTTTTGATTCCTCCCAAACTCTTACAAAATAGACCTAAAAACTGCAACTAGTGTAATGATAATAAAATGGCCACTCAATTCATTATGACTATCACACATCTTACACAAACAATGAAACACTATGACTATAACGAAGACCTCAATAGATTCTGACTAGAATATGACAGAAGACGCTGACATAGACCGAACTGCACCAGAACCAAGGATCCCGAAGGTTTCCTGACGGATGGTTCCATACCCACATTCTGCGATCACCTGGAGGTGAGTGTAATTAGTGTTTACTTAAAAATAATCATTAACACCAAATCGTGTTCTTTAATATGAAAATACTTCTCTGCCATAATACTAGTATAATGTATTATTTTTTAGATATTTAATATATCCTGGACATAATGAGGAAAATATCTTGCTTGAGTCTCATTAAAAGAATTTTGTTGAGTACATGAATCAATATACATATAGTTGTGTTTAATTGATCTAACTCTATGAAATTCGAAATCAATGAATTTGGCAGCTTCAGTGTTACAGTACCACCAACAAACTGTTATTGAAAATTTCATGAACCAGAAGACTATTATTGGTAACTGTACCATTGTAGATTTCAGCTGCATGGATTTTGAGTGGACTCGAAGTTCAACCATTGGCAGTTACAGTAGCCAACGAACGGTTATTGAAAATGTCACTAACCAGAAGCTATTCATTGGCAACTGAACCATTGTAGATTGATTCCTCTTGGATGGAATTTGAGTTTTATCGAGATAGTTATTAGATATATGTTAAAATACTATTAATTTTATCCTTCATACTAAACGTATATAAAAGTCATTCCATCTCTCTCTAATATCGCTTATATGAAAGGAACAGGACATATACATATATTCAACAGTCAAACTACTTAAACTGCTTTAAACCCATGGACACTGGCAACACCAGAAGGGCCGCAAGTGTGTTACCGGCCTTATAGAAAGAAATAAGCTCGCTTCTTGAAGGTTGCTATATACCTCCGCAGTTAATTGAGTCAATAAAGTAGTTGAACCAGGTAAAAAAATTCTAGTAAATCTGTGTATATGTACAATGGTATACGACCTTTCAATCAGTTCATATAATACGTAAGACAGTCGCCTCGCCACTTCGTGTACCAGGTTTCATTCCTGCGATTTGTGTGACCTATAAATAGGTGGGTGTACTTTTTGTCCGTCAATGATAGGTGTGTAAAGTACCTCGCGACACAGGGATTAATTTCCCTAGTGCGGGCGTTGCCTTTAAAATATGTATATTAATGGTGAACTTTTCATTTCTGGCGAAGGGTCTGTATCAGAGCGTGGCGGCATGCATAAGTTCTGACGTGTCTATTATTTTGTGCCAAAACGTAAATCATCCAAATATAATGCCCTGTTGTTTTCATAATTACTATGTTAGAAAGAAATGCAGTAATATTAAAATTAGTTCAGATTAGTAATGTGCAGTTATTCAAAACTTACAATTTCTAGATGGACTCAGAAATTTTAACCACAGACTTGTATTGGATAATATTGAAGAATACGAACTACTTAAAATTAGATACTAACAAATTAGATGTAAATACAATAACCTAATCATATCAGATATTAATATAACACTTAACTATTTAGCATCTTATAATTAAAACTAACAAAGATTTTATCAGAGTAAAACTATAACTGTAGATATATTATACTAACAGTAAAACTGATACGAGGTAGAAATTACAGAACGTATTACAGTAAAGAATATAAACATTATGTATGTGTACGGAATGGTACCGGCGCACGCGCATGGTACACGCGATTCCGCATAATTGCAATAATATCATGCCAAATGTCATTTGGAATTGTCTACATAATCAATAATATAATATTAGTAGTGTTTTGTTCTTGGTGTGCCCAAAGTTATAGTTCAATTAATCTTTTTAATGAATTTCTGGATGATTTTCGGCCATGGCGGCCGGTCTGAAAGGAGACTAGCCATCTGCACGCGACATAGGTATTTTAGTGCACCAGTGTGCGCAAACACAGGGCATTTTCTATTCCATCATTCTTATGATCCGATGGGATGACTAGCGAGTATCCTATTATTTATTTAATGAAGCTTTGTAGTAATATAGCTTATATATTTGAATAACACATTGGTATATTTATGCAGTTTAATGTAAGTGGAACCGCGGGACACAGCCAGTTCTAACATATTTACAGTTACAATTCGATATCAATATGTAATTTCTATCTTGTATAAATAGTCTAGTGAAACAAATTAATCATTTACTGACTTTATTTATTTTCTTTCCATTTGGTGTCGGGCATTAAATAATTTTAACAATTTATATTTCATTTTTTATGTAACTTAATGTCATGTTTGGTCGTGCATAATGCTTGTTTAATACCATTACTATTTTATGTTGACAATCATCATTGTGCCTGAGATTTGAATCTAAAATTAGTTAATTATTTAACTTTAATAAGTTCATTAAATTCTAAAACTAAAGAAATATTATAATGTGGGGAAAAGACATCATCACGATATTTTCCCTCACCGTTTCAATTAGAAGTTAATTAATTATTAATAATATGAATTCGAAAATTTAGTGGTGGCCTTGGGTAGACCGTCAATTCGTAGATAGGCAATTGGTTTGACCGTTGGTTTGAGGTCTCGACGCTCAAGTTCCAACTTGAGCCTCGAGACCTCAAACCGACGGTCAAACCAATTGGCTATCTCGTATTAAGATAACTAACAATATTCCAAAATACAACAATTAACTATATATTATAAAATTTCAGCATTTAATACAAATGGTATTGTGTATGACAATACGCCTTGGCGTCCAGGAAGAGAGATGGATTTAGAGGAAAATGAGCCAGAGGAAGACGAGAGGAGATTAAAAAATCTAGCCACTAGGATTATGTCAAATGGTGTGGAAGTGTTGGTAAAAGACAAAAATCCAGATGGAAAACAAGAACAGGTAACAACAATATATTTTATAAACACGTTAGTTTGAAAAATATAATATATTACTATAGTCTGCATAAATTATGACACGAAAATATGTAGAAAGATCTAATTGAATTGAATAATCTGTATCGTCTTGTTTCTTAACTTAAATTATATTTTTCTGCTTTCAATACACGTATTTAAGTACCATCGTACATTACATTTTCATCTACGCTTTTTTCTCAGCGCAAATTTAAGCTCATACACGCAAGCACAATACAACCGCACTACAGTTCATCTTCACCAACCAAAGAGTTGCTATCATCTGCAGTGGCTACTGTCGTCAGTCGTCAGCAAATAAGCGCCTTGTTTCCCCTGCATCAGCTTATGCAGCATAACTATATCATCAAGACCTGTATGACTACCTACACGTATCTAACTACAGTGGTTCATAATAAAAGAAGTGCAATATCAACATTTGAGACGATTGTATCGGTTGTAACCACCGAATCTCTTACCAATTTATACGATACTGATGTTATACCAGATTTAAAGCCGACAAAAGTAAGAACGGGAACCTGGTTCAGATCCTGGTGATTCCAATGAACCCTTGAGCTATGGAAACCAATACTCATATGTTACACATATTAGCTGCCTGTCTAACCCTTAATTTTCCAATGATTTCACGACTTTTTAATTAATTGACAATTAACTTCACCGTAGTTAGTTCACAAATAATTTTGTAGTAGTTTGATATCTAATCATAATTGTAATATTAATCATATTGTTAAACGTAATACTTAAGAATGTTTACCACATTATGGCGCTATGTTGAGTTCTTTTCTAAAATGTTCTTTAAATATTTCAGACGAAGTACATGGAGGTGAAGACAATACAACCATCAGCTGCTACAAATATGTATATCAGCAGCTATCCAAAAATTGACAAACGCATTGACAGTGAAGAAGATATTATAAGTAACAGTTTTGACATCATTCAACCTTCTGAAGTCGGTGGCCCTCCTTGTACTGGCTCATGTTCCTGCAGCCATACCAAAACTGAAGGGCTAAAAACAAAGTACACTAATCTAGATATGTCCGCATCGTCTAATATGTATGGTACGAAGACTAAATACGGCGCAACGAAATTAAATTTAAGACCGACGAGTACAGAATCTCTCGATAAAAAAACGCAACACGGCCCTTATGAATACGAAACCAATTCTCATTTAGCTCCTACTGACAAAATTGTTGAAAAATATACTGAAGTTATCAATGATTATTCTGATGAAAAAGAATCTAACTCAGTCGAAGAGAGTGAACTGCTAACAAATGAACAAGCTCCTGTACCTCCAAAAACGAACAAGGTCAACACCAAAATACCGGACAAGTCAAAACCCGACAAACCACAAAAACCTAACAAGAACAAATTCATTGTCGCAGATCTTTTAAAATTAGGATCTCTTGGCATCAAAGGCCTGACGCAATTAGCTCCAGTAATAGAAAAGATGACTGGTAGTTTTATAAAAAGGCAAGATACCGTAAATAAAACTATTAATACGACTCCGGAACCGGCAGTAAGACTAACTGCATATAATATGAATAAAAGAGTAGATAGTGATTTGGAAGCCAAACACAGCAATTTTCCTATTTACATTCCTGTTGATGAATTAGAAACATCGGAGTCGCAACTAGTGTTCACAAACGCTACGTTGCATCAAAATTTAGCATGGGCATTGGAACATAAACAACCGAAAGCTCACATTGCCCCACCTAAAATGATCCATGAGAGTCCTCTTGTGAATGGTGGCATACCTATAAGCCCAGGTGAAATTATTACAGCAAACTCTGATGTCATTGTTGGGAAACCTGCTGTGGGTGGTCCATTAACCTTGGCTGCGAGTGGAATAAAGTTACAAAATTCTGTGAATCCCCCTCCTATTGATAGTTTTATAGCAGCTAATGAGCAGTATCTAACGAATGAAAAACCACTTGGTGATCAACCACAACCATCAAACCCCACTCAAAGTGATGATTCTTTTGATCTGAGGCCTCCTGAACCCCCCAAACAAAAGTTTAAACCTGCAAGACCTATGCAAAGACCTTCATATAATTTACAGAACATACCTAATGATCAATACCCTTACCGTATGCCATCAAGTATACACGACCATTTAATGAAAACTGAACAAATCAAAACGACTATGTTGGGTAACCACGGTAGACCAGCATTCTTAGATTATATTCCTTCATTAGCTAAGCCATCAAATAATTTGATTCATCAACATAATGTAGATTATAAGCCTGTAAATGAGGCAAACCTAGATGTAGATATTGCTGACAATAGTCCAAGTTCCTCGGAAGTTGTTAATACACAAATCAGAACTGATGACTCTTCAGTTAATGGGAATACGGAATCAAAACCATTATTAGTAGATATTCAACCTTCAAGGGTTGCCAATGTCTTGATACCACATGGTAGTTCTACGGCCTTAGTATTTGCTGGATCTTCAGAGCCTCACAAAACCGGAGACTATATTGACGACCCTCTACCATATCCAGAGCCTGGTTACTTTGGTAGTTTTAGTATAGATGCTCCGCAAATGACTAATGTTCACAATGTTGCACCGACAAGTAACCAGCAATTTATGGGAAACCCTAGTATTTATTCATCACAAGAAAATTACAAACCTAAATTACCACCTTACAAAGACGGTCCGGTAAGAAATGACTTAAAAATTAAATGGAACGAAAATAAAAGACCTATCAGTTTTAATAAGATACCTCCTCCAACCAGCAATCAAGAGACTCATGTGCAAGTGGGACCTCAAATAACTGTTTATGATCCAGATGTTTATAGTCCCACTAATAGTGACTTCGACAAGTATAAGCAAATTAGGGGCAAAGATAAGCATAAAGACGGAAAAGAAATTATTGATAAGGACTATGAAAATTACCTCGCTGTACCGCCACCTCCACCACCACAAAAACCGTATTATAATAAAGATGTATACGACAACAGCAAACCATACAGTCAACGACCGATTGTTCATACAAAACCTGTACAAGATATGAAAGTATTTCTGAATATACAACATCCCGTACCTGAACAATTACCGCCCAAGGTTACTTCAGAGGTTTATTTTGCTGCTCAAATGCCAAATAGCAAGCCAACTCCTACGTATACCATTCGTATTCCACCAGCATCGCCGCAATACAATAATTTCCACCAATCCTCGAATAATATGCAGTCGCCTTATGTAAACAATAATGCAGGTCCAACTCATAATTCTTTCTCTATTATATCTTCTCCAAATTTTGCAAACAAATCTGCTAATCATTATGAAGATAAAGATAATACATACACTGTAACTTTAAATACCGCTACAAATGTTGCAAGTAATAGTGACTCTGGGCAAGTGATTGGATCCAGTGTTGCCGTACCAGTAGGAAATATTCAAAATACTGGACAATTAAACACTGAGATACCTATTGGAACAAACTTTGCTATCCGAGTTGAAGATAATACTTCACCATTAGAATCATCTAACTTACATGCAAACAGAAATCCTCCTGTTACTTATCAAGAGCAAGGCCGCGTGCCACATGTTTCTATTGAAGACAATAGATGGAATAAAAGTTCATCTGGATCAATTGAATCTATAATTAAAGGCAACAACTATTTTAATCAAAATTACGGGGACAAAGTGGTAAAAGATCCTGTTAGTCCATCGATACCACCATCTTTAAACAGCCATGCAAACTTCCCTATGATAAATTCAAACATTAAACCTCCTATTGAAAATGTAAACGTAAAACCAGTCACCGAATATACTGACAATATTAAATCTAGCGACAACAAACGACCTGCAAAATTAATACCAAATATTCCTACCAATTCTCACGGTTGGTATTCTAGTGTCCTAAATGAAAATAACATTAAAATAGAAGCTACAACTCGGAAAATAATACCTCTGATTCATAATTATAATGAAAACAACAGAAACCCTAACTTTGGCCAGAAGATAACTGGCGCTGGCAAACCTCCTACTGAAATTTGGTCACAAAATGTAGCGCAAGTACCACCATCAAATGTTAACAAACCAGGATTTACTGTTGGCAAGCCATTTACAAAACCTCAATCAACTGAAAAACCATTATCTTCTGCACCTTCATTTACTACTAAGCCTTTTAAGATAAATTATATACCATCAAACTTTGGTGGTATGAAACAACCTGCTTATGATATACCTATCAGAGACAACAGTGACGAAACGACTACCGCTAAAATTAAGCATATCACAGAAAAAGTGAAACCGGTATATGAAACCTCTGAAGAAATATACGACGGGGAAGAAGAAACTGAAAGCGCTGGTGATTTAGACGGAGAAGTCAGTTCAGAATCTATGAAAGTACCTGTTGTAAGTTCGTCAAGTGAAATCGCTAATGGTCCTAAAGTATCAACGTCAACTGAACTTACTTTACTACAAGATGAAATATTCGAACCACCAAAGAATAGCCAAAAAGACGAATCAACGAAAGTCGTAGTTGATTTCAATACTGGAACACAAACAGAAAAACCCTTTGGTACTTATAATAAAACTACATTCCAGTCCAATACTATTAGACCGCTTTATGAAAATACAGTGTACAACACTAACAAACCAAGACCATTCACAATCAACACTCCAATAGTTCTTGATCATCAATTACAGCAGCCTCACTGGCAAATTAACCATATGATGGAAAATGCTAGTAACATATCATATGAAGACAACATGGATTTGAATATTGGAGAGGAAGTAGAACAACCGATTACTGTTAAAACAACAAGCTCAAGGCCAGGGTATACGGTACAATCTGAAATAAAATACAAGAGGCCACAACGACCTGTGTCTGCTTATCAACCCAATAACACAAATATACATAATGAATCAATTATAACATCCACTGTTCATATTCAAAACACAAAGCCATTAATAGTTGAAAAGGGCACAGAAAAACCATCTCTACCAACATTTACACTATCTAATTTGGAATTAAATCAAACTTCTGAAATTATTGATTTATCACCTCCTCCTCCAACAATGGATTATAATTTCAAGCCTTCAACAAATGATGAGACGATTATGGGAATGAGTCCACCTCCACCGAGAACACCACCTGGCATCAGGCTGCCCGCTAGAGTACCTTTCACCCCTAGGCCTCCAGCTATTCCAGTTCGAACACCACCACCATACAGAACCAAACCACCAAGAGTTACTACACAGAGACCAATAAGAAAACCGATCAGCAGAGACGAAATTTCAACATACAGACCTGCTTATGATATTTTAAATAATATAAGAAGACCAACTTTCAATCGTGACCAGCCTTCTTCACAACTTCTACCTCCCCCAAGAGACATTCCATCAAGGGTTATCAATCCTGTAGGTGAACTACCAGCACCTACCCTCCATGTACCAGATGTACCTAACATAGTTTTCCCAACTCCAATATCTTCAGGCTGGTTGACGTCATCCGGTATAGATTTCTCATCTAGTTTTAACTTCAACCCTACATCTATTCAGTTTCCTGAGATACCACAACCGACTAGAAACCCAGATTCCGTTGAAATATCTTCCTCAGAAAACTCTTACTCTTATGAAGTTGAGTCTTCATCTGAAAATACCTCAGGTGAAGTTAGTATGGAAAAATCAACAACAGAAAGCCAACTTACAGTATCAAAGGATTCCAGCACTGAAACAACTTCTACAACGCATGTTGCTCCAAATACTGAATTTAATGAATCTGTAATTCACTCATCACAAGAAGAACCTGCGACAGATAAAATAAAAGTAAATCCTATAGGAAATAAGAACAGAATACGTAAACCTTATCCTGTCCGTGTCGATGACAAGAAAAATATTAGTACTAAGTACAAATTACCACCTAAGCCAACATCTATTATTAAACCCACAAGAACTTTATCTCGGCCTGAAATCTTATATCCCACAAGGCAAACTTCAATTAGAAAGATTATTAGGCCAGTCACAAGGTCTCCAACTATAATGCCCTCAAGCATTATTGAAAGTTCTGAATCGTCTGTTGATGAAGAATATATAAAACCAACAGAGGTACTTAAAGAAAGCATAGTACCAACCATGTCAGAGAACGAAAGTGCTAGCATGTTTGAGCAAGAATTAAATATTCCGTCAATAACTTTGACTTCAAGTATTGAAGATTTAACACCCATACAATCCACTCATCACGCTGGCAATGAAGTACAAATATCTGATGAAATTTTACCAACTAAGACTGAATTCAAAACAACTGTAGTGACTCTAACTAAAACACTGTCGGAACCACCCTTGACAGTCTCAAGTATAGGTTACGTGAACCTAACCCATACACTCACAGTGACTCACACAAAAACAAGCCTAGTTAGTCAATCAGAAGGAGCTATAACACAAACTCTTATATTGACAAACACACAAACATCAACTATTGTGGACGTTGTGACTGAAGTACATACGCAAGTACAACCAACAACCATTATTGAGACAGTCACCAAACATATTCCAATTCCACAAGTTCAGCCAACTGCTGTACAAGAAATAGTACCAAAGACTAAAGTGCCGCTTGATGATGTTACGATATCGTCTGAAGAAAATGACAACCTGATTATCAGAGATTCAGATACTACTGACAGAATCGTTCAAAAGATTGAAAATGAGAATGAACCTGAAAATGATGGTGATACATTCTTTGTAGTAATGAATAAGTCACAGAACGGTGGTCAAGCTCCGCCTGTAAGTACTAACGATATAGACACAGGAGACTACGACGTAACGAGAAATGAACAAGTTAACACTAATGGAGTAGCTCAAGTGTTATTCGGTGAAATATTACTGGCTGGAACGCCGTATTTGGAAACTACAAATGTCAATGCTAACAGTAAGTAGACGTAACAAATAAAATATGGATGATATACATCTATGAAAAAATAATAACAATTTAACCGATTTTTCAGGTGTTTCTTATGGCAAAGAATGTCAACCAGATTGCAAAGCTTCAAGAAATGAACGTTGTCAAAGAATAGATGGTATCATGAAGTGTGTCTGTCGACCAGGATTTGCTAGAATGTTCCCGGACAGACCTTGTAAACGTAAGTAGCGTATTATGCCATCGCACGTCGTTGCGTACGAGGGCATAATATTAGGCGGAAATAACATAACGTTCACTTTGCATAATAATTTAAAGAACGTTAACCTGCAACAAAAATATTATGTAACCAGCTTTGACAACAACGTCAACGATTTTTAATAAATTACAAATGAACTTGAAAGTCGTAGGTTCCAATGCCTGATTGAGATTTATTGAAGTACCCTCGAGAACGATTTAACCGTCAGTTTAGGTTTCTAATTACATGTGTGGCAATCGTTACGTATAGTCAGAACTTTATAGATTCTCACATTTGATGTAACCGTCTCGGTCATTACATCGTACAACAAAAATAAAAATATTTAGATAAACAATGGCCTCTGTAATATTTTCGCCCGATCGAATTTGAAAGGACCATTGTTTCAGCTAATCAGGGCTAGATTTATATGTAGTATGTCCACCAAGCTACCTCACCATACATATTTTAGACATGAAATGATCCTTTACTTATTCAAAATTTAGTTAAATGTACGATTTCCACGTTTTCAAAGTGGAATCTGCTTTGATATTTTTTTATTTATTTTCATTTATTTAAACTTATTGCACAAAACTGTACAAATGCGGACTTAATGCCAAAGGCATTCTCTGCCAGTCAACCTTTGGGTGATGCAGAGATAATATGGTAGGTGCACTATCGATATGTTTATAATAAAAAGTACAAATATACCATACTTACATAACTACATACTATAATATAAATAGATACATACTATTATATAAATACATACTATAAAATATATACATAATAATATATCTGAAAAAAAAAAAATAAGTTACCTAATTCTCTCTTGGTGATAAATTTATGAATGTTCCTTACAGCAACTTACACGTACTCCGTCAAGCTCGCTCTTGGAACCCATGGCAATGACCGTCTAGAATACCAAAGCAACCTGTCCGATAACTCTAGCAAGGAGTATAATGATCTAGCCGTTGCTACTCATGAGGGCATTAACAGGATGGTGATGCAGTCGGATCTGAGGGACGTGTACCATGGAGTGCATATTACTGGGTTCCATCCTGTGGAACTTAAGAGCCAGGGTGGAGATTTGTATCAAGGCGTTGTTAACGACTTCTACGTGCAGGTAACAACTCAGTACTTGCTTCTTATTTAAATTTACTCGTTGCTACATAAGCTACCTGCCAATAAAAGTCCCGTCAAAATCGGTCCAGTCATTCCAGAGATTAGCCGGAACAAACAGACAGAAAGATAAAAATTTAAAAAAATATTATTTTGGTGTATGTACCGTATATATATTCATATTTATGTAGTAAACAACGGTTATTTCAATATTACAAACAGACACTCCAATTTTATTTATTTGTATTGTATGTATAGATGGAGACAATATAGAGCTATTAAGAATAAAGAGCATTGTCTTACGTGTATCCACTTCTTAGACAATACATACATCTTAATGCAGAAAGCTAAATAAGTTTTATCCAGAGTTAAGCGTGGAAAAGCGAAAAGTGTTTAATAATGTAAATTGAAATGATAATCTGTAATCATATGTATGTGCATGTCTTCAGACAACAAATAGCGCACTATTTTATATGTATTCTGATTCTAATTCTGTGGAGGACACAGTAAAATGCTGGCTAGGAAAGAAAACGGAATCGGTCCAAATAATTTTCAGATACAACTTGACCCACCAGCTGTATGCTTTAGTCTTCGTTCATTGGTTCGGCTGTGTCTTCATTGGACATCGGTTTCGCTGTTTAAGGGAAAATACTTAAATAAACCATCACAAATTAAGCGAATTCCAACGCGGATACAGTCATAGGCACACCTGTAGTTTACACAGTCAATAAATAAAATACAGAAGAAATAATTGAAAGACTCCGCAATTGCCGGTCTAGTGTTATCCGCATCCAGCGGCTTCCAGCAACATTAACAATCCAACATCATCAGTCCATTTAATATAGGGTCTGATCACGCTACGTCTACGAGTTTGACACTAATGTCACATGCTGGAGTACATTTCTTCCTTTCTTACATATTTATTATATGTCTTTATTTTTCCAGCAGTTATTTTTATGGCCACTTTTCTTTTTAAAAATTGTCCTCTTCGTGGATAATTAAGTCTATATCAAATTATTTCTGTAACAGCCTGCACAAACATCTAGACATCACATAAAGATTATTGCCTTCAAAATGTCGGTTAATGTTTCAGCTCTCAGACAATGCTCACGAGAGTAGACTGAAGGAAGTGATAGAGAAATATCTGAGAAACAACAATTACAGCCTGGGAGGTACTGAGGTGCATGCTGCTAGCGAGTTTATGGATAAACTTGATGTCAGCGGTAAGTCGACAACAATATAATGCTGGTATACCCTTTTCTTATTACAATACCAAGTAGATAAAGAAGTATATAACACGTGAGTGACGCCAGACGATAAATGTTGCCGCCCCATCCCTGGTAACAGGTTACCATCAAGTGGATTAAATGATTCTTGTTCGACTTCATGATGACTCAACTCATGCACAGAATTACAAGATTACTCACTTTTTATTGGCATTTGGTTTTCCAAGTTGGAAATACACAATCACACTAATATTTATTAAGGCGAAAGTTTGTGTGTGAGTGTGCATGTTTATTACTCTTTCTCGCAAAAACTACTTGACGGATTTTGATGAAAATTTGTAATTATATAGCTTATATATCCTTATAACACATAGGCTATAATTTATAAAGTTTAACCCGCGTTAAACTTAAAAAAAAATTTAAGTTCTGTAAGAAAGCTTAGTGTACTACCTTCTTGAAGTAAACAGAAAAAAAATCACAACGTAACGATGGATTACTTGTAGCGAATTTTGTTAGATCCTGCTACTTGACTAGCCTGTTGGTCTTATGGTTAGTGACCCTGACTGCTAAGCCAAAGGTCGTGGGTTCGATCCCCACCCAGAACAAATATTTGTGTGGAGAGCATGATTATTCATTCTGTGTATTTAAACATATATAAGTATAATCAGTTGTCTGATTCCCATAGTACAGGTCCGCTTTGGGATCAGATGGCAGTGTTTTAGTTGTCACAAGATATAATATAGATATATATGCAGATAACATATATGCTGTATTCTCTTGAACTGGGTCCGTTAAGGCGAAACGCTCACCATCAACTCGCAACAAGAGACTATTTATTTATACTGCAGAGATTTTATTCAAGATTGACAGTAATGACATATAAAGACTAGTGAAGTGGCAATCAACGTTTGCCAACAACATGGTTTTAGATAAATCTGTTTTCATTTTTATTCGGATCTAATACAATGCTTCTAGAATAAGTAATGATGATTTTTAATAAGCTTTTCCTTTAACTTTCAGATTTCGACGAGTGTGTGAGTGGTCAGTTCCACGACTGCTCAGAACATGCTCAGTGCTTCAATTTACGCGGTACCTACACCTGCAGCTGTCTTGAGGGTTTCGCAGACCTCAGTGTCAACACGCTATACCCGGGAAGGATCTGTTCTGGTATGTTTTTTTTGTTATTATCATATTCTGTGCTGTGCTGACGTTTTAACGCTGTGTTGCTGACGGCAACGAATATCATTAACCTATCTCATCCTGTTGGGGGCGTAGAAGTAATCCAAAGGGAGGCTACCAGAGTACGGGCAGCAGCGTCTTTCTTAGTATTTATACTATCAAACAGCGATCGACAACCCGTCTGGCAACTGGTGTTTATATTTGTTTAAAGACAAATTAATCCTTGTATCCCAGCGTACTTAACAAAGATATAATTGACGGACACAAAGGCTCAGTACAAACAACATGTAACGTAATTAACGCACACCCTCAGACACCCGAATTAGAATATAATGTTGTAATCATAATACAAACACAATTTTTTTTATTTGACATGAAAGTTTATTTTTCTTTAATTTGGTGTTAAATGATGGAATTTGTATGAATACAAATAAAACTGCGATTTAAAAGTATTATTACTTTGACTTGCGGTCCATTTCAATTTGTTTTGACTATACAGGGTTAAAATAACGATAATTTCCGTAGCATAAATTATTTTGGAATAAAAAATTACCTCTATTAAAAATGATATAAATCGATTCAGCAAATGATTCTGAACATAGTTTGTTCAGAATGTGCGTTAATTAAGTTACATGTTGTATATGGGTTACACAAATAGCTGTCCTGGGCGGGATTCGAACCCGGGACACAAAAAGGCGATGCGACTGTCTTAACCGCTGCGACACACAAAGCATATCCTTCGAAATTATGGTTACGATTTAATTGAGGAGACCCCGCAAAATTGCTGCGTTGTAACATCTTTGATCCGTTGGTTGCTTAAACAGTTGTAGATGGGTATGAATCCCTTATAAATATATCATCAAATTATCTTCATTACAGCGGAACCTGTGGGTTGCGAACGGTGTAACTATCATGGCGCGTGCTACTCGAGAGATGACCGCAGAGTGCTCTGTGAATGCTTCCAATGGTATTCTGGAAGCTCCTGCCAGATTAACTTGAAGGGTGAGTGGTTTAAGACGTCTTTATACCAAATTTCAAAAAACAGTGGTAATGTTCTACAGAATAGGGAACACTACACGACCTCCTCATGTAACAAAATTCCGTTAGGGCTTGAAGTCGCTGAAGCGTGAAAGAGTAAGAAATATCCATACATACATCCACACTTACAAGTGTTTGATGTGAAACATCTATAGCCGCACGTAAAACAGATTTCTGGCGTGGCGACGCATGCCGTGGTGACGCGTCGCCACGCTATACGATAGTAGTGTGTACGGTGTGGCAACGCGTCGCCATGCGCAATCGACTTTTTATTTTATCATTATGACATGTGATAGGAACTACATATAGTTCCTATCACAATATGTTCTTTTCTGCATATTACTTTTACAAAATAATGTCGATGTTTCACATCTGCCAGGCGTCCCGTGACGGCTCACATTTTTTTTGTCTCTTCTGTATGTGTTTCTACATTTTAACAATGTTCTATACACTTTCTGTCTTTAATGGGTACTCCATACTCAAGTGCCTGGAAGAGTTCGCAGCAGCGATAAGGCCACGTATTGTATTTGATTTGTTTGTATATTGTATACCTTTTTTCTTGGTGTACAATAAAGAGTATTCTAGTTAGTTCAGCTATACTCAATCAGCGCCCCGCTGGGCTCTAATCTATACTAATATTATAAAGAGGTAACGTTTGTGAGTTTGTTAGGTTGTGAGTTTGAAATAAAATAAAATAAAATAAAAAAGGTTTTTATTCACGTAGACTTTAAAAAAGCGCTTGTAAATAGTCAGAACATGTTTGTAGTAATATAGTTGTATACATTAGATATTATTTCTAGTAACATAGATATTTAGGTACATCTTGTATGAAAACATTTATAAAATTTATTTTATTACAGAAATGATATTTAGCTAGCTCGTATCAAGTTATTGTCAAGAGATTATGTTTAATTATCTATTTTGTGTGTTTAATATTTTTACTACATATTGTCAATGGTTCTGTCTATATTAAAGGTATTATTATTATGACGGACCTTGTGTTAATAACGACGGTCGCGCTTTAAACGGATCCAATGCGCCCCAACTGAGAAGACCCAGCGAAACAAACTCAGTGGGTTCATCTACTACCGGTTTCAACACGACCCAGTTGAGACGGTCCGGCGAAACATACTCAAGCGGGCATGAACACGGGATTTGGTCCAATTAGAGTAATTATTTAGTAGGCAAACACAATATATGCTCGATCGGTTGTCTGAATGCTTATTATTTTAGATTATATTTAGGTATACAAAAGAAAAACTTCGAAACAATAACATTATTCAATTTGAGACAGAGTCAATAAATTTAAATTAAGTATATGATAGCAATCATTTACAGATAGTTCACGTAACACAGCAGATCAGTCATGTCTATATGGCTACAAGATCTCCAGCGAGCAATGTGCAGGTAGGAAGTGAGAGCCAGACGTCTTTGTCATCGATGTACTCTTTAGTGGTGTAATAACCCCTAGCCATAAGTATACGTTTAATATGTGTTTTAAAACTTGTGTCAGGCAGATCAGTAATTTGAGTAGGAAGCTTGTTATAAAACCTAATACAATTTCCTAAAAATGATTTATTCGTTTTGCTTACTCTAAAGCCTGGCATGGCTAGTTTGTTTTTATTCCTAGTATTTATATTATGCAGTTCACTTTTCTTTTTATAATTATGAATATTTTTTCTAACAAACATTATATTCTGATATATATATTCCGATGGCACAGTAAGTATATTTATTTCTGTAAACAAATTTCGCAAAGAATCGAGACTGCCTAAACCATAAATGGCTCTGACTGCTCTTTTCTGCAATACAAAAATAGTACCTATGTCAGCCGCCGAACCCCACAGCAGAATGCCATACGACATAATGCTATGAAAGTACGCGAAATACACTAATCTAGCAGTTTGTTCATCTGACAATTGCCTTATTTTCCAGACAGCATAGGAAGCCGAACTTAATTTACCTGCTAACTTTTCAATCTGAGGGCCCCATTGCAATTTTGAATCAAGTGTCAATCCTAAAAATACGGTCGATGGGACTAAATCTAATATTTTCGCATTAAGTGCAACTGTTGGTACAATTTGAGTCACATTCGGCAATGAGAACCTGATGCATTTAGTATTCCCTGCATTTAACAAGAGATTATTTGCCGAAAACCATTCTGATATAAAGCTGAGTGTTTTATTATGCTCAATAAGATCTTTATCCTTTCTATTTACTTTAAATATGAGCGACGTATCATCAGCGAACAAAACTATGTCTGATACTTTCTCTACCAGATAAGGGAGATCATTTATATAAACCAGAAATAAAAATGGGCCCAATATAGATCCTTGGGGCACCCCCATTTTCACAGGATGACGTGCCGAAGTGACGCCGCTTATCGAAACCATCTGTTGTCGCCCCGATAAATAGGACATCACAAGATCAAGAGATGTGCCAGATATTCCATAGTACTTCAGTTTAACAACGAGCGTACGATGATCAACGCAATCGAAAGCCTTAGAGAGATCACAGAAAACTCCCAGCGCATCCTGTGATCCCTCCCAAGCCTCCAATATTGACCTAATTAATGTGCAACCTGCATCCTGAGTAGAGCGGCCCCTTGTAAACCCGAACTGCTTGTTATGCAATATCTCATTCACGTTAAAGTGCGACAACATTTGGCGTTTGTGACGTTGTAAAGGGTAATCTCTGGATCTGCTGAACCGATTTTCAAAATTATTTCACCAATAGAAAGCTACGTTATTATAAAGTGTCATAGGCTTTAATTCATCATCATAATTTTTATTTAGTCCGAACTTTTAACCCGAAGTATTACGCGGGACAAACGGGCTGGGACAAAAATATTTATAACGCGGAACGAAGTCCGTGGGCACTGCTAGTTATAGATAAATTACACCCAGACTCACAATAAATAATCGTGCTCATCACACAAATATTAGTCCTGGGTTTGGGATGGAACCTACGACCTCTGTCACTAACCACTGGGCCAATAGGCCAGTCACTTTTGGACTACACTACGTCCTGTTAGTTGGCTACTCTCTGTTGAGATTGGCCACCGAAGCGGATTACCTACTAGTATAAGTAACCTAGTTTCTTTTTATGTTTTCTAGTCGTTCTTATTTCTCTGGTGGTATGCGGAGCTCTGCTGACTATAGTGCTTGCAGTGTGTGCCGTGCTGGCTTGTTCCAAGCGTCGTCGGCCTCCACACCCTCAGCGGTCAATTGTAGCATGTATCCAGAGCATGCCCAGTTTGCATCAGGTGACTTTCATTTTTCAATTTTATTTCCTCATAGCCAACGTCTACAAAAAGCCGACGAAACATAAATATGGATCCAAATTTTTTAAATGACATCTGCCTGCAAAATAGAAATGATTCCCTGTATCGCGGGTACTTTACAAACATATAACTGACGGAAACAAGCACACCCAAATTCAATACTACTATTTGTGGGTCAAGCAAATAGTCTTCATTGGCTATTATAAATTTCAAGTTTTATTCTAACCAATGATGTCCAAGGAATTGAATATAATACAGACGTACCCAATGAACAAAAACAGCAGTTTCCCATTGGTTGGATTACTGGTGTAGGTAACTAGAACATATAATAAATAAATAAAATACAAATAAAATGCCTTTATTTCCTTATACTCAGAACGGGTTAGTTCTTTTGTTAGATATGGACCCCTCCTCTTACTACCGATTGTTTGCCAGTTATTTCCAGCATTTTTTTAAATCTTTCTTTTGACCTGCTTACTCTTCTTTTTCCCTTTCCACTTTGTAATTTTGTTCGTCCACCTATTGTCTGTGTAATAAAATAATAATAACTACTTAATGACTATTCGAACCGGGACCGACAGCTTAACGTGCCCTTTGAAGCATGGAGATGCTTAGAAATTAAACTACATTGGTGACCCGTCCACGGACTGACCGCGGAAAAATCTAGCTATGAGGCATGACCGATCAAGACAGTGAAGGTACACCTCGGCATACCTCGTAAGTTTTCGGCAGCGTAAGACATACCTAGAATAGAGACATGCCTTGGCATACTTCGGCTAGTTTTGGAAATCTTCGGATCATGAGAGTGAGGGTATAGAGAGTACACCTGAGGCTGCACATGCTATAATTTCATCCGCGCAGTTGCGCTATGAATGCATTTACAATTCTCTGAGACTTGCGGCGATGGCCGAATTTTGACCAGTAGGACAATATTATCCGCCTTTAATACGAATTGTGGGACTTCTCTAAAGTTTAAGTGTTTCAATTCCAGGGAGCAATGCCTTCAAAACAACGAGCTGACCGACGAGCACTCATTAGTGAGCGAGGTGAATCGGGGGACGCATCGAGCATACAAAATGCATCACTACCTTATATACCGGCGAAGGTAAGAGAGAATATTGAACTTAATATACTATATTATAATTTATTACTTTGGATCCTAGAATGACGTAGAAGATGCTGATTTCATCATATCCATCTAGAGATTTCCAAGGATTCCTACCGAGTTTTCTGGCAGTGTTTCTCAGTAGCTGCCACGTCATGCTTTTTACTCTTACCGTGTAAAAAAATACGATTAAACATAAATGTAAAATTTTCATGGAATAAATGAATTTTGAATTTTAAAAAAGACGTCTACAGCTGTTCAGAATGCTGGTGACGATTATTGCATTTCCTTCCAAGGCGATTCTTGGGGGGGTATGCCATTATCGCCACGCTTGGCAGACGGGTTAGTAAACGTAGTATGATGGTCATAGTACTCAGAAAAAAGCTGCTGCCCGTCCTCTAAGATTCAAAGATTAAAATTCATTTATTCCATAAAAATATTACTATTGTGTGGAATCGTCAATATTTTTTACCCTACCGTGCAGTGCATGACGTGGCAGCTACTGAGAAATATTCCCTCTAGTCGACTTCTTCACCCCGACGGGATGAGCCTTTTTTTTCTAGTCGGGACTAGTCCCTCCCTCTTACCACCACCACTCCTTTAATGCAGGATCAACAGTGGCACACAATGAAATGACACTGAGCGATGAGGCTCAGGCATGTCCCGGGGAATCGCTCTAACTGTCTTGGATCCCGCAACGAATTTAATCAGAAAGAAAAAAAAGGAGTTAGAATATGAATAGTTCTACTTCTCTCCAGAGCAAAGCGGGAGACAAAATAATGTAAAGAGGCTATAGCCTCATAAAACGAGAGAATTGCAACTAGAGAAACCAGCTGCAAAAGCATTGAGGATCAATTTAAGGGTCCTAAGTGAGCTGTTGTTTTTGATTCCAATAGTAGGTATGGCAAAGGCGCTTAAACGCACGGGATGAGCTGTCACCACACATCAAAACTATATTTTATATACTTGTGACAATACATACTTAATAGATTCTGATCCTCAAAGTAAGTCCTAGTGCATATTAAAGACCACTAACCCAGACACCAACACCAATAGCTTGAGACTATTTTCGGAAATATCCAAGTACTGTAATAATCGCCGGCTTTTGGCTATGTATGAAAGGTACAGCACCAGAGTGAAGGGACGATTTATGAAGTGATGGAGCAGTCTTGGATATGATGCAATATCATCATCAACCTGGTATCGTCAACTGCTGGATATAGGCCTCCCCCAAAGGTTTCCATAACGTTGAAATTTTACTCACCGCGTTTGGCATGCGAGTTGGCGACTGCAGTTAGGTGGCAGCTAGTGCACAAGCGGCGCCGCTGCCCGACTACCTGGTGTATCCTTTAGTCGCCATTCACGACCCCCAAGGGATGAGGTATGAGCTGGATCTGTCTTTCTGGGCCGGTAACCACACAGCTCATACTATCATAATTATAATTCATTTACTTAATAAAAAAAAGTATATGATTCCTCTACTTTTCGTCACCTCCACACATCATCAATTATTTGTTTTGAACATTCTACATTTGAATGTATAAGCCTTGTTTCCAAATCAAACCGCGTAAGGGCCCTGGTGACCTGTATTCAGGTTTCTCGTAAACCTACATGGGCAAGTAATAATAAAGTAACTAATACCTTGGCAGTATAGTAATATTATTATTAAATTGTCACTAGATTCTAGATAACCCTATTCTTTGTGAAGAGAAAATAAATATATTTTGAATTGAATTGAAATGAAATCGCCGGCCAGTGACAGCAATCAAAAGAGACTCTTTTTGTTTTTTTTTTTATATAATAGCAAGGCAAAGGAGCAAAAACAATTAAAGTTAGAGGAAATCATCCACATAGTCTTTGTCGTTCGGAAATATTGCATTTGACATACATATTTGATTTTCAGAGGGCATCAACCAGCAAGAAATGCGTGATATCAGACCCGCCGGCACATGACCCGCCGCCGCCGCCAGCACCCGCCGTCATGATACCCCGTGCCAGGCTGCATCCTCATCACGGAGATAGGTGAACAATAACATTGTAAATTAATCATTACGACGGAAGACGGTCATAATGGACAGACAGATGAAAAACCAAGTGATCCTATAAGGGTTCCCGTTTCCGCTTTCTCAGAGAAGGGTGGAATTATCAGGTCCCGGGAGGAGGTAACCTGCTGTAGCTCTGCGTTCTGGGGAGGGGGGAGGCATTCGGGGCCCTCCCCTCCCTGGGTGAGAGTCTCGCGGAGGCTTAGTGTACAGCGGGGGTATTGGCGAGATCGTTCACGAGTACCCAGAGCCCCCTGGCTACCGTGGTGGTTTTAGTGAGTTGAGCCTTACACGACGTGCGATTTGAGAATTTCCACCACATAAAAAGCAAATGGAAGCAAGTGGAATTATCAAGCTCAAATTAATATCAAATACTTAAATCTGTAACGTAATAAAACGGCAATTTATGTGTCGATCATGTCGCATATTTGGAAACTCCCTAGATGACAGTCTAGCATAAGTAAAAGTTTGGTAACATGACAACAAATATTGCGAAAAAAGAATGCATGAAAATTTACCAAATATTAACATTGCCGTTGGAAAACTGTTATTTCTATAATAATCGTAATTGACAACATTTCAAAACTGACACCACCTTAAAACAAAAATACCATTTCTTTATTTTTGTATCCTGAGTACAATAAAGTAGTAAAGTAAATATATATTTTTTATTTCTTCATTTCTGAGGAAAAAACTAAAAACTAAAAAAGGTGTGATGTCGTCACTTATACGGCGGACGAGGTCCTTTCTCTAAGCATTCCAATGTTTTAAACGAAAAAACCTGTCAAATTGTCAATTGTCACCCACGGTTTTAAATTTCGAAACTTTCATGGTGACTTAATGAAACATAATAACACTGGAAATTAATTTAATATTGACGATTTTAATTTAATTTGAAATTGATAACATTGAACAAACGTAAACAAGTTTAGGCGCCAACGAGTTTGACAAGACAGTGATTTTTTTTGACGGGTTACATTACAGCAAAGATCGATGGCTATTCCACCGTATGTATGACGTCATTTGCCGCTTAAGTCTTTTTAGAATACATCAAATTTCAAAGTTGAAATTATGAATGAAAAGTTCATAATTTCGCAAAAAGGAAACATATAGGTGCCCTAGTTTTGGATTTACTTTTAAATAACGCAATAATACATGCCAGTTAAAAATATGAAATGTTGTCAATTATATTCTGGGACATGATTGACACGCGGCCATCTGATCCCGAACTAAACAGAGCTTGTACTATAGAAACCACATAACTGATATACTACTTTTCTTTTGTTAATACCTACGTATATGGATGTACCCAGCTTCAGGACAAACAAACATGTTCATGCACAAAATATTTGTACTGGGTCGAACCCATTCTTTCACCAACAACGCCAACAGGACCGTCAATAAAAAAATATGACCAGCGTAGATGGCTTATCTCCATTGAGATTGGCTGCCGGGCCCGAATTTTGACCTAGAGCTTATATATCTTGACAGCATGATTGCTGCAATGGTTAAGGTGGTAGCAGCGGTATTACCACAGCGCCTTCGTGCTAAAAACTATTTTTGTTACCCATACTATACCATACCATACCATACATTATGTGTGTCTGAGAATTGCATGTTTGTAAAGTGTAATGTCTTTTTTAATGGAATATAACTACCATTAAAGAGAGTTTAAAACGAATTATTTTCTACTTTTGAGAGTTCCCTGAACCCTTGTCGAATCACTTCGTCGTTCATCTGTCAGACGGACGGACAGATAGATGTTATGTTGGATTCGGCCAAGAGTTTCGATCTTTTCACGAGATCATCTTAGGGTCGAATGGGACCCGCACGACGCAGCGCTTACCGACTATTATAATTTCCTGGAGAGATCGAAACGTCGGCCGAATCCAACATAAAATTAATTAAATAAATAATTAAGTTGATTAATTAAGTACCCGTACCACTTCCAAGTAAAGCTTTGATTAGTTACTTCCCAATTAGCGCTAATCGACAAGTAAAAGTTACAAGTATCTTCTGTCAATTTCACAAGCAAAAAAATTAACTCTGAGTAACAACTTGCTGGTTAAGTGAATGATTTAACTAATCATAGGCTACAGACGTTCAATATTACGTCAATGTCACTCGTTAAACGTCATTGCAGTTTTCATTTCGAGTCAGTCCTGTAGTTTTTGGTTGGAAGTAATATTCACGTGTTATTTAATTTGCATTGTGTGCTCAACACAATGCAAATTAAATGACACGTTTGTTTTTATTTATTAGCATAGATAAGTTAAAAGAGATAGAAGTGCAAACTTTTCTTTACATGAGAGGGACATTTTGGTGTCACTAGTATTTTTAGTTGGAACTGCTTGATTTCTGAAATAATGAATTTTTACTACTGACATTAACGGAACTTCGACTTGTAAGTGTAGGAAGGAACCAACCTAATAGGGTACCTCTATGGGTTTGATAGTTTATGTAAAATTATTAAAATTGAATAATGAGAAATATTCTACAAATCTTTGAGATTTACGGATTACTTTGTTACTACTGTTTTATATAGTTATGCACTTGGTGTACCGCGCAAATTTTGACAGACAAAATCTTGCAAAAAAAAATCAATTTTGTCTAGGTCCATAATAATCAACACGGTATTTAAGTACACGAATCCTCGGCATTCGTAGCATCGCAGAATGTTCCAAATATTCCAATTCATCCAATTGATGATCAATTATATCACATAAATCAATTTTTATTAATTTATTTTGAAACAATCGTAGGTACAGACAAAATTAACCGTCAAGTAAATACGCTAATTGGCAGATAACGTGGCAAGTAAGTTACGGGTTGGTTAATGTCCTGATTAGTGCTACTCGAACGTCGTGAAATGCGCGCGTGAAGTTACGGGTCACTTTAAGTGGCGATTAGCTTATAGGATACTTTACTTGAGGGTGGTGAAACAGGCCCTTAATAAACTGCACGTGTGGTGCAGCGGCTAAGACAGTCGGCTCGCCGCTTCGTGTCGCGGGTTCGCGTCTCATGCCGGACAACTATTTGTGTGACCCATAAATAGTTGTTCTGAGTCTGGATGTAATTTGTGTCCGTCTATTATATGTTTGTAAAGTACCCCGCGACACAGGGATTAGATTCCTTAGTGCGTGCGTTGTCTTTAAAACAAAAGTGATTGAGTTTAATTGCTTCAGCTTCATTGGTAGAGCATCCTCCAATATTAATAGTATGCCTTATGCCTCGTCTTTATCCTATCTGGAGATCACAGCGCTGCAGCAATATACATAGGGGCTTTTTGTGAACCTCAACTAAACTGTCGTTTTTTTTGAAAATTAGGTTAGTATGGTAGTATTTAGGGTTGTCAAAAATTAACAATGTATTTAAATTTATTCTTTAATTGATAATTATTGTATTAACAGCGGTACTTTAATATTTTATGGACTTCAGTGATGTTAACTTATGATAAATAAATAATAATTTTACTAAATGTAACCTTCAAGAATCGATGCCCGTGGAACGAACTGTTTACATACCTACAAATTTTACAGCTTTTTGTAACAATGGATCACGGAAATCCATGTCAATCTATGAATGTATTTATTACTTAATTAGGAATACTAATGAATACTTTTGTTCATCAGCCGTGAAAACATATCCAGGAAGAGGAGTTTGGAGCTGAGCAGTGAAGCGAAACTGATAAGTTACTTGGAGTCAGGAGTTGCTAGCCCTAATGAGGAGGTATGTTTCACGTTGATATCATAAAACATTACTTGCTTACTTATCGTGTGGGCGGTGGTTACCATAGTGTCAGAGTTGTTCAAGCCGCCCATTAGGCCTCTGACATAGCTTGACGACTGTTACCTAATGACTACAACCGGGACCGACAGCTTAACGTGCCTCCGAAGTACCTACGGAGACGCTCAGAAATTAAACCTTTTTGGCGGTCACCCATCTATGGAATGACCGCGAGCCTAGTTGCTTGACCTCGCCAATCACTAACGGACCGGTGAGATCTCGTGTGGAAAAGAAGGCCATTGCATTTTTCATACAGGTATATTTGGATTTTTAGTTACTCAATAACACTAAACACTGACTGGATGTTGGTATAATTAAATTGTTGAATAATGTAACACATAGCCTACAATCAACCTTTAGATATGAAAATGTATGTTTGTATATACATATGTTCCTTATGCACTCCAAAACGGCTGACGCGTTTATGGATTATAGACAATGTTCATATTAGCCCAGAGGATGATTCTGTAAAATTAGTTGTCCTGTAAGGTATCAGCAATATATACGAATATTTTTACAAATACAGTCATGTCTTTCAGATGCGAAGAAAACATAGTTTGGAGTCATCATATAGTGCTAACAAAGACAGACACGCCCGACAAGGTATATGTTTGCATATATTAAAACAATTGCTTTATTTATAACCTTATAAAAATATCTTTTTCATTTCACGCTATATTTAATTGATTTGAATTGATCCTAACCTTTTATATCATCCTATTACATGAGATGGACCTCCCAAATGACGGCTCTGGCATCTCCAAAACTGCTGTAGTTAAATATGACAATAATGATACCCTACGACTGATCCTCACACAATTTTGGGTTTTGAGATATTAAATTTTCTAAGATTTTTGCTCACATCGGGTAACCTTCATCTTTTTCTTGTGAATCGACAGTTAATATGGAGCTTGTACGGTTTCTTACATATGACGTCATATGTAAGTATAGCGGGTTCTTTGTCGCACTTTAGAAAATAGTAAAAACTTATATGATGCAATCGATTTCTATTCTATTCTATTTGTTCTCGACTGGACCAATGAAGCAGCACAAAATGATTTAGCGTTAGATTTTGTAAGCTACTTACATAGTTTAACCTTTAGAATTGCAATTTAACGTTTAGAATTGCAATTTAACGTTGATAACTTCAGGTTCAAACCATGATTGCGAAATAATATCTAATCCTATTGTTTAAGCCATCAGTTTTCTCGTAGTAGTTTATATGAAGGCTTATTTGCCTTAATTATTATTCTTCTGGTGGCGGTTATTTCTAGTCCCAGTAAGCTGGTTCTAGTCACTACGACCTGCAATGAAGTACAGTGTTAGTTGTTGACAGGAGTAACTCTAACATTGCCCAACGGTTTTACGTTTATGCATCAGAGGTTTATATTAGCAAAGTTGTGGTGTATATAGGTGTATCGGCTACATCATTGCAGTTTGCCAAATAGTGAATTGTTTCTGAACTTACTAAGTAGAATTTCAATTGATAACAAAAAACAAATCGACTGATATCCAGAAATCTGAGCTTAAATGTTAATGTTTCAGGAGCTTTAGTATCAGCAGGATACAAAGTGTCAACAACAATTAGGCCAGATGAGTCAATGATGAAAGATGACCGAGATGACTTGTCATCAGTACATAAAGAAGATTTGGAAGCTGAACTATCACGCTTTGAGACTTTAAGAAAGTCCTACAGGTAAAGTTTTGGCATATTATTATTAATTGACTTTTTTACGCGTTACTCTATAATCAAATATCAAACATTCAAGCGATTAGAAAATAAAAGACAGCGATATTATGGATGCTTCCAAAAAATGCAATGTCTGCTTGGAGTGTCAGAAGTTTGAATGCACGCGCTAGTTTAGTTGCGGTATGTCAGACTTCATACCTAACTTTTAAGCAAAATTTACTAATTATTTCTACGGTCATTATAAAGTTTCTGAAAGTATGTCAACAATACAATAACAATGATGTTAAACTAATGATATAAATGAAAACTACCCTCCATTTGGAACCAAACACATGACATCTGACTTAATTTAGCAACAAATCGTACAGTTGTTATGAGAGGTCTACTACCAAGTGACAAATTTTTGTTTCTATAATTATTTGGTTGCTTGGAATTGGAAAAGTCCGACATTAATTTGAGTATGATTCATTAAAGCAAGGTATTTCAAGTTTCGTAAACATTTTCTTTTTCGATGCATTTAAAGTTATTAACGTTACTATGTTTCAGTCAAGAAGATTTGTCCGAATGGACAGACGCTGAAAGGAGACTTGGAGAATTGTAAGCACGAAACGCCATTTTTAAATCTTTAAAATCTAGGTCTTTAAATCGCCGTTACTTACCAGTAAATATATCATCAACATAAATTTCACTGTAGGCCATACACAACATGTACTCGGACTATTTAACTATGCTAGTAATTCAGTAATAGATAACGTAAGAAGCGGTTTGGTAAAGTATTAATTTTAACAAATGTTACATATCAATTATCGTAATTTTATATTCAATCAAACAGAAGGTAATATTTAACATCCAAATTGCTCCATTGCATAGATCCATCATCGGTAGATTTGACAGAATAGTAAAACTTGGTGCAAGCATTTTTTTATTTTATTTATCTTATGGTCCAATTCAATTTAATTCAATTCATTTATTTACTGAATATGATTCTTAATTTAATTATATATTTAAACCTTAACTTAGACAACAATATTGATTTTCATTAGTGACATTCATTAAGGCGATGGATTCTGTTTAACTATGTGATTTGCAATATTTTATTGTTGTATGTCTAGTATGTCCTATTTTATGTGTTTGACTTTATAATTACCAGGACTCTATCAGAAGCTAGATCAGTGGGTGGGACTTTACCTGCCAGTACAGGGAGAGCAGCATCATCAACACGCCTAACACACCAGGTCTCTATGAGTTTCTCTATAGTTTAAGGCACGAGGTAGATTTATGGAATAAGCTCAATCTTGTATTTATTCGTCATACTCTGCACAGTAGATTTTTAGTTACATATTTTACACTCTTGAATGCCACAATTATTTCTTTACAAAAGATTTAAATCAAACAACTTTTTAAAAAACAAAACACTGATTTCATAGTGAAAGTAGTGGTAGTACTTAGTAATAAGGTCAATTCATAATATTTAAATAATGTATCATCAAGAATAGAATATTCATAATAAATGGCTCCGACTTGAAAAGTTATTTAGTATAGATGAAAATATTTGTAACCACCGTTCAACTAATTATCTGAAACGTTGTATACAGTAAAACAGCTGAATTGAGAAGACGTTAGTTAAAGGTGACTAAGATAAATAAACAATTTTACCTCATGTTTCATCAACCTAGATGTAAAACTATAAAATGGTAAACAATGTACAACATTTACTGATTACTACTTTAATTTTACTGGTTATAATAATTATGGCATTCAAGTGATAGACCCCGCATGGCACTGTTTATAACAGCACAATATTGTCCAGGAAAACACGATGGCCGAACGGGACCTGGGATCCACCTTCCTTCTGCCGCACGTGCACCTCTACAAACCGGACCTTGTGGGTATCTGTAAAAACGTAAAAATAACATACAACTGTAGTCATCCTGTACGTCCAATCGTCAAACACTTTGCGATAATCAAAATCAATTAATCTTAAATAGACAATATACCCGTTATATAAAACGAATTATTCCATCCCGCTTTATCTTGCACTTTGGACCTCTTCCTGTAGTTTAAAGAAACCTGCAAATCCTGTAGATTAAAAAATAAATGGTCCATGCTATGATTAAGTCATATTTTTTTTTTCGAGATTAAAGCACAGTAAGTAATTTGACTAAGAGGGTGCTCTATTTTGAAAGGTCAGCAGGGGAATCTGATAGCATTTGAGCGGTGCACAGTCATCAACATTTTAAAGCAAATCAGATAAACAGAACTGTTCTAGAAAGTTTTATTACAAACCGAAAGGTGGAGATTAAAAAAAAATTGTATCGAACTTGTTGTCTATAGATCCCGAATTATATTGCAAAATTCGATAAGGCTGGACACAAACAGTTTATTTTGGATTCATTCAAAAATCAAAACATAACACTCACTTATATATTATGCACATGGTTGATTTATGTACATGGCTATGATGATTTAATCACAAATGTTTATTCTTCACTTAATCATAGAATCTAAAGTTAGCTCCTATACTTAATTTTATTCTGTTTTGTCTTTTTCAGACGAGTGACGTGTCAGAATTTGACTCCCTGTGAAGATCAACAGCAAGTCATAATATATTAATTATTAAATAAAAGTATTACTTACTTTTGTATCTCACATTCAATCTATCTATACACATCACTTTTACTCATAAAAATAAAATGATATTTTTATTTTTTCGAGTAAAACTACATTTATTGAGGCGTTTATTTTTACCACCAAAGTAAAGACTTACCTAATTTATTAACTTATTTATTCTATTTAAATGTTGACGCTTTTTTTTAAAGGACTCGATTTGTTATTTCATTCTTATTTTGAAACAATTATTATGAAATTATTATTAAAATGCCATAGTAATCATTAAGCATTTTTAGATTGTAAGCATTAGAAAGTGAAAATTATTTGAATGAGAAATCGTAGATGTATTTAGGTTAATTATGTTAAAATTAAACCGATTTCTTATTTGAAGAATTCTCATGTATGACGACAGATTGTGCAAATGAAGTGCCAATTCCTGATATTGTTTTAGTAAGAACTGCGCCATGCTTTGCTTGGAAAATGTACGATACAGATATTTTACCTTAGGTTTATTTTAATATTACATCTCCTATAATCTGTGGACTGTCTCTACTGAATCTGTGAGTGCTATATTTTAATAAATTATATTTTATTGTTATATTTCTAATAAATAATAATTTAATATATAAATGTGCAAATGTTTAGGATCCTTCTTTCGAAATAATTTCTTTTTTAATGATTATTTAGAAGCATGGTGCATGTTTTGAAAATGGGTAATTGTATAAACAATTTTGTGTAGATATTCATATCATCACATTTTAGTTAGTGATCTGTATCTTTTTGTTAAGATATTTTTTTATATTTTTGTTAATAAACTTTTATAGAAATAAATGTTGTTATTTTTGAATGCGAAGTTTATGATCAGTTAATATTCATATGCCTTGTACAATTTATCTTACTACACTTTGGTCGTCGGCTTCGTCGTAGAATGTCTCTTTCGCAAAATGCCCCCTATATAGTCGCAAAAAGCATCGGTCACCGTGGCGTAATTGGTAGTGCTCCAGCCTACGAAGCTGGTGGTCCTGGGTTCGAATCCCGGTAAGTGCAAATATTTGTGTGATTAGCACGAATATTTGTTTCTGAGTCATGGATGTTTTCTATGTATTTAAGTATTTATCTACCTATAGAGGTGTGTATATCGTCGCCTGGTACAAGCTTTGCTTAGTTTGGGGCTAGGATGATCTGTGTGACATTGTCTCTAGATATTATTATTATCTTGCCCAAAAAGTCATTTTCGCATTATGTCCCTTCCGCAGAATGTCCCACTGGTAGCAAAAATATGACTATCGCCAAACATCTATTTCCTTGAAAGTGTTCTATGAAAATCAAATAGTTTCATTTACGTTCGTTACGTTATTACGTCCTATCTGCATAGCTGGGCACCGTTAATGCAAAAGTCTCCACTAACTAACTAACTAAGAAGGGAATATATGGAAAAGTTAAGCACCCAGTCAGCTGAATCGATGCTGCCAGAAAGACTCGAAGCAGATGCTTTGCCAAAGCATGTGCGAGAAACTATCATAATGTTATTCCAAAATCAGTTGTGTAGACCTCTACAGATGATGAAGAAGAATCTCCAGCCGAGAAAAGACGGCATCGTACCTTTTGCAGGAATAAAAAAAAGATTGTCTAACTAAGATAACATGCGCCAACTGGAGTTTACGACGAATACAAAAAAATGGCTTTCTATGTCTATGAAACCAAATAAGGAGCCAAATAATTATAATTTTCTCTGATTATTTTTTAGTTGATTAACTAGTTCATAAGAAATAATTTAATTACTTTTAGAGAAAAAATAAATTATTTTGTGTTTTTAATTTGCTGTAAACGGAAGATTCCGAATTTTGTTGTTTTTTTTTGAGGTTTTTAGATTTAAGTTTAATGTTTCAAATATATAAATAAATTAACTAATAAAGTTTTATTCGTTATAAGTTCAATACCCACACATTAAAACTATCAGGTTAATAAATACGATAAAAAGGTAAATATAAAAAAAATATAAATGTATTATGCGCCTCAGAAGCGTAATACATTTACGCTTCTGAGGCGTAAATGTATTACGCTAAATGTATTACGCTAAATGTAAATGTAATGTAATTTAATGGCAGTTTAAATATGGTTATCTTTCTAGGGTTAACAGTTAACGGACTACTGCATATTAACGGAAGTTAACGTGTCCGATAACATTTTTACCAGTTAATCCGTTAATTAAAATGTTAACTTCGTTAATTAACGATTAGCGGATTAACGAGTTAATGCCCAGCTATGTATATAAGGGTAGTAGTTGTATATCCATCTAAATAGAACTCTAAGGAAGGCATATACCAAGGAGTGGTCTATCGGTAGCATGTTCAAGATCGTGGGTTCATATTCCCGTGCAAGTGATCAGACCCCTATTTCGAATTCCATCTTTTAACTTCAGCGGCCGCCTGAGCTATAGCCCCATAAGGGTGCCCTCAGGTATTAGTCGCCTAAATTAAGCTACTGGTTGACAGCCTTTTGCGCTAGCCAACTGCTCGTTGTTTTGAATTCTTTAATTTTAATATACTATTACTACATGTAACAATAATAGCTTAGTAACTTGCTATTTATTTAAGGATTCGATAGATATATGTGATGAAACAGACCGCTCGGACGGGCTAATTCAAAATAGTTTTGTTGCTTTAATTACTGTATTAAACTATGTTTATGTACTGCATTGTGAGTACAAGTACAAGTGTATGTAAATACCCAATAATAATTCCGGTAGTAAAACGTATCCCTCGTGGTGCACGTATTTTAATAGCTCAAAATTTGTCTTCCAAAATTCAAAAGGCATTTAGGGATAATTCAGAACGTTCCTGGGAGCAATTGCTGTCATCTCCTTTTCAAATATTACACTGCTCAGACAGTAAGAGCTCACTAACTACCTCTTTAAAAAATAACTGTTCAGCGTCACATTCAACCTTTTTCAATAACAATAACCTTCTAATTGCAGACCCTTCTAGAAGTAATGGCAAATTACCGCTAACTCAAAACATTTTTAATCAAGTTGAATCCAAAGTGAGCGACGGTGATTTGAGAGGGGCCGCCCAACTTTTGTTTGCCAATGACGTAGTTGCTCCTGACACGCCTGAAACTTTATCAGCCCTATTTGAGAAGCATCCACCAGCTCAAAGACCTCTCCTCCCACCGATATCGTCAAATCCTATAGAACCCATGCAGGTAACATATAAGGAGGTTAAGACGGCGTTGCTATCCTTTAAAAACGGTTCTGCCGGTGGTCTCGATGGCCTTAGCCCCTAACATCTTAAAGATTTAATATATTTGGTGCCTCTGGAGAGACCGGCCGGACTCTTTTGAAAGACGTCACTTCCCTAATTAATTTCATGCTTATGGGCAAAGTGCATGTACGGATCGCGCCTCTCCTTTATGGCGCAAACCTATGCGCTTTAAAAAAAATGATGGCGGTGTCAGGCCCATAGCCATAGGTTTTTCCTACAGAAGAATCGCTTCTAAAATCTGCTGCAGGCACATTCACCGAAAACTAAATATTAAACTTCAACCTTTACAACTAGGGTCCTTTTTGGAACAAAAACTCGCTTTTGACAAGTTTGGATAGTACTATTAAAAATATTTTAATTAAAATTTTTAAATTGTTCTCTACCGGTTAGTTCTTGGTGCCAAGCCTCTCTCCCGATTCGATTCGGAGGCATAGGCATCCGCAAAATTACAAGTGTTTCCTTACCAGCATTTCTATCATCTATCCACGCTAGCGCCAAGCTATACCTCGAAATAATTGGCCCATCACTCGGTGATATACCTATGATAGGTATGGAGGAAGCTAGGAATGCTTGGTCTGTGGCCTGCCCGAACGGCATTCTTCCTAAATTACTCAGTTCGCAGAGGCAATGGGATGAGCCGCTTTGTGAAGTCATTAAGAGCAAGCTTCTCAATAATAGTAGCGATTTTAAAACTCGGGCTCGTCTCCTTGTCACTAGTGAACGTGAGGCGGGCTCCTGGCTTCAGGCAATACCATCAGCCAACTTGGGAACATTAATGGACAACAACAGCTTCTCTATCGCCATGGGTTTGCGTCTCGGCATCTGCAGAACTGAACCACACACCTGCCATTGCGGAATGGAGGTAGACCGTTGAGGTCACCATGGCCTCTCTTGCCGCCGCAGTGCAGGGCGATTTTCTCGTCACGCTGCCCTAAATGATATCGTCCGTCGGGCCCTTGCCACTGTTAACGTGCCGGCTACTTTGGAGCCGAACGGTATTTCACGTAGCGATGGTAAGAGACCCGACGGCTTGACATTGGTGCCTTGGAGTCGTGGACGGCCGTTGGTTTGGGATGCTACGTGCGTAGATACACTAGCCCCTTCGCACGTCCAAACTACTTCTAGGATAGCGGGTGCTGCCGCCGATCGAGCAGAGGGCCTCAAGCGGAGAAAGTTGTTAGATCTGTCATCAAGCTCGACAAGAAAGGCCTTGACGGTGAGGCAAACAAATATACACAGGTAGGCATTTATAAGCTTATACCCCCTCCCCTTGCGAACAGCTAACAATACTGGCCTGGCATAAGCTACGCTGCAATAAAATGGGTAATTTTAAATGAATCCTTGATGTAGGTAATTTGACCCATTTAAATAGCTTGACTTATTTTTGAAACATAAAATTTTTACTATTATTTTAGCCAAGTCTCTGCCACCACGAGGCCAATACAATTGATGACCAATATGCAAGTGATTAATGTAACATATTAAATCTGAAAATTAATTAAGTAATGAAATTATGAATTAGTTTATTAAATGACTGATTATGTGATTGATGAAATTAAATTAAGTTATTATCTATGACATGAAATAATAATATACTATTTCTGTTAGATCCTGTCTCACGCATTTATTGGGCATATTTGCCCTGTACATTTCATCTTTTGACAAAAATTGAGGACCTGACCACCGCAGAGAATACTCGCTGGTAAGGTCAGCCTTCAGCCCCCGAGAAACAAAAAACAAAATAGCCAAGATCAAGACCAACATTGATTTAGATTTATTTTTCTGTTAAGAAAATTTCTCACTATCATTTGACGGAGTTGACGGTATTACAGCCCCGTGCCTCGGAGAGCACGTAAACCTGTCGGTACTATTACTCGCGAGACAGCTACTGGCTAGACAGCTACTGGCTAGACAGCTACTGGCTAGACAGCTACTGACTAGACAGCTACTGGTGAGACAGCTACTGGCTAGACAGCTACTGGCTAGACAGCTACTAGCTAGGCAGCTACTGGCTAGACAGCTACTGGCTAGACAAGCTACTGGCTAGACAGCTACTGAATAGACAGCTACTGGCTAGACAGCTACTGCTGAGACAGCTACTGGCTAGGCAGCTACTGGCTAGGCAGCTACTCGCTAGGCAGCTACTCGCTAGACAGTTACTGGCTAGACAGCTACTGGCTAGACAGCTACTGGCTAGACAGCTACTGGCTAGACAGCTACTGGCTAGATAGCTACTGGCTAGGCAGCTACTGGCTAGGCAGCTACTGGATAGACAGCTACTGGCTAGGCAGCTACTGGCTAGGCAGGTACTGGCTAGGCAGCTACTGGCTAGGCAGCTACTGGCTAAGCAGCTACTGGCTAGACAGCTACTGCTGAGACAGCTACTGGCTAGACAGCTACTGGCTAGACAGCTACTGGCTAGGCAGCTACTGGCTAGACAGCTACTGGCTAGGCAGCTACTGGCTAGGCAGCTACTGGCTAGATAGCTACTGGCTAGACAGCTACTGGTGAGACAGATACTGGCTAGGCAGCTACTGTCTAGGCAGCTACTGGCTAGGCAGTTACTGGCTAGACAGCTACTGGCTAGACAGCTACTAGCTAGGCAGCTACTGTCTAGGCAGCTACTGGCTAGACAGCTACTGGTGAGACAGCTACTGGCTAGACAGCTACTGGCTAAGCAGCTACTGGCTAGACAGCTACTCGTACAACAGCTATTGCGTAGATAGCACGTAAACCTGTCGGTACTATTACTCGCGAGACAGCTACTGGCTAGACAGCTACTGGCTAGACAGCTACTGGCTAGACAGCTACTGGCTAGGCAGCTACTGGCTAGATAGCTACTGGCTAGACAGCTACTGGTGAGACAGCTACTGGCTAGACAGCTACTGGCTAGGCAGCTACTGGCTAGGCAGCTACTGGCTAGGCAGCTACTGGCTAGGCAGCTACTCGCTAGGCAGCTACTCGCTAGACAGTTACTGGCTAGACAGCTACTGGCTAGACAGCTACTGGCTAGACAGCTACTGGATAGACAGCTACTGGCTAGACAGCTACTGGCTAGATAGCTACTGGCTAGGCAGCTACTGGCTAGGCAGCTACTGGCTAGACAGCTACTGGCTAGGCAGCTACTGGCTAGGCAGCTACTGGCTAGGCAGCTACTGGCTAGGCAGCTACTGGCTAAGCAGCTACTCGCTAGACAGTTACTGCCTGGACAGCAACTGGCTAGACAGCTACTGGCTAGACAGCTGCTGGCTAAACAGATACTAACTAGGCAGCTATTGGCTCTAGGCAAATCTTAAAACAGCTGTTGCAACTACTGGCTAGACAGATACTAGCTAGCTAGTAATGATATTTATTCAGCACATGGGTATACATATACTTGTAATTGACAAGCTCACAATGCAGTAGTAAGCGGTGAGTCAGACAACGCTCAGCGGTCGTAAACGCTACCATATATGGTCACAAACTTGGCACCTTGCTCCTGTTCCTCTACCTACGAAATAACATCAACTATTTCGACGTAAGCTGGTGAGAGTCGGTAGCGCGGAAAGATATCCAGCGGCTTGTGAACTACGAAGCTCGCGTTCGATCCTGACAGCTTGTGATTCTTTTTGCGATTCTTTTTGTGACTAAAACCACATTAGAAAATTTGTTTGTGCAATTTACTTAAGTTTTTGGAAATATTTGAAAGTTTTTTTTTTTTTCCTGCTTATTCATAATAATACATTTTTTATTTAACCGAATTCTACAAAAATACCACTATGCCGCTAAACCGTACGCCACCCAAGAACACTCCTGAGATTGAAGTTGGCCAGAGCTTGCTTACTTCTCCAAAAGCTGAATCCACCCCAAACTTGCATATGGCCGTTACTGATAATATTACTACCCGGAAGGGCAAACGTCATGACGAAAGTTTGGAAGAGATCAGTACGTTAATAAAGTCGCATACAACTCAGACAGATAGCAAATTGGAGGCGTTACAAAAAGCGATGGCCGAAATTATTGCACAGAATGCCGAAATTAAAGAAAACATTAAATTGACCTCCAAACAATATGATGACATGGTTTTGAAAGCGGAAAAGTTAGAAGCAGACCGGAAGGCTGATCTTATTTACATTAGTCAACTTGAGAATAGAGTAGAAAATCTGGAGAGAATGATGAACCTTTCAAAAGTAGAAATTCGTAACATTCCAAAAAAGCAAGGTGAATCCAAAGATGATCTATGCAAATTAGTAACAGAGGCCGCCACTGTTCTTGAAGTTCCTTTGCAACGACAAGATATCAAAGATATATTTCGCTTTAACAAAAAAGAAGGTGTATCAACAATCATTGTAGACTTCACTAACACGACAACTAAAGAAAACATTCTACAAAATGTACGCAAGTTTAACAAAAAGAACAGTGGAAATAAGTTGAACTCATCTCATGTTAAAATAGAAGGTCCACCGAAACCAGTTTATATTTCAGAGCTCCTAACTCCAAAATCGCAGCGTTTATACTATATAGCTAGGAACTTTGCTAAAGACAATTCCTACAAATTCTGCTGGACATCATATGGCAAAGTCTATGTTCGAAGGATTGAAGGGGAAAAACAAATATTAATCAACAAAGAATCTGATCTTAACAATCTACGAGTACGGCAAGATGCTAAATGACTAGTTATTTTTTTATTTGTTTACTGCATGTCTAAAATCATTTTAATTGTACTATTCTCTTCCATTATATTGTTTGATATTTGTAACTTCTTCACAAAAATGAAAAACATATTTACACGGAATACATTACACTATACAATGTATTTTACAACCATTTTACACACACTAATTTACAAAAATACACACCGTCATAACGCGCTCGACACACCTCACATATTATCTAGGTATACGTCTACATTAATTATGCAACTTGGTTTAGTTTTATTACGGACTAACATTGACATTAATTTGTGCCGCAAAAAAATCTTTACTTATATAAATGGCTAATAAGAATAATAATATATTACGCGACATTGACAGCATTTCTACGGCTAATAGTTATTGTTGTGACACGGACTTTTGTAATTCAAAGATTAATAACTCAATGCCATCTCTAAATATTATAACGCAAAATATCCGCAGTGTTTATAAGAACATGGATAATTTTCAAGCAGAACTAGCAAGATTTTCATTCGACTTCGATGTCATTATTCTCACTGAATGCTGGCTCCATCAACACAAACCCATCCCAATAATTGATGGCTACAAAACGTATTCCTCCAAAAAATGGCTAAATCAAAATGACGGCATAGTGATATATGCAAAACAAGACCTTAAATGTGCTGTTGAAGAACCAGAACCTGTAGGCGCTAACTTTATGTTATTAAATATTTTTCCGGATACCAGCATTTTAGCTGTCTATAGGTCCCCGTCCATATACTGTACTGACAGTTTTCTGAATTCGGTAGACAGTATAATACGGTCAGTTAAATCTAAAACCATTGTGCTAACTGGAGATATCAACATTGACATTAAAACGAACACCATTGACAGGAATAGCGAAACTTATTTAAATGTTACTGCTGAATTGGGACTAATGCGATAAGAATTCAAAGTTGCTTGGATCACATGCTACTAAATACGGTACAGTCAGCTACAGTATTTGTAATTGATTCCACAGTCACCGACCATGCCTCAGTAGTATTAAACCTCTGCCAATCTCGACAGATAGGTGATAAATTTAATCTCCAAAAAAAGGTCAATTATGACGCCGTGGTAAAACACCTAGAGACAACAGACTTTTCATTCATTAATGATGAAGCGGATGCCAATGACGCTACCAATATTTTTGTTGAAAAAATTTCCACAGCCATAGAAGTTAATTCAACAAAACAAAACAGACCTAATCGGAAACGAATACTAAAACCATGGCTGACTCCAAGATTACTCCGCTGCATACGCCATAGAGACAGGCTACACAAAAAGTTTTCGTGCAGTCCAGACAACCATGTACTCGAAAAATCGTATAAAAGATATCGCAATTTTTGCAACACATTGTTGAGAAAATTAAAAATTAACTATGAACGATCACTTCTGCAAAGCGCAAATAATAATAAAGATAAATGGGAGGCGGTTAAAACTATAACACAGCTAAAAAAACAAAAAACAATAGCTGATAATCTTATTAGCACAGACACATGTAATTCTATAAATGACATAAACAACTATTTTGCTAACATCGGCAAACAGCTAGCAGATAACATAATTAACTCCACTAACTTTTACTCTAACTCATTACCCTATGGAACTGGCATTTCGACTAATTTAAATTCTATAGTATTACTTTCCCCAGATGAAGCTGAGATCGATACATTAATACTAAACTTAAAAAATGATTGTGCTATTGGTTGGGATTCCATACCAGCAAAACTTCTTAAAATGGCTAGACATGTCTTAGTTCCTTATCTTACAAAGTTAATAGGGATCTGCATTGCGCAAGGTGTTTTCCCGCGAGCTCTCAAAAAGTCATTAATTACTCCTGTCTACAAGAGTGGTTCTAAGGACGGTGTCGAGAACTACCGGCCTATCTCGGTTCTGCCGACAATATCAAAAATATTTGAGAAAGTACTGAATAGTAGGCTAATACGCTACCTAGAACATAACAAAATCTTATCGGAGTCACAATTTGGCTTTAGACGAGGAAAGAGCACTGAGGATGCTGTCAGCCAACTTGTAGAACATATATCACATTGTGTGGATGGTAATCAAAAATGCGTTGGCATCTTCCTTGATCTGGCTAAAGCTTTCGACACCGTCTCAATTCCTTTTCTTGTGGACAAGCTGGAGCGTATTGGCATTCGGGGAAATGCTTTAGGGATTTTCAGAGATTTTCTTTGCGATAGGACACAGAGAGTGAAAATTGGGGGATTAATTAGCTCAGACGCCAGAGTTGTATATGGCGTACCACAAGGAAGCATCCTCGGCCCGAGTCTCTTCTTGATCTATATAAATGATCTGTGTCAGCAAACGCTAGCTAATGGAAAAATTTTCACGTATGCTGATGATACGGCTCTTGTGTTTCATGGAGAGACTTGGGACGAGGTCAGAAAACACGCAGAAGTGGGACTACATAGAGTGAATCAGTGGCTAAGAGCCAATCTTTTGACTGTAAATCTCTCGAAATCAACACAAATTCAATTTAGCTTCTCTAAGAGCAATCCCATAAACATTGACATCAAATTACACGTGTGTAACTCACCACAGGATAATATAACCTGTTCATGTATGACTTTAGGGAAATCGGCAACAACAAAATATCTAGGGGTAATTTTAGACAAAAACCTAAGCTGGCGCCAGCACGTAGCCCTAACCACCGCGCGTGTTACAAAATTAGTTACGGTTTTTAAACGACTCAGAGATGTGGCTGACTTTGAGCTATTGCGCACTGTGTATTACGCACTAGCACAATCAGTTCTCGCATACTGTATACGGGTCTGGGGTGGCGCGTGTAAGACACATATGATTCGACTTGAAAGGGCCCAAAGATCAGTCCTTAAAGTAATGACATTTAGGCCAATCAGGTTCCCCACCATGACTCTGTATGAGAAATGTCAAGTATTAACTGTACGGCAGATATATATTTTAGAAATTGTCATCAAACAGCACCTTGTCACACCACACAATAAAAGCGTTTCTAAAAAACGCACCACACGAAAAGTGTGTTCATTTATTAAATGTCGAACTACATCAGCAAGACAACAACATAAGTATTTGTCCAATCATTTGTACAATAGGACAAACGACAAGATTAAAATAAATCCTCTCACAGTGAAGGAAGCTAAAAGTAAGGTGAAATCATGGTTACTTACACATGATTATAACCAAACCGAACTTCTTTTAAAATAGAATTAAAACAATCCACACTACAAACAAGCATACCTATCTATAACATCACACATCACTTACTTACATTACACGTGCTCACACAACATAACACTACACACCTTATTCACACTATACACCAAACATTCATAAAAGTTACTCCACGTAAGGAATGTTTTTCATAATTTTCATTTTTATTTTTTGTGTATATTTAAAATTACTTAGATTCTTACTGCATAAAACTCGTCTCATGTAATTGGGAGAAGACACTGGCTCCTGTAACACAGGTATTATACCTAGCGCAGGAGGCAGGGCCTCACTACTATTGTTAAAAATTATTTATGCAAATAAAGAATTATTATTATTATATTATTATTATAGTAATAAATGTAGTAATGCAGTTACGCATAAACATAGTAGAATACAGTATAAAAGTAAAAAAAATAGTTCAAAGTCAACTATAATTTAAGCGGTATTTCTTGGCAGCGGAGAGAGGACATTAATAATTTAGTTGCTAATAATGTCAAAAATTTTGATGAGCACTTACTTATCGACGCATTACACACCCATAACTTATCGCAATTTAATCATGTAGCTAATACCTACGGAAGAATATTAGACCTAGTTTTATCTAACTACTCTGTGACCGTGACTGAATGTGAGGAACCATTCGTACCTATTGATCCCCATCACAAGGCATTAAATATATGTTTAGAGTCGATTATTTTACCTTATTTTAAACCTGCAGCTAGGACTAAGTATTTGTTTTACAAAGGCAATTATAGTGAGATAAACTCAAAAATTTTAAGTATTGATTGGCACCAGGAGTTTTCGCATAAGGGCGTCGAGGATGCCCTGGATCATTTTTATGTTTCCCTGAGATCAATAATGGATATACATATTCCAAAAATTAAATTAAATAATAAAAGGTTTTTCCCTATATGGTATACATCAGCTTTAAAAAATGTTTAAAAGAAAAACATAAGTATTTTAGAAAATTTAAAAATTATGGGAATCGATCCCACTATGAAACCTTTAAGTTGCTGAGGGATAGATGTAAAAGATTGGAGGAGGATTCCTACAATCATTATATTTCGTCAGTGGAAGAATCGATTAAGAAAAACCCTAAAAACTTTTGGTCATATGTCAAAGCACGTCGGAAATCCTCTATTATACCTGGATCTGTCAGTTATGGTCAATTAATTGCGGACAATGGAGAAGAGATCTGCGACTGTTTCCAGAAGTACTTCTACTCTACGTTCTTACAACCTTCTCAATCATCAATACCACTATGTACCATACCTTGTAGCGATTATAACTCTATTTCGGACATAGCCAGTATACATATTAATGTTTTAGATGTTGTCAAGATTCTCAAGACTCTAGACGACGCCAAGTCAGCCGGTCCAGACCATATACCCCCTATCGTTCTGATTAAATGCACTGATACGATTGCAACTCCCATAAGTATTCTCTTTAAAAAGTCACTATCCGAGTGTACCGTACCGTTGATATGGAAGTCTGCATTTATCAGCCCTATACACAAGAGAGGACCAAGATCAGACGTAACTAATTATAGACCGGTGTCCAAACTATGTGTTTTGGCTAAGGTATTCGAAAGGATTGTATATAACCAATTGTACGCCTCCATAAATTCTAGTTTTAACAATACTCAGCACGGATTCTTGAAAGGGCGCTCAACCTCCTCTAATTTATTACTGCTAAATGAATTTATATCTGAGGCTATGAGTAAAGGAAAGCAGGTCGACGTCGTTTACACAGACTACAGCAAATGTTTTGATCGAATAGACCACCAGCTGTTAATGACCAAATTGCAACTCATCGGTATAAGAGGAGACCTACTGAGATGGTTGTCATCTTACATATCAAATCGTTCCCAAGCGGTAGTGATAAACAACTACATTTCCAGCTGGGTAACTGTTCCTAGCGGTGTTCCCCAAGGATCGCTACTGGGACCGTTACTATTTCTGATATTTGTAAACGACGTCGACAAGTGTATCCAAAGCTCGCAACTATTATGTTTCGCTGATGATATGAAAATATTTACAGCCGTATCTTCACCTGTTGATGCCATTGCCCTTCAATCAGATCTCACCCGATTGTGCAATTACTGCACTATTAATAAATTGGATTTAAATCCCTCAAAGTGTAGAGTCATGACTTACAGTAAGAAAACGAACAACATTCACTTTGACTATACTCTGGAAGGGCATAAACTCCAAAGGTGTTCGAGTATGCGCGATCTGGGTGTGATACATGACTCTAAATTATTATTTAACGATCATATCGACAGCATTATAAAAAAGGCATCCAAGGCCCTAGGATTCGTGATGAGGATGTCAAATAATTTTAAAGAAGCAAAGACCTTCAAGATCCTATATTGCACATTTGTACGCACCATACTCGAATATGCCAGCCAAGCCTGGAATCCACGCTATGATACATATATATCGCGTATAGAGAATTTACAGTTGAAATTCTTGAAGTATCTTTGTTATCGCATTAAATTTAAATACAAATCCGAAAAATATTTAAAACTATGCGCTAAGTTTCACATCCTCCCTCTATCAACGCGTCGAGAAATAGCCGATATAATTTACTTGCTCAATATCATATCTGGGAAAGTTGATAGTCCCGAGTTGCTTAGTAAAATTGCTTTTGACTTCCCTACAAAAGTCGTTAGACATTACACCCCTATACATATTCCATTAGTGACAACAAATTACCGACAGAACGCATTCCTGTGGCGAGCGGGCAACAGTTTGAATAAACAAGTCAAAGCTTTTAATTTTGACATATTTTGTAATAAATCTGAAACAGTGAGACGGGTACTTAGCCTTAACTTTTTCCAAAAAGGTTTTATGTAAAACATAATAATGATTTAGATGGTTCGTATTCTATAAGTTTATATTTATTCTGCGCATTATTAATTAAGTAATCAGGATTTTATTCGTGGAGACCTGTAAATGGCTTTCTGCTGCCTATGAATATATCATAAACATTGTGTTGATAAATGCTGTTGGTCTTCCTAAGAAAATAAATAAATAAATAAATAAATAAATAATTGCCTATAGTACAGTTACTCGCTAGACAGCTACTCACTAGACAGCTACTCGTACAACAGCTATTGCGTAGATAGCTACTCGCTAGGCAGCTACATGTACGACAGCTATTGTGAAGAAAGCTACTCGCTACTCATCTTTTGACAAAAATTGAGGACCTGACCACCACAGAGAATATTCGCTGGTAAGGTCAGCCTTCAGCCCCCGAGAAACAAAAAACAAAATAGCCAAGATCAAGACCAAAATTGATTTAGATTTATTTTTCTGTTAAGAAAATTTCTCACTATCATTTGACGGAGTTGACGGTATTACAGCTCCGTGCCTCGGAGGGCACGTAAACCGGTCGGTTACTCGCGAGACAGCCACTGGCTAGACAGCTACTGGCTAGACAGCTACTGGCTAGACAGCTACTGGCTAGACAGCTACTGACTAGACAGCTCCTTGCTAGGCAGCTACTGGCTAGACAGCTACTGGCTAGACAAGCTACTGGCTAGACAGCTACCGGCTAGACAGCTACTGGCTAGACAGCTACTGACTAGACAGCTACTAGCTAGGCAGCTACTGGATAGACAGCTACTGGCTAGACAGCTACTGTCTAGACAGCTACTGGCTAGACAGCTACTGGCTAGACAGCTACTGGCTAGACAGCTACTGGCTAGACAGCTACTGGCTAGACAGCTACTGGCTAGACTAGCTACTGGCTGGACAGCTACTGGCTAGACAGCTACTGGCTAGACAGCTACTGGCTAGACTAGCTACTGGCTGGACAGCTACTGGCTAGGCAGCTACTGGCTAGGCAGCTACTGGCTAGACAAGCTACTGGCTAGACAGCTACTGTAGACAGCTACTGGCTAGACAGCTACTGGCTAGGCAGCTACTGGATAGGCAGCTACTAGCTAGGCAGCTACTCGTTAGACAGCTACTCGTACAACAGCTATTGCGTAGAAAGCTACTCGCTAGGCAGCTACATGTACGACAGCTATTGTGTAGAAAGCTACTCGCTACTCATCTTTTGACAAAAATTGAGGACCTGACCACCACAGAGAATACTCGCTGGTAAGGTCAGCCTTCAGCCCCCGAGAAACAAAAAACAAAATAGCCAAGATCAAGACCAAAATTGATTTAGATTTATTTTTCTGTTAAGAAAATTTCTCACTATCATTTGACGGAGTTGACGGTATTACAGCTCCGTGCCTCGGAGAGCACGTAAACCGGTCGGTTACTCGCGAGACAGCTACTGGCTAGACAGCTACTGGCTAGACAGCTACTGGCTAGACAGCTACTGGCTAGACAGCTACTGGATAGACAGCTACTGGCTAGACAGCTACTGACTAGACAGCTCCTTGCTAGGCAGCTACTGGCTAGACAGCTACTGGCTAGACAACTACTGGCTAGACAGCTACCGGCTAGACAGCTACTAGCTAGACAGCTACTGGCTAGACAGCTACTGGCTAGACTAGCTACTGGCTGGACAGCTACTGGCTAGACAGCTACTGGCTAGGCAGCTACTGGCTAGGCAGCTACTGGCTAGACAAGCTACTGGCTAGACAGCTACTGTAGACAGCTACTGTCTAGACAGCTACTGGCTAGGCAGCTACTGGATAGGCAGCTACTAGCTAGGCAGCTACTCGTTAGACAGCTACTAGCTAGGCAGCTACTCGTTAGACAGCTACTCACTAGACAGCTACTCGTACAACAGCTATTGCGTAGAAAGCTACTCGCTAGGCAGCTACTTGTACGACAGCTATTGCGTAGAAAGCTACTCGCTAGGAAGCTAATCGTAAGACAGCTGTTGCCTAGATTGCATAAATATAGCTTTGGGATCATGGCTGCTCCAATGGTGCCAAATATAGAGGTAGCATAATAATATCTTATTATCTAAAATGCTGGGATTGTGGGCTTCACACACGGCCTTCTGATCCCAAACTATGCAGAGCTTGTAAATGAAAGACTAGTGGACTGTAATACTAGTTTATGCAGTACAAGATAATATAATTAAAACATGGACTATATTATAAGAATAAGTAAACGCGCGTGTCGTCGCACATAGGGGTATTTGAGACATCTAGCTGGTCAAAATTATTTATCGCTCTTAATCATTTCGAAATGGTTCAGTATCTTATAAAACCTTAAATGAAAGTGTTTAAACACTCTTAACCTTCAGGTACAGGGAAAAATTAATAATTTAAATTTAAATAAAGAGACAAAAAGATGCGGTAGAAAAAAAAGCGTAGTTTTGTATAAGAAAATATATTTTATAACACAAAATAATGTATAATTATAAAAAACAACTATCGCAAAACAAAAATTATTTAATCTCATAAATTATTTGTTTTATTCAAATCGTTAAAATCTTTTGATGTTGCTCCACATATGTAACATCTCATTGTAGATTTTGTCCCAATTGCCGCTTTGCACCCTTTTGCATCTATCATTGTTAGCATCATTTTGGTCTTAACAACATATGATCTTCCAGCGATTGTTACTGATGTAGGTTCTATTTTTGTAGCTGCGGCTTCCACATAGTTGATTACGTCATTCTTTATATCAACTGTTTCCTATAAAAATCGTATACGGATAGGTCTACAGTAGCGGGGCGATGATGGAGTTGTGTTCTGCCATAATATTTTATTTTCTTCCCCATGCACTCAGCGTAGAGGCACAAATGAACTTTGAAAAATGTATACGAGTCGCATCCGCTAACAATTTCAAACTTTTGTTTGAACAGAGCCTATTGTGAGCCATTACAACCCCATTTGAAGATCTCTCTCATTATCGCTAAGGGTTTTCAAAACGTCTTCTAAGTGAATAAGTAATCTTTCGGCAGTATGATTCATTATTCCTTGTAAATTCACTTCGACACAGGTTTCGGTTACGTTAAAATATTCACTAGAAGGATAACATTATAATATGTAATAATATTTGGGGACAAAAATGTCACATAGATCATCCTAGCCCCAAACTAAGCAAAGCTTGTAAACTAAGTAAAGTAGAAAGTCTATATATTACGAATATATAAAAATTATAGCCGGGTAATGCCGGGCACTAAAACAAAAAGCCTCGTAAAACTAAATTTTCTTGAAAAATTAAGGAATTAAAACGGTATTTTTTCAAATGACGAAAAATAATATAATCCCGATAGAAAATTAAATATTTTAAATATGTAAAATAAGTCACTTACCAGCAGTTTCAGAATCCATAGCCAATTTTGGATTATTCACAACACAACATAAAATAAAAAAAAGTTAAAATTGAGTTTAAAGCACGAATATTGAAATCAAACAACCGCTTCGAGCAAATATCTCAGTTTCAACCGACTATATTTTGTGTAATTTGGGGTGGGTATAAAAAAAACAATAGGGTTGGGTCGCCCAACTATCTGGCTCCTCTAGGAACTATTTTTTTTTTACCTGAGCGTAATTCTGATAAATGTAATATTGGCCGGCTAGATAATGCAAATACCCCTATGTGCGTCGGTGCGGTTCGTCCGCCGAGAGTGCCCTTCAGACCGGGCGAGCACCTGCGTCCGCGCGCCCCAGCCGATGCCAGCCGACGAGAGCCGATGATGCACGAACAGAGCTTGTACTATGGAAACCAGATGATTGATATCTATACATATATGTATGTAGATCACGCCCCAAGTATCGTTTTAAAAAAATATTCAATCTACAGTTTTGACTTTTATACGATTTTATTATAATAAAATCGTATAAAAGTCAAAACTGTAGATTGAATATTTTTTTAAAACGATACTTGGGGCGTGATCTACAAGCGACATCGAAGCCAAAAATATACGAGTAGTTTTTAGAATTTTTGTCTGTTTATCTGTTTGTCTGTATGTATGTCCGGGCTAATATCAGAAAGTACTGCATGGGTTAACTTCAAATTTTGCATGAATATTACTAAGAGGTCGGGTCAACATATAGGGTACAAATTATCACGCTATCAGCTACGGGGGAGGAGCTGTGATAATTTATAAAGTTTAACGCGGGTAAAACCGCGGGGCACAGCTAGTACTACATATACCTACTAGTTACTTTTATTTGTAAATACAAACGAACAGACATGTTTATGCACACATATGTATGTATATCTGTCCTGGGTGGAAATCAAACCAACCGGCCCGTGAAACTGTAACTGTGCAATCATGTTAGCTAAAAGAAAGCTAATTGAAAGACTACTCAAAAGACAGCTATTGCCTAGATAGCTACTAGCTAGGCAGCTAATCGTACAACAGCTATTGCCTAGATAGCTATTCGCTGGTCAACTAATCATACGACAGCTATTGCCTAGATAACTACTAGCTAGGCAGCCACTTAATAGTGCGACAGCTATTGCCTTGATAGCTACTAGCTAGGCAGCTAATCGTACAACAGCTATTGCCTGTATAGATATACGCTAGTCAATTAATCGTACGACAGCTATTGCCTAGATAACTACTAGCTAGGCAGCCAGTTAATAGTGTGACAGCTATTGCCTAGATAGCTACTAGCTAGGCAGCTAATCGTACAACAGCTATTGCCTAGATAGCTACTAGCTAGGCAGCTAATCGTACAACAGCTATTGCCTAGATAGCTATACGCTAGTCAACTAATCGTACGACAGCTATTGCCTAGCTGACTACTAGCTAGGCAGCCAGTTAATAGTGCGACAGCTATTGCCTAGATAGCTACTACCTAGGCAGCTAATCGTACAACAGCTATTGCCTATATAGCTATACGCTAGTCAACTAATCGTACGACAGCTATTGCCTAGATAACTACTAGCTAGGCAGCCAGTTAATAGTGCGACAGCTATTGCCTAGATAGCTACTAGCTAGGCAGCTAATCGTACAACAGCTATTTTTTTTTTTTTTTTCTTTTTTACTGTGACACGTGATTTTAATGAAAACTACAGATTGTTTAATGCGCGCGAATTCGAATGGGCCAACCAATGGGCAAGGAGGCCCGCTAAGTATAAGCTATTGCCTATATAGCTATACGCTAGTCAACTAATCGTACGACAGCTATTGCCTAGATAACTACTAGCTAGGCAGCCAGTTAATAGTGCAACAACTATTGCCTAAATAGCTACTCGCGAGACAGCTACTGGCTAGGCAGCTACTGGCTAGACAGCTACTGGCTAGACAAGCTACTGGCTAGACAACTACTGGCTAGACAGCTACTGGCTAGACAGCTACTGGCTAGGCAGCTACTGGCTAGGCTACTGGCTAGGCAGCTACTGGCTATACAGCTACTGGCTAGGCAGCTACTGGCTATGTGTTTACAGGGGAAAGGTGGTATATGTGTTGTAACGATTGTAAGTTTTCCGTGATGCAGGCTCTGCTTAGTTTGGAAACCGAAACAGGTGGCCGTGTGTGAATGATATCCCAGAATCTTTGAGATATTATAGTAATGGTTTGAAGACGGCCGAGACGGCGGTTTGTGTAATGGGAGATGGATCATCCAATGATGAGGGGATACTGCGACTACTGTGGACTTATTTAACGAGTTGTATGGGTTTGAAAGAGCTCACTTGTAAGGGTCGACGTACAATAATAGATGCCTATAAGTTGGAGATAAACAATATCTCGGGACAATGTCACATAGATCACCCTAGACCCAAACTAAGCAAAGCTTGTACTACGGGTACCAGGCGACGATATACATACTTATATAGATTAAATAAATACTTAAATACATAGAAAACATCCATGACTCAGAAACAAATATTCTTGCTCATCACACAAATATTTGCACTTACCGGGATTCGAACCCAGGACCACCAGCTTCGTAGGCAGGAACACTACCAAGTAGGCTACGGTGACCGTCAAGTGGCCCACAATGGCATGGACCGGTGAGATGGGTTTTGGTGGAGAGAAATAGAGCCGGATATAAAGGTTTCAGTTACGAGCTTAAAAATGTGCTAGCGGTGAGTGCTTGGTCTGAGGTACTGACTTATATTGGTCGACGTTCCGAATGGAAGCACTGCGCTGCATGTGTGACCTATGAGAGTTCGATGATGTGGCCTGTGAGGGGTCGGTTGTGTGGTGATTGAAGGGTTGTCCGGTCCACGTCGTCATATATGATAACGGCTGGTCGAAAGGACGCCTGACAAATTAAAGGGCACTAAGACGTTGTTCGGTTCAGAGATGGAAATGATATGTCGAAGGGACGGTGTTGTTCGGTCCATGCCATTGTGGGCTGGTCGAAGGGACGCATTTGTCCGGTCCAGAAGTGAAGGTAGTGAAGCTGGTCGAAGGGATGGTGTTGTTCGGTCCATGCCATTGTGGGCTGGTCGAAGGGACGCATTTGTCCGGTCCAGAAGTAGAGATAGTGAAGCTGGTTGAAGGGACGGTGTTGTCCGGTCCATGCCATTGTGGGCTGGTCGAAGGGACGCATTTGTCCGGTCCAGAAGTGGAGATAGTGAAGCTCGTCGTAGGGACTGTGTTGTCAGATCTATGCTCTTGTGGGCTGGTCGAAAGGACGAATTTGTTCGGGCCAGAGTTGGAATAAGTAGGGTTAATCGCAGAACAGGTGTTGTTCTTGCCTTCACGGGCTGGTCGAAGGGACCAATTTGTCTAGCACTAAGATGATCATGAATATGACCTTACGTCAATGGTTAAGGAGGTGTACTTTGATGCGAGACGTTGAGCCTGACGCTTTGAGGTTCTTATTTAGAGCCGTAGTATAGTAAAACTAAACGATGAGTAGAGTATGGTCAGGCTGGGCGAGCGATGCTGATTGCTTACGTCCTAGTCCGTCATAAATGTGCCATTGCGCCCGGGGACGATTATGTGCGAGAAACTATCATAATGTTATTCCAAAATCAGTTGTGAAGACCTCTACAGATGATGAATAAGAATCTCCAGCGGAGAAAAGACGGCATCGTACCTTTTGCAGGAATAAAAAAAGATTGTCTAACTAAGATAACATGAGCCAACTGGAGTTTACGCCGAATACAAAAAAATGGCTTTCTATGTCTATGAAACAAAATAAGGAGCCAAATAATTATAATTTTCTCTGATTATTTTTTAGTTGATTAACTAGTTCATAAGAAATAATTTAATTACTTTTAGAGAAAAAATAAATTATTTTGTGTTTTTAATTTGCTGTAAACGGAAGATTCCGAATTTTGTTGTTTTTTTTTGAGGTTTTTAGATTTAAGTTTAATGTTTCAAATATATAAATAAATTAACTAATAAAGTTTTATTCATTATAAGTTCAATACCCACGCATTAAAACTATCAGGTTAATAAATACGATAAAAAGGTATTTAATAATAAAAAAATATAAATGTATTATGCGCCTCAGAAGCGTAAGGTTATCTTTAATGACAGTATAAATAAGGTTATCTTTCTAGGGTTAGCAATTAACCCTAGCTCACTAACTTTATTTTCAAGTAACGCTGTAACTAACCTTTCGTCTCTGAGACTACGAAAAAAAAACATTACTTTTAAAAATCTGTTTAATTTTCTTCAATTTAAATTAAAGTTTACAGTAATTAAGCCTTTAAAATACCGTATAATAATTAAAAAAAAAATATCCTAATCAGTGCAGGAATTACACATAGAAACTGTATGTTCGCCACAAATGGCGCCCTCTTGCATCCCTTGCAAAAGTATTTGGTCAAGCGACGTTTTTTCGCTGGGCAATAACTGCAATTTTTTCGGTTTCTTGGTTGCTCTTGGCGGGACTGTTCGTCAAAAACATAAATTTTCAGAATTTCCCCGATAATATGCTTCAAATTACGCTGCAAAGTCACAGTGTTATATCGCCAAGGTGCCATAAGTTCTTATGCCATTGCTAAGGCAAAATCCCTTCTTTTTGTAGGTTTTTTATTATTACGAATCTCGTTTGATACATTCAGGACATAGGCATTAATTATAGATATGTTAAGTATACCGTAAAACAAGCACATCGGCCATCGGTTGGTTTTACGGCTTATGCTCATAATTGAGCACATCTGGTCCACTGTATCGACTGCTCCTTTTGTTGAATTGTAAAATTCAATAATTTCCAGTTTTTTTGAGCTGTTGCTAATAGCAGGTTGGTCATGAGTCGTAGATAGCAGGTAAACTACTTTATTTGATTTTGGTTTGTATGAGACTAAAGTCATATCTCTGTCAAAGCCGAACATCGAAGTGCCTACTTGTCTATTTTTGTTGACCTGCATTTCTTGCGGGATTTCACGTCTATTGCTTCATGCTTGAATGAGGTTCATTGTCGGGTAATTATTCGGTCTCCGATTCAGCTAACCATTGCAAAATTATGCCTTCAATGCTTCTCAAATCCATCTAAAATAGAAAATAACTAAAATTAAGACGAGAACACAAAAATATTGTAAAACTCAGTATAAAATATAAAAAAAACAACATAGGTAAATAGAGTTCACGTCATAAAACCATAACAGTAATTATGCATTCGTAAATAATAAAAGTTATTAACTTTTCTATAAAATAAAAACATAAACAGAAGCATAAAAGTATGTACAACTTTACTAAAAAAAATTACATCATTACTAACCTTTCGTCTGTGAGACGACGATCACGCGATATAGGTCCACCTAATTATCGTACATCCGCAATGAGTCCTTGCGGGTCACTAATTTCACTATCCAGGAAGGTACTAAAAGAGTGCGGAGCGGGGGGCAACGGGAAGTTGGCGAAATGGCGAAAGCACCAGGTGCGCGTCGTCTATTATACGAATGGTTAGTGATCTAGGGTTAACGGACTTCTGCATATTAACGGAAGTTAACGTGTCCGATAACATTTTTACCAGTTAATCCGTTAATCAAAAGTTAACTTCGTTAATTAACGATTAGCGGATTTACGAGTTAATGCCCAGCTATGCCTATCTGCGATGAAGCCCTTTAGAAGTTCAAATACTTGTATTATACAACGCTTGAAAACTTAGAAAACGATTTTCATTTTCATCATCATCAGCCTGATATCGTCCACTGCAGGACATAGGCCTCCCCCAAGTGGCAGTATGAGAAGTGTCCTAACTGCCGCCACGTGCAAGCAGCCACGGGAAGACAGTGAACTGTTTGTGGCGCAGTCGCTGTGCCGTACTGGCAGGAGTCGGCAAATGGGGAGGGCAACCCACAGTCCACCCCGGGTGCGTGTCCCGACCATCTGGGACACGGCGCAAAAGGGGGGCACCGGAGCAGCATACCCGCGTTCCTGGGGCTCCCCCTATCAGGCGCCAGAAGAAGTCCACGGCAGGTTAGGTTTAGTCGAGTCCGACATACCCACCCGCAGACACTTTTTGCGGGTGGCATGCACTTATAGGTCACTTAGGACACTTAAATAAAACCTCGGTGCTTTTGCAGGTGGCGTCTCTAGTTGCAATTGGATTATTTTATTAGGCTCCAGACTCATATGTATGTATAGTTGCTTAGAAACTATGTCTTTATTGACCAACTTTAGGTAGACAGCTGTCCTTTGTAAATTATTTTAGTGTCAAGTGAGTTAAGTAAAAGTATATAGATATAAACCTCATAGAATATTCTCTGGCCAAATAGGAGACGCTCTCAAGAAAGACCAGGTCAGAAGTACCCTAAACCGGCGGTGTATGAAGAATATAATGACAGTAAACGAAGTAAGTGAGGTGTGCAAGAATCGTGACAAATGGATGTCCGTTTTCTCTGGCTGTGGGTCTACTCCTGTGAGAAACAGGCGCGAGTCTATGGTATAGAGAACTATAACTTTTGTTCATATAGAACCCGTTTTTTGTTGAATGATATGTTAAGGTCTAGCTAGATAGCCGTCTATTATTAAGTATGGTTGCTCTTTGATGTACAACTCAGATATTGCAGGTATTAATAATATAATAATAATATCCTGGAACATTATTTACACGGCCAACTGATCTCAAACTAAGCAGAGCTTGTACTATGAAAACTTATGTAAATACATACTTAGATAATTACCACCAGACACAGGTCAAACTTGTCAAATTTATATAAATATCTGTCCTAGATGGGAATATAACCCACGACCTGCGGCGTGAAAGTCTAGCATTAACCGACCACGTCAACAAGCCCGTCATATATTAAAGATACCCATACCCTTTCATCTTATCTTATACATTTAATAAAATCGTAGGAAAGTCAAAACTGTACATTGAATTTTTTTAAAGTATCCCTGGGGCGTGATCTACTATCGATACCGAAGCCAAAAATGTAATTTTTTTAATTTTTGTCTGTTTGTCTGTATGTATGTCCGGGCAAACTCAAAAGTACAGCATGGATTTACTTAAAATTTTGCATGAATATTATTAAGAGGTCGGGTCAACATATAGGATATATTATCACGCTATCGTCTACGGGGGAGGAGTTGTGATAATTTATAAAATTTAAAGTGGGTAAAACCGCGGGGCACAGCTATTTTAAATAAAACACACAAAATAAATATGAGACATAGCGTTTTTATTTAATATTCAATAATTATTTAATCGATAGAATATTCAGCAATATTACAAATACAACGTGAAACAATTGAACATTGCAACTTAATTCTTTTTTTAAAACTTAATACGACAGCGTAGCAACGGTAGGTACTAGCATTAAAACCCTTAACATCGATCTTAAGCACACAGACTTTAAAAAAAATTAACTATTATTTATAAATAGTTACACTTAAGCGAACCCTTATGATCAAGTCCTTAAGGGGACATCCAGAGCCGATATGAAAAACAATTGCTTCGAATCAGCTTCGCAGTGAATTAGCTAAGCAAGTCATGTTCTTATGTTTTACCCACTCAGTCTCTTCCCATAACAAATTCTATCAATGATAGAACTAGATTTTCTAATTTTCTACCAATAATCACTTATTTTAACTTTGTAAACGCGATGCGACAGTTGGTAGTAAGTTGAGATACGACACTTGGTTAAATATACGACAGTTGATTTATAAACAACATGTCATGAATATTTATACGACATCATATTTATATTTTTTTGTCGTATGGCACAATAGATTATATGCTAGTTTTTAAAGTTAAAATAGCCATTTCGCTAAAAGTCATACAAAACAATATTAGGTCCAAACCTAACATTACCATCGAATAAATCATAACCCTTACATAATCAATTATAATATTCTTGGAAGTGAGCAAGCCCCGTTTAGTTTGTCTAAGTTTGATGTATTTAGTCTACGACCAACTGAAATATACAGACACCTTAAATACAAAAACACACTATAAAGAATACCATTACTACACTTCATTTAAAATTCATACTACATTTCGTTTACAATATGTTTTCATATTACATTTTATACAAATCTTAACTACATACAGTACAATACTTAATCTAATAAAAAAAAATGGAAATAACAATTAATATTAAGATGCTGACAAATGTTTCTATCAATAAACAGAATTCCCATCGTACGTAGAAGTAGGTGTAATGGTCAAAATAAAGTAAACGGAAAACTGTCAAAACTGATTTTAAAAAGCTGGGTAATATTTAGAAAAACAAGTTAAACAAAGAAAATTTAACATTATTAATTTTATTAGAAATCAAACCAACAAACTTGTTTTTAGTATTCACGTGAAATAAGTTTTTTCTTATTTTGAATTAAACTTAATATGAATATTTTCGAAAGGAAGATTTTTGGCTGACCCAATATGTTAAGTATAGAGTTGAAATTGAAAAAAATCGAAAAACTAAAGTAGTTATTTGCAGAGAAAATCAAATTTGGCTGTTATCAGCACCTTAAAATAATAAACTATAATTTTCAAACAAACAATGACTAGAAAAACACAATCTCCTACAAGGCTAAAAGTCATGACTTAAAAATACGATATTAATCAAAAATGATAAAAATAACGTTTCGTAATATACACAATAATTATTACAAGTCAATATGAAAATATAAAATATAATCCTTACATCCGTCCTTAATATCAATCTGATATCTGATCCCTCTCCGTTTTAGCCCCGTAACAAAAATCAGTTGGTCGCAGATAGTAGTACTTACTTACTCTATATTGTATCTCTATCTATCTATGTACTTAAGTAAGAAATTGTGCAAGAATCAAATATGGAGATCCATTTATTTGCCTATTTTCATGTGAACGGAATTTATCAATGCGATATCAAAATCCATTTCGAATATCTACTTATATTACTTATAAAATAGTTAATAGTCCTACATCGTTAACTTCATGGTAAGCATAATAAAGTCTAAAGCTAAGCTATAGGTTAGGTCAAGTAATATGGACCATGCCGTTTCCGACGGTTCAGTACAAAAGTTGAGTACCAAAATATTATCCAAAATGTTCTGCAGGTATGGCCAACGATGGATTAAAAGTTTTCCATACCTACTGAAATTCTTTTGTAACAAGGAAAGTCGACTATTCAATTCAGGACTTAGTTGCGAATGCTATAGGAGTCATTTAAGAATTATATCACATCAGATGCTTAAAGAGTAAGATGTTTTCGTCGTCTATTATTGAGACCATAGTTATTTATTCAGCAAGTATTTTGTCATATTTTGTAATGATACTTTAAGTCGAATATCAGTTGTAAGTATTGTCAAGTATTAGATATAATAGGATTTGTCTACCTGGAGTAGTATTATATGTTTAACTTGTTTTATTTTGAGCTTAGAGCTTGTTCTCGTAACGTTAACTTATCCGATTTAAGTCAGTAAAAGTTGTCATAACTATAAGTTTGAAATATCCAAATAAGAAGATGCTTTAAAATTAGTCTATCCAACATTTTAAATCTGGCCAAAAACTTCATATTAAATATGGAGAAATCATCAAAAAGATTTTTATAAAATCATCAGCGCTCAGTGCATCATCGCTGAGGCAAAACTTAGCTTACAAAATGCTAGAAATTTTAAAGAAAATGTGAGTTTTATTCGCGTGAAAGTCAAACACATCCGTGTCAGCAGGGTTCAATTTACTTCTTAATTTCATCCAGACTCGATGGAGGTGATTTTGCAAGCATCGTCAGAGATCTGAAAAGAATAAATATTTACTACTTAATTCTAGTTAAATTTCGGAAATTATACATATTATAGAAGACGTACATTTTTTATGATTAATCATCTAAAGGCACAACAGATCCTAGTGCTCAAGTGAAAACTACATTAAATGATCCCCTAATTATACAATACGTAAAACCTTTAAAAAGCAATAATTCTGTTCTTTGGTTCTCTCTTAAACTAGAAAAAGAACACCATTCACTAAAGTCTTTAACATTTCGGTATACAATCCACCCTTCACTTCATGCCATGAATGTTATTCACCCTGACAAAGCAAACACACACTTGATAAATAATATAATGAAATTAACGGACAAAATCAAGCAAAATATACTCATAATGGTATGAAAAGTGATGATTATAGTGTTAATGAAGCAAATGATAACCAAAAAGCAATACAATAGAAAATAGTGTACCTATTTATATTTGTCGAGGTTATCTTGAGAGTGACTTAAACAATAGCAGCTGCAATGACAATATTTATACATTTAGTAGGTACAGTCTTGTAGAATTAAGCATATGTAAAAAAACACGGACATTATACAATTGAAAATAAAAAAGATCATGGTCGTCCATTTAGTGAGAAAATAAATGAATAAGCTTTCGACTAATATGTATATAGTGAGCAGAACATAACAATAGAATTAAATAACAAATTATATATCCATATGAATAAAAAAGTCAATGTTACGTATTTCATAAGATCCGATACATAAAAAGTAATAATAACAGGTGATCTGTATATAAAACATAAGACGGTCAAGATTTTGGTGAGTAGGTACTGAAGTAAAACGTGAGACTTTAAAATTTCAATTAGTTTCAATAAGGAAATTAATCGAAGTAAATTACATGTTTTGTGCCATGATAATAGCATGCTCGCAGATTTAATCAATATGTGAGCGAGCTAGCACAATACTAGTAATTCTCTTCGATTACTTCGTGTGCCAGGTTATACCTTCTTTGAGCGGGGACGGGTGGTGATGATTGTGTGGCTGGTGGAAGCGATGCGGGAGCGCTACCAGAGAGAGCATGTTGACCATCTTCATCTTCTCTTCGTTCACCTAGAAGAAACGAAGGATTACTTTATTTTCTGAAAGCTGCAATCAGTCTTTTGTAAAGCTTTAAACTGTTGACCTTATGATACCTCTAGTAATGGGAGTGTCACCGATGTAGAACGTCGGCGCAGGCGTCTCGACTGTGGCTTCTTTAACAGAACCGTCCCCACTGACTGCACTTAACGTGTCTGTGCTGTCAAACATGATAGTTCGTTCTTTTGCTCTAGGTACTCGGCTGTCTAACTCCTATAAAATGGTGATAAGCAAATTTAGAACAAAGTAATTTTTATTATGGTATTCAAATCAAAATTAATAATTAACTTTTGGAATCCTTTGTATAGGTATACTCTACACATAAAAAGGAAGATAACGTAACAAAAAAGTCTTAGTAATAACAAAAGAAGGGGTCTACCCCTTCTTTACTTTACCCCTACCATAACTCCATATTATGTTAATCCTTTTTTGAGAACAATGCGTTTTCTTCAGCCAATTCCTCGAACACCTGCGGAGAGCTATTTGACTTACCAATCTTTCAGTGTCTGAATCCGGTTCATGAACTTCATAGTCATGAGAATAATGTTCACTAGTGGACTGGTGCTCTAAACTCTCCATCTGGACTGTTGTGATGGGGTCCAAGGTGTCCAGGGATGAAACCATGGTATTTGATCCTGGAGGGGGCACCGCTGTTATCTTTTTGATTAGTATCAAGCTCGGCGGGTTCGCAACACGTATAAATAAAATAATGTATGAAAAAGTAAATTAATTTCCTCAAAAATATCTTGGCGTTTTTTTTTCTAAAACCACTCGACTCAATATAATAGTCTGTAAATCATCATGTGTCTTGTAGAATGTTACGCGACCCCCACGCGTTTTTAATACTCTCCGGCAAATTGTCTTGGTTTTCGAATAGAAATGAACTCAAGAAGAAGAAATACCTAATTATGTTACTTGACTACGGTAAAATATTATTTACTATTACTTACTACTATACTATTACTTATTACCCTGATCAAATCAGCTCTTTGGGAATTCCGTAAAGTAACCTTTTCATCTTTTCCTGATTTTGAATTATATAATTTTGTGAAAATTTACTATAGTCATTTTGAGGAAATTAATACGAGTTAAGTCAAATTATGAAGTTAAAGATAAAAGCGGGGATCAGAGCTAAGCTGTTCTGTAAAATACAAAGAAGTGATTATATATGCACGTATGATTTACAAATAGTCATGCTGTTAAAAAAAAATAATTTTGTTATGAATAAAAGCAGTTTAAAGGCCTGTACTGAACGTTTATTCAATGAATCGACATAATGACACTTACAAAAATAATTACAATAAAATTTGATATAGAGTATTGAATTGGCTCGATTGCAACGTTCAGTATTTGCTAGATTTATGTAAATTAGGAAGTTTAGATTAGAAAACATAGAAACATTTTATATCATAGAAATATTTTTAGGTGTAACTATTTTGCTACAACGTTTTGTATTTCAATTCTGAGATTCATAACTTATACCAGTAATCGCCATGCGATACCTATTCATCCCACCCTTTATCATTCTCATGTGTGAGAATAAGAATGATAAATTTCGACAACCTTCTGGGATTAACTGCAGCTTAAATAGCAAAGAATTGAAGGAGTAATCCAAAAAATGCAGGTATTGGTATCGTGTTTCAAATGCTCAGAATTAATATTTTTATCAGAAAAGCAGAAAAATGCTGTATATTACGTCCAATAGTAATTAAATAATAGGCAATTGCAAGGCAATGATTAAAGCCACGCATGATAATATAAAGAGTACGGATACATTCGTATTTGACTAGTCCGAGAAATAATGCAAAATTTGAGTAATAATGAATTAAATCAAAATGCTTCCAAATTCTATACGTCAGAAATAAGAAATATTATATATTCCCGGCCTAATCAAACTGATATAAAAATAATACTCATCATAAAAATACCGTAAAAGCTTACCTCCAGATGTAAGACTGCCTGTCATAGGGGTGTCGACCTCGTAGTTGTATGTGGCGCGGGTGGCATTTGAACTTGTTGCTTCTAAACTATCAGTGCTACCTAACATCAAGTCAGCGCGGGCACCCCTATAGAATTCCAAGACATATATGTAGAAAGCGATTCATATTCATAAAATGATATAATAAGTATATCTAGTAGTGATCAATTAAAGCAGAACAACAACATTCTTAAAAATGTTCTCTGCGAGAAATTGATGACAGCGATAAGACAAACTAACCCTTTTTATTAAAATTTAACTGTATCTCAGAAATTGAATTGCAATAAAGTATATTTATTTTATCTTATCTTATAATAGAAGTTGCGAACCTGCTGAAACTTCCAGATGAGCTCAACTCCTCATCTTGACCACTCCATGAACCACTAGCAGGATCTGTAAATTGTTTACCGGAGAAGGAAATCACACTGTGAGCTACCGACCTCCCCGAAGAGGGCGACAGCTCACGTAATAAACTACTTTCCCTCGAGAACTCGAGGTCCTCAGGCTTCTCACTTGTCATAATTATTGTCTGACGAGTTACCGTCACCGTTTTACCATCAGTATTCCTTTCCAAAACTGTCATTAAACTATCCATTTCTGAAGGTTGTGATGTGATAGACGAAGACATTTCTGAGCCATACGACATAGCACTTTCTTGAATACTTGGCCTTGTTGGTATATCTACTGCTCCGTCACTATCAGTACTAGTTATTGTTTCTGACACTATCTTTCCGTCAACGTAGCGTTGTTCAATTACTGTTGTTGTACGCACTTCAATAGTGCCCCCATCGGTGAACGTTCTAGTAACTATCTGGCTTTGCTTAGATTTCTCCTCTTGATCCAAAATTTTCATCATTTCTTCACAATCCCCTGGTATGGACTCAGCCGAGCCGTCACTAGGTGCTGCAGCACATACGAAGGAAGATGATTTTTTGCATTCCTCTGTTACTTCACAAATTCCTTCACTTTCTGCATCAGTTTCTGTTTTCTCGGGTTCCGGTACAAAAAATGCTCCCCTTTCGTCATACTTCTTCACTGTGATCACTTTAGGAGTAACTTGTTGTTGTTGTTGTTGATGCTGTTGTAGTTTCTGTTCTATAGCCATTTGCTGATCGATTAATTTTCTTATACTCGCGGAATCGGTGAGAATCTTTTGAGATGGACTACCATAACTGCCTACTTTTTGAGACGGGCTTCCTCCTTTTTGTGATGGACTACCGCTCTTTTGACTAGGACTGCCACCCTTTTGTGGGGGACTACTCTCTGAACTACCACTGTATGATCGTTTTTCACGCTCCAGAAAGCTTCCACTAACTTCCTTAGGATCTGCCATTAGTAATGCTTCTTTTTGTTTAGCTAAAATTTCTGCTTTAAGAGCTTCTAAGCAGGCGGTTTCAAGACCTTCAAATTCCTTTAAACTTGAAATTGAAATGTCATCACCTTGGCTTCTACTTAATATATACCGTCTTGGCAAAGATCCATTAAGAGATTCTGCAGACGATGAAGAATGTTGTTGATATTGTTCCATGAGAGCCCTTTCAAGGTTCTCAAATTCTTGTAATGAGCTAATAGATATATCATCGTTATCACCTCGCACCCTAAATCTTATTCGAGAAGCCATTTCAGATTCAGATAGACTTCCGTAAGAATTCCTAAAGCTGCCGTAACTACCAATCGATTCCTTCTGAGAACTTAAGCTACCAATTCTGCTAGCATCAAAATCTGTCATTTCTTCTTCTTTGATATCTTCTAGTGGTACCCTTTCATAATCATAGCGTGGATCTCCTTCAAATTGCATTTGTATCCATCGTCTTCCTGCTTCGATTTCTGCAAGTTCTTGAGCCTGAATTTTTTTCTGTTCCAACTCATATTGTAATAATTCTTCATCGGATAACGAACCGGAGGCACTGCTTGTACTTTCTTGTTTCTTAGATGTCTTTGATAAATACTCTTCAATTTCTGTGTCATGACGCTTCTCATATTTCTGTGATTTTATTTGTACACTTTTGCCTTCAGTATCAGTTTCTTGTGCTTCTTTAGCCACTTCTTCTATTACAACGAAGTCATCCATCTCGCATGGCTTGTCAACCATTTCAAACTCGTCACTGGTTGGCGATTCTTGTTCCTTTTCGTAGGTCTCCATTGTTTTTTCTTCTGTTGTTATAACAAGTTCAGACTTGCTGGTTTCCGCTAGATCTGACCTTAATTCAGGTGTTTCCGATATGTCATACATATCGTCCAGAACGTACTCTCTACCGTTATCCGTTGATAGGGAGCTTTGACTTGGAGCTGACAACGGCGTTTGGGGTGTAGACAAATGTTCATGTGTTTTTAAGCTAGATGTTGAACTTTGTTTACTTTCTAATTGTGAATCAGGAGTTTTTATAATAGCTTTCTCAGCTTTGGTTTTGGGAACAGATGAATCACTCTTTGATTTTAAAATTTCTTCATATTGTTTGGATCCATCAGGAATTATTTCATCTTCAACATCTACAAATTCTCTTTGACTCTGTGGAACATCTATTTTGGGGAAAGGAATAACACTTACTTCTTTAATAATTTTTTTCTTGCATTCTTCAACAATTTCACATACCTCAGCAGGAGTGCTTTCAGCATCATGAACTGTTTTTTTTATTATAATTATATCTGCTTTAGTATCTACTTTAGGTTCCGGTGTAATACTTCCATATCTGACTATGTCTTCATATTCTGATGATCCTACAGGAATAATTTCACTTTCTACATCCACAAACTCCCGTTGTGGCTTTTCTATTTTTGTTACCGCGAATGGTATAGCTTCATCCGTATGCGATTTAGTTTTTTCTATCACCTCTTTGACTTCTTCTTGATCAAGTTCTGATAGTGACGATGCTATATCTAATTTTGATATCGATGATGACAATATTTCATCAGTTTTTAACTGACTCGATATCGTCGTATCAGAGCCTTCTTTTTCTTTAGTAGAGTCTTCCTCAACTTCTGCACTTTCTGAAGCACTTTCTATTGGGAAATGTTCAGGTATCATTTCTTTGGGTTGAAATCTCATTTCGTGAGACCGCTTCATTTTACCAATGGGTTCGATAACGTCAGTTTTACTGTCTTCTTCATCTCCAGAAGCTTCTTCATCACTCACATCTTTGATTTTTGGCTGTTCCTTTTCTCCTTCTTGCAAAAAATGCTCTACATACGTGCTACTTTCCATTAATTCCTCTTTAAGTTCATTTGCTGATGGCACAAGAGTTTCTGAAGCATCAGAAATATCTATACTAGCGACATGACTTGATCCATCAGAATCTAAGCTCTTCATACTATCACGAGAAGCAAGAGAACTACCCGCTGTAAAATAATCTTTAGATGTTCTCAGAGATTGGGAAGAAACATCATGACTAGTAAGGGCAGTTTCAAATTCAGTGGCACTTTGGGCAGTCATCATAACTTCTATGTCGGAAGACAAGGGTCTACTCTCAGAATGTTCAAAACTGTGGTAGTGGCTTTCGCCTGAACTCCCAGACCAACCCTCAACTTCCGATGCAGATCGTCTGTCGCCAACGCCTAACTTTGATTTAATATGCTTTTGTTCTCTTAATTTTACTTCAAGACTACTAATTGATTTATCTCGATCATAAAGAACTATTTCACTATCTGTTTCAATAATCGAGTGGGGACCACTGTCAGATTTTATTGAAATATCTGCAGCGTCTAAGGGTGGACTAGATTCTTTGACATGAACTGTGTCTTTTTCTTCATCTGATGTAGTTGTGTCATCTTGAGAACTCATTTTCTGAGATACGCTTTCAGACAGTTGACTATCCAAAATTTTATCATCCTTTTCTGTTGGCATAAGAGTTTTATCCTGATCATCATGTTGCTCCTCAGTTATAACCTCAGGCCTGTCGGGACTGATCAACATTTTAAACTGAAATTCCGAAGGAGATTGCTTATATTTGCTACTTCCATCACTTTTTTCGCTAATTATTTCTACTTGTGCTGCTTCCAGAGACTGCTTGACTTCATCTATAGTTTTCTCCAAAACTGACAAGTCGGTAAGTGGCTGAGCAGAAATAAGAGAGTCAAAATCCACCCTTTCTGACTCAAGTTTCGTCGCATGAAACTCGGCAGAGGAGAGATCAGTGTCATATCCACTACTACAAATATCTTCTAGACTTTTTTCTTTGATCAGTTTTACTTCTTGAGTTCCAGTCCTGTGATCTGTACCAGTCAAATAAGCTGAGTCAGCTTCTGTAGAGAAATCAGATGGATGGAGAGTCTCAACGCTCATGGTGGAATCAATTGACTTTTGTAAAATTTCTCCTTCATGGGACTCTAGTGATTTTATCATACATTCAGTATCAAGACTATCCCCTGATTTCATCATAACGTCTTTTGAAGTCGCACTCATGTCCTCTGACAATTCAAAGGTTATTGGAGACATGTCAGTTTTGGATTTATTCACTTCAGTTTTTGTTTCTAGAACAGTCTTGACTTCTAAAATGGTATCCCTTTCAGTAATCTTAGTCGTAGTGCTCGATGACTCAGTAGCGGTTTTTATTTGAGGTTTTGGGATTTCGTCAGCCACTTCAAATGAATCAACTTTTTGGATAGATACTTCCCAAACTTGGTCCTCAATTTGATGTTGCGGTAATTTAATAGGTGATTTAGTTGGTTTATCCTTTTTTGGAGTTTCTCCAGTTTTATCATCATGAGGTAATTCGGGAGCCATTTCAGACTCCGAGTGAGTATCTTGACTGCCAGTTCGACTAAATGTACTCTTAACGGGAGACGTAGTTATTTTAATCTCTTTAATAAAATTCACTTCATAGATTTCATCATCTTTTTTAAATGATTTAGATTTACTCCTAGGACTTGACTCGGCAGAGTCTCGCCTCTCAGCTGGCTCGCTCTTAAAACTCGGAGCGTGGGAAGCATCAGAACTTAAGTCATCATGCTCTTTACTTTCTATTACAGATTCTTCTTTATGATGTTCTATCGTTGAGCTAATAACTTTTCCCTTTTCAGAAACTTCTACGCTTGATACTACTTCATCTTTTTCGATTATCTTTAAAGTGGAATCTACGAATGCGACTCTTGATTTTCCATCATCATCTTCTACAATATTTTCTAATTCTCCGGGTTCTGTGAAATATTCTTTACCCCACTGCTCGTGAGATAAGTCTCTTTCGGATATTTTAAGTTCATGTTTCTTTTTTACAGTTTCGTCTTTAAGTGCAGTCATTTTCTCCTCTGATTTGGATTGTCTTCCAGTATAAAGACCTTGCTCTGAAAATTCTCTTTCAACTTTTATTACATCAGTATCATCATTGCTCCTTAGTACAGTTTTGGTTTCAATATCAGATCTTTTTGCTGTAGCTTCATGGGCTCTTTCTAATTTCTTTTGAGATGTTTCTGTTTGGTCCCCATCCTTCCGAACAATAGTTTTTTCTTTCATTTCATGTTCTTGCCCTCTTAACTCATGCATTTTTTCAGTTTTAATAATAAGGGAATCATCATCTGAAGAAGAAATTTGCTTTGTTTCTGAAAAGTATTCTTGTCCTGATATTTTTCTAGTTTCAGTTTCCTTATGGGTCAAAATTGTTGTGGTGAAATCATCTTTAGCGCCAAACTTAGCAACCATGGTGGACATGATTGCTTGAGGGTCAATTGATTGAAATTTCAATTCACTACCTTCAAAAGTTTTGTGGACGGACGAAGACGAAGTTTCAACTCTAGACTCACTATAGAAGGTATCAGTTGATGTGGATTTTTGCATTTCTTCCATTTGAACAGCAAGCTGTTCCTTTTTAATTTGATCTATCACATCAATACTTTTCTCAATAGTTCTGTCAACTAGTTCTATAGCACCACTAGTTATGGTAGGTTGGTCTACATTAACGAAGGTCATATTATCAGCTACATGTTTGGTTGGAGATTTAGGCCTAGCGGCGGCGGTGAGTGCCTTAGACGCTTCCATCAGTACTTCTGCAAAATAAAGACATTGTTATGTATTGTTGTATAGTTTCTTATTTAAGTAATTTTGGTGCTTAACATTGAAACGTGTTAGAAAACGAATCCGAATTTGTATATCGCAATTATGAAGATATGTTTCAGCATTGTTACAATTTTTGAAAACATTGCAATTTGCAGTATATATGCACCAAAAGCACCTAAAGCGCGTAATTTGTACAATAACAGAGAGGATGTAATGAGAATAATTTTGACTAGAGCGATGAAAGCTTACAATGGTAGAATGGTAAAATAAATGAAGATATAGATTCAAAGCGAAACGTTACTCAAATGTGAATGATAATAATGTTATAGATGAAAAATTTGCGAATTAAATACGAAAAACATAATTTGTCCGTCAGATTAACGATTAAGAATAAGCAATAATAAAACAAATGATGGTTCGGTTGCTCGTGGGTCCACTTACCTATAGCAACGTAAGGGCTCCGCAAGAAAGAAAGTAAAATTTACTGTGCTGACGAATATTTGCATAACTTATGTGACTGCAACTGAACTATTTTAATTTAATATTTTATATATGTATTGTCAATGAGGTTATAGCATTAAATCTATTTTATTTTACTCAAACTTAGTGCACACTAATATAACTTTGGTGCTGTACGTTTTATGGACTTCGTTGCCAATAGTTTATTTGGAACAAAGTCTTAATTTTAGTGTAAAAAACAACCACAACACATGCGATAATTGGCGTACAAATAAATAATGTGGCAAATAAGGCTGTCTATAATGATCGTTTACTACAAAATTAAGAGTAAAGTTTCGCTATGACTCTACTTTGCCACTACATTACTGCAATTAAGCTTGCAATAATTTTGTTGCAATCTATTACAAAATCAAATATTAAAATTTAAAATATTACAAATCAGACAATATGCCAAATTCATCGTAAAATATTAAACTGGTTTAAGAGAACTTAGTTAAAACATATTAGTATTTATTATGATATTTGTATGTATATGGGTTACTGACCACTCTGGTGAGCTTCGGTTTCGCTAATGAGACTGTCTCCAGCTGAGGAAGCCCTTGGAGATTGACGGCTAGCGTCCAGGAACGAAGAGTCGGAGCCTAGGTGGAAGTCAGTAGTTAGCTCCTACTTCTAGCACTTAATTACAACTATTTTGCCTAATGATAATTATATGTTTTATAACTATTGAATCATAACGACATAATTAACTTTGGTAGTACAACCCGTTAGGTGTGTAGGTAATACATAAATTATGTTAATAATAGTGCTTCGAGTGCCTTCTAATTAGCAAAATGACTGTGCTTACTACCACATCACTCATTTTCTACAATGCCTTCAAAACATGATCTTTTTTGGAAATTACTTTGCTTTTTAAGTAATTTACAAAAATAAATATACCATTGCAGATTTTATAGACACGTTAATCACTTACTTACGACTAACTTTGCTATTCGACGGTACTATATATATATATATATATATATATATATATATATATATATATATATACAACGTGTAACAGAAAGAGTGAACGTAACTTAAGGGGCATATACGGTCTCCTTAAGCCTACCTATACACAAAATCTCATACCGAAATACCATCATTTTAATCTTGATCGTAAAATAATATACCGTTTAATATATCGACAAGTATTTTTATCGATATAACGAACATCCGTACTAACACAGCACAGCTGATTCTGATTTACGCTAGAAATTGTTTGACATACCTCTGTGTTTCTATGCACGCCTGGTAGTTTGATTCCGATTGCACTCACTACACATATTTTGTTTTATTTTAGAGTTATGTTTTTATTTATAGCACTGCTGAATAGCTATTTGATACTTTACATCGTATAAGTACGTGATACACAAACACATTACGAGATCCTTTTTATAGTTTAACTTCTAGTTGAAGTTGATTTCAGTACTGATGGAAGAATTTCATTATTTCACGTTCACTAAAATCTGCACCGACACCGAAAGCTTAACTCTAAGACTTGCCAACTAACACGAGTCTCTCTCATGTACAACATATTCATAGACTCGTAAAGCTTTCATGTTTCTTAGTTATAAAGAGGCGTGGCCTCCATCGCGACACTGTACCCTTCACGACATAGGTTCCTCGTAATTAAACAGCCTTAAATTCTGTGACCTATGAATCCTCATCATCACAAAGTGCACGTCTGAGGCTATTATTACGTTCACTAAACGACATAGTTAAGGATTTCGCGGAACACTTTACTCATTACTAAACGACATTTTAGACGATTGAGTAACTAAACACGACCTAAATAGACAGCAGTTTACGAACAACTGATGATTTTAATATTTTTATTAAATAAATGAAATTGCACAATATTTGATGAATTTGGCGGCTTTCTTCGAACGCGGCCCCTTTGGCGGCGTCTTTGAGTCCACTCAAAAGAGCCGCCTAGGTATCGACGACGCGCGCGGCTCGCTTACATGAATATTAAAAGATATTTAACCGTTTATTATTTTCCTACATCAACTCTTTGATTTTGCCGCCATATTAGTGTAACTTTGGATATAATCAGGACGGAATTTGAAATGTCCCCTACTGTTCATATGAGCCTAGTACATTATTCATATTTTTTTATTTGTATGTATGCACTTTCTATTCCATTACTCTCATGATCCGATGGGACGACTAGAGATACGACCGGAAAGAGGTCAGGCACAGGAACGACGGCTTTACGTGCTCTCCGAGGCATGGGGGTGTAATATCGTCAACTCCCAGACTTCGGGCTGATACTGAGAAATTTCTTTTTACGGAAAAATCCCATAATCACTTTTTGGCCCGACCCGGGAATTGAACCCAGGACTTCATTATTCCCATAATCACTTTTTGGCCCGACCCGGGATTTGATCCCAGGACTTTATTATCTGCAGTGAACACGCAACCGCTAGACCAATGAGTTATACACGAACACATTCAAATGGCGCGGCGCGCGGGGCCCGCTTTGATGAATATTAAAAAATATTTAACCATTTATTATTTACCTACATCAATCCTTTGTATTCGCCGCCGTATTAGAGTTCCTTGCGACAAAATCAGGACGGAATTCGAAATGTCCCCTAATGTTCATATGAGCCTAGTACATTATTCATATTTTTTCGTAATTTATCAGTAGTCGTACCGCGTGGGTTTATCTGGTTAGTTTGTATTAAAGATTAAGTACCTATTCGTTTCCGGCCAGATTAAATTCACATACTGAAAGAAAAATTTAATATTCTTACTATTTAACACACAAAAATATATCTGCAGTTACATAAGTCAATTAAATTATTTATTTCTCCTAGATCCAACATCTTGCGGAATATCAATTTAAATTAATTTAAGTGATTTTTCCTAGTTATCAAAGTATGAATGATTAAAATGTCGTTAAAAATTAGAGCAAAAATTCAGTTAAACATTTGATTGAATCTTAAAATAAACACGTGTAATAAATTATGTGACTGTACAGAACCACACTTTTTATTTACAGTCTAAGTAGTAGGTACCCAAAGAGTTCGCGGTAAGGTTCATTACCCTTGCGGCTAAGTTTTTAGTGTTGTTCATAATGTCGGTAATCTTTGTTGTTGATTTAGGTGGTCGATAGAAAAATAAATTACTAGTTGAATAAAAAATGACTATTTCTGTTTGAAGTTTCGTCCATAGGTAGCCGTCCTGATACCCTATAACCCCCTTAAGTTACGTTCAGACTTTCTGTTACACGTTGTATATATAGAACAGTTTAATTTGTTTACATACCTTTTGGTTGTAGCCCGGCTGTTTTGTCACCTGTGCTGTCCTCCATTTTTGCTTTTTCTTTGAGTATTAAATCAACAGGAGACGGTGGGGGAGTCTTGGAGAATTTTGATGCAAGATCTGTTTGAATTTTTTTATTTTATTTATTTATACATTTATATCTGATCCCAAACCAGGCAGAGCTTGTACTATATATAGCAATTAGACAATAACTGATAAATATACTTACATGTTACTATTTCTAAATACAATACTTATTACACATAAATTACACCTAGACACAGAACAAATCAATGTGTTCATCGCACAAAGATTGGCCTGGTTGGAGATCTAATCCACGACAATGTAACTGTATTTTTATATATTTCTATAACATATTTATCTGCGTCACCAGTTAAAATTACACTTACCATGTGTGACATGAGTTGAATCTATTCTAATTAATGCTCCTTGAGAGATATCTTCTAAAAGATTTGAGCATCTTCTATTTAGTTCTTTCATATCAGGTACGTCATCCTCTGCTTCTTTTTTAGTTTCACTTTCAACAGCCTCCTCTTCTACCCTACCCTTTCCTACTTCTTCCAGTTCAGTTTTGTCATCTAATGTAGCATTATTTTCATCTTGAAAATGTTTGACGTCTTTTAAAATGTGTTCTACGGTTCCAATTACTTTTTGTGTTTCTTTAATATTATTTTCCTTCTTACCATTTATTACGACTTCTCTAATGATTACCTCTTTTTCAGTCGTAACTTCAGGTTCCTTCACAATGAAATCCTTTAAACTTTCTTCTTCTTTTTTAAATTCTGATTGTAGCTGGGCAATTTTTTCTTCCATCTCCCCAATAAATTCTTGTTCAGTTTTCTCAATAGGCTTTGTTTTGTCCATAGACTTATCATCATGTTCACTGTATAACTTGCTTTCTGTTAAAATTGAAGTTTCTTGTGATGAACTAGTTGATACTCTCACAACTCTCGATACTGATCTCTCCTCTTCTATAAATTCTTTACTTACTGTGATGCATTCAGAAGCATCTGAGGCTAAAGTCTTTGATACGTCTAGTGAAGAATGATCTTCTGAAAATGTTTTTTCATCTATTGATCTGGATGTTTCTTTTACACTTTCTACAGAAGCTTTAGAAAAATCTTTGGTCAAGTCTACTGTTGAATCTTTGGACAATTCATTGGTTGCAAAATCACGTGAAGTATCTTTGCTATCAATAGATGACCTTGAATAATCTTTTGTTATGTCAAAAGATTTCTTTGAAATATCAGGCGTGCCTCTATCTTCAATTTGATCTTCTTTTTTGAAATCTTCTTTAGCATCAATAGATGTTTTAGAAGGATCCTTAACCAAATCTGCACCGCTAATTTTCGAAAAATCAGCAGAAGTTCCATCTTCTAGTACTGACTTTTGATCTTCATCGGATGATTTTGTTAAGGTAGATATCACAGTCGTTACTGATGATTCTGTAGTAGATTTTGAAACTAAATCAGAGCGGAGTATACTATCCACAAAGTGGGTCTTTTTCACAAACTTCTCACTAAATTTGTCATCTTCTCCAATATCTTGTGGAGTACTAGTGCTAGGGCCTGCAGAATCAGTCATTTGTGCAGTGTGGTAGTCCTGTTTAACATGATCTTCAATTTCATCTTCGCCGAGGAAAAAATCGGCCTACAAATAAAAAGGATTTACTTAACAAATCATCAATAAAAGCTTACAAAGTATATATTTAATCATTTATACCTCTTTTTCTGGGAAATCGTCAGCATCATCAAGCGAGTCAGTACGTATTTTTCTAGTATCAAAACTAGAAGTAGGCACTTTACCATCAATGTCTGAACTAGGTTCTATTATTTCCAACACTTTAGCTTTATCCATATCTGTAGAAAAGTATAAGAAATATAATAGTAGTTTATATAAAAACAAAACGAGTGTGCTTTAGACCACACGACTAAAGTAAAACTTCAAACGTAACGGACTACGATAGAAAGAGAAAGAAACAGTGTGCTCACTCTCTTGCCCCTTCAGTAATATACGGAACCTAACTCTATCTATCTTCACTAACTTATATCTCCCTCTCAACTTCCGTTCGCCACTCATCGTACTTTTCACCACAAATTCACCAGCTTAATTCTGAAGTCAAGCGTGCATAAAGAAGTTTAATTTCAATAAACCTCCAGAGAACCACGGCATAGCTCTTAAATTGTTTAGAGCTGAGATATTCTCAGCGTCACATTCATAGGATATCATATAGAGGGGTATGAATTATTTAACTAACATTAATTACGCCGATGGTTCAGTTTTTGAGTCGATCATAAATGGTATGACATGTGCAGACTAATTATTAAATATAATAAGTACTAATTATTTCTGAGGATTATGTTCGATCTTATGAATTCAAAAAGTTAAATGATGATCTTTAAGAACACAAAAGACGATCAAGGATCGAAGTGCTCTGCGAAAGTACACCTGAATAAGATAACACTGTGTTAAGGCCGGTAATTCAATGCCTAAAGAAGGTTGATCTATAGGGGTCACTGGGCTTCGGAAGATCTAAGAGAGAATCCTGAATTAAAAACAAAGCGCAAGTGCGCTGTAATATGCTAGGTCGTTGGCTTGCGTGTGATACGGAACAGCTCAAAATCATATTATTTTATTAAAGCCTAATGCACTGCAAATTACATATGCAGTCTGTGGATGAAGTTCGCATAGTGTACGAATATTGCTCTGCGAGAACAATGTAACAACGCGTTTAAGGAGGTGATGTTCGAGCTGCCACGTTGTTGCAGGGCATCGACCACGTTTGCAAAAAAGAGCGTAGATGAGTCACATGCCATAATAAATAAACGTTGTGACTCTATTAAGTTCTGCATGCGATGCGATTCTAATATCATCCTGAATACGCTGAGTGCCCGCTGGCACTTGCCGATGTTGTGGCACTGTGTGGACTCATTACACATTTTAGGTTTGATATAGGCTTGTAACTGAAGGTATGGTTACATTCTTTAAATTCCTATCGCTAACCGCACTTGTCAAGATAACAATGTATTACTAACAAATCATGGACTAATCGTAAATAATTATGATAGATAACCGTGTATAAAGTAACCGTTATTACCATGATTGTTGCGAGACACCTTTTGTTTTGTTCGAGATACGAGAAATATACAGGAAAGATACTTACTTAACTTTATTATTTTAAAAATCCAACTGACAGCAATATATCCTTTCATAAATTTCGTTTTAATAAATATTATCTTAAAAATTATGTGTTTAAAAAGTTACAGTTCAAGATTTATTTATTATGTAAAATATAAAACCTAATTGTAAGGAACATATAGTATGTTCCTTGCAATTATGTTTTATATTTTACATTCCAATTAAATCCTGAACTGTAACACATAAGTTACTCACCAGATTCAGAGTCTGTGTAAATTTGTTCTTCAACTTCTTCAGGTGAGCTCTGTACAGAAAATGTCCTTGGATGTTTCTTTTTCGGCATAATAACAATTTCACCACTGTCCCGCGACAATGATTTTATTAATCCTGGCCTTTCTTTTGTAAGTTTCTTTGTTTCTTCAATGATAATTTCTTTTTTTGTTTCCATTTCTCTTATTTCTTTCTGTTCTAAATATCCTTCTACAGTTGTTACAGCTTCTTCAATTATGGAGTCAACTGAAACTTGTCCTGAAATATCCCGTGGCTCTTCATCTAGAGCATGCTCTTCTGATGAAAGGTCTATATCTTCAGATGCTTGCTTGATTATTATTTCTATATTGTCAGCCATCTGTTTCATCGCAGAATCAGATTTCTTCATTTCTGTACCTGGTTCTGTTACTGTTGTCTTCGCAGTTATGGTACTAGTAGATGGTTTAGGTTGTTCTTCTTCAGCCTCTACATCAGATTCAGCAATTCTTTCTAATGATATAGCTGGACTGATACAAGAATGCCTTCGTTCCTCTTTGAGCGGCACTTTTGCGTCATACGATCTTTTTTCAGTTTCAACTATTTCTTTAGTTATTATTTTGATATCTTTGTCTTGCACCGGGCTTCTAGCAGCGGCAGCAATTGAACCCATTTGCAAAATGTCATCAATTACAGGTTTCACTTGTTCTTTAGTTATTTCGTTAGTTTCTACTAAGTCTAAATTTTTAGGTACAAATTTTTTGATTTCGTCTATGTCTCCTATGTCAAATTTTCCAAGAGTATCAGTTCGTATTTTAGAGACGTCGAATTTTCTACTCTCAGACCCTTCACTGACAACCTTTTTCTTCGTTTCAATATGTTCTTCTACTGTTGTTGAGGCCCCATCTTTAGTGATAGTTGTGATTTCAGTTACTACTCTGGGTTCTTCTCTTGAAGTTACCGTGTAAGTTGTTTCAGTATGTCTTGTTGTAAATACAATTTCTTTTGGTTCTTCTTCATGGTCCGATTTAATCATTTCTATTATTTTTACTTCTTTGATTGGATGAACCGTCTCAGTTACAGTTTTAGTAACAATACTCGTACTTTCTCGTTTTACTTGTTCTTCCCTTTCTTTATCAAGGAAATCATTAGTTATAGCTTTGTCTGGTAAACATCTAGAAAATAAAACATGGTCCTGAGGTATGATCGTGGGTCAAGTGGTTAGTAATTTGATTGAGACCGCTGCAACTACATCCTTAATTTTCAGTATTTTTTGATATTATTTTTTACCGTCGTGACAATATGGAATGTATATTGTTATAAAAATTACAGCTGGTATGTGTTATTTCTTCTTGTAATATCTATAACTTACGTACATTCCTTGTTGTCTGTGCATCATTTAAAGTTTGAACGGGAGAAAATGCCTTTAGTATTAATTCTGCATAGGTACTAATAATGTACTTGTGTGCATAAAGTATAAAAAAATAGACTTAATATTTTTTTAAACATGACAATTACACATTGTTCTACTGATGCCAAGAGTCATTGGAACATGTACATAAATAATTTTTCAATGTCCCTAATAACTAAATTTGAAGCCTAATAATATCTGAGACCTGTATTACGATTATGGACACTGATTACTTTCTATGATTTGAGGCATAAAGCACTTAATCGTTTCGTTTCCAATCGCAGCTAAGCTGGGCGCTAACCTTAATAATATATAAATTGATGAGGAAGTATTATTTTTAAAATAACGCTACCTATATATTTTGTGTTTTTAGAATGATAAATAAAAATATTTACTAACCCCATTTCAGCAATATGAGGCAATTTATGAATATAATCTGCTACATGGTCTTCTGGGAAAGCTTCAACATCATCTAAGGAATCTCCATGAGTCAGTTTTGCTAATTTAGTTGGATCAGCTTTACCTACAAATCATAAATTAAATTAGTAATTTTGTTGTTGATTAAGTAGTTAAATCTGAATGGTACGTTACAAATATTTATTTGGTACCTGATACAGTTTTAGTCTTAGATTCACTTTCAATTTTGACTTCAAATTTATCCCTGGAAGCATCAACATGAGTTCCTTGAGTTCCGATATCATCTTCAGACTCTTCGAATGTGTAGTCTCTAGACTCAGTCAAGCTGTGGGCATCTGATAAACGTTTTTCTTCTAAACGCAGTTCACTTACTGACCCTGAGCCCGCTGATGTAACGGATTGTCGTTTTACTACATCCACTGGAAATATTTTAAACATTTTATAGATGTGGTATTTACTCAAAGGTATATTAAAGACTTACACGATGTGATCGTGTACTAGAATATAAAGTATTGAAGATAAAATAACAAATCCATTTCTACACATTGTATGGAATTAGAAATTTTTCAGTTTTGAATATTTCAAAGTAAGAGTACTGTATAGATAGGGGCTTGAGCTTATTACACGACAGAGGTTAGGAATCATAGACACACATCTTTACCTTTGAATTGTGTATATTTTTTATGAACTTGAATAATGAATATGAATTTGAACTCTTAAATAATGCATACTAAATTATTTATTATATTATTTATTTATATAATATATATTGAATTACCTGGCCCTTCATCTTTTGTTACATGTGTTCTGTATTCAACTGTCTCAATTTCCTTTACAGTATCAATAACTGAAGTAACTTTTTTTTTTTCTACTTGTTCTTCTTCTTTAACTGGTTCCTCTTCCGATGAAGTCTTTTTCTCTGTTACTGCATCCTCTGAGCTTATTTTATCCGATATTCCTTCAGAAGATTTTCTGTCTGAGATTTCAATTTCTCGACTGTCCTCAGAAGATATTTTGTCTGAATTCTCATCCTTTTCAAACGATTTATCAATTTCTTCAGCTTCAGTGACAAACATTTGGAATTCTTGCTTGGGCTTAGCAGGTTCTACGTCAAGTTGTAAATCACTGAGTTTCGTAATGGATACCGATTCGGTTCTTGAATGACGTTTTGGAGTCATTTTTTTAAACACTTGTTCTTCGTCAGTTTTATCTGATCCTGAGTCTTGTTTTTCAAGGTCACTTGATTTAGGTTCATTTCTCATCGATGTAAATCCAACACTTTCTTCAAACTTTTCATCACCAAACCCACTTCCTGAATCAGCGGTTTCCTCATATTCTGCTCGCTCATCAAATTCAGAGGATGATACTTTAGCTTTGACATCAGACTGATCTGATTTTAAAGATTCGGCTTCTGAATGTCGTCTCGAGTCCGTGTGTTCAGAATCTTCTAGTGAGTCAGAATATATACGTTTTGAAAAAAAGCATTCTTGGACAGAATCATCTTCAGGTACTGTTTCAATGAATTGTCTGGCTTTCGCACTTATCACAGGCGATTCTTTTGGAGAAATCTGAGAAATAAGGCAACAAAGTAAATTAGTCCATCTGCCTTTGAAAATTTAAGTCTTTACTTATCTTAACAGCAAAGAAATACATTACCTATTTAGATCAAAGCTCAAACACTAACAAGATATTCTTAATTACTTACTTACTTATCGTATGGGCAGTGGTTACCCTTATGTCGGGATTGTTCAAGCCGCCCAGTAGGTCTCTGACATGGCTTAACGAATGTTGTCTAACGACTACAACCGAGACCGATAGCTTAATGTGCCCTCGGAAACACGGAGACGCTCAGAAATTAAACCACTATGGACTGACCGCGAGCCTAGTTGCTTAACCTCGCCAATCACGAACGGACTGGAGAGAGCACCTAGTTATGAGTGCCTTCTTGGTTTGAATAAAAACATACAAGTTTATCTATTATTTTAGGTGAACTCATTATTTAATTATAGAGCTTCTGAATGCTTCTTACCTTTTCTGCTTCTTTTTGGCCTAAAACGGAACCAATAACTTGCGAAGTATGTTCACTTTCATATTTCAAGAAGTCTAACATCTGATCTTTAGTTTCTTTTCTATCTGTGACTGTCGTAGTGACTGTTTTCATTACTATATGTTCCGTTTCAACTGTTGACCTGTGCGAAGGACTTGTGCCAATTTGATCATCCAAGTCAGAAAACTGTGAGGCCTCGTCTAACGAGTCACTTCGGTGTTTCGATTCTTTTGAGTACACCTGCAAGCAATATTATTTATTAATAGTTACAAGTTTTAGTAGCATTATGTGCCAATTCACTATAACTTAATCAGTGGTTAACAAAATAGTAAACGAAGCGAAAGAGGTGTGCAAGGATCATGACAAATGGACGTCAGTTGTTTCTACCTACCCCTCTGGGAAACAGGCGTGAGTATCTAGTCTAACAAAATAGTATATGCGTTAGAAATACAAAAATTATTTAACAGTCTTACCTTTGATTCAGTTTGAGATACAAAGCTGAAATCTTTTTCCGTACTTTGCTGTAAGTCAGCCAAGGAATCTGCTTTATCTATACCCGATTGCACCGGAGACTCTTGCGAAATCTTTTTTCCTATTAGATCTTGTGTTTCAGAACCAATAGAGTCAGTCTTGGTATGCCTGCTTATATCTGTACTTGTGGTCGATATTTGCGATTCCACCTAAAATGTATATATTGTTATATTTATTTATCCTTTGTAATTATAGTAGATACAGTTTCTACTGTATCTACTATAATGGCATGTTAGCAAATTGGATATATTTGACTTACCTTTTCTTTGATTAATTTATCACTTACTGAGACATCTTTTTCTTCAGTTATCTCGGTAATTTCTTCTTCACTCACCCTAGCTCTCAATTCCTGAGTTAACTGTTTTTCTAGCTTTTGTTCTTTTATAATAGCTGGTTGGTCATCTTTCTTGTCATCGTCATAAGGTTTCTTAACTTTATCATCTTTTTTATCTTTAGGAAAATCTTTGCTATCAGATTTTTTATCAAATACATCTCTATCAATTTTTATTTTACCTAGTTTATCTACTTTAACAGTAGTTTGAGATTCAGTCTCTGTTTCTGAATCGGTTGACTTCTTTAAAAATTCACTGTCTTCTTCCGACGATACTTGCACTAATGTGGAATCTGTCCTCATAGTTTTGTGGAAAGGCTTCGATTTTTCATCTAGTTTTATCTTAGAATCAAAGTGATGTATGGTTTCCTTTACAGACTTTACTGTTTCTACGTGTTGTTCTGTTTCAATTGCCACTTTATGAGTGACGTGGGTTTCCATACTAGTTATTTGTTTAGATTGCTCTCTTACAAATTCTTGAGTGTATTCTATTCCTTGGTCTTGTTCGTGCGTGAGCGTGTGTTTCTTCAACGCTTCTTTTGTTAGTTTTACGGTTGTTTTGGGAAGTTCTATTGAAGATTCTTTTGACAATTTGGATTCAAAAGAACTGATCTTTGCTTTTAATGGAGCTTCAGCAATGTCTTTCTCTTCTTCCATAACCAAATCAGGGGATTTATCTCCAGCGTCCAATTTTTCTTCTACTCTTGAAGTAACAATTTCTTTTTGTGAAATAGCTTCTTTTGTGAACGTATCTTTTGTTTCCGTCACTTTTACTTCAGTCGTTTCAGCTGTTATAGATTTCTTTGGTGTAATAGTAACGTTAGAGAAATCTCCTGACGGGAATCTCATAGATTCATTTCTCATATGTCGTTGTAAATGTTTGGGGGTCGGCTTAGCAGGTGACGAAGGATCAAATTTTCTGAATTGTTCAACCGGTCGTTCCACAAGTTTAGGTTCTTCTCTCTTTATTTCAGTAATTTCTTCTCTTTGTATTTCAATTTCTTTCTCTTCTTCAACTGTATCAGGAGAAGTTTTAGACCGACTTCGCTCTAATTTTGGCTCCTTTTCTTTTACCTTAAAATAAATTTCCTTTGTTAGATCTTTTCTAAAGGCAGCACTTTTATTACTACTACTGTGTTAATGATAGCTCAGAAAGTGCCGAACAGTCAACGTCTTACAAAAATTAAAACATATAAATTTAAAGTAAAATAGTACTATTTAAATAAATAATAATATTTTGTTATTAACAAAAAATCTCAAAGGTAATTTGACAATTTTTCGTTAGGATTTAACGTATTTTATTGAAATGAATACAATTATTAAAGTTCCAAGTACAGATTTACCTTAATCTATAATAATTTTAAAATATTACGACTCGTAAGATTTGTTGAAAAAGTGTTACCTTGCTAAAACTGATTATAAAATCTAATAACTTACGAAACGTTTGACTAAATGCCTTGAAATATGTTTAAAACTATATCTTAATGTTTAATTTTTTTGGCTACAAATATCACTTTATTATTCTTTAGTTAGAATTTTCTATGGTGAATTCAAAATTAATTAAACAGATTGAAAACAATATTAATAAAATATATATTGTACGACCAAAATTGTTTTTTTTTATAACTGTTTGATATGTGTTTAGTTTGCGTTTGCTAGGCAAATTGACTTTCTGGCTTCTATTTTGCCAACGAATTGGCAAAATCGGCGATATACGAGTACGTTGGACTAGGTTTAGGGCAAGTGGGCTTTTTGGCTCTTTTAAATCCTATTTAGGTTTAAAAATTCAAACGTAGCTTTTTTAAAAACTACTATCAAAGTAAAACATTGTATCGCGAGGACTTTACAAACATGCATTTCGCGGACATAAAGTAGGTACAGAGTCACAGAAACTGTAAGTAAATGGGTCACAGAAATATATGTCATGTGCATGAACTAAACTAGGCGAAAAAATTGGAATAATCAATAACTATATATTTTACCTGTTGCTCAATGTCCTGGAATTTCTTAATATCGGGTTTTATTTGAGTTTTAATTTCAATGATTTCCTCCCTAATTTCTTTCTTCTGTTTAGACGCTGGGATTCTGCTAGAACTCAGCTTTCTTGTAATTTGTTCCTTTCTTTCTGCTACACTGCGCTTAAAATCTGAAAATTAATGCGAATTTAAAACCAGTTTATACATAAATCTGATTTTATCTTCTCTATACATGATTTTTATATTATTTAAAATAAAAATCATGTATTGTGTGTGGGACTGGATTATATATTTTTTATAATCCAGTAGATCGGCACTGTGACTTAACTTGAGCTTCTTTTTGACGTCGAGTGGATACAGAGAATGCTATCGCGAATTTAATCATTCGCATGCAATACTTTACATCCCGTGGTCGTAAATCCCGAAAAAACATGAAAACCTCTCATTTATTAACTTTAGTAAAATTCGATAGTTTTTGTCCTATCCAGTTGAAATTCATTTTAATGTAAATTTTTATTTTTAGCGATTGTCTTTTGATCCTTGCATACCTTCATCCTCTTCACTTTCCTCGCTTGGAGAAGGTGTTCTGTCAACTTCACTCTTTTCAACGATTGACTTTTCTTCTGGTGAATACTTGGCTTCGTCTTGATCGTGTTCAGATTCTCTATGCTCAGGGATTTCATCTTCATCATATAATCTGTCTTTTAATTTATTGTCTTCTTCAGCTGCAACAAACATTAACAGTTTTATAAGTAGTGTGTACGTCAGGTACGATATGAGCTATATATTAGTATGTTCGTTGTTTTTTAGGGTTTTCTAATCATCTGCTGTCCGTTGAGGTATTTTTGTTTCCTTCACCTAAAATACTATTTCACTCCTTATTATCCTACTAATATTATAAAGGCGAAAGTTTGTGACCGTGTGAGTGTCTAAGTTTGTTACTTCTTCACGTCAAAACGGCTGGAGCGATTTCAATAAAATTTGGTATGGAGTTAGATGACACCCTGGATTAACACTTAGGCTATAATTTATAAAGTTTAATGCGGGTAAAACCGCTGTGCACCGCTAGTATGTTTATATACGTCTCGGCATAAATCTTTGTGAAGCTAATAATTTTAAATATACATACATAGACTCACGCCTGTTTCCCAGAGGGGTAGGCAGAGACAACGGATTTCCATTTGTCACGATTTTTGCACACGTCTTTTGCCTCGATTACTGTCATTGTCAATTTTAAATATTTGTAGTTAATATACATTTTACAATTAACTTGCCCTACATGCCTTCAATAGGAGCGAAAATCAGTACATTTAAAAACTAATGACGTCACGGAATGATTCCATCACGGAAATTTTTCATCACGGAAATTATCAAATATTACTTTTTCAAAGTCTACACTTTGTTAGCTGGCATTCCAATAGCAAAGTAAAATGAATAATAAAAAGAAAGATAGCTCCTTTTTAGCTTACTACTACCCATTTACCTTTGTAAGCTTCAATCTCCTCGGAAGCTTGTCTTTCTTGGTAGATATTCCTCTGAATCCGGCGTTCATTAGTCAGTTCTGATTGAGGCGCAATGATATCATCTCTACCAATGCGACATAATGCCAGTTCCAGGGAGTTATCTGGAAAATAAGAAAATAGTTTTAATAATTTATGAATGAATGATGTTTTAATGATTTTATAATAATTTATATCACTAATGTTTAGACCTCAGTAAGACGTTAAAATATGGTAAAAAGAAAATATTTACACTTTCTTTGTAATATAATTTAAGGTTTGTGTGATATATATTACTTTTTGTTGATACTTCTGTATTTATGATATTTTTCTGGATTTTCTCTTAAGAGACTTCAAGGATTCTATTGTGTGTGTAAAAAAGGTTCTATGGGTTTAATATCATGTAATGTATTCAAAGTACTAGCTGTTTCCTTATACACTGTAATGTCCAGTCCATCTTACCCAGTGCCTTAGTGCCAGACTGTGTCTTCCATAGCTTGAGCATGAGTTGTGCTTGTTCAGCAGCAGTAATCCTCTTAGCTTGGATCTGATTGACCGTCGCCACGCTTACACCAAGTTCGTAAGCTAAAGCTACCCAATCTTTTCCAAGAAGATTGCAGATGTCCTCCAACCTGGCAATATAAAATATTTGTTTTGAATACTCTATTGTTAAGTAAGGGGCAATCAGAATAATAACTATGGCTGAAAACTAACGAAATAGTTGTTCAAGACACCCAGACTTTTAAAGGACATCGGCAAATCCCGGCCTGTGATGGACAAAAGTTTATTACTATTTAAAAAACAAAATAACATTTAAAATACCTCCATGCCTATCATTTCCTTGTACAACATGGAAAAAATATTTCAATTTCTTAAAAATAAATAGTTTTAATCCAGCATCCGTGTTTTTTAAACTGTCTTTTAACCCTAAAACTGCTCTGTCTGTCTGCTTCAGTCTTTTGAGCCGTTGGGGAAATATATGTTTTTCTAGTCGTGAAGTTATAATAACATTGTCATTGTCAGAGGCGTTATGATTTCACTGTATAATTTGAGTACATAGTATTGTTTTCAATGATGATGTCCTCCCGGCCGAATTTCGACCACGGCGGCCAGTCTCAATAGAGATTAGCCAATTACGCAGGAGATATTATAGTGCACAAGTGTGTGCATAAACACAGGGGCACTTTCTATTCCATCACTCTCATGATCCAATGAGACGACTAGCGACACGACCGGAAAGAGGTCAGGTACAGGACCGACGGCTTTACGTGCTCTCCGAGGCACGGGGGTATAATACCGCCAACTCTCAGAATTCGGGCTGATACTGAGAAATTTCTTTTTACGGAAAAATACCAAAATCACTTTTTGGCCCGAACCGGGATTTGAACCCAGGACCTCATTGCCTGCGGTTGAACACGCTACCGCTAGACCAACTAGGCAGTCAACGGTATTGTTCTCAATAGTCATAATATAAATCAAAAGTGTATATTATGGTATGTTGATTTATAAATAAATGAAGGAATCAATTCTATGTAGTAATTGGCAACATTTTTTTATCTGTCATATTGTACTGATTGTATTTTGATTTGCATGCGTGTTTGGGTTTGCTTGACTCGCATCGTGAATGTTTTCTTATGGCTTGTATATTTACGACCACCTTTGGCTTTTTTCTGGATTCAGTTTACTTATTTATAAATAGAAATAAGTATAATTATTACAAAGCAATGTCAAAATTCGTTCTATGCTCTAATTCGAATCAAACAAAAAATGCAAAACATTTGTGTGCTGAGCGCGAATATTTGTTTCTGAGTCATGGATGTTTTCTATGTATTTAAGTATTTATCTGTCTATATAAGTATGTATATCGTCGCCTGATACCCATAGTACAAGCTTTGCTTAGTCTGGGGCTAGGAAGTTCTATGTGACATTGTCCCTAGAATTCAATATTAAAATCTTGTTCACCGTATATGCCTGATATTACATAATATCTAGGGACAATGTCACACAGATCTTCCTAGCCCCAAACTAAGCAAAGCTTGTACTATGGGTACCAGGCGACGATATACATTATATAAATAGATAAATACTTAAATACATAGAAAACATCCATGTCTCAAAAACAAATATTCGTGCTCATCACACAAATATTTGCACTTACCGGGATTCAAACCCAGGACCACCAGCTTCGTAAGCAGGAGTACTACCAATTAGGCTACGGTGACCCATAAGGCCCATCTTTTACATAAAAAATAAATATACAGGGCAATAGAATATTAGTCTAGTACCTCTTCAAATGTATATCGTATTATTTATGTCGATTCCAGGCCATGTTTGTATGGGCCGGTTGCCGATATCCTTTGCTGAACGATTGTAATCACTTATATTATAATCGTATAAAACAGGCTGTTAATTTCAGAGTATTACATGTACTTTATACGTTTATTTCATATAATGTCTTACAGTTCATTTAAACCATTAAAATATGTAGTACTAGCTGTGCCCGCGGCTTCGTCCACGTGTTAATTAGTTTATTTCGTTTTTCTTGTAAAATAAAAGACTTTTTCTAAAATAAAAGTAGCTTAAGTTACTCCTTATTACATCAGCTACCTGCCAATAAAAGTCCCGTCAAAATCGGTCTAGCCATTTCAGAGATTAGCTGGAACAAACAGACAGACAGACAGACAAAAATTGTAAAAAATGTCATTTTGGTGTATGTACCGTATATATATATTCATATTAATGCAGTAAAAACCGGTTATTTCAATATTACAAACAGACACTCAAATTTTATTTATTTGTATAGATAGGAAAAATGATGGATGACTAACCTTGGATCACTGAGCCTCTGCTGCCAGATTCGTTCCTGTTCCTCAGTACGTCGTGGCACTGTATCCAGGGGGATTGGAGATGTCCTCTCAGTAGGTTCGTCTGGCACCATGATGTTGAGAACAGCGATCTGTTTTATAAGAAATTTGCTAAATTAATATGATAAGTAATAATTTACGGCGTTGGAATCCTAACAATTTTTTTCGGTCCACTATTTCTAGACCGATTAAAATATATCTATTAAAAATACTGAACAACTAAATTGTAAAAAGAACATAGACCGAAATCCACGTGGATTATATATACCAAAACACTTTAACTAAAAATAAGAGAATGGCAACTTACAGGCGTAGGTGAAGGTTCTCCCTTCGGGACCTTAGGATCTCTCATGAACTGACATCTACATATTGGCTCCAAGTCTTGTGTCTTGATCATCACAGGGAAAGCCATCCTATTCTCACGGAAAGCACGGAAGGGAATCGATAGTTGTTCTCCGGATTTCGCTATCGGGACTAGATTACCGCCAAACTCAAGGTATACGGGTTTGCCTTCGTGGACCTGTTAAATATGATTTTCTATTTAGAATTTACACGTGATATAATTCCATAGGATTTCACTAAATCTTTTCTTTGTTAGATCATTATCATTTGTTTTTCTTATGACGTTTTTATACATATGAATTTTTTTCTTCGTATTAACTTTGTTCCTGAATCTAAGGTAATATTTCTAGATTCACGTACATCCATAGGTCAGGTATGACTATAGCTCCTTGTCCAAAGTTCTGTGGTTGTCGATATAGCGCCACATAACATCAACAACAAAATAACAACAGTACATCTATAATAATATTTTCAAATTCAATTATTATATATATATATATATATATATAATCAAACAACCGATCGAGCATATATTGTGTTTGCCTACTAAATAATTACTCTAATTGGACCAAATCCCGTGTTCATGCCTGCTTGAGTATGTTTCGCCGGACCGTCTCAATTGGATCGTGTTGAAACCGGTAGTAGATGAACCCACTGAGTTTGTTTCGCTGGGTCTTCTCAGTTGGGGTGCATTGGATCCGGTGGTAGCATTAAAGTGCGACCGTCGTTATTAACACAAGGTCCGTCATAATAATAATACCTTGATATAGACAGAACCATTGACAATGTAGTAAAAATATTAGACCTAAACTAGATAATTAAACATAATCTCTTGACAATAACTTGATACCAGCTGGCTAAATATCATTGCTATAATAAATTAAATTTTATAAAAATCATAAATACAATGTGTACCTAAATATTTATGTTACTAGAAATAATAATGTATACAACTATATTACTACAAACATCTTCTGACTATTTACAAGCGCTTTTTTAAAGTCTACGTGAATAAATACCTTTTTTATTTATTTTATTTTAAAATTGATTTATTCATATATTTTATGTAATAAATTCTCTTAAGTCTACTGCTGAATAAAGGGATGTTCACATTTAAGGTTTTTTTATAAGGTTACAAGATCCTAGAGCAGTTGTGAGTTTCTTCATAGTCATGTCGGTATTAAAACGATATTAACTTACCTCAACATCTCTGCTCTTAGCGACTTGGATAAACCGTTCGATGCGTTCCAATGTCTTATCCTCTTTATCATCAGTGACGCAGAACATGCGGAGCTGCGCTTGGCACTCATCAGTACGCTTGGCGTAAACCACAAAACGTGACATGAAAGGTACGTGGATGGCTTCCCTGAAGATAATTAGACATTGAATATATAGGCTTCATATAATATACATGGTGCAGGTACACACAAAATATGACTACTTATATTATTTTTTGGCTTACCTATATAATTCGGTCGCCATTTTCGTAGCATCTTCAATATGGCGGCAATCGATTAACCAATACCGAGCCGACACAGTCGTTGTGAACGAGACACAATCATTCACGAATGTAAGAGGCGTATTCTCAGTAACATCTTCCCAGTGAGCTCGATTTGTTCCACCTGTCATCATAAAATTTATTATTACACCCCAAAAGCCTTGTACTAACTAAACACATGCTCGGCAATTATATACTTTAAACTGCTACATTTAAAATGCGTTTTTGATTGACTATTCAGATGGAAGCTAGAGGCAGTATTTGGCGGCTAAAACGCTATTTCTCAACTGCCATGATGAATGGTTCTACCCTATAAACGCATGCCAAAGCAGGCTTTTAATATAAATCTACATAGTACAAGTTAAAATAATTTTACACTCTATTTCTTCTACAATTTTATTCTAACTTTACTTAAACAAACAGATTATCAAATTTAGTTATAAAGACTTCAGATAGATTAAGTTAAATATTAAGTCAATTAACCTAAACACAAATATAAAGTAGTACCAATGTATAAATTACCGATGTAGAAGAAAGATTAGAAATTAGAAAGACAGGTCAATAACAAATTAATAATAAAACTGAACGGAAAATGTTTCCAAAACGGCCTATAGCAAACACACAACAAGCAAGACAACACATCACACAAATAAACAATAAATAACGTACCATTTAATATACTTTTTAAATGAAAAAAGTGACTATAATGTGGCACACTGTGAACTGTCACCTGTTCCTTATTATAAAGTGCTGTTGTCTCATAAAATGAAAATGAATACTACGTCATCAAAAACGAATTATCAAAATTGCTTTTCAGGTTTTCGGAAAACAGATCTCTCGAAGGGCATTCACTGAAATAAATCCAAAAAATCCAATCGAACAAAACCAAATAATAGAAATTAATACGTGTCCAGTGAAACAATGACAAGAAAAAGGAACGAGACAAAATAAGAAAAGATGATGTGAAACAGAACTGATAGGCCGTTTTGGAAATAAATCTCTGATATTACAAGCAAAGTAACAAAAAGGGAACATTAACGTCGAATGATTATGAAGATGAAGATGGCACCGAAATGGTATTTTTTAACCCTTACACTAAACAAGAATAGGTATTTTAACGTGTCTCAATCTTATACAATGTGCCAAAGCGGTTGTTCCTTGACTTCTAGTACTCGTAGTTTATTTTGTACATTTTATTCTAGACCGATAAGATTCTGTGAACGTATCGCAGTGCAAACTCTTGATGTCCCAAGATTCATTGAATGGTTATGATACAGAGTGATCGTGACTTAACAAAGCGTAAAAATTTCAGCCCGTGCATAGAGGTAGAATGTATGAGAAGCAAGATATGGAAAAGCATTCAAAAGTGATAGAGGGAAAAAAACATGTATTCGATATTTATACTCGAACAGCAAAGATGCTGCAGAGCATTAATATCTAAAAAAATAATGGTTTATGAGAAATAAAAAAACAAAAATTTTAAAAGTATCAGACAAGTAAACGATTAAAAATCAATTAAAAGAAACTCAAACCGACATTTTGATTTTGTTTTTGTATAATATTTCTAATGTTTTTACCTTCGAGAGATCTTTTGCGAAATACCCCTGTTGGTGCGCGCCGATAGGTGGCAGCACATAATTTAGCGCCACACACGGTGAGCGTGCAACACACACAAACACACGAGAACAAAGACAATGTAGACACGCACAGAACGGACACACAGGGATGTTAGCCCTTCAGCTGCTTGTGTATTTGCTATAAGCGGTTTGCTCTTTTGCATTGTATAATTTTTTTTAATTTCCCTTCCAATGTATGTACGAGTATTACTTTGAATGAAATATGAATAACAAACTACGCTATTTCTCATTAACATGCTCATCCCTTCGTCTATAAAATGGGGAGTTTGTCTAACCCGTAATCTTTATTCTACGCTAACCAATATTAGATAAAAATACTATAAAATTCCGTTTAACTAGTAATACTCTAGTTAAAAATTTAAATCTATAGTCTACCGATCTCATGTAGAACTATATTGGTACCTACAAAATCGATTGTTAATGATGTCTGCCTTTCTATATCCTACGTTACAATTGTGTTGTAATGGAATATTGGTATCCAAGTTGTTTATTTCCTTACTCAATAAGCCAACTTTAAAGCAAAATTCACATTTCCAATAAATTGTCTGTAATTTGTTGTCAATATTATCAGCAAACTTTGTAGATACGTATAGCTCGAAATACCAATTAGTTATAAGTTTTTTTTTAATTTTAGTGAGCTAAAATAACTACAAACTTGCAACAATATTTGCTTACAAATTTCAGATTATTTTTGGAGGTCGATTGTAAGCATTATACCTATGATTACGCACACTTACCTGTTTTAAGGCAAAGCGTTCATCAACGTAGCAAACGAAAGCCATACTCCATTGCAACACATTGCATGAATCTCTTTGTTACTGGACTTTTTTTGTATTAAGCAATCTATTGCACTAACTCTTATTTTTCTATATATAATTCTCGTTTTGACATTAACTTCTACGAAAATATTAATAATTATATTTGGAGCAACCCTAATCTAAAGTTTAATGAAAAATCCAGTAACAAATTAGATCTGCATTTAAAATACAAGCATAATATCTTAATTGTACCTGATATAGAACAGAGCAGTCTTAATGTTGGAGCTGATGAAGTGCTGTATTGGTTCGTCATACCCTGAGTATGGGGCCTGGGAGCTGGCATACTCAGAGTTATAGCTTTATGGAACTTCCTTCTTCGGGGTTCTACTGTTACCACTGGAGAAACTGCAACTCCTCGGCCGAGGAGTTTAGCAGTCAATTCTGAATCTATTATCTGTGCCTGTAAAGATTTTTCAATATGTCTCAGTATACCATAGTTGAAGTTTTTAGTGATGAATTTAACATTTAAGGGCTTAATAATTTTAAGTGTCCGAACATTATTTCTAAAGACCAAACGTAATCTTTAAAGTTCATGCTGGTGTTGTAAAAATAAAAGGCCGTGTGAGAAAAAAAATATATGAAATCAATACTTACCTTGGTATTAATACATAATACTTACCTTTGCATTTAAAAAGCGATTAGTAGATATAAATTTTATTCTTCGATCATATTTTGTTTTTTTAGAACATCTGTTACTTCTTTAACTTTCGTTATATTTACATATATTCGTCTGCGATGACTAAGATCCATATAAAATAAAATGGTAGGAAGGTGGTGAAGAGCAGTTGGTGCAAAATTAAGCCAATATGAACATTATGAAATCACAGGAAAAGCACTAAAAATGAAATTATACACACTTTATATATCAACTCAGACTTTCATCTATTTCTCACACATGCGCTTACAACAAATAATGCAACACACTCTTACAAGTACCAAGCTCAAAATAATACAGCAAAATAAAATATATTTACACCATGCAAGTCTCACGTTTGGTCTTTAGGAGATAAAGTACAAAATTGCATAACAGTTAGAACACTTCAATGTAAAGCATAAAAGATATTACCCAATAAATTTAGCAATCCTTAAAATACTACTTAACTAATTATATCACGTCACTCCAAAGTTAGTATGTATAGTATATATAATAATATTTAATATAACACACGCTTCAATGTCGAAATAATTACATATTACATAATCATTCATATAATCTTGTTTAATTAACATTATCATGCTTATATGATACCTAAAGACCAACTAGAGAAAATACAACCAGTATGAAAACCGCAGTGTGAGAAAACCCTACAATTTTAGACTCTTGTTGTGATTTCATAGAATTCAATTTTGCTTAAATTGAAAACAAAATTTATTTGTCAATGATTTATTGTAAGTTCGATCTACATAAATATTTTGAGTGAATTTCTAAATTTATTGGGTATGACATGACATCCCTAAAGGAGTAACGCAGTAATCTAATTTAATGGTAATAATCCAGTTTCATTAAATCTGAAAGGATTTTATAAAATATATATTACGTATATAGACCATACAAGGATCAAGCTAAAAAATGCTCTAAAACTTCATCATTATTCAGATTTCAATGAAACAGGGCCTGACAAAATAAACAATCAGATAGTTATTAAAACTAAGAACCTGCTAGAACAGCTACGATATGTAATTAAATATTTCATACATATAGCTTAACTAAAGTCACTACACCAATACTTGCGTAAAAAATAAACTTTAGTTAGTACAAAAATTTGGCATTCGTTTTTGTACTTTTTGGTATAATATGGCAAATATTTTACATTCATCAAAATATAATCTGATCCTTATTCTGGATTGGTACACTTAAGTTACTTACTTTCAAAATTAATTAATTACAGAGGAATATTGAAACTTTCGTGGTGACAATAATGAGTTCTTTCATGCAACTGCATTCAATATCTACTCATCTCATATTTACTAAATCACAGAAACAACCTAAACTCTTAATCTGTGGAGTCAAAGCTCAAATATAAAACTTTGAATCATACTAGAAATATTCCACAATGACTAGATTTCCTATGACAACCATGATTGACTACTTTCGTTAAATACCATTAAATCGTTCGGTAATATTTTATTTATAACTAACACTAACTAACATTTAAAAGAAGAACACAATTTGCCTACCCACAAATAACTTAAGGATCACAGACCCTATGTCTATCAGTGACGTGTAAAATGAGAAAAATTAATTCTTGTTTTCTTAGTCAACTAAATATTCGTCATACATATTTCATAAGCTTAGATGACTATGTCAACTATAAGATTAATAGATATACACCAACAAGTAGATATTAAATTAATATAATTATACTACCAAATCAATGAAAAGCGTTTTTTCTTAGATACGTTGTTAACAGTGATCTTTTTAAGGTTTATATCCTTGACCCCTTTCCGTGGCTTGAAAAGGTTTACCTGTAGGCCGACTTTGATTTTCTTGGTGAGCGCGCCTTGAGGGAAGACGGCTTGCACTTGTGGGACTACGGAACTGGATACCATGCCACCTGATAAATAAATATATTTAATTTTAATTATTGCACAAACAAGTTATTTCACCATAAGAATAAAAATAACTATGAATGTTAAAGTTTATATAGTAATAGTAAGCACTAAATGAATGACTGATATAAAGATCATCATTCTTATTAAGAACTAGCTGTGCCCGCGACTTCGTCCGCGTGTTAATTAATTTATATCGGTATTTAGTAAAATAAAATACTTTTTCTAAAATAAAAGTAGCCTAAGTTACTCCTTATTACATCAGCTACCTGCCAATAAAAGTCCCGTCAAAATCGGTCCAGCCGTTTGAGAGATTAGCCGGAACAAACAGACAGACAGACAGACAAAAATTGTAAAAAATGTTATTTTGGTGTATGTACCGTATATATATTCATATTTATGTAGTAAAAACCGGTTATTTCAATATTACAAACAGACACTCCAATTTTATTTATTTGTATAGAAGATTGCTAAACTGAAGTGGCAGTGGGCGGGGCACAAAGCTCGGAAATCTGACGGCCGCTGCGGCAGAAAGATTCTCGAGTGGCGACCACGAAACAGAAGATGGCCACGAGGTGGACCAACAATCTAATAAGGGTTGCGGAATGTCATTGGATGCGGGCAGCGCAAAACTGGCAGTTTTGGAGATCTACTTGAGATCACCTCCTTCTTTGTTCAACAGAGCAACAAGACGTTTTATGAAAAATACATACCTTCAGGGCCAATGGCGTGCACTTCTTGTCGTATACGCGATATGACTGCGAAGTATTGCGGGAAGTCATGTGTCAAAATCCTGGTCACTCTGGGAGCATCCCAGCCTTTCTCATCTTCGTTTGTCTCTGAAAAAGAAATAGTAAATGTTATTCGTTTTGCACTTTGGTTTCAGCTACTTCGGCTTATGTTTCCATAGATTTGGAATCGGTGCGGGAATTCACAAAACAAAATTGGACTCATTGTTTCCTAATTGGTACGAATGGCGAGAAACAGAACTTTACGTGATCTCCAAGGCATGGGGATGCAAAAAAAAAATTCTTGAGGTCCTAATAAAAGATTTTTGTGAAAAATCCTAATAGAACATTATGACCCGAGCAGCGGTTCAAACCCAGTAGTTTATTGTTCAAATTAAGAAAAAGCTTGTAAGTAGTGTCTACGGTTGAACGTGCTACCTACCACCAGTCTAATTATGCTGACACGGAAGGGGTAATGGCGTATTACATCTATGCAGATGATTGGATATAGTTCTACGATATTATCTTCTGTTTATCTTTAACTAGCTGTGCTGGTTTCACCCTTATTAAACTTTATAAATTATAGCCTATGCGTTATTCGGATATAATATAAGCAATATTACAGTAACATTTCATTAAAATCCGCTCCGTAGTTTTTGCATGAAACAAGTATCCATACTCAGCAACTTTCACATTTATAATATCATCATCTATTGAAAGATTTGCATGAGTGTCTGAACTGAAGACTACATTGCATTACATACTTTAACCTCTTTAATTTAAGTTTGTTTTTTACTAACCTTCGATCTCTAGAGTTTCATGTAGTATGTCCTGTACTACATCATCTGTTGCATCAGCGTTATGTTCCCTCCAACTCGTCCCATTGTCTGACCTTAGAATAACTATCTCCCGTTCCTTCCCACGGAGAGAAGCGTAATGAGGTATTTCGAGTATCACCGGGCTGTAAAAGAGATAAATATTTGATAGCTCTGAAGGTCGAGTCAAATGGCAAATGATTGTTATAATAATGGGCTGACATAAATCGCTTATGTCATCTATCCAGAATTGTATCTATCCACAAAATCAACCAAATCCCTTGCAGTATAGAGAATTTCTACTAAAAATTACTTAAAATCAAATGTAATTACAAATTGTTGCATTCGCTTGGAGCTGTAATAAGGAGTTGGTCTGTTTTCTATGCTTCTAAATGTTTTATGAAAATAATACTACGGGAAATTAGATTTCATCAAAATCATATCAGCCGAAACACGTCGCTGTTAGATGTCGCATAGTGACGGTCACAGACTGCTGCCCGTTCTTTGTTAGACATTGTCTCAGGACGTAGATATTGGTTGCAAATATATAAAGATTAGCCCTTCAATGGAGTTTAAATGTAAACTAGTTAATCTGACGTGGTCTTAAGGCATCGCATATGCAAAATATGCTACTTTGTCAAGAAAGTACCGGGAAAAGATCAATAATATACAAAATGTTTGTTATTTATCCAAATTTATTTTATCACCTTCAAAGTATGCTCCTTGAGAAACGATACACTTACGCCAATGAATAATCCATTCATCAAAACATTTTTAAACGCTGCTTTCGGAATTGAGTTCAGTTCTCGCCGCGAATTCTCCTTTATGTCTTCTACCGATTGAAAACGGGTACCACGAAGTGGTAATTTGAGTTTAGGAAAAAGAAAGAAGTCAGCTGGAGCCATATCTGGTGAATATGGTGGTTGCTGGGTGGTATTTGTTGAGTGTTTGGTCAAAAATTCGTTCACAATGATGGCCTTGTGCGAAGACGCATTATCGTGGTGCAAAATCCAAGAATTTTCTTTTCACAAATCTGGCCTTTTTCGTCAAATTTGCTCTCTTAAACGCCGCATAATGCTCAAATAATATTCTTTATTTACCGTTCGACCTTCCGGTAAGAATTCAGAGTGCACAACACCGAGATAGTCAAAGAAAACAGTCAACATGAATTTGACTTTTGATCGACTTTGGCGTGGTTTTTTCGGTTTCGGTTCAGTTGGAAGGCGCTACTCCGAAGCTTGTTGACTAGTTTGCATGTTTAACTCGTAAATCCACGTCTCGTCACCAGTAACAATGCGTTTCATGAATGTTGGGTTGGAATTGACTCGTTCTACCATGTCCTCAGCGACTTTCATGCGATTGGGTTTTTGGAGAAAATTCAGATCTTTTGGGACTAGCCGAGCGGCAACATGTTTCATACCCAAATGATTAATTAAAATGGTACGAATCGACTCGTGAGATACAGAAAGTTCGGCGGCTATCACTCTCAGAGTTGAATGAGGATTTTCAGTCACTATTTCCTTCACTTTTGCGATGTTAACTTCAGTTGCAGACGTTGATGGCCTACCAGAGCGAGGTAAATCTTTCATCACATCTCGACCACTTTTGAACGCTTTGAACCTCAGAAGCCTTCTGTAAGATTTTCAGTGACTACGAACACGAAATTCCATTAGCGATGCAAAATTTAAGACAAACTCTTTGTTCGATATTTTTGTCCATTATGACATTCGCAATACACATTATATATGATATTACTAAAACCAGCAACTGTATTTAATATAAATAACAGATGCAACTCAAACTCCGCGCCAAAATGGAAAACAGTTGTGCCAATCTAACAACAACAAAAAAAAACAAAACTTTGAATTTGGAACCATAAACAAATCATCCATTCCCGATACTTTTTTGACTGAATGTATATGGTTTTAGCACGTTTAGTTATTATATAACAATTACCCCAGGAATTTGGCGGCGACAGGTCCCATCTCCAGCACTCTAGCCGCGAGCGCTTCACCTTCCATCAACGGCGGCATGTGGTTGATGCGAGACGGCTTCAGGTATCTACGTGGAAATATAAAATTACAATAGGGCTACAGATGCAGAATTACATTATTTTTTATTTATTTATACCACATACATCATCATTACAGTTTACCCGTTGCGATACCGGAGAGATAACATTAATTATAACTTTTTCTTCATCATATCAGCCGAAAGACGACCAATGCTGGACAAAGGCCTCCCCAAAGATCTCCATAATGCTGGTCTTGCGCTAATCGTATCCAGCAGTTTCCAGCGACCCGCACAAGATCATCGGTCCATATTGTAGGTGGCCTGCCCAGGCTGCGTCTTCCGGTTGTGGTCGCCACTCGAGAACCTTTCTGCCCCAACGGCCGTCGGTTCTACGAGCTATGTACCCCACTTCAGTTTTGCAATTCTTAATTTTTTCTTAACTAAGTAATATTATCTTATCTAGACAACAACAATTTTATAGCCAATTAATTAGTGAACATGAGAACAAATGATACTATCAGCGACCGCATGAGGGCGCGCCGCAGTAAGTTGGTCCGCACTACCAGCAGTGGCGGCCGACGCCTTCGCCCCCGTAATCATCCAGATAAAATGTTGCATTATCTGCCCAACAATTCGTTTACTGTGCTTGAGTGCTTCTGTAACGCCTTCGGATAATTCAGGACCTTTGCCCGTTGGAAGTCATCGCTGTTGGAGCTACACGATGACTTCCAACAAGCAACTGTGCTGGTGATGCCACAACTTCAATGCAACCTCTTCATAAGGAGCTCTCCAAGAGTTGTTAGTTAAGTCTGCAGTGTCCGGTAATACTATTACGCGTAGATCCTTTTATAGAACATCTTATCTGAGAAGATGAATATATTTTATTCATCTTGTCAGATAATATGTAGGTACTATTAAAGGCATAAGAGACAGAAAAACTGTGAGAATGGCTGGTTTGTTTATTTGCCTGGTTATGTTCACTATTTTATAGAGAATGTCACGCTTTCATTTAGGTCTTTATGTATAATATAATCCTTACTGCTAAAACACCAATAACCTCGCAGTATTAAATAGTTAACACCATAACCAACAACTTTTGTTCAACAACTTTGGTTAATTTGTAATGTTTTCACATTAAAATAAGTATTTATTTAGTTCAAGTTCAAGTTCTTTATTGCATTCATGTGTTACAATAGGTGTTAATGTACATAATTTGTGTCAAACATGAACCCTGTTAGGGCGTTGCAAATACATTTCTTATACCAATCTTAAATTATATAAAAGGTAAATATAATAACTTTAAATAAATTTCAAATAAATTTAACATTATTAATTAATATGAATATTATTATACAATGGAAATTATAAAAATAATAATAATAATAATTTGGATACATGTCAAATTATGTTTTACAGTAAAAAAGATATAAACGTAATAATTTAAATAAATGTCAAATAATTTTATATCTTATTTCAAATTTTCATTTTTATTGACTACTATTTTAAATTTGTCCTCGAAAAACTCTTTCAGGCTGTAATATGATTTTTGAATAAGAAATTTGATAAATTTTGCTTTAAATGTATTAAAATTTGTTACGTCTCTCAAAGGTTTTGGAATGTTATTATAGATTTTAATTGCCATGGTGTAGGGTCCAGTGTGGACCATTGCTAATTTTGAAGGAGGTAGTGCTAATTTATTCTTATTCCTTAAATTACGGGATGTTGTGTACTGCTCTTGTTTTGCTGGAAATAAGTGTAAATGCCGTTTTACAAAAAGACTAATTTCCAGGATGTAGAGTGAAGTAAGGGTCAATATGCAAAGTTTAATTTCCCGCTTGAATATTTATAACTCTACGAGCATCGCAAAGATACGCAAGCGCGCGACAGCTTAGCGTCGCGTCGTTAGCGCGTCGTCGTCCTTTCATTTATGAATGAAACATAGACCTACGAATGTCACGACAGTAGAACAAAAACTTATGAAATAATTTTATTTTCATACACTAAGTTATGTACGAACTCGTAGAACAAAACTTTTTGTTTATAATGTTAGCAATCTAGTCCTGCGAGGTTGTTGGTGTTTTACAAATATTATATATAATAATAAATATAATAATAATAATAATATCTCGGGACAATGTCACACAGATCATCCTAGCCCCAAACTAAGCAAAGCTTGTACTATGGGTACCAGGCGACGATACACATACTTATATAGATAGATAAATACTTACATACATAGAAAACATCCATGACTCAGAAACAAATATTCGTGCTCATCACACAAATATTTGCACTTACCGGGATTCGAACCCAGGACCACCAGCTTCGTAGGCAGGAGCACTACCAACTAGGCTACGGTGACCGATATAAAATAATTAACATAATTTATAAATTAAAAATTAAATATATAATTATATAAAATTTCTTTAATTCAGACTCAAGATATATACAACAATATACATGAAACAATATAGGTATATGTTTTGTTGCACAGGAGGAAACGAATTTGTTTTTTTTTATTTAATTAATTAAGTTTAAGAATACAACGAAATTTGCTACTTTTCAACATATGTTGATACGTCTAAATAAGGAATTACCTATGTCATAATAAATTATCACTAGGCAGCTATTGCTAACCATTGTCTATATGTACTAGTGGTACAGACGACAGCACATCCAGCTCCCCCAATCTGTCAAATTTCTTTTATACATTTTCAACTTGATCATAAAAGCATAAGGTTCACTTTCAAATGGGGAAATTTGACAGATTATCGTAGCTTGATGTGCTGGCGTCTGTACATAGTCTATTATTATAATATTTCTACACGTGCTGATCCGGTCCATGAACGCAATACGAGTTCTTTGGATAGCATCAAATGTACCAAACATACACGTCTCACTCTCTCACTCACTCTAGCTTCCGCATACATTTTTTTTTTACTTTTTTTAAAGACAACGCCCGCCATAGGTATCTAATCCCTGTGTCGCGGGGTACTTTACAAACATATAATAGATGGACACAAATTACATCCAGACTCAGAACAACTACTTATGGGCCACACAAATAATTGTCCGGCGCGGGACTCGAACCCGCGACACGAAGCGGCGTGGCGACATTCTTAGCCGCTGCGCTACACGTGCAGTCGAAGATACCGGAGACTGCTAATGCTGTCAGTATTCTGGGAATATTACAAATACAAGCACATTTAACCTAAGAATACCTTTAACCTAAAGTTGTTAATTAAATATAATAATAATAATAATGTCCTCCTAGCCGAATTCGGCCACGGCGGCGGCCAGTCTCAACAGAGATTGGCCATCTGTGCGGGACATATTATAGTGCTCAAGTGTGTGCGCAAACACAGGAGCACTTTCTATTCCATCACTCTCATGATCCGATGGGACGCCTTAGCGACACGACCGGAAAGAGGTCAGGCACAGGACCGCCAGCTTTACGTGCTCTCCGAGGCACGGGGGTATAATACCGCCAACTCCCAGACTTCGGGCTGATGTTGAGAATTTTTTCTTTTTACAGAAAAGTCCCAAAATCACTTTTGGCCCGACCCAGGATTTGAACCCAGGACCTCATTAACCGCGGGTGAACACGCTACCGCTAGACCAACGAGGCAGTCAAAAATTAATATAATAATTAAATATAATACCTATAGCAAAGTAACACAATTATATTTCAAGTTACAAATAAAAAACATTGCAATATCTGTGCAACAATTTCTTTATTCTATTCTAATTGCTACACATAATAGAAGATGTAGTTTTTTTTAATATATTTTTCCCCCGAGCAGTAAAAATATTTGACCCAAACGTATATGTGAAGTTAACGGTTAAAGACATTTATATCTCAAAAAAAGAATATAACATTCACTTACATTGAGAAATACAGATAAACTAAATAATCTATTGCAACGAGATAGAAAACGGCGTAACTTAGTTTAATTATTGTTAGCGATAGATACATAAAACTTAGAAGGTAATTTAGTAACACGTAATTATTTTACACAAATAGGATAAGTAATTAAGTATGTTTTTGTATTCAAATTTTATGGCAGGCGGCTAATGAGCACAGATTCCATATTAAGTATTGAAACGCAGTTGCTATCATCATTTTAATTATATGAAGTTTAGTTAAAGCGATCTTATTCTTATTTTTGTTTTATATCAGAGGGCTACAAACGAGCCAGTGGGTCACCTGATTGTAAGTGATCACCGCCGCCCATAGACACTCGCAACACCAGTGGTGTCGCGGGCTTTAAAAGTCAGCAAACAAGTTTTGCTGACCCTTCCCCCCACCCCAATGAGCTCTGGCGACCTTACTCACACTCGGAAACACAACATTAAAATTATTAATGTTATTATTAAGGAGTGTCTTCTGTAAGGTACTTCCCCAGTTGGGCTGCTCTTTGACCGAATGAACGCTAAACCTCCACTAAAATATAAACTATTAACTTATTATAAACTTAGACACTTTAATTGAGCTCAACAAGACTTACTTATTAGTTTAGTCATTGGACCTTACCTGCAAGTGATTCTAGTAGGTTGTTGTGCAGAAAGAGGTGGTACGATAACTCGCACGCCTCCTCCGCGGGCACCGCGCAACGCACCACCGCGCGCGTCCACCAGAAATGAAACGAGGAAGCTAGAAGATTATAACATCGGATTATTCGTCATGTTAACTGAAAGACGTTCATTGCTGGACTAACTCAAGGCTTCCTCAAGGATCTTGTGGGGTTACGCTTGGCAGAGGGGTTGGCGATCCCAGTATGGTCATGGTCATAATACTCACACAGACGCGGCTGCCTAACAACAAAGTTGTTCTTGTTCAAATGTATTTATTGAACGACAATATATCCTCATATCCTCACTAATGTTATAAAACAACATCCACTTCTACTTCTTGCTGTCATCTATGACGTGACAGCAAGAAGTAGCAGTTGGAGTGATAATAAGTAAGCCAATTCTGTCCATTGTATTCGATCCAAGTCTAGAGATTTCGATCGAATACAATGGACACAGAATTGGCTCATCTTATTAAATGCAACAAAGTGTACATATAAGCAGTGCATTTTAAAATAATAATAACACACTTACTCTAGTAACAAGTGGATTAAGCCAAGTGTCTAATAGAACGACAATCTATCCATATTGGTGTCACTTATGTTGTATAGGGAGACCCACTCTTAGGCGATTCGCATACTGCAGAGTAGCGTGTTCTTATGTTATTTGCAAGTATTTATGTTTGTATAGAAAACACGCGTAGTGCAACACACAGAAAACGCATTCACGCACTTACGTGCGGAGAAACATGCAAAACCGCGCGTGGGTGCCGGGCGGGACGTAAGGTATGGCACACCGAGCCCTGCCGTGCGTGATTTTGGAAGGGCTTGATGTGCATTTGTCACTACAGCTCACATCATTGAATGAAATGAATCAGAGTCACCATTAATCCACAAAATGCATCATCGCGCGTGTGTCCGTAAGAAACCCGCACGATGATGCAGATCTACACTCCCGCAAGTACGCGCGTAGATGCGTCGACACGCAACATGCAGCGTGGTGCGTGGCAGTGTGTTAATCACCTAACTTGTCTACTTTGTCTCATAAAATATTATAGTAGTAGTGGATTAAGAAAAATCAGAAAATATTTGAAATGCACTTACTTTTTCCATTGTAGTTTTTTCCTGCAATCCAGATAGCATGTAACAAGGTCGAAATGTTTACATTCTGAAATAACAACAGTTGTAAAGTTTCATCTGGTCGAAACTAAAACCTTCTTAATGCATTTCATTGTTATTTTAGTACATTACACATAATTATGATGTTATGTCGACGTTAATATGCTTTCGGTTTGCGAGGTGCCGTATGAATCTTGTGTGGATTATTTGATCTTAGTTTTTGATGTTGGCGTGGTTGGCAAAAGCTTGCTTTTCACGCCCGAGGTCTTGGGTTCGATTCCCACCCAGGACATATTTGTGTGCATGAACATTATGTATGAACAGTATGTATTTACAAAAGAAAAAATTGTATATGTAGTATCTCAGTTATCTGATTTCCGTAGTCTAAGCTCTGCTTAGTTTGGGATCAGATGGCCGTGTGTTAATAATGTCCCAGGATATTATTATTATTATTTATTATACACAAATAACATGTATTTGGAAATAACGTAGACACTAATCACATCGCATTTTCCTGAAAACAAGTGTTACTGTCTTACTATGTTTTAAGGGACTTTGTAATGACTACTAGATCTAGATGCGCTCATAGCTAGATGCTCTCGCCGGTCCGTAAGCGATCAGTGAGGTTAATCAACTAGGCTCACGGTTGGTCCTTAGATGGGTGACCACCAAAGTAGTTTAATTTCTGAGCATCCTCGTGCTTCGGAGGGCACATTAAGCTGTCGGTCCCGGTTGTAGTCATTGGACAACAGTCAGTCAATCAAAAAACTAATACACTGCTATTTGATCTCAAATTAGGTGGAAACTGTATTATGGCAACCGGATAACTGATAAACATACTTCATCATCATCATCATCATCATATCAGTCCAAAGACGTCCACTGCTGGGCAAAGGCCTCCCCCAAAGTTCGACACAATTGCCGATCTTACGCTATCCGCATCCAGCAGTTTCCAGCGACCCGCACAAGATCATCGGTCCATCTTGTAGGGGGCCTGCCCACGCTGTATCTTCCGGTTCATGGTCGCCACTCAAAAATCTTTCTGCCCAAGCGGCCGTCAGTTCTACGAACTATGTGCCATGTCCACTGCCCCTTCAGCTTGGCAATTCTTAAAGATACTTATACATTTTTAAATACATACATAATATACATAAATTTCACCCAAGAATGGGAAAAAAAATCGTGCACATCACACAAGGATTTATCCTGGATGTTTAATTCAACACGACCAGTTCATCACCAACATCATAAAAGGAAAAATTGAGGCAAGAAGAAAGAGAGGGAAACCGAGACGTAAATATGGAATTTACCGACCAGGTGAAGGAAATTGTGAAATTGGAGCCTGACAAAGAAGTCAAGGAGAAGGCTACAGAAGCCTGGAAACTGCTACACCGACATGTGCATAACGCTTGAATTAGAGAGGTGTTGAACCCTCGACCTCACCGGCTTAGCAGTCCGAGTCGCTAACCCATAGACCAACAAGCCAGTCTTTTCAAGTTCCTGAACTACCCGTCAATCAAACTAAAGTGGTCCAACTGTTAACGTAATGTTTCACTCAAGCCTGCTTGATATATAATTTTAATAAACACTTTTTGAGCTAATGTTTGACAAGCTTTCTTTCAAAACATCATTCATAACCCTTAATAACTTCCTCATTTAACTATACACATACTTAGCTGTTAGTTTATAATGAGGTAATATTTAATAATAATTATATTACGTTAAGCAAAAAAATTGCGCGGACGGAGGAGTAGGAAATTTGGAACAGTTAAAGTTCATATGGAGAAGGGTGGCAGAAAGCTAATATTTTTATATAATAATGTCCTCCTAGCCGAATTTCGGCCACGACGGCCAGTCTCAACAGAGATTAGCCATCTGCGCGGGACATATTATAGTGCTCTAGTGTGTGCGCAAACACAGGAGCACTTTCTATTCCATCACTCTCATGATCCGATGGGAAGCCTATGCGACACGACCGGAAAGAGGTCAGGTACAGGACCGACGGCTTTACGTGCTCTCCGAGGCACGGGGGTATAATACCGTCAACTTCCAGACTTCGGGCTAATGCTGAGAATTTTTTCTTTTTACAGAAAAGTCCCAAAATCACTTTTTGGCCCGACCCGGGATTTGAACCCAGGACCTCGTTCTCTGTGGGTGAACACGCTAGCGCTAGACCAACGAGGCATTTAGGCATTTTTTATAAAATAGAGATTAGAAGTAAATTATTTTAATAAAAGCAAAAGTCATGCTTTGGTTCATGTTGGAGATGTAAAACTGAGTGTCAAAACTGAGAACAGATTAATGTTATATGTCTTAAATGTCTATAGTCTTTGACAATAGAACCTTAATGGTTGAATTTCGAACAAGTGCAATCTCTAGTAATAATAATAATTTAATTACCAAAATAAAGGAATACCCTTACTCACGAACAATAACAATTTAATTTATAAAAATAATTACGTTAATTATGTTCTATACAATATCCGATAAGACTGCCCATAGGAACTGATAAAAGTATGTTAAAAAGTAGATAGGATAATTTGACTCACTTGGGTTGAGTTGGGTCTACATTGTAGCAATACCCTTCAGGCGCTTGCGCAGTGCTGTATCGGCTGATACTCTTCACGACTACTTCTTGTTGTGGCTGGTACGGCATGCCGTTCACTGAACCTAAAGAAAAAATAAATTCAGTTTATAGTCAATCAAAATTTTGTCCGGTAATGATGGCTGACTGCAATTAGACCGTCTGTTGTGCAAATTACTTTCAACCATTCGACATATAATTTTTTTATTACTTTGTTATTTTTTTCTTGGGTCATTTTCAATCGCCAGCGTACCTGCCGTACTGGAACCAGAGACACCTTATGGTGTTGCGGCCATGAAAAATGGGAAGGCATTTGGTGTAAAATAATAATAAAATAAAATAAAAACTTTTTAACTTCGGTGATGGGTATATTTCTCTTCCGTTTGAATTTGAAACTATGGGCCTCTGGGGTACGCATTTCACGAAACTTCAGGTGACCCAAGGGCTTTAGGTGTATACAACGAGGTAACGTCACCAGTTTTGGGGCACCTTATCCGCAGATGGTGACTTGAATCCTATTTTTTATATGTTATATATTTATGTTTGAAATAGGCTTTGAAAACATTTCGTTATCAAAACCATATTAGATATCGTTCAACTTAAACCTTGAGATTTGAGCGTAATACTAACATTTAATTCGTACCTAACCATTCGGACAATAACTAGTAAAAATATAGCTAAAATCATTGACCTATATGTTAAGCCTATGGCTAAAATTTAGATAATTAAACCTACACATGATCCTTGACAATAACTTAATTTAAGTTAGCTAAATATCGTTACTATTATAAAATAAATCTTATTGTAAATTATTTCCTACAATCCGTGTACCTAAATATCTATATGTAGCTAGAAATAATTATAAATGAATTATACATATATTACTTCGAGCATGTTCTGACTATTTACTAGCGCTTTTTTAAAGTCTACGTGAATAAAAACCTTTTTTATTTTTATTTTATTTATTTACACTTCGAATAGCTCTTCTGTTACATAAACAAATACCTACACACTATGTTTGACTAGAAACGAAAAAAACTTATTCCAACACAGACTCTCTAACTTATCCTGGTTTCCTATATATATTTATACAGGTACTTGTAATTTGAGTATTATCATTATAATATCAGTCAAAAGACGTCTACTGCTGGACAAAGGCCTAGCGCTATTCGCATCCAGCAGTTTCCAGCGACCCGCACAAGATCATCGGTCCATCTTGTAGGAGGCCTGCCCACACTATGTCTTCCGGTTCGTGGTCGCCACACGAGAACTTTTCTGCTCCAACGGCTGTCGGTTCTACGAGCTATGTGCCCTACCCACTGCCACTTCAGTTTTGCAATTCTTCGGGTTATGTCGGTGACTTTGAGTATATTTTTGCGTGAAAATCTAAAAGTTGATTTGTTGAAGAAAATAGGGGTACACACTAACTTTTTATTATTTCTCTGTTTTAATACTGGCCACAAATCAAACCAGTAAAAACCAAATTCAAATTGCCTTAAAATTAAGGAAATAATAAGAATTTAAAGTCTTGTTAGATAAAGAACGCGCTCTACTGACAAATGACGTCATTGAATCTCCATACTAACAGTATTGCGAGAACGAGACAGATCATCCCCACTTTGTCCCCGCTAAGAACTATAAACGCGGATTAAAGCATTTATAATCCTACTTCCTTTTCAATTCCTTCGTATGTATAGACGTGGATGTTTGTTACTTTTTCACGCAATAACTACACAACGGATTTTGGTGAAACTTTGTAATAATATAGCTTATGTATCCGAATAACACGTAGGCTATAATTTATAAAGGTCGAAGCAGGTAAAACTGCGGGGTGCAGCTAGTCTAAAATATTATCATCCCATTTTCTTTCTTCTGCTTTTAGTTTCTTTACTGTAGTAAATTCCATATCAGTCCGATCCTCTATTTATTACGGATTAAATTGTTTACAGATAATATTCCAAATCTACACAAAAAACATCACGGGCAAAAGTTAGTTTTAAATAAATATACCACTAGGTGAGCTCTTAGGGAAGTATTTTTTTTACTAAAACCACACTATAAATGTATTAAATCAAATTATAGTTCCACAACTCTATCATTAAAATAAATAAAATACACATATGTATGTTAAAGATATCAAAAAAGAGATCAAAGAGAATATCTTAGATCAAAGGAATATTAAATAAACACTTCTTTAGTAACAGAACATTCAGTGAAGTCTATAACATCATATAAAAACATTGAATGTTTAAGCTTAATATTATTTACTTTCAAACTTGTTTTATTAATGTACAGACGCCAGCACATCAAGATATCCCAATCTATCAAAATTCCCCAATGGTAAGTGAACCTTATGCTTTTGTGATAAGTTGCAAATCTATAAAAGATGGGGTAGCTGGATGTGCTGGCGTGTGTACAATGTAATAATAATTATACGATGATGGTGAGCACTTTACGTAACCTATGGACGCATGCTATACCGGCGGCCGCGGCATGCGGCATCACATACGCATTGGTGACCTATCGTTCTACCTTCATGAGCTTTGGGAATCTTACATATCTTACCATGCGTGAACAAAGTTTAATTTTTTTTTTAACTTATATTATCTGCTCTGCCGTTATTCGATTTATAGATTACTAGCTGTGCCCCGCGGTTTTGCTCACATTAAACTTTATAAATTATAGCCTATATGTGATACAGGGTGTCAGCTAACCCCAAACCAAATTTTATTAAAATCACTCCAGTCCTTTACACGTGAAGAAGTAACAAACATACACACTCACAAAGTTTCGCCCTTACATTATTAGTGTGAAGTGTGATTCTCGAGAGCTATAAATTTTTTTTACTGTTTTTTATATATAGAATAGCAAAGTTAACGAGTAAGCGGGTCACCTGATGGTAAGTGATCACCGTTGCCCATTCTTTTATATAGAACTTGCTGTGCCCCGCGGTTTTACCCGCGTTAAACTTTATAAATTATAGCCTATGTGTTAATCCAGGGTATTAGCTAACTCCATACCAAATTTTATTAAAACCGCTCCAGCCGTTTAGATGTGAAGAAGTAACAAACATACACACTCACACATACACACATTCTCACAAACTTTTGCCTTTATAATATTAGTGTGATAGCCTATGTGTTAATCCAGGGTGTCAGCTAACTCCAAACCAAATTTTATTAAAATCGCTCCAGCCGTTTAGACGTGAAGAAGTAACAAACATACACACTCACAAACGTTCGCCTTTATAATATTAGTGTGACAGCAAAGTTAACGAGTAAGCGGTTCACCTGATGGTAAGTGATCACCGCCGCCCATCGAAACCCGCAACTCCAGGGGGGCGTAAGGGGGGCCACGTTTTTTAATTTCTTTTATTTGTTCTCCATTTCGAATCTTACCTTGTGATATCTCCATGATATTCTTATGGCTCATGGCAGATTCTGTTCTCTCATCCTTGGTTACGTCTATAGGTAAGGAGTCATCTCCTAATGACTTCATATCGTCTGCAGTCAGGTACCGGTATGGCTGATCATTGAGGATAGTATCTTCACCTGGAAATAACAAAAATACTTTATTTAAAACTTTACGTCATTGCAGTCACTCTCAAGGAAAGTTACAAGAAAAATATGGCCTGCCAGAGGATAAAATATTTTTTTCCCCACCTGGTTAGATAGCAAATTTTTTATTTTATATTAAGAGTAAAAGTTAGCTTGGGTAATTTTTTAAATCTAGCCACGTGTTATTTTTTTTTAAGACAACTTCCGCACTACCGATCCTTGTGTCGCGGGGTACTTTACAAACATATAATAGACGGACACATATTACATCCAGACTCAGAAAAAACTATTTATGGGTCACACAAATAGTTGCCAGGCGCGGGACTCGAACCCCGCGACACGAAGCGGCAAGGCGAATGTCTTAGCCGCTGCGCCATACTTGCAGTCGAAAGTATATGAGCCATAAGAGTGTGAAATGCTAATTGTCTGTGCTTACCAACAAACCACTTTTTAAATAGGGTATTAAAATGTAATATCAAATCTCGTCACGCTAGATGTCAAGCGTATTTGGGTGAATTGCGAAAAAAAAATGTGAGCCGTCACGGGACGCCTGGCAGATGTGAAACATCGACATTATTTTGTAAAAGTAATATGCAGAAGTCGAAGTCGAAGTCGAAGTCGAAGTCGAAGTCGAAGTCGAAGTCGAAGTCGAAGTCGAAGTCGAAGTCGAAGTCGAAGTCGAAGTCGAAGTCGAAGTCGAAGTCGAAGTCGAAGTCGAAGTCGAAGTCGTAGTCGAAGTGGAAGTCGAAGTCGAAGTCGAAGTCGAAGTCGAAGTCGAAGTCGAAGTCGAAGTCGAAGTCGAAGTCGAAGTCGAAGTCGAAGTCGAAGTCGAAGTCGAAGTCGAAGTCGAAGTCGAAGTCGAAGTCGAAGTCGAAGTCGAAGTCGAAGTCGAAGTCGAAGTCGAAGTCGAAGTCGAAGTCGAAGTCGAAGTCGAAGTCGAAGTCGAAGTCGAAGTCGAAGTCGAAGTCGAAGTCGAAGTCGAAGTCGAGGTCGAGGTCGAGGTCGAGGACGAGGTCGAAGTCGAAGTCGAAGTCGAAGTCGAAGTCGAAGTCGAAGTCGAAGTCGAAGTCGAAGTCGATGTCGAAGTCGAAGTATAAGACGCAGTCGAAGTCGAAGTATAAGTCGCAGTCGAAGTCAAAGTCGAAGTCAAGTCGAAGTCCAAGTAGAAGTCGAAGTCGAAGTCGAAAAGAACATATTGTGATAGGAACTAAAAAAAAAATAAAAAAAAAAACAACGGTATTCGTCGCCACGCCAGAAATCTGTTTTACGTGCGGCTATAGATGTTTCACATCAAAACTCTTCTTCCTTAAAAACTTTACCTCCTTCTTCTTCAGAATCGGACATGAAAGTCTCCAACATGGTTTCGGGAGCAACCACTTTGTACTTCTCCTGGGAGGCGGGCGTAAGAGAAGGCTCCGAAACTTCCTTGAGCGTCTCCATCACTGTCACGTAGCCTAGCTTCGATGCGATGTCCAACGGCGTTTGGCCGTTCTACAAAAAAATATTTATTTCTTGAAAAACCAACAGCATAGAGTAGAAGAAAATATGAAGCCAATTATAGGTTTTCACGGATAATGACTAATACAAACTAACAATGCATTCGATGATATTGTTACCTACTTACTCATTAAGGGCAATTGAAGACATATCCTGTCACCCTTAATGAGTAGAGCTAAAAGTAATTGCAAAAAATTTAGGATCAATAGCCTGAGTCGGTAATTGGGGAGGTCAGTCCAGAGCCTTCCTAGGGTAAGTTTCGTAAAAGAAAGAAGTCAACTGTCAACTATATCTTGCTACATAAAAATATAATTTGTGAAGATATATATATATATATATATATATATATAATATTACATAAATATCTATTTCTATATCACTGTAATATTAAAGAATTATTTTCAAGAAGATTCTATATTCTGTTTTATTGGGTCTTATTATTTTTTTACTTTTATCTTGTTTGTACCTAGTAATTTAAGTGTTGTATGTACCTAATTCTTTATTAATGTAAAATATTTGGTTCCTGCAAGACAAACCTGCATGCTTAGTGCAGAACTCATTGCTGAAATAGTCCAAGAGCTGGCACGTATTTTTGGGTAGGTATTTGAAAACTTGTCCTATAGCTCTTCAGACACACCCCAACACGGAACTGCAGACCTGGCTGGCGGGTAGCGGGTCTAAACCAACCCCTAAATTTTTGTTTTTTTTTTAATCCAAAAAATGTGTTTGAGGATAGCTGAAATTTTGATATGTTGTAGTTTAATGTTTATACAATACATAAATAACATTCTGTCAAATTTTCAAGTTGCCTCAAATACATTTTTTCCATTTTTTTTGCAAAATATTTTTGCACACGCCTGGCAGTGCTAAAGACCCGACAGAATCGCATGTCTTTTATTTTTTGTATTGTATAAACGTTAAACTACAACATATCTAAATTTCAGCTTGCCTCAAATACATTATTTTGTTAAAAAAAAAGAAAAATCAAAAATTTTGAGGTTGGTTTAGACCCGATATCCGCCTGCCAGGTCTGCAGTTCCGTGTTGGGGTGTGTCTGAAGAGTTATAGGACAAGTTTTCAGCTTGCCTCAAATACCTACCCAAAAATACGTGCCAGCTCTCCTACTAAAAAACGTGCTTAAAATTTTGTGAAATAATTATTTGATATTTGATATCTTTTGAGTTATTTAGTATCTCGCTTACCGTTGTAGTAGCGTTGGCGTCTGCCTTATGTTCCAGCAGAATGTTGACAATATTGATATGGCCTTGCTGAGCGGCATGATGAAGAGCTGTGTAACTGCAAGCATACAAACAAACATTAAAAATAGTTTTTTTGTGTTTGGGTGAATAACAAGCGCGAAACTCGCGTAATCGTCGAGTCACGCTTCCCATGAGCTATATCTATACTGTGTATTTATGTGTACTTTTTGGGTGAAAAACAAGCGTGAAACTCGCGTAATCGTCGAGTCACACTTCACATGAGCTATATCTATACTGTGTACTTTTTGGGTGAACAACAAGCGTGAAATTTGCATAATCGTCAAGTCACGCTTCCCATGAGCTATATCTATACTGTGTATATATGTGTACTTTTTGGATGAACAACAAGCGTGAGACTCGCGTAATCGTCGAGTCACGCTTCCCATGAGCTATATCTAAACTGTGTATATATATATATGTACATTTTGGGTGAACAACAAGCGTGAACCTTGCATAATCGTCAAGTCACGCTTCCCATGAGCTATATCTATACTGTGTATATATGTGTACTTTTTGGGTGAACAACAAGCATGAAACTCGCGTAATCGTCGAGTCACGCATCCCGTGAGCTATATCTATACTGTGTATATATATGTGTACTTTTTGAGTGAACAACAAGCGTGAAATTTGCATAATCGTCAAGTCATGCTTCCCATGAGCTATATCTATACTGCGTACATATGTGTACATTTTGGGTGAACAACAAGCGTGAAACTTGCATAATCGTCAAGTCACGCTTCCCATGAGCTATATCTATACTGTGTATATATGTGTACTTTTTGGGTGAACAACAAGCGTGAAACTCGCGTAATCGTCGAGTCACGCTTCCCATGAGCTATATCTATACTGTGTATATATGTGTACATTTTGGGTGAACAACAGGCGTGAAACTCGCGTAATCGTCGAGTCACGCTTCCCATGAGCTATATCTATACTGTGTATATATGTGTACTTTTTGGGTGAACAACAAGCGTGAAACTCGCGTAATCGTCGAGTCACGCTTCCCATGAGCTATATTTATACTGTGTATATATGTGTACATTTTGGGTGAACAACAAGCGTAAAACTTACATCATTGTCACCGGACGCTTCCCATGAGCTTTATTATGTATACTGTGTATATATGTGTACGTTTTAGGTGAACAAAAATCATGGAACTCGCGTCATCGACACCGCACGCTTCCCATGACCTAGGTATATATTGTACATATACATACTTCCGTGCGTAATTAGTATACATTGTACATATTATACAAACAGTATATCTCAATGTGAAACGTGTCAACTATAGTATTGTGAATTATTGAGATTAGAAGTGTTAAAACTAGTTTTCACTAATATCGGCAGTCCCCAATGACTGCCCTATTTTCGATACAAGGTCCATACTAGTTTTATTAATCCCTGTATCGCGGGGTACTTTATAGAAATAGTTGACAAACACTATATACATTCTGACCCAGATTAAGTATTTATGGGTCACACAAATAATTGTCCTGCGCGGGAATCTAACCCGGGACACAAAATAGTCAGTTATTAGTCACTTTTTTTTAACACTCAAGTGTCAAAGTTATTATAATAATATAATATCCTGGGACATTCACACACGGCCATCTGATCCCAAACTAAGCAGAGCTTGTACGATGGAAACCAGATAACTGATATATTACATATACTACTTTTCTTTTGTAAATACATACTAATACACACAGATTAATTACACCCAGACACAGGACAAACAGACATGTTCATGCCCACAAATGTTTGTCCCGGGTGGGAATCGAACCCACGACCTCCGGCGTGAAAGGCAGTGTATCTACCAACCACACCAACAGGCCCGTCCCCATAATTCGATATCTCTCCTAATGCTTTCACAAGGGGTTAAACGGACTTAAAAGATCTAGACATTCAGATTTTCCAACTTACCCATGAGTAGTCTGTGCCTTGACAGAAGCACCACTCTCAAGCAGGTATCGGACCATATTGGCCTGTCCATAGTGACTTGCAATGTGTAGCGGTGTATATCCGCCTTTAGTGCACAGATCCACCTATAAAAGTACAACATTTTAGTTAATTAATCTACTAGTTTGCAGATAATTAAAAAAAAAACCGGCCAAGTGCGAGTCGGACTCGCACATGAAGGGTTCCATAGCAGCAAGTATTTCAGTTGATTAAATGAAAGCAAATGCGGTTTATGACGTATTAAAAAAAACTACTTGCTAGATCTCGTTCAAACCAATTTTCGGGGGCTCTCATTTTACCACTTTGGAAGTGTCTCTCGTGCAAACTATTAAGTTTAGAAAGAAATGATATTAGAAACCTCAATATCATTTTTGAAGACCTATCCATAGACAACCCACATGTATGGGTACGATGAAATAAAATTTTTTGAAAATAATTATTCTTTTTCTATTTTTGTGTAAAAATCTTAATGCGGTTCACAGAATACATCTACTTACCAAGTTTCAGTAGTACAGCTCTTATAGTTTCGGAAAAAAGTGGCTGTGACATACGGACGGACAGACAGACAGACATGACGAATCTATAAGGGTTCCGTTTTTTGCCATTTGGCTACGGAACCCTAAAAAGACGTTATTTAGACTTAGCCATGTGGTTTCCGGCCTAGAAAGCCTATATAACAGGGCCTCCATTCCGTAGATGTCGTAAAAGGCTAAGACTAAGACTACGGGATATACTAGGTAGTCGGGCCGCAGCGCCACCTGTGTACTAGCTACCACCTTACTGCGGTCGTCAACTCTCATGCCAAGCAAGATGACTAAGAAAAACCTCTCCAAATAGCAACCTTTGGGGGAGGCCTGTTTCCAGCGGTGGACGATGTCAAGCTGATGATGTATGTATTTAGACTAATTGCAAAGAAATATAATATTGCAACCAAATTTATTTTATCTATACATATAATAAAATCTTAGGAAAGTCAAAACTGTATATTGAATATTTCTTAAAAAGGATAATTGGGGCTTAATCTACAATCGATATTGAAGCCAAAAATATAGTTTTTAGAATTTATGTCTGTTTGTCTGTTGGTCTGTACCTATGTATGTCCGGACTAAACTCAAAAAGTACTGAATTCGAATTCGAAGTCAGTTCAACATATAGGCTACATATTATCACGCTATCACCTCCGGGGAAGGAGCTGTGGTAATTTATAAAATTTAACGCAGGTAAAACCGCGGGGCACAGCTAGTAATCTTGATAAAATCGGGGCGATGCCGCGATGTTATAAGAACGTCGCCTCACGGAATCACATTAATAACCAATCACAGCGATGTATCGTTGCATCAATAATATACACATACTTAAGCAATTACTCTAGTGTCAGAGTTTATCAAGCCGCCGGTTGTCTAATGACTTCAACAGGGGCCGACAGCTTAACGTGACCTACGAAGCACGGAGACGCTTAGAAATTAAATCACTTTAGTGGTCGCCCATGTATGGACTGCCGAGCCTAGACTTTCAGTTCTAGTTACGTTTAATATTTTGTGAATATAGAACTCTTTCATCACACACTGCTAATCAACCGCTTCATCCCTAAATCATCCTGTCAGCCGAACGACGTCCATTGCTGAACAAAGGTCTCCCCAAAGGATTTCTACAATAGAGTTATATTCATAATTTGGATGGGTATGTCAGAATCGCCACGCTTGGCAGACCGGTTGGCGATCGCAGTATGATGGTCATAGTACTCAGAGAGACGCTGCTGCCCGTTCTCTTAGAGTTATTCCCTCGGGACGAATTCTACGCCCCCCACGGGATGAGATCGGCTGGTGATTTTCTATGCCGTCAGCCACGAAGCAGTTATCCCTAAATCTTACTAAGATATTACCTCTGCTCCATTCTTGACCATAAGTTGGGCGACTGGCACTCTGTCTTCTTGGGCAGCTAAATGTAAAGCCGCTAGTCCATTCTTAGATTGCTGGTCGACTTCTGCAGCATGCTCTAGCAGGAGTGAGCACATTTCAGCGTGGCCCTGATAAGAAAATTGAACAAATTCTTATTATTTCTATCTTATTACATAATTTTAGATTTGTTTTTCTGAAGATAAGTACAATAATTTAATAATAATAAGTGAATATTTTCTTTTGTTTTATGGCGCAGAAAGTTTTGGAACTCATGGTGCAACAATAACACCCATATTTAAATTGAAAACTGAGGAAGTTGCACTTGTTATTGTTTTTATCGCGTAAAATATGAGAACATAGAGTAAATTCTCTGTCTCTTTCTAAAAAAAAGACTAGGGCTAAAACTGAATAGAAGAGAGAGTTAACAAGGTGTATAGCGCACTTTGCAACCAACTAGTTTATGGAACTAAAACGACGAAAACATGCCTATCAGAATTATTAAAATTATTCAACACACTTCTGACTTGATTTACCAACAATACACCTGCTTATGATTTAAATTGAAGAAAATTCAAAATTAATTTATTCCATGACTATTTTACATTTATGTTGAATCGTCAATCATGTTTTTAGCTATCGTGCAGTGCATGGCATGGCAGCTACTGAGAAACACTGACCGAAAACTCAGTAGGATTTCTTATTAAATGAAACTACCCGATATATGAGTAGAATGTACCTGCTGTGCTGCTAGATGTAACGGCGTGAACCCAGCCTTCGACTCAGCGTTGGTCAACGCGCCGTACTCCAGCAACGTCGCTGCAGTCTCCATCTGGTTTTTGCGAGCCGCTATGTGCAGCGGAGTGTGGCCATTTTTAGCTACGGCCTGGAATTTCACAAAAAGTATTAGCATGTTATTTATATTGAAACATAGTTTTAAAAACTATCGTCCAAGGCAATAATCCCTATTCTACATATATACACTCACACTTGTATCCCAGAAGGGTAGACAAAGCCAACGGATTTCCATTTTTCATGATCTATGCACACCTCTTTTGCCTCGTTTACTGTCATTATATTCTTCATACACGCTCGCCGGGTTAGAACACTTCTGACCTGGCCTTTTTGAGAACATCTCCGGGTTAGTGAATGTTTTACAAGCTCTTCCACTGCCGGTTGTACCTTTCACACTTGCCAGGTATACTAGTTTTCTTTTTTCATCTCTATTCAATTCTAAAATTATAACTACACTAGCTGTGCCCTGCGGTTATACCCACTTTATACTTTATAAATATGTGTTATAATCCAGGGTTATAGATAACTCCATACCAAATTTTATTTAAATGGCTCCAACCGTTTAGACGTGAAGAAGTAACAAACATACACACTCACAAACTTTCGCCTTTATAATATTAGTGTGATTCCATATTAAAATATGTATGCTAGATTCTGTTACAGTAGTAAAAATTCAAAGGATATCTGAGGTTTATTTTTTAGTTTTCAACTTGGGCAATTATTCTTTTCTTTTCTGCTTACAGCTTTCTGTCTCTAACTCTTCAAGCTTACGATTCAAGTTTATGTTTGCTACAAGATAGAATGAGTTGGTAATATTATATAACCATATAGCCTTCAAAAAGAATGGAATCATTAAAACTCTTACCTTTGCATCAGCTCCCTTTTCTAACAGAGTGGTAGCAACAGCCTGCTGATCATACTGAGCGGCAATATGGAGTGGAGTCATGCCATTTTTTCCAGCTTGGTCTGGTGATGCACCATGTGCAAGAAGAAGGTTGGCAACCTAAATAAGAAAAACAAAACCTATTATTTTCATGGTCATGCTTCTGATATGGTCAGTCCATATGACTCAGTCCACACAAAATATATCTATGCAGTAAATAGACCCGCCCAAAACTCAATCGTCGTAATGATGCATGTTCTTGGTAGTTCTAGATACATAGCACCTTAGAAGTATGTTGTTACTCAATTCATCATTGTAAATAAGTAAGTACAGTTAATTTATTTGATGAATAATTAAATCAAATAATGAAGAGTTCTCTTCATTATTTGATTTTACTCAATGAATTTATATACATGATAATCTTGTAGTAATCTTGTTATATATATTAACCGTATTACTACAAGGTTAAGGAAAATGGGGGAAGATTGGTTACCTTTAAGTTTCCATATTTGGCTGCGAGATGCAGCGCCGTAAATCCCTTCTTAGTAGTCGCTGTCAGTGGAGCGTTGTGTTCTATCAATGCAGCTGCAACCTGTGCAAATTCAAAATCAGTTTTGTGGTAATTGACTACTTCAATGTCATATTCTTTGACGACATTCTAGTTTCCACTAAGTAGATTTCGTCATATACACACCCAATGGCTTCACGGAACTTATATTTCATGCATATTGAATTAATAATTTTTTTAATATGAGGTTCGCAGTAGACTTAGAGCGGGGGATGAAGATTTCCAGAAAATAATACTACCAATTAAGTAATCTGCGCCGGCGTGCCTGCCAAATGGGGTTCAAACCTCAGCTTAGCAACTCCTTCCGTGCAACTACCGCCCTACATTAGTACGCGAAGAAGCTACCTACTCATCCGATTGTAGATTGGAGTGGGTATTTTATCGATATGAAATCAAACTAAGGGTCATGGAGGGCAACGGTGGGCGCGGTAGTATTCTCGGGCGGAGTACAATATATTATACATCGCAGCACTGCATGGTCTATGTTGTAGAGTGGTGTTTTCAACTTAAATACGGTTATTTCGAAAACTTCTTAAAATATACTTACATCATGGTTATGTTGTTTAGCAGCAATATGCAGGGGGTTATAATGGTCAGCAGTGATAGCTCTAACATCAGCACCGTGTTGCAGTAGCAGTACTGCAATGTCAACGTTTCCGAGACGTGATGCGATGTGAAGTGGAGTTTGTCGCTCCCGAGCTTTGGCTTCTACAGCAGCGCCGTTGCGGAGGAGAATGCGGATTATGTCAGTCTGAAAAATGGTTACATTTTAGTTTGCAACATTATTGAGTGGATTCACACTAGCTCACACAATTATATGAGCTAGTTTCACCTTGCATTTGAGTATAGACTCAGACTCATATAGATGCGTTGTAATATTAATTATCCTGAGATTATTCACACCCGGTCATACGATCCCAAACTAAGCAGAGCTTGTACTATGGAAACCATATAACTGATATACTACATAAAGTACTTTTCTTCAGTAAATACATACTTACATATATAGATAATTACACCCAGGCTCGCGTTGGATCTTAACATCCAACACTGAAGGTAATATTCCTATCTAGATTTCATGTTCTTTTCATCAGACACCAAATGATCATCATTTTAAGGAACCTTTTTCCTCATAGTTTCCGATTTCATTACCACAATCATTCATTTTAAAACAAATCTAATGTATTTGCTTATCTTCTCATTTCTATAATCCACCTCGTTTTGCTATATATATAGTCTTCCAAGTGAAAACTAGCGTTAGGTGCTCCCCACCCAGCTTCTGCTGAGATAGTGACATTCAACAGAGCAGGCAAAAATATAGTGTTGGTACATTATATATTTTCCTGCTCTGTAATAATAATTTATTTATTTACTTCGAAACATGGTAAATAATTGATGGTGTTGCTTAAAAATGTTCAGCGTGCTTCGCCGTACCCGTACGACATGGAAATTTATTTTAAGTACATATATCTATTTATTTAACATTATTTATGCAAATTAATGATAAATTTCATAACAATAATTCTTTCATGCTGAATTAACTCCTTATTAAATTTCTGTTTTGGTTTGATCTTTATCATCATCATCATCTTTATGTGCATTATTTTTCCCATTTGTCCTTATTAAATTCAGTTCTATATTACTTTCTACTAGGCAGAGAATAGTACGTACCTGATTGGCTCTAGCAGCTAAATGTAGCGGTGTTTCTCCTCTGACAGTGGGAACATCAGGGTTAGCCTCATGCTGCAGCAGGTAGATCACAATATTCATACAACCCATGAAGGCTGCCACGTGTAGAGGTGTTAGTCCAGATTCGGTTGTTGCTTGTATGCCTAATTGAAAAAATGGATTGTGAATTAAAAGAAATATTAAGGAAGAGACGTAATGAGGAGTTACAACCGTAAATACAACTTGAGTTATAGGTACTCTATTACAGTAAAATTATAGCATTTGGGAAATAGGTAGTCTATCCGTAATATTCAAGCAAAATTAGGAGTAAATCCATGCAGTACTTTTTGAGTTTAGCCCGGACATACATATAGACAAACAGACAAAAATTCTAAAAACTATATGTTTGGCTTCGATATCCGCTGTAGGTAACGCCCCAACTATCATTTAAAAAACAATTTCAATGTACAATTTTGATTATAACTTAAATGTCAACTTACTTGCACCGTATTTGAGGAGAAGCTCAACGACCTTTATGCGATTCTTCTTGCAAGCAATGTGGAGTGGAGTGAATCCGTTTAGAGCGCGAGCATTCGCGTCAGCATTTCTATGCAAAAGATACAAATTCTATTAGTGAACAATACGTAGAGGCGCTCATAGCTAGACGCTCTCACTGGTCCGTAAGACTCCCGTTCAATCCCTAGATGGGTGACCACCAAAGTGGTTTTATGTCTGAGCGTCGCCGTGTTCCGGAGGGCACGGTAAGCTGTCGGTCCCGGTTGTAGTCATTAGACTAAGCTGATTAGGCCACATCAGAGGTCTCTGATAACTCTGATACTATGGTAACCACTTCCCATACGATAAGTAAGTAAGTAATAATAAGTTCAAGAGTGTCATAATTATTTATTTTACCTTATTGTACAGCGCTTTGGAATTATTCCGGAAGGAAAGTCTGGTTCTACTTTATGATTCCATTCTTTCTACTTTAGTTCTAAGTTTATTTATATTTTCCATCAATCTACCTTAAGTCAGTGTATCATCACCCTTACAATTATTCTATGAAAAAAAAACGAATTCTTTAATGAATAATACGTTCAATACCGGGAGAATTGTTTAAATATAATAAAGAAAGTATTATACTACCTTACTCCTAAGAAATTTTTACATTGACCATCAATCTACTTTCAGTAAGTGTACATCACCCTTACAATTTTCTATGTAAAAATATACTAATGAAGAATAAGTTCATTAGCGGGAGAATTATTTATTTACCATATTCTACAGCGCTCTGGCATTATTAGGAAAGGAAGGAAGGAAAATCTAGTAAGTATTGTCTACCTTACTCCTAAGACTTTTCAAAAATTTTCTCACTTGTATTGCCAAGATTACGTGTTTTTTCTATTGCTTACCTGTCCAAAAGTAACTTGGCTACTTTAGCATGTCCGCAATGAGCAGCAACATGCAGCGCTGTGAGGTAATCTACCGTTACGTCATCGACTGGTGCTCGTCTGCCGAGCAGCACCCGCGCCGCATCTGCATGGTCACCTTGAGCGGCCATGTGCAAGGGTGCAAGACCATTCTGCACGGAAAAGATAAAGTTACTAAATAAAATTTAAAACAAATCTAATTCATTTATTATGTTAAAATATTACATTTGTGTGGAATCGTTATATTTTTTACTCTACCGTTCAGTGCATGACTTGGTAGCTACTGAGAAACACTACCAGAAAACTCAGTAGGAATCCTTTTTAAAATATTTATTTCTTAACATATAATTACAGTGTATTTAAATGTGTTAATTTAGAGCGACTCAATGTTATCATTTTAATAAGTTTGAAACAGGTTTTGTAGTAAGCCCAGCTACAAAATTGGCTTTTATAGTTCTTCTAAACTTATAATAATGGGTATAAAATATAGGAATATTGTCCCAGGATATTATTAAATACAATATCCTGGGACATTATTCACAAACGGCCACCTGATCCCAAACTAAACTACACCAGATAACTGATACATCATGTCCTACTTTTCTTTTGTAAATACATACTTATGTAGATACTTACACCCAGACTCAGGACAGACAGACATATTCATGCACAAATATCTGTCCTGGGTGGGAATCGAACCCATGACATGCGTGAAAGGCAAGCATCTAACATAGATCCAACATACGGGTTTCTAAATATGGATCTGTGGTGATAGCAATAATAATTCAAGTTAATAATTAATGACTATTAAAATAAAAAGAAGATTCTTATAATCATGTGAAGTAGAAGACGAATAAAATAGATGAAGTTTTTGTGAAATATATTCAACTAATTGTGCCCGCGACTTTGTTCGCACATTTTGTTATGACTCCGTACCTAAATGTCACAACAGAATATCTCTAATATTTTGTCTCTTGTCGCAAACTAATAAAACATTCACACAAACTGTTCATATTTCCATACAAACTTTCATCCCTTATTTCATAGGTAATGTTATTTTACACCCTTGGGGGTAAAACTTTTACATTCTTTGTATGTCATATTTATTTATATCGAATCAAGAGCTTTAAAAATAAGTTGCAAGGTTCTAGCTCTAAAAATGACGGTACTTTCATACAACTTTCAACCCCTTTCAACCCCTTACAACCCTTTTTTGGCATTATAAAATAGCCTATGTAAAGGACAAAGGCTATTTTATAATGCCAAAAAGGCTCTAAACTATTTGTGAACCAAATTTTATTTAAATCGGTTCAGTAGTTATGGCGAGAAAACGCGACAGACAGACCAAATTACTTTCGCATTTAACAATTAGTAAGGAACTTAAGGAAGTAAGCATTACTATAGATAAATAAGAGTTTTAGATTACTATGGATTCTCGAATGATAAATTTATGAAAGTTAAATCCTTACCTTACTCTTGCTGGTAATAGGAGCTCCTCTATCTAACAAGGCTTCAACGACTCTCTCGTGGCCAGAGCGGGCCGCGCAATGGAGTGGAGTCAGTCCATCTCTAGTCCTCGCTTCCACGTTAGCTCCGTTATCGCAGAGTAACGCCACCATGTTGTCTTTGCCTATGGATATATTGATAGTTTTAATGGCATCAGGATTTAACTTGGTAGATACCTTACTATGGACTAACACTATACTATCAGCACACAATATGAATATATTCATTGCGGCTCAGGTATTACTGTTAAATTAAGCTGTTGAGAGCCAGCGTAACAGGCTCTCAACCAGCAGTTCGCTACCTGCTCATTGTCTTCAATTTCTTATTTTTATAAATATCATCATCATTACTATTACTCAAGTAGAACCAGGAACCAAGAGGAAAACACCCTCACTGTTATGTTCATAGACTCGTGAAGAGCATAAGCGGTGTCATTTTAAGTCTCTCCTTACTTCGAAGAACAAGTTAAGCTGACGGTAACGGTTATGGTTTCGTGGAGCCATTTTACTGGCCTCTCCACTGAACGGTCTTAACAGTTCTGACACAAGGTTGACCACACACCACACGAATTAATAACTCATGCAAAAACTTACCCCATTTAGCGGCAACATGAAGTGGGCAAATATTATGTTTAGCGGCGCAGTTGACATCGGCTCCCTTCGCGAGAAGCAGCCGGGCGACTGCCTCATTGCCATAGTGCGCAGCTATGTGTAGGGGTGTGAAGCCGGATTTTGATGTCACATCGGGATTATGTTCGTTCTATAGAAGGAGAAGGGTTAGCAATTATTTTAAAGTTCTACCTCCGTTATCAACAATATCAATACGAACAATGTTAAATTTAAATTAAAAAATAAATAAATCATTGTATTAATATGTATAAGAACCTAATCTGTGTTATATCATGTCAGCCAAAGTACGTCCACAAAAGTCTCCCCAAAGAATTGGGGGATATGCCATAATCGCCACGCTTGACAGAAGGATACGCGACCGCGGTATGATGCTCAGTATTACTCAGATACACACTGCTACCTTCTGATACCTCTGGACGACTTATAGGTCCCCCACCGGATGAAATGCGGATTATATTTCACCTCACCTGTTAAGACTAATTAATAGAACTTTGCAGGGGAATATGATATTTCACCGCCCTCAGTACATTAAATCGCCTAATTTCCATAAAGTATCACAAGAAACAAGTTATAATACTAACCTCTAATAACAAATTGGCAGCTTTCACATCATCTTTCTTTGCAGCGATGTGAAGTGCAGGCAAGCGGACCCTGCCACGGGTGTCAGCTTCCAGGAGGACTGCGACGACCTTCTCATGACCTTGTTGCATAGCCACTGCGAGAGGTGTGAAACCATCCTATCGAAGAAGGGATTTTGTTAGTTTTTAAGAAACATTTTGTTATAACCATTACAGAAAGAATCATCATATCCTGGTTATATTGGTAAATCCCGTCATATTCGGTATCTAACCAATATAGAAAGATGTGGATCAGCGAGAATGTCCTCAACAATCTATGTGCTTATTTGGTTGTGAAACAAAATAAAATAAATAATTTGGCAGAACTGTCACACTGCCATCTTGATCCCAAACTGGACAGAGCCTGAACTATTGCATCCAAACAACAGATAAACATACCTACTTATATTTATACATACACAACATGTAGTATAAATCCAGACCCTGACACAGACTAAATCATCGCACCTGGCTTAGGAGTCAGGGCCTCTAACAACAAGACCAACAGGATAGTAAAATTAACTAAACCCAACTGAAATTAATTTCGAACACGTGACAAAGTCCTGACCATAGGTGCTCAGGTGTATCTGAGGGGAACAGATTATCTTAGGCTTCCTTCTTTTGGATTCGACTTTTCCGACTTTCGGACCAGTAGATGAATTGCCAATTTACAATGCCGAAATATAAAAGACAAAAGACCTATTCGCTGGTCCCTTTACTCTCATTTATATAATTGTTTTAACACATAAATTGGTCTAGCGGTAGCGTGCTCAACCGCAGATAATGTCCTGGGTTCAAATCCCGGGTCGGGCCAAAAAGTGGTTTTGGGATCTTTCCGTAAAAAGAAATTTCTCCCCCTGTGACTTGGAGAGCACGTAAAGCCGTCGGTCCTGTACCTGACCTCTTTCCGATCGTGTCGCTAGTCGTCCCATCGGATCATGAGAGTGATCATGAGAATAGAAAGTGCCCCTGTGTTTGCGCACACACTTGTGCACTATAATATGTCCAGCGCAATTGACTAGTCTCTATTGAGACTGGCCGCCGTGGCCAAAATTCGGTCGTGAGGACATTAATTGTTCTAAATCAGGGTGTGCTTTGCGTTCTTTCAAAAAAAGTCATTAGTTTGATGTACATGTGATTCCTTACCTCAGTGGCGAGGCTCTGGTTAGCCCCATTAGCTAGCAAGAACTTAACCACGCCATCGTGGTTTTCTTGGGCGGCCATATATAATGGCGTGAATCCATTTTGGGATTGGATGTTGACCTGAAACAAATATCAATTCTCAATAAACTGTACACCTCTGCGGCCGCAAGGTGTTGGGTTAGTCCTTATAGTGCTGATAAGTGCAGTGCTCCATTTTTCAGTATCAGGACAACTCTTCAACAAAAGAGAATGCTTTTCAGTTCTCATTGGCTGTGGGACTACACTTTACGCTTCAGAGAAAACGGCCATGGTTGTAACCAGAGGTTCTTCGAACAACCTGGCCAATAGCCTTAAGTTATAATCATAACAGGGGCTCAGAAACTTAATAACTTTTGCCAAACACCGGTCTGGTTCTCTTTTCAACCCAGATTACTGCGAGCACCAGGATGTAATCTCTTACCTATCAGTTATCGCTTATAAAGTGCTGTAGCAGCAAGTGGGTTAATAAATGTAGGTACCTTATTAAACAGGAATCGTTTAACCATCTCAGTTACTAGTTTGCTGTGTGTGTTCAGGTTAGGCAGCTGTCGCTCCAGATTTTAACTGCTTATCAGATTACACAGGAAATTTAAAGAGGCATGAACCCAAAGTAAGGGACTTTTTGATGCAATCTCCAGCAGGGTCAACTGTATAATGCAAAATAATTTAGGTTACTGGTATTACCTGAGCGCCATTCTGCACCAGTAGTTTAACAACGGTCTCCTGTCCAGCAAGGGAGGCAATGTGTAATGCAGTGTTTCCCTTCTTGGTGGCAGCGTCGATCGCTGCTCCACGCTCCAGCAATTCTCGAACGACTTCCACATGGCCATCCTTGGAGGCTAGGTGGATAGCATTTAGACCGTTCTGAGGACAAAAATGAAAGAGTTAGTCAGATCTGCTTACTTGACCTTGTGACCTCGAGGATGTTACTGTGTGATTACTTATCAGACTGGATTAAATAATGGATATATTTATATAATTATTGCTGTAATTAGAACCGGCCATCTACGCAACATGATCAAAAAATTAAAATTGTTTGTTGTGATCTAACTTAACACATTACAGATGTCCTTATTACCCAGAATCAGTTAAAGGTTTGGTTTTATTTACGGTAACAACTGTAACTACAGTTTAATGTAATATGTTTCACAATGTACTGAAATCTATAGACATGATGTACGAAGAATACATTTTTAACGTAGCAATAATCATGCTACATTAATTAGCCTTAGTAAGAAATCCGCATTGAAATCAGTCAATTAGTTTACGAGCAAATATGACAAACACCTATACTAAAATATAAATTTCTAACTCATAAGGCTATATTTGATCCAGTTTCTTCCCTATCATTGGCATATGCTTTAAATTCTTGATACGATCCCATTTACATTTCCACCTTTTGACCTATATAAGTTATTCTTGGTGCGCTCTCTCTTCCATATTTGTCGTTTCCATGTATTCAAAATAAGTCAACCAAATATGAGTAAATTTGTTTACACCTTTATCTAAATTAGATTTGCTGCCTAACGTTACATGAATATTAGAAACACCAAGCGAGCGAAAATCTCATAATTACATATTGCTCCAATTGGATTCCGTGTTGCTCGAAGTTACTTGGAATATTAAGGCAGAAATTTGTCAGGAGGGAGAAATTTGATTTGAACACTGCCAAGCGTAATGTTTATCGAAGTAATAACGTACCAAATATATCGAAGGAAAAATACTTAATTCTGAATAAAGTAAAAGGTATGATGACCTACATTTATTAAGACTTGTCTAAAGTGAATTGATCTGAGACATTTAAAGATAGATAATTCCCTATAACCTCACTAATATTAACTTGACTATAATTATTACATATGCTACTATGTATAAGAAATATGAGAAAGAAACTAATAATTATGAGATTTAGCATGAGAAGTTGACGAAGAATTGTAAAATTCAACTTCTTGCAAGAAAAGACAAGTGACATAGATATGAAGATAGTAAACGAAAAGAGAACAATAATAGGAAATAAGATATGAACAACGAATACGAGACGTCTATAAAAATCACAATCTTGAATGTGGCAAAAGATAAAGTAGAAGTCGAGATGTATATTAATAAACAAGGGAAACTAAAGTAAAAGATATAGTGTACTCAAATATATGACTTGGATAAATCTTTCTTTTATGTGTTCGTTATTTTCAGGGGAAGGTGTATATGAAAATGCAAAAGTAACCAATATTTTAAAATATCCAAAAAGTGAGTGTGAATGAGACAGGCGACTGTGAGGCATTGTTTTTTTTGGTAAAAAAATATGGCGGTGCTAAGTACAACGCTAGATTTTAATAAATTCACGTTCGCATATTTTTACTTCTTTTATATCCTGTACATTGATTTATTCACAAATACTACCAAATAAACATCAACGAAGTAATACATTTATTCATTTATGATTTCACCAAATAACAGTTGTTATTTGTTCAAGTTATTCGGCAATTCCTCATGAGGCAATGTTCATAAATTTCTAATATAGTAACTACCTAGCACGTAGGCAATCACAATTTCCTTGTTGACTTAGCACTACGTAGAAAATTAAATGTTAATATTTAGTTACGGAATAAGTATTATTATAATTCTATGGGAACAAATATTCTAGTAGGTTTTAGGTAGATAATATTCACGTTCTTAATTTTAAACGTTAGGTTAAGTTTCTAAACGTTAGGTTACGGCAGCGTTTCGCGGCAGTTGGCGTGAGAGGCGTCTCGCTTCCTGGCATGGTAAAAGCAATGGTCGAGAGCGAGCCCGCTTGGGTTTCCGTTGCTGCCTTTTGCGAGGAGGTGATGGCCGCGAAGGAGGCAGTGGAACGGGATCGGGAGCTCAATAGCACTCACCCGGCCCGTGCAAGGAGGCCTAGACGTCGAAGGGCGCTCGTGGCGGCTCTCCCCCACCATAGGTAATGGCTTGCAGGCGACAGACCTAGGGCAGTCTGTCGCTTGATCAGAACAGGCCTTAGAAGGCAGCGCTCGTGTTCCGCGCGCGCAATTTGAGAGGACTGGGGGCAAGGTTTCCCCCTGTATGACGGGGTCTGCCTAGGCACAGGCGGCCCAAGACCTGTCTGGGCTGCGGTGAATGCTTACGCGAATCCCGTGGCCCAGACTACGGGTACTCGAGGAACACCGTGGGGTTTTAGTCGGTAAACCGAAGACATTAATACCGGGAGCTCGACATACCCCGTCGCTTGCTCAGCGGCAAGAATCCGTAATGGATTTCGCCTCATAAAAAAAAAAACAAAAAAAAGGGCACAGCGTTCATTCGCACAAAGAGCAGCCCGACTGGGGAAGTACCTCCACCTTACAGAAGACATTCCTTAATAATAAAATTAATAATTTGATGTTGTGTTTCTGAGTGTGAGTAAGGTCGCCAGAGCTCACTAGGGTGGGGGGAAGGGTTAGCAACACTTGTTTGGTGACCCTAAAAGGCCGGCAACGCACTCGCGACTCCTCTGGTGTCGCGAGTGTCCGTGGGCGGCGGTGATCACTTACCATCAGGTGAACCACTTGCTCGTTTTTCGCCCTCTGATATACATATATTATATATAAAAAGGTTGCATCAATCATGAAGCATGGAAAATAAGTTAAAAAGTTAAAGGTATAAAAAACATATTGTCTTTGATTTAGCTGAGGCTTTATCACATTAGTACAGGAGCTATCCAAGATTTGACGAACAGGTAACTTAACAGTGTACAGAAAACAACAGAACAGAACAAATAACTTGCTTGTAAAGATAGGTAGGTCTGGAAGAGATCGCTGACTGCGATAAGACCGCCTATTGTACAGATGCCAGCACATCAAGTTACCCCAATCTGTCAAATTTCCCCAATTGAAAGTGAACCTTATACGTATGTGATAAAGTTGAAAATCTATAAAACAAAAATTAGATGCAGGCCACATAAAAAGGCAGTATACAACAAAAATTTGTTAGGCATGGCTCCCAAAATTTTTAATAAACTACCAAAAAATATTTTACGAGAAGATAATGTCGCCAGATTCAAAAATAAACTTCTCGAACTTTTAATAAGCAAGGCGTACTATTCTCTAAAAGAGTATTTGACCGATAAGCTAGATATTTAGGCGAATACTTCGTAGGTCCGATTTGTGATACAATTCGTTTTGATTTATTTATGTGTTATTTTTAAGTGTAGATTTGTATTGATATGAAATGAAATTTATATTATTTTTTATTTTTTTTTAATTATATATTTGTGAATTTGTGTTATAATATTCTGCATGCCCTATCAGGCAGAACATATTGACCACACCTACATTTACCTGACATCTTGAAATGTACTTTATATAATAATTACTATGTTCAGCAATAAATGATTGATTGATTGATTGATTGATTGATTGATTGATATAAAAGAAATTTGACAGATTGGGGTAGCTGAACGTGCTGGCGTCTGTACAATTTGCTTTCAATGTTTCCTATATTTTTATCTGTAGATTGGTGTACAATAAAGAATATTTATCTTATCTTATTAATTAATAAAATATTTGTTACCAGAAACAGTGATAAGTGCTCCAACAGTGAACAGTTTTAAAAACAGACTCGATAAACATTCGGTACCACTGACGGTCACCGTAGCCTAGTTGGTAGTGATCCTGCTTACGAAGCTGGTGGTCCTGGGTTCGAATCCCGGTAAGTGCAAATATTTGTGTGATGAGCACGAATATTTGTTTCTGAGTCATGGATGTTTTCTACGTATATAAGTATTTATCTATCTATATAAATATGTATATCGTCGCCTGGTACCCATAGTACAAGATTTGCTTAGTTTGGGGCTAGGATAATCTGTGTGACATTGTCCCCAGATATTACTACTGACTTTGACAATACACAAGTTTAGTGATATAAACGCATCGGCTCATAGAGTTGCTAGTGTATAAACAAATAATAATTATATGGAATTTATTTGGTGATATATATATTTTATTAGTTCTTTGAACCTTATTGAATGAATACATATAAGAAGTAAATCATAAGAGGGGCTAAAGTGCCACAATAAATAACAACATCTTTGACCACGAACACAATAACCTACCACAAGTTAGAATATAGATCATGGATGAAATATGCTGTCAAAATATTGGATAACTGCCAAATTTCTCAATAATCTTTCCTTGGAGACTAAAACCTTGGCTTGATCCTCAAGTTTCTTATGTAAATATAACATACTGACAAAATTAATATAAGTAGCCAAGGAAACTTAATAAAACTGATAATACTTGACCAGCTATTGTGGAGATCCTTGGGGGAAGTCTTTGTCCAGCAGTGGACGTCTGTCGGATGATATGATGTTGATGATAATACTTAATAGTAAATTAATGAATCGAAAAAGCATGGCATTCGTTATATTATAACGAATATGCTTACATTCTTCTTTCTACATTATTCACACACGGCCACACGGTCCCAAAATACGCAGAGCTTGAACTATGGAAATTAAACAACTGATAAATTACATACATATACTACTTTTATATATTATTTTTTTACATACGTATACATACTATAATAATTTATCCAGACTCAGATCAAACAGACATGCTCGAGCACACAAATACCTGCCCTGGGTGGGAATCGATCCCAGGAGCTGCGGCGTGAAAGGCAAGCATTTACCAATCACGCCAACTGGCCCGTCAAATATGTTGGGTTTAGATAGAAAGATAAAGTACACTCTATTGCACCAGAAAACACAATACACAATATCTTAATAAAGAAAATACAGGTACAATCGGCGGTCTTATCGCTTTGTAGCGATCTCTTGCAGACAACCGTTGGTTGGACAAGAAGAATTAAGATGGAAAAGGCGGTACTTGATAGTGTACTATCATGTGTATTAAATGTTTAACGTTATTACATACATACATTACATATGTACAAGGTTCATAGATATATACTTATATTTGTATAAATACTAATAATACTATACTATAATAATATACTATACATACATAATATTATACATATTTTTAATTAAGGAGTTATGCAGGAAGAGGTTACTAAAAGAAGTTAAGAGATAAGAAGAGAAGTGATAAAGATATTTAGAGCGATAAAAAGTGTTTTTTTAAGAAAGGTTTGTTTCGACAATATACAGAATATTGTCGAAACATAAACCCAACATATGTGTTCGCTAGGTACACACAGACGGCCTGCAACGTTCTCCATGTACAGACGCCAGCACGTCAAGCTACCCCGATCTGTCAAATTTGCCCAATTGAAATTGAACCTTATACTTATGTGATAAAGTTAAAAATCTATAAAAGAAATTTGACAGATTGGGACAGCTGGATGTGCTGGCTTCTGTACTATACAATAACGCGTTTAGTGTGCTATTGAGACTTCCATTTTTCTAAAGCGCGTCCGGCATGTTTGCGAAGTCGGAAGTTAGCGGCTTTCAAGCTGTCATTCGTACCAGGAATGTGTCATTGATGCGTCGGGTACGGGAAAGTATTAAGGGTATTTTACGTGTTATTGATGAGATACCTGAATATCCGCTGCTGGAACACAGGAATCGTATGCACTGCTGGGTGTCAGTTGCACAAAGTGGCGGACGTCGATTTATGAATTAAGATTTTGAAAATTTTACTAGGATAATATATGAGTCTGTTCTAACAAATTCAATATCCACGTATTTCATAAATTAAACTTATAAATAAAATAACAGAAGTTTCAATTGGTATAAATGGTCTAGCGAAAGCTTAAATATCGGTCTAGACATTTTTTATTTTATATATTTGTAGTAAATTGTTACATCATTTTCAATTTTACAAATTTTTGGTGTCAGATGTAACAGGATTATCCTAGACGTTCGTAGCTTAATTAACTAGACATTTAGCGTTTTAACCCAGAGAATCATGTAAATCTTTAAAATAGTATCGATGCTAATTTCATAAGTCTCAGAATAAGATTTGAAATATGCCTATAGTATCAAACATTTTTTAAATTAACGAGTAGCGAATTTTACGCTTTATTTTTACCTAAAAAGTACACATATATTCAGAGTAGGTCTACATATAGCTGCTGAGCTCATGGAATGAGTTGACATTAAAACTACTAGTGCAAGTTAGTTATCACTTCAAAAACTCTAATAATATATAACAAATATCCAACTACATTTTCTTTAATCCTGGTTCATCTAGCGGTTGCCTTCAAGACATCGCACCCATGAATAAGGCCGCCGTGTGTACAATCTTATAATATGTATTAATATTTTATTAAGAAAGGCCAGGTCAGAAGTACCCTAAACCAGCGAGCATGAAGAATATAATGACAGTAAACGAGGCAAAGATGGTGACAAATGGAAATCCATTGTCCCTGCCTACCCCTCTGGGAAACAGGTGTTAATCTATGTATGTATGTATTTTAGTTGTAAAATAAAGAGTAATTTACTTAATTAAAAACGCTACCTCTAGAAAACGATCTATTAAAGGTAAAAAAGACATCAAAAGGTTCTGTAGCTGTTTTAATTTCCGTTTCTTTTGACCTGTAATTAAATTCGGTACTATCATGTTTCGGTCGTTTATTTGATTGAAAACGATTCAGCTAAGAAATATATTTGTTTAGACAAAATGGATAAGAAAATATTGACGAGTGAGTGGAAGTCAACATACTAACCGTAGCATATCAGTAGATGTATGAAAATCTGTGCATAAAAATAGATTAATTGTGTAATGGCAGCGATATACATAATATTAATACTAGATGTACCTAAGCATAATATTATATTACATACGGCACTTTTATCTACTGATTCCGCTCATCCTAGTCCCGGAGGATCAGTTGACCTAATGTATATTTTGAATTGGTCAAGTGACCCCGTTTCATAAAATTTCAATTTTTACTGAGGAAAGTATTAGACATTAATATCGCTAATATTTTATTACGAAGCCGCAGACGCATTGCATTAAACTCAAGTACACTTGAAGGTCAAGTAGGTAGACCCATTGCTAGAATACGAATACTCGGATTCAGACGATCGTAGTCCAGAACCTTCAGGAGAAACAGCCATACTACTCGTCTTCACAGAAAATGTAAGTTTTTTATATACGACTCTATAAAAAACTTCCCATTTAATCATTGCTTTACTTACTAGCCAAATTGTATATGAGGGCAAATTACATTTATGAATATTTAAGTAACAAAGTGGATTGAGTTGTTCTAAGTCATCACACTTAAAAAATATGTAATTAATCTTAAGGTTTTTACAAGTGTTCGTTACATCCATGCATTGATTCTCGATTAATTTAACACGCTATTCATGGTTTTTTTAATTTTCCTCGTATTCGTCTATTTTGTTCGAGTAAAAGTTGAGGGTACTCTGCAGCTCATCGCGTATGATATCTCTTACAGTTTGACACAATTGTCGAAGTTCTTGGTGTATTACGAGTAATGTTACGTCTTTTTGGAACTGGAGAAAAATCATCACCATCATCATCATATGAGCCGTAAGACGCCCACTGCTGGACAAAGGCCTTCCCCAAAGATCTCCACAATTGCCGGTCTTGCGCTATCCGCATCCAGCTACTCCCAGCGACTCTCACACGATCATCGGCCCGTATTGTAGGGGGCCTGCCCACGCTGCGTCTTCCTGTTCGTGGTCGCCACTCGAGAACCTTTCTGCCCCAGCGTCCGTTGGCTCTATGAGCTATGTGCCCTGCCCACTGCCACTTCAGCTTGGCAATTCTTCAGGCTATGTCGATTACTTTGGTACGCCTGCGGATCTCAGCATTTCTGATTTGATCTCGCCGGGAGACTCCAAGCCTAGCCCTTTCCATTGCTCTTTGGGTGACCACCGTCTGTATTTCAATACTCATAGTATGGTAAATAAAATCAATTCAATTTTCCCCTTCAAAAACGGAACCGATTTAATTTTATAGCACCCACTGTTTATGTCAGGAGTTAAAAATCTAAGACAATGATGACTCATTCATAGATTTCTTCCATATAAACTTTAGATTAAAGCCATAAGTTCTCTTGTAATTTGATTAGTTATTTACTCTGTTAAACCAATAGCACTAATTAACACCGTAATCAACAACACAGTTAGTTATTAATTCGAAGAAACCTTATTTGTTATACTCGCGTAATTCAATATCACGAAGTAATTAAGTTGTATCAACAATGCGAAGAGAAATCCAATATTTTTATTCCAGAATTGTATTAAAATTTTACTTCTCATACAAATATTCACACTTTCAATCATTACACAAACGGATATTTTACTACTTATTCAATTTCTTGGGTAGATGGTAGATATTATTTGTGTAACACATTGTTTACGCTTATTTGACTACCCGGTTCGTCCAGTTGCGGATTTAACCGCAGATATTGAAGTCGTGGGTTCTTATCACGGGTTGGGCCAAACACGTTATTTTTGCATATATCTGCTAAAAATCCTGATTATCGTCTACTTCCAATACTACCATATTATCTACTGCAATCTTTGATACTTGAAAGTCAATAAACAGTAGTTTATTAACTTAGTGGATAAGCTATACTTGAGAAAACAAATCAATGACGCAGAAAGTGCTGAAGCTTTGACAATATGGAAATAAAATACTTGAAAGAATATCGTTAAATCCTACTGACGCACCTCAGATCGCAGAACAAGAGGTAGCCTTGATACTGGAGTAACACAGGTCAAGGGCTTCTAAATCAGGTCAGGATCTCTTGGAAAATTGCTCGCTTGATGTTTGCAAAGTCTCTTGAAAATGTGAAAGGAATTTCGTAGAATGACGAAAGTAATTTTGTAAAGTATACAAAATTAAGTTTGTGGGTGAGGTGTACGGTCCTAGAGGGAAGTAAAAGTCCGCCAAGAAATATTTTATGAATTCTCTCTGAAATTACAAATTATTTTTCGTAATTATTTTTCTAAGTGAATACTGAAGGTTCAGGTTGAAGTTTAGTGCGTTTCATATGTGGCACTATGAATCATAGATGGTTGAGTAAAACATAATTGTGAAACGACCCGAACCAATAAATTCTCACCAATTTTTTTTCCAACTACTTGCAGAGGTCAAGGAGTAACTTTTCATTTACTTCATTAATTATTTAATGAGTTGTTTCAGGAACGTTAAAATGTTTATACTATATGACATGGTCATTGATTTTAAGTCGTGTCTGAAAATATTTCTTTTTCTGTTATCTTTAGTGTTTAGACTGGATCTCTTTTCATCTACCATTTCTACCTGTATTGTGACTAGTGCCGCTCGGCAAACTGTGTCCGCGGCCTCAGTGTTATATAATACTTACTGGTCGGATCATTACCCTGTGTCTATAAAATGTAATTTAAATTTACTAAAGCCTAAGATTTGCATACCTACTGTGTGTATAAATAGAATAGTCTGGGGTGAACGCGACTCGACCCAGATATCAAAATATAAAAATGTATGTCACTCTAGACTTCGTAACATTGATATTCCTTCACAATTAAGAAGCTGCTCAGATAATATGTGTTGTAACAAAAGTCATAAAATCCTGTTAGATAGCATGTATGACGAGATTATTTGTATACTATCGGAGGCCGCTATATGTAGCTACAATGTTACTGAAAAGCGTAGAGGTAAATACATTACCGGATGGAATAGGCACGTCCGTGGTGCTCATGAGAGGGCTCGGCTATGTTTTCAGGCTTGGACATATAATTTTGCAAGTATTAGCGTAGTAATATGAGGTATTAGTTTATTATATATGTTGAATAGTAATGGTCATAAAATGCTACTCTGTGGTATGCTTTATTATGTTTTATTAATACACTTATGTTGTCGAAAGTTGTTTTTTCACAGTAGGCTAATGAAATCATAATGGTCCAAGCATGCTACCTGTGCTACATCTGATTTAATTAAATATGAATCCATGTTAATATTATGAACCTGGCAGTGTGTATGTCATTTTATTTTGTCATATCTCTATAGTGCATCTGTAAGACCAATCTTCTGAAATCTGCGTGACATTTGGAACGAAACAAATCAAGTCAAACACACAAATTTATTTTTATTTAGGGCTAAAACGAATTTATGTGGACTATCCTAATTCCATAGATTTTTTGTAAAATATATAAAATAAAACAAAAATAAAAAAAAGGTTATTATTCACGTAGACTTCAAAAAGCGCTTGTTAATAGTCAGAACATGTTTGTAGTTAATGTAGTTGTATACATTATTATTTCTAGTAACATAGATATTTAGGTACACATTGTATGAAACATTTATAAAATTTATTTTATTATAGCAATGATATTTAACTAGCTCGTATCAAGTTATTGTCAAGAGATTATGTTTAATTATCTAGTTTAAGTCTAATATTTTTACTACATATAGTCAATGGTTCTGTCTATATTAAGGTATAGTTATCAAAAGTAGTTCAAATCGATTACAGAACTTTGTTATTGTTTAAATTTTAATGAATAATTATTGATATTTTAATATAAATAAATTTTTAATTTAAAATATAATAAATTTCCGAATTAGGTACAAAAATAAAAAATGTGTTTTGATCACATTCAGGCTTGCCCTTAATCTTAAAGCGCGCCAACAGATACTTAACATAAAAAAAATATGCGAGCAGTCTTTGGACTAACAATAGAAGTGAAACTTTTTTTCATTTCCCAGTAGAGTGGAAGATGCTACTTCCCACCTTTAGGCATTAAAGACTCATAGTAATTGCTTCCCCCCACCCCTCGTGGGAATAAATTTTAAAAATATAACTATATTTATCACAGTTCCTTAGTATAATTTAATTGTTGCACTCCTGCTACTGTTTACTTTACTTTCAGTTCCTATCCATCCAAAGGTTGTCTGGAAGAGATCGCTTAAGGCGATAAGACCGCCCATTGTACCTTATGTTCTTTATATTATATCCGATGTATTTTCTTGCCGCCTGAGTGTGTACAATAAAGCGTATTCTATCTATATTTGGCTAGGCAGACGGCTGTAAAAATCTAACATAAAGAAAAAGAAAATTCTGCAGTCATGTGAGTGTATAAACGGCCAGTATGAATTAAAATAAAAAGACCCTCCTCTAACGAATATTCGATCAGATCACATGCCCTGACGCGAGTTTTAAATTTTTAACCCAAGATAAAAAAGAATGCTAAAGAAGTTTTTACTTCAAAAAAGAACAAAGTGCAGTGCAGTTCATAAAGTACTGCTAGATACAGTTCCAATCATACTGTTGTGTTTGGCAAACGTTGGGAATCACATACTAAAACAATTTCACATTAGACTATTTCTTTCTTACCCTAAAGCCTGATATCTGAATTCGTGACCAACTCGCGTGTCTACTCGCGAGGCAATAACATAGCCACAAGGCAAAAATAAACGTGCAACGTGAAATTGAGTCTTTTTGTTATGACACGTGTATTGATTTGCGAAATCGTAGGGCATTATGTTTTTGTCATAATTGGGTTGCTTTAATATTGGATAAATATTGATAAAAAAAAACTCATAGATCTTCCATAGTCGGAATATAAGTAGTAATGGTGACAGAACGACATTATCAAACTTATCATCATTATCAACATATCAACCGGAAAAAGTCACCACTACCCAGATGTATATATCTAGAGTGTGATAGAGTGGGATATCTCGGTCCATAGGATATACTGTTGACAAAAATCTTTGTTCATAGATAGAACGTCGTGCCTGAAACTTTGTTCATAGAAACCACTGTTTCCAGACACCTCGGTTCATGGAAAGGGCCTCTGGAGAAGAAACTATTAATATGTATTATATAACTAAATTTGTTAGATATCTATACATCTATACAAATAAATAAAATTGGAGTGTCTGTTTGTAATATTGAAATTACCGTGTTTTACTACATAAATATGAATATATTTGCGGTATATACACCAAAATATTTTTTTAACATTTTTTTTCTGTCTGTCTGTCTGTTTGTTCCGGCTAATCTCTGTAATGGCTAGACCGATTTTGACGGGACTTTTATTGGCATGTAGCTGATGTAATAAGGAGTAACTTAGGCTACTTTTATTTTAGGAATAGTATTTTTTTTACTAAAAAATTCAATAATCTAATAAACGCGCGGACGAAGTCGCGGGCACAGCTAGTCCATAATAAGATCACGTTTATTTCATACAAAATTTAATCAATAAAACCAGCCAAGTGCAACTCGGAGTCTCGCACGAAGGGTTCCATACCATTATCTATAAAAACGAGCAAAAAAAAACACGTTTGTTGTATGGCCCCCTTAAATATTTATTTTATTTTGTTTTTTAGTTTTTGTTGTTATAGCGGCAACAGAAATACAACATCTGTGAACATTTCAACTGTCTAACTATCACGGTTCATGAGAGACAGGCTGGTGACAGACGGACAGACAGCGAAGTCTTAGTAATAGGGTCCCGTTTTACCCTTTGGGTACGGAACCCTAAAAATGAAGCAAAACGAAAAGCAAAATATAATATATTATTATGCTTCATACTCTCACAAGTATTTGACGGTCACCGTAGCATAGTTGGTAGTGATCCTGCCTACGAAGCTGGTGGTCCTGGGTTCGAATCCTGGTAAGTGCAAATATTTGTGTGATGAGCACGAATATTTGTTTCTGAGTCATGGATGTTTTCTATGTATATAAGTATTTATCTATCTATATAAGTATGTATATCGTCGCCTGGTACCCATAGTACAAGCTTTGCTTAGTTTGGGGCTAGGATGATCTGTGTGACATTGTCCCCAGATATTATATTATATATTAGGTCTTTACCTATGAAATTGCCGTTCTGCAGTACTGGCCATTTCAAATCAAAATAATTTTTGTTTGGCTAAGAATTCTAATTTCAAATTAATTTTATTTTAAAAACATGGATTCTTTTTTCCAAAAGTAGTCATTTCTTTATTGATTAGTGTTACATTTTCATCGCATTTCAATCTTTTTCGTCATCATGGATACGTTAAAAATTCGAGTAATTATGGAATATGAGTACCGTCGTGGCAGCAACGCGGCACAAGCGGCACGCAACATCAACGACGTTTACGGAGCTAACACTACAAACCAACGCACCACCTGTTATTGGTTTGCTCGCTTCCGTTCTGGAAATTTCGACCTGAAAAATGAACCTCGCGGTCGTCCGAAGACTTTGGTCGACAATGACGAATTAAAGGCGGTTGTGGAAGCTGATGATACACAATCTACGGCTGAATTAGCAGCAGCTTTCGACGTTAGCGTCAAAACAATATTGGTCCATTTGCGTCAAATTGGCAAGGTAAAAAAGCTTGACAAATGGGTGCCCCACGAACTCAATGATCGCCAGCGCGAAGTACGCGTCGAGACGTGCCTTGCACTGCTCAACAGACACACAAATGAAGGAATTTTGAACCGCATTGTTACCTGCGATGAAAAATGGATTCTGTTTGATAACCGCAAGCGCTCAGCAAGTTGGTTGGATCCTGGTTCAGCACCTAAACAATGCCCTAAACGAAAACTTACCCCTAGAAAAGTGATGGTCACTGTTTGGTGGTCTAGCGCCGGTGTGATTCATCACAGCTTCTTACCAAACGGGGTGAGCATTACTGCAGATGTGTACTGTGAAGAACTGAGCACAATGATGGAGAAGCTGGCGCATCTCCAACCAGCATTGGTCAATCGCTCGTCTCCGCTGCTCCTGCACGACAACGCGCGACCTCATACTGCACAGCAGACGGTCTCCAAGTTGCAAGAACTGGGGTTGGAAGCTCTCCGTCATCCGCCCTACTCACCAGACCTTGCGCCTACAGACTACTACTTTTTCCAGAATTTGGATAACTTCTTGGCGGGAAAAAAATTCAATACCCGAGAGGCAGTACAAAATGCCTTTGAAGAATTTGTTGCCTCCCGTCCAGCTGATTTCTTTAAGAAGGGCATCAATAAACTGCCACTGCGATGGCAAAGATGCATTGATTGCATGGGTGATTACTTCGATTAATACAAATAAAAAAAATCATGAAAAAAATTCGTTTAAATTTTTTCATACAAAACGGCAATTTCTTAGGTAAAGACCTATTATTATATTATTATGGTGGGATTGACACTGCGTAACGCCCTATTTTCCGCCTAAGGTTAACTTGTACTTAAGACTGTATGATACAAACAATATGATACGTGACACCCTACTTTATGCAGGCTCACAGTGTTGTCATTTAACTTAAGTACCTCTTGAGGTCCCAGCCAGGCTTGTCTCAACTACCCACATGAATATACAGGGTGGCCGAGGAGTTGACGTTCAAACGTAAAATTTAGATACTTTATCATGAGGAGTATCCGAATCATATACCATAATCTCCCCATTTTAATTTTTTTTTTGATACTTGGGACATTTATGAGTCCTGAACTCAAACCCTAATTTTAAACTTTCGAATAAATTATAAGTTAGTTCTGCAATGATTAGATAAACCATACTTTTTAGGGTGTTAGTTTAAACTATGCTAATTAGTTATCACAAAAAAAACTGAACCAGAAATGTTCAACAGAACGAGAAAAAAACGAAAACTGATGTTAAGTGAAATTTACGATAAAAATAATTTAAAAAATTATATCTCCAAAACTACGCAAAATCGTAGAACATACATGGGGGTATCCTCCTCATCATAAAGTATCTAAATTTTGCGTTTGAACGTCAACTCCTCGGCCAGCCTGTATAGATCTACAGACACCAGCACATCCAGCTCAATCTATCAAATCCCTTTAATAAATATTCAACTTTATCACATAAGCATAAGGTTCACTTTCAATTGGGGAAATTTGACAGATTGGGGTAGCTTGATGTGCTGGCGTCTGTACATAAGCACACAAGTGTTATAGTGACGTTGACCCTGCGTGACGTCACTATGCCAATGGATATCGCCCGAGACTGCGGCACGCCTTAATAAACAGAGTTTGTGACGTCATAACAGGTTATAAATGGCCTATATTGAAGACCCACTGTATGAGTACAAAATGTATTAATATGTAAAGAACAGGTGGACATTTTAGATTTACTTATGGCCTTTTATTTTCCATTAAAAAAGGCAGTAATACTTGTATAAAGCTGACGTCAGAATAGAATTGATTTTCTGTTAAATTTGAATTTTATAACATTATTTGCAATGTAATGCGTTAACCTAATCTCAAAAATGGGAAATCATAAAATTCATCGTCCGGTGGGTCTCGAACTAGCACCATCTACTTATACGGGGTAGGCGCTCTGCGTTAAGCTATGAACGACACACTGGCAAATCAAATATAGGATTCCCTTGCTAACACTCTACCGGAAGATGTAGGTATTATCCATCGGCTTTGTTTTTTATAGTTAGTTCACTTACACCAGTTATGAACTATTTTAGTGACGCAATATCATGAAATTATTATAGATTTGCAGTCACCCGCGTTAAACTGTATACATTTGTAGCCCGTGTGTTGTTCGGATATACAACATGTTACTTAATTAACGCACATCCTGAAAATAGTTTGTTCAGAATCGTTTACTGAATCGATTTATATGATTTTTAATACAGGTAATTGTTTATTCCAAAATAATTAAAACTACGGAAATTATTGTCATATTACTCAAAACAAATTGAAATGGACCGTAAGTCAAAGTATAAGCATTTTAGAATCGCAGTTTTATTTGTATTCATGCAAATTCCATCATTCAATACAAAATAAAGAAAAATAAACTTTATTCCACGAACTAAATAACAATGCATATACATGTTAAATAAAAAATTCAGTGTATGTATTATGATTACAACTTAATGTTCTAATTGGGGAGTTTGAGGGTGTGCGTTAATTACGTTACATTTTGTATAAGCTATTTTACTACCAAGTTTCATCAAAATCCGTTCCATAGTTTTTGCGTAAATGAGAAACTAACATCCATACAGTATGGTGTATATCCGGGTTATCCACGATTATATCCTACTCTATTTACAATAGGCAAGATAGGGTATTATAAACTAGAAGTAAGAAGGGAAGTCGCTCTCACCATACATTATTAAGAGGTAAGATACCAAACCCAAGCGTTCTATAGACGATTTAGTTGTTTGTCTCTGATGAGTACGTGGGACAGCGGCGGCGCGGCGACCGCCTTTGTTATGGGTGCCGCCAGCGTGCACTAACCTGCTGCAAAAGGCACCCCTGACACAGGCGCTCAACGCGATGTCCCAAAATACTGATATATTTACGTGTATTCTAAGTGAATTCACACGGTTCGCTTATTATGAAGCAACACTATTGAATTAGGTATAACCCGTAATTTTTGTTGTTGGTTGTCAATAAATAAATAATGTTTTATTTAGATATTTATTTCCAACCAACAACTATCATCGAATATGACAAATGTGTGAAACTGCGTAATAATTATAACACAAGTACATAAGAAACGAATATTTTATGACTTTATAACTTGGTTGACAAACTGCCTTGAGTCTATATAGTTTATAACTTCACTTAAGTGTACCTTATACGTAAAATGTCTTGATATATATTTCCCTTGAGATCTGAGAGCCTCAGAACATAAGTAATAATTATACTCACAGCATTGCTAACATTAATGTCGACGCCCTGTTCCAAAAGGCTTATGATCTTCTCAATTTGGCCTGCGCGCGCAGCACGTAGAAATGCCGTGCTGGCGTCCGCCTGCGACAAAGAAAAAACAACTTTAAATTTATATATATGGAACTCGTTTTACAATGCCTCCTTTTGATTAATGAACAAACATGCGTATACTCGTTATTTGACAAAGGAAAATCATTGTTAGAAGTAATAATAGGTCTTTACCTATGAAATTGCCGTTTTGTATGAAAAAATTTAAACGAATTTTTTTCATGAATTTTTTTATTTGTATTAATCGAAGTAATCACCCATGCAATCAATGCATCTTTGCCATCGCAGTGGCAGTTTATTGATGCCCTTCTTAAAGAAATCAGCTGGACGGGAGGCAACAAATTCTTCAAAGGCATTTTGTACTGCCTCTCGGGTATTGAATTTTTTTCCCGCCAAGAAGTTATCCAAATTCTGGAAAAAGTAGTAGTCTGTAGGCGCAAGGTCTGGTGAGTAGGGCGGATGACGGAGAGCTTCCAACCCCAGTTCTTGCAACTTGGAGACCGTCTGCTGTGCAGTATGAGGTCGCGCGTTGTCGTGCAGGAGCAGCGGAGACGAGCGATTGACCAATGCTGGTTGGAGATGCGCCAGCTTCTCCATCATTGTGCTCAGTTCTTCACAGTACACATCTGCAGTAATGCTCACCCCGTTTGGTAAGAAGCTGTGATGAATCACACCGGCGCTAGACCACCAAACAGTGACCATCACTTTTCTAGGGGTAAGTTTTCGTTTAGGGCATTGTTTAGGTGCTGAACCAGGATCCAACCAACTTGCTGAGCGCTTGCGGTTATCAAACAGAATCCATTTTTCATCGCAGGTAACAATGCGGTTCAAAATTCCTTCATTTGTGTGTCTGTTGAGCAGTGCAAGGCACGTCTCGACGCGTACTTCGCGCTGGCGATCATTGAGTTCGTGGGGCACCCATTTGTCAAGCTTTTTTACCTTGCCAATTTGACGCAAATGGACCAATATTGTTTTGACGCTAACGTCGAAAGCTGCTGCTAATTCAGCCGTAGATTGTGTATCATCAGCTTCCACAACCGCCTTTAATTCGTCATTGTCGACCAAAGTCTTCGGACGACCGCGAGGTTCATTTTTCAGGTCGAAATTTCCAGAACGGAAGCGAGCAAACCAATAACAGGTGGTGCGTTGGTTTGTAGTGTTAGCTCCGTAAACGTCGTTGATGTTGCGTGCCGCTTGTGCCGCGTTGCTGCCACGACGGTACTCATATTCCATAATTACTCGAATTTTTAACGTATCCATGATGACGAAAAAGATTGAAATGCGATGAAAATGTAACACTAATCAATAAAGAAATGACTACTTTTGGAAAAAAGAATCCATGTTTTTAAAATAAAATTAATTTGAAATTAGAATTCTTAGCCAAACAAAAATTATTTTGATTTGAAATGGCCAGTACTGCAGAACGGCAATTTCATAGGTAAAGACCTAATATATAAAGCAGCTTTTACGGTAACATCATTATGAAGCATTTTAGAGGCGGCAAATGAGTTTTATTTACCTGTGAAAGGAATGCTTTTAATCGTTATATATTTTGCTTTACGAGCTATTTGCTTACTTATCGTGTGGGCAGTGGTTACCCTAGTGTCAGAGTTGTTCAAGCCGCCCATTAGGCCTCTGACATGAATAAACGACTGTTGCGTAATGGCTACAACCGGCACCGACAGCTTAACGTGCCCTCCGAAGCACGGAGACGCTCAGAAATTAAACTACTTTGGCGGTCACCCATCTATGCAATGACCGCGAGCCTAGTTGCTTGACCTCGCCAATCACTTACGGATCGGTGAGAGCATCAGCCTATGAGCGCTTTAAATAGTCTCTTACTTTTTGAGCTCAACCAATGGCTTAGTTAGCCACAGATGAATAATTTACGACGTAAAAGAGGAAATTGGGTATAATTTCATAAAAAAACTGTAAAGTTTCGATGGCTGTCCAACACGGTAGGGAGCGATTAAGCGCAATACCAAGAACTTACGCGACGTCCTGCGTAAGCGATCTAGACGCGACCGCGAAAACAACAGACAGTCGAAACCTATTGAAGTGTCCTACGTGAACAAACGCGCGTGCGGTGCGGTGCGAAGCGGCGCGAAATAAAGCGAACGCGATCATCTGGCTTGATATTTTTGCGCGAACAGGATGCGGTGCCGTCGTGTTTTTGCAGCGTCGTTGGCGGCAGCGCGAGACGATTCGCGTGCACGTAGGACCGCGTCGCACCGCATCGCATTGAATTCGCGTGTCACCGCTTCATAATCGCGTTCGCTTTGAACCGCCTACCTAGGACGTAGCGTTAGCGTGCTCTCTGAGGCACGGATGTATAATACTGTCAATATCCAGTATCCGTGGTCCTGCTAGGGATTTATACTGTGTGGCTGACGGCATAAAATATCGCTACCCGATCTCATCCTGTACTTATTTCCTTATCGTATGGACAGTGGTTACCCTAGTGTAAGAATTATTCAAGCCGCCCAGTAGGCCTCTGATATAGTTTAACGACCGTTGTCTAATGACTACAACGGTTTACGGGACCGACAGCTTAACGTGCCTTCCGAAGCACGGAGACGCTCAGAAATTAAACTACTTTGGTCTGATCGGGAGCCTAGTTGCTTAACCTAGCCAGTCATTTACGGACCGGTGAGACCATCGAATTATCTCATCCCATGAGGGGGCGTTAAAGTCGTGCCGAGGAAATATCTACCAGAGAGCGGGCAGCAGCGTGTCTCTGTGTAATATTTATTTATTTATTTAAAACTTTATGCACATGTAGGTACAAAGGCGGACTTAATGCCTAAGGTATTTTCTCCCAGTCTACCTTAAGGTGGTGCAGAAATAATTAGAATAGGTGCATTAGGTACAGATATAGTAGATCGAAATAAGATTTGGTACGATAGAAGAAGAAAAAATAGGAATAGTGAGATCAACAGATATATACATAAATATATATAATAAATAATATAAACATAAATATAATACTATAGCTAATACATACATAAATATATTATAATATATATATATAAAACGAAAGGATATGTTGATACTATGACCATACTACGATCACCAACCCGTCTGGTAGCGTGGTTATTATGGCATATCCTCCCATAAGATGGATACAACTCCATTGTGACTTTTAATTTGGGGAGGCCTGTCTCCAGTAGTGTACCTACGTCATTTGGCTGACATAATGACTAGGTATTTTTTTTATCAGTAAAATCCGAAACACACTTTTTAACCTTTTGAACCCTTGGTTTTTTTTATAAGGCCGGTGGAATGCTTACGCGGGCCATCCGCATAAAGTTACGGCGTGTGGGTATGTTGGACTCCCACCGACTAAACCTAACCTGCCGTGGATTTTTGAGGGAATCCTGAAAAAGCGGTTATACTACTCCGGTGCCCCCCTTTTGCATCATGTCCCAGATGGTCAGGACACGTACCCTGGGAGGGCTCTGGATTGCCTCCCCTATAGCTGACACCTGCCAGTCCAGCACAGTGACTGCGCCACAAACAGATCGCTGTCTTCCCGGAGCTAATTCCACGTAGCGGCAGTAGAGGACAATTCTCTGGCAGTATGAGCCCGCAGCAGTATGAGCTCGCAGCCCCGAGGGTTGAACCCAGGACCTAATATTATCTGCGATGGAACATGCTGCCGCTAGACCAACGAGACTAGGTTTAAATAAATTAAGCTTAAACAGTACTTTTATTGAATTACGTAGAAGTAAAAATATAATTTCCCTTAGGAGTTCTATGAGCACCGAATCGAGGAACAACTTTAATGTTTGGGAACACCGTTAACAAATTCAGTAAAAGTAGGCCTAAAGTGTGTTACTGAAGTACGTGTGTTACCTTATTTAAGATAAATAAATAAATAAAATAAAAAATAAAAAGGTTTTTATTCATGTAGACTTTAAAAAAGCGCTTGTAAATAGTCAGAACATGTTTGTAGTAATGTCGTTGTATACATTATTATTTCTAGTAACATCGATATTTAGGTTTTATTGTATGAAAACATTTATAAAATTTATTTTATTATAGCAATGATATTTAGCTAGCTCGTATCAAGTTATTGTCAAGAGATTATGTTTAATTATCTAGTTTAAGTCTTATTACTACATATTGTCTGTATTTTTACTACATATTGTCTATAGTTCTGCCTCACACTATTTCTTCCAATAATAGTTGACACCAGCACATCAAGCTATCCCAATCTGTCAAATTTCACCAATTGTAAGTGAACCTTATGCTTTAGTGATAAAGTTGAAAATCTATAAAAGAAATTTGACAGATTGGGGTAGCTGGATGTGCTGGCGTCTTACATTAAACATGACTGCAACATGGTGCAGTGGCTAAGACTGTCTCCTCTAAAACTATTTGTGTGACCCATAAATAGTAGTTCTGAGCCTGGATGTAATTTGTGTTCGTCTATTATATGTTTGTAAAGTATCCCGCGACACAGGGATTAGATTTGATAGTCCGGATGTTGCCGCTTCGATTCCCACCCAGAACAGATATCTGTGTGCATGAACAAGTCTGTTTGTCCACAATCTGGGTTTAATTATCTATACAAATATTTCCAAAAAAAAATAGTATACCTATTATGTATAGTAGGTATATCAGTTATCTAATTCCCATAGTACAAGCTCTGCTTAGTTTAGGATCAGATGGCCATGTATGAATTATGTCCCAGGACATTATATTTTGTATGAGCAGCCAAAAAAACTTTTCTTATTTAGATTTTCAGTCAGATTTCTTTAAGTGGTTTGGTTTCATGGATAGAGTCTCTTTAAGTTCCCTCTACTATTTACGTTACACCTTGTATGTACATACGTATGTGTATACCATTATTTACCCGTCTCCAAAGACTACTCCAATCTCCTCAACATGAATCGAGTTCGAACTTGTTCGTCCGAAAACTCATTTTATACTACGGCACAGCTCAAGTAATTGTGCAAACTACGGCCTTTGATGAACAAAAGTATAATTCTATTTAAAAAAGGAATTACAAGACTTATAATTCCTCCCTTGCTTCGTTATCGGGCGTTTTTTTTTATATTAAACTGTTATTTAGGGTCTGTTTGCTTTGGACTTTTGAGCCGCTGGAAAATCATTTATTTCTCCAGTCTAGAATTAATTATTAGAGATCGTTATGATCATTGTTAGAGACGTTACATCTGCGTGTGTCTGTGTGTTTGGGTCCCAGGACGTCTCATGTCTCGAAGTCCAGGGACTTTTCGTAATTTTAGTTGTCTCGCGTCTCCCGAGACTTTTGGGTCGAGACTCGAGATCGGACAAGATTGTCAAATTTAACAATTTCGACAATTTTGACGGGCTTTTGACGGCAGCTAACTCGTTAAGTGCTCGAATGAGACTCAATAACAAATACAGTCTCATTCGAGCACCCGACGAGTTAGCTGCCCTTGGGAATGGTCCCTGGAGGACTGAAACACGTGTTGAGTATCGTACTGGCGCATGTATTTTGCTTTTTATATTGCCCTGCTTGCATGTCCATTTTGTGCGGGCGGGAGGGCGTTGCAAATTGCATCCCGGCGTGATTAAACTGACAATTAGCGGAATTAATACTACATATTGGACGGTCACCGTAGCCTAGTTGGTAGTGCTCATGCCTACGAAGCTGGTGGTCCTGGGTTCGAATCCCGGTAAGTGCAAATATTTGTGTGATGAGCACGAATATTTGTTTCTGACTCATGGATGTTTTCTATGTATTTAAGTATTTATCTATCTATATCAGTATGTATATCGTCGCCTGGTACCCATATTACAAGCTTTGCTTAGTTTGGGGCTAGGATGATTTGTGTGACATTGTCCCCAGATATTATTATTATATTGATCATATATATTGATTAAATAAATTGTAAAATTAATCAAATGAGAAAAACAAATTACAATCGTTAATAGGCATCCTATTTAACTATAAAATTCCATTTTCAAATGGAATTCCATATTTAAATAACGCGTGCTTCATGCAGTTATGTCGCATCTAATAATAGGTCTTTACCTATGAAATTGCCGTTTTGTATGAAAAAATTTAAACGAATTTTTTTCATGAATTTTTTTATTTGTATTAATCGAAGTAATCACCCATGCAATCAATGCATCTTTGCCATCGCAGTGGCAGTTTATTGATGCCCTTCTTAAAGAAATCAGCTGGACGGGAGGCAACAAATTCTTCAAAGGCATTTTGTACTGCCTCTCGGGTATTGAATTTTTTTCCCGCCAAGAAGTTATCCAAATTCTGGAAAAAGTAGTAGTCTGTAGGCACAAGGTCTGGTGAGTAGGGCGGATGACGGAGAGCTTCCAACCCCAGTTCTTGCAACTTGGAGACCGTCTGCTGTGCAGTATGAGGTCGCGCGTTGTCGTGCAGGAGCAGCGGAGACGAGCGATTGACCAATGCTGGTTGGAGATGCGCCAGCTTCTCCATCATTGTGCTCAGTTCTTCACAGTACACATCTGCAGTAATGCTCACCCCGTTTGGTAAGAAGCTGTGATGAATCACACCGGCGCTAGACCACCAAACAGTGACCATCACTTTTCTAGGGGTAAGTTTTCGTTTAGGGCATTGTTTAGGTGCTGAACCAGGATCCAACCAACTTGCTGAGCGCTTGCGGTTATCAAACAGAATCCATTTTTCATCGCAGGTAACAATGCGGTTCAAAATTCCTTCATTTGTGTGTCTGTTGAGCAGTGCAAGGCACGTCTCGACGCGTACTTCGCGCTGGCGATCATTGAGTTCGTGGGGCACCCATTTGTCAAGCTTTTTTACCTTGCCAATTTGACGCAAATGGACCAATATTGTTTTGACGCTAACGTCGAAAGCTGCTGCTAATTCAGCCGTAGATTGTGTATCATCAGCTTCCACAACCGCCTTTAATTCGTCATTGTCGACCAAAGTCTTCGGACGACCGCGAGGTTCATTTTTCAGGTCGAAATTTCCAGAACGGAAGCGAGCAAACCAATAACAGGTGGTGCGTTGGTTTGTAGTGTTAGCTCCGTAAACGTCGTTGATGTTGCGTGCCGCTTGTGCCGCGTTGCTGCCACGACGGTACTCATATTCCATAATTACTCGAATTTTTAACGTATCCATGATGACGAAAAAGATTGAAATGCGATGAAAATGTAACACTAATCAATAAAGAAATGACTACATTTGGAAAAAAGAATCCATGTTTTTAAAATAAAATTAATTTGAAATTAGAATTCTTAGCCAAACAAAAATTATTTTGATTTGAAATGGCCAGTACTGCAGAACGGCAATTTCATAGGTAAAGACCTAATATAATGTCTGCATTACAAACACATCCTTAAATACAGATTTGTTTCATTTAAAAGAATAAAGGAATGTTTCCTCTGAATAAAATTTCTTATCTCCAGCATTTAGAGTACATTCCCTCCGGGAGCGGTTAATTATTCCACCCTGTCAGAAAAAGTCCGATAGTAAATAAAATAAGGGAATTTATTTAACACTTGGGAACTGTTGTAGTTGTCAAGCTCAAAATGCAGAAGGTACATGAACATCCATACTAATAATAGGTCTTTACCTATGAAATTGCCGTTTTGTATGAAAAAATTTAAACGAATTTTTTTCATGAATTTTTTTATTTGTATTAATCGAAGTAATCACCCATGCAATCAATGCATCTTTGCCATCGCAGTGGCAGTTTATTGATGCCCTTCTTAAAGAAATCAGCTGGACGGGAGGCAACAAATTCTTCAAAGGCATTTTGTACTGCCTCTCGGGTATTGAATTTTTTTCCCGCCAAGAAGTTATCCAAATTCTGGAAAAGGTAGTAGTCTGTAGGCGCAAGGTCTGGTGAGTAGGGCGGATGACGGAGAGCTTCCAACCCCAGTTCTTGCAACTTGGAGACCGTCTGCTGTGCAGTATGAGGTCGCGCGTTGTCGTGCAGGAGCAGCGGAGACGAGCGATTGACCAATGCTGGTTGGAGATGCGCCAGCTTCTCCATCATTGTGCTCAGTTCTTCACAGTACACATCTGCAGTAATGCTCACCCCGTTTGGTAAGAAGCTGTGATGAATCACACCGGCGCTAGACCACCAAACAGTGACCATCACTTTTCTAGGGGTAAGTTTTCGTTTAGAGCATTGTTTAGGTGCTGAACCAGGATCCAACCAACTTGCTGAGCGCTTGCGGTTATCAAACATAATCCATTTTTCATCGCAGGTAACAATGCGGTTCAAAATTCCTTCATTTGTGTGTCTGTTGAGCAGTGCAAGGCACGTCTCGACGCGTACTTCGCGCTGGCGATCATTGAGTTCGTGGGGCACCCATTTGTCAAGCTTTTTTACCTTGCCAATTTGACGCAAATGGACCAATATTGTTTTGACGCTAACGTCGAAAGCTGCTGCTAATTCAGCCGTAGATTGTGTATCATCAGCTTCCACAACCGCCTTTAATTCGTCATTGTCGACCAAAGTCTTCGGACGACCGCGAGGTTCATTTTTCAGGTCGAAATTTCCAGAACGGAAGCGAGCAAACCAATAACAGGTGGTGCGTTGGTTTGTAGTGTTAGCTCCGTAAACGTCGTTGATGTTGCGTGCCGCTTGTGCCGCGTTGCTGCCACGACGGTACTCATATTCCATAATTACTCGAATTTTTAACGTATCCATGATGACGAAAAAGATTGAAATGCGATGAAAATGTAACACTAATCAATAAAGAAATGACTACTTTTGGAAAAAAGAATCCATGTTTTTAAAATAAAATTAATTTGAAATTAGAATTCTTAGCCAAACTAAAATTATTTTGATTTGAAATGGCCAGTACTGCAGAACGGCAATTTCATAGGTAAAGACCTAATATTATAAATGCAAAAGTAATTCTGTCTGTCTCTATGACGCGCTTTCACGCCAAAACTACTGAACCGATTTAAATGCAATTTGGTTCCGACAGCCGGAAAAAGGACCTAGGCTACTTTTGATGCGAAAAAAGAGTTGTAAGTGGTTGAAAGGGGGACTTAAGAGTTGTATGGACGTATCACCATGTTTAGGGCTAGAACTCGATCATCATCATCAATGTTTAAAATGGATTATTATTATATACTCACACCGTTTAACTCTCTGTTAATTCGTTGTAATTCTTTGTTATTTAATTTTGTTACCTATAATTGTATCTACCAATAAATGAATATGAATATAAATAAATATGACATTCAAAGTTCGTAAAAGCTTTCGCTCAAGGGTGTAATATAACAATAGGGAATAGGGGATGGAAGTTTGTTTAGTAATGTGTAAGGTATATGTGAACGTTTGCGACAAGAGACAAAATATTAGAGATATTCTTAAGTAACATGTTACGGAGTCATTACAAAATGTGCGGATGTAGTCGCGGGCACAGCTAGTATACAATATTAAAATACTAACTAGATTTTAAACTAGTCCGTCCGTGCAGTTTTATAACATAAAATGTTGAGAAAATCTTAAATAAATAACATAATACTTACAAACTATTGGTTGAGACCCTTATGTGTTTGCCAACTACTCGGTATCTTCAATATTTAATATTTTAGTAATATTTTATATTTTAATATTACTAAAATATAAAAAATTGAAGATACCGAGTAGTTGGCAAACACATAAGGGTCTCAACCTATAGTTTAAGTTAGGTAAGCGAGAAATACCTGAGGACATCCTTACGGATTTCGACCCACAGCACAGGGGGCCGCTGAATTAAAATGACGGAATTGTACAGAGAGTGTGTTCACTCGCGTGTGGGTTTTACAGAAGTTAGGAGTGATATGCCTCTCACGTAAAGCTGTCAGTCCTGTTACTGACCTCTTTCCGGTCGTGGTGACTACCCGTACCAATACGAGCGAATAAAAATTACACCTGTGCACTATAATATGTCTCACGCAAATGCCTAGTCTCCATTGACGGTCACCGTGGCGTAGTTGGTAGTGCTCATGCCTACGAAACTGGTGGTCCTGGGTTCGAATCCCGGTAAGTGCAAATATTTGTGTGATGAGCACGAAAATTTGTTTCCAAGTCATGGATGTTTTCTATGTATATAAGTATTAATCTATCTATATAAGTATGTATATCGTCGCCTGGTACCCATAGTACAAGCTTTGCTTAGTTTGGGGCTAGGATGATGTGTGTAACACTGTCCCTAGATATTATTTATTTTATTTATTTACTATTGAGACTCCCATGGCTGGTCTTAGACCTGGAGAATATTCCATGGTATAATCAACACTGCCCTGGCATGTCACGACATAATTTAATCGTTGTGAAATAGTAATTCATCCGAAGAGAACTATCATTAGTTTTTCAGTCTTATTTTTAGGTATATCAATGTATATATTTTAAGTTACATTTAAAAATCTGGAATACTGCCAGCATACTTGGGAATACTGAAGAAAGCCGACCTACCAAGAAGTTGTAATAAAATTTATACAAGCTTATTAGACGGCTAGACTAGAAGATTCTTCTAGGTTGAATTTTCAAGTGAGAAATATGCACAAGTTTAGTAAAAAAAATATTCTAATAAAGAGAACGAAAAGTAGGGTAGAAAATAAACTCTTTTTGTGTTGTGACGTGATATTAGTTACTGTGCCTCTAGCACGAGTTCCTGCAGTTTGCTTACTCGATCACACGTACAGTTTCCTCCCATACATTGCCTCTCGCGGAAACTATTAAGAACTAAAACTCTGGTGCTCAATGTATGGGACTGTACGTGTGATCGAGTAAGTAAACTGCAGGAACTCGTGCTAGAGGCTCTGATAGCATCTCGTATAGAAGAGAGTGAGAGAGAAATGTTTAAGTAAAAAAAGGCGCCTAGAGGCTGTAGCTAACACGACATAAACAGCTATACTAATATAAATCTTCTGTAATTATTAGTTGCCAAGGCGTAGGGAAGACCTTGATGACCAACTCTGATAAAACATGGCATTATTATGCTCTTACAGTAATAAAATAAATAAATAAATATAATAAATACACTTTACGGACATAATTAAAACCGTTTAAAGTCGCTTAAATTAAGCTACTGACTGAGAACCTTCTGCGCCAGCTAACTGCTCGTGACCTTAATTCTTTTAATTTTATTTTTTATATAATTTTACTGAATTTTAAAATAATGGCTTAGTAGCTTGTTATTTATTTAAGGATTTAAAAAATATATATATTATAACCTATCTTAAACCGGCAAACATGCATGAAGAATATAATAACGATAAACGAGACAAAAGAACTGTGCAAATGTCGTGATAAATGGAACTCTGTTGTCTCTGCCTACTCTCTGGGAAACAGGTGTGAGTCTAGGTTATACAATAAAATATAAAGCCGTGTACTAGTCTGTTTTCGTTGAGATTGCGCGCGGAATTTAGCCAAGAGCAAAATATTTATTCCGTACATAAAATGAAAATATATGCTAGAATAAAAATTCATCGCCTCATCTTTTAGAATAAATGGATATACGAATATATTACGGAATATTTATTTGCTGGAGTTGCAAACACGTGAAAGGGTTGTGTCTCCCCGACCTTGAATATGTCGACCATAAATTCTGCACGCGGTACGTGTACTTGATTGATAGCATTTAATGGATCGTTCGTGCTTTGTTCTTACATAACTATATTTACAAAAGCATGGCCGATCTATTAACTGCTGTATAAGTACCTTAGATATAACATTTATAGAAGTACTAGCTGTGCCCCGCGGTTTTACCAGCGTTAAACATTCTAGATTATAGCCTATGTGTTAATCCAGGGTGTCAGCTAACTCCATACTAAATTTTATTAAAATCGCTCCAGCTCTATTGACGTGAAGAAGTAACAAACATACACACTCACACACTGACAAACTTTCGGCTTTATAATATTAGTAGGATAACTGATGGATTATACGTATGTAATAGATCAGTCATGCTTTCGTTTTACAATATTGACAAAATCCGATCTATTTTGTCCGGTTCAAGTACCTAATAAACCGTAAGTCCTATTAAGTCCGCAGGCGAACCAAAGTAACCGACACAGCCCGAAGAATTGCCAAGCTGAAGTGGCAGTGGGCAGGCACATAGCTTGTAGAGCCGACGGCCGCTGGGGCAGAAAGGTTCTCGAGTGGCGACCATGAACCGGAAGATGCAGCATTGGCTGGCCCCCTACAAGATGGACCGATGATCTTATGAGGGTCGCTGGAAGTCTGTTTGTATGAATGTAACTTGACTGCACGTGTGACGCAGCGGCTTAGACAGTCGCCTCGACAACCATTTGTGTGACCCATAAATGGTTGTACTGAGTCTGGATGTAATTTGTGTCCGTCTTATATAATAATATGTTTGTAAAGTACCCTGCAACACAGGGACTAAATTTCATAATGCGGGCGTTGTCTTTTATAATAATAAAACGGTAAACATCTTTGTTTCAAAAAGTGTTATGGGAATGGCTTCTGTTATTTTTAATAAAATTCCTAATTGTATTAAGGATCAACCTTTAGAAGTTTTTAAAAAGAGACTTAGTGTTAAATAATTTTTAGTACTCAGCCCGAGAATTCTTAATGATTATTCTATAAATAAAATTTTATGTTATTAAAGTTGTATTAGTTTTAACGTTATTGTGAGCAAATGTCGCTCATAAATGTCTGTATGCCTGAATAGCCAGAATGTGTACAAGGATTCTTTATATATCTGTAACACCAATTGTAAACATCTGCGTTCTATGCAAATAAATGATTACTTACTTACTTATCTATATAAGTATGTCGTATTTACAAAAGAAAAGTAGTCTATATAGTATAATGTCTTAAGATATTATTGATTTTATTATTTTAAACCCTCACAAACGTATCAAGACGGAGTATATTGTGTTCCAGTCTCAGGGCTATTTAGACTGTTACTGGCAGTCTAACTACCTACATAAAATAAGAAAACGCAAGCCTACAAAAGCCAGAAACCTAATAAAATACATTTTACAGTAGCGCCGCATCTAAAATGGTCTGCAATAAATCTGGCAACATCGATCCGCAGTCTAGACGGCTTACTGGAATACTAAAGCGGCAGGGTATTAGTTAATGGATTTAAAGTATTAAAACTAGCTTTTGTAACATTTAATGCTTCTCGTCATGGCTAATAACCATCGCGGACAATTCTTCAATGATAGGTTATCCTTAAACAGTTGTAAAATTGAAAAATGATACTCACAATTATAATATCCTGGGACATTATTCACACACGATCACAATCTGATCCCAAACTAAGCAGAGCTTGTACTATGGAAACCAGATAACTGGTATCACACTAATATTATAAAGGCGAAAGTTTGTGAGTGTGTATGTTTGTTATCTACTTCTTCACGTCTAAAATGCTGGAGCGATTTCAATAAAATTTGGTATGGAGTTAGCTGACACCCTGGATTAACACATAGGCCATAATTTATAAAGTTTAAGGCGGGTAAAACCATGGGGCACAGCTAGTTCTACATATACTAGTTTAGTTTCTGTAAATACATACTTATATATATAATTGAACAGAGACTCAAGACAGACATGCACTCAAATATCTGTACTGGGTGGGATTCCACAAAGCCCCCTCCGACATTTAATCGGATAAGCGACCCGCGTCTCCGCTTAATAACGTAGAGCGGCAGTTACAAAAAATATCTCTAACAACCAACCCCCTTACTTATCAACACTTCATTAAAAGACGGGCCATTTAGGGTGGTTGGTAGATACTTGGATTCACGTCGCAGGTCGTGGGTTTGATTCGCAGTCACATGACAAGAAAAGTAGTATATCAGTTATCTGGTTTCTATAGTACAAGCTCTGCTTAGTTTAGGATCAGATAGTGATCGTGTGTGAATAATGTAACAGGATATTATTACTGTGAATAACATATTTCAATTTTACAACTCTTTAAGAATAACCTATGATGGCCGTGTGTAAATGGCCGGCTATTGCTTGCTTATCGTATGGGCAGTGGTAACCCTAGTGTCAGAGTTGCTCAAGCCGCCCAGTAGACCTCTGACATGGCTTAACGACTGTTTTCTAATGACTACAACACGGACCGACAGCTTATCGTGCCCTCCGAAGCACGGAGACGCTCAGAAATTAAACCACTTTGGCGGTCACCCATCTATGGACTGACCGCGAGCGTAGTTGCTTAACCTCGCCGATCGCTTACAGACCGGTGAGAGCATCTAGCTATGAGCGCCTCTGAACTACCCTACCCCAAAGTTTGAACCCCAAGTACGAAGCCCATGAAATAATGAAATCTATGCAGCACTTGGGTATTTACATACACTTGTACTTGTCAAGCTCTCAATGTGTTACATAAACACAGTTTAAAAACAGCAATTAAAGCAACAAAATATTTTGAATTAGTCCGTCCGTGCGGTCTGTTTCGTCACATATATTTTTAATATCCTTAAATAAATAATAAATAGCAAGTTACTAAGCTATTATTGTTACATTTAGCAATTGTATATTAAAATTAAAGAATTGAAAACATCGAGCAGTTGGCTAGCGCAAAAGGCTCTCAACCAGTAGCTTAATTTAACCCTTAATGGGGCAATGGTTTATTAGTTACCAGCTTATTTTAAACTCTATGCTGTTGTAATAAGAGCTAAAATCAATGAATTATGAACATGCGTTATGCTACGTAAGTACTTTTGAAGTGGACTGTGGCAACACTAACGCTAACAGCTGATTTTGAATGTCCTTAATTAATTATTGAATTTTGTTTAATTTTCATTGTTTAAAAGCCCAAATCTAATTAAATCACTGAGTAATTAGTATAGATAACTTGTTAAAATAATTATCTATAGTGTTTTATATGTTAAATTTGTGATTATATTGTGACAGTTACCGGCACATTTGCATGGACTCCTAAGGTAAAAACCACTGTATTTACTCGCAATCTAACAACAGAGCGTGTTAACTTTGATTTTATTTGGCATTTGTTATAGATGAAAGTTACTTTCAATCAAGGTTGTTGCGTATTATCACAGTTGTTCTATACGTTGACATAACCCCATTCCAGTTGATTTTAAGTACATTTTATTGTAAACAATGTCTGGCATTACCACTCGTGGGGCTTTGGCTCGTCAAGCTGAAGAAAACCTACTAAAAGCTTTGAAGGACCTACAGGACTCCAAGCAATTGTGTGATTGTTATGAGAAAGAGCGTGATGATAATGAAAGAATACTGTTAGAGTCATCTGAACAGGTGAGGATATTAAAAAGTCAATTGTCACAGCTACATGTACAATATACGGATGCTATTGAAGCCCGGGATCAGCTCCAAAACATCATAAATGGATTTGATCAATGTCGTATTGAATATGACTTTGCATTGAATAAATCCTATCATTTGGAACAACAACTGCAAGAGGCCAATAATGAAATAACAGCATTAAGATCTCAGTTGGGAAAATTAAATAACAACTTAATCACCTCGCAGAACCAAACACTTTATGATGAGTTGGTGGTCAAGGATGCTTCCATGGTTTCTGTTGCAGCCAATAACCAGCCCCATTTCACATCACTCCCCACAAGAGATGAGGATTTCATTAATATAAAATCAATGGCATTTAATGGCTGTAGCAAAACTAAATTCAAAAAATACCAAAAAATTAACAAATTCATCAAAAAGTCCCAAAAATTAGTAAAAAGACATAAATTCTTCTTTAAATATGATAGTCAAAACAGGGAAAGATTGGAATTAATAGAAAAGTTGAATTTGTATACTATAAAATTAAAAAATAGTACTTTAAAATACAATTGTGATATAGAAAGTCAACAAAAAAAAATTGACTTTCTTCAAGATGAGCTCAAAAGAATAACAATAAAGTATGAACTGTCCGAAAAACAGTCGCTTACCTGTTCCTTGCTAGAAAAACAGTGTCCTAATTTACTGCAAACAAATAATAATAATAGTAATAGTTCCCCTAACCAATCTGAAACTTCACATAACAGGTCATTAGCTCATAGAATACACACAAATAATGTAAAAATAAATTTTAAGTCTGAAGTGACAATATTCAGTGATGAAATTGGTAAAAACTTAGGGCGGTCATTATCAACAGCAGGACATTCAAATATCAATTTCTGTATGCCTGGAGCCTCTAGCCACCATATCTTCAAAAAAGTTTTTGAACATAAATTTAATAATCCTGGTAATCTGATTCTTTTAATGGGAAATAGGGGTAATTTGAATAAAAAATCACTTGTACAGTATATTAATCATTTAAATTGTTTAAATATAAGTAAAGTTGTTATATTCTCATTTCCCTATAGTGCTAGTTTGTCACAGGAGGAAAATATGATTAGATATAACTTGAATCTAACTTTACACACATTGTCAACCTATATGCAGGAGAAATTACATGTAATTGACATTAACACCTTTGTTAAGAAACCTTTTTACCTGACAAAAGATAACTATTGCTATCTTCCTAACTATTGTACAAGACAAATAGCTTCATCGCTATGTTATTTCTTTGACATTTCAGCCAGGAACTTGGCTAAACCTTTAGCTAGAAGTGAGATGTTTGGCCAAGTACTGAGTACTGAGCAATGTACCGTTGACATAAATAATGCCAGTTGTATGCCTACTGATGATGACAATTTGAATATATCCAATTCAAATGACATTTATATTCAAAATAATTTAAATTAAATAGTATGACAATAGAGGATTTCTCTTGCATAATACCAAATTCTGGTCATGGTTTTAATGTGAGTTTAAGTGGGAAGGCGGATCCACGTAATGTAATAAAAAAAAAATTGAACCCATCAAACATACATGATAAAGTCAATAAATATACAAAAAAAAATTGTATTAACCTGGTGCACCAAAATATTCAAGGTTTGATGGGAAAAGAGCTAGAATTGGAGCTGTTTTTGAATTGTAACAATATAGATATTTTATGTTTAACTGAGCACTGGCTAAAACTCCATCAATTCATTTTCAGCTTCAATAATCACCAGGTTGTAAGCTCGTTCATCAGGGAAAAATATATTCATGGTGGCTCTCTAATTCTAATAAATAAGTTGTTAAAGTTTAAAGAAAGAAGTGATGTTGTGAGCCTCTCTGTTGAGCGAGTTGTAGAGATTTCATGTGTTGAGTTGGAGCAATTTATTGTTTTGAGTCTTTACAAACCTCCTTGTGCACCATTTGATACTTTTTCAGATATTATGGAGGATGCATTAAATAAATTATCTAACAGCTATAAAACAGTTATTATTTGTGGAGATTTTAATATAAATATTTTGGAGAAAAGCACAATAAGTTGCAATTTATTAAATTTGTTTAAATCCTATAATTTATATCACAATTTTACAGAACCAACTAGAGTAACTGCTACAAGTGCTACATGCATTGATAATATATTTAGCACTGTAAAACCTTTATTTAAATCAATAATCAATAAAATTCAGTCAGATCATTCAGGTCAGTTGGTAACTTATTCAAATGCTCCAAAAATTAAAAGAAAACTTATAAGCTATATTCCATTTAGTGAAAACCGCTTAGAAAAATTTAAATGTAATATAGTAAAACAAATAGCATGGCTGCCCTATCATGATAATCCGGATCACTTGTACAACTCTTTATTCAATTTGATTAATGATGAGTTCTGCACAATGTTCACACCCAAACAACTGTCTGTAAGTGACCGTCTGGTATTCAGTGATTGGGCAACTCCAGGCATCTATAAAAGTCGGAATCGGTTGTATGAATTGTATGAAGAAAGATCCCATAATCATAATACAGAGTTTCAAGAATATGTGAAACAATATGCCAAAACATTTAGACGAGCCTGTACCGCTGCTAAATCTTTGCACATAAAAAATATACTTAAATCTTCTACAAATATAATCAAAACTACTTGGAAGATAATTAATGCTGAGACAGGTAAAACAAAAATACGTAGTCGTGATTTTAACTTAGTAATAAACAACATAGATATTAAAGGCGATTTGGAGATTGCGACTGAGTTTGAAAAATATTTTTCGAATATTCCAGTCATACTTACTAACTCTCTTTCATGTTCTTCTACATCTGCTGAGCAGATACTCAAGCAAAGCGTAGGGTCGTGTGACACAGTTTTTGAATTTTCGGTGGTTAGCCCTAAAGATATTTTAAATGCTTTCAAGAGTATTAATATGAAAAACACAAAGGATCTGTGGGGTCTATCTGTTAAGACTGTTTCATCAATTATTACTATAATCGCCCCACACTTAGCTACTGTGTTCAATTGCTGTGTTGCATCAGGTGTATTTCCTGACTTGATGAAGTATAGTAAAATCATTCCTTTGTTTAAAGCTGGTGATACTTCAGACCCTTCAAATTTTCGACCTGTTTCCGTGCTGCCCACTCTTAGTAAAATATTTGAAAAGCTTATGCTTAGCCAGCTGCTCAGACACTTTAATATACATAATTTACTACACCGGAAACAGTTTGGATTCACAAAGGGTTGTTCAACCATAGATGCAGGGGTCAACTTATTAAAAAGTATATTCGCGGCGTGGGAAGACTCGCAAGATGCATTAGGTATCTTTTGCGATTTGTCCAAAGCGTTCGATTGCGTTCATCATGATACTCTGGTCAGAAAATTACACCACTACGGTATTAGGAACAAGGCTCTCGAACTTCTGACTTCTTACTTGGGCAATAGAATTCAGAAGGTCGAAATAAACGGTAAAATATCTCCGGGATCTCCAGTGGTAATGGGCGTCCCACAGGGGTCAATTCTGGGCCCATTTTTGTTTTTAATTTATATCAATGACTTACCTTACTACGTAAGGGATAAGCATGAGATTGTGTTGTTTGCAGATGATACTTCCCTGACGTTCAAAATAAACCGACAATTAAGCAATTTTGACGATGTTAATGATGCAATCTCTAAAGTTGTTCATTGGTTTAATGCCAATAATCTTGTGCTTAATGATAAGAAAACTAAAGTCATTAAATTCACTACACCGAATGTGAAACAGGCGACAACCAATGTACAACTTAATGGAGCTAGGTTGGACCCTGTTGAATCAACTGTGTTCTTGGGTATCACTATTGACTCAAAGCTACAATGGAGCCCACAAATAGAAAAACTGTCCGGCAAATTAAGTTCTGCAGCATATGCAGTGAAAACTATTAGACGGCTGACTGATGTTGACACAGCTAGAATGGTTTATTTCAGTTATTTTCATAGTGTAATGTCCTATGGAATTCTTCTCTGGGGTAGCTCTGCTGACATTGACACCATATTTATATTGCAAAAAAGAGCTGTAAGAGCTATCTATAATCTTGGCCCGAGAGTGTCTCTAAGAGAAAAATTCAAAGAGGTCAACATTCTAACTGTACCATCTCAGTATATATATGAAAACTTACTATATGTGCATAAAAATATCGATTCCTTCTGTAAAAGGAGCGATACACATAATGTAAATACTAGATATAAGAATAATCTCATACTGCATACTACCCGTCTCCACAAAATAAGTAACTCTTTTATGGGGCAATGTATAAGATTCTATAACAAACTTCCCAATGATATTAGAGAATTGTCTACGAATAAGTTTAAAAGAATTATTAAAGCCAAATTGTGTAGCAGGGCATATTACAAAATTTCTGATTATTTAAGTGATAAAAGTGCTTGGGATGGAGTTGTTCTGAGTCAACACGCATGATTGTAATTAATCTTAAGTATATTTTATTTTAAAAAAGGATTCCTACTGAGTTTTCTGGCAGTGTTTCTCAGTAGCTGCCACGTCATGCACTGCACGGTAGGGTAAAAAAAATATGACGATTCCACATAAATGTAAAATTTTTACGGAATAAAATTACTTTGACTTTGACTTTGACTTTGAAGTTATACTTCTTTTGGCGCGATGGAGAAAAATGATGAGAGTGAATTTTTACGATGCGCGCGCACACCGACACCAAAAAATTTTACAGCATGAAGTTGGTTCTAGGTGGTATGAAAGTGAATTTTTACGATGCGCGCGCATCTGCGCGCGCATCGTAAAAATAACAGCATGACGTTAGTTCTAGGTGGTATGAAAATTGATAACTATGTTCAAGTTGTATATTAAGAAGTATAACTTCTAACGCGTGTACATAAGTACACACAGGTTTTTTTTTATTCTGTGGTTATGCCCTATTAAGGGTTAAGCGACTAATACCTGAGGGCACCCACTGGCGCGTTACTAAGTTTGTAGACTTATTTGCTTAAGCCCCTGCTCTCCTCTTTCGTGCCAGTAAATAAAAGACCACCGCAAGATAGGTAAGGTTACCCAAATAGTTCCACTGTCTCAGTACCCTGTGTAAATATTGACAAAAGTCCCTTTAAAATACATTAGATACCGAACCCGAAACATTAATTTGAGAAAAGGGTTAAAAGGTTGACTTTTATCTGAGGTTAACTTCGTGCCGTTACAACTAAGTCAACATATTATTTAACTTTGTTTTGAATCAAGAAATAATCCTTTACGCCGCCGACTGAGCAAATTAAATAACAATAACAAATTATAAAGAAAGGGAACATGTATGGAATTACTACAATATATCTCTGAACGTGACAGAGAAAGAAATAAAAAATCTTACACTAACATTACAGGAACACAACCCAATTCGATATCGTAGAAATTATATAATATTATCTATATATATAAAAATCAATGCCACTTTTCGTTGTAATGTTATAACTCAACAACGCCTTTACCGATTTGGCTAATTTTGGTCTTGACTTATTCGTGGAAGTCCAGGGAAGGTTTGTACGTAGAGAAAATTTAATTAAAAGTCTTGAAAAAGTGTAAAATCAACATCTTTTAGCAATTTTAAATATTTTTTTAAACTTGAAACTTAATAATATTTTTTTATTACTATGCCTTATACGTAGCGAAGCACGTACCGGGCCGCTAGTAACATATACATTTATATGTGGCCACTGTGAACTCATTAAGCGAACACGAAAACAAATCGTCATGGTTGGCAATCGCATTGAGGGCGCGCAACGCTCCAGTCATCGGCGCCCGTTGCAGCAAATCGGTCGGTGCTCGTGGCACACACAGCACAGCGCCGCTGCCGCCCCCTGTACATCCGCAAAACAAACCGAATCTAATGTAAGACAGATGGGTTATGTGTAATTTATATAACTAGCTGTGCCCCGTGGTTTTACCCGCGCTAAATTTTAAAAATTATCACAACGCCTCCCCCGTAGGTGATAGCGTGATAATATGTAGCCTATATGTTGACCCAACCTCTTAGTAATATTCATGCAAAATTTGATGTAAATCCATGCAGTACTTTCTGGCTTTAGCCCAGACATACATACAGACAAACAGACACACAGACAAAAATTCTAAAAACTATATTTTTGGCTTCGATAACTATAGTAGATCATGCCCCAAGTATCCTTTTAAAAAAATATTCAATGTACAGTTTTGACTTTCCTACGATTTTATTATATGTATAGATATAGATTGGACTAATACTTGAGGAGACGTCAGTGAGACTATTTACTATTATTTCAAAGATGATATAAATAAAACTAACGAAATTGGGAATCGATTCTGTATTTGAATTATTACGAAAAATGTCTATGCTTTGCATTTTTGGAACGAAGTTCCTTATCGCGCATTGTGAAAGGGGGCTAGACGGAAAAAATTCTTACGAAAAGTTGTCACGACACTTTTTGCAGCTGTGCGGAGTGCGCATGTTTCTCTGTCTGTCTCTCTCTCTCTCTTTCTCTTATAGAAAGCAAGCCAGATATTTTCATTTCTATTTCACATTGAACAGTGTGGTGTCGCGACGATTATTTTTGTTGAGTGTATAGGTACAGGTTTTTTGTACATAATAAATAATAAGAAATAACTTCGTTCCATCCGGGTGTCCCTTGACACCTCTCAAGTTTTTTTAATTTATGATGGTAATGGTATGTTAATTAGCTAATTTCTTTGAATTTATTATGAAATTGATTATTAAAGGCTTTTTAAATACAATAATTGTCGATACATATATTTTACTACATCTTTACTGAATGTCTACATTGAGAAAATACTTGAATATTATTATTAAGACGGGCGCGCGTTAATGCTAACACCGATGGGCGTCAATTGAGAAGACCCAGTGAAACACACTCAGCGGGTTCATCTACTATATCTTTAATAACTTGAACTTAACAAACATAATTAAGTATATAGTAATATAATTATGTTTGTTAAGTTCAAGTCATTAATTGCAGTAGCTCTTGAACGTATTAAGTCTACATACGCAAGGCGTATTATATAGTCCAAGAGTGAATGCGCATGGACGAGTGCATTCTTTATTTCCTCTCTCTCTCTCTTATAATCCGATGAGACGGCTATCCAACAGGACAGAGGGAGACGACCAACGAGCAATCTACTAAATCAACAATTTTGTACTTAAATAATAGATATCTAACAGCTGAGGCTATAACGATAAAACGCGTCTGGATGGCGTCGTGTCTCGTCTAGATATGGTTTTGTTATGACGAATGTTATATTTAGAAGTCCATCTGTTCAATTCGTTATTATATGTATGGGTATTCACCCGCAGAGAACGAGGTCTTGGGTTCAAATCCCGGGTCGGCCCAAAAAGTAATTTCGGGACTTTTCTGTAAAAACAAAATTTTCTCAGTATCAGCCCGAAGTCTGGAGTCTCGGAGTTGGCGGTATTATACCCCCGTGCCTCGGATAGCACGTAAAGCCGTCGGTCCTGTACCTGACCTCTTTCCGGTCGTGTCGCCTAGGCGTCCCATCGGATCATGAGAGTGATGGAATAGAAAGTGCTCCTGTGTTTGCGCACACACTTGAGCACTATAATATGTCCCGCGCAGATGGCTAATCTCTGTTGAGACTGGCCGCCGTGGCTGAAATTCAGCTAGGAGGACATAATTATTATTATATGTACGAAGGCGTAAATATTTATGTGAAATTATGTAATCTCATCCCGAGTCGTCCTGAATATCTCCCAGAGAACTGGCAGTAGCGTCTCACCGTGTACTATGACTATCTTACTGCAATCGCCAACCTGTCTGCCAAGCGTGGCAATTATGGCATAGCCGTCCAAATTATGAACATAACTCTATTTTGAAAATCTTTTGGGGAAGCATTTGTCCAGCAGTGGACGTCATTCAACTGGCATAATGATGATGATAATGTTATGTTTATGCTTATTGCGTATAATTAGCTTTCGGAACATAGCACCCTTACTATAAGGGTAAGTAAGCTGGAATAGAGTTCGAGTATATTTTTATTTTTTATAATTTGATGGTAAGTGATCACCGCCGCCAATGGACACTTGCAACACCAGAGCCAGAACCGCAAGTGCTTTGCCAGCCTATAAGAAAGGAATAAGCTCGTTTCTTGAGGTTTCCATGTCATACCGGGTCGAAAATACCTCCGCAATTAATTGATTCCACAGAGCGGTAGTGCGCGGCAAAAAGTTTCTTGTGAATTGCACGGTGGTAGATGACCATTCATTCAGGTGATAAGGATGAAATTTCCACTGTTGGCGAGAGGGTCTCTGGGGAATGTGGCGGCAGGTATAAGCTCGAACAATTCCTCTGAACACTCCCCGTGATAAATCTCTATATCTAGTTAAATACCCTCAATCTTGTAGGTTTGCATGAAATTCTTTTCACCCTTCATTCCAATGTAAAAAGGGCAATTGCAACACGTAACGGCCAGAATATTTAAAAATCCCCTCACAGTCATTACCACCCCTTTCGAGACTTATACCCTAAAGAATCAATACTTGAACTTCAAAATGTTCGGCTCTCGTTAATTCTGTTACCCAAATTTGAATAGCCGAGTGGTCTTAACTTTCAAACCACATAGTAAGGGGGTCCGAGGGGTCGTAGAGTTCTAAGACTCCAATTACTTCTGCTTTCGGTTGGACGCGTAAAGATTTTAATTGCTATGTAAATCGTATGTGAAGCTGCGTTGAACACTTGTTCATTATATATAGATAGAGGGACTTACAAACAGAATACCCATACAAAACATGTATATAAAATACTAGCTTACGCCCGTGACTTCGTGTGCGTGGTAGTCGAAATCAGACATCGAAGAGGTTAAAACGAATAAATCAAGATCATATTTATGATAAAGGAAACTGAGTGTTTGATTCACTGACTGATAGATCAACGTTTGTTTTATAATTTCACGAGTTGAATATTTAAAAAAATATGAAATACGTCTTTTATATAATATTTCAATAAATATAAATGTCAAGTTTGAAGTTGATCAGACCAAGAAAAGAGTTAGTCCGATATTAACTTTGCAGCCCTTTTTCACCACCTAAAAGATTAATATTCAAAATTCCTTTCTTAGTGCCCATTTACGTCACTTAAGGAATATGTTTGCATTCTTAACTTAAGAATTTAACACTCACACACAAACAGGTTGGATGTTAGTTTAACTTAACTAAAATTCAATAATAATGAATAACTGTATAAAATGATGTATGTTGGTGCGGTACATTCCATACCTCAAGCACAACCGTGGCACGTTTTACGACTGAACACTGTCTCCCAAAATACAGGCTTTAGCCTAGTTTGGAAAACAGTGTCAGCACCTTTTGTAATTAATCATGACAAAAATCTGTAAACACATGTGAATGTATTTTTGTTTTATCTGAGTCCAATAAATTATTATCTGAGTCCAATAAATTATTATTATTATATAACTATTGCGGTATTCTAGTACTTTAGATCTTTGAATATACATAGACTTTACACAAGAAATGCATTACAACCCGCAAGTAAAAACAGTCATATACTCTATTAGTCCATGTACACGTGTGCAGAGCACGCGAGCAATTATTTCACACCCCTGGGATGTGAGGGTGGCGACCCCTCCAGGGGTTGTGATTTGTGAATCAATAGTGCATGTTTGCCTAAATTATGTTTGTTTCCAAGTTTTTTATTTCTGTTTTCTGAGGGTAAGGGGTTTTTTTTAACAATTTTATTGTACTGTGAAATGACAGATATTTTGCAGGGTGGTTTAAATGTACATAAGTACAGACGCCAGCACATCAAGCTACCCTAATCTGTCAAATTTCCCCAATTGAATGTGAACCTTATGCTTTTGTGATAAAGTTGAAAATCTATAAAATAAATTTGACAGATTGGGATAGCTGGATGTGCTGGCGTCTGTACATTTTGGTTGTATTGTTCACAAATCGATTATAAAACGATTAATGAAAATTATTGAATTCGTTCTTTCTTGTGTATCATATCAGCCAAATTACGGCCACTATTGGACAAAAGACAAATCTCTACGCTTGGCAGACGGGTTGGCGATCACACATAATGGCACAGTTCACATAAAAACGCTGCTGCCCGTTCTCTGGTATTCCCTCGGATGCTTTCTACGCCCCCCACGGGATAAGATGGGGAGATGATATTCTATGCCGTCACCACAGACAAATATTTCATGGTTATATATGGATTATATCATCTTGATAGTCCACGAATTGTACCTTTACTGAAATTGTATCATAATTTCTTGTTATGTGCCTCTGTTTGTAGAACAATAAATATTTATCTCTCTACCTATCGCAATACATTTTCAAATGCGTAACTCTGCTTTGTTGTTCAGACAAAGAGAAAAGGCATGCGAAAACATTCCAACGGTCATTGTCCTTCGGTCCTTGTCGCATACCTAAGACACGTTTACAGCCTCCATAGCTATAAAGTGTTGCTTACGACCCCCGTGGGAGCGAGGGTGGTTACTGCCGTAACCATACAGAAGTGTGTCAGTTAAAGTTAAGTATTAATTTTTATAAGTATTGCTGTATGGTGACGGCGGCAAATATCAGAATATCATCACCCACGGCTCATCCTGTGGGGGGCGTAGAATTCGACACAAGGGCATATCAACCAGAAGACGGGTAGTAGTTTCTTTCTAGTATGGGTTGGCGATCGTAGTATGATAGTTCATACTGCGATCGTCAACCCGTCTACCAAGCGTGGCGATTATGGCATGTCCCCGCAAGATGGTTATTGTGGGGGATTTTGTCCGGTAGTGGACTTCTTACGGCTGTTATGGTGATGATAACTGATTTTTATATTTCATTACCATTATTTATTTCAGCAGTATGCTAAAGTCGCTAAAAAAGTCATCATGTCAAGCCAAAGTACGTCTACTGCTGGAAAAAGCCTTCGCAAAGTATGGGGGATATGCCATAATGGCCACGCTTGGTAGACGGGTTGGCGATCGCAGTTTGATGGTCGTAGTTCACGGAAAAACGCTGCTGCCCGTTCTCTGGTAGGTATTCCCACGGACATTTTCTACGGGAAATAAAACAAGCGAAATTTTATTTATCACAATAACTTTTTCAAGATTGAAGCTCCAACTGGATCTGTTAGCATGTTGTGATTTTATGCCCAGTAAGGGATCCTTAACATTATAAAAAAATGTTATTTTACTTCTTTAGAAGCGTCAAGTCAATGACGCGACTTCCATGATTTTTGTTCACCTAAAAAGTGCTCAACGCGCCTAAAGACATTAAATGCTGATATTAACAGCCTAATTTACTATAATATATTGGATGCAACTATATTAGATATATAGCTTTAATTACGAGGTTACCTCGCATTGGAAAGAAAATCACAAACGATAACAGCACTACATGTGCTTAGTATAGACACGGTGATAAATACCAAATGCACTCAAACTACATTACTATCCAAATAGAAATCGATGTGCACAGTAGGGGCCCTTAATGTCAAAGGCACCCCCTGCCTACGTCACTATCGATGACGTCACGAGGGTTACTGACAGACGGCTAACTTGCCCTATAATATTTATAACTTGGTTTCTTATACGCGTAATAATAATACACTGAAAGCCAATTGCCGGCTTCTATTAAAGTTGTTGTAGGTCATTGTTAGACTATTAATCAACTTTTTTTTTGCTTTGTGTTGATAGGCTTTCCCTCTGAATTCAAACTAGGGACTTTCAAGGTATTACGAAGTTATTTTTGCGTACAAATTGAATAAGTGTGTATTTTAAAAATTACTTGAGGAGACTTAGAATATATACTTATTTTTATTGCCAGCATGACAAAGCAAAGTAGAAGAAAAACAGTTCACCGGTCCGTAAGCGATTGGCGAGCTAAGCAACTAGGCTTACGGTCAGTCCAGGGACGGGTGATCACCAAAGTGGATTAATTATTGTATGTAATGATTTTTTTATATTCAAATAATTTACTTCTAATGCCATAAAAATTTTAGCTTTCTGTACTCCTTCGCACCATATGACCTTTAACTGTTCCAAATTTAATAGTTACTGTTCCGTCCGCGTAATTTTCGTAAATAGGGGTACAAAAGTTTTTGCTTAACGAATTAATATTATGACATATGTATATTTAGCGGAATATTTTAAAAATTGATGATGAATGATTTTTTTTATTAATTATTTTACTTCTAATGCCATAAAAATATTAGCTTTCTGCACTCCTTCACCATGTGACCTTTAACTGTTCCAAATTTCCTACTCCTCCGTCCGTATAATTTTCGTAAATAGGGGTGCAAAAGTTTTTGCTTCTCGAATTAATATTATGATATATGTATATTTATCGGATTCTTTTCAAAATATTTACTTTGTGAACAACGGTACACAGTATTTAAGTAAGCATACACAATGTAGGATTTGTCATACACGGAGTCGTTTAATTTAATGATTGCTGACGTAATCAGGTTCACGAGAGATAGTTCGCAATTGACATTTAAGGGAATGTGATATGAGATGGATGAGTACTTGACTGATGATCATATTTCTTTTTATGTTCACCCTGTTTTAATAACCATTCTGAACGGTGACACATGGCCACTAATCCCAAACTAAGCAGTATATAACCAGATAACTGATATACTACATATACTACGATTCTTTTGTAAATACAAATAGCGGTGATCCTTGGAGGAGCCTATATCTAGCAGTGGATGTCTTCCGGCTGTCATGATGATGATGTGGGATTTCAGAAGATGTACATATAATCAGGCAGGTAGTATTACAATTGATTAGGCCATGTTAGGGTCTTTTGGCTTTTTACTGGTTTTCTTCTTTATCTTATGATATTGTTAGGTTCCCAGTCTTACCTAACGTGGCCGACTCCCTGAATGTATCGAGTATCACTGCGCTTAGGAATCATATGGCATTTAGAACTGCTCTCTGACTTTTAACCAGAAAATACAATTGTGTTGGAGTCTATTGGGCTACTGACTACTTGTGAAAGTTAGCCGTTGATGTTCTTCTGACAACCGGGACCGTTAGTTCCTCAACCAACTTGAACCCAAAGAAGAACTTTGTTTTAATAAAATACAATATTTTAATTACAATATTTTTATACAATTTGCAGGATATGGAGTATTTTTAAGAGTTCTTATATATCGGCATAGTTTTAGATGCCAATTCTATATTCTATATAAGTTTTTAAGAAGAGTTCGCAGCGATAGTTATAAGATATATTACAAGAATTTTTTTTACACTTTCGCGCAATTTCTTCACTCATTTATTAAAGTAGTATTAAATATTTGTATTTGATTTATGTCCTGTAGATGAAAAGTGTACCGACGTAGTGATTATATTCAGGGTATGTTCTTCCCATTCGAAACAAACCATTTAAAAATAAAAAAGGCACCTTTAAGCCGCCACAAACCCCTCCCTTGAAAGAATTTCAAAAGTATCTCTTTGAAAACCATTCTACAACCCCTTCCATACATCCCATAGACAAGTACTCCATTTGTCAAGCGTCAGGCAATGTCTGGTCTGTTTAAACAACGACTCATTTGTTTGCAGACCGTACGCCGTTATGTTGAGTTACCATTTTTCTTTCTACATATAAGTTTTAGTTGAGGATTTGTCTGAGTATTACGAATTGTTCAGCATTATAAAGACTCTGGTTGGTGTATATTATACTTTTATAGGTATACAAAATCCTATTGTAATCGAATCAAAGTATAACATTTTGCGGGTACTTATCAAAATTAATCGAACGACTACCATTTGAACTCGAAACTAAGTAACCCAATAACCGTAGTAATCAAGATTGTTAGACTAAGTGTCATTATCTAATTCGCAGTCATATTTATGACACTCGATACTGATAATCAGACAGTATCGAGTGTCATAAATATGACTACTGGGTTGACGTGGTTAAACACGGAGTATAAAGAAAGTAGAATAACAAAGAACAATGGCAAAATAATTGTTGACGGAATTACAAATAACATTATGGTTAAAAAAAATCCAATGTTTTAATTGTTATTCTACTATACACTTTAACTTTATTCTACTATTTGGTGAGAAGACAGATCCAACAAATCTAGGATCCTATTACTAACGGCAATCACTTTATAGATGAGGTAGCAAAGTTCGTCGCGAAATGAAATAGATGACATCAGCCCGGCGACGTCGGCGCCGGATACCCGCAGGATATTGATCAAGCTCAGCCTCCACAGCCTTCCCTAACTTCCGCTTAGTAAGTTTCGACGGAAATGCGTTTCCGTTGAAACATGCTGACTAAGCAATACATGGTGATAGCTTTGCTTATAGTTTACATCAGGTGGATTTGTATTGGATAAAATTGTCTTACTCACATCCTGCAAATATCTAATACAGAGTATAACTAAAGTAGTGAACGAAACTTAAAAAACGCTATCAACCTATAAAACTTGACAAATACAATCAACGAAGACAACCAGACGAAGAGAAACATCAATCAGACACCATCTGTGAAATACGAAAAATATTTTTTGGTTCTTACAAAATTATTATCACCATAGCAGCTAAACGACGCCCAATGCTGGACAATGGCCTTCCCTAAAGATCTCCACAACTGCCGGTACTACGCCATCCGCATCAAGCGACTTCCATCGACCCTCAAAAGATCATCACTCCATCTTGTAGTGGGTTGCCCACGCTGCGTCTCCCAGTTCGCGGTAGCCACTCGAGAACCTTTCTGCCCCAGCGGCCGTCGGCTGTACGAGCTATGTGCCCTGCCCACTGTCACTTCTTCGGGCTATGTCGGTTACTTTGGTGCGCCTGCAGATCTCAGCATCTTATTCGATCTCGCAGGGAAACTCCAAGCATAAACCTTACCATTGCTCTTTGGGTGACCTTGAGCCGCCTGAAAAGGCCCATAGTGAGCGACGACGTCTCGATGATTGTCATTTTCGTATTAATAAATCAAACAAAATTATAATATACGATATATTTTGATTAGCTACACTTCATTCAGTTACATAGACAACTTTAGGAGCGCCATCTACCTATGAAACTGAACAAATTAAACAGTTTCTGGAATACTTATTTAAATAAATAGCAACTGTCGTGACGACACAAAAGCGTTCAAACTAGCTAGTGAGGACAATGTCTGCATTTAAGGGATACATTGTTATTCTTCCTAAGGCTTGCATTCTTTTAATGTATAGTGAAATTAATTATCCAGTCCAGTAAAGTGGAAATTAATTATCCTGGAAATCTGGTATTATGTGCATGTCTGAATTTAAAGTGTTATTGATATTTTTCTGTCAAGTAACACGTTAAAAATTATGCGTTGACCCTAGTTGTGGGATAGCCGTTGCGTCAGATTATGAAAGTGAAAGAATAGTGAGAGCTTTGCGCTCATTCTCAATACCAGCGTAGTGGTTTAATTTCCGTTGAGATTTTGCAATGCAAAGACCTCATCAAAAAGCCATGAAATATTTAACACCTGTCAAATTTGAAAACGAATTTCTTTATAATAAAACCGCAGTCATGTCAAAAGTCATAATTTACATTTTGTCAAACATTATAATATAATTTAAATTTGACAACCCTGCCACCCCGACATACCAAGTTCGTTTAATATGCACCCCATTAGGGGACGTCATATTATAATTTTAATATTATTATGTCGGCAGGGATTTCCATTTTACATATGTACCTGTTTTACAGGAAGTGAAGTCGGAAAGCTTTTTTTTATTGCTTTTGGAGTCGGACGAGCTAGCAGACCAGCTGATGGTAAGTGGTATCCGCTACTCATGGACATTCACAATGCCAGGAGACACAGAAAATCATTGCCTTCCGTGAGATTAATACTCTTTTTAAATTCTCTTGTGCGACTGTTTAATTACCAGAACTGGGGCCAATCTCTCCAAGAGGTATTTATGAATTAGGCATTCATAAATACCTCTTCATTTAGCAAAAAACACTGTGTTCTCCTTTAGTTTTGTACATATTTAATAATACATATTATTATGTATGTGAAGAGGCTGGGCATACTATATTGCTTTTGGGACGACTCTACTACAAGCGTAAGCGTAAATTCACGGAATAAAATTAAAAAGAATATATATTTTATTTACACGTGTTCCAAACTGCGTAAACAAGTGACTCACGACCATCACTCCACTAAGTTACCTATATAAGATCGGACACCCATAGCAAAGAGGCCTCCTAGCTAACAGTAAGCCTCATGTTAAAAAAAAAGCAAAGAGACATTCTTGATCGAGCCGTCTTACTGTCCAAATCGCATTGTGTTACTGTTTGTTTGTGAAATAAACGCTGTAAAACTGAACTTCGAGTTTTACTGTCAAGATGGATTCCCAACCAGTAACACCACAACTTGTAACACTGTTACTGGTTGGGAAAAAAAACAGTATTACTGTTACACTCCATTAAATATTGGTGTTACACGTCGGGAAACAAGTTCCCATCCTGTAACAGTGTTACTGGATGCAACATTTTTTGTTGAAACGAGTAACACATTTATTTAAATACATTTGTATTATAGCATTCTAAAGTACATTTTTCATTTTTGGTCATCAGATGCACATATATCATAAAAAGCAAACAATATCACAAGTTGCGGAAAAGTGTTCTTTCGTTAATAAGTTCAATTATCCTACTATTCTCGGATACAACTCTTTGACTAATTTTAAGCAAATGTGACAATTTACATGTAAAAAAATCTACTTGTCTGAAGCGTACTCCTGAACGGTTAAGTAATCGACTAAACGTCATCTATACCATCTCGTATCTTGGCTGTCACAACCCTTTGACTTATGTCAATTTCTTTTTAATGTGCATACCAAATTTTTATACAATGGTTGTATAAAAATTTGGTATGCACATTAATGTTACTTTTTCTGGGGCTAATTTCGTAGTATCGCTGAAAGGTACATTTTATGGCTGGAGTCCCATAGATATATGAAACATCTCCTTTATAGGTTACAAAAATATTTCATCTTTGCCATTGTAAAAAACACACTTTGTATTACACTCAATAGATAACTCCTTGAAAAAAACATTCCCAGTCAGTAATATATTATGAAAGGAAACATGTACTTTAGAATGCTATAATACAAATGTATTTAAATGAATGTGTTACTCGTTGCGACAAAAAATGTTGCATCCAGTAACACTGTTACTGGATGGGAACATTTTTCCCAACGTGTAACGCCAATATTTAATGGAGTGTAACAGTGTTACTCGGTTCGACAAATAAAGTTGCACCCAGTAACACAGTTACTGGATGGGAACATTTTTCCCAACGTGTAACACCAATATTTCATGAAGTGTAAAAGTGTTACTCGTTGCCACAAAAAAATTGCATCCAGTAACACTGTTACTGGATGGGATTTTTGTTCCCAACCAGTAACAGTGTTACAACAAGTTGTGGTGTTACTGGTTGGGAATACACCGACTAACAACCCTCAATGGAACAAACCAATCATAAATAATATGACAGCAGTGTTGTTGACGTCACTCTTTTTAAACGCAACAATGTTCCGACATTAAGTCATTATATAGTCGTAAATTTGCAACAATCTTGTTGAGTCTTGGTTACTCGAATAAAGAAAGATTCAATTCTAAATTCAGTTCAATTTACAATTATTTTTAACTTGACGTTTACAGTTGGACTTAAAGGCTTTCAGTGCTTCACCGACCAAGAACAAGCGACCCTTTCATGCATCTCCACGTCAGTAACCAGTAGTCGGGTCTTGAACCCCAAATGAGTTACCCTACGGCACGGGTTAGAAGCTGTATATTGCTAGACTTCGAACCCACGCTTACCTCTGAAAGCTTCCTAACTGTAACCTTAATTTATAATAATACTATTAAATAAATTTCTATTATATATATTATAGAATTACTATTAAATAAATTTCTTCGGACAATGAATACACTGTCGTCTGATCCCAAACTAAGCAGAGCCTGTACTTTCGCAACCAGACAACTGTTAACCGTACTTATATAGTTCTAAATACACCCATATCTATTTTATATAAAAGTCAATTGCAAGGCTGAACCGATTTGCCTTGAAATATTTGTAGAAGTCTTTGTGGAAGGAAGAAGTATTTGTAGAAGTCCAAGAAGTCCAACTTTAAAAGAGAATATAAATTAGTTAAATTAGGCATGCTGAGATGGTTTGGCCATTTAGAAAGGATGAATGAAAGAAGATTGACAAAAGAAGTATACCTGACCTGTGTGAATGGGACAACCGGAAGGGGAAGACCACGTCGAACATTCTTTGACCAAATTGGAGATGTTCTCAAGAAAGGGCAAGTCAGAAGTACCCTAAACCGGCGAGCATGTATGAAGAATATAATGACAGTAATCGAGGCAAAAGAAGTATGCAAAGATCGTGACAAATGGAAATCCGTTGTCTCTGCCTACCCCTCTGGGAAACAGGCGTGAGTTTATGTATGTATGTATAAATTAGACCCAGACACAAAAATAGTCGAGCTCGGTGGGAATCGAAGCCACGACCTCTGGCTTAGCAGACAGTGTCATTAACCACTAGACAGTTGGTCTTATGGTTAATGACCCGTGGTTAATGTATTAATGGCCAGTCAAATTGGATTACAACAAACATAAAAAAAATATATTTTATTTTATAGATATACATAGACTGACGCCTGTCTCCCAGAGGGGTAGGCCGAGACAACGGACTTCCATTTGTCAAGATCCTTCCACACCTCTTTCGCTTCGTTCACTGACATTATATTCCTCATACATGCTCGTCGGTTTAGGGTACTTCTGACCTGAACTTTCTTAAGTACGTCTCCGAATTGATCAGAGAATGTTCCACGAGGTCTTCCCCTTCCGCTTGTACCATTCACACAGGCCAGGTATACTTCTTTATAGATACATATTTGTGCCTTATGGGGTGGAAACATTAGGGCCGACGTGGGGACCAGCGCGGTGGCCAAAGTATAGAAAGAAAAAGACAAAGAAATAGTTGCGCGCCTTGTTAAGGCGACACTTTCACGGAATGCTGGGATATATTTTACCCAACAATAAAGCATTTCCATACAGCGTGGCAATGTCGCTAGTATATAGGAAACTTTTAAACTACAACTACAGGTAAAACTTTAGAATAGATGTTATTTATACTTAAAATTTTAGTTATCTTGGCTAGAACAATAAAAATCATAATCTATTTAGAAATGTGTGAATTCAAAGTCCTTTTATATAATGTCTAACTTTAACTAATTACTTCGATCAATACTTAATACATGTCCAACATAATTTTGGAGGTCAAACGTCGATAATATTATGTGCCCTATTTTCATACAACTACCCTCCGTGACGGCAAAGTGTCTTTATGTCCCTTGGCATAACACAATAGATATCATTGTCATCTCCCCGTTATTTTGTTAACGATAGGTACAGACGCCAGCACTTCCAGCTACCCCAATCTGTCAAATTTCTTTTATAGATTTTCAACTTTATCACAAATGCATTAGGTTCACTTTCAATTGGGGAAATGTGACTGATTGGGGTAGCTTGATGTGCTGGTGTCAGAACCAAGTAGAGACCTGAGCGCGGTGACGTGGTAGGAAAGCCGACGTGTGGGATACAGTTTGGCATGTCCCGGGGAATCGCTTTAACTGACTTGATTCTCCCAACTAGGGGAGGCCTTTGTCCAGCTGTGGACGTCTTTCGGCTGATATGATGATATTTTAGATTCAGCAAGAAACAAGGAGGAGTTACAAAATGAATAGTTCCACTTCCAGAACAGACAAAGCGGGAGACATGATGACATAACGAGGCTGGATTGTTTACGTGTAGATTTTATCAAGCGGTAAATAAAAATATATAAAATGTTTATTCAAAATAAATGAATTAAACATAGAGATATATATATATATATATATATATATATATATATAAAACTCCGCCAAACCATAAAGCAGTTTATTGGCAGACGCAGTCCTTTTAATATTATTACTTAAGCTGTTAATGTTTATGCTACACTTAAGTTATTTTGTACTATAATAGTATCACAGACATTATTCACAGACAGCCATCTTATCCCAAACTACGGAGAGCTTGTACTATTGATAACTGATATATTATATACTAGCTGTGCCCCGCGGTTTTACCCGCGTTAAATTTTATAAATTATCACAATCCTCCCCTCCTCCCCTCCCCTTTATATGTAGCCTATATGTTGACCCGACCTCTTAGTAATATTCATGCAAAAATTTAAGTAAATCCATGCAGTACTTTTTGAGTTTAGCCCGAACATACATATAAAAATTCTAAAAACTATATTTTTGGCTTCGATATCGATTGTATATCACACCCCAAGTATCCTTTTAAAAAAATATTCAATGTACAGTTTCAACTTTCCTGCGATTTTATTATATGTATAGATACCACTTCTCTTTTGGACACAAAATTTTCATGCACACAAATATCTGTGCTGGGTGGGCATCCAACACACGACATGCGGCGTGAAACTTAACATCCTACCCTATTTATATTACATGCTGTAGGTAAAGTAGTAAAGTTTCTGTAAACATAAATATAATATACTCTCCCGTCGCCAAAATATCAGGGAGATGACAAAGGGATCTTTTGTGCGAAGCTAAGGGGAACCTTATGACGTCACCGAGGGCCATGTCGTGGGGTAAAAACTGGAACACATTTCCATCGATAGTCTATTAGAACGAAAGAAGGAATACGTTTAATAGTCACACAATCACACTAATATTATAAAGGTGAAAGTTTGTGAGTTTGTGAATGTGTGAGTGTGTACGTTTGTTACTTCTTCACGTCTAAACGGCTAGAGCGATATTAATAAAATTTGGTATGGAATTAGCTGACACCCTGGATTAACACATAGGTTATAATTTATAAAGTTTAACGCGGGTAAAACCGTGGGGCACAGATATTATTAATAAAAGAACAAATTGTTAAAAGATGTGTACCTTCTAGTATGATGTATCTAATTTGCTGCAGCTCAGCATTATGTTACTGGTTACTGCAGTACTGTTTTCTAGTTCCATCAAAACTAACTTAAAGATGTTTGCCTTAAGTTAGAACCTAACCGTTAGAAAACCGCCGACTCCAACAATAATTACATAATTTTGGAAAAGAGTAGTACTCTTACACTACCTACTAAACCGATATTAACCAAACATAGCTAAGAACCACCACCACCCCATGGAAACTGGCTTACAAATAAAAAAAATCGGTCGCTGCATCGAAATCGGTCCACCTGTTTGAGAGCTTCGATGCCACAGACACACACACACATACAGACAGACCTCGACTCTATTGTGGAAACATTTTGGGGAGGCCTTTGTCCTGCTGTGCACGTAATTACGCTGACAATCTTAAGTTTAGTTAAGTTAATTTCTAGTTCTATCTTACGCAACAGTTAGATTACGGCATCATCATCATCATCATATCAGCCGTATGACGCCCACTGCTCGACAAACGCGTCCGCCAAAATGTCATAATCGCCACGCTTGGCAGACGGGTTGGTGATCCCGGTAAGATAGACATGGTACTCAGGAGAACGCTGCTGCCCGTTCTCTGGTATATATTCCCTAGGGACGACTTCTACGTCCCCCCACGGGATGAGAGGGGGTGGCGATATTCTTTATGGCCGTCAGCCACACAGCCAGATTACAGCATAATCTATACATATAATAAAATCGTAGGAAAGTCAAAACTGTACATTGAATTTTTTTTTAAAGGAGTCTTGGGGCGTGGTCCACAATCGATATCGAAACCAAAAATATAGTTTTTAGAATTTTTGTCTGTTTGTCTGTTTGTCTGTATGTATGTCCGGGCTAAACTCAAAAAATACTGCATGGATTTACTTCAAATTTTGCGTTAATATTACTAAGAGGTCGGGTCAACATATAGGCTACATATTATCACGCTATCACCTACGGGGGAGGAGCTATGATCTTATCTATACATATAATAAAATCGTAGAAGAGTCAAAACTGTACATTGAATATTTTTTAAAAAGGATACTTGGGGCGTTATTTACATTCGATATCGAAGCCAGATATATAGTTTTTAGAATTTTTGTCTGTGTGTCTGTTTGTCTGTATGTATGTCCGGGCTAAACTCAAAAAGTACTGCATGGATATTACTAAGAGGTTGGGTCAACATATAGGATGCATATTATCACGCTATCACCTACGAGGGAGGAGCTGTGATAATTTATAAAATTTAACGTTGGTAAAACCGCGGGGCACAGCTAGTACTTTTGAATAATCTTTCAAATTGCATTGATTTATCAATGCTCTATAGAACAAAACTTCGGGGAAGATTTGCATCGCTTCCAGAAAGACAAAGTAACTAAAGACCACAAATTTCTTACCCTTCGCTAATTTAAAACAACTTGCTCAAACAGAGCTTATTTAAATCGGATTGGAAGGTTTCTTTCCGTTTCAGTTCGGGATTGTGGAATGATAGGGGATTTAATTTGAATTAAAATTCACCAAAACCGTTATCACTAAGACTATAATGTTTAAAGCGGGTTGAACCACCGATAAAAAGTCCTCAGGTCGAATCCAGGGTCCGGGTAGTGTTGAAAATTACTAAAGTGACTGAATTAGACTGACTGTCATTTACGGTCAAATTGGTCAAAAATGGTTATTAACTTTCAAATATGGTCAATTCAGTCAATTTTATTTCAGAAATTGAAACAAAAAAGTGGTTTTTATGACTTTTAGTATTTTTATATAGTGTAAATCATTTTACATTTCTAATCATGCGTGCATTTAAGACAAAATGGCAACATCGCATCGCCTCGCGCATCGACTTTGATGTCGTCTTATCCTCTCATGATATAATACAAAATAAAACGTTGTTTCATTTAAACTTGCATATAAATTGGGTACCTAAATAAATAAATAATTGGGTGGTAGTCAAAAATAGACAATAATATTTGAGTCAAATTGACTGAATTTGACAGTAAATGACCCGTCATTTAAAGTTAATGAAAATTGTGACTAGTCATATTCAGTCATTTTATATCACTGTTCCGGGCACAAAATCAAAAAAAAATGTAACGGGATTCATGGGTTATTCACTCTATTCTTATAACTTATAGACGAAGCTGCATCAATAAGTTCTAAGAATAAGAAATAATAAAATAAAAATATATATGTATTTTTATTCCATATACCTTCATATACTGTGGGGAAGCTTTTTTAACATCAGCATATTAACATCAACAGCTGTCTGCTAGTGAAAGTCTCGTTAAAATTGTTCCAGCCAATTCGAAGATAAGCCGCAATAAATAAACAGACGGACATAAGAATAATTATATTTTTGTTTCATTTACCGTATATTCTTACCGTACAACTTTACTTTAACGTACGGCTTTACGTTACAACTTCCAGACCGTATTTACACTCTCTTCATCGACAGAGAATTTTACTAAATAGAAAATCGCCAATATCACTTTTGTTCTTTTTGTCCGGACACGGGATTCGAACGGTTGGACACGCTACCGCTAAAGGCAGAGCTAGTCAAAAAAGTTTAGTATCAACAATGTATAGAAAACGGAAGCTCTCATCGAACCCTCAAGTTACCCCCACATTGTATCCCTATCACTAAACCCATTTCACATTATCAGCCTTACTTATTTCGTCAAGATCCGACATTATATTGCAGGGGTAAGCAATATAGCAGTGGCGATGAGTCATACGTTTCATAAGAGAATCCAATCTCCCGAAAAGCCAAAGCGGTGGGATTTGTCACTTTCATGAATCACAATATACTTTTTAAACTTCCAGGTGTCAGGATTATAGTTGATACTTACTATTTTCTGGATATATTAAAATGAAGTCCTAGGTTTACGAAAAAAAAACATCCGGTAGCAACCCGAGTATGAAAAGGACGTAAAGCGGTCGGTCTTCACCAGGTTTCTCCTCGATCGTGTTGGAAAACCATCCCATCGAATCATGAGAATGTGGGAATAAAGAGTCCACTTGTGTTTCGCACACATCCATTTCCATAATATATCCTGTGTAGTTAATTGGTTAGCCTCTGGTGAGATTTGCCACCGTAAGTGAAATTCAGGCAAGACTCCTTTCTTCAAACGCACCAACGCTGCATCATAGTGGTAATGGAATGACTGCCTCAGTGACTTTTCTCTAATAATGTTGGAGTCAGATTATAGTCTAACCTGTTGTGCTTCGCTACCAAAATTAATTGGCAGTGGCTCAAACAGATATAGCCTCGGAACCCATATAGAATCAGACACCACGGATTTTAATTTACTTCTGATGATATTCCAAATCAATTAAATAAATTATGTAAATGTTTGATTTCGACCCTTTTAATACCAAGAGCAAGGTGGCACCCAGGCAGCTGAACCTTCATTTTATCCAATATCTTTTAACATAATATGTCTTCAGCTACTCTGATTAAGAGTAAAATCGGAAGCATTGTATGTGTGTATCAGTCGCTTTCCGTGAAAACCTGTAATTGGCTTTATGTTTCCTATTATAGCAGTAATATATTTTTTTATTATATAGCTGTTGGTTTTCTAAAAATTAATAATAAAATCCTCACGACAACGGAAACAAACAAACAACCAACCACTTAGACAGACGCCAATTAATAGAATAACGTTAACATCATTGAGAGTGAATGATCTCAAAAGTATATATTAACATGGACTTATCTCGGTATTCCATTAAATTTCGTCCATTAAATTTGAAACTTATATGCTATTATATATAACCTTTTTTTTATCCAAGAAGGTGAATCGTTAAGACCCTGATATTGTTCAATGGAAAGGTATTTCCACATTACGACGATTGTTGAATCCCACGGAAGGGTACTACCTACGTCGACCACTGTTGATGACTTACGAACAGCAAAGACAACTAGCCGTAAGAGTCTCTACTTCAGACATTAATCACATTTACATAAGACGAAAATCTAAGTAACATAATCGAATCTTCACGAAAATTGAAGCTTGTAGGAATATCGTAATTACAATGGAAGTCAACAAAGGATATAGCTATAGCAGGCTAATAGCTACGACCGCTTCTATTATCCCCTGGAAACACAATATGCGTTCGGTAAAAGGTTGTTCTGAAAGACTACCGGGCTATCACTTAGGCCACAGAATAAAGAGTACTTACGCTTAGGCACCGTAATTGGAAAATGTTACCATGCTATATATCTTTATATCTGCTGGACTATAGAATACCGTTTAGAAAAGCATATAATTGTATGGTGGCAGCTTAGTTTACCGGTGTTACCACTTACAAGCTACATCGTTTTGTAATTCCCAGCGAATTAGGAAACTATAATAGTTTTTAAACGAATTGAAAAGAAAGAGGACATGTTATCTTCGTTGTATGTGGACTTTTATTTGATAATATTCGATGAAAAACTTCTGGGTTGGTTGTTCTAAAGAGGATGTCCACTTTATGGCTTTCAAAACATTAATTTTGAACACATTAAGTTTTAGAAATGACAAGCGGAGATGTGCATAACCAATTACCCTCACCGGGGTGTTCACTAACTTAAATAAAAACACATATTTTTAAGAATAAACATAATATAAAGCCGAGAAAAATGGTAAAACACGGACCCCTCGCCACTGCAATTGGGTAGAAATTGGACATTAAAGATACAAAAACCATTGCTTCTGATTTTTATATCGATAACCGGCCCTCACCCTTCGTACTATTAAGATTGTTGCATTTCTAAATAACACTGCATTTCAATATATAGTTAAAGTCGATGCCACATCAGTGGGAACACTAGAACTACTAAAATCACCCTTGTTTTCTACGTATTAAAGACCCTGTAAAGGTGAATTCACCGTGCGTAATGGTGTCGTCTACCTTTTCTTGTGGACGAAATTATTCTGTGCACGAACTGCGGTTGGGGTGAATTAGAAATTATAGAAATAAAAGGTGCCACGCTTTCTGATTCCAATAATTTTATTAAATTTATTTAAGAGAGATCTATCTCTAAGACAGTTATGAGTTATGTACATGTCAAAGACACAGTATAGGTAATAGACCTATACGGTATCTTTGTAAGTACATCTGAATGATCCAAGTGCTAAGCAATATTTTAGGTATTTCTTTTAGAAGACGTATGTACGTACATATCTAAGAATGAACTCATAATTGTCTTATTGATTGATCTTTTAACTATGTAGCGGTAGCACATTCAATTATGTACATGATGACGACACTTTTTGGAACGATCCGTGAATCCAGGACGGGTTCAAATCACGGGTCAGACCAAAGAGTGATATTGGATTTTTTTCGACCTAGAAATTTACTCAGTTATCACTGAATAATTTTCAGGTAATATATGTGCTCATAGCTAGATGCTCTCACCGGTCCGTAAGAGATCGGTGAGGTTAAGCAACTAGCATTGCGGTCAGTCCATAGATGACCGCCAAAGTGGTTTAATTTCTGAGCGTCTCCGTGCTTCGGAGCGCACGTTAAGCTGTCGGTCCCGGTTGTAGTGATTAGACAACAGTCGGTAAGCCATGTCAGAGGCCTTCTAAGCGGTTTGAACAACTCTCACACTAGGGTAACCACTGCCCATACGATAAGTAAGTAAGTTAGCATGTAACATTGCCTGTTATACCTCCATGTCTTGGATAGCAATTAAAGCCATCGGTCCTATAATAATACTTGATATAATAATAGTAATAATATCTAGGGACAATGTCACACAGATCATCCTAGCCCCAAACTAAGCAAAACTTGTACTATGGGTACCAGGCGACGATATACATACTTATATAGATAGATAAATACTTAAATACATAGAAATCATCCAAGACTCAGAAACAAATATTCGTGCTCATCACAAAAATATTTACACTTACCGGGATTCGAACCCAGGACCACCAGTTTCGTAGGCAGGAGCACTACCAACTAGGCTACGGTAATATGATACTTGACCCTATTCCAGCTATATCCCTATAATTATAAAAAGCTAATCAATATGAGTTTTAAGGGTATGGTTACATTGAACTACATAATATACGCAATAACCTAGTTAGTGTCATGTCGGCAGGCCGTTGACTCACTACCTTGACACTCCCTGATTACGCCCAGATGAGTTCATACTTTGCATTATTTCAATTATTTTTTTATGTGTAGAGACAGTTTGTGTTGGGGTTTTCCAGAAGGGTTTGACACCACAGTCTCAAGCGAAAAGCAGAATCAGCAGTTTGTTTTTAGGGTTCCGTAGCCAAATGGCAAAAAACTGAACTCTTATGAATTCGTCATGTATGTCTCTCTGTTTGTCCGTCCGTATGTCACAGCTACTTTTTTCCGAAACTATAAAAACTATACAGTTGAAACTTGGTAAGTATATGTATTCTGTGAACCGCATACAGATTTTCACACAAAAATAGGAAAAATCAATAAATTTTGTATACTTACTTAGAACGTAAAATCAATTTTTTTTCATCAAACCCATACATAGGTCTTCAAAAATGTAATTGAGGTTCTTAATATTATATTTTTCTAAACTGAATAGTTTACGCGTGAGTCACTTCTGAAGTGGCAAAATGTGTCCCCCTCCCCCTGTATCGTCTAAAATAAGAGAATGGTAAAACTAAAAAAAATATGCTAACTTCCACCGAATATTGGTTTGAACGAGGTAAGTAGTTTTTTTTTAATACGTCATAAATCGTAAACCGCAATTTACATTTCATTCAATCACCTCAAATGTTTGCTGCTTCGGAACCCTTCATGGGGAAGCCAAACTCACACTTGGCCGGTTTTTTAAATTTAAGACAAGAGTCCTGTCTGTTATCGACTACTTTTAGTACCCTAAAGTAGTCGTAGTCTTAGCGCCTAATCTCGTCACTCCTTGCCACCTTTGGCTAGCCTTTCATAGACTTGTCTTTATGTCTAGTGGTTTCTGACCCTGACTACTAAGTCAGAGGACGCGGGTTCTCCACCCGGACATATATTTGTGGGATAAGCATAATTATTTGTCTGGGTGTTTTTATTATTAAGCCTTTATTGCCAACACGGATAAATAATCTTACAGAGTACCTATATGTAGTTAAATACTTGTATATACAAGTTATTGGGCGTTGGCGTGTCTTTGGGACACGAAGGCCTCCTCCAGCGCTTTCCAGTCTACTCTCTCTTGAGTTGTTCTCTGCCATAGTAAACCTGCAATCTTTTTTATGACGTCAGACCAACGTTTTCTTTGTCTTCCTCTTTGTTTGGAAATTGTCTGGGTATAATTTACCTATAATATTGTCACGTTCAGACATCGAATCCTAGTACCAGAGATTTTGGTGGTATTTGTAACATTGCTACAATTTTCATGTCATACCAAAACAATAGAAAAATGATAGCTGATGAAAAGGTCATACAAAATTATTATTGCCAAATTTGATATACGTGGTTCCAGAATAAAAAGAACGAGATGCGAATTTACTAAATGAAAAGAAAGAGATAGATGAAGACAAGTACAGGTGCATTACAATTAATCTGTCATATAGGTGAAGAGACTCGAAATAAAAGAATGACTTTCGAAATGTTAAAAAAATGGACTTTACCTATTTGTCTTAGCCTCTATTTCCAGTTTAACATTCTGCGGCTTAGTTTATGAACCTGTTTTAGTTAATGTAGCAAAGATTTTGTATAAACCTTTAAACTTACATCTGTAATTAATATTCTTATATTAACTTCTTAAGCTCTTTGTAATCAATTGCCGTCTAATTGAACAACTTCGCCGGCTGGTGTTAGCAGTATAAGTTATAATTTAGCGCCGGTGGTACATAATAATTCAAGGGGTTATTTCACAGCCTAAACGTCTAAAGTTCTAACGGCTGAAATGGATGGATGGTATCGACGGTTAAAATATTTCGCAACAAATATGTTTTAGGAGAAAAACAACCTTTGACGGGCCTGTCGGAATGGTTGGTAAATACATTGCCTTTCACGCCCCAGTTTGTAGGTTCGATTCCACCCAGGACAAATATTTGGGTACATGAACATGTATGTTTGTCCTGAGTCTAAGAAAAGTCGTATATATATATTATATCAGTTATCTGGTTTCTGCATTACAAGCTCTGCTTAGTTTGGTATCAGATGGCCGTGTGTGAATAATTTCCCTGAGATATTATTATTGTAATATGATAAAAATAACTAACTATAAATATTATAAATAAATTAAAACTATACTAACATAGATATTGGAAATAGATTAAAACTACGTACAAACTAAAACTATCTTCTTACTATCTACTTAAATTAAAAATACAAAATTACAAATAAAAGAATAATTTATAGATAAAAAACCGCTTTCAAGTCACCATCTGACGGTAAGGTGCCCAAAAAGCTAGCGACGTTACCTCTTTGGATCGCAAGGCTTATGCGTTGGCCGAGGTACGTGCCAGCTCTTTGATCACCAGAGTGTTCTATAAGTCGTTTGGAAAACTCCTTATTATTGTTATTGTTTTTATAATGTGAATTTCAGAACTGTTATTTTTAAATCGAATAACTTACATTTTGTAACGCGACGCGGGATTTAAACTTAGGGCTTCATTGTCTACAGTAAAACACGCTACCGCTGTACCAACTAGCGAGGGTAGTTATATAAAGCCATCGGGTCAAACCCAGTCTAGTAATAAGAAACCCTATAGCGCAAGTCAAGGCCGCCCCTAATGGCTTGACAAATTGTTCCTACGCACACAACCCTAATCATATTACAGCTATGATTTATAACTAGCTATTTATCGTATAAATAGATTTTTAATAAAGTTGTAACGTTAATTATAGCCGTGTATAATTTATCCGTGTGGTTTCCAGCTCAGAAAGAATAACAGGGCCACCCCACATCATCCCGTGAGTGTCCCAGAAGGTAACTAAGAAATACCTACACCAGGTAGTTGAGGCGCTCATAGCCAGATGTTCTCACCGGTCCGTAAATGATTGACGAGGTTAAGCAAGGGTCGCAGTTGGTCTATAGATGGGTGACTGCCAAAGTGGTTTAATTTCTGAGCGTCGGTTGGCACGTTAAGCTGTCGGTCCCGGTTGTAGCCATTAAGCAACAGTCGTTAAGCCATGTCAGAGGACTACTGGGCGGCTTGAACAACTCTGACACCAGTTAAGTGCTAGGTAGTCGGGCAGCAGAGCGACCCGTGTACTAGCTTCCACCTAAGTAACCAAGCAGTGACTACGGTAATCCTATGTCCAGCGGTGCACGATATCATGCTGACGATGTGATGTTAATTATAGTTAGTAATAATAATAAGGTCCTGTCTATCGAATTTCGATCACGGCAGCTATTCTCTGTTTTATCAATGACAAGCATGGCCCGCGGACATCGTTTCGCATTTTAAATATTTTTGGCCCTGCCCGTTGGTCCCGCCACTTGGATTACATTATTCAAGTTAAAGTTAAGGTGCGTTATTCATTTTGAATTTTTCATATCCTATGACACTCCACAATAACGTAGCTTTCTATTGATGAAATAATTTTGAAAATCGGTTCAGTTCAGATCCAGAGATTTTGTGAGTGCCAGCTAACTCCACACCAAACTTTGGTATGGAGTTAGCTGACACCCTGGATTAACACATAGCCTATAATTTATAAAGTTTAACGCGGGTATAACAGTGTGGCACAGCTAGTACCACATAATAACTTTTGTGAAGGGAAAATAAAATTTATTTTGATTGATTGATTGATAAACGGTGGATGACTTCTACATCTTCCATGTTAGGGAAGTTTTTTTTTTTTTATTATATATATAATCTGCAATCAGTCGCAAGACTATAAGCGGATGAGTTAAGTGGGTATGGCTTTCAGGCGACGAGACCAGTGTCTCGACTGCCATCCTAGAATACATCCCTCCTTTTCAGCCTTTTTATCACTACGGAGGGGATTAGAAGATCATTGGCCAAGGTATTTGGATGGACCGAGAGCCGATCAGCATATTTCCTTTTGAATTTCTCAATTTCAGACTGAATAGTGGGAACACCAAGATATTCGTGGATCTCGTCATTTCTGGAGAACCATGGGGCAGCTGTGATGGTACGCAGAATGTTGTTTTGGACACGTTGAATGAGCATGACATTGCTTTTACTAGCAGAGCTCCAGAGTGGGATTCCATAGGTCCAGATGGGCTTCAATACGGCGTTGTAGATCAGAAGCTTGTTATCCGCTGAAAGAACAGAGTTTCTACCCATAAGCCAGTGGAGGTTTCGGAACCTATGATTGATTTCATCCCGTTCCTTCATAATATGATAGGTCCAGGTGAGCCTTCTGTCTAAGTTAAAACCCAGATATTTACCCAGATATGTTAGGGAAGTAACAGAAAATTTATCTTCCAGGCCGGATTGGTAGAAGATGCTGGTTCTATCCCCTCCAAAAGGATTACCCAGTATTGAGTTTTAATATAAAGTAGATCTTCCTGCTTGTTTTAAAACTTTATAATAATAAAATCCTCCTGGTTGATTTCGGCCACGGCGGCCAGTCTCAATGGGGACTAGCCATCTGCGCGGGACATATTATAGTGTGCAAGAGAGTGCGCCAACACTGGGGCACTTTCTATTCCATCACTCTATGATAAGACGACTAGCGACACGACCGGTAAGAGGTACAGGACTGGCGGCTTTACGTGCTCTCCGATTACCAGATGATTACCTTCGGGCTGATGGGTAAGCTTATAAGTATAATGGAGGAAAAAGGCAGCTTATTATTTAAGCAAGTACGACTTTTACCGGAAGTAATCTTATTTATTGCCGTGTGGTGACGGCGGCAAATATAAGAATACCATCCGGGGAATATCTACCAGACGAGGGGTAGCAGCTTATTTCTGAGTAGGTACTTGCTCGCTTATCGTATGGGTAGTGGTAAACCTAGTGTCAGAGTTGCTCAAGCCGCCGTGTAGGCCTCTGACATGGCTTAACGACTGTTGTCTAATGACTACAACGGGGACCGACAGATTAACGTGCCCTCCAAAGCACGGAGATGCTCAGAAATTAAACCACTTTGGCGGTCACCAATCTATGGACTGACCGCGAGCCTAGTTGCTTAACCTCGCCGATCGCTTACGGACCGGTGAGAGCATCTAGCTATGAGCGCCTCAGGTACTATCATCATCATACTGCGATCTTCAAGCGTGGCGATTATGGTGTATCCCCTTAAGATAATTCTGGGGGAAACTTTTGTCCAGCAGTGGACTTTTTTCAGCTGTTATAATGATGAACCTAAATTTTAAACAATATTTCTGAATTATATTTTAACCTTACGTTTACAGTTAGCTTTGGACTTTTTACTGCTTCACCGACAATATAGGCAAGCGAGGGTTAAACTTAACTACTCTTTGAGGTTCAAACCTCGACCCAGGGCGACATATATTGAGCATTTTGTGCAACTGTCGCTTTACGTAAATATACGAACACGCAGTCTGCTCGTCCGATTGAGGATCAGCGGAGGCATTTCATCAATAAGAATGCAAACAAAAGGTCATCCAGGGTCGTGTGACAGTGTACGCAGAATTTCTTGATTAAAAAATTTTAACAAAAAAAAATAACTTACCTCATCATCATCAACATTATATCAGCTGAAATACGTCCACTGCTGGACAAAGGCAATAATAATATTTATTATTTTTAACTCTTATTCTTTTTTTGCATTCAGGTATTGCAAGTGGCTGCAGAGTTTTCATATACGCGATGTTTATTAAAAATTATAATTAAACGTTAATAGAAAATAATAGCAAATGACATTCCGAATACGGTTATGCGAAAAGAAAACAATGCAGTACTATCGATTACTTGTACTAAATACAAATTGTTCTTTTTTCCTGTTAAACACTGTCCAATTTAAATAGCTGTAGGTATATTTTCTTAATACTACAAATAAAATGTTCTTTTATATGTTTTATATGTTACATAACACTCAGGTGTATAATTCTGGGGGCCAATGTCCTTGACACGGGCAGCAGGCGCCTGCCCCTACATTGCGGCAAAACTACACAAAGTTACTAATAAAAACTCACCTGATTCGGCGTCGCAGTTTCTGTCGTCATGTCGACTTCCACCGACGCCAATCTACTCCTCTTCTTTCTTTTCTGACATGTACAACAGTCTTTGAACGGGGACAGTGTAAAACCACCCTTGACTCACATCGACATCGCCGGAATATCGATTTTCTTAGTCCCACCACTCGTGTTTCAAATATAGTCAATTAAAAATCCTCACCAGCATTTCGTTAGAAAAAAAAGTTAAAAAAAGAATTACATTCGAATATCGATTGGATTCTATATTCGAATTGAAACGCGCGGCTCGCGCTCCGCCATTTTCCTTCCGTATTCAAAAGTCCTTAGCACTGTTATATATATTTTTTGGAAAATTTGGCGAACTACGAGTAATGAAGCGACAATTAAAGCTAAATCTACGCACTGCAATAAATAAATACGTTTTTAGACGGTTAAAATTATGTTTTTCGTACAAGTTGTTGCGTTTAGTAGCTCACCGCGGTGGTGTAGAAGAATTTTGCCGGCTTTCGACGACAAGTGACTAGGGTGGGGTGGTGGGAACGTACTGCGACTGCGCGGGGGCGTGTATCTGTGTGTGTGATTTGCGTGTATCATTACCAGTGTTAAATGATCCTTGCCGTCCCTACTGAATTTGGCGAAGGTAGTAATAACTAGGGGTCTCAATTCTCGGTACCTGAGCTCTCGGTAAAGTGGTTGTGTTGTATGTATTAATACAATCGATAATGTAGAGTATGATGTTAGGAAACATCAGACAGAGAGGGGCCTACAAAGCTGTACAGAATCGCATAGGCAGACAATGCTAGTTATAGAAGATGGTGACAAAAAATGGCACTATATAAATTTGATAAGATTGGATGTAGATCAAGTAAGGTGGTCTTCTTTGACTGGATGGTGGCGAGATCTATATCATATAACTAAAGAGCTTTAATTTTCCTAGCCTAACATAATATGTACGCCTGTACCGCACTTTTTTTCATTGGGGGCTTAACAAGGTTTAAGCTATGTCATAAATGGTGCAGAGACGAGGGTTTGCGTGTTCTCCTTTTTAGGGTTAAACGGGACCCTATTGCTAAGACTTCGCTGTCTGTCTGTCTGTCTTCAGGCTGTATCTCATGAACCGTGATAGTTAGACAGTTGAAATTTTCACAGATGATGTATTTCTATAGCCGCTATTACAACAAATATATAAAAAACAATATAAAATAAATATTTAAAGGTCCTCCCATACAACAAACGTGAACTGTTTGATCGCTTTTAGAGATAATGGTACGGCACCCTTCGTGCGCGAGTCCAACTCGCACTTGGCCAGTTTTTTTTTAAATAAGGAATGTTTTCTTGTTTGTGTAAATATAATACATTACGCGGCACTCAATCCAGACACAATGGTAAAATAAAGCGAAGTAGAAAATATGGCACAACACCCATATTTTCTACTTCGCTAGTTTAATGGATATCTACTACTCAGTTAAGTTTGCACAAACACCTGACTCGTAAATCTAGCGGTAGCGTGCTCAACCACAGAATAAGGTCCTGGATTCAAATCCCGGGTCACGTCAATAAATAATATTACACTTACTTCTGTCTAGAGTAACCTTTGGCACTACCCTGGAGTTAGAAAGTGGGTGGTATTATTCCTCCATCATCCGTCTTGCATGCCTCACATGAAATCAATTTGTCACATAGCGAAATAAGTCCACCAGAAAAAGGATATAATTTGAATATTTTCTCATTATTTAGTAATCCATAATATTGTTAAAACACATATATGTTTGGCATCTTTTCTCGTTTTTTAAATAAATAATAGAAATACTGAGCCAGAAACCTTAGTTATTGTCCATGTTCTCATTTTTAAAACTAAAATCTTAAAGACTCGCCATTTTGGCTTAGCTTAAGTAAGCTGCCACTGCACGGTAGGGTAAACTTATACGATTGGACATAAATGTAACATTTTAATGGAATAAATGAATGTTGAATTGAATTGAACAAATTGTGCTCCTGTCATATTTAGGCTTTGGCCAGTCCCTAAATTGGCCAAAAATGCAAAGCATATTATAGTGCCAATCACATTCTATACACATGTATTGACTGCCTCGTTGGTCTAGCGGTAGCGTCTTCATCCTATAAAACGAGGTCCTGGGTTCAAATCCTGGGTTGAGCCAAAAAGTGATTTTGGGACTTTTCCTTATAAACCCGTGCCTCGGAGAGCACATAAAACTTACGGTCCCGTAAGTGACCTCTTTCCAGTCATGTCGATCGCGTCCCATTTGATCATGAGAGTAATGGCATAAAAAGTTTACCTGTGTTTGCGCACACACTTGTGCACTATATGTCCTGCGCAGATGGCTAATGTCTATTGAGACTGGCGCCACCGTGGCTGAAATTCGTCTAGGAGGACATTATTATAGTTCACAAGTATGTGTGCGAACACATGTGTACTTTGTATGCCACCAATCACAAAAGGAAAGCTCTGCGGTACTATCTGTCCTAGGTGGGATTCGAACCCATCATGGTTTCGAATCCCACCCAGCATCCCTTCGGCGTGAAAAGCAAGCTGCATTTGCCAACCACGCCAACAGCCATAGTAACGGACGGTTAGTTAGTTGGGCGACTGGTTTCCGCCCTTAGCCTCCTGATTGGGCCTTTCTGCGTGAACTTATTTAGCTACTCGAACCATTTCAGTACCATCCAGAATTCCAAGAGGCCTCGAAAGTTGAGCTTGAGCGCTTCCTGCAGTGTCTTCGGATCGTTAAGGAAGTTTGCCGGTACGTGTCAAAGTCAAAAATTATAGTAGAACTTCTTTTCTAGAATTATTTAAACACAGTACATAATTCTAGATCCATGCATGCTTTTTCATGTTGCTGCGGGATTTTTTCACGTAGCCATGTTTTCAGTGGGTTAAAGGCTATGGTACATCTGATGGTAATTGATCAATGCCGCCCATGGAGACTCGCAACACTAGAGGAGCCGCAAGTGCGTTGACGGCCTTTAAGAAAAGAATAGGCTCGCTTCTTGAAGGTTGCCATGCTATCATCATCATATCAGCCGAAAGACGTCCACTTCTGGACAAAGGCCTCCCCCAAAGATCTCCACAATTGCCGGTCCTGTGCTATTCGCATCCAGCAGTTTCCAGCAACCCGCACAAGATCATCGGTCCATCTTGTAGGGGGCCTGCCCACGCTGCGTCTTCCGGTTCGTGGTCGCCACTCGAGAACCTTTCTGCCCCAACGGCCGTCGGCTCTACGAACTATGTGCCCTGCCCACTGCCACTTCAGCTTGGCAATTCTTCGGGCTATGTCGGTGACTTTGGTTCGCCTGCGGATTTCGACATTTCTGATGCGATCCCGCAGGGAAACTCCGAGCATAGCCCTCTCCATTGCTCTTTGGGTGACCTTGAGCCTTCTAATAAGGCCCATAGTGAGCGACCACGTCTCTGTTCCGTATGTCATCACTGGCAACACACACTGGTCGAAGACTTTCGACTTGAGACACTGCGGTATTTTGGACGAGAAGATGTTGCCATGCTATACAGGATCGGAAATACCTCCGCAGTTAATTAATATCACAGAGCGGTAATTTAACCATGATATTATTTTTAAGAGACAACGCCCACACTAGTTAATTTAATCCTTGTGCCATAATTTAAGCCTTGGGTACTTTGCAATCATACAATAGACGGACACATAGTTGTCCGCCGCGGGACTCGAACCCGCCACACGACAATTTAAACACAGGCAGAAAACAAAGAATCGTACTCAACACATAAAGTTTTCCTGGGTGGGAATTGAACCCACGACCTCTGGCTTAGAAGTAAGGGTCACTAACTATTAGGCTACTAGGCCAATCGAGACTAACGAGTCATACGAGTATCATGTTATTATTTACTCGACAGTCAACAGTTTACTACAAAAGCTGACAAGGGGCTGAAAAGGGTGTGATCTTCTCGATTTTCATAAAAATATCTGATAGCGTCAATAGGGCCAATGTTGTCGTAAAGGTCACTTTCTACCCCTTCGTAAAGTTGTGTACTTGAACATCCTGTAGGCACAATAAATACGCATTCATGATATTTATACATATATCATACGAGACTATTAACAAACCTTTTTTTTTGTAATAAATATTTGCATCAAAGGAAGCAACTTATGATAAATGAGTTCAGACAAAACTAAATACATGAAAAAAAATGTGAGCCGTCACGGGGCGCCTGGCAGATGTGAAACATCGACATTATTTTGTAAAAGTAATATGCAGAAAAGAACATATTGTGATAGGAACTAAATATGTCATAATGATAAAATAAAAAGTCGATTGCGCATGGCGACGCGTCGCCACACCGTACACACTACTATCGTATAGCGTGGCGACGCGTCGCCACGCCATGCGTTGCCACGCCAGAAATCTGTTTACGTGCGGCTATAGATGTTTCACATAAATAAAATAATTATAAAACAAGTTTATGTTATACCTATGTTTAAAATTTTCAGACATCTTTACAATGCATTGTATAAACTTAAGTGCGGGTGGAAATTGAACCCACGACCACGAAGTCCCTGGTCGTATGTGCGTTAACCGCTCCGCCACCGCACCGTAGATCTGAGACTCGAATTTATACAATCCATTCGATATTTCTTAACGCATTTAAGACGCTTTTAACGCCATCTTACCGAAACCACGGCTAACAACGACTGGATACTTAGATCAGACAATATCAACAGATGCCACTTTAAATTAATAATTTTTGTATACTTACATATTAAATCACTGCCTCGTTAGTCTAGCGGTAGCGTGTTCAGCCACAGATAACGAAGTTGGGTTCAAATCCTGGGTCGGGCCAAAAAGTGATTTTGGGATTTTTCCGTAAAAAAAATTTTCTCAGTATCAGCCCGAAGTCTGGGAGGTGGCGGTATTAAGCCCCCGTACCTCGGAGAGCACGTAAAGCCGTCGGTCCTGTACCTGACCTCTTTCCGGTCGTATCGCTAGTCGTCCCATCGGATCATGGAATAGAGTGATGGAATAGAAAGTGGCCCTTTGTTTGAGCATACACTTGTGCACTATAATATGTCCTGCTCAATTGGCTAGTCTCCATTGAGCCTGGCCGCCGTGACCGAAGTCCGGTCGGGACGACATTATTATTATTATTATTAAATCATAGTTTTTTATTATTGACTATGATTTCATTTTTTTTTTTGCATTTTAAACTGCTAAACTGAAAACAATTTCAACACAATACTATGTTTCATTCATAAGACGCTCAGCTCGCGCGCGCTTTCGCTGCTAATCTCTCCAAGCGTAAATAGTTGTCATGGGTACGAATCCCTTGTCAGGTCAAAAGTGTTATTGTTGTTGGTTAGATGCAGACAAGATGCAGACGCTCGGCTCGCGCGCGCTAGCTCCTAATAGCTATTAGGAGCGAAAGCGCGCGCGAGCCGAGCGTCTCTCGCGACAACTATTTACGCTTGAACGCCGACCTCTAGATCAAAAAGCCAGGTGTTTTAATTTTTCGAAGTAGAAATAACTTTACGCAAGCTTGACTTGGGTAGTATGCTGGTAAATGCGCGATGAGAGCGTTACGAAAAGTGTGATTAGGCGAGACGAAACGGAGGTTAAGAGGGAGATTAGTTAGTCAAGAAAGAAAAAGAGGGAGTTACTTTTCGTATTCGTATTCTCTAGGGGCAAGAGAGAGAGAGAGAGAGAGAGATGCGAGCGCCTGCTCGCAGTAAGTACTCGCACCTCTCTCTATTGCTTCAAAAAAATATGTATTATTTTCTCTCTTTCTCTCATAGCCAATTACGTTTCGTTCATCTAAGTTTTTCTTCAGTCGTCTGGTCTAAAGCATACTTGTTTTTTTGTACTTAAATTATTTATTTGGAATTTTTTATTTTGTTTATTTCAATCGGCGGAATAGCACTTGTTTAACATTTGTTCCTATGCATCCAATTCTTAATAAATACACTGATAAATACGATATTTCCCATGTTAATTATATGTTTAAGTTAAGTATTTTTACTAGCTGTGCCCCGCGCTTTTACCCGCGCTTATCTTTATAATTATCACAGCTCCTCCCCCGTAGGTGATAGCGTGATAATATGTAGCCTAAATGTTCACCCGACCTGTAAGTAATATTCATGCAAAATTTGAAGTAAATCCATGCAGTACTTTTTGAGTTCAGCCCAGACAAACAGACAAAAATTCTAAAAAATTCTAAAAACTTTAATCTTAATGGCTTCGATATCGATTGTAGATTACGACCCAAGTATCAATTAAAAAAAATATTCAATGTATAGTTTTGACTTTCCTACAATTTTATTATATGTATAGATAGATATTCATATCATTCACCTTTGTTTGATAATCGATTTTCGTATAAATAAATAATCGGTAGGAAATATATTTTGCTGAAGTGGCAGTGGGTGCACATAGATCGTAAAACCAACGGCTTCTGAAGCAGAAAGGTTCTCGGATGGCTACCACGAACCGGAAGACGCAGCGTGGTGGGCAGGCCCTCAACAGCATAGACCGATGTTCTTGTGAAGGTCGCTAGAAGCCGCTGGTTATGACCGGAAATTATGGAGATTTTTGGAAGAAACCTCTGCCCAGCTGTAGACGTGTTTCATTTGATATAGTTTTCTTGTTAAAAGTCGGTTAGTTCTATATTTTTTAGATCAGTAATTTGAATGTTTAAAATATGAGTGATTGTGAATGAGAAATGTATAGCAACCCTAATAAATCATCAAACCATTTTACATAAAACATTCCTGATCTAATTTCATTCGCTTCTTTATCGCTTGCTAACATCAAATTATAATCCCATACGCGCTCTTAACGACAGCTCGAAATAGGCGAAGTGGCCTATTTTAAGAAGCCATAGAAATAAATACATACGTGCCGCGCTTTTTCGTTGTATATTAAGTGGCTGGAGCATTTTTGTATTAATAATATCCAGGGACATTATTCACACACGGCCATCTGATCTCAAACTAAGCAGAGCTTGTACTATAGACAACAGAAAACGAATATACTACTTCAGTGTTGTAAATACATACAGAACAGACACGTTCATGCACACAAATATTTGTCCTGCGTGGGAATCGAACCCACGACCACCGGCGTGAAAGGCAACCAAGCTAACCTACAATATATTCATTACTAGCTGTGCCCCGCGGTTTTACCCGCGTTAAACTTGATAAATTATAGCCTATGTGTTTATCCAGGGTGTCAGTCAGCTAACTCCATGCCAAATTTTATTAAAAGCGCTCCAGCCGTTTAGACGTGAAGAAGTATCAAACATACACACTCATACTCTCACAAACTTTCGCCTTTATAATTAGTGTGCAGTGTTATATCCTGGCACATAATTCACACACGGCCATCTGATGCCAAACTAAGCAGAGCTTGTACCTACTATAGAAACTAGATAACTGACATACAATTTTTTTTCTAAATACATACAGAACAGACTCGTTATGCACATAAATATCTGTCCTGTGTGGAAATCGAACCCACGACCAGCGGCTTTAAAGGCAAGTATCTAGTTAGTACACTAACTGGCCCGTCAATATAATCATAATATTGTCTCTTTGGTCTAGCGGTAGCGTGTTCAACAGCAGCTAACGAGGTCCTGGTTTTAAATCCCGGGTCAAAGTATCAGCCCGAAGTCTGGGAGTTAGCGCTATTATACCCCCGTGCCTCGGAAGACACGTAAAGCCGTCGGTCCTGTACCTGAGCTCGTTCCGGTCGTGTCGCTAGTCGTCCTATCGGATCATGAGAGTGATGGAATAGAAAGTACCCCTGTGTTTTCGCAAACACTTGTGCACTATAATATGTCCAGCACCGATGCCTATTTTCCATTGTGACTGGCCGCTTTGGCCGAAATTGGGGTAGGAGGACATTATTCATTTTCTATATACACCCTACGGTGAATGGTGACTATAGTACAGTCATCATATCAGCCGAAAGACGTCCACTGCTGGACAAAGGCCTCCCCCAAGGATCTCCACAATAGCCGGTCCCGCGCTGCCCGCGACCCGCATAAGATCGTCGGTCCACCGTGTAAGAGGCCTTCCACGCTGCGTCTTCCGGTTCGTGGTCGCCACTCGAGAACCTTTCTGCCCCATCGGCCGTCAGTTCTACGAGCTATGTGCCCTGCCCACTACCACTTCAGTTTGGCAATTCTTTGGACTATGACTATTTCTGATTCGATCTCGCAGGGAAACTCCAAGCATAGCCCTTTCTATTGCTCTTTGGGTGACCTTGAGCCGCTTGATAAGGCCCATAGTATAGTACAGTAGAAGCTTGCAATTCCTGAGACATCAATTTACTGCAATCGCAGATCATTTCATTACTCATAAAGTTGAAAACTGACCAAAATCTATATAAATAAAAAGAGAAGTCCTGACTGACTGACTGACTCATTAACGCCCAGCCCAAACCCGTGGCCCTAGAAAGCTGAAATTTTGCACAGATGTTTTCTTTATAATGTAGACAAGGAATAAGGAAGGATTTTTCGAAATTCAACCCCTAAGGGGGTAAAACGGGGGTGCCAAGTTAGTATGAAACTTTGCCGTTTTTGAAGTTAGAGGCATAAAAGTTGGTATTTGGCCTTCCAGTTAAAAATAAAAAATATGTGTTTCAGGATTTTCGGAAATTTCAGCCCCAAAGGCGAAAAATAGGGGATGTAAGTTTGTATGAAAAATGTGTCAATTTTTAAAACGCATGAAAATTGGTATTTGGCCTTTCAGTTAAAAATTAAAAATATATATTTAAGGATTTTTAGGAATTCAACCCCTAAAAGCGTAAAATAAGCGGGAAAGTAAATTAGTATGAAAAAGCTATAGTTTTGAAGTTAAACGCATGAAAATAAGTAGGTACTAACAGCGCACATGTGCTGATGCTTAAATGATCGGCGACGGCGTTTGGCATCAAATATGTCGGCGGCGGCGGCGCCATCGGCGTAATCGGCATGGATGGTGAAAATAAGTAAAATTTGCTTTGATTTAATATATAGCATCCAACCTCCAATACCGCAGGAGTATTGTGTAGATCCTTGGGGGAGGCCTTTGTCCAGCAGTGGACGTCTTTTGGCTGATATGATGATGATGATGAACCTCCAATAATTAAGAGTATTGGATGTTGGATGCTATTAAGTATTCCCAGCGTTAAACCACTACAGGATTATCCTACCTAGCCACTTTACTACCAGGAGTTGTTTTTTTTAACTTGACGTTTACAGCTAGCCTAGCAGGCTTTCACTTCTGATCGGAATAAGTCAGCAATGCAGGAGAGGCTGTCGGAGCGCATAGGGCATATAAAGTTGCCGTCAAGGTGCTATCGATCACTATAGCGGAAGCCAAAGCTCAGTCCTGGGACGAGCTCATCGAGCAAAATGGTACCTACTGGGCAAGCTAGATCGTGGCTCCCTCCGTTGACATGTACCCTGGACCCGGATTTTCTCAGTTTGGTGGACTTGACTTGACTTGAGTAGACTTCGACTTCGACTTCGACTTCGACTTCGACTTCGACTTCGACTTCGACTTCGACTTCGACTTCGACTTCGACTTCGACTTCGAGTTCGACTTCGACTTCGACTTCGACTTCGACTTCGACTTCGACTTCGATTTCGACTTCGACTTCGACTTCGACTTCGACTTCGACTTCGACTCCGACTTTGACTTCGACTTCGACTTCGACTTCGACTTTGGCTTTGGCTTTGACTTCGACTTCGACTTCGACTTCGACTTCGACTTCGACTTCGACTTCGACTTCGACTTCGACTTCGACTTCGACTTCGACTTCGACTTCGACTTCGACTTCGACTTCGACTTCGACTTCGACTTCGACTTCGACTTCGACTTCGACTTCGACTTTGACTTTGACTTTGACTTTGACTTTGACTTCGACTTCGACTTCGACTCGACTCGACTCGAGGAAGCTCCGGGGAGACAGCGATCTGTTTGTATCAGTCGCTGGCGGACATATTGCAATAACATTAACTCATGACCTGACATCACACATCATGACAATTATTTATACCTGTACCTACTATACTACCTCCCAAATTACAATGTAAAAATGTTGCTGTGCCCTAGCAGGGTTCATGTTTGGTACTGTACCTACTCTATTGTTAAGACCAATGTAAACCCATGAATGCAATAAATAAATTGAAATTGAAAAAAATTGAAATTGAAATTGACTGGCAGGAGTCAGCAATAGGGTAGGGCAATCCTGAGCTCTCCCAGGGTACGTGTCCCAACTATCTGGGTTATGGCTCAAAGGGGGAGCACCGACCGGAGCAGAATACCCGCGTTCCCGGGGCTACCCCCATCAAGCGCCAAGAGAAGTCCATGTTAGGTTAGATTTAGTTCCCCGGGAAGACAGCGAACTGTTTGTGGCGCAGTCGCTGTGCTGTACTGGCAGGAGTCGGCAAATGGGGAGGGCAACACACAGCTCTCCCCGGGTGCGTGTCCCGACCATCTGGGACACGGCGCAAAAAGGGGGCACCGGAGCAGCATACCCACGTTCCCGGGGCTCCCCGTATCAGGCGCCAGAAGAAGTCCACGGCAGGTTAGGTTTAGTCGGTGCGAGTCCGACATACCCACCCGCAGACACTTTTTGCGGGTGGCATGCGAAGGCAATTTGTTGTTAAAAAAGTTTATCCCAAACTGATTCAATAGATCGACTACAACTATTTACGCCAACTCGAATTTAAGATAAATTCGTTTTCTATGCCAAGTTGTTAAAATGTCGTAGTCGTCAGAGTAAAGGTTTAGCGTTTTATAAGATTTGTAACTTCTTTTTTTGTATAATTAAAAAACGATACGACGAAAATAAAAAACTATTTTTTTATCTCAATTTGATCTTTTGATCAAATTGGGATATGGATATGGTGTCGAGATGATCGCACCTAAAAACAAACTTAATTTTACTGGTCTACAAGTTCACAATTTTGTACCTAGATGGCCTTAATATCGTTTCAGATCGTGTAACTTATTTGGCATATCGGTTAAAATAAATAAATGCTTGAAATAAAAGGTAGTCCAAGTAAATAGGTAAAATAGGTAGTATAAGTAAAACACGTGACGGCTGCTACATCGACGGAACCTGTGTCAATAATCTAAGTTATGCAGACGATACTGTACTCCTCAGTCCACCAGAAGGAGCATGGCTTAATATACAACTCAAAGAAGAGCGAGGTTCTTGTATTTAAAGCACCCAGGCAGCAGCCGTGTTCCATCCATAAAGGACGGTCACCGTAGCCTAGTTGGTAGTGCTCCTACGAAGCTGGTGGTCCTGGGTTCGAATCCCGGTAAGTGCAAACATTTGTGTGATGAGAACGAATATTTGTTTCTGAGTCATGGATGTTTTCTATGTATTTAAGTATTTATCTATCTATATAAGTATGTATATTGTCGTCTGGTACATCCGTCCGGTTTAAATACCTTGGCCAAATTCTTACGAGCGACCTAAGAGATAAAGATGTCGAGAGAGAGCGCAGGGCGTTGTCTGTGAGGAGCAATATTCTCGCTCGCAGGTTCGGTCGTATTTCAATGCTCCACGCTGTCATTAAGAATTTTTGCTCTAGAAATTGAAATTTATCTGTGGTTGAACACACCACCAATCGACGACTAACGGACGAACTTATAATGAACGGAGTGACACACATCTAAGTGAACTTGCGAAGTTTTCAAATGGCTTTTTAGCTGCAAGTTTTAAACTTCAATATCGATTCCAGCCTTGGGCATAATTGTGATGTATATGCAATTTTTTTTTAATTATTTTCTGGGACATTATTCACACGTGCATTGCTGTGTTGTGACGGTTTAGAACATCGTGGGGATCGTAGAAATCGTCCGAGGGAATACCTACGGAGATCGGGCAGCAGCGTTTTTCTGTGAACTATGACCATCAAACTGCGATCGCCAAACCGTCTGCCAAGCGTGGCGATTATGGCATATCCCCCCACTCTTTGGGGAGGCTTTTGTCCAGCTGTGGACGTACTTTAGCTGACATGATACACCACTACTACAGAAACCAGATAACCGATATATTACATATAATACTTTTATACATACATAGACTCACGCCTGTTTCCCAGAGGGGTAGGCAGAGACAACGGATTTCCATCTGTCACGATCTTTGCACACATCTTTTGCCTCGATTACTGTGATTATATTCTTCATACATGCTCGCCGGTTTAGGGTACTTCTGACCTGCCCTTTCTTGAGAACGTCTCCGATTTGTTCAGAGAATGTTCGACGAGGTCTTCCCCTTCCGGTTGTTCCATTCACACAGGCCAGGTATACTTCTTTGGTCAATCTTCTTTCATTCATCCTTTCTAAATTGCTAAACCATCTCAGCATTCCTTTTTTAATCTTTGTGACTAAATCCTCTTTTATTTTGTAAATAAATACTTATATATAGTTTATTACGGTGACCTAATGGGAACAACCGGGACCGACAGCTTAACGTGGCCTCCGAAGCACGGAGACGGTCATAAATTAAACCACTTTGGAACTCATCCATCTATGGATTGACTGCAAGCCTATTTGCTTTAACTTGATGAACGGTGCGCCCGCTGAAGAAAAATACTGTATTCGATGAAACCACACTCAAGACACCTACGGCCCCGAAAGTCCAACTTAAGCACGAGTGGGTGCGAAAATCGATAGCACCTTATGGATTACGGGGATCTTCCTCCTCCGAACCTTAAAGTTTCTAAGCGTTATAGTACAAACGCCAGCACATCAAGCTGCCCCAATCTGTCAAATTTCCCCAATTGAAAGTGAACCTTGTGCTTTTGTGATAAAGTTGAAAATCTATAAAAGAAATTTGACAGATTGGGGTAGCTGGATGTGCTGGCGTCTGTACTTTGGAGGGAATGTTGAGATTTTAATCCTGGCCATTACATTCCTGGTTATAGTCGCCGGCTTGAACAACTCTGAGATAAGGTTAAACATAGCCCATAGGAATTAATGAATAAAGGTTGCCCGACTATTTTGTGTAGGTTGAGGGAAGCCACAGGATACGGGTAACGTAAGATCAGCCACTGGATGTCTTCCGACTAAAATGACGATGATGTAGCTGAGATATTTTAAAAAATATCACGCTGCTTTTTAAAATTGTATTTATTTGTATGCATATATAGAGTGTAGATATGTACAGTCGCCAGCACATGTAGCTACCCCAATCTGTCAAATTTCTTTCATAGATTTTCAACTTTATCACATAAGCATAAGGTTCACTTTCAATTGGGGAAATTTGACAGATTGGGGTAGCTTGATATGCTGGCGTCTGTACGTACTCGTATGTATAAAGTTGCAAAAAGTGAGTTTGGATGTATGGATGTTTGTTACTCTCTTACGCAAAAACTATGAAAAAACTATGGAACGGATTATGAAATTTTATCATAACATAGTTTATATATCTCAATAACAAATAGGCTATGATTTATAAAGTTTAAGGCGGGTGAAATCGGCGGCAACAGTAAGTTGTTAAGAATAAAATAATAAGAATAAAAGCCCGCCGAAAAACGAGTTCTATTGTAATTCATATCAATAGTATAATAATAAATATAAATAAATGAATATCCTGGGACATTATTCACACACACACAAACAAAGCAGAGCTTGTACTATGGAAACCAGATAACTGATATATTAATATAGTACTTTTCTTTTGTAAATACATACTTATATAGATAACTAGCTGAACCCCGCGGTTTAACCCGCGTTAAATTTTATAAATTATCACAGCTCCTCCCCCGTAGGTGATAACGTGATAATATGTACCTAGCCTATATGTTGACCCGACGTCTTAGTAATTTTCATGCAAAATTTGTAGTAAATCCATGTAGTACTTTTTGAGTTTAGCCCCGACATACATACAGACAAACAGACACACAGACGAAAATTCTAAAAACTATATTTTTGCTTCCAAATCGATTGTAGAACACGCCCCAAGTATCCTTTTAAAAAAATATTCAATGTACAGTTTTGACTTTCCTACGATTTTATTATATGTATAGATTACACCCAGACACAGGACAAACAGATATGTCATGCACAAAAAAATCTATCCTGTCAAATATGGATGTAAAACATAAGAAAATAAATACATAAATTGAAATAATATATAATTAATTGTTTTACAATAGAAGTGCCTTGCTTACAGCTTTATTTAGTGCTGAAAGTCGAATTAAAATTATTCGTTGATGAGATAGATCATACATACATATGATTGATGCGTCATCTTGCAAACAACACGTGGTCCCTTTCGTTCATCGCAGAATGGAGTTCCGCATTCCACGGTTAAAATTGAAACCCTTTAGCCACCGATACGGGAAACTGGATTCCGTATGTTAGTCAGTTTAATTTAAAGGGATATATAGATAATTTTGTAGGTATTCACGCCATCGTGTTTTAATAGTTCATAAATTCATGATTTTTTAATAAATATATGTTCAAATATATAATCTAGCATCGCTCAGAATGAAAGCTATAAGGTTGATGTGACACCGAACAAAAATAAACAATTTATTAACATGTTTTTATTTATTTATTGTTTAATTTATGGACACACATATAACACAAAAAATAACATCTATTTGTAACCTCTATTTGTCTTGGTTTGGATGTTGTCTGTGTATTGCATATATTAACCAAAAATATTTCTTAGTTTTTGACAAACTGGTTTACATTGCGCTTCTTATTATGTCCGATTCTATTAATAATAATTACAAGTTATATATAGTCTTGTGAATCATAATAATAACAATTTAAATCGTTACACAATCATAAAAAACATTACTGCAAAATTAAAAACATTTGATTGTTTGTAGATGACATGTTTAAAAATGAACAAAAGTGCGTAGTAGAATGTGCGAAAAGCTGAGCGCGAAGTGACGACAAATTAGCTATCTGTATTAAAAAAAAAGTATTGAAAAAATACACCCAGTGATCATTAACAAAAATTTTCGCAAAGTAATCTTGCCAATTTAAGCACGTGTCATAGAAAGCGAAATATATATTATTTTGAGTAAGTTTGTTTTGTAAATGAACGAAAAAAACCGTCTGTTTACGATAAAACAAAGTTAAAATATTTCGGTATTTCTAAACATCAGCGAAGAGAGCATATAGTTAAAAGTATATTTATAATCCGCGTAAGCTGATAGACAGCTGATATTCTAAATATTTTAACTTGCAAAATCTTAAATTAAACAGCAAACGTCATTAAAAACTATTCAAGAATACGGAACCCTAAAAAAACATCTGCACAATATCGATCTCTTGATCCATCGATCGATCTCAACGCATCGGCCCGACGCGATTCCTGAGACCGATGCACCGACTCGCGTTAATTTTAGCCAGTCTTACACATGATGTCAAAGATACCGTACGAAACGCGTTAAAAATTAGACAAGGCTGGATAGAAAAAACCGCGAAAAGTTACAAGTGTTGCGCGAGCATTTGTCAAATCATGTTGACAGATCGAAAAAAAATATGCCCGCGAAAATTAGTTAGTTATTTTAATGTTTATTCATAAATCTTGTGTACAGTGAAATATTAGCTTTTATGCTTCTAATTTGAGAATAAACATAATTAAATTTAATTATGTAGTTACGTACTTTAAAAAAACACGCAAAAATGGCGCGCGAAATTCTTAACGAATGAACTGAACCGACGAGTGATGTTCTAACCACATGTTGATTAGCTTTACACGGAAAAGCGATGTTTTTCATCAACGTTTAGGTACTTGGAGTTATTTTTATGAGTGAAAATCTTCGTATTCTGTGGTGTAGCGAGTTGTGAGTTGTTAGTTGGTTCAGTTACGTTGCGGTCGTGGTTTCGAAAGTTTATTCGAAATTCAAAACCTCTTGTCTTTATAACGATGTTGCCAGTGACCCCGCGATCCATTCGGTGTACATCGTTGTTTGTTAAGTGATTATTATCTGTGGTGGATTTTGTTATTGTTTTAAAAGTGTTTCATTTTTGTTTATTATTGCATTGGATTTACTTCAGCTGGTCGTGGTTCGAAGACTTTTTATAATACAGGTGAGTTTTAGAGTTTAATCTTATTTCAGGTTTCATATAAATATTGAGATGGACAAGTGAGGAAAATATGTTTTCCAGAGTCGTTAATATAAAGTTAGCAAAACTTCTTATATTGTTCCTTAAAATATATATATATCATTTCATCATTTATTGTCAGATTTACACGGGTATATTTTCTTACAAGAATTAAATGCATACCAACTTTATCCTGCCAATTATGAACACATTAAAACAAAAATCTGCTAAATTTATCAAATTGTCTATTCAATATTTCCTAAGTGCGGCAAATTATTTTTTATTTTTATCAATATTTATTATATATATTACTTAATAAAGGACCGGTGAAATTTAAACTTTATCAACATAAAACATTGCAAACAGTGTAGAGTCTAAGAGCCGATTTGACCGTTAAACTTAAACGCGATCAATAGACGCTAAACTCGGTTCCGCTTCCTGTAACTGAGTTCGCATTTAATTTTAACGGTGAAATCGGCTCTAAGACAGTGTTTGATTCTCACATGGTCTTAAACGAATGCGAGATGTTCGTAAAATAGGTGTAAGTGATAATTAGATAATTATCGTGTGTACCGAACATTGTTAATAATAAACCTACTATATAATGAGTAAATATATGTAAGTGCAATGACTTGTGGTCGAATTATACCCATGATATCACTTTGTGTTATCTCTGTAAGCGAATTATTGTAAAATTGATAGAAATTGCATGACAAAGTCTTTAATATGAGAACAATAAATAGTAGAGTGAGTGTCTTATTAAATTGTTTTGAAACTAATAAGACATAATCTTATTATTCAAATTGCACGTTTTAATTTATTTTCCACTTTAATATAATTATCCTTAATTATAAGTTTGTGAGTGTGTGAGTGCGTATGTTTGTTACTCTTTCACGCAAAAACTAGCGGACGGATTTCGAAAAAACTTTGTAGTAATATAGCTTATTAATCCAAATAACACATAGGCTATAATTTATAAGGTTTTGTGCGGGTAAAATCGAGGGGCACAGCTAGTAGCTTATATATATACGATTTTAATCGGGCTATAATTTATTAAGTTTAACGCGGGTGTAACCGCGGAGCACAGCTTGCTGCTTATATATCCCAACAACATATAGGCTGTAATTTATAAAGACTAACGTGGGTAAAACTGCGGAGCACAGCTAGTAATAATATAATCCCGAAAGTTAGTGAGTATGGATGTTTGTTACTCTTTCACGCAGAACCAACGAAACGGATTATAGACAACATGTAACGTAATTAACGCACACCCTCAAACACCCCAATTAGAATATTATGTTGTAATCATAATACATACACTGAATTTTTTATTTACTAAATTAGTTTCTTGGATTAAAGTTTATTTTTCTTTATTTTGTATTAAATTATGGAATTTGTATGAATATAAATAAAACTGCGATTTTAAAATTCTTATTACTTTGACTTACGGTCCATTTCAATTTGTTTTGACTGTACAGGGTTAATATGACAATAATTTCCGTAGTATTAATTATTTTGGAATAAAAAATGACTTTTATTAAAAATGATATAAATCGATTCAGTAAACGATTCTGAACGAACTATTTTCAGGATGTGCGTTAATTAAGTTACATGTTGTATATCCGAATAACAAATAGGTTATAATTTATTGAGTTTAACGCATGTTAAACCGCGGAGCTCTCCTAGTGTAATATCATAGCTAGAAGCTGTCACCAGTCCGTAAGTGATTACGATACTAAATTTGCAGTCAGACCATAGATGGGTGACCACCAAAGTGGTTTAATTTCAGAGTGTCTCCGTGCTTTGGAGTGCACGTTAAGCTGTCGGTCCCGGTGGTAGTCATTCGACAACAGTTAACGACTGTTGTCTAAAGACTACCACCGGGGCCATGTTCCATATACAACATGTAACGTAATTAACGCTCACCCTCAAACACCCCAATTAGAATTTTATGTTGTAATAATAACACATACACTGAATTTTTAATTTAACATGTATATGCATTGTTATTTACTAAATTAGTTTCTTGGAATAAAGTTGATTTTTCTTTGTTTTGTATCGAATGATGGAATTTGTATGAATACCAATAAAACTGCGATTTAAGAGTCTTATTACTTTGACTTACAGTACATTTCAATTTTTTTGACTGTACAGGGTTAATAATAGGTCTTTACCTATGAAATTGCCGTTTTGTATGAAAAAATTTAAACGAATTTTTTTCATGAATTTTTTTATTTGTATTAATCGAAGTAATCACCCATGCAATCAATGCATCTTTGCCATCGCAGTGGCAGTTTATTGATGCCCTTCTTAAAGAAATCAGCTGGACGGGAGGCAACAAATTCTTCAAAGGCATTTTGTACTGCCTCTCGGGTATTGAATTTTTTTCCCGCCAAGAAGTTATCCAAATTCTGGAAAAAGTAGTAGTCTGTAGGCGCAAGGTCTGGTGAGTAGGGCGGATGACGGAGAGCTTCCAACCCCAGTTCTTGCAACTTGGAGACCGTCTGCTGTGCAGTATGAGGTCGCGCGTTGTCGTGCAGGAGCAGCGGAGACGAGCGATTGACCAATGCTGGTTGGAGATGCGCCAGCTTCTCCATCATTGTGCTCAGTTCTTCACAGTACACATCTGCAGTAATGCTCACCCCGTTTGGTAAGAAGCTGTGATGAATCACACCGGCGCTAGACCACCAAACAGTGACCATCACTTTTCTAGGGGTAAGTTTTCGTTTAGGGCATTGTTTAGGTGCTGAACCAGGATCCAACCAACTTGCTGAGCGCTTGCGGTTATCAAACAGAATCCATTTTTCATCGCAGGTAACAATGCGGTTCAAAATTCCTTCATTTGTGTGTCTGTTGAGCAGTGCAAGGCACGTCTCGACGCGTACTTCGCGCTGGCGATCATTTAGTTCGTGGGGCACCCATTTGTCAAGCTTTTTTACCTTGCCAATTTGACGCAAATGGACCAATATTGTTTTGACGCTAACGTCGAAAGCTGCTGCTAATTCAGCCGTAGATTGTGTATCATCAGCTTCCACAACCGCCTTTAATTCGTCATTGTCGACCAAAGTCTTCGGACGACCGCGAGGTTCATTTTTCAGGTCGAAATTTCCAGAACGGAAGCGAGCAAACCAATAACAGGTGGTGCGTTGGTTTGTAGTGTTAGCTCCGTAAACGTCGTTGATGTTGCGTGCCGCTTGTGCCGCGTTGCTGCCACGACGGTACTCATATTCCATAATTACTCGAATTTTTAACGTATCCATGATGACGAAAAAGATTGAAATGCGATGAAAATGTAACACTAATCAATAAAGAAATGACTACTTTTGGAGAAAAGAATCCATGTTTTTAAAATAAAATTAATTTGAAATTAGAATTCTTAGCCAAACAAAAATTATTTTGATTTGAAATGGCCAGTACTGCAGAACGGCAATTTCATAGGTAAAGACCTAATATAACAATAATTTCCGTAGTGTTAATTATTTTGTAATAAAAAATTACCTATATCAAAAATGATATAAATCTATTCAGTAAACGATTCTGAACAAACTATTTTCAGGGTGTGCGTTAATTAAGTTACATGTTGTATATTGCCCATAAGATAAGTAAGTACTGAGAATGAAAAATGTCCACAATTGCTTCTTCTAATAAAACCAGTAGCTACTATGAGAAGTAATGTAATAAAATGAGCGTTAAACGCATTTGTGCTTGCTTCCGTTGCAATTAAACATCCACTCGTAACTGTTCCAATTTAATAACAGACTGACATTAAAACGTACAGGTATTTGGGACAGACAGACACAAGGTTTATGAATGCACTTCATCTAAAATGAAAGAAGATATAAATGATTACGTCGTATCGTATACAATGCGGTTTTGTGTTCTCCATCATTTTGAGGGCTTTTGAGGGTTCCTTAGCCAAATGGCAAAAAACGGAACCCTTATAGATTTGTCATGTCTGTATGTCTGCCTGCCCGTCCATATGTCACAGCCACTTTTTACCGAAACTATAAGAGCTGTACTGTTGAAACTTGGTAAGTAGATGTATTCGGTGAACCGCATTAAGATTATTACAAAAAAATAGAAAAAGAACAATAATTTCGGGGGGAACCTGAACTGAAAACAGAAACTCAAAAAAAAACTTTAGAATACTGCGTATTTAAACTGAATATTTGCGCGAGAGACACTTCCAAAGTGGTAAAATGAGTGTCCCCCCCCCCCCCCCCTGTACTTCTAAAATAAGAGAATGATAAAACTAAAAAAATATATGATGTACATTACCATACAAACTAACAACGAAAATTGGCTTGATCGAGATCTAGCAAGTAGTTTTTTTTAATACGTCATAAATCGTAAACCGCAATTTGCTTTCATTTAATCAGCTGAAATACTTGCTGCTACGGAACCCTTCATGGGCGCGTCCGACTCGCACTTGGCTGGTTGTTTTGGGATCGAATTAGAAATGTCAAAATCTGCAGGCGACCCAAAGTCACCGACATGATCATCATAATTCCAGCTGAAAAAAGTCCACTGCTGGATAAGCCTCGCCCAAGAAACATCTTGAGAGGATATGCCATAATCGCTACGCTTGGGAGATGGGTTGGCGATCGCAGTAAGAAGATCGCACGAAAGAAGCTGCTGCCCATCGGGTCGACTTCTACGTTCCCCACGGGATGAGATGGGATGATGATATTATTTCGAAGAATAATTGTAAAGCTGAAGTGGCGGTAGGCGGGGCACATAGTTTGTAAAACCGACGGCCGTTGGGGCAGAAAGGCGTCCCCCACATTTGGCGTGCGCGATCCTCGGGCGTGCGAGCTGCACGGACGCAGCGCGCGCGCTACACGCGCGCTGCGCGAGCGTCGAGTGTTGCCGCCGTGTGACGTGCACGCAGCGTGCGCGCAACGCGCGCGCTGCGCTCGCCTTGGCGTTTAACCCCCTTCAGACAAGTCAGTTTATTATATATAAATATCGCGACTCGAGCGTCGCGAGCGCGCCGCGCGCGCGTTGCGCGCACGCTGCGTGCACGTCACACGGCGGCAACACTCGACGCTCGCGCAGCGCGCGCGCTGCGCCCGTGCAGCTCGCACGCCCGAGGATCGCGCACGCCAAATGTGGGGGACGCCAAAGGCTTTCGAATGGAAACCACGAACCGGAAGCTGCAGCGTGAGCAGGCCTCCTACAAGATAGACCGATGATCTTGTGCTGGAAGCCGCTAGACGCGGATAGAGGAGGTCTTTGGGTCTTTCCTTTGTTCAGCAGTGGAGGTCGTTCAGCGGATACGATCATGATGATGATGTGTATACGAGTAAGTGATTGGCGAGGTTAAGCAACTACATTCTTGGTGAGTCCATAGATGGGTGACTGCCAAAGTGGTTTAATATCTGAGCGTCTCCGTGCTTCGGAGGGCACTTTAAGCTGTCGGTCCCGGTTGTAGCCATTAGGCAACAGTCATTAAGCCATGGCAGAGGCCTATTGGGCAGCAACTCTGACACTAGGGTAACCAAAACTTAAGATAAGTAAGTACCACGAAAAACTTAATCCAGAAGCTTCGTCTCCCAAACACATATTTTAATTAAAAAATCCATAAAGAATACGAAAATAGATTAATATGAATGAATTTCTGGAAAATGTTGTAAACATACAGAAGAATTTATAAGTCAGTCGAAATTCGGCAGCGTGTTGTTTTTCTAATCTGTTTGGTGTAAACTTTGCAGTTCATTTACATGTTGATAAGTCAGAACGTTCGAACGTCAGTTTAGAAGGAGTTTGATTATGTGGCGAACATCTTATTGGTATACGCAGATCTTGTGATAAATAATTGCTGTTTTAAAAAGAAACAATTTATTTTATAATATAAAAATATAAACGACTAGCAGTGCCCGCGGACTTCGTTCCACCTTATAATTATTTTTGTCCCGCAACTTGGATTACATTATTCAAGTTTAAGTAAAGATGCGTTATTAATTTTGGGCCTTTTTCTATCTATGACACTCTACAATAACGTAGCTTCCTATTGGTGAAATAATTTTGAAAATCGGTTCAGTAGATCCAGAGATTACCCCTTACAACGGCACAAAGTCACATCTTTATAATATTAGTAAAGATATAAATTACTATTCTGTAAAAGTCTTTTTATCTGATAAAACCCTGTTGTTACGAACACTCACAGTCATGATCGGTTCTGTATTCTAGCAATAGTCCCGACTTTATTGTATACCTACCTGAGATCGAATGTATGTGAAAATCCTTAATTTTATTATGTACTAGCGGCCCGGTACGTGCTGCGCTACGTATAAGGCATTATATAAAAAAAAATATTATTTAGTTCATTTATTCAAACAAAAAAATATTTTAAATTGCTAAAAGTAGTTGATTTTACACTTTTTTATTTTCTCTTTCGCACAAACTTTCCCTGGACTTGCACGAATAATTCAAGACCAAAATTAGCCAAATCGGTAAAGGCGTTGTTGAGTTATAACATTACAGCGAAAAGTGGCATTGGTTTTTATATATATAGATTATATAACCTAAATATTTAAAATTTTGATATATATATATATATATATATATATATATATATATATATATATATATCTTAATTCATTTATAGACATTGTGTTAATTAATGTATGTCCAAAGTATTGTTCACCTCAGGTTTTTTGTACCGACCCAATACTACCTAAGATCCACAATAAAGTATCTAAGTCTGAAGCAACGCAACGACGAAGAAAAGACGTTAATAACATACATCAATATCTACTAACAGATAGGAGAAAGAGCTGATAAGAGTACACTGCTGGACCGATAATAATCAAACATAGCTAAAAACCACCGCAAGGGAACTGGCCTTTAAATGAACAAAACTGCATTGAAATCGGTCCGAGTCGATTTGAGATCTACTATGCCACATACAGACACACACACACATACAGAGACACACACACACACACACACATACAGACAGATATCGACATCAAATTTATAATGCCCCTCTTTTTTTTCATCCCTGCGAAAAATATGCAAGGGTCGCATTCGATTACTTAATTTTGTATTTTGAGTATTTTAAATTGGTAGCGATAGCCGCCGCGTGCGTTTTTATTGTTGGTTATAAGCCGACGAAAATCCAAAACTTTCAGCAAATTCTTAAATATTCAGTAGAGGGGATAATCAAACAGACCAAGAATCTAGTAAAAACAAAAGTATATATGTAGTTTTACTTTTTGATCAACAAGGTTTTTAAAATTTAGTTAAGTTTACATTTTATTTTAATAAGCTAAGTCTCTCTGTGTCTTACGACTATCATACAGCGACACCAACCCGACTGCCAAGCGAAGCGATTATGGCATATCCAAAGGATGGACACAACACAACTCCATTGTGGAAATCTTTTGAGGAAACCTTTGTCTAGCAATGGACGTCGCTTAACTGACATGATGAAACCGTGCAATTTTATCAAAAACTTGTGGAAATCAACCAAATTGGCTAATGATGTCAACCTCGTAAGTTCTTACCAGTATCTTTAAAAAATAAAACTCAAAATTTATCTTTAAAATTAACAGAAGTTTATATATAGCTTACAAACATAAACGGTAAACAATATCGTCTAAGCTATTTTGTTGCATGATAATGGTTCCACAATCGTATACGTAAACCCTACCTAAAATATTACCTTTTCAAATATTTTGCCAACTAATATTTTCTTAGCGCATCGGTTAAAATTAAGTTCTCACATGTTTTAATCACAAGTAATAACAAAGTTATATTTAGTGTCAAATCACAGAATAACTAAATATGCTAAAGAGTTGTGCAAGGATGGTGACAAATGGAATTCCGTTGTCGAATGTGTGGCGTGAGTCTATGTCATCATCATATCAGCCGAAAGACGTCCACTGCTGGACAAAGGCCTCCCCCAAAGATCTCCACAATTACCGCTCTTGCGGTTTGTCCAGCAGTTTCCAGCGACCCGCACAAGATCATCGGTCCATCTTGTAGGGGGCCTGCCCAAGCTGCGCCTTAAGTGGCGACCACGAACCGCGTGGTCGCCACTCGAGAGTCGAGAACCTTTCTGCCCCAACGGCCGTCGCGCGTCGGTTCTATTGTGCGTCGATGTAACATGCTAAATAAACTAAACTGTGTATATTCATCACAATATCCCAACTCTACTTATTATTAAAACCGAATCAGGTTAATTCACCCACGCAAACCATTCATGTTTACATAAACGTATATAAATCATATCAAAGTTAGTTTGAACTCGTAAACTTCACAGTTGCGATTTTAAACTAAAGAAACTAGGTTAGAAGCAAGTCATTATATTAACAACTACCTATCTATTTTTTTATATTTTATAGACATTAATGTTCTCCGTGGACGGGCTAGTTGGCGTGATTGGTAAATACTTGCCTTTCACGCCGCAGGTCGTGAAAAGCGACACGACTGGAAAGAGTTCAGATACAGGACTGAGGGCTTTACGTGCTTTGCGAGGCACAGGGGTATAAAACCGCCAACTTCTAGACTTCAGACTCATACTAAGAAATATTTATTTTTACAGAAAAGTCCCAAAATCACAGTTGGCGCGACCCGGTCGCGTGTATATATATACCTTAATTAAAAATATTTTGTGTTTCGTATTTGAATGTAACAGACGAATAAATTAAAATACGAAATATTTTTAATTAAGGTGTTTGAAATATAAAATACAAAATACAGTGTTTTAGCTATTTTTATTTGAAATATGAAATACAAAATAAGTAATCTAGACCAGCACGGGATGAAAACTAGATTAATTAATCAGTAAAACCAAGGTTACCGTTCAAGAACACGAGATTTTTAAATGTATTGTTAGACAAAGAGCCTCTTGTTGGACAATGAATAAAACCTGCTAAAGAAAACAATCTTTCTACGGGTCCTGATGAGCATAAACTTGTGTTAAATTGTATTTGTAACGATAGTATTTTATAATTTGTATTTCAATTAAAGCAAAGCATGTATTTTGCCAAGCCCTGCTGGTAGTATTAAGTCTTTTTGGTCACGTGTTAGTTGTATTCTGCGATATTATTATGTTACTGCGGTTAAACGAACTAGACAGACTTGTATATGTTATGCCATAGTTAGGCGTACGTACCTAATCCAAATTTATAGTTACTATAGACTTCTTTTTGTCTGTGGCATTATTGTCGACTAATTTTCTGCTTCATCTCTCTTAATGTCTTCATTCCATCGCATCAGCGCTCTTTTAAGAGGCTGACCAGAGCCAAATTAATTTATATCTATAGGTAAGTCGTACTAGTAAAGATGTTGTTAATACACATTTAAATAAACTTTAATAAATCTTAGACTTAAGACAGTATGACACAAACAATATGGCCGTACGATAAATTATAATTTAGAATCAAAGAATAACTCTATTCTTTGATTCTACATTGTGTTATATCATAACGTTTTTATTTAAAATTAACCTGCGAACTTTATGGCCATATTTTTCTTGCCAGTACTGTCCAACCTTAAGATTTTAATAATTGTTTTATTGCATTGTAATGTACAGACGCCAGCACATCAAGCTACCTCAATCTGTCAAATTTCCCCAATTGAAAGTGAACCTTAAGCTTTTGTGATAAAGTTGAAAATCTATAAAAGAAATTTGACAGATTGGGGTAGCTCGATGTGCTGGCGTCTGTACAACATATTTCGTTTTCCCTTCCGGAGAAAAAACTGATAGAAGAGGACTGGAGAAATAGTGCTAAAGAAACAACGACCAAGGAAAAAAAATGTTATACAGTCTTATGTAATCAAGTAACCACTTGTGACGTTAGGAAGAACATTTTGTCGATTTCATCGAAAGCTGTTGGTAGCGACAGTATTAGCCGTATTATGATCACCTTGAAGAAATCCTCCATGTCATCTGCCATATCCTCAACTATTCCCTGTCCAACGGTTGCTTTCCATCATCATGGAAAGAAGCACATGTTATCCCACTACCAAAGACACCAAATCCTTCATCCTTCACAGAATTTCGTCCTATATCCATTCTTCCTTTCCTTTCCAAAGTCCTGGAGCGCCTAGTTTTTAGCCAGCTCAATACATTCCTCTGCAGAAACCAACTGCTTAACCCCATGCAATCTGGTTTCCGTCAAGGTCATAGTACGGCTACTGCTCTCGTTAAGATTACTGACGATATCAGGCAGGGCATGGATAGTGGACATCTCACTTTACTGTCCTTGCTTGATTTCTCAAATGCTTTCAATACCGTAGATTTTGATATCCTACTCGGCATTATACACTCGCTTAACGTATCTCCATTGGTTACTGATTGGTTTCGAAATTACTTGTTCGGCCGTCAACAGCGCATCTGTATAGAAGACACACTCTCTTCATGGTGTCAACTGTCTGTTGGTGTGCCACAGGGTGGCGTGCTATCTCCTCTACTTTTCGCAATATTTATTAATACTATCTCAAACAATCTCCGTTCTTCCTACCACCTCTATGCTGATGATCTACAGATATATACACAGGCTTCACTTGAAAATTTGCCCGCCGCCGTTGAAATCATTAATGCGGATATGACTCATATATTATGCGAGTGGAGCAAGTCGTATGGATTAAATGTCAACCCGGCAAAGACACAGGCCATAGTTGTAGGCAGCTCTAAATTAATATCTAAAATAGATTGGCTCCAGCTACCTAAGGTCTATTTTGATCAAAACGTCATACCTTACAGTGATAAAGTCGAAAACCTAGGTATTTTTATAGATAATACGTTATCCTGGGGTCCTCAGATGCAAGAAGTCAGCCGGAAATTATTTGCTTCGGCTGGTTCGTTACGGAGAATCCGTAACTTTCTTCCAATACCCACAAAAATTGCGCTTGCACAATCTCTTCTCTTTCCTATTTTAGACTATGCCGATGCCAGCTATCCTGATCTCACTGTAGCCCAGCTTGATAAACTTGAGCGCCTTCAAAATTATTGCATAAGGTTCATATTTGGATTACGTAAGTATGATCATGTTTCAGAATATCGCGCTAAGCTCAAGTGGCTGCCTATTCGCCTCCGCCGAGATACTCACTTTCTGGCTTTTTTATATAACATACTATTCAATCCTACTACCCCTTCATATCTTAAAGAACGTTTCGAGTTCCTAAATGACACACATTCTCTTTCTCTGAGGTCATCGGAAAACATGCGACTAAAAACTCCTGCCCATTCCACAAACTTTTACACGAAATCTTTCACCGTCCATGCTGTACGTTTGTGGAATGCCTTACCAATGACGATTAGACGCGCCCAGTCGATACACGTTTTTAAAAAAATGGTAAAAGACCATTATCTTCCACAACTCAACATTAATTAGCAGCGGAACATGCTACGAATATTCTCCTTTCATTAATAATAAATATATATGTTTGATATATGTATTTATAAATGTATTTATATATGCATTAATATATGTATTTATTATAATATATTATTTATTGCCTCTATTTATTTTATTTAGCAGGTATATATTGCATGCATTACATATAGATTATGTATACATAGTATTTAAGATAATTATATATTCACCTACAAAATGTAGGTGTACTCCTACATTATATCTGATACCTACCTTTTCTGTTTCTTTTAATATTTTTATTTACTGATCTTGTTACACCTCTTACCCGTTTTCATTTCATACAACTCCTGTCCATCCTAAGGTTGTCTGTAAGAAATCGCAGCTAGCGATAAGACCGCCCTTTGTACATTATTATGCTAGTATTTAAGTTCTTTTTTGTAATTCATTTGGTGTACAATAAAGAGTATTGTATTGTATGTCTCATTCGAATACTCACTTTTTAAATTTTGGATGAACATTTTTAAATATTTTCATTTTTTTCATACAATCTTTCTCCTAACAATAGTTTTAAAAAACAAAGAAAAAAAGAAAAGAAAAAAGAATAGTGAACACATCATAGAAGGATTTATCTAATTTGGTGCAGTCGTTTGGAAGCTATAAGCGTACAAATATTTAAGTGATTCATTTTTATTCATATAGATAATACCGATTTTTGCTTTATTATGACACAAAGTGTTTGGTTCCTTGTCAGCTTTTTTATATTAGATACATATTTTGTCATTATTAAAAAAAAATATTAGATACCAATTTCTTGGTCATCATCACGATATCGGCCGAATGAAGTTCACTGCTGGAAATAGGTTTTCCCCATTATATTTCCACAATTGAATAGGTCCATCATTTGGAGGAATATGCCGTAATCACCACGCCTGAAAAACGGCTCAGCGATCGCAATAGTTATACACAAAAACGCCGCTGCGCGTTCACCCGTAGATATTCCCTCGAGACAACTTCTATGCCCCCTTGGGACGAGATGGGACGTTGATATTCGTTGCTATGAGCCACACAGCACTACTTATTTGTATTATTCGTAAATTTAACACAGTAGAAGTGATATTTAATTTATTAATATTATATACGAACTTGGGGTGGCCTTTGTCCAGCAGGGGGCGTCTTTCGGGTGATATGATGATGATATACAAACTTAAATAACTATTTCGACAATGAATTAAAAAAGTTTCCTTTTAACTAAACCATGACTTCATAAATTATATCATAATTCCTTATGATCAAATATAAGTCACGATCTTAAAATCTGTTTTACCTAGAATTACTACTTACATATTAATTTGTAATATTACAATTATTATTCATGTGCTGAATATTTTCAAGCACTTTTTTAAAGTCTATTTCATTATATATATATATATACATATATATATATATATATATATATATATGAAGCATGTACACATCTAAAAAAAATGTTTATATTTTTCAATATGCTTGATAATTGTGTAAGGATTAACTCTATTTTGTAATTAAAGTTTGTGTAATAATATGGCTTATTAGGTCTATTTGTATTTCTATTTGTAACAATATTTATGTAAGACTGTTTTTGCCTAAATAAATAAAAAAAAAATTAAAAAAAATAAAACAAAGCAATTTAGCTACTATTATTACATAGTTTACTCTACAATAGAATAGAATAAAACACCTTGCAAGGTTACCATTTTAAATTTTGTTTGCTTGTTCAAGCAGCTGCTATACAACTTATTTTCATCAATTGTCCCTTTATAGTTAAAACAGATGTTTCTGAAATAGTATTTACAACAATCATTACGGCCATTCATCTGAAGAACTGGTTAATTTTTCAAATTCAAATTCAAATTATTTTATTTGCAGAATATTTACAGGTTTAATTCTTAATATATAAATAAAGTTTGAAGTTAATTTATATTTTAGGAATAAATAAATAAATGTCTTTGGCTCTGCTTAGTTTGAGATCAGATGGCAGTGTGTTAGTTACACTGGCATCTGATTTCAAACTAGGCAGAGTCTGTACTATGGCAACCAGGCAACTGATAAACATACTTATATACCTATTTCTAAATATAAACACACCCAGACACAAAAAAATCATTTCACATCACACTAAGATTTGTCCTGGGCGGGAATCGAAGCAACGACCTCTGGGTCACTAACCACTAGACCAAAAGACCGTTAAAAAAATAAAATAGTCCAACCATTTGCGTACTTCTCTCTCGACTTTACATATTGTTCGAGAAACTGCAATAGCGCGTAACTAAAAATGTTTGCTAAACAATTACAATCCTTATTTTTGGGATGTCTAGGAATAAAATTGCGTAGCAAACGTTTATAGTTACGCGGTTCTATATCTCCGACAATATGTTGGCTGGTATTTGGTTCAATATTGGAAAAGGATTCACTGAATAATGTTTCTCACATACGTGCACGGTCGTATTTTGAGTTAGCTTGAATGGTGCTTGTAACATTTATCTTCAATAGGAGATTCTATGCGGCCAAGTAATAAATTACCAGCTTAGAATGTAGTGCATGCAAATGGCTGATTAAAAGAATAATTTTTGCTTTTACATCACAAAATTAATAGCAATTATATTTAGATTTCTGTACAGCTCACGTGGAATTCATAAACATGCTTTTATGACAATTTATTTTTAAATTATCATACTTTTCCGAACCGCGTAACGTATAACGTGCCAGATACCGGAATCTCGCCCATAAAGGGTTCCGTAGCAGCAAGTATTTCAGTTGATTAAATGAAAGGTAAATTGCGGTTTACGATTTATGACGTATTAAAAAAAAGTACTTACTAGATCTCGTTCAATCCAATTTTCGGTGGAAGTATGCATGGTACATCATATATTTTTTTTTGTTTTATCATTCTCTTTTTTAGAAGTTACAGGGGGGGAGGGGGTACACTCATTTTACCACTTTGGAAGTGTCTCTCGCGCAAACTATTCAGTTTAATAAAATGACATTAGGAACCTCAATATAATTTTTGTAGACCTATCCATAGATAACCCACTAGTATGGGTACGATGACAAAAAAAATGGAATTTCAGTTCTATGTATGGGGAAGCCCCAAAATTATTTTTCTATTTCTATTTTTATCTTAAAATCTTAAAGCGGTTCACAGAATACATCTACTTAGCAACAGTACACGTTTCAACAGTACAGCTCTTATACGTTCGGAAAAAAGTGGCTGTGACATACAGACGGACAGACAGACATGACGAATCTATAAGGGTTCCGTTTTTTGCCATTTGGCTACGGAACCCTAAAAAGGACCGCGTTTAAGATTGCTTCGTTGTCCATCTGTCTGCTTGTCTAGACCCTTTTTCAGGAACCCGTGAAGGTATCAAGTTGAAATTAATATCAATATATATTAAATAATGGCTGTGGAAAATCTAAGTTACCAAAATGAAAATCCTGCCGCATATTTTGATATTCACAGGGAATCATGAAATTTATAAGACAAAATTTAATCGAAATAAACAATTCATTATTATTATTAACACAGGGGAAGGGGTTCTTTAAGGAAATATCCGAAGGCCATAAACCATTTGTAGTTACTTCCAATATTTAGTATCCTCTTCCCACAACTTCATCTTACTATTTCTTTACAGTTCTTGTCCCGTAACCTCCATCAGTAACTTCGTAGAGATTTTAGCTATAATAATAATAATATCTAGGGACAATGTCACACAGATCATCCTAGCCCCAAACTAAGCAAAGCTTGTACTATGGGTACCAGGCGACGATATACATACTTATATAGATAGATTAATACTTGAATCCATAGAAAACTGAGTCATGGACTCAGAAATAAATATTGGTGCTCATCACACAAATATTTGCACTTACCGGGATTCGAACCCAGGACCACTAGCGTCGTAGGCAGGAGCACTACCAACTAGGCTACGGTGACCGTCGAATGCCGCCACTAGTACTTTTTCATTTAATATATAATGTCTACTACCTAAATTTATGTCATTCATTATCTCATTACTGTGTAACTGACGGCAAAGAATATGACCCCCCAATCTCATCCCGTGGGAGGCGTAGAAGTCTTCCCGAGGGAATATCTCTCAGAGAACGGGCAGCACCATCTCTCTGTGTACTATGACCATCATTCTGCGATCGGTAATACATTTGCCAAGCGTGGTGACTATGGCACATCAAATGATAGAACCAACTGCACCATGGAAATCGTTTGAGGAGACCTTTGTCCAGAAGTAACGTCAGTCGGCTGTCATGATGATAATGATAATGAAGTTTATGTCATTGGTATGCAATAAACGGCAATCATCTATCTATTCAGGTTTATATATTAATCTATAACCCGTAGGTACAAGTTTATACGGAAACATTAGTGCGCGAGTCCATTCGCACTTCACTGGAATTTTGTGCCTGTATGGCCCTAACACATTTCGAACGAAAGTAACATTTCACTATATTCAAAACTTTCCTTTGTCAGTCACTGCATCATTTTCAGGAATGAAATGAACAAGATTTTTGTAAGCTATGTTTTTTTGGTAATATACATCATATTTGCTAGCTGTGTTTCTAAGAATCAAGATTTCTTTGTTGAAAAGCTTTATACAAGATTAAAATGATTGAATTCAGTCGATTCGTTTTTGAGTTATGGTGCTACAAATAGGCAGACTTACAAATATTTAGATGTCGGATAAAAGTGTTATCCTTATCTAAAAGCATCATAGATCGATGTCCAATAATATACTACAGAAAACTACGACTATCTCGTTGGTCTAACGGAGAATCGTTTAACGGTAGTTAACAAGGTACAAGATTCAAATTACGGGTGAGGCAAAAAGTGTAAATGGGTTTTTTTAATGTAAACGCTTAATACAGGCCCGATGCTTTGAAGTATTTAGTATACATACAAGGTGTTATATAAATAGTGGACGAAAGTTAAAGGAGCCATCTACCCATGAAACTGAACTAATTTGTGAAATCAGAAAAAAATGTTTGGCTCCCCTTACAACAAGCATCCACTGATTATAATTCTAGTGGGGAGTTAATATTTTTTGCTTTATTTTGCTCCTTAAGCTCCTTAACATACTACAAAATTGTGATTATAACGCTCGGCCCCTGCAAGGTAAGATATAATAGGCTACTTTTGTGCCACACATACAGACCTTCGATAGTGGCCCTCCTACCTGGAATTTGACTGGTCTGTTGGTCTTGTCGCTAGTAACCCCGTTTGCTAAGCTTGGTGCCGTGGAATCCATCCCAACCCAGGACAAAGCTTTGTGTTAGGAGCACGATTATGTGTCTCAATGCAATTATTACAACTCTGCATGCAATTTAGCTATAATTATTATACAACATGTAACGTAATTAACGCACACCCTCAAACACCCCAATTAGAATATTATGTCGTTATCATAATACATACACTGAATTTTTTATTTAACATGTATATGCATTGTTATTTACTAAGTAAGTTTCTTGGAGTAAAGTTTATTTTTATTTATTTTGTATTGAATTATAGAATTTGTATGAATACAAATAAAACTGCAATTTTAAAAGTCTTATAGGTACTTTGACTTACGGTCCATTTCAATTTGTTTTAAGTGTACTGGGTTAATATGACAATAATTTCCGTAGTTTTAATTATTTCGGAATAAAAAATTACCTATATTAAAAATGATATAAATCGATTCAGTAAACGATTCTCGACAAACTATTTTCAGGGTGTGCGTTAATTAAGTTACATGTAAAGGCAGGTATTATACCTATGTACGTATTTAGAAATAAATAAGTATGTTTATCAGTTGCCTAGCTGCTATAGCACAGGCTCTGCCTTTGGAATCATATATTCGACGGGCCTGTTGACGTAGATGGCAAACGCTTGCTTTTCACTCCGGAGGTCGTGGGTTCGATTCCCACCCAGGTCAGATATTTGTGTGCATGAACATGTCTGTTTTTCCTGATCCTAGGCGTAATTATCTATATAAGTATGTATTTACAAAAGAAAAGTATTATATGTAGTATATCAGTTATCTGGTTTCCATAGTACAAGCTCTGCTTAGTTTGGGATCAGATGGCTGTGTGTAACAGATGTCCCAGGATATTATTATTATTATTATATGGTCAGAAGTACCCTAAACCGGCGAGCATGTACGAGGGGGCGTTTTTAAGTTCGCGGAATGGAGGGTAAGAAGTGTAAATAAAAATACAAAATTATTTTTCTTTTTCAATATATTCACCTGCTACCCTTATACATTTTTCAGATCTTTCAATTAGCTTATGTATACCTTCATAAAAAAATGTTTTGTCTTTGTCCGAAAAATAGGCTGAAACCGCGTCCTACACTTCTTCATCAGTAGAAAATTTCTTCCCACGAAGTTCTTTTTTGAGTTTTGGAAAGAGGTAGTAATCACTGGGAGCCAGGTCTAGACTGTAGGGTGGATGATCTAAAATATCGAAGCCCACGTTATGCAGGGCAGCCAAAGCAACACGGCTCTTGTGAACTGGCGCGTTGTCATGTAGAAGAAGGACACCTTTGGTTAATTTTCCCCTCCTTTTTTCTTTAATGCTTTCTTTTAACCTCTCGAGGATGGAAGCGTAGTATTGTCCGGTTATAGAAACGCCTTTATCTTTATAATCGATCAACAGGATCCCTTCCGAATCCCAAAACACTGTTGCCAGGATTTTTCCAGCCGATTGTGACACTTTAAACTTCTTGGGTGGTGGTATGCCTTTTTGTGCCACTGCATAGAGTCCTGTTTCGACTCAGGTTCATAATGATGAACCCAAGTTTCATCTCCAGTAACAATTCGACTTAAAAGTCCATCCTTATCTTCGTTACAGAGGTCCAAAAACGTGCGAGAACACTCCACGCGGCGTTGTTTTTGAGGCGGCGTGAGCATTCTTGGCACCCATCTTGCACTGACCTTTGTCATGCCAAGATGATCATGTAGAATTTTGAAAATTGTCGTATCCGATACTCCAACCATTTCTGCAAGCTGTTTTTTCTTTAGTCTGGCATCTTCCAATATAATTTTTTCGACTTTTTTAATGATTTCCAGAGTAGTCACGTCGGGTGACCGTCCGGGCCGAGGGTCGTCTTCAAGTGAGGTCCTGCCTTGTTTAAAGAGACTGTGCCACTTGTAAACCATGGTTTTACCCGGGCAAGAGTCCCCGTAAACGGATTCCATCTCATCCAGTATATTTAAAACTGACTTTCCTTGCTCGGTAAGGAACTTTATTACGGCACGGTACTCGATTTTTTCCATAATTCACACTTTCTTCCCGATTGAGTTGTTTGCTTGACGATAGTTCAGAGACTAATGATCCAATTAAGATAAAACTTGGTATTTATACTAATATTGAGTGGCTGAAGTCGTGGCCATCCCGATAATGACCTATTATTATCCCCACCCCCCCATTCCGCGAACTTAAAAACGCACCCTCGTATGAAGAATATAATGACAGTAATCGAGGCAAAAGACGTGTGCAAAGATCGTGACAAATGGAAATCCGTTGTCTCTGCCTACCCCTCTGGGAAACAGGCGTGAGTCTATGTATGTATGTATTATATGGCAGTGTCTTCTCCAAAGATATTTATTTATTTGGCCCACAGTTACACTATTACAGCAAACTATCAAAACTTCTTCGTTATTCCGCCATCGTAGCGAGTAAAACATTAATACTTTTGCTGCCAAACTTCTGTAGCATTTCGTATGCGTACGCCATTAGTTTGGATTGCGTCATTAGGCCTAATTAGGAAGACGTCCTACTTTCATATTCAGTGTGCCATGCTAATTGTTTGGACACGGCCAGCGTAATAACACCAATGGGAACGGCCGAACGTTTATCATTCTTAACCGGACATCAATTCAATGCATATTTTTTACGTGTATATTAGTTTGTAGGTTGTTTGGAAGAGACCACATTTCGTAATGAAAATTAAAAAAGCACATTAAGCAGCCCATCAGATTTTTAGCAGCCAAAAAAGTTTAATGAATTTATATAGGTATAATTAGGAACCGAAATAATTTATTATTGTTATAGATTTTTGAATCGTTTAAACATTGTTTCCTTTATAGAAAACTAGCTGTGCCCCGCAGTTTTACCCGCGTTAAACTTTTAAAATTATAGCCTTCTAGCTGTGCACTGCGGTTTTACCCGCGTGAAACTTTATAAATTATAGTCTATGTGTTAACCAGGGTGTCAGCTGACTCCATACCAAATTTTATTAAAATCGCTCCGCGAGCGATTTTAATAAAAGACGTGAAGAAGTAAAAAACATACACACTCACACACTTACAAACTTTCGCCTTCACAATATTAGTGTGATTTATAAACATGGCTTTAGGAAGGGTAAAGGCAAACAAAAAACATACAGGTCTGTATACCTGTGTACCGTGTCAGAGTTTTAAGTTCTGTGTCAAAATTCGTAACTCCACATATTTTCTTTGCGATTGCCCGTTAAATTGCCGCTTGCAATTTAGCTAACGCAAACACACTTGAAAATTTAGTCTCGATATATATATATATATATATTACGACGTATTGTATTATTTTAAAAGTTAGTTCTGCAAATGATTTGAATTTTATGATGAATTCCATATGTTTACTATGATAGGTTGTGTAGCATACCTAGTAAGCAGCAGAAGTTATATATATATATTTAAATCTATTGATTAAAACTCTTTACTCTATGTTGTCTGTTATCAACGTCTACGATCATCAATCACCCTACAAGTTTGGTTTACCTCCATATGGGGCCTTACCAACACTGTCCAGTACATTGTTCCATTGTTACATAATATATGTTAATATGTTACCATCGCAGCACCGTTTGCATAGCAATGAGTGCATTCGTCCGTTGATAAGGAAGAGGCCATGTAGAGACTTATAACTTTGGCCTGGCCCCTGTTTGATATAAGTTACAATGACAGCAGCCTGGCGACAAGCTTTTATAGATTTTCAACTTTATCACATAAGCATAAAGTTCACTTTCAATTGGGGAAATTTTACAGATTGATATGCTGGCGTCTGTACACAAGTATAGTTTTTCGTATATAACTTGCCGGACGCATGTTAACACTTTTGTAGCCACGCTATGTACCCGGTAGTCGGGTGCTGGGCATACCAGTATCTTTATATAGCTACGTATAGACACGACTCAAGAGGTGAGTTGTGAGCCTACCAACGAACTATCGCTCAACCCTAGTCGGGTACTGTGTAATAATATGCATTTTTCTTAGAAGAAAAATTCGAAGACTTGCAACGCATAATCCGTATAACTAGTTGCGAAATTAAAAATGTCCCAATGAATAAAAAAGAATCCACTCAAGATCTATCTAAGATGGTATTGAAATTGGCTAAAAATGTTAATTGTAAAATGGAAATATCTTATATCAAAGACATTTATAGAGTACAGAACAATAAAAAAAGACAACAAGCCCCCCCCATCGTTATTGAAACCGGATCTTCTATTCTAAAATATAAGCTTCTAACCGCATGTAAAGCTTTTAACGCTCAGAACAAATATAAACTACAAGCAAAGCACCTCGGATTCACAACCAATGAAGATACACCAATCTTCGTGTCTGAACAACTAACCGCTAAAGGTGCCCGTCTATTCTTCCTAGCCAGAGACCTAAAGACTGCGAAGAAATTCAAGTATTGTTGGACATCGTTTGGTAAAGTTTTTGTAAAAGCAAACGATAGCACTGCCACTATATTAATAAAAATGAAGCACAGATTCACCAATTACTATCAGAAAATTGACTATTTGCTCAGCAATTATATGGCATACAATATTCATATGCGTATTGTAATTTACTAATACTAATTCTAAGATACTTACATTATATTGGAACCATATACAAAAATACTCTCACACAAACCACCATCTCACACACATATCGTTCACTCTATAAGAATAAGAATAAGAATAAGAAATTTTATTTGCTTAAACATGTGTATGCATACAGAATTTAAAAAATAAATGCATGCAAGATCTTAAAATAAAAGTGACTCGTGACATGTCTGCCATTTTCCATGGCGTACAAATATCTTGGGTATTACAATTACAATTATTACTGAATACATTTACAATTTTTACTAATTACAATTATTACTAAATACATATCATTAAATATCAGCAATTCAATTTCATATTTTACATTATCAAATTATTTATTTTTTATTATTATTATAATCCAAACTAATTATTACAATGAATATGATTTTAAATATATTTAATAACATTCAATTATAATAATATTAATTATATAGGCATATTACAACAACCTTAATAACGACAGTGTTAATTCTTATACCTACTTATTTATTTTTTAATCACGGGGTCATTTAAAAATTCCGCAATATTGTAATAGGCTTTCTGTGCCAAAAACAATTTCATTGTTTGTTTAAGTTTAGGAATAGTTTGTTCTTTCCAACTTTTGGGCAATTTATTATAAATAAATGGTGCCATGCAAAAAACACTCTTGCGCATAAGTGCAGTTTTTGATGTATGTAGACATAGTTGACTATCATCACGTCTATTTCTTGGAAATCGGTCTGCCCTACGAGGAAACAAATGTGGATTTGATTTTACGAACATTATTATTTCTAATATATACAGTGAAGGTAATGTTAATATACGATATTTAGTGAAGTAATTTTTACAGCTATCGGTAGTTTTGAGATTAAACATAGATCGCAAGCAGTATTTTTGTCTTTTAAAAATGACATCCCTATCTGTTGAGTTACCCCAGAAGATAACGCCGTATCTAATGACAGATTCAACCAAACCATAGTAAGCCGTTAGTAGCGCTTCTGTATTTAGAGTTCGCGATAATTTGTATAACGCATATGCCGCACTGCTTATTCTTTTGGCTAGAGCTTCAATATGCTCTTTCCAATTTAAATGTCTGTCGATTGTTAGACCTAAAAATTTTGTACTATTAGCTGTCTGTATTTTATTATTATTATATTCGATGTTAGTATTAGAGTATAATGATGATCGTTGGCTAAAATGCATTATCAAAGTTTTTTCTATATTAATTTTCAAATTATTATTATTGAGCCACGTTATTGCTTCAGTTAATGTATTTCTTATGTCCGATTCATAATTATTTTTATTGTGGCATGGTATAGTTATCGTACTGTCATCTGCAAACAGAGTCATAGGATGTTTAATCGCTTTAGGGAAGTCATTAATATAGACGGTAAAAAGGGTTGGTCCAAGTACACTACCTTGCGGAACTCCATGAGGCACGGTACGCTCACATGACGTGAAAAATTCTTCGCGTTTGGTGTCCACGTTTATTCTACTAATTTGAGTTACTTGTTTTCTGTCATGCAGGTACGATTGTATTAGATTTAATATATTTCCCCTTATACCATATGCATCAAATTTATTTAGGAGTATATTATGTTGTACATGGTCGAATGCCTGTGTCATGTCGCAGAAAATGGCACAGACTGGTGTGTTTTTATCCATATTTGTCATAACATTATGCAAGAAGTCATATATAGCTAAGTGAATTGTTTTTTTCTCCCTAAATCCTTTCTGTTCATCACAGAGTACATGTTTTTTTTCAAAAAAGTTATTAATTTCCTTATGTATATATTTTTCGATAACTTTTGACATTATTGGTATTAATGATATGGGCCTGTAAAATTCCACTAGCTCCCTATCTTGTTTCTTGAACAGTGGTTTTACAATAGATTTTTTTAGCGCCATGGGATATATACCTACACTTATGCTTAAATTAATAATATGACTTATGGGGCTACTGATTTCATGTGCCACCAACTTAACAATTTTTGTACATATACCATCGTATCCTACACTGTTTGTACTTTTTAAGGCCATGATGATTTTTAATACATCAGTTGGTAAACTAGGGGCCATGAACATAGAATCCTTTCTACCAAAAACATGTTTAGTGGCTGTGGTACCCGAACTAGTTATAGGTTTGATTTTATCTATAAAATAATCATTAAATATATCTGCAATAATTTTGGGGTCAGTTACAGTTTCATTATTATACCGAATTTTGTCTATAGTGTTTTTTGGTAAGTTAAGTTTTGATTGATTAATTATTTCCCAAGTAGTCTTAGATCTATTATTTGATGTTTTAATTTTATGTGTATTTTGTGCTCGTTGAGTTAAATAAATAATTTTTTTAAGTAATTTTGAATAACTTTTAAATTTGTTTTTATTCATATCTGACGGTTTTTGTCTGTATTGCCACAATAATTGGCGTTTCCTTTTACTACACACTTTGATACCACGAGAGACCCAACTAGGCCTTCTTCTCACGTTCACAGAGACAAGAGTTTCAGGAAAGCACTGAGTATATAAGAGAGAAAATATTTCTGTGAATGCATTGTAAGCAATGTTTGGGTCTTTCGCTTCGTAGACATCAGCAAACTTTAGGTTATTGATATATAAAAAGTTACAGTCACAGTATTTACAAAAATCGTCAAATAAATATGAATATAAAAACTACAAAACACATTTGAATACATCACGTATTCAAATGTGTTTTGTAAAAAGACACTTACGACCTGGCTAAAGCAATTGTGTTACATTGAAACTGAACAACTATTGCACATTCAATCTTAAAAACATTAATTAAGTAAAAACCTATAAATTATCACGTTTATACCTCAATATCTACTATAAAATATAATAATCTATGAATTATGCAATGAAATTAAATATATTCAATAAATACAACGAATTATCTCTGCGCACTGTAAAATAGACGATTTCGCACCCAGAAACACAAACATGTACGCACACACACACACACACACACACACACACACACACACAAACACACACACACACACACATACATGCACGCACGCACGCACATACACCACACACAAACACATTAGTTTATTTCATAACATCTCAATTAGAATATTATTTATTATGTCCTAGTTTATTAAATTTTTTTCTTTTTGTTTAACGAGTAAGTATAATGTGAAGAGCGGGGCATCCTAACACAGGTATTTTATTACTTAAAAGGAATGCCCCAACCATTACTATGAACCACAATGTAAGAAACTGAAAATAAACTATTTTTTTTTATTTATAATAAAATTTATTCATTTTTATTCCCAAAATAAAATACATTACATTAACAAATTATTTTAAACGAATGGTACATAACATATTTTTATTTTATTTATTTTTGCCCAAATAACAATAACTTAAGCTTAAACTTGTGCGCAAAGTTTTACAAATTCACTGTGCATCACGCTAGGACTCCCTGTGTCGTGAGGCCCAGTTCCTTTCTGAATATTAAATAATTACTACTAAAGTGAATTTATATTAAAATGTATGTCAAAAAGTAAAAACATAAATTAAAAATTATAATCATATTAAATAAAAATGTGTGAATCTGTGTGTGTGAGGGAGAGTGTGTGTGTGTGAAAGACTGCGCATTACAAACCGATGTGTAAAAGTTCTTCAGTTTGACTTAGTTTTTAGGGTGAATCCATTTGAAAATGGTAATTTTACATCATGTTTAAAACACTCTTATTATTATTGTAAAGTCTTGAATACCGAAAGGGTCCAAGATAAGCCAAGTATTTATGTGCAAATGAGGAACGCATTTTTGGTCGATCCCATTTCAGAGTCCTTTGTGATGAGCGTCCTCTATGTATCGCGACTATCGGGACCTTGTTGAACTGGGACAGAAAGTGTTCATTGAAGTGGTAATGCCGGCGATTCCATATTATACATAGCTCAACTAATTTAAATGACGTGACATCTCGAGAACTATTATAAATATAATTAATATTTTAAAATATATAAAACCGAATTGAATATTTGTTGGCATCAACCAGTTTAAACATTTTATTTAGAGCCATTCTGAAAGCTTTCCCTATCGTTAACAAAAATATTCGTACAAAAATAAAAGATACATACAACATTAATTATAAATAAAACATATCCTCAAAATGATAACCTCTCAAAATTTAATTAAACATACATGAACTAATAAACCTAAATAAAAAAATAAATAAAAATACAACGGACTCCAATAGCAGTAGTTTATTAATTCGACTAAGTATATGTTTTTATTACATTTATTTAATCCGTGATTTCTCAATTTTTTGTGTACATTAAAATTTTTTTTCAATACTAAATAAAATTAATGTGGGATTGCTCTATAAGGCCGTGGCGGCCATTACGCACTTTAAAATTTCTTAATGACAGGGTTTACTTTTACAAAGTCGCGGGCACAGCTAACTGTCAATAAAACTTGGATTTGGCTTTATGTATATTCTTCTTCTTCTATGTGTATTTATAGTAGGTATCTATGTGTGACTAAAACATAAAATCTTGGTTTTACAGTGGTTAATAAATTTGCTTGCCATCTGGGTTCAGCAGAGCATGATGCATTTTATAAACAACTCCTTCCATTGTTTACCATGTCTTATAGTATAAAAATAATTTTTATTTGGAACTAAATGTACCCTGCGTGCGTTGCTACGGCCATATATGAAATTCATTGGAATGATAGTGGCGCTATCTGTCGAAGATTGGTCGTACCAACTCAGAAACCTACGTGGACTCATGCACATCACTTTTCTGAAGATCATCATCAAGTTTACGATTCTATAAAGGACATACAGACAAACATAAATTTTTATACATTTAGGTAAATTGATTGATTAGCTTTCTTCACAATAATATACTGCGACATTATTCACACACGGTCATTTGATCCCAAACTAAGCAGAGCTTGTACCATGGAAACCAGATAACGATATACTACATATACTAATTTTATTTTGTAAATACATGCTTATATAGATATTTGCTCACAAAGTAATGCATAAATCAAAAACAAATTAAAACTTGATAAACATAAATTTAGTCATATGACGGGAATCAAACAATTTATAAATCATGAATTTTACCAAGTAGATTCTTGAGCCAAGCTACGAACTAATTACACCAGCAAATCTAATTTAGAAATTCTCCTTATAACATCTTCAAAAAAGATAATACAATAATATATGTACCACACAACGCATTGTCCGGTGACGCAAAAAGCTTCCTCTAATCGTCATATTAAAATAGCTAACGATGCTGGATATATAAGAGTGCAATAGTGCAACCACAAACACATATACACTCTTTAGGCGATTGGCACACTGCCCCGCTAGATGCAGCGTAGTGCGTGAGTGCGTGTTCTAACGTTGCTTGTAAGTATCTCCGTTTGTGTAGAAAACGTGCACAGTCCAGCACGCTGAAACTGTATCCACGCGTGTTCATGAAGATGCGTGTTCAGTGTGTTGGACAGTGCGCGTTTTCTATACAAACGGTGGTACTTACAAGTTTACGTTAATGTAACCACAAACACATATACATTCTTTAGGCGATTGGCACACTGCCCCACATGATGCAGCGTAGTGCGTGAGTGCGTGTTCTAACGTTGCTTGTAAGTATCTCCGTATGTATAGAAAACGTACACAGTCCAACACACTGAAACTGCATCCACGCGTGTTCATGCAGATGCGTGTTCAGTGTGTTGGACAGTGCGCGTTTACTATACAAATGGTGGTACTTACAAGTTTACGTTAATGCAACCACAAACACATATACACTCTTTAGGTGATTGGCACACTGCCCCGCTAGATGCAGCGTAGTGCGTGAGTGCGTGTTCTAACGTTGCTTGTAAGTATCTCCGTTTGTGTAGAAAACGTGAACAGTCCAACACGCTGAACACGCATCTTCATGAACACGCGTGGATGCAGTTTCATCGTGTAGTTGGTATAGTGGCACACAGTTCAAATGAATTCTTGGTTACTGTCATGGTATAAGTTTGTTTACTGTCAGCTTGTTGGATACTTTTTGGATAATAAAATGTCTTTGGTGTACAGCACAGAAGTATATTATTATACATGGCTATTTCGGTATACTCTGCTGTGCATAATACCCTACAATATGCTCTTATCGGTCCATCCAAGTGAGTGATAAAGCAACTAAGCTCGCGATCAATCCATAGATGGAGATACTGACAAGCAACGTTAGAACACGCACTCACGCACTACGCTGCATCTTGCGGGGCAGTGTGCCAATGCTCTGACTATCAAAACCAACGTATGCCACTTTGGAGTGGCGGTAGAGTGTTTAACCGCTGGTAATTCCTAGGTTCTATATCTGGACCGGGTAAAAAGAAATGTTTTATTGCTATTTTTATGGAGATAATTTTCAGTCTCCAGGAACTGCCCGGGAGTCACTTGACGGTGTTATACACTCGTACCTCGATGAGCACGGTAAGGTCTCCCCAGGTCGTTTTAGATAATGTGGGATTAGAGAGTGGGGTGCGCTCTCTAATCCCACATTATCTACCAACGGTTAAACACTCCAAAGTGGCACACGTTGGTTTTGATAGTCAGAGCATTGGAACAATGCCCCGCATGATGCAGCGTAGATAGATAGATAGAATACTCTTTATTGTACACACTCAGGCGGAAAGAAAATACATCGGATATAATATAACGAACATAAGGTACAATGGGCGGTCTTATCGCCTTAAGCGATCTCTTCCAGACAACCTTTGGATGGATAGGAACTGAAAGTAAAGTAAACAGTAGCAGGAGTGCAACGAATAAATTATACTAAGGAACTGTGATAAATAGTAGTGCGTGTGTTTGCATGAATAATCCCTCCTAGTGGGCTAATCTTCATAGAGATAGGCCGCCGTAGCCGTCCACTTGCTCTATTACTATTTTTAATGAAACTATTTCACTCCTACAAATACCGATCAAAGTTCACACCAAATTATGCCAAGTACACTCTCGTTACAAGATCCGTAATAAAGGCGAGCGTTGCGATGTCGCAATCCCAACCCGCCGTGTCAAGGCTATGGCCGCAAATAGCCTGAACGTGATAGATGTAGCTGTTACATCGATAAGTGTTGCTGTCTACTATTGATCTACGGATAGGACCCTACCTGGTTGCGTAAGGGTTCACGACGAGCACAACAAAAAGACTACTAAATAGCTACTAAAATTTATGAAACTAATTGCTGGTGGCACCGAACGCTATAATATAATTTTTTTTATGGCATACGGCGACAAACAAGCAAGTGGGTCACCTGATGGTAAGTGATCACCACCGCCCATGTACACTCGCAACACCAGAGGTGTCACGGGTGCGTTGCCGGCCTTTAAGAGTCAGCAAACAAGTGTAGCTGACCCTTGCCGCCACCCCAATAAGCTCTGAATAATATAATAATACTGAAGTCCTGGGACATTATTCACGGCCATCTGATCCCAAACTAAGCAGAGCTTGTACTATGGAAACCAGATAACTTATATACTACTTATATACTTTTCTTTTGTAAATACATAAGTATATAGATAATAACACCCAGAATCAGGACAAATGGACATGTTTATGCACACAAATATGTGTCCTGGGTGGGAATCGAATCCAGGACGACGGAAGGCAAACATCTGATGATGATGATGTACACCAACCAGGCTATATAATAATAATTTAAAAAATAGAAAAAGGTTTCAGTCTGTGTACATCTTTTACTCCATAGCTTTTATGAGATTTTATGCCGATATATTCATGTATCATAGAGAACAAATCATATTGTGATAACTTTTTATTTCCATAAAAAGTGTATACACAGATTGAAACCTCTTTAATTCTATTTTCAAAATATTAGAATGTTTTAAAAACTAAAATAAAAACAAAATACGCCCGCATAATTCTTAGTTATGCGTCACATTCAGGAAAATTATAATTGTTGATAAGATTTTTTTTCTTTCTAATTTAACGTGCCGTGTGAGGTTTATGTCACGTGGAGTAAAGAAATGATTTTTTAAATAATTACTATTTTTTTTAATACTTACTAATTTTCTACGGTCCACCATTTTTCGTTGTTCATTTTTATTTTAAACAAACACATCACGAATTGTTTTATATTCACCAACGCCAACCCAATATTGGTTTCATTGTAAACAGTGAGGCACTGCTCGCCGTTCTCTGGTTAAAATTCCGACGGTGGAGATGAGGATGTGATTTTCGCCATCATTCCTATGCAGCAACGCGGCAACGGTCACTACACAGAAATGTAGGTCATAATTATTCAGTTTTGTTCAGGGGGCCTACTCTCTTTCTCCAAATTTCGTTCGTTCGTTACGAATTTCTTGTGTATGCTACCACGGTTCCATTCGTTCCGCGAATTCATTCGAACGAACATAGTTTGACATTTAGATTCTCTAAACCTACTCTAATTCATGACGTTCCGAACGAACATTTGATTTTGACACATCAAACTTTGTAATTTTAACCTCAAAATTGACGAATACAAAAGTGTTACCTTTTGATTTTCGTTTGTGTGGATTTTGCTTCAAATTAATTGAAATGTCTGCAAGAATGCTTATAATTGAGCCTGCTTCATGTGAAGAACGTTTAGAGCGTAGAAGAAAACGATGCCGCCTACGAAATCATTTAAATGTGAATCGAATTGAGAACTTAGAGAAAAGTGCCTTTTGATTTGGTTTTGTATGAATTTTGCATCCAATTTAATTGAAATAGGTGCAAGAATGCTTTCAAATGAGGCTGATTTAGGTGAAGAACGTGTAGAGCGTAGAAGAAATCCGTGCCGTCTGCGAATGTGAATCAAATTCCCGAAAATAGTTAAAAAACTAAATGGAACAATTACATTTACAGAACCAAGATGCCAGAGACACACGGGACAGACCCGAAAGCATTGTTGATGAATTGACCGATGTAGGAGTGAGTTTTAATGTGGTTTGATATATATTGATACTGCATAAAATATTGATACATTTATAAAGAAAAGTATTTTGTATTCATAATATAAATACTCTAAATAAGCATAATCTTGTTGCACATGCTACTGATCTCCACAAAATCAGTAACTCTTCTATGGGGCAGTGTTTAAAATTGTGTAGTAAGGCATGTTAATGATAAAACTGCTTGGGAATGAGTAGATTTAATTCAACACTTTTAGATGATAAATTTGTATTAAATGTTAAGTTAATATTAAAAAAAAAAATTCATAATGTGTTTTTAGGTAGGGAATAAAATTGTTATGATTCAAAAACCATTGCAAATTTTTGCTGAATAAATATTATGACTATGCCTTGTGCCTTTTTTTATTGATTATTTGCACAGCGGAGGTTATGGGTTGATTTCCACCCAGGACAGATATTTGTGTGCATAGATCAATGAGGCCACCATTTGCTATAAATATATTTTCACTTTGTTTTAGGACATCCATGACCAACTATATAAATTTACTTGAAATTGTAGTGAAATAAAAAACAGCCTTTTTATATTTGTTTTATTTACATACTTAACCTAGAAGTAATAGTTTAGAACATCCAACAGGTACTATAATGTCATGTATTCTTCCATTGCCCACCAAGTTACAGGTTGGGGATAGTAGTGCAATTGTTTATAACAATTGTGATTCATTTATTAAAACGAATGAGAAATTTTAAATTAAATATAACAACTTACTCATAATTGACTGTTCGATTAATGGGCAAAGACTATATAATATACTATATTATTGCAAAATTGAGTTTGGAAACTGTTAATCAGACAGTTAATTATGTGGAGTATGCAGATATAAATTTAATTGATTAAAGTATTTTCTCATTAGTCCAGCTCTCAACAGGACACCCTAATGCCTGCAAGCTCAGTGTTTCTGACTATTTCTTTCTCTACATGCATCTCTTCCAATTGTAACAATCTGCTGCTGAAGTCAGCTGCTAATTGTCTCCTCCTGGATTTTGTAGCTGCAACAAAGACAACATTACAATTTAAAATAGGTACATTCCGTAAAAATATGAATCTTCAATGGATTCAGTACATCATTATCTCTAAATAAATATTGCCTTCCCCCCTATTATGTGGGATTAAGACCATCAGTAGGCAAAATGTGGAAGTTGTAATACATATCTACCATCTCTTTGGGGACACATATATGCCACTATATATAAAATAATTCAATTCATAATAACTTTTTTATATAATGCAAGTACCTAGTTATGCTAAAGTAAAATTTTCATTACTAACCATAAATTGGAAAGCTATTTCATACAAATATACTAACAAAAAAGTACCTTTATGTTTTGTCAAGTACAATTTTTTTACAATATTAAATACTGTAAATCCTCAAAGAAATACTTACAACTTGTGAAAGTCAGGGTTTCTTGTGATACTGATGGTTAACTTGCAGTTTCTAAGAGTTGTGTGTGCTGACTACAGTCCTCTTTGTGTTCTACATACTCCAAAACTTTTTCGGGCAATTGTGGCTGTTTAAAGTTCGGTAGTTGCCTTCTAATTGCTTGACTACTGACATTTCAAACTGAAAAGATGTAACGAATGCTTATTATTACGAATAGGCCGTACTTTTAGCATAAAATAAATATTTATGTGTATTTAAGATATTTACTTACGAATTGTATTAATCGAAACCACAACTTTTGGTCATTTGTGGAGAACATACAGTAGGTAGGTACTGCTTGTAACTTTGCGGTTGCGAAAAATGTAAAAAGCGCCTGAAAACGTAATTATTTACACAAGACTATTAATTTATCAAAGAATCCAAATAAAAAATCCTTCGTGAATATACGGATGTTTTTTAATGTCGCATATTCTACCGATCGTTTATATGAAATAGTACTCTTCACATTAGCCGGTTTATAACGTCAGTTAAAGGGTTATTTATATAATCGCGGTTGATATCGTTGGAAATATATTTTAAATTTCTGTATTTATAATTTCTGCATTAATATAACAACAAATGCTTAAAAAACTACAAGATTAATTTAAAATTAAAATACAAAGCCAATTCATTTAATTATTTTAAAAAATGTCCAAACCGTAGTTTACCAGAATGAGAAACTAAAATCCCCACACTATATAGTTCAAAACAATCGTTCACGTAAAATAGTCTATGGAAGCGAACTACAAGTGTGAATCCGAAAATGAAATAGAGTAGGGTCACTTGCAAAACTTCGTTTCAATATAGTTCGTTAACGAAGTTTCGATTCGGAGAAAGAGAGTAGGCCCCCAGGCCAGTAGGGATGAGGAGCCAAAAAGAATCGTAAAACTATATTTTACTGGCCAGTACGTAAAGTTTTACCGTATTATTTTTCACTGCTTTTTCGTCCTTCAGCATATTTATATGTATTGAACTTTGTTTTTCCAGCCACCCTCCTCACATGTGAATAGTGAAAAGTTTTCTATAATTGGACAAACATTGGTTGAAAAATATGCAGGTTTTATGAAAAAGAACCACCATTGAATTAAATAATAAAAGTTATTCACAACTATTGACGCTAACGTACAAAGCTGAAAATGAAGCAGAAAAGTACAAGTGCAGTAAATACAATATTCAGTTTTACATTAATAATAATAATATCCTGAGACATTATTCACACTCGGACATATATGTTAGTTGGACTGATCTATAAGAGTTCTATTCGAAACTGGTACGTGGATAACTCGCTGAAAAGCCCGTCACCTAGATAAAGGTAACTATCTGTATTTTGAAAATAATAAATAAATATCTTGAGACAACTAACACACTGCCAGCTGATCCCAAATTAGGTCTAACTTTTACTTTTTTTTGATAAGGCACGGGGTAAAAAGTGTCTGCGGGTGGGTATGTCGGACTCGCACCGACTAAACCAAACCTGCCGTGGACTTCTGGCGCTCGATGAGGGGAATCCCGGGACGCCGAAATTGGCTTAGTAGCGGTTTCGCCCTAATTTTGTTCGCCCGAATAGTACATTACTGAATTTAGCTGGACCCGATTCGCCCGCCATTAAATTTGCCTCGGGCGAAACCGGCCCTAAAAGATATTCAAAATCAAAAGTAGTTCATTCGCCCAATTCGGGCGAACCACATTAAGGCGAAACCGCTACTAAGCCCCGAAATTCTCCTAGGAGGACATTATTATTATAAATGTTTGTGTTCGCTGAACCGGCTGCTGTAGTCGTAGGTAACACCGCGGCACGCAGCTAGTGTTATTTTATACTTATGACATCTGGCAACCCGCCTAGGCCTAATACTAGATACCTATATTGTGCATCATTCTCTCATTTATATCTGATACATTCTATTCATAGACTACCAAGTCAAATTGGATGGAGAAACTGTGTCACATATTCTGTGACGTTCCTATGAAAGCATAGCATTTAAATAGCAGATCATCATCATCATCATCAAAAAGACGTCTACTTCTAAACAACCAAGCTCTAACATGTCTTAACAACTATTGTATGGCGACTACAGCTGTACTTATCCTATATACCTTCTTACGGGCTATCACAGGCTTCGGTATTAAAATAGACAGAACAATTCAGAGAAGACGTAGTAAAATATATGTAAAACTATAATTAATATTTTTTTAAACCTTAAAACCAGTTTGACGACAACTTAAAGGTATTTGCTATTTAATTAAATCATTAATATCATAAATAAAATGTAATTCTATATATATAAGTTCATATAAGTCACCATCTGATAATCTTTTTGTACCTAGAATTAAATACAAAGTGCGTCCACTGCTGGACAAGAGGCTCCCCAAAGAATGGGGGGGATTTGCCATAATCGCCACGCTTGGCAGACGGGTTGGCGATCTCAGTTTGATGGTCATAGTTCACAGAAAAACGCTGCTGCCCGTTCTCTGGTAGGAATTCCCTCGGACGATTTCTACGCCTGCGCGCCTGTCACGGGATGAGATGGGGTTATGATATTCTATGCAGTCACCACACAGCAATACATATATAGTTAATTTATAATACTACTGCACTTTGTACTGTGCATGCTTGAAATTCATGATCCGACTATTTTCAAGCGCTTTTTAAAGTCTATGTGAATAATAATAATATCTAGGGACAATGTCACAAAGATCATCCTAGCCCCAAACTAAGCAAAGCTTGTACTATGGGTACCAGGCGACGATATACATACTTATATAGATAGATAAATACTTATATACATAGAAAACATCCATGACTCAGAAACAAATATTCGTGCTCATCACACAAATATTTGCACTTACCGGGATTCGAATCCAGGACCACTAGCTTCGTAGGCAGGAGCACTACCAACTAGGCTACGGTGACCGTCTAAAAACTGTTTTTATATTATTTTTTCCTAATGGTGTCCGGATATTATTGACACAAATACAAACTAATAATAATGGAAGTATCGGGCATACCATCTACGGTTTTACTCCTATAAATAGCATATTATTATCACAAAATCACTATCGATAAAACAACAAACGCGAAACTAATTCGCTAACATCCTGTAATTACTCCATAATATCACGTTCTTTGATCACGATATACCTACAGTTAAATACAGTAGCCATTAAACACTCTTCCGGCACTAAATTATATTTGGAGTAAGCCATGAAACTTGCATGACTGGAGTTGCGTAGACCAAAGGTGCACAGACGGCCCAAGGTCATTGGGAAATGGTAACTATGGCAATGACCTTGGGACTCTTTTAGTCAACTTAGAAATAAGTTATAAAGCGCGAGCATTAAAGCGCCACCGTCGTTATAAACACAAGGTCCGTTATAATAATAATACTGAATTCGTACCTTAATATAGACAGAACCATTCAGACAATATGTAGTAAAATATAAATTTCGATAATTAAACCTAAATATAATCTCTTTGACAATAACTTAATACAAGCTAGCTAAATATCACTACTATTATAAAATGAATTTTATAAATGTTTCAACAATCCGTGTACCTATATATCTATTATAAGTAGGTAACTAGAAATATTATGTAAACTCAACTGTATTACTACAAACATGTTCTGACTATTTACAAGCGCTTTTTTAAAGTCTACGTGAATAAAAACTTTTTTATTTTATTTATTTATTTAATGGACTCAGACGTTACTTTTCGGAAATCTATTTTTTATTGATTTTTTATATTCATAGTTTAACAACTTCATATACAGACGCCAGCACATGAAGTTAACCAATCTGTCAAGTTTCTCCATTGGAGAACCTTATGCTTCAGTAGTAAAGTTGAAAATCTATAATAGAAATCTATCGTCTGTACAGAGGTGGACTTAATGCCATAGGCATTTTCTACCAATCAACCTTTGGGTAATGCAGATAAAACTATAGTAGGTGCACTATAAATTTGTATAGAGGATCATTTGTATAGAGGAGCTAAGAAAACTAGCCAATTGCGTAGGATATATTATAGTGCACAAGTGTGTGCGCAAACACAGGGGCACTTTCTAATCCATCACGCCCATGATCCGATGGGACGACTAGCGACATGATCGGAAAGAGGTCAGGTACAGGACCGACCGTTTTACGTGCTCTCCGAGCCACGGGGGTGTATTAACGCCAACTCCTAGACTTCGGGCTGATACTGAGAAATTTCTTTTAAATCATTTTTTGGTCCGACCCGGGATTTGAAACCAGGACCTCATTAGCTACGGTTGAACACGCTACCGCTAAACCAACGAGGCAGTCAAATATAAATATTGTATATTGAAAATACATAATTAATATGTAGTGTTAATTCCGCTAATTCTCAGCTTAATCAAGCCGGGAGGCAAAATGCTCCGCCCTTGCGCCTGCAAAAATATGCACGTGCAAGAAGGACAATGTAAAAATGCAAATTACATGCGCCGGCAGCTCCTCGACATTACAGAGCTAGTGAGACGTTCAAAGAGAACAAAACCCTATGAACTAGTGTCGTGATTAGTGATTAGTGTATTTGGTGATTAGTGATAGCAATAATGTGATTATAAAGAACACATGAACAAAGTGTCTTCCCCTTAACAAATATGACTAAGGAAAGTCGGTGGACTGATTCTTAGAATTAATTATGTTTATGTAGAAGTTTAGGTTAATATAAAATTACTTATTAGTCTCTAGGCTAGATTGTAATACACATAAAGTAATATTCCTGTTACTTTATTAAATAGTAAAAAAAAAACATGCGCCGGTACCCAACACGTGTTTCAGTCCTCCATGGACCATTCTCGGGATGCTAACTTGTCGAGTGCAATGAGACACCGATCCGAGCGCACTTGATGTCGAGTGGAATCGATTAAACCCGATTCAGCGTCACCCTCCCAAGCGTGACGGTATACTTATCTTCTTACAGAATCCCCGTGTGTAAACTTCTTATCTCCTAAAGAAGTTTACACTTGAAAAAAATATCAACGAAATTTGACACGTGTTTTACATCCATGGCTTGCCAAAATCTATATAAGAATTACAAAATATATACAAACAAAAATTTTACTTATTCTGTTAAACATAAAACCTATAAAAGGACCTTTGCCACGCAAGGAAAAATGACAGCATATTGTAAAGAATAGAATAGAAAATTTATTTATTCAAATAACTATGAGTGATATATGTTAGTAGGACTTACAACTATATTAGTAACATACATATATAGGAATAAAAAATAATTACCCATACGATAAGTAATAAGTAGCTAAACTCAGCCAGACCAATGAGGCAGTAACCACCATGAAATTTTAATGGCCTAACCCTAAATCGGTCATAGCGCATAATTAATTGGTTTTAGTTCTTATTACAAAGCAATAAAGTTTGAAATCAGATGGCAACTATTATACCATTGTTAGTTTAAGGGCTAAAATAAGCGCCTCAAAAGCTAGGACTGTTATCAATGCCAATGACCTTGGAAGGTTATTCAGTTCACTTAGAAGTCTACCAAAATAGTTTACATGACACCTGTACATGGTTTGTTATGCCTTAAGTATGGTATCCAGGACATCATTCACACACGGCCATCTAAACTAAACAATGCTTGTACTATGGAAACCAGATTACTTATATACTACATATTATACCAATTTCCTTTTGTAAATACATGCCTATATAGATAATTACACCCAGACTGAGGGCAAACAGACATGTCTATCATGACTGGGTGGGAATTGATACCATCTACCATCCACCAACCACGGCAAAAGCCAAATACGTATTTACTTATCATACAGGGTGTAATATAAATTGAGGAGTTTAATTAGCCAATGGACCTGAACAACTGTAGCACTCCAAAATGTTAATTACATAAAATAACTTCCCGTATAAGTATAATAAAAATATATATTTTTATAGATATTTAAAACTCTTTATTGTACACCTCAAGAAACAACACAAACTGAGTACATTTACAAATTATTACAGTACAAATGGAGGCCTCATCACAAGGTGTGATTTCTTCCAGGCCACCTAGGTAGTGAATGGAGAAAGGAGTTACAGAGATGGGGGTAGTGGAGGGTGTACATAACAAATGTCCTAAACTAATTTTCTTTAATTTAATCAATTTATTTTAATAATTCCGCAAGACCGGCAATTGTGGAGATCTTTGGGCGAGGCCTGTTGCGAGTGTCCATGGACGACGGTGATCACTTGCCTTGCCGTAATATAAAAAAAAAATATTTTTCATATTGCTTCAAATCCCATCCTCACACGAGTTGGTGACGCATGTTCTGGTCTTCTGGCTTGTTGGCTTATAGCAATAAGTCACGTCAGCAATGAGAGGGATTAGAGGCGCCAGCGCATTGTTCATTTACGACATTCCTGAAACCGAGTTACCTAATCCGAAATGATAAACATATTTTTATACTCCTCATCAGCGGTCGTAAAATTTTCAAATTCAAAAACAATATACTTGTATGACGTCAGAGTAATCATTCGGTATGATTTCCGTATAATGAGGGGCAATTGAATGGGTAAAGATCATCGTAACACAGTTTATAGTGTTTTCATTGCACGAACGCGTATGATTAGTCATGTGGTCCTAGAACTTGCTCATGTTGTGGGCGTTTGTTTGAATGAAAACCGGCCAAGTGCGATTTAGAATCGCACACCGGGAGTTATGCCTTTTGTTAGCAAGAGGTAATATTTCTTTTATTTATTTATGCATATAGCACAATTTTGATATATCTCTTGTTGCACACCTACTGCTATTAGCGATTGTTCAGTTCCTATCCACCCTAAGGCAGTCTGGAAGAGATCTCTATGCAATATAACCACCCTTTGTACCTAGTTTATGTAATATTTCATGTCATATGTATTCTTATATTGTTCAATATAGAATATTCTATTCTATAATAATAATATAATTATCCTGGATCATTATTCACATACTATGAAAACCAGATAACTGATATACTACATATATCATATCTACTACTTTCTTTTTGTAAATAAATACTTATATAGATAATTACAACCAGACTTAGGACAAACTGACATGTTCATGCACACAAATAACTATCCTGTGGTGGGAATCGAACCCACGACCGTCAACCGGCTCATCAAACCGATTGACATGACTACCGATTTGAACAAAATTCACATTACTGCAGGGAAGTGATAAGAAGGGCACAATGAGCCGCTCACAATGTGAGGGTATATTCATAAGTCATAGTGCACTGCGCTTGACTTCACAGGTCATCAAGAATAGTTTGGACAACTCTCAGTAATGCAGATTTTGTCACGATATTTAAATTGGTAGCCGCTGGATGCGGGCAGAGCAAGACTGGCCTTTGTGGCGATCCTTCAGCTGATATGACGATGATGATGATGAATTAAATTCAAAAAGTCGGTGGTGCCTTGGGCTCGAACTTGAAACTAGTACTTCGAATTCGTCTAACCAGGTTATCTCGACTTAAATACGTCTGTCATAGGCAAACGAAATATTGATCTTAGCAAAACGGGACTTACGTGTCTTGATAAGTGTCTAATATAAGGGTTAAAAGATTTTTATAGAGACGCCCGTGCCACTCAAAAAAATCCCTGTAACGCAGGAAAGACCCCACTCATGCAGTTTACATTGACAGTGGACACAGAGTACATACAGATATATAACCTCCAATTATGAATGACACAAATAGCAACCTGGATGGGCGTCGAACCTAAAACACGAGACTTCACGTAGTGGTAAAGTCTCACACGTGCAGTCAAACCAAAAAATAGTCTCAACTTGAACCCTAAAACCTTTCAAAGAGTTAAATTAAATTACTATTGTTTAAAGGTTGTCCGAATTTACATATGTAGCATAGAAGCAAGAAATTTTGGAACTAAATGTCAGCTCAAGCGTGAAAAGGAAATTAAATTTTAGTGAAACATCACACAACTTTCAGGTAGGACTAAAGGTTAACTTAAAATTAAAATGTCAGTTTGTATAGAAGGAATTAAGCCGTAATGGGTTATACGAGAGATACGGAAAGACAGTTTATTATCACTATAAACTGCCTCGTTTGTCTAGCGGTAGCAAAATCATCCGCAGATGACGAAGTCATGGGTTCCAGTTCCGGGTCGGGCCAAAAAGTGATTTTGGGTATTTTCTGGTAAGAGAATTTCTCATAATACATCGGAAGTCGTGTATTTGGCGGTATCACAAGACCGTGCCGCGGAGAGCACGTTAAGCCGTCGGTCCTGTACCTCACCTATTTCCGGTCGTGTTGCTAGTCGTCCCATCGGCAATTATACAACAACTGCACTGGGAAAACGATTCCCTGTATCACGGGGCTCTTTATAAACATGTCATTGCAAAGTGTGCGTCACGATTGTTCCGCTACGTTATCCAATCAGAAAAGATATCGCTATATTTTTTGTCAAAATTAGTCAAAATCGAAAGGAACAAACCAAAATTTTGTCAAAGCAGAAATAAAGAAGTTACAAGGGTTTTAGGTTGGCCGCGCGAACGTAACGTGGAGGATTGCGCGGCCATGGAGATCTCAGCAACTACTTGGGATATACATCTAATTCTTTTTCATTTGTCAACAATTATCGAAAAAACAATTATACAAAGAGTCCCTGTGTTTGCGCACACAATCCTGCACTGTAATATGTCCCGCGCATGTTGCTAGTCTTCATCGAGACGAAATTCGGCCGTGAAGACATTTTAAGAAGAAGAAGAAGATAATACATTCATTCAGTAAACTAGCACAGATAATAATAATATATATAGGTACACATACAGAAGTCCTTAATTGCTATCTGTGCAAGTCCGAATTGGTCTCATCTCAGCACTAGCTGCAACATTAACTGTTGCAGTGCTGCGCTGGTTTTATGATGGAATTTGACATTATTAGTTAGACGTTTCTTGATATAAAAACTAACTCACGTTTCCCGAAATACCAACGGATGGAAACACTAATACATTTTTTTATACAATTAAGTTAATAAATAAGCTTACGGCACACCTGATGAAAGAATTCACCGTAGCCAAGAGACGCTTGCAACACCTGAGGTATCATTCACATGTTTTCGAACTTTTAGCAACCCTTTTTCAGAGGGAAAACCGGTAAAAAATTCATTCGGATCACAAATACGAATAACACTTTTTGGCCGAATGTGGGCCGGGATTTAAACTCAGGAAGAAATTTTGTGCAGTTCAACATGCTACCGTTTGACCATCGAGGCATTCATGTATAGGTAGAATACCAATTTATCAACCACAAACGTGTGTAACATAAAAAATGAGAAGTCTAAACAATACATGTGAAAAATTTCCGAATTTATTTTAAAACTATAAGCAATGAATCATGGAGATAGTAGAGTCGTTGCCCTTCCACGTGTTAATGTTCCAACAAATATAGTTTGTATACACGTTAATTTATTACTCTACCTTGAAACTAGGTTAAAAAGTTAATGGGCCAAGTATTATAAACATAGAGATCAGTCTTTGTTCAGACGCTAATATTCTAGGAAATAATAAGGTTCCTTGCCTTGCGATGACTATGGCAACCTAGCTGTACATGCTACAAATAATAAGGTGCCTTGCCTTGCGATGACTATGGCAACCTAGCTGTACATGCTACAAATAATAAGGTGCCTTGCCTTGCGATGACTATGGCAACCTAGCTGTACATGCTACAAATAATAAGGTGCCTTGCCTTGCTATGACTATGGCAGCCTAGTTATACACAGCTTGGTTGGCGTGGTTGGTAGATACTTGCCTATAACGCCACAGGTCGTAGGTTCGATTCGCACCCAGGCTAGATCTTTGTGTGCATGACCATATCTGTTTGCCTTAGTATATATAGTATATTGATTTTCTGGTTTCCATAGTGCAAGCTCTGTTTTATTTGGGATCAGATGGCTGTGTGTGAATAATGTCCCAGGATATTATTTTATACAATATCATTTATATTCTTCCTTGGTTCAAATTACACGTACATGTGTGGCGCAGCGGCTAAGACAGTCGCTTCGCCGCTTCGTGTCGCGGGTACGAGTCTCTCGCCGGACAACAATTTGTGTGACTCATAAAGAGTTGTTCTGAGTCTGGATGTAATTTGTATCCGTCTATTATATGTTTGTAAAGTACCCCGCGATACAGGGTTAGATTCCCTAGTGTTGTTAGTAGTAGAACGCCCAACCAGGGATATATGATGATGATTGATGATGATATTTACTAGTTAGGTTTCAAATTCCTCTTTTTGGCAATCAACAGATATCCGAAAGTCACTTTCCGCATCACCCTGTAAAGTCCGCGTCAGTGCGTCAGCCATGTCAATCTAATTATAATCCTGAATATATATTTTCACGGAAATAAATAAGGTTTTAATTCACGTAGACTTTAGAAACATGCTTGGAAATAGTCAGAACATTTTTGTAGTAATATAGCTAACAATACATAATTAGTTAATTCAGTATTATACCTTAATCAACTAAATTAGCAGTATATTAGTCTACTGAATACTTTGGAAGATATTAAAAATATTTTTTTAAAGCATTTAAAAAAATATTGTTGATAAATAAATTCTATAATTAAAGCGAGTTTCGTCACATTTTCCACCTATTTTTTTCATATTATTTACACCTGCGAAGTCATTAAAGGTTGCTAGTAATCTACATAGATCATACTATAAATTTCCAGTCAATCCTCAGAAAGCATGATAATATTTTATTTCTGTTGATAAGTATAGAAAAAGAGACAAAGAAGTAAGCAGTAATGCGTCTCATTTAATTATTATCTTTCAATTTCTGCTTTCTAATTAACACAGCTGAGCGAGGCGAACAATGTGCAGTCTAATAGCGTTACTACAGTATTGTTGATTGTCACACAGACACGCAACTGGCCGCAAGCCGGAACTTACTTAAATTACTTTGGGTTAAAGAATCAGTTCTTTATTCCAGAATATAAACGTAGATTATCAGAATGTAAATAGATTTAAATAAAACAACTCTCGACTCGTGTTATCCAAAAATAATAAATACGTCTAAATGAACTATTCTTAACTTGCCCTTTTAAAAACAGTGTTGCCACAAAATTAATCAGAAGCGATAGAACAATATTATCAATATAAGATAAAAAATTAGTGCCATAAATACGAATTATAACGGTATTTTAATATCACTAACAATAACCTAATAGGGTACAGAAACCATTTTAGATAGGTAATTTAAATAGGAGTCATAATTTTCTTCTTGCCTTCACCACCCACCTAAAGCCTGAGCAGTGCAAAATTTCTCTCTAGAGTATATCTGCCAGAGAACGCGCAGCGACCTCTCTCAGTGAACTATGATCAACATACGATCGCCAACTTGTCTGTCAAGCGTGGCAAACTTGTTATGTCCCCCCAATTGATGGATACTTAGGAACAACAACTGCACTGGGAAAATGAATCCCTGTGTCACGGGGTACTTTCTAAACATGTCATTGATGGATTAAAAGCACACCCAGACTACTTATGGGTCACACAAATAGTTGCCCTGAGCGAGATTCAAATCCAGGATACGATGTGGCGAAGCGGCTGTCTTAACCACTGCGACACACATGCAGTCACAATTCCATTATGGAGATCTTAAGGAACGTCTTTAGACATCTAGCGAAAAACACAGTCAATTGAAATCATTTATATATATAATTAGAAACTTGAATTGAGGCAATGCGACATAGAGCGATACAGTTTGAAACATTTTACTTATTTACTCCATTCGAAACATTATTATATTAACTGTAACAATACATTTTAGTTTTAATAGATATTTTTTTTATTATATTCATGTTCTGCTTCTGCATTTCAAAACCGCAAATAGGTATTTTGTACCAGCAAAAAATAGTAGAATTGATCCGATTCTGGTATTTCTGCATAAATCTTACATTTAATCGGTTTCACTTCTGTTGCATCTGTTTTACTATGACGGCTCAGTATCAAAGCAGTCTGAAATTAACATTTTTACCGATCGTATGTTCAACGTAAACATACGAAAATAAAAAGCAATTATTACTTTGCGCCTTCCCTCAAACGTTATTATAAACAAATTAAATTAGGTACACGTACAAATCTGGTTAATTACGTAATTTAGCTTTATATAGAACGTATAAGATAAATACTGTGGGTACTTAAGAAGATAAATCACCACGAAATTGAGCAACTTAGCCAGACCGCAAAGCTTCTTCTCTGCTTTTAACCTTGTGATTAGCTAAAAGAATTTATTGAGCAACTGCCGTCTGACCTTGAATTCTATTGGGAATCCGTCACTAATATGGGCCGGTTAACGTGGTTGATAAATACTTGCCTTTCGCGCCGCTGTCCGTGGGTTCCCTTCCCACCCAGGACAGATATTTGTGTGAATGAACATGTCTGTTTGTCCTGAGTCTGGGTGTAATTATCTACATATATAAGTATGTATTTACAAAAGAAAAGTAGTATATCAGTTATCTGGTTTCCATAGTACAAGCTCTGCATGGTTGTAGAAATGTAGTGAATAATTTTCCAGGGTATTATATTAAAAAAGAAAAAAAATATTCTACACTATTATCCCGTTGCCATTAGCTACCAGAATTTATCGAGTGACTGCCGTTCGACCTTGAATATTATTGGGAATCAGTAACTAAGACGATTAGATGACCTGCGCCTGGTCTAAAAACTACTATATTTTCATGACTAACGGAATAGACTGGACCCTGAATTACATTTTCTTGAATTTCTTTAAAAATAAATTAAAAAAGATATTAGGCAATAAGGCGTATTATAATATAAATGATTTTTTAACTGATAAATTATAAATTGTTTTGACTGTTATTTAATTACTACTGTAGAATTATTATTATCATTTTATATATATATTGACATACGAGTAGCTTATTATTATCATGAAAAGATGTTATTATTATTCTCAAAAGTTTGACATCCATAATCCCTATATAATTTCTAAATATGTTTACTTAAATATTCATAAATGCTGATGTGTGAACCTGCATGTCTTGATTTGTACATATATTAAGGTAGAACATGTTGAAACAATATTGTATATGTAATATCTTTTAACTATACATGTTTCTGGCAAATAAATATATCTTTATCTTTGATTTTAAGTATAAATTGTGCGGTGTGAGAATCGATCTTCTTGCAAAGTCTCGACTAGGATAAGAATCTGGGCTAATATTATTCTCATATTTAATTAATGAATCGTATCGACAGTGTGCTGTGTGACTGAAGGCATTGAATATCGTCACCCCATTTCATCCCGTGGGGGGTGTAGAAGTCGACCTGAGGGAATTACCCCATAGAATGGGCAGCAACGTCTCTCGGTGTACTCTGACCATCTTACTGCTATCGCCAACCCGTCTGCCAGGTGAGGCACACCATTGTAAAAATGTTTTGGGGAGGCCTTTGTCCACCAGTGGACGTGATTCGGTTGACATGATGATGACTGATAGTCAATTATTCAGTTAGCTTAAACATGGCTTAACTAATATTGTCTGATACTTTGTCTGATTTGGACTAATGTACTTCCGAGGCACGAAGATTAGGCTGTCACTCAATCATTTATGGACCAACGATTAGTAACACACCATGATCCTTAATTTGCATTCGTAATGCAGATATGCCTCCTTCAAGCGTCGTCTGATTGACGAGCGCCCCGCACAAAAAAACTCCCTAAAAACTTTCCCTTGAAACGTGGAGATATTATCCATTTCCAAGTCTGTAACCACCCTGGATTGAGGTGCGAACCCCAAGAGGAAATCATTGCTCGCCTCTATTACGGCTAAGACAGTGGCCACGCCGCTTCGTGTCCTGGGTTCGATTCCCGCACCGGACAACTATTTATGTGACCTATAAATATTTTTTTCGGAGTCTGAACGTCATTTCTGTTCGTCTATTATATGTTTGTTGTTTTTTTTAGTTTTCTCATTCTCTTATTTTAGAAGTTACAGGGGGGACACTCATTTTACCACTTTGGAAGTGTCTCTCGCGCAAGAAAAGAGAAGAAATTTAGAAAAAAATGATATTAGAAACCTCAGTATCATTTTTGAAGACCTATCCATGGACACCCCATATGAATGGGTACGATGAAATTTTTTTTTTTTGAGTTTCAGTTATTATTATATTATATTATCTCTAAAATTATTGTTATTTTTCTATTTTTGTGTAAAAATCTTAATGCGGTTCACCGAATACATCTACTTCCCAAGTTTCAACAGTGCAGCTCTTACAGTTCCGAAAAATAGTGGCTGTGACATACGGACGGACAGACAGACAGACATGAAGAATCTATAAGGGTTCCGTTTTTTGCCATTTGCCTACAGAACCATAAAAAGCAGTACACACCTCTTAGGCTTACAGTAAACAAGATGTTAAAACAGAATTGGTACTTAAGCTGACCGATTGTTAACCGCCGAGGTTAAGCGCTTACAATTAACTAGATACAGTAATAGATAGTACCCGTTATGCTTCTTTTGTTGGAGACCGTACCTACTTCCTTTGCCAGTAAATAGTTGATGGGTTGGTTGGCCTTTCCACGTCAAGTTTATGAGTTGCTCGGGAGTGTTAGCAGCTCTACATTCCGAGTTTTATTTACGCGGATGTGCGTTTCTATTCATTACGCATTACATGAATACCATAATGATTATTTAAACTATCATTATGGTATTCATGAAATGTATAATTGTCAGAGTTTAAGTATAGAATTTGGCCTCCTGAAGTATGCTAGTGCTCGCAGCTAGATGCTCTCACCGGTCCGTAAGTGATCGGCGAGGTTAAGCAACTAGGTTCGCGGTCAGTCCATAGATGGGTGACCGTCAAAGTGGTTTAATTTCTGAGCATCTCCGTGGAAGGGCATGTTAAGCTGTCGGTCGCGGTTGTAGTTATTAGGCTACAGTCGTTAAGCCATGTCAGAGGCCTACTGGGCGGCTTGAACAACTCTGACACTACCCACACGATAAGTAAGTAAGTATCAAGGCGTCACGTCACATAGACGTACACGGCGCTTTAAGTGAGTAAATATTAAGTTTGAAACACCTTTATATTTAATTGCGAGTCTGAAACTTGTTTTCCGTTTAGCATGTTTAAAAAGCTAAAAGTAATAAATGAAATCATAGATAATTCTAAAAGCAATGATTTTTTTTATTACGTATGATCGCAACCGAGCTAATGGCTCACCTGATGGTAAGTGATCACCGCCACCCATGTACACTCGCAACACCAGCGGATTTACGAAGATTGTTTTTATTTATTTATTCAAAAAAATAATTCTAGTGTTACACCTTAGGTAATTTAGACCCTCTCCATTCTGGATGCTAATGAGCGTTTTTCTTGGCAGAATAGTTTAAATAACTCTTTAACTGTATAAATTCTTCGCCTGTGGATTACGCAGCCTGTGAAAGTCACATATGAGTATCAAAGCGTTGTCAAAAATCACTATCTGCCACTTCAATACAAATCTCTACAAAGGTAGGATTGTATGTACTAGGTATATATTGTATGTTTATATTATTTGTAATGTAGTGTATATTTATGTCTGTCTTGTGTACCAATACTTAATTCTTTCTCTTTTACTTTTACAGTTAGCCTTTCACTTCTACACCTATAATATCCTCCTCCTATTTTGGGATTCAGTTAAAAACGCTACGGACGCGGGAACGGTACTAGAAGAAATGAGATCTCGTTTCCTAATTTTTGAGTAACTTTCAAGCCAATGAATGATGAATGAAAAAAAAACATGGTTGTGAAAGTTTAAAAGGCCAGTTGGCGTGGTTGGTAAATGCTTGCCTTTCACGCCGCAGGTCTTGGGTACGATTCCAACCCGGGACATATATTTGTGTGCCTGAACATGTCTGTTTATCCTCAGTATGGGTATAATTATCTATATTAGTATGTATTTACAAAAGAAATGTAGTATATATGTAATGTATCAGTTGTCTGGTTTCCATAGTACAAGCTCTGCTTAGTCTGGAATCAGATGGCCGTGTGTAAATAAAGTGCTAGGATATTATACTATACTAGTTGTGTACGCAACTTCATCCGTACATTTTGTAACGTTCAAACAACTTTTCATCCCCCTTTCAGCCACTTACAACCCTTTTGTCACATTAAAAAGTAGGCTATGTCCTTTCCCAAGCTCTAGACTATCTGTGTACCAAATTTCATTTAAATCGGTTCATTAGTTTTGGCGTGAAAGCGCGACAGACAGACAGGGTTACTTTCGGATTTATAATATTAGTAGTATTAATAGTTTTTTAAGCGCTATCGGAAGCTCAGCGTTGCATTAACAATATTATTTACTGTAACATTTGCTGAGGTAAGCGCCTTTTCTAGCTTGTACTTAATGTTGGATGCTTCATAAGGAACTATTATGTAAACTAAACGTAATTAGTTATATCGTCTTAGATGTAAACTAAGTTAAGGATTATCTGTGCTTGTTGGGAATAAACCTTTTTTATTTTATTTATATAATTATTATAGTAAGGATTATGTTCATTGAAAAACTTGAACCGTTTATAAAATGTAATATATATACAACGTTTAATGTATACCTTCGTGTTTAAACTAGTGATGAAATTGCTCAAGGTGCCAAAACCGTAGCCAGATATTTACGTTATAACAGTTTATTTAATTTTTGATTTCCTGGTAGAATTTTAGTGCTATATTCTAAAAATAGTTGATTACGATTGCTCCGAGGTTAAGCTGAAGGATAGCGGAGGGGTCCACAGGTTTCACAAAGAGCAAATGCACCAAAATTGTGGGTAACTGTGAATATACTAAATAAGTAGCTAACTACTTATTGGCGTAACCATCGTATTGGGTAGCAGCAATACCAGTACAGACAGAGAGCGTAAGAAATGGGATCGGCAGGAGCTTCTAAATAGCGAATGGGCTGTAATTCACCTACAGAACAGGGGTGTGCAAGGTAAATAGGAAAACCAATACCTACACTAATTTCCTTTAACAGGAGCATTGGAATGGAGGATAGCCAAGTGCTAGTCGGACTAAAAATAACAATATTAAAAACTTTAAAAGCCACAACCCTATTGCTTCACTGGAGCGAAGGTAATTATTTCATCAACTTGGCTTAGTTCCTTACTGTCCATATCTATATTGCAGTAATAGGGTCCCGTTTTACCATTAGGGTACGGTACCCTAAAAACGATAGTTCATAAAAATAATTTTCCCAAATTGTCATAGGTGGAAAGATCTGTATATTTGAGGGAACCCTCTTACCTTCGATCTCATGCAGACCTCCCTATATCTATCAGTGGTCATCTATCGCTACTATTAACCGCCGTAAAATACCCGGCTACTACCTATGTATAAAATATACTACAACATTCCAACTTTATAAATTATTTTATAACTAGCTGTGCCCCGCTTTAAACTTGATAAATAATAGCCTACGTTTTATTCGGATATATAAGCTACATTACTACATAGTTTCATCAAAATCCGTTCGGTAGGTTTGCGTGAAAATTAACAAAGATCCATCACATCCATACTCACAGATTTTCGCTCGAATGAAATAAATCTGATCTGACCCAATCAATTTCTTTCTTTACCACTATTAACTACGTTCTCATATTAAATTATCGTCAGCCTCACAAAATTCCACACATTAAACGAAATGGTAGGTTCATTGAGTAGAAATTTTAGAGTGCCATAAAGCAGTATGTGGGTTACGGTAGCCGTAAGGGTTAACAACCCATGTCTAGATAATTTATATGCGTGTACAGTCAACGGATATACTTTTTGCTTGACATCGTCTTTATTACGTAGGCTATAAAAGCGTAAATCGTAGTGCACTTAGGTGGCGACTGCCGTTCATGGTTGGAATTCCCCATTACGCGGTTGCAGTCGCTATGGCGAGACATTAATAGTAGACTTGGTATAAGTTACTGACACTACCTCGTCGCGACGAAGTTAAGTACGTGCAATACATAAACTCACGCCTGTTCCCAAGAGGGGTAGGAAAAAGAGTATTATAAAAGGAAATTAACACTAGAGTGTCTAAGGCAACAAGACCCATTAAACACACTACTCCAGACGTGATTACTCATGCTAAATAATGCTTTTGTTATTATATATATATATATATAAAAATATTTAATATCGATAAGATATTTATCCAATTCTTTCTCTAAAAAAACTCATTTTGAGTCAATACCGCATCCGTACGTGAGTGAAGTAAAAAGGAATTCTAAAAACATCAAAATCGGTGTTACATGTTATTTTATTTCACCCTCTATATCTGAATTGATTTCTAAATATGATTTTATGGTTCCGTAGCGAAATGGCAAAAAACGGAACCCTTATAGATTCGTCATGTCTGTCTGTCTGTCTGTCCGAATGTCACAGCCACTTTTTTTCGAAACTTTTGGTAAGTAGATGTATTCTGTAAACCGCATTAAGATTTTCACTCAAAAATAGAAAAAGAAAAATAATTTTGGGGGTTCCCCATACATAGAACTGAGACTCAATTTTTTTTCGTCGTACCCATACATGTGGCCTATCTATAGATAGGTCTTCAAAAATGAAATTGAAGTTCTAATTTTTTTTTTTCTAAACTGAATAGTTTGCCCGAGAGACACTTAACTTCCACCGAAAATTGGTTTGAACGAGATCTATTAAGTAGTTTATTATAATACGTCATAAATCGTAAACCGCAATTTACCTTTCATTTAATCAACTGAAATACTTGCTGCTACGGAACCCTTCATGGGCGAGTCCGACTCGCACTTGGCTGGTTTTTTTTTAGTAAATTTACGGCAAATAGGAGGCTATGCCTCCTTTAGTTTTTACTCTAAATTAGTGAAAAGTAAAGAAGGCATATCCTCTCTCTCTCTCTCTCTCTCATTTGAAAGAGTATTTTGGTAAGAAATTTAGCCGTTCAAAAACAATACATTTAGTCTACATAATCAAAGCCCAGAAAGGCATATAAAACGCATTTAAATATATATTTAATGACGGTAGCCAAATGTTTTATCGAACAATAAAATGGATAGATAAAGTAATGCTCTTCTCCGCTTTTTTGCCAATTTTATTGATCATAACACTTTCCGGCATATTCTTAGTCAAATTACGGAGATTGCTGATAGATATCTGCTCAAGTTTTATATAGAATATTTAATATTATATAGAAAATTATATAGAAATCAAATATACTTGTTTAAATATTTATCGGATAACTATTTAATTAAATATCTTAGGAAATCTAACACACTGCCACCCGATCCCAAACTAACCAGAGCCTGTACTACGGCCCGTCGTCAACTGATAAACCTACTTATATACTTCTAAATACATACATATTATAGATAAATTACTCCAACACAGAACAAATCGTGTTCAGCACACAAAGAATTGTCCCACCTGGGGATAGAACCCCTCTTTCTTAGCAATCATGGTAATCCATGAGACCACGAGATCAACAAGCCAGTCATGGAAATTGAAAAAAAAAACCGTTTTTTTTTTTACGTTTGTACGTAAAATCGGCGCTAATTTGCTAATGTAAAAATATTCTCTTTTGTGAATACTGTTAAATGGGCAAATAAGCATACGGCTTACTTGATACATACATACTACTTATCGCTCATAGCTAGATGCTCTCACCGGTCTGTAAGCGATCGGCGAGGTTAAGCAACTACGCTCGCGGTCAGTCCATAGATAGGTGACCGCCAAAGTGGTTTAATTTCTGAGCGTCTCCGTGCTTCGGAGGGCACGTTAAGCTGTCGGTCCCGGTTGTAGTCATTAGACAACCGTCGTTAAGCCATGTCAGAGGCCTACTGGGCGGCTTGAGCAACTCTGACACTAGGGTTACCACTACCCATACGATAAGCAAGCAACTTGATGGTAAGCGTTTACTATAAGCGTTATGATGTAAGCTGACGACCACTGCTAGACAAAGACCTCCCTCAAGAACGACCATTGCAGATCGCAGAGTGATGGTCACAGAGAGAAACTGCTATCTGTTCTTTTTTTTTAAATAGAGTTTTTATTGGTATAAAATTAGATTTTTGGTTTATAAACCCACCAAACTGCGCAACAGTTTGTCGGCGGGATTAACGCTTGTTTTAACTTAGGTATTTCCTCGGAACAACTTCTACATCCCCAGGAGATGATATGGAATGCTGATATTCGTCTGATTAGAATACGATACGCTTGCGTCAATTGTAAAACTAATATTTCCCGTGTATGTTTTCTATGGATATAAACTGTCTCGTTTTGAATTTCATATAATTTATAAAGTTTAACGCGGGTTAAACCGCGGGTCACAGCTAGTGATGTATATGTCAATGGGAACAGTGCTTATATTTTAAATGAAAATCAAGACATACATGACTAAAAAGTCAAAAGGGCTTAATTTAAAAAGTTTATTTTAACATACATACATAGACTCACGCCTTTTCCCAGAGGGGTAGAGACAACGGGTTTTCACCTTTGCACACCTCTTATGCCTCGTTTACTATCATTATATTCTCATACATGCTCGCCGGTTTAGGGCACTTCTTGAGAACGTATCTTCGTCACAGAATGTTCTACGAGGTCTTCCCCTTCCAGCTGTACCATTCACACATGCCAAGTATACTTCTTTTGTCAATCTTCATCCTTTCTAAATGCCCAAACCATCTCAGCATACCTTTTTCAATCTATGTGACTTCATCCTCTTTCACACCACAAAGCTCTCTTACATCAGTATTCCGTATTGTGTCTCTCACAAGTCACACCATACTTCTCAGAGCTCTCATTTCCACTGCATTTATTCTACTTTCATTATTAGGTACTACATATTCGACCTATACGTTCCTGCTCTGTAATTGCTTATTTCGCGATATAGGAAGGAATATATTTATATTTTGTATTTATTTTTGAATCGGAACCAAAACATAAATGACTCATATCAACAACGAATATTTACGACGGAAAAAAAACTATGTTAATATTTTTATAAACAGGCAATTATACCATTATACGTTTCCTTGATTTTGTGCCAGATAGAACTGAAATTGGAATATTCTCTTAAGAGGAATTGCTACTGCCGATACTGTATTGCACTCGAGACCGAGATACGAGATATTCTTATTTTTATTCTTTATTGCACACAAAAAAAATATACATTTTATACAAGTGTATTTGTAAATTCGTGTACAAAGGCGAGTTTAACTCATAGATAGTTTTCTTCCAGCAAACCACTGACAGAAAGAGATTTGTAGAAAAAGGGTAAAAAAGGTGTACAACAACAAAAGGAAAAAAAACATAAATATATAAGAGATACTATTTATTGCTCCTACCAACTGGTAGAAATAGATATATAACTACATACCAATAATGCACATAACTTACATACTATACACACTACACTACTATATATTAGGTCTTTACCTATGAAATTGCCGTTCTGCAGTACTGGCCATTTCAAATCAAAATAATTTTTGTTTGGCTAAGAATTCTAATTTCAAATTAATTTTATTTTAAAAACATGGATTCTTTTTTCCAAAAGTAGTCATTTCTTTATTGATTAGTGTTACATTTTCATCGCATTTCAATCTTTTTCGTCATCATGGATACGTTAAAAATTCGAGTAATTATGGAATATGAGTACCGTCGTGGCAGCAACGCGGCACAAGCGGCACGCAACATCAACGACGTTTACGGAGCTAACACTACAAACCAACGCACCACCTGTTATTGGTTTGCTCGCTTCCGTTCTGGAAATTTCGACCTGAAAAATGAACCTCACGGTCGTCCGAAGACTTTGGTCGACAATGACGAATTAAAGGCGGTTGTGGAAGCTGATGATACACAATCTACGGCTGAATTAGCAGCAGCTTTCGACGTTAGCGTCAAAACAATATTGGTCCATTTGCGTCAAATTGGCAAGGTAAAAAAGCTTGACAAATGGGTGCCCCACGAACTCAATGATCGCCAGCGCGAAGTACGCGTCGAGACGTGCCTTGCACTGCTCAACAGACACACAAATGAAGGAATTTTGAACCGCATTGTTACCTGCGATGAAAAATGGATTCTGTTTGATAACCGCAAGCGCTCAGCAAGTTGGTTGGATCCTGGTTCAGCACCTAAACAATGCCCTAAACGAAAACTTACCCCTAGAAAAGTGATGGTCACTGTTTGGTGGTCTAGCGCCGGTGTGATTCATCACAGCTTCTTACCAAACGGGGTGAGCATTACTGCAGATGTGTACTGTGAAGAACTGAGCACAATGATGGAGAAGCTGGCGCATCTCCAACCAGCATTGGTCAATCGCTCGTCTCCGCTGCTCCTGCACGACAACGCGCGACCTCATACTGCACAGCAGACGGTCTCCAAGTTGCAAGAACTGGGGTTGGAAGCTCTCCGTCATCCGCCCTACTCACCAGACCTTGCGCCTACAGACTACTACTTTTTCCAGAATTTGGATAACTTCTTGGCGGGAAAAAAATTCAATACCCGAGAGGCAGTACAAAATGCCTTTGAAGAATTTGTTGCCTCCCGTCCAGCTGATTTCTTTAAGAAGGGCATCAATAAACTGCCACTGCGATGGCAAAGATGCATTGATTGCATGGGTGATTACTTCGATTAATACAAATAAAAAAATTCATGAAAAAAATTCGTTTAAATTTTTTCATACAAAACGGCAATTTCATAGGTAAAGACCTATTATAATATAAGATATAGTATAGATATATATATATAAGAGATATAGTATAGATAGATAGAAATAAAACGATCGAAGCTTCATATTCTTCTATTTCTTTCTGCAATTTATATTGGGAATCAAGCAATATCCAATCTATTAATCAAAAGCCGTAAGAGGACCATAGTAACATACATTACTTACTTACTTATCGTATGGGCAGGGGTTAGATGAAGTGCCAGCGTTGTTCAAGCCGCCCAGTAGGTCTCGACATGGCTGTTGTCTAATGACTACAACCGGGACCGACAGCTTAACGTGCCCTTCGAAGCACGGAGACGCTCAGCTGTTCGCTATTCTTTCTTTCTTTATAGTTGCTTAACCTCGCCGATCACTTACGGACCGTTGAGAGCATCGAGCTGTGAGCGCTTCCGTAACATACAGAGCCTGGAGATCAGAAATATCTTCGCAGTTTACCTTCAAAAAGCGAGCCTATTCATTTCTTACAGACCCGTAATGCACTTGTGGCCCCTCTGGTATTGCGCATGTCCATAGGGAACAGCGATAATTTACTATCAGACGACCAGGTCATTCGTTTGTCACGCTATTCTGACTGAAAAACTGTGATAGACTGTTTTTAATATACTGTCGATACGGGTCTCAATCGCGATAAAGATATAGGCAAATCCTTGGTTACCCGACGTTTCAGCATGGATTGCACCAGCCGTGGTCACGGGTCGACTGGTGTGGGTCGGCAGCGTCGTGTCCGTGAAGCTCGGGTTTCGGTATCTACCCTCGCATGGTCTTGATATTTTCTTTGTTTTCTTTTACGAAACTGTCGGTACACACGACACTAATGACATCAGCGCCAATACCACACCAGTCGACCCGTGACCACGGCTGGTGCAATACATGCCGAAACGTCGGGTAACCAAGGTAATGATTTGATGATATCTTTATCGCGATTGAGACCCGTGTCCACAGTATATAAAAAACAGTCTATCACAGTTTTTCAGTCAGAATAGCGTGACAAACGAATGACCTGGTCGCCTGATGGTAAATTATCACTGTTCCCTATGGACATGCGCAATACAAGAGGGGGCACAAGTGCATTATGGGTCTTTAAGAGAGCCTATTCCTTATAGGCTCGCTTTTTGAAGGCAAATGTATACAAATCGCGAAAGTTTAAAAACATGTGATAGACTGCATGGACAAAATAATCGTCTAGTATTCAAATTTAAGATGGATCGAGGATCTTGTGAGGGTCGCTGGAAGTCGCTGGATGCAGATAGCGCAAGACCGGCAATAGTGGAGATCTTTAGGGGAAGCCTTTTTACAGCGATGGGTGTCTTTCGGCTGATATGATAATTAAAATTCAAGGAGTAAAATACAGAATACGTTTGCATGGAAAATATCTGGTAGTAGCTCTTAAGTTCGTAAATCGCATCGTTTATCGAAACGGAAAAATAAATATTTCATTTTAGTCCACCGAGTGATAATTAATGATATTTGTGTGTACAGCTCATCTTATTGAATTTAAAATACAAAATTTATATAAACGATTCAATGGAATATGTCCACTAAATAATTGTATTTAGGTAGTAAAGGCGAGGAGTGATATATTTCCTACGGGAAGTCAACTATTCTGGTTCAATCAACAAAATCTTCCTTCTGTTCATTGGCATAGTATTTAGCTACGAAGAGAATTAGTTTGAAATTCCCTAAATGTACGTAAATCAAACTTCCTGTCTGATTTAACTTAAGCTTATGAGTAAACATTGTTGGCTACATGATTAATTATTCACTTGAATGGTGTTTTGTTAACTTAATAAATAAATACATATATAAACTAGCTATGGCCCGCGGTTTTACCCGCGTTTAATTTTATTAATTATCACAACGTCTCCCTCGTAGGTGATATAGCGTGATAATATGTAGCCTATATGTTGACCCTACCGCTGCGTGATATTCACGCGAATGCAATTTGAAGTAAATCCATGCAGTTTATTATAAATTGTGTTAAACAGTAATTCGCAAGTATCACCTAATATGCCATAATCGCCGGGATGTGATCACTAACCCATCTGTAAGGGAAAGCAATCGCATCATAGTTCACAGAGAGACGCTGGTAGGCATATCGCCGATAACTCAATCGAATGCCCATTAAGAAGCTAGAATATTCCTATCTTAAAAACCGGCAACGTACTTGCAGCCCCTCTGGTGTTGCACGTGTCCATGGGTGACGGTAATCACTTACCATGAGGTGACTCACTTGCTCCTTGCTATCCTATATAATATTATAAAGGCGAAAGTTTGTGACTGTGTGAGTGTGTATGTTTGTTACTTCTTCACGTATAAACGGCTGGAGCGATTTTAATAAAATTTGGTATTGAGTTAGCTGACAACCTGGATTAACACATAGTCTATAATTTATAAAGTTTAATGCGGGTAACACCGCGGGACAGTGTTAGTTACATATAAAAAAAACATAGTTAACTACAACTTTTAATCCAGAAAATGTTACAGCGGGCTCTTATTTCGCTTAAACAGAAATAAAAATTCCACAAGAACTCTAAATTCCATCGAAACTTTAAAAAAATATGTATGATATTCCGAAAGTGTGTCCGCATATTGAATTGACCCAAATATTTGGCCATTCTGGTCCGTCAGTAACATAAACAAAGAGTTTTATGAGTATATATTTGCATCAAATGTGAACATAATTATTTACACTGCCACATTCCACACGGGTTAAGTATGGCATCCGGTACCATCTCACCACCAATTTTAAAGATTGTCTTTAAACCAGCATTAGTTCAATGATTCTCTATATCACGGGAGATTTTACAAACAATTTACGGACACAAAAAATACCCAGAGAAACTAAGTATGAGTTGACGATCACCGAAGCCTAGTTGGTAGTGAGCTGCTGTAAGAAGCTGGTGGTCCTGGGTTCGAATCCCGGTAAGTACAAATATTTGTGTGATAAGTACGAATATTTGTTTCTGAGTCATGGATGTTTTCTATGTATTTAAGTATTTATCTATCTATATAAGTATGTATATCGTCGCCTGGTACCCATAGTACAAGCTTTGCTTAGTTTGGGGCTAGGAAGATCTGTGTGACACTGTCCCTAGATATTATTATTATTATATTATTATTATGAGTCACACAAATAAATATTGTCCCATGCGGGGTTTTAAGACGAGGGCACCAAGCCAGTTGGCGACCTCCTTAACCACTGCGCCACAGTGCAAGTCGCAGTAACAATTGTCCACTCTGACCGTAATTCAGTTTGAGTTTACGAAGATTTTAGCCGTGTGGTTTCCAGCCAAACAAGAATAAGAGCCATATCATCAAAAGGCGACTAAGGGATACATACACCAGTAAGTCGGTAGTATACATAGCGACGCTGCTGCTCGTTCTCTGGTAGATGCTTACAGTTATATTATAGTAGGCTCTTACGGTTTTCGAATGAAATACTGAAATAACCAAAGTTTTAGAAATATTACTGGCGATCAATACCTACATATGTACATACATAGTACCTACTTCTCACAGTAGGCAGAGACGACGAATTTCCATTTGCTACTATTCTTGCATACACTTTTATCACATTTAATATAGATTGTGTAGACTAGCTTATTGGTCAAGTGGTTAGAGACCCTGACTTTTGAGTCCGAGGTTGTGGGTTCGATCCCCGCCCAACATAAATCTTTGTGTGATGAGCACGACTATTTGTTCTGTGTCTGGGTGGAGTTTATCGATAATATATCATCATCATGATATCAGCCGAAAAGAGGCCACTGCTGGACAAAGGCCTCCGCCAAAGATCACCACAGTTGCCTGTCTTGCGCAATCCGCATCCAGCGACTTCCAACGACCTTCACAAGATCATCGGTCGATCTTGCAGGGCTTCCACGCTTCGTCTTTCGGTTCCTGGTCGCCACTCAAGAACCTTTCTACCCCAAAAATATAATATGTATCTATTTAGAAATATATAAGTATGTTTATCAGTTGTCTTTTTGCCATAGTACAGGCTTTGTCTAGTTTGGAATCAGATGACAGCGTGATAGTTGTCCCAAGATATTTATATATTTACTACGGTCACCGTAGCCTAGTTGGTAGTGCTCCTGCCTACGAAGCTGGTGGTCCTGGGTTCGAATCCCGGTAAGTGCAAATATTTGTGTAATGAGCGCGTATATTTGTTTCTGAGTCATGGATGTACTCTATGTATTTAAGTATTTATCTATCTATATAAGTATGTATATCGTCGCCTGGTACCCATAGTACACGCCTTGCTTAGTTTGGGGCTAAGATGATCTGTGTGACATTGTCCCTAGATATTATTATTATTATATTTATATTCTAAGCTAAAGATGCTATGTAAGCTAAAAGTGAAATTCACCTATCTACCCAAAACTTACAAAGAAACTGTACATTAACATACATTGTAAAGTCTACGAGTATTCTCGTTAAACAGCTAAATAGATGAAACCGGAATATATTACTTTGTAATACATAAATCATTGTTATTGCACTGTTTATGCTACATAAAAGCATTAATAAAAGCAACGTTTTAGATAATCTTTTATTCGGTAATATATTCACTTTTATTACGGAGAGGAACATATTATCAAGCAAGAAAAAGCACAGTCAAGTAAATACTCTTTCCAACACTGCTAGTCTGCTACTGACGTCGGAACCCAATGGATCTAGTGGAATCTAATAATGTGCAGAGCACTGCAACTAAATTGAGTCTACCATTAATACATACATACATAGGCTCACGCTTGTTTTCCTGAGGGGTAGGTACAGACAACTGATTTCCATTTGTCACGATCTTTACACAACCACGTTTACCTCGTTTACTGTCATTATATTCTTCACACATGCTCGCCAGTTTAGGGTACTTCTGCTAGGATATTATAGCTAGTTAATAATTATTATTAATGCGAATGTGATTTTGTTTACTTGGTACCGTTCAACGCCGTAACTACTCAACTGATCAACATGATATTTTGCACATACGTTACCGGGGATACAGAAGATAACATCCAGTCCAAGTAACTGGGAGTCCGTTCCTGTGTTACCGGGCAGAATGAAGTCTTATAGGTTCTAAAGGGCCGTGGTAAAATCTCTGCTTGTAGAGTTAGATCAAATGGTACGGTATAAAGTGGCCGTTACCCTTGAAATTTATAATTTTTGTTCTGAAACCAATTCCACTTCTGCCCTAGGTACAGCTACTAGAAAATACCAAATCATCAAACGTTGTGCAAATCTATTATACATTTTTTTATTCTTTACATTCTTAATAAATGTTCCCAGTTTTGGTACAAAGAGAAAAATGTGTTATGCACACACCCAACTCTCCACTCCAATTCCCCGAAGTATTTCTAAAAAAAGTTTAATAATACGATAATACACAGCGCAGTTTCCGTGCATCAGCATCGTTTAAGTATTCATAAATCTCTTCCAGTAATTACTTTATGTGACTTTTATGTTTGCGTATGACCTTATGTACCGGCGGCTTTGAATCTGAGTTTTTGATGTTGAATATTCGTACGAAGTGATTGAGTGAGTGAGGTCTTTTTGTGTGGATGATTGGCGGTGAAGAGAAGAGGAGATAAATCTTTTCTGCGGACGAAACTACTCGAGTTTAGAGATAATCATATCTGATCCGTGTGGTGATTGATTAAGATTAATTCCTTAACAATTTTCGTATAATAATAATTTACCTATATATAAAACTAGCTGTGCCCCGCGTTAATCTTTATAAATTATCACAGCTCCTCCCCCGTAGGTGATAGCGTGATAATATGTACCCTATATGTTGACCCGACTTCTAAGTAATATTCATGCAAAATTTGAAGTAAATTCATGCAGTACTTTTTGAGTTTAGCCCGGACATACATACAGACAAACAGACAAAAATTCTAAAAACTATATTTTTGGCTTCTATATCAATTGTAGATCACGCCCCAAGTATCCTTTAAAAAAATATTCAATGTACAGTTTTGACTTTCCTACGATTTTATTATAGATATGTATAGATTACAAATTTGCTGTACCCAACAGGGTCCTAGCTATAAGCCTAATGTTTACCACCTAGGTTAACATTGTGGAATGCAAATAAATAATATATAATGAAATGAAAGAATACGTAATGTCACTACGCCATCTCATAATAATAATTTCCTTCTAGCCGAGTTTCGGCCACAGCGGCCAGGCCTAATGGACTAGCCATCTGCGCGTCACATATTATAGTGCACAAGTGTGTGCGCAAACAAAAGGGTACTTTCTATTCCATCACTCTAATGATCCGACGGGATGGCTAGCGACGACACGACCGGCATGAGTTCAGGTACAGGACCGACGGCTTTACGTGCTCTCCGAGGCAGAGATGGTCCGCCAATTTCCAGACTTCGGGCGGATACTGAGAAATTTATTTTTTACGGAAAAATCCTAAAATCACTTAATGGCCCGACCCGGGATTTGAACCCAGGACCTCATTTTCTGCGGTTGAACACGCTGCCGCTAGACCAACGAGGCAGTCAGTCAGTCAGTGCGAAATACCAACGTAAGGAGCCGGTTTCTATGGATCTGATCAAATAAAAAAAATCTTAACTGTTCTAAAAAACTAAACATAGGCAACAAAAGCATTTGATGCTAAACATAATAGAGAACAAAATTATATCATAATTTTGTACCTTTTTGTATGTTTAAAAGCCAAAATCAGTCGAACTGAGAGCCTCCTCCTTTTTTGAAGTCAAAGTTTGACCATTATAATAAAAACCGGCCAAGTGCGAGTCGCACTCGCCCATGAAGGGTTCCGCAGCAGCAAGTATTTCAGTTGATTAAATGAAAGGTAAATTGCATTTTACTAGATCTCGTTGAAACCAATTTTCGTTGTTAGTTTACATGGTAATGTACATCATATATTTTTTTTAGTTTTATTATTCTCTTATTTGGGGGACACTCATTATTTCACTTTGGAAGTGTCTCTCGCGCAAACTATTCACTTTAGAAAAAAATGATATTAGGAACCTCAATATCATTTTTGAAGACCTATCCATAGATACCCCACATGTATGGGGTACGATGAAAAAAAAAATGAGTTACAGTTCTATTTATGAGGACCCCCAAAATTATATTTTTTTTCTATTTTAGTGTGAAAATCTTAATGCGGTTCAGAGAATACATCTACTTACCAAGTTTCAACAGTACAGCTCTTATAGTTTCGGAAAAAAGTGGCTGTGACATACGGACGGACAGACAGACAGACATGACGAATCTATAAGGGTTCCGTTTTTTGCCATTTGGCTACGGAACCCTAAAAAGGAATGATGATATTTAAAATAGAGTTCAGTTTCAAAAACTCAAAACTTGAAATATTCTTCAGCAATGCACGAGTTTATAAAACTGATAACTTCTATCTTATAAAGTTAAATTTGTATTCACCTCCGTGCTTCAGGGAGCCAATTTATTTCTTGGTCCCGGTCCCGGCTGTCTCTACACAAAAGTTGTTTAATTATATCAGGATTAGATGTTTATTTATTTTGTCTGGCTTTTTGGTCTAGTGGTTAGTGAAGCTGACTGCTAAGCCAAAAGTCGTGGGTTCGATCCCATCAGTTTGAAGTCCGTAGAATTTGAAAGCGTGTATGTTGCAAACGGATGTTCTACAATTTGTTCAATTCTATGGGTAGAGTCTCCCTCTATCCTTTGCTAATACTGACTGTTGTTATCAGAGAACTGCACGAGTGGCGCAGCGGTCTCTTCGCCACTTTGTTCGCCCGGGTTTGGTTCCCGCACAGAATAACTGTTTGTGTGACCGACAAGTAGTTCTTCTTAGTGTCGATGAGCTTGTCTATACTAGTATATTTGTAAAGTACCCTGCAACTTAGTGTTTCTTTCTTTTCCCTAGTTCGGGAATTGCCTTCTGATAACCTAACTTCAATTTCTCGTTTCAACTTCTTCTGGAAGCCATCTTCAGGGCGAATGCGCGGAAGAAGACGCGGCGACGTCGCGTCCCGTCTCGCTTTTCGAGTTACAGAAGAATTTGAAACGGTTACAATCTTTCATTACACTAAGCAGTTGTCTATTAAGGAAGCTGGTAATACTGAGCTTAGATTTCCCGTACCATTTCAGTTGGGCTATTTCCTGCGGCCCTAGAATAGCCGCGCCACGCGTCACTGACCGCTGTCGCTCGTCACGCTATATTTGCCAGTCCAGTCTCCAAAGTTACAGACCCATGTCGTTATTAATATGTATAGTTTGTCCCGTGTGAAGACGACTGATAATCTAGTACTCCCCATACTTACTAATTGTATGGACAGTGATTTTACAAGAGGGTTATTGTAAAAGTTGTGCAAGCCGCCCAGTAGACCTCTGACATGGGTTAACGACAGTTGCCTAATGGCTATAATAGTAGCTGTTTTCGTTGCCCATGGAATAGTGCTAATGATTTACCAAACCGGAACGGTATGACATCCAAATTTTGCCACCAAAGCAGTGAGGGCAGATAGCAGAAACTTTGGCTGGAAAGCAAAGTGTTCGCTAGTTTCCTGCCAGCAGACACTTAAGCTTTCTAGCTAAAGTATGCACGTGGGTTCTCCGAGTTTATTGCTTACGAAACGGTGAGGATAACTAGCAGACGCTTTGACTGGAAAGCAAAGTTGAAATGTTCGCTAGTTGCCTGCTAGCAGACAGCCAGAGTCCGCTGGTAGGCTAGGACCGCTAGTAGGTACGCTATGACACTGGCTTATCCTAGTTATCCTCACCGCTTCGTAAACAATGAGAATAAGCTAGAAGAATCTACTCAATCGGGTGATTGAGTAGATTCTTCTAGCTTCTCTTCATCTCTTCATCTAGAGACTGGTCCCAGCATGTAGTTTTCAGACAACAATTATTAAGGTGGCTTAAACAACTGTTAACACTTCTTACACCAATAAATAATATCTCTATCAAAATAATTATTAATTTATTTTATATGAATATAGTATTTTAATATAGTATTATAGTTATAGTATAGTATAATATAGTATTTTGTTTACGTTTATGTATGTGTAATAATAATATGATCATTAACATATTTTTAGTTTTTAGTATACCTTTTTAATTGTCTCTTTTTTTCTTTTTTATCTATGTACCACACTTTGTTGCACCATCCCCGGCATTTTACACATTTAATTCCTATCCATCCAAAGGTTGTCTGGAAGAAATCGCTTTATGCGATAAGACCGCCCATTGTACATTATAATTAATGTTTCATTGTTAAATGTTCTTTTTTGTGTACAATAAAGTGTATTTTATTTTATTTATTTAAATATAAACACATCCACATCTTATCTCCTCTTAAACCCATATTTTTGTGTATCATTTGCTGAGATTGTAGTCAAGTACAAAACCATTACATAAATAAAACTCCGCCATGTACACACGGCTACATATCAAGCTATACAATTCCAGTATAATCTGATCTCCCGTTGTATAGGATTCCCATACAATGAGTGGTCAGCAAGCTATGAGAACAAACAAAATATTCGGTGAACCTACGTGCACGAAAAGTCTCTACACACAGTTTTATAGCGTGTCGCTGAGCTTTTTTTTCGTCGCAATTTGTAGTTTACCGACAACAGTTGTTAAGGAGACTTAAACAACTGTGGCGCCAGTATAACTACTTCCTATACGAATAAATAAAACATAACCACATCTTATGACCACTTTAATCCATATTTTCGTTTATCATTTGCCGAGATTGTAGTCAAGTGGAAAACCATTAGATAAATAAAAATCCGCCATGTAGGTACACACGGCTACACATCAAGCTATACATTTCCAGTATAAGCTGATCTCGCGTTGTATAGGATTTCCATACAATGATTGGTCAGCTTATACTGGAAATGTATAGCTTGATATACAGCCGTGTGTACGATTGGGACATGCGCACCGAGGGTTCCGTACCTTGTTAAGATGTATTTAATGTTATTAAGTTAGTCATAAATCACTAAGAACAAATCCGCATAATTAAGTTTAATGATTTCCGTAAAAATTTAGTTATTTATTTTACACATACAACTGTTGTCACAGGTGTATTCCCTAATACAATAGTGTAGTTAACAACTTAACAAGAATAAACATACTATTATACACAACCAAATTATGTGCATAGTTAAATCAATAAGTGTATTAAGGCTTAAGGCCCCGAACTCAACGTGACGCTATCGGGATGCTCAAAGCCAGCTACACTGACCGCTCCATACATGACATATATGATTACCTAGTGTGTTAAAGGGTAACCGCAAAAAGGGTTTCATTTCTGAGTGCCTCTCAGAGGGCACGTGAAGCTGTCGGTCCCGGTTGTTATCGTTAAACATCAGTCGCTAAGCCATGTCAAAGGCCTACTGGGCGACTTGAACAACTCTGACACCAGGGTTACCACTGCCCATACGATAAAGAAAGAAAGATTTAGATATTTTATGCATTATAAAATTACTGTAAGCACTTTCTAAGATGTGAGATTAATATTCCAAAATATTGAGAACAAGTTTTCGCTCTAAGAAGTTATACTAAAAGGAATGGGATAACCTATTTTTCCCATACTTAACATTAACACTCGAAATAAGCACAATCTTGTTGCCCTTGCAACTCATCTCCACAAAATCAATAGGTACAGACGCTAGCACATCCAGCTACCTCAATCTGTCAAATCTCTTTAATAGAGTTTCAATTTTATCACATAAGCATAAGGTTCACTTTCAATTGGAGATATTTGACAGATTGGGGTAGCTTGATGTGCTGACGTCTGTACCTAACCCTTTTATGAGGCAGTGTATACGGTTTTTAGCACCTTTTTGGAATGTACGGACAATCATAATAGAATAAGAGTATTTTATAACATGTCAATCATCTCAATGTGCGAGCGAGATGACTGCACGTTTCAGTCTAAGCCTTAAGGGGAATGGATAGGCCCAATATGTGCATTACACATTTTTCTTTTTGTACCAAAATTGGCTAAAAGCAATAGAAGAATAAGAAGATAAGAAACCAATACATGGAACGTTGAACGTACAAACTTGACAAGTTTAGATTTAAATAAATATTTTTATGCAACCTCTAGTAATTGTACGTATCTGAATTCGTTAGATTGATAATAATATCCTAACCGTTAAAAATCCTAATTACATCATGTTGGAAAGGAGCTGATACTCTTACACTGCTGGGCCGATATTAAGCATAGCCAAGAACCACCGCAAGGAAAAAACCACATCATAATTGGTCCATCCTTTGAGAGCTATTATGCTACAGACACACACACACACAGACAAACAGACGTCAAACTTATAAAACATCTCTTTTTGCGACGGGGGCTAAAAAAACTTAAAGATCAAAAGCTGTACAAATCTATTGCTTAACTTTTCTATTGTTTTGATTTGTAATCAGTTGCCATTTTTTGTATAAAAAGATAATTTATTATTTTAACACATACAGCCTATCTTCCCCCTTAAGCACCCTCTTTCTGCCACAAACTAGTGCGCGCTTGTTCTAAATTTTCAGTATACACATGACTTAGAATAAATTTAAATCTCTTATCTGTTGGCTTCCATCATATCAAACCGCAATATTTCACGGCTAACCATTACAATAATGGCGGAAAATACAATAATTACGGACATAAAGATATTCACATGAACATAAATAAGACTAATCTGCGGAATAGTTGTGGATATTTCGAGTACTTCCTTTTCTTATGTACACTAAACAGTTTACTAAGCTCGACCGCTCAACCACCTTGATTCTCTTTGGCGTTTTTCTCATGGAGCTACGATGGCTTTAGTTTTTGTGAAAATGATATTTTATAAAAGGAACAAGTTGAAAAGAATACTGAACTGTGGCCTTTTAGTCACTAAGGTGTACTTATAGTCCAAGAGCTGGCACGCATTTTTGGGTAGGTATTTGAGGCAAGCTGAAAACTTGTCCTATAGCTCTTCAGACACACCCCAACACGGAACTAGAGACCTGGCTGGCGGGTAGTGGGTCTAAACCAACCCCTAAATTTTTGATTTTTTTTATCCAAAAAATGTATTTGAGACAAGCTGAAATTTTGATATGTTATAGTTTAATGTTTATACAATACATAAATAACATTCTGTCAAAATTTCAAGTTGCCTCAAATACATTTTTTCGATTTTTTTGCAAAATATTTTTGCACACGCCTAGCAGTGCTAAAGACCCGACAGAATCGCCTGTCTTTTTTTTTGTATTGTATAAACATTAAACTACAACATATCAAAATTTCAGCTTGCCTCAAATACATCATTTGATTTAAAAAAAAATTAGAGGTTGGTTTAGACCCGCTACCCGCCTGCCAGGTCTGCAGTTCCGTGTTGTGGTGTGTCTGAAGAGTTATAGGACAAGTTTTCAACTTGCCTGAAATACCCACCCAAAAATGCGTGCCAGCTCTCCTACTATTAGTATGGGTACCACATCGAATAGGTACGTAAAATTTGGATAATAGAAAAATTTATATATCATATCATAAAAATTTATAATATCTATTATTATTTATAAACATCAAAATATCTATGTATTTCAGTGTGTTGTATCCCAATTGAGTGATTTCTATTGATGTACCTTATGTGTCTAATAAAGATATGCTTTCTTCACAGTTTGTTTTTATAAATATTTTTTTTTTATTAAAAAAACCGATTTCTTTGTATTACGACTTCGCAATCAATACTCAATTGAACAAATTTTGATAAACAGTAATATAATAGGTATGAAATAAAACCTATAGAAATAAAATGATTAAAATAAATAATGTTTTATACATTATTTTTTTTAAACATTTTATTTTTATAGGTTCTATTTCATACCTATTATATTCTGTTTATAGATAATATATAGATAATAATTACACACAGACTTAGGACAAATATACATTTCATGCACACAAATATCTGTCCCGGGTGTATGTATTTACAAAAGAAAACTACTTCAACTTACTATACGGTCACCGTAGCCTAGTTGGTAGTGCTCCTGCCTACGAAGCTGGTGGTCCTGGGTTCGAATCCCGGTAAGTGCAAATATTTTTGTGATGAGCACGAATATTTGTTTCTGAGTCATGGATGTTTTCTATGTATTTAAGTATTTATCTATCTATATAAGTATGTATATCGTCTCCTGGTACCCATAGTACAAGCTTTGCTTAGTTTGGGGCTAGGATGATCTGTGTGATATTGTCCCTATATATTATTATTCGACTGCCTCGTTGGTCTAGCGGTAGCGTGTTCAACCGCAGATAATGAGGTCCTGGGTTCAAATCCCGGGTCGGGCCAAAAAGTGATTTTGGGATTTTTCCGTAAAAAGAAATTTCTCAGTATCAGCCCGAAGTCTGGAAGTTGGCGGTATTACACCCCCGTGCCTCGGAGAGCACGTAAAGCCGTCGGTCCTGTACCTGAACTCTTTCCGATCGTGTCGCTAGGCGTCCCATCGGATCATGAGAGTGATGGAATAGAAAGTGCCCCTGTGTTTGCGCACACACTTGTGCACTATAATATGTCCTGCGCAATTGGCTAGTCTCCATTAAGACTAGCCGCCGTGGCCGAAATCGGTCGGGAGGACATCATCATCATCATATTATTATTATATGTATTATGATTAGTTTCAGTTAAGATGGCCGTGTGTGAATAATGTCCCAGGATATTATTATTATTAAACACCATCAAACGTGCCGTATTATTTTCCGACTTTGTTATATATTTTTCTTATATATTGATGGATGTAAAACAAAGAAATGTGCTTCCTGTAGTAATAGCTTACTTAATCGAGAAATAACTCTGAACAAATCAACATTAACATTCTGAAATATCACTTTAAATATTTTCACGCCACTACTAAGCACCAATAAATATTACTTCTGTCCAAATAATTTAGAATACAATAAAATATTATACCATGGGTAGGTAATTTATATCGTATACAAAAGTAAGTGTATTTACAATAGACAAAGTGTTTTAGGAAAGTGGTGAAATAATAGATTTACTGCAGTTATATATTCCAAGAATCCCACTTCTGCTCGTTAACCACAAACATTTACTTGACTAGCGTGTCGGTTAAGCGCTAAGAGGTAAGGTCGTGGACTCGATCCCTAGGACAAATCTGTCTGTGATGCGCACGATTATAATGTTCTGTCTGGTTGTAATTTATCTATAATATTAGTTTTGTAATAGTGTAATAGTGTTTTGATCTATAATATCTAAAATATATGAAATGCAGTGGAAATGAGAGCTCTGAGAAGTAGGTACTTAAGTTTTGTGTGACTTTGAGAGACAGAATTCAAAATACTGATGTAAGAGAGCGTTGTGTTGTGAAAGAGGATGTAGTCACAAAGATTGAAAAAGGTATGCTGAGATGGTTTGGCAATTTAGAAAGGATGAATGAAAGAAGATTGACAAAAGTATACCTGGCCTGTGTGTATGGGACAACCGGAAGGGGAAGACCTCGTCGAACATTCTCTGACCAAATTGGAGACGTTCTCGAGAAAGGGCAGGTCAGAAGTACCCTAAACCGGCGTGCATGTATGAAAAATATACTGACAACAATCGAGGCAAAAGAGGTGTGTAAAGATCGTGACAATTGGAAATCCATTGTCTCTGCCTACCCCTCTGGGAAACAGGCGTTATTCTATGTACGTATGTTTTGATCGTGACATTGATATTTTTTGTCTAGTTTGTGATCAGGTTGTAATGTGTTAATAATCACAAGATACATATTTATTTTCGCTTATTAACTGATTCAAGAATCAGAAACGGTTAAATGTTACTTATACAGACACCAGAATGACCCAAGAAGTACGCGCCTAAATTTGCAAATAGAGTAAGAATAAATAATGTAGCTATAAGCGACTTTTTCAACTCTCTGTCAGAGCGCCATCAAATTTATTAAGTCTATATAAATTTTGAATGACATTGATACCCACGCATCTTCGACTGCATAATAAATAAAATAATAAAATAAAATAAAAAAGGTTTTTATTCACGTAGACTTTAAAAAGCGCTTGTAAATAGTCAGAACATGTTTGTAGTAATATAGTTGTACACATTATTATTTCTAGTAACATAGATATTTAGGTACACATTGAATGAAAACGTTTACAAAATTTATTTTATTATAGCATTGATATTTAGCTAGCTCGTATCAAGTTATTGTCAAGAGATTATGTTTAATTATCTAGTTTAAGTCTAATATTTTTACACCATATTGTCAATGGTTCTGTCTATATTAAGGTATTATTATTATGACGGACCTTGTGTTAATAACGACGAATTGTTTAACATTACTGCCTATTAAACGAGAATATATCAAATTATTGGAATGCAAGTGGCATGTATCTGTAAAGCACTTGAAGCATAATATGGTAAAATTAGAACCATATGCCATTTTTCGGCTCCCATTTTTAGCAACACAAAATATTTAATTAGTTGGGAGTTGGCGGTAAGCCCCGCCACCCCCGTGCCTGGGAAAGCTGGTAATTTCATCGGTCCTGTGCGTCACTTCCTTCCGGTCGTGTTACTATCCCATCGGATCATGAGAGTGATACTATATAAGATACAATATAAAGTGCCTATTTTTCGCACATACATGTATTACCACTAGTGTTGATAATGACTAAAGTGACTGAATTAGACTGACTGTCATTTACGGTCAAATTGGTCAAAAATGGTCATTAACTGTCAAAAATGGTCATTTTCAGTTAATTTGATTGTTGTAGTAATATTTTAGTACCTTTTAAGTTGTTGTCGTTAATAAAAGTCTACAACTTCTAAATAAAAACAAAAAAGTAGTTTTTATGACATATAGTATTATTATATAGTGTTAATCATTTTAAATTTCTAATCATGCGTGCATTTAAGACAAAATGGCAACGTCGCATCGCCTCTCATGATATAATAGAAAATAAAACGTAGCTTCATTTAAACTTGCATATAGGTAAATTGGGTACCTAAATAAATAAATAATTGGGTGGTAGTCGAGAATAGACAATAATATTTGGGTCAAATTGACTGAATTTGACTGTAAATGACCGGTCATTTAAGGTTTATGACAATTGTGACTAGTCATATTCAGTCATTTTACATCTCTAATTACCACCCAAGTAATATTCGTAGTAATATTAGTAGTACTAATATTAAAATGGCAAAAGTATGAACGTATAGATGTATGGATGTACGGATGTTAGCTACTCTCTTCACGCAAGAACTACTTAACGGATTTCAACGAAACTTTGTAGCAATATAGCTTATACATACATAGACACACCCCTGTTTCCCAGTCCAACTGTAGACAGAGACAACGGATTTCCATTTGTCACGATGTTTGCACACCTCTTTTGCCCCGTTTACTGTCATTATATTCTTCATACATGCTCACCGGTTTAGGGTATAGACCAGGGTCGATAATTTATAAAATCAAAAAAAATAATAGTAGGATGAAACCCATTAGAAAAGGAGGGGAATATTATAAAAATGATGGAAATAATAATCGGGCGATCTGAGGTCGGGAAAGGGATGGGGTTGAGTTTTTAAGGGTAAAATACGGTTTTTCTCGATTTCCGGCAAAACTAAAAGTCCTATCGAAAAAAGTCAAATGGCAAAGTGACATTTGGGTAATAAAAAGATCTAAAACTTTTGTATTTACACTTTTTTCACATAACCTCAAAATTTATGTGAAAAATTAAAAAAATCAAGTTTTTGTTTTTTTATTTTTATCTTTTACAATAATTTTATTTTTTTAACGAAATTTTGTGAAAACTTACCTTTTTATGTCCTAAATACGCTGTAATTTATTTGATTAAAAATATTGATTTTTTCACCTTATTTTGAATTAATATCGAAAAAACTATACAGCCGTATTTATAGAGTTGAACACGGGGTATAGTTTATAGTTTATTTATTCGTAAACAGGTTTACATGTCAGAATCTTAGTAACAAATTCATATAATATAAAATAACTCATAAATACATAATAATATAACACATCAATAATAAGTCAAAATAAAACATTTAAATGGAATAGGATGTCGGTATAACAATAAATATGAAATTCATCTTGTCGTCTAATATAAGTAAATAGTAAAAAAGAAATAAGTAAAAATTATATATTATATAATTTCCCCAGATATTATTATTATTATTATATTATGTTTTAAAAATTCATCGAAGGAATAGAACGACTGTTCGATAAGCCATTTTTTCAATGTATCCTTAAAACAATCTATATTCGAGCTCCCAACAACATTGTCTGGTAGGTTATTGTAGACTGTTGGGCCCATTACGTGAGTCAGTTTGCTAGACTTTTCTAGACGATGCGGTACAGCGGCAAGCCTGCCGCCACGGGTGCTGTATTCGTGGCTATAACTAATACTGCATACATTCTTACAGATTTAACTTCATTCAAAAAGTCATCGTCTACTAGAATACGTCTCCCACTTCTGAGAGTGTGACTAATAATCACTTCATAAAAATAGCACCCACTTTTAATTTTAAACCACGATGACAACGTACGCTAAGATGTTTCATTTTATTATTTGTTTTTGTGGTAATTTTGTTTCGTTTGACGTGACGACGGCCGCGACATGAATAAAAAACCTGGGAAGAGTCGGATTTGTATTGCAATGGCTCCGTATAAGTATTACCAGCTGTGCCCCGCGGTTTTACCCGCGTTAAACTTTATAAATGATAGCCTATGTGTTAATCCAGAGTGTCAGCTAACTCCATACTACATTTTATTAAAATCGCTCCAACCGTTTAATCGTGAAGAAGTAACAAACATACAGACTCACAAACTTTCGCCTTTATAATATGAGTGTGATTTATATATAATACCGACCCATTTATAAATATTTATTACTTAACATAAAATTACATTGTGATTAAATGTGTTAGTTTAGGGCAGTTGCTCTAAATCCCCAGCTGTTTTGTCACTTAAATAATCTCAAGTTTGTAGTAAGCCCTGCTACACAACTATCTACTACTATTATTATATAATAGCCCGACTGGGGAAGTACCTCCACCTTACAGAAGACATTCCTTAATAATAACATTATTCATTTTAATGTTGTGTTTCCGAGTGTGAGTGAGGTTGCCAGAGCTCATTGGGGTGGGGGGAAGGGTCAGCAACACTTGTTTACTGACTTGTAAAGGCCGGCAACGCACCTGCGACACTTCTGGTGTTGCGAGTGTCCATGGGCGGCGGTGATCACTTATCATCAGGTGACCCACTTGCTCGTTTGTCGCCCTCTGATATAAAAATAAAAAAAAATATTATATAATACTACTAAATTTAATATTATTATGTGTGGTCCTAATCAAATCAGTTAATGACAATAACTGATTTTATTAGGGCCATACAAAAAACAGAAATGGTCTATTCATTATTTTCTTTGGAATTTCTGTCAGGCGCTAGGTTATATATAACTTTTTATCTCAATTTGTGTGTTAGTACTTACGACACGGAGGCAACGAGGAAAAAAATACTTTTTTAAATAAACAACACATCCTTAAATCGTAACAGAAACAGCCCCCTTTTCCATTGTTTGGCTGATTCTATTATATAAAATATTCTATTAAAATGTGCTTTTAGTAATTTTATAATGTGCTAAACGGCAAATAGTTTATTTGTTATTGCTTTTGATGAGACTAATTACGACTTTTATAATATTATCCCTAAGATTTTCTTCCATATTTCAATTAAATATGCAGTGACAGGCATGCTAGGATGCCATAATTAAGAATCTTTGTAAGATCACTCGCGTATCTGTCTCGGCTACGCTTGGCCTACTTGTCATCGGAAGTACGGAATGCTAAAAATAAATTATTTTTAATGCTGGTTATTTTATGAGTGGCATATTTCTGTAAGCTGAAAATAGTCACTGGATACTTTGTCCGCGTAAATTTTTCCACGGCCCTTCATGTCGAAGCAATGTCCTCCTATTCTAATTCCAGCCATGGCCGTCAATCTTTAGGGAGATTAGCTATCTACGGGAGACATGTACGGACGGCAGCACATCAAGCTACCCCAATCTGTCAAATTTACCCAATACAAAGTGAACCTTATGGTTTTGTGATAGAGTTGAAAATCTATTAAAGAAATTTGTCAGATTGGGGTAGCTGGATGTGCTGGCGTCTGTACTAGTGTAAAGAAACATGCACTTAGAGAGTGCATTCTAGCAGTCCTTGTAGTCCGATGGGACCACCTCTCCGAGTAGTCTCTTCCAAGAGTAAGGGTCTACAGAAGTTATAGTGGTGGGTGAGAACCCACCATTATAACTTCTGTAAGCCAGGATCAACAATGGCACACAATGAAACGACACTGAGCAGTGAGGCTCAGGCGTGTACCAGGGAATCGCTTCGACTGTTTAGGATCCCGCAAGATTAATCAGAAAGAAACAAGGAGGAATTGGAAAAAAGTAGTTCCACTTCCTTCCACAGCAAAGCGGGACGTCAGTGCAGGGATGGTATCTTTAGGTGTCGTAGATGTGACACCGCTAACTCCTTGAGGCCCCACTGCTACTAAGATGTTTTATAACATAAAAGTCTTTTAGTTACAAACCTCTTTTATGAAAGAGAGATTTTCAAAACATAAATACATCAGTCTGAAAGACAAAATTTGGTAAATATCGATTGGATAATTTTTGATAGTTCTTTTTTATGACAACCCCCGCACTAGGGAATCTAATCCCTAAGTCGCGTGGTACTTTACAAACATATAATAGACGGACACAAATTACATCCAGACACCAAACAACTATTTATGGGTCACACAAATTGTTGTCCAGCGCGGGACTCGATCCCGCGACAGGAAGCGGCGAGGCGACTGTCTTAGCCGCTGCGCCACACGTGCAGTCTAAGTTAAAAGTAAATTGTTTAGTTTCAAATTAGTATCTTCACCAATCTGTCTGTGCGCAACTTCCTGTAACGAATATGAACAAACCGCTCACCACATACTTTGGGAATGTGATCTCTGGCAAAATCAGCGTGATATTATGTTAAATAGCTTGCAACCAATATCTGGAGTAGTTTAGTAGTTCTTGTAGCAACAAGGAACAACTTCCGTGCGTTTAAGCGCTTTTGCCATACCTACTATTGGAATCAAATATAACAGCTCACTTAGGACCCTTAAATTAATCCTTGGTGCTCTTGCAGCTGGCTTCTCTAGTTGCAATTCTCTCGCTTAATGAGGCTATAGCCTCTTTATATCATTCTGTCTCCCGCTTTGCTCTGGAGGGAAGTGGAACTATTCATTTCTAACTCCTCCTTTTTTTTTCTTTCTGATTAAATTCGTTGCGGGATCCAAGACAGTTAAAGCCATTCCCCGGGACATGCCTGAGCCTCACCGCTCAGTGTCATTTCATTGTGTGCCACTGTTGATCCTGGCTTACAGGAGTTGCAGTGGTGGGTAAGAGGGAGGGACTAGTACCTATAAAAAAAAAAAAAAAGTCTAAGTTAAAAAATCTACTTGATTTCTAGACTTTTTTCATGTAGTATAAACAGGAACAGAGAAATAGTGTGTGTGAACAGTCCCGCTTACCATGAGACTGAACAAATATATCAGGTGCAAAAAAAAACCAAGGTATTTCCAAAAATTTAAAACTTTTTCAAAAAGTTGCCAAAGAATTCACTTTATTGAAATGTTTTCCAAATTATCTTGCTCGCCTACATCTACATTAACTTTGTTTAATAACAAACAAATCCAATAACACCAGCTGATTCAGTGATATTATTTTAATATCAATGTACCTTATATCAATAGCGTGAACGCTGAGTTGGCTGTTTCAAAAGTCAATGAGAGCCTAAAACAACGCCGCATTGATCAATGAAAGTAAAGCCCCAGGGCTTATTACTTCCCGATCTGTTGAAATCAGGAAGTTGGATACCAGACTAGCCTATTAATTACCTACATAATATTCTGACGCATTATCGGCCATCTGATCCCAAACTAAGCAGATAACTGATATACTACATATACTACTTTGGTCTTGTAAATAAATACTTATATAGATGGTTACACCCAGACTCAGGACAAACTTACATTTTCATGCACACAAGTATCTGTCCTGGATGGGAATCGAGCCCACAACCTGCGGCTTAAAAGGTAAGTACCAACCATGCCAACCGGCCCGTCAAAATTTATATTTCGGAAGGTTAGAGATAGTGAAATTCACAATAATTGCTCTTCAATTGCATGTACTATACGTACAGTAATTATCGCAACAATTCCGCATCGCTTTTGTAAGATCTTACTAATATTATAAATACGAAAGTTGTGAGTATGGATGGAAGTATGGATGTTTGTTACTCTTTTACGCAAAAACTACTGAATGGATTTTGATGTAAATTTGTAGTAATATAGGTTATATATCCGAAAAACACATAGGCTACGCGGGTGAAACCGCGGGGCACAGCTACTATAAAATAAAGACGTAATACTAACTGACTAGAAATAATTTCTTTGCTCTTTACTAAGATGATGATGATGTTGCAGCCCATAACTATCTTACTTCCAGGAAAAGGGCCTTCTGTCGCAATGAAAGGGCAACTTTAACACTTGTCAAATCCATGATGATAATGGTCCAGCCCATAACTGTCTACTTCACGAATGTTATCTAATGCCATCATCAGGTCAACCCAATGACGTTCATAGCTGGACAAAGCCTCCAAGTTTTGTCCATAATTTAGAGGGATTTGCCATAAGCGCCACGTTTGGCAAGCGAGTTGGTGACCGTAGTTAGTTGGTAGCTAAAGTACACAGGTGGCGCTGCTGCCCGACTACCTGATGTATCCTTTAGTCGCGTTTTACGACACCCATGGAGTGGTATGAGGTGGTCCTGTTTCCTTCTGGGCCGGAAATCACAAACCGTTTGCTGATAATAGTTTCTTTAAAATGGGTAAAAGCTCTATCGAGAGAGGTAGGGCACAGCGTTGATTTGCTCAAAGAGCACTGGGGAACCGGGGAAGTACCTCCAACTTACAGGAAAATTCCTTAATAATAACATTAATAACTTAATGTTGTATTTCTGCGTTTTAGGTCGCCAGAGCTCATCGGGGCGGGGGGAAGCATCAGTAGCACTTCTTTGCTGACTCTTTTAAATATCGGCAACCGCGACCACTCTGGTGTTGCCAGTGTCCATTGGCGGTGGTGATCACTTACCATCAGGCGACCCACTTACTCGTTTATCGCCCTCTTATATAAAAAAAGCATCTAATTGGAAGTTACTGTGACACCCCTCTTTTTGTATATGGAGTCAAAAAGAGGTTATGATTATAACCTATCGTGGTCCGAGGTCAACTGTCAGCTTGTATTTATGTGTTTACATACTAAACGCAGGTGTGGGGGATTTGTACTCGACCATTCATAGTTTTAGGTCAAGGGGAAGGGCGGCAAGGGCGAGTGAGTCATGTTTATGGACTTATGAGATTATCACCTCATAAATCCTGAAGTTTGGTAGTGAAGATGAAAATAGACTGTTGAGAGCTCAAGGACTACAAACAAAATTTATTAAAAATATTCTTCAATTCGTGAAGCCGCTGGAAGCGGGTCATGACCGGCAATCGTGGAGATTCTTGGGCGAGGCCTTTGCCCACCAGTGGACGTCTTCAGGCTGATATGATGATGATTCCTTAAGAACGTTAAAATCTAAGTTTCATCCAGGTTTTTTTTAAACCAGAGCTCTGAGCTTAGTTTTATTTATTATGTTGTCCCTTATAAACTAGTCCAGTAATAAATGGATTAGCCTTTTAACCGCTAATGTGCTCAGCATGCAACGGGACAACTACATAGTCGTGACCGTGGCATGCTGTGCCTCTAGCACGAGTTCCTGCAGTTTACTTACTCAGTTCGCGCCCGCGATCCCTACGAGCGCAAGCGTATAAAAGCGGCTCCGTGTAAATTAATTCTATAAATTCTATATTTCAACGAATATACATTTAAGTAATATCAAAGTATAGCGGAAAGTGCCAGCGATAATACCTACGCAATCACAAAATAAATAATTTAACTGTGTGTGAATAAACAATAAAAAACCTATCGTTAAATATCTAGTTAAAGTACTGTGTTGTGAACGAAAGCTAGTGACTCATCATCTGTTCGTGCGGTCCGGCGTATTACCATAAATGGTCATGAGCGATGGATTTGAACAACAGCTAAGAACTTAACTCAGCATAAGGAACGACAATTCGTCCGGTATATCAATTGACACCGTAGTATAGCGGTTATACACCTCACATCGCCGCGTCGTCGCCCCGAGAATTGAAGATCGAATCTCACGCAAGCTTTCTTTTTGCTATTCTTTTTTTATGATTAAGTATATTTAAAACGCTAATAAATATAACTGAAGATTGTTTTGATTTTTTTTTGTTGTTTGTACTTTGTTTGTGCTTTGACGGCGGCAAAATGAGTACTTCAGTTGTATTGTTTGATAAGGTAACTCTACGGAAACCTCAAAAATCTACTTCACTTGACAGTCTTTGCTGTAGTATTTCAAATTTATTTAATACAACTATAATGAGTATGCCGAACTCGACATTAAATGAAAGCGATACTATTATGCACCTTAATGATACTATTAAAACACTGAGAATTGAATTGCAAAGCGCACATAAGGAGATAGAGAATTTAAACATCGAAAATTTAAAATTAAAGACTGATTTAGGCAAAAGTCGACTATCAATAGATGCATATAAAAAAGTTACCGTTTTGGATAGAAAAAGAACTTCACCAAAATCTTCAAGAAAAAATACTCTACAAAACAGATCCTCTACACCAGTGAGATCTAAAGATTCGCCATTCATAGTTCAAGTGAATGATTCTCAATTATCACTTATGAAGAACGAAATACCGGAGACACTAATCGAAGGGCAACATAGTAAATATAAAATTGTAAGTTCTCCGAGCGCCTGCACTACCACAGAAAGCAAGACGACACACAGCGAAGAATATTTTACGTCGACTATAAACCACAAAAGAGATGAAGAAATCGCACCTAATATTTTGAAAGTCTCAGACACAAATCAGTTAAAAGTCATGTATAAAAAAAACCAGAAGCAAATTTTCCAACCAAATAGTAATGGCATAAAGGCACAAAAGGCTACTACTAACAACAAAAGGAAACATAGACTCTTGATATTTGCGGATCAAAGTGGTTATGGTTTTAGACAAACATTGCAGTATTATTTAGGAGACAGTTTTACCGTCACGTCAATCTTAAAACCATATGCTACGATAGAAGAAGTGCTTAAGACCTGTGTATCCATGTGCATTGATTACACCAACGCTGATTATGTTCTAATTTTAGCAGGTTCGAATGATAAAAGCCCGATGATGGTTCAAACATACCTACATTATACCCTGTGCCAACTAAAGTTCACTAATGTAATAGTTGGTAACATATACAATAATAACTTTATAAATATAAACACATTAAACGACATGTTGAAACTTGTGTGTCAGAACTGTGTAAATTCAAACTTTATTTCTCTAGACTCGAATTATTACGACAGGAAACCAAAATATGTAAACAAGTTGCATGCCTGTAGACTAATTCATAGACAAATTTTACACACAAACTACTTACTTAATTATCTAAATTATACAAAAAAGGTAACAGGTGCAAGCGGCCCTAAAAGTTTTAAAAATATATCCTCCCAAACGGAATGTATTAGCTCACCTCTTGGAAAAAGAAATCAATTAAGTACTGAATTTGTAAATTCCGCAACACAAACTGAATTGACTTCACAACAATCACATTTTTTTCGATAGTAATTTAGAAATAATCAACCCAATGCCCGAATATGTACCTATCTCACCAAATTCTCTAATTAAAATGAGTATAATTCACCAGAATGTGTGTGGAATCAACAATAAGAAAAATGAATTAGAACTTTATTTACAAACCTTTCATAAAACGGTAGACTATATATGTTTAAGTGAACATTTCTTGAATGATAAAAACATAGAGTTATTTAATTTAGTAAACTACAATCTTGTGTCTTATAATACTAGAAATAAGAAAACAAGGAGAGGAACTTTAATTTTAGGATGTAAAGACAGAACAACTGAAAAAGTAGACGTAATAAACAAGCTTTATAGAGTGGAAAGCTTTGAAATATGTTGTATAAAGGATATCAGTACTGGACTTTACTTGTGTTGTTGTTACCGCAATCCAAATGATAAGAATTTTGATCAGTTTATGAATAGCTTAGAAAAACTGCTAGAGCATCTGTTTAATAGGAAGTGCATAATTTGTGGTGATTTTAACATTGATCTTCTTACAGATAGCAGAAAAAGAACTGAATTTGTGAGCCTGTTGACTTGTTACAACTTTAAACATCTTATTAATACTCACACCTTTATACGTAATAACTCGTATTCATGTTTAGATAATATTCTGACAAACTTGCCTGAGGACTGTGTAGAGCGATGTGAAGTAGATCATAATGGTTTAGCGGATGGACACGGGGCCCTATTAGGTAATTTTTTTATTGGAAGATATAGCTAATAAATGTAACAATAATAATCATATTATAATTAGTAAAAGAATTATTTATATTAAAAATGACTCTTTTAGACAGCGAATTTTAGCCCATAACTGGAGCGGTATGGGAATAAATACATTTTTGAAGACCATTGGTAAACTGTTTCATAAAAGTTTTAAAAAACGGGAACATAAAATCAAATTAAATTGCAATTTCCAACTCATATGGGCTACAAGAGGTGTGAAAACATCGAGCAAGATGAAACGACTCTTATGTACTGGTGGTAACAATCTTGATATTAGTCTTCTTAACTACAGAAAGTTATTCGTCAAAATTTATAGAAAGGTAATTGTGAAGGCTAAAAAACTAACAATACGTGAAAAAATCAATAAGTCAAAAAATTTAAGAAGAGATTTCTGGAAAGTAATGAATAAGATTACCAACAGGGTTAAAGTAAAGCAAACGGATATTCGACTTAAAATAAATAACCAAATTATTGAAAGTCCACAGGAAGTGGCCGATATTCTTTTGAAAACATTCGACAGCAAATACATCACACCTAAAATGGATGACCAAGATCCAATTCATTTCCTTCAACAAAGTACGGATAGGGTAAAAAACGATATGAATATTAAGCTTACAACTCCATGTGAAATTTCTAAAATCATTAATAGCATGCAGAATAAAAAATCATGTGGGTATGATGAAATTCCTATATCGATAATTAAAGACAATTTATCTATCTTATCAGAACCGCTTTCGACATTCTATAACAAGTGCATTATAGAAGGCATCTTTCCAGAGCAATTTAAAATTTCTAAGATCGTACCAGTTCATAAAAAAGGCACAAAAAATGATCCAAAAAACTACAGGCCTATATCCTTACTACCAATTCTTTCAAAAATCTTTGAAAAACTTTTAAAAGAACGATTGTCTCTTCATCTTAATTTAAACAAAGTCATTCATAAAAGACAATTTGGGTACCAGAAGAATGTAGGGACAGAAGATGCCATTCATAGGTTAATTGGCGATGTTATTCATAAAATGAATTCTAAAATGAAGGTTGCCGGCATTTATTTAGACTTAAGCTCGGCTTTTGACACTATTGCTCACAAACTACTCATTGCAAAAATGGAACACTATGGCGTACGCGATAATGCATTAAAACTCTTCGTCTCTTACTTGAGTAATAGAAAAATGTTTGTAGAAATTAATAATACACAGTCAGACGGGTATAGAAGGAAAATTAAATCACAAATGTTAAATATAACCACAGGTGTGCCTCAAGGATCAATTTTGGGGCCAATACTATATATATTATTCACGAATGACCTAATCAACTACATGGGGAAAGTCTTACCAGATATGGAACTTACAGTTTTTGCAGATGACACTAATGCTGTAGTCGCAGCTAACAACATCGAAGAACTTAGAGCTCAGGTAAATACAGCTCTAGCGGCTTTTTATCGTTGGTTTACCGCAAATAAACTGACACTAAACGTAAACAAAACAAATGTAATGTTATTTAAAATAACAGCGCGTAACAAAGACAGTATCGATATTGAATTAAATAAAGTTAAAATTGAACCAGTCAGGGAAGTTAAATTTCTAGGCATACATATAGACGAATGTTTAAACTGGAAAAATGAATTAGCTGCACTAGATTCATCTATATCGTCTGCTTGTTATGCGCTGCGTACTCTAAGGGATGAAGTAAGCACAAAGTATTTAAAAATGGTTTACTACGCACTAATAGAGTCAAAATTAAGGTACAGCATCCAATTTTGGGGCAAAAGCTATAATTACAACTGCCAAAGGGCATTCATCTTGCAAAAAAGGGCTATTCGAACCATAATGCGTATATCCCAACAAGACAGCTGTCGACCACATTTCGAAGAACTAGGGATCCTCACTGTACCCAGCCTCTACATATTGGTATTGTTAAGCACTTTTAAAAAATATTTATACCAATATGAAACATACGAGGAGAGGTTAGCAAGGGAAAAAACGCGTAGAAAAGATTTTGCCAGCAACTTCAAGCCTCTATTTGATGTTGCTAAATATAGTCCTCATTATCAGGCTGTTAAAATTTTTAATAAGTTACCGATTGAGTTAAAAGGCATGCTGTACACAAGTTCATTTAAACCACAACTTAAGACACTCCTATTGAAAAGATGTCTCTACTCTATAGACGATTTATAAATCATTATGTTATTAATTAAATAATTTATTGATAATAACTATTATTATATAATCCATTAATGTTATTTGGATTTTTTGGATTTTTTTTTATAATTAATAATTAATAGTTTTTATCATAAATGTCTATGCATGTTCATTTACTTATTTTAAATTTATTGTACTGTTTTTTAAATTTGTATTGTTTTTATGTTTCATGTTTGTATAATATTCACACACAATTTAAATTGTTCATGAATAAACGGAATTGAATTGAATTGATCACACGTACAGCTTCGTCCCATACATTGAGCACCAGAGTTTTAGTTCTTAATAGTTTCCGCTAGAGGCGCTGGTGCTCAATGTATGGGACGTAACTGTACGTGTGTTCGAGTAAGTAAACTCCAGGAACTCGTGCTAGAGGCTCTGGTCATATTTTGGTTTGCTGTTTATAAAAGACAGTGTCTGCAATTGGGAAACCGCGAGGAACTTCACGATTTTTTTTTATGGGATCCGTCCCTCCCTGTTTAAGTACATAATAATCAACAGTGGCACACACACAAAGAAATGAAACTGGGGCTGTACCGGCTAAGTCGCCGAACATCGATTTCTTAAATAACGTTCAAATAAATAAAGGTTAAAATGACTTAATCAATCGTTAAATCGGCTTCAACGTTGACAATCGATTTTCGGACCTTTTATGGCGTCACATGTGCCATTGAGGCCGATTTAACTATTGATGAAGTAATTTTGTACCTTTATTTATTTGAACGCCATTTAAGAAATCGATGTTCGGCGACTTAGCCGGTAGAGCCACACAGCGGTTAATCATCCGGATAATGGATTAAATTTTCTTCGATCCCGCAACGAATTTATACAGAAAGATACAAGAAGGACTTGGCAAAAACTAGTTCCACTTACCTCGAGAGCAAAGCGGAATGTTAGAGCAAGTAGACTAGTTTTAGGTGCCGTAACTATGATATTTTTGTAACAGAAAAGTCCAAATAATATTTCTTCTTTATTTGCGGTTGAACGCACGGTTGAACAAAGCGGCAGACATAATACTATAACGAGGATAGAGTCTCATAAAACGAGTGAATTGCAACTAGAGAAGCTAGATGCAAAATCATCGAGGGTATAGTTTAAGATTTCCACTATGGAGTTGTGTTCATAATTTGAACGGATAATATGTCATAATCACCATGCTTGGAAGACGGGTTGGGACGCTTCATGGCCGCTGGATGCGGGCAGCTCAGGACCGACTATTGTGGAGATCCTTGGGGGAGGCCTTTGTCCAGCAGTGGACGTCTATTGGCTAATATGATGATGATAGTTTAAGGGTCATTCCAAGTGAGCAGATGTACTTGATTCCAATACTATGGTATGGCACAAGTTTACAGACTATATATGGGTCACCCAAATAGTTAGATCTGTTTCTGTTTTACCTGGTTGGCGTGGTTAGTAGGTACTTGCCTTTCACGCCACAGGTCCTTCGATGCCCACCAAGGACAGATATTTGTGTGCATGAACATGTCTGTTTATCCTGAGTTCGGGTGTAATTATCTATATAAGTACGTATTTACAAAAGAAAAGAAATTTATGTAGTACTAGCTGTGCCCCGTTTACCCGCGTTAAACTTTATAAATTATCACAGCTTCTCTCCTGTAGGTGATAGCGTAATAATATGTAGCCTATATGTTGACCCGACCTCTAAGTAATATTCATGCAAAATTTGAAGTAAATCCATGCAGTACTTTTTGAGTTTAGCCCGGACATACATACAGACAAAGTAGACACACAGGCAAAAATTCTAAAAACTATATTTTTGGCTTCGATATTGATTGTAGATCACGCTCCAAGGATCCGTTTTAAAAATATTCAATGTACAGTTTTGACGTTCCTGCGATTTTATTATATGTATAGAAGATATCAGTTATCTGGTTTCCATAGTACTAGCTGTGCTTAGTTTGGGATCAGATGACCGTCTTATGAATAACGTCCCAGGATATTATTATTTTAAAATAATTGGACACTCAAGGCCGCATGGTCCTTTATATTCACCCGACTTAAAAGAAAGAGGCTATCATTTCGACCGCGCGGCGTCTTTTATGTTTGTGACCCGAATGTCCGTTGTTTTGTGAACCGATTTCAATCTTTATATTTGTGTGCAATAGAGCTCAGTATAGTTCCATAGATATCAGAACACACATATACTTACTATTTATAAATGAAACTCGACATCGGTATCATGTTCTTTTAAAACAGTAATTAGTAACAGAATATCAGGAAACGATTTGTTTTCTGGGGCATATTGCTTTACGGTTGTGAGACGGAGCGACTGACCTGTTGGTCTCTTGACTGCTAAGCCAGAGGTCGTGGGTTTGATTACCACCCAGAACAATTGTTTGTGCGATGAACACGATTATTACTTTTGTGTATACCTGTCATTTATGTATAAGAATAGTTAACCCTAATTACATAATAATTTATAATATCCTGGAACCTAATTCACACACGGCAGCTGGCCGTCCCTATCCCAAACTAAGCAGAGCTTTTACTATGGAACCCAGATAACTGATATATTTCATCCATCCATCCCAAATTTAAGTACTTGGCACTTGTCTGTGTAGATTACTCCATTTATCCCGTTGTAGAGCCATCCCTTTTACTTCTTGATAACCGTCCACTTGTAATGTTTCTTTAAGTTGATCAGTAAACTTTCTTCTCAGTCTTCCTCTCTTTCTTCTTGCGTCTATCTTCCCTTCTATTATATTTGTGATAAACTAGTCGTTTCGGATTAGATGTCCTATCATCTTACCCCTTCTGGTTTCTATGTGTTTTTAAATTTGTCGTTCTTCGTTATCTCTTTTTAATATTTCTTCATTAGTGCTCTTTTCTGTCCAGGACACTTTCTCCATACGACGCAAGCACCACATATATTACATATACTACCTTAAATAGATAATTATACCCAAACTCAGGACAAATAGACATGAAACTTTTTGCCGCGCACTACCGCTCTGTGGAATCAATTAGCTGCGGAGGTATTTCTGATCCGGTATCACATGGCCACCTACAAGAAACGAGCCTATTCTTTTCTTAATGGCCGGCAACGCATTTGCTCTCCTCAGGTGTTGCGAGTGTACATGGGCGGCGGTGATCACTTACCATCACTTGACCCACTTGCTCGTTTGCCATCCTATTATATATAAAAAAAAAATGTTCGTGCATAGAAATATCCGTTCTCGGTGGGAATCGGACCCACGCCCGCCGCGTGAAAGGCAAGCATTTAGCAACCACGCCAAATATTTGAATGGCTAAACACATAATTAATAAACTTAAAATTAATTTAATTTTATGAACCATATATAATATATCTAAGTATTTCGTAACAAAATGTCCAAGTAGTTATAATAGTACAAATAATGTTTTGACTATATACTGTGGACACGGGTCTCAATCGCGATAAGGATTCCTCCTGCCGTGCTCACGGGTCGACTGTCGATCCATGAGTCGACGTCGTGGTTGACTCTCAATCCATGCCGAAACGTCGGGTAACCAAGGTAATCCTTATCGCGATTGAGACCCGTGTCCACAGTATATAAAAATGTGTATAAATCGTGAAAGTTTAAAAACATTAATGTTTTGACAATTTATAAGGGCAAGGTTCTTCGTGAATAAAAGGTTTTAATTTATGTTTATGTGGTTGTGCAACAACATCGTCATTACAGCTGAAAAAGGCCACTGCTGGACAATCCTCCCTCCAGAATCATCTTGAGGGATATGCCATAATCGCCACGCTTGGCAGGGGTTTTGGCGATCGCAGTAAGATGGTAATAGTACTCAGAAGGAAGCTGCTGTCCGTCCTCTGGTAGATATTCCCTCGGGTCGACTTCTACGCCCCCCAGGGAATCAAATGGGGTGATAATATTCTGATTCTGATATTCATCGCCGTCACCACACAGCAAACTCGTAGTATATAATATAATATATATAATATACACACATCAACAAAGTCTAGGGATACGTTATTTTGAAATCAAACATGGCTTTATTGTTTAAAACCTATTTAGTTTCCTTAAAAAGTTTATTTACAGATTTAAACCTTGTCTATTCTTTATTCAAAATTTAAAAATTAAAATGAGAAACAAATGAAAACACGCAAAGCACAGCGCAATCTTGAGTTGTATCTAATTTCAAGAAGTTGCATTAAAATTTTTTTTGCGTGTTAATTGAAGAAAACCTGATAAATTGTTTTATTTTCTTTTCTCAATTGGTTGTGTAAGCTTTTTAGCGTCATGCCACGCCATCATTTGAGTCGAGATGAAATGTTACGGGCAGTTGGCATGTTACAAAACGGTGCTATTCAACGCGTCGTTGCTGAGTCTCTGGGCACAAGCCAAAATGTGGTATCCAGGCTGTGGTCACGTTATCGCGCTACTGGAGATGTGGCAGAACGGCACACAGGTAGATATCGTGTTACCACTCAGAGACAGGATCGATTTCTCCAAATGACCGCCAGAAGACTACCCAATATCACAGCGATGCAACTAGTGCAAAGGCTCCAGGAGGGTCAGCAGCTGCTGGTGAGCGACCAAACCGTGCGAAGGAGGCTGCATGAAGTTGGTCTTCATGCTCGCAGACCGCTACGAGTCCCAGCGCTGCGACGTGGCAATCGCGGTAGGCGACTTTTATGGGCTCAAGAACATTTGACATGGAGTGATCAACAATGGTCATTGGTGCTGTTCACTGATGAGTCCCGCTATGGATTTCATCCAGATTCGAGACGAACACGCGTTTGGAGAACTCCAGGCAGGGTCAGCCGTCTCCGACATCCACAGGAGGTCCACTCTTACCAAGGCGGGACAATTATGGTGTGGGCAGGAATACGAATCGGCGGACGAACCCAACTCATTTGGATTCAGGGCAGCATGACTGCCCATAGATACCGTGAGGAGGTAGTAGAACGTGTCATTGTCCCGCTCAGGGCCCTAACGGGGCAAGAATTTCAGCTCATGCATGACAATGCACCTTCCCATACAGCGCGGCTGGTGAGGGCCGCCCTTCGAGAACACGATGTTCAGGTATTAGATTGGCCTCCACAGTCGCCAGACTTAAACCCAATTGAACACGCCTGGGACATGTTACAGCGAAGAGCATTGAGGGATTTTCCGCCCAACTTGACAACAGAAGAACAACTTTTCGAACATTTAAAAAGAACTTGGGACTGCATACCCCAGCAAGACATTGACACCTTAATTTTAAGTATGGAAAATCGTTGCCGCTGTGTGATTAATGTTAGAGGAGGAAATACCGATTACTGATTATCAGATTTGGTAAGATTTTTATTCATTTAATTCGATTGAATAATTTTATAAGAATAAAATGTTTTTGTTCACTCAGTAATTTTCTATGGCTTAATGAATTTAAGACTTTTATTAATTAGAAAAACAAAATCGCATCGTGTTGTTAATGTTTAAATATCGGCCATGAAATTATCTTTAATTCTTCCATTTACAGTCATAACAAAATGTTTATAGTTTTCTAGATAATCAATGAAATGTTCAATATCCCTAGATTGTGTTGATGTGTGTATGTGGACAATGTCACACAGATCATCCTAGCCCCAAACTGAGCAAAGCTTGTACTATGGGTACCAGGCGACGATATACATACTTATATAGATAGAGAAATACTTAAATATATAGAAAACTTCCATGACTCAGAAACAAATATTCGTGCTCATCACACAAATATTTGCAGTAGAAACGCTTATTATCAAAATCGCTGCATTTTAAAACTGTGTTTTACTGTTCTTAATAAACTTTGACAGACCGAACAACCTATCTCAATTAACAAAAGTTCTTACAAAGAGATCAAAGGGACTTCAAACTTTTCATCGGCTATCCAAAAATCGATTTCCGTTTAATACCCGATCATAATAACTCATAGCTGATTGAACCCGTGCCAAATAGTGCCAATCCATGGTGGTTCAGTCAAATGGATTTGTATAGTCAACAAAAGACTTACCACGTGTCTCATTAAAGACTTGTCATAATTTCAAAAGCAGATGTTGCCACCGGTCCGTTAGTGATTGGCGAGGTCAAGTAACTGGGCTCACGGTCAGTCCATAGATGGGTGACTGCCAAAGTGTTTTAATTTCTAGGCGTCTCCGTGCTTCGGCGGGCACGTTAAGCTGTTGGTCCCGGGACTAACAGCACAACACAACTTACCGGTTGTACATGAGGAACAGCACCCATTTACAACCTGTTGTATCCATTATAACACTCGTTAAGCCACGTCAGGACCCTAATAGCCGGTTTGCCTAACTCTCGACACTAGGGTGGAACATACGTGCCATGTCCCGACCATCTGGGACATGGCGCAAAAGTGGGGTACCGGAGCAGTATACCCGCGTTCCCGGGACTCCCCCATCAGGCGCCAAGAGAAGTCCACGGCAGGTAGGTTTAGTCGGTGCAAGTCCGACATACCCACCCGCATACACTTTTTGCGGGTGGCATGCGAAGGCATTCCCCCTGCTTAAAAATAAAAAAAAAGGTTGGTACATACGATAAGTAAGTAATGGAACGAGCTTGCGTCTTCGCATATTCCATCCATCCAAAATTTAAGTGCTTGGCATTTGTCTGTGTAGCATTCTCCATTTATCCCGTTGTAGAGTCATCTCTTTTACTTCTTTATAACTGTCCACTTGTAATGTTCATTTAAGTTGATCAGTAAACTTTCTTCTCGGTCTTCCTCTCTTTCTTCTTGCGTCTATCTTTCCTTCTATTATATTTGTGATAAACTGGTCGTTTCGGATTAGATGTCCTATCATCTTACCCCTTCTGGCTTCTACGTGTTCGCGTATTATCGTAGATTAACAGTTGCACGAAACGACCCTAAAAGCAATCGACTCATGCATCCCAGCATCAGTAACCGCCCAGAGTCGAAGTTCGATCTCCAAAGGGGTTGCCTCCGTCACGAGTACTCAGTTCTCAGTTAAATCAAAATAATCAAATTGAGTGTTGTCTGCCTCTTAACATGAAACAGTAAATGTAATTTCTCATTAGCTAAGAAAGGTAAAAAAAAAAAACGAATCCACAATCGTTTGGGTCTGTCTGAGAAGAGAAAAGTCCTTTCAGAACTTTTTTAATACCAACCGTTACTTTGTGTCAGCCTCTTGAAAAGGGTTCTTGTACAAATTACTTTCTTCACGATTGTAGGCATTTTTAGGGTTCCGTAAATAAATGGCGCAAAAGTACAACAGTATATTCTATTTTTAAGGTAACGTAGCTCAAAATAAAATTTATACCGTTTTGAGACCTGTTGGCAAATGCTTGCTTTTCATGCCGGAGGTCGTGGGTTCGATTCCCACCCAGGATAGATATTTGTCAAGTCTGGGTGTAATTATCTACATAAGTATGTATTATTGTATGTAAGTATGTAGTATATCAATAATAATAATAACTAGGGACAATGTCACACAGATCATCCTAGCCCCAAACTAAGCCAAGCTTTTACTATGGGTACCAGGCGACGATATACATACTTATATAGATAGGTAAATACTTAAATACATAGAAAACATCCATGACTCAGAAACAAATATTCGTGCTCATCACACAAATATTTGCACTTACCGGGATTCGAACCCAGGACCACCAGCTTCGTAGGCAGGAGCACTACCAACTAGGCTACGGTGACCGTCAGGTCAGTTATCTGGTTTGCATAGAACAAGCTCAGACAGAGCGTACCTCAAAACAAAATATGTACTGTTTTGAGACATATCGAAAGCATGAAACTTGTATGCCATTGACTGACGTTTTGATCTAGTGGGTAGTGACGTCACTGGTTAGACAGAGGTCGTGGGGTCAATCCCCACCCAGAACGAATGTTTATATGATGAGCACGGTTATTTGTTCTGTATCTGGGTGTAATTTATCACACAAATATTATAAAGGCGAAAGTTTGTGAGTGTGTATGTTTGTTACTTTTTCACGCAAAAACGAATGAACGGATTTTAATGAAACTTTGTAGTAATATAGCTTATATATCCGAATAACACAAAGGCCAATTAACAAAGTTTAACGCGGGTAAAACTGCGGGGCACAGCCAGTCTAAAATATGAATGTATTTAGAAATAAATAAGTATGTTTATCAGTTCTCTAGTTACACCAGGCTCAGCCTATTTTGATATCAGATGGCAGTGTGTTGGTAAGTAATGTCCTCGAGGGATAGAAATTAGCTCTTATAAAATTTACGCGGGTGCAGCCGTGGATGGACGCTAATTGTATAGTATTAACATTTTTCTAGTAATAAAACATCTAGTAAAAGTAATAATAAAATTTATAGTAATTAGTTAGAAACTTGATACGTTGGAGCTCTGGCCTCAGGCGCAATGAAATCCGTCAATTCTGTATGGATCTATCAGGATTACGAGACTGAGGAATAGAGAGTACAACACCCGCTACACTTGTCCTAAGCCTAGCGCAAATGGCTGGTTTCCGTCGAGATTGCCTGCCATATTAAAAAATTAAACCACATTAATATTACTACAACATAAAACTAAGGTACTAGGATTTGCATTCAAGAAATATACATTAAAATATATATTTTTCAAGCATATTAAATTCTTCACGTGCATTCGCGTAGCGCGCGTGACGTGGCGTAATGAACAGAATAACTTACGCTTATTGGATTAATTATATCTCATAATAAAAATAAACGCCGGTCAATCACTACGGAAACTCGCCAACTACGCAGGACATACACATATTAAAAGTGTTTAGTAAACATGAAGATCATAAATATCCTTCTACTTAATAAAATATGCTATTTACTTCATCATCAGCCTGATATCGTCGACTGCTGTACATAGGCCTCCCCCAAAGTTTCTTGGAGAGGTATGCCGTAGTCACCGCTAGAGATGTAAAATGACTGAATATGACTAGTCACAATTGTCATAAACTTTCAAAGACCGGTCATTTACTGTCAAATTCAGTCAATTTGACTCAAATATTATTGTCTATTCTCCACTACCATCCAATTATGTATTTATTTAAGCCCCCATTTTATATGCAAGTTTAAATGAAGCGTTTTATTTTCTATTATATCATGAGACGTCATCAAAGTCGATCCGCGTTGCCATTTTGTCTTAAATGCACGCATGATTAGAAATGTAAAATGATTAACACTATATAATAATGGATACTATAAGTCATAAAAATCAGTTTTTTGTTTCAATTTAAGAAGTTGTAGAGTTTTATCAACGACAAAAACTTAAAAGGTACTAAAATAATACTGAAATCAAATTGACTGAAAATGACCATTTTTGACAGTTAATGACCATTTTTGACTAATTTGACCGTAAATGACAGTCAGTCTAATTCAGTCACTTTAGTCATTTTCAACACTAGTCACCGCGCTTGGCGACCGCAACTAGGTATTACGAGTAGCTAGTATACAGGTCACGCCGCTGCCCGATTACCTGGTGTATCCCTTAGTTGCCTTTTACGATACCCATGGGATGGTACGGGGTACCTGGGGCTCTACCCTTTTTCGTAAATGACGTTCAAATAAATAAAGGTTTAAAATGACTTAATCAATCGTTAAATCGGCTTCCATGACCACATGTGACGTTATAAATGGTCCGGAATCAATTGTCAACGTTGAAGCCGATCTAACGATTGATTAAGTCATTTTTAACCTTTATTTATTTGAACGCCATTCACGAAAACGATGTTCGTCGTCTTAGCCGGTAGAGCCCCAGGTATTGTTTTAAGGCCCAAAACTTTAAACTTTATAATTGTGTTATGCGTTATATAAGCTATTTTTCATGGAGAATGCGCTCAAGACCTCCATGAACTTATCCCTCCATCTCCCTTTTTTCATCGGAGTACAACGCGTCGGGAGGCTCTCTACTGCTATGTCGTTGACATCCCATTATGCCGTACGAAGCGTTTTGCTTCCTCGTTCATCATACGCACGGCTAAACTGTGGAACAACCTCCCAAACGACGTGTTTCCAGACTCATATAACATGCGTTTATTCAAGGTTAAAGTGAACAGGCATCTTATGGGTACGCGCGGTCCACCTTCGACCACATCTTCACTTACCATCAGGTGAGATAGTGGTCAAGCGCAAACCCATATTGCATAAAAAAAACAATATTTTATCAAAATCCGTTTTGTAGTTTTTGGGTGTAATAATAAGAAACATCTATACATCCATACTCACAAACTTTCGCATTTATAATATTAGTATGAAGTAGGATAGTAGGATGGCATATAGATATAATTTCATTCGTTGTCTTTCTGCTGAATGATAAAGATGATATTTTCTTCATGTAAAAAAGAATCACGTACATACCTACAATCCAGCATCCACAACAGAAATAGGCCCAGTTGAATGACCTCAGGATAATCCAGTGCATTGATCGTATGATGAACATTGCATCGATACTGAACCGGCGCGATGTAATCTGCACCAACTGCCGATGCATTTTACTTAGCGATGACAACCACGAATTGCGAAAACGATGAGTTATAAGCATTGCATTTGAGCGAGGTACCTAATTATTTTCAGCATTGAGATGCCTTGATTTTATGATAATGTAGCACGTACGGTCAGTAAAGTAGTTGCCTCACTGCTCCCCGATGCGGTTTTGATTCCCACGCGGATTTTTGTAGTTTCTAGGTCTGAGAGCATTAGGCCTATTCGTGTTTGTAAGACAAAGTTCTCGACTGACATAGATAACATTATAATATATTGAAGTTTTTTGTTTCTTTTTTGTAACTAGTTGCCCCGCGGTTTTACCCGCGTTAAATTATATAAATTATCTCAGCTCCTCCGCCGTAGGTTATAGCACGATAATATGTAGCCTATATGTTGACCCGAGCTCTTAGTAATATTCATGCAAAATTTGAAGTAAATCAATGCAGTACTTTTTGAGTTTAGCCCGGACATACATACAGACAAACAGACACGCAGACAAAAAATCTAAAACCTATATTTTTGGCTTCGATATCCATTGTGATCACGCCCCAAGTATCCTTTTTAAAAAATATTCAATGTACAGTTTTGACTTTCCTACGATTTTATTATATTTTTATTATTATATGTACCTTAATAGATAAGACACCCGCACTAGGTAAATTAATCCCTGTACTGGATACTTTACAAACCATCAAACATATAATTGACTGACTCGGATCCACACTCATGACAACCACTAATGGGTTCTTTACGCACGCTTGACCTGGGGAATAAGCATCTGTTTATGGCACAGTCGCTGTGCCGGACTGGCAGGGGTCGGCAAATAGGAAGGCAATCCAGAGCCCTCCCAGGGTACGTGTCCCGATCATTAAACAACATACCTGCGTTCCCGGTGCTCCCCTTATTAGGTGCCAAGAGCAGGTAGGTTTAGTCAGTGTGAGTCCGACGTACCCACCCGTAGACACTTTTTGCGGGTGGCATGCGTAGGCATTCCCCCTGCCTTATCAAAAAGAAAAAAGGAATCTGCATAATGTTTTCACGAAAAATGTGTATCTAAGCACATATAAATTGTCTAGACGGTTGTGCAAAGAATATCTTGTTGGCGGTGACCTTACTTTTCCACTGACTATGTTTTCTCAACAGTACAGACGAACTTCTCGAATTGGTTTAAATGTTTGAGAGAAAATCTCAAGTACTATTTGGAAATCATTCAGTTAATTTATTTCTGTACAGTCATTTCTAACAGCCAAATAGTTGTTAGTATAAACATAAGATGTTGTTAGCAAAATAAATTATTGAATGTTTGTATGTCGATCTATCATTAAAGCGCTATTAGAGTTGAGAATGTAACTTTTGAATAAAAACATCCGTTACCAGGTGTTTGGGGCAGCGTAACGCAAACTCAAAGAGTACTTACTTACATGAATTTGGACCTCATACACAATTTCAAGAAAAAAGAGCATAATGCTGAAGGAATAGTTACTTATTTGTTTTTTTTTTTGTTTATTTGCTCACCAACAATTGTTTACACTAAAACAGTTGAGAAATTACAGTAATGTGAACAAGTTTAGTAACAATTACTAACAGGTAAGCACCACATGCACTGAATTAATAGAAAATCAATAGAAAACTAAATGCAAAAACATATATAAAACGAAATACAAATCATATATAAAACTAATACATACAATTTTCAAATAGGTAATAAATAATCTGCTGTGTGGTGACGGCCTAAGAATATCACCACCCCCTCTCATCCCGTGGGGGGACGTAAAAGTCGTCCCGAGGGAATATATACCAGAGAACGGGCAGCAGCGTTCTCCTGAGTACCATGTCCACCTTACTGCGATCGCCAACCCGTCTGCCAAGCGTGGCGATTATGGCAAATCCCCTCAAATGATGGACACAACCAAACCGCGGCCCCCAGTCCCCGGCAGCCCTGCTATTCCCAGCCGTGGTAACAGCCGTGGTTACGGCAGGGCAGGGGGTGCTAAGAATCCCCGGCAGATTCCGCGTTACCAACACCGACGACCTCTGGCCCTGGCAACGTATAACACACGTACACTGCGGTCCGACGAGAAGATAACCGAACTGGAGGAAGAATTGAGCAGGTTACATTGGGATATTGTAGGATTATCTGAAGTCCGAAGAGAGGGGGAGGACTCGATAATACTGAAATCCGGAAACCTGCTCTAGTACCGGGAGGGTGACCAAATATCCCAAGGTGGTGTCGGGTTCATAGTCCACAAGTCCCTCGTGAACAACCTAGTGAAAATCGAGAGTGTGTCGACGAGGGTTGCGTACCTTATACTCAGAATCACCAAGCGGTATTCGTTGAAGGTTATACAGGTATACGCACCCACTTCGACACACTCCGACGATGAAGTCGAGGTTATGTATGAGGACATATCCAGAGCCATACATACCTCTAACTCCTATTTCACTGTGGTCATGGGGGACTTTAACGCGAAGCTGGGCAAACGATTCGGTAATGAGCTGAGAGTGGGGCAATTTGGAACTGGTGACCGGAACCCCCGGGGCCAAATGTTGGCCGACTTCATGGAGAAGGAGGGACTCTTTATGATGAATTCCTTCTTCAGGAAGCCGGATCACCGCAAATGGACCTGGGTGAGCCCCGATGGTAAAACTAAAAATGAGATAGACTTTATCTTGTCGACGAGACGACAGATGTTCAATGATGTCGCCGTGATCAATGCGGTTAAAACCGGGAGCGATCACAGACTGGTCAGAGGCTCATTGAACCTTAATGTCAAACTCCAGAGGTCCCAACTGATAAAGTCTACGCTCCGACCTTTACCTATCCACGTCCAAAACCCCGAACCATTTCAGCTCGAACTGCAAAACCGTTTCGAATGCCTAGCAGACTGCGAGGAAGTGGACTCATACTATGACAGGCTCGTAGAAGCTGTCCATACGGCTGGGTCTAAGGTCTTCAAGGCCCGCCGTACAAACAGAACTAAAAAGATCTCTGACTTTACCCTGCAACTTATGGAAGATAGACGGAAAATGGTTCTGACATCCTCAGATGATGCTACCAGATATAGGCAGCTCAACAGACAGATCTCAAAGTCTTTGACTCGCGACACGCGGCAATTTAATACAATTAGTATTAAAGAGGCCATTGAGCGGAACAAAGGCTCCAAAGTGTTCGCAAGAGCTCTGTCTGTTGGACAGAGCCAACTGACGAAGCTGAAGACTGAGGATGGTAGAATCGTCACGTCTAAACCTGAGTTGCTGGGAGAGATCGAGAAGTTCTACGGACAGTTATATACGACAACACAGCCACCTGTCAAAAGTCATGCCTCAGATCCCAGAGCACGACTAACCCGACATTACACCGAAGACATCCCGGACGTCAGCCTGTACGAGATTAGAATGGCTCTCAAACAACTCAGGAACAACAAGGCGCCTGGTGATGATGGAGTTACAGCAGAGCTTCTGAAGGCGGGTGGTACACCAATCCTACGGGCCCTTCAGAAGTTATTTAACTCCGTCATACTAGATGGTCAAACGCCACAAGCATGGCACAGGAGTGTGGTGGTGCTCTTCTTCAAAAAGGGCGACAAAACCCTATTGAAGAATTATAGACCCATCACACTGCTGAGCCATGTTTACAAGTTGTTTTCGAGGGTCGTTACGAACCGTCTCGCGCGCAGGTTTGACGACTTCCAGCCTCCCGAACAAGCCGGTTTCCGAAAAGGCTTTAGCACCGTAGACCACATACATACGCTGCGGCAAGTTATACAGAAGACCGAAGAGTATAACAAGCCACTGTGCTTAGCGTTTGTGGACTATGAGAAAGCCTTTGATTCTATCGAAACATGGGCCGTGCTGAGGTCTCTCATAAGGTGCCAAATTGACTACCGGTATATCGAGGTGATAAAGTGTTTGTATGAAAACGCCACTATGTCAGTGCGACTCCAGGACCAGATCTCGAAACCTATCCACTTGCAGCGAGGCGTGAGACAGGGAGATGTTATATCTCCGAAACTGTTCACCGCTGCATTGGAAGACGTCTTCAAGCTTCTGGACTGGAAAGGCTTTGGCATCAATGTCAATGGCGAGTACATCACTCACCTTCGATTTGCCGATGATATCGTTGTCATGGCTGAGACCATGGAAGACCTCGGTACAATGCTCGATGACCTCAGCAGAGTCTCTCAACAAGTGGGTCTGAAAATGAACATGGATAAGACGAAAATCATGTCAAACGTCCATGTTGCACCCACTCAATTGAAAGTTGGTGACTCTGCACTCGAAGTTGTAGAGAACTATATTTACCTAGGACAGACCATCCAACTAGGTAGGTCCAACTTCGAGAAGGAGGTCAATCGTAGAATCCAACTCGGATGGGCAGCGTTCGGGAAGCTACGTAACATCTTCTCGTCCAAAATACCGCAGTGTGTCAAGTCGAAAGTCTTCGACCAGTGTGTGTTGCCAGTGATGACATACGGAACAGAGACGTGGTCGCTCACTATGGGCCTTATTAGAAGGCTCAAGGTCACCCAAAGAGCAATGGAGAGGGCTATGCTCGGAGTTTCCCTGCGGGATCGCATCAGAAATGTCGAAATCCGCAAGCGAACCAAAGTCACCGACATAGCCCGAAGAATTGCCAAGCTGAAGTGGCAGTGGGCAGGGCACATAGCTCGTAGAGCCGACGGCCGTTGGGGCAGAAAGGTTCTCGAGTGGCGACCACGAACCGGAAGACGCAGCGTGGGCAGGCCCCCTACAAGATGGACCGATGATTTTGTGCGGGTCGCTGGAAACTGCTGGATGCGAATAGCACAAGACCGGCAATTGTGGAGATCTTTGGGGGAGGCCTTTGTCCAGCAGTGGACGTCTTTCGGCTGATATGATGATGATGATGATGAATAAATAATCATTAATTAATAAATTAAATCAAATTGAAATTATAATTATAAGAAATTAAGTAAAAATAAATGTTTCTTTTTTAAACTTGTGAAACGAGTCATAATGCAGATCCACCTGGTCACTGTAGCTATTGACTAGTTCACAAAGTCGGGGCATAACAGAACTAGCACCGAGGACAGTCCTACGAAGAGGGGATGCAGGGGTGCTATAGTGGCCGGCGGATATCTGACAGGGGCTTGGAAATTTATTTTCTCCAATTAAGGTGGACAGTCAATTTGAGATCTAAGTAGCTTGAATAAAAATGGCAGTCGGATATGTTTCGACGTTTCTCTAGGAACTTCATTATTCAAATTCTTCATTATAACTTTCATTATACAAATTAGGTTTGTCATAAATGTTATATTTTGCTTGTAATTAATGGTTTTGTTCAATTAAACTCTGTTAGTCCGTTTCAATCGATGTCTGTTCACCAATCTACTTGACTCTTTCGTAAAACATTAAGATTGATTTTTATTTATTTTTGAAGTGGTTTTATAACCTCAATTTCATGGATTCTATCAGATTGAAGCGCCGAAAGACGGCGATAAAAGCACGTTAAAAAAGGTATATTCATGAAGTGTCTTCCAGGTACAATCACTATATTGTTTTATCTTTATTTATGACTAGCTGTGCCCGCGACTTCGTTCGCGTGGATGTCGGAACTTAACAATGTATTTTTTAGTATAAAGCGCTGTGGGAGGATAACGATACAATTTCTTTTTTAATTTAATTTAGTGCTTCTTTATTTTACATGTGGAACCATCTGGAGCGTACACAAAAACGTTATTGGGGTTGTTTACGCGTGAAAGAGCTACCTATAGTTGACCATGGGAAAAGCATCCAATACTTAGGTCCATCCCCGCAACGGATAATGTCTAGCTTTATTAATCGTCATGGCATAACAGAGACTGACTGGGAATTGCACTGGTTTGAAAGAGAAAGGAAAGTTTTAAGGAATTATAGGTATCCTTGGAATAAAAACAATATCACCGGCGCCGCAACCTGTTAATATTTCAGCTTCGATAATGTTTTGCTGCAGATTTGTGACTTTGAGCCGAGTGCCGTTACAAAGTTTGGGGGGACATAAATTTCTGAGGGGAATTATTGGTACACCGATTTTTAAAACTATTTTGTGGGCTGGAAGTCCGGGTGTGCTGAGGGAATCCAAAAATTCTACCGGGTAAGTAATGCGTGGCGTCATCTTATTCCATACCTGTATTTATTGAGCTATATTCTTAACTATTCCCGGACGCATGAGTCAATATTTTGAAATTAATTGCCGCAGCTTGGTCATTGCGGGGAGACAAAATAGCGCGCTGACATAGCCAAGAACCAGCTTGATTGCCAATGTTTGTGGTATCTCCGTACACAGAAGAAATTAGCTCCAGCTGTGATGTAACGTAAGAGCAGAGATTACCAATCAATATAACTTTTCCATCTTCTTGTACGGGGTATGTGCCATCGCCTATTTTTTTAGAATAAATTGGCAAACTCCTGTGCATTTTCACAGCCTCTGACTGATCAGGTTCCCTCCTATACTTTTAACTATCTCTTGAATAGCCAATAAGGACCTGTTGTGACAAATTTCACGTACCTTGTCAGGAATTTCTCCATCAGTATTTAGTTGTACATGTCTCATAAAATCTTCAGTAAACTTGTCATGGTATTTTTGCCATAACTGGTTAGCACCAGATAACGCACAAAAGGTCAATAAGATGGCAAACAAATGTCGCAAGCGATGTGGACTATCGCTCACGCATCCTTCCGCTAGAGCGTTATCCCAATGCTGACCTCCATCTAATAAATGGCGTGCTCGGCAAGCGGTCTGGTATGTGAGATGTTCAATATCATCCATTTTACGGAGCTCAGCTAAATACGTAGGTCCTCGCACTACATGGACCAGACTGTGGGATGAACTCACACGTGAGCACGCCACGTGAACCTGCCCGCCTTCCTTAAGTCAATTCCAGCTAACTTGAGAGTTGGACTTTGCGATTTGTTGATGGTTATCGCAACACACACTTTTATAGGGAACTACAGTATTTTAAACTGAAAAGGGAGATCATTTGGCACTAACGGAATACGTGACACTGTTTCTCCCTGGGCGGATCCAGGCATAATAGTAGCCTCTATAACACGATGCAAAGCTTTGACTTGAAGCCTAGTGCCGTTGCAAAGTTTAGGTGGCTTCAAATTCCTCAGAACCATTATAGGTATACCCACACGCAACATACATAGGGGATGTATGTTGCGTGTATACCTATAATGGTTCTGAGGAATTTGAAATATTATTTGGAATATTATACGCCTTTAGGGGTGGAAATTCCTAAAATCCTGAAATACATATTTTTATTTTTAACGGAAAGGCCATACGAATTGTCATGCTTTTCACTTAAAAAATTACACACTTTTCATACAAACTTACATCCCCTATTTTACGCCCTTGGGGTGGAATTTCCAAAAATTCTAAAATATTTATTTTTATTTTTAGCTGAACTACTAAATATAAGTTTCAATGCCTTTAACTACAAAAATGACGGATTTTCATACAATCTTTCATTCTCTATTTTACCCCCTTAGGGTTAGTATTTCCAAAAACCCTTCCTTAGTGAATGCATACGTCATAAAAGTACCTACCGGCAAAATTTCAAGTCTCTAACCCCAGCCGTTCAGGCTGTGCGTTGATATGTCAGTCAGTCAGTTTCCTCTTTTACATAGGTAGGTATATAGATTTGTGCTGAGAAAATTATGAGAGACAGGGTTAATTTACTACATTCAAATACATTCAATCGGACAGGCTCAATAAAATTCGAATCGTCTGTACATTGGCGTTACAAACGAATCGACAGCACAAACTTTCGATCGACTGACATTATAATTTAAAATTTAATTATAACAAATCCAACCTTGTACATAATTCAATTTGCCCAAAGAAAACAGAATATTTTAATAACCAATTTTGGACAACGACATACTTCTAGCCAACCAAGCCCAACAAAGCCCTAATCTTAACACCGCGAGTCAAAAGCAATAAACAACGACATCTATCGAAACAAAATTCAACTATCAAGCACAACGATATCTATCGAAATAAAAACTACTTTCAATAATTTAAAATTAAATTATAATAAATCCAACCTTCTACATAATTCAATTTCCCCAAAGAAAACAGATTTTTTAATAACCAATTTTGGACAACGACATACTTCTAGGCAACCAAGACCTTATTTCAAAACAATTAAGTACATTCAAAACCCTACGTAATCATGCAATCAGCAAACACGGGCAAATCTTAACACCGCGAGTCAAAAGAAATGCACAACGACATCTATCGAAATAAAAATCAACTATCAACCTAGTTCATTCAGAAAAGAGATGTCATAATATGCACAATGACATCTATCGGACAGTTAGGTAGCTCAACTATAAACATTAGTTCATCTTGAAGTAATGAAATGTGTGTTATTTTTCTTCATGATTACTTTAAAATCTAATATCTTTTGATAGACTGAACCGATTGCAATAAAACAAAAACTAAATGTTACCTCAAGTTACGCTCAATCGTTGTGTATAAAAGTTATCTACATTGCTTTAGTATATTTTACGTGATACCCGAACATATAAACAGACAAACAGACACACAGACAAACAGACAAAAATTCTAAAAAGGCTGGAAATGGGTTCTATTGGTTGTTCTTTAATACCCTGACTAATTTTTTTGGATTTTCTTTTGATGTACAAAAAATATTTTTCTACAGATTTATTATATGTATAGATAGATGATCAAGCATGATGAGTCGTTTTATTGCTTACTAATATTATAAATGCGAAAGTTTGTGAGTATTGATATATGGATGTTTGTTAGACTTCTCTCTGTACTACGTTCAATAAAATATTTATAAGTAACAGTTATATCATCAACATCATATCAGCCGAAGGACGCCCACAGCTGGACAAAGGCCTTTCCCAAAAATCTTCACAATTGCCTGTCTTGCACTATCCACATCTAGCGACTTCCAGCGACCCTCACAAGATCATCGGTACATCTTGTAGGGGGCCTACCCGTGCCTTCCGGTTCCTGGCCGCCACTCGAGAACCTTTCTGCCCCAGCGGCCGTCGGCTCTACGCACTATGTACTCTGCCCACTGCCACTTCAGCTTTGCAATTCTTCGGGCTATGTCGGTTACTTTGGTTCGGCTGCGCCTTGGCAGATATATGATGCCCTCCCGACCGAATTTCGGCCACGGCGGCCAGTCTTAATGGAAACTAGCCAATTGCGCAGGGCATATTATAGTGCACAAGTGTGTGCGCAAACATAGGGGCACTTTCTATTCCATCACTCGCATGATCCAATGGGACGACTAGTGACACGACCGGAAAGATTCCAGGTATAGGACGGCTTTACGTGCTCTCCGAGGCACGGGGGTGTAATACCGCCAACTTCCAGACTTCGGGCTGAGAAATATCTTTTTACGGAAAAATCCCAAAATCACTTTTTGGCCCGACCCGGGATTTGAACCCAGGATCTCATTATCTGCGGTTGAACGCGCTACCGCTAGACCAACGAGGCATATATATGCTAATAATAGGTCTTTACCTATGAAATTGCCGTTTTGTATGAAAAAATTTAAACGAATTTTTTTCATGAATTTTTTTATTTGTATTAATCGAAGTAATCACCCATGCAATCAATGCATCTTTGCCATCGCAGTGGCAGTTTATTGATGCCCTTCTTAAAGAAATCAGCTGGACGGGAGGCAACAAATTCTTCAAAGGCATTTTGTACTGCCTCTCGGGTATTGAATTTTTTTCCCGCCAAGAAGTTATCCAAATTCTGGAAAAAGTAGTAGTCTGTAGGCGCAAGGTCTGGTGAGTAGGGCGGATGACGGAGAGCTTCCAACCCCAGTTCTTGCAACTTGGAGACCGTCTGCTGTGCAGTATGAGGTCGCGCGTTGTCGTGCAGGAGCAGCGGAGACGAGCGATTGACCAATGCTGGTTGGAGATGCGCCAGCTTCTCCATCATTGTGCTCAGTTCTTCACAGTACACATCTGCAGTAATGCTCACCCCGTTTGGTAAGAAGCTGTAATGAATCACACCGGCGCTAGACCACCAAACAGTGACCATCACTTTTCTAGGGGTAAGTTTTCGTTTAGGGCATTGTTTAGGTGCTGAACCAGGATCCAACCAACTTGCTGACCGCTTGCGGTTATCAAACAGAATCCATTTTTCATCGCAGGTAACAATGCGGTTCAAAATTCCTTCATTTGTGTGTCTGTTGAGCAGTGCAAGGCACGTCTCGACGCGTACTTCGCGCTGGCGATCATTGAGTTCGTGGGGCACCCATTTGTCAAGCTTTTTTACCTTGCCAATTTGACGCAAATGGACCAATATTGTTTTGACGCTAACGTCGAAAGCTGCTGCTAATTCAGCCGTAGATTGTGTATCATCAGCTTCCACAACCGCCTTTAATTCGTCATTGTCGACCAAAGTCTTCGGACGACCGCGAGGTTCATTTTTCAGGTCGAAATTTCCAGAACGGAAGCGAGCAAACCAATAACAGGTGGTGCGTTGGTTTGTAGTGTTAGCTCCGTAAACGTCGTTGATGTTGCGTGCCGCTTGTGCCGCGTTGCTGCCACGACGGTACTCATATTCCATAATTACTCGAATTTTTAACGTATCCATGATGACGAAAAAGATTGAAATGCGATGAAAATGTAACACTAATCAATAAAGAAATGACTACTTTTGGAAAAAAGAATCCATGTTTTTAAAATAAAATTAATTTGAAATTAGAATTCTTAGCCAAACAAAAATTATTTTGATTTGAAATGGCCAGTACTGCAGAACGGCAATTTCATAGGTAAAGACCTAATATTATAAACTACATATACTGTAATAGGAGTCGTCAGTAACGTAAACAAAAAGATCCCTATCGCTTCTGAACCTGTAATGTTCCTTTAAAAGTTTATTATATTCGCACAGTGATTTAGCTTGACGTATGGTAACTTGTGTCGGTGTATTATATGTTTGTAAAGTACCCCGCGACACAGGGATTAAATTCCATAGTGCGGGAAATGTCTTTTAAAAAAACAAAAAAAAACAAACTCAAAAAAAATTGGCAGCTCATTCCAGAGACATTATAATACAGGTTTTTTTTCTAAACCTAAATCAGGCACCAGTCTCTCACAAAGTTAGCATAATAAATACCTAAATGTTTAGTATGTAGTAGTATGTGTTAACTTAGTGATGAGAACAATGAATGACTTTTATTATTATTATTTTATTAGAGACGGACACTTTGCACAAAAAAGGATTTGTCGGGAAAACTGGTGGAATGTGCTGACATTTTCAATTAGGTAGAAGACGAGGACAATTAAAAAGCCCACTAGGAATTATGGACATTATTTACGGTATCAGCTTCGGTAGCGCTGTCCCCTACCCTATGCCTGCGTAAAAACATTATCTATATTTAGATGTGTATCGACTGCTAAAGTGTTAATAGACACTTGAGGTAAACGGAGAACGGACGGAATAAATAGTACTGTAATGTTAAGGTGTTGACTAGCCTATTGGTGTAATGGTAAGTGACCCTGACTGCAAAGCCTGAGGTCATAAGTTCGATTCCCACCCACAATAAATTTAACTGTAATATGTTTGTATTTAGAACTATATAATAATAATTATATATTATTCTGGGACATTAGTTTCACACGGCCATCTGCTCCCAAATTAAGCAGAGCTAGAACTGTGGAAACCAGATAACGTATATATTACATATACTACTTTTCGTTTGTAAATACATATTTATATACATAATTACACCCAGATTCAGGACAAACAGCCATGTTCATGCACACAAATATCTGTCCTGGGTGGGAATCGAATCCACTCCCTCCGGCGTGAAAAGCAAGCATTGGCCAAACACGCCAACAGGCCCGTCGAATAACTACACTAGATGTCTGTTTATCAGTTATCTGGTCGCCCAGGTTCTGCCTAGTATGGGATCAGATGGCAGTGCGACAGATGTCTCAAGATATTTAGCTATTTATTATTTATATAAATAAAAAAAAAAAGAACTAAAACCCAGGACCACCTACGAAGCTGGTGGTCCTGGGTTCGAATCCCGGTAAGTGCAAATATTTGTGTGATGAGCACGAATATTTGTTTCTAAGTCATGGATGTTTTCTATGTATTTAAGTATTTATCTATCTATATAAGTATGTATATCGTCGCCTGGTACCCATAGTACAAGCTTTGCTTAGTTTGGGGCTAGGATGATCTGTGTGACATTGTCCCTAGATATTATTATTATATTATTATATATTTTAATTCTAGCCGTGTGGTTTGCGGCTAGAAAGAATAAAAGGGCCACCCCTTACATTACGACTAAGGGATACACCATACGGGAGTAGTCCCTCCCTCTTACCCACCACTGCAACTCCTGTAAGCCAGGATTAACAGTGGCACACAATGAAATGACACTGAGCGGTGACGCTCAGGCATGTCCCGGGGAATCGCTTTAACTGTCTTGGATCCCGCAACGAATTTAAGGGATACACCAGGTATTCGAGCAGCAGTAGCACTTGTGTACTAGCTAACTGCGCTCGTCTAATACAAACCCCTTCAAATGACGCAGCGGCTAAGACAGTCGCCTCGCCGCTTCGTGTCGCGGGATAAAGTCCCGCGCCGGACAACTATTAGTGTGACCCATAAGTAGTTGTTCTTAGTCTGAATGTAATTTGTGTCCGTCTATTATATGTTCGTAAAGTACCCTGCGATACAGGGATAAGATTCCCTAGTGCGGGCATTGCCTTTAGAAAAAAAACAAAAGAAAGATAACACGGACAAAGTGTCTTAAGTAACAATCCGTAGACGCTGCAGAAAGCACTCAAAAAGTATCGAGTTCTCTTGAATTTCTGAACGTAGCTGATATATTCAAGTAGCGAAATATCAAATCAAAATCCTAAATGCTTCAGCCCACCTCACTAACTACCTACTACTGATTACACATCTGACATTATTTACAAGCATATTACTCAATCTTAATTGAAAGGCATTCTTGATCGTCACTGATGCTAATATTGCAACGAAACATTAATCATTTATACGTTTCCATTTACCGATCGAAACAGTGCATCCGTTTCTGAGAAAGCATCAATATAAAGGTGGTGTTTAAAGTATTTTGTGGTCGCCTGTAGTTGAACTACGAAGTATACAAAAGTAATTGCTTTTTAATTTACAAAAAAATAGTTATCACGCTATTATTTTAATTGTAAAATCACAGATATGCTGTGCTTTTACAACTAAAATATTGCTGCATTGATGACGTACCGCTGCCTCGCGCTTACACCCGCCTTAATCTTCACAAATTATATCATACTAGCTGTGCCCGCGGTTTTACCCGCTTTAAATTTTATAAATTATAGCCTATGTGTTAATCTAGGGTATCAGCTAACACCATACCAAATTTTATTAAAATCGCTCCTACCGTTTAGACGTGAAGAAGTAAGAAACATTCACACTCACACAGTCACAAACTTTGTGTTACATAGCGAATGTCTCATATATTCTCCCATTTCTGGTGTACAAATATTATCTTCTAACTATGAAATTATTATTCTCATATGAACTACGACGGAATATTGAAATTTGACAATTTAAAATGATTTTTTATCTAAGAGACCGTTGTGGTCTAAAAGAGGATGTAGGTAGTTACAAAGATTGAAAAAGCCGAGATGGTTTGGGCATGAATGAAATAAGATTGACAAAAGAAGTGTACCTGGCTGTGAATGGTACAACCGGAAAGGGAAGACCTCGTAGAACATTCCCTGACCAAACCGGAGATGTTTTAAAGAAGGCCAGGTCAGAAGTACCCTAAACCGGCGAGCATGTATGAAGAATAAATGTCAGTAAACCAGGCAAAAGAGGTGTGTAAAGATCGTGACAAATGGATATCCGTTGTCTCTGCATACCCCTCTGGGAAACATGCGTGAGCCTGCCTATTATCATCTAAATACTCTTTTGTAAAATAATAACTCATCATCATCATCATGTCACCCAAAGTACGTCCACTGCTGGACAAAAGCCTCCCCGAAGAATGGGGGGATATGCCATAATCGCCACGCTTGGCAGACGTGTTGGCGATCGCAGTTTGATGGTCATAGTTCACAGATCTCTGGTGCCCGTTCTCTGGTAGGTATTCCCTCGGACGATTTCTACGCCCCCCCACGGGATAAGATGGGGTGATGATATTGTGTGCCACCACACACCAAGAATAATAACTAAAATGTATTAATTAAAAATTCAAATAATTTATGTTTATACATATTTATATTATGAAGGCAAACTAAATGGATCATACATCGTATAAATAATAATGCTTTTCATAATGGATGTTTATTATTGTTTATTTGGATATAAATATGTTTTAAAAATAAGCGAAAAGCATGAAGGTGCAGATGTATGTTTGGACTGGAACATTTTAATGTTGGTATGAATCATATTATTTTGTGATTGATATGTTTACAGGCAGGCAAAAATAGCCGGACAGATCTGACAGGAAATAAATGAATTCTTTAGAGGCAAATAGCGTAGGCAGTGAGATGTCCAATTTTCCCTGCACTTCTTTATTAATGCTTCTTCTTTCTTTTTTAAAAGACGACATAGTGCGGGCACTATGTAATCTAATCACTGTGTCGCGGGATACTTTACAAACGTACATATTATGTGGCGGTCGCCAAATCGCATGCCAAGCGCGGTGACCACGGCAAACAAACCTTTCCAAATGGTAACGTTATAAGAACACTTCTGGGAAAGGCCTATTTTAAGCAGTGGACGGTCACAAATTACATCCAGACTCAGAACAACTATTTATGGATTATAATAATAATATCTATAATATTTGGGGACAATGTCACACAGATCATCCGAGCCCCAAACTAAGCAAAGCTTGTACTATGGGTACCAGGCGACGATATACATACTTATATAGATAAATACTTATATACATAGAAAACATCCATGACTCAGAAACAAATATTCGTGCTCATCACACAAATATTTGCACTTACCGGGATTCGAACCCAGGACCACCAGCTTCGTAGGCAGGATCACTACCAACTAAGCTACAGTGACCCTCACACGGCGCCGGACACGATTACAGAAATAGTTGTCCGGCGCGGGACTCGAACCTGCGACACGAAGCGGCGAGGCGACTGTCTTAGCCGCTGCGCCATACGTGCAGCATTAGATAGTTAGCCGTGTGGTTTCCGGCATAGAAAGAATAACAAGGCCACCCCATACCTTACCGTGGGTGTCATAAAAGGCTACTAAGGGATACACCAGGTAGTCGGGCAGCAGCGCCATCTGTGTACAGACGCCAACACATCCAGCTACCCATTTCTTTTATAGAGTTTCAACTTTATCACATAAGCTAGTAAGGTCCACTTTCAATTGACAAAATTTGACAGATTTGGGTAGCTTGATGTGCGGGCGCCTGTACTAGCTAAGTAGCTACCAGGTGGTAGCTAGTACAGGCGCCAGCACATCAAGCTGGTGGTGAGATAGGAGCACGGTGTCCTTAACCAAGACACGACCCTTGCAAGACACGTGTAGTTCTGCTATGATGACGTCAAAAGGAGCGCGTACACTGTACATCCTGTAACGTGTTTATGTATATCTGTAGCTTTATTATGTGGCCGATAATCTCTAATTTAATTGTATCACACTAATCTCGCCCGTATATGTTACCAGGTATGTGTCAAAATAGAGTGAACGAAAAACTATGAAATCATCATATATATCGTAAAATAAATACATAGACTCTCGCTTGTCCCCCAGAGGGGTAGGCAGAGACAACGGATTGCCATTTGTAACGAACCTAACTGCGGTCGCCAACTCGTATATCAAGCGCGGTGACTACAGCAAGCAAACTCCTCCACATGGTAACGTTATAGAACACTTCCAATGCTAGTATAAATGTGGTATTCTAAATTCTTCTTCCAAGTCATGTCGGCTAGCCGACCTACCCGATCATGGGATTGAGGGAATAGACAGTGAGCCTGTGTTTGTTTGTGCACACACTATAGTAATTTATTTTAAACTAGCTGTGCCCGCGACTTCATCCGCGTGTTAATTACTTTATTTTGTTTTTTAGTAAAATAAATGACTTTTTCTAAAATATAAGTAGCCTAAGTTACTCCTTATTGCATCAGCTACCTGCCAATAAAAGTCCCGTCAAAATCGGTCCAGCCGTTTCAGAGATTATCCGGAACAAACAGACAGACAGACAGACAAAAATTGTAAAAAATGTTATTTTGGTGTATGTACCGTATAGATATTTATTATGTAATATAATAATTATTATGTAATAAAATAATATATTTATTATGTATATTTATGTAATAAAAACCGGTTATTTCAATATTACAAACAGACACTCCAATTTTATTTATTTGTATAGATTTGACTATGAAGACATACATGGAAACCTTGGCGTATCCAAATGACGTAAAAAATATATTAGAACTAATTTAAAGTTTCACCAACTGAACCCACGTGTGATTTCTCGTGTAGAGTTGGTGAAAAACCCACCATAGTAATAAAAATAATAATATCTAGGGACAATGTCACACAGATCATCCAAGCCCCAAACTAAGCAAAGCTTGTACTATGGGTACCAGGTGAAGATATACATACTTATATAGATAGATAAATACATAGAAAACATCCATGACTCAGAAACAAATATTCATGCTCATCACACAATTTTTTGTACTTACCGGGATTCGAACCCAGGGCGACCAGCTTCGTAGGCAGGAGCACTACCGACTAGGCTACGGTGACCGTGACTACGGTCACTGCCATAGTACACCGAGAGACGCTCCTGTCCGTTCTCTGATAGATATTCCCTCGGGATGACTTCTACGCCCCCCACGGGATGAGATGGGGTGGCGATATTCTATGCCATCAGCCACTCAGCAAGAAGGATATTATTATATTATTACTAACTGTGCCCCGCGGTTTTACCCGCGTTAAACTATATAAACCATGTAACGTAATTAACGCACACCCTCAAACACCCCAATTAGAATATTTTGTTGTAATCATAATTATGTAATGTACCGATTTTTTTATTTAACATGTAAATGCATTGTTATTTACTAGATTAGTTTCTAGGAATGAAGTTTAGTTTTATTTATTTTGCATTGAATGATGGAATTTGCATGAAAACAAATAAAACTGCGATTTTAAAGACTTATTATTTTGTATATGTATTTACGGCCTATATGTATTTATGTATGTATATTTACGGCCCATTTCAATTTGTTTTGACTGTACAGGTTTAATATGACAATAGTTTCCGTAGTTTAAATTATTTTGACAAAAAAAATACCTTTATTAAAATAATATAAATCGATTCAGTAAACGATTCTGAACAAACTATTTTCAGGATGTGCGTTAATTAAGTTACATGTTGTATATTCCTATGTGTTAATCCAGGGTGTCAGCTAACTCCATACCAAATTGTATTAAAATCGCTCCAGCCGTTTAGACGTGAAGAAGTAACAAACATACACACTCACAAACTTTCGCCTTTATAATATTAGTGTGATAATTATACAGCAGAAGTAGTTTAGGAGGAACTAATACTATATGTCTATAAACAAATCTGATTATACTGGCCTCAAACACGACCAGAATAAATTGGGTTCACTAAATAAACAAACAATTGTTACGCGGCTCCAGTCAAAACAGTAATGATGGAAATACGTCTGTATTTAGGTCATTTCCAATATATAACCGGATATTTTGTCACACAACATTACAGTACTAATCGAAATGGGGGATTAACAGGATTGGCGTATCAACAAAAAGATGGTGACGCACTTCAAAATGTATGAGATTCACCATTGACTTATGAGCCTGGCCATTTCACGCTAATCCCACTCCTATAAGCTTATACGAACTGATAAAATAGAGTGGTAAATAGTTCTAAAGAACTAAAGAATTGAACTTTTCTATTGAGCTAGTCTGTTGTTTCTTATATACTCTAATAAAAAACGGGATAAATTATCCTCATATAGTCATATAGATATATTCTACATATGTAGGTATACTTTTCTTTTGGAAATACATACCTACTTATATAGATAATTACAACCAGACTCAGGACAACAGACATGTTCTAGCACACGAATATCTGTCCTGGGTTCTCACGTCATATTCTCATATTTACCAACTATGCCAACCGGCCCGCCCAGGATTGGAAGAAATAAAATTTCATTAGCTTTCTCTTGCTCTACTGATGCCAATGCATTAATTGACAATGATCATTTACAAACTATGAACCTAAAAGCATTCATACCATCTTTCCAAATAATGCGGATGGGCTTTGTACGGGGTGTACCCTCAGACTGGTCAGTTGAGGAAGTCATTGAAAATGTGTCTGTACCTAGTGGTTGTGGTAAGGTTCTTAAAGTGCGACGATTACATTATAAGACCATTGTTGAGGGATCTACAGTGTGGAACCCAACTTAAAATGTTATTATAACATTCGATGGTCAAGTATTACCTCAACGCGTATTTATTTGTTATAATATAACTCATTGCCAGTTGAACTGGTGTATATTATCCAGATATGACGGGCAGAACGAGCTCTACTGTAGTTACTCTCTGGCTCTAATATTGTAGGTTGTTTGTGACTATCATAAGCGACAAACTAACCTCATTCCATGTTACATAACCTAGATATTACGGAAAGCACAAGCTCTACTCTAGCTAGTCTGCTGTTCCTGATATAGTAGCTATGCTCTAGTTAAGCTATGTGCCATTCATGAGCGACAAACTATCCTCATATACACCTCGTTAAATTTTACATAACCCAAATATAACCATCTACTCTAGCTGGTTTGTTGTTCCTTATATAGTAGTCTAGTAACAAGCAGGTTAAGCTATGTGGCTATCATAAGCGTTAATTATCCTCATACCAACCTCGCTTCATACATAACCCATACATTACTGACAGCACAAGTTAGCTAGTCCGCGGGCTCTTATAAAGATGTTTTTCTTTTTGTTTTTAAGGAAAGCTTACAGACTAATAACAAAACATAATAACAAACATATTTTAACAAAAAAGTTGCTAATAAGAAGCTTATTTTTTTAGATTTAGCTTATTCTTATTCTAGTAATATACGGGTTAAGCTATTTACATATGTGCGACTAACTATCCTCATATTGAGCTCGCTCCATTTTACAATATCCAGATATTACGGATTTGCCCTTAATATCTGGGTTATGTAAGAGCAGCTCTACTCTAGCTAGTCCGCTGTCACTTATATAGTAGTCTACTAACATACGGGTTAAACTATACGCGTATTATGAACGATAAACTATCCTTATATCGACCTCACTACTGATATTACTGACAGAAGCTCTGGTAGTTATTTGCAGAGTCTAAAGTTAGTTATCAAATATATGATAAACCATCTGTGCCCCTCGGTTCTACCCGTGTTAAACTTTATAAATTATAGCCTATGTGTTAATCCTGGGTGCCAGCTATCTCCATACTAAATTTTAATAAAATACACACTCACGCGCTCACAAACTTTCGCCTTTATAATATTAGTGTGATTATCGATATCCTTAAGCGTGTTTTGTCTACGTAAACATAGAAATGAAAATGTTCGTATATGGTGTAAATTTAATGCCAGATTCGATTTCGAAAGTTAAGCGATTAATTTAAACACGTATAATTAAGTGTAGGTAAAGTATTCTTCAATCTTTCTCGTCAAATCTTTTGCTGTGCAAGGTGCTCGCCTGTGGAATGCATTGCCATTATCAGTACGCCAAGCTCTACGCAGGTTTCTGGGTCTAGCGAAAGATTTGTTTTGTTTTATAATAAGAATTTTATGTAAGTATGTATTTATTATATAAGAGTATTGTAACTCTGTAACTCCATACTCCAATCCCTACCAAGGTTGGCTGCAAGTGTGCGTCACGATTGCTCCGCCACGTTATCCACACAGAAAAAGAAATCGCTATATTTTTTGTCAAAATTAGTATAAATCGAAAGGAACAAACCAAAACTTTGTCAAAGCAGAAATAAAGAAGTTACAGGGGTTTTAAGTTGGCCGCGCGAACGTAACGTGCACGATTGTACGGCCATGGACATCTCAGTAACTAATTGGGATAGAGATCTAAATCTTTTTGTTAATTGAACATTTCATTTGTCAACAATTGTCAAAAAAATAATTATAAGACTACGATCAATATTTCACGAAATATTCACCTTGGAAGTTATGGCCGCGCAATCGTGCACTTGATGTTTCTTTAATCTCGATTATTTCTGCAAAACTTATGATTTCGTGCAGTAAAACTGTTATTAGAAGAAAGGTTTTAATATGTCCAAAGTACCGAAAGCATTTAATGCCACCAAAGTTTATTTAAACTGAAGAAATCAAGGCAAAACAAAAGTTACGTGGCCGCGCAATCGTAACGTTACTTTGAACGCTGATATCTCATTATCTATAATTGTTAAGATTTCGGTGTTAACATCTATTTATTCGTAATATTAACCTAATCAGATTGACATAGCGTCTTACCCTCAGGACAATTTTCTACGCGTGTAATCGCAAAAATGATGATATCTCTTATAATGTTCGAGTAGAGTGACCATAATTTCTGTTAAATATTTTTTTTTTTTTATTTCAATACAATATTCTTTTCTTTTATACACATGTTCAAATCATACCATACAAAACAAGGCCAAAAATGGAACTTCGTTCTGTTTTCACCACATGACGCGACATTGCTGCTTGTGACTCCAGTAATTTACCTATATCTATATACATATAATAAAATCGTAGCAATGTCAAAACTGTACATTGAATGTTATTTAAAAAGGATACTTGGGGCGTGATCTACAATCGACATTGAAGCCAAAAAAATAGTTTTTAGAATTTTTGTCTGTTTATCTGTATGTATGTCCGGGCTAAACTCAAAAAGTACTGCATGGATTTACTTCAAATTTTGCATGAATATGACTAAGAGGTCGGGTCAACATATAGGCTACATATTATCACGCTATCACCTACGGGGAAGGGGCTGTGATAATTTATAAAATTTAACGCTGGTAAAACCGCGGGGCACAGCTAGTACATATAATAAAATCGTAGGAATGTCAAAACTGTACATTGAATGTTATTTAAAAAAATACTTAGGGCGTGATCTACAATCGACATCGAAGCCAAAAAAATTGTTTTTAAAATTTTTGTCTGTTTATCTTTTTGACTGTATGTATGTCCGGGCTGAACTCAAAAAGTACTGCATGGATTTACTTAAAATTTTGCATGAATATTACTAAGAGGTCGGGTCAACATATAGGCTATATATTATCACGCCATCACCTACGGGGGAGGGGCTGTGAAAATTTATAAAATTTTACGCGGGTAAAACCGAAGGGCACAGCTAGTCTATTATATGTTTGTAAAGTACCCGGCGACACAGGGATTAGATTCCCAAGTGTGGTCGTTGCCTTTTAAAACGAAAAAAAAAAGAGGAATTTAAGATGTGCTCGGTTAATAGGCAGTAATATAACAATTATGAACTCAAAGCTACGTGTGATTTTAGAACTGACTCGAACGGAGGGACTCTACCTGTGGAATAGCAATTCTATTTATTTTCATTTTGAGAGAAAATTTATATTTCGAATTATGTACCTACATTTCTTTTTTATATTTCTAGCATTACTAACCCACGAAAATTTGAAATACATATTAAATTAGGAACCAAATGTGGGACGTTAAATTATTCCAATCGCGTTATATTTCGTATAATTTATGACCGTAAAAACATTATACTTCACCATGTCAGCCAAATTACGTCCACTGTTGGACAAAATCCTCCGCAAAGTTCACAGAAAAACGGTTTTCCTTCAGGACGATTTCTAGGCGCCCCACGGGATGAGATGGGTTGATGTTATTCTACGCCGTCACCACACAGCGAATTCGTAATAATTATACTTACTTTATCGATTTTACGTAAATAGTCGAAACTCCAGCTCAAGAAATACTGTTGCCATTACCATTACTGTTTCATTGATAAAATTATAACTCGTCAATACATAACAAAACATAAAAGTCTTTTGACAAACGGAAAAAGGAAAGTGCATTGAACTCTTTTATTTTAGCCTAATCTCCAACAATTATTCCTAACGGGTACATTTTCGTCTAGTAGAGCAAAAGATATCGCCATATTTAACAGAAATTATGGTCACTCTACTCGAACATTATAAGAGATATCATCATTTTTGAGATTACACGCGTAGAGAATTGTCCTGAGGGTAAAACGCTATGTCAATCTGATTAGGTTAATATTACGAATAAATGGATGTTAACACCGAAATCTTAACAATTATAGATAATGAGATATCAGCGTTCAAAGTAACGTTACGATTGCGCGGCCACGTAACTTTTGTTTTGCCTTGATTTCGTCAGTTTAAATAAACTTTGGTGGCATTAAATGCTTTCGGTACTTTGGACATATTAATACCTTTCTTCTAATAACAGTTTTACTGCACGAAATCATAAGTTTTGCAGAAATAATCGAGATTAAAGAAACATCAAGTGCACGATTGCGCGGCCATAACTTCCAAGGTGAATATTTCGTGAAATATTGATCTTAGTCTTATAATTCTTTTTTGACAATTGTTGACAAATGAAATGTTAACAAAAAGATTTAGATCTGTATCCCAATTAGTTACTGAGATCTCCATGGCCGCGCAATCGTGCACGTTACGTTCGCGCGGCCAACTTAAAACCCCTGTAACTTCTTTATTTCTGCTTTGACAAAGTTTTGGTTTGTTCCTTTCGATTTATACTAATTTTGACAAAAAATATAGCGATTTCTTTTCCTGTTTGGATAACGTGGTGGAGCAATCGTGACGCACACGGCTGCAAGAGATCACATTTAGTGATAGATATAGCCGCCAATTGTACCATTTTGTGACGTATGTTATAGTATTCTTGTATCCTGTCATGTTTTGGTGTACAATAAAGAGTTATCTTATCTTATGTACAGATGTTATGGAAGACGGATACATGAAATTTTAATATATGTACATCGATAAGAAATTCTATACTGGCCAGTGTTTAGCACCTACTTATGAATCATAACGAGTTGTAAGCCCAAATGACATACAGAGTTACAAATAAGATTTTAAGTATGTTTACGTTTACAACGGATATCGATACTTGTGTACAGAATAGCATCCGAAACAATAGTTGTATCTTGACTTCATCCTATAACACGTACTCTTTCGTCTATCGTCTATTGTCTATTGGCTGTGTGGTGGAAAATAAATACATTTTTATTATTATTATTGGCTCCTTTAAATAATATATTGGAATATTATTCACACAGGGCCATCTAAGCAGAGCTTGTACAGACGCCAGCACATCAAGCTACCCCAATCTGTCAAATTTCCCCAATTGAAAGTGAACCTTAAGCTTATGTGATAAAGTTCAAAATCTATAAAAGAAATTTGACAGATTGGGTTAGCTGGAAGTGCTGGCGTATGTACATACTATGGAAAGCAGATAACTGATATATTACATATACTATTCTTCTTTTGTAAATACAAACGTATATAGATAGTTATCGTAGTATACCTGGCCTGTGTGAATGGGACAACCGGAAGGGGAAGACCACGTCGAACATTCTCTGACCAAATTGGAGATGTTCTCAAGAAAGGGCAGGTCAGAAGTACCCTAAACCGGCGAGCATGTATGAAGAATATAATGACAGTAATCGAGGCAAAAGAAGTATGCAAAGATCGTGACAAATGGAAATCCGTTGTCTCTGCCTACCCCTCTGGGAAACAGGCGTGAGTCTATGTATGTATGTATGTATAGATAGTTATTCCCGGACAAACAGACATGTTCATTCACACAAATATCTGTCCTGGGTGGGTTCGATCCACGACCTGCGGCGTATAAGGTATTATTTACCAACCACGCCAACCGACAAATATTTATCAGATGATTGTGTACGGTAAGGTTCCGACCATACGTTGGAAATGAAAGATTGTATTGATAATTTTACTATGTATTGTCACTGAAAATAACTGCTACGTAAAATGATTGATGTATCTAACCGAGAGCACGCGCGGCGCCGATTGCGAACTAAATGCAATAATGCCTGTATGGCGTAGGTACTTGCGATGTACTCCATACAGGCGCCGTACAACTATTTGTGTGACCCATAAATAGTTGTTCTGAGTCTGGATGTAATTTCTGTCCGTCTATTATATGTTTGTAAAGTACCCCGTGACACAGGGATTAAACTATTATCTTTAAACAAATTATGATAGGTACTAGTAAATTATGAGACCAAAACACAGGACACATACATACATAGACTCACGCCAGTTTCCCAGAGGGGTAAGCAGAGACAACGGATTTCTATTTGTCACGATCTTTGCATACCTCTTTTGCCTCGATTACTGTCATTATATTCTTCATACATGCTCGCCGGTTTAGGGTATTTCTGACCTTTATGAGAACGTCAGGATACCCTTCAAAGATACAATTCCCGAACCACAAAGTATAGCCATACGTAGAACAACTACGGTCACACAAGTAGTAGTTAGTGCGGGAATTGAAATATAGACACGTGGGTGGTGAGATAGTGGCACGGCGTCCTTAACCTTTGCAAGACACGTGTAGTTCTGCTATGATGACGTCAGAAGGAGCGCGTATACTGTACATCCTGTAACGTGTCTATGTCTATCTGTAGCTTTATTATTAAGTTGCCGATAATCTCCAATTTTATTGCATCACACTAATCTGGCACGTATATGCTACCAGGTATGAATCAAAATAGAGTGAACGTGAAACTAAGAAAACACGTAAAATAGAAAGGTGAAATATAATAAAATCAATAATTGCGAGGAAAATATAGGTAATCTTTACAAGAAATGTGTTTGCTAATCAAAAAGTGTACTACATAATTAGATTGATTAGCAAACACATTTCTTGTAAAGATTATTTTTTTCCTCGCAATGATTGATTTTATCATATTTTATTAGTAAATTAAATTGTTCTCACAATATGTAGCACATATTGTAAGAACAATTTAATTTAGTAAGGGTTTGTGACGACGTAATTTATGTATTTGATTTAGGGTTTAATTTAGATTTTTAGATTTAAGGTGTGTGTATTGTTCCTACGGAGTGGCATAGTCCTAGAGGACTAAATCTCCTTAAATAAAGAAAATTGAAACAATTTAATTTGAGTAATAATATTTCTCGACTATTTTAATTTTAATGTTTAAAATTAGATGCTCACAAAGTCAGTGATTTCTATCCTACGAGCGAAAGTAGTTTAATCGGGTTTTGGGATCACAATATCTCTAATATTTTGTCTCCTGTCGGAAACTTATAAAAACTTCACATTAACCTTACATAGTCCCGTACAAACTTTCATCCCATATTCCCTATTGTTATTTTAAACTCTTGAGGGTAAAAAATTCACAAACTTTAAATCAGTAGTCTAAAAACCGGCCAAGTGCTGGTCATACATCTTTTCATCCCCCTTTCAAACTTTTTATCTCATTAAAAGTAGCCTACGTCCATTCTCAGACTCTAGACTATATGTATACCAAATTTAATTTAAATCGGTTCAGTAGAGTTACTTTCGCATTTATATAATTTGTAATACTAAACTCATTCATTTCATATCAACTTCATAGACAATGTATCAAATCAAAAAATCAAAATAGTTTATTATCACAAACAACGAATAACATAAATAAATGAATTTGTATGGGGTCTCATTTTAGGCAGACAATGCCTGTATTACGAGACCCCGCTCTTCCATATCAATTTTATGTTTGCGTGCTTTCAATTTACAATATATATATTTCTTAACAATAAATAGAATAAAGTTAAAATAAAGGATTGCTCGTGTGTGTGTGTGTGTGTGTGTGTGTGTGTGTGTGTGTGTGTGTGTGGTGTATGTGGTGTGTTGTGTTCGTATTGATGTGATTTTTGTTCACTCGCTATTTTCTAGTAGTGCCTCTGTGTCCTCGTAGGTAAGTAATTTTAACCAACTTGTTAGGCTTTTTTTGCACTCGTAGTAATTTTTGTCAAATATATATATTTCTTTATTAATTTTGTTATACAGCTGAGCCGAGCGTTTATTAAGCTGCCTGCTAGCAAATGTGGTTTTAGTTCGTGGAACTTGCGCAACGATATCCTTTCTCCTTTTGCATAGTATCGTTTTGTTGTAGGGTAGGTTTTTATGTTGTTTGAGCGTAGTTTGGGTTATGTACAATTTTCTAACCGAAAGTAAGCCACTAATTTCATACAACCTTTCAGTTGAGAATCGTTTGTTCTTATAGTACATTACTTTTATTAAGGCTCTTTGCGCTCGTTCCACATTGATGAATTTGGTTTTTGCAGCCCCACCCCAGACTGGGATACAGTATAATAATACTGACTGAACTAGAGCAACGTATATTTCATTAAGTAAATTCCTAGGACGGTCTCTACAGTTGGTAACTTTATTAGGAACAACATTTCTAAGCGTCTTAAATATCCAGCTAAGTTTTCTTATCCTACCAGTGACTTGTTCCAGTTGGGGGTACCATGACAGTGTCTGATCTATAATCACACCTAGATATTTCGTGTTATTTATTTTAAGAATATGTGGGCAGCCACAGTTTCTGGCCTGTGTATCTCCGCATTCATGCACTGTTAGTTTTAAATCTTCAGTCGGTTGCGTTCGGTTACTGATACTAAAGCAAATATAATTAGTTTTACTGGTATTTAGTGATAATAAATTAGATTTAAGCCAAGCAGCTACATTGGCCATTCCCGCCTCTGCACTCTCTTTAACTTCGTTCCAAGTAGAGCCCGAAAACACAATAGCTGTGTCATCAGCGTAAGAGAAAACCCTTGCATTTTTTATTTTAATATTGCAAAGATCATTAATGTATAGTAAAAATAGGGTTGGTCCCAATACGCTTCCTTGGGGGCGCCATATGATATATTTTCAATGTCACTTAGACATTGCCCTATTTTTACCCTTTGTCTTCTTTGGAAAAGATAGTCTTTCAGTAAACTGAGCGCAGTGTTTCTTATTCCAGCTTTTTCAAGCTTGTTTACGAGGATTGGAACAGAGACGGTGTAAAACGCCTTTTTTAAATCTAAAAATACCGATAGGCATTTTTTCCCATTGTCAAGAAGATCAGAAACATGAGAACTTAGAGCAGTAACGGCATCTTCAGTACAAATACCCTGTCTAAAGCCAAATTGTGAAGCAGATATTATATTAAATTTATTTATATATTTAATTAGTCTCATGTTTATAACCTTCTCGAGTATCTTTGATACCACCGGTAAGACTGAGATGGGTCTGTAATTGTTGCAGTCGTCTCTGTCCCCACCCTTGTGAACTGGTGTTATTATTGATTGCTTCAGCGGAGCTGGAAACACGCCTATATGGAGACAAAGATTGGCAAAGTGCGTAAGAATTGGAACCACTTCTCTATTGATGTATTTTAGAAATTTTGTAGAAATGTTGTCCCAGCCCGGTGCACTGTCTGATTTCAAATTCATTAGTATTCCTTCCACTTCCTCTACGTCAGTATCTATTAGTACAAATGTATTTAATTGTGATATATTTGAGTCTTGTAAATTATTAGGAATTTGATTTAAGTCTGGTTTAATCTGCTGAGCTAGCTGTTTACCAATATTAGCGAAATAATAATTTATGTCATTAATGGATTCCCTATGGGTTGATTTTATATTTAACAGTTCTAAGTTCTGACTTTTAACTTTATTTGAGTATGTAATCTGTTTAATATTTTTCCATAGAAGTTTGTTGTTTGAAACCGATTCCGTTAGTAATTCTCTCTCATATTTTCTTTTTAGCTTTTTTATTAGGTTATTACAGTGGTTTCTGTATCTTGTATATGTTATTTTCAAAGTATCATTATACGGATCCCTGCGATACTGCTTTTGCAGTTTATTACGGTTTCTAATACATCGAAGCATTCCCGTTGTCATCCATGGCTTGATAATGCGTTTGCTGTTTGGTATTGGTTTAATATATGTATTTTCTTTAATAGCACTAGTAAGTTTATGAATAAAGGAATCCATTAGCTTATTTGGGTCATTGCAAAACAGCAACTCCGATAAATTATTTTCCCGTAAATACTGCAGAGCTTGTTCATAATTTAGTGTGGTGGTAGTTTTATTTACGTTATGGATATTTTTGACCTTTGATATAGATAATAATGTCGTATAATGGTCTGTGAGAGAAGTGTGTAAGATGGCTATGGATGCCGAAAATTTCTTTTTGTGAATTTTCAGCATAAAGTGGTCTAGACAGTTACGTTCTCTTGTGGCTAAAGTATGACCTGGAAGAATACCGTATAAAGATAGCATGTTTAAATAGTTGATTCGGTTCTTGTGGTCTTGGGATGACTCATTCTCTTTTTGTTTGATATTTATGTTTATGTCACCTGCTATTATTATGTTTTTTTCTGTCGTCAGTATCTCTAGCTGTGTGCTGAGAGAGTCAATAAAAGCATCAGTATTTGTATTGGAGGGAGAGCGGTAAATCTATGTGACTAATAATAAATGTAACTTTAAGTTTTTGTTTTATATGAAAACTGTTCAACCCAATTTCAATTTAATCTTTGCTTAATTCTTGTCAATCAATTGTTATGCTTATTGACAGTATTGTATCTCAATTATTTAATTAATTAATAAAATTCAGTCGTTTATATAAATTGTAATTACTAATCATAACTAATGTTAATTGCTTTTCCAACTTAATATTGTTAATGCTTTTAAAATTATACATTTTATATACATTTATATAGTTATAACCTTGGTTCATGTATTTGGCAGCTTTCATTGTATAGTATTCTATTGTATTCAATAGAATACTATACAACATTTATAGATTTTTCTTGCTAATTAGATACCCATGCTTTGTTAACCTATAAGTGATTATAACACGAAAAGCTGTAACATTTAGCTTATAACTCTTGCATTAAATGTGTAAATAATCGTTGGTTAACCTATTAAAAATAAATAAATAAAAATAATATTAGTAAAGCTTACATACATAGACTCACGCCTGTTTCCCAGAGAGGTAGGCTGACATAACGGATTTCCATTTGTCACGATCTTTGCACACGTCTTTTGCCTCGATTACTGTCATTATATTCTTCATACATGCTCGCCGGTTTAGGGTACTTCTGACCTCCCCTTTCTTGAGAACGTCTCCGATTTGGTCAGAGAATGTTCGACGAAGTCTTCCCCTTCCGGTTGTTCCATTCACACAGGCCAGGTATACTTCTTTGGTCAATCTTTTTACATTCATCCTCTCTAAATGGCCAAACCATCTCAGCATTCCTTTTTCAATCTTTGTGACTACATCCTCTTTCACACCACAACGCTCTCTTACATCAGTATTTCGAATTCTGTCTCTCAAAGTCACACCACACATATAAGTCTTACATAACATGCCATAACCATCCTTATTTAAATCAGTTAAAACACATTTAGGGAACCACTGCCCATACGACGAAGAAGACGATCAGTATTTGAAAGCTGACCAATATAAGTGCAATCTTTATTATAAAAAACAACCCCTCGATTATCTATATCTAGTATTTTTTTGCACATATACGAAACAAAGATTTCAAGGGTATAGGATTTTCAATAGTCTGAATTACTAAAACGTGTTTATTATACAGTTTATTATTTATTTCTCTCTTTTTAACTAAACATATTATGTTTTCAATTTAGTTACTATAACTTAAATTTAAAACTTATTATACTTACCTACTGATTTAATTCTAATTAGGCATTAAATAACATATATGTTACATTTCAAGTTCTCCCTCAGTTAAGGAATTATTCGACAATGAGCACCTGATATGAACAAAGTCTGTCATTTTACAGGCAATCGCAGCAAATATAATTTATCCCCCAATCGGTATCCTGATGGATATAACGCATAACATATAGTACTGATAGTTACATCACATTAGATACCTCTTTGTTATACACCAAGGAACGAAAATGCTACATATATTGGTTAGCAGTACACCCGCTGTTCTGATGTAGGTACCTATATGATAACATCAATCATATATGAAGTTTTGTTTTTATTTAATAACTTGCATTTCGAGGCGCACAAGCTAGCAGCCCATCTGATGGCAAGTGGTAACCGCTGCTCATGGACATTCGCAGTGCCAGGGGGCACAGCAAACCGCTGCCTACCGTTTAGTACTCTTTTTAAACCTCGTTTAAAGAAGGACATGTCTTAGCGCTGAGATAAAAATTAAACTTCTTTTCTTCATAAAATACACTCGTCTTAAAATAATTACCGATACGAACTAATAATCACAGTTTAATACAAAAATTATATACATTAGTACCGATATACAAATAATATATTCCAATGACCGCTTATACAACGTTAAACTGAGGTATTTTTAGTATCCACGACTCACTCAATGTGTACATTACCATAACGACATCCCTCATATGTATATATCTATATAAATAAAAAGAGAAGTCCTGACTGACTGACTGACTCATCAACGCCCAGCCCAAACCCTTGGCCCTAGAAAGCTGAAATTTTGCACAGATGTTTTCTTTATAATGTAGACAAGGAATAAGGAAGGATTTTTCGAAATTCAACCCCTAAGGGGGTAAAACGGGGGTGCCAAGTTAGAATGAAACTTTGCCATTTTTGAAGTAAGAGGCATGAAAGTTGGTATTTGGCCTTGCAGTTAAAAATAAAAAATATGTGTTTCAGGATTTTTGGAAAGTACACCCCCAAGGGCGAAAAATAGGGGATGTAAGTTTGTAGGAAAAAAGTGTCAATTTTTAAGTTAAACGCATGAAAATTAGCATTTGGCTTTTTAGTTAAAAATAAAAAATATATATTTCAGGATTTTTAAAAATTCCACCCCGAAGGTCATAAAATAGGGGATGTAAGTTTGTATGAAAAATGCGATATTTTTGAAGTTAAACGCATGGAAATGAGTATTTGGTCTTTCTGTTAAAAATATATAGCTTTTATTTCAGTATTTTGGAAATTACACCCCCAAGGGCGGAAAATAGGGGATAATAGGCCATATCAACGCACAGTCTAAACGGCTGGAGTTAGGGACTTGAATTTGGACAGTAGTTACCTTTTATGACGTAAGCATCCACCGAAGAAGGGTTTTTGAAAATACCACCCCTAAGGGAGTAAAATAAGGAATAAAATATTTTATGAAAGTCCTTAATTTTGATGTTAAAGGCATGTATATAGACTTGCAGTTAAAAATTATAATATATATTTCAGGATTTTTGAAAATTCACCCCCAAGGGCGTAAAATTGGGGATGTAATTTATATGAAAAAAGTGCCAACAAGTTTTAAGTTAAACGCATGAAAATTGGTATTTAGCATTACAGTTAAAAAAAAAAAGTTTCCGGATTTCCGAGAATTCTACCACGAAGGGTGACAAATAGGGGATGTTTGTATGAAAATTGGTATTTCAGTTAAAAATAAAGGAGTCAAGGGAATAATTTGTTAATAAATGGTAATCCATAACTGATTCAATAGGTCAACACCAAAAATTTACACCAACTTAAGAAATTCGTTTCTTAATGCTTAAAATGTCGTGTTTGTTGTCGTCTAAGTAAAGTTTTTTTTTGGTATTTTTATAACATATTAAGAAAACGTCAATTTAATAGAATTGGGATAAAAAGTAATTTACCCAAAATTCGAGTTAGCGTAGTATAAATTGTTCGTGTCGAGATGATCGCACCCAAAAAATATCATCTTAATTTTACTGATCTACAAGTTCACAATTTTGTAACTAGATGGCGTTTATATCGTTTCAGATCGCAGAACTCATTTGACATATCGGTTAAAATTAATAAATGTTTGAAGTAAAAGGTAGTCCAAAACTGAATCAAAAGATGATCCCCTAAATCTCACCCAAAATATATGCCCACATCTTAATTTTACCGCTTTACAAGTTTATATTTTTGTTAGTAGATGGTGTAATCATCGTTTTAGATCGCGCTATGGTTTCGTTCACAAAATGTGATATTAGACCTATCAATGCCGTGTTCGCAACCTAAGCTAATGTGATTAATGCATCGTTGATTATTATATTACTTTATTGGACTTACTGACTTTACTTAAGGACAATTGATATGTATTCTTTGATGTTTATGGGTTTATGATATCGGGTCTTTTTTTTAAATAACAGTAGCAAAGTAGTCTTTAGTTTATTTCTTAGCTAGGTTATTTATAGGTTAGGTTTTCATAAATTTATATTGCTTATTTCTTTTAAAAGTTATATTTTTTAGATTAAGCTAGAAGTAAGTAGTTACATTGGTAATCATCCAAAATTGTCGCGGACGAAGTCGCGGGCACCAGCTAGTTATATATAAAGATCAATTGGATCTGGGGGGCTACCGGCTAAGTCACCGAACATCGGGATAGTGATCGGCGTTCAAATAAACAAAGGTTAAAATGACTTAATCAATCGTTAAATCGGCTTCCATGAGCACATGTGACGTCATAAATGGGCCGTAATCGATTTTCAACGTCGAAGCTGATTTACCGATTCATTCAGTTATTTTTAACCTTTATATTTATTTGAACGCCGATCACTATCCCGATGTTCGGCGTCTTAGCCGGTAGTCCCCCTGAACATTAATTGTTTGGAATAAAATCCACCCACGATAGTTAACAACTTGTACAATATAACACTACCAAATTTAATGTGCCGTAATATATTAATGGTAGGCAAACAACATTAATAATATTACTGATAAAATGGGGCAGTTTTTTTATAAGTCGTCACATCAATAATTAATCATCAGTCTGCGGAACAAAGGCCTCCTCAAAAGATTTCCACATTGCAGTTGTGTCCATAATTTGGAGGGATATGCCCTAAATGCCAGGCAAAATATAAATAAACGGTTTAAAAACTGATAAAAAGTTATTCATAAGTAATTAGGTAAAGGTAGTCTGTGATTTGTACTGAATCATTTTGAATTCGTTTATCGTGTTGCGGGAATCAAACCTGCCGTCTCCTATATTGGTACACGCTATAAGATCAATTCCTGACAGATGATAAGAAATTTGTTACCCCAGTACCAATAGAGTTACAGAAATATAGTTCTTAGTGGCACATGATAAACTTAATAAAGTAAAGTAATAAGCCCCCGAACACGACTCGCAATTGGCAGGCATTTCTCAAACTGTTGCTTTACAAATCTGGCTCTGGTTCGCCTAGGAACGCGGTCTAAATGAAACCGCGTGAGTGGTTTGATTTCTGGGTGCCCCCATGCTTCGGAGGGCACGTTAAGCAGATACCACTGGGTGGCTTGAACAACTGTGACACTAGGTTTAACACTATACGACAATGTAACGTATGTACTGGCTGTTTGGCTGAATGACATGGGACCTTTGCCTGTACATCAATGACATGATTAAAAGTCAGTGCGATAATGTCCGCTAGCTGTTTTATTTGTATTCGAAATATATAATATTGGCGATGAGTATAAAACTAAAGAATACGTAAGAAAATGTCGGATTTCTTTCTCCATTTGATCTTAATATTCAAACGTGGGAACCTATCAAGATATCAAGGACTCGACTGTAAAAAAAATAAGTAAGTCTCCAAATTGTCAAGTCTCGAGTGCAGATTGAGCTGCTTAAATAATAATATCTAACACAAATAGTGTACCATTTTTTTAAATTAAACACAGATTAGATATATGCGTGAGATTCTCAAGTTTCATTATAAACTGTATTATAAACCAGCTCCTGAATTTTCATTCTTAACATAAGTTTTTTCGCTGGACCTAACTTCTTAACATGTGGCAAGAGACTTGTGAAGAACCCTATGTCTTCATCTTTAATGGTTTCTCCAGGCTCTAGGGTGCTATTCTTTTGAGCTTCATCATCATCATCATAAAAATCAGTTTCCATGATAATAGGTTTTGTATCAAACTCGTCGAACTCATCTTCTTTAACATTAACGTCCGGGACAGCTGGTTCCATATAAAAACTGCTGGTTTGGTCACCGTCATAATGATCGTCTTGGGCGTAAGAGTCATCTTGCAGCTCGTTTACGTCGTAATCATTGAACTGGTTGGTAAGGAACTGCAGTTTGGTGAGGTATTCCCATTCAGACCCTTGTTTTCGGACTTCTTTTCTAGCTTGGTCTCTTAGATATTTCCATTTTAGTCTGGCTTCGTCACCTGAAATTATAAAATTGTATATTTAAATATATGTATTACTAGCAGTGCCCCGTGGTTTTACCCGCGTTAAACTTTATAAATTATCACAGCTCCTCCCCCGTAGGTGATAACGTGATAATATGTAGCCTATATGTTGACCCGACCTCTTAGTAATATTCATGCAAAATTTGAAGTAAATCCATACAGTATTTTTTGAGTTTAGCCCGGACATACATACAGACAAACAGACAAAAATTCTAAAAACTATATTTTTGGCTTTGTGATCGCTTGTAAACCACGCCCCAAGTATCCTTTTAAAAAAATATTCAATGTACAGTTTTGACTTTCCTACGATTTTATTATATGTATATAGATAATGTTATCTTGTTCGAGTTTCGACCATGACGGCTGGCCGTTGACTCCATGAAGACTAGCCATCATTCTGCTCGGGACATATTATAGAGCACAAGTGTCTGCGCAAACACAGGGGCACTTTTAACTCCATTAATCTTATTATCCGATGGGACGACTAGCGACACGACCTGAAAGAGATCAGGTCTTTAAGGCACGGGGGTGTAATACCACCAACTTCCAGATTTGGGGCTGATACTGAGAAATTTTTCTTTACAGAAAATTCTCAAATTTTTTTTGACTCGACCTAGGATTTGAACCCAGGCCCTTGTTATCTGCAGTTGGACACGCTGCCACTAGACCGACAAAGCAAAGGGCTGTCGCTATATATTATTATATATAGCGACAGCCCTTTGCTTCTCATGGGTTCCTCTCTCCTTTTCATACAAACTTTGTCTGATCATATATGTATAACCACCGTGGAATTCGTATAGACCGTGCTACGAACTGTCTAATATATATTTTTTTAAATAGAATAGCAAGGCAAATGAGCGGATCACCTGATGGTGAGAGACTACCAGCGCCCATAGATACTCGCAACAACTGAGAAGTGCATTGCTGTCCTTCAAAAAATAAATAGATTAGAATTAATGCGCTGCCATCATTTCCTAAATTCCTAATTTCCCTCAAGAGAAGTAGCTTACCAGTCAGGGGCACTAACTCCTTTTTTTCCGGGGTGGAAAATCCTGAATGGATGTCCTCCACCTTGGGGGTGGCGGAGGGGTCTGTCAGACTCCTACTGACTAAAAACCACCCCGGCGTTCCATCTCACACCTGCGCCGGGGGTCGCGGGAACGTACCATACTTCCGCAACCCCCGGCTGAGGGGCATTAACTCCTAGACCAACAGGTCAGTTAGATTTAGCCCTATTGCTACATGCCAAAATGTCGCAGACAAAAAACATTGACACATCATGCGGCACTCATCAAGTTAATTTAACAATGGGTTGAACTAATTTGTCCGGGATGTGTTAAACTTTTTCTGCTGATTAAGACACGAGATAAATTAAAGCTGTCGAACTAACTTAAAGACGTCTGGAACTTGATTACAGCTATTTAAATTAAACTAAAAAGGTCCATTTGATAGTGACTCACGTTTCGCTCTGGACCATCTCTAAAGTAAACGCGAACGCCGTCAAGTCCTATGGACTAATAAAACAAATGAAAATTACTTACGTGTACAATCCAACTCCTGCGCAATTTCCTTCCAACTCTCATCGAGTTTGTACCAGTTGTGGTGTCCCTTCAACTGCCTATTCCAAATAATCTCTCTGACCCTTACCAAATCTATCAGTTTGTTCATATCCACGTCTATAGTTCTTCGTTTATTCATTAACAATTTCTTTCTCATAGTGTACCCTAGTTTGGGTGTCTTAATGGAATCATCTAAGGAGTTGAAGACTTCATCAGTAGTATCCTCATCACCATCTTCCTCCTCTGCTAAGAACTGGTGGTGGATGAACTTGAGTTTTTGGAAGTGAGGCCAGTCGGAATCTGTGGGGTTTTTCTTCATCTCCTTCCGGCATTGGTCTTTCAGATTCTTCCATTTCTTTCTACAATTTAAGCCTGGAATAGTTTAATTTTGTGATTTATTATTGGGTTTAAGTGGATCCTGTTAGCATATTGTGGCCGTTAGCTAGGATAACTATGTCTAATAATAATATTCCGGGACATTATTCACACACGGCCATCTAGATCCCAAACGATGCAGAGAGAGATAACTGATATCTATACATATAATAAAATCGTAAAGTCAAAACTGTACATTGAATATTTTTAAAAAGGATACTTGGGGCGTGGTTTACAAGCGATCACAAAGCCAAAAATATAGTTTTTAGAATTTTTGTCTGTTTATATGTTTGTCTGTATGTATGTCCGGGCTAAACTCAAAAAGTACTGCATGAATTTACTTGAAATTTTGCATGAAAATTACAAGAGGTCGGGTTAACATATAGGCTACATATTATCACGCTATCACCTACGGGGGAGGAGCTGTGCTAATTTATAAAATTTAACGTGGGTAAAACCGCGGGGCACAGCTATACTACATATATACGTTTATTTTGTAAATACATACTTAGTTTTATTAATAATTACACCCAGACTCAGGACAAACAGACATGTTCATGCACACAACAATGTCTTACCGGCCCGTCTATCATTTGCATCGATAAAATGCAAAGTTTATACAGTCGTCGCCTCGCTACTTCATGGCCTAGGTTCGATCCCCGCCCAGGATAAATATTTGTGTGACCCATTAGCACCTAGTAGTTTTTATTTGGTCTTAGACACAGGGATTCGGTTCATTAATCCAAGCGCAGTCTTTAAAAAATTAATAATAATAATATCTGGGGACAATGTCACACAGATCATCCTAGCCCCAAACTAAGCAAAGCTTGTACTATGGGTACCAGGCGACTATATACATACTTATATAGATAGATAAATACTTATATACATAGTAAACATCCATGACTCAGAAACAAATATTCGTGCTCATCACACAAATATTTGCACTTACCGGGATTCGAACCCAGGACCACCAGCTTCGTAGGCAGGTCGCAGTCACACTAATATTATAAAGGCGAAAGTGTGTATAGTATGGTTGATACTTCTTCACGTCTAAACGGTTGTAGGGATTTGGCACCCTGGGCCAAAGGCCTTAGGCTATAATTTATAAAGTTAACGCGGGAAATACCGCAAGGCACAAGTAGTAATAAATAAAATCTAAATATGTTTATTTCGGGTAACTAATTGAGACTCAAAGACAGAATTAACAGACACGTTAAAATACAAAAACGAAATTAATAATTAAAAGAACAGAACATGAATAGGTGTAGCAACGAAAATAATTAAACTAGGCAGAGGCTCTGCTTAGTGGTGCTATGGCATCCAAACAACTGATAAATATACTTATACTAGCTATGCCCCGCGGTTTTACCCACGTTAAACTTCATTAATTATAGCCTATGTGTTAATCCAGGGTGTCAGCTAACTCAATAACAAGTAATACCTGTTAACAATGTTCATATATAATCAATAACAAAGGAGATTGACCATTTTTGTATGGATGTTGGACCAAGTGCTGCCCAACATTGAATCATAGTGCATAATGTTCCTTAGACTAATACTAGTCTGTAACCCAAAGCGCTTCAGAATCTATCCCAGGAGTATTGAGAAAAATACTCTTCTTTAGGTTTTATTGACGAAAAATCATAACTGTTGGTTATGATTTTTCGTTCGCTTATTTTTAAAATAAAAGACTGTATAATATAAAAAATGGATTATAATTACTATAAAAACACTTAGTTACGGATATTCATTCAAACAATCAATAATAATTATTTATTCGTTTTACAACATAATAAATAGTTCTCTATGTTAGGCCACATGTAAACATTAAAATATCTAATCAATCGTAATCCTCATCGTCGTCTATAATGATTCTGTCCAAAAACAAAGCAGGGCGCCTCACAACGTCTTGGTGTCTAGCCCACCCCAAAAACCAAACTAGGCAAACAACGTGGGCACAACTGCCGATCGTTCTTCGCCCGATAAAACATGAGCAGCAATAATGTTTAATGGAATCGAGCCCATGATTGTTCTCGTCAATTAAAATGTAGCAATGATATACTTTTGACGATGTATGTCTGCTCTTTATGTGCGCTCTAATTAGTTGCACATTGCTGGTTGGCATCGAAAAATCGGAGAGGTCGTTAAGGCGACCGTTATACTTTTGTATAATAAATGTCTCCGTGGTGCGTATATGCTCGCTGTAATAGCTAGGCGCAAGTTTTATTTGGTACGTTCCTACTGCAAAGAGAGTCAATTCCTCCGGTCTTAACATGGGAAATGAAGCAACATTATCTCCACCCACTGAAATGTTTTCGAAGTTGGCTCTGTTCCGGTTTAGCCTCCTTTGATCAATATACTCAGCTAAGTCATTGGCAACATTCAGCCGCTCTCTGGCTATATTGATAAATTCACGTGCATCGCCATTGTCTATAATATCAACATGGAAGGCATTAGTTATTGCTGCAGCGATTCGAAGGTCTGTATAAAAGTGGCTCATGGCCAGATTATAATATTCCTGACGAAAAATCTTAAAATCCCGTTTTAGCCGTCCATTTACTACCTCAACGGGCCACCGACAAATGGTGCATAACCGCGATTTATTGGCGTCGAGTGTGGTAAGTTGTGCGCCTCTTCTGGTCTGCGATTGTGGCATGATGCCGACATATCCGTGGCTTTCTAAAGACGCAATAGAGTCTCGAAAACCTCTGTCTAATATAAAAATATCACCTGGCTGTAACAGCCAATTAATGGTTCTATCCGGCCCATCTAGCAGATTGTTTAAAATGGTTGCGTCATTTGTAGTCGCAGCATAGGGACCACAAACCTCAATAATGTGTCCATCGCATGTAACTAACAAAAATGGTTTTAGGAGGTTCCTGTACTTGTGCATGCTGTACGTGTCTTTCTGAAATGAGAAATTAGAACTCTTTTGTATGTAAATATAGGTACCGTCACATATAACAACAGCTTCCTGGTTATTTGCAAACAATGCGGTAGGAACTGCTAGATTTCTTTCAACGATCTGCTCTCTAGAAATATGGTTGAATCCCAAGTGGTGAGGGACAAAATCACTATCCAGACACTCTCTAGCTATTTTCATTCTTCGTTCTAGATTTGGACGAGACATGTTGAAAAACGTGGCGAGTCGTTCATTGGATTCTCCAGTTCTCAATTTGGCAAGTATTATACCTAATGCAGTTCGTGGATTTTGACACCTTTGTGCTAAAAGTGGAGTTTGATTAAATAATCTTTCGAATTCATCTCGAGTCCGGCCTGTCCAATAATGCAATTCTTCATCATGCAGCGTATTAAGGTTCTCAAAATCGATAATTCGACTTCTGGGTTCTTTTAATAATTCTAACATTTCAAAAACTTGTTGGGGACTAAAATCAAAACAACGATTTGGTGCCGTAAAAAGAACATCCCAGGTGTTGTCTTCTAAATGCTCCTGACACACACGTGCGTATGAAGGAACATAATAATTATTATTAATAAGTAACTGCACTTTCAAACTCTTTGGTACTCGTCGACGAGTATTATTTGTGCAATTGTACACCATACAAGCATTTGACGTATTCGGGGCTCGGCAGTAATTTCCGGGAAGGTGAAATGTTACGTTTTGTCCTAGAATGTCTTCCTCCGTGGGCTGCCCTGCCACTGCTGGTAGATTTTCCACAGTCGGTGCATCTTCCACAGCAGGTGCATCTTCCACAGCAGGCGCATATTCCGCAGCAGGCATTGCAGGCAGCGACCCACGGCGAGCTCTTGTCCAACAGTTGTGGCAGAGGTATTCCTCATTATTGAATGTTATCTGTAACCAATTATAAAATGATAAACAAATAACCCACGGCATAACATGAATCTGAAATATAGTCGAATTATATTGTATACTCGAACCGGGCAGGTGACTCTTGAATAGGTATTCAAGAGCTTATAAGAGCAAACGTTCAGGTAACTATATTCAACGCGTTTTAAAATAATTCGTCGGGTAAGATCATTTCCCTGTAATAATATCTATCTCAACGTCACCGCGTATCTTCTACAAATCTACGATAGAAAATGCATGCAACTAGTGTTAACACAAAAAGTAGTTTTTAATTAAAATAATTAGGTACATACAAAACAACATTCAACCTATTTTAATCATCAATTAGGAACCGGCTTAGGAGGGATACGACATGACAGTGACTCTACGATTTCGGTGCGCAGGTAGCGGTCTACCGATAAGTGGACCGGTTTATTGGACATTTAGGGACCCATGACTGATAACGCGTGGACTATAACTATTTATATCAAATTCCTGTGCGGTTCCTTGTAGTTCTATCCAAGTGGAGTCTATATTTTATAGTAGGTATGTACCTACTTCTAAGTAGATATCTAAGAACGCATTTGTTATGATTTAAGTAATGTAAATAATAGTCTTAACTGTTGAGTTAATGATTTATTTTGTGTTATTATAATATAAATACTTAAATAAAAGTTAAGTACTTACCTCACGTGGTAGAGCTCGAATGATGTTTTGAAATGTATCAACATACATTCGTTTTGAAGATCTCGAGTTAACATATATCTTCTGATTCGTTCCACAGAACGATCACAAAACAAACACACTCTGTAATGAGGTTGATACATCGTGTAGTCCAAACGAATAGCCGGGTCAACAGATGATGCAGATACGATAGTCCAAAAGTAATGCCGGGTTGTAAAAATATAAGGAGATAGATAAGCGCACAGTACACAACGGTTCAAGTCAAAGAGTGATGTTAGACTGCGATACAAACAATATGGCGCGCGCGCAAGCAGGTATACAGATTTCCAACGTGCGCGAAAGAGACAGACACATACCAAATCTGAATATGAGCAAGCGAGACTTTTGACTTCTCGCAACTCTCGCAGTAAGATAATAATATTATTTAACGTAGACGTTAAAAAAAAACAAAAGTTAAATCACAAAAGCTATAAGATAAGTTTTTAAGTACTGCATAACCCCGTGGATATTTTTTTTTTTTATTTTTTTTTTTAAGCAGGTATACAGATTTCCAACGTGCGCGAAAGAGACAGACACATACCAAATCTGAATATGAGCAAGCGAGACTTTTGACTTCTCGCAACTCTCGCAGTAAGATAATAATATTATTTAACGTAGACGTTAAAAAAAAACAAAAGTTAAATCACAAAAGCTATAAGATAAGTTTTTAAGTACTGCATAACCCCGTGGATATTTTTTTTTTTTATTATTTTTTTTTTATTTCTCTTCATGTAAGGAATAAAATAAAAATATTCCCATGTCTGGGCAGCATTTGGTCCAAATTGGTCAATCTCCTTTTATTAAAATCGCTCCAGCCGTTTAGACGTGAAGAAGTAACAAACATTAACACTTACAAACTTTCGCCTTTATAATATTAGTATGATATTTAGAAATACATACACAGAAATAGATAAATTACACGCAGACACAGAACAAATACCTACTCCTGCTCATTACAACAAAGATTTGTCCCGGATGGGAATCGAACCCACGCCCTCTGGCTTAGCAGTCAGGGTCATTAACCACTAGACCCAAGCCAACCTGTTCACACCGACGTAGATATTCTATATAGGTTTCGGGGTCAGACGGGATTCACTCATTTAAATCAGGTAGCTAGCCGTTATATTAAGCACGGTTGCTACATAGTCAGATATCAAGTAAATTAAAAGAAAATATACATTTTTACCGCCAAATCAGTCACAGAAACTACAGTAATGCGCATTATAACAGCCGTTACAAATAGCAGTAACAAGTGCTATTAAAACAAACTGTTATTGCTATTCTAACGATGTTGCCAGACCGTGCTAAAAGGTACGGTGTATAGGTAGTTACTTTTTGTGTCGGACTTACCTTGGATTTTAGCCACTGTCAAAAAGCTTGTCAGTTGTTTTTGCTTCATGTAATCTTTTAAGCCAAACTTACTTAAGGAATTCATAAACATAATTTGTAAATTATATTAATTATTTTTATTTAACATCATTTTTGTAAGCTTTTACTTTGTAATTATTCTTTTGTACAAAATCTATCAAGAAAACAACAATGTAAGTAATGGATTTAATTAACCAATACTGGTTCGATAGATTTAAATTGTTATCTACATTTACTTAGTCAAACTGGACATAAGAAAGTCCTTAATAAGTTTTATAATAATATCAACACAAATTATTGTAAGTAAGAACAAAAGAAAACATTGTATACCTATTTAAATCATCAATATTAATGTCAAGTACGAACAAAGAAAACATTGTATTTATATTTAAATGATCAATACAATTCAATAACTTAACGCAAGTTTTACAGCACATTAAGTACATTAAAATTACATGTAAGTATCGGAACAAAATATTCATTGTATCTATTTGCTTTCATAATCGGAATATGCCTTTTCAAAGGGATATAAGTATAACAGTTTCTTATAACAAAAGTATGATGGTAAAATCTAAAAACCGTACCTTTTACACTAACCGTTACAAATATGATGGTTGGGACTGGCAACACTGTAAACTACAGCCAAACGGACGAAACGGCGCGGCATGGCGCGGCAGCGACGCGAATATCGCGAGCGGTCCAGTCAATAACTATCTACGCCGCCAACCCCGCCGCGCCACAGACGTCAACCTTGTACGAGAAACAAGAACGCTCACTTACTTGTCGTCCCAACTTCTGCTGCAACTTCGTTCCAATAGCGCTCCAATTTAAAACGATTCCGATGCCCCCTATAACTCTTGTCCCAAAGACATTCTCTAGCTTGGACAGCTGCTATTAGCTTATCCATGTTTTTGGTTCGGGCACCTTGTTTAGCTTTCGGCTTCATTGTGGAGCGCGGGCGGGAGCGGCGACAGTCACTGCGAGCGAAGCGCGGCGAGACACTGACGCCCGCCCGCCGCTCCGCCGCCCGCTCCCCGCTCCGTCGTGCGCTATCGCTGTCCTCTTCGCTCGACGCCTCGCTCCCCTCTAGGCACGACACGCCTCGACTAATCCGCTATTTTTCACCGCATCTAGTTTACACACGCGGCGGTACGATCAGAATTATATTCATACATTGCGGTATCGTCATCCTAGGACCGAGTAACATTGTGTAGATATCCAGTAATGTATGTCGACTTTAGTGTATTTGTGCAAAGCGTGGGTTTATCATAGTAGAGTTCGGGTATCAACAATGGTAGCAATGGTCGTGAGTACACAGATGGTCGCTCAATATCTCGGCTGTGAGGACAAACCGCTGAATATCGAACCCAACATGCCATCGCAAGGCGCTTGTTTTGGCGAGTTCGATAAGAATCGCTCTGAGTTTACGTTTGATATTTAATGCAGTCTCTTGATCATGTACTAAAGTATTTAAATGCTATATTGCGGTTAATAAAATATTTACCGAATAAGTAGTAAACAAACAAAACAACAAAGACAAAGTATGTTCTTAAACTTCAAAAAATATTTTTGCAGACTTTGACTATAGGTACTGAATATCATAGACATCTCGTTGGTCTAGCGGTAGCGTGTTTAACAATAAGGTCCTAAATTCCAATTCCGGATCGGTTCAAATCTCTAAAAGGTGTATTGGGATCTTTATAGCTAGAAAACATCGGTCATTATACTCACGTGACTCGATAAGCCCGTAAAATTATCGAACCTGCGCCCGATCTCTCCCCGGTCATGTCGCCTATAGCCTTCCCATAGGATAATAAGAATGAGGAAATGAAAGAAGACTGCTCCTTTGTTTACACAAACATTCCTGCCTTATAATACCTATGTCCTGCTTATTTGGTAAAACTCCGTAGACATTGACCAGCGTAGTCTAAGTTTCGACTATTAGGTAGATACATATATTATTTACAACGTCTAAATTAAATACTTAAGTAAATATGGAACATCAATGTACGAAATCTTTGTAAAAAATGTTAGTAAAATTTTACAGGTGTATTATGTATATATAATATTTATCTGTGTAATTTATGTAAGTGTCTTATATATCTTCTCACCTACAATATTTTTACTTTAGTGCACCTAGCAGTTCTGTACCTATTACTCTGCTTCACCCCAAGGTCGATTAGTAGAGAAAGCCCGTTGTTGTGCATTTTCTGCAGGGAATTTTTAAATAAATATTTTTTTTTAAATGTATTAAAGTATGTACACACGGCTACATCTCAAGGTCTCATCTCATCTCATCTAGGATTTCCATACAATGAGAGGTCAGCTTATATTGGAAATGTATAGCTTGATATGTAGCCGTGTGTACATACTTTCATACATTTTTTTAATTATTTATTTTGCAATTTCTTGCACAAAATTGCACAAAGGCGGGCATAATGCCAAAGTCATTCTCTACCATCAACCTTGGGGTGATGCAGAGAAAACATGGTAGGTGCACTAAAGTAAAAATATTGTAGGTGAGAGGTCAAGCTATAATTTTCCAATATAAGCCGGCCTCTCAATCAAATCAACTATACAATTATTTTAACTTCTCATACAAAAGTAGCGATGCGGTTATTAAATTCATCGACGACCCTTACGCCTTACTTATTATTAAATTACCCCTCTCATATTAATGTAGAGCGACAGTTATAACAATAATAATATCCTTGGACATTATTCACACACTGCCATTTGGCCCAAAATAAGCTTGTACTATTGAAACCAGGTAACTGATACACTACATATACTCATTTTTTGGTAAATACATGCTTATATAGATACTTACACCCAGACTCAGGACAAGCAGACATGTTCATGCATACGAATATCTGTCCTGGGATTCGAAACCACGACCTGCGGCGTGAAATGCAAATACCTACCAACCACCCTAACTGGTCTATAATTTGTAGAGCGATAGTTGGACAAAGAGTCCCTAACACCGATCATCAATATAAAAACAAAACGAAAAGTACGTACGTACATCGGAGCGCATAGCGAGGTAGACGTGTATAATCTATACTTACAATAAAATTGTAGGAAAGTCAAAACTGTACATTGAATATTTGTTTTAAAGGATACTTGGGGCGTGATCTTCCATCGACATCGAAGCCAACTATATAGTTTTTAGAATTTTTGTCTGTTTGTCTGTATGTATGTCCGGGCTAAACTCAAAAAGTACTGCATGGATTTGCATAAATATTACTACGGGGGAGGAGCTGTGATAATTTATAAAATTTTACGCGGGTAAAACCGCGTGGCACAGCTAGTATAATATATTAATATTTAATCATTTATTTCTCTCAAACCGTTACATTCCAAGTAAGATTAAAAATAAAAATATTTATTTTGAATCTTTGACAGAGCTAGAGTCTGTAATAGACTCGAAACCTGAGTTACACTTTGACTGCACGTGTGGCATAGCGGCTAAGACAGTCGCCTCGCCACTTCGTGTCCCGGGTTCGTATCCCGCGCCGGACAACTATTTGTGTGACCCATAAATTGCCTGGATGTAATTTGTGTCTGTCTATTATATGTTTATAAAGTAACCCGCGACCACAGGCAATCGCTAGTAGGTACATTTATCAATATTATCTAAATTCTCTAATAAGCATACACAACCAAAAACATAAATGTAAAATCATCAAAACATACCTCAATCTAGAAAATTTCATCATTGAAAATAAAATGTCAACCAAAATGTCAATAATAATAATATCATGTCAAATTAAGACACTACAGACTATCTATAGAGTATAGACATCTCTCAATCTGCAATTTACTTATTATATACTTAATTTTGAACTGTTTAGAATATAGCGCAATTTATAATTCCGAAGGAAGCTTATTGAAAACCTTCACCGATTGATAATACGAGCTATGCTTCACTACATTTAAAGATCTTATGTCAGGCGTGGAGAATATAGGTTAACAGATAACCATGGAGGAATATTGTGATCGTGTTTATGACCTCTCTGGAAGGTTGTGGCTAATATAAGCATATGAGACCAAATTGCAAAGCAGTGGCAAGGCTGTCGCATTCTTTTTTTATTAACATGACGCGTGCAGTTAGTCTCTTGGCTTTTACTGCTTCACCGGACAGTAGGGGTGAGCGTGGGCTCTAACCGCCTAGCAAAATATAAACTACAAACTAAGTACCCGCGCCGGAGGGCACCCTCTGTGGGGTTATAACCTCGGCTCTGGGCGGATACTGGCGGGGAGAGGGCGAGAGATCGTGGTTTTTAGGGATGTTTTGTGCAACTGTCGCTCTACGCTAATACGCGACGCGGGCATCGCTTCCAGTTTAGGGTCGGAGCGGGCATATCATCGGATCCAATGCAAACTAAGGGTTATGGAAGACGCTGGTGGTTTAGTAGCATTCGTTAGTACTTAACTTATATAGGCGCGGCGCCTACGCATTTCATGTTCCATTACCGCAATGGACAACAAGTTGCATTACGAATGCCATGAATTACCATGTATTTGTTTTGACTATGAGTGTGAGTGTGTTTTGGTTTATAAAAGAAATATTATTTGATCGTCAATTGTTTTACCCTACCGTGCTGTGCATGACGAGGCAGCTACTGAGAAAGACTGCCAGAAAACTCAGTAGAAATCTATTTTTGGAATGGTAAATTCTTAATATAAAAATACATTGTAATTAAATGTGTTAATTGAGAACGCCCAATGCTAAGCCGTTTTGTCACCTAAATAACAAATAATTACCTAAATACGAAACTTCTCGTAATAAGCTTTGCTACGAAATTTGACTTTTATAGTTCATTTAAATTTATTCTTATTGACTCAGGTTATTCGTCCATCACTTCAGTGTGTATCAACAAATTAATGTATCTATATGAATACGGAAAGCATCTATATGAATATATAGTGTCTGTAGTCCAAAATACCAAAGTTCATAATATTGAATTTGAAACCCCTAATCTACAATCGTAATATCGAAGTCTAAATGCTACAACATTTATATACACTTCGTATTTATACACGTTCCAAATACGTACGTTGTAAGTGGTTATGTTAAGTTATAATTGTGACAAACCACAGAACTGAATTGCATCCACTTAAAAAGTTCCGCTTGTGTGGTAGGTCTAAGTTCTAACATAACCAATCTAGTTTCACATGGCTATAATTCTTTTATGATATTCATGAGGCCCTTGATATTTTCAGTCCAGAAATAATGACAAGACCACGCTATACCATATCATGAAAAGGTGACTAAGGGATATACCACCGTTATACCAGGAAGTCGTTGGTCTAGCGGTAGCGTGTTCACCCGCAGAGAACGAGGTCCTGGGTTCAAATCCCGGGTCGGGCCAAAAGTGATTTAGGGACGTTTCTGTAAAAAGAAAAATTTCTCAGCATCAGCCCGAAGTCTGGGAGTTGGCGGTATTATACGCCCGTGCCTCGGAGAGCACGTAAAGCCGTCGGTCCTGTACCTGACCTTTTTCCGGTCGTGTCGCTAGGCGTCCCATCGGATCATGAGAGTGATGGAATAGAAAGTGCTTCTGTGTTTGCGCACACACTTGAGCACTATAATATGTCCCGCGCAGATGGCTAATCTCTGTTGAGACTGGCCGCCGTGGCCGAAATTCGGCTAGGAGGACATTATTATTATTATTACTAGTTACCACTTAACTGCGGTCTCCAACAAACATAAAGATGCCAAGCGCGGTAACTACTGTAATACCCTCCAAATGGCAACGTTGTGGAAGCATTTGGGTAGACTTATGTCCAGCAGTGGACGATATCTGGCTGATGTGAATAAGTAGATACATCCATTTTTGTTTCCTTGATGAAGCTGTCTGGTAATAAAGTATCGTATGATAAAATTAAATTGCACAACACTGATGAATTTTTATGTGTCTAGGAGTTTAGACTGCCCATGTTTTATTTATTTATTTACGGATAGACCGACAGAGGATAGACACAATACAATGTCGTTCTTTAAAGAGGTACAGGGGCTCTACTGGCTAGGTCACCGAAAATCGATTTCTTAAATGGGGTTCAAATAAATAAAGGTTAAAAATTACTTAATCAATCGTTAAATCGGCTTCAACGTTGACAATCGATTCCGGACCATTTATGACGTCACACGTAGTCGTGGAAGCCGATTTACCGATTGATTAAGTAATATTTAACCTTTATTTATTTGAACGCCATTCACGAACACGATGTTCGACGACTTAGCCGGTAGAGTCCCAGGTTTTTTTCCAGTACGCTACTCCAATTTAGGAAGGGACACCATGCTCTATTTAAGGAGTATTGAGTAAATACACTAGTAGGTAGTAGTAGTAAAATTGAGAATATATAAAATGTGTCATGAAATTATTTTATCTGTATATGACATTCAAATATTAATCATTTAATAATCTATTGAAGTCTAAATAACAATACTGAAATGTTAAATGATGTTAGTTATTACTTATTACTAATAATAATATATAACATCTTGATAAACCTTTGTCATTTGCATACATATAGTATATAACCAGTAGCTGTACGTATAACAATAGGCTATAATTGTACAGTCACTTCAACAACGCGCAAAAAAATAATCATCAAAGACTTACCCGTCTTCTAAAACCGCTGTATCTGCTGATGAACAGGGAAGCTCCGATGAGGTTAAAATCCAGCACCATGGCGCCACCTATATCACTCACTCACTTACAAAGTCACTTCATAAGATTTCTGCTAGATATCACATAGTCCGATTTACCACAATACATAATTTCTCAATAATATTTGTGTTATTGTAAATCTAGAAAAAAATGTCTAGTTCTTTTAATATTGAGAGGAATTTTGTGATTGTAAAGGGTTTTTCAGCAAAAACTTTCAAAGTCAAAATAAAACATAAAATTTAGGTGGCCGATAAGTGGCGGGGAAATTGGTTTGCAATAAATTATTTTTTTCGCTAACTGTCTGACTTGCGAACCGTCTTGTTAAAAACACATGTTATTCTCATCTCTCGATACCGTAATTCATTGATGTAACCGCCTTTCCAACTGAATTTTGTAAAAAAACGGCCTAATCATATTTCCAGACCACATAGAGCACCATACAGTAACACGTTAAGCATGTAAAGGCTTGTCTTGGCTTTTCAGAAGCCCAAATGCGACAATTTTGTTGGTTGATGTAACCTGACAAATTAAAAACCTTTAGTAATTTTCTATTTTAATGTCCCGCGTCGTCACATATATGTACAGCGATAGTTGGACGGACAATAGGTCCCTCTAACACCGGTCATCAAAATAAAAAACGAAAAAAATTGTCTGGGTTTCCCACGGGAACCGACGATTTGCCAAGCCAATAAGCCCGTCATTTGCGCAAAACCTTACTTTTAAATTCAATAAATATTTGAATAATTGTCAAAAACGTATTATATTTAATTTTGCTTAACAAAATAATGAATTTCTTTCAACTAAATCGATTTAGCCGTTTTCGTGTGATTCGGTTACAACAACCCGAACATCTAAAATATCACTATCATATATTCCCAGGAAAAGCCTTATAGGTAAACTTTAAACGTCATAAACTCAAAACTGAGAAATCATACATTTAATCGTCCGCCTTGGATATTCATACCATATTGATAACATGTTTAAAATAATGTATAGCATTATACGCAAAGTAAAATGAAAATCTAAACACAAAAGCAAAAAGTTCGTTCCGTCACACTCCTCTATCATAGAACGAGAGGACTGCAAATAGAGATCCTCAAACCTACTAAAAGAGCTAATTAATCGAAGGTTTCCATATAAAAACCCCTTTTTATGCAAAATGAATTGCTAACTGTACTTCCTTTACCTACTATATTTTACCGGTTAAATGTCTAACACTTAGTGTACCGCAATGTCCACAACAGGTCCATAAAACACAGAGATAACAAACTGTCCGCGATAAACAATAGGAAACACTGTACTGACACCTTGAACGACAGGGTAGGCTTCTGAAGCATATAGGGTAGCCATGCTTCTAACATATTTCTGTAAGACTCACTTCGAGCATTTCTTTTGTAACTTTAAATATAAATTTTATTATTTTAGCTTTATAGCAATACAGCACTTACATCCTTCAGAAGACAGTGTTTATCGTTCGTAGCTGAAGGGCAAAGCGTCTACCTTGGTATGATAGAAGGTGCTAGCTCAATACCCACCGGACGATCCAGTTTCCTATTTTATAAATCTGTATAATATACGCTTTAGTCGTCCAGTAAAAGATAATATTTAGCGCGAATCAATAACCTCATTGCAGTAACTATTATGGTAGTTCCGGACGACGTAAAAGATCATCTTCAGCGCTACTCAATTAAGTTGCCCGTTATTAGTTTTAGTTTTAGCTTAAGGAACTTAAGTAGCGATGACTGTAACGGAATAACTGCTTGATTACCTAAAGTACGAGATAAAATACGACGCGGAGTGATTAGTATTCGTGATGCTGATGACCTCCTGAAGAAATTGAAACTTGCTTGCTTATCGTATGGGTAGTGGTATAGTGTCAGAGTTGCTCTAGCCGACTAGAGGCGTCTGATATAGCTTAACGATTCTTGTCTAATGACTACAACCAACCGACCAACAGCTTAACGTGTCCTCCGAAGCACGGAGACGCTCAGTAATTAAACCACTTTTGCGGTCACCCATCTATGGACTGACCAGGAGCCTAGTTACTTAACCTCGCCGATCGCTTACGGACCGGTGAGAGCATCTAGCTATGAGCGCCTCGATAAGATTGAAACTGTTAATCTAGGTCAATATGAGTGAGTTATCAGCAAGAGTTATCTTTTATAGATCATCTCAGACGACAGGTCTGAATAGCTCTTACCGATTTTAACTGTGCTGAAATCAATCGAATCAAATCTGCTGTAGATGTACTGTAAAACCACAACATGAATCTGCTGATGATTGACATGTAATGCTTTCTTTAGTTCATTCATTCATTCGTATGGGCAGAGGTTATCTTAATCACAGAGTTCTTTAAGCCACCCAGTAGGCTTCTGACATGTGTTAACGACTGTTGTTTAATCGCTAGAACCGGGACCGACTGCTTAACGTCCCTTCCGAAGCACGAATACGCTCAGAAATTCAACTTCTTTGGCAGTAATCCATATAAGGAATGATCGCGTGAACCTCGTCTGGCAACTGGATAAATATACAAAAAATATCGCACTGAAAAGTGTAATATAGGTATGGAAGTTTATTATTCAAATTAAAATGTATGAAATTGTGTCCTACCCGCAACGTGGTCACAATATCAACCATTATTGCATTACGAATCTATCCTCGACTTTACCTTACTCTGTTACACCTACATAATACTCATCATCATTTATTATTATTATTATTATTATTATTATCATGTAGATGATTAAAATTGCCCATTATAATAATTTAATGTGGACCTGTTACTTATTTAAAACGTTGATTAATTGCTCCAGCATCATCAAATTTTACTCAAATTTTTTAACACCATTCACATTTCTTGAATAATTCGCATCTCTTGTTCAGTGAAAGATTCTACATCCAGCAAAATACTTAGAAGGTACGTTTAACGGGGGTCTATAGTATCACCATCACTTTGATTTTTTATTATTTTTTGAAAATGGTTATTTCTATATTTTGTGTTTGTGTGTTAGTACAAATCGTAAGACTGAAGCCTGACTTACCGCTCCTTGATCATCACACATCATCGATATCTCCACTGCTGGACATAGGCCTCCCCAAAAAGTTTCTAAAACGTTGCCATTTGGAGGGGTTGCGGTAGTCAATGCGCTTGGCATGCGAGTTGGCGACCGCAGTTAGGTGATAGCTATCAGACAGGTGGTGCTGCTGCCCGACTACCTGGTGTATCCCTTAGTCGCCTTTTACGACACCATGGGATGGTATGTAGTGGCCCTGTTATTCTATCGCGGCTGGAAACCACACGGCCAGCATCAACAGTTATCCGCAAATGTTTAGGCAACACTTAAATAAAACCAAATTTCCTTATAATTCAAGTTTTTTTAGTTCATAGTACTATCACGGCTATTTATTATGTTATCAATTACACCAATCACTTCTCTTCTAAATATTCGCATCTCTTGTTCTGTAAAAGATTCCACATCCGGCAACATACTTAGAAGGAACATTTTACGGGGCTTAATACTAGTAGTATCACCATCACTTAGATTTATTATACTCTTTGCAAAATGATCACTTTTTTTAATCTGTGCTTGTGTGTTAATAGAAAAAGTACGTTCAGTGAATGTATTGTTGACTGACTTGACCTGACTTATTGCTCCAACAACTACATTCTCTGTTTGGAAGCTATCGGAACTATCTGTGTGAATAAATTCATATTTTAGAGCCGGTGCTATTTCCACTTCATCTGTTTGTTGTTCTTTGTGTTTTGTACTATCGTCTGTTCTTGAACAGATTTTGATGAACGGCCTCAGGAAACTTAAATCATCGCTGAGATAGTATGGCCTCACAGGTGTTTTGTCACTAAACTGTTGTCTTAGTGATCTCATGAAAGATATCCGTATTTTTCTCGATTTCTCTCTGCATTCGGTTACTAGAACAAAGAAATGGTTTTATGAGTTTAGAGCCCAAAGTAATAATGTCCGTCTGGTAGAATTTCGGCCATGACAGCCATTCTAAATGGAGACCAACCATCTGTCCGGAACATATTATAGTCCACAAGTGTGTGTGCATACATAGAGGTACTTTTTATTCACAACACTCATACCCATTCAACACTCTTATTATCAGATGGGATGGCATTATTATCGGAAGAAATCAGAAGTTATATGTTACTATTTGTGTTCATTTTTACACTTATGCGGCAATTAGTTCATAATACCTTGAAGGCAAAACTATTTGACTACTTGTATTAATTAGTGGTAGATAGTATTCTACAAAACTCTATTCTATAATTTTGTGAGCACTATATAATACAGATCTTTAGGACCTGTTGTTCTTTAAGTCCTGTGTTGTTTAGGTGCTTCTACGTCCAAGACTTTACTTATTAAATCATGAAGCGTTAACCCAAAATTCTTTTTTTGTGGACTATTTTTTTTACCTTGGGTCGTAATGATTTGATCAAATCTGCACTGTCAATGAAAAGCTGAAATATGGAAAATTATAAAGAACAACCAATAGTACAGCAAATCTATAGATTATAAAAGTTATTATATAAAATAGCTAAGAGGAATCGTATTATACAGATCCTACGCCACTGGAATTCGTGCAGTCTACCCAATATACATACTTGATGTGTTAGCTGTCTTCGCGATTACTGCCCAAGCTATACGATTGTGCACTTTATTTGCATATACTGACAGCGTTTTATCATACAAGCAGGGATGCTTCTCCACTTCCCTCACACAATCCACTATATCTCGTTTAAATAAATAGATTTTTTGGTCCGTAATTTATTTAGATACACTGTGACTATTCTACCACTGAATTATTTAGACACCCGTCCCGAACGCGGTGACCTGCACAACTCTCAACACAACAGAACAATGTTGCTAGGTAAACGTTGTTGTTGAAACTTAACATAAACGGAAGCTTTCGTATATTCCACACTTCCACACATCGCTTTGTGACTCGCCGAATGATGAAATTTTGTTCTTTACAACTTACGCGTCGGTTAAAGTTGCGTTAAAATGAAAATTGCATAATAAATAACGATACACTTTAATGCTAATTGTAAATAAATCACTTTCTTACTATTGTTTACATTTATATTGCATCACATTATTAAAGATAAAACTTAATAAAATATTTTTTAATACGCTGATTAAGAAATATGTACGGCTTACGGTAGCGCGACTAAATCCAAATCACGACTAAGTCGTACGGAACATCGGGATAGTGATCGGCATTCAAATAAATTAAGGTTAAAAATTACTTAATCAATCGTTAAATTAGCTTCAACGTTGACAATCCATTCCGGACCATTTATGACGTGACATGTGGTCATAGAAGCCGATTTAGCGATTGATTAAGTACCTAATTGTTAACCTTTATTTATTTGAATGCTGATCACTATCCCGATGTTCGGTGACTTAGCCGGTAGCCCCCCTGTGGTTAAAGCCTATGTCCAGCGGCCGTCTTTCGGCTGATATGATGGTGACTATGATTTTAGATACTTAGTTATATAAAACTCTCGTAGAGTTACATTGAAGTCTCTGTTGTTTAAGAGATAAAAACTTAGGTAGTAGAAAATAACATTATAATGTAAAAGTAGTAGCCTTAAGGTTAAAATCGACCTCTTTCAAGCAAACGATGAACAGAATAAGTGAAATTTGAATATACAGAGGTTAAGTAAGTAAGTTTAGGTTAAGTACCGAAAACTACAAAACTTATTTCGTTAATTTAAAATTACTTACGCTTCTATCACTCTATATTTATGAAATGACTATATTTGTAAAAGGGAATCTATTTAAATTTGAAACTCTTAATAATAGACGTCACCAAAGCACACTAAAGTCAAACACAATAATGCACTTTTTAGGGTTCCGCAGCCAAATGGCAAAAAACGGAACCCTTATAGAGTTGTCATGTCTGTCTGTCTGTCTGCCCGTCCGTATGTCACAGCCACTTTTTTCCGAAACTACACTCGCGAGCAACCAAATCGACTCAAGCCTTGTCGGCGCACACATACATTGATACAACTAAAATCATGAATGGAAATTATTAAAATGATATGTCATTCGAAAGCTTAAGATGTCAGCTTTAATTTGATATCATTATCATTGAAATCCATCCATCATTTTTGAAATAAATGATGTCTGAATGCAAGAGTAGGAAAAACGGGAATTTAGGAAAAAGGGTATGTGTCTCGTATTTGACAAATTAAACAAAAAAAATTAAAAATAAAATTATTTTATTTAAATCAGTATTTCGTATTGCCCCCTCTAGCCCTAATTACATCCCGCAGTCTGTTTTTCATGGACCTTATCAATTTTTTGACATTTTCTTGAGGAATGCCGTCCCACTCCTCTAATAATGCTGTCTTTAGCTCGTCTACGCTTGAAGGGACTGGATTTCTGGCCCGAACTCTTCTTTTAAGCTCGTCCCATAAGTGCTCGATGGGATTCATGTCAGGACTGAGCGCAGGCCAGTCCATCGTGCGTAATTCGACCTCTTGCAGAAACTGTCGAGTGACTCGTGCCGTGTGGCAGCGGGCATTGTCGTGCATTAACACGAAGTCTTCACCGACAAACCCTGCGTAGGGCACAACATGATCCAGTAGAATGTCGGTGATGTACCGATCAGCTGTTAGCCCGCCTCCTCGGCCGCCCCCAGGCACGAAAACAAGTTCGGTTTTTCCCTCTAAAGAGATACCAGCCCACATCATGCAGGAACCGCCGCCATATGCCACTGTTTCAGCGAAACAACATTGGGCAAATCGTTCTCCCGGACGCCTGTAGACTCGGCCTCTCCTGTCACTGCCATGCAGACACATTCTGCACTCATCAGTAAACAGGACCGATCGCCATTGCGCAACGCTCCAATTGAGATGCTCTCGAGCAAATTGAAGGCGCGCTTGTCGGTGGCCTGCAGTCAACTTAGGGCCCGTCGCAGGTCTTTTTGGCGTCAAGTTGGCTTCCTTCAAGCGTCTTCTCACTGTCCACTCGCTGACAGCCACTTGTCGTACACGTCTCAGTTCTTGCTGCACATCAACGCCCGTAAGGTGTCGATTGCGCAGCGAGGTTGAGACAATGAAGCGGTCGTCTCTCTCTGAAGTGCACCGGTGGCGGCTCGTTCTTGGTCTCCGATTGAAGGCACCAGTCTCTTGGAACCGTCTGTATACTCGGGATACAGAAGACTGGCTCAAGTGGAGCTGGGCAGCGATTGCTCGCTGACTTAACCCTTGTTGCAACAAGGCAACAACTTGAGCGGCTTCTTCTGGTGTGGTATCCATGGGTTAGCGAAAACAAGGAATGCAATTTACGGAGATGTGTACCGGTCAACCTGTAACAAGCAACTGATAAGATAAACCGGAAGTGGGGGGTTTTATAGCGGGAGCAGGTAGCGCAAGTCGTGGATTCCTAAAGAGGTAATTTACGCTGACGGCCAATTAAAATGTGTCAATAAATCAGCGCTTAGTTTTTTTTAAGGTATTGATGTTAATTGAAAGCCTAATTCTTCAGCTTTCGAATGACATATCACTTTTGTAATTACCATTTATCGTTTTAGGAAAATCAATGTATATGTGCGCCGTCTAGGCTTGAGTCGATTTGGTTGCTCGCGAGTGTATAAGAGCTGTACTGTTGTAACTTGGTAAGTAGATGTATTCGGTGAACCACATTAAGAGTTTTACACAAAAATAGAAAAAGAACAATAATTTTGGGGGGTCCCATACATGTGGGGGGTGTCTATGGATAGGTCTTCAAACATGATATTGGGGTTACTAACATCCTTTTTTTTCTAAACTGAATAGTTTGCGCGAGAAACACTGTCAAAGTGGTAAAATGAGTGTCCCTCCCCCCCTGTAACATCGAAAATAAGAGAGTGTTAAAACAAAAAAAAATATATGATGTACATTACCATGCCAACTAACAACAAAAATTGTTTTTAGCCTAGCCGAGATCTAGCCAGTAATTTTTTTTAATGAGTCATAAATCGTCAACCGCAATTTGCTTTCATTTAATCAACTGAAATACTTGCTGCTATGGAACCCTTTTTTCGAAGAGTTGTCTCGGCATGGGTCCAAATCCTTGATATAAGTATCAAAAACTTTAAAAAACATTAGCAACATAAACCATTTTAAATCGCAACTTAAGAAATTTTTAATTTTTGCTTATTACTCCATCAATGAGTTTTAGTTTAAAGCACAAAGAAATGTCCGAACTACTCTACCCTATTTATGAAACGTTCTTATTTAGCTTGATCCAATTATATGTGCTGTACGGTATGACTGAGTTAGGGTCAGCGCAGACCGAGAGGAGCGCAGCGGAGAGAATTTTATTAAGGCACTAGAAAATCAACTTTAAAATTATTGAAATAAAGTGCATGTATGCTTGAACATTATAATGCACGAGACTGCGCGAGCATTTTGTCAGGTTCAAGCATATATGCACTTTATTCCTATAGCTCTAAAGTTGATTTTCTAGTGCATTAATAAAATCCTCTCCGCTGCGCTCCTCTCGGTCTGCGCTGACCCTTAGTGGTAGCCGTATTTTTGTATACAGACGAAACACCTTACGGCTCATCTGGAATGCCCCTACCAGAGTATGAATATAAAGTTAGTAAAGTTCTATGTACGCCTTGCAAGGTAAAACATAGTGATACAACACAATTCTTATACCATGTGCCATATTATCTACTAGCTGTGCCCCGCGGTTATACCCGCGTTAAACTTTATAAATTATCACAGCTCCTCCCTCATCGGTGATAGCGTGATAATATGTAGCCTATATGTTGACCCGACCTCTTAGTAATATTCATGCAAAATGTGAAGTAAGTCCATGCAGTACTTTTTGAGTTTAGCCCGGACATACAAACAACAGACACACAGACAAAAATTCTAAAAACCATATTTTTGGCTTCAATATCGATAGTAGTTCACACCCCAAGTATCCTTTTAAAAAAAGGATACTTTTACCTTTTTCAATGTACAGTTTTGACTTTTCTACGATTTTATTATATGTATAGAGGTGCAATAAATAAAATACTTTCACTTTAACTAACATTTCAATTATTTCAAACAGCGTATTATACTTTTTTTTTAATAATAAGTGACTGAGCAGAGACACAGGTAATGTATTCCACAGTAAAGCAGCTTGCAAGTTAAAGGATTAGTCATAAAAAGCGGTGAAGTTCGAGATGCCCTCGTCTTCGCGTATTAACGTAGAGCAACAGTTACACAAAACGTCCCTAAAAAGCAATGACTCCACTTTAGTAACTGTCCAAAGTCGAAGTTCGAACCCCAAAAATTACTTACTTTTTAGTTTTATTTGTCGTACGGCTTGAGCCCACCCTCGCCTCTATTGTTTATACTCGACACTCCGGCGCGGGACTCGAACCCGCGACACGAAGTGGCGAGGCGACTGTCTGACCACACGTGTAGTCAATTTAAAAAGTAATTATCTAATTAATTGGTTTTTTAATCGCTTTGATTATATAACTTGGGACACAGCCTTATATTTACAACATGAATGAATTTAAAACGAGTTGGCATCGATACATCTCAATTTGGTTTTGTTTTATAAAACTGCTTCATCATCATCATCATCATATCAGCTGAAAGACGTCCACTGCTGGACAAAGGCCTCCCCCAAAGATCTCCACAATTGCCGGTCTTACGCTATTCGCATCCAGCAGTTTCCATAAAACTGCTTACATCGGATTATTATTTTAAGACTTACTATACCAAAAAGCGTTATTGAAGTAATTATAATAATTATTATTTTAATAACGCTGTTTGGTCTAATCCGAGATTAGGACCTATCTGCCGCTTAAGTCCCTACGGCTAGACCAGCAGTATTTTTCTGATTTTATCCTGAGACTGTCGCTCTGTAACACACTGCCCTCTGACACCAAACGACGCAGAGCCTGTACTAAGGCAACCAGACCACTGAGAACTTACTTATATATTTCTAAACTAGCTGTGCCCGCGGTTTTACCCGCGTTAAACTTTATTACAGCTCCTTCCCCGTAGGTGTTAGCGTGATAATATGTACCCTATATGTTGACCTAACCTCTTAGTAATATTCATGCAAAATTTGATGTAAATCCATGCAGTACTTTTGAGTTTAGCCCGGACATATATACAGACAAAAATTCTAAAACCTATACTTTTGGCTTCGACATCGATTTTAGATCACGCTCTCAAATATCCTTTAAAAAAAATATTCAATGTACAGTTTTGACCTTCCTACGATTTTATTATATGTATATTATATTTATAGATACATACATATTATAGATAAATTACACCCAGACACAGACATCAATAAATAATCGTGCTCATCACACAAATATTTTTCCGGGCGTGTCACTGAACACTGAACTCACCAGCCCTTCAGACAAAGAGCACATAAAAACAGAACTTGAATTAGAAAAAGTTAACTTGGCAGTTTATATTTCTCCTGCTCTGCGAAAGGGTATCTATACATATAAGAAAATCGTAGGAAAGTCAAAACTGTACATTGAATATTTTTTTAAAAGGATACTTGGGGCGTGATCTACAATCGATATCGAAGCCAAAAATATAGTTTTTAGAATTTTGGTCTGTTTGTCTATATGTATGTCCGGGCTAAACTCAAAAATTACTGCATGGATTTACTTCAAATTGTGCATGAATATTACTATGAGGTCGGGTCAACATATAGGCTACATATTATCACGCTATCACTTACGGGGGAGGAGCTGTGGTAATTTATAAAAATTAACGCGGGTAAAACCGCGGGGCCCAGCTAGTCTTAACATTTGCCTTAAATTGGAGTTGCGCAAATCAACTACAATTTAACACTACAAAGTGTGTGACAATCACGTTTTCTCGCGCGCACTCCCCCATTCAACATAACTACCGCATCAGTGAATCACAAATGATTAGAGTCACAGAGGTCAAGGATTTGGGTATAAGTTTTAACACCGGGCTGACTTTTCGTGATCATATCATTAGGCTATGTAAGAAAGCTTTTAGAAATTCAGGTTTTTACTTCGAACAGTGAAAGGGTTCGCAAACATTCGAGCTATAATTTCCTTATATAATGCATTGGTTAGGAGTCAACTTGAATGTAATGCAGTCATCTGGGCACCGCATGAAGCTAAGTATAGCCTCATGCTGGAGCGTGTACAAAATAAATTTATTCGATATTTGTATATGCGACATTATGGAGTATATCCATTTTACCCTTTGACGTATCCCACTCTGTTTATTTTAGGCATGGTGGGATACAATGGACTAAGAGTTCGAAGGGAACAGGCACTAACATCATATCTTTTTAAAATATTTAGGGGTAAAATTCATAATGCTGAAGTTTTAGAACAGATAGCCCTGTGTGTCCCGGACAGGTATGTTTGGAGAAGGAGACGACCGCGATTGCTAGTGGAACCGCGTGGTCGGACTAATCTTGTACATGAGGCGCCCCTGACGCGTGCTCTCCGTACTCTTAACCTTATAGCAGCTGAGACTGACCTATTTGTGTGTTCTCTGAGTGAGTTCACGAGAAGTGCATTATGTATAATTTGTTATAAGTAAATTTGTGTAGTGGTATAAAATTGTTATATAGTTAATAAGCACTCTATCGCATTGGACTTATACCTGTAAAGATAGATGTAAGAGGAAAATAAATAAATAAAATAAAATAAAATAAAAATTATATGTCATTTACAGTTGCTCTATGATTATTCTACTGCTTCACTAGACAATAGCGGGAGCTCAATCCCTCTAGCAAGACATAACTATAAAGTTACCCACACCAAAGGGCACCTACTTTCGGGTCCGTATCTCGGCTAAGGCACTCACTCTAAGGGTCAGCGCACACAGAGAGGAGCGCAGCGGAGAGGATTTTTTTAAGGCACTAGAAAATCAAATTTAGAGCTATAGGAATAAAGTGCATATATGCTTGAACCTAACAAAATGTCGGTGCAGTCTCGCGCATTATAATGTTCAAGCATACGTGCACTTTATTTAAATAATTTTAAAGTTGATTTTCTAGTGCCTTAATAAAATCCTCTCCGCAGCGCTCCTCTCTGTCTGCGCTGGCCCTAAGAGGCCCAGTTCTGGTTTTCAGTTGGTGAAATTAAGATCTTCGAACCGAATTTGAACTCAAAACGTGGCGATACATTCATATATAAATATACTCACGCCTAGGGTTACCATATATAAATAGAGGGATGCCTATCTATGGTACTTAAAATGTCTGATATTTCAGAAAAATGCCTGTATGAAGCAAAACGATGTAGGTAATAAGTAAAAGCCAACAGATAGTAATAAAGAAGGATATTTATTACTGATATTTGTCAGAGGACATTATTTTTTATATTAGTTCTTTCTTTTCTGATATATAAACGTAAAAATCTTCACAAGATAAAGTTTTGTAATTTTCCTGTGTAATCAATATTGTTTTACTGGTTCAATTGTTAGTCGATTTCTGTCTTTACTCTACTGGGCGTTGACGAGATCCTGCGAAAATGCCTGTCTCAGACCAATGCCGGCCGCACACCTGTCTAAACCTTAAAATGCCTGTCAAATGCGGCTAACGCCTCCCATATGGTATCCCTACTCACGCCTGTTATACACAGGGGTAGGCATATGCAACAGATTTCCATTTGTCACAATATTTGCACACTTCTTTTGCCTCATTTACTGTCATTATATCTTAACGTGGCGATCGCCGTGTTAGTATATCTAAAAACCAACAGATCATCAAGGTAGAATGTAGATAATATAATTTCGCTAACTCAGCGTTGTCAGTGCGCATGATCGGTATAGTCAAGTGGCTCGGAGTTTATTCTCCAGACCCTTCATTTTTGTCAAGTCAGCGGATAATCTCGTTAGTAAACGAGGTAAGGCGATAATCGTAATACTAACTTACTTAGTACGTAGATTAGTCTTAGTATTAGTCTAGGCTCTGGACTGAGAGGTGTTGGGTTTCTTGAAAACTGTTTTTGTGTGTTTTACAGTGAGTTGTTTAAAGTATCCAGAACGAATAGTGAGCACAAACTTGATAGATCTTTTTAGTGCAATGTGAGGTGGGCGGGAATTGGTTTGTCAGTAAACACTCGTCCAATATTGAACTGTGAGTATTGACTGCGAGTCGAAGTGCCGCTTATTATACGATGGTGAAACATACGTGATCTAGTGAGTGTTGGGTGTAACTAAATTGTCAGGCGCTTGAAGACAAATAGTTGATTCTTAGGCAGGTAATTAACTACATCGTGAAAAAGAGTTAGGATAAGATCTATTTGTATATACAAGACTGCGTTGTTGACCTAGCACTAGTGTGGTCAACCTTAGATAAAGAAGTCCTGTGTTCAAATCCCGGTTTGGGTCAAAAAGTGATTTTGTAAAATTTGCGTAAAACGAAATTTTTCGGTATCAGCCGCAAGTCTGGGAGTTGGCGGTATTACACACCCGTGCATTGGATTAGCGTGAATGGTTGATACCTTTCACGCCGCAGGTCGTGGGTTCGATTCCCACCCAGGACAGATATTTATCTGCATGAACATGCCTGTTTGTCCTGAGTCTGGGTGTAATTATCCCTATTAGTATGTATCTAAATAACTGATTTCCATAGTACAAGCTCTGCTTAGTTTGGGATCAGATGGCCGTGTGTGAATAATGTCCCTGAACCACATGTGGGATACAAAACATAATTCATATGAAAAAAGGATATGAATTATTCATAATTCATATCCTTTATTTGCAGTAAAGTTGGTACATTTAATTGGTCTTATAACTAATTACAGGTCCTTACAACTTCAGCCAATTTATTGACATGCAAATATTAACTTTATTATAAATATATTGTTATTAAATTATCATTATTATATTGTTATTATTACACCATTATTATTACAATTGCATTAATTAAATAAGTTATGCCATAAATTAACTTACGGAGTAATATGCTTTTTCTGTTAACCACGATTTTAAATTATTTTTAAAGGCATTTAATGGCATTTCTTTTATTACCTCTGGAATTTTGTTATAGATCTTGCCACACATCGCGTAACTATTTTTGAGATACAGTGTGGTTCTAGGAATTTTTGGCAAAACTATTCTTTCTGGATTTCTTTTGTTCCTGGGGTATTTATCTTTAGCGTTAACAAATAGAGTTTTATTTCATATTGTCCTACACGGGGATCGATCTCAATATGAGCGCTGAATTAGAAAAGCGAGGCTACTTTAACCACTACGCCTAAAAGGCAGTCAAACTTTAACTCTACTTGAGAACCTAACTCGTAAATCTTATAATTCAACCCCATAAATCTATACATATAATTAAATCGAAGGAAAACCAAAACTATACATTGAATATTTTGTTAAAGATACTTGTGGTATTTTACAATAGATTTCGAAGCCAAACATATAGTTTTTAGAATTTTTGTCTGTTTTTCTGTTTGTCTGTATGTAAGTCCGGTCTGAACTCAAAATTGGGTTTACTTCAAATTTTGCATATTATTTAGAGGTCGGGTCAACATATGGGCTACATATTATCACACTATCACCTACGGGGAGGAGGTGTGTAAATTTATACAGTTTAACGCGGGTAAAACCGCGGGGCACAGCTAGTATGAAAATAAACACGGCTTTGAAATACTAAGTTTATTCTAATATTTGTTTACCCCGTCGTTACCAACGGGCCTAAAAATATTACATGGCAGGTTTAAATTTGATTGTATGAATAAGATTTGTCTCTATAGTGTAGCGGTAGCGTTCTAAAAATAATGATAATAATGTATGACTGCACGTGTGGCGCAGCGGCTAAGATAGTCGCCTCGCCGCTTTCTGTCACGGGTTCGAGTCCGTCGCCGGATTACCATTAATAGTTGTTCTGAATCTGGATGTAATTTGCGTCCGTCTATGATATGTTTGTAAAGTACCCCGTTACACAGAGATTAGATCCAGTAGTGCGGGCGTCTTTAAAAGAAATCTGAAAATACAGCTTCGAAATGTATTTGTTACAACGGGCCCATGAAGCGTTACATGGCAGGTTTAAATGTGATTGCCTGAATAAGACTTCTCTTTATAGTGTAGCAGTAGCAATCAAATACAAATAATCATCTAATCCCGGAGATTTTTCTGTCAAATAGGTACCAACATTCAATAAAAACATTATTTAATAAAAAAAAACCCAACTGCGTAAATAATGAACCAAACTACGTTCATAGACAAAGAACTGAAAAGAAAAAAACAAGCACATAGATGGCTGGTGGTCTAAAATTATATAATTGCAGTTGAAAGCTCGCGAGAAGCGCACGCTAGTTGCGCTGTCAATATCTCCCGCGGGTGTGAAATTAATTGTAACATTTATAATTATATTATCCAATGCAACAACAGTGCTGTTTTGTGAATTGATAAAAAGCGGTTCTCTGTGGTGATGTGTATGCTCATCCTGCTTTAAAACCTATTGAGTGCATAACGACTATTATTACGGAGATCTAAGGCTTCCTACAATGGATAAAAATGTGACAAGTAACCCACAGACTCCACACAACAGTTCAACGTTTACACCAAGCAGCTATGTAAACACCGAGCGTGGTAGTCATCGAAATGCAAGGGAAGTTGTGAGTGTGAATAATGAGAGCCGACTTTTGGAGGAGATTCAAAATATGCGTCTCGAGTTTTTATCACAGTTCGAGAACCAACGAACGGAATATGGATTACTGCAAAGTAAATTTAATAACATTGAAACTGAGCTAAAAGAAATAAAAAAAGTATTGATGGTGGTACAAGAAAAGGCAAGTAAAGTGGCCATACTAGAAGAAACAATTAAAGTCCTAATAGGAAAAAACGAAAGCATGAATGTCAAGTCTAGTCAAATTGAACCGGTCAGTACTCAACCGTTACCATCTTTCGCTAGCACCGTCAAAAAAACAAAGAAGGTAATTAGCAATAATGTGCCAACCAAGGAGCGCGAGGCCATAAAATCAGCGATTTATTCCGAGAATGAAGAACAGACACAACAATTAAATAGTGGAAAGAGTTGTAACAACTTTAATGAAATAGCAGAGCAAAAGATGGAACCGGAAGGAGAAGTAAAATGGACTACAGTAGGAAAGAAAATCAAGAGCAGATATTTGAATAGTGAGGTCAAAAAAGGCGGAAATACGAGTGCAATTGATTTACAGGGGACAGAAAAGAAAAAATACTTACATGTGTGGCGGTTACGGAAAGAAACTACCGTGGAAATTGTAAAAAAGTACGTCGAAAAAATTTATAATGATGACTTCATACCAATAAAAGTCGAGAAAATAAATCACAAGACGGAACGGGATTATGCATCTTTTATTATAGGGGTCCCGGAAAGTAAATATGAACAATTGTGTCAGCCTGACAGTTGGCCAGTTAATATAGAATTCTCGGAATGGGTGTGGTTTCGTAGACAAACCAATAAACCAAAAAACCTGTAGAAACTCTGTAGAAGTTCTATATCAGAACGTGCGCGGACTTCGGACAAAGTTGGAGGAATTCTACACTAATATATTGTCCGCAAGTGCCGATTTGTTCGCAATCACGGAGACCGGCTTTAGTGAATCCATCCATGACGCGGAAATAATCCCAACGGGATATACAATTATACGGTGTGATCGGGCGGACGGGCGTAAACAGGGCGGCGCTTGTCTCGTGGCCACACCGCGTTTAGAGCTGCGACGAGTGACACTACCGTGTGACGTAAACATAGATAAGCAAGTATTTGAACTGGTTTGTGCTACGGTATATCTGCGTAAGAAACTTATGTTTTTACTTTGTGTGGTTTATATCCCGCCTAGTAGTCACGATAACGAATATATGATTTTATTTAATATAATTGAACGTTTGTGTAATAAACACAAGGAAATAATAGTTTTAGGAGACTTCAATTTGCATTCTTGTTCACTAGCCATAAGTAATTATTATGAATACTTTCGCACTTTTTGTGGATTTACTCAGAGTAATTTAATCAGTAACTGCAATGATCGTCAGTTAGACCTAGTATTAAGTACGCTGGCGGGGGAAGGGAGTACGGGCGTAACAGTGTGCGCGTCGGAGGCGCCGCTTGTGCCTGTGGATGCATATCACCCACCGCTAGAAATCTCGGTAGGCATTAATGTGCGCTCGCGCTGGCTGCCCGGCTCGGCCGACCCGGCTGCTACTGTCATTAACACGCAGTCGCCAATTGGTTGGAATTTTAATAAGGCCGATTTCTTTTCTTTATATTCTTTAATATCTGCTGTGGATTGGACCCCTTTGTACGAGCTTGACTTAGAATCCAGTTTAAATTATTTTTACAGCATTATTAATTCTATTTTAGATGACTGCGTTCCAAAAAAAAGGCGAAGTTGTGTAAACTCAAGGTACATTTACCCTGAGTGGTACACTGCAGATATAATTCGCGACATAAAAATGAAAGCTTTTTTACACAAGCAGTACAAGGCAAGTAGATCTATAACTGATTATGAGGCGTTTGCCCGGTGTAGAACTAACGTTAAGAGTATGATAAGAGTCGCGTACGAGCGGTATCAACACCGTATCCAGGACCAAATGCTGAATGATCCAAAATCTTTTTGGAACTACGCTAAGTCCAAAAGAGGTAAAAATCCCCACAAAATTAAAAAAAATGGGGAAATATTGTCCGAGCGGCAGTGTGTTGAGGAATTTGCGCAGTTTTTTTATTCTGTTTATAGAACTGAGGAACCGGAGTTGAATGTAGGTGCGGCTATAGAGAGAGCGGGTTTCGAAAACGGAGCAGCACGGGTACACTTAAGCCAGCTACTGTTAGTAGACGTATGTAATGCGCTTAAAGAATTAAAACCTAAAAGGTCCGCGGGTCCAGATGGCATTCCGCCTTACATATTTAAGGATTGCCGGCTTGTGTTATCTAAGCCACTACTTCATATATACAACAAATGTCTACAGGCGGCACAATTTCCAGAAAGGTGGAAAGTGACCCGTGTGGTACCGGTTCCGAAGGGAGCTTCTGCAGAATCGGTGGATGGGTACAGACCTGTGGCAGTGTTATCGACGCCGGCTAAAATATTTGAAGCTGCTATCTATAAGAGCATATTTTTGCAAGTGGTGACGCAACTTTCCGAAACTCAGCATGGTTTTCGACCAGGTAAAAGTACCACCAGTAATCTGCTTTGTCATATGATCCATTTGCAGACAACTGTGGATAGTGGGGGTCAAATTGACACCGCTTACTTTGATTTTAAAAAAGCATTCGACATAGTCGATAATGACGTTTTGCTTAGAAAGTTAGCTGGTGTTGGTTTTACCCCACATTTACTAAATTTTTTTGCCAGTCGTATGAAAAGCAGGCAGCAGTACGTGGAATATGCGGGACATACGTCAAAACCATATTTTACGAGATCAGGGGTAAGTCAAGGGAGTAACTTGGGCCCCCTAGAGTTCCTGCTTATGATAAATGACCTCCCGCACGTTGTTAAAGACGCTAAGTGTCTACTGTTCGCTGACGACCTTAAATTATCTCTTGCCGTCGGGAACAATGACGACTGTGCTAGGCTGCAGGGGGATATAGACAGAGTGGTGAACTGGAGTTGCGCAAATCAACTACAATTTAACACTACAAAGTGTGTGACAATCACGTTTTCTCGCGCGCACTCCCCCATGCAACATAACTACCGCATCGGGGAATCACAAATGATTAGAGTCACAGAGGTCAAGGATTTGGGTATAAGTTTTAACACCGGGCTGACTTTTCGTGATCATATCATTAGGCTATGTAAGAAAGCTTTTAGAAATTTAGGTTTTATACTTCGAACAGTGAAAGGGTTCGCAAACATTCGAGCTATAATTTCCTTATATAATGCATTGGTTAGGAGTCAACTTGAATGTAATGCAGTCATCTGGGCACCGCATGAAGCTAAGTATAGCCTCATGCTGGAGCGTGTACAAAATAAATTTATTCGATATTTGTATATGCGACATTATGGAGTATATCCATTTTACCCTTTGATGTATCCCACTATGTTTATTTTAGGCATGGTGGGATACAATGAACTAAGAGTTCGAAGGGAACAGGCACTAACATCATATCTTTTTAAAATATTTAGGGGTAAAATTCATAATGCTGAAGTTTTAGAACAGATAGCCCTGTGTGTCCCGGACAGGTATGTTTGGAGAAGGAGACGGCCGCGATTGCTAGTGGAACCGCGTGGTCGGACTAATCTTGTACATGAGGCGCCCCTGACGCGTGCTCTCCGTACTCTTAACCTTATAGCAGCTGAGACTGACCTATTTGTGTGTTCTCTGAGTGAGTTCACGAGAAGTGCACTATGTATAATTTGTTATAAGTAAATTTGTGTAGTGGTATAAAATTGTTATATACTTAGATAAGCACTCTATCGCATTGGACTTATACCTGTAAAGATAGATGTAAGAGGAAATAAATAAATAAATAAATAAAATAAATAAAATAATGTACTATTGAATGAATACTATTGAAGAAAATAAAATATATTCTAAGAATGGAACATAACAACTGAACAGTCGGGATCCATTAGTCGACAGCCAATCTAATTTGTCTTTTACAACCCAAGCTCCAGCCATAGTGATGTTGCAGAAGCTGGGAAGGTGTGCTTCCTGAAATGGTATGGGACACCAGCCAAACGACCCTTCTCAATGTTATTCTTCAAGAGGGTTTTATCGCCCTTTTTGAAGAAGAGCACCACCACACCCCTGTGTCATGCTTGTGGCGTTTGACCTTCTAGTATGACGGAGTTAAATAACTTCTGAAGGGCCCGTAGGATTGGTGTACCACCCGCCTTCAGAAGCTCTGCCGTAACTCCATCATGACCAGGCGCCTTGTTGTTCTTAAGAGGCCTATTACAGTCCACTAGCGCCGCCAATCGGAAAAATGTAATAACTCGTAAATAGAATCAAAAATACAAAATATGTTCAAACAAAAATCAAAGTTATAGAAAATTTTATAAGCTTTCATTTCATCGCGCCATTTTTGTAATCTTAGCGTGAAACCTAAAATTGAAGTCTTTGTCCCCCTCCCCTTCCTCAAAGTAAAAGCAAACAAAGTGCATGTATAATGAGTTATATCTGGTATGACATTAATATAGAAAAGAAAAAGAGTCCATGCTTATTTACGAGATAGTCCGATTGACAATATTTAATTAGAGTTCCACTTTCCAGAGTGGCATTTTTTTAATGTTTTCTTTTTAATCTATATTTTTTAATCTGTGATATGATAATGAATAAATAAACATCCGGGCCAAATATCACGTTAATACAAGCAGCTCTTTAAGCTGAGAGATAAGTCAGTTATTATTATATGACTGCAAATTTCGCAATCTCGTGATTTCATTGAGAGATTTGATATCATGAATTAAAATTGAAAACCATATTGAATTTTCACTAACGTCATGTCTTTAGTGACACTTTCCGGACTGAAAGGAATCGATTGACGTGCGAATCATTAAAATCGGTCCAGGCGTTTGGTCTGTATAGTGCTTGCCTTTGCGTCCCGCAGTCGGGTAAAAAGAGGGTGGTGTTACACCCCCGTGTCTTGAAGAGCACCTGACCTCTTACCAGTAGCTCGTCCCATCGTAAGTCATGAGTCATGATTGAAATGCGAATGGGATTTTTACGACTGTATTGTAAACAATGAGAATGAACGAATACTAAGTGTCGAAGGAAACGGAGCATAATGTTTGGGAAACATGTGACGTCATTAAGACAACAACACAGTTATAGCGCTTTCTCATTCAGAGCTTCGATTCGTTCGTATATCTCGTTATTTGCTTAGTCATCCTTCAGAAAGGCATTATTGTTACGGTTGGCTGTTGACCTCCCAGGGTACGTGTACCAACTATCTGGGATATGGCGCAAAAAGTGGGCACCGGAGCAGCATACCCGCGTTCCCGGGGCTCCCCATCAGGCGCAAAAAGAAGCCCACGGCAGGTTAGGTTTAATCGGTGCGAGTCCGACATACCCACCCGCAGACACTTTTTGCGGGTGGCATGCGTAGGCATTCCCCCACGAAAAAAGGGGAAGGCTGTTGAACTTCAATTTGAGAAATTTTATATCTCTAATCAGATTAATTTTATTTATTAATAAGAATAGGGGATATTTTTAATTGCACATCGAAGAACTTATCAATCATCAATTTATATTCATCGATTAATTAAATTAGTTGTCGTTTTTAAGAATATAAGTGTCGTATGGACCTGTAAAGGTAAAGTATTTAAACATGAATTAATGAAACAGTTGCATTGTGTAATGTTGGCGTTACTGAAAATGTATTGAGCTACTAGAAAAGTAGGTTCAGTTAGGAAACAACGCATGAAACAAGCGCGCGAAGCAGCGTGTCGAGGTAGCGGCCGGCGAGTGCCAGAAACAAATTTATTTACACAAACAATCCACTTTTAAATAAATAGCAAGCCTCATGAACTTAAATTGCTGCTAATATTATATATTTAGCGATAACTATTTGGCTGTGCAATCAGTATCTTTACTTAGGATACCGACGGTCTTTTAGTAATGCAAAAATATTTTTTTTCATTTGATTTTTTTTTTCTTAGTAGCACCAACAGCGTTACGCAACATATTAGCTTTTTGTGTTATACAAGCTGTGCCCCGCGGTTTTACCCGGGTTAAATTGTATAAATTATAACAGCTCCTTCCCCGTAGGTGATTGCGTGATAATATGTCTATATGTTGACCCGACCTCTGCAGACAAACAGACACACAGACAAAAATTCTAAAAACTATATTTTTGGCTTCGATATCGTTTGTAGATCATGCCCCAACTATCTTTTAAAAAAATATTTGATGTACAGTTTCAACTTTCCTACCATTTTATTATATGTATAGATATGACAGAGAGCCAATAATAGGTCTCCACGCATAAATCATTGTTTACAAATTTAGTTGAATTAAATTTATTCAGTATTCTAAAATTTAAAACAGAGATAAGAATTAATAATCATTTGTAAAATATCATGGCTAACTCTTCCTACCGTTTCTGGTTTAGCATTAAATACGTCTAAATCGATTAGTTTGTTTGTTTAGGACCTATGCACACTACGTTTAAGAAACGCGCGTCGTCGCGGCGTCGGCGCGCTTTTATACTACAGAGCAGTTTGTTTTTGTTTATATCGATACAAACGCGATGCTAACGCGCGTGTGTATCGCTACAAACACGCGTAAACGGTGCGCTTAAAAAACCGTGGTCGGCATAGGCCCTTAATACTTTTTATTCTGTGCATTCCTGTGGCAAGCTTACTTGCTTGCCACAGGAACACAACGCATTCTGGCGGTAGTTAGTTGAAACTAAAGGTAGGTGAATAGGAACATGATGTCTCACCACTTTATTAAAAACATTTAACTGTACATACTACTAACAATAAAGTGACAAAATGGTGATAGTAAGTAACTACTACATTATCAAACTAATATTATAAAGGCGAAAGTTTGTGTGTGTGTGTGAGTGAGTGTGTATGTTTATTATTCTTTCGCACAAAAACTACCGAACGGATTTTGATGAAACTTTGTAATAACATAGCTTATATCCGAATAATACATAGGCTATAATTTACAAAGTTTAACTTGGGTAAAAACGCGGGGCACTGCTAGTAAATTATAAATGCAACCAGGGCAAACATCTCCTCTACTAGAAATTATTTGTTATTTATGCGTGGGAAAGCAATGGAACCTTCAAGTCTAGCTTAGTCATTTAAATAATAGGCCAGTCAATATAGAGATGTCCTTGATAATACAGATTTCGAAATAAAAAAAATTAACCTCTGATACGGGTATCGAAAGGATCGCCCTGGCTGCGTAATACAGGTCAGTAAGATTATCTAATAGTGGAGATAGCCTAGTGGTTAGACCATTGGACTATTGAGTCAGTGGTCTCGAGTTCACTTTTCAAATTCATGTGTGAATTGATGAAGGAAAACACTGTGAGGCAACTTTTTTTTTTATTATTCGGGACTAGTCCCTCCCTCTTACCCACCACTGCAACTCCTGTAAGCCAGGATCAACAGTGGCACACAATGAAATGACACTGAGCGGTGAAGCTCAGGCATGTCCCGGGGAATCGCTTTAACTGGCTTGGATCCCGCAACGAATTTAATCAGAAAGACAAAAAGGAGGAGTTAGAAAATGAATAGTTCCACTTCCCTCCAGAGCAAAGCGGGAGACAGAATGATGTAAAGAGGCTATAGCCTCATTAAACGAGAGCATTGCAAACGTTTACTGTGAGGCAACTGGGAGGGTCTTCTCCAAAAATGTCTTTGATAGCACGTGAAGTCTGCAAAGCCGCAATAGACCAGCGTAGTTTCTTAAAATGTATACCCTCTCATTGTGAAAAGGCCCTGGCTCAGCAGTGGGACATAAAGACTACATCATCAAGCTAATCTGATAGTCGTGCAATACTGTAACACTCGCCCCACCGTGAGCTACGAGAGGTACAATATCCGTGATTTCAAAGGAGAGTTTCTATCAATCACTTGACGATCACCATAGCCTAGTTGGTAGTACTTCTGCCTACGAAGCTGGTGGTCCTGGGTTCGAATCCCGGTGAGTGCAAATATTTGTGTGATGAGCACGAATAGTTGTTTCTGAGTCATGGATGTTTTCTATGTATATAAGTATTTATCTATCTATATAAGTATGTACATCGTCGCCTGGTACCCATAGTACAAGCTTTGCTTAGTTTGGGGCCAGGATGATCTGTGTGACATTGTCCCCAGATATTATTATTATTATAATCAAAATTTACAGGGGGATAGCACAAGTAACGTATTTTATTCCATTTCAGAATATAACATGACATCAACATTTCTTGACCTAGCACCTTTAATACAAGTTATTCTAGATATCGTAGCTAAGATGCTAGTCACCACAACTGCCTTTAAAATCGCAACCCTTGTAAATAAAAATATACTATGTATGATTTGTATGCGTGCCATCAATATGCTCATATTTATGTACAGACGCCAGCACATCCATCTACCCCAATCTGTCAAATTTGTTTTATATATTTTCAACTTTATTACAAAAGCATAAAGTTTGCTTTCAATTGGGGAAATTTTAAAGGGGTAGTGTGATGTGCTGGCATCTGTACAAACTTTTGAATGTGGTGAAATAAATTATTATTAGGTATTATGATTATAATACAATTATCATAACAGCAATATTATACTCTAGCACTATATATTTTCAACGGACTTCCTCATTTTTAATTCATATTTTTTTATGAATTCAAACTTTAAATCCTATGTCCAGCTATTTGAGAGAAATGAAATGAGACTCTAGCTTCTAACTCACAAAAGAGGTTGTATAGAAGGGCAATATCATGTAATATCATTACAGTACTATCAATACCTGAGTTTCTCAACTAGGCAAGCCTTCTAATCCGAGACCAGACTAAATCGATTAGATACTCTGAATTAAATCTGATTTATTATATTTCTGATTGCACATTTTTATTACAAACGGCGCCTCATTTAATAGTTTTAAGATACCTGTACAATAAAATCACGGCAAGGGTAAAGGTATTTACTGAGAGAAGCCTTTGTAGCGTCATATGAAGCCATTCTGCAACCTTGTGCCGTGATAACTAACGATAATACGCCGCAGTGCGTGCAATATTCAAGTTCAAGACAACTTCATACCATATTTACATAAGATTTTTATTCAACTTGCAATAAGAAAATATTTAATTCAGTTAACAAAGTCCGTAGGCAAGCCAACATAGGCATAGGCATAATTGCGTAGAACTCATCTACGCTAGGGTCACCAAACATACCTGCACCAAGCATACTGCAATAATGACAGAGCCGTAACTGAACCGGGCAGTGGTAGCAGCCCGAAGTCTCCGGGCTCCATTTGGGGCTGCGGTGGCAGTAAAAGAAGTGTCCCCTACTGCCGCCACGTGCAAATAGCTCCGGGAAGACAGTAATCTGTTTGTGGCGCAGTTGCTGTGCCGGACTGGCAGGAGTCGGCAATTTGCGAGGGCAAACTAGAGCCCTCCCAGGGTATGTGTTCCAACCACCTGGGTCATGGCGCAAAGGGGGGCACTGGAGCAGCATACCCGCGTTCCCGGGGCTCCCCTCCATTAGGCGCCACGGCAAGTTAGGTTTACTCGGCGTGAATCCGACCTTCCCACCCGAAGACACTAATTGCGGGTGGCGGGAGTAGGCATTCCCCTGACTTATTAAAAAAGAGCCTTGAATACGTTATTATACTTTGGCTGATATATAAATAGCACATACTCTATAAATAAAATTGAAAAAATATTATATTTATACCACATCGTTAACTATACGATACGACGCTAACTATATGATTTAATATAATTCCATTGTCCATTGTTGCAGGTGCTAATCGGCGTATGGCTAACCAGCAAGATGTCGGGCATGACGGGAGCGAGCATGCTGCGCACGCGCCGCAAAGATGTCAACGTCAAGCCAAATCGCAAGTAAGTGGGACACCTATCCATCATCATCCATAAACCAGTAAAAATCCTTGGTTTGAAAATAAAAAACCAAATCACCTTGGATTTTTTGATAAAAGAATTATCCTAATCGTATCATCATGAAGATCTTCATGCATATCATTATAAATCATTCAAATCATCACACCACACATCATTTAAGTCTTTATATAGGCTTAGCCCAAGTACCTGGTCAAATGTAGATTAATAAAACCTAAACATAAATCTGCGCAAATCACCATCAGTTTCAGAATATGTGTGATTTTCGTAATCCATTTATAGTGCACATTCGAGCATAGACCCTGGCCTTTCAATGGCCAATGGATTCTAAGCAAGGCACCAAAGATAATTTAAGATAATTCCATATATGTATAACGTAGTTCTCAAGGAAATTATTGAGCAGCTTAAGTTCTGTCAATTTAGTTTTGACGTGTCATACTGAGGAAAATTCAAAGGCAAAACTGCCCCAGACAAGCAGTTCTTACGCTGGTTCTTCGTCCTATCCTTTTCATATGAGCTATTAAAGAAAGAGATGTAATGAAATTTAAATTAGTTTAGTCGTGTAAAAAACAAAATCAACAGCAATTTCCTTTTAAATCGCCAAGAAATAGAGCTTCTTTCTTACTTTTCCCCCGTTTGTATTGAGGTTGGCCCTTACTTCTTGGCTGCTAGAATTAATCGAAGCCATCTGACCTCATTACCCATCAGGAACCAGTAACAGATATGATTAGAACAGGTGTCAGATTATATTAGACTTCTTATTACCTGTAATAGTCATAGATTTCTCATAACAACCGACACCAACCAGTTAAAATGCTGGCCGAGGCACCAACCTGACGCGATTCTTTGATTTTACAAAAAGGTCTGTTTGGAGTAGGAATCGAACCTATAACCAAACAATATAAATGAATTCACTGATTTTGAAAGGTGGAGCTAACTAAAAGCTTAGAAATACCCCTACTTGTCTCACAATTCTAATCTTGACACTGGTTCGTGGTGCTCTATTTTCTGGCGAAATGTTCCAACGTTAGAATTATACCTTGACCTTAAATGACATTGTCTAACTGCCTGAACAAACATACAGACAAAAGATGTGTGGTGCATACGCGAGCCACGTGGAGTTCAGACGTGTTGGCGGCACCTTCTGGCTGAGGTTTTCTGAAGATAAGTTCTTATGGCGGCTCAAGAGGTCGATCGCGAAGAGTAAAGAGTTACAAGATGATGATGATGGGTAATGTTCACTATGTGCACTGTAAATGGAGTATGAACGCACGATCTTTGTCAGCACTGGAGGAAGGATGAGCGCACGCCCGATTTGTAAATACACTAGTTGTTTATTTGAAGTTGAAATGGGCACCAAAATTGACTTTGGTATTCTACCAGAGCATGTCACATTATAAAAGCGGTTCCACTTTATTATTTGATATAACGTGCCGTTTAGTATATTTTTTATCTTGAGAAATGAAGGCAGTAAATGGATTCATATGACCAACTCTCAAATCTAAAAATGCCATAAGCGTTGACGAAAATTAAGTGTAAGTAACCTTTCGTAAAAGTAATACATTTATTTCATCATCATTTCATTTTCACAACGTTCAAATATACAACTAATAACATTCTAAAAGTTCTAATTATGCTTCATTTTCGTGGGTCCAGGGAGCTAGCTAATTCGGTGGCGCAGGAGTTTATATTAGATCCCTAAATCAAATCGATGCATCTGCATTACATGGATAGTTACAAAATCATTGTTAGGAATGCATTGAGCTCAACAATTCAAAGAATTTCAGTCCATATTTCTTATTTATAAAATCTATTGTAACTTTAAAGGTGTGCTACGTCATAAACAATTAATTACACAATGGATGTATTATAAATAGCATTAAATAATTAATAATAATCATGCCAGTATTGAGTAAGATTTGATCCCTCAATTTTCTAAGTACCTCAGGAATCCATTATTGAAAACTCATTAAAATTATCTGCTTATTAAATATTTTTCGATAGAGCTTAGGCATACGAATTTTAACTACGAGTTGCGCGTTATTGTGACGTATTATGACCACCGACGAACGCGTCCTATCACACAAAAATCTTGATTTTTAATAGTATCGAATCCCTTGCCGAAATCCAAATAAGGCAATCCTTTTTGCATGCAAAGTTTCGTATTAGTGAGGACTTCAACACGCCCACGAAAGGTTAACTATACTAATGTTACTTAATAATTTGGTTTCCAATGTATTTTGCAAAGTATATGTAGTATATGTATGTAATTCGTAAGTATAGACTCCTAGTGCCTAATAACTCTCGATAACCATATATCTAACTGGCTATCTTACTATTAGTAATTTACGTTAGTTTAATTTAATTTCATACGCAATTCTTGAACAATGTGTGACGGTCACCGTAGCCTAGTTGGTAGTGCTCCTGCCTACGATGCTGGTGGTCCTGGGTTTGAATCCCGGTAAGTGCAAATATTTGTGTGATGAGCACGAATATTTGTTACTGAGTCACGGATGTTTTCTACGTATATAAGTATTTATCTATCTATATAAGTATGTATATCGTCGCCTGGTACCCATAGTACAAGCTTTGCTTAGTTTGGGGCTAGGATGATCTGTGTGACATTGTCCCGAGATATTATTATTATTATTAATGGCAACGAATTTGCATAAGTGCTCCGGCATAATCATTGATTTCATTTTTGAGCCGTTCGGGGTTGAAATCCTGGTCCATGCGGCACATGTGCTCGGTCACTATTCAAGAGCATATCTAAGAAATTTATCGCCGCTACCCGTAACCCGTGAGAGTACACCTGTTTTTTGCACAGATAATAAGCATTTGCCGTGTGGCTGAAGGCATAGAATATCGTCAACCCATCTCACTCGTGGGGGGCGTTAAAGTCGTTCCGAGGGAATACCTACCAAAGAACGGGTAGCAGCATCTCTCTGCGTACTATGACCATCATACTGCAATCGGCAACCGGTCTGCCAAGCGTGGCGATTATGGAATATCCCTCCAAATGAGAGACACAACTCTATTGTAGGAAGGCCTTTATTCATCTGACATGATGATGATGATGAATAAGCATTGCCAAACAATGTGGCAATGTTGCCAGTCTTCTTGGCACGTTAGTCTTTGATACCTATGGAGCGTAGCTATTAGTTGATCGCCTATAGTTTATTTTATATTTAGTTTTCATTTTAATTTCTCAATAATCCTAACTTATATTATAAATGCGAAAGTAACTCTGTCTTTCTGTCTGTCTGCTACTCTTTCACGCCAAAACTACTGAACGGATTTGAATGAAATTTGGTATACACATGGTCTAGACCCTGAGAAAGAACATAGGCTAATTTTTATAGTTAGGATAACACATAGGCCATATTTTATAAAGTTTAACGCGGGTAAAACCGCGGGGCACAGCTAGTATTCGAATAAATAATATTTTTTTTACGTTTTCATATAATATTAAGGTAACATTAAACTACCCAAAACCATCGCAATTAAAACTTAATTTACCTGGACCCGCGCCGCTTCAATTCACCAGCGAATCTGGAAAGATCTTTAGAATCATGTTCATTAGCACTTTATCTGCTTCACAACGATCGCATCATATGTACTCTAGGTAGAGACGCAGTTTACTATTTGACGAGTTCGTACCACGCGGCTACCGAAATGACAAAATTAAAATTTGTTCAATATTATGCTGAGGAGTAAGTCTCATTTTATTTCATTATAAAAATTATAGCCGTATATTTCACTACATACTGAGATTTTCAAACTACCTTTAAACTGACTAACTTGTAGAACAAAGCCATCAATATGTTTAATATTGATAACGTGACGTGACGACAAACCGATTGGCAGGACTCCCTTGAAATTGGCCGCCATAATATTTAACTTTTCTTAAATCTGTAACCCATCTAGTATCTCTGCTTTGTGTACACGTACAGTTCTAGTCTATTCATGGAACTCTTTTTAAGACCAAGTACTATTTATCGTACACGAGCCCATTTGATGAGTCCCTTTAAAAGCTGTCAACGCACTTACAGAACCCCTGGTGTTTCCATGTGCGGCGCGTTGATCTCTTACTGCAAGGTGCACCGCAAGCTCGTATGACTTGCTATTAATTAAAAAAAAAAATTATTCAACGGACTCGCATAACTTGATTAACAAAAAAGACTCCAAAAATTACTCTACAATCGCAAGCAGAACTAAAAGGTTAAATTTGAAAGTAGAGATCTCTTACTACCAGGTAGGTAATTTTATTCCTAACATGATTAACAAAAAAGACTTCGAAAAATTACTCTATAATCACAAGCAGAACTAAAAGGTGAAAGTATAATTTTATAAATAAAAATAATATATATGATAGAGTTATGAAGCAACAAACATTAACAAAGCCTTATTTGTGGCCCCTCTTAATACAGTGAGGGAACGTTCGAGAAGTTGCTCTGGTCCATAACTAGATCGACCTACTAAGTACTTCACACGATTTACGTAACCCTTTTAACCGGTTAAAATAACAATCTCTAAATACTAAATTAATTCGCTTAGTTCTTACTAAAACACAATTTATTATAAAAATATATATATGCCGTCACAAACAAACATTGAAATGTAACAATAAGACTAACTTGACTTTTGAAGCTTTTTATTCAAATATTATCTGTAAAAAAACTTTCAAATAAATTTCATTTTATTAACCCTTTGTATAGTACGAAGCACCCTTTCAAAGTTATTAGTATTAAGAATTTTATATAGAAATATCATTAAATTAATATAATATAATTCATATAACGAATAGGAGTAATATTCATCTGTTACGTGATATCTTTTGTCGTCAGATTGGACCGCAAGTCCTCGCGGGGCATGCTCTACGAGAACGAGGAGTTACGTCTGCGCACTATAAACATCAATGCCGAAGTTGAAAGAGGTAATTCATATCGTAAAATTCCCTCCGGGCGATATTTCGTACTGCTACGCCGCCGTAGCATAGCCGTTGAAGATTTTAGGATTCGTTCCTTTCGAGCTACGGCGTAACAGTGGGGATCTCTGGCAAATATATTAATATACCCGAAATTCTACAATCAGGGCTGTCCTGCACAATCCAGGAGAATGTGCTTTATATTGCTAGCTTTCATCTTTCGTTCAGGTTCGGAATGGCGAAAAGGTGATGGTATCCTTAGTAATAATTATCACTCTACGCTGATTTAGATTCTCTTAAGAATCCAGTACTTGGGAAATTGAAATGCCTGCATCCAAATATCCATCAGACTTCTCATTTTTAATCAAACTACCAATTGAAAGATGGTATTAAAACTGTTGTAGTTTCATCTTTGAGGTGGTTTTAAAATAATTGATAGTTATTTCTCTCTTGGAGATAGCATTTGATTGATTGGTAAAATGAGATTTTGGTCACGACTTACATTGTCCACATCTTTAAAGATCTTGCCCCACAGTCGATTATTTTGAGGGTATGCAAGTTGTTTTAGAGTTCTTTTTGCCCGTTAGGACCTATTTCGCCCGGTCATCTATGTTTCGGAAAGATTTTTCACTACCTCTCTTTATGCCTTACAGAACGATCTCTTGCCGCTTTGCTCAGGTTCTGAGTGTTCTGTTTTCTATTTCCTTGTTTGTCATTCTCCAGGCACCATCCTCCCATATAATTGGTCCCAGAGTTTTGTTCAATTATTTATGTCAGTTCCTAATATGGTTACCATTAACATTGATTTCTTTCTTCTAGGTCAATCGGACATAAAGAAGCTAAAGCGAGAAAACGATCAGTTAAAGCGCGAGATATCTGCCCTTCGCTACGAGTACGACCGCCTGGACAGTATGCTGCGCGAGCGCAGGTCTTCACCAGAACACTCGGACGTACGTGTTGCACCTATTTAGAAATAAAAGGATAGAAAAGAAATATATAGGTTATTAGAAATATATACGGCTTAGTATGAGTTTTTCAAGAACCGATACGATCGATTGCTGAGGTAGACGACTTTTTCAAGCTTGTACAAATAATGTTGCATGCTTCTAAATGAACACCTATGTAAACTAAACGTTGTTAGTCATATTCCCTTTCATGTAAACTGATTAAAGTTAAGGATTATCTGTGCTTGTTTGGGCGTAAACTTTTTATTTTTCAATATTATTTTACTCTCATAATCTGTTGGTTGACACAACTAGATGAGTTCAGGCATAGGCCGATCTTTCCGGGATAGTCACTCAGCACCATCAGAATTACCAACGCTAGAACGACAAAATGTTCTAGCAAATGCTGAGGTGGTGCCATTTCGCGCTTGCACGGCCAACAAGCGTCTTTGTTTTTATTTTATTTTTCTTTTTATTTCATAATTTTTTATTTGTACAATTTTGAAATAAATCTGTTTTCTTCTTCTTCATAACGTTAAGTGCTCAGCACCGAGTCACGGGAGTAGATATGTAAAATGACTGAATATGACCAGTCACAATTGTCATAAACCTTAAATGACCGGTCATTTACTGTCAAATTCAATCAATTTGACTCAAATATTATTGTCTATTCTCGACTACCACACAATTATTTATTTATTTAGGTAGGTACCCAATTTATATGCAAGTTTAAATGAAGCAACGTTTTATTTTGTATTATATCATGAGAAGATAAGACGACATCAAAGTAGATGTGCGAGGCGATGCGACTTTGCCATTTTTTCTTAAATGCATGCATGATTAGAAATGTAAAATGATTAACACTATATAATAATACTATAAGTCATAAAAACCACTTCTTTGTTTCAATTTAGACGTTGTAGACTTTTATCAACGACAAAAACTTAAAAGGTACCTACTAAAATATTACTGAAATCAAATTGACTGAAATTGACCATTTTTGACCAATTTGACCGTAAATGACAGACAGTCTGATACAGTCACTTTAGTCATTTTCAACACTACACGGGAGTGTAACACCTTCAATTTGAACCAAGATCAAATTATCTGCGATTGAACTCGCAACCGACGGGCAGTAACAATTACCTACCTACATATAATGTGAAAATCTATTTTTCTTTTACAAATAGTTTGTTATAGTAAATAAAGCACATTATCGCTTGGCAGGACAGCGCGTCAGTGTGCAGCGCATGCCCCGACTGCGCCAGCATCGACGGCACTAGTCGACAGGTAGCCTTTCATGACCTGAGCGTCGTTCCAGAAGAAGGAGAACAGGAGAAGGTACTTTTTATATAATATCATCGGACCACGCGCACTCGCAGTAAGGTTCATCCGTATCACCTGGAAGCGATCTCGTCAAGCACGGTTCGCTTTCAGCGTTCATACATCCCACGTCATAAATTCCATCTGGAATGAATTACCTGCTGCGGTGTTTCCCCAGCGCTACGACATGTCCTTCTTCAAACGAGGTTTAAAAAGAGTACTAATATCACGGTAGGCAGCGGTTTGCTGTGCCCCCTGGCACTGCGAATGTCCATGAGCAGCGGTTACCACTTACCATCAGGTGGGCCGCTAGCTCGTCGGCTTCCAAAGGCAATAAAAACAAAAAAAGAAATATGCCTTATCTCATTGATATTGCGATAAAAACAGGCAAAAGTAAAGGATCTATTTTGGACGTTAAAACATCTACTTCTTATAAAGAGCATTTCGCAAAACCAACATACTCGTATCACAAACAACTAATTGAACAAATTTTGTTGGGAACGGTTTCAATATAGACGGCTCGAGCCCAAGCTCGCCTTATTGTCCGGTGAAGAAGTGAAAGAACTCGTAGAACAAAAGTTCTTGCTTGTTGTATTAGCCATATAAACCTGCGAGGTTTTTGCTGTTTTACAAGAACCTTGTATATGCTGGTTTCATTTTACAACAATAATCAAAGCAGTAATCTCACTCCAATGTGTCAACTCTCACCAGTCTCTAAAAAATCTGAACTAACGACTTTCTTTAACAAAATTTAAAAACCGATTGTGCCCAAATTCAGTTTTCGATTTGTTACATATACTGATATTTTAAAAGCTTTTAAGAGCATTAAAACAAAGGGCACAGAGAATTTATGGGGATTGTCTGTAATGGCAATTGAATCAGTCATACAGAACATTGCTACCATCCTTGCAAACATCTTCAATTGCTGTGTAAGTGATGGCGACTTTCCAGACCTCATGAAAATCAGTAAGGTAGTACCAGTTTTCAAATCAGGTTGTTCAAATAATGCCACAAATTATCGACCCATCTCTATACTGCCAGCGTTAAGTAAAATATTTGAAAAGCTCATGCTCAGCCAGATGTTGTCGCACTTTAACATGAATGGGATATTGCATGACAAGCAGTTTGGGTTTACAACGGGCCGTTCTACTCAGGATGCGGGGTGTACACTAGTGAGGTCTGTGTTGGAGGCTTGGGAGGGGTCGCAGGATGCGCTAGGAGTTGTCTGCGATCTCTCTAAGGCTTTCGATTGCGTAGACCACCATATGCTCATTGTGAAACTAAAATACTATGGAATTTCTGGCACATCTCTTGATCTTGTAATGTCCTATTTATCAGGTCGAGTACAACTGGTTTCAATAGACGGGGTAAATTCAACACGACATTCTGTCAAAATGGGGGTGCCCCAAGGATCGATTTTGGGTCCATTTTTATTTCTAGTTTATATCAATGATCTCTCATATATAGTAGAGAAGGTATCAGACATAATTCTATTTGCTGATGATACGTCACTAATATTTAAAGTGAGTAGGAAAGATAAGGATCTTATAGAACCTAATAAAACTCTCGGCCTCATATCAAATTGGTTTTCGGCAAATAATCTTCTTTTGAATGCAGGAAAGACCAAAAGCATCAAATTCTCATTGCCGAATGTGACTCATATTAAACCAACGGTTGCACTTGACGAGGAAGTTTTAGATTTATTTCCTTCGACCGTATTTTTGGGAATAACACTGGACTCAAAATTACAATGGGGCCCTCATATCGAAAAATTATCTGCCAAATTAAGTTCAGCTTCATATGCAGTTTGGAAAATTAGACAATTGTCAGACAAACCAACTGCTAGACTAGTATATTTTGCTTACTTACATAGCATTATGTACTATGGTATTCTGCTGTGCGGCTCAGCAGCTGACATAAGTGCTATTTTCGTATTACAAAAAAGAGCAGTCAGAGCTATTTATAATCTAGGCAGTCGCGAGACTCTACGAAGCGTTTTTAAAGAGGTAAATATACTTACTGTTCCATCTGAATATATATACCAGAATATAATGTTTGTTCGGAAAAATATAGATAAATATAAAAAAACGGAGTGACTTGCACAATGTAAATACTAGAAATAAGGACAAACTAGCTATACCAGCCTTTCGAGTTAGCAAAACTAATAAGTCATTCATGGGAAATTGTATTAGGTTTTATAACAAGCTCACTATTCATATAACTAAACTACCTGATAATAAGTTTTAAGTCACACCTTAGACGTGAACTTATGGCTAAGGGTTACTACACTACTAAGGATTACATTGACGATAAAGACATTTGGCGGTCGGCATCTACCTGCACATAGTCCGCTGGGGATCTTATAGCCATGTAGACATGAGTAATCTTTTATGTTTCATGAACTATCTGTAATAAAACTATGTATCATTCAAATATTCTACGAATTTCAGAACTGTTGGTTGTGTCTCAAAATGATTACTTAATGTTACTTTTATTAAGACGTTTTTATTTTCTCTTTTTAATAGGTATATTAAACCTAAAATAAATACTTAATCAGACAACCGATCGAGCATATATTGTGTTTGCCTGCTAAATAATTTCAGTAAGTGGACCAAATCTCGTGCATATGCCCCATTGAGTATGTTTCGCCGGAGCGTCTCAACTGGGCCGTGTTGAAACCGGTAGTAGAGACACCCGCTGAGTTTGTTTCGCTGGGTCTTCTCAGTTGGGGCGCATTGGATCCGGTGGTAGCATTAAAGCGCGACCGTCGTTATAAACACAAGGTCCGCCATAATGATAACATTTAATTCGTACCTTAATATAGACAGAACCATTCAGACAATATGTAGTAAAAATATAGCTAAAATTTAGATAATTAAACCTACACATGATCCTTGACAATAACTTAATTTTAGTTAGCTAAATATCGTTACTCTTATAAAATAAATCTTATTGTAAATTATTTCCTACAATCCGTGTACCTAAATATCTATATGTACCTAGAAATAATTATAAATTAATTATATATTACTGCGAACATGTTCTGACTATTTCCAAGCGCTTTTTAAAGTCTACGTGAATAATTTTTTTTTTATTTCATTTATTATTTACATTAAGACCTTTATAAATGGAATCTGGCTTTGAAATTCCGTTACTTGACTGCCTCGTTGGTCTAGCAATAGCGTGTTCAACCGCAGATAATGAGGTCCTGAGTTCAAATCCCGGGTCAGGCCAAAAGTGATTTTGAAATTTTTACTTAAAAAGAAATTTTTCTATGTCAGGTCGAAGTCTGGAATTTGGCGGTATTACACCCCCGTGCCTCGGAGATCACGTAAATCCGTCGGTCCTGTACCCGACCTCTTTCCGGTACGGTAACGGTATAGAAAGTGCCCCTGTGTTTGCGCACACACTTGTGCACTATAATATGACCTGCGCAATTGGCTAGTCTCCATTAGTCTAAATGGAGACTAGCAGATTACGCAGCCTGCCGTGGCCGAAATTCTGTCGGGAGGACATTATTATTATTGTCAAGTATTTCTCACATTTTAAATATTGCGAGTCTACGTCAAAATGGATTTAGTTCGGAAAACTTCCGAAGTATGATTTATATTTACATTAAATTCAATTATTACTAATAAGAAGAAATTTATTTAATAAGAAATTTTAACTATAATGCTATAAACTAAACTAAAATAAACTAACTAAAGGCAATCCATTAAGCGCTCCGCATCGGCACCAAAGGGTATCGTGCCCAGAAGGCTGGCAGCATTGCCACGTTGTATGGCAATGCTTATTCTCTGTGCAAAAAATAGACCAGCCCTCTGGTCACGTGTGGCGTCGATCAATTTTTTAGAGATGCTCTTGAAGAGTGAACGAGCACCTGGACCCCATGATTTATATTATTGTTAGTGTAGTTTGAAGCCTCGCTCGTCTTCGAATTGCTTTTGGCGATGAAGCAGCATGCAGGTTGACTATTTACAGCTGGTTGGATGCTGGATGGCCTTCCATTTACCGCTGAGAACAGCGAAAACATTGATGATGTTCACCGTCATTACAAGTATGTTAATTAGTATTAGGAAAAAAATGTGAAAGTAAAACATATAACGTTAGTTCATCGTATCCTCAGACTGACTGAACTCAAATAGGGGTCATTACCTCCATTGCCCACTTATCCGGGATACCTGTCAGAAAAATCACCAGAAACATCTTTTACATACTTACATATTATTCATCATTTTCTGAGTCATGAGGACTAAACTAAAAATAGACATCAACAAACTACTGTTTAATCTGTTCCGTATGATTACCATGAGAACTATTGATTGTCTTTGTAAATATAATTACTTATTACTATGAAAAGTATAGATAGGTAGATAGTTTATAGATAATTTAATGCACAAAATATAAGAAGGTTTACATAAAAAAATAATTTATGTATATCTAAAACAATGTACAATTAATAATATCCTGTTATAATATACTGGGAATTTATTCACGGCGATCTCATTCAAAACTAAGCACAACTCGTACTATGGAAACCAGATAAGCACCGGTTATCTGGTTTCCATAGTACGAGTTGTGCTTAGTTATATAATATACCACTTTTCTTTCGTAAATACATACTTATATAGATATTGGTACATTGGCGGTCTTATCGTATAATAGCGACTTCTTCCGGACAACCGTACGATGGACCAGTATACCTATACTCTAGTTGCTCAATTAAACAAAACGTAAGCAGAATGCTTCACCGTCTGCATCAAACTAATATTATAAAGGCGAAAGATTGTGAGTCTGTGAGTGTGTATGTTTGTTACTTCTTCACGTCTAAACTGCTGGTGCAATTTCAATAAAAATTGGTATTTAGTTAGCTGACACCCTAGATTAACACATAGGCTATATTTTATTATTATTATTTTTTTATTTCTATCAGTATAATTTATTGTTAATTTATATTTTATTTTAATGTGTATTTTAATGTTTTCCATATTGTCATTATAGTTTTTATTTTAATAGATACTTATACTATGGGTTTTGTCTGATGCCTGAAATAAATGAATTTATTATTATTATTAATAAATCTGGCAAGCTTTACACAACTGCAACATAGATCCAATAATAATTAGAACTCTAAAAAACATATATAAAAATAGTGTGAGCAGACTCAAGCTAGAATGTCGAGGCGACGAAATCAAAATAGCCCGAGGCGTTAGACAGGGAGATCCACTATCTCCAAAACTGTTTATAGTTGTCTTGCAGTGCATATTTTCAAAACTGATCTGGATTTCGGAAGGCATCCTCATCAACAACAAACGTCTCACCCATCTAAGATTTGCAGACAATGTCGTAATTTTCGCTGAAACTCATAAGAAGCTACAAAATATGATATCTCAAGTAAATACGGAAAGCGAACATGTAGGAATACATATGAACTTTAGCAAAACAAAAATAATTACAAATGGCAAAAAAGGAAAAATTATGCTAGAGGGAGACGAACTTGAGTATGTAGAGCAGTACATATACTTAGGAAGGCAAGTATTGTTTTTTAAAACAAATACCGAAAACGAGGTCAATAGAAGAGTCACGTGCAGCTGGAACAAATACTGAGCCCACAAGGAAATACTAAAGGGCAACTACGACCTAAACATGAAAAAGATCATCATGGACACTTGTATACTGCCCTGCCTGACCTATGGCTCCCAGACGTGGACGTTTACAAACAAGACAATTAACTAAATAAGAACTTGTCAGCGGGCAATGGAAAGAAACATGCTACGCCTAAGGAAAATCCAAAAAACAAGAAGTCAAGAAATAAGAGAAAAGACGAAACTGACAGATGCGCTACACCAAGCACTAACACTTAAATGGAGCCAGCCATGTAGCGAGATGCACAGACCAGCGATGGACTCTCAAGAGCACGCAATGGACCGGCCCACTAGGAAAAAGAAGCATGGGCCGACCACAAAGAAGTTGGGTGGACGACATAGTATCGGTGGCGGGGAAAAAATGGACAAAAATTGCACAGGACAGAACAAAATGGAAGAATTTGGAAGAGGCCTATACCCTATCTAGGGGTTCCTATAATATAAATTCTTAATTAAAACACTAACACTAGAATCATTTAGACTTAAGAGTTACTAACATAGAATTAGGAAAGCATAAAAATATTTTGTAACTACTTTTTTAAATTTTATAGGAAATTAAAAGGCTTTATTATTATTATTAATAAAGTTTAACGCGGGTAAAACCGCAGGGCACAGCTAGTATCAAATGAAGATTAGTTTTTGCTCTCTTTAGTAAGATAATACCTCCGATTTAATACCATAAAAACAAAGCTTATTTTAATATGATTGCATTTTTCTAACATAGTACTTATGAAAAGGACAAGGCATAATTAATTGTGTTCATTTAGTTTTGGCTCAAAATGCTAAAGGGACATAAGTGACACGTTTGATTTGTTAACCAATTAATATGCGCCCCGTGACCGTACCATAAACAGTTTTAGTAGTCTGACAATTTTACGAATGCTCTGTTCTTTTCATATGAGCTGTATTAGAGAGAAACGTAATGACATTTAAATTAGTTGAGTGGTTTAAAACACAGAATCTCCAGCATTGATGACAAAGATAAATTAATATTGTACCTTATATTTCATAAAAATATAAGGTACAATACATAATACTTCATCATCATCATCATATCCGCCGAAAGTCGCTGGACAAAGGCCTCTCCCAAGAATCTCCACAATTGCTGGTTTTGCACTACTCGCATCAATAACACTTGCCATTAAATAATAAACTGAATCAAATAACACATAACTCTATAACTTGATAAATTCCGAATGGAAACTCTTTATTTTTTATAACTAAGTTCATTCATATAAAACATCAACCTTTAACTATTTTATTCTCCGTCGCATCTCATATTATAAGGGAAATTTGATTTATTTTTCATTATTAAGATGCACTTTGATATTGCAGTTTCGGTTGATGCTGCAAAAGAAATAAAGAAAAAATCATTTATTAATTACCAGAACGGACATAACAACCAAATGATACAATAAAAGAAAATACATATTTTTAATTATTATATAATAAATAGTCCGTTCTAGATGAAAAGGCATCTATTACTTTATTATTGTTGTTTGGGGCGCGATGCCTTGATGGAATCTTGCTACCTCGACCATTGCTGATCTATTGTAGCAGCGCTCCTTGACTTTGTCAAAGTTCACTGCTCAATCCTACAGCTTCCAAAAACTCCCAGATTGATTGTGCAGTGAGTATTTGTATCTCTTCCGGTTGCATTATATGCTGTCCTAGGTGGATACTTCTACAACGCATTCAACAAAAGGCATCTATCTTAGCATTGATAAAGGCAAATAAAAGCACGCACAGACACCATAGGGACATTCACTACATACCACGCGGCTGTCCCCATTGTAACTGAGCTTAATTTCTTCAGTTTCATGAGTAAATTGCGCTCAATAAATTTTATCAAACATTCATAGAAACCGGAAATCTTGATTTTTGTTTTTTAGGATATAAACTAGGAAGGCTTATAAAATACGAAAGCAAGCAATTAAATAAATAAATAAATGTAAAAGGTTTTTATTCACGTAGACTTTAAAAAAGCGCTTGTAAATAGTCAGATATTCAGTCAGAGAGTCAGATATTAAGAAGAATAATAATGAATTACTGTTATTAAATGCTTTTGTAAAAACTTATGGTAATGGTTCCACCTATCGACACACTTTACTACTAATTAGTGCAAACGTCAGTGTATATTGATATCTTGTGATTCATGCTTTAGATAGACCGGTACATTGTGTTATCAAATTGTTTTAAACCAGAGTTCCTGGAACGTTTTTTTTTTGTAAATACATATTTATATAGATAATTACAGACTCAGGACATACAGTCATGTTCATGCACACAAATATTTGTCTTGGGTGGGAATCGAACCCACGACCAGCGGCGTGAAAAATGTTAATACTACAATACATATACATATAATACCTTTGGGAGATATAATTATAAATTAATTAAGTAATTATTTCTAGGTATATATCATGGGTATTTAAGTACTAAGTACATGATTTTATGATTTCGTTATTTAGCTAGCTTATATTAAGTTATTGCCAAGTTATATACTACTACTCCTTCTACTAGATTTAAAGTTGTAGATATAGTTTACTACTATTGTCCAATGGTTGTCTCTATATTTATATTTTTTTTTATTTAGAAAACCAACAGTAACAAGAACTAAATAAATACATATTATACGAAACACACGTGTGACATAAAGTCATCATATTAGAAGTAGGGCTGAACTCTCTGAGCGAATGAACGCTGTGTTCATTCGCTCAGAGAGCAGCCCGACTGGGGAAGTACCTCCACCTTACAGATGACATTTATAATTTAACTAGCTGTGCCCCGCGGTTTTACCCGCCTTAAACTTTATAAATTATCACAGCTCCTCCCCCGTGGGTGATAGCGTGATGATTTGTGCCCTATATGTTGACCCGACCTCTTAGTAATATTCATGCAAAATTTGAAGTAAATCCATGCAGTACTTTCTGAGTTTAGCCCGGACATACATACAGACAAACAGATAAACAGACAAAAATTCTAAAAACTATTATTTTGGCTTCGATATCGATTGTAGATCACGCCCCAAGTATCCTTTAAAAAAAATATTCAATGTACAGTTTTGACTTTTCTACGATTTTATTATATGTATAGATGTTGTGTTTCTGAGTGTAATTAGGTCGCCAGAGCTCATAGGGGTGGGGGTGAGGAGGGTCAGCAGCAATTCTTTGCGGACTCTTTTCAAGGCCGCGACCCCTCAGGTATTGCAAGTGTATTGGGCGGTGGTGATTTACCATCAGGTGGCCCACTGGCACGTTTGTCACCCTCTTGTATAAAAAAAAACACAGCCCTTCACTTCTAAACATCTAGTTAAAGAATATGGACAAGAAAAATATTACCAGTTAGTACATAAATATATTTAACCAAAAAAAGTAAAAACTATCAACTTATAAAATCTAACTAAGTATATTATAATATAAATAAAAATAAGCGCTTGTAAATAGTCAGAACATGCTTGTAGTAATAAAGTTAATTATACATGATTATTTCTAGTTACATATAGATAATAGGTCTTTACCTATGAAATTGCCGTTTTGTATGAAAAAATTTAAACGAATTTTTTTCATGAATTTTTTTATTTGTATTAATCGAAGTAATCACCCATGCAATCAATGCATCTTTGCCATCGCAGTGGCAGTTTATTGATGCCCTTCTTAAAGAAATCAGCTGAACGGGAGGCAACAAATTCTTCAAAGGCATTTTGTACTGCCTCTCGGGTATTGAATTTTTTTCCCGCCAAGAAGTTATCCAAATTCTGGAAAAAGTAGTAGTCTGTAGGCGCAAGGTCTGGTGAGTAGGGCGGATGACGGAGAGCTTCCAACCCCAGTTCTTGCAACTTGGAGACCGTCTGCTGTGCAGTATGAGGTCGCGCGTTGTCGTGCAGGAGCAGCGGAGACGAGCGATTGACCAATGCTGGTTGGAGATGCGCCAGCTTCTCCATCATTGTGCTCAGTTCTTCACAGTACACATCTGCAGTAATGCTCACCCCGTTTGGTAAGAAGCTGTGATGAATCACACCGGCGCTAGACCACCAAACAGTGACCATCACTTTTCTAGGGGTAAGTTTTCGTTTAGGGCATTGTTTAGGTGCTGAACCAGGATCCAACCAACTTGCTGAGCGCTTGCGGTTATCAAACAGAATCCATTTTTCATCGCAGGTAACAATGCGGTTCAAAATTCCTTCATTTGTGTGTCTGTTGAGCAGTGCAAGGCACGTCTCGACGCGTACTTCGCGCTGGCGATCATTGAGTTCGTGGGGCACCCATTTGTCAAGCTTTTTTACCTTGCCAATTTGACGCAAATGGACCAATATTGTTTTGACGCTAACGTCGAAAGCTGCTGCTAATTCAGCCGTAGATTGTGTATCATCAGCTTCCACAACCGCCTTTAATTCGTCATTGTCGACCAAAGTCTTCGGACGACCGCGAGGTTCATTTTTCAGGTCGAAATTTCCAGAACGGAAGCGAGCAAACCAATAACAGGTGGTGCGTTGGTTTGTAGTGTTAGCTCCGTAAACGTCGTTGATGTTGCGTGCCACTTGTGCCGCGTTGCTGCCACGACGGTACTCATATTCCATAATTACTCGAATTTTTAACGTATCCATGATGACGAAAAAGATTGAAATGCGATGAAAATGTAACACTAATCAATAAAGAAATGACTACTTTTGGAAAAAAGAATCCATGTTTTTAAAATAAAATTAATTTGAAATTAGAATTCTTAGCCAAACAAAAATTATTTTGATTTGAAATGGCCAGTACTGCAGAACGGCAATTTCATAGGTAAAGACCTAATATTTAAGTACACGTATTGTTAAAACATTTATAAAATTTATTTTATAATAGTAATGATATTTAGCTAGCTTGTATTAAGTTATTGTCAAGGAGATTATATTTAGGATTAATTATTGAAATTTATAATTTAAGCTATATTTTACTACATATTGTCTGAATGGTTCCGTCTATATTAAGGTATGAATTTAATATTATTAGTATGACGGACCTTGTGCTTATAACGACGGATTAATGTAAGAATTCATATTATTATTATGTATCCATATTATAACTACAAATAAAAGATATAACATGTTTCATAGTATAGGATATATTTTGCCCACGAGTTGCAAAAGATCTTCGGCAAATTTTGATAAGTGCGGTTGAACACAGACAGCCCAAATAGTTTTCCTAAATATTTTGAGTTTATTTAGATAGAAAATGATTCAAGGGCGGCCAAGAATTTCGTATGTAAGAAAATATTTAACAACGTAATGTTCATTTATAAATAAACGCAGTCTCGTTGGAACCGTCGCCTGCGCATGATGTGCTGTAATTTTTCTTTGTGACAGTTGTGACTAAATACTGAACTACTTACAAGATTTTTGGAGGAAATTCGTAAGTAGAACTTTGTGCGATTATTTTATTGCAGAGTTTGTTACATATTAGATTGGCATTTGTTTTTTGTTATGATTTAAATATAGGATAGTAGTTTGGTTTATAATAATATGTAACCAAAACACGTGGGTATAGATAGCTATTCAGTATACAACATGTGACTTAAATAGTGTGGGAAATTTAAGGTGCTTAAACTATTAATTTATTTGAAGGACTATTAAAATAACATTTGTATGTATGATTTGTTTGTATGTGTGTGATACGATTTCTTCGTTGTTTGTGAATCGAGTTTTGATCGTTAGGAAATGGTTTCCCTATGGTCACATATATACAACATGTAACGTAATTAACGCACACTCTCAAACACCCCAATTAGAATATTATGTTGTAATCATAATACATACACTGAATTTTTAATATAACATGTTTAAGCATTGTTATTTACTAAATTAGTTTCTTGGAATAAAGTTATTTTTTTTTTATTTTGTATTTTTTTTTATTTTTTTACGGCTTTTTGACGTCTCGGTGGCGCGTACTAACATTGGTAAATTAGCACCGGTGGCAAGAGGCCTAAGAGTATTAAACAGCGCCTCACAAAGAGTGGACATTTTTAGTTGTTCATTGGCGGAATTCGTGACTCTGGATTTAATTAGTAATAATTAATAATATTGTTCGCATTATCGCATTGGGTACAAAACCTGTCATGATAATGTTTAGTAGATTAAATAAATAAAAATAAAAAAATAAAATCTAAAATCTAAAAATTACCTATATTAAAAATGATATAAATCGATTCAGTAAACGATTCTGAACAAACTATTTTCAGGAAGTGCGTTATATAAGTTACATGTTGTATACATAAGCTTTGTTCAAATCATTATACATACCTACATACTGTTTTTTCTGTATTGTGACTGGTGTTTTGATTATTTAAATTTTTTTTATACGATTTTAATTTCTTGCGGTATGGATATTTTTTCAAATAGTGAGTTGAAAAAATAATTTTAAGTCGTTTGTATGTTTTAACCGACCTAAAAATAGGGAGATTATTAATTAATTTGTATTCAAAATACGAAGTTAATCTGTTGTGTCCCTTCCGCTAACTGTCAGTTTGAACAAGCCGGGATGCAATATGCACCGCCCACCCGCCCAAAAACATGCACATACAACGAGGACATGCAAATTACATACATTACTACTTTTAATTCAATCGTACAAGTATTTGTCGGTGAAGATTCAAGCGTCAACCAACAATTATTTCGGGCAGGTTCTTGTGTTTGCCTGGGAGAGTACGTATTGCTGGTAGCCTACGAACTATACCTGATCACTAAGACTTACTGGTCGTGTCGAATAGCCGTCACATCGGATTATGAGAGTGAAGGAATATAAAGTAATAATAATAGCTTTATTTCTTCTCTCACACAGAAAGTACATGAAAACTGTCTTAATAACTAATTAATACATTAATGTTTGCTTAACATTGAAGAGGTGAAATCTGTGTGAGAGACTGGTATCCGTACTAGGTGGAAAACCTGTATGACAGATGACCAGCCTCTCCTAACTCTAGACATGTAGGTGTAATTTGGCATTCAATGATTAAGTTGTGATGTTATTTTATTTGTGATGAGGAAGTATATCAGTATTCGAGATGCGTGTGTGTGTGTGTGTGTGGTGTGTGTGTATGTGTGTGTGTGTGTGGTGTAGTGTGGTCTTAAATATGAAATAACTATGATAGGATAAATAGTAGATTTTCGGTTTCTTCATAGTTAAGAGATTTTAGCCAATTTGAAATATTTTGTTTGCATTGATAATTAGTTAGGGAGTAAATATGTATAAAGTGCTGGTGTTTACACCTACACTCCTGCACTATAATATGGCTAGTCTACGTCGAGTTAGACCTGTGCCTCTAGCACGAGTTCCTGCAGTTTACTTACTCGATCACACGTACAGTTTCGTCCCATACATTGAGCAACAGAGTTTTAGTTCTTAATAGTTTCCGCGAGAGGCGCTGGTGCTCAATGTGTGGGAGGAAACTGTACGTGTGATCGAGTAAAGCCCGGTTTCCACTGCGAAAGGGTAATGTGCGGAAAATGGTTAGGCGGAACGGACTCCTTTTTAATGAAATAGGTTTGCGTTTCCACCAACGAAGAGTTGGTCATTTGGTTTCCACTGCAAAATGAAACTGAGATAGAGAAATGAGTGGACTGAGCTGATTCTACTCTTTCTACACGCTCGGCTCTTTCCGTCCGACTATTTGTTGGTGGAAATACAAGTATGCTGTTTGCGTTTGCGAGTTTAACGGAATTATTAATGGGTCCGTTCCACTCGCGGTGGAAACCGGGCTTATGTAAACTGCAGGAACTCGTGCTAGAGGCACAGATTGTTGGTTGGCACTGTTGGTAACACCAAAATAATTTGATAAGACTGGACTGTTGGTCTAGCGATTAGTAAACCTTACTGCTAAGTCAGATGTTATGGGTTCGATCCCCACAAATCTTTATGCGATGTGCACGATTATTTGTTCTGTGTCTGGATATATTTTATAAAAATAAAATAAAAGTAAAAAAGGTTTTTATTCACGTAGACTTTAAAAAAGCGCTTGTAAATAGTCAGAACATGTTTGTAGTATTATATTTGTATACATTACATTGAGGTACACATTGTACTGATAGTATTAAAATATTAATAAAATTTATTTTATAACAGCAATGATATTTAGCTAGCTCGTATCAAGTTATTGTCAAGAGATTATATTTAAGTTCAATTATCTAGTTCAAGTCCAATATTTTTAATACATATTGTCAATAGTTCTGTCTACATTAAGGTGTTATTATTTTGACGGACCTTGTGTTAATAACTTTAAGTAGATAAGTATGTATTCAGATATATATATAAGTAGGTACGTTAAGCAGTTGTCTGGATTCCATAGTACAGGATCTGCCCAGTTTGAGATCTTAGATATTTATGTATACAATCAAAAAATGTCACTTGAAAATACATTTTTTTGAAACAATCTCTGTCTTATTTTCTGTTTAATCTAATAACTCGTGTGCATAGAAAATCTATACATATAATAAAATCGTAGGAAAGTCAAAACTGTACATTGAATATTTTTTAAAAAGGATACTTGGGGCGTGATCTACAATCGATATCGAAGCCAAAAATATAGTTTTTAGAATTTTTGTCTGTTTATCTGTTTGTCTTATCTGTTTGTATGTATGTCCGGGCTAAACTCAAAAAGTACTGCATGGATTTACTTCAAATTTTGCATGAATATTACTAAGAGGTCGGGTCAACATATAGGCTACATATTATCACGCTATCACCTACGGGGGAGGAGCTGTGATAATTTATAAAGTTTAACGCGGGTAAAACCGCGGGGCACAGCTAGTATATAATAAGTATATTGACAGTGCAAGTGCTGATTTTATTGTACCTTCAATGAATCTAAACTTCAGTTCAAATGTTCAATAGATAAGCTTTCAGTGAAAATCCCTACTTACCTAACCTACATAAGATCGCACTGGTATCGAATCTATCTATTTTACTTTTTGGTTATCATAACTAAAAACTGAATTTTGTGAATTAACGACCCTGACTTATATTTCCCTAATAACCGGGATAATTTTTAATTTCAAATATTATTTTTCCAGTTTCAATTTATTTATCATTTATAAAAGTATGATACAGGTGCCATAAAAATAAAATAAGTTCTATCCATGTTTCTCATAAGTCATACGAAATAATAAAGGATACCAAATAAGTTAATCTCTAAGATCTGTGTAAAATATTAATCTTACGCCTGTAAATTAATATTTTTGAAGTATTAACAATGTTTTTTTTTTATTATATGATGTGTAAATAGAACTATTCCACCGTTAAAAGTCATAAAATATATATGTTACCGATTTACTTTTTAAAATAATCGTATTTCGATTACACAATATTTTTTTTTAATTATAGTCTATGTTTGGCCCTAAATATAATAAATTAGAAACGAAATATCAACAAACATTTATTACGACTTGAAAGAGTCATACATAAGCATGAACAAAAACAACACTTGTGTGGACCCATGTCGACTACACCTCAACAAAAAAAATTGAAAATAATATAGTACCAATTAAATGGTAGACAACAAGCCGCCGTCTGATTTCCGGCCCAGGAAGAATAACAGGGCCACCCTATATCATCCCGTGGGTGTCGTAAAACGCGACTAAAGGTCCAACCACACCAAACGGCCCGCATCGGCCAGTATCGCACCGCACGGACGCGGTCGGATGCCGCCGCATCCGACCGGATGCGGTCGGATACGGTCGAATGCGACGGCATCCGACCGCGTCCGGCCGGACGTCGCGTCGTTGCATACTACTACCTTCGCTTCTTTTTAGTTTCGTAGTTTTACAGCGCACCCGGCGGAATCCGAACGGAGGCGGACGGCTCCGAGCGCATTCGGCGGTATTCGAACGTATGCGCTGGTATTCGAACGCATGCGGCCGGAGCCGATCGCGTGTCGCGGCATGTCACCGGCTGTCTTTACCCTTGACTTGGTAATATAAACTTTAAACACTGTATACAAGATTTAATTTCGTTTAAAGATTGTAAAATTCGTTTCGATGCGGGCCGATGCGGGCCGTTTGGTGTGGTTGGACCTTAAGGGTTACAACAGACAGACGGGCAGCAGCGCCACCTGTGTACTAGCTACCACCTAACTGCAGTCGCCAACTCGCATGCCAAGCGCGGTGAAAACACCTCCAAATGGCAACGTTATAGAACGTTTGGGGGAGGCCTATATCAAGCAGTGGAAAATTACAAGCTGATGATGATACAAACAACAGCTGTGTTGTGACGGCGACAAATATCAGAATCAGAATATCATCACCCCATCTCATCCCGTGGGGGGCGTAGAAGTCGACCCGAGGGAATATCTACCAGAGGATGGGCAGCAGCGTCTCTCTGAGTACTATGACCATCTTTCTGCGATCGCCAACCCGCCTGCCAAGCGTGGCGATTATGGCATATCCCCCCAAGACGATTCTTGAGGGAGGCTTGTCCAGCAGTGGACTTATTTAGCTGTAATGATGATGATGATACAAAACAAAACAACATTCTGGATTACCCGAAAATAATGCTTCCAAAACTACCTGCGTCGTATTTGTGGAAAATGTTTATAAGCAAACAAACGTTTACGCAAAAGGCTTAAATCAATATTAATTATACAAGTTTCACATAAACACTGGAGGAAATTTGAGTAAAGTATTCTACCCGGAAAGCTATTGTATTTAAAAAACCGGCCAAGTGCGAGTCGGACTCGCCCATGAAGGGTTCCGCAGCAACAATTTCAGTTGATTAAATGAAAGGTAAATTGCGGTTTACGATTAATGACGCATAAAAAAAACCACTTACTAGATCTCATTCAAACCAATTTTCGTTGTTAGTTTACATGGTAATGTACATTATATATTTTTTTTAGTTTTATTATTCTCTTATTTTAGAAGTTACAGGGGGGGGGAACACTCATTTTTACACTTTGGAAGTGTCTCTCGCGCAAACTACTCAGTTTAGAAAAAAATGATATTAGGAACCTCAATATCATTTTTGAAGACCTATCCATAGATACCCCACATGTATGGGTATGAAGAAAAATTTTTTTTTGAGTTTCCGTTCTATGTATGGGGAACCTCCTAAAATATTATTTTTTTTCTATTTTTGTGTGAAAATCTTAATGCGGTTCACAGAATACGTCTACGTACCAAGTTTCAACAGTACAGCTCTTATAGTTTCGGAAAAAAGTGGCTGTGACATACGGACGGACAGACAGACAGACATGATGAATCTATAAGGGTTCCGTTTTTGGACCCTAAAAATGCCGTTTTTGGAATAGTAAACATGTTTTTCCCATACATAATACATCAGCCGATTGCAATTTTTGTATTTGAAGTATGTTTTTACATGTATTTGTTGTTTTTGATGTTCTACACGTCGCGGCGTCGCTGAGTTACACGGTTTTAACTAAGCTCACTTAGTTTCGTCCTCTATTCATATTCAAATTAGTATTTTTTTTATAAAATAAAATAAAAACTGTTATCATTCCCATAGACTTTTAAAAAGTCCTTCTAATTAGTCAGAACATAAATAATAATTAATTTTGTTGGTGCGGTGGGTGGGCCTTTCACGGCGCAGGTCGTGGGTCCTATATAAGTATGTTCTTACAAAAGAAAAGTAGTATAAGCATATCAGTTATCTCGTTTCCATAGTACAAACTGTGCTTAGTTTGGGATCAGATGGCCGTGAGTGAATAATGTGCGAGGATGTTAATATTACAAACTATCTGACCCGGCAGACTTCGTACTGCCTCAATCGATAAATAAAAGACCCAAACTTTTGTTTAAGAAAACTTTTATATGGGGAAAAGAAAAGGGCAGTTTTTAGGGTTTTCCCGGCAATTATTCCATTTTTTCTCACCTTTTAAACGGAGGTCTAGGGAAGCTAGACCTCCACGAACATTTCAAGACCATGATAAGATAAATCCCTTCAGGCGTTCTCGAGTTTTAGCGAGACTAACGAACAGCAATTGATTTTCATATATATAGATTAAGATTAACTATGTATTAATTCTAGGTAAAAAAAAAGTAATTAGATCGTGACTTATATTTGATCATACGGAATCAGAATTTAATTTATGATAGTCATAGTTTCATGGCTAATTTCTTTAATTTATTGTCAAGATTTACTTATTACATCTTGTCTGAATGGTTCTGTCTATATTGACGTAAGAATTTATTATTATGGTACCACATGTTTATTACTCATATTTAATTTTATAGTTTTCATTCAAATACAACTCATAGTATATGTTTAGGTTACATGGAGAAAGAATTTTCCACACAATCCTGGCCTTCGCCAGCAAAACCGCCTTCTGCATGTAACTCCAGCCAGAAATCAAGTCCTAAACTTGCAAGGTTGATCTTCAGGGATTTAGGCATAACTCCATTTGTGGATATAACAATATGTACATGTGATCGCTGGCCTATTATTATTATTATGACAGACTTTGTGTATATAGCGACGGTCGCGCTTTAATCTCAGCCCCGGAACAACGCGCCCCAACTGAAAAGACTCTTTAAAAGGAACTTAGCGGGTTAATCTTCTACCGGAATCAACACGGCCCAGTTGAGACGGTCCGGCGAAACATACTCAAGCGGGCATAAACACAGGATTTGGTCCACTTAAAGCAATTATTTAGTAGGCGAACGCACTGTTCGATCTGTTGTATATATGTGTATTGTGTATTTATATAAACATCGAAAAGCTCCTATAAGGTACGGCTAGGTTCAACAACCTAAAGCTCTCAATATCCAGCACAGACTTCCCAACCTATCTATGGTACAACGTCAGTACAGACTATAGCCAACTATAGCTATATCACTTCCTCAATGCTAAAGTTTCTATAGTTATAACACCAAAATAACTCTACATTAACGGTGTATCCGTCAATAACATTTGCATTAAAGATTTGATATGATATCATTGATTCCTATGAGTCAATACAACTTGCTATAATAATTAATCTTTTATTCATGGGCTGTCCTGCTTTAGTGGGTACGTTAGTTACTTCTTACTCTACTACTGTTTAGGTACTCATAATAAATATATATCTTGGGACAACTAACACACTGCTATCTCGCCTTATACAAGAGAGGTAGGGCATAGCATTCATTCGCTCAAAGAGCATCCCAACTGGGGAAGTACCTCCACCTTACAGAAAACATTCCTTAATAATAACATTAATAATTTTAATGTTGTGTTTCCGAGTGTGAATAAGGTCGCCAGAGCTCATTGGGATGGGGCGAAGGGTCAGCAACACTTGTTTGCTGACTCTTAAAGGCCGACAACGCACCCGCGACTCCTCTGGTTTCGCGAGTGTCCATGGGCGGCGGTGATCACTTACCATCAGGTGACCCACTTGCTCGTTTATCGCCTTCTGATATAAAAGAAAAAAAAAATACAAGAAAAATATCTTAACTATGGCATCCTGATCTCAAAAAAAATCCTACTTATTGAACAAACTGGTTTTAAGGTTATGTTTATGGTTTTATAAGTTCTCAACTTTCCTCCAGTGATAAGTTAAACTTGTATAATTAATATTGATTCTGCTTATTGATACCCTAGCCTTTTGCGTTAAGTTTTGTTTAATTAAACATTTTCCACAAATACGAAGCAGGAAGTTTTGCAAGCATTATTTTCGGGTAACGTTTCCAGAATGTTGTTTTGTTTTGGACTCAAACGTCCGGTTCATTTGACACATGATGTTACTATGTCCATTCAAAAGAAATCTATAACTCTTCGCGCGAAATATGTCCATTTCAAAGAGCTGTCACTGGTAAACGCCACTTTACGAATGTTTTTGTTCTATGACATTCCATTTTGGCGGCCCCACTTATTTTTTTTAATTCTATACCCTATCCTCTTGACCATGGCGCTTCGATTCATACCAATTAGTGCCGCAATTTGCCACAGGATGGCATTGATTTCAACTATTGAATGCGCGGGGACTTTAGTACCCGGGACGTAGGACCGTTTACCTGCCGCGGGGACAAATGTACCCGTGGACGTTTTAGTCGGTATCATCATCAGCCTGTAATTTTTCACTGCTGCACATAGGGCTCCATCAACTGTTCTATAACGTTGCCATTTGGACGTGTACGCCTTAGTCACCGAGCTTGTCATCCGAGTTGGCGACCGCAGTTAGGTGGTAGCTGCCCGACTTCCTGGTGTCTTATTTTTATAGCATCCTACCAAGACATTTATTTATTTATATAGTACAACCACATTATGCATATTACGGGTTAATAATTTTAACTTTTTAACTAAAACGGCTTGCTATACTGATCACAAGAGCTGTAAGAAGTCGATTGGTGCACAAAAGCCTCTCCAAAGAATCATCTTGGGGGGATATGCCATAATCGCCACGCTTGGGTGACGGATTGACGAGCGCAGTATGATGATCATAGTACTCAGAAAGAAGCTGCTGTCCGTTCTCGGGTAGATATTGCCTCGGGTCGACTTCTACGCCGCCCTGAAATTAAGGGACTTCGGTTGGCTTTTGCCAACGACTTAAGGAGATACTACACTACACCTTTCCAACTAATTTTAAGTCTGCCTCTAAATCTTTAACCGGGGTGGAGACTTGTCTCCGAACCGAGTTGTAAACAAGTAAGCACTAAGAAAGGAATTTTAGAAATATACCCTATAGGTGGCAAATAAGCCAAGGGATTGGTGATAACACTAAGCATAAGATTACAATATGGGTGGTGATTTTTATAGAAGTGTACCTCAGAAATTCAATTAGTACTGTATTTCGATTCCCGTACAAATAATATTTGTTTTGAAGTCGGGCTAGTACCCTCTATGCCCCGGCATAATATCTTTATTTGCTTTGAATGTAGGTACAAACATTAATTGTAAAAATACATATTTAAGAATCCTTGTACATTCTGTCTCAATATAGCATGCAAATTAATTTTTATACTAAAAGAGACTTATTATCCAGGAATTCTTGCACGTAATAATAGGATTTTTTAGCTAGCCGTGCTGAGAGGTATTTTTTGAACCTTTCCAATGGGAGATCTTTAATGCTGTTTGGCAGTTTATTGACGATAACAGGTGCCAACCTCAAAAGAAATGGAAAGAAGGGCTAGGCAGTACGATAAAAATTAGTCGATATAACGTAAATATTAGTTAAAAGTTGGAATACCAAACAAAAGACTTTCTTCAGTTTCATTATTATCGGATCAGCTGAAAGACGTCAACTGTTGGATAGACCCAAACCAATCTCCAACAGCTTCCAGCGATCCTCACAAGATCATCGTTCCACTGTGTCTTCCACCCAGGGGCCATGCGTAGGTTCAGTAAAGCTGAAACCGGACGCATTAGCATTAGATCTTCCCACAAAAATATGTTTTAATATTTAATTCTTTAACATCAAACAGTTGTAATATCCCCGATTGTGCGCCAATTGTCCGCAATTAGGTGAGCCTTGTGACATCAAGGTTAGTATTATAAGCCGTCGTTCGTAAATATAAGTCAACGACGATTCACGTCATCCATCCAAAAATGTCGCACCGTCGTAAACCGTCTTGAAATTGCTTATACACGTGGGGCATTAAGAAATCCATAGGAAATCAGTAGGAACTTGAAATCATTAAAATAAATGATAAAATGCAAGTGAGACTTGTGGACTGAGGTAACCCTTAGTGCGCTTGTTAAAATATATATATATATACATATAGGTAACATATATGTATCATTCTTAGTTATCTCTCGTTCAGTGATCTGGCAACCCAGGACCCCGCAACGCGACATCGTAATTCGTTCCGCTATTAAAAGTGAAATTAGTGTTTTTTTTTCACCCAAAACAGAGCAAAATACTCAAAATCTGGAATTTAACACCACACAGTGCATAGTGAACTAACAATTTTTGTTCGAAAAGTGCTTTAAAACAGTTAAAGTTAAAGTTACTACATTGCTCATACTCAAACCCGGCGAAATAACGACTCGGCGAAATAACAGTACTGTGACAATTATCCACCAGTGTCGCCAAAACGAATTCTTGTAAAAGTACAAAAGTTAAAAATTACCCTAAAAAATATATAATCCAAATTAAAAACCTATTCCTATCATTGCTACGCAATACCTACGCTCGCCCGCTCTAAGTGGTCGTCAAGTATAGCAACTAACGGATTACTCCGTCGTGCAATTTCAGAGAGAAATGTCGGGCACTACCTGTCATGCCTGCGGTAAGACTATTTTCACCCTTTTTTTCTTGGAATGTACCACATGTCGGCTAATGTACGACCTTGACTGTTTAAACATTACTAAAGAGAGCTTCAACAACTATACTAATGAATACAAAAATTCCTGGGAATGTCCATCATGCACCTGCTCGAAGCCAAAGTGCAATGATACAAGTACACCAATACGGGCGCTGAACAACACTTACACCAATGACGATAACAAAGTCACCATGACTCGGGGAAGTCGTGTTAAGGTTCTGAGCGCGGAGAGCGGTCCAAAAAAATCGCCCACTCTTGAACTAACTAAGGAAACCTTGCTGAGACATGAGCAGCCTCCCAATACCCACTCCATGCCGGAAGTGGATAAGCTGACTTTAGAAGTAAGAAAGTTAACACAAGTAATTACCTCACTAAAGGATAAGTTAGATGAAGCCACTACTTCCCTTAAACGCTGTCATGAACGCCTGGATTTTTTCGAAAAAACAGAGACCGCCAAAGAAACTCGAATTAAGAACTTAGAAAAATCCCATAGTGAATTAATCGAGCTCAAAGCCACAATTTTTCAACTCCAACAAGAAAACAATGTCATGGCTCAAAACCAACTAGCAAACGAAGTGGAGCTCTGCGGTGTCCCTGAACATCAAAATGAAAATCTACATCACCTGGCTCTTCTGGCTGCAAACAAACTAGGAGTAGACCTGAAGGACCATGACATTGACTGTGTGTCCCAATCGGGATCGCGCCGTGTGCCAACAGAGGCCAACAGAGTATCCAATTTACCGAGACCAATTATTATCCGACTACTGCGCCGCTCTAAACGCGATGGGTTTCTAAAAGCTTCGAAGTCAATTCGCAACCTCACTTCGAAAGATCTAGATCTCGCAGCCCCTCATCAAAAAATCTACTTCAACGAGAGACTTACTAAAGCAAATAGAAAGCTTTTTCGTGAAGCAAGACTTATTACAAGAGAACATAAATGGGTTCACTGTTGGTGCAAGAACGGCAACATTTACATACGGCAGCGAGATGGAACTCCCGGAATGCTGATCCGGTGCGCAGCCGATCTCAAGCGAATCTTCAAAACACCGGAGACAGAATCCCCAGAAATATAGAGCCCACACAAGGTTCTTTAATGTCTTTGAACCAAACCCCATGTTTAGCTATCAGTTTAATTGTAATCATATTCTAATAACTTATGCATGCTATAAATATATTATTATTCATACATATAATTTTAACATAATACTGTCAGATATAAACGTGCGCTATAGCGCACGTTTATATCTGACAGTATTATCTGACAGATAAAATAATGACTGGGATATATCCCAGTCATTATTTTATCTACAAATAGCTGTAACGAAAGCCTAAAGCCTCCTAATGCCCTAAAGATGAGAAACCTAATCTATTACCAAAACATGACAATAAATATCATTTACTTCGAATTCTATCAATTTAATTACCTTTACGAAAATGGTTGATTTAGCATTTCAAGATGATTTGGATCAATGGAATATTGATTGTCATACAATAAATGAACTAGAAGAGTGTAAAGGTTTTCTATGTCCCAAGCATAACTTTAAAATTCTTACTTTTAATATCAGAAGCATTCGTAAAAACTTTGACAACTTTCTAATAAGCTATACGCGCCTAAATATCCCCTACGATATCATACTATTTACCGAATGTTGGTTAGACTCATCCTCCGTTGTTCCTGACATAACCGGATTTTCTGTTCACCGTACCCTAAAAGACACAAACCAAAATGGCGGGGTTATTGTTTACGTCAGAGACATTTGGTGTGATTGTAACGTAACAGAGCCAGAAATGGAAGAAGCCGACTGTTTAATTATAGATATTCCCAAAACTATTGTCATTTTTGGCATATATAGATCTCCATCACACAAACGTACCGAAACATTTCTGACATCCCTAGAAAATCAACTATTTCTATATAAAAATAAACCAAATCTTGTTGTTTGTGGCGACTTGAATATAAACATCTTGTCTGCGGCAAACTGTACTCAAGCCGGTGACTATCTATGTCTTCTCGCTGAATATGGCCTGCAACCTGCTATTACAGAAAACACTAGAAGAAACACGTGCATAGACCACATATTTATTAAATCAGCTCATCGCGATGCTATTGGACTGGTTTGCTCCTCAGCTGTTACTGACCATGACCTCGTGATGGCTGGCGTTACCACAACCAACAATGTCAAATCGTGCCGTCTAAAACGTGTAAAAAAGAAGAGAGATATAGAAGCTATACGTAACGAACTAGCTAATACTGTCTGGACAGAAGTTATTGATCAAACCGACGCCAATCAAGCAGCCCACGACTTCTCACAATATGTAGCTTCCATCATAAACAAATTTACGGTTGAAACAATAGTCAGTCGTGCTAACTTTAACCTAAAACCATGGATGACCACAGGACTGATACGCTGCTCAAAACACTGCGACCGTCTTCATAAAAAAGCTAAGCTAAATCCAGACGACCCTATGAAACAATTGATATTTACCCGCTACCGAAACTTTTATATTGATCTGCGTCGAAAACTGAAGCGAGAATATGACTGCAAAAGACTACAAGAGAGCTGTGCCAATCCCAGACGTCTGTGGAAAACCATAAAAGACATGTGCTATTTGTCGAAACACAATAAAGAACCTATTGAACTTCTATCGGTTCATAATAACCACACCGACGGATCTATTGATAGATGCAACGATTACTTTTCATCTGTTGGAGAAAACCTAGCTTCTAAAATTTTAGCCGATACAAATAGGACTCAGGATGACCTTGCAGCTATGATTAAAACTGATGCTGGACCATCCTGTTCTTTCTTCCTGCTGCCCACTGACCAACACGAGGTTGGGTCTCTCATATCACAACTGCAAGAAGGAAAGGCGCCAGGATTTGACAGGATAGAAAACAGTGTTGTTAAACAAATCAAGGACCAAATCGTAGCACCTCTCGTATTTATATACAATTTAAGCCTCTCATCTGGCACCTTTCCAAATTGCTGGAAGACCGCCTCTGTTAGACCTATTCACAAGTCTGGTCCTAAAAACCTCCCTGAAAACTACAGGCCAATCTCCTTACTGAGTTCCTTTTCGAAAATGTTGGAGAAAATTGTTAATGTGCGGCTTATAAAGTATTTGGATACAAAAGTTGGTCTGCTTTCAAATAGGCAATTCGGTTTTCGGCCGGGAAGATCAACTGAACAAGCGGTTTCACTTCTTACTGAGTTAGTGGCAACGCACCTAAATAAACAAGAGCACTGCTTGGCGGTGTTCCTGGACCTAGCTAAGGCGTTTGATACAGTTTCTATGCCCTTGCTGCTCAGAAAAGTGGAAGCTGCTGGAATTAGAGGCACCGCCTTGAAATGGTTCGAAAGCTATTTGTCACATCGGCAACAGAGAGTGCGTATTGGAGAATATGTTAGCAAAGCACAATTTGTCAAATACGGCGTCCCACAGGGAAGTATACTTGGGCCGACACTTTTTATCCTATATATGAATGACATACATAAAATTCCCCTAAATAGGACCGAACTTATATGTTACGCAGACGACACAGTTGCGCTCTTTCACGGAAAATCTTGGGCTGAAGCATTTACGACAGCTGAGCAGGGCATGGCTAAGGTATCACAGTGGTTGCATCAAAATCTACTTACTCTTAACGCAAATAAAACTAAGTTTACTTGCTTCCACAAGACGGCTGCTACGTCCCCGATGTTGATGTCGCAACTAAAAATTCACTCCTGTGGTCAAATCGGTACGCCATGCGTTTGTGAAAGTATTGATCGCGCCAAAACAGTGCGCTACCTAGGAATTGAAATTGATGAAAAACTTAATTTCAAGGAGTATCTATTTAAACTAGCGGGACGAGTTAGAAAAATCGTTAATGTTATGAAAAATCTACGGGACTCAGCTACTCCAGATATCCTACGCCAAGTTTACTGTGCTCTCTGCCAATCACTCTTGACGTACTGTATCTCTTGTTGGGTAGTGCAGCACAATCAACTTTGATTCAAGTTGAAAGGGCTCAACGATCGGTTTTGAAAACCATGCTAAAAAAGCCATCTCGTTACTCCACCGTGAAAATATACAGTGAGACTGGAGTGCTTAGTGTACGACAACTATACTTCATGAAACTGAGTCTACAAACCCACAAAAACATAATGTTGTCTGATGCACACAGGGAATTAACGAAAAGGCGAGTCTATAGAGCTCCCGTAATCAGAGCTAAAACTGCTTTCGTCAGGCGCTTTAGCCCTTTTATTGGCCCATTTATTTATAACAAAGTTGTAAAAAAATGCGATATCAAAGAACTTCCTCTCCGGAGAGCTAAACCAATTATTTTTCACTGGCTGGCAGGTCTTGATTATAACGAGACCGAAAAGATATTGCGCACAATACTCTGATAATATATTATTACTATCTTTTTAAATATATTTTATTTATATATCATATTTATTTCTCCTTTTATTGTAATAAATTTCATATATACATATATAGATATAGCCATAGCTGTAATTATTTTATTTTAAATTAAGCTTATACATAATTAATCAACTCATTGTAAATCTAGTATAGGATACCACGATACAGGCTTGCCTAGTGTGGGTCCACAGGAAATTTGTAACTACTGTTTAATTTTTTGCAAAATAAAGATTTATTATTATTATTATTCTAACGGCAGTGGTGATTTTTTTTATTATGTCAGAGGACGACAAACTATCAAGTGGGTCACCTGATGGTAAGTGATCACCGCCGCCCATGGACACTCGCAACACCAGAGGAGTTGCGAGTACGTTGCCGACCTTTAAGAGTCAGCAGACAAGTGTTGCTGACCCTTCCCCCCGCCCCAATGAGCTCTGGTGACCTTACTCACACGCAGAAACACAACATTAAATTATTAATGCTATTATTAAGGAATGTAAGTTGGAGGTACTTTCCCAGTCGGGCTGCTCTTTGAGCGAATGAACGCTGTGCCCTACCTCTCAAAATCCTTCCGACTGAGTAAGTAAGTATGCAGAATGGTTGTTGTTTAACGATAGCAGCTGCGAAAGACTGCTAAACATACCCTCCGAAGACACTTAGAAATTAAAACACTTAGAAGGTTAAAAATAGTTATACCTCTCCGATCACTTACACTTTATAAGTTTATATCTATCTCTGTCCGGTTGAGACGTGGTCGCTCACTATGGGCCTTATCAAACGGCTCAAGATCACCCAGAGAGCAATGGAAAGGGTTATGCTTGGAGTTTCTCTGTGAGATCGAATCGGAGATGCTGAGATCCGCAGGCGAACTAAAGTACCCGACATAGCACGAAGAATTGCCAAGCTGAAGTGGCAGTGGGCAGGGCACATAGCTCGTAGAGCCGACGCCCGCTGGGGCAGAAGACTCAGCGTGGGTAGGCCCCCTACAAGATGGACCGATGATCTTGTGAGAGTCGCTGGAAGTTGCTGGATGCAGATAGCGCAAGACCGGCAGTTGTGGAGATCTTTAGGTGGGGGAGGGGGCTAGGTCCAGCTGTGGGCGTCTATCGGGTGATATGATGATCTCTCTCTTGGTACAACTAACACACTGCCACCTGATCTTAAACTAGGCAAAACCCTGCACTCCTGCAATATGTACCTACTTTAAATTAAATAACTTGTGTTTCTTTTTAACCGACTTTTAATTAAGAATTCATAACCTTAATTTCGACATTATGCACACACGGCCATCTGATCCCAGATGTAAGCAGAGTACAACTACATATACTTACTTCTTTTCTTCTGTAAATACATACTTATATAGATAACTAGCTGTGCCCGTGACACCGTCGCGTCCGCATATTTTGTAATGACTATGTAAATTTCACATCAGAATATCTCTAATATTGTTGTCGCAATCTTTCATCCCCTATGGCCTATTGTTATTTATACCCCTGAAGGTAAAAATTTTACAAAATTTCATGTTTATTTATATCGAATCAACAGCCTACAAAATAAGTTTCAAGCTCCTAGCTCTAAAAATGACGATACTACCATACAACGAATAATATTTATTATTGTTATATTGTAAGTAATATATAGGTATGTGTATATATAATTAGTGCATGATATGTTTATTAACATACGTTTATTTGTGAAGTCATACTAAGTATTTGGTATGCAATATATTTATCACAGTTCCTTAGTATAATTTATTTGTTGCACTCCGGCTACTGTTTACTTTACTTCCAGTTCCTATCGCCGATAGGCATAAGACTGCCCGTTGTACATTATGTTCTTTATATCCAATGTATTTTCTTTCCGTTTGAGTGTGTACAATAAAGAGTATTTTATCTATCTAACTTTCCCGTCATCCCCCCCTTTCAACCCCTTACATTAAATCGGTTCAGTAATTTTGGCGATAAAGAGCGACAGACTGACAGACAGAATTAGTTACTTTTGCATTTATAATATTAGTAAGGATTACACCCAGACTCAGGATAAACAGACATGTTCATGCGCACAAATATCTGTCCTGGGTGGGAATTGAACACACGACTTGCGGCGTGATACGCAAGCATCTACCAACCACACCAAGTATTTTTAATTAATATTATTACGACATGTACAAATTGTAATACAGAATTCATTCGTTATTTCATTAATTATATTGTTTGACTGCCTATACCTATGGTTACGCTAGCCGTTGCGAATTCAGATTATGAGCTTCTGATTGTAAATTCCTTGTGGGCCACAAAGTATTGTTGGGAACTTGACTGCCTCGTTGGTCTATCGGTAGCGTGTTGACCCACAAAGAACGAGGTCTTGAGTTCAGATACCGGGTCGGGCCAAAAGTGATTTTGGGACTTTTCCGTAAAAAGAAAAAATCCGAAGTCTGGGAGACAGTGTTATTATCCCCCGTGCCTCGGAGAGCACGTAAAGCCATCGATCGGATCATGAGAGTGATGGAATAGAAAATGCCCCTGTGTTTGCGCACACACTTGTGCACTATAATATGTATGTCCCGCGCAGATGCCTAACCTCTATTAAGACTGGCCGGCGTGGCCGAGATTCGGCTAGGACATTATTATGATTGGGAGTATACTGTTAAAAATACCTGCTACTGGGTATATTTACCAGAATATGCCCGGGGTCTGGAATTTAGTGAAATGTTACAGCCCCGTACTTTGGAAGGCACTTCAAACTGTCGATATTGCACCTGTTCTCTTCCAGGACGTATCGAATAGCTGTCCTATCGGGTTCTGATAGTAAACACACAAGGTCGGTCATAATAATAATATTCAATCCTTTCCTCAATATACACAGTAGCATTTGGACATAATGTAGTAAAATATATCTAAAACTACAAGTATTCATAATTAATATTTAAGAACCTCAAATAACCTATTTGGCAATAACTTCAAGATACCTATTTAAGTATCTAAAGAATAATTATATTTATTTATTTATTTATAGCACAACCACATTATACATATTACACATTAAAGAATATATATAATTACATGGTTTTGCATCTGATATGCATAACAATTAAGGTGTACATAACATTTACCAGCTAAAATTAGAAGTATTTTTGACATGCAAATTGACATTAATAACAAAAAAAACTAAACAAAAACCAACTAAAAAATATAACTAGGTACGTAGAACATATGTGTAACGACTAGAAATTTAATAGGCAAAAGTATTTTATAATTTAGTTTTAAATTCGCCAAACGAATCTACTAAATATGTCAACATTTGGATCGCGACTTTGGAGAGCATTGTACTGATCAAGAATTTGGTAGGTGATTGGTCTTAGAAAACTGCGTATGAAATATTTTTCTGATTTTGTGTCTAGGGTAAGAGTAAGGTATAGATAAAGGTACTTTTTGTAGAAGAGAGCTGCAATGCATTTTATTATTGATTTATTTATAAAGAAAAAATATCTGAATTTCGTCTGCGATTATATATATTCATCTTAAATCTCGATATCTTAAATTATACCTAGTCTATTTGATCAAATATAAGTCACGATCGAATAATCTACTTGTACCTAGAACTAAATATCTAAAGATAATTTGTAATACTATTCGGGTTCCGACTATTCACAAGCGCTTTTTAAATTCTATGTGAATAAAAACTTATTATATAACACACTGCTGACTACAATACAGCCGAAGTTACCCAGTCTCTGTTATGATTAGCCGCCGTAGCTGTCATTCGGCTAAGAGCACTATTACTGTAGTAAAAATGTTGCTGGCTGAATTTCGTATACACCTGTTCTCGCGAAAATACTTGCCTACTACGTTTTGTTATCCCATTTATTTACTCGTTAAAATATCAGGTATTTCGACTATTCTTGTTCTACAAACCTATTTTGATTGGCAATAAAAGTTTACGAGAAATTCTAGAGTGCTTTTCAGAACAGATCGTAGTTTTCGTTTGCAAACAGACGAACCAGCCAGTAGATATTTATTTTGGCAAATAAAATGCTAACGATTTTATTACTCAAACGCGGCAGAAGCGAATTGTGGGTGTGTTAAAGAAAACTTTTATTAACGTTGAATGAAAAGGTACTCTCTGACTTAGATAGATATAGTCTACATAGAGTGAGTTAAAACTAACCCAATTTAGGAAGTCCACGGTCTTTCCATCACTGGACTGAAAACTTCGAACATGTACTTACCAGTTTTCCCCAGATATCGGTCACCGCAAAAAAATTACGGCCATTAAATGTGTCACTAATAAAAATCGTTTACATTTTCAGAGCGGCGCTGAATCACCATGCACGTGTGATGAATGCCAACCGGAGACGACTGCGATCCCAATCAAACAGAAAACGGGACAAATGACGCAAAACACAAACATTGTGCATCCAAATTTAGTGGGCAGTGGGCATGAACGTGTCGTCGACGTTTTGGTCCATGACGCCCCGCCAGAGGTACCCAGATTCTTCCAATCCATTACCTCTCCCCCCTACCACGTCGCGGGACCGCCTCCCCCTGGCTTTGTCGTCGCCCCTTACCAAACGCCCCGATTCCACACCGGGGGGAACGTGGAGGACTTACTCGGAGAAGTCCAAGCTTCGCCGACAATGCAGACGACATACATACAACAAAACTCTGTATTCATGTGTAACACTCGACGGATAACACAGAAACAATGTTGCTGTCAGAGAAAAGAACCAGTGGTAGTTACCAATGTAACACACAGCGAAGAACAACAACCTCCAAAGTCATATGTCACTGAAAAGAATATAGAACTGACGTATGACTATCCGAGGGCGACACCGATCCCGAGCACTCCAAGTCCTAAATCCAGTGACGACTTACAAACGACTACCACTGAAGTGGCCAGTACAGTCGTCTTCGTTGAAAGAAGGATACCTGTAAAACCAAAGAAATTTGATTTCTTTTCCCGGTCAAGATCAGCGCCTGTTGGAGAAAACGAGGAACCCATCTATGCCACCGTCAACAAACTACCTAAGAGACTCCAACGAATGGAACTCGCTAATTTGGAAAAAGAGGTGGCGTATAAACCTGGCGAGCCCGATTCGTCGACACGGACAGAACTAACATTGAAAACGGATTCAGAATCTCAAGTGCCGCCACCAGATGATGATACTAGTAGATCTGATAGAGAAAAATCGACAGTTCCCCAGCGGCCGGAATCCCCTAAAGCCAAAAAGCGAAAGAGATTTTCTTTAACTTTCAAAAAGAGAGAGAGAAAAAGGAGGGATAAAAAGAACGGCGTGGCGAAAAATGGAGGAGCTCTCCATTTGGAGAGTGACAACGAGAGGTTAATAGAAGACGAGTCGCAAGAACTGGGCAAGCACAAACACTGCGTGCGACATAAGCCAAGAAATACCTTGTCGTCTTCCAGCTCGGGCCCGCGGTACAAGCGGGACAGCTATCAGGTAAAGTGCATGTGAACGAGTGTGTTTTGTCTCTGTGAATCTATCTCATACTTCTAAGCCTGACGTGGTGGGTGGGAGATTTCCTATATTGAGCAACCAATCTTCATTTATTATCGTAGATAAAAGCTCAGACAAGACTTAAGATGCTCACTTGATCAACCGTTATGACCATGAAGCTGCATTCCTAAATAACCGGGGAAGGAGGAAATGCCGTGTTAATTCGCCATGGTTGCCACTAGTCAGGGCTAACTTTTCCTATTGAGGCGCTCATAGCTAGAGGCTATCACCGGTCCGTAATTGATCGGCGAGGTTAAGCAACTAAGCTCGCGGTCAGTCCATATATTTGTGACCACCAAAGCGGTTTAATTTTTGAGCGTCACCGTACGTCGGAGGGCACGTTAAGTTGTCGGTCCCGGTTGAGATCATTAGAGAACAGTCGTTAAGCCATGTCAGACGCCTAATAGGCGGCTTGAACAACTCTGACCCCAGGGTAGCCACTGCACATACGATAAGTAAGATTGAAGCTCTCTAACTAACTCTCTTACCAAAGGTACTTTATTCGCTAACCAACTAACTTAAGTATTTTGATACATCAAAGTAAGCTAATTTAAATTGGCCTTGGCTAATCTATTTTATCTTTACTTCAACTTTGGCCGACAACAAATCTCTATCTGTGCCTGTCGATGCCTGTGTTTATTTTTTGAAGACGTCTCTCTGCCTTTCAGGAGATGACATCGCACTCAGAACACGAACGAACCAACAGCGTATGTTCCTCTGTCAACTCCCTGGGGTCAGCGTGCACGCACAAATCCAGAAAGTTATCGGAAGCACCGGTGCACGATGCGTCCATACCCTGGTGTGGGTGTTGGGGCGCTGGTTGCGTTTGAAAACTAGACCAGAGGAGATTTCAGGCACTTATTAAACTCAGACTATAAGCATTCGGAAACTCACCGGTCCGAGAAAAGCCAATGAGTATCCATATACGGATTCTGCATAGATTTATTCACATTTTTTTATCTGAAGAAAAATAAATAAATGGTGCCTTAGGGCCAGCGAGGACAGAGCAGAGCGCAGCGGAGAGGATTTTATCAAGGCACTAGAAAATCAACTTTAATATTATGTAAATAAAGTGCATATATGCTTGAACATTATATGCCCGACACCACGCGAGCAATATATGTCATGTTCAAGCATATATGCACTTTATTTACGTAATATTAAAGTTGATTTTCTAGTGCCTTGATAAAATCCTCTCCGCTGCGCTCCCTCTCTGTCTGCGCTGGCCCTAATGCTTCACGACTTTTTAGTAATATGGGTGCAGGACGCTGTAACGTTCTGGCGTTGTTTGAAAGTCGTTTGCTGATACTCAGGCATTGGTTGACGGGAAGAATCGGATTATAACCTAGTTGCTTCTAAGATAAGATGTTGGATGGCTCTAGGTCGACGGATTGAATCCGGGCTCATCCGAGCCTTTTCTACCGAATCCGAGACATTCCGAATGTCTGTAGTCCGAAGTTTAGGCTACGGTCGTCAGAAATCAGTGCGAAAAATATATTCATTGCTAATTTTAAGTCCCAACAAATAGTTACGTAAATAATAGGTACTAAGCATTGCTGGAACTGTAACTCATATCAAAATTTGAGCAGGAAGTGTCCAAAATTTGTTTAAAGGTGGATAACTCCCGAGTGGATAACTCCATATAAAATAAAATAAATACAATTATGTAAATCATTATCAGTTGCCTACACACTAAGGACTGGACTTGTATTGCAGGAACCAAACATTAAACTAACCATAATTATAAAAATGGTTGTGAATTTACTCCCGCTGGTTGTTCGAATTTCGAACAACCAGTGAGAATAAATTCGAATTAAGGTATCCAACATTGAAACCGAAATGTTGGCAATAACAAATAATAGAAACTGTCAATCCGGCGGACGAGAAATCTGCATTGGATCTTATATACTAACACAGTAATAATAAGATCTAATTTGCATTGTAGACATTTTTAAATTCAAACAAAGACTATAAGAATACCATACAAAATCAACTTATTGAAATCTCATAGGGTTTATAACAAAAAAAATGATTTCCTCACTGCGAACGTATCCTGCCGAAAAAATGACGTCATAAACTATAGAGACCATGACGTCATAGTATATAAAATGTAAATAATGTAAGTAAACTGTGATTTATTAGAATTGTGCTGGTTATGCAATGGTAGAGCATGTATGTATGTATGTATGATAATAAACTTTTACACTTATTGTTGTGTGTTATTCAAACTCTCCATGCGTCGTCCAGGAACATCACAGTTTCATATAGGTGAAGCTTGGCGTAGTTGGTAAATGCTTGACTTTCGCGTCGCAGGTCGTAGGTTTGATTCCCTCCTAGGACCGATATTTGTGTGCATAAACATGTCTTTTGTCCTGAGTCTGGGTGTAATTATCTAGGTACCTATATATGTATTTACAAAAGTAGTATATATGTAATAATATATCAGTTATCTGGTTTCCATAGTACAAGCTCTACTTACTTAGTTTCGGATCAAATGGCCGTGTGTGAATAATGTCCCAGTATATTATTATTATATATATTCTTAATCTGTCGTTGGCAATCTTTTTATCTCAAAGACTTCGCTCGCACTTATGAAATTAATTCTGGAGCCTTTTTTAACATGCCATTCACGGCCACAAAGTACACCCAGACACATAACTACTATATAATAATGGCCTCGTGGTGGAATTTCAGCCACGGCGTCCAATGGGGATAATATATAGTGCGCAAATATAGGCACCCTTTCTATACCATCTCTCTCTTGATCCGATTAGACCAGGGTAGAAGCGTTTAAAATGAATAAAAAGTGAAAAAAAATAATAGTAGGATGAAACCCATTAGAAAAGGAGGGGAATATTATAAAAATGAAAGGAAAAATAATTTACGGGCGATCTGAGTTCGGGAAGGGTATGGGGGTGAGTTTTTAAGGGTAAAAAACGGTTTTTATCGATTTCCGGCAAAACTGAAAGTCCTATCGAAAAAAGTCAAATGGCAAAGTTGTAGGTAATAAAAAGATCTAAAACTTTTGTATTTACACTTTCTTCACATAACCTAAAATTTATGTGAAAACTTCAAAAAACCAAGTTTTTGGTTTTTTATTTTTTACATAAATTTTTCTTTTTTAACGAAATTTGGTGAAAACTTACCTTATTATGTCCCAAATACGCTGTAATTTATTTGATTAAAAATATTTATTTTTACCTTATTTTGAATTAATATCGAAAAAACACCCTAATTTTCAATCGAAAAGTCACCCGTCAAATATCAGCTTTTTTCAAAAAGTTGCCGTTTTCTGTTCGTTGAAATCTCTTCCTTCCGATGGTGAAAAAAAATATATATGTTACTGTAGTAAATTTTCTCAGTAAATGCAATATAAAAATGAAAGGAAAAATAATTTACGGGCGATCTGAGTTCGGGAAGGGTATGGGGGTGAGTTTTTAAGGGTAAAAAACGGTTTTTATCGATTTCCGGCAAAACTGAAAGTCCTATCGAAAAAAGTCAAATGGCAAAGTTGTAGGTAATAAAAAGATCTAAAACTTTTGTATTTACACTTTTTTCACATAACCTAAAATTTATGTGAAAACTTCAAAAAACCAAGTTTTTGGTTTTTTATTTTTTACATAAATTTTTCTTTTTTAACGAAATTTGGTGAAAACTTACCTTATTATGTCCCAAATACGCTGTAATTTATTTGATTAAAAATATTTATTTTTACCTTATTTTGAATTAATATCGAAAAAACACCCTAATTTTCAATCGAAAAGTCACCCGTCAAATATCAGCTTTTTTTAAAAAATGTTGGTATGTTTTCTGTTCGTTGAAATCTCTTCTTTCCGATGGTGAAAAAAAATATATATGTTACTGTAGTAAATTTTCTCAGTAAATGCAAAAAATCGAAAATAACTCTAATTCGAATTTTTATTTATTTATTATAAAAAAAATCATCTAGAAATGTGATTGCTGCAATTTGTTTCAATTAAAAAGTTGATTTATTTAATGCTAATTACATTTATGTCATAGAAAATCTCATTATATATAAATATAAATGTAAATCGTACAATTAAATGTAGATACTTTATTCTGATTACGTTATTCATTACAATATTTTTAAACAACAAAATATTAAAGAAATAAATGTCAAAATGTTTAAAAAATATATTATAAATATATTAAAAACCTATTTAAAATGTATAAATATATAAAAAGTATGTATACTAAATATGTTTATAAAAGTAACTTTATTTTCATGTATGTTTCATATATTTTGAATATATCTGAAATATATTTGAAATGTATAAAATATATTTGAAAATCGGCCAAACGTTTGTTAATAAAAATATATTTACGATGTATATTTTATATATTTTTTATAGATTTTTAATATATTTTTTAGGATTTTGAATTTTTTTTTTATGGGATTAACTAAATTTGTTTGTGCAAAATTAAGGAGATTATTATTAGTATGTATGAAGTAAGACCCAGACCCGCCTAGCCCCTTCCCCACTTCTCCATGAAATACCTTTTGATGGGCTACTATTTTTCGTAGGTCACTCAGGTATATAATTTATCTTAAAATATAAATAGACATCTACGCATATAATTTAAAGAAGATTCGACAACTTACTCCAAATATTGTAGATGTCTTATTAAATATTCATTTGACTAACTTATTTGTTTGTTAATTATAGTAGTATATTTTTATTTGGATTTTTTTTTTATCAATGTTACATGTAATCTAATGTTTTTTGAGTAATTTAAGTGTTAATTTTAATAAATAGCTCAAAATTTTAGATGTAATTAAAAAAAGTATTCGATTTTTTTTGCATTTCACTGAGAAGATTTACTATAGGTACATACATATTTTTTTTTCACCATCGGAAAGAAGAGATTTCAACGAACAGAAAACATACCAACTTTTTGAAAAAAGCTGATATTTAGACGGGTGACTTTTCGATTGAAAATTAGGGTGCTTTTTCGATATTAATTCAAAATAAGGTGAAAAAATAAATATTTTTAATCAAATACATTACAGCGTATTTGGGACATACTAAGGTAAGTTTTCACCAAATTTCGTTAAAAAAGAAAAATTTATGTAAAAGATAAAAATAAAAAACCAAAAACTTGGTTTTTTGAAGTTTTCACATAAATTTTAGGTTATGTGAAAAAAGTGTAAATACAAAAGTTTTAGATCTTTTTATTACCTACAACTTTTCCATTTGACTTTTTTCTATAGGACTTTTAGTTTTGCCGGAAATCGAGAAAAACCGTTTATTACCCTTAAAAACTCACCCCCATACCCTTCCCGAACTCAGATCGCCCGTAAATTATTTTTCCTTTCATTTTTATAATATTCCCCTCCTTTTCTAATGGGTTTCATCCTACTATTATTTTTTTTGGTTTTAAAAATTATCGACCCTGGTCTAGATGGGACGACTAGCGACACGCCCGGAAAGAGATCAAGTACAGGACCCAGTTTTACTTGCTCTCAGAGTTACGAGGGTGTAACACCACTAAATTCCAGACTTCGGGCTTACACCAAGTAATTTTTCTTTACAGAAAAATCTCAAAAGAATTTTTGCCCGGCCTGGAATTTGAACCCAGTACTTCGTTAGTTATAGTTGAACACGTTACCGCTGGACCCAACGGTGCACTAGACAGGTAAACAATACAAATATAAGACCGTTATATTTCATCAACACGGGCCTAATGTTTTTTTTTATACATACCATGGTCTCAAAGTCAGATGCTCCCACCGGTCCGTAATTGGTGAGGTTAAGTAACGAGGCTCACGGTCACTCCATAGATGGATCACCGCCAAAGTGGTGGTGGTGAGTTCATTTCTGAGCTTCTCCGTGTTTCGAAGGGCACGTTAAGCTGTCGGTCCCGGTTGTAGACATTAGGTAACACTGCCGCGCTAGCGATATCAGCAGTAAGTCAATATTTTGACAAAATGAGTTAAATATTGATCCCGAATCAGCGCAATGAGCTCTACCAGATGTGCTGTCACCTGTTTTAATAGCTTATCGGGAACCGGTAAATTTCGTTAAGGATAAAGGCAGTAAGTCCAATAAATGACAAATCTTCCTTAACATAACAACAGTAAGTATAGTTACCCCGGGTTCGCAAGTAAAGCTCTATCCTTTAGGTTTTACTTTTACTTAAGTTATGTGCAGTAACTGTGTATACTGTCGATATAATAAGTAAAGCATGTTTTTTATTTTGCCTTAATCACTTAGGAGAACAGCAGTAACTAAATATACTGTAGATATAATAAGTATGTAGTGAGGTGACGGTGGGCGCAGAAGAAACGACAGTACTTTCGAGTAATAATAACGTTTATTGAAACTTATCCTACGTACAGGCGACACGCTACTTGGTTGGCGGTTCGACGGAACCTCCGTACGCAATAGGTGCAGATTACAATATTCTAGTTTATTGGTTCCAATAGCTTGAAAGCCGAGTAAACCAGGTATATTGAGTCCCTAGTCAGAATACATAAGAAGTGAAAATCGGGGGAGGTCATTCGACGGCGGAGAATCTCAACACCGACTTCTAATTTTTCCAGTAACGCCATCTATCGGCAAGCGAAGTAACAACTTTTGGAATGCAATAAGTCTTACATTCTCCCCCATTAAGACCGAAGTGTCTCACGAGGTCTATTGCTTCTTTGGTCTTCCTCGCCTTCTCAACGGTCGGGCGGGTTTAGGAATATCGGGGGTTGATCCTTTATAGGGAGTGAGGGCCGAAGCGTGATATATTCCCAAAGTTAAGTCAGGGTTGGAGGGCTCTGCAACTTCGTAAGACGATGGGCCGTGTATCTTCTTCACAATATAGGGTCCATCTCTGCGAGGGGCAAACTTGGAACTGGTTCCTTTACTAGCCTGACTGAGAGGGTGAAGAGCTACCATAACTAAATTTCCTTCCGCATAGGCAGGTCTGGCCTTACGCATCGAATCTGCGATTTCCTTTCTTTTTTCTTCCTCCATTTCGTGTACCTCTCGGGCTTTCTCAAAGACGGTGACTAGTTGCAGGAGTTTGGGCGTGATCTCCGGTATAAAATTTTCTGAAAGGATAATCTGTCTATAGTCATGGAGGTTATCATCCAGAGTTCTTAATTCTCTTCCAAAAGTTATGAAGGCTGGCGAGTATTTTGTAGACTTTTGAACGGCTGTGTTCATCGAGTACCTAATACTGGGCAAGTACTCTGGCCAGCTTCGGTGATTGTCTCCAAGAAGTATAGCTAGTTGAGTCTTGAGATCTCTATTTCATCTTTCTACAGGATTGGCTTCGGGATGGTACACCGGAGTGTAGCCATGTTTTATTTTGAGGCAGAACGAGACCTGCTGCATGATTGAGCTGACGAATTGGGGTCCATTGTCGCTTATCATTCGTCGTGGAAAACCATATCGTAGGAATATCTCATTTATCAAGATCTGTGCACACCTTTCTGCGGTTGCGTCTTCTAATGCAAAAAGTTCAATCCAGCGGGAGTTGATATCCTCAATTATAAATATCCATGTCTTCCCATCGGTAGAGGTAGGCAATGGTCCAAATAAGTCAAACGATATGACTTCAAAACGTTGACTTAATGGATGTGTCTGTAATAAACCTGAAGGCTTCTGGTTAGACGGCTTGTACCGTTGACACTCGACGCAATTTTGTATGTAGCTTTCAATTAGACATGTGTAGGTAATGCGCGTAATATTACTCGGGTGATATTACTTCACAATGTGATGCCATATTACGCATTACGCGACGAAAACTAACATCACACCATCACCCGCGCATTTCCTATAATAGAAGAGTGCGAGTGTGAGGAGTGATGAAGTGATGTTTGATGTAATGTTTGTTTCTGGAACGTAATTTCTCATTCTGTTCTGCCTACTCGAATCGACTTAGCGCGGCGCGCGGTAGAGTGAGACAGATGGACGTTGTTCCACAAGTTAGATAGAGACACGAGATAAGGCGAAGACATGAAACGTTCCTGACGGATTTTAAGCCGTAAGTTTTTATGAGAAGGTTTATTTTTATTTAGCCGGGTTTTTACCTATGATCACTTGCATTGTTTAAATTTTTTTGAGTCAGAACTATGTAGTTGGCGAAATGCATTTTGTTGGCTAGATATTCTTTAAAATTCTTTTAGTTACTTCCTAATAACTTTATATATTATAAGTGCAGTTTATTTAAATTGTAAAAAGTTATGTAAACTTACATAATCCGTCTTTATTCGGTGTAACGTAATATATCGGGCTTAAGTATGAAGGAAAATCAACTTTATCCACATAATAATTTCGATAATCGGTAATCAGCGTTACAGTATTTATTAATCGTCAAAAAACAATCAATAGGTATGGTCAAACTAAAACACAAGACCTTCTATCTAAAAAAATATTCATCATTTAAATACACCGTGTGAAAATTTCATGTCAAGGTTTTCAAGTAATATGATCAAAATAAACTTTTTCTAACTGAAAGCTAAATGTATTACGGCAGTGCAACAAGTAATACGTATCACTTCAAAGTAATAGTACAGTCGATGTACAAACATTATCAGATCGTTCGAATACGTCGCGTAATGTTTCGAGTAATGCGTAATGTTATCGAGTAATATCACCTGACCGAAAAAGTAATGTTGCATCACATTACTTCATAAGGTGATGTTTTGCGCATGTCTACTTTCAATATATTTTCGCATGCCAGTCCAGTAGTATCGACGGGTTATGGTTTGTGCAGTCTTTTCAACTCCGTAGTGTCCAGCTGTCGCCGCGTCATGATATACCGACAGTACATTTGCCCATTCATGCTCCGGGACTAGGAGTTGAGCGTCATCGGTGTCCACAGAAGGGCTATGACGATACAGAAGGCCATTATTCATCAAGTAGCCTTTCGCGCTCCAATACTTGGCATTCTCTTCATCTTTAGGAGACTCCAGAGCTTGGATGATCTTGGTTAACTTGCTATCTTTTAATTGTTCTAGTCTCACTTCGGCTGGACTACGCGGTGGTAAATCCACGACAAGACTGCATATCCCGCATTCATCTTTATTGTTTTCCGAGCATGGGGGTCTAGACAAAGTGTCTGCGACAACGTTAACTCGTCCAGGAGTGTATTTAACTGTCAGATCATACGCTTGGAGCTGCAGGGCCCATCTTGCTAATCTTCCAGAGGGAGATTTAAGAGACATGAGCCATTTGAGCGCTTGATGATCTGTCAAGACAGTGATAGGGGATCCTTCGATATAACCGGAAAATTTAGAGATGGCCCACACAACCGCAAGTGCTTCTTTTTCTGTCGTTGAATAATTCCGTTCAGCTTTCGTCAAAAGCCTACTGGCATACTCGATTGGGTGCTCCTCCGAACCCTCTTCTTGGACAAGCACTGCACCTAATGCATAGTTACTAGCGTCTGTTTTTATGATAAAGGCTTTAGTAAGGTCAGCTTGTTTGAGAAGTGGAGCAGAAGTAAGTCTCAGTTTCAATAGCTCATAAGCTTTTTCTTGTTCGGAGTTCCAAGTCCATGAAACACCCTTCTTCGTTAATCTTGTAAGTGGTTCAGCAAGTTCTGAGAACCCCTTAATGAAACGTCGATACCAGGAGCATGTTTGCAAAAACGACATTAAATGTTTCAAGTTGGGGGGTGGTGGCCGATTTATTATAGCAGCGGTTTTCTCAGGGTCCATTTGAAGACCGCCGGGTGTAATGAGGTGTCCCAAGTATCTCACTTGAGTGCAGCCAAATCTGCACTTATCCTTGTTGATGATGAAGTTGTGCTCTCTCATTTTCAGGAACACATCTCTGAGATCTTGTAGGTGCTGAGGAAACGTAGCAGAAAAGATAATCAGGTCATCTAGGTAGGCCAGCAGCTTGATATGGCTAAGGCTAATGCGAAATCTGTCTATTATCCTCTGAAAAGTAGAGGGAGCATTTCGTAAACCGAAAGGCATTCTCAAAAACTTAAAAATGCCAAATGGAGTAATGAACGCAGTCTTTTCTTGATCATCCTTTCTGACCCTTACTTGCCAGTATCCAGCCTTGAGGTCTAGGGCTGACATATATTTAGTGGCCTTAGCTTCATGTAGTAAATCGTCGATACGTGGCAATGGGTAGACGTCGGGTTTGGTAATAGAATTTAATCTCCTGTAGTCGATACAGACTCGAATATCTCCATTGGGTTTTGGTATCATTACCACCGGAGCAGCCCAAGGAGATGTGCATGGCATTATTATACCTTCGGCAATTATCTTGTTGACTTCCTTCCGTAGGACCTCTTTTCTTTGTGGAGACATTCTATATGGCGGAACTGCCACAGGGGAATGATCACCGGTATCGATACAATGTTCAACCCCCTGTACTGGTTTTCCATTGGGTTTGAACACATCACAGAACTCTTCCTGTAATTCTTCGAGCTGAAATTTCTGCCGGTTATCTAGCATGGTTAAATCCATTGTCATGAGTCCAACATCATCAAAAAGGCTTAGGGCATGAGGAGAAAGAGTAACTTCGGCTTGTTCAATGTTACGTTGAGCATCTTGCATCATGTACTCAAGTCGGGGTGAATACCCATCAAATAAAAATCTCTTCTCCGTGCAGTTAATTTTTTGAGGTAAATCAGGAAGATCTAAAGGCATAAGTCTGTACGTGCTAGTTGAGCTTGATGACGGTAAAGCAGCTTCGTCTGCTATCCTTGGTTTACTGGCCTGGCGTGGTTCAGTTTGGGCTTTACTGATCTGTGCCACACCTATTTGCGGCCGAGCTATTTCATCTGTTGCTTTAGATGGGGTCCATGGTTTACCGGTCATTGGTACGGACCTTTGGAATGTAACAAATTGTTCCTGGTATAGTTCAAATTCTTGTTCTGGCCTGTCTATATAATGCCAAGTAAACTGTCCCAAGTTTAGAACAATGCCAGCATGTTGTAAAAAGTTTATACCCAACAGTGTACGGTTATCGGTAGAATCTGGCAGAACTATAAAATCAGTCTCTGTTGCGCGATCGCAAAGGGTCACCGTGGCTCTACAAAATTTGACTAGCTGTCTTCGGGGTACACCATCTGCCAAAGTAATATTGACGGTCTCTTCACCAAAAACTTGTCCGCGTGTTTTGAGCAAATTGTATAGCTCGTATGATGCCACGTTCAGCTTCGCACCAGTGTCTACGAAAGCTTTGCCCTCTAAACCATTGACCTTTAGATATACCATTGGCCTAGAACTCCGTTCTCTTTGTATATTAATACTGCAGAAGCCAAGACTTTCCCTTTTCTCCGCACCATTAGACGGCTTGGAAGCACACAGTTTGCAGTTGCTGCGATAGACTCCTGGTGTTCCACATCCATAGCAGGAAAATTTCACCTCCGCAGTGCCAACCGATAGAGCATTGGGAACTGCAGATGTGGCTGGACCAGTATTTTGAGTATCTTCCTGTATTCGTTTCCTTTTGCGGCACTCTTCGAAACCATGGCCTAATTTCTTACAGAAGTTGCATCGTGGTTTTTTCTTTGTACTTACAGGAACTGATGCGGTTGACGTGGTTGCTGTATTACTATCATTTTTAACACATTGCTTTCCTGTAGCTTTTTCTTTTAATAGCGCTTCTATTCCTCGCGCGTATTGGACAAGGTCAATAAATGTATTTAACTTCTCCCTTGGTACTTTGTCACGTATTTTTAAGTTTAAGAGACCATAAACAATATCAATTTGTTGTTTTTCAGTCAATTGTTCACCTTCAGGTAATTCGGAAAAAAGCATCCTCTTTCGCCTAACAAATGAGTCCGTAGGCACGTCCGTTGATTGTTTTTCGCCACAGATTTCCAAATAAATTAAATATTCAGGCTTCTTAGGAGCAAAGGCAGTCCTAAGAACCTTTTCAAACTCGTTCCATTCTTTTATGGCTGATTTGGTACCTTGCCACCAAACCGCTGCTTCACCTTTAAGTACTAAGGGTAGCCCTGTAAGCGCATCTCCATCCGTAATAGATTCTATCTGTTTAAAGACACGAATTGCTGTTAAAAATGCTTCGACAGTCTCTCTGTCCTTAGTGCCGTCATAGGTTGCTTTACATGTAGCCATAGAACCTCTCCGTGAGCCCCCCAGCGTTAAAAGTAGCTGCTGGAACTGTGTGTCCGTCATATTCACAGACATTTTCCTCGATTCTTTGGTTGTCGCTCGAAGTGGGTACGTTGTCTTCCGTCCAGATTTTGTCACCAGGTAGGTCGCTGGTTTCGCAGGCCTCACGTTGGACGCCACTGTAGTGAGGTGACGGTGGGCGCAGAAGAAACGACAGTACTTTCGAGTAATAATAACGTTTATTGAAACTTATCCTACGTACAGGCGACACGCTACTTGGTTGGCGGTTCGACGGAACCTCCGTACGCAATAGGTGCAGATTACAATATTCTAGTTTATTGGTTCCAATAGCTTGAAAGCCGAGTAAACCAGGTATATTGAGTCCCTAGTCAGAATACATAAGAAGTGAAAATCGGGGGAGGTCATTCGACGGCGGAGAATCTCAACACCGACTTCTAATTTTTCCAGTAACGCCATCTATCGGCAAGCGAAGTAACAACTTTTGGAATGCAATAAGTCTTACAAGTAGAATTTGTTTTTAATTAGGCCTTAATTTATTAAAATATCGGCAGTAACTATAAAAAAAAAAAAAATAAAAAAAAATAAAAAAGGTTTTTATTCACGTAGACTTTAAAAAAGCGCTTGTAAATAGTCAGAACATGTTTGTAGTAATATAGTTGTATACATTAGATATTATTTCTAGTAACATAGATATTTAGGTACATCTTGTATGAAAACATTTATAAAATTTATTTTATTACAGAAATGATATTTAGCTAGCTCGTATCAAGTTATTGTCAAGAGATTATGTTTAATTATCTAGTTTAAGTCTAATATTTTTACTACATATTGTCAATGGTTCTGTCTATATTAAAGGTATTATTATTATGACGGACCTTGTGTTAATAACGACGGTCGCGCTTTAATGCTACCACCGGATCCAATGCGCCCCAACTGAGAAGACCCAGCGAAACAAACTCAGTGGGTTCATCTACTACCGGTTTCAACACGACCCAGTTGAGACGGTCCGGCGAAACATACTCAAGCGGGCATGAACACGGGATTTGGTCCAATTAGAGTAATTATTTAGTAGGCAAACACAATATATGCTCGATCGGTTGTCTGAATGCTTATTATTTTAGATTATATTTAGGTATACAAAAGAAAAACTTCGAAACAATAACATTATTCATTTTGAGACAGAGTCAATAATTTTAAATTAAGTATATGATAGCAATCATTTACAGATAGTTCACGTAACACAGCAGATCAGTCATGTCTATATGGCTACAAGATCTCCAGCGAGCAATGTGCAGGTAGGAAGTGAGAGCCAGACGTCTTTGTCATCGATGTACTCTTTAGTGGTGTAATAACCCCTAGCCATAAGTACACGTTTAATATGTGTTTTAAAACTTGTGTCAGGCAGATCAGTAATTTGAGTAGGAAGCTTGTTATAAAACCTAATACAATTTCCTAAAAATGATTTATTAGTTTTGCTTACTCTAAAGCCTGGCATGGCTAGTTTGTTTTTATTCCTAGTATTTATATTATGCAGTTCACTTTTCTTTTTATAATTATGAATATTTTTTCTAACAAACATTATATTCTGATATATATATTCCGATGGCACAGTAAGTATATTTATTTCTTTAAACAAATTTCGCAAAGAATCGCGACTGCCTAAACCGTAAATGGCTCTGACTGCTCTTTTCTGCAATACAAAAATAGTACCTATGTCAGCCGCCGAACCCCACAGCAGAATGCCATACGACATAATGCTATGAAAGTACGCGAAATACACTAATCTAGCAGTTTGTTCATCTGACAATTGCCTTATTTTCCAGACAGCATAGGAAGCCGAACTTAATTTACCTGCCAACTTTTCAATCTGAGGACCCCATTGCAATTTTGAATCAAGTGTCAATCCTAAAAATACGGTCGATGGGACTAGATCTAATATTTTCGCATTAAGTGCAACTGTTGGTACAATTTGAGTCACATTCGGCAATGAGAACCTGATGCATTTAGTTTTCCCTGCATTTAACAAGAGATTATTTGCCGAAAACCATTCTGATATAAAGCTGAGTGTTTTATGATGCTCAATAAGATCTTTATCCTTTCTATTTACTTTAAATATGAGCGAAGTATCATCAGCGAACAAAACTATGTCTGATACTTTCTCTACCAGATAAGGGAGATCATTTATATAAACTAGAAATAAAAATGGGCCCAATATAGATCCTTGGGGCACCCCCATTTTCACAGGATGACGTGCCGAAGTGGCACCGCCTATCGAAACCATCTGTTGTCGCCCCGATAAATAGGACATCACAAGATCAAGAGATGTGCCAGATATTCCATAGTACTTCAGTTTAACAACGAGCGTACGATGATCAACGCAATCGAAAGCCTTAGAGAGATCACAGAAAACTCCCAGCGCATCCTGTGATCCCTCCCAAGCCTCCAATATTGACCTAATTAATGTGCAACCTGCATCCTGAGTAGAGCGGCCCCTTGTAAACCCGAACTGCTTGTTATGCAATATCTCATTCACGTTAAAGTGCGACAACATTTGGCTGAGCATCAGCTTTTCAAATATTTTACTTAAAGCTGGTAGTATTGAGATAGGCCTATAATTCGTGGCATTTTTTGAACAACCTGCCTTGAAAATGGGTATTATCTTACTTATTTTCATTAAATCGGGAAAGACACCATCACTTATACAGCCATTGAAGATGGCTGCAAGGATTGTAGCAATGTTTAGTATGATTGATTCAATTGCTTTAACAGACAGTCCCCACAAATCTTCTGTGCCTTTCCTTTTAATACTCTTAAAAGCCTTTATAATATCATCACTTGTTACGGATTTAAAACTAAAGCTAGGCACAGTTTGTTTTACGCTTTGATTTAAAAAGAGTTCAGCCACATCTGGTGATGATGCGAGACACTTAGTAATATCCACGGGTATATTTGCAAAAAAAGCAGCAAAAAAATTGGCAATGGTAAGCTTGTCTGAAACCAGTTCATCACCAATATTCAATACTAATGTTTGATCTCTTGATCTACTTTTACCAGTTTCAGTATTAATTATTTGCCAAGCTGATTTTATTTTATTATCAGATTTTTTAATTTTATCTCTTATATATAAAGATTTAGCTTGAATGCAAACCTTTTTAAAAATTCTTGAATAATTTCTAACATAATTAATGAAATTGACATCAGGGTTATAGGACCTTCTGTCATACAACAACTAAACATACTGTGGATATATTATGTAATGTATGTTTTTTATTCTTCTTTAAATACTTAGAATATCTGCAGTAACTCATCATACTGTGGTTATATTAAGCAAAATGTACTTCACATTCGGTCTTGATCACCTACACTGTTAGCAGTAATAACTGAAACTGTGACTAAATTAAGAAAAGATAAGATAATAACATAATTAAGATAAGAAAAGATAAGATTATCTTTTCTTATCTTATAATAAACAGCAAGGAAATAAACGCGAAAACAATCACCTTGAAGTATTTTGAACCTGGTCATACTTTTATGTCCGCAGACAGCTTTCACCATCAGGTGGAACAGGCTTTACAAAGAAAAAATAAGGTCTATGATTTTAACGACTTCGTTGATGCAGTGCAGCAAGCTAACTTAAGAAAAACCTTTGTAAAAATAATGGAAGTCGATAATTTTTACAATATAACGATCTATCTTTGCAACATAAAATGAGGAAAGAACAACCTAGAGTGTACCTTAAAGATATTATGGTTTTAGTCGCAAATCGAGGCGAGTTCACACTGCAATACAAAACTAACCATGATGACGAACAAGTACAAAATTTAGACTTTTTGCAGTTAAAGTACCTGAAATCAAGAACATTTCCTGAATTCAGTTCAAAATTGACACCTAGAGGAATTCCAGAATATACGAAGACTGAGATTTTAAAGAAACTGTTAGAATTAATGCCAGATAACAGAAAGGGGTTTTGGTTAAATTTACCGGTTTCAGATAAAGTCAGTGATATAGATTAAGTTTTGCTAGATAGTTTTATGTGTTTTGTTATTTCATGACACCCCAAAAAAAGGTTTTGTTATTTTATTTCTTACATTATGTTTGATTTTTTTATTCTAGTATTTTAACTTAGTTTGATCTCAAATTGTGAACGTAGAAAGGCTGATTTTTTTGTTTGTTACTTTGAAATATGGCTAACTTGCCAATGTTTAAATATTTTTTAAGTTTTTTGTAATAATATACGAGAGTAGAATGGAGCTCAATAAACATTTATAATTATTTTATTAGACTTTCAAACTAAGAAAGACTGATTTAAACTTGTGTAATAGTTTATATTCTTAAAATTTTATTGTTCTTAGTTGTGAAACTAGTGAAACCTCGTTATTTAATATAATAATAATACGTAAGTAAAGAAATATTAATAAACAGAAACATTTTTTATCTAACACTTTGTTTTTATTCCTAAGCTATAACCTAAACCTAGTATGAGTTGCTTATAATAACAGCAGTAACTCACTACTTACTGCTATTATTCTAAGCAATTGATGTTTCAGTTGCTTCAATTAACACTAGATATAAAAGGATTTTCGTTATTTAAAACTATTCAAATATATATACAATTTTATTGAGTGAAAAATTTAAAAGCGCTTTATTTGGGCTACACGTTTCAACCATCATAATTAACATATCTTAAAAACAGAAGTCCGGAAAAACAAAAATGTAAGAAAAACTTTGCGCGCTAATTACTCAAAACTATGCAAAACATACTTACTGCCCTTATCGTTAGCGCGGCAGAACAGTCGTTAAGATATGTCAAACGCCTATTAGGCGGCTTAAATACCTCCGACACTAGGGTAACCACTGCCCATATAGTAAGTAAGTAATGGTCTGGATAAGTTCAAGGAAATGAAAAACAATAAATTCATTACATAGATGATTATTTATTATAAAATATGACACATTCCTTTGAGTCGTGTTGTACAGTAATTGAGACGCATGGCAAATGGATATGCGCGCCGCCCGGCGCCGCCCGCGCACACGACCGATAATATCACAACATAGATCACGCTACTATAATTATATAATTATGGTGTACACTTTGATAGGAGTTCGGATAATAGGAAGAAAGCTATTTTACACATAGACCGACACAGATTAAATATTTTCCAAAGAGACATAGCTCATTTTGTTTTCTACATATTTTATTATATAGGTCACGTTAATATATAAGTTGTTAATCTTATATAAATAAAAATTAATCACCGAAATGTTTGTACGCACATAACTTCGAAAAAACAATACTTCTTTGACGAGGCTTGTGGTAGGACTTGCCTGATAATCGTCGTAATAAATCGTCAGGTAAGGAAAAACATTTGCTCCTTTAAAAAACTAAGTCTTTATGCACTGTGATGACGACATTTTTAATTATTTAATTTAATATTGTATTTATTTTTTATTTGTTCACTTACTTTAATAATATGACGATGATAATGATAATCCTTGTGATGGGACTGGACTTGTTATAATATAAAATTTTATTACAATGAGGTTTTTAATAATGTTACTACATTTTGCATAGCTCATTGAGGTTATAAATCAGCGCACTTCATATTATTATGTACTACCAACTATATGTAACCTGTTTTATATGCAAATAAATAAATCTCTGAAATCTAAATTGTAATAACTTTTTTATTATAAACTATCATCGCGTGTCCATAACCTTAATGCTGAAATAACGTTAAAACATATTTAGTATTTACTTTTTTTTATCATACGTTTTAGAAAGGATGAATGAAAGAAGATTGACAAAAGAAGTATACCTGGCCTGTGTGAATGGGACAACCGGAAGGGGAAGACCACGTCGAACATTCTCTGACCAAATTGGAGATGTTCTCAAGAAAGGGCAGGTCAGAAGTACCCTAAACCGGCGAGCATGTATGAAGAATATAATGACAGTAATCGAGGCAAAAGAAGTATGCAAAGATCGTGACAAATGGAAATCCGTTGTCTCTGCCTACCCCTCTGGGAAACAGGCGTGAGTCTATGTATGTATGTTTTTTATTACGGTTACCCACAGATCAACGGAAGATCAGCGCTGGTTGCAACAGTGCAAATGCTGAAATGGTGACCCTTTCAGCAGGACATACAGGACTTAATGCCTACTGTCATATATGTTTTTGTTTTCATATGTTGGTAGTACTTAGTTTTGTCTGTAAATTTCTTGTTTCTTCTCCTTATTTTTTCTTCTAATCAACTCACGGTCTTTGCAATGTTATATTTGGGCGAAAGAGACAAACCATTCCCTAAGCTAGCTTGAGAAATGTGTCGTCTAGTTAGAGACAAATTACCCACATATAAAAGAATATAATAAATCGGGTTTCAAAATAGCGTGTTTAATAGCCGTAAAAAAATAGAGGAACAATAAAGATTTCGCGATAAACCAAAATTGCATCACACAATCATCATCATCATCATCATATAAGCCAAAAGACGCCCACTGATCAACAAAGGGTCTTGCGCTGCCCGCATCCACCGTCTTCTTACGACCTTCATCAGATCATCGGTCTATCTAGTAGGGGGCATGCCCACGCTGCGTCTTCCGGTTCACACAATTACTCTCTCATATCATGCATTGCACTTTCAAAATTTACTCAAATAACCAAAGTATTTTACAGCAATTTTCCGATGACATGTTAAAATACGAAATAAATTATGACCGATACTGCCCAATTATCATGGATAACAGTAAAAAAACATGTAATAACAAAAATATGTGCAGACATTTTAATATTCTCCACCTCCCATCAAAATGACACCACGTAAACCTCACCTTTAATACTAGAATGGCCAGAGCAAAATTATCAAGGTTTGCTCAATCCTTCATCTCACTCAGATCCATTATACCCTACACAAGCAACCCACTCAATATCTAGCAACATTTAAACGCGGGCGACGCCCGGCGGCGGCCCAAGCGTACATTGATTTCTACTGTAGAACATACAAGAACCTACAGGAAACAATTTTAAAAAGCGTTTACTACCAAAAATGTCGATACAAAAATTTTTAGGAATCACGAAAATCACCGCATTAATTTTTTTTTTTAATAAAATGGCACGTCTACTAAATTCATAGAAAAAATATGTGCTCCAGTATAAAACCAAAAAATAAAAATCAATGTTACAACTTAAAAAAAAACTCACGTAATATTGCATGGTATAACAAATATAATATGGCTTTAAAACTCTTTGATAAAAAAATATCTCAATAAATAAATTAAGCAAAAATAAAATAAAAATGAATGAATGTACAATATTTACATCGAATATTTATATAGAAATTGCGTTTTCGAAAAAACATTAGGGGAAATTCACGATAATAAAAATTAACGATTAATAGGGTTAAACTCCATCAGTGAGATCCATAAGAAAAGAGAAAAACTCTAGAAAAAATAATATTTAAACCACAGGTAGGCTCTATGTCTTTTTCGATTCATAGTAAAATATAAAAAATCCCTCACATCATTCCCCTAATGGACATGACAGTTGTCCCTGTCGCACGCGCACGCTGCTTACAAACGGCACGCGCGTGCGACAACGACGGCAATATAATGACATTATATCGTTAAAAACTTACGTACATACTTAACTTATACTTAATGAAGACACCTAATATATTAAATATACTTATTAAATAGTTACATATAATTTACTCGCGACGCTTAGTACAATACCGAAATTGCTTTTGCAAATAATAACAATATATCGAGTAATATCTGCCTTACGGCGACATAAATAACTTAATTTTTTTTAAAACGTTGTACGAGAAATCGATATAGAATAAATATGTGATAAATAAGAATTGCTGATGCATCAACTATATATGAATCCAGGAGTGAATAGCATAGGATAAATTACATACTTTATATAAATTTTGTCCCTATCATTATTCACCCATGAATCCCAATTCACCCCCTATTGCGGTACTTCAAATAAAGAAATAAGCTGTCTCAAAATTATTTAAAACCCGCCAGGCATCAATACAAAGACACCTAAAAATTGCACTGCAAAAGAGTTATATATAAATAATGAGTACTACAGACGTACTAAACATTTTTTTTAAATAGCATATTACTTACATAAAATAACACAAATACGACGGACACCCATCCTTAAGTCTAATGGCATTAGAAGTATAACAACTTATATTAATACCTATATAAACAAAATAATCATAATGTACATTCAATGAGACATTGAGTTTCACTCACTGGGTTCCGTATAATTACTAACGTCAAACTACAGAAAATAGAAGAAAAAGATTACTTCATATTTAAAAATCCCTAACTAGTTAAAAGGGGATGTCAATCGCACCGAAAGTTTTCAATCTCACTTTTATTACGGAACCCTAAATAGCGATTTAGCATACATTCGTTTCTTACCATTCACGCGTGAGAAATTAATTGTAGTTTATAGTTAACAAGAAAATTAAGTGACAAATGGAAGATTAATATAGAAAGTTTGAATTGTAAAATCAAAAATGGGATACGAATACATTCTACGTCAGTCTATCTAACACTTAATAAGTTATTAATAATATACAAAATAGGCCATCATCTATACATGTTGGTAACTTATTATTTTAACACCAATATCCTTTGTCATTGCTACAAAATATCTTAAGAAAAGTGTACTGCGCGCTGAAATTGAAATTACAAAGGAGTCATAAAAATATTTATTACTTCATACCAGTTTAAAAGACGCTTTCATCGCGTTTAAAATTAACTTTAAATACAGCCTACGCCGTGTAGTTTCCGGTCTAGAAAGAATAATAGAGCCACCCCATACCACCCCGTGGGTGTCGTAAAACGCGACTAAGAGATACAGCAGATAGTCGGGCATCAGCGCCAGCCGTGTACTAGCTACCACCTAACTGCGGTGGCCAACTCGCATGCCAAGCGCGGTGACTACGACAAACCCCTTCAAATGGTAACGTTATAGGTAACATTTGGAGGAGGCCTGTGTCCAGCAGTGGACGATATCAGACTGATAATATAAATACATCCAATATCCATATACCCAAAAAAAACTCAATGCTCTAATGCGCAAGTGCACTTCTAAGTTCAAAATTTTCCTTCTAGTTCCCATTAAAAACTTCATAGAAAATTTAAATATGGAAATTAGGAACGGTATAAAGGTATTGGTGTTAAAATTAAACAAACTACCCTTCGCTGAATAATAAATGTAAGTAATTTAATTTATAATTAGGTGCGAATCTTGGATTATCAACAAAGTCAGTCTCGAACAAAAAAATAAGCTGCCTTCAAATTACAAGTAAAAAACCAAGCAATTTTACTTCTATGGCAAGAGATTTTCAATTTTAATTGATTGGTTTAAATAACATTATGGTTGGATGAGTAACTAAGTCTCTGAATTTACACAATTCCAGTGATCACATCAATTAAAACTATTGCAAATAAATTAGTCCATTGATAAGTTACATTTGAGGTTGCATTTGTCAGAGGACGCAATTTTATTTTTTTATTTTTTTGGGACTAGTCCCTCCCTCTTACCTACCACTGCAACTCCTGTAAGTCAAGATCAACCGTGGCACATAATAAAATGACACAAAGCGGTGAGGCTCAGGCATGTCCCGGGGAATCACTTTAACTGTCTTGGATCCCGCAATGAATTCATTAATTCGTAAGAATGACTAAAATTTATTTGACAAAAGTTGTAGATAATATTATTTGTAACAAAACATGTTAATTCATTTCTTTTGTGAGTAGTTCGTCAGATACACTATAAAAGTATTTAAATCGCTTTTTCTAAGATGGCGGCCGTTGCACAAGGGTTGCAAACTTGGAATTAACTTTAAACTGACCGCCCCTTGAAAATCTGCGTTTCTGACAAATGCACACTAAGCCCAAAATATAACATATAAATAGACTTTTAATGTAAATGCGATATCATTACAAAAATATGGTGCAATGGGTTTAATTATGGGCGCGAAAATCTTGGGATTAGTTCTAGTAATCCCATAGAGTTTTAACTTATTAATTTCGCGACATAATATAAAATATGGGACAAAAACATGTTTTTAGTTACTTTTTAAAAATAAATATATTTAAAAAAGCAGCAGTGTCTCTTGATTCTTGTTAGATTTAATTATGAATCGTCTCTCTAGCTACCTATATTAAATTCACGCCTCTTTCCGACTAGCATTTGTAAATGTTCCACTAAATTTTTAATTAATATAGTTTCTTTTTTTTACCAAACGAAAATACACTGGGATTATCTTTGGAAGTACATTAAACATTACTAATCAACACTTAGTGTATAGATCTTCAAAAGGGCGACCCCCTCCACGGATATACTAGCACAATACACAGATGTACTCCGTAAATTCAGTGGAGGGGCAGGATTGGGAGTACCCTAAAACTCAAGAACAGTAACAAAATAATTTCCATATAAAAAATAAAAGACAGCTGAGAAGCATTTCATTATTATACTTATTCGATCCATTAATTATAAACCCACGGTTAATAATACGACTAATTTAATATTAATAACCATATTATTATATTATTAACAGTTATTTCATTTACTGAACGGAATGTGCTCATTACATACCAAAAACGAGGTGAATAAGGATCCATGGGTGAATAGAAACTGGATAAATTTGAAATGAATAATGAAAATTATCCATTTTACTATTCACCCCTGAATCATTATTCATCCCATTTCAACCGGTACTGCTATAGGATTACAAATATAAACGTTAAAATATACCATACCTTAGTTAAAAACACTTTTTTATTATTTTGTTAAATATTTTGTGCATTTCCCTTAATACTATGACAAATGCGATATAATTTGGAACAACATCTATTTAAAATACTGATACTAGTCCATCGTGTGAAAATTAAAAAAAAAAACAATTAAAAGCATCAAAAAATGCAAGCAGATCCGCGATTACTTAGCGATAGTGATATGATAATCGCATGTGAAAATTAAGTCACCGTACAGACAGCATCACATAAATGTATATATGTCCATAAAAATATGCCCAACACGCTTCGGTGGGCCTACTGGGCAGTGGCATACTGGGCAGGTTTGGTTTATACATGAATGTAGCGGTCAAAAGCTGATCTCCACCGTTACCAATGTGATGATGACTGTACTAGTACAAAGACGACAGACAATTTCACCCGTCTGTGAAGAAGGGTATTATTTTATATTAAAATTCTACATGAGAATAACAATAGCTTGCCAATTAAAGGTTACAAAGCCGCGAATATTCTCCAAACGATATGTTTGCAGAACATTCTACAATAGCCGTACGTTTACATAACGTAGACTTCACTCGCGCATAACACTTGGTCAGACTCGTAATAACTTTGAGGCTTGATTATTCAGAAACTCTGTATGTGATATTATAAAACAAGATGCTTCTTTATTCGTGTAAATAGGTAAAAATACAGTGTTAATACACATATTTATTATCGGTTATATCGTGGTAGTTTACAGTGGAATAAGTTGGAAATATTCTCTCATCGAAACATCAACACGTTTGATGATAAGCACCAATTTTCTAGGCTTTCTTTAAATTGTCCACATTATATAAACCAAAAAGACAATAATACTTACCGATTTGCTGTTACTACTAGCCGATTGACAATAAAAAAAACGTCATTTTCCCCGATTGGGGTTCAACATATTTTTTCAAAGATACAAAATTTGATAATTCTAGATTTAAAAAACCCTTTTTGTTTAGCCAATAATGTTGTTTTCTATGATACTCTTTTTTATAAACCTGCATCTCAGGATGAGAGATACATATTTTTTCAAGATTAAGTAAGCATCCTATATTCAAAACATTTACATAATCAATGCAAGTTCCAGAATGTACAATCATCAAAGTTCGCGAGCCCACTCAAGATGTTTTGTGCAGATCTGTTATACGATTATAATCGCACAATTGTGTCACAGTACAAATAGCAAACTTACGCACTAAACTATCGTCTGGTAAACTCAGTGCCGCCCGTACACTGCGCGTGAGTGCGTGACGTCACCAGCGGCTGACGTCAAACGTCGTCCATCACGAATGCAACCTGCATTGTGGGCTCCTGCAAAGATAGATAAAATGCTTTTCATGATTCGTGAAGGATGAAAAATATTAACAAGGATGGTAAATAAAAGCTATCTCAGCTTAGTACTCTAGTGCAAAAATGTATTAGACATTAATTATCTCGTTCTTAGAATGGTGTAGGAAAACATCGCTGTCTAAAAATGATGTCTTTCTTGATGGCATGTAAGTCTGCCAACCCGCAATAGGCCAGAGTGGTGGACCACGGCCTATAACCAGTCATTGTGAGAGGAAGTCTTTTTGCCCTGCCGTGGTACGATAATGGGCTACATAATCCTTAGTAAAATGTATGGAACCACCGGACATGTAACCCCGGTCTATCATAGCCACTTGCCACAACCACAAAACGCCGCCACTGCCATATTTCCTATAGTTTTCATACATTTTGTATGGACTCGCCGCACATGGTTGACGCCTGTGGCCACCACTCTTCCAACCGTCGCTGCTCGCTTCCTGTGGCCCGTACCGGCCGCTAAACGCCAAAACACAACGTCGCCACACGCCACTCGCGCGATACGCGCCCCTCTCTCCCTTCCTGTCCCCAGTTAACCTGTTCAAGTCGGCCCCAAGCCACCGGCCCCAAGTGGCGACCACCGCCCACAAGTGGCTGTCGCAGTGACTCGTGTGCGGCGACACAAAATAAAGGTTGCTTCAATACTGTACACTCAATAGTCACAACAGAGAACAGAAAATCATTTCTGAATTTTAGAAGAAAATTAGAATTCTAAAGATTAGATCTGAAGAAAAGATCTTCCATTTAGAATCATCAGCCTAATATCATCTACTGTTGGACATAGTCTCCTCCAAAGGTTGTTATAATATTGCCATTTGGAGGAGTTTGCCGTACCGCGCTTGGCATGGGAGTTGGCCACCGCAGTTATCTAACTGCGGTGCAGTTATCTACCATCTGGTAGCTAGAACAGAGGTGGCGGTGCTGCCCGACTACCTAGTGTATCCCTTAGTCGCCTTATACGATATGGGACATGCTCTTCGAGGACTGGTGATAATTTTTTGTAAGGTTCAAGCATTGCACTTTATTTAGATATTTTAAAGGTTGATTTTCTAGTGGCTTAATAAAATCCTCTGCGCTGCGCTCCTCCCTGTCTGCGCCAACCCTAAAAATTCTAGGCTAACGAGCAAAACAATATAACACTTACACACTGTCCTCACACCATAACAAACGCTTCTTGCCCTCTAAACAGAAAAGGGTGTTGGTCGATCATGGTCTGCACGATGTCCTCGAGATACGGCCGCGTCATCTCGAAACGGCCCATATCCGAAAACTGGACTGGAAGGAGAGTAGGCCACCAGCATATAGCCAGGTTCTTGCTATCCATTGAGTTCAGTTTGGAGTTGTCTGCCACCCTGAGAGAATATTAGTTTATAGTTAATAATAATGCTTTAGGCCGCCAATCTCATGGATATTAGACTAATTTCACCAAAATATTTTTTATTTATTTTACTTCTTAAGAAAACCTACAGCTTGGTTACAGTTAAACAATAAATAGTTTAATAAAACCAATTACAATTTTCACAAATAGACGCGAGAATTGAACAAACGTAAGTGGTTAACAAGCGAAAAAAATCAGTAGGAGCATTATAGTTTTTAAAACAGAAAGTGAATCATAAAATGCAGTGAAGTTTAGTTCGAAACTCGCGTAAAAGTTCATATATAACATTGCGATGTTTAGACAATTATAAGTGCTTTAACAGAACTTTATACAGAGGTGGAGTTTGTACTAGGCTGACTGATCTGTATGATAGATCTCCAGACATTTGTCGCGCAAGTATTTGAGCGCCATGAGGTACTCCGTCTAAAAGTGCTGACAGCATGTCCAGGTGCTGGCTAGGTAGGTGTAGCTTACCGAGCGAAGTGCGAGAGCAGGTAGTCGAGCGTGGAGCGCGCCAGCGCCGTGAGGTCGGTGTTGAGCAGCGAGCGCAGCGCCAGTAGGCGCCAGCTGCGGTCCTTGAGCTCCACGCCGCCCGCCAGGCAGCTGCGCATCGCTGGAACACGCCCTACGTAGGTGTAGCTTACCGAGCGAAGTGCGAGAGCAGGTAGTCGAGCGTGGAGCGCGCCAGCGCCGTGAGGTCGGTGTTGAGCAGCGAGCGCAGCGCCAGTAGGCGCCAGCTGCGGTCCTTGAGCTCCACGCCGCCCGCCAGGCAGCTGCGCATCGCTGGAACACGCCCTACGTAGGTGTAGCTTACCGAGCGAAGTGCGAGAGCAGGTAGTCGAGCGTGGAGCGCGCCAGCGCCGTGAGGTCGGTGTTGAGCAGCGAGCGCAGCGCCAGCAGGCGCCAGCTGCGGTCCTTGAGCTCCACGCCGCCCGCCAGGCAGCTGCGCATCGCTGGAACACACCCTACGTACGGAACGGGGTGCCCACACCACATAGCGTACACGTTAACTGTACACTTAACGGCAGAGGAAGCATTTATCTACTTCTGCCGTTGAGCGTCAAAATCAGATATAAATTTTGGGGTTATGAAAGACCATGAGTATTGAGTGGCAGTATCATTAGCTAATATTTTTGAAGTGTAGTATTTTTGAACGGGTAGTATTTAAACGAGTGAATGTAAATTAAAGTTTGAAGTGACAAAAATAATGAATTTACGTTATAGTAATACTAAGTGAGCGACTGACTGCGAGTGACGACAAATCAACAGAACAGCAACTAACAAATATTAATTTGAGTTACTTAAAATACAAAATGAGAAGCTTCATAATATTTGAGCGACCTAATATTTTTTCGCTTTGACCAATCAGAGAGATCAGAGGCTCGTGTGGCGGACTTCAAGCACTATGGTTTTTGTTTAGTTTTGCATTGTATGTCTCCTGAAAAATTCAAAAAGCTCCAAAAAATATAGGATTTTTCAAAACTTTCCACCTATCTTCACCAACAATAGTGTCTAGCTAGATGGTCACAGTTCTAACCTAGCCTAACCCGAATAGCTTCCGGAAAACTCGTCTCTATCCTAATATGGAAGTTGCCCTCACTGTATTTCTAGTCGCTCAATTAGTAATTTAGTCGCACGGCTAGAATTTTGATATCTGAAATGTATTAATTATAACCTACTTTTTGTAAGCTCGTTCTGGATTTTATTATTAGTCAATATTAAAAAAAAAAAAAAAAAAAAAAAAAAAAAAAAAGGCTTTTTATTCACGTAGACTTTAAAAAAGCGCTTGTAAATAGTCAGAACATGTTTGTAGTAATATAGTTGTATACATTAGATATTATTTCTAGTAACATAGATATTTAGGTACATCTTGTATGAAAACATTTATAAAATTTATTTTATTACAGAAATGATATTTAGCTAGCTCGTATCAAGTTATTGTCAAGAGATTATGTTTAATTATCTAGTTTAAGTCTAATATTTTTACTACATATTCGTAATTAGGGTAGTTAATTTATCGCTCACTCAAATTCATGCCGCTCAAGTTATTAAAACAGTATCTCATCATCAGTCGCTAAGTATTTTTGTATTCGATCGTTTTATAATTCCCCTTTTTGAACCTCTTTACGCACGCTTGAGGGGAGCTTGTGGAGTAAGCTGGTGAATGCAGGACAAGAGCGTTACGAAAAGTGTGATCCAGCGGACCGAACGGAAGTTGAGAAGGAGATATAAGTTAATGACGACAGAACTGTACCCCTACAACAGCCTGTGCTTGCATTTCTCTCGTCCCCAAGAGAGAGATGCAAGCACACATTTTCTTTCTCTCTTTGTCTTAGAGCCAGCTACGGTTAGTAGATCTAAGTTTTACTTAAGTCGTATGGTATAAATCACCATCATCATCATCATGTCAGCCAAAAGACGTCCACTGCTGGACAAAGGCATCCCTAAATATCTCCACAATTGCCGGTCTTGCGCTATTCGAATCCAGAGCTTTCCAGCGACCCGCACAAGATCATCGGTCCATCTTGTTGGATGCCTGCCCACGCTGCGTCTTCCGGTTCGTGGTCGCCATTCGAAAACTTTTCTGCCCCAACGGCCGTCGGTTCACCGAGCTATGTCGAGCCGCCCACTGCCACTTCAGTTCTGCAATTATTCGGGCTATGTCGGTGACTTTGGTTCGCCTGCGGATTACGACGTTTCTGATTCGATCTCGCAGGGAAACTCCGAGCATAGCCCTCTCCATCGCTTTTTGGGTGACCTTGAGCCTTCTTATAAGGCCCATAGTGAGCGACCACGTCTCTGTTCCGTAAGTCTTCACTGGCAACACACAATGGTCGAAGAATTTCGACTTGAGACACTGTGGTATTTTCGGCAAGAAGATGTTACGTAGCTTCCCGAACGCTGCCCAGCCGAGTTAGATTCTAAGATTGACCTCCTTCTCGAAGTTGGACCTACCTAGTTGGATGGTCTGTCCTTGGTAAATATAATTCTCTACAACTTAAGAGTGCAGAGTCTCCAAGTCCAAATCTCCGGAGTCTTCAGTTGAGTAGGTGCAACATGGACGTTTGACATGATTTTCGCTTATCCATGTTCATTTTCCGACCCATTTGTTGAAAAACTCTGCTGAGCTCATCGAGCAATGAGGCCTTCCAAGGTTGCAGCCATAAATACTATATCATCGTCAAATGTAAGGTTGGTGATGTACTCGCCATTGACTTTAATGCCAAACCCTTTCCAGTTCAGAAGCTTGAAGACATCTTCCAATCCGATATATAACATCTCCCTGTCTCACGCCTCGCTGCAAGTGGATAGGTTTCGAGTTCCGGGTCTGGAGTCGCACTGACATAGTAGTGTTTATATACAAACACTTCAACACCTCGATATAGCGGTAGTCGATTTGGCAACTTTGGAGAGACCTAAGCACGGCCCAGATTTCTATAGAATCAAAGGCTTTCTCATAGTTCACAAACGCTAAGCACAGCAGCTTGATTTACTCTTCGGTCTTCTGCATAATTTGCCGCAGCGTATGCGTGTGATGGGTTTATAATTCTTCAATAGGGTTTTGTCGCCCTTTTTGAGGAAGAGCACCACCACACCGCTGTTTCATGCTTGTGGCGTTTGAGCATCTAGTAATACGGAGTTAAATGACTTCTGAAGGGCCCGTAGGATTGGTGTACCACCCACATTCAGATGCTCTGCTGTAACTCCATGATCATCAGGCGCCTTGTTGTTCTTAAGTTGTTTGAGAGCCATTCTAATCTCCTACAGGCTGACGTCCGGAATGTCTTCGGTGTAATGTCGGGTTAGTCGTGCTCTGGGACATAGGCATGACTATTGACGGGTGACTGCGTTGTCGTATACAACTGTCCGTAGAACTTCTCGATCTCTCCAAGCCTCAGCAACTCAGGTTTAGACGTGACGATTCTACCATCCTCAGCCTTCAGCTTTGTCAGTTGGCTCTCTTGCGAACACTTTAGGGTCTTTGTTCCGCTGAATGGCCTCTTAAATATTGATTGTAATTAATTGACGTGTGTCGCGGGTTAAAGTTTTGTAATGTGTCTGTTGAGCTGCCGTTATCTATAGTTCGACTTTTAATTGTATTCAGCAACTTGACAGTTCAAAGAAAAATAATGTTACCATGCTAAAACTAATAGTGTGGGGAAGTGAACGAGTTTACGTAAGAACGAATGATAAAAATAGTTTAATTTAAATATAACTTAAAAAAATCGTAGTTTGACTCTTTAACTGTATTCAGTAACATAAGGGATCAAAGAAAAATTATGTAACCATACTAAATCTAATAGTGTAGGGTAGTAAAAGATTTTACGTAAGGAGCTAATGAAAAACTGGTTTAATTTAAATAAAACTTAAAAAACTCGTTTGTAACATGTGGAATATGTATAATCCTACATCCTACCATCCTAAGGGTTAGTTATATTAGTAATTATTTATCATAAAGTGCGCTGTTGTTATCCTGACAATGTGTTAAATGATCTATTAAAATTAAATGCAAGTGCTGATACTGGCCCTCGATTTTCGCGTCATAAATATTATCTCTATGTTATATATACCGAAAGAAAATGGGGAATGACGGTTGAAGAAACTAATTTGCGTCTTCGAAATAACGTTTGAGACGCGAGAATCGGCCGACGGGGTGATTCTCGCGTAGAGTACGTAAATTTGTTTGAATATTCTACGCGAGGTTTCTGAGTAGGTTAAAATACTCATTGTGTTTATATTAATATTATAGTAAAACTTATATTTTCTTATAAATAGGGCTGAGCTTATTTCTTGGCGGCAACGTTATCTGCGCTTAATAAAACAATATCGCAGAGAAGCACGATACATCTACTATTAAGATGAACCTGGGTCAATGAAGGTAGTTAATTTTACCGATGCTAACACTTTTACATCCTATGATTTGTATGAATAAAAACATTTTTGTACAACATTCACTATTTAGATCATACTACAATAAGTATGGACCTAATGAAAGTGTTCAGTCAACTAGACAAACGTTTCTGGAAGGCCTTACCACAGGGCTCTAAAATCCTACTGGCAAAGGAGAAAGATTAATAGTTTGCCGTATAGGCGGAGAGGAAGGCTTTCTGTACGACGAGCTCCTCATTTATGATGCCAAGAAAAGGAGTGGTGGTTACCACGAGGAAATGAATGCCCAATGTTTTGAAGAGTGCTTCGGGATTATCTTACCTAAATTAGTTAGGCCACAATTTAGGTAAGATAATCCCGAAGCACTCTTGTTGTCGTAATAGACAATGCCCCTTATTTATTTTATTTATTTATTTATCACTTTATGCACAAAAAAATTGTACAAAGGCGGAATTAATGCCCTAGGCATTTTCTGCCAGTCAACCTTAGGGTGGTGCAGAGAGAGCATGGTAGGTGCACAGATCATAAGCTAAACATTAATAGTAAAAAAAAAACAGGAATATACAACTTACCATTCGCGAAAAATCTAAACAATGCCTAAGATGTCCAGGAGGAAAAAAGAAATTCAAGAGTGGCTGAACATTAAAAATATTTCATACTAGCAGTGCCTGCGGACTTCGTTCCGCGTTATAAATATGCTTGTCCCTGCCCGTTTGTCCCCCAACTTGGATTACATTATTCAAGTTTAAGTAAAGATGCGTTATTAATTTTGGAATTGTTATAGCCTATGACACTCCACAATAACGTAGCTTTCTATTGGTGAAATAATTTTGAAAATCGGTTCAGCAGATCCAGAGATTATACCCCTTACAGCGTCACAAACTCACAAACGTACCTCTTTACAATATTAGTATAGACGAAGAAGATATGGTGAAGGCAACTAATAGATTCGGTTAAAAATCAAAATCAACAAATTGAAAAATATGCAGTTGAGATGGCAGCACAACATGGTATAATTCTGCTAAGTCTGCCCCCTAACCACTGCGAGCTCAACCCAATTGAATTAATTTAAACACAGGTAAAGGGGCATGTCTCAAAAAACAATAAATCGTTTAAAACGGAAGTAGTAAGAAAATTATTTGAAGAAGGAGTTAGTAATGTGACCCCGTCGTCATGGAGTGCTTGCGTATCTCACATATTAAAAGTAGAAGATGATATGTGTCATATGGACCATGTAATTGATAACATTACTGACACATTTATCATAAATGTAACGAGCGACGACAGTGACTTTCTAATTCTAACTAAGTCCTTATATTTTAAATTACCTTACTACTGAGAATCATAGATAGATAGATAGAATACTCTTTATTGTACACACAAGCAGGATAAATAGGTAGGACAAAAAATAATAATATAATTTAGTACAATGGGCGGTCTTATCGCATTAAGCGATTTCTTCCTCACAACCTTTGGATGGATAGGAGCTGTAATTGTTTTAAAAAGTGGGTGTGTAACAAATGAAGTAGTGGATAATAACATTAAAAAAAAAAAAAAAAAAAAATGTGTATAAAAGTGTAAAGGGGTATACCAAATACATGGTACCTATGACTACATATATGATAAACATAAATACATACATAAACATTACATAATATATACATTCTATAAAATACAATACAGTGTATAACATATAAAATAACAAAATACATACATAATATATAAAAGAGGAAGGATCTTTACAAACGCAGGTAGTGTTCTTTAACACCTTTATTAAACGTAGCAACAGTTTGGGCACGTCTTATATTAATTGGCAAGGCGTTCCATAACCTTATTGCTTCAACGGCAAATGACTTGTCCATAAATATTGTGGAATGTATAGGATTATGCAGTTTTAAGTTATGTGATCTTAGGAATCTCGAATGCGTGTCACAGAGAAACTCGAATCGGTTTTTAAGATATGAAGGCGTAGAAGGGTTAAAGAGTATGTTATATAATAAGGAAAGAATATGTGCATTCCGACGAAGGCGAATTGGCAACCACTTGAGCTTTAAACGGAATGATGAAACGTGATCATATTTGCGAAGACCAAATATGAATCTTATACAAAGGTTTTGGAGACGCTCAAGTTTATCCAGTTGTTCTTCCGTGAGATCTAGATAGCTGGCATCGGCATAGTCGAGAATAGGTAAGAGAAGGGATTGTGCAAGAGCAGTTTTAGTGGTAATAGGGAGGAAATTGCGTAGACGCCTGAGGGAACCTGCTGATGCGAAAAGTTTACCACTAACATTTTTAAGATGAGGACCCCAGGACAACGTATTGTCAATTGTAATTCCCAGATTCTTGACGTTATTACTGGGAGGGATAACAGTCCCGTCAAAGATGATTTGGGGTTGTTGAGACCAGTCCACTTTTGAAATCATTCGAGAGCTGCCAACTACTATAGCTTGGGTCTTAGATGGATTAATTCTAAGACCAAAGCTATTACTCCACGTCTTTATCCGATCTAAATCACCATTTATTGCCGTGATGATACTGGGTAAATTTGCAAGCGAACCATGGGAATAAATTTGCAGATCGTCTGCATAAAGATGGTAGGCGGAAGCAAGATTATTAGAAATCGTATTTATAAATAAAGCGTAAAGTAATGGAGAAAGAACGCCACCCTGCGGCACGCCAGCAACTGTATTAGACCACGTAGAAAACAAGTCATTAATACGAATTCTTTGCCGGCTGCCAAACAGGTAAGATCGAAACCATTCAATTGCCGTTGGAGATATGTTAAGCGAAGTCAAAGTGCCAAGGAGAATGTCAAAATCTACAGTGTTAAAAGCATTGGTAAAGTCAAGTAAAAGGAGAACTGTAAGATTTCCACTCTCCATGGCACCTCTGATGTCATCCGTAATATGGACCAAGGCTGTGACGGTGCTATGACCAGGACGGAAACCGGATTGCATAGGGTTAAGGAGATTGTGTTTACAAACATAGGAGTTCAGTTGAGAGTAAATAAGCCGTTCGAGGACTTTTGATAGGAATGGGAGAATGGATATGGGACGGTAATCGGAGAATGAGGATGGATTTCTGGTTTTAGGAAGGGGAGTGACAAGAGCTTCTTTCCATGCGGAAGGAAAAAGCCACAGGATATGGAACAATTAATAATATGGGTGATAATGGGTAGGATTTCATCAAGGATAGGAATGATCATATTACGGCTGACACTGTCGCTACCGACCGCATTGGAAGATATCGACAGGATACTTTTCTTAACATCACAATCGGAGAATTGATTGAAAGCAAAAGGTGGAAGATCGGCAGTTGGAAGAGATGAAAGATAGCTTAAAGTTTGAGCTTTAGCTGACGCATTACTCGAAGATGAAGAGGAAAAGTACTGGTTTAGAGAATTAATATCTAAGTTATTTGAAAGTATATCTCTGGGTTTTCCAACTCCTAGTGATCTAAGAAATTTCCAAATTTTGGCTGGATCTCCATTTTCGATGGATTTATGGATATTATGGCGTTGGGCGTTCCTACACATTAGTACACATCTTGTTGCAGCGATTTCGGATGGAAAAATATTTTTCCCGAGAATAATCGGATGGGCGACACTTATATTTTGATTTCGCTGCTGCTTTGAGGTTTATTAGGTTCTTGATCTCGTCAGTTAGCCAAGGCGCCGGTAGGTGTTTTACCCTAATAGCACGAATAGGCGCATGTTTGTCGTACAGATCAATTAGAATGGAATTAAAGATATCAATCTTGTCATTCACTGATGTGGAATCCCAAACTAAGCTCCAGTCAATACCCCCGGCAGCTTCTCGAAGACTTTCAAGGTTCATACCACTAAAATTGCGCTGCAGAAGAATTTTAACTTAGCCTTTGGTGGACGGACTTCATAGGAAACGAAGATCAGATCGTGATATGAAAACACGTCAGCCGAGCATTGGCCATGCTTGGCGACGTGATCACGAGAAGAGACGAAGATAAGATCCAAGAGAGATGGAGTTGCATTAGGAAAGTGGTGTGTTGCATTCGAAGGAAGGCAGAAGAGATTAGTCGATTCAGTGACCGACAGGAGCGAGGAAGCGCATAAATCATTTTTAGGAGGCAAGTGTTGAAATCACCCATGATAATAGAATGACTGTAAGAAGGAGTGAATTTTTCAAGAAGTATCTCAAAAGAATTGAAGAAATTGATACGGAGGGACGGACAATAATACACACCTAGTAATACTTTCGTATGATGCATAATATGTAATAAATGTGTTTTTAAGACAAGCTTATTAATTATTTAATATATTACGTTCGTGTAAGTACATTATTTAAGTTCATTCAATTTAGTTCATTCCTACACCACTTCACTATCTTTTTTCGTCAAAACCTGGTAACCCTTTATCTGTCAAGTTACTGAATACAATTAAAAGTCGAACTATAGTAGTATAATCTGAGAATGTCAGAACCATTTTCCGTCTTTCTTCCATAAGTTGCAGGGTAGAGTCAGAGATCTTTTTAGTTCTGTTTGAACGGCGGGCTTTGAAGACCTTAGACCCAACCGTATGGACAGCTTCTACGAGCCTGACGTAGTATGAGTCTACTTCCTCGCAGTGTGCTAGGCAGTCGAAACGGTTTTGCAGTTCGAGCTGCAATGGTTCAGGGTTTTGGGCGTGGATTGGTAAAGGTCGGAGCATAGACTTTGTCAGTTTGACATCAAGGTTCAATTAGCCCCTCATCAGTCTGTGATTGCTCCCGGTTTTAACCGTATTGATCACAGAGACGTCATTGAACATGGTGGTAGTACCGCCAGACTATTTCGACGTAAATTACGACAGTAATTATCGTATTAGTATTGAATAGGTCGACGTAGAAGTCGTCCCGAGGGAATATATACCAGAGAATGGGCAGCAGCGTTCTTATGAGTACCAATTTCTACCTTACTGCGATCGCCAACCCGTTTGCCAAGCGTGGCGATTATGGCAGATCCCTCAAATGAAGGACACAATTAAACCGCGGCCCCCAGTCCCCGGCAGCCCTGCTATTCCCAGCCGTGGTAACAGCCGTGGTTACGGCAGGGCAGGGGGTGCTAAGAATCCCCGGCAGATTCCGCGTTACCAAAACCGACGACCTCTGGCCCTGGCAACATACAACACACGCACACTGCGGACCGACGAGAAGATGATCGAACTGGAGGAAGAATTGAGCAGGTTACATTGGGACATAATAGGATTATCTGAAGTCCGAAGAGAGGGGGAGGACACGATAATCCTGAAATCCGGGAATCTGTTCTATTTCCGGGAAGGCGACCAACTGTCCCAAGGTGGTGTTGGGTTCATAGTCCACAAGTCCCTCGTACACAACATAGTGAAAATCGAGAGTGTGTCGACTAGGGTTGCGTACCTTCTCAGAATTACCAACCGGTATTCGTTGAAGGTCATACAGGTTTACGCGCCGACTTCGACGCACTCCGACGATGAGGTTGAGGTCATGTATGAGGATATTTCTAGAGCCATACATACCTCGAACTCTTATTTCACTGTGATCATGGGGGACTTTAACGCGAAGCTGGGTAAACGATTCGGGAATGAGCTGAAAGTGGAGCAATTTGGAACTGGAGACCGGAATCCCCGGGGCCAAATGTTGGCCGACTTCATGGAGAAGGAGGGACTCTTTATGATGAACTCCTTTTTCAAGAAGTCGGAAAACCGCAAATGGACCTGGGTAAGCCCCGATGGTAAAACAAAAAACGAGATAGACTTTATCTTGTCGACGAGTAGACAGGTGTTCAATGACGTCTCAGTGATCAATATGGTTAAAACCGGGAGCGATCACAGACTGGTGAGAGGCTCATTGAACCTAAATGTCAAGCTCCAGAGGTCCCGACTGATAAAGTCTACGCTCCGACCTTTACCCATCCACATCCAAAACCCTGAACCCTTTCAGCTCGAACTGCAAAACCGTTTCGAATGCCTAGCAGATTGCGAGGAAGTGGACTCATACCATGACAGGCTCGTAGAAGCTGTCCGTACGGCTGGGTCTAAGGTCTTCAAGGCCCACCGTACAAACAGAACCAAAAAGATCTCTGACTATACCCTGCAGCTTATGGACGAAAGACGGAAAATGGTTTTGACATCCTCTGATGATGCTACCAGATACCGGCAGCTCAACAGACAGATCTCAAAGTCTTTGACTCGCGACACGCGCCAATTTAATACAAATTGTATTAAAGAAGCCATTGAGCGGAACAAAGGCTCTAAAGTGTTTGCAAGAGAACTGTCTGTTGGACAGAGCCAACTGACGAAGCTGAAGACTGAGGATGGCAGAATCGTCACGTCTAAACCTGAGTTGCTGGGAGAGATCGAGAGGTTCTATGGACAGCTGTATGCGAAAACCCAGTCACCTGTCGATAGTTGTGCCTCAGATCCCAGAGCACGACTAACCCAACACTTCACCGACGACATCCCGGACGTCAGCCTGTGCGAGATTAGAATGGCTCTCGAACAGCTTAAGAACAACAAGGCGCCTGGTGATGATGGAGTTACGGCAGAGCTTCTGAAGGCGGGTGGTACACCAATCCTACGGGCCCTTCAGAAGTTATTTAACTCCGTCATACTAGAAGGTCAAACGCCAAAAGCATGGCACAGGGGTGTGGTGGTGCTCTTCTTCAAAAAGGGCGATAAAACCCTCTTGAAGAATTACAGACCCATCACACTGCTGAGCCATGTTTACAAGTTGTTTTCGAGGGTCATTACGAATCGTCTCGCACGCAGGTTTGACGACTTCCAGCCTCCCGAACAAGCCGGTTTCCGTAAAGGCTTTAGTACCATAGACCACATACATACGCTGCGGCAGGTTATACAGAAGACCGAAGAGTATAACCAGCCATTATGCTTAGCGTTTGTGGACTATGAGAAAGCCTTCGATTCGATCGAAACTTGGGCCGTACTGAGGTCTCTCCAAAGGTGCCAAATCGACTACCGGTATATCGAGGTGTTAAAGTGTTTGTACGAAAACGCCACTATGTCAGTGCGACTCCAGGTCCAGAACTCGAAACCTATCCACTTGCAGCGAGGTGTGAGACAGGGAGATGTTATATCTCCGAAACTGTTCACCGCTGCATTGGAAGATGTCTTCAAGCTTCTGGACTGGAAAGGCTTTGGCATCAATGTCAATGGCGAGTACATCACCCACCTTCGATTTGCCGACGATATAGTAGTCATGGCTGAGACCCTTGACGACCTCGGTACAATGCTCGATGGCCTCAGCAGAGTCTCTCAACAAGTGGGTCTGAAAATGAACATGGATAAGACGAAAATTATGTCAAACATCCATGTTGCACCCACTAAACTACTCTTAAAATCATTTACGGGGCAACCTATCTTGGGTGTATATGCTACGGCTCGCCTGTGTGGGCTGATAGGGCTACCATCGGAGCTGCTCGCCGTAAATTACTACAAAGCCAGAGGTTGGCGTTGATATTTCTGTGTAAAGCCTATAGACTATACCTGTCCTAGCGGGTGTACTACCGGTTGATCTTGAAGTACAAAGACGAGCAGCAATGTATTATTCTACGCGCGATAATTTAGAAAATGATTTCTTATCATTACGCGACCGTGCGAAAATAACCAGGCTATTTATGCCAATAGCTGACTTAAATAACGAACTACTAAATGAATGGCAATGTAGATGGAATACGTCAACCAAGGGTCGCCATCTGCACCAGTTCTTTCCGGACGTACGCGAACGGTTAAATAAAACTTGGCTAATCATAGACCATTGTGTTGCACAATTTCTTACCGGACACGGCAATTTTAAAAGTAAATTGTATAGTTTCAAATTAGTATCTTCACCAATCTGTCTGTGCTCAACATCCGGTAACGAATATGAACAAACTGCTCACCACATCCTGTGGGAGTGTGATCTCTGGCAAAATCAGCGTGATATTATGTTAAACAGCTTGCAACCAATATCTGGAGTAGTTTATTATACGGATCTTGTAGCAACAAGGAACAACTTCCGTGCGTTTAAGCGTTTTTGCCATACCTACTATTGGAATCAAATATAACAGCTCACTTAGGACCCTTAAATTGATCCTCGGTGCTTTTGCAGCTGGCTTCTCTAGTTGCAAATCTCTCATTTTATGAGGCTATAGCCTCTTTACATCATTCTGTCTCCCGCTTTGCTCTGGAGGGAAGTGGAACTATTCATTTTCTAACTCCTCCTTTTTTCTGTTTCTGATTAAATTCGTTGCGGGATCCAAGACAGTTAAAGCGATTCCCCGGGACATGCCTGAGCTTCACCGCTCAGTGTCATTTCATTGTGTGCCACTGTTGACCCTGGCTTACAGGAGTTGCAGTGGTGGGTAAGAGGGAGGGACTAGTCCCGTTTAAAAAAAAAAAAAAAAAAAAAATGTTGCACCCACTCTAGTTAAGGTTGGAGACTCTGCACTCGAAGTTGTAGAGAACTATATTTACCTAGGACAGACCATCCAACTAGGTAGGTCCAACTTCGAGAAGGAGGTCAATCGTAGAATCCAACTCGTCTGGGCAGCGTTCGGGAACCTACGTAATATCTTCTCGTCCCAAATACCGCAGTGTCTCAAGTCGAAAGTCTTCGACCAGTGTGTGTTGCCAGTGATGACTTACGGAACAGAGACGTGGTCGCTAACTATGGGCCTTATCAGGCGGCTCAAGGTCACCCAAAGAGCAATGGAAAGGGCTATGCTTGGAGTTTCCCTGCGAGATCGAATCAGAAATGATGAGATCCGCAGGCGAACCAAAGTCACCGACATAGCCCTAAGAATTGCCAAGCTGAAGTGGCAGTGGGCAGGGCACATAGCTCGTAGAGCCGACGGCCGCTGGGGCAGAAAGGTTCTCGAGTGGCGACCACGAACCGGAAGACGCAGCGTGGGCAGGCCCCCTACAAGATGGACCGATGATCTTGTGCGGGTCGCTGGAAAACGCTGGATGCGGATAGCGCAAGACCGGCAATTGTGGAGATCTTTGAGGGAGGCCTTTGTCCAGCAGTGGACGTCTTTCGGCTGATATGATGATGATGATGATTGAATAGGTTTTGATCGTCTACTTTATCTATATATTTTCTATGGATATACTATATAATCTAGGAAATAAAGCTAGAAGGACAAATTTTGATCCGTAAGTCTAGTGGTTAGCGACCCTGAGGTAGTTCCCCACTTAGGAAATTTTTTGTGTGATGAGCACGATTATGTTTGAGTGTAATTTATCTAGTTGGCGTAGTTGGTAAATGCTCGCCTTTCACGCCGCAAGTCCTGGGTTCGATTCCCACCTTACATGTCTGTTTGTCCTGAGTCGGGGTGTCATTATCTGTATAAGTATGTATTTACAAAAGGAAAGTAGTATATGTAGTATATCAGTTAACTGGTTTCCATAGTACAAGCTCTGTTTAGTTTGGGATCAGATGGCCGTGTGTGAATAATGTCCCTGCGGCGTGAAAGGCAAGTATCCACGCCAACCGTAAATTATATGTATACTTTACGATATTTTTCATCAGCAAAGGATCGTGCGACTGACGAATCATTGTAATAGCCATCAGCTTCGTTTTCTATAGTATGCCTAGCTACCAAACTACAATACCATTTTTTTCTTTTGTTCCAATAAAACAACGCCCGCACTATGGAATTTAATCCTTGTGTCGCAGGGTGCTTTAGAAACATATAATTGACGGACACATCCAGACTCAGAATAACTATGAATTGGTCACACAAATAGTTGTCCTGCGCGGGAATCAAACCCGGGACACGAAGCAGCGAGGCGACTGTCTTAATAAATCGCTTCGCCACACGTGTAGTCAAGGAACAGTTCAAACAACGTCGACACTTGAAATCCACTAAGAATGCGCTCACTATTCCACTCAGAATAATATTAAAATCCACGTGACTCACTTGCGATATCTTCTAGCTTCAGCATACTGCTCTCGTCGAGTAGCGGCGGCAGTTTCTTAGAGAAGAAGTCCTTGAGGGCCGTCGCCACTGCATTTACTGGGATGTCTAGCGATTCTAACTCTACTTTGGGATCTGGAAATTTAATGAATTTTTTACATAAACAATCATCATTGTATGTGAATATAACATAAACACGAAACACAATTATAAAACAATACAATCAATTTAAATTTTAATTAAATTATCAATTTGTGTAAATTTACCTAGCATTAAATTAACATTTAATCACTGATGACCGAACACTGTCCACTTAAGAAACAGGTTTATCCTAGTTTAAGTGACGGGGTTCAATAATTATTCGAACATAGTTTTAAGTTTATAACTGTAAACATATGGTATGTAAACTTTTTGGCAATAAATCTTTGAAAACCATTAAAATGATAATAAAACACACGACTGAAGTAAACCTTTTTTAGCTCCATTTAGCTTCTATGAGAGAAAGTTAAAAATGTGTGCTCGCAACTCCCCGCCCCTACAGTAATATACGAAACGCAACTCTCTACTCTATTCACTAACTTATATAATAATAATATCTAGGGACAATGTCACACAGATCATCCTAGCCCCAAACTAAGCAAAGCTTGTACTATGGGTACCAGGCGACGATATACATACTTATATAGATAGATAAATACTTAAATACATAGAAAACATCCATGACTCAGAAACAAATATTCGTGCTCAACACACAAATATTTGCACTTGCCGGGATTCGAACCCAGGACCACCAGCTTCGTAGGCAGGAGCATTACCAACTAGGCTACGGTGACCGTTATATTCCCTACCAACTTCCGTTCACCTCGCGCGACCACACTTTTCGTACGTCTTGTCACGCATTCGCAACAATAATGTGCATGAGCCCTCGAAGGTTTCTGAGTTGGTACGACCACTTTTCGACTTTATTTTAGTTAGGGACGTAGCAAAGCGCGCAGGTTTCAGCTTATATATAATTGTTAATTAAAGTACGAAAAAGCCTACCAAGGGGCGCCTACAGACTTCGAATTCCTATGCACTTTATAAATGAATCGTCTTGTACTAAAATGGTGAGGAAACCGGCATGCCTGAGTGTCCTCCAAAATGTCCTTGATGGCATGTAAAGTCTACCAGCCCGCACTAAGCCAGCATGGTGGACTATGGCATATCCCCTCTTATTGTAATATAAGGCTGTTGCCCTGCAGTGGGACATTAATGGGCTGTATTATGTTATAATAATAGCCGTTTATTCGCAAACATAGGGTTACAAGAAGTCCCTAAGTTCGGTGTGCCTTTTGACATAGGCCTCCTCCAATTCCTTCCAATGGGTCCTGTCCCTTGCCACTCTCATCCAGACTGGTCCGCTGTCTGTTTGAAGTCATCTTCCCATCTCCTGACTTGACGACCCCTACTTCTTTTGCCGACTCTTGGTTGCCAGATAGTGACTTGCTTGCTCCATTTGTTTATCGGGTGGCGAAGCATATGTCCAGTCCATCTCCATTTTTGGACATCTATCTGGGTAAGAATGTCTGTGAGTTTTGTTCTTGTTCTTATATCTACATTCCTGACTCTGTCTTTAATTTTTAATCCTAACATGCTTCTTTCCATGGCACGTTGGCATTTTGCCAGCCTTTCCCTGTGGTGAAGTGTTATTGACCAAGTTTCACAGCCGTAAGTGAGAACTGGTAGAATACAGGTCTCGAATGTTCTCTTTTTTATATGGTTGCCTAGATCCTTACTTTTCACTATTTCCTTGAGTGACCAGTATTTTCGCCATCCTTGGGCTATTCGCCTGTTTATTTCTTTAGTCATTTCATCAGAAGGGGATATTATCTGTCCTAAGTAAATATATTCTTCGACATATTCAATATTGTTGCCGTCTACCATAACTTCTATTTCCTTAGAGTTTGTCATCAATTTTGTTTTGCTGGCATTGATTTCTAGACCAACTTCTCTACTTTTATTTGCTAGGCTCTGCATCATTCGTTCTAATGTTGTTGGATTCTCTTCCAGAAGCACCAGATCATCGGCAAATCTTAGGTGGTTTAGGCTAACTCCATTAATGTTCAAACCTGAGTCATCCCAGTTCAGCTGTCTAAAGATGTACTCGAGTACAGCGTTGAAAAGAGTAGGGGAGAGAGGATCGCCTTGGCGTACGCCTTTTTTGATAGGAAATGATTCTCCTATTGATTCTAATTTAATACTGGCCTTGCTAGATTTATATATACTCTTAAGTATTTCTATATAGTTGCTCTGGATCCCTTGTTGTTCAAGGCTCCGCCATATGTATTGGTGTCTGAGGCTGTCGAATGCCTTTGAATAATTTATAAACGCCAAGTAGATTGGTTTATTGTATTCGTTATACTTCTGTATCAACTGTTTTATGGTGTGAATATGATCTATTGTGCTGAAGTCTTTTCTGAATCCTGCCTGCTCTATGGGTTGGCTTTCGTTAAGTGTTAGTGATATTCTTTCTAGAATCACTTTAGCAAAAACTTTATATATGTTTGATATTAGAGAAATCGGCCTATAGTTCCCAATCTCTTCTCTAGGGCCTTTTTTATGGAGTAGAATTATGTGGCACTCGATCCATTCTTCTGGAATTTGCCTTGTTTGTAAGATTTCATTGAATAATTTTGCCAGCACAGGACTGATTTCCTCTACGGTCCCCTTGAGCATTTCATTAGGTATCTTGTCCGGCCCTGGGGCTTTTTCAAGCTTTTGGGATTTTATTGCCTTGATTACCTCTGATGCAAGGATTTCTGGTACTTCTTCTACTTTGTTTTCTTTTGCTTCAGAGACTTCAGGAATTGTGGCTAACCCTGAGTCGAATTTATCAGAGTACAATAGGCGGTAATAGTCTGTGGCTAGTGTACGTATGGAGAGTCGATTAGTTAAGTAAGATTCACGATGCTTTAGTTTCGATATCCAATCCTTACCATGTTCCCTTAGTTGTTTCATAGCCTTTTTTGTTCCTCCTGTTCTTTTTATATTTTCTTCCAAAACTCTGTTTCTTTTGTCCTTACGGTCTTTCGTCATGTTTTCTTTAATTTCCTTGCTAAGGTTTGCAATTTTTTGGCGTCTTTCTTTGTCCCCTTTATTTGATATTAGTGTCTTTCTTTCGTTAAGTAGTTTTAGAGTCTCTTTGCTTAAATAGCTTTCTTTGCTTTTGGATACCCTGACTAGCATCTCTTTCAATTTGTTTTGTAATGTACTGTATTTCATCCTAGTTTCTGCGTCGGAGGTAATAATTTCACTGAGTGATTCTGTTATGCGGGAGTTAGTTGAGTGACTGTGTTCTGATATTTGATACAAATTGTTATTATCTGTTAGGTTTTTCCTGGATCTTTTGGGTTGATTTAGGCTTAGGCGGCTTCTTACCATGCGGTGGTCCGTGCTGAAGTTGAGGTTTTTAACTATGTTGGTGTCTGTGAACGCGTTTGCTTTGTTGCTTATGATGAAGTCAATTTCAGTTCTGAATTTTTCCCCTGGGGAGGACCACGTCCATTTACTTTTAGTTTTTTTGTAAAAACGTGAGTTCATTAAAATACGATTATTTTCCATCATGAATTCTACTAGTTTTTGTCCATTTTGGCTTCTTTTGCCATGCCCAAACTTCCCAATTGTATATTCTTCTCCAATTTGCCTTTCTCCGTCCTGTGCATTAAAGTCGCCCATGATTATTACGTTATTGCCATAGTGCGGTTTTATTGCTTCTGAAATACTTTCATAGAAATGCTCTATGTCTGATTTTGCCGCTTGTTCTGTTGGGGCGTAAATTTGAAAGATTGCCCAGTTTTTTTTGTACCCCGGAAATTTTAAATTAACTACAGCAATTCTGTCAGAAATTCCTTCAAATCCCATAATGTTCTTCTTCAGTTTAGACTTAACAAGGAAGCCTACTCCTTTTTGTCCGGTGTGTTCTCCTTTGTGAAACATGATATAGTCGTTCCTCTCTTCTATCCCTTCTCCTGGCCTTCTCATTTCACTGATGCCCATTATGTCCTATTTTATGTTGGAAATAGCCATTTCTAATTCTTTTAGGCTCTCTTCTGTTCTTAGTGTCCGAGTATTCAACGTGCAGACATGTATATGTTCAGTGTTCTTTTTATTTTGTTTTATCTCTAATGTTTTCTTTTTGTGTATATGTTTTCTAGACAGGTTTGCTTTAGGGTGCTTCCAATCATAATGTTTAGATTTAGATGGAGGGTGTTTGTCTTCTTCCCCCACGGTGACAAGCCGGCTTGGGGTGCAATTTGTGTTTGGTAGTGTGGTTGTTGAGGTTGTTCGTATCCGGGTGTCGCATATTCGTTTTTTGAGAGATTTGATAATGAAGCTGATCTCCCTCGCTCTACATAATTCAATATATTTGGTCTGATAATTTCCTTTGTCGCAGTTTTAGAGGGGGCGTTGTTCAAGGAGGTCGATGTACTTTGGGTATTCCATACATTGATATTCTTTTGTGATGGCATTTTTGGTGATATTTACACCTTCTTGTAGGTTAGATCTGTTTCGCAGAATCACATGGTTTTTCCACGTAGTTGTAAGTGAGACTACAACAGGGCGATTTTTATCGAGCTGTTTTTTACCAATTCTGTAAATGTTATTAATTTCAAAGGCTTCAATATGTACTCCCATCTCTATTATAATGTCTTTTATGTAGTCTACAAGCTCAGTTTCTGTTGTTGCTTTTTCTTCTTCTATGCCAAAAAAGACAAGGTTATTTTTGCGCTTATCCTTGTCAACGGATTTGAGTTTTAACTCCAGCTCGCTTATTTTATTTTTGAGTTGGGGGTTTTCTTCGGTGATCGTTTTAAGCTTTTCGTCTAGTGCTGCTATTACATTTTGTGTTACTGAAGTTGTTATAAGTTTAGTTTGTTGATCTAACTTTTCGTCTAATTTTGCCAATAGGATTTCCATACTTTTATCCATGTTTTTTTTTTGTATTTATTGCTATGGGAACTCTTGTTTTGCTGTGGTAGCATTTGATTTGCTGTGGCAACACTTGTTTTGCTGTGGAATCACTTGTTTTGCTTTGGCAACACTTGTTTTGCCGTGGCAATACTCGTTTTGCTGTGGCAACACTTGTTATTTATTATGTTGGTACCTACTGTACTTTCCACTCTATAGACTATGGTCAGATGCAATCTGATGACACTTGACAGTATTTTTGTAGGTTAGAATATTTACGATATGTGGTTGATTTGTTCTCACAATTTAACACTTTTCTGTAGTTTTTATCACTGATCACGTATTTTGTTCTTTGTTGGAGTCAGTAGTTCGTATGTCATATTTTGTAGACGATTTTTTACACTGTTTATATTTAATTTTTCACGGAGCTTAGTGACGTGCGTATTGACTAGTTGACAGCCGGAACCGGCTGTATTATGTTATTTAAAATCTCCCCTTGAAACGCGGTACTGTAGGTACGGTTGCGATGAGAACGATAAGCCGGCGACTGGCATAAGCAATTGGCCGTAACATTCAAGGCGACCGTGTTACTTTACGGCATAACTTGATTGACCCGTACCTTTGCTCATGACGAGCATAGTGCTCGACCGCGCTCCACCTTTGGTAATCAAAATGTCGGATAACGAATTCGTTTTTCAGGGTTGTGTGATTTTACTAAATTATTCCTTACACCAAATGAACAAAGAAAAAGAAACGTTATTTGATTTCTAACTTGTATAAAAACAGAAATATAACGGGTGGTACCAGAAATATAGCTATGATACCCGATTAACGTATCCATTCCTTTAACATTATTTCAATTACTCATAGGTTTATAGTATCAACTAATATGAAAGGCTTACCTTCATAAAACTTAGTAAAGAGCATATCTACGTGTGCGCGATTACCGGGCACCCGGTACAGTCCTTCGGAGCCGAGCCCCTCTCGCTCGATGAATTCTACGCACTTTTCTACGAATAGAGGCACGCCGTGGGCACCCTGTAAGAAGAAATAGAACCTTAACTTACGTATATATACTGTAAGGATTTTCAAGATCGCTGAGGTGTCACGTGGAACTTTGCCTATATATGGCCGAGTCAACGGATGGCTCTTTCACTTTGGAACCAGACATCGACGCATTGAATTGAAATTAACTGTACACATAATATTACCTGTGGTCCCCAATTTAATGCAGACTGCGTATTATTCATTTGCGCCGAATTCTTCTTTGAATCTTTACTCTTTGAGAATTCCTGAAACAAAAATATAAATAAAGTAACTTTTTTCGGCCAATTTTAGACTATACATTTAATAAAATCGCAGGAAAGTCAAAACTGTACACCAAATATTTAAAAAAAAGGATATATGGGGCGTGATCTACGATCGACATCGAAGCCAAGAATATATGTATGTAAGTCCGGGCTAAACTCAAAAAGTACTGCTTCAAATTTTGCATGAATATTACTAAGAGGTCGGGTCAACATATAGGCTATTTTTACATATTACATTTTTACATATTATCACGCTATCACCTACGGGCGAGGAGCTGTGATAATTTATAAAATTTAACACGGGTAAAACCGCGGGGCACAGCTAGTAAATTAATTAACTTGACTGAATTCGTTATTAAGTACTGTATAACACAAAAATAATTCACTACGTGCGAAAGACACAACGAGATTCTTCCAAACTTAACCTATGATATCTTACCATAGACTTAGACTTAAAACTATATTCAAAGAAATAATTTATTATTTTTACAATTAGTTCTCAGTTTAAAATTGCTTTCGATAAAACTGTAAAAAATATCAAGCGGGGCAGTCTTTAGAGACTGCCAATGGAAGTGAAAAATATTTTTTACACTCCTAATCTAAATAATCTTCATATAGCTCGGGGAAGTAACGATGACGCGAGTTTCACTCTTTTTGGTCACCCAAAACGTACAAATATACACAGTATACTTATAGCTCATGGGAAGCGTGCCATCACGATGACGCGAGTTCCATGATTTTTGTTCAATCAAAATCTGCGCAAAGCGTCTAAGGGAGTTTTCACATCAAAAATATTTTGTCCATAAGAGCCTGAATACAGTGAACATAGTACCTTATGCCTTCGGTCGTGTTTGCTAAACGGATGATGTCGCCGCCTCGTGTCGGCTGCGCTGGACGACGAGTTGTCTTGCGCTGACGACGGGTACTCGCCTCCCAGGATCTGTCCCGCACAAGCATAGTAATTATATGTAACATAAAAAGCGAAAGGGTTACTGGCTAAGAGCGTATAAAAAAGTTAGTATGTATATAGTGTCACTTTCATCTCTACACAAAAATTCATTCTAATGGTAGGCCCAGAATTGTTTTAAGGCATTCCTGGGCTAACTTATAATTAAAACACATTTTTTTTTATTGGCTAATTGACTAACGCCTGCTGCTATCAATTACAATTCGTTGACAAATTGGCCTATTACTAACTTCCTTGCCCATACTTAGCTCTACACAACATCAAACCAACCAGCTCAAGCTTATTTTAGCGTGTGGCTGACGGCATAGTATAATGCCAGCCCATTTCATTGCGTGGGGGGTGTAGAAGTCGACCCTAGGGTATACCTCTCAGAGAACGAGCTGCAGCGTCTCTCTGTGTACTATGACCATCATACTGCAATCGAGCGTGGCGATTACAGCATATCCGTACAAACTATGGACACAATTCCATTATGGCAATCTTTTGGGGAAGCCTTTGTCCAGCAGTGGACGTTAATAGGCTGAAATGATGATACACAGACATAAATTGTTGTTACATATTTCTGCGTATTTTAGACACAGATGATATACGGTTTCTTCGGTTTTGTTTGTAGATTGATCCTTTAGAACGCATCTTCTGAGTATTTTATCATCATCATATCAGCCGAAAGCCACTGCTGGACAAAGGCCTCTCCATAGATCTCGACAATTGCCGGTCATGAGTTATCCAGCGACTTCCAGCGACCCTCACAAGATCGTTTTTATATTTTTGAGCACTTGGCTGTTGGTAATTTCACACACTTACTCTCATTACTTTAAAGTACGAACCTTATGTGGAGGCTCATGATGTGGAGGTGGGGGTAGAGGCCTAGGCCTCCTCGTTTCACCATCGGAACTGCCTTCACTGGACTCGCTTGCAGCTAAAACATAATTGCTTAAAATTTAGTAACATTAACTATCCACATGAGCTGGTTCTGTATTTTCAAACCACATGTAATGTAGAAATGCCTCGTTAGTCTAGCGGTAGCGTGTTCACCCGCAGAGAACGAGGTCCTGGGTTCAAATCCCGAATCCCAAAAGTGATTTTAGGATTTTTCTGTAAAAAGAAAAATTTCTCAGCATCAGCCCGAAGTCTGGGAGTTGGCGGTATTATACCCCCGTGCCTCGGAGAGCACGTAAAGCCGTCGGTCCTGTACCTGACCTCTTTCCGGTCGTGTCGCTAGGCGTCCCATCGGATCATGAGAGTGATGGAATAGAAAGTGCTTCTGTGTTTGCGCACACACTTGAGCACTATAATATGTCCCGCGCAGATGGCTAATCTCTGTTGAGACTGGCCGCCGTGGCCGAAATTCGGCTAGGAGGTCACTATTCACTAATGTAGAAATGTATATAATTTTAGAGATTATTAATTCTTCAGAGTAGTTAACTAGATTATATAGGTACTAACATAACATACCACCAGTAATATAACAGTAAAAAAGGACATCACCCACAAGAGGGTAGAAAAAGTCATGAATCATGGGAGACTTTAGAAAAATACAGATACAGTTTTCAAAGTAAAGATGTTATTAATCGGCTCGTGAATTCTATAGAAAGGCTTTGTTATATACATATATATTATTTTCCTTATTCTTGTTTAATGTCTGTGCTTACTAACATAGTCGTAAGGTTTACTAACACTCTTGTTAAGGGGATTGGCACACTGCCACGCACCACGCCGCATGTTGCGTGTCGATGCACCTACGCGCGTACTTGCGGGCGTGCAGATCTGCATCATCGTGCGGGTTTTTTACACACTCACGCGCGTAGTTGCATTTCGTGGATTCACGGCGGCCCTGTCTCATTTCATTCAAAGCTTATCGCTGTGTTGATAGTGCAGTGCAGAGCATGGCGTCAGTTTTGATATGTAAAATGTTTATTAGTGGGGAACTCATTCAGGATGCTGCAGTTACACTGTTTGGTTTTTGCACAGTCGAATTAATAGAAATGGTTCCCATTGTTTCACTTTCTTCCAAAATCACGCACGGCACTGCGGTACTCGGTGTGCCATACTTTGTGATCTGCATGAACGCACGGGGATGCATATTCTGTGTGTTGGACTGTGCGTGCTTTCTATACAAACGGAGATACTTACAAGCAACGTTAGAACACGCACTCACATCATCGCTCATCATCATTACGCTCCATCATGCGGTGCAGTGTGCCAATCGCCTCAGTCTTGGTAACTCGAATAAAGAAAAATTCTATTCTATAGTGGAGTGTATAGTTTGATAATAATTACCTTTGTCTTCCTGTGTTCTCGCTCTGTATCCTGTGGGCAGTTCCGGCGGTCCCACGAACATTCCTAACTTTGGTACTCGCGGACTTTGTACGGCTACTAAGTTTCCTAACGACCTGTGAAGATAAAATGTGGTTAAATGGTTTTACAAGTTTTTGGGAAAACTAAACATCCGGTATGATTGCAAGCATATATGTTGTTCTGGTGCACTAAGAGGTAACTTAGCTCCTAACTTCAGGCAGATCGATAAAGAGATTAAGGCGTGAAGAGGTAACAAACAAATAAACAACCAGAACACACATTGGAGTTATAATATTAGTATATATATAGATAGTATACCAGATTCGTTACAAACAACCTTGGATTTAGTATTTGCTTAGTTTGAGCTAGGCGGTGCTGTGTGTTATGTCCCGGATGTGTATTATTATTTAAATAATACATTGTATTCCTTAAATTTTGACCAATGTAAGGTTGTTGCCAATCACGTAGATAGAACTGGTACCATAGAACTACTGTGCCGCACAGATTTAAACTAAACTTACGGACACGTTCAAACACTCGGCGCGCATGCAGCATTATTTATTATTTGGAAAACCAACAGCTATACAAAAAATATATATTGCTGCTAGAGAAGGAAACATAACAGTTACAGGTTTCACGGATATGACAGATACATACTTACAATGTGTCTGACAATACTGTTACCTTCATAATCGGAGTAGCTGAAGACAAGATAAATATGTTATGATTGGTTCCTGTCGTGATGGCGTGATAAATAGTAGCCTAGCGAGCCCAGTGAGCCTGGCGAGCCTATTGACCCTAGCGAGCCTAGTGAGCCTAGCGAGCCTAGTGGGCCTAGCGAGCCTAGTGGGCCTGGCGAGCTTAATGACCCTAGCGAGCCCAGTGAGCCGAGTGTGCGCAGTAGCGCGCCTAGCGGGTGGCGGCGCACTGACCGCTTCTTGTAGTGGCGCGGCGCGTGGTGCGCGTGGTGGCGGCGGCGCGCGTGCACGCGGCCCGCGCCGCCCGACGCCTCGCTCGAGCCCGAACTGTCCGTCTCGGAAAATGCTGGAACAACATTAACACATTTTACCATTGTCATAAGCAAAGATCACATTTGATTCAGTCTTCTTATGGATTGCAAAAAATCGTTACTCATATTCAAAGAAAACTCGCGACCGTCCAATTTACCGTAACCGTCGGCATTTACTGTTGCATAGCTTTAAATGTTCCAACAGGATGACACCACTCGTCATACAGCACGGGACACATTCAATATATGGAATGAGAAATACGAAGGCTTCGTAATCTAAAATAAAATAAATAAAAAATAAAAAAGGTTTTTATTCACGTAGACTTTAAAAAAGCGCTTGTAAATAGTCAGAACATATTTGTAGTAATATAGTTGTATACATTAGATATTATTTCTAGTAACATAGATATTTAGGTACATATTATATGAAAACATTTATAAAATTTATTTTATTAGAACAATGATATTTAGCTAGCTCGTATCAAGTTATTGTCAAGAGATTATGTTTAATTATCTAGTTTAAGTCTAATATTTTTACTACATATTGTCAATGGTTCTGTCTATATTAAAGGTATTATTATTATGACGGACCTTGTGTTAATAACGACGGTCGCGCTTTAATGCTACCACCGGATCCAATGCGCCCCAACTGAGAAGACCCAGCGAAACAAACTCAGTGGGTTCATCTACTACCGGTTTCAACACGACCCACTTGAGACGGCCCGGCGAAACATACTCAAGCGGGCATGAACACGGGATTTGGTCCAATTAGAGTAATTATTTAGTAGGCAAACACAATATATGCTCGATTGGTTGTCTGAATGCTTATTATTTTAGATTATATTTAGGTATACAAAAGAAAAACTTCGAAACAATAACATTATTCATTTTGAGACAGAGTCAATAATTTTAAATTAAGTATATGATAGCAATCATTTACAGATAGTTCACGTAACACATTTATATAAAACAATTGAACAAAGGATACCTATTTCATATTTTTCATTAAAAAGTTTTATGTCTAGAATTTTGCTAGAGAAGCGGTTTATATTTTGATGTGATAGAATTAGAAAGTTATCACACTTCTCTATTGTCATGCTTACATGTTTAAACTACTAACTAAATTGATTTTAATAACATTACTAAAAGATGGTATAAAAAGTGACTTCATCATACTACTTATGACTGAGTTAATATGTGCCGCTACTAAACTTGCAAGTATGTTCAAAAATTTTCTTGAGACAGTAACTGTACTCATGGTTACCCTACAAGAATCTATAAAACTATTTGTGTCCAAAAATATAAATTTATTACTATAATGGGTAACCAAAAACTGTAGGTGCATATTTAGCTTGTGGATATAATTATTTGTACTATCAGGCACATTGGACACATAGGGGAAGGCACACAATATTATCTTATAACAGTCTAATTCTAACATCTTAGTGAAACTATCTGTAATGTCTTTTTTCTTTAAGTTCTTACAATTTCCTACCATTAGAGTTATACATGATTTGGCACTGTGTTTATTCTGAATTAATTTATCTATTATATCTTTATAATGTAATCCTGGCATACAATAGTTGACAAAGGAACAACTCAGCTTATTACAAAGCAAGGTATCTCGCGTAGTGGCGATATCAACTAGCCACCGTGATCTTGTTTGATCAACAATATTTTTGTTATATACAGGGTGGCCAAGGAGTTGACGTTCAAACGTAAAATTTAGATACTTTATGATAAGACGTATCCGAATCACCCACATGGGGGTATTGTTCTACGATTTTGCGTTTTTTTTTTATACTTGAAAATTTATGAGTCCTGAACCCTAATTTTGTACTTTTGAATAAATTCTAACTCAGTCCTGCAATGATTAGATAAACCATACTTAGGGTGTTAGGTTAAACTATGCTAATTATTATCACAAAATAAACTGAACCAGAAATGTTCGACAGAACTAGTAAAATATCGAAAACTGATGTTAGTTGAAATTTATGAACAAAATCATTTAAAAAATTCTATTTCAAAAACTACGCAAAATCGTACAGCATACATGGGGGTGATTCGGATACGTGTTATCATAAAGTATCTAAATTTTACGTTTGAACGTCAACTCCTTGGCCACCCTGTATATGAAAAAAATATTGTGCATCAAACAAGATCATGGTGGCTAGTTGATATCGCCTCTACGCGAGATGACGAAGCCTTCATATTTCGCATTCCATATATTGAAAGTCTTCCGAGCTGTATGTCAAGTGGTGTAATCCTGTTGGAACATCTAAAGCTATTTCTTCTTCTATTTCTTCCCCATTTAACCCCTGGTTGGCTGGTAGAGAATGTGTTTGGCATTAAGTCTGCCTATGTGCTTTTTTTAATGATAACACCAGGAAAATCACATTAAATAGCATCCATAAAATTTTCACACTTCAAAAAGATTAGAAAATTTAATAATGTAGAAATTACTAAATCGTCTTCCAAAAAAAAAAGGATTAGTTCCTGCAGTCATAAAAAATATAAAACAAAAACTCACAAGGTTGATGTAAAGGTGTTTTCTCGTGTCTTCGATGTCTTCTTAATCTCATCATAGATGGCGCTTCCATGTATTCGTTGGTTTCTTTTATCTGTAGGTAAGACAACATTTTCATATTAACAAATTAATCCCACCTCTGAATTCATTCTTGAAAATAAGTAGCGACACAATTTCTAAGCAAAAGTGCTTCGCTCTATGTAAATATGACAAACTGTACTAATCCCATAATATGAGTAAACTCTTATTGTAACACGCTTATTCCAACGCTTTTATTTTAAAATTTTCGTTTTTTCGAGTACGTACACCGATTACTCCGGCGTTTCTGAACCGATTTTGATTATATTATTTTTATTCAAATGCTTGCCAGATGTTTCAATACAAATTTTAGTTAGATCGGATAGTAATCTTAGAATGTATACTGAAATTAACAGCAAACAAAACGCCGGTGAAATTCTTAGATTTATTAAAAAAATTGGAGTGGGACCTATTAGGACATTAAAAAAAGACATCTAAAGACATCCATGTTCTTGTGGGCAACATGGATAGAATGGATGTTATTATGAGTACCAACTTTAAATTGTATAATATGACTAAATAGCTTTTAAATTGTTTTTAATGCCGTTGCTTTGTTTTATTTTTATTTATAAAAATTGCATCCACAGCAAACTGCAATAATAAGACTGTATTAAATATAGATAATATACTGTTCGGATTTCGTAAATCGAACATTTAGGTTACGATGACACAGCGAAAGCGAGCCGCCGCGGTACGGTCGCTCGCCTCGCGGTCAGTTCACTGCTCGGCATCAATCATATATCATCTATCAATACATTATATCAATTTTATATCATTTTGGGGTAGTAATTAAATATCATATCAAATATCAAACTTTATCATTTACATATCTAATAACTTTTATTACTTTTCCTCTACTCTTAATCTTGAGTTCTTTTTAAAAGAAATGTAATTTTTGCCACATTGTTATTTTAATTTTGGCAGTTGACATATAATTTATATTTATATCAATAATTATATAGTAGTGTCGTAAGTACTATTTATTCTGTGGTAGTGTTCTCTATATTTTGTCACCAATAGTCATGACCAGCTGACAAACGACAGGAACGTCTCTCAGCGGCCGAACTTTAGGTTAATTTTTGAACTGGACCATTTAAGATTATAAATAAATATAAATAATATAAATAAAAAAGGTTTTTATTCACGTAGACTTTAAAAAAGCGCTTGTATATAGTCAGAACATGTTCGCAGTAATATATAATTAATTTATAATTATTTCTAGGTACATATAGATATTTAGGTACACGGATTGTAGGAAATAATTTACAATAAGATTTATTTTATAACAGTAACGATATTTAGCTAACTAAAATTAAGTTATTGTCAAGGATCATGTGTAGGTTAAAATTATCAAAATTTTAGCAATATTTTTACTACATATTGTCTGAATGGTTCTGTCTATATTAAGGTACGAATTAGATGTTATCATTATGGCGGACCTTGTGTTTATAACGACGGTCGCGCTTTAATGCTACCACCGGATCCAATGCGCCCCAACTGAGAAGACCCAGCGAAACAAACTCAGCGGTTGTCCTTAACGATTGTCCTTAAATAATCGTTAGTTGTATAACGCAATAACATGTAAAGCTGTATGGTATTCCAGGTATACCTGTGCGTACTGCGCGTCCAGCTCGGTCTCGGAGCTGACGCCGGACGGGTGGTGGTGGCCGGGCTGCGCGCTGGAGTGCGTCCAGCCTGTGCGTTGAGTCTGCAACACGCACACACGATATTACACATATACCCTATCTCTGCTTGCTGTTTTCAATCTAGACTTCGATATTAGATAGATAGATAGAGTACACTTTATTGCACCAGAAAACACAATACATAATATCTTAATAAAGAAAATATAGGTACAATCGGCGGTCTTATCGGTTTGTAGCGAGTTCTTCCAGACAACCGTTGGGTGGACAAGAAGAATTAAGATGGAAAAGGCGGTAGTTGTAAGTGTACTATCGTGTGTATTAAACGTTATTACATACATACATTACATATGTACAAGCTTCATAAATATATACTTATATTTGTATAAATACTAATAATACTATACTATAATAATATACTATACATACATATATTATATATACGCACTCGGATACGTTCTACAGTCAGGTAGCGAACAGCTGCTATGTTGTGTCCTGCTCTAGCACACGGACCTCGGACGCTCTACTTTCTCTGTCGCACCTATCAAGTGGCTAAAACTCTAAAGTTTTTAGCCTGGCAACAGTACTTTAAGTACGATTTTTCGCAGGCAAGTTTATGTGACTAATTTTGAAATAAAATAATCTAAAATTTGAGATAACTTTTGATAAGTTAGCAGATCGATGGAGTCACCTATTTTGACTTACCTGTTTACACCTGCTTGCCAGGTAGTTATACACAGAAATGAGTAGGCGAGCATACCTAGGCATATTCTGTGTATTAAAAACTATCAGTGAAATAAATTTTATTTGGTTATCAAAAGTATGAAGGTGATGAAAAAAAATCGATAAAAGTTAATTTAATTAAAAATAGCCATGAGCACTTTTCGATGGGCAAGCAATTATAGGCATATTTGTTTATAAAAAATATTTGATAAAAAATACGTCTCATCTGGTTATCAGATCGGTGAAGGACGATCTTCCACGTCTCTCCTACTATTATATAGATAGATAAATACTTAAATACATAGAAAACATCCATGACTCAGAAACAAATATTCGTGCTCATCACACAAATATTTGCACCTACCGGGATTCGAACCCAGGACCATCAGCTTCGTAGGCAGGAGCACTACCAACTAGGCTACAGTGACCGTCAAACCAAAATGAATCAAACCTTTCTCTCTCTGGTCGAGTGTGCCGGTGGTCCGATGGTAATGTGCTGCAGAGCGTCGCTAACCATCGTGTAATTATTCAAATCCAGTTTGCCGGGTTGCTGTTGAACAAATATTTTAACTTTTTAAGAAGGGCAATATCAATTTTCTGTTTGGCTGACGCCATGCTGTGTGGCTTACGGCGCAGAAGTAGTCACGAGGGAATATCTATATGCGAGCGGACAACAGCGTCTCTTTGTGTATTATGACCATCATACTGCGATCGTGTGTCGCCAAACGTGTTTTTTTAATTATGACATATCTCGCCAAATTATGGACACAACAACATTTAAGAGGAATCGAACCCACGAAACACGCGACAAACGAACCCATGTCCGTTTAACACTCGGCCACCGCACCGTGGTTTTCGGATCGAATTTAGACAATCCATTCGATGCTTCATTAACTTAACGTAATACCTTCTTATCAAAACCTACACGGCTCGACGGCTTGTATGCCAATAACCAAAAGTGACATTGGTCCAATCTCAGGACCGGCACTAATACATGGCACTTTTGGTTTAATACAAAAAAAATAGTCATCGTTTTTATAATTAACTTTCATTTCATTTTCAATTTAAGCATTTAAACGTGGTAAATCGAAACAAAGTTTAAGTCATATTATTAAATATAATGGAAAGACGGAACTAAAGCACAACATAAAAGTAAAAATGAAATCATAGTAATTAATAAAACTATGATTTCAGAATTATTAAAAAACATGTTTAAATTTTTAAATTTTAATGAATATGTTAACTAACATATTCATTAAAATTAACAATATCTACATTATTATACATTTATTAAATACTAGCTGTGCCCCGCGGTTTTACCCGCGTTAAATTTTATAAATTATCATAGCTCCTCCCCCGGAAGTGATAGCGTGATAATATGTAGCCTATATGTTGACCCGATCTCTTAGTAATATTCATGCAAAATTTGAAGCAAATCTATGTAGTACTTTTTGAGTTAAGCCCGGACATACATACAGACAAACAGACAAAAATTCTAAAAACTATATTTTTGGCTTCGATATCGATTGAAGATCATGCCCCAAGTATCCTTTTAAAAAAATATTCAATGTACTGTTTTGACTTTCCTACGATTTTATTATATGTATAGATAATGGAAAGACGGAACTAAAGCACGATATAAAAGAAAAATGAAATCATAGTAATTAATAAAACTATGATTTAAGAATTATTAGAAAACATGTTTAATTTTTTAATTTATGTTAGTTAACATATTCATTAAAATTAACAATATCTACATTATTATACATTTATTAAATATGATTGAATCATTAATAGAAATAATACTACCTTCAAAGTCTGCGAGTGTCGGACACGTTGTGGCGGCGGGTGCGGACGCGTGCGGCCCGTCGTGAAGGCGCGGTGCCCGTAGCTGGCGGGCTGCCACAGACCGCCGCCGTCTGCGGAACGAAATACACGGACTTAGTGATAGACATGGTGAAAGGGAAATATGAACGTTGGCTGATTCTATAGAGGAGAGATAAATAGATTCATGAGCTTTGTCTCGTTTACGCGCTATCTCTATCATTTAAGCGTGTTCTAGATGGATGTAATCCAGCGTCCCAACCTTGATTTTTGGCATCCAGCTATGCTGCAGATGTAGTCAAAGTTTTTTAATCACCTTCAACCTTGACCTTGAGTTACGGGCGCGTGTTCCCACCCGCAGTTGGCATCGCATCGCATCCGCTTGAACGTGGCGGGGACGTTGTTCAAACTTCCGGGATGGCTACCAGTCTCAACGGAGATATACACTGCGCGGGACAAATTGTAGCATACAAAGGCGCATATTTTATTCTTTCACTCTCATGACCCGATGGGTCAGCTAGCCGTCACGACCGGAAAGAATTCAGGTCTAAGACTGGGAGCTTTACTTGCCATGTTCTAGATTCCGTGCTGATGCTGCCAATTTTTCTTACCAGAAAAATCACTTTCTGGTCCGATCCGTGATTTGAATCCAAGAGCTACGATTGAACACTGTAGTTATTATACCATGGTTCCAATTTCACCCTAAGCAGGTACCCCTTATTTATAAGAAATAATGAGACACCCAGCTCGAAAAAGAGTTGGCACTTTCGCGCTAAAGACAAATGACTTAAAATATGATATACTTTAAATAACCCAATATCAATTTCTATACCTAAGGATTCATAAAAATCTTGATAGACGTTGTTAAGACTTCAAAATGTGAATGCACTGCTCTCGTTGAGAGATGTTTTGTCTCATTACCTCGCATATAAAATCACATTTGAATGATAAAGACAAAACGAGTTTCAAGCTTGGTAATCTCAATATTATTATCTTCTTTTTAATTATCTTTTTTTTAAGTATGCAGTCAAATTTAGAACCTCTTCTTTAATGGCGTCATTTAAAACTTAACATATCGAGCTGAACGTGTTTTCGAAAGCTGTCAATCCATCCGATCATTCAATAGCAAGTTATACTGTATTCGTTATTCTTCTTTTTAGCGTGTCACGCTAAGAAGAAGATTCGTTATTTATAAATGACTTATTTACTTTACCATATGGGCAATGTTTACCTTAGGTTCAGAGTTGTTCAAGCCGCAAAGTAGGCCTCTGACATGGCTTTACGAGGACTACAACCGTGACCGAGAGCTTAGAGCCCTCCGAAACACGGACTCTCCGAAATTTATAACCTTCGACCACTATATATGTTATTCACTAATCGTCAACTAATAAAAATAACCGTAGCAGCATGCATCTACTTTTAAATTTGCTTGCAGACATAAATCAAATTCAGCTCGGAGTCTTGTTTACTTCATACTTGAGAAGTTAATTTATTTAAACTTATTGCACAATACTGTACAAGTTGGATTTAATGCCAATTTTGGGTAATGCAGAGATAATATGACACTATAGATAATGTGGTATGTAATAAAAATAAATAAAAAGAGTACACATAATATTAAATACTTTGTTTATAAATACCATACTTACATAAGTACATATTATAAATACATAGTAATATAGGCACACACTTATAATATAGACGTCTACTTCTGACGAGCCGGTTGGCTTGGTTGGCAAATGATGCCTTTCACGCTGCTGGTCGTGGGTTCGATTCCCACCGAGGACAGATAATGTGTGCATAAACATGTCTGTTTGTCCTAAGTCTGAGTGTTATTATCTATATACCTTTAAGTATGTATTTATAAAATAAGAGTAGTATATGTAATACATCAGTTATCTGGTTTCCATAGTACAAGCTCTGCTTGGTTTGGGATTAGATGGCCGTGTGTGAATAATATCCCAGGATATTATATTATTATTATAATAATTTAATGTTAAGATGATTCGGCATTTATGTATTTATGAAAGTGAGCACTAATTCTTTTTATTTAAAGTACACCCGAGATCTTTAGACTCTTTTAGGTAATCATAGATTTTAAATAGGAGTTTGGTAAAAACGTAAGGTACAAATGAGTTCCAGCTCTCGAGGGGCACTCAGCGCTATGATTAGTCACTGTTTACCAATCACAATGCTTCGGTCCCATCTATCCGAAGACACTGCAGGAAGCACTCAAGCCATGCTTTCGAGGCCTCTTGGACTTCTGGATGGAACTGAAATGGTTCGAGTAGCCAAACACGTTCACGTACAATGACCTAATCAGGAGGCTAAGTGCAGGAACCAATCGCCCAACTAACTAACCCATCGAATTTGTTAATTTTGTTCGTTTTCCGTAGACTCGTGCAAAATCTACAACGCCTCTCAAGTATGAAGTTAGATACGGCTCCGATTTCTAAAAAAAAAAATATAAAATTTCAATAATAATAAAAAAGAAAACAACAAATTTATTCCACCCCGTTCACCGACCTACTCCAAATTAATAATATTCACAAACATACTTCTCGCAAAGTTGGCAATACCAGTCAAAAGTTCCATCATAATTAACTAGGTATATAATCTATAAATCAATTTGTTTTTATAAAACTAGACGTATATCTAACAGTATACAGTGGAGAAAATTTAAGGAACACAATCTACCCATTGTCACCATCATCAGCCTGATATCGTCCACTGCTGGACATAGGCCTCCCCCAAAGGTTTCTCTAACGTTGCCCTTTGGGGTTTGAAGTCTGCCGTAGTCAACGCACTTGCGAGTTGTCTACATTGTACGTAGCTATAGTACACAGGTGGCTCTGCTGCCCGACTAGCTAGTGTATCCTTTAGTCGCATCTTACGACACCCACGGGATGGTAAGGTTAAGACGCTGGTTAGTCGAGCTTCTACACTTACGACGAATTATTTAAATAATATTGACAATATGTTGACTTATTTATCTGTATTTTAATTTTATTTCTATATTAGGACAAATTGACAATTTATTAATTATATTTACGTTTGACATGACTACCTATTATTGACATTGTTTGTGATATTATAAATAATCGATGTGAAAATTTTTGACATGTAATTAACATTACCAATAAATTACTATTGACTACTACTATTGGTATAGGGTGGCCCTGTTTATCTTTCGCGCGCTTTGGCTACGCGCGCCACAGCGCTAATTATCAGGTCATTAAACTGAACAAATGTTAAGAAAAATACATAATCATAACTTATGTATCAACATGGAAAAGGGACAGGTACCTTACACATTTTATGTGATTTTTGTATGGGATGTTATTCTTATTTTCTTTTTATTGTACATTAATGTTTTACAAATAGTAGAGTTTTATAAGCAAATTGAGCTCCTTCAATTACTTCCACTATTTAGATTACACCTTGTATATAAGTCAAGAGTCACCCAATGGAACTTTTGTATAATATCCTTCTATACCTAAAAAAATCCATGCAAAAATAAAAACTAATCCATTCCTACAAATAAAGACGAAACAAAATTGGTGCTAAAAACAATGTCTATCTACATACAAAAATGTACCATCGGTAAAAGTAATAAAATCTATAATCGCTAATCATGCAATCACCTGACTCGTGGGTGCTGAGCGAGTCCTCTGAACAGTTGAGATCCGCTGCATCATAACATTTTGCATTTTTATTCTTTGAACCACAAATATTGAAAGAGACATATAAAGCGATTTATAACTTAAATCCACATATATAAGGGTGATATTACAATAACACTAGCAAGTACGCAAATCATATACATATAGGGTTATTTGTAAAACACCAACAACCTCGCAGGACTAGATTACCAAAATTATAAGCAACAACTTTTGTTCTACAATACATACATACATAGACTCACGCCTGTTTCCCAGAGGGGTAGGCAGAGACAACGGATTTCCATTTGTCACGATCTTTGCATACTTCTTTTGCCTCGATTACTGACATTATATTCTTCATACATGCTCGCCGGTTTAGGGTACTTCTGACCTGCCCTTTCTTGAGAACATCTCCAATTTGGTCAGAGAATGTTCGACGTGGTCTTCCCTTTCCGGTTGTCCCATTCACACAGGCCAGGTATACTTCTTTTGTCAATCTTCTTTCATTCATCCTTTCTAAATGGCCAAACCATCTCAGCATGCCTTTTTCAATCTTTGTGACTACATCCTCTTTCACACCACAACGCTCTCTTACATCAGTATTTCGAATTCTGTCTCTCAAAGTCACACCACACATACTTCTCAGAGCTCTCATTTCCACTGCATTTATTTTACTTTCATTCTTTTTCTGCCATACCCAACTTTCACTTCCATACATTAAAGTTGTCACTAACACTCCATCGTGCACGGCTAGTCGAGCCTTCTTTGATACTTGCCGGCTACTCATAAAGGCGTGTAGTGCCCCATTCACTCTATTCCCCGCATTTACTCTTCTAACAATATCTTTTTCATATTTCCCATCTCTCGTAAACAAAGTTCCCAAATATACAAACTCATTCACCTGTTCGACTTTCTCTCCTCCAATCACAATATCACACGTTGTCGTGTATTCATCCCTCTCAAATACCATTACTTTCGTCTTACCTACATTCATTTTCATCCCTTTCCTTTCAAAAGCTTCATGCATATTTGTTACCATCACCTGCAACTCGTCCGCAGATGATGCAAGTAGAACTTGATCATCAGCGTACAGTTCAGACATAACTCGAAAAAAGAAAAAACTATTTTTATAACGTTTTCGGTGTACTTTCGTGACATTTATAGGGCTACGTATCATTCATAAACGAAAGTACGACCGGCGAACGACGCTAAGACGCGCGCGTGTGCACTCCTTTGTGACGCTCATAGAGTTACAAACATTCAAGCGGGTAATTTGATTAATATTTATTTTATTTTTATTTATTTATTCATGTACACACAAAAATTATACAATATTAAACAAAAGGAGACGAAGAGTACACAGGATCTGCTTATTTCGTAAGAAATTTCTTCCAGCAGACCCGCGAGAGGAAAAAGTAATTGAAGATAGTTAATAATGTGTAAATAATTTACATATATATTTAAATACGAATATATACCACTATTATACTTAATGTTTTATAAATTTAAATACTTAGTTTTGTATGAAAATAAAATCTAACAAGTTATAAAAAAAAATTAAATCGTTTTTGTTGTACTGTCGTGACATTTGTAGGTCTATGTATCATTCATAAACGAAAGGACTACCCCGCGAACGACGCTAAGCTCGCGCGGTTTAATTTAATTAATACTTATTTTGGTATGAAAATTAAAACATACAAATTATCAAAAGTTCTAGAACAAAAGTTATTGCTTATGGTGTCAACTATCTAGTACTACGAGATTGTTGGTGTTTTAGAAGTAACCCTCTTAAAACCCTTTTGGAAGTATATTTTGTAGATAGAACTTGAAAACAATCATTTGTTACTTGTTCTCACTTTACACTTTGTTCTTCTTCATTGCGTTTTACTATTGACACCGCTGCAATGTCTAACCGATTGCGGCTAGTTACCAGAATTAATCCAGCTAGCTGCCATCTAACTTGAAACCTTAATACCAGTTTTCAGATGCTATCAGCCTTCTGAATACAAGGAGACAAGTATGGTTCACAAACGATGGCATTACGCGCTCTCCGGACTACTACTGAGAATTCTTCTAGACGGAATAATGCCAGCAACACTCGATTCAAGATTTAATCCCAATTATCTGTGGAACACGATAAAGATAGATCAAAGAGGCATGCGAATATGAAACAAGTAATTAACTACATAACTTACGGGATAAATCGGCGTGCATCCTGTGGTCTGGAGGTGCGGGCTCTGGCGGGGTACTGGGTGGCGGGTAAACACTAAAACCTGCAAGGTTGATAGTTTGCTTGTCAATATTTTCTTCTTTAACAATGTACTGGGCCTCTACCGGCTAAGTCGCCGAACATCGATTTCTTAAATGGCGTTCAAATAAATAATTGTTAGAAATGACTTAATCAATCGTTAAATCGACTTCCATGAGCTCAGGTGACGTTATAAATGGTCCAGAATCGATTGTCAACGTTGAAGCCGATTTAACGATTGATTAAGTCATTTTTAACCTACATTTATGTATGTATATCCTCGCCTGGTTCCCATAGCACAAGCTTTGCTTAGTTTGGGGCTAGGATGATCTGTGACATTGTCCATATATATTATTATTTATTTGAACGCCATTTAAGAAATCGATGTTCGGCGACTAAGCCGGTAGAGCCCCTGGTTCGGGTCATGGCAGATCTCCGACATAATTACTGGAAAACGATGCACGTGTGGCGCTGCGATAAAGACAATCACCTTGCCACTCCGTATCCCGGGTTCGATTCCCGTAAAGGACAAGTATTTGTGTGAAACATGACTTAGTTGTACTTTGTGTCCGTCCATCACATGTTTATAAATAACCCCGCGATACAGGAATACAGTTACCTAGTGCGGACGTTCTTTTAAAAAATATATATAGCATAATCAAAAAATGCAGATCCACAATTTCCTTACTTACCTTTAAGAAATCCTCTATTCTTGGAGTTGTTGAGCGTGTCGCTGTATTCAGAGTCGATGTCGGCTCGAGAGTCGGGTCCGATTAAGAGATCCAGTGAATTTGTTAACTTGTGCTCTCGCCTGGTGAAAGGAAAGAAATGTTTGTTACACAAATAATAGTCACAGACATGTCATTTTTGACTGAAAATTCTCTTCAGCCGTTTATAGCCTGCCATCTAGTCTGATATAAAATATACAACGTATAACAGAAAGAGTGAACGTAATTTAAGGGGCATATACGATCTCCTTAAGCCTACCTATACACAAAATCTCATACCGAAATATCATCATTTTAATCTTAATCGTGAAATAATATACATACATACATACATAGACTCACGCCTGTTTCCCAGAGGGGTAGGCAGAGACAACGGATTTCCATTTGTCACGATCTTTGCATACTTCTTTTGCCTCGATTACTGTCATTATATTCTTCATACATGCTCGCCGGTTTAGGGTACTTCTGACCTGCCCTTTCTTGAGAACATCTCCAATTTGGTCAGAGAATGTTCGACGTGGTCTTCCCCTTCCGGTTGTCCCATTCACACAGGCCAGGTATACTTCTTTTGTCAATCTTCTTTCATTCATCCTTTCTAAATGGCCAAACCATCTCAGCATGCCTTGAAATAATATAGCATTCAATAAATCGACAAGTATTTTTATTGATATAACGAACATCCGTACTAACACAGCACGGCTGACTCTGATTTACGCTATAGATTGTTTGACATACCTCTGAGTTTCTATGCACGCCTGGTAAGTTGCATCGTGATTCCGATTACACTCACTACACATATTTTGTTTTAATTTCGAGTTATGTTTTTATTTATAGCACTGCTATTGGATACTTTACATCGTATAGGTACGTCATACACAAACACTTTACGAGAATCTTTTTATAGTTTTAACTTCTAGTTGTAGTTGTTTTCAGTACTGATGGAAGAATTTCACTATTTCACGTTTACTAAAATCTGCACCGACGCCGAAAGCTTAACTCTAAGACTTGTCAACTCACACGAGTCTCTCTCATCATGTTTCTTAGTTATAAAGAGGCGTGGCCTCCACGGCGACACTGTACCCTTCAGGACATAGGTTCCTCGTAATTGGACAGCCTTAAATTCTGTGACCTATGAATCCTCATCATCACGAAGTGCACGTCAGAGGCTATTCTTTCATAGATGAATGCACGAAATTTACAAAATTATTACGATCACTAAACGACATCGTTAAGGATTTCGCTGAACACTTTCCTCATTACTAAACGACATTTTAGACGATTTAGTACCTAACCACGACTTAAATAGACAGCAGTTGATTTTCATATTTCTAAAAATTATAATATTTGTGAAAAATGCACAATATTTGCTGAATTTGGCGGCTTTCTTTGAACGCGGCTCCTTTGACGGCACGGCTTTGATAATGCCGCACGGCTTTGATAAATTTTTAACACTTTATCACTTGCCTACTGTCTACTAGCATCTAGTGGTTCAACAGACACAAAATGCTCTAATACAAATTTCTAAAAGAATGGGTCAAAAAGTTGCATCCGCTGAATATTTTTTTTGTTTATTTAAATTCGATTATAATTATGATACCTACAATTCCTATATTTTAACTTACTCAGTTTATCCGAAGAATTTATAGACAAAGTCTTTATTACATATTCATTCCGATATCACCGTTACCCCGGCGCGCGCGGCTCGCTTTGATGAATATTAAAAGATATTTAACCGTTCATTATTTACCTACATCAACCCTTTGATTTCGCTGCCATATTAGAGTTCCTTGGGATATAATCAGGACGGAATTTGAAATGTCCACTAATATTCATATGAGCCTAGTACATTATTCATATTTTTGCTTAATTTATCAGTAGACGTACCGCGTGTGTGGGTTATCTGGTTAGTTTGTATGGTTAATAATTAAGTACCTATTCGTTTCCGGCCAGATTAAATTCACATATTGAAAGAAAAATGTAATATTCTATTACTATTTAATACACAAAAAAATATCTACATTTACATAAATCAATTAAATTATTTATTTCTCCTAGATCCAACATTTTGCGGAATATCAATTTAAACTAAATTAAAAATTAAGTTATTTTTCCTAGATATCAAATTTGTATGAATGATTAAAATATCGTTACAGGGAACCTTTAAAATTTAGAGCAGAAATAAACTTCGAATTCAGTTAAACATTTGATTGAATCTTAAAATAATCACGTGGAATAAATTATGTGACTGAACAGAACCACAGTTTTTATTTACAATTTAACTACCGAAATAATGGCTTGCCCATAGTACTTCGAAGTGGTCGCGGTAAGGTTCACGACCCTTGCAGCGGATATTTGCTAGTGTTGTTCGTAATATCGTAATCTTACTTCTCGATTTAGTTTGCCACTACAAAAATAAATTCCTAGTTGAATAAAAAAATGATTATTTCTGTTTGAAGTTTCGTCCATAGGTAGCCGTCCTGACACCCTACAACCCCCTTTAGTTACGTTCACACTTTCTGTTACACGTTGTATATAACTTTAAGCTTTATTCAGTGGCCAAAATTTAGCTCTCTATGTGTAGAAACTTGTGCATTAGGATGTTTTGTAGATTATTAAATTATTTTGGACCCTACCAGGTAAAAGGTTGAGTCTTACCCGGTAAAGCTGATCACCCAATGTCCAAATAAGCGAGGTTAACTCCTGGCGAGCTAGCTTACTGGGGCTATGGTGATGTACCATAGCCCCAGTAAGCTAGCTCACGTGGCACCGTCAAGGCCACTTATCGGTCGCGTCACCAGTCAAGGAGCAATACAGCCTCGAAGCCTGCTTCCGTGAGGATTTGAATGATTCAAGATTTTCATTTAAAACAGGTGTGAGATGACAGGACGACGAGTTATCATTAGCATCCAGGAATTACGGTAAATGGTTAACATCCCTACGGGTTATGCGTATTTACTGATCACGACGACGAAGCATCATTAGCATCCATGGGAACGGTAAAAGATTAACATCACTACGGGTTATACTTATAAAGAAAATACTTAATTCTTAATGTTTTATTTGCATTCCATAATGTGAATATTAGGTGTTATAATAAAACATGGCATAATTATGGAACATTCCGGGCACTGCAAATGTAGATACAACGAAATCAGTAAAGAAGCATATCCCGTTGGGTGTTTAGCATAACCTATGTATGCCAACGATATCTCGTCATTCTGAGAACTCGCTTCAGTAGATGGGTTCTCCTAAACATCCCTACAGGATTTGCTTCTTTACTGATTTTGTTGTATTTTCTTTTTTAACATATTTAATTTCTACTGCGATGGCTGTAGCTGGCTACCAGAACTAATTACCGACTCCGTGGTACAAAAGACATCTAAATGCAGTACTTACATGTGGTTCAAGTGGTAGGAATGGTTCCTCGGTGGAGGTGCGGGCCGGGCGGCCGCCACATCGGGCAGATTGTGAGGCTGTTCTAGTCTAAACGCTCGCTCGATCTCCCCCTTCCTCTCCCATACTTCTTTGAAGAAAGGCGTATAGAAGGCAGCTGTGAAGCAAATTATAAGGTTTAGTTTTAGCGTAGCTTAATTAAGACTAAGTAAATAAACAAAGAGAACTGGTATTAAACAATTTACCCTATAGTACTCTTAGCGGAAATTCGGCTACTGCAACCAGTTTCAAAGAATCAATAAACCAATTACGCAGATCATACTAAAGTGGACGAGTGTGAGTGCAAACACAGGTGTACTTTCTATCCCCCCTCACTCGTATATTTCATGTCCTCATCGCTAAGAGCTAAATCTTCTAGACAATTATTGAATGAACTACGATTGGAAGAATAAGATCTGCATCGAGCCAAAATATTAAGCAGAAATTTGTACAAAACCGGGTCATCAATCAAACTAAATCATTTACTTGTTTGCAAACTTGGGTAATGAGTACAAAGATGTTTTCTTCTTATAATAATGTTCCTTGTTCTACTTAATATCAGTGGATTGTACGCGCCAGGTTTCATTAAGATGGTCGTCTCACTAGAGCCTCAGCGCTCACGTGTTCTGGGTTCGATTCCCGCGATAGCCAACTTTTTCTTTGACTCGTATATAGTTCTTTTGAGTCTGAGTGTGCTATGTATCCTTGAATTACTTGTTGAATAAAGATTCCGGCGAAACAAAGACTAATTGCCGTCATCTTATTTTTTTTCATCAATTATTGAAGTCTTCTTTACGCACGCTTGACTTGGAGAGTAAGCTGTTGAATGTGTGACGAAAGCATTACGAAGTGTGATCGGGCGAGACGAACAGAAGTTGAGAGGGAGATATATGTTAGTGAAGACAGAAAGAGAGAGCGAGTTACGTTTCGTATATTACAGTAGGGGCGAGTGAGAGAGAGAGAGCGAGGGGGATGGAGAGAGAGGGAGGGAGAGAGAGAAACACACACAACAAGCACAACAAGTACTTATCACACAAACAGACACCCACTAACACATCTACAAACTCTCTACCTACTTTTTATTTAGATTTTTTTTTATGCTTTATAATATGTTCTTTTTCTATTAGTTTTAAGTATTAATCTGTTAATCTGTTTAAATACCGTCTCACGTCATGTACCGTTAAGCTTAAAATATAGTTTAATTTCACTAGGTACAGGTTTTCTTCTAAACCTACAATAGGCACCAGCTCTCACAAAGCTAGTTACTTATTTTAAGTGACATAAAATGTATGTACTTTTTACCACTTTGTACTTGATCTTTGTGAGAGATCTTTGTGAGAGAGAGATATGCAAGTACACATTTTCTCTCTCTCTTTGTCTCATAGCCAATTACGTTGAAGTTTTACATCAGTCTGCCCTACTCACATTTGCTCTCTGCGCTGGAGGTGTAGGTGGTGAAGTGCGCGCCGAGCCGGTCGGCGGTGGCGTTCCCTTCCGTGATGAGCGCGTGTCCTAAGTCCGTGCCGAAGAACGTGCTGGCCGCCGAGCCGCCGCCGTCCGTCACCGCCACCATCTGGATCGGCAGGTTGGGGATGTTCATGGAGAAAGCGCTGCGGAAACATATACAATTAAACTTTCAGTAGGATAGATTCAAGAAAATAAAAGGAGCGATTGGCATGGTTGGTAAATACTTGCCTTGCACGCCGGTCAAGTCGAGTCAAAGTAATTTATTTGTTAAACATGGTAATATGGGTACATGGTATAAAATTGTGTTGTATCAGTATGTTTTGCCGTGCAAGGCGTACAAATTATACAGAGCAAGCAAAATAATCTATACATATAATAAAATCGTAGGAAAGTCAAAACTGTACATTGAATATTTTTTTAAAAGGATACTTGAGGCGTGATCTACGATCGATATCGAAGCCAAAAATATAGTTTTTATAATTTTTGTCTGTTTATCTGTTTGTCTGTATGTATGTCCGGGCTGAACTCAAAAAGTACTGCATGGATTGACTTCATATTTTGCATGAATATTACTAAGAGGTCGGGTCAACATATAGGCTACATATTACCAAGCCATCACTTACGGGAGAGGAGCTGTGATAATTTATAAAATTTAACGCGAGTAAAACCGCGGGGCACAGGTGTAGAGTAATAAGTAGATCCGACATTTCTTATTTTATGCTTTTGTCATCTAAAAACTCATTGATAGTGTAGTAAGCCTTTTCAATTAAAAAATTCTTAAGTTGCAGTTTAAAATGGTTTATGTTACTAATGTTTTTTAAATTGTTTGGTAATTTATGGTATTTTTTTATTCCTACACAGGACAGATATTTGTGTGCATGAACATGTCTATTTGTCCTGAGTCTGGATGTAATTATCTATATGGAAATATAATTGTTTCTATAGTACAAGCTCTTCTTAGTTTGGGATCAGATGGCCGTGTGTGAATAATGTCCCAGGATATTATTATTAATTTTATTTAAGTTGTCCTTTAATATCCGTCTGCCTAGTTGGTTGCAGCTACTTAATAACATGAAACGAGCAACTAGTGTCGAACTTCGAAACTTATAACAAACAAGTAATCAATACGATTAGTCCACTTGTCAGACTTTATTAGTCTAAGATTGTCTGGCATTACATACATTTGACTAGTCCTAACTGCTTAACCAGAGGTAGTGGGTTCGATCCACGCCCAGGGCACATCTTTTTGTGATGAGCACTATTATCTGATGTGTCTATGTCTGTCTATTACATTTATTTATTTAGAAATGTATGAGTATATTTATCAGTTGTCTAGTTGCCATTGCACAGGCTCTGCCTACTGTGGGATCAGATGACAGTGTGTTAGATGGCCCAAGATATTTATTTATTGGTTTTGACTTGATTTTCTTTTTTATACAACTTAGTTGGCTAACAAGTACACGGCCCACCTGGGGCTCTACCGGCTAAGTCGCCGAACATCAATTTCTTAGATGGCGTTCAAATAAATAAAGGTAAAAAATTACATAATGAATCATTAAATCGGCTTCAACGTTGACAATCGATTCCAGACCATTTATGACGTCACATATGCTCATGGAAGCCGATTTAACGATTGATTAAGTCATTTTTAACCATTATTTATTTGAACGCCATTTAAGAAATCGAAGTTCGGCGACTTAGCCGGTAGAGCCCCTGATGGTAAGTGGTCACCGTAGCTTATGAAAGCTTTCAACACTAGAGGCATCATTAGCGCGTTGCCGACCCTTTAGAACCTTATAACTCCCTTTTTGAAGGGCCCCATGCTGTAGTCTCTTGGGAAAACCATAACAGGGAGTTCTTTCCACAACCTTAACGTACATAGGAGGAAGTGACTGTGGCGACAGGTGTGATGGTAGAAGGTGGCCGTGTGCATAAAAAAATCCTCCGAACACATCCCATTGTATAGATAGAACACAGAGAGAGGCAAAGTCTCTGCTCAGGCTTAAGAGTTCAATATGTCTATATAGCTTAGGATCGTCGATAATCCTCACAGCGCGTCTTTGGACTGAGTCAAGAGGCCCAAGCTGGTAAGCTGGCGTCCACAGGTGACAACAGTACTCCACGATTTTATTGTGTGTCTCAAAAATGAACCATGGACATGGAATGTTTTACCGCCACAAAGCAAGACAAAGTTAAAGAACTAGCTGGACTAGCCACACTGCTGTCAACCTTATTAAAATAAAACTTACTTCAATGTTGCTAAGCTTGCTTTTCTCTTAGCTGAGTAGATTAAAATGAATCCATGTATTAACTCCTCTCTGAACTGGCTTGCACCATGGAAGCTCGATATTATCACCTGAAAAAAATATATTGTCGTCTTATAACGATGTTTACCACCAATGTGGACAATGAACACCAATGACCTAAAACCCAGCATTAAACACGAAACAAAAATAATTTATTTTTCATCTACACTAAATTACATTTCATTTACTTAAAATAAATTTGTTTGCTAATATTAAATATTAATAAATGACAGAATATAATTTGTGGGAGATCTGGAGTCTAAACCAAGCCGAGGCCTGAATCTTAGAGCCCCAGGCCCCCCTCACAAATTACTGTAATTTATGTAGGGATCCCTAATTTAATTCGATAAACAATATAGCCTGTTACTCAGTGATGTCACTCATTCTATTACTGAAAGAATTGAAAAAAAAGTTTACAAAACCGACTTCAAAGAATAACTTAATAAAGGTTTAATTTAATACACCTCTAATGCAAATATTAATTAAGTACTATTATTTGCATTATTAGATATTGATTTATTCCATATTGATAGGTTTGAAGTCGGTACCAACGAGTATGATATATCAGGTTGTGAAGTTACATGTTACAATTCATGAGAAGGTTACGGGACTTTGTCTCACCTCGACTTTCCTCTTAGAGTCTCCTAGGAAGGTCTCTATAACGATGGAGCGATCGCCGGTCAGGAAGCACGCGCGGTGCACCAGCAACGGACTTAGCACTCGCTCCGGGGAATATGGGTCGTCACAGAACATGCACACCATTATTCTGTAACAGAAAACATTGTGTTTAAATAAAACACGAATATTCCTTTATTTACTTATGTTTCTATTTATAAAAGGTATCATTTAAATAGTCGATATAATTTAAGGAGTTTAATTTGCGTATGACACACAATTGGCATCAATGAACACAATACCCAATTAAAACAAAAATGACTGAATGTAAGAAATACACATGTACAGACGCGAGCACGTCAAGGTACCCCAATCTGTCAAATTTCCGCAATGGAAATTGAACCTAATGCTTACGTGATAAAGTAGAAAATCTGTAAAAGATATTTGACAGATTGGGGTAGCTTGATGTGCTGGCGTCTCTACTAACGCAATATATTATTCGGATGTGTGCTTTGGGTCTTCAAATATATGTTTTAACGATATTCACGGAGTTCATATGTCATGAAAAATATTACAATACAAAATGGTTTTATTTCATTTGTTTAGTTTCATGGATACAGTGCACCTTCAGTTTCCTTTTTATTTTTTTTATGATATACCTTGTACATATAGAAATAAAATTTAAAATCTTTATATTTCTTGCAGTAATAATTCAGTTCTGTTATTGGTGGCTGTTAGCCGGAGGCTGAGTTCGATCCCAATCCAGGAAAAATAATTGTACACGATCATTTTGATCATTCTGCCTACATTATCTAAGATATTAGAGCGCCTTATAAATAACCGACTGGTTACATTTTTAGAGAATAACAACATCCTCTCGACCAATCAGTTTGGTTTTCGTTGCGGCAAGTCCACCAGTGACGCAGTACACGATCTCTTACACTCGATCGTTGCAAATATAGACAAAAAACAAAAATGTCTAACGGTCTTCCTAGATTTAGCAAAGGCTTTCGACACGGTCTCTATTCCACTGCTGATAAAAAAATTAGAACACTATGGTATAAGGGGTACTCCCCTTAAACTTATGACAAATTACCTCTCCAACAGAGGACAGAGTGTCAAGATTGGTCAGAGAATTAGTAAGGAGCTGCCAATTGAATATGGCGTTCCGCAGGGGAGCATCATCGGACCCACGTTGTTTCTTATGTATATTATTGACCTCTGCCAGATCCAACTACTAAATGGAAAAATTGTCACTTTCGCCGATGACACAGCACTTTCCTTCTATGGAGGCAGCTGGGATGAGGTTTTCAGCTTTGCCCAGACTGGTGTAAACAGCGTCAGTGAATGGCTCCAATATAACTCTCTAACCCTAAACGTAAACAAAACTACATACATTACGTATGCCCACAGACTTGACCTCTTGCCCTCGCCTACTTTTGCCATTACGGCCCATACTTGCGGGCATGCGCGCTCGCAATGTTCATGTACTTCACTTGAACGGTCGGACTGCGTAAAGTACCTCGGCATTACAGTGGACCAGTGTCTAACTTTCAAGTACCATATTAACAATCTAGTCGGTCGATTGCGGAAATTAATTTTTATGTTTAAAACTTTAAGACACGTTGCCGATCGACGAATCTTAAAAATGGTTTACTATGCCACATGCCAATCTCTCACTGACTATTGTATCTCATGCTGGGGTGGTGCAGCCAAATCATTTCTAATTGAAGTTGAAAGGGCACAGCGTGCCATCCTCAAGGTGGATGCGGGACTGCCATATCGATTCCCTACTACGGAGCTGTACAGAGACTGGGATATCCTCACGGTTCGAAAGTCCTTCATATTCCATACCATTCTCAAACAACATTCACTAACACCTTATGAGCCAATACGAATGAAGGACAAGCGTCGCAAGGGCAAGGTCTGTGCGACCCAACCTTATTACACATCACTGGCACACAGATTCTTCAACTTCTTAGGCCCATACCTTTATAATAAGTTAAATACTTCTTTAAATATTTATCCCTTAAATGCACCAAATTGTAAATCTACTGTCTCGGTCTATCTTAAAACACTGAACTACGATGAAACTGAGAATCTGATGTTTCCCGTAATCTGACCTCTTCAGTTGCTACTCCGGATAGTCTATTCTATTTCTCTACTCGCAAACCCTTACACACTCTCATTATTCATAACACAACTACACACTCACTCACACATCTACACAGACACACACACTCACTCACATACATACACATAGACATACACACTCACTCACATACATTAACTCAATCTGGCCTAACTAAATTATTTATACAGTCTTTTTTTTTATTTTTGTTATTATTAGTACCTTGTTTTCATTATGGTTATATTGTTTTCTGTTTACCTTAACCAGACCGCTACCTCTTTATATGTACTTTAGCTGCAGGAGGGCCTTGGTGACCTGTGATACAGGTTTTAACGAACCTACTTCAGGCACCAATCTCTCACAATGTTAGGTCATGCATAGATTGTAAGCGTCATGTAACTATTATAAAATTGTACCAACTATTGTGAAGAGAAAATAAATATTTATTTTATTATTATATTATTATTATTATTTCTTCTGTGTCTCTGTGTAGTTTTTCTATAATGTGTATATAGTTCGACATATATAAAATAATATCTAGGGACAATGTCACACAGATCATCCTAGCCCCAAATTAGCAAAGCTTGTACTATGGGTACCAGGCCACAATATACATAATTATATAGATAGATAAATACTTAAATACATAGAAAACATCCATGACTCAGAAACAAATATTCGTGCTCATCATACAAATATTTGCACTTACCGGGATTCGAACCCAGGACCACAAGCTTCGTAGGCAGGAGCACTACCAACTGGGCTACGGTGACCGTCAAATATATGTATGGTTGTTTACCAGTTGTCTGGTTGCCATAATACAGGCTCTGCCTAGTTTAGGATCGCAACTTATTTACTTCTATATATCATGCTTGAACGCATTAAATAGTTAATTTACCTGATATCAGAATCGAAACACACGATAACATCTCTGTACAGATGGGCGTAGCTCGCCTTCTCTCTGTTCCCCCGCACCAGTTCTTGTACCGCATCCGAAGTTAACGCTTCCGTACCCAGCTCATTGATTGACGCCTCCATGTAGGAACAATGAAGACTGGGAAACACAAAAAAATATATAAATTACATTATTATCATCATCATCATTATTTCGGCGGAAAGACGTCCACCGCTGGACAAAGACCTTCCTCAAAGATCTCCATTTTGGAGGGTTTTGCCATAATCGCCACGGTTGGTAGACGGGTTAGCGTTGACGAGACGGACGGCACCGGATGCCAGCCCTCTTATGTTAAAACCTCGACTTTGGGTGGATGCTGACGGTTGTTTTTGGGACGTTTTGTGTTTCTCATAAAAAGGCAAGTCTTTCGTCTGATAGGAGATCGGAGATGACATTTTATTAATAGCGTTTGTATTATTGAAATGTGGTGGCAACGAGTTCGCAGTCGTACTCGCAGCTGGCGTGCGTTTGCATGGAGTAGGCGGCCGAAAACTAATTATCATTATTATTTATTGCTTACTTGTCGGCTAGATTCTGTCCCTCCTCTTGCAATCTGGTTAGTTCTTTCTTGTCCATACCCTCGTCTTGCACAAACATTACGACTAGTGGCAAGCCCTGCAAATAAACATTTTCGCTTTCAATCAATCTGGAAGGTAGGAAAGATTGGTGACAGTTGACATATCACCTAAGCAAAATGTATCGACTTTTAAATGTGATGTTGTCTTTGTTACAGATACATAAATACTTCCCCAATTAAGTTTAAATAATCTTTCACTTGCCATCTTTTCAAACCCATGTATATCCATTATATGACACTGGCAGAAATTGCTGACAATTCGGCAGAATACCATTAAAAAATAAGTGATGTGATTGATTTACATTTTTTATGGTGTGAAGTATTGAGTGTAAAAAATCGTACAGAGTTAAGGGCTTTTTGGAATTTGTCACGGCAACACGGAAAAAAGCTTGTCAATACAGCAAATACTTAACGGACGCGGGATTTCTTATAATATATTTCTTTATATAATAGCTAGGCCTGAAAAGATAGGACATACTGGACCTGGATTAAAGAACATAAACCAAATCAACATATATGGTGTCATTTAAGGGAATGTCACCAACAAATTTGAGACAGAAAAATAATAGCTAGGCAAACGAGCAAGCGTGTCATCTGATGGCAAGTGATTACCGCCGCCCATGGACACTCGCAACACCATAAGGGCCGTCTGCTGCCGGTTTTTATGTTTTTTTTTTTATTCAGTAACAATTTTCAGTGTATATGAATTTTACAATACAATTCCTTAAATAAAAGCATAATTTAAAAATCAAACCAAAACATTTAGAATAATAATTGGGAGACAAAATAATCAAGAAACATAACATAATTAAAATAATAAAAAAAAATTAAATAGGCTCTCTTCTTGAAGGTTGCCATGTAATACCGGATCAGAAATACTTGCACAATTCATTTATCCCACAGAGTGCAAAAAAAGCAAAAATTTTATTGTGTACCAGTGGTAGACAACCTTTCAGTTATTTATGGGAGACGACCAATCTGGTTGTGTCAGAGATATTCAAGTTAGTTAAATAACTCTGACACAACAAAAAAGTATAAAGCGGTAATACTTAATAAACGAGTTAAGGTTACAGCAGTGGGCGGACTATTTACCGATTCGCTAAGAGTATTTAATACGATTCTAATAATTTATTTTCCATTCACAAAATTAGTACTACATCTAGTGTTTGAAGTGACCTTTTAAGCAAAAATTGCCTGTGTTAGGGCAAAATCTTAAGATAGAGTTTTATGAATGGTTACCTGAAATGGCAGCTTGTCTTCCTGTTCCAAGCTAGAAAGTAGCGTCTTTTCGGCGCATCCTCGAATGTATTCGAATGACTCTTGATCTTGGTATACGCAGAAATATCCTGGAATGAAAAATTATTTATTAGTTTTTCAAAGATTTGAAAACCGTATATAATTTGATAATCTTGAGACATTATTTACACACGGCCATATGATCCTAAACTGCAGGCACTGCATGCTTGTATTATGGAAAATTAACTGATATACTGACATATCAAACTTTTCTCTTGTAAATACATACAAAAACAACGACAATCGGCCCGTTAATCATCGTTATCCATATTATGTACATCAACGAATCTTAGCAAGCATAAGCTCGCTAGAGCAAGACCACACTACAAGCACTTACAATTAGATGCAGAAATCAATACAAATAGTCACGAAGGCAAAAGTCGTTAAGGCGCTCGTGTTGCTCAACTTGGCTCGTAGTCGCGTTTACTCCCTTTCATATTTTTACCAAACTCTGCTGTTATACTTTCTACAACCACATTGTAACTCATCACCTAAACTTTGGATGCAAATTGTGCATGCGTTGTTCGACACGCCACGTGGTCACACCTTTTGCTTCCTACCAGACGCTTCCAAAAGTCGTCTGTTATACTCGTCTTCTACTCCGCAAATTTACGACTCAACTATTAAAAGTCTGGTGGTGGTCAAAAAGGTAAAATCGACAGTGCCCACGCATTGTTTAACATGCCACGTGACCTCGCCTACTGCTTCCTACCAGATGCTTGTAAAACTCTTCTAGTATCTGGAAGATATCCTTCTACCCTGTTTATGGCCCAGCGATGAAAACTCACCGTTGGGCGTGAAGTCGTCTATGCACGCTGCTCCACGCGCCACGAGGCCCCGCCCACCGGCACGCGCCGCTCGCTGTCGCAGTAGGTATGTGTCCAGCGAGTACCACTCACCGTTGGGCGTGAAGTCGTCTATGCACGTGGTCTCCGAGCTGAAGTCGTCCGTGCGCACGCGCTGCTCCACGCGCCACGAGGCCCCGCCCACCGGCACGCGCCGCTCGCTGTCGCAGTAGGTATGTGTCCAGCGAGTACCACTCACCGTTGGGCGTGAAGTCGTCTATGCACGTGGTCTCCGAGCTGAAGTCGTCCGTGCGCACGCGCTGCTCCACGCGCCACGAGGCCCCGCCCACCGGCACGCGCCGCTCGCTGTCGCAGTAGGTATGTGTCCAGCGAGTACCACTCACCGTTGGGCGTGAAGTCGTCTATGCACGTGGTCTCCGAGCTGAAGTCGTCCGTGCGCACGCGCTGCTCCACGCGCCACGAGGCCCCGCCCACCGGCACGCGCCGCTCGCTGTCGCAGTAGGTATGTGTCCAGCGAGTACCACTCACCGTTGGGCGTGAAGTCGTCTATGCACGTGGTCTCCGAGCTGAAGTCGTCCGTGCGCACGCGCTGCTCCACGCGCCACGAGGCCCCGCCCACCGGCACGCGCCGCTCGCTGTCGCAGTAGGTATGTGTCCAGCGAGTACCACTCACCGTTGGGCGTGAAGTCGTCTATGCACGTGGTCTCCGAGCTGAAGTCGTCCGTGCGCACGCGCTGCTCCACGCGCCACGAGGCCCCGCCCACCGGCACGCGCCGCTCGCTGTCGCAGTAGGTATGTGTCCAGCGAGTACCACTCACCGTTGGGCGTGAAGTCGTCTATGCACGTGGTCTCCGAGCTGAAGTCGTCCGTGCGCACGCGCTGCTCCACGCGCCACGAGGCCCCGCCCACCGGCACGCGCCGCTCGCTGTCGCAGTAGGTATGTGTCCAGCGAGTACCACTCACCGTTGGGCGTGAAGTCGTCTATGCACGTGGTCTCCGAGCTGAAGTCGTCCGTGCGCACGCGCTGCTCCACGCGCCACGAGGCCCCGCCCACCGGCACGCGCCGCTCGCTGTCGCAGTAGGTATGTGTCCAGCGAGTACCACTCACCGTTGGGCGTGAAGTCGTCTATGCACGTGGTCTCCGAGCTGAAGTCGTCCGTGCGCACGCGCTGCTCCACGCGCCACGAGGCCCCGCCCACCGGCACGCGCCGCTCGCTGTCGCAGTAGGTATGTGTCCAGCGAGTACCACTCACCGTTGGGCGTGAAGTCGTCTATGCACGTGGTCTCCGAGCTGAAGTCGTCCGTGCGCACGCGCTGCTCCACGCGCCACGAGGCCCCGCCCACCGGCACGCGCCGCTCGCTGTCGCAGTAGGTATGTGTCCAGCGAGTACCACTCACCGTTGGGCGTGAAGTCGTCTATGCACGTGGTCTCCGAGCTGAAGTCGTCCGTGCGCACGCGCTGCTCCACGCGCCACGAGGCCCCGCCCACCGGCACGCGCCGCTCGCTGTCGCAGTAGGTATGTGTCCAGCGAGTACCACTCACCGTTGGGCGTGAAGTCGTCTATGCACGTGGTCTCCGAGCTGAAGTCGTCCGTGCGCACGCGCTGCTCCACGCGCCACGAGGCCCCGCCCACCGGCACGCGCCGCTCGCTGTCGCAGCCCGCCAGCAGGCGCTTACCAAACTCTTCAGCTATGCCTTCCACCTGATAAATATATTTAAATCAGAACTACTTAATTATTTTCCAATTATTGTATTCCTTGTTTTAATTTAATTCATAATGTTATTTTCTGCGCATAATGGTTGATGGTTGATACGTCAGCTGGTCTACTACGAGGCAGGCCTAATGGAGGTGTGGCCTTGCTGTGGAGAAAGAGTTTGTTATCGTCGGTGAGTGTTATTCAGTGTCATCTTACAGCCATAAAAGTAAACCTGTTAGAGCGTGAAATCCTTATTTTCTCTGTGTATATGCCAACAAACTCTAATGAAAACTTAGGGAAGTTCACGGACTGTTTGAGTGAAATATACGTCGTTATAGAGACTAATAACGTTCAGTGTGCCTATATGATAGGAGATTATAATGCTCATACAAATGAATTGTTTGGTAATGAGTTACAAAAATTTTGTCAAGAGCAGAAATGGTCCTGCGCGGATATCGAGCTTTTACCTCGCGATTCGTATACGTTCGTGAGTGAAGCTCACGGGTGAAGCGATGGCTCGGGATGACTGTGTCGTCACAGAGGCCGCGCGGCGCACGATCACCAGTGCGCACATTTTATACGATTGTTATTGGTCTGATCACTTGCCTATTGTAATTGAATGTAACTTGAAACTAATTAAACCTAATATTATAAAACCTATTAGGGATAAGAGCAATGTTATATGGGGAGAACGCGATTTGAGCCAAATAAAATTATATAAGGAATTGTGTCACGCTGGACTGCGGGGAATAAATTTCCCTTCTGAACTGTGTGAATGTGCGGGTACAATATGTAAGATTCATCAGCATAGAGTTATATTTGATGAAATATACAGTAAAGTTATATGCATGCTTACAAAGTCCGCCGAACGTAGTACTACAATAGTTAATGACCGTAGGTATAAACCATTGATAGGATGGAATAAACATGTACGAATTGCTCACTGTGAGGCCCGGCTTGCTTTTCAAATGTGGAATTTATGTGGTAAGCCGTCATATATGGGTAATATCTACGAGAAGATGCGCGAAACTCGTAGTTTTTTCAAAAATAAATTAAAATGGTGTCGCAAAAGTCAAAACCAAATCAAACTTGATATTATTGCAAAAACCCATGAATCAAAAGATCTTGGACAGTTTTGGAAAAAAAACGGATAAAATGAATCCTAAGCGGGGCCTCCCAGTGAGTGTAGCAGGGTTGTGTAATCCTGTCGATATAGCAAATATGTTTATGAATACTTTTAAAGTTGATTCACCGTTAAAACAAATTGTACCAGCTTCATCGTTGGTATCTGATAGTCAGGACCCATTGGACCTAAGTGTAAAATTCTCTGCCAGGGACATTGCCGAGGTGATCAAAAATATGGTTCGTGGGAAATCACCAGGGCATGATAACCTTAGTATTGAGCACCTGCGGTATGCTGGAGTACACTTGCCGAGGGTACTGGCGATGTTATTTACATTGTGCATGAGTCACTCTTACCTACCGGGTGATCTTATGAAAACAATTGTTGTGCCGATCATAAAAAATAGAACTGTCGACGCTGCGGACCCCTCTTACTATAGGCCGATTTCACTGGCTACTGTTACGGCTAAAGTGCTGGACTGTCTGCTTGATTCACATATGGCAAGCCGCATCACTCTTCATGATCCCCAGTTTGGCTTCAGGCCCGGCTTATCAACAGAGAGTGCCATTATGTGTCTCAAGCAGACCATACATTACTACACAGCCAGAAAGACACCAATCAATGCGTGCTTCCTTGACTTGTCTAAGGCCTTTGACCTGGTGTCATATGACATACTTTGGGAAAAGCTACGCAAGGAAAGCACCGTGGACAGTTCTGTTATATACACACATCAACAAAGTCTAGGGATACGTTATTTTGAAATCAAACATGGCTTTATTGTTTAAAACCTATTTAGTTTCCTTCAAAAGTTTATTTACAGATTTAAACCTTGTCTATTCTTTATTCAAAATTTAAAAATTAAAATGAGAAACAAATGAAAACACGCAAAGCACAGCGCAATCTTGAGTTGTATCTAATTTCAAGAAGTTGCATTAAAATTTTTTTTGCGTGTTAATTGAAGAAAACCTGATAAATTGTTTTATTTTCTTTTCTCAATTGGTTGTGTAAGCTTTTTAGCGTCATGCCACGCCATCATTTGAGTCGAGATGAAATGTTACGGGCAGTTGGCATGTTACAAAACGGTGCTATTCAACGCGTCGTTGCTGAGTCTCTGGGCACAAGCCAAAATGTGGTATCCAGGCTGTGGTCACGTTATCGCGCTACTGGAGATGTGGCAGAACGGCACACAGGTAGATATCGTGTTACCACTCAGAGACAGGATCGATTTCTCCAAATGACCGCCAGAAGACTACCCAATATCACAGCGATGCAACTAGTGCAAAGGCTCCAGGAGGGTCAGCAGCTGCTGGTGAGCGACCAAACCGTGCGAAGGAGGCTGCATGAAGTTGGTCTTCATGCTCGCAGACCGCTACGAGTCCCAGCGCTGCGACGTGGCAATCGCGGTAGGCGACTTTTATGGGCTCAAGAACATTTGACATGGAGTGATCAACAATGGTCATTGGTGCTGTTCACTGATGAGTCCCGCTATGGATTTCATCCAGATTCGAGACGAACACGCGTTTGGAGAACTCCAGGCAGGGTCAGCCGTCTCCGACATCCACAGGAGGTCCACTCTTACCAAGGCGGGACAATTATGGTGTGGGCAGGAATACGAATCGGCGGACGAACCCAACTCATTTGGATTCAGGGCAGCATGACTGCCCATAGATACCGTGAGGAGGTAGTAGAACGTGTCATTGTCCCGCTCAGGGCCCTAACGGGGCAAGAATTTCAGCTCATGCATGACAATGCACCTTCCCATACAGCGCGGCTGGTGAGGGCCGCCCTTCGAGAACACGATGTTCAGGTATTAGATTGGCCTCCACAGTCGCCAGACTTAAACCCAATTGAACACGCCTGGGACATGTTACAGCGAAGAGCATTGAGGGATTTTCCGCCCAACTTGACAACAGAAGAACAACTTTTCGAACATTTAAAAAGAACTTGGGACTGCATACCCCAGCAAGACATTGACACCTTAATTTTAAGTATGGAAAATCGTTGCCGCTGTGTGATTAATGTTAGAGGAGGAAATACCGATTACTGATTATCAGATTTGGTAAGATTTTTATTCATTTAATTCGATTGAATAATTTTATAAGAATAAAATGTTTTTGTTCACTCAGTAATTTTCTATGGCTTAATTAATTTAAGACTTTTATTAATTAGAAAAACAAAATCGCATCGTGTTGTTAATGTTTAAATATCGGCCATGAAATTATCTTTAATTCTTCCATTTACAGTCATAACAAAATGTTTATAGTTTTCTAGATAATCAATGAAATGTTCAATATCCCTAGATTGTGTTGATGTGTGTATATACTTAGGTATTGGTATAAGAATCAGACAAACAATGTTAAATGGGGTGGAGTTTTATCTGATGTCTATGGGATGGAGTGCGGGGTGAGGCAAGGGGGGATAACCTCTCCGCGCCTCTTTAATTTATATATTATCCGACTGATCGTTGAACTCAGCAGTACCAATGTCGGTGGTCACATTGACAGGACTTGCGTTAGTAATATAAGTTACGCCGACGACATGGTGCTCTTGTCTCCAACGATAGGAGGTCTCCGGCGGCTTCTAGGGTTGTGTGAAGATTATGTGAAGGCTCACGGACTCAGATACAATGCCAAATATAGTGAGTTACTTGTGTTCAAGGCAGGCACCAAATGTTACTCCAACGTGCCACAAGTCACAATTGCTGATACCCCTCTTGCAAAAGTAACTCAATTTAAGTACCTGGGTCACTGGGTCACAGATAATCTAAACGATGATTTGGATATTGAAAGAGAACGGAAGGCGCTGGCTGTCCGATGTAATATGCTGATTCGTAGATTTGCACGTTGTACCAAGGACGTCAAAGTTACACTTTTTAGAGCATATTGCCAGACATTTTACACGTGCAGTCTGTGGATCAGGTATACGCAGAGGGCATACAGCGCCCTTTGTGTGCAATATAATAATGCGTTCAGGATGTTGATTGGGCTGCCACGTTTTTGTAGTGCATCGGGGATGTTTGCGGAAGCGAGGGTTGATGGTTTCCACGCCATCATTCGCAAACGGTGTTCATCCCTCCTACGCAGGGTGCGTGGTACCTCACAGAGCATCTTGAACGCATTATGTGATAAATGGGATAGTCCGATGCTGGAGCACTGGATACGACTGCACACGACGTAGACGGTGCCCTAGTACTGCGATTTTATATTTATATATTGTAAAATTACTAACATTAGGTTAAGATTTTTGGAAAGAGAAGAAGATTGTTGTAAAATGGTCTGAAATAAATGATTAATTAAATTAAATAATATAATCCAGGCTGTGATTTTCTTTAAGGTGGTACGATTTCCATACAAACGTATTTAGTCATTAATAGGTGAATGGAGCTTAATTCTATACTAAAATTAGGTCCATGTGCTTTTTATTATATCTTTATGTGCGATAAACGATATTTTCCTTAAAAAAACAAACATTTTTAATATTAATTGAGATAGAAATTTTAATCAAATTTTAACAATGAGTAAGTGCCCGGCGACAGTGTCGTACACTAAGTTCTTGTTTATTAGTGTGTAGCGACGACGTTGCCAATTTGATTGCAAAGCAGCGCGCTATTGCCGTTCAGATATATTTTCAATCAAACTACACTTCTTATAAAACAATAAGCTCAGGGAAGTGTTCCCAATTTCGGGATTTCTACACAAATTTAGGGGGTAAATAAATGGGATGAGGCTTTATATTTTTGAGGTAATTTCGACTTGTTATTTAAAAGTACAACGAAATTTATTTAAGTATACCTATTTATTTGTTGGAATAACGAAGTAACAACATCTAAAACAATTCCTCGTTGCTAAGAACATGGAACGAAAAATAAAAACCTTTATTATTCAGTGTAAAATTTCAAGTCTTTTTCTTTTGATTGTTTTATCCAATTTTTCACGACAATTATTATGATTACTGACTACCCCTACTAATATTATAAATTCGAAATTAACTCCGGCTGCCTGTTATCTTTCCACGCTCAAACCGCTGAACCGCGTTGGATAAAATTTGATATGGAGAAAGTTTGAGTCCTGGGGAAGGACAATAGAATACTTTTTATCACGGAAAATTCCGCGTGAGTGGAAGCTTGTAAAGTAATAAAGATTTGCTTATGATAACTTCGTCCATGCTTACTAAAAATATGTTGGTTTACTTTTTGTTACGGTTCCGTACCCAAAAGGTAAAACGGGACCCTATTACTAAGACTTCGCTGTCTGTCTGTCCGTCTGTCACCAGGCTGTATTACATGAACCATGATAGTTAGACAGTTGAATTTTCACAGATTACGTATTTCTGTCGCCGCTATAACAACAAATACTAAAAACAAATACAAAATAAAATAGATATTTAAGGGTGCTCCCATACAGCAAACGTGAATTTTTTGCTCGTTTTTATAGATCCATTATCTATAAAAACTACGGAAAAAAATTACGGAACCCTTGGTGCGAGAGTCCGACTTTGATCTATCTAACAGTCTGCCAGTCAATTTTTGCTTTTATAAATGATCTTGAGTAATACGTTTGTTCAGCGTGGTATTCGTAACATACAACGAAGAGGTTATCTTCAAATTCTGTTTCCAATTACAACAAAGACGTTATTCATGTATCTATGCAAATTAATGGCAATATCCGCAAAAAATTTTCCATTCCTTGATAAGAGATAGCGTTAATAGGTCGAACGTAATTTTTTTAAAAGAGTTGCTTACGCCGCTCATTATAATCCCAAATCATAACAATGTCAATTAACGCTGACACTCAAGATTCATGTTGATCAGTACTTAGCTATTGTAACTGCCTATTATTATTATTGTTGCCTTGATGGCATCTTGCTACCTCGACCATTACTGATCTGTTGTAGCAGAGCTCCTTGACGTTGTTAAAGTTCACTGCTTAATTCTATAGCTTTTAAAAACTCCCAGATTGATTGTGCAGTGAGTGTTTGTATCTCTTCCGGTTGCATAATATGCTGTCCTAAGTAGATACTTCTATGCACAGAATATGCCAAGGAGTTTCCTCTGATTCTTGGCAGAATCTGTAAATTGTGGTGTCGGCCAACTTTAGATTGAACATGTGCTTATTCAGCTTGCAGTGTCCGGTGAGAATTCGGGTTACCGCACATGTTTTGTAACGTTTGAATTCAAGTAATTCTTTCGAAATTTTTTTGTTATAGCCCCTAATAACAGCCTTTGAGTGTAGTGAGTATTGTAACTGCCTTAGTAAAACCTTTTACTTAGCTTTATATTTTTTTATTCTATCTATGTTCCTCTCCTCCTCCTTATAGAATCTAGAGCTATGCAAACATCTTACCCCCAATATAATGACGTTGATCTGGTTGGCGTCAGCCGTGAGTGCCCAGGGCGCGGCTGGCGGGCCGGCCAGGCACTGCGACTCGCCCGTCGAAGTCAGAGACCTGGCCAAACAATATTAATAATAAAGTCACATACAGAAAAAGAAGGAAAAGTGTTCAGCTTATTTTGATGGATTTTACCTAAGTGCGAAAAAATATATCGAAATCAGTCTATTCTCTAGGTAGAGAATTATTAGTGGCATAATATAATGCGACAAATAATTTTCACTTACAAAACTCACTCAATTTTAATTGAAACTAAATAAATATAAAAAATTACCCAATCGTGCAAAGATCATGACAAACGGAAATCCGTTGTCTCTGCCTACCCCTCTGGGAAACAGGCGCGAGTCTATGTATGTAATATGTCTATTTCCAGAATATATTTGAACTTAATATGCAAAAATGTAGAAAAAGGTGAATATTTACTGTTTCATTGTAAATGAAGTGCACTATATTTACAATGCAAGATTAAAATATTCACCTTTTTCTACATTTCTATTTCGGCATATTGAGCTTGCATATTTATAGACAAAAAATAATGGAAACCAGATCCTTGTCTACCATTCTTCTTGTTATCACATTAAAATAGCGTTCATTTCATTAGTTTAACTTACCCAACTCGAGTATTAAGTATGACAGGCAGCGTGGCATCGAGGCAGTTAGAGCCAGCTGGACAATGCTCCCGCATTGGACAGTGCACAAACCCTAAGTGCTGGAACAGCATAAGTTTTCTATCCTGTTCCATCCGGTCTAACATCTTGTATCTGTAAAGAAGGTAAATGTAGAAGAAAACATACTATATACATGATTACCATTTTGTCACCAATGGGGGCAACATAATTACATTATTTTGTACATTTACTTTCGTAGAGTACTCCTAATTTTTTTCAGTAAAAATGCTTTATGCACGCTAGCCTTGGGGAGTAAGCTGGCGAATACGTTACGAAAAGTGTGATCGGGCGTGGCGGATGCAAGTTGAGAAGGAGATATCTATACATATAATAAAATCGTAGGAAAGTCAAAATTGTACATTGAATATTTTTTTAAAAGGATCATTGGGGCTTGATCTATATTCGACATCGAAGCCAAAAATATTGTTTTTAGAATTTTTGTCTGTTTATCTGTTTGTCTGTATGTATGTCCGGGCTAAAATCAAAAAGTACTGCATGGATGTACTTCAAATTTTGCATGAATATTACTAAGAGGTCGGGTCAACATATAGGCTACAAATTATCACGCTATCCCCTACGAGGGAGGAGCTGTGATAATATATATGGTTTAACGCGGGTAAAACCGCGGGGCACAGCTAGTAATTTAATGAAGATAGTAAGAGAGAGTTACGGTTCGTATATTACTGTAGAGAGAGAGAGGGAGCTGCGAGCACACATTTTCTTTCTCTCATAACCAATTACGTTTGAAGTATTACTTCAGTCGTGTGGTCTTATGCACATTCGTGTTTTTTTTTATTAAAATTCAGCGTCTATTCTCACCGATAATGTAGCTTCCTACAGTTAAAAGAATTAAAAATCAGTTAAGTAGTTCTTCATTACAAACACACCAAAATGGAATCTTTTCTTATCGTTATCAAAATTAAGGCACCGTCCGAGTTAGCAAATAAAACCGCTGTACTATACAAACATGTAATTCCCAGACACAAACACACACAGGTCAACTCAACTACAAGTGGGTCACCAAAGAATGTCCTGTGCGAGGATCAAGCCACTACAGCGCCGAGGTAGTAGCGTGGAGATTATCTCAACCAATGCGCCAAATGTCAGTCGCGAGGACAGTTTGCCCTTAGAATGTTATTCTAGCAGGAGCTCTAGATTCAACAAATTTTAATAGAAACCTGCAATAATCAGAACAGGTACCTCTACTTAGTTACGCACTCAAGAACCATTATAGATAATACTATTCTTTATGTTTGGTTTACCAACCACTATTATAGAGTTTAAAGGTCCAACTAGACAGTGCATAGAACCAGGTGTCAATAATTTAATTAATAATTTAATAAAAACATTGGATTTTTTTGTATGTTAAATCATACTAACAGTTTTTTTTAAAAACAACGACCGCCCTTGGGAATCTAATCCCTGTATCGCGGGGTACAATGCGGACGAACACAAATTACATCCAGACTCAGAACAACTATTTATGGGTCACACAAATAGTTGTCCGGCACGGGACTCGAACCCGCCACACGGTGCAGCGAGACTACTGTCTTAGCCGCTCCGCCACATGTGCAGTCAAAAGTTGTTTTTGCTGTTTTACCACCATAATTTAACATTTAACAACAATATTTCAGTAGGTGCAGAGTAAGTATCACAATTATACCATTAACTGCCGACTACGTCATAATACATAGTCGGCAGTCAATGGCTTAAGAACTTACCTAAAATCATCCTGCAGTACATCTGTGATCTCCTTTATGTCTTCCTGTGTGATTGTTCCCGTCGGCGATATACTCTTGAAGTGGTAGAACAAGTCTGCGTGCTCCAATAACAGTTCCTGTATAACAAAACAAAGATATTTATACAACGTATAACATAATTAATGAGCAGTTATATATGTATAAATATAGAACCCTTATCTAGAAGGTACTAAAAACAATAATTTACACTACGGCAAGTCACATTTGATCAGGAGGACCAAAGGAATATCGTCATCAAGACCCGAAAGATACCTGGACTGCTGGACAAAGTCCTCCCTCACAGATCTCAACCATGACCAGGCTTGCGCTACTTGCATACATCGGCTTCCAGCAACCTTCGCAAAATCATTATTCCACCTTGTGACAGCCATATTTTTATACTTTGACAGTATTGGTACATAGACACTCACAGTAGTTATATTCTCTTTGATGACACTTATAGTGGTTAGGATCGCCACTAGACGCTACTACAGGTACGTATGGATATATGTATACTAATTACAGAATCACACAGTCATATTCGTATTTTAAGCACTATCGAAAGATCAGCGTTACTGTAATTATTTACTGTAGCATTTGCTGAGGTAGACGCCTTACCTAGCTTGTACTGATAATGTTGCATGCTTCCAAATGAACTCCTATGTAAACTAAACGTAATTAGTTATATTGTCTTTGGTGTAAACTAAGTTCAGTTAAGGATGTTGGGAATATTCTGTTTTATTGTTCTTTATCTTATGCCATATGATTCTGGTTCGTGGTCATAAATATGTTTATATTTGCGGATTTCAAAAAGCTATTATAATATCCAATAAACATAAGTTTACCTGAAAATTGTCCTTGGCGCGTCTCTGAATCTGCCTCTGGTGCTGGTCATAGACTCTATGCTGTTGTTCCTCAGTCAACGCTTCGTAACACTCTCTTCCCATCATCAGTACCCTAACTTCTGATAGTTGCTTCCCGGGAGTCACGTAGCCAGTCTCTTCGAGCAGCCGTTTGAATTGCTGGCACCATCTGGTACACAAATTAATCATAAGCATTAAACAAAGATAGGATTATTCAGTATTGGTAAAATGCAGTAGCCGTGTCATTTCCAAGATGTGTGTAAGTGAGATAGCGAACAAAAACACAAAACAGTCCTATCCTGACGTACGAGTTATAACCAAGCAGCGTATACCGACATTTGCTCAGAACGCACTACACTCCGTCCATGGGAAAACGCGTGAAACGTCGGTCTTGGTTTTCATGAGTACATCGAAGACAACCTCTACCGTTAATTAGAAGCCTAATAAAATTTGACACCTGGCCTAACCATCACCCACCTATAGACTGACCGCATGCCTAGCTACAGATAAAATTGCACAATAGTGCCACAATTTTTGTTCATCTTGTGATGTTACAGATAGAAAGTCAAATGTATGTAGTAAACTTCACAATCAAATACATGATTTAACCCATAATTGGTCATAGCATATGTTCAAAATTCATTGGTTTTAGCTCTTAGCAACAAAATAGTTGTTCAAAAATTTGATGGGAAATTTTCTCTAATTAAGGGTAAAAATAATAAACTACATAAATACACGTATATATAGGGTGAAGACAGCTAGTATTACTTTACTCTTTTATTAATAAGGAATATGATATTGCAATTTCGAATGTTAGGGAGAAGAATTCCATGGTCAGACTGCCTGAACAGTGATGGCACAGCTAAAGGCAATAAATTATAATTTCTTGAGATTCTAAATATCGTCATTGCTAATTTGAAATATTGCATGCAATGTGCATAAGTTCTCTTTTGCGTACATTGAGCACAAAGGATGTTTTAATATACAATAGAATGCAGACCGGACTTTGGATTTTTTAATTGAGTCATTCTATAATGAAATACTGATATATACACAGCGAAGTTTTTGCTAAACATTGTTATTTGAAATAACTTTTGGCTCGTTTTGGGCAAAAATTTTACATAGGAGATTATAAATTTGCAATGACGATTTATTTTTATTTTATATCTTTATTAATTCATACATACAGCTACCATTACAGGTTAAAGTCAATTCCCTAGGAGCTACAAGGATAAATGGAGGTACAAAACTTACTCAAAGTTCCTATGTTCCTCTTGGGCCTCATGTAAGAAAGTCTTGAAAACTGCAGCTGCCTCATTGGATTCTAATATCTCGTACGGGATCTTTTGCGACTGGCCCAACGTCTGAAATAAATAATTATGATATTTTTTTATTTTATTCTATATAATAGGATGGCAAACAAGCAAGTGGGTCACTTGACGGTAAGTGATCACCGCTGCCCATGGACACTCGCAACACCAGAGGATCCGCAAGTGCCTTGCCGGCCTTCAAGAAAGGAATAGGCTCGCTTCTTGAAGGTTGTCATACCAGATCAGAAATACCTCCGCAGTTAATTAATTCCATAGAGTGTAAGTACGCGGCAAAAAGTAGTTTTGTAGTAGAACTAAAACTACTACGCAACATTTCTTCTGCCCAATATTGGCCATCAAGAATATACACACAAGCTCTTGGTAAATCTTTTACGCTAGTTCTACCTTTACGCTAGTATGTCGATAAAAAGTGGGGATATGTACCTGATACCGTGCTCTCTCTCCGACCCTGAGCGTAGTGTCGATGGCAAGTGGGCTGTCCAGTTCGGAACCAGACTCGGAGCCCGACTCCTGCGGTCGAGCCTCGTTGAAGTACACGGAGAAGTCGCGGTGACTGCGCAGTTGACGGACAACCATGGGCCAGTCACTGCAACAAATAAAACATTATATAAATGACTAACTTTGCCCGCAACTTAGTCCGCGTGGTTGTCGAAATCAGACAACCAAAAAGTTAAAATAAACCTATTCTGTGTTACCAATGATTTAGTACTTTCCCCTACTGTCCGAGGCAAAAAAATACTAAGATTTTTACCAATTCATCAAGTTTCCTACAAACTTTAAATCCCTACTTTAACTCCTTACGGAGTATATCTTACTATTCAAACAAGTTAAAATTTAAAGTAAAAGGAGCTTTTAGTATCGATTTCTAAATAAATATTATTACAATATTTTGCAAATTTAGTATTGATTTTAGGGGTTAAATATAAAAAAAAATTAATCAAATCTTTTAAAGAATATAAATTTCAAATTTGAACTTGCTAAGACCAAGAAAACATGTTGCTTCATTCATATATCTTTGCAACTCCTTTTTACCCCCCTAGGGGTAGAATTTTCATAAATCCTTACTTTGCACACTTAAGCCGCTTAAGAAATATGTGTGTAAACTTTCATGGTTCTAGACCCAGCGCTTTCAGCTGCGTTCGTCAGTGCGTTGATAGATCAGTGAGCCAGTTTCTGTTTTTTTATGTATATTGTATCTATTCGCCGAGAAGCTCTTTGAAGACGAAACTATTTAAGTGCAAAATGTTGATGTGCCTCAAAATTTGGAGATTATTAATATGTCAATGTCTTTCCTCCAAAAACTCATTATCCATCCTGATATTGGCCTGAGATCAGCAAAAAAATGAAATTGCTTACTTTTCCTGTAAATCTTCCGTGGGTAGTTGCATTCTGGACAAAACTTGCGGCAGTTTTGCGAGTTGCTTGCGAAGTTTCTTAGCTGACCGCTCCTCCTTAAGCCGGCGAATGTGTCGCCGGAAAACCACCTAGAAACATAACCATATGATATATACGCTAGTTACATTAATTTTTTGACTATTGATCATACTTATAGTAAATATAATTTTTAAATATTAGAATGTCGGTGTTGAGGCCTACAAAAAGTTAATATACAAATAAAAGTTCAAGAAGTAATTCTAAAGCACGCCTCATGTTTCCAAAACCCATCCCTGAATTTATAATTTTAGAACTAACGCTTGTCACTAATCAACACGCTCATTCATCTCATTCGTAATCTTATACCGATTCCTATAGAGGTGAGCTCCCTTAATAATACTGCACCCACGTGTTGCAGGTTGGACCCCGGTTCTAGCCAACAGCAGATTTTTTTTCTGTGGGGTTACACCGACAGTCGAGTTTACTGCAATAATCCAATCACGATTCCCCTGAACACTAATATAAGAGAACAAATTCTACGGGTAATGATTTGCCCAGTTGCTCACCTGCTTCTGCCTTTTTTGCTATTTTTAGTTTTCAAATTACCAAATTCGGTGGGTAGCCCGCCGAAATTTAGTGGATTTGGTGGATTGAACTGTGTCCCTGAATTGTATATTTGTAAAATCCTAGAGGGCCCCATGACCGGCGGGTATTCTAAAGATAATGTCAAAAACTGCTTGCATAACGTAGTATTAGGTTGCGATCTGTCAGAAACTGCAAATAAGCTGAATTCACGTACCTGAGTCCCATCATTTCCAAATTGCTGAACAAACTTGATCCATTCAGGATAGTGACATAATCGTTTGCTAGCTGCCGACCACATTTCCCTGTAACAAAAAATTGCATTATCAAGCATTCGCTTAAGCATCAAATGTCAAGCAAAATGAGATATCTTAATAATTTGGTAAATTGTTACTGTAGCCTTTATTTATTATAACCATACTGAGTAGAGCCAAATAGTGGTGTTGGTACTGGTCTGTTAAGGGCATTAAGTACGTTGATTGTGTGGACAACAGATTTGTTAATGAAAAATGTAAACCGTCTACATCAAGTCTTCTTAAAAATTGGCCACTAAAGCTGAAATCCGGCTTGAAGTTTAGTATTGTAAGTTACTTACTTATGATCTTGCACGTGCATTCTGATTAGCTGCGTGAACGCTTCGGTCACAAAGTCTAATGTCTCGCGTCTTATCCGCAGCGCCTCCGCGTAGTTTGCCACCTGTTTAATATTAAAAAATAATAATAAAGGGTTTCTCAATAAGGACGCGCGAACTTTGACAGCGCATAGGGGGCCATCTTGATAAAGCGGTAGCTGACAAATTTACAATACATGTGACGATTTGACATTATTTTAAAAGTAGTATATGTAATATATCAGTTACAATTTGGTTTCCATAGTACAAGCTCTGCTTAGTTTGGGATCAGATGGACGTGTGTGATGTACCAGGATATTATTATTATTATTATCAGGCATGGCATTTGACCATGGAGCACTAAAACCTTTAACAATAGGATTTAATAAAATTATTTATAAAAATCAATGCTCTATTCGCCTAAAGCTAACTTACTTTAATTCTAGCCTTCGACTTGTCAACCATTTGAGCCAGCAAGAAGAACGCCTGGTCTACATTGACGTTATCATGGCTGGACGTCTCCACTATAGGGATGGAGCCCTTAAACTCCTTGCGTTGGACCAGTCGCTCGGCCTCCCGGACGCCTTGTTCGCAAGCCTCGTCATTCTTAGAAGTGACTAGGACAACTGGCTTCTTGAGCTTGAGGATGTTTTGGAGGATCGCTGCTAAGACTTCGTTCTAGAAAAATAGAAAAAACAAAACATATTGTTAATTATTTTCAAAACCGTAAACGTCATTTATCTGGACTTCTTGGATTTATTTCCTACTGAACTCCGTTAGTTAGTTGGTTGGTGTCCGCTTGTCCACTTAAATTATGTTTATTACCATGCGTAGATCCTTCCCGCTCATATGTAGACTTCACAATAAGCGTTTATTCAGACATAAAATACTAAATCTATGAAAAACCACATTTGGAGCTTCATTCATCGCATACAAAGTGGCCCAAGACTTCTTGACCGGTCTTTTTTTAAAGTATGTTTGCAATGAACTAACATATGGCAAAATAAGATAATTAAATTAATAACATCCCTCATTTGCCGAGGTGCGAAAGCATTTTCCAGTACTCAGAAAGAGTGGTCTGACTACACGGCCACTCTTTCTGAGTAATGGAAAATCCTTTAATTTCTGAAAAAAGTATACAAATAGTTTACAGCTTGCGAAGATGTCATGATGTTATGTTTTTTAACAGTTTTGTTATTTGCTTTTTATACTAGGTAATAAGTCGGAAATTAATATAATACATTAACTGCTTACCAATTAGGTGGGCTTATTAGTACTATCTACCTACCTAATAAAATATACCTGTGAACACCTATTGTAAACCCATAGAAATAGCAACAAATGAAAATAAATTAATTGAAACGAAATGCCTTGCTGCATGCTGAATGCCTGTCGAGAGCACGAACACACTCGTACGTTTCGTTCTTTGCAAACACATACAGCCTTTAACGGTCCAGCAGTTACCTATTGCGTTTGTCACGAAACATAGGGCCTTTGCACACCACGTTTTTTTAACGCGCCGTCGTCGCGCGTTTTAGCAACGCGCTTCGACGGCGCGCTTTTATTCTACAGAGCAGGGGCTCTACCAGCTTAGTCCCTGAACATCGATTTCTTAAATGGCGTTCAAATACATAAAGGTTAAAAATCAGTTTGTTTATGTTTGTATCGATACAAACGCGATGCTAACGCGCGTGTGTATCGCTACAAACGCGCGTCAACAGCACGCTTAAAAAACGTGGTCTGCATAGGCCCTTAGGTGTCACAGATCTAATCTAATCAAGTTTAATTGTTACTTCTTTAAGTTCATGGTACCCACCTGCTTCTCCCAAGTTCTGCCCGGCACCAAACTGACGTCATACACACAGAGGAACCCGTCCACCGTCAGTTTACCGTCGGGCATCAGCCTCTGTTCGTACTCCTTCTCTATGCCCAGCTGGTTTTTGCACACGTACATTAACTTCTCAGCAGACTGGAGCTTCGTTGCGACGCATCTTTTCACGTAGGTTTCAGTTTTGCCGACTGTGGAATTATAAACATTTAGTATTTTATTTATGAACTTAGTGTCACAGTTGCTCCCGACGCCGAGAGGTCTTTTTCTTCTCCTTTGTTTTTTTTATTGGTCGCTCAGTGTAATCTGTTACGGCTAAGAGAAATAAATCAGCGTCTGCCATTGATTAAGCCAGGTGTCAGTTTCTATTAGGCTTCTGACTACACGTGACGATTGTCATAGATAGTATTACGGTAATTGGGACCGACAGTTTAACGTGCTCTCCGAGGGACAGAGAGTGGTCCTTCGACTAACCAGACAACGAAACAAATCTACGTTGTTACAAAAATATTGTTAAATGTTGATTCGGACCCGCAAACTTCGGGGCAGAAAGGCCCGACCAGAGGCTCCATCGGGCCAGAATAGTTTAAAGAGCCTTTTAACGGTATGTTTGCACTCAACCACAGCTCTATATAATGTGTCTCAACAAAATTATGCTTTAACGACTATAAAGATAGGTAATATAGATTTTAATATCAAGCTGTAAATGGTTTCCTTACCTTTAAACGGCTGAAAACATGCGTCATCAACAAACTCAGTCTGCTCGACGAGCTCGAACCTGTACTCCTGATCATCGTTGTCTTTTTGCACGCTGCCCCAGTATAGGAAATGGTCGTTGTTCACTACGCGACCGCTGAAGTCCGACTGGAAAAAAATACTTACAATTAGGGCATGATATAGGAGTTCAATATAGGATAGGAATTTCATATAGGAGTTCTGGTGATCCTATTGATCGTATTTTTAGCGAATTTAAAATAAACACGTAATAAGAAAACCGATGGAGTAAATTTTGTGTTCGCCTGCCAAATAATTTCATTAAAGGACCGAATTATGGGTATATGGCCACTTGATTACGTTTCGCCGGACCGTCTCAACTGGGACGAGGTAACCGGTAGTAGAGGACCACCTGAGTTTGTTTCTTTAGAATAACTTCTTGTATAATAGTATATGAACGATTAAAACTTTCAAGGTGGGGACTCTCTTTTATTACTCTTTAAAATCATTTACTGGGAAACCTATCTTGAGTGTATAATATGCTACGACTCGTTTGTGTGGGCTGATAGGGGTACCATCGGAGCTGCTCGCCGTAAATTGCTGTAAAACCAGCGATGAGGAACATTTCTTTTGTAACTCCTTGTTTCTTTGTGATTAAATTCGTTGCGGGATCCAATACAGTTAAAGCGAATCCGGGACATGATTGATCCTCACGCTCAGTGTCATTTCATAGTGTGCCAATGTTCATCCTGGCTTACAGGAGTTACAATGATGTGTAAGAGGGAGACACTGGTCTCATTCTTTCTAAATGGCCAAACAATCTTACTACTTTATGTTTTTAAAAACAGTAATTATTTATAGAACCTCAAAAAGTGAATGGATTTATGTGTAAACAAAGCCTCTCAGAAGCAGCACGGAGTCAGGAAGTCGGTGGTGTCACACGCCCGTGCCTCGGTGTGCATGTAAACATTTTGTAAACATAATTGTTTTGGCGCTATGTACACACAGCCTGTTATTATTACTGTTGCAACTGTTCCGATTTAAAACATCACACATGCGCTGAAATAATTGATTGGTGCGATCGGACACTGTTTAGTTGGACTGTTGCCTTTACTCAACACTTTTAATGTATACACTTAGAATGTATTCACTTATTTACTTGATCAGCCTACTATTGTTTGCACACTAGTCTGTGACTGCTTGACTTTATTCTATAATAAAATACTTTGTAGAAGAATTCTAAAATTCTCTACATTAATAAGCTTAGGCGCGGGCTTCGCTCCTGATGGAGGTCACGAGAGGGAATTTAATTGGTACGAATGCAGTCAAAGAGTCATGGAGGACGCAGGTACCTCAATTCTAAGACTTCAGAACGAAACGAAAACACGCGTTATATACCCCTAAATTGTTCCAAATTTCAAACATTTAGAAAGTCATATTTTTCTTTGGAGACTGGTCGCCTACATGACAGATTATTCGTAATGCTTCTATTCTTGCCTTCACATATCTCTTTCTTTTCAGTCATAAAACTCGCACTATCTCTTTTTTACTATGTCGATAACTCAAAAGCCTAGAACATCCTTACATTAATTAAAATTAATATTATATACAATGTAAATTATCATCTCTTGTTCTAAATTACGAATTATAAACTCCGTAAGCACAAACCGCGTAGAAGTATTGCGGTAACATCTAATTCGAAGTCAGCATATTATATGTACTGTAAATCAGAATGTATTTTATGTACGGTAATGATACCTACCCCTCCTATAGAATAAAACCTCTTTTGCGAAGATAGAAAACTCTGGTCATTCTTGTAAAATGGCTGGACATAGGTTTTAAAGTTAGAATAGTATTCGAATAAATAAAAAAGTATAATTTAATATTAGAGCGATGATTATCAAGATTTACGAAAATGATGTGCTAAATAATATATTTAAAAAATTTAAAATAAAATAAGATTGTAAAAATGTTTAATTAAAAACAGATAGTTTTATTGGTTACTAGCTGTACCCCGCGGTTTTACCCGTGTTAAACTTTATAAATGATCACAGCTCTTTCCCCGTAGATGATAGCGTGATAATATGTAGGTACCCAAAACCAGCTTGATAAAATTGAGCGCCTCCAAAATGTCTGCATAAGATTCATATTTGGCCTTCGCAAATATGATCGTGTCTCTGAATTCCGTACCAGCTCAAGTGGCTATCTATACGCCTTCGTCGGAATACTCATATACTCTCATTGCTCTACAACATTTTGTTTACTCCATCCTTTCCTTCATATCTTAAAAAACGGTTTTCTTTTCTATACGAGTCACATTCGAGAGTTTTGCGATCATCGGAAAATCTTAAGTTAAAAATGCCAGCGCATTCCACAACTTTCCTTGATAAATCCTTCGCTGTTCAGAGTGTTCGTTTGTGGAATGCACTGCCAATAACAGTGCGCCAAGCACAAAGTTTACACAAGTTCCAGCAAAGTGTAAAGGATTACTACTTATCACTATAGGATACATTGATAGAACAAGTAGGTAATATTGTAATTTATAAGTTTTCTTATTATAGGTATGTATGTATATAATATGTATGTATGTATTTAGTATATATAGTAGGTTCTTGTACTGAGCACCAATGGGTACTGTTAACAAAGTTTAAGTACACCGACAACTGCCCTCTTAAATAATCCCTATTATTGTCCATTCTTTGGTTGTCTGGAAGAGATCACATTTTAGTGATAAGACCGCCAATTGTATACTTTTGAATTGCATGCTCCTGTACTGTATGATTTTAATAATGGTGTACAATAGAGTTAATCTATCTATCTATCTATGTAGCCTATATGTTGACCTGACCTCTTAGTAATATTCATGCAAAATTTGTAGTAAATCCATGCAGTATTTTTTGATTTTAGCCCGGAAATACATACAGACAAACAGACCAAAATTCTAAAAACTATATTTTTGGCATCATTATCGATTGTAGATCACGCCCCAAGTATCCTTTAAAAAAATATTCAATGTACAGTTTTGACTTTCCTACGATATTATTATATTGGTTATATGGAATTATACATCCTTTATTTTATTTGTTTACTAACTGTGCCCCACGGTTTTACCCGCGTTAAATTTTATAAATTATCACAGCTCCTCCCCCGTAGAAGATAGCGTGATAATATGTAGCCTATATGTTGACCCGACATCTTTATAATATTCATGCAAAATTTGCAGTAAATCCATGCAGTACTTTTTGAGATATCGATTGTAGATCACGCCCCAAGTATCCTTTAAAAAAAATTCAATCTACAGTTTTGACCTTCCTACGATTTTATTATATGTATAGATTAAAACGCACAAGGAATAGTGAACATATGAAGGCGTACTTAATTACATAGTCATTATCTACCTTTCTACCAACTATCTACCAATTCATCTATTCCGTTACAATAGCACATTTGTATGAATCGTTAATTATGTTTACCCTACCGTGCAGTGCATGACGTGGCAGTTACTGAGAAACAATGCCAGTATACTTATTAGGAATCCTTTTTTAAAATATTTATTTCTTAACATACTTATAATTACATTGTACTTAAATGTGTTAATTTAGAGCGACACAATCCCCAGCCGTTTTGCCACTTAAATAATCAGAAGTTTTGTAGTAAGCCCTCTGCTATCCAATTTGGCATAATTTTATAGTTCTTTTGAACTTATTCGTCGACATTTCTCTAATGTCACTGGGATGAAATAGACAATATTCATAGTTAAATATGATATAGACACATTTTTTTACGCTACAATGGTAATAGGGCTGGGGCTCTACCGGCTAAGTCGCCGAACAGCGATTTCTTGAATGGCGTTCAAATAAATAAAGGTTAAAAATGACTTAATCAATCGTTAATAGATCAGATATTTACACGAATTAAATTTTTAAAGTTTTCCAGCATCGATTCTGACAGTTAATATTTCCGTAAATTTTAACACCAGAGGGTCCATACCTGACTTAAGACGCAGATGTGGTCTACATTGTAATCGTCGGCGTGCGTCCGCACAAACCTGTTGCACATACAAGATTTGCCGACACCAAGCTGCCCCTTTTCTTTCTCAGTGCCTGGAACAAAGAAAAACTAATTAAAGCTTTAACTACATATGCTTTGTTATATATTTAACCCTTTATAAGGCCGTAAGTATGTTTACAGTTCATTGGTTTTCAAACTTATTACAAGCCAATCGGTTTTAAAATATAGTGGCAATAATATTACCAAAGACTTAGAATACTCTTTATTGTCCACCATAAAAATAAAAAAACATGAGGTATAACATAGACAAGTTGTACAAAGGGCGGTCTATCGCATAAACCGATCTCTTCCAGACACACTTATATAGGGATAATATCCTACTAATATTATAAAGGCGAAAGTTCGTGAGTGTGTGAGTGTGTATGATTGTTACTTCTTCAAGTAAAATTTGCTATGGAGTTAGATGACACCCTGGATTAACACATAGTCTATAATTTATAAATAATTAATATTTTAACGCGGGTAAAACCGCGGGGTACAGCTAGTATTTCATAAATCTAGGTCCACCGGATCCAACCCTCAAAAGCTTCATCAGGTTTAATGCCCCAGAAGCAGACTGTCAGGCTTGTTTCCAATTAGACGTAGGATGCCATTGGTGCTCCCGAGTATCGCACACATCAAGGATACTGTCCTCTAACCGATGATTCAAAATGATTAGCCTCTGTCTCCGCTGACATACTAGATGCGCTGGAGAACGGCGGAAGCCCTGATACCAATCTTAATACATTTATTGCCATATTAAAGATATATAAGATATGACTTAGAAATTATTAACAAGATGTGGAGAGTTGTTGATGATTTAAGAAAAAGGCCCTTTGTCAGGTTGACGAATGACTTTATTCTAATCACAAAATTATTCCACCAATCTTCTGACCAATCACCTGACTTCTAGGCATTGTCCTTGGATATCGAGAAACATTCTAATCGGATCCCTAGGAGGCCTTTTAGAATACTTGCACACGAGACAACCAGGCCTCCACATTAACAATTTCCTGTTCAGGTCGTCGCAAGTGGTGGCAATGTCAAACACAAGACATCAGCTAACGAGACAAGGAATGCATAGCCATAATATAATTAAAGTATTTTATTAGATATTTCATGTTCCGTGACGACTGACCAATAATCCAATTAGCCATACAACCAATCAAGCAAAAATTACACGGCTCGTCAAACTATTCCAAGGAGCAGACACTTCAGAATTATCTCTACTTATGGTACTAGTAAAGGTGAAACAGGCCAGCGTTGCTAGCCTGGTGACGTGACTCTATAGCGTTTGACCAATCATGCTCGCAGATATAGGTTGGTACGTTTTTCTATGGTTTCATTGGTCAAACGTCATAAAGAGTTACGATATTCAACGTTAAAAAAGATTCTATGAATGATTTAGTAAATTTTAACACGATCATTATCACGCATTTACCAATAGCCCCTCAGCACGAGCAGTTGTTAACAGTTTAATGTTCTCTAAACTGGTAAATCATCTAAAAACTTCCTATTCCTAGAACTCAGTAAAAACTGTTCACAGATCAAAACCTCAACTGGTTCAAATGTATGGAAAGTATTCTAGATGGTAACCCCGGTCGTACCTTCCTAATATATTATTTAGGTACACGTTACGTGATCCTAGATAGAAGTTTTCTGTTTGTTAACATATTTATATTTACCTGTCTACCCCACCACAAGATGTGTCAATAACAATGTTTATTTAGGTTAATGTATAATTTCTAGGAATTGTTATTTGGACTAATTTACCGCCGAACGGAATGAGATCTTTGTTTGTACAAAGATATGAAAATATGAATCTGGGATAAGCAATTTAAGCACGATACTTATTAATGATAGTTTAGGAAAAGGGTTTCGGTGAGTCAGATACATAAAAGCTACGTATCAATATTGAAATAAATTAACGTTTATACAAATATTTAAAATACTTGTATTGTTTTTGCTTTCGAATATAAATTTGAATAGGACTTCACTATTATTCATGATTTCTTTTTAAGCTCCGTAGCTTTTCTGTAAGAGGCAGATTGTTCAACAAAATTATGAATATACGAGTACATACGACTGTCAAACCTGGGGATTGACTACAATAAAAGTATACCACAATTTCATCTTAAAAACAAAAAAGGAAGACTAAATTCAAATTAAAACCATTAGACAAAAAACAGAAGTTAAAAAGTTTAAAATATGTCTGCTTTAGACCGTACGACTGAAGTACTTACTTACTAATCGTATGGGCAGTGGTTACCTTAGTGACAGAGTTGTTCAAGTCACCCAGTAGGTCTCTGGCATAACGGCTGTTGTCTAATTACTACAACCGAGCGCGACAGCTCAACGTGCCCTCCAAAGCACGGAGGCACTCAGAAATAACAATACTGTCACCCATTTATGGACTAACCGCGAACCTAGTTGCTTAACCTCGCCGATCGCTGACGGAACGGTTAGAGCATCAGGCAAACTTAGATATACGAAACGTAACTGACTATGAGAGAAGGAAGAAAATGTGTGCTCGAATCTTTATCTCTTGCCTCTACAGTAATATACGAAACCTAACTCTCTCTCTTTCTACCTTCACTTATATCTCCCTCTCAACTTCCGTAAGCCTCGCCCGATCACACTTTTCGTAACACTCTCGTCACGCATTCAGCAGATTACTCCGCATGTAAAGCGTTTGTAAAGAAGTTTTACTTTAAAAAGTACTTACATCGATATCTATATTAAGAGCATTATAATAATATATATTTTTTTTTTATAATATCTGGGGACAATGTCACATAGATCATCCTAGCCCCAAACTAAGCAAAGCTTGTACTATGGGTACCAGGCGACGATATACATACTTATATAGATAGATAAATACTTACATAGAAAACATCCATGAATCAGAAACAAATATTCGTGCTCATCACACAAATATTTGCACTTACCGGGATTCGAACCCAGGACCACCAGCTTCGTAGGCAGGATCACTACCAACTAGGCTACGGTGAGTAACAACCGGCCAGTCCCTCCCTTATAAACGCTAACTAACCGGAACATGCAACTTTTCATACTTATCATTAGCCCCGTTCATATCCTTTGCGTAAGTATGACATTTACGTATTTACCGCAAATATGAAGTAGTTAATAAATCATTCAACCCACTCGATTGACCTAGAAAAAGTAATAAGCACAGGCAACGGCACCTCGGTGGTTACACTTTGGCCTTGACAGCATCTTTATTATGTAGACAGTAAGGGCGGATTTTAAACCTAAACTTGATCGGCGTAATAAAGTAATTATGGGAAGCTTGAACTTGTTTGACACTATTTTTGCCTAGACAAGTACATTTGAACTGCCACTGCGGATCACTGAAGCTTAAACGTGACATAGTCCTGGACATATACACATCACCGGCCGAAAGCATGACCACAAACGTGCCGCTCTAACCATCCCCCTCCATGACCCTTAAGTTTCTTGGGTATCGATGAAATGCCCTCCCCGATTGTCAATAGGACGAGCGACCCGCATCTGAGCTTAATTATACATAAGGTCCTTAAAACCCGACCCTTTCGTACACCACCCGTCAGATAGAAACGGCTAACCTCCTGCCAATTGAAAGGATGATGATGGTCATATCACAGCGTACTTGTGACGGGGACGAACCTGCTGAAATTAACCCCTGTGTCGCGCGGCATACGGCTCATTAATTTAATAGCAACTGCAAACGATATTTATCACTTTGGCCTGCCCAAGCTCTACTATACCGGGTGTCCCAAAACTCAACGTCAAGCCGAAACGGGGTGACAGGATTGATCATAACCATCACGAGAAAAATCTGAAAAAAAATCTATCCCATGCAGTTTGAAAATTATGGGCATTTTAAGAAAAACCTAGAAATTTGATCAAACTGTACCATTTTTCGGTTATTGTGGTTATTATTTTTTATTTTTGTTCATTTGAACTTTAGAAACGTAATCCTAAATAACATTTCTAGAATCCCAATAAAAAATAATGACACAATTGCCTTAAGTTCCCGAGAATTGAGACTATTTGTTAAACTACGAATTTAAAATTTTCAAGATTCGTCGACTTTGACAGGCCCTCCTATAAAAAAAATGTACTAGAGTGCCTTGGCAAGTGGCATTAAAAGTTGGCGCATTTAATCAGAATTCTAAAATGGTACAATACTTGTTAGTTCCATACAATAGAAAAGAGTAAAAAAATTAAAACCTCAAGTAACCCGATTTTTGCTATCAGATTTTACTCAGTTAAAATGTTTTTAATTCGCACAAGCTCTAGGTAGGTTCTTAATTTTAAGGCAAAATGATGAGAGAGATGGATAATGGGTATGTTTGCCATGAGTGAGCGAGACAGATAGTGACGCCACTTTTACCAAAGTGAAAAAAAGTTAGTAAAATTAGTAAAATAATTAGGTTTGTTGGAATAAAAGTCAGATGATAGAGAAATAACGTTTTTTATTAAAATAAATGTTCAAATTGTTTACCATCAGCCTCAATACAAGCCCTACATCTTCTTAAAAAAGATCTACTTATTAGTCGGGCATATCTTCGAGAGTTGATCGCCTCAGCTGCTTGAGAAATGCGTTCACGCAGGTCGGCTACGTTCTCAATGGGCTTTGAGTAAACTTTTTCTTTGAGAACTCCCCAATAGAAAAAATCCAGGGGATTTAAATCTGGTGAACGGGCGGGCCACGAGATAGTGCCCGAACGTCCAATCCACCTTCCCGGATATTCCTGGTCAAGGAAATCTCTTACTTGCACTGCGAAATGCGCTGGGCAGCCATCTTGTTGAAACCACATGTCGCGAAGATCTGCTAGTGGTACGTCCACTCATGGCAAACATACCCATTATCCATCTCTCTCATCATTTTGCCTTAAAATTAAGAACCTACCTAGAGCTTGTGCGAATTAAAAACATTTTAACTGAGTAAAATCTGATAGCAAAAATCGGGTTACTTGAGGTTTTAATTTTTTTACTCTTTTCTATTGTATGGAACTAACAAGTATTGTACCATTTTAGAATTCTGATTAAATGCGCCAACTTTTAATGCCACTTGCCAAGGCACTCTAGTACATTTTTTTTATAGGAGGGCCTGTCAAAGTCGACGAATCTTGAAAATTTTAAATTCGTAGTTTAACAAATAGTCTCAATTCTCGGAAACTTGAGGCAATTGTGTCATTATTTTTTATTGGGATTCTAGAAATGTTATTTAGGATTACGTTTCTAAAGTTCAAATGAACAAAAATAAAAAATAATAACCACAATAACCGAAAAATGGTAGTTTGATCAAATTTCTAGGTTTTTCTTAAAATGCCCATAATTTTTAAACTGCATGGGATAGATTTTTTTTCAGATTTTTCTCGTGATGGTTATGATCAATCCTGTCACCCCGTTTCGGCTTGACGTTGAGTTTTGGGACACCCTGTATAATGTGTGTGTATTAAGTTTTTCTTTCAATATCTTATTGGGACGCCCTGTAAAGATATTAGAAATAAATCTATATATATATTATATATAAATCAATGCCACTTTTCGTTGTAATGTTATAACTCAACAACGCCTTTACCGATTTGACTAATTTTGGTCTTGAATTATTCGTGGAAGTCCAGGGAAGGTTTGTACGCAGAGAAAATCGAAAAAAAAGTCTTGAAAAAGTGTAAAATCAACATCTTTCTATACTCCCATATACAAACAATTTGTACTAATACTTAAAAGCGTAGAGAAGCACGTACCGGGCCGCTAGTTAATATATAAAAGTTGCTGGAAAGATTTGGATGCGTCCGAAAGTGTAGTGTATATCGACACGTTCACCGGCGGCGGTGATCACTTACCATCAGGTGACCAACTTGCTCGTTTGCTATCCAATTATATAATTTATAAATAAATTTAGTCATGCCCATATAAATTACCCAGCACGGGTCTTGTCTTGTTAGGGTGTACTTGCGTACAGCACTTCGACCCTTCAGGATCTTTTGTACTAACCCCAATTGGTATTTATTCTATCCCTAGAGCCCTGAATTAAGTCTGCACATATTATGTATTTTAGGGCTAGATCCTTGTAGTCTCTTGGTACTGGATATGCAAGCCCAGGGATGGCCATTCGGTGTCTTGCCAACATATCGCATTTACAGATTACATGGAGCATTATTTCAGTTTCTCATTCCTACACGTCCTGCAGTTCGGGCTATTCGAGAGTCCAAGTTTGTGAAGGTGATAGTTGGTGCCGTAGTGGTCCGTAAATAATAATAATAATATCTAGGGACAATGTCACACAGACCAAGCCCCAAACTAAGCAAAGCTTGTACTATGGGTACCAGGCGACTATATACATACTTATATATAGATAGATAAATACTTAAATACATAGAAAACATCCATGACTCAGAAACAAATGTTCGTGCTCATCACACAAATATTTGCACTTACCGGGATTCGAACCCAGGACCACCAACTTCGTAGGCAGGAGCACTACCAACTAGGCTGCGGTGACCACTGCTACTCTCTCTTGTTTACTCTTTCTATGAGTTGTTTGGAGTGTTTTAGTTCTTAGATTTTGGTCCAAATTTGGTTGTGTTTAGCTGTGCATTCCTTTCTAAGGATTGCTCTTATTATCTGACTTTCAGATCCCTTCCTAACCAGTGCTTCTGCTTCTTCGTTGCCTTCTATTCCTGTATGGCCTGGTACCCATAACAGTACGTAAGTTCGGGTGAAAATAGAGTAAACAGAAAACTATTACAAACGTAAAAGACAAGGTGAAATATGACATAATCATTAATTTCGAGACATCTTTATGAAAAATCTAATAGCAGTTATGCAAATCCTAAAGTCAACTACATATATTACATTATAATAACAATTTAAATGGAGTACTCGTTTTTCGAGATTATTTTGTTAAGCATTTTTAGAGGTGACTTTGTGATTTTTTTCTATCGAGCGAAAGTACGTGGTTGAAACGTGTTTTGGGATCAACGATATTCTTTAAAATATAGTTAAATTTAGCGTATATATTTTTGGCATGATAGACCACGTAGTATTGGCTTAAAACTGGCAAGACACTTGTATATTTTTGAAGTAACTTCTTTATGCACGCTTGACTAGGGGAGTAAGTTGATGAATGCGTGACGAGAGCGTTACGATAAGTGTGATCGGGCAAGAAGAACAGAAGTTGAGATAGAGAAATAAGTAAGTGATAGAGGAGAGGTATAGTTATGTTTCGTTTATTACTGTAGGGGCAAGAGAGAGAGGTGCGAGGACACATTTTATTTATCTCTTTCTCTCATAACCAGTTACGTAACGTATGTCTAAGTTTCACTTCAATTTGGCTGATGTCAGAGCCTTAATGAAGTCATTGCACAGTCACGGATAACAAGGGCTGCAAATAAAGATTATGCTTAAACACAAACTGATCCTTTAGATGTTTATCTAATAATAGACCGCGGAACAAAATGATCCTTGTGGTCGAATTTCAGCCACAGCGCCCAGTCTCAGTGGAGACAAGCACTCAGCGCGGGACATGTTTTAATAAATAATAATAATAAATTAATTTAAGAAAAAATGTGTACAAATGTATATCTATTTATATTAAAAATAATTAATACTAAGCTTTAGACAGTTTGTGCCTGTACTAGGTTAAACCTGTACCACAGGCGTTCTAACGGCTTAAAAAGTATACATACATATCCTATATTAAAAATAATTATACAAATTCAAAAATCTAAGATATAATGTTAAAAAATTAACTTATTTTAGAATACTAAATAACCCCTCAGCCTCATCATCATAGGTCAACTTTTGTAAAAAATTACTGACTATTCTTTTACAATTTATATAGTTAATTAATAATAATTAATGTACAGTGTATGCGCAAACATAGGGGCGCTTTCTATCCATCACATCTCATGGTCCGATGGGTCGACTAGCAACAAGACCGGAAAGAGGATAGGTAAACGATCGACGGCTTTACGTGCTTTCCATGACACTGGTATGTAGAGACCGCCAACTTCCAGACTTCGGGCTAATATTGAGAAATTATCTATATAGAAAGTTCCCAAAATAACTTTTTAGGTCAGACTCGGGATTAAAACCCAGGACCCAGGGATCTATGGTTGAACACGCTAGATCAACGATACAGCCAAAATCTACATGAACCACCGCAAAACATAATGGCGCAGTTTGGAACAAAAATTAATTAATAAAGAAAACATTAACTACATAGTTAATCGATAAAAAAAAATCCTGCAGCATACTATAAAATCACTAGTAAGTTTCATTCAATTAACAATCAGTTTTTTTTTTTAATTCACGTAGAAAAGCGCTTGTAAATAGTCAGAACATGTTTGTAGTAATACAGTTATTATTTCTAGTTACTTATTACAGATATTTAGGTACACGGAATGTTAAAACATTTATACAATTTATTTTATAATGGTAGTGACATTTAGCTAGCTTGTATTAAGTTATTGTCAAGGAGATTATGTTTAGTTGAAGTTTTTAATATTACGTATTGAAATTTAAATTTTACTACATATTGTCTGATTGGTTCTGTCTATATTAAGGTATGAATTCAGTATTATTATTATACCGGACCTTGTGTTTAAAACGACGATCGCGTTTTAATGCTACCACCGGATCCAATGCGGCCCAACTGAGAAGACCCAGCGAAACAAACTCAGCAGGTTCATCTACTACCTGATATTAAACACTTATCCTGTTGATATTAAACAAATCGGAAATCTCATTCTTGGGCCCATTCACATCAAATACGCCATTAAATAATATTTTGTAGGTCATATCTCAACGCCTTATCAACTTTCTCTAAAACATAAACAAATTAGACACCTACACAACGGGAAGTCGTGTTGATAACAATACAACAATAGTTTACAATAGACTGGTTAGCAGTTTGAATTGCCTCTGACAATCAGATCTTACGTCCATTGATTTGCGTCAGATATACATTATACATTCAAAATGGTTAAAATAAATAGCTGATAATAGAATAGGAATACTGAAATCTCGAAACCACCTTATTTTCAAACGACTGCAAAAGCAGAAGTATTTATTAATTCCTTTTATTTCTTAATTAGAATAAAAAACGAGCCAAGTGTGAGTCGGACTCGCGCACGAAGCGTTCCGCACCATTATCTATATAAACGAGCAAAAAATTTACGTTTGTTGTATAGCAGCCCCATTTTTTGTTTTATTTTAATACACAACGCCCGCACTAGGGAATCTAATCCTTGTCTCTCGGGGTACTTGACAAACATATAATAGACGGACACAAAATACATCCAGACTCATAACAACAATTTATGGGTCACATAACTAGTTGTCCGGCCCGGGTCTCGAAACCGCGACACGAAGCGGCGAGGCGACTGTCAAAGTTGTTTTTTAGTATTTGTTGTTATAGCGGCAACAGAAATACATCATCTGTGAAAATTTCAACTGTCTAACTATCACGGTCCAAGAGATACAGCCTGGTGACAGACGGACAGACAGACAGACAGGTCCCTTTTTCAGACGGAACCCTAAAAAACACCTGCAGCAACAACTTATTACTAAATAAACAAGTTGGCACATAGGTCGTAGAACCGCTGGGGCGTAAAGGGGCAGTGGTTAGTGGCAGCGTGTGCAGGTCCTCTACGAGGTGGACCGTCGATTTTGCAAGGGTCGCGGGAAGCCGCTGGATGCCGTCTGCGTGAGACCAGTTATGAAGATCTTGGGGAGGACGTCTTTCGGCTGATATGATGATGATGAGGAACAAAATTGAGACAGACCAGACGCGGTTATACTCTAAAAAGACATTTGGCTGCCCGGATAGCGCTTTGGTTAAGGTAGTCACCTCGCTACCACTCACGAGACGCGCAGCTAAAGTAACAACGAAGAGTCACGTCTCTCTATAGCTTTCAACCAATGAAATCGGGCTATGATGCGAGTAGAGGGATTGGTCACGAATGTCGTAAAGTCAAAATATGTTTTTGATGCCATGCCATGCTAGCTGGGCAGGACAACTATTACTATGACCCATAATTATGGGTCCAGCCAGCCCCATCTAACTATCCAGGGTAGGCGCTCAGCTTTAAGCTACTACAGACAATACAAACTGGGAGATCCCCGTATGACGAATCTTAAATTTAGCGACATTGCCAAAGTTCGCAGTACCAAGTGTAGTAAAGTATGCAGCGGGCAGCACCGCGGTGCTTGTATACACTATACTTTGTTAATTAAATTGATAAATATGAGTAAATCATTCACATAAAAGACGGTGATTTATTATCAGTGTTTGTGACTTTAAGGGATTACTTTGTATTAAAATTAGAGTTAAGGGTTATAAAAAATAGGTTGCATTCCCCCTGAAGATGATATCCTGAAGAAGTTGAAACTGTTGGCAGAATCCAACATAAATTTAATTCAATCCAAATTAAATCCTAAAACATTATGTGAGTTACCCATTCCTATCTTTGGCTATGTTAGCTCCTCATGTCAGTTTTAAAAATAATTTTGTAGTAGGTGCCTATAATTACCTAAATACATTTTTTCTATTTAACACCAACTACAAATATATAATATAACTAGCTGTGCCCCGCGGTGTTACCCGCGTTAAATTTTATAAATTTTCTTTGCTTAAACCTCACGGAGCCCGAGACCTTTCCAACTAATGCAAAACCGTGGAAATCAGTTCGTGCGTTCTGGAGTTATAGCGTCAGGAAGGAAAACCCGACTTATTTTTATATAGTAGATAATTTCATTTAATTAATAATAATTTATTTAATTTATAGCTGGAATTATGTTATTCTTTTTAATTAGTGTTTCAATTCAGTGATTTGCATTTAAAGAATAACCTTACTCTGAATAATGATGATTCAGAATGGAATTCTTATCATATGTACCAGCTGATAACAAGTGATAACCACAACACACAATGACATAACCATGTTTACAAGCAAGAATCCTCAGACAAGCTTTAACAAATAAACTATCTCATACAGTGATAATGCTATTGATAAACATGATGTATACATTTAAAAACTAATTATGTCCTTGACAGTTTGTAAACACATTATATTGATATGATTTTGAGTTTGGTGTCAAGTGATGTTAACACTGGACTACCTCATTGCTTTACAGGAAGCAAACAAGTAACCAAAGTAGCATTATTGATGCATCACAGATGAAGGTTTAAGGGAGCCCCCTTAAACCTACATTTGAGTCGCAAGTGTCAAATTCTGTCGAGTGTTCCCTCCTCTACCACCTGGACCCGGTTTTAGCATGGTGAATCCATTGAATACTAAGAATTAGATCTTCTTAGGTTAAAATGTGTTATTAGCATTATGTCCCAAGAAAGGAAATACTTAGTTGCAGGCCAGAGTCCACAAGTTGGAGGTGTAATACCACCAGCACTGTGTTGCATTGCCTACTTGCACTGTCTTCCATATAATATGGAAACTTACAAAATGCTCACTGATCATTATGACATGCCTACCCTTAACGATATGTATAAGCTAAATGATAAGAATCATCTATGAGGTCATCCATTTAAACTTTGGGAACACTCAACTAAAAGAAACTAATGAAGCTTGTTGCCTAACAGAGTTGTAAAAGCATGGAACAAACTACCAGAAAGAGTAGTCATGGTTCCAACATTAAATTCCTTCAAGAACAGATTGGACAAGGAAAACCTCTCAAAGTTATTTGATACTCACACACTAGCAGTTACACACTAGCAGTTAATTAGCTGTTAACTGCTAGTGTGTTACAAAAAAAAAAAAATGGAAAATCAAATTATGAGATGTATGCACAAAATTGTTGCAAGTATTCTCACACAAATATAAGAATTATGTTTGACTTATTATATTAGAATTTATTTATTAATACCATATCATTATAATGCCAGTTATAAATATAATATAAACATTTTGAAATTTGACATAGCTTACTTAGATCAAAATTAAGTCTCTTTTGTGATATTATAATTTAAGTACTCTATACCAATTATTATTTTGCATTCAAATTAAGTCTAACTGCATAACATACAAACTTACTAATTTGACATAGATTAAATGTATCTTTTGTGCTATTCAAGGTTATTTATACTTTATTTCCATTTTTTTTCTGTTGTTTCTTTACTGCACTAAACTAATGTAAACAATGAATAAGGAAACATTGGAGCATGGTCAAACAAGGCCTATTCTGTGAAACTTAACAAAATAGACCTAGCCTTATGTAGAAGGATCTCATCAATTCTGCTTCTATGTAATACCCATATTTATCTTATGATATCCATACATCTTATGAACTCTATACCAACTAATTCTATTTAAATTATTTGCTATTTAAAACTAGGTTAAAGGCATCTTGATGTAATATTATTAATATTCAATATCAGAGTTGACAAATACAAATAATAAATGAGTAAATACTGCACTGGCTAACTTTATTGTAATAGTTGTAAATTATTTTGTTTTATGCAAGTGAATAAATATTATTTTACTTTTTGACTGTTTATATTTGTAATTACTAGATATAAGTGAATTGTATATTTAACACAGTGTTTAAAAAAATAATAAAAAGAAGTTATATGCAGTATTCACTAGGATTCTATTGCTATATCTATTATACAAAGTATTATGCTATTAGCATCAATTCTAGTTTCAATGACCACAAAAGGACCAATTGCCACTACTTCCTGATGTAAATGTTTAAAGGCATAAAATACAACAATGAGTCCAGCATATATACAACGGCATACAATAGTGTGACAAAAATATGGTGGATACTTACACTTCTTTATACAACTATTTCAATCAAATTTAAACCCGCAGCTGTCCCACTACCTATACACTTGCTTGTTGCTGGCTTATAGCCTTTCAGAACCACCCTGAGAAAAGTACAACTAGATTTTTCTTTTAGTGGTTTATCTTATCATATCCATACATCTTATGTACTCAATACCAACTAATTCCATTTCAATTATTTGCTATTTAAAACTAGGTTAAAGGCATCTTGATTTAATATTATTAATATTCAATATCAGAGTTGACAAATACAAATTATAAATGAGTAAATACTGCACTGGCTAACTTTATTGTAATAGTTGTAAATTATTGTGTTTTATGGTATTGAATATTATTTTACTTTTTGACTGTTTATATTTGTAATTGCCAGATATAAGGGAATTGTATATTGAACACAGTGATTAAAAAATCAATAAAAAGAAATTATATGCAGTATTCAGTACTATTATATTGCTATATCTATCATACAAAGTGTTATGCTATTAGCATCAATTCTAGTTTCAATTACCACAAAAGGACCAATTGCCACTACTTCCTGATGTAAATGTTTAAAGGCATAAAAGACAACAATGAGTCCAGCATATATACAACGGCATACAATAGTGTGATAAAAATATGATGGATCCTTACACTTCTTTATATTGTATAAAGGGTTTCAATTTGATTGAAATAGTTGTCTATTTCAATCAAATTCAATCCCGCAGCTGGCCCACTACCTATACACTTGCTTGTAGCTGGCTTATAGCCTTTCAGAACCACCCTGTGAAAAATACAACTGGATTTTTCTTTTAGTGATTAATAACCCTGACTGCATTGCCTGAGGTTGTGGGATTGATCCCCGCCCAGGGCAAATAATATCTGGGTGTATTTTATTAATAATATGTATGTTTTTAGAAATTTATAAGAATGCTAATCAGTTATCTGGTTGTCATAGTATGGGCTTTACCTAATTTGAGATGAGATGGCCATGTGTCATTTATTTAATTTATTATTATTTTCAATATAGCATGGCAAATATAGAGAAAATACTTAAGATAATAATTATGGCAGAATGTGAAACTTAAATTGATGAAGATAAGGTTTCATATCTTAGATTATATAATTCAGATGATCATGCCTTCAATTGAATAAGTGAGGTGTCCAGAATAATATACTTGCAAGATATAGATAATTCATATAAGAACATAATGAAGGATTTTTATTCTGGTGTTTTCTCTTTAATGAGACATTGCATGTAAGAATTACATAAGACATTGTATCTAAGAAATACATGAATGTACAAGTTTATGGTCAATTATAGTCCTTTGTATACAATATTAAAAAATTCTTCAATTGTAAGTTAAGGTAAAATCTGATGTTAATTAATATTATTTTACATTAAGTAAGTAATGTATATAAAACACATCTTAGTACACCAACCAAAGATCATGATAAAATTGCTTATGTGAATATAATTTATGTTGCAGAAGGCTGCTGATGTGAGGTTAAAATAAGCTGTAACCAAAACCAAAAAACACCCCAAGTTATTAATTCCACTTAAGTAAATAGCTTTATTAAAAATGAAATGTTTAAGTTAATTAGATATTAAATGTCAATCTTATAAGATAAATACTCTTTATTGCACAGCAATTACAGAGAGTTAGGTAGCCTAAAAATTAAATTATGCAACAGAGGGTCTTATTGTAGCCAGCAATCTCTTCCAGACAACCTTTGGATGGAGCAGAAATAAATAAAGATAGGAAGATAAGAGTAGTGCAAGATGAAGGAATTTAATCTGTTTTCCTAATTTTACATTAAAGTGGCAGAACCAATTTGATAAATAATGTCAATGTGAGTCAAATCTCAGAATTAATTGGCCACAAATATATTTGCCTTTAAGACAAGTATGTGGTGATGACCTAAAATGTTGTGTAGTTTACAATTTGTTAAGTAGTAGTGCATGGGCAATGCAAATAGTTTATACCTTTTCAAAAAGACTGTTTGCATGTCACATGCAGTAAATAGTGCTTCTTGCAATTTCCAATATGTTGTAAACATGTTATTACTACTCCTGGGAAAGAAAACCCTTACTTACTCTATATCACATCATTGGAGTATAAACAATATTATCTTACCAGAGAGCCCGACGACTGACACCGTCACCAGCTTCCCACCAGTGTTATCAGACTTCTTAGCCATTTTACTGTATTATCACTCAGATGACACAGAATATACAATAAAATTACTTAAAACACACATCACAACACTAAGCAGTCTGTTCACTTAAAACACTCTATTTAAATATTTACATTTAATTATTTATCACTGAAATTTATAAAAATAATCCTCGTAAGTATAATGAGATATGAAGTTTATAAGTTGAGAGGAAAAGGGCAGATTTATGGTTTATTGAAGTCAAAATGTAGTCGCAACTGTGTTCTTAATGTTATAGACAAGTTATTAGTTCGTCAATTAATGAAAAAGAAAGGGAAAAGTCACAAGGGGTTCGCCAGATGTGCTTAGTCGGATCACACGCCCCGGCCAGCCATACCCGATAAAATGTTCAATAAATTCTACAGTTCACCCTTTCAGATCAAAATAAAGCATATAAACTGAATTATACACTACACTAAAGATTAAAATGTGATAAATTCACCGTTCCCTTCTATTGCCCTGCACTTTGACACATCAATTTTTATTAACCAACCCGACTAATTATGGGATGATAAGTATTAAAATACCATATTTTTTCACGATATACATGATTTTATAATAGAAAATGGTGAAATCTCCATGAACTCCACATAAATTTTAGTATAATTTCACATATAAAACGCAGCAATTCTTGACACAACTCGCTTTGCTTTGTACTGCTATATTACCAGCCTAAAAAATAAATAACCATAAAATATAGATTTTTAATGGTTTTCAATTTACTTGTCTTTACTTAGAAATTCTTTGATTCGAGTGGGAAAAACTTTATCAGCCGTCATTAACGAATTCATTAAACTTCACGAATCAATATAAAAAATAATATTGCACGCTTGTGGTCATAATAACAACAAACAACCTTCATGTAATGATACCTTCACACAGCGGAAACTATTTTGGAAGTCTAGTAATTTAGAAGAAACTGTGAAGTATGCCAGAACAGCCGCAGAGCAGTATGTATATTACTGGTACCTATAAAACAAATACATCGAGAGTTTATCTTTAATAACTTTATTCTGTATGAATGTTCAGTTTGAGTAATTTGGTTGATAGAGTCTGTCAAGCGACAAAACTCGCTTCCCTTCCCATGAAAAAGGCGGCAAATTCAAAAATCTTAAAACCTGTTTGATATTTGAATTTTGTTGATAAAAATTTCTTTGACATAAATTAAAAAAGTGTATTTCATGTAGGTATTTATTAATTAAAATTCTATCACAAAAATAATAGAAATGCAATGCCTTCATAAGAGAAATCATCATTATGCACAGAAAGTGCCGATTATCATGATGATATGAACAGAAATCATTTTTCACGAAACCATTTCATAAAATTATTTCAGTTAATATCATCATTTTAATCTGCCATTTTTTATTGAGTACTGAATACTAATTATGCATTGAGGAAAAAACCTTTTTCGGATCCGGCATTAACAACAAAATGCCTTTTACCTGACGATATTTTATGAATTATTCCGTTTGGATGGATTGCCATGATTTTTATACTTAATAGTTTTTATAATTAAAACATTGTGGAGCCAAATACTGCGTATTACGAACTGGTATCAAGATACCAGTTCGTAATACGCAGAAGACTTTCAGTCTCATCGAAGTTTAGAGATTTAAGAAACCTGCTTGTAATTAACTTACAGTTAATCCTTGATAGGGGGTAGATAGTTAGGATTTTATTAAGTTTGTTATATATATATGGTCCTAGGAAACAAAAAAATTACCTGAGTGGCTTGTACGAAACATTTGCATAGGACAAACAGCACCCTTGCGTCGTTTGTCTGTCAGCATTTCTGAATGGTATGGCAATTGGGAATGCTTTTTCAGAATACAATGGAGTACAAAAAAAAAATACTTGTGTGTACTTATGTACACGCGTTAGAAGTTATACTTCTTAATATACAACTTGAACATAGTTATCAATTTTCATACCACCTAGAACTAACTTCATGCTGTTGATATTTTTTAGTACGGATATTTTTACGATGCGCGCGCATCGTAAAAATAACGCGCGTAAAAATTCACTCTCATGCCACCTAGAACTAACTTCATGCTGTTAAATTTTTGGTGTCGGTGTGCGCGCGCATCGTAAAAATTCACTCTCATCATTTTTCTCCATCGCGCCAAAAGAAGTATAACTTCAAAAATTGTCGAACTGTCAAGAGATCCCACTTTGTATAAAGTGCAGTCGTCGGGTAGCGATAGGGAAGACCAGCGCTTACTTTAAGTACAGCTCGCTGAGCTCGCTCAAGCTCTAGGATATAAGTTTAAGCTGCACCTCCCCAAGATATTATACAATATTCTATAATCAATCATTTTGATAATTTTATGATGAGCAACATTTTTAAGTGTTTTGAAAATATAGATAAATTTTCAAGTGGTCAAGTTACAAGTTCTTTTTACAAGTGTTTTAATGTGAGGTTTAAAAGTTATAGTATGGTCGATCATTACACCCAGATATTTGATAGTTGTGGTTCTTTCGAGACAAGGGCATGCACATGGCAAAACGATTTGGTTACATTTGTGTGCCTTCAATGTCAGTGTTGGACTTGGCATGAGATTAGCCGTTAATGTAAAAGTAATATATTTGGTCTTAGCAACATTGAGGCTTAGTAAATTAATATAAAATAGCATTTAACCATGTACAAACAATGTTTAACCCATCTTGGGCATGGGAAAAAGCTTCTTCCCACGTGCTGGATTAAAAGAAAATTGCGGTATCATCCGCAAAGGTTAAAATTTTCCCTTCAACAAGGTTGATATTACAAAGGTCGTTAATATAGATCAGAAACAATGTTGGGCCAAGTATGTTCCTCTGAGGAACGCCGAAGTGGAGATCTTGCTCCTGGCTTATATAGTCTTCTATTTTCACACATTGTTTCCGATTTTTGAGATAGCTTCGCAGTAATTTTAGTGGTAAGCCCCGTACCCCTACATTCTCCAGCTTCATCAGTAGATGTGGGATAGAAACTGTGTTGAATGCTTTTTGTAGGTCTAAAAAGACCGTTAAACATTTCATGCCCACATCTAAGTTGGTTATGACCTTATGACTGAGTTAATCAATTCCTGGACAGCATCGCTCGTTGATTTCCCACTACGGAAACTGTACTGGGAAGATGAAATTATCTGATTACTCTCTAGAAACCTTATTAATCGTTTGTTTATCAACCTTTCAATTATTTTATATAGGGTTGGTAAAATGGAGATTGGTCTATAATTGTCGACACAGTTTCTATCTCCCACTTTATGAATAGGTTTGATGAGAGCTATTTTGAAGGCTTCTGGAAACACTGCTGATCTTAAAGATAAGTTGCATACATGGGTGATAGGTTTGGTTAGCACATAGTTATTCCAAAATGGTGAAAAGAATGGAATGCAAACAAAAGTAGATTTAAATGTGGAAACTGATGAAGAAATGCATTATATATTATTATATAGAATACATAGCAATATAGAATTAAACATAACAAATTTAAAATTATTACAAAGAAAATGGAATAATTACATCAAACCCTTGCTACACAATTAGGGCTTGCAATATCCGTTCATTTTTACTATCCGGATAGTACGGATATTAATATTTTACTATCCGGATTATCCGGATAATACAGATATTTTTTAGTTATTATTATAAATAAAACAAGTATGCTTTTGTTAAACGTTTTAATCAGTCTCTCAAGCAAAATGACAAAGAAATAAGAAACTATACCAATATTTCAAGTAATAATCACATAAAAAAACTAGTACACTTTCTAAAATTATACAATAAAACACTGATCATACCGAACAAATAATTTGTATCCATTCTTTTCATATTAAAACAATTCTAATTAAAAGTGAGATCTTACATTTATCATAAATCACAACATCCCAATAAAAACAACCTATTTAAATCATAATAATTAAATAAAAATATCACTTTTCGTGGCACATCAGCTCAATTTTAAACAACAATAGTATAAATCAAATGTAATAACCAAAAATGAACAAAATATCTCGAAATTATCAAATAATCAATTCTTAGGTAATTATATTAGGTAATCCTAAACTATTTTTTATCCAAATTTTGGTAACATGATCTTAAACGCTTTAAACATGAGATCTTACATTAACACAAATTACAACATTCCAATAAAATCAAGCTATTTAATTGGCAAATCAGCCTAATTATGAAACAACAAATATATAAATCAAATAACATAAAAGAAAATTATCAGAATATATCAAAATAATCAAATAATCTCTTCATAATATTTGGAAGAAAGAAAGAAAGAAAGAAAATCCATTTATTCAGTAAACTGACACAGATAATAATAACAATATATATAAATGTATACAAACAGAAGTCCTTAATTCTTATCTGTGTGAGTCCGAATTGGTCCCATCTCAGCACTAGCTGCAACATTAACAGTTGCAGCGCTGGTTTTATGATGGAACCACGTAAAATAACTCACGAACAATTAGTGTACAGGTCGCAGTTAGAATTTTACAGTACCTGGACACCAAAATATAACTTATAGCTAATTTAAACAATAAATGTATGCAAGAACGAACTTAATAAATAAATATTAATAAATTAACACCAATTTGGAGATGCATAACACAGACAGTATATAAAATAATTGTTATAATGTCGACATTCTGCTCATAATTCGTCCATAACAATACATAAGTGCACCAATAAAAAATGACATTACATTTATTTAATCCATATTTTTTAGCTGAGTCGGTCAATTATATGCTCTTGGATTGACTGTCAGACAGATGTCAAAAAAAAGGGACGCGGAAATTGAATTACTTGAAAAATCTAATATGAACAGTAAATTATTATGCTTCTTAATACTAAGTTTATAGCGTAAATATGTTTGATGTATAAGTAAAAGTGGTAATTGTGAATTTTCGATATAAAAGTGAAATATGTATGAAAACAATATTGATCGAGTAATGGTGATGCTATTGTGACGGAGTTCTTCACTGCATGAGCGTCTGGGCATTGTTGTGTTGAGCTCATTAATAGTGTGTCTTGCGGTACTCCTTCCCACAAAAGTGTGCAAAGAGATGGGTAAGTTCAGCCTTGAAAAAGTATTAAATAGTATTTGAACTGAGTTTTTGTCGCGTCAACAATTCATTTTTATAATTGGCATTAAATGTATATACTGTTCGCAGGCACTTCAACGGAGGAGGTATATTGCACCAGACCTTTGCGGCGGCATATTTAAAAGATCCACGAAAAGCTGCAGTCCTATGTCTCGGAAGTAGGATCAGGTGAGCTGAAGACCTGGTTTTATAACTATTGACATCTGTTGACCAAGTTAATTTCTTGTACAGATACTCAGGCCTTTTGTTGGCAATCACACCAAATACAAGAGTTGCCAAGTGGAGTAGTCTACGAGCTGACATTTTTAACATGTTGCCACTATTTATGTACGATGTTACATGTGTTCGTGGTGGTACATTAAAACAGAAACGGGCACAGGCATTTTGTATCCGCTGGACTAGCCGTTGTGTTCTAGCCAGTAGACAGGCTCCATACACAGTGTCTGCATAATTTAGGCGAGAGAGGATAAGTGACTCACATAGTAATATGCGTATATCGGTGTTTATGTAAGGTCTTATTCGATACAATAGTTTGAGGCGATAAAAGCAATTTTGAACTGCACTTGCTACATGCTTTTCAAACTGTAATAGTGGATCGAAAATAACACCCAGGTTGCGAGCCTCATATACCTGCTCTATAGAGTCTCCATCAATTTTAATAGTAGGGCGATACTGCTCCATTTGACTTATGGTGTTTTTCGACCCCATAACCATAAACTTTGATTTTGATGGGTTTAGGACTAGTGAATTTTCACATGCCCACTTAGATACTTTACTTAAATCATAATTTATTTTTGTTACAGAGTCAAGACAGTCTTTGGGATGGCATGAGAGATACAGTTGCAGATCATCTGCATATTGATGGAATTTGCAATAAGTTATGGAATGGACAATGTCTGCACTGTAAATCAAGAACAGCAGAGGCCCAAGTATTGAGCCTTGTGGTACGCCCCTGTTTACTTGACGAAGCGAGGATGAAGCTTCATGATTATTTTTGTCACCACTAATCCGTACTAATTGGTATCTTTTTGTAAGGTAACTATGAAACCACTTAACTGTCTCCACACTGCACCCATAGTATGTCAGTTTGGACAATAGAAGGGAAATATTTATACAGTCGAATGCACGAGAGAAGTCTAGTAAAGTTAATATCGTTCCCATGCCCTGGTCCCTGGCCTGGAGTATATTATCCACTACATCAATTAAAGCTGTAGTAGTGCTGTGGCCTTTACGGAAGCCTGATTGCCTGGAAGGTAAAATACCAAATTGTTCTACATATTTGCTTAATTGGTCACATACCACCCTCTCCAAAATTTTGGATATACATGGCAATAAGCTAATTGGGCGAAGATCCTTAATATCATTGGGACTATCTTTTTTAGGTATTGGTCTTACAATAGCAGTCTTCCATATGTCGGGGAAAGTTGATGTTGACACTGACCTGTTTATGATTCTCGTGAGGGTTGTCAGTGTTTGTGGCAGTGTCAGTGTTAACATGTCTAGTGATATGTCATCTATTCCCATGGCATTAGACCTAAGGTTATGGATAATCTTTGATACCTGCTCCTCATTGACTAACTGAATTTGAAAACTACCACAACCAAACCTGTTGAATTCAAACTGTGTAAGATGGGATATAGTTACTTCATCACTACTAGGTATATTTAAAAAGTGAATGTTTAAAAGTTCAGGATTGTTGCAGTGCTGTGGTAAATCTTGGCTTTGGGTTTTGTGCTTTGTTAAATTTTTCTTAATGGACTTCCATAATATTTTAGGTTGTTTTATTTTGCTGTTAATATGAGTCTTAAAGTAAGCAGTCTTTTCTCTGTCTATGGCTGCCCTTACTTCATATTTAAGTTTCTTATAGAATTCTAAATGAATGTCTGATTTGGTCCGCCTAGACTTAGTGTGCTGTTTGTCCCTTATTTGCATCATATCTTTAATAGTGGTGGTGATCCAGGGATAAGATACTTCTTTAATCAAAATTCTTTTAACTGGAGCATGTAGATCAAATAAAGTTGTAATGTAGTTGTTTAGAGTCTCAACCATGCAATTGACATCTCCTAGCTTGCCTATGGAGTCCCAGTCTATACACCCTAAGTCATACTGGAATAAGTCTTGCAGTATGTCATTTAATGGCCGATATCTTACCCAGAAAGGGGCAGGTTTATAAACCTTAAAGTTAAGTTCAGTTGTGGCGATAGCATGATGTCCAAGGTCAGGTATGTGGTTTACTGATACTCCACGGACAGAGGCATCTGTACAAATCAAGTCAATCAAGGTCGCACTGTGATCAGTAAAATGAGTTGGTTCCGTAATTATATTAATGAGATTGGTGCTGTGTAGAAAACAGTTGAGTAGCTTCACTTTGTTATCAGAGGTATCAAGTAAATTAATGTTAAAGTCGCCCAGTAATACTATTTTATCAACATTCCGGAAGGAAGTAACAGAATCAGTAATGGCGTCAAGAAATACGCTGACATCGAGCCAGGGCGGCCTGTACGCGGTGCCGACGACCACCGATTGTGTGTTCACGCTCAGCCGGAGCCACATCTGCTCTACAGTTGGTACAGACGGGTGCGGCAACGCGCGGACTCGCAGCCCCTGACGCACGTAAAACCCAACGCCGCCACCTCGCGACCTTCCCGAGACAGCTGTACGTGGCATGTGTTGTAGTCTATAGTTAGGAACGAATGGTGCCCTACCTTCCTCTCCCGCTTTGATCCAGGTTTCGTTTATTGCCATTAAGTCCACATCCAGATTCTCCATGGCTACTATAAATTCCTCATGCCGTGTTCCGAGTGACCCCGCGTTGAAAAGTCCAACTTTTAATTGTTTTTGTTTAACCATTTGTGTATAATAAGTAATGTGTGTATTGATATGAGATGTATTGAGTGTTAACCAATAATGTGAACTGTATGTAGAATAAGCTATAACCTGTGTCTATATATTTAGACAATTTACACAATATAGTCAAGAAAATATCTATACAAATAAAACGATGACATTGTAAATATTTATATAAGTTAAACCCTATGTTTATTAATTTAGAAAATTGACAATAAGCCGATAAAAGAATAATGTTTAAATGAATAATACAATGTAATTGTAAATATTTACATGAGCCACTCTTAACCAAATTGTGCAAACATGATATATTCAATAGGTGAAATATGGTGTATATGCAGATCCTAAACTGTAAATATGATATAAAGACAGCACTAAGAATAATCACATTAGTAAGAGGAGTAATAGTACCACTTTTTACATTATTCTTCTTCACAACATTATGCTTCTTTGTCAAACGACTGCTCGCCAAAAACACGACGGATGTCAGCCTCTGTTCGGATCACAAAGGTGCGCTTTCCATCAGATTCCTTTGCCAATATTTTACCATGCTTAGTCCAAGTGAAACGCCAATTAACGCGCTGGGCAGCCTGTCGAACGAGGTAGAACAGATGCCTGTTGACGTATGTTAGCCTCTCGTTGACATAGAACCTCTGGGGCGGCGCAGCCAGGCCGAGGTGCTCGGTGTCGACAGCTCGGCGGACGCGCGCCGCGCGCAGCAGCTCGTCGCGCAGCTGGCGGCGCGCGAGGCGCAGCACGACGCGGCGCGCGCGCGGCGCCGGCCCGCTCGCAGCGCCAGGCAAGCCAGGCTCGGCCACTCGCCCGGGGCCCAGGCCCACCCGTTCGGCAAACACTATGTCTCGCGCTTCGAGGGTGACCCCAAGCTTCTTTTATTTCGCAATGCTTAAACTATTTTTTATCAAAATTTTGGTAATATGATCTTAAAAAGCTTAAACTATCTAATGAATCTTCTTTCATGGAAGTTCTTAAATGGTTACATAAATATCCTGTAGCAGAAAACACTCTTTCTGCTTCAACGCTGGTCGGTGGTATTGATAAAAGAAGATTGTAAACCCGTTCTAAATTCCTGCTCCTCTGTCCATTTCCATCAAATAGTGCCATCTCTACCTGAATTGTGGTGTCTAAATCGTTTGTTGAAGAAGTCGGTTGCTGCGCAGAAGATGGCCGACTCATAAACCGGACGATTTCTTCTCGTAATTGTGTTTTAATTGATACGTTTACAGTTGAAGAAGAGCAACCTTCTGTATCTTGTGTATTGTTTGTTGAAGTTATGACTGTTTGATCTGATTGTTTTGTGTCATAAATTGTAGATATAATTTTAACAATCGCCAGTCTCACAGATTCGTTTGATGGATTTTCAAAAGGATAGTCGTGTGTACTTCGCTGTTCATAAAAATTGTAAGGGTTGTGTACATATGTCATTGTACCGATTATTTCTGGAATTCGTCGTTGTGATATCCTACATTTATTCTTTGGAGTGATACTAGAAGTTCATTACTAATAATGCTATCTTTTTGCGATAATTTATGAATCATAAATTTTAACGCTGTCTCAGCAGTCAGTAAGTTTGCATTTTCTTCACAGATCGCTTTTACCGTAGCTTTGATTATATTAAGGGATTCTGAAATTTCTTCAAGATGTTTTAATTCCGTATCAGTAAAAGAAAAGAAAGATATATAAAGATATCAGATTTAAAATCAATTAATGCTTTGAATACAGAATCTTTTAATAATAAGAACCGATCAATCATGTTAGCAAGACTGCTCCATCTTGTTTTGCAGTCTAAGATAAGACGAACATTCTTTTGTTCTTCTTCTGCGGTGTACTTGTAAAGCACCTCAGACTTGGTCGGTGATTTTTTAAACATCTTGTGCAAATGCGTGCAGTAAAGAGTTTAACATAAAGTTAACAAGTGTACAATGTTGTTATGATCTCTGTCACTAGACTTTGACTTATTTTGATTTGTGAAGTAAGCAAATTGAATACTTGGAATCAAGTGATTAACTATATTAAAATAATATAACGCAATAACACTCATCTGTTTTACAACTTTTTATTTGATATTTAAAAGAGAAATACAACTATCCGTAATATCCGTAAAATCCGGATGATTATGCAAGTCAAATCCGGATTTGAAAATCGGCGGATATCCGGATAGTACGGATATCCGGATATCCGGATTGCAAGCTCTATACACAATGATGCTTGACAATGCTTAACAATGATTTAAGTATTGTTTTTTCTTTTATTATTTCTGACTTTGACATAATGATAAGCATGTATTTCTTAAATGTGATATAAATTTTTTATTACTTATTATGGTAGTGACATTTCTTTTTTTTTATATATTATTTTGTAATTTAATTATGTCATTACATCTTAAAAAATTGCATGCCCTCACCGGCTGGACATAGTGATCTTCACATTTGTATGACACCGTGAAATGTTAATAATGTACCTGTGTTCGTAATTAATAAATTGATTTGATTTGATTTGATTTACACAATTTAGTTTGAGTTGTATTATAGTAGTTTGTGGCTGTGGAAATTTTGTAAGAAGTATTTTTAGACCTGTTATATCTTTATAAAAAGACTGTTCATTATGTAAACATTTATTTACAATCCGGAAAACAATTAATGAATGACAGACCTTTTACTCTCTCACCATAGAGGTATTAAATACCATGGAGGTATGTAGGTATGCAACAGGTCTCCACCCTAAAAATGTCCTCACGGCCCTTGCCTGTGCTAGCGCTGGGCATCCGTCTCCACCCTAAAATGTCTTTTAGTCCGCTTCTATGGTGGTCCGCATCATCTGGTCGACGTGCCGCTTGTATGTTTCCCCGTCGTCTGTTTCTACCAAATAGTGAACCTGCCCCAGGACTCGCAATACCGTTCCGAATTCCCATTTCCTCATTGGCTTATAACTTCGCACCTGTACTCTTTGGCCCGGAGAGAATATTCTCGTCTGTGGATGTTGGGGAGCACTTCGCCTATTATTGGTTAGTGTACCCTTAAATTGCACGTGTAAAAAAGTCCTCACGTCTCTACCAAACATGAGCTCATATGGGCTCTTGCCTGTGCTAGCGCTGGGCGTCCGTCTCAACTGCTCCTTGATCCCCAGTAGCTTATCTTGTATTGAACTAGAGTCAGGAATCGCAGTCTTCAACGCTCTTTTTACTGTCTGAACTGAGCGTTCCGCTTGGCCATTTGTAGCCGGATGATAAGGTGCCGAAGTTTTGTGTACGATCCCGTTATTTTTCAAAAATTCAAATTCTGTCGATACAAATTGTCTCCCATTATCAGAAACAATTATCTCAGGATATCCAAATTTTACGAATAACTCTTTCAATCTCGCGATACACCATGAACTTGTTGTTATCTTCGTAGGTAAGATGTCTACCCATTTCGAAAACGCGTCTACAATGATGAACATCATTTGACCTTGCACAGGGCCCGCGAAGTCAATGTGAAGTCGCTGCCAAGGGGCCGCAGGCATTTCCCAGGGATGGTGTGGTGCTTGTGCCGGTTGATTCTGCTTCAGTCTACATTCACGGCATCCTCTGACTAATGCCTCGATTTCTTTGTCGATGTTTCTCCAGTAAACGAAACCTCTTGCTAAGAGTTTCATTTTTACTATTCCTAGGTGTCCTGTGTGTATGTCTTCTAGTACTCTCTGTCTCAAAGCGTTTGGAATCATGACTCTCGTGCCTTGTAAGATCGATCCATCCTGTAACGTCAGCTCGTTGTCATTATACCCGTGTCGCATCACACTCTTTCCCGATTGTAGAGCTTGTAATAAGTTTTCGAATACAGTGTCTCTTTGAGTTTCTAAAGCGATCTTTTGCCTGTCAATTGCTATGGTGTTAATTTGCTGCAGCTGATATGCACAATGAACATCAATAATATTTTTGGCAATTTTGTCCACTGGAAATCTGGATAGATAGTCTGCATTAACGTTATTTTCCGATGTCCTGTACTCTATACTATAATCAAAACCAGATAAAAAGTGTGCGTAGTGGAATAGTCTCATCGTACTCATCGCAGGTAATGTTTTATGTGGGTTGAAAATTGTTGTCAAAGGTTTGTGGTCCGTGATTAATATAAACTTTCTACCATAGCAGTAATGGAAAAATTATTTTAGTCCCCAGAAAATTGACGTTGCTTCCTTATCAATTTGGCTGTATTTTCTTTCACTGGTCGTGAGCGAGCGCGATGCAAAAGCGATGGGTCTATCTGAGCCATCGGCAAGCCGGTGTGAGAGCACGGCACCGAGCCCGTTGCATGAAGGTTGTTGTTCGGGTCAAAATGGACCAGAACCCTTTCACTGAGCATTTCTTGTTTGACTTTTTTAAAAGCTTCTTCACAATTCAATGACCAGAAAAATTCTGTGTTTTTCTTTAGTAAGTTGTTAAGTGGGCTTGAGATAGATGCGAGATTTGGAATAAATTGTAATAATTGGCCATACCCAAAATGTACGTAATTCGTTAATATTATTTAGACGATTCGCCTCCAGTATCGCTATCACCTTATCTTTGGTTTTGTGAAGGCCGTCTTTATCAATTGTGTGGCCCAGGTATTGGATACTTTTTTGAATAAAGTGGCATTTGTCTTTGTTCAGCTTCAAATTGTTTTCTTTCAGTTTTTGTAAAACTAATCGAAGGCGATTAAACAATTGTCCTTCAGATGACCCCTGTATGATAATGTCATCGAAAAAACTATTAACTCCAGTGATGCCCTGAAGTATTCTGTCCATGAATTTCTGCCACAAGTTAGGTGCCACCTTTATGCCGAATATGAGACGGTTGAATCTATAAGTCCCCTTATGCATGCTCAGTGTCTGCATTATGGCACTCTGTTCGTCCATTAGCATATGTAGGTAAGCTTGGCTAGTGTCTAAAGTACAGAATACTTTTCCTCCGTTCATTTCCACCAGGATGTCTTCAATTATAGGAATCGGGTATTGTTCGTCAATACAAACCTTGTTCAGAGTGACCTTGTAATCGGCGCATAGCCGAATGCTCCCGTTCAGCTTTACTATCGGCACCACCGGTGTTCCCCACTCGGAATTATCTGTTTTTGTAATGACTCCTTGTTGACATAACCGATCTATTTCTTCGTCTACTTTTTCCTTCAGAGCGTAGGGTATCCGTCTTGGCTTAACAAACATTGGTGTTGTGTTCTCTTTTAAGGCTATCTGTCCTAAATAGTTAGGGATGCAGCAGAGCGTACCATCAAACACACAAGCGTATTCCTCTAACAGGTTGTCCAGCTGTGAATGTGTGTTTTCCTTAATAGTATTGATATCAGCCAGATTCAGTTTTATTGAACGTATCCATGCTCGACCGAATATTGGATCCACATCTTGTTTAATTATGTATAGTTTTCCATTGAACGATTGATTTTTGTATTTGCAATTGACGTAAATAACACCTAGAGGTTTGATAATTTCTCCAGTGCATGTCCGCATCGTGACAGTTTTGAATATTTTACGTCCTGTGTTAAGATTCGTGAAATCTTTTACTGACATTGACGATAGGGCTGCTCCCGTGTCGATTTCCATTTCCGATTTTTGTCCCTCTATGTATATATTTATCATATAGTTATCATTCTTGTTGGTTCTGATAATAATTGTATTCCAGGGGGTATCATCGTCGGTAATGTCCGGAAAATGTGGCTCTTGTTGTAAAGAAATATATATAAATTAATTTATTTAATTATAATTATAAATTAATATATAAATTTTCTTGTTCAATTTCATTGTTCGTCTTAGCTGATTGTAAGCAGACTCGTGCAATGTGTCCCATGCGCTGGCATTTGCTACACATGACGTTAATATGTTTACAGACGTTTACGCGATGATCTGCGCTTCCGCAGCGCATACATTTGCCTCGTAAGTCTCGAATGGTTAAGGCTCTATTATTGTTTTTAATTGCGTTCTTTTGTCGTATATTAACTTGAAAGCTGTTTTTGAAGTTATACTTCTTTTGGCGCGATGGAGAAAAATGATGAGAGTGAATTTTTACGATGCGCGCGCACACCGACACCAAAAAATTTAAGAGCATGAAGTTAGTTCTAGGTGGTATGAAAATTGATAACTATGTTCAAGTTGTATATTAAGAAGTATAACTTCTAACGCGTGTACATAAGTACCTACACACAAGTTTTTTATGTAGAGTGTGGTTGAACTAAGAACTTTCCATCTGCCTTTGCTATTTCCATCGCCGTTGCTGTACGTACTAGGTCTGTAAAGTCCACTGCGCTTCTAATAGTTTTGTTTTTATGTCGGTGTCATGCAATCCCCTAATGAATTGTAATGTTAAAAAGTTGTAACTTATCGATTTTTTACAACCGTTACATGTAAATTCGCAGTCTTGTGCTAATCGTTTCAATTCTGATGTGTATGTCATTATTGATTCGTCAACACCCTGCATTCTTGATATGAACCTATGCTGGCAAGCCCATATGCTCGGTTTTGGGTCTATATATTCTTTTAAAAGTTTGACCAGTGCGTCGAACTCTTGTTCACGGGGGTCGCTGGGTGAGCAGAGATCGTATCGTACGCCTTTTGATGCAATTCCGGTGGTAGAGAGGATAATAATATGTATATTCTGGTCCGTGTGTCGTTATAATGGTTTAACTCAAGGTACATCTCTAGTCTTTTCACAAATTTTTTAATGATTCTTTTTCATGAAAAGGTTGTAAATAAATTTTTCGTGTGTTTGAGTTTGTCAAACTCACGTCGGGCGTGCCATCGCAGCCTTGAGCCATGACCAATGTCGACGGACATTCAGCAGCTACCGGTGGTGGGTGTAGTTCGCGAAGTTTCAATTTTATTTGTAAAATATTTTCTTGAGTACTGTACCTCTGTTCTATTTCCGATTCCATGTCTGTTTCATTTAGGGCTTCGATTTGAGTTTGTACTTGATCGAATTTATTTTCATAATTCTCCAATGTGACGAGTCTTATGTTTGCTTCGTACTCCATAATTCTTCCGTTCATCTGTGATAATTGGTCTTGCAGCTTCGTCAGCTGGCCGCGTATCGATGCACGTGTTCTGTAGAGTCGCGTAAGTTCTTCCATCGTTGTTATCTATATAAATAAAAAGACAAGTCCTGACTGACTGACTGACTCATCAACGCCCAACCCAAACCCTTTGACCTAGAAAGCTGAAATTTTGCACAAATGTTTGCTTTATAATGTAGACAAGGAATAAGGAAGGATTTTTCGAAATTCAACCCCTAAGGGGGTAAAACAGGGGCGCTAAGTTAGTATGAAACTTTGCCGTTTTTTAAGTTTAAGGCATAAAAATTGGTATTTGGCCTTCCAGTTAAAATAAAAAATCACGTATTTCAGGGTTTTTGGAAATTCCACCCCCAAGGGCGAAAAATAGGGGATGTAAGTTTGTATGGAAAATGTGACAATTTTTAAGTTAAACGCATGAAAATTGGTACTTAGCATTTCAGTTAAAAATTAAAAATATATATTTCAGGATTTTTGAGAATTCCAACCCTTAGGGCGTAAAATAGGATTGTAAGTTTGTATGAAAAATGCGACATTTTTGAAGTTAAACTCATGAAAATTGGTATTTGGTCTTTCAGTTAAAAATAAAGCAATCCAGGGAATAATTTGTTGTTAAAAAAACGTAATCCAAAACTGATTCAATAGATCGCCACCAACAATTTAAGCAAACTCAAATTTTAAGAAATTAGTTTCTTATGCCAAGTAGCTTAAAATGTCGTGGTCGTTGTCGTCTAAGTAAAGATTTAGCGTTTTATAAGATTTGTAACTTCTTTATTTTGGTTAATTGTATAACAAATTAAAATAACGACATTTTAATCAAATTGGGATAAAAAACGAATTTATCTAAAATTTGAGTTAGCGTAGTATAAATTGTTGGTGTCGAGATGATCGCACCCAAAAAACATCATCTTAATTTCACTGATCTACAAGTTCACAATTTTGTAACTAGATGGCGTTAATGTCGTTTCAGATCGCGAAACTTAATTGGCATATCGGTTAAAATAAATAAATGCTTGAAATAAAAGGTAGTCCAAACTGAATCAATAGATGATCGCCTAAATCTCACCCAAAATATATGCACACATCTTAATTTTACCGCTTTACAAGTTTATATTTTTGTTAGTAGATGGCGTAATCATCGTTTTAGTTCGCGCTATGGTTTCGTTCACAAAATGTCGCAACCTAATCTAATGGGAGTTACCTTTGTGATTAATGCATCGTTGATTATTATTTTACTTTATTTAACTTACTGACTATACTTAAGGACAATTGATATGTATTCTTTAATTTTTGCTTGATGATATCGGGTCCTTTTTGTAAATAACAGTAGCAAAGTAGTCTTTCATTTATTTCTTAGTAAGGTTATTTATAGGTTAGGTTTTATTCAATTTATATTGCTTATTTGTTTTAAAAGTTATATTTTTTAGATTAAGCTAGAAGAAAGTAGTTACATTGGTCATCATTCAAACTTGTCGCGGACAAAGTCGCGGGCACCAGCTAGTATCTTTATAAAAAGACTGTTCATTATGTAAACATTTATTTACAAGCCGGAAAACAATTAATGAAAGACAGACGTGTCAATTGAAAACCTTTTACTCTCTCACCATAGAGGTATTAAATACCATGGAGGTATGTAGGTATGCAACAAGACCAATATTACCTATGTTCTGACAATATTAATTACCAAATTAAATCTTTACTTACAAGAAGCATTGGAATTGCTACGTTAGACAAATAAACACGGCTACAATCGCTTTTTGATCCTAGTTTGTCTTGATCCCGGAAGTGCTTTAAACAAATAACAGACGATTTAATCGATTGCCAATCAGTCTGCTTTCTCAGCAATCGAATAACTTCCACCCACGGCGTGCTGCATCTTATGGCATACTGTAATTAATATAAAATTGGTTTTAAAAAATACTAGACGATTGATTATTACCCACTTAAATTATTTTTATTTAATTACAAAACAGAGGTAATAACGTTACGTATTCCATAAATTACAAATTCGCCTAATATTATGGGAAAACTAACCAATGTTTTAGTGGTAACACTGAACCTTAAATAGAATATTAAATGTTTTAATTAAATTTTGGCGTCATTTACGTTAATATGAATACATAAACAATTAACTTACGTGTGGAAAGTAATTTCGCTTGATTTTTGATGTTTTTGCGACCTTGAATCGCATTCTTTGACTACACATTTACCCATTTTTCTCTTGGTTGAACACGGTTGGCGTCTCACTAAGCACTGAATTGACATTAGCTGCACATAAGGCTGTGGCCTTATGTGGAATGGTTACGCATTGGCGCGGTTATTACTAATCTAGTTGTTTATATCAATTATAAAATGTATAAAAATCAGCTTTGCGATAATAATAATAAGGTGGTAAATGCTGCGGAAGCTCATGCAATGGTGGTGGGGAAGGCACGGTCGCGCGCGCTTACTGCGGCTCGGTTAGCAAGTTAGCAACACGCTCAGTGGCGGGTGATGCGCGTTGCCGGGAACAAGTAGCTCAGTTTCGCCGCATACCTGTATGAACTTAGTTTCCAAATTGCTCAGAACCAGATCTAACATATTACCGTGACAGTTTATAATAGTGTTATGCTGTTTTAATTTACAGAAAGAAGTTAAATAACAAAATTGCATATTTACATTTTGGCTGGCAGATTTCAGATTAAAGTCTCCTAAAATAATGACATTTATATTTTGAATGTTTTTCTATAATGTTCTCTAAGACTACGAACGTTATTTCTCGTCACTGGAATTGGGCGGAATATATAAAAAACAAACAAGAAGTTTTTCGCATTTTAGAGAAACGGTTGCCTTCAATATTTCAAGGTCCCCTTTCAAGGTTACCCTTCGACAGTGTTTATCTTGCGGATTTTATACTTGGAGTGGACCGGTAACAATACTCCGCCCCATCCACTATCATTGGCTCGATCACGGCGTAGCACGGTATAGCCATCAGGGAATATTTCAGAATCATGAATGGAGCTAACTAAAAAGGTTTCTGTTAATGCGAAAACATCAGCTGACTCACGTATTATACCTGATTTACAAGTTGAAAGTTTACTACGCAGTCCTCTCACATTCTGGTAGAAAAATAAGTAGGTTTTAGGCTTAAGCAGATTTTTCTGTTTAATTGCGAAATTCATTCCGCCAGGGCTTAATATGTATGTCTTGGGCCCAGTGTTCAGTGGACAGGTATTCATTAATATATTTAGAAGGCACACTTAACTTAAACGAGGCATAATCGCCGCGTGCTTTTAGCGCTTCAACGGAACAGTCACAGTTGATGGTACGAAGATGAGCGAAAACCTGATCAGCTGTGGTTCCTGATTTTACGTAGTACAAGTGGAGATTCAATTTACGTTCAGCAGCTTGAAGTGGTGCAGCATGAGCGGTGGCCGTACCACGAGTCACGTTTGCGAAAGAGCGTCGACTGTGTGGTAGCGGCTGCGGGGATATTGGCGATGACTCAGTAAGTTTAGGTTCGATCGGATCGGGTTGTGTCGCCGAGGATGTGCTCGGAGTAGGAGACACTGGTTTGACGCCTGCGCCGGTGTTGGTGGGAGGGCGGGCCGTCAGTTTCCGAACGCCCACGGAGATAGCCGAAGCGGCGCGATTACGAGCTTCACGTACCAGGCCCTGGGCAGGTTTCACTGTCAAACTACCCTCATCACCTTCAACATTTACTGGTGTCTTCGGATCACTGTTCATATTTATAAAACTTTTGATCAGGTTGTTTTGATCAATAACAAGCTTCTCCAAAGAAATCACTCGCATCTCGAGTGACTTTACGGTTTTAGTCAACTCGTGAACCGCACTTTCGGCACTTTTATTGGACATAATTATTTATTTACGAAATTAATACACAGACTTTCGCGAATAGGTGTTAGCACCGTGGGAGCAACCCGCAGACTTAATTCGAATTGAAGATTAATATGAATATAGAATAAAACTAAAAGGAAAACTGTAAAATAATTTCCTATGTCTATGCTATCTATGTTTGCGTTCGAATGTCGAATGAAATCGAAACTAAATCGTGTTGAGATTAACCTCTGAGCGTGAATTATAAATAAAATAATAAAACGTTTTTTTCTTTTACACATCCGACATTTGTCTTGTCACGTTCTTTTTCATTCTTTATTGACAATAGCTTAGACAGTAAGTAAGCTTAGACAGTAGTTTTCTACTTGCCCAGGCAATTGCTCCGCCAGCGTACATGCAAAGGATGCCACTTGTTGAGCGACAATCCCTAACATCACCTGCATGATCTGAGTCACTGTACGCTTCCAATACACCTTTCTGATAGTCCTTCTTGAACGTTATTCCATAACTTAGAGTTCCTTGTAGGTAGCTCATTATACGCTTCACCTTCAGCACATCTTCTGTGGCAGGGTTCTCTAACGATCTTGAGACAACACCGAGGGCGTAGGAAATATCTGGTCGTGAACCAACCATGAGGTACGCAAGAGCTCCAACGGCTTGTCTTTAGGGAATATGACTTCTTGTCAATTTCTACCCTTTTCGTTTGTCCTTGCTCGGGATCTTTGATTATTGGCGTAGCCACTGTCTTACAGCTACTCATTCCAAAGCGCGCTAAAACTTTCTCTGTGTAGTGCCTTTGGGTTATAATTATGGAGCCATCGTCTTTACGTTTTAGTTGCAAACCCAGATAGTAATCTGCAGGCTTTACGGTAATCTTAAACCTTCGTTTAAGCTCTGTTAGACACTTACCCGCATCCTTTTGGTTTGTTGAGGCTACCAATCCATCATCGACATACAATGCTAGGATGATCTTAGATTGTGCACGTCTCCGTATAAATAAGCACGGATCTGTTTGACTTTGTTGAAAGCCGATGGTTTTCAAGTAGTCCACGATACATTTGTCCCAGCATCTTGGTGCTTGGTTTAATCCATAGAGGCTTCGCTTTAACTTACAAGCTCGATTAGTCCCGACACTCATACCTTCAGGCTGTTTCATGTATATCTCTTCTTCAAGAGTGCCATTGAGAAATGCTGTAGAGACGTAAAACTATGTGAGTGACATAGCTTCGTTTGTCGCAACGCTTATGAATGACCTGATGGTCGTCATATTTGCCACTGGGATAAACGTTTCGTCGTAATCCACTCCTGGTTTTTGCGAAAATCCTCGAGCAACAAGTCTTGCTTTGTATTTATCAATCGAACCATCTGCGTTTGTTTTTACTTTATAGATCCATTTGCAGGAAATAGCTTAGCGATCCTTGGGTAGATCAGTTAAAATCCAGGTTTTATTCTCTTCTGAAGATTTGATCTCACTTTTCATTGCTTTGACCCAATGCTCCTTGTCTTGACTCTTTAATGCTTCGTTGTAGGTACTAGGTTCATACAAATCATTTAGGTCACCTACAGAAGTCATAACATAGTCGTTAAGTTTTGCAGGTGGTCGCAACGTAGATCTGTCTCTAAGAGTTATTCTACCTTGACTTTCTATTTCACTATCTTGCAAAATTACATCTTAATTAGTAACTTCTACAGGCTCTGGTAATATATATATATGTCAATATATATCTTCGTCTTCATCTCGCTGATCCTCTGTTTCTAAAGGTTGCATAGGAATATTGATATTTTCCTTTATCTCATGTGTATTTTCAAACGATTCAGGAGGTACACACTCTTGAAATATATCAGTACTTTCACTTCCTTCCTCCCTGACATCATGAATCGTTCGATTATTCTCCTCCCTTGCAGCAAGATTCTGCAGTCTACGAAGAGTTATCTCTATTTCAGATTTTTCTTCAATAGGATTTGCTTGGACATTTACTTTAGTGTCAGTCCGGGTAATTGGTAACTCTTGAAATACGACGTCTCTCGAACGTATCAATGTATGTATATTCTTATCTGTACTAAGAAGACGATACCCATCATCACCATCATAGCTGATTAATATACCTTTCTCTGATTTCTTATCCAACTTTTTACGCTTCGGCTTGGGTACATGGGCGTAGCAAGGACTTTCGATAATTCTCAAATGTTAATCTTTGGCTTCTTCTTATACCATATCTCATAAGGTGATTTTTCATCCACGGATGCAGGTCCAGTTCTGTTCAGAACATATGCTGCTGTACTTTTGAGCTCTGCCCAACAGGCGGTTGTGCGCATTCATCATAGCTCGGGCGGCTTCAACGAGCGTTCGATTTTCTCGTTCACTGCACCCATTCTGTTGTGGTGTGTATTTTTCCGAAGCTACAACCTTCACAAAATTCTCGTGTGTTGTTCGGTACCTTGATTCCAAGTTCTCTCTCTCTCTATAAATTTCTTCACATGGGGTTTGCTTTGGTGTGCTAACCTCTCATGATATATCTGTAATCATCAGAATCATGGATTGTCAGTACGATGACTTCGACAGATGTAGGTGGCTTAACATTCTTTATATTAAGTCTGAACAACCCTCCTCTTTTCTTTCAACCGCCTGTAACTTTGACTATGCCCATTGATTTAAGTTTACAGAATTCGGGTTCTGATTCAAAAAAACTTTGTGGTAATCTGTCTTGCGCTGCTAATAACGAGAACAGATTTTTCTGAAGTGACGGCACACACCATACATCGCTTAAGGTTCATACCTTACTACATACCTTAATGTTCTCCGACTGTTGATTACAGTTTTATGTCACCTTTACCAGTGGATTCAACTTTCTCACCATTTGTTGTCGTTACATTATGCTGCGATTTAAAACTTTCAAATGTATGAAACAAATCTCTCCTAAATGTGACGTGGCTCGTTGCTCCGCTATCTAAGTATCAGTTATCTTTGCCAAGATATAAGCACCGGTTATTTTCCGCCATCATCAGATCTGTGACATTTACATTCTTAGTGTTTGAATGTATGCTTGCCTTGGGTAGCCTTTCGACATTGAACCACTTAGCGCACTTCTTTACTTTGTGTCCAAATAGACCACAGTAATTGCACTTTATGCCGTTCTAATATTTATTTTCCGAAAAAGGTTTGACAGTCAGAGCTTGGTTACTCTCACCAGACGTTGAGGGTTTTGACTCGACATTTCTTTGATATGCACAGAATTGTGATGTTAGTCTCTCTATCGTCCTTTCCTTTTAGCCATGAGCAGCCAACTTAATTTGAAGGTCAGGTATTCTTTAGGCAATGTGTCTAGGATCTTACATATTAGAACTATCTCTGGCAATTCATGGTTTATTTCTTTCTTTGTTATTTCTTTATTCAGCTTAAACCAGATATTTTAAAATTTTGAGAGATAAATGGACATGTTGACTTTTAATTCCTTCTTATACTCGAAGAATTGCAGGCAACTTTCGTAAACCAAATCGTCTCTGTCTCCATTAAATAGCCTTTTAAGTTCATCCCAGACTTTCTTCGATGACTGGAATCTCATAATTCTTTGGACTATTTCATCGTTCATATTACTTGTCAGAATGACGAGAAGCATGCTATCCAGCTCTAGAAATTTTTCATGTTCTGCTGTCACAAACTTTTCACTCGATGCATCCGTTGGTATTGGCACCCTGTATATTCCATTCAATAAGTCTAGGGTATTTGGGATACCCTTCATTAACATACTTATCTTGTACTTCCATACGGGCCAGTTGATACCATCAAGGTTCCCGATGTGAAATTTGGTGGCCATTATTACTTATTAACACAATCACCAACTTGATTTGTGCATAATAATATATTTATTTATTTATCGTGACACACTGCTACCATGTTGAGATTAATCTCTGGGCGTGAATTATAAATAAAATAATAAAACGTTTTTTTCCTTTTACACTGCTTTTACACAACCTTTAGAGCCCCCGCAGACCACAGACTTTTATCGGCCGACAGTTTGGTCGGGCTCTTAATCAGTACGCAGATGTAAGCAAGTGCGCACACTATGACGATTTGGTATCGGCCGATAAACAAGTTTGATGGGCTTCCCGATTCAATTCAAACTATACTGTCGGCAAACTATCGGCCGACCGTATAATCAGTATTGGCTCCCTACCACACGCGCACACACGACGATTTTTTAGTCGGCCGACTAAGCCGATAGTTCAGTTCGCTCCGAGCTTTGACAGCGAATGGTCGGCCGCGCGTGTTTTGTAAAATGGCGTCGCCCAATTCTCAGTCGCTTATTTCGGAATCTTTGATCGTAAACTTGATCGAGGAAGTCGAAAAACGCCCTGCACTTTATAAGAAAAACTTAAAAGAGTACTCTGACGTAAATGTGAAGAAAAAACTGTGGGAAGAAGTTTTTTGTGAAGCTGTTGTTCCTGATTGGAATGAGCTTAGTGCCCAAGAAAAAACAAATCAAGGTACGATACATTTTTATTTATTTACATTACACTTTATTATATTGACACGGAATTGAGCCTGCAGGAGCTATAAAGTATGACGACATGTATTGCCGCACATTATTCATATTATTTCTTCCTCGGTTATTTCCATTTGTATTGAAGTTATTCATGGTACAACTGTAGAGAGTGTCTTTAAAATGTATTCCATCTTTGATTCGTACATAATTGTGTAGGACACAGCAAGTTTTAATAATTTTAACACAAAAATTAATACTTACGTCAATTGGACGGTGAAAAATGCGCCATTTGTTAGCTAGAATCCCGAAAGTACATTCAACCATGCGTCGAGCTCTTGTATGTCTATAGTTGAAAATTCGCTTGGTGTAGTTTAAATTGCTTATTGCATAAGGGCGTAATATATTATTTCCAAGTCCAAACGCTTCATCGCCTACGACAGAGAATGGAATAACATCTCCAACATCATCATTAGGCAATTGCCTTCCAGAAGGAATATTTAGTCGATTCTCGGAAAGCCGTTTACCCATTTCTGATGTTTTAAATATTTCCGAATCACTAGCTGTTCCATAAGAACCAACATCAATGTACACAAATTTATAATCGGCATCTGTCCAAGCCATCAAAACGCAGGAGAAGAACTTTTTGTAGTTAAAATATGATGAACTGGAATGTTCTGGCTGTATCATTCGTATATGTTTGCCATCGATCGCTCCAATGATGTTTGGAAAATTTGTGCGACTGTAGAATTCGTCTGCTATTTCAATCCAGTCATCTTCTTGTTTGGTTGGCATATATAATGGTTGAAGCATATTCCATATTTGCTCACATGTACTTTTTGTAATATCTCGTATTGTAGAAGCTCCCATCAGATAATCAAAAGATAATGAATTGAAACTAGCTCCAGTAGCCAGATACCTGTAATGAATTAATTATATTTTATTATTTTTCAGGCCGCGATATACAAAAAAAATGGGCCAATTTACGGACTTACTTTCGCCGAGAATTAAATGCACAAAAGAACACAAAGTCGGGGCAGGCTTCGGTCAAGAGGCGTAAATATGTATACTTTGAACAATTATTATTTTTACTTCCATGCATGGAAAATCGTCAAACGGAAGGTAACCTGAACCTGGCCCAGGATACTACAGAAAATGAGGAAGATGATGAAGAAACTGCTCCATCCGCTTCCGCACCTCCTCGCCAGAAGAAAACTCGTGTTTCGAAGAATACGGATTTGGATGAAGCAATATTAAAAGCATTAAATGAGACTAATGTTGATGAAGATGTAAACTTTGCATTGTCTCTTGTCCCATCACTCAAAAATTTAACCGCAGATGAAAAACTCGATGCTAAGATTAGTATTCTTAACGTATTTAAACAGATAAGACTTGGTAGGCGTGTTCAGCCTCATTCTCAACCAACATACACCATACTGCAACAACCCATGAACTCTTTTCCTGTTTACCAACGAGGGACTAACATCTTGCCGCCACAACACACACCATCCCCCACTTTCTTGCCGCTACAACAACAATCACAGGCTTATACATCCGGTTCTACACCATCCCCCACTTTACCACAAACAACCATTCAAAATGTTTCATCACCAGCTGATTCCAACATGTCAGGCCAGTCATATTATTCAATTTTTTCAGAAGATTCCCAAATATACGACTTGTAAACTTGGCATTTGAATTATAATAAAAAATTTAAAGTATGTTTTGTGGTTTATCTTACCTTATCGTAACGCTCAATCTCTCCTCCACAGGTATAGATAGTCTTAAATTTGTATCCTCCTTCGCTATTCCTGGTCCAATTAATTTGACAAGTTGGTTGAAGCTAGTTATGCTCATTCGATAGTAGGCGAAAAATTTTTTCGGGTAATCGAGTAATTTGGAATGCATACTGAAAAATTTTCCATTTAATAATCTATCACTAAAGATAGGATGCACCCAATACTCTCGGGCTCTCTTTTTAATTTTCCACCTCCGGTGTATGAGAGCAATAATAACAATTCTATACAATTTTTTATTAATTTTCATTGTGCGGTGCGACCACTCTTTTCACCAGTTGGTGCAAGCCAGCAATGCCAGCAAATAGAGAACAGTCGGCAGACTGTTGGATAGTTTGCGCACTCATCACCGACTGAACTGTTTAGTTGGCTCGGTGTGCGTACTAGCAGGCCAACCCGACTAAACTATCGGCCGATAAAAAGTCTGTGGTCTGCGGGGGCTCTTATTGTTGTCACCTTTATTTTTTTTTATTGACTATACAAAAACTATAGAGGCTTATAACATATCATATGGAGTTGACCTTCTTTAACAAAGTTCAGGTACTATTATATGCACCTTTACCTATCCGAGCTAGTATCTGCCAAAATTACCATTACCCAAACTCCATAGTCACTGGTCGTTCTTATCTCTACAGGGGACATGACCAGTAAAACTTTCAGCTTTTATAAAATGACGAAGGTCTGGCTGTCGTGCGTGGGCTCTTGCTCTATTAGTGGTTTAAAACATAAACGGCCGTTTTTGTTACAAATGCACGATTTAGCTAAACAGCTATATTTCCAGTGTTGACAATGTGTTATAAAATTACGTTATTGCCTTTTCTACAGTAATAATAGACCACATTTTGTATTTTTGATTATATTTACGAGTTATGACATTTTTTCGATTGGCGGCGCTAGTGGACTGTAAAAGGCCCCTTAACTTTATTAATTGCCACCAATATAATCATTGTTGGCAATTTTCTATCTTACTGAAATAAAGTATTTTAAAACTTATAAAAATTAAGTTCATATTATTTCACGAAAAAGTAGATCAACTTCAACTCTTAATTGTGGCTCTTTAACGCCTTTGGCACGGATAACCACCACAATTTCGCCAATGTCGAGTTATGATAGGCCAAAAAACGAAGGAAATCATTAATCGGTAAAAAAGACCAAGTTCTATTTTGTGTTTAAGTAGATGAGTAGAGGCACGTCGGAATCCACAACAAGAATAAGTAGATCAAGACGCTTACTAATAACAATTGAGTTTATATGAGAGATTTTGGAAGTGCATAGTTAATAATACACACATATTCATATATAATCATTTAGTATATGGCCTCTCCTACAATTCAGGGTTTCCTCCCGAGTTCTACTCTTTCAAAATGTGATTCCAGCTTAATATCTTATAATACTATTTTTTATTTATTACATAGTGCAAGAAACATCGTGTGTGTATGTACAGATTGAAGTAGCTTGATGTGCTGGCGTCTGTACATATGTCAAAACGTGTATATAGCTGCCAGATTACTGTTCAATTGACTGTGTATGATGATGATGATACTCTTATTTTGTGTTGGTAATAAACACTCTGGTGTGGTGCATTACGTTACTACGATTAAAGATACTTTTTTTTAATCACCGTTATAAATTATTATCTGTCTTAGACTCTTTATAAAATATTGCATACCAAATTTTCACAATAAATTGCTTGTTACAAAAACCACAGTTACAAAACTGTGGTTTTATAACCAACTGATGATAATTAATGTATATTAGATTATTGAATTTGCCCGACAACTGAAGTGTCACATTAATAAGACACTACTGTAATTATCCTACTAATATTATACACACGAAAGTTTGTAAGTATGGATAGATGATTGTTACTCTTTCAAGTAATTTTAATGAAACTTTACAATAATATAGCTTATACATCAGAATAACACATAGGCTACAATTTATAAAGATATTGTATGAATGTTCCAAAATATGACGATAAGTGTCAAGTAAGTAGGAAAAAATCTACCATTCGCGAGCTATTCCGGCATGCACTGCCAAAACCGCTAAAGGTACACATTCTACTAATAGTATAAATGCGGAAGTTTGTGAGTATAGATGTATGTATGTTTGTTACTCTTTTACGCCAAAACTACTTAAACGCGGGTGAAACCGCGGGGTGCAGCTTGTACTTAAAATATGAAAACACCACTGAACCAACTAAAAATTATTTAAAAAGGCAAATCAAGTATCACATGCACATCGCCATAATCCAATGATTGCCCAAAGAGATCCGACACGTATACTAGTGCCATATTGCAGAACAACGCAACTCCAAACAAATTCATTTGTTATGTGCATAAAAGTGTTTAACAATGTTCGCAAAGGCATTAGACGGGAACACCCAAATACTCCGATATATTTTATTTATATATTTTGATGTTCCGATTTTCAAATGTCCGAATTTCATAATACCTAAGAATTGTAATGTCTATTATTAAATATCACCAAATTTATCTTACCGAAAGTCGTAAATGCGATTTGTTAGTTTTCAGATTTTCATACGTTCTAAGAGTCAAATGCTTTAAGGGTTCTCGGTCCGAAAAACACGATACGTCCGAGAAAAGTATCCCTGCAAAACCGACTTCACGTAGTCTTGTCTGCCATACCCTAGAGCGTAATTTAAGTCCGCGAATTTAAGGCAAGGCAGGCATGCAGCATGCAAGCAGTCATTCATGCTTGCTTGCATGCTGCATGCTTGCTTGCATGCCTGCTTGCATGCTGCATTCCTGCTTGCATGTTGCATGCCTGTCTGCTTGCATCTTGCATGCCTGCCTGATATCATGTTGCATGCAACCGCCGAGTGCCAGATCCCCTCTATTGTTGGTGAATCATTTGGGTTAGGTTAGGTTAGAACTGTGACATAAAATATTTTTATTCGTATTGTTGATGTTTCGAATTATCATTAAGTCGGACTTTTTGTTATTCGATCTATTGAAGCTCGGTATCTTGAGAATAGTAATTATTAACGTTAGGAATATTGGAATTCAGGAATTATAAAACTAGGAGTAATGATAAGTCTGAGTTGTAATATTCGGAATTTTCTACCATTCGGAATTATGAAAGTCGGTATTTTCAAATTCGTATTTGTGACTGTCGGAATAAAGTTTTTCGTATTAATGTAGTATACCCGCATTAGACAACTACCATTATTCCGAATGAAAAAGGTATTGAAAGAATATTACTACTACCTATCGTATGAGCAGTGGTTAATCTGGTATCAGAGTTGTTCAAGCTGCCTAATGTTAAAACTGGCCACTAAGTCCATAGACTGAGATGAAGAATAAACGGACTACATATTGCTAGGATACTGTTTATATTGTTGTCATGTTTTTTCCATCTCTTCTGTCAATCAAATATATTAATGTGCTAACTAATTATATCCACTGCGTTTTATCTACCTTAACAGGTTATGGGCCCAGATCGCGATATATTTTAATTAGTGAAGATTAATAATGGAAGGCCTAAATAATGCAAGAATTGGAGACCTCAAAGGGAAGGAGAATTGGTCTACTTGGAGGAACAAGATCTGTATTCTTTTGAGGGGCATTCAAGGGGCTATGGAGATTGTTGATGGACAACTCACGAAACCATCGTTACCAGAAGGATCAGAAGAGGCGGAGGTAAAGGCATATAGAGTAAAATTAGATACCTATATTAAGGCGGAGACCAATGGTTTGATCCTACTTACGACTAATATGGCAGAAGAAATATTAGAAATGGTGATGAGGTTCACGACCGCAAGAGAGGTCTGGTTTGAACTCCACAGATTGTTTGACGGGCAGTCTGAAGATCAAGCGTACAACTTATGTATGAAGTTTTTTAGTTATAGAAAAGAACCATGTGACAATGTCAGCGTACATATGACAAAACTCAAAATCTATGGAGTGGACTGAACAAGGAGATCAGCAATGATGATAGTATGTAGACTTTACCAGATTTACTACTCATATGTAAGATCCTTGATACACAAAATTCATGTTTCTTTGCGTTCAAGTCAAGCTGGTTACTTTTATCGAAAGAAGAGAGAAGTTTAGAAAACTTAACTAGTCATTTGTGTGCGCATGAGAGGGCATTATCAAGTAAAGATGGTGAACCTAGTCAAGAGGTTCTCATTAGTAATATGCCAAGTAAAGGCCGTATTAAGAAAAATGATACTAAGAAGAGAAATGATAATATGATGTGTCATTATTGTAAAGGGATGGGGCACCGTGTGAGATTCTGTGAGAAGTGGATATAATTAGTTAGCACATTAATATATTTGATTGTCACAAGAGATGGAAAATACATGACAGCAATATAAACAGTATCCTAGCAATATGTAGTCCGTTTATTCTTCATCTCAGTCTATGGACTTAGTGGCCAGTTTTAAGTGGATTAGAGACGGCAGGCCTCCAAAACAAAGTAACACTTCATCTTCCTCCAACACTGGAGCGAATATGTCACTCACCTTGTCAGTAAATGTGATGACCTTAGAATATGACTCAGAAAATTGGTACGTAGACAACGGAGCAACTAGCCATGTTACGAATCGTAGAGATATTTATCAGACATTTGAAGAATTTAATGATTCACGTACGGTTACAACCGCAGATGGTAATAGCGTTCAAGCTGTTGGAAAAGGAACGGTTGAGATAGAATCGAAAGTGAAAGGCAAATTGATAAAGATAAATCTAAGTAATGTATGGTATGTGCCAAGTCTTCGAAAGAACCTTTTCTCCGTGTTGGCTGCACAAGATAAAGTATGCACGAGCACTTTTACTTCAGTTACAGAAACATGTCATTTTTCAGTTGGAGGCGAAATAATACTTGTAGGACATAGAGGTCAAAATGGAGGCTTGTACAAACTAAATGTTAATAATATTGTGCCAGATGTACAAGTATGCTCCGTATCTCGCAGTAGTTTGATGCAGCTTTACCATGAAATACTAGCTCATCAGAATAAACGGCATGTAAAAGCTGTAATAGAGAAGGAATTGGGTCTAAAGCTGACTCTTGACAAAGAGCTTTGTAAGGGTTGCGTTTATGGTAAGACGCACCGGCAAAAATTTGGGACCATAGAGAGAGCTACTCAACAAGGAGAGTTGATACATGCCGATGTATGTGGCCCATTCGTAAGTTCGTATCAAAATCATCGTTATTTTGTACTGTTCAAAGATGATTATTCCACATTCCGATATGTTTACTTCATGAAAACTAAAGACTAAGTTAAAGAAAAGTTAACGCAAATGATTGCTGAAATAAAGACTATCGGATATGGGATTCGAACCTTTCTGTGTGATAATAATGGAGGTCAATTTAATAATGATGCCATCAAAGATATCCTAAGGAAAAATGGGATTCAACAACGTTTCATTATGCCTTACACATCGGAAGAGAATGGCTGTAGTGAGCGGGAAAATAGAACGTTAGTTGAAGCAGCAAGATCTATGATGTATGGTCATGAAAAATTACCTCAGGCGCTATGGGCGGAAATGGTTAACACAGCGTCCTATATCCTAAATAGAACAGGTGCAACGAAAATAGAAAATAAGTCACCTTATGAACTTTGGTTTGGAAAGAAACCAAACTTAAAGCATTTAAGAATTATCGGCTCCGTATGCTATGCTCATGTACCAAAGCAAAAAAGGAAAAAGCTTGACAAGAAAGCTATCAAAGGTTTCCTTATCGGGTATGATAATGATGATGGTTATCGTATATGGAGTAGCGAAGGAAACAAACAAAGGCTTATACGGTCGAGAGATGTAAAGTTTGACGAAAAAGCACTTGAGTCATTTGAAGAAAATCAAGACACAGAGTGTGACAAGTATGTTCAGATTCGATTTGAAAACGTACAAGATAATCTGGATAACAAGTCGGATTTTTCACACCATTCGGTTCTTGAACCATCAAGAATAGAGGAAGATCATTCACAGGATCAAGCAGATCAAGAACAGTGCTTTGATCCCCTAGCCGAGACAGATGATAACACTCAAGCTATTGAATTAGACGGAGAGAATGGAGGAAATTTTGAGGATGATGAAACAAATCACAGATATAACTTCCGAGACAGGTCTAAAATTTCAACTCCTAGTAAATTCAATGACTTTGTGATGGCTGTCAGTGCAGATTCCATAACTCCTAATACTTATAAAGAAGCAATAGAGAGTGAGGAGAGAATGGAATGGAGGCAGGCTATGCAATGTGAGATGGAATCTTTAAATAAACTAAAAGTTTGGGAATTCCAAAAATTGCCACAAGGTCGGAAAGCCTTACCTTGTAAGTGGGTATACAGGATAAAATCAGATGCAATCAATACAGAATGCATGTTTTGCAGAAATTTTGATAGAGCTTGGTTTTAAACAGAATAATGCTGACCCTTGCTTGTACATAAAGAACATAGTTGGAAAGAAAATCCTAATAACACTGTATGTTGACGATGAATTAGTTGCTGCATCGAATGGTAAGAAACTTGAGATTACAGCTAAAGACGCTTCATTTTACTTGGGATTAGAAATAGCATGACTTGAAGATGGAGCTATTAAAATAAACCAAGAAGCTTATATCATGAGAGTATTAGAGCGCTTTAACATGCAAGACTGTAATTCTGTTAGTACACCGATCGTAAATGGCGATAATGAGGTTGCCCCAGAGAAACAGGGAAAGTCATTTCCTTATCGACAAGCAGTGGGAGCTTTAGCTTATATCATGATCGGAACGCGACCTGATATAGCATTTGCAGTGGGGGTTGTTTCAAGAAAGCTTGAGAATCCTGATCAAACAGATTGGCTGAAAGTCAAGAGAATAATGCGTTAACTGAAGGGTACATTATCTTATGGCATTGTATATCACAGAGAGAAGGTGAGCCACATTGACGGCTATAGTGATGCGGATTACGGAGGTGATCAGCCAACAGGACGATCTACAACTGGTGTCATTTGTAAGTTTGCAGGAGGACCTATATCCTGGTTTAGTAATAGACAAACTTGCGTCGCACTCTCTACAACAGAATCGGAGATAGTTGCGGCAACTGAAGGAGCCAAAGAGCTGGTATGGCTAAGAAGGATTTTTAAAGCACTTACAGAAGTAGACAAGGTTACGCTTAAGGTGGACAACGAGGCTGCTATAAAATTGGCGTACAATACAGAGTTCCACAAGAGAACTAAGCATATAAATATTCGTAATTTCTATGTGAGAGAGGTATTGAATGAGGGAAAGCTTACAATAGAAAAGGTGCCTTCGTCGTTACAAGTCGCGGATATTCTCACCAAAGCTTTACCCAAAGTCAAGCATAAAGAGTTTATATCTCTCATGGGCTTATTGGAAGGAAAGTGTAAAAACTGGCCACTAAGTCCATAGACTGAGGTGAAGAATAAACGGACTACATATTGCTAGGATACTGTTTATATTGCTGTCATGTTTTTTCCATCTCTTGTGACAATCAAATATATTAATGTGCTAACTAATTATATCCACTGCGTTTTACCTACCTTAACACCTAATAAGCCTCTGACATGGCTTAATGACTACAACCGAGACTGACAGCTTAACGTGCACTCCAAATCACGGAGACGCTCAGAAATTAAAGCACTTTGGTGGTCTCCCATCTATGGACAGACGGCGAGCCTAGTCCCTTAACCTCGCCGATCACTCACGGATCGGTAAGAGTATCTAGCTAGAATGGCTTGTACACTTATTTTATTTTATAATATTAAGGAGTTTTTTTTTATATAAATATAATAATTATTCAAAATATTTAGTTATTGTATAACATGTAATAGATGTACCACATATTTTTACTACGCTACATCTTATTATAACCACTTTTTTTTGCTTATTAGTACGACAAAATATGTGGAACTTATTTTAAGACTTCCATCTGTCTGTATCCATATTTTTTTGCAATTAAATAAACTGCAATTGTCCTTGGATGGATGTAATCCGGCCGGCCGGCTAACACGGATGGAATCCAAGCCCTCCAACCGCGAATGGGTCCTCGCGCCTGCTATCCAAGAACGATGAAGATGAAATTTAAATTTGCATCTGCAGTCTAGATGGATGGCAACCACTAAGGTCACCTCTGTTGGGGCTTTGGATTTCATCCATCTAGAACATGCTTTTAAGCTGCGATCATGCCGAGTGAAGGTAAACGTCATTGTTTATCGTTGTGTATGGAAGGTGTACCGTTTAACGAATTATATTTTTGTTCTAAGGCTGTCAGATTTAGTTTTGATGATGTAAGTATGTTATGTGATAGTCCGTATCATACACAAGTAAAAGGAAATTTATTTATTAGAGAGCTTGATTATAAACGACTACCATTATTATATTAGAAAGATTTCATTTAGTTTTTTAAGTATTTGAGTAAAGGTCTATCTTAAAGTCATTTCACACTAATTTGGATGATCAAAATAGCGTCAAATTAATAATTGCTGTTGTGTCAAAACATAGTCAAGATAGGTTTTTTTTACTTGTTTTGAGTCAAAATAGGTTTTTTTTACTTGTTTTGACGTAGTGATAAAACTACGGTTTCAGTGCAACCATAGCGTAGACAGAGAAACTAAGTTTCTCTGTCTACGAACCATAGGCTACGTCGTTTTTCATATTGCAACACTTACTTTGACAGTACCATTACGAAAACACAAGCGCATAAATGTCTCGCCGCGATATTTTCTTGAGAAATGACTTCTACAAATGATGGAAAAGACGTGAAAAGTAATCAAACAAGTGGCCAAAAAGGCAAATCATTTTACATTGAACTTTACAAGGTAAGTTTTATTCTTATAATCATCAGGATCATCGAGCATAATGTGACGCCGTTGTGCTCGTAAAGTTCACTATGGCCGCCATATTTGTCTTCTTAACTCTTGTTTTCATATTTTTTGGTATTCCACTCGTTATTTTATATGTATAATGCCGGTAAACTGGAGATAAATCCATTAGGGACTATAATGATCTAATCAACACCTTACCAAACTGTTGTATTACACGGATGCTTGAAATGTATGTACACTGAAAAGTCATGGTAAATTTTAATTGAGTTGCTTCAAGAGTAATGGAAATTACGTTCTGTTTATGTTGATTTTTATCTTATTTTACTCTGAAGTGTGTTAGGAATCGATATAGCGATAGCAAGTAGTCTTAGATAAATCTTAGTTTACCAATAGCAGCAGGTAAAGATGACAGACAGCCATATAATAACATCGTGAAGTCACGTAGCTCCTAATTATTTGCGTTTGCTAAAAAGTGATACAGGTTTATTTTCAGAATGGTATTACCGCACGCGTTGTTATTCTATTGCCATACATATCAGCTGTTTTTGACTTGGAACTGGCACCATGTTTCCAACTTCCATTTTGGAGTTGTATTTTGTTTATTTATAGTTTAAAGATATGGCACACTGTAAGAGCAATTACACTGTTTCTATTTGCAGCTTTGTTTACCTTTGGTACAAAGTTTCAAACCTAGATCTATTTATGTTTGTTTTTATCATATTTATTTAGTCAGAACACCCTGGCATTGGCTGAATTATCATGGTAACTACATTAGGAAAAAAATTAAATTGACTAATTTTTGTTCCCTGTGCAATATAAACCCTGCCCCGCGTTTGTACTGAATCCAATTCCAAAGCAATGACATTGTTCTTTAACGCATTCACTGCCTAGCGGTTTCTTGCGGTGCCCTAAAATAAATACATTTGTAATAATGTATTATATGAAACGCCCATGTGAGTCGAGGGCACATAGCGTGGTGTGATGAAACGCACAGACGCATCTGGGGTAGGCTATGCGTTAACAGTTGTTTTGGGAAAGGAACTTCACATATATAATCATGGCAGCTGCATTTTTCAACCAACTTCAACTTGATTTTACCTCATATAAAGTCTCTTGTATGTTATCAGTGCCTCTAGCACGAGTTCCTGCGGTTTACTTACTCGATCACACATACAGTTTCTCCCATACATTGAGCACCAGCGCCTCTCGCGGAAACTATTAAGAACTAAAATTCTGGTGCTCAATGTATGGGAGAAACTGTATGTGTGATCGAGTAAGTAAACTGCAGGAACTCGTGCTCGAGGCACAGAGCATAATTATCTTTAAAAGTTCTGATTGGCTTCAAATAAACTCTACTCTTGCTTGCTGTGTGGTGATGGCATAGAATAACATCACCCCATCTCATCCCGTGGGGGAAGTAGAAATCGACCGAGGGAATACCTACCAGAGACAGGGCAGCAGCGTTTTGCTGTGAACTATGACTATCAAACTGTGATTGCCAATCTGTCTGCCAAACATGGAATATCCCCCCATTCTTTGGGGAGGTATCCAGCAGTGGGCATACTTCGCCTGACGTGATGATGAGACCACTTTGATCAATATAACTGAGTTCATTTCACTGCATGAATCACCTCTACTGCTGCAGTGCCACTGTTGTGGTTATTACTGTATGGTACATTAAGTTAACAACATATTTCTATAAAGCGTCTGTATTGATCATTTTAAGAAACACATGTGGTAGTCACACAGATGTTACAGAACTATTAAGTGTGTCAAATCTCAATTAGGCTAATTATATTAAAGAATGAACAATTTAGTTTTAGTTATTTAAGTTTTGATGCGGCATTCTTGCACTTTGTATTGCATATCCAATTTGGGTAGACTGTGAATCTTAACTTAGAAATTAAATAACCGAACCGAACTTGTACACAGTTTTGCAATTAATAAATCTTTGACCACATACATATGCCTGTTTCCCAGAGGGGTAGGCAGAGACAAACATTTGACACGATCCTTGCAAACATCTTTCGCTTCATTTACTGACAACATCATCTTTAACCACAACCACTCTTAACCAGACAAAACAGACAATATAGCTCTGCTTCAGCTAGTCTATGGTGTCTTATAAACTACTCTAATCTGTGGTGCTACCACAAAATTATCTGCATAATTTGGGATCAGATGGATATTATTATTATTATGATGTCATATGTGCTCATTCTAACTGATTGAACGAATAATTGTCATTTTTAACCTTCATTTATTGAAATGCCGATCATGATAACCTACAAATTAGGTGGTAGCTGATTTAGACTACTTATATTATAGAATTAACCATAGCTAATCTTACCAGATATGGTTGACAATATGCTAGTTCTGTTTCAGTTAGTCTATTGTCTCTTGTAAGCAACTCTAATATTATTTAAGACTACTTATATCTAAGGATCCACCACAACCACTCTTAACTTGGACTTATATTAAAGAATTGACAACCACTCTTACCCAGCTGTTAGCTCTGCTTCAGCAGCTAGTCTATTGTTTCTCTTAAACAACTCTTATCTGACTTAGACTGCACAACACAATTGTGTCTGGGTGTAATTATCTATATAAGTGTGTATTTACAAAAGAATAGTAGGTACTATATCAGTTATCTGGTTTCCATAGTACAAGCTCTGCTAATAATCATTTATGTCAGGAAATGATTCCCATATTAAGCTCTACAAACTAAATATAAATGTACATATTATTAATTAAAACTATTGAATAAAAAATAAATAAAAATGTTGTGTTTTATAAACAACTCTAGAAATTAGCTAGATAAGTTAACTGTATATAGTGACAATGAACCTATTTTCATACAGTGCTTGCTCTTTATAAGATAACCTAGTAAGAGCTCCCCTTTAGCTAACCTGCTCTCCCTTCTAAACTATTCAATTAACTCGAGTTACTGGGAGATGACTAGACAAAATTACTCATAATCTCCATGATAATGTAGAAATTCTTTATTTACAATATTTTCAAAGAAATATCTGATTATGTGCCAAATTGCTCATATCTGATTGATAAGTTAGTTTTTATTACCTAACATTGTTGCAACATTATAATTATAAAAATCTAGTGCATTAATTGTAACTAGGTTGTCTGATTGTAATAATAGAATGCATAGAAATCATCCTGAGAAAAAAGCTAGCAGCATCCCTATGAGTACTATGAACATATGTTTTGATGGCCAACCCATGTGCCAAATATGGCACAAAATATCCTCCATTCTTGGGAAAGCTTTTGTCCACCTGTGGATGCCATTTGGCTAAGATGACGATTCATTGTAGGCAACTGTGTGATGGAAATCTTATCTAACTCTACTTAAACTATGTCTTGCACTAATGACTTTTCTTTGGTGGCAGATGAGTCAACAGAATGATTTTTGTACCTAAATTAGTAAAGAATACAAATTCTTTTGTTTCACACAATAAGAAGAACAGATATCCATACTGTTTTAAGATGGATATTGTTTATTTATAGAAACATTAAGAATTAAATTATCAGATTGTGTGCCAAATCAAATAGCTTATATCTCATTGATAAGAATGTTTTTATTACCTAACATTCTTACAACATTATAATAGTAACATAGTTCCTTTATTTATTGTACCTGTGTGATGGAAATCCACTTAAAATTTACTATATGTTGCACCATTGGGCTTTTTCTGATGGCTTCAAGTCAGGTTTCGTTGTAAAGGAAATGAAACTAAATTTGTATTCCTAGGATAGATAACATTATCTATCCTAGGGTTCATAGTCCAGTGTGTGGGAGGTAATAGAACACTACAATATCTAAGATTATTGACATGGACCTGCTTAATATAAAAATAAAGATGTTTATGAAAACATGTCTCATGGAGTGGCTAAAAATACTTTGCTATAATTATCCTCCCTTCTAAATTTAAAAATGTTGCATAGCAAGTATTTAAAAATCAAAGTAAAGCATTATAGACTTTGCATTTAGAAACTATGTACTTGTTATAGCACAGATTGCATGGAAGTTCTTAAATTAGGTTATAAATTAACCTAGAGTAGGTCAAGTTTATAAGAGTGAGAGTTGTTACCATCCCAAAAATGGTAATTCAGAATATGATTTTGTATAATACTAGCCGGTCCAAACAGCCATTGTTCTGCCCAGAATATAACAAAAAGTATTGAAATCTTATTGCAGCAACATTTCCAGTGTTCAACTTAGTATATCCAAACTATCTCGGGATCAGGTCAAACCCATAAAGTAGTAAAAAAAAAACCTAAAATCTTATTGTACCACCATCTACTGAGTCCAATTTACCATCTAGTGACCCACATGGACAGGCGCAAAAAATGTCTCTAAAATTAGTCTTAACTGTTTAGGAGTTCAGTGATGAACTCATATAGAAGGATAATAGAGATAGATGATAGTATATAAAGAGTGCTATGTAGTGCTTGTATAATAGAATAGGTCATGTATTAACCATAAATAACACCTGAATTTAAGTAGCAAAAGAGCTGTAGGTACATTTTAAACAGATTTTCATTTTTTTTCACTTCCTACTGAACCATGTTGTAGACCAATGAACAAGTTGCCAGAATCAGTGATAAAATCTATACATATAATAAAATCTTAAGATAGTTAAAACTGAACATTGAATATTTTTTAAAATTATACTTGGGGGGATCTACAATCGATATTGAAGCCAAAAATAGTTTTTAGAATTTATGTCTGTATGTATGTATGTCTGGGCTAAACTCAAAAAATACTGCATGGATTTACTTCAAATTTTGCATGAATATTACTAAGAGGTCGGGTCAAGATATAGGCTACATATTATGACACTGACATATGAGGGAGGAGCTGTGATTATTTATACATATATGTAGCCTATATGTTGACCCGGCCTCTTAGTAATATTCATGCAAAATTTCAAGTAAATCCATGGTGTACTTTTGAGTTTAGCCCGGACCTACATACAGACAAACAGACAAAAATTTTAAAAACTATATTTTTGGCTTCAACTTTGATTGTAGATCACGCCCCAAGTATCCTTTTTTTCAATACAGTTTTGACTTTCCTATGATTTTATTATATGTATAGATTAATATAATAAATCATTGAGCAAATATTATTTACATATTACTATAAAACCCACATGTTATAAAATTGAGTAATCTTAAAAAAGTAGGCAGATAACAAGACTACCGTCAAAGTTAAGTTTTATTAGGTTATCTTACAGGGATCTTATAGATATCTTAGGGATTACTAGGAATTTGTGAATAATTAATGTTTAATCATGAACTGGAAACTCTTAGTTTCATCCGAAGTTGCTATAGCCATACTAATTCAGTACTAAAGATTTTTTTTAATATCGTGGGATCTAGATTTAACCTTGTTCTAACCAAATAGTCTCTACAACCAAGATGATTTATAAAATGTTCAAATTGGCCCAAAATAGCTGGCTGGCTTGTTGGTTAGTTATATCTAACAGTTTTTAGTTGTTAAGGCGTGTCCAAAGGTTTATAGTGGGAAATTCTCTTTATTTCTACTAAAATATTAAAATCGGCAATGGGTATTAATGACAATGTAAACATCTGTTGTTTTTATTATTTTTAATTTGTGAAATACATTTGCAATACATTAAAATTTTTACATAACTAAAGGATTAGGCTACAATTTACTACAAAACATTTTTTTTATTAACAGTTATTTTTTAGCTAATTGTAGCCTAATTCTTGAGTTTACTGAATTCCTCAAAAATCATGCAAATTTGTGGCTTAACTTTTCTATTTAATTATAATTGGCGATTTAGGTAAAAAAATAAAAGTGTTCTGCACACATTCAACCTGTCCACAGCCCTTACATTCTAATATTGTTGACATAATATGATAAATGACAAGTGTGAAAGAGGATGTAATGACCAAGATTGAATAAGGTATGCTGAGGTGGTTTGGCTATTTAGAAAGGATGAATGAAAGAAGATTGTCAAAAGAAGTATACCTGGCCTATGTGAATGGGAGAACCGGAAGGGGAAGACCTCGTCCAACATTCTCTGACCGAATCAGAGACGTTCTTAAGAAAGGTGAGGTCAGAAGTACCCTAAACCGACGAGCATGTATGAAGAATATAATGACAGTAATCGAGGTAAAAGAGGTCTGCAAAGATCGTGACAAATGGAAATCCGTTGTCTCTGCCTGCCCATCTGGGATGTATGTAATATGATCAAACCTTGTTTTACACAGAACTAAGTTACTTTTAGATTTAAATAAACGTGACGCAATACTTATGTATATTTAATTTTATTTAGCTGCCCTAATTGGAGTTGAGGATGAGATAAGACAAATTGTAATATTATAATATCCTGGGATATTATTCACACACAGCCATCTGATCTCAAATTAGGCAGGGCTTGTACTATGGCAATCAGATAGCTGATATACTAAATATAATACTTTCCTTTTGTAAATACATACTTATGTAGATAATTACATCCGGACACATTATAAACAGACAAATGTTCATGAAATCGAACCCACGACCTGCGGCGTGAAAGACCTACCAAGAACGCCAACGAGTAAAGTGTATACTACTTTTAGTATATACTCCTTTTAACGGGCCGTTCAAAGTAGTATATATAAAAGTAGTAAAGTATTACACACAGGACCTCCCAATTAGTAAAACAGCTTTAACTCATTTTTTTTTGTGAACTAAAACCCCGATTGTTGATTGTTTTGATCCATATTAAACACTTTAATCGTATCTTATTATATATCTAGATGTTCTTACCGGGTTAAGCAACTAGGCTCGCGGTCAGTCCATAGATGGGTGACCGCCGACGTGGTTTAATTTCTGAGTGTCCGTGCTTCGGAGGGCACGTTAAGTTGTCGGTCCCGGTTGTAATTATTAGGCAACAGTCGTTAAGCCATGTCGGAGGCCTACTGGGCGGCTTGAACAACACTGACACTAGGGTAACCACTGCCCATACGATAAGTAATTGTTGTTGTTTCTTAGACATAATTCTTACACACAGTTATACTTAAAATGGACATATTCATTGTTTGTAAACATTGACATTACTGTTAATGTTAATTACTATCAGATACCTAATACCTACTTTGTGTACCTATTTTATGTGCAAATATTATCTTCGTAATACGAATTTATACGAATATCTATCTTTTTGGATTGTTGGTAGTTAAAAAGGCACATTTGCAACGCACATTATATAGGAATTAGCTTTAGTTAGAATCTTGCTCACTCTATCACTTACTTACATTCATTTAATTTGAAGAGACAGGTTTTAAACTGATCTTGGAAGGGATGGATTTAACTTCCATGTTTGATAGCTGAAATACTATGTAAACACAGTACTGTTATTACATGTTATAATATTCAATCTATATGATTCTGTAAATAATATGTACCAGATAGATATACATATATATTTGTCCGGAGTATGGACCTCTAAGCCAGAGCCAAAGGTTATGCACCTCTGACTTAGTAGTTAGGTTCGCTAACCTCTAGATCAACAGGCCAGTAATGTTTTTATACTTATCTCTCTCATTTGTCCTTGTACAGATTAATTATATAGAGTTCTATTAAGAGTTTAATAATTAAATAATGACACTAGATGAGACACTGAGGAGCACTGTATTGGTAAATGCTTGCTTTGCACGCCGCAGGTCGTCGGTTCTATTCCCATCCACAGATATTTGTGTACATAAACATGTCTGTTTGTCCTGAGTCTGGATGTAATTATCTATATAGGTATGTATTTACGAGAGAAAAGTCATATATGTAGTACCCATATCAGTAATCTGGTTTCCATAGTACAAGCTCTGCTTAGTTTGGGATCAGACGACAATGTGTGAATAATGTCCAGGGATATTTATTTATTAGCGCTCTATGAGCACCTCAATTAGGAGGTATCTGGAAGTTGCAGAACACATTTTGGGCCTAGCTTCGAAACCAATGAAACAATTTTAATTTAGTATTTTTTGTTAAGTGTGTAAGGTGCCTTAATTGGGTATTTTATGCTGGGTTTTACGAAATTAATTTTAATTAAGTATTTTTTATTGATAAGGTGGCTTAATTGGGTATTTTATGCTGGGTTTTACGAAAGTATGTTCAGCCAGCCCTTTTTATAGGTGAAGTTGGGGGTTTTCTAAGGGTTAGTTTATTTAGTAAAACTTGTTATGAAAGATTAAACACGTTATTATTATTTATTCCATAGATGTAGAATTTGTATATTATTATGCTGACGCCTTGTGTTTCGTTTGACTGGCCTGTTGGTGTACTGGTTAGTGATCCTGACTGCGAAGCTAGAGGTCGTGGGTTCCATCCCACCCAGGGTAAAAGTTAAAATTCAGGATAAAATTTTGTGTGATGAGCACGATTATTTCTTCTCTCTGGGTGTAATTTATCAACATACCTACCCTGAGTACATATAATGAGTATGTTTATCAGTCATCCGGTTACTGTAGTTTGAGATCAGATGGCGGTGTGTTAGTTCATCATCATCATATCAGCAGAAGGACGCCAACTGCTGGACAAAGACCTCCCCCAAAGATCTCCACATTGCCGGTCTTGCGCTAAGATATTTATTTATTTACTACAAAAATAAAACAATTATTGTTAATAGTTTGTTGTCATTGTAGTAATAATTGTGTTTTTAATATTTATTTATTTACTACAAAAATAAAAACAATTATTGTTAATAGTTTGTTGGCATTGTAATAATAATTTTTATTTTTATTTTCAAATGGAATGTTTTCCCGCACATTACCACTGCTAATTAATATAAAATGCAACTTAACCATTCTTCTTTAGCCTTCGGCGTACAAGGTGAAAAATAATCCTCACCTGTACCACGTGGGGTTAAAATAACCCCATACGTGCTAGCCTCTAGTTTGTGTGTAATCGAAGTGAGAGAAGATTACGTGCCTTTTATGGTTATTTATGATAATAAGTGAATAAATAATACAGAAAAAATGTATACAAACTAACCTTTATTAAAACAAATCAGAATCGTAGAACTTCTGTACAAAATATACAATTTTTTTTTAGATGCTATAAACAAAATTTAAAAAAGTATTTTTCAAACATATCCGTATTTTTTCACTTATTAATTAAATCTAGAGAACTGTCTAAACATGAAAAAACAAATTCTTACAATGATAGTAATAATATTGACTGCTCTCGTACGAACATACCAAAGGTGGAGATTTATACCACTTTGTTCGATTTTTGCCTAGGAAAAATAGTTGCGGTATCGATTTTCTATCTTCGACCGTAGCTTCATCGTTTACCTGAATACCTTCCACTTCTGTATCACTATCAAAATAAGAAGCCTCGCTGATATGATCAAGTTCGTCCGCGATGCTAGTGAGAAAGATGTCACTGTCCGACGATGACTCAAATTCTTCAATAACGATGCCGCAATACGATCGTCATTAATTTTTACTGATTTATTGAATATCTGCACCTATAATAAATATAATATAACATAAATAAAACACCCATTATAAGTTTAAGTAACATAAAACTAAAGAAAGGTATACTTATTTTTCGCGACGTCCCGTACAACGTGGGGTTAAAAATGCCCAGGAGTCACTTTATGGGCGTACACACTCTACCACGGTGCTGGGGGTACTGTCACAACACTGCTAATCGATGCGTCAGGTCTTAAACTCCAGCTACTGAGAAAATCGAATCATTCGGTTGGGTTTTAATATTAAATCGTTGGATTTTAAAAGTGTTGGGGTTAAAATAATTGAGTTTTCTAAATAAATGTAATGTACTCTTAACTGATACTAATACATGTGTGTGTCTATAAAAATAATAATAAGAACAATCCATACATATAAATATACAAATATATAACATAAATACACAATAAACATTCCTTTTCTTATTAAAAGAAACGTTACATATATAAATATCTAATCTTAAAATATAACTTTCATTTTATCTCTTATAACCTATAGTTGCTATACGAAATTGCTATGCCTTAGCATTTATGCTGTGACACATAATAGGGGCCTGCGTCAATAGTGTTAGATTGTGGCATTGCTAATATTTTGTTCTCGTTATACCTACATTGTCTTTATTTTTTATCGAATTTACCAATTATGTATTACTTTGTATCAAATGTATAAAATCGCTTTTCTTTGTTATTACTTACTCAATACGGCTTTGTGAATTCTTGTTAGTATAGTAATAAGCTTAAATTAAGTATCCTGTATTTCTCAGATAAATGAATGTATTCTTTATGAGAAATAAATGTCTTAAACCATAAACCATAAAAAAACCCCAAGTGGTACGCCAAAGGTTAAAAATAGCAGAAGCTCTGTTGACTCAGATTATTAGCAGAAAGTGAAATAGTGAATATTTCATGGTGATTCTCTATCGAAAAGTAACTACATTCCTTTGGTAATGGTATTCCATTAGGTATTGTCATTAGATAGATGTAATTAAGTCATTAATAGAGAACTGATTGTATGCACTATTTAAATATTTACCAAATGTCAATTCGATACTACTAAAGTCTCAATATAAACACCCTGCCATCTGATCCCAAACTAGGCAGAGCCTGTACTTTACGATATAGACAACTCATAAACTTACTGATATATTTATAAATGCAAATGTATTATCCATAAATTGTCGTGTGTGGGGATTGAAACCACGACCTCGACTTAGCAGTCAGGATCACTTACCACTGGACCAACATGCTAATAAAATAAATGATTCACCTCCGTGTCTCGAAGATGATTGGAAGCTGTTCGCCTTTACCTTTATCTTCGTATCATGAGACCAAGGGTATAGGAAGTGCTATTGTGCACACAAAAAACTGCCGAACTGAAGTGGCAGTGGGTGGGGCACATAGCTCGTATAACCGATGGCTGCTGGGGCAGAAAGGTCCTTGAGAGGCGACCACGTACCGGAAGACGCAGCTTTTCCTACAAGGTGGATCGACGAACACGCAAGGGTCGCGGGAAGCCGCTGGATGCGAGCAGCGCGAGAGCGCGAGATCCTTGGGGGAGGCCTTTCAGCTGATATGATGATGACTGTACACACTTGTGGACTATAATATGGCACGCGTAAATTGATAATCTCCATTGGGACTAGACATGGCCGAAATTAGTCAAGGAGGGTATTATTATTTTTTATTATTGTTATTTGGGGCTTGATGCCTTATTGGCATCTTGCTACCTCGACCATTTCTGATCTATTACAGAGCTCCTTGATTTGTTAGAGTTCACTGCTTAATCCTATAGCTTTATATATAATAAATATTCATTATGATAACATTGTACATATAGAATATTCTTGGTGTAGGTTTAACGTTTATCATAATTAAGAAGACTGTCAATATTCTTATTGTATTTCATAAGAATGATGTCACTCATTCTAGTATTTTAAGTGGATGAATGTTATCTTTAGTATATAAGTATTAGTTTCACACATGCGAACATAGAAGTGTTTAACGAATAAATAGTATTTTTGAACAGACGACAACACATCAAGCAAACACAATCTGATAGATAGTGAACCTTATGCTTATGTGATTAAACTGATTAAGTTGAAAATCTATAAAAGAAATTTGACAGATTGGGGATTTGGTGGATTTTTGAAGACCTATCCATAGATACCCCACATGTATGGGTAATTTTGAGTTTCAGTTCTATGTATGGGGAACCCCCAAAATTATTGTTAATTTTCTATTTTTAAAATCTTAATGCGGTTCACAGAATACATCTGCTTACCAAGATTCAACAGTACAGCTCTTATAGTTTCGGAAAAAGTGTCTTTGACATACGGACGGACAGACAGACAGACATGACGAATGTATAAGAGCTGGTTCACATTAGGTCGGACCGGCAGTTTGCCGTTCACCGACTGCCGGGTGTTGCTGTTCACACTAGACGCCGCCGACCCGACCTAATGTGAATATAACTGTCGGTACGGTCGTTTTACTGCCCGGCCTGGGTCGTCACAAAACAGTTGTGAGTTGGCTTTCATATAGGATGGACGACGACGACGTTTTCATTGCAATGTGGTATGTACATAAAAGGCAGAAAAAAAGAAAAAGGAAACGAAAACCAAAATTAAACTGCTTGCGCGAGTGCCGAGGGTGGCAGGTGGGTGTCGCCGCCGCTTCGCGCCGACAAATGTGAACGGCGCCATACTTGCTAGTACGCCAATATAATGTCTGATCCGACAGAAATCGTGGCGGGACGTACGATAAAAGTGTCGGCTCCGATAGTTTGGTCGGGTCGCTCTAATGTGAACGGCGCTATTGACATACATACGCCAATATGGATCCGACACGTTTTTCGGGCCAGTAAAACTGTCGGTCCGACCTAATGTGAACCAGCTCTAAGGGTTCCGTTTTTTGCCATTTGGCTACGGAACCCTAATAAAGGAATAAAATGCTGCATGTAATAATAGATAATATAACGTGTATTCTCATTTCTATTGGGGTCGGTTACCAGAATTAATTGAGCGCCTGGAACACCATACCCATACCATACCGCTTTAATTAGGCTCTGACTTTCTGTAAAAATAGCTATTGATGTTCTCGTTATGAGCAGGACCGTAAGTCCAAATGTCTGTTCTCTAGTCAGATCCTGAAATAAATCTTAATTTTTACACAAAGATTGCTGAGCTTTGACCTCCTGAGCGTAAAGGCCTGACCGAATATGTCTTCAACATTTGGACATGGTCAACAATGTCGCCGTCATAAAATCGTTGAAACAAAGTTGAAAAATATGTCCATATTTATCTTTGTATTTTTATAAGTATTTGTGTATTAGTAGTGTATGCTTACAATTATTATGTAATACTAGAACCACAAACGCTACGTGCTATATCTTTTTAATTTCTCCTATCGCGGGTCTGCTGGAAGAAATTTTTTTTGAAACAACGGTGCTTTTGGACGGACTCCAGCACATCAAGCTACCCCGATCTGTCAAATTTCCTCAATTGTAAATGAACTTTATGCGTTTGTGATAAAGTTGAAAATCTATAAAAGAAATTTGACAGATTGGGGTAGCTGGATGTGCTGGCGTCTGTACATGTTACTTTCTTTAACATTTTTTTTGTATTCTCTTTTAGTGTGTAATGATTAAATAAATAAGATATTCATATTCAAAATGTAATTATGTGTATTGTTTTAACATCTATATAAATAAAAACCGAGTAGTGCCAACTGCCAAGTATGAGTCTTATTCGCACAACGAGGTTTCCGTACAAACTTGTAGGTATTTAGAGAGCTTTAAATATACGGTTTTCCCCTTTTCCCCTTCACTTGTGCGATATAATACTGCTACTTGTCATATTTCTAGGGCAACGGGAAGTAGCCCATAGGTTTTATTATCTTTCCGTGTCCGCTTTGCATGAATACGGCGCCTAAACAGTCGTATCTTTTGATTTCATTGGCTTAGAAGTGTGTTTTTTTTTCATCGCTCGGGAGTTACGATTTGTGTATGTGATATTAATTTCAACTTAAACGTTGTTGAACAAACGTAGAACTTAACTTTTTCTATATGACCACAGATTTAAACAACATTTCTATTGAACTCTCGGATCAAAAGAGAATGATCAAAAGCAGTCCAAAACTGAGAAATTGCGTACATGAACACATTAGTCGAATTGATAGCCTCCTTATTTAGAAGTCTGTTAAAAGGTTCTTGACAGATAGACGTACAGACGCCAGCACATACAGCTACCCCAATCTGTCAAATTTATTTTATAGATTTTTTACTTTATTACAAAAGCATAAGGTTCACTTTCAATTGGAGAAATTTGTGTCTGTACAACGAAGTGATCCTGAAAAGTTTCCTTCCATATGCATTCCTTGCAACTGATCCGATTCTGATGTAACTTTGTCCTGTGGATATATTTGTTCTGCTATTCTATCAAGCCCAAAATTAAAATGGAACAGCAGGTAGGGTACCACCATTCAATATCTAGGGACAATCTAGGGACAATGACACACAGATCATCTTAGCCCCAAACTAAGCAAAGCTTGTACTATGGGTACCAGGCGACGATATACATACTTATATAGATAGATAAATACTTAAATATATAGAAAACATCCATGACTCAGAAACAAATATTCGTGCTCATCACACAAGTATTTGCACTTACCGGGATTCGAACCCAGGACCACCAGCTTCCTAGGCAGGAGCACTACCAACTAGGCTACGGTGACCGCCATTCAATACCATAAAGCAGGTTTTGTTCAGTGGTTAATCTAGTCGGTCAGCTACCACCGCGGTGCCTTCGTGTTTCGTGTTCGAATCCCGCACAGGACATATATTTGTGTTACCCATAGATAGTTGTACTGTGTCCGTGAATTGCAGTCTCCTTGTGATACAGAGATTAATTTCCCAAATCCGGAAATAATGCTTTTTATTATTATTTATTAACAGGCAGGCAGTTGAGTCAACTTGTAAATGCCTGTGTCCTGCTGTTCTTCGCTAGATCTCCTATATTTCATTTATCGCGGAATTTGTTTTACGCTCGATCTACTCTGTAGCTTATAAAGTGTTTGTGAGGATTATTGTGAGTCAAACTAGCACAACTTACGATGGTGGTTATTTTCATTTCGTTCAAATATGTTTTCCCGATAAAGCCTATTTAATGCGCCACCAGTTCACGTAAAAATTTCATGCGAGGGGGTGAAGCACGCGCATAGCCCCCCGCTGCTGCGGGGCGGGAGGGATGCTACGGCACTCGTTGATGCCACGCGCGTGCAGATTCTTGTTATTATTTTCGTTTCGGTGTGCACACAGTGTAAAAATAGTAGTAGTGCAACTTAAATTTTAAGGTAATTATTTTTTTTTGGGCATAGGAAGTGGTTGATGGGTAAGTTAAATAAATACAGTAATAACTTATGAAATGAAATGAAATTTATTCAACACTTGGGTATTAACATACACTTGTACTTGTCAAGCTCACAATGCAGTACATAAACATAGAGGATAGTATAAAAGTTACAAAAAAATATATTAATTAGTCCGTCCGTGCGGTTTGTTGTATCACATATATATTCTGAAATTCTTAAATAAATAACAAGTTACTAATTCTGTTACTTCTTTCCGGCATGTTGATAAAATATTATTACTTGGAGATTTTAACATAAATTTATTTAATACCTCTGATAACAAGGTGAAGCTACTTAACTGTTTCCTGCACAGCACCAATCTCATTAATGTAATTACAGAACCAACTCATTTTACTGACCACAGTGCAACCTTGATTGACTTAATTTGCACTGATGCCTCTGTCTACGGAGTATCAGTAAACCACATACCTGACCTTGGACATCATGCTATAGTCACAGCTGACCTTAACTTTAAGGTTTATAAACCTGCCCCATTCTGTGTAAGATATCGGCCATTAAATGACATACTGCAAGAACCATTCCAGTATGATATAGGGTGTATAGACTGGGACTCTATAGGCAAGTTGGACAATGTAAATTACATGGTCGAGACTCTGAACAACTACATAACAACATTATTTGACCTACATGCTCCAGTTAAGAGAATTTTTGTTAAAGAAGCATCTTATCCCTGGATCACCACCACTATTAAAGATATGATGCACATAAGGGACAAACAGCACACTAAGTCTAGGCGGACCAAATCTGACATTCATATAGAATTCTATAAAAAACTTAAATATGAAGTAAGAGAAGCCATTGACCGAGAAAAGAGTGCTTACTTTAAGACACACATTAACAGCAAAATAAAACAACCTAAAATATTATGGAAGTCCATTAAGAAAAACTTAACAACACACAAAACCCAAAGCCAAGATTTACCACAGCACTGCAATAATCCTGAAGTTTTAAACAATCACTTCCTCAACATACCCGGTAATGATGAAGTAACTATATCTCATCTAACGCAGTTTGAATTTGACAGGTTTGGTTGTGGCAGTTTTAAAATTCAGTTTGTTAATGAGGAACAGGTATCAAAGATTATCTGTAACCTTAGGTCTAATGCCATGGGAATAGATGACATATCACTGGACATGTTGAGACTGACTCTGCCACAAACTCTGACCACTCTCACGAGAATCATAAATAGATCAGTGTCAACATCAACTTTTCCTGACTTATGGAAGACTGCTATTGTAAGACCAATACCTAAAAAAGATAGTCCCAATGATATCAAGGATCTTCGTCCAATTAGCTTATTGCCATGTATATCCAAAATTCTGGAGAGGGTGGTATGTGACCAATTAAGCAAATATGTAGAACAATTTGGTATTTTACCTTCAAGGCAATCAGGCTTCCGTAAAGGTTACAGCACTTCTACAGCTTTAATTGATGTAGTAGATAATATACTCCAGGCCAGGGACAGGGCATGGGAACAATATTAACGTTACTAGATTTCTCTCGTGCATTCGAATGTATAAACATTTCACTTTTACTGTCCAAACTGACGTACTACGGGTGCAATGCAGAGACGGTTAAGTGGTTTCATAGTTACCTTACAAAGAGATACCAATTAGTACGGATTGGTGGTAACAAAAATAGTCATGAATCTTCATCTTCACTTCGTCAAGTAAATAGAGGTGTGCCACAAGGCTCCATTCTTGGGCCCCTGTTGTTTTTGATTTACAGTGCTGACATCGTCCATTCTATTACTTATTGTAAATTCCATCAATATGCAGATGATCTGCAACTGTATCTCTCATGCCATCCCGCAGACTGTCTTGACTCTATAAGAAAAATAAATGATGATTTGAATAGAGTATCTAAATGGGCATGTGAAAACACACTAGTCCTAAACCCATCAAAATCTAAATTTATGATTATAGGGTCAAAACACACCATAGATCTTATGGAGCAGTATCACCCCACTGTTAAAATCAATGGAGATTCTATAGAGCAGGTATATGAGGCTCGCAACCTGGGAGTTATTTTCGACCCACAACTACACTTTGAAAAGCATGTAGCAAGTGCAGTGCAAAATTGCTTTTACCGCCTCAAACTGTTATATCAAATAAGACCATACATAAACACTGACATACGCATATTGCTATGTGAGTCACTTATCCTCTCTCGTCTAAATTATGCAGACACAGTGTATGGAGCCTGCCTACTGGCAAGAACACAAAGGCTAATACAACGGGTACAAAATGCCTGTGCTCGTTTCTGCTTCAATGTGCCCCCACGAACACATGTAACTTCATACATAAATAGTGGGAACATGTTAAAAATGTCAGAGCGTAGATTACTTCACCTAGCAACCCTAGTATTTGGTGTGGTTGCGAACAAGAGGCCTGAGTATCTTTACGAGAAATTAACATGGTCAATGGATGTTAATAGTTACAGAACCAGGTCTTCAGCTCACCTGATCTTAACCCCGAGACATAAGACTGCAGCATTTCGTGGATCCTTCAAATATGCGGCCGCAAAGGTCTGGTGCAATATACCACCCCCTTTGAAGTGTCTGCAAACATTGCATACCTTTAATACCAAATATAAAAAAGAATTGTTAGACCGACAAAAACTAATGTCTTAAATTCTCAAGCTCAGTACAAGTACTATTTTACTACTTTACAAGGCTGAACTTACCCGTCTTTATGCACATTTTGGTGGGAAGGAGTCAAACGTGAAGGTATAGCTCCCAGTTAAAAAATAAAAATTCATTAATATTAATTAAATAAAGTAATAACTGTGCAAGATTTTTGTTGCCCGAAGTGGATAATATTGTGATTAATAAGAACAATTGTTATTTAAAGATATAGTGTAATATAAACTAAATTATACAACTTTAACATAACTTACATCTTATAAACTACCTCACAGTGAACTAAAAGTGAAAGTGATATTTATATAAGTACTATAAACTGTCAGTTAAGTGCCTGGATTCGGCCTAATTATATAAATTACCTATAATAACCCGCCTTGTTGTATTAATTACATCAAAATACAATATTTAAATATAAGACAGACATTATTGATCGCGTAGCGCCATCTAGTAGCTAACAGAAGTACTAACGCTATCTGTTTACCTTAGAATGACCAACTGTGCGCATTGTGGTAAATTTTTGTCAGTACGTGGAGGCGCCACCTGCAGTAACTGCAGGAAAAAATACCATCTAGACTGTGTTCAGCTGTCTGCAGTACCGAAAGCGGGTACCTGGAAGTGTGGCGGATGTCGCGTAAACTCCAATTCCAGGGCAAAAACCCTGAATAAAGAGACGGACGCAAACAGCTGCAGTTCTATGTCGCTAAATAGCCCCAACACCGCATTTGAAGATGCTGGAGAGCTGACCGACTTGGAGCATGAAGAGGACCCGAATGAAGCGCCAATATCACAGGTGGAATTGCTCAGACAAATCAAGTCTGAAATTCAGCAGATGAGGGCTGAAGTTAGGCGAGATATCAGGAAGCTGACGGATCAGGTATCAGCACTAGGGACGCGGGTGTCTAAGTGTGAGCAACGGGTCAATGACTTGGAATCAAAGATTACAGTCATTGAAAAAAGACCACCCACCACAGCAACAGATGACTCCGTTAAGCAGCTGGAAAATACAGTGGCGCAGCTGAAGTCACAGATTAATGATCGAGATCAGGATCTGTTGAGCTCGGATTTGGAGATCACTAACCTCCCTGAGGATAGGGGTGAGAACATCATACACACCGTTGAACTAGTTGCCAAGAAGCTTGGGGTCACCCTCGAAGCGCGAGACATAGTGTTTGCCGAACGGGTGGGCCTGGGCCCCGGGCGAGTGGCCGAGCCTGGCTTGCCTGGCGCTGCGAGCGGGCCGGCGCCGCGCGCGCGCCGCGTCGTGCTGCGCCTCGCGCGCCGCCAGCTGCGCGACGAGCTGCTGCGCGCGGCGCGCGTCCGCCGAGCTGTCGACACCGAGCACCTCGGCCTGGCTGCGCCGCCCCAGAGGTTCTATGTCAACGAGAGGCTAACATACGTCAACAGGCATCTGTTCTACCTCGTTCGACAGGCTGCCCAGCGCGTTAATTGGCGTTTCACTTGGACTAAGCATGGTAAAATATTGGCAAAGGAATCTGATGGAAAGCGCACCTTTGTGATCCGAACAGAGGCTGACATCCGTCGTGTTTTTGGCGAGCAGTCGTTTGACAAAGAAGCATAATGTTGTGAAGAAGAATAATGTAAAAAGTGGTACTATTACTCCTCTTACTAATGTGATTATTCTTAGTGCTGTCTTTATATCATATTTACAGTTTAGGATCTGCATATACACCATATTTCACCTATTGAATATATCATGTTTGCACAATTTGGTTAAGAGTGGCTCATGTAAATATTTACAATTACATTGTATTATTCATTTAAACATTATTCTTTTATCGGCTTATTGTCAATTTTCTAAATTAATAAACATAGGGTTTAACTTATATAAATATTTACAATGTCATCGTTTTATTTGTATAGATATTTTCTTGACTATATTGTGTAAATTGTCTAAATATATAGACACAGGTTATAGCTTATTCTACATACAGTTCACATTATTGGTTAACACTCAATACATCTCATATCAATACACACATTACTTATTATACACAAATGGTTAAACAAAAACAATTAAAAGTTGGACTTTTCAACGCGGGGTCACTCGGAACACGGCATGAGGAATTTATAGTAGCCATGGAGAATCTGGATGTGGACTTAATGGCAATAAACGAAACCTGGATCAAAGCGGGAGAGGAAGGTAGGGCACCATTCGTTCCTAACTATAGACTACAACACATGCCACGTACAGCTGTCTCGGGAAGGTCGCGAGGTGGCGGCGTTGGGTTTTACGTGCGTCAGGGGCTGCGAGTCCGCGCGTTGCCGCACCCGTCTGTACCAACTGTAGAGCAGATGTGGCTCCGGCTGAGCGTGAACACACAATCGGTGGTCGTCGGCACCGCGTACAGGCCGCCCTGGCTCGATGTCAGCGTATTTCTTGACGCCATTACTGATTCTGTTACTTCCTTCCGGAATGTTGATAAAATAGTATTACTGGGCGACTTTAACATTAATTTACTTGATACCTCTGATAACAAAGTGAAGCTACTCAACTGTTTTCTACACAGCACCAATCTCATTAATATAATTACGGAACCAACTCATTTTACTGATCACAGTGCGACCTTGATTGACTTGATTTGTACAGATGCCTCTGTCCGTGGAGTATCAGTAAACCACATACCTGACCTTGGACATCATGCTATCGCCATAACTGAACTTAACTTTAAGGTTTATAAACCTGCCCCTTTCTGGGTAAGATATCGGCCATTAAATGACATACTGCAAGACTTATTCCAGTATGACTTAGGGTGTATAGACTGGGACTCCATAGGCAAGCTAGGAGATGTCAATTGCATGGTTGAGACTCTAAACAACTACATTACAACTTTATTTGATCTACATGCTCCAGTTAAAAGAATTTTGATTAAAGAAGTATCTTATCCCTGGATCACCACCACTATTAAAGATATGATGCAAATAAGGGACAAACAGCACACTAAGTCTAGGCGGACCAAATCAGACATTCATTTAGAATTCTATAAGAAACTTAAATATGAAGTAAGGGCAGCCATAGACAGAGAAAAGACTGCTTACTTTAAGACTCATATTAACAGCAAAATAAAACAACCTAAAATATTATGGAAGTCCATTAAGAAAAATTTAACAAAGCACAAAACCCAAAGCCAAGATTTACCACAGCACTGCAACAATCCTGAACTTTTAAACATTCACTTTTTAAATATACCTAGTAGTGATGAAGTAACTATATCCCATCTTACACAGTTTGAATTCAACAGGTTTGGTTGTGGTAGTTTTCAAATTCAGTTAGTCAATGAGGAGCAGGTATCAAAGATTATCCATAACCTTAGGTCTAATGCCATGGGAATAGATGACATATCACTAGACATGTTAACACTGACACTGCCACAAACACTGACAACCCTCACGAGAATCATAAACAGGTCAGTGTCAACATCAACTTTCCCCGACATATGGAAGACTGCTATTGTAAGACCAATACCTAAAAAAGATAGTCCCAATGATATTAAGGATCTTCGCCCAATTAGCTTATTGCCATGTATATCCAAAATTTTGGAGAGGGTGGTATGTGACCAATTAAGCAAATATGTAGAACAATTTGGTATTTTACCTTCCAGGCAATCAGGCTTCCGTAAAGGCCACAGCACTACTACAGCTTTAATTGATGTAGTGGATAATATACTCCAGGCCAGGGACCAGGGCATGGGAACGATATTAACTTTACTAGACTTCTCTCGTGCATTCGACTGTATAAATATTTCCCTTCTATTGTCCAAACTGACATACTATGGGTGCAGTGTGGAGACAGTTAAGTGGTTTCATAGTTACCTTACAAAAAGATACCAATTAGTACGGATTAGTGGTGACAAAAATAATCATGAAGCTTCATCCTCGCTTCGTCAAGTAAACAGGGGCGTACCACAAGGCTCAATACTTGGGCCTCTGCTGTTCTTGATTTACAGTGCAGACATTGTCCATTCCATAACTTATTGCAAATTCCATCAATATGCAGATGATCTGCAACTGTATCTCTCATGCCATCCCAAAGACTGTCTTGACTCTGTAACAAAAATAAATTATGATTTAAGTAAAGTATCTAAGTGGGCATGTGAAAATTCACTAGTCCTAAACCCATCAAAATCAAAGTTTATGGTTATGGGGTCGAAAAACACCATAAGTCAAATGGAGCAGTATCGCCCTACTATTAAAATTGATGGAGACTCTATAGAGCAGGTATATGAGGCTCGCAACCTGGGTGTTATTTTCGATCCACTATTACAGTTTGAAAAGCATGTAGCAAGTGCAGTTCAAAATTGCTTTTATCGCCTCAAACTATTGTATCGAATAAGACCTTACATAAACACCGATATACGCATATTACTATGTGAGTCACTTATCCTCTCTCGCCTAAATTATGCAGACACTGTGTATGGAGCCTGTCTACTGGCTAGAACACAACGGCTAGTCCAGCGGATACAAAATGCCTGTGCCCGTTTCTGTTTTAATGTACCACCACGAACACATGTAACATCGTACATAAATAGTGGCAACATGTTAAAAATGTCAGCTCGTAGACTACTCCACTTGGCAACTCTTGTATTTGGTGTGATTGCCAACAAAAGGCCTGAGTATCTGTACAAGAAATTAACTTGGTCAACAGATGTCAATAGTTATAAAACCAGGTCTTCAGCTCACCTGATCCTAATTCCGAGACATAGGACTGCAGCTTTTCGTGGATCTTTTAAATATGCCGCCGCAAAGGTCTGGTGCAATATACCTCCTCCGTTGAAGTGCCTGCGAACAGTATATACATTTAATGCCAATTATAAAAATGAATTGTTGACGCGACAAAAACTCAGTTCAAATACTATTTAATACTTTTTCAAGGCTGAACTTACCCATCTCTTTGCACACTTTTGTGGGAAGGAGTACCGCAAGACACACTATTAATGAGCTCAACACAACAATGCCCAGACGCTCATGCAGTGAAGAACTCCGTCACAATAGCATCACCATTACTCGATCAATATTGTTTTCATACATATTTCACTTTTATATCGAAAATTCACAATTACCACTTTTACTTATACATCAAACATATTTACGCTATAAACTTAGTATTAAGAAGCATAATAATTCACTGTTCATATTAGATTTTTCAAGTAATTCAATTTCCGCGTCCCTTTTTTCTTGACATCTGTCTGACAGTCAATCCAAGAGCATATAATTGACCGACTCAGCTAAAAAATATGGATTAAATAAATGTAATGTCATTTTTTATTGGTGCACTTATGTATTGTTATGGACGAATTATGAGCAGAATGTCGACATTATAACAATTATTTTATATACTGTCTGTGTTATGCATCTCCAAATTGGTGTTAATTTATTAATATTTATTTATTAAGTTCGTTCTTGCATACATTTATTGTTTAAATTAGCTATAAGTTATATTTTGGTGTCCAGGTACTGTAAAATTCTAACTGCGACCTGTACACTAATTGTTCGTGAGTTATTTTACGTGGTTCCATCATAAAACCAGCGCTGCAACTGTTAATGTTGCAGCTAGTGCTGAGATGGGACCAATTCGGACTCACACAGATAAGAATTAAGGACTTCTGTTTGTATACATTTATATATATTGTTATTATTATCTGTGTCAGTTTACTGAATAAATGGATTTTCTTTCTTTCTTTCTTTCTTTCAAAATAACCACACACATTTAGCGGCTTGTGTCAGCTCAAAACAACTATGCCCTGACGTTCACGCAGCGACGAAGTCCATGGTAATAGCATCGCCATTACTCCATTAGTGTTGTTTTCATAAATCATCATATTTCAGTTTTATGTCAAAAAATCACAATCACCACTCGTACCTATACACCAAACATATTTACGCTATTAATTTAGTACCTACTGCGTATAATGAACCAAAATAATTTGTTGTGCACATAGATTAATAAGTGATTCAAATTCCGCGTCCCTTTTTCTTTCATCTGACAGTCAGAATCCAAGAGTATGTAAGGACGACAGACAACTCGGCTCGATTAGTAACATAGATTAAATAATTAATGTATATTGTGCAATAGTCGAGTTAGTCGTAATTAGTTTGTTTTTGGTGTGTCCAAATAAATGAAAAACGTGTGACAAGAATGTAGACATAATCACAACATTAATTTTATTTTTATTTTATATATTACAAATTAGTGTTTGTAGTTATTAATATTTTTATTTTATAAGTCTCCATATCCACATATTTAGTATTTAAATTAGTTGTAAGTAATATTATTAGTGTTCAGATACTTTTTTCTTTTAATTGAATTGCGAGCTGTACTGGCACATGAATTGTTATTATTTACCTGGTTCCATCAGAAAACCAGCGCTGCATCAGTAATGTCGCAGCTAGTGCTGAGATGGGACCAATTCGGACTCGCACAGATAGCAATTAAGAACTTCGTTATGTGTACCTATATATTATTATTATTATCTGTGCTTGTTTACGGAATAAATATATTTTTCTTTCTTTCTTTCATTTTTCTAATCTTTTATTATGAAATTTTGTTCTACCATATTAAAATTAAAGAATGGACGACTAAAGCAAAAAGACGAAATTCTAAATGAGGGATTACCGATCATGCGTTAATGGGCCAAAGCGATCCTCGCCGCTGAGGAACCTACCCTAGCTTGCTTGCGGTTTTCTCTAGCTACCTAGGTGGAAAACCCGGAGAAGAAAGCCACAAAGAAACTCCGGGCTTGCTTTTTTCGTCTTCTTTTGCTTTCAGTTTACGATTTTTTTAATGTCATTATTATTTTACTTACATTATGATTGGTTGTTATGTAGGCTAATGCTAGCACAGAACCGTTGTCATCCAGTGAATCATAATAAAATAAATAAGCAATACCATTCAATTTCACTCAAGCACTTAGAATATCCACTTGCTAGACGAAAAAACGGTGGGTGCATCCGCGAACATTACAAAATTAACAAGTCACACGAAGTCTACCGGAGGCGAAAAAAATATGAGTACCCCAACAGCATTTCGATCAGTTACCGCAAGCAGCACCCGTTCACGAGTATGACGTGTGGGCCAGCCATCGCCTCCTTCGCCAAATTAGAGGGAAGGAAACGACCCGACCCACAACGTACACACCCACAATATATTTTATATCTATTAAATGGTATAACTTCTTTCGGGTTTTGCATACGCTTCATTTAATTTACAATGTTTGCAATTTTTTTACATTATACAACTGATCTAATATGTAATGTAAATTTAAGATTAACAATTAAAAATAACCTAAGGGCTGCAACTTTCGAACGGCAAGACCAATTTTCATGAAATGTCCTTCCCAATTAAACTAACTATCAGATGAAATAAATGCATTTTAAACGTTAGATCCCTTTAGAAGCTGCGATGCCTTTAGCAGCTGGCTTCTCTAGTTGCAATTCTCTCGTTTAATGAGGCTATAGCCTCTTTATATCATTCTGTCTCCCGCTTTGCTCTGGAGGGAAGTGGAACTATTCATTTTTAACTCCTCCTTATTTTCTTTCTGATTAAATTCGTTGCGGGATCCAAGACAGTTAAAGCCATTGGAGTTGCAGTGGTGGGTAAGAGGGAGAGACTAGACCCTATAAAAAAAAAAGCTGAGATGCCCCAGACAGGCACACAGAATACACGTTAAACTTATGACACCTTGTTTTGTGTCAGGAGTTAAAAAATAGGTGGAAAATAAGTAAGTGATACAATCGTTTTACCGATCAATAATTTTTAAAACAGAAACTAATAGATAGGTGTGGTAAGTTTAACGTGTGTATCTGAGTGTATGTCGGTGGCGTCGTAGCTCCTTAACGGATTTTTTAAAAAGTTAGTATTAAAAAAATATGTTTGAAATTCATAATTATTTAAATCATCATCATCATATAAAAAGAGACATCCTTATTGCATGCTATACTATTTTCGTCTTCCGTAATCCATAGTACATTATTAGACTGGTGGTTCTCCTTTTCTGTTTCATCGTCCCTAAATGGTTATTCCCTACTATAGCGTGAGTCAACCAGCTCAACAAGAATTTGATTTTTGTAAAAATAACCAGCTATTGCTCCATCTTATTTTTCCAAAACTGTTCGTCTTTATTTATATTAATGACTTTTAATGGTGTTTTCTCACTTTCCCATATACCTAAACTACACTTTTCTCTGCCACTAATATTCAACTGAACTTGGGTTTGAAAATACCAATTACTGTTAAGATTTTTTATTGTATTTATAAATTTATATTATTTGTTTTTATAGCTTCATCCATGCCAGCTTTGGAAGGAGCTACTGGACATTTTATTTCAACCAATGTGTCATCACCTACTATTCCATCTGGACTTGCCCCAAGGAATGGATATACTTTATGAATAAATAGGCCACAAGGCTCAATTTTTATAATTTCTTTTTTAACCAACTGCACTAGAGCAATTTTTCCATGTGATACAGAAGCCACGTTAGAAATATTATTTTTGTACAAAATATCTTTACTAAATTTCCAGGACCTTTTTACTTTTAACACCCCTTCCAAAATTTTAAGCGGTGAGTAAATTTTTCCTCAGCTCTAACCATTCACAGCGGTCTCTCTGTAAAACTGTTTGTCTCTCCACCGCCTTTCTGTCTACTACAAGCCCTTCTAAATTTTCTAAAAAAATTCAATTTATCCACGATGTATGGTTACCAAACAAGCTAGACCAACGATTCCGTCAATTGTTCTACTGTTCAATCCTATACACTATGTACTGTACTAATGCAGACGCTGAAGTCAATTTATATTTAAGGTTTTTATTTAATTTTATAAAAAATAAAGAGCAAAATTATAAAATAAACGGTCTATTCTTTTAGAACCTATTTAAAGTACACACTTCTTAAAAAAAAAATATGCTGCTGTCGCTTAAAATATGGAGAAATAGAAGCAGAAAATTTTTAATCTTAGGTCCCTTCACATTTTTTTTTTGCTTTAGACATTTGTTGTTTTGGTAATCTACTCGGTTCATTATTTTATTCATATTCTTCGCTTCCTACTGTATTTTTCTTAGTTTGGTATCTATTTCGAGACGTGAGATTCGTAAGAAGAAAAAGGGGCTTCTTACTGAGTTTTCAACTACGACGTCGCCTTAAGGTCATGAATTTTATAAAACAATAATCGTTGGGGATAAGTTTTCGGTCATACAGATAAACACACAGAGGCTTCAAACTTTTAGTATTCCTCTTTATGTAACAGGCGATACGTTAAAATAAAACTAAGCAGTCTTAACATGTGCAGACATTGCTTACAGTAAATTCTTTGTATTTTGCTTGATAAGCTAAGTATCTGTGGGTATGCTTTATCGTAACGAGTACGTATCTAATTACTCTGGTTTGTTAATCTAAGAAAATCGTGCCGGGTTTCAAATATTATAACAATTATTTTCCAGAAAAGATTTATATAAATGACATATTGCACGTGATTTACATTGAACTAAGTATTCAAACACGTTAGGTTTAAAGAAATGTATAACCGAAATTATTTATAAGTCACTTACATGATAGTAGTACTTAAAATCATTAGTAATTTTAGTTTGTCGTTCGATAACAATAATAACAATAAAAATAAACAGCAATAGTTTTAACACTGTTAATTAGACTCATTTAATGATTGTTTGATTTACGTTATTTGATTTGTGTATGTTACATTACAATTTACATTATCTGTGGCATCCATACTAAGTAAAGTTTGTACCATGGATACCTCTAGTACCCTACGTTGACCTTGGCGAATTATATATATTTTAATTTTATTTTTATAGTAATGCAAAGCGTAAAACCAATCTCAAAAATGGGAAATAGCCAATTCCCATTTTTGAGATTAGTTCATATGATATGATATGATGAACATATCAGTCGGCCATGTTTTTAGATAACAAAGCCGATGCATAAAACCAACATCCTGGTTCAAGATCCGTCTGACGATTATATTTATGATTATACATTTTTAATATTATATTTCTCTTTCCACATGCACGAGTGCATGCCATAACTTTTCTTTACTTAATAATTAAAAAAGGTTATTTTTTGTTGTCCGCTATTTTTTTTTTAATCGGGACAAGTCCCTCCCTCTTACCCACCACTGCAACTCCTGTAAGCCAGGATCAACAGTGGCACACAATGAAATGACACTGAGCGGTGAAGCTCAGGCATGTCCCGGGGAATCGCTTTAACTGTCTTGGATCACGCAACGAATTTAATCAGAAACAGAAAAAAGGAGGAGTTAGAAAAGGAATAGTTCCACTTCCCTCCAGAGCAAAGCGGGAGACAGAATGATGTAAAGAGGCTATAGCCTATTTGTTGTCCGCTATGCGTTAAAAGCCCCTAATAAACTTAATTCTTAGTGTTATAAATTAATATACATATATCCTATTCTATTTTTAACACCTCCCCTGCCCGTGATGCATTTATGCTTACTATACTTACGCCATGCCCACGACGCGTATGCGCGTTTATATTTTTTTTTCGTATCTCGACCTTCGTGTCTGACGACGCGTCTGTGAGTCTAGGCTGAACGCACAAATGAGTCAACGGCACACGGCTTTATTTGTTTTTTTTTTTATTTACATATATTTTTTTACAATTGTATAACATATAAGTAATCTCGCCAAACACATACATACATCTACATTTTAATTTTACATATTTAGGACATACTTAAGGCTAGGTACATTTGACAGACCCATCGTCTGTAGGCATGAACAATGGTCAAACAATGGAACAAAGGTCTCAGATGACCCCTCTCCGCCATCGAGAAGTAAATCCCTCAACTTTAATTTTAAACTACTAATACATATTTTAGGTGTTTGTCTGAATATCGGTAATTTATTGAAAATATGTGGTATTAAAAATTTTGAATTTTAGTATCTACTGGCAATAGTTTACAAATAGGGAATAATTTGTCGTAGTCCTGATTACATTTTTGTTTTACTTTATTACTAACTAGGAATTTAATTAATCTTAACTGTAAATTTTTTATCTCATTTAAATATGTTTTGAATGTTCTTCCATAAACAATTAAACAGTAACTTATAAGTGATTCGGCCAATGCGTAATATACGACTCGCAACGTATGTTTATTTAATATTCGATTCAGTTGGTAAAACTTCCCTAATACGGACCTTAGTCGGTTACAAGTATGTGCGACGTGAATTTTCCAATTAAAGTTTGTGTCAATAGTGAGGCCAAGGTATTTAAATGTTTCAACATATTCTATCTCACTACAGGTGCAGCTGATTTTATTATTATGAAGACACTCGTATGTATGGCCAATTACTGTCAGGTCCTCTTTTTGAGTACTCTTAGCTCGATGGTTATATGGCGAGTGTATATGCATGCACTTAGTTTTTGACAGGTTTAATATGATCCCGTTGTCGTGGGCCCATTTGGTGATATTTTCAAAATCTTCCTCTATATTTTTTTTACTTCCGATATATTCCTTGAGCCGTATACTATTAAAATATCGTCTGCATATACATACACCCGACACTTATTTACAATATTTGACACACTGTTCACATGCATCACGTAACCGACCGGCCCGAACACTCCGAAAATTAGGATGCGTTATTGACATGACATTGATATTGTTGCGTTTTTTGACAGCCCTGTGAATAGAGAATGTGTTAACTGCGACGTCTTTATTACGCAGTTCGTAAGGGCGGTATTCATAATGCACCTGTATGCAGTAACGGCCTCTACCGTACATAATTGTTTGGTAATAGGAGACGAAGCGGTTTTTTGTGGGAAGACCTTTATTAAACCTCAGACAACAAAAACGTGCTGGGTATATATAATATGGACTTTAACCTATATTTCATAATGATTATATCAGCCGAAAGACGTCCACTACTAGAACAAAGGCCTCTGCCAAAGATTTTCAGAATTGCTGGTCTTGCGCTCCCCGTATCCGGCGGTTGCCAGGTTAGGATGGTTGAGGGTAGGTTTTATTATGATATATATATATACAAAAATCTTATTCTTTTCAAGTAAGTAATATTTCAAACCAAAATAAATTGGTTAACATTAATCTTATCTTATCTTATTAATCTTATCATAAGTCTTACTAAATTAGGAATAAGGCCTAACATTAATCTAACTTTAACTTACTAAATTAGGAATAAGGCTATCTCAACCTCTCGTAATTTTTGGAAATAAATAAATAAATAATAAAGGTTTTTATTTTATTCACGTAGACTTTTAAAGCGCTTGTAAATAGTCAGAACATATTCGTAGTAATATATAATTAATTAATAATTATTTCTAGGTACATATAGATATTTAGGTACACGGATTGTAGGAAATAATTTACAATAAGATTTATTTTATAACAGTTACGATATTTAACTAACTTAAATTAAGTTATTGTCAAGGATCATGTGTAGGTTTAATTATCAAAATTAAAAATTTTAGCTATATTTTTACTACATATTGTCTACAAATAACTCAAGTATTTGTCGCTTAAGTTTTAAATTACTGGTTGAGAGCACTCAGCGTTGGCCAACTGCAGGAAGACTTCATGTTTAACACGCTTTATGTTAGTATTGTAACACTCGCAGCAACGAGGGTTGCATATAAGGGATCTAGGGAGAGATCTTCAAAATAAATAAAGGTTAAAAATAAATGGCTTAATTAATCGTTAAATCGGCTTCCATGAGCACATGAGACGTCATAAATGGGCCGGAATCGATTGTCAACGTTGAAGCCGATCTAACGACCGATTAAGTAATTTTTAACCTTTATTTGAACGCCATTCACGAAAACGATGTTCGGCGACTTAGCCGGTAGAGCCCATGGGTGGGAATCGAACCCACCACCTACGGCGTGACAAGCAAGCATTTCCCAGCCAACTTTAAGAAAGAGTTTTTTTAAAAGTGGAAGTAACGTCCTCATTCTCTTCAACAGTCTTTGGAGGCGCGGCTGAGCAGTGATTGCGAGCTACACGAGCGCACACAGCACCTGTGCGAGGCGTGGCGGCGCATCCACAGTCTCTGCCAGCACTCCGCGCCCTCCACACATCCGCACCTGCTCAGCTGGCTGCAGAGACACACCGCCAGGACTATACTACAGGTATTTGCTATACCTACTTTTGGAATCAAATATAACAGCTCACTTAGGACCCCTAAATGGATCCTCGGTGCTTTTGCAGCTGGCTTCTCTAGTTGCAATTCTCTCGTTTTATGAGGCTATATATAGCCTCTACATCATTGTCTCCCGCTTTGCTCTGGAGGGAAGTGGAACAAAACATTTTCTAACTCCTCCTTTTAATTATTTCTGATTAAATTCGTTGCGGGATCCAAGACAGTTAAAGCGATTCCCCGGGACATGCCTGAGCCTCACCGCTCAGTGTCATTTCATTGTGTGCCACTGTTGATCCTGGCTTACAGGAGTTGCAGTGGTGGGTAAGCGGAGGGACTAGTCCCGATGAAAAAAAAATACTACAGGTTTGTGACGGTAGAACATTTGTTGGAGCAAACCAGCTTACTGCCCGTCTGACAATAAGATAAAAACCACAATAACCTATGGATGCTTACGACTTAGGTTTCCCTCGTGCATTGCAGCTTCTTTAGAAGCCTCTTTTGAAGAGGGCTTTTCCAAAAAGGCTTCTAAAGGTTCTGCAACAGCTCACTGTTCTTAATTGTCGTCGTCTACACATCAGCATCTGCTGGGCTGCATATGGATTGATAGCGCTGGGACTGTGTTACGGGTAACATGACCAACAGAGGCGTGGTGTTGCACCTAAACTCTTTGTGGATTAATATCCACAAAGAGTTGAGGTGCAATACGGTATTGCATACGTATCTATGAAATACGCTTTCCGATCTCCAATCGGAAGAAAGGCCTGTCTTCGCGTATTAACGTAGAGCGACAGTTTCACAAAATGTCCCAATGACAGCAGACCCTCTCTGGAACTGCCGTGAATCGTGGCTCGAACCGCAAATAAAATATCCTCCAGCTCGAGTTTTAGATGTTCCTATACGCTCTCCGATCTCCAATCGGAAGAAAGGCCTCTCTTTTCGCATATTAACGTAGAGCGACAGTTTCACCAAATGTTCCAAAGACTACAGACCCTCTCAGGAACTAAATCGAGGCTAGAACCGCAAATGTGGTGCCCTACGGCTCGGTTGTTAGATGTTCCTATATTGTTTATCTATATATATAAAAATCAATGCCACTTTTCGTTGTAATGTTATAACTCAACAACGCCTTTACCGATTTGGCTAATTGTGGTCTTGAGTTAGTCCAGGGAAGGTTTTTACGTAGAGGAAATTTCAAAAAAGTCTTGAAAAAGTGTAAAATCAGCATCTTTCTATACTCCCATATACAAACAATTTGTACTAATACTTAAAAGCGTAGCGAAGCACGTACCGGGCCGCTAGTGTTATTATATAATACTGTGTAACATTTGTTGGAATGCTCATTATAAATGAATGTACAAGTCTATTAACACCGTAGAAGAATAATAATAAGTACACTTTATTGCGTCAAATAATATACAAACCAGATGAATAAACAAGAGTAACGTTAATGTAATAGGCGGCATTAGGCTGCTTTTCCACCTGAGATGTGCTATGCTACGTTGCCATGGATTCGTTTGATATCCACCAATCATATTCATTGGTGCTCATAGCTTAGCACTGGTGGAAACTGATTCAATTAAGATATGTTTTTTATATGGAAGGATACGAGCAATGGATGTGTGCTATGGATGCCTGCTGTGGGTCGTCGCGAGTTGTGTATAGCAGAGTAGTGTATATCTGCCTCGTTGGTCTAGCGGTAGCGTGTTCAACCGCAGAAAATGAGGTCCTGGGTTCAAATCCTGAGTGGGCCAAAAAAAAGTGATTTTGGGATTTTTCCGTAAAAAGAAATTTCTCAGTATCAGCCCGAAGTCTGGAAGTTGGAAGCGGTATTAAACCCCCGTGCCTCGGAGACCACGTAAAGCCGTCGGTCATGTGCCTGATCTCTTTCCGGTCGTGTCGCTAGTCGTCCCACCGGATCATGAGAGTGATGGATTAGAAAGTGCCCCTGTGTTTGCGCACACACTTGTGCACTATAATATGTCCTGCACAATCAGCGATATCTCTGCTGGAAAGGCACCCTTATTTCTAAAAGCGATCTCTTTCAGGTATAAATTGTAATCTAAATATGATATTATTTTTTGCAAATTTTCATTAAACCCCTTGTTTGCCAGGCTGAATGGCGCTCACAAGAAGATAAAGAACTTTACGACAGCCTTACCAAGGCTATCAACGATTTCATTGAAGAGTGTAAGTCGGTGACTAGAGATGGAGGTCTTCCGACATGGGCGGCGCAGCTCATCGCGGGCGGCGAGGGGTTCAAGAAGACCCTGGTCAACGCCTGGGGGCACAGCACTCTCAAGGTGCTGTGTGACCCTGATGGGACCCCCGCGGATGAGGAAGGTGAGTAGTTGCTTGATATTTTTTACCCTTTCTCGGGGAGAGGGTAATACAATTAGAGTGTATTATCATGTGATCATGTTTAATGTAGTGCTCCTGGCCAAATGTCGGTTATGGCGGTCAATATCAACGGAGATTTGTGTCAACTACGTAAGCCGGTTGCACTCATCCGTAAGTGATCACCGAGATAAAGAATGTGAACGTGAAACAGTATAATCGAATTCTTGCTATCCAACCAATGTGATCAGTAGTTATAAACACTATAACTTTGGAAATTGGAATAAATCAGACGGGGTGTTGGTTCCACTCCCGAATTCACTGATCTTTTTGTTTTATTCAAACCCCAGTAGAGGACCCTAGTCCTAGGATTCTTCACTCTGTTTATTTTGCTTCTTTCTCATGATGGAAAACAAAACCACCACAGTAGCCTAGTTTCTCGATGCTCTAGAAGAAAGCAACGAGAATTCAAGGCGATAACCATGTGAAACTACCACCTATACCGCTAGAAAGGTTCCTTTTGGGGGTGAAGGTTTTGTGACAGCCCCGGTATGCTTCTTGGGAGGAGGCAACCTACAGCTAATATCCGACCTCGTAGGTTAACAGTAATAATATATAAATATATAGGCGCTCATAGCTAGACACTCTCACCGGTCCGTATGCGATCGGCGAGGTTAAGCAACTAGACTCGCAGTCGGTCCATAGATGGGTGACCGCCAAAGTGGTTCAATATCTGAGCGTCTCCGTGCTTCGGAGGGCACGTTTAGCTGTCGGTCCCGGGTGTGGCAATTAGGCGACAGTCGTTGAGCCATGTCAGAGGCCTACTGGGCGGCTTGAACAACTCTGACACCAGGGTAACAACGCCCATACAATTGGAGTAAGACAAGAAAGCATATTAAGAGAGCAGCTGTAAGAGTATCTATACTGATAATAAATACGAATTGCAGAAGGAAAATTTGAATAAACATTAACTACCTATTCTGCCGACCAACAATCCTGAAAAACTTAAATAAACGGAATGTTAAACAATGGTTCTTGACCACGTCAAGAGAGACACACGCTCTTCCTTAAAAGGAGGAATTAAAAAACACCACGCCCATACGATAAGTTTCGGGAGGGTTTTCACCGCTTTGTTGTTGACATCCCATTCTGCCGTACGAAGCGCTTTGCTTCCTCCTTTATCATACGCACGGCTAGGCGGTGGTACACCCTCCAGAACGACGTGTTTCCAGACTCATACAACATGAATTTATGCAAGGCTAGAGTGAACAGGCATCTTATGGATACGCGGGGTCCATCTTCGACCACATCTTCACTTACCATCAGGTGAAGTCAAGTGCAAACCCAAGCAGAATAAAAAAAAAGTAAGTAAATAATAATAATATCTAGGGACAATGTCACACAGATCATCCTAGCCCCAAACTAAGCAAAGCTTGTATTATGGGTACCAAGCGACGATATACATACATGTATAGATAGATAAATACTTAAATACATAGAAAACATCCATGACTCAGAAACAAATATTTGTGCTCATCACACAAATATTTGCACTTACCGGGATTCGAACCCAGGACCACCAGCTTCGTAGGCAGGAGCACTACCAACTAGGCTACGGTGACCGTCTATGATACGATACGAATAATATGTTGTTTTATGTTGCAGTTCTAGAATGGCTGAGGGAGGAGCGTGGCATAGTGTTCGTGACGCGAGTGCGGCAGCTGGCCACGTCGAAAAAATGCGAGGACATAGCGCTGCTGCTCGCGTCCGCCGTCATGGACAGGGTCCGCGCCACGCTGCGCCTGCTGTCAGACGCGGAACAGGCAGAAGACGCCAAAGGTATGTTGCTAGAACCACACATGTATGCAATGATCAAAATGTTCTTATTCTTATTTTTATTGCACACAGAAAATAAATACATAAGTTAGAAGTTACAAAAAGAAAAGGCATGTACATAGGCGAGCTTAATTCATTGTTGAATTTTCTTCCATCAGGAAACAGAGATTTTCAAAATTATGGGTATAGGCAGTGTACAACAAACTATTACAATTATGTACCTTGTCGGGTAAATATATTGATAAAATACACACTAATAATTACATACGATACCTTATAAAAATATATATCTATTTAATAAACTACATAAACCTACATACCTTATATATACGTAAGTTACAGAAATAAGACGTGATTCTTAGTTCTGCTCTTAAAATACTCAATGACGAGCTATCACGTATGGAATGTGGTAAGGAATTCCAAAGGCGTACAGAGCGTACAGTAAATGAACCATCATAGCGGCTGGAAGTATGGGAAGGATTGAAATGTCTTGGGTACTACATGATAAATTGACTGCACGTGTGGGGCAGCAGTTAAGACAGTCGCCTCGCTACTTCGTGTCGCGGGTTCGATTCCCCACAACTTTTTATGTGACCCATAAGTACTTGTGCTCAGTCTAGGTGTACTTTGAGTCAGTAATTATGTTTGTATAGTACTCCACGATACAAATATAAACAATTTATGTGTTGCGAATCTTGTGATAGATAGTGATTCTTGACCAGTCTTTGTAACTATTGCTGACTTACACATCTCACTATTAAAGGTAGCACATTCTACAATCGAACACTGCTGTAAAAATTATCGAAGAAAATATTTCACCTTCTTGTTTCGAGTTTTATCCACAGGAATTGTATGTATGGCTCTTTAATAGTTATTCTTTCTGATTATTTTACTGTTGAGTCAAAAAAAGTTTCAATCCCAAAAGGAAGAGAAATATAAGCATACGAAATCCTACAACACTGTTTCCATGCTTACACTTTTCACGAATATATCTACTATTTTACTGTTTCTGAATACATTAACTACAAAAACTATATCCTTTGTTGTAGACAAACCAAAACCCGAATTAAAATCGGCGTTTGCGGAGCTCCTGAAGGCAGAGGCGGGATTCACGCCGGACGTGTGGGAACTATTGACGGACATCGAGCTTGTGTTGCTGCACAAAGGCGATAAAAGGGAGCGGTGTATTGAACTGGTACGTATTTATTTTTATAATTTTCCACCTAAAACACTTCATCTTCATAACAGCCGAAAGACGTCCACTGCTGGACAAAGGTCTCCCCCAAGGATCTCCACAATAGCCGGTCCTGCGCTGCCTGCATCCAACGGCTTCCTGCGACCGTTGCAAGATCGTCGGTCCACCTTGTAGAAAACCTAAAACACAGATTTTTTCTGATTTCTAAAGGCCATTTTGGCAGTAGATTTTTTATTTGTCCTGTTAACAGAATAGAAGACGAATGCCACTTTTAAATTTTCGCGCATGATAATTATACAACGTGAATCTAAACTATCTTATTATTTTCGCGACGTGTCGACCATGCTCTATTAATCGTGTCTACTATCATTAGAGAGTTTTGCGGGAAGCGATTGAAATAAAGAAGTACAATAACTACAATCAGGAAGATAACGGAGTCTTGGGTTCTAATCCCGGGTCGAGCCAAGTGTTTTTGGGAATTTTCTGTAAAAAGTAATATTTCTCAGAATCACCCCGAAGTCTAGTAGTTGGCGGTATTGTACCCCCGTGCCTCGGAGATTTCTATACCTGACCTCTTTCCGGTCGTGTCGCTAGTCGTCCCATCGAATCATGAGAGTAATAGAATAGAAAGTACCCTAGTTTTTGCGCACACACTTGTGCACTATAATATGTCCCGCGCAGATGGCTATTCTCCATTAAACTGGCCGCTATGGCCGAACATCGGCTAGGAGGCTATTATTATCATTAATTTAAATTTAAAACGTAAATTGTATGAAAACCGCTATGTTAACAAAGTGCAATATGGGTGTCAATTTGATTATAACACAGAATATTATATTATTGACATTTACATTCCCTTATTGATTGTTTACAAAAATTACATAATTTTGACACTATTCGGTTCAAGTTTATAATGTATACATAATACCAATATTTACAAATTCTATTTATACCGCAAAACCGTACAGACCATCTAAATATAGAATATCATCATAATTGAGGACAAATATTCCCCATATTTGTCCTCAATCAACAATATGTAGAACATTTGTTGCCAAATACGAGCAAGAAATTAACCTGCTATAAAAATCTGATCAGGGGCTCTACCGGCTAAGTCGCCGAACATCGATTTCTTAAATGGCGTTCAAATAAATAAAGGTAAAAATGACTTAATCAATCATTAAATCGGCTTCCATGAGCACATGTGACGTCATAAATGGTCCGGGATTCAAAATTCAAAATTCAAAAGTCGTTTATTCCGTTAAAATATTACATTTGTGTGGAATCGTCAATTTTTTTTACCCTACCGTGCAGTGCATGACGTGGCAGCTACTGAGAAACACTGCCAGAAAACTCAGTAGGAATCCTTTTTTAAAATATATATTTCTTAAATAAATTTACATTGTATTTAAATGTGTTAATTTAGAGCGACTCAATCCCAAGCTGTTTTGTCACTTAAATAATCAGAAGTTTTGTAATAAGCCCTGCTACACAATTTGGCTTTTATAATTCTTTTAAACTTATTCATAGACATTTCTCGGTTATCACTGGGAAGTTTGTTATAGAATCTTATACATTGCCCCATAAAAGAGTTACTTACTTTGTGGAGACGGGTGGTATGTAACACAAAGTTATGCTTATATCGAGTATTTATATTATGAGTATCACTCCTTTTACAGAAGGAGTCTTTATATTTATGCATATAAATTAGATTCTCATATATATACTGACATGCTACAGTCAGAATGTTAATCTCTTTAAACTTCTCTCTCAAAGATTCTCGCGGACCAAGTTTATATATTGCTCTTACAGCTCTTTTTTGCAATACAAATATGGTGTTAATGTCCGCAGCGCTACCCCAGAGAAGAATTCCATAGGACATTATACTATGAAAATAACTGAAATAAACCATTCTAGCTGTATCCACATCAGTAAGCCGTCTTATAGTTTTAACAGCATATGCAGCAGAACTTAATTTGCCTGATAGTTTTTCTATTTGTGGGCCCCATTGTAGTTTTGAATCAATTGTGATACCCAAAAACACAGTTGACTCAACAGGGGTCAATCCAGCTCCATTAAGCTGTACATTGGTAGCCACCTGTTTCACATTAGGTGTAGAGAATTTTATGACTTTAGTTTTCTTGTCATTTAGCAAAAGATTATTAGCATTAAACCAATGAACAACTTTAGAGATTGCGTCATTTACTTCGTCAAAATTGCGTAATTGTCGATTTATTTTAAACGTCAATGAAGTATCATCCGCAAACAAAACAATCTCATGTTTATCCCTTACATAGTAGGGTAAGTCATTTATATAGATTAAAAATAAGAATGGGCCGAGAATCGATCTCTGTGGAACGCCCATTACCACTGGGGATCCCGCAGATTTTTTACCATTTATATCGACCTTCTGAATTCTATTGCCCAAGTAAGAAGTCAAAAGTTCGAGAGCCTTGTTCCTGATACCGTAGTGGTGTAGTTTCCTGACAAGAGTGTCATGATGAACACAATCAAATGCTTTGGACAAATCGCAAAAGATACCTAATGCATCCTGCGAGTCCTCCCAAGCCGCGAATATACTTTTTAACAGATTGACTCCTGCATCTATAGTTGAACAACCCTTCGTGAATCCAAACTGTTTCCGATGAAGTAAATTATGTATATTAAAGTGACTGAGCAACTGGCTAAGCATTAGCTTTTCAAATATTTTACTTAGAGTGGGCAATACGGAAATAGGTCGGAAATTTGAAGGATCTGAAGTATCACCAGCTTTAAACAATGGAATAATTTTACTATACTTCATCAAGTCAGGAAATACGCCAGATGCGACACAGCAATTGAACACAGCAGCTAGATGTGGGGCGATTATAGTTATAATTGATGAAATAGTCTTAACAGATAAACCCCACAGATCCCTAGTGGTTTTCATATTAATACTTTTGAAAGCATTCAAAATATCTTTAGGGTTAACCACCGAGAATTCAAAATCTGTGTCACACTTCTCTACGCTTTGCTGGAGTATTAGCTCAGCAGATACAGAAGAAGACGCAAGAGATTTGGTAACATCGATTGGAACATTAGAAAAATATTTTTCAAACTCAGTCGCCACTTCTAAATCGCTTTTAATGTCAACATTATTTATTCTTAAATTAAAATCACGACTACGTATTTTTTTCCTACCTGTCTCAGTATTAATAATCTTCCAGGTGGTTTTAATCAGTATTAATAATATTTGTCGAATTTTTTATAATATTTTTTAAGTACATCGATTTAGCAATGGAACAGGCTCTTCGAAAGGTTTTGGCATATTGTTTTACATGTTCTAGAAAAGTCGTATTTTGATTATAGGATCTTTCTTCATACAATTTATATAATTGATTGCGACTTTTATAAATTCCTGGAGTTGCCCAATCACAGAACATCAGACGGTTACTTACAGACAACTGTTTGGGTGTGAATATTGAGCAGAACTCACCATTAATCAAGTTGAATAAAGAGTTGTACAAGTGATCCGGATCACTATGATAGGGCAACAGTGCCAGTTTTCTTGCTATATTATATTTAAATATTCCTAAACGGCTTTCACTATATGGTATGTAACTTATTTGTGTACTTTGAACCTTTGGAGAATTTGAAAAAGTGACCAACTGACCAGAATGATCTGACTGAATCTTATTCATTATTAATTTATTTAAAGGTTTTGCCGAGCTAAATATATTGTCAATGCATGTAGCACTTGTGGCAGTAACTCTAGTTGGTTCTGTAAAGTTGTGATGTAAATTATAGGACATAAACAAATTTAAAAAATTACAACTTGTTGAGTTTTTCTCCAAAATATTTACATTAAAATCTCCACAAATGATAACAGTTTTATGGGTATTAGTTAACTTATTTAAGGCATCCTCCATAATGTCTGAAAAGGTATCAAATGGTGCACAAGGAGGTTTGTAAAGACTCACAACAATAAATCGCTCCAACTCAACACATGAAATCTCTACTACTCGCTCAACAGAGAGGCTCACAACGTCACTTCTTTCTTTAAACTTCAACAAATTATTTATTAATATTAGAGAGCCACCATGAATATACTTTTCTCTGATGAACGAGCTTGCAACCTGGTGATTATTGAAGCTGGAAATGAATTGATGGCGTTGTAGCCAGTGCTCAGTTAAACATAAAATATCAATATTGCTACAATTCAAAAACAACTCCAATTCTAACTCTTTCCCCATCAAACCTTGAATATTTTGATGCACCAGGTTGATACAATTTTTTTGGTTTTTCTTATTGTAGGCATTTATGTTTGATGGGTTCACATTATTTTCCATTACAAGATCTGAACATTCCTTATCATGCTTGACAGTACAATTAATATTTGAATTTGCTATTACGCAAGAGTGATTCTCTATTGTCATATCAGTTAATTTAAATTATCCTGTATACAGATGTCACCATTCAAGCTGGATATGTCATTGTCAGTAGGAAAAGTACTGACATTATCTATAGCATCAGTACATTGCTCAAATATGTTCTTGGCTGAAATATGAAAACAATAACATAGCGACAAAGCTATTTGTCTGGTATAAAAACTAGGCAGATAACAATAGTTATCTTTTGTCATATAAAAGGGTTTCTTAACATATGAGTTAATGTCAATTACATGTAGTTTTTCTCTCATGTAGGTAGATATTGTATGTAATGTCAAATTCAAATTATACCTTATCCTATTTTCCTCCTGTGACAAACTATGGCTATAAGGAAATGTAAACATAACAATTTTACTTATATTTAAACGATCTAAACAATCAATATACTGTATTAGGGTTTTTTTATTTAAATTACCCCTATTTCCCATAAAAAGAATTAGATTTTCATCATTATTAAATTTATAATTAAAGACCTTTTTAAAAATGTGGTGACAAGAGGCACCCGGCATACAAAAATTGATGTTTGAATGTCCTTCTGTTGACAGTAGGCGCCCTAAGTTTTTACCTATTTCATCACTGAATATTGTTATTTCAGGTTTAAAAATATTTATTTCATTCCTTGTGTATGACTTAACTGCTAATGTTTTGTTCATTACAGATTGAGATTGACTAATGAAACTAGTGTTATTCTTATCATTACTAATTTGCAATAAAGCAGAAGTATCCTTTGGTGGTGAGGAACGGCTAAGTGACCGTTGACACATACAAGAATAATTATTGCTGAGCGATTCTAATCTTTCATTATTATAATTGCCAAGGTCAATCAGCTCATTCATAGCCAGAATGTAATGTTGTGTCTGTTTTTCAGATAGTTCATACTTTATTGATAATGTATGGAGTTCATCTTTAAGGGAGTCCATTTTCTTCTGTTGAGCTTCTAAATCACAAGAGTATTTTAAACTAACATTTTTTAATTTCATGGTATACATATTCAATTTTTCTATTAATTCTAATCGTTCCCTATTTTGGCTATCATATTTAAAGAAGAATTTATGTTTTTTTATCAAGTTTTGGGACTTTCTAATAAATTTATTTATTTTTAGGTATTTTTTAAATTTATTTTTGCTACAGCCATCAACCATTGAATTCATTTTAATACAATCATCATCCCTTGTGGGCAGTTTTGTGCTACAGGACTGGTTATTGGCAACAACAAAAACCATGGAAGGATCTTTGACTACCAACTCATCATATAGTGTTTGGTTCTGTGAAGCAATTAAATTATGTTTTAATGATTGTAGTTCAGATCTCAGTAACGATATTTCATTATTAGCCTGTTCAAGTTGTTGTTCTAGGCTATGGGATTTGTTCAATGCATAGTCATATTCAATGCGACATTGATCAAAGCCGTCTATGATGATTTGGAGTCTATCCCGTGAGTCAATGGCATCTGTGTATTGGACATGTAATTGTGACAATTGACTTTTTAACAGTTTCACTTGGACTGATGACTCTAATAGTACTCTTTCATTTTCATCCCGTTCTTTGTCGAACCGATCACACAACTGCTTTGAGGCTTGGAGTTCTTTCAAAGCCTTTTGAAGTTTTTCTTCAGCTTGGCGAGCTATGACACCACGAGTCAGAATACCAGACATAGTTTCTGGATTGTTTACCGATCGATTGAACAAAGAATCGTGTCACCGGTCGACTCGAATGGGGTTATGTTCACGTATTTAATATCTAGACTAAGAAGTAATAACTTTGATTATAAAATAACTTAGTCTATGCCAAATTAAATGATAGTTAATGATATTCGATGTGCAATTACGCGTAAATGCAGTGGTTTTTACCTTTAGAGTCCATATAAATGTGCCGGTAACTGTCACAACACAAATCACTTCACTCACACGAATTTCACATACAAAATACAAAACTAATACGTGGAACACTTTTAATACACTAAATACTCAGTGATTTACAGATAACTGGTCTTATTTACAATGAAAATACAATAATCTTTAATAAAAAATTGAAGACATTCAAAATCAGCTGTTAGCGATAGTGTTGCCAGCAGGAGAAAAAAAAAAAAAAAAAAAAAAAAATCGATTGTCAACGTTGAAGCAGATTTAACGATTGATTAAGTCACTTTAACCTTTATTTATTTGAACGCCATTTAGGAAATCGATGTTCGGTGACTTAGCCGGTAGCGCCCCAGGACCTTAAGTATTCCACTAAAACGACGATACGGCGACCACTGACGGGTTTTTAAATTAAAAGAAATCCAATTCTCTCACATGTCCTAACACTGTACAGTGCTTCAATACTAGGCTTGCAGAATCAGAAAAGTTATTGAGACACACCAAAATCGGAATGTACAGTCGCCAGCACATCAAGCTACCCCAATCTGTCAAATTTCCCCAATTTAAAGTGAACCTTATGCATACGTGATAAAGGTGAAAATATTAGACTTAAACTAGATAATTAAACATAATCTCTTGACAATAATGTGATACGAGCTAGCTAAATATCATTGCTATAATAAAATAAATTTTATAAATGTTTTCATACAATCAATACAATGTGAACCTAAATATCTATGTTACTAGAAATAATAATGTATACAACTATATTACAAAAAACATGTTCTGACTATTTACAAGAGCTTTTTTAAAGTCTACGTGAATAAAAACCTTTTTTATTTTATTTAATAGATAAAAGAAATTTGACAAATTGGCGTAGCTAGATGTGCTGGCATGTGTACTTCACTTGAAGGTAATTAATAATGATTGTTTTATCTTAGGCCAAACAAACGCCTCTTCGTAATGGATACCAATTGGTGGAGCGGCTCTCGGGCCGGTTGGAGAATTCGCCGCGAGAAAAGAGATTGTGGAAGAATGCTAAAGAAGTAGCAAAATTGATAGCACAGGTAAGCAAAGTAGAGATTTCCTTAGTTGATACATTAAAAAAAAGAAAAATATATACAAAAATGTTATGCATTCTGATGAAGGTCTTGAGTATGAAGCGGTACACATTATAGCAGGAGAGCTGGCACGCATTTTTGGGTAGGTATTTGAGGCAAGCTGAAAACTTGTCCTATAACTCTTCAGACACACCCCAACACGGAACTGCAGACCTGGCAGGCGGGTAGCGGGTCTAAACCAACCCCTAAATTTTGAGCTGAAGAGCTATAGGACAAGTTTTCAGCTTGCCTCAAATACCTACCCAAAAATGCGTGCCAGCTCTTGGACTATTACAAGCACAATTCTATCACTCCACTCTGTCCTACATTTGTCAATTCAATTTCACGTCATCCATAATTGCTTTTGTGGATAAGTGAGCACAATTTCGCCAAAGTCAGGGTTTAGTGTAGTGATAGGTCGTCAAACGAAGGAGATTCTATGGTGAAAAGAGAGCCCACAGTTTTGTAGCTGTAATATAATAGGTCTTTACCTATGAAATTGCCGTTTTGTATGAAAAAATTTAAACGAATTTTTTTCATGAATTTTTTTATTTGTATTAATCGAAGTAATCACCCATGCAATCAATGCATCTTTGCCATCGCAGTGGCAGTTTATTGATGCCCTTCTTAAAGAAATCAGCTGGACGGGAGGCAACAAATTCTTCAAAGGCATTTTGTACTGCCTCTCGGGTATTGAATTTTTTTCCCGCCATGAGTTATCCAAATTCTGGAAAAAGTAGTAGTCTGTAGGCGCAAGGTCTGGTGAGTAGGGCGGATGACGGAGAGCTTCCAACCCCAGTTCTTGCAACTTGGAGACCGTCTGCTGTGCAGTATGAGGTCGCGCGTTGTCGTGCAGGAGCAGCGGAGACGAGCGATTGACCAATGCTGGTTGGAGATGCGCCAGCTTCTCCATCATTGTGCTCAGTTCTTCACAGTACACATCTGCAGTAATGCTCACCCCGTTTGGTAAGAAGCTGTGATGAATCACACCGGCGCTAGACCACCAAACAGTGACCATCACTTTTCTAGGGGTAAGTTTTCGTTTAGGGCATTGTTTAGGTGCTGAACCAGGATCCAACCAACTTGCTGAGCGCTTGCGGTTATCAAACAGAATCCATTTTTCATCGCAGGTAACAATGCGGTTCAAAATTCCTTCATTTGTGTGTCTGTTGAGCAGTGCAAGGCACGTCTCGACGCGTACTTCGCGCTGGCGATCATTGAGTTCGTGGGGCACCCATTTGTCAAGCTTTTTTACCTTGCCAATTTGACGCAAATGGACCAATATTGTTTTGACGCTAACGTCGAAAGCTGCTGCTAATTCAGCCGTAGATTGTGTATCATCAGCTTCCACAACCGCCTTTAATTCGTCATTGTCGACCAAAGTCTTCGGACGACCGCGAGGTTCATTTTTCAGGTCGAAATTTCCAGAACGGAAGCGAGCAAACCAATAACAGGTGGTGCGTTGGTTTGTAGTGTTAGCTCCGTAAACGTCGTTGATGTTGCGTGCCGCTTGTGCCGCGTTGCTGCCACGACGGTACTCATATTCCATAATTACTCGAATTTTTAACGTATCCATGATGACGAAAAAGATTGAAATGCGATGAAAATGTAACACTAATCAATAAAGAAATGACTACTTTTGGAAAAAAGAATCCATGTTTTTAAAATAAAATTAATTTGAAATTAGAATTCTTAGCCAAACAAAAATTATTTTGATTTGAAATGGCCAGTACTGCAGAACGGCAATTTCATAGGTAAAGACCTAATATTTAGCGACGCAGTAGGTATCTACAACAACATGGAACGGACATTAATCACACTAATATTATAAAGGTGAAAGGTTGTGAGTGTGTAAGTTTGTTACTACACGTCTAAACGGCTGGAGCGATTTTAATAAAATTAGGTATGGAGTTCGGTGACACCCTGGATTAACACATAGGCTATAATTTATAAAGTTTAACGCGGGTAAAACCCGGGGCACAGCTAGTACACAATAAATGTTCCAAGAACAGATAACAATTATTATAGAAATACTAGCGGCCCGGTACGTGCTTCGCTACGTATAAGGCATAGTAATAAAAAAATGATTATTAAGTTCATTTATTCAAACAAAAAATATTTTAAATTGCTAAAAGATGTTGATTTTACACTTTTTCAAGACTTTTTTTGAATTTTCTCTACGTACAAACCTTCCCTGGACTTCCACGAATAATTCAAGACCAAAATTAGCCAAATTGGTAAAGGCGTTGTTGAGTTATAACATTACAAAGAAAAGTGGCATTGATTTTTATATATATAGATATAGGTTATTGTTAAATTTTATATGTTTTGATAAATTTGTAAAATTATTGTACAAATAGAGTATGTTCAAGGAATAGGAGAATTTTGAAGGAGATAGGTTCGAAAAGGAATGTCGTTAAATAAGCAGTATTCTAGTTTAGGGCAGCTAAATCACAAGTGATCCACATTTCCGTCATCTAAGCTGCATTCACATAGAAGAATCTTTTATTCTGACTGTGGTAAAGAAAACTGGGGAATGGTTTAGTCTCGAACAACTTCCAGATGTTTCTGTCATTTCACATGGCAGATTTTGTCAAATTATAAATTACTGCAGTGATCTAATCAACATACATCATTTTCACTTGCAAAATTAAAACATTTAAATAATATTATAACATATAAATTTGGGTAGTTACTATGTATATTTTTTAAGTATATTATGGTGTTTACCTCTAAGCGATTGTCCTACGGCGAGGCATTGAAATAAATTTCGCAAGCGGTTGAATTAAAAAAAATTGCCACACACTTAATTTGAAACTCTTCATGATTTTCCACAATAGATCTCGATTTTCCACAATAGAGCCCAGATCAAAACCCAATAAATAGACTATTTATTGGGTTTTGATCTGGGCTAATCCGAGACAGAAACTGATTCCTTAACGTTGCGCGTCTTGCTTTGGATCATTTCACACTGCTGGAATGACCAAATAACCTTCTATTATCTTAACAAGTCCTACACCATGTCCATTAAAGCACCATAATATTTCCTTCACCATGTTTTAATATCATAATTGTGTACTTAAAGGGTCGAATACGTTTTCGGAGGGCGTGGCATATATAATTTATCAGAAGAACATACCCTGTTGTTTTTTGCTTTATTAGAAAAAAAGGGAATAGAAGTTGATACTAAACGAAGAAGAGAATAGGAGTTGATGATAATAAATTCTGGTCTATCCAACGCAAATAGGTTTCCTGGAAGAGATGCTAAATATTGTTCTACGTATATTGTACTGTTTTTTATTCCTTATGCAATAAAGTGTATTTCTTCCTCTAAACTCATAATGTTACTGTGTTGTGATGTGTAGATGGTGATCACTCGGTGTATGGTGCTGAGTTCGTGCTCGGGCGTGTGTCGCTCGGCGCTGTACTGGTGCGCCCGCTCGCTGGCCCGCCTGCTGGGCGCCGCGCTGTGCACGAAGGGCGCGGCACTGGCTGCCACCGCTGTGACTGCCGCACACCTGCACACGCTCGCTGCCGCAGTGCACGCGCAGGTACGTACCCACTGTACTGGTGCCCCGCTCGCTGGCCCGCCTGCTGGGCGCCGCGCTGTGCACGAAGGGCGCGGCACTGGCTGCCACCGCTGTGACTGCCGCACACCTGCACACGCTCGCTGCCGCAGTGCACGCGCAGGTACGTACCCACTGTACTGGTGCCCCGCTCGCTGGCCCGCCTGCTGGGCGCCGCGCTGTGCACGAAGGGCGCGGCACTGGCTGCCACCGCTGTGACTGCCGCACACCTGCACACGCTCGCTGCCGCAGTGCACGCGCAGGTACGTACCCACTGTACTGGTGCCCCGCTCGCTGGCCCGCCTGCTGGGCGCCGCGCTGTGCACGAAGGGCGCGGCACTGGCTGCCACCGCTGTGACTGCCGCACACCTGCACACGCTCGCTGCCGCAGTGCACGCGCAGGTACGTACCCACTGTACTGGTGCCCCGCTCGCTGGCCCGCCTGCTGGGCGCCGCGCTGTGCACGAAGGGCGCGGCGCTGGCTGCCACCGCTGTGACTGCCGCACACCTGCACACGCTCGCTGCCGCAGTGCACGCGCAGGTACGTACCCACTGTACTGGTGCCCCGCTCGCTGGCCCGCCTGCTGGGCGCCGCGCTGTGCACGAAGGGCGCGGCGCTGGCTGCCACCGCTGTGACTGCCGCACACCTGCACACGCTCGCTGCCGCAGTGCACGCGCAGGTACGTACCCACTGTACTGGTGCCCCGCTCGCTGGCCCGCCTGCTGGGCGCCGCGCTGTGCACGAAGGGCGCGGCGCTGGCTGCCACCGCTGTGACTGCCGCACACCTGCACACGCTCGCTGCCGCAGTGCACGCGCAGGTACGTACCCACTGTACTGGTGCCCCGCTCGCTGGCCCGCCTGCTGGGCGCCGCGCTGTGCACGAAGGGCGCGGCGCTGGCTGCCACCGCTGTGACTGCCGCACACCTGCACACGCTCGCTGCCGCAGTGCACGCGCAGGTACGTACCCACTGTACTGGTGCCCCGCTCGCTGGCCCGCCTGCTGGGCGCCGCGCTGTGCACGAAGGGCGCGGCGCTGGCTGCCACCGCTGTGACTGCCGCACACCTGCACACGCTCGCTGCCGCAGTGCACGCGCAGGTACGTACCCACTGTACTGGTGCCCCGCTCGCTGGCCCGCCTGCTGGGCGCCGCGCTGTGCACGAAGGGCGCGGCGCTGGCTGCCACCGCTGTGACTGCCGCACACCTGCACACGCTCGCTGCCGCAGTGCACGCGCAGGTACGTACCCACTGTACTGGTGCCCCGCTCGCTGGCCCGCCTGCTGGGCGCCGCGCTGTGCACGAAGGGCGCGGCGCTGGCTGCCACCGCTGTGACTGCCGCACACCTGCACACGCTCGCTGCCGCAGTGCACGCGCAGGTACGTACCCACTGTACTGGTGCCCCGCTCGCTGGCCCGCCTGCTGGGCGCCGCGCTGTGCACGAAGGGCGCGGCGCTGGCTGCCACCGCTGTGACTGCCGCACACCTGCACACGCTCGCTGCCGCAGTGCACGCGCAGGTACGTACCCACTGTACTGGTGCCCCGCTCGCTGGCCCGCCTGCTGGGCGCCGCGCTGTGCACGAAGGGCGCGGCGCTGGCTGCCACCGCTGTGACTGCCGCACACCTGCACACGCTCGCTGCCGCAGTGCACGCGCAGGTACGTACCCACTGTACTGGTGCCCCGCTCGCTGGCCCGCCTGCTGGGCGCCGCGCTGTGCACGAAGGGCGCGGCGCTGGCTGCCACCGCTGTGACTGCCGCACACCTGCACACGCTCGCTGCCGCAGTGCACGCGCAGGTACGTACCCACTGTACTGGTGCCCCGCTCGCTGGCCCGCCTGCTGGGCGCCGCGCTGTGCACGAAGGGCGCGGCGCTGGCTGCCACCGCTGTGACTGCCGCACACCTGCACACGCTCGCTGCCGCAGTGCACGCGCAGGTACGTAGCTAGCCGTACACTCTGACGCGCTGAGAGCTGAGGCTGAGATTGAAAGTGTGGCCAGTAGGGAAGTACTCGCCCGAAACTAAACGCAGCACAGGTTCATCGAACATCACGCTATATAACGTAGCGATCACGTGATGTTGTGCTGCGTTAAGTTGCGAGCGAATACTTACCTACTCGCCACAGGAGTTTTAATGTTTTGACCGTCACAGTCATGTATTGATGACAAAATGTGCTTAGCATGCCACGGCATGACTGGAATTTAAACAATATCTCGGAAGCAAATCTAACAACAATATTTTAATTGGATTCTTGTCTTTCAGAGTACTGAGGAGATGAGGCCGTTTGTGTGTGAACTGTACGTGCGGGCCATCACCGCTGGCATGAATGAACTTGAGAGACTCAAAATTAAGACTGATAAGGTAACGTATGATACTTAAATAAAATAACTGCTAGTAATATGCCCGTGTGGGGCAGCGGCTAACACAGTCGCCTCGCCGCTTCGTGTCGCGTGTTCGCGTCCCGCTCCGGACAACTATTTGTGTGACACACAAATAGTTGTTCTGAGTGTGGATGTAATTTGTGCCCGTCTATTATATGTTTGTAAAGTACCCCGCGACACAGGGATGCGATTCCCTAATGCGGGCGTTGTCTTGTGAAAAAAAAGTAGGGTGCGTACTTACTGCTTAACGGCCGTTACCAAAGACTGCAAGCTTTATGTACCTGGAGGGTACATAAACCTTGCAGGTGGTCACGGAGACACTGAGGAATTTAACCTCTTTGGCGGTCATGCATCTGTAGATCCTTATGTGCTTAATCTCACTGATCACTTAAGGCCTGGTGAGAGCACCTGAGTATGCACGATGACTTCTAAGAGAGGCAGGGCACAGCGTTCAATCGTTCAAAGAACAGCTCTACTTGGGAAGTACCTCCACCTTACAGAAGACATTCCTTAATAATAACATTAATAATTTTAATGTTGTTTTTCGTGTGAGTAAGGTTCCTTCCTACTGTGGCAACACTAACGCTAACAGCTGATTTTGAATGTCCTTAATTAATTATTGAATTTTGTTTAATTTTCATTGTTTAAAAGCCCAAATCTAATTAAATCACTGAGTAATTAGTATAGATAACTTGTTAAAATAATTATCTATAGTGTTTTATATGTTAAATTTGTGATTATATTGTGACAGTTACCGGCACATTTGCATGGACTCCTAAGGTAAAAACCACTGTATTTACTCGCAATCTAACAACAGAGCGTGTTAACTTTGATTTTATTTGGCATTTGTTATAGATGAAAGTTACTTTCAATCAAGGTTGTTGCGTATTATCACAGTTGTTCTATACGTTGACATAACCCCATTCCAGTTGATTTTAAGTACATTTTATTGTAAACAATGTCTGGCATTACCACTCGTGGGGCTTTGGCTCGTCAAGCTGAAGAAAACCTACTAAAACCTTTGAAGGAACTACAGGACTCCAAGCAATTGTGTGATTGTTATGAGAAAGAGCGTGATGATAATGAAAGAATACTGTTAGAGTCATCTGAACAGGTGAGGATATTAAAAAGTCAATTGTCACAGCTACATGTACAATATACGGATGCTATTGAAGCCCGGGATCAGCTCCAAAACATCATAAATGGATTTGATCAATGTCGTATTGAATATGACTTTGCATTGAATAAATCCTATCATTTGGAACAACAACTGCAAGAGGCCAATAATGAAATAAGAGCATTAAGATCTCAGTTGGGAAAATTAAATAACAACTTAATCACCTCGCAGAACCAAACACTTTATGATGAGTTGGTGGTCAAAGATGTTTCCATGGTTTCTGTTGCAGCCAATAACCAGCCCCATTTCACATCACTCCCCACAAGAGATGAGGATTTCATTAATATAAAATCAATGGCATTTAATGGCTGTAGCAAAACTAAATTCAAAAAATACCAAAAAATTAACAAATTCATCAAAAAGTCCCAAAAATTAGTAAAAAGACATAAATTCTTCTTTAAATATGATAGTCAAAACAGGGAAAGATTGGAATTAATAGAAAAGTTGAATTTGTATACTATAAAATTAAAAAATAGTACTTTAAAATACAATTGTGATATAGAAAGTCAACAAAAAAAAATTGACTTTCTTCAAGATGAGCTCAAAAGAATAACAATAAAGTATGAACTGTCCGAAAAACAGTCGCTTACCTGTTCCTTGCTAGAAAAACAGTCTCCTAATTTACTGCAAGCAAATAATAATAATAGTAATAGTTCCCCTAACCAATCTGAAACTTCACATAACAGGTCATTAGCTCATAGAATACACACAAATAATGTAAAAATAAATTTTAAGTCTGAAGTGACAATATTCAGTGATGAAATTGGTAAAAACTTAGGGCGGTCATTATCAACAGCAGGACATTCAAATATCAATTTCTGTATGCCTGGAGCCTCTAGCCACCATATCTTCAAAAAAGTTTTTGAACATAAATTTAATAATCCTGGTAATCTGATTCTTTTAATGGGAAATAGGGGTAATTTGAATAAAAAATCACTTGTACAGTATATTAATCATTTAAATTGTTTAAATATAAGTAAAGTTGTTATATTCTCATTTCCCTATAGTGCTAGTTTGTCACAGGAGGAAAATATGATTAGATATAACTTGAATCTAACTTTACACACATTGTCAACCTATATGCAGGAGAAATTACATGTAATTGACATTAGCACCTTTGTTAAGAAACCTTTTTACCTGACAAAAGATAACTATTGCTATCTTCCTAACTATTGTACAAGACAAATAGCTTCATCGCTATGTTATTTCTTTGACATTTCAGCCAGGAACTTGGCTAAACCTTTAGCTAGAAGTGAGATGTTTGGCCAAGTACTGAGTACTGAGCAATGTACCGTTGACATAAATAATGCCAGTTGTATGCCTACTGATGATGACAATTTGAATATATCCAATTCAAATGACATTTATATTCAAAATAATTTAAATTAAATAGTATGACAATAGAGGATTTCTCTTGCATAATACCAAATTCTGGTCATGGTTTTAATGTGAGTTTAAGTGGGAAGGCGGATCCACATAATGTAATAAAAAAAAATTTGAACCCATCAAACATACATGATAAAGTCAATAAATATACAAAAAAAAATTGTATTAACCTGGTGCACCAAAATATTCAAGGTTTGATGGGAAAAGAGCTAGAATTGGAGCTGTTTTTGAATTGTAACAATATAGATATTTTATGTTTAACTGAGCACTGGCTAAAACTCCATCAATTCATTTTCAGCTTCAATAATCACCAGGTTGTAAGCTCGTTCATCAGGGAAAAATATATTCATGGTGGCTCTCTAATTCTAATAAATAAGTTGTTAAAGTTTAAAGAAAGAAGTGATGTTGTGAGCCTCTCTGTTGAGCGAGTTGTAGAGATTTCATGTGTTGAGTTGGAGCAATTTATTGTTTTGAGTCTTTACAAACCTCCTTGTGCACCATTTGATACTTTTTCAGATATTATGGAGGATGCATTAAATAAATTATCTAACAGCCATAAAACAGTTATTATTTGTGGAGATTTTAATATAAATATTTTGGAGAAAAGCACAATAAGTTGCAATTTATTAAATTTGTTTAAATCCTATAATTTATATCACAATTTTACAGAACCAACTAGAGTAACTGCTACAAGTGCTACATGCATTGATAATATATTTAGCACTGTAAAACCTTTATTTAAATCAATAATCAATAAAATTCAGTCAGATCATTCAGGTCAGTTGGTAACTTATTCAAATGCTCCAAAAATTAAAAGAAAACTTATAAGCTATATTCCATTTAGTGAAAACCGCTTAGAAAAATTTAAATGTAATATAGTAAAACAAATAGCATGGCTGCCCTATCATGATAATCCGGATCACTTGTACAACTCTTTATTCAATTGATTGTGAGTTCTGCACAATGTTCACACCCAAACAACTGTCTGTAAGTGACCGTCTGGTATTCAGTGATTGGGCAACTCCAGGCATCTATAAAAGTCGGAATCGGTTGTATGAATTGTATGAAGAAAGATCCCATAATCATAATACAGAGTTTCAAGAATATGTGAAACAATATGCCAAAACATTTAGACGAGCCTGTACCGCTGCTAAATCTTTGCACATAAAAAATATACTTAAATCTTCTACAAATATAATCAAAACTACTTGGAAGATAATTAATGCTGAGACAGGTAAAACAAAAATACGTAGTCGTGATTTTAACTTAGTAATAAACAACATAGATATTAAAGGCGATTTGGAGATTGCGACTGAGGTTGAAAAATATTTTTCGAATATTCCAGTCATACTTACTAACTCTCTTTCATGTTCTTCTACATCTGCTGAGCAGATACTCAAGCAAAGCGTAGGGTCGTGTGACACAGTTTTTGAATTTTCGGTGGTTAGCCCTAAAGATATTTTAAATGCTTTCAAGAGTATTAATATGAAAAACACAAAGGATCTGTGGGGTCTATCTGTTAAGACTGTTTCATCAATTATTACTATAATCGCCCCACACTTAGCTACTGTGTTCAATTGCTGTGTTGCATCAGGTGTATTTCCTGACTTGATGAAGTATAGTAAAATCATTCCTTTGTTTAAAGCTGGTGATACTTCAGACCCTTCAAATTTTCGACCTGTTTCCGTGCTGCCCACTCTTAGTAAAATATTTGAAAAGCTTATGCTTAGCCAGCTGCTCAGACACTTTAATATACATAATTTACTACACCGGAAACAGTTTGGATTCACAAAGGGTTGTTCAACCATAGATGCAGGGGTCAACTTATTAAAAAGTATATTCGCGGCGTGGGAAGACTCGCAAGATGCATTAGGTATCTTTTGCGATTTGTCCAAAGCGTTCGATTGCGTTCATCATGATACTCTGGTCAGAAAATTACACCACTACGGTATTAGGAACAAGGCTCTCGAACTTCTGACTTCTTACTTGGGCAATAGAATTCAGAAGGTCGAAATAAACGGTAAAATATCTCCGGGATCTCCAGTGGTAATGGGCGTCCCACAGGGGTCAATTCTGGGCCCATTTTTGTTTTTAATTTATATCAATGACTTACCTTACTACGTAAGGGATAAGCATGAGATTGTGTTGTTTGCAGATGATACTTCCCTGACGTTCAAAATAAACCGACAATTAAGCAATTTTGACGATGTTAATGATGCAATCTCTAAAGTTGTTCATTGGTTTAATGCCAATAATCTTGTGCTTAATGATAAGAAAACTAAAGTCATTAAATTCACTACACCGAATGTGAAACAGGCGACAACCAATGTACAACTTAATGGAGCTAGGTTGGACCCTGTTGAATCAACTGTGTTCTTGGGTATCACTATTGACTCAAAGCTACAATGGAGCCCACAAATAGAAAAACTGTCCGGCAAATTAAGTTCTGCAGCATATGCAGTGAAAACTATTAGACGGCTGACTGATGTTGACACAGCTAGAATGGTTTATTTCAGTTATTTTCATTGTGTAATGTCCTATGGAATTCTTCTCTGGGGTAGCTCTGCTGACATTGACACCATATTTATATTGCAAAAAAGAGCTGTAAGAGCTATCTATAATCTTGGCCCGAGAGTGTCTCTAAGAGAAAAATTCAAAGAGGTCAACATTCTAACTGTACCATCTCAGTATATATATGAAAACTTACTATATGTGCATAAAAATATCGATTCCTTCTGTAAAAGGAGCGATACACATAATGTAAATACTAGATATAAGAATAATCTCATACTGCATACTACCCGTCTCCACAAAATAAGTAACTCTTTTATGGGGCAATGTATAAGATTCTATAACAAACTTCCCAATGATATTAGAGAATTGTCTACGAATAAGTTTAAAAGAATTATTAAAGCCAAATTGTGTAGCAGGGCATATTACAAAATTTCTGATTATTTAAGTGATAAAAGTGCTTGGGATGGAGTTGTTCTGAGTCAACACACATGATTGTAATTAATCTTAAGTATATTTTATTTTAAAAAAGGATTCCTACTGAGTTTTCTGGCAGTGTTTCTCAGTAGCTGCCACGTCATGCACTGCACGGTAGGGTAAAAAAAATATGACGATTCCACATAAATGTAAAATTTTTACGGAATAAAATTACTTTGACTTGACTTGACTTGACTTGACTCATCGAGTGGGGGGAAGGGTCAGCAATACTTATTTGCTGACTGTTAAAGGCCGGAAACGCACCCGCGACTCCTCTGGTGTTGCGAGTGTACGTGGACGGCGGTGATCACTTACCATCAAGTGACCCACTTGCTAGTTTGTCGCCCTCTGATATATACATTTATATAAAAAAATGAGTAAGTATTTCATAGTGAAAACTAGACTTTTAAAACAATTGAATTTCGGTCACAAGCATTTTCTTTTTGAAAATACCGTCTAAAATATGAATTCTGACTTGATATTGGCAAAATCTGCTTGGGTGCATCAAATAAATTAGATAACATAAAGTCTATGGGAAACGAAACAAGAAAGAATTCGCGGTCACGATGGGAACAAAGCACTATGATTAGCTAAACTTATCACTCTATGATCTCAGTAATCAATCATAGCGATGCATGTCCGTCGAGAGTTCTTACGTAGGCGTTTTGGAAACTGTTACTAAAGAATCGTATGATGGAATGGTTTTTTTTATGATTTAATGTAATGAAAATAGAATTATCAACCGTTATAACAGTAATATGTTAAAGCAAATTGAGTTTGAGTTTTACATACTTCGTCGTATCACTGTGGTTGACCAAGAGACATTGATTTGTTGATCAAGCCCAATAGACTTCCGACGTGGCATTTCGATTGTTTTCTAATGACTACAACCGAGACCGATAGCTTAACGTGAGGACATGAAGCACAGACACGCTCGGAATTAAACTACTTTAGCGGTCACCCATCTATCGAATGACTTACGGATCGGTGAATGCAATGTTGATTTGGACCCATTGGACTTACAGGGATTACAAATCCTTATGATTTTTCATCATGTGTTGTGTTGTTTGCATTTTGATTATCTGTGCAATTTTGTGAATAATCAGTTTTATCTATTTCTGTAACCCAAATATCAGTAGCAGTAGTCTGAACCCGTCCTGGCATTGCAGGCCCCGGAGGCGCGCGCCGCGGAGCAGACGATGGCCACGTGGTTCACGCAGCTGGGCGCGCTGCTGGCCGCCAGCGAGCGCTTCCGCGGCGAGTGCGTGCTCACCGCCTTCTCCGTGCACCCCTCGCCCGCCATGTACGAGCGCCTGCAGGCCGCGCCCGTGCTGCCCGTGCTGCCGCCCGTCGCCAACGTAATACTGCTATTCTAATCTGTTTTAATATACTACTAATAAAACATAAGTCGGCCAAAGTACGTCATGAATAAAATAATTAATCAATGAAAACCAAAATACAATAACTAAATCACAAAATTACATATGAAACACAAAACTAACGATAAAACGTACAATAAATAGAAACAAACACCAAAATAATAAGTATATATTAGGGTGGTCCTTATTCCTACGAAAAAAAAAATATTTTTTATATTTTGCGGGGCACGACGTAATTTGAATATATACCATAAGGAAGTCTTTCATTATTTTTTTCTTTTTTTTTTTAAAGACATTTAGGGGTCGCTACCAAGGTTTGAATTTTAAGTAAAAACACAAAATCTGTATTTGTTAGATTCATTTATTTTTATAGCTATGAAATAAAAATATTACAAAATATTGTTGTTGCTATGAACTAAGATATTATGTAGATACATTTGAATCAATTATTTTTAAGATATAAGAGTTGACTTGTTAGCATTAGAGTACATTTTCCTATGCAATATTGCTTTTGTTCTTCATTGAATGTAATTAATTTATTATATTCCTCCATTAAAACCACACCGCGCTCAGCTATGTCGTTCACTACTCGCAAAGAATGAACGATATTTTTGGCAGCAACATAATCAGTGTCCTCGTTCCAAGTTTCCACATCTTTTTTCAAAAAATTTGATGAGATACCTAGGATCTGGAAGAATCTTAAAGAATTACCACTCACGAAGTTTTCTATATTTTTTTTGGGGATATGTGAGATATCAAGTTTTGTTCTTTTTAAGCAATCTTCTATGCCTTCAATTTTCAGTGCTTCTACCATTTTTTTCTTCTCTTGAACTGAAATTTCGTCATCGAAAAATGCAAGTGAAACTAGCTCTTCTGACAAATACCACAGATGATTTACAATCTTTTTCAGCGCAACAGTAGCTATATTTTTGTTAAAGCTTTCAAAAGCTTTAAGGTCTTTTAATAATTGCAAGTCGTTTCTTGGTGCTGACCATGCGGTAGAGGCTTGAAACCAATATTTAACATAAATCATCACCGTGAAAATGCATATTTCTCTCACAGCCTTTTCGTCCTTCTTCGTTAGCTTAAACTGCTGCTTAAATATATAAATTTTCAGACAGTACAAGGCTCTTGCCATCCATCTAGCTCGATGTAGACCAGCAGGTCTCCTAAATAAAATGCCTTTTTCAGGAATACCTCCTAAGAAAATGATAGTGAGATTCAACAGTTCTCTGTAGTCATCTCGAGGTTGATGTACTTGTTACAATGTTTCTGTTTTTTGTGAAAGTAATTATATTGCATTTGGGTAAGCTGAGCTGAAGTTTATTTTGTAAACAGTATCGAGAAAGTCTATCTAGGTCTTCCTGTAAAAGTAGGCAATCTTGTATCGTTTTGCATGTCTTGTAAATTTTGATATCGTCGGCGTACATTAGAAATTGGGAATGGATGAAACATGTTTTAATGTCATTAACGAATAAAGTATACAATAGTGGCCCAATTATTGAGCCTTGGGGCACACCAGATGTGACGATAATTGGGTTAGATTGGAAGCCATTAATAACCATGAACCAACGCAATAGGTTGCCACGGATACCATTATAAGCAATTTTATCTAGTAGCAATTTATGGTCCACCTTGTCGAAAGCCTTCCGAAAATCGGTGTACACAGCGTCAACCTGAATCTGTCCATCCATATTTTTAAATAAATAATCTGTAAAAACCATTAGATTGGTATTAGTTGAACGACGTTTCACAAATCCATGCTGTTCACGAACTATAAGGTTGTGAATCTGTGAGTATAATGCGCCATGTACAAGACTCTCTAAAAGTTTCGACAAGGTGGAGAGTTTCGAAATAGGACGATAATTATTTATACTTGATTTGTCACCACTCTTAAACACCGGTGTGATATTAGCCCGTTTCCAAATATCGGGAAAAGTCCCCTCGCGCAAGCATTTATTAAATAAAATATGGAGTGGAAGGACTATGTTATTTGCGATTTTCTTTATAAAGATAGGTGGAATGCCATCAGGACCTGAACCTTTAGTCGAGTCAAGTTTTTTTATCGCATTATGTATTGTATCGACTGGTAAGTAGATGTCAGAGATACAAGGCGAATTATCTGCATATGCACTAGGTGACTGCCACGTCATGGGGTCTAAGGTCGAGGGTTCATAAACAGAAGTGAAATAGGTTGAAAACATATTACATATATCAGTCGGATTATTAGAATTAAGATTTTCAAGATACATGCTCGCTGGAATCTCCACTCTGCCTTTTCGATTAGAAAGGTAAGTCCAGAAATGTTTTATACTAAGCGGGATGCTGTCTTCAACCGATTTCATGTATCTTGCGAAACATGTAACACATTCAGACTTAAAACGTTTACGATGGACTGAAAAACTTTCATAATCCGATGCATTGGAATAAATTTTCCATTTTAGCCAAGCTTTTTCCTTGGTTTTGAAAATGCGAATTAGGGCAGGAGAGAACCACACTGGAAAACGTGATTTTTTTATGCGAGTAAATGGAACATGTGTTTTGATAATACTATAAATTTTATCATAAAATATTTCAACCGCTCGATGAGCTGACGACTCGTATAACAATTGATTCCAGTCTAATTTGCACAGCTCGTTATTAATTAAATCATATTTGGCCTTATAAAAATTATGTTTAGTATATAATTGCCGTTTCATTGGTATAACTTTTGTATCTAGCGACGTTACTACCAAGAAGGCGGGGTGGTAAGTGTCAATAGGTAACAGTGGTAGACAAGTTTTGGCCTCGCAGTCAACGTTTGACAGAAACAAGTCAAGTATGCGTCCTAAATTATTCCTTATTGTATTGTATTGAAAAGTATTAGTAAAAGAAATAAAATTGCTGAAAAAACTGCTTATTGTAACTGTCGCTTGTGGAATCACATAGTTTATTCCACTACGGTCCAACCAGTTTAGGCCTGGTAAATTATAATCACCTAATACGAAAACTGCGTCAGTACTAGTGTCGTTAATGAAGTCTTGCAAAATATCTAAGTGTGATGTACACAAGTGGTCCGGTGAATTCGGCGGTAAATAGGCTGCACTAATAAAATGGCGCTTAGAGGGCCGCGACGCGGGCAGCTGCACCAATACGTGTTCAATAGCAGCATGCGAGGCGCGCATCAAAACGTTAGAAGGTCGTAACGTTTTCAAAACGGCTATGAGCACACCGCCACCATCTCGTTTTCCCGTAATACTTCGGTCACGGTCACATCTAAACACCAGATACCTATCGTCAATGAATTCACTGTCAGATATGGTGGGTATTAGCCATGTCTCCGTGAGAACTATTACGTCATAAGAAAATGATAAAATATTTATAAATAAGGTGTGGAGCTTAGTACGAAGTCCTCTGCAGTTTTGGTAGTAAATATTTAAATTGTACTTATCCATCGGTAAAAGAAAAATTATAAAATACGTTACCAAAACAAGGCTTAAAGTTCATTACAATTAGAGATCTGAACGAATTAAAATATGAAACAAGTAAATGAGTTTTACAACACATATAGAATGTTATCAATAACGGCAAATAGGAACGATAATATTTTAAGCACGATCTTATAACTATTGTTCTATCTTTGCAAAAGTATAAGTATTTACTATCTGTTCTTAAAAACACTAATATATAATTAAGTTTAACTACACTAACATGGTCTTGCTTCTTACTATTAATTAACGAAACATAATTAAGAAAGTTATAATATTTTAAATTCATTGCACATTTATTTTGAAGCATGAGGGTCATCGGTAGGTTATTCGTACTAACTTCAATAGTAAAAACGGCGTAAACAACACAGAGTAGACTACGAGTCAGAGAAGTCGCACTTCGGGCTAAACAAGATAACATGTAATAAAAAGTTAGACTGCACTGAAACCAAACTTTGACGCTAATACACATAAATATATCATTCAGGTGCTTTATAGGGTTTAATTTTGCATAAGTCTTCTTCGGTACGGATAGGAAAGGCTGCCTGAGCAACATCAGCGCGAACAAGTATAACACCATTTTTGAGCCAGACAAATCGATGCCCGTTTTGTTTCGCGGCTTCTTTAGTTTGACGAAATAATATCTTGTTGTTCAATGTAAGGTGCTCATTTATATAGATCATATTCGAATTCGTATCCAGCTTCAGCTCATCAGACGTAATTCCTTTTTTGCGACGTGCAGCCGCAATAAAGTTGTCACGTAGAATTTGGCTTGAAAGTTTGACCACTATGTTTTTTGGTCTTGTGGATTTTGGATTCAATTGCTGTACTCGATGAATAGCAATGACGTCACGTGGCAAAAGTGTTTGCTTGATCAAAGTAGCAATATTTTCAAATATCTGGAGCAAGTTTTCACCGCGTTTTTCGGGCAAGTTGCTTATCTCGACATTGCAGTTTCGGGATTTTTGCTCCGCTACTTCCAATTTTTTTTCCAGGATAGCAATTCGTTGGACAACTCCCTTAGGAGAAGAAATATTCTCTTCGAGTTTCGAGATACGCGATGCAAAATTATTCGACTTCTCTTCCAAGTAATCATATTTGTCACTTATAAACTTGATAGTAGACTTTATTCCATCAAATTCGGATAAGAGTATTGAAAATTTTTCATCCTGTTTTGCCAAGCACGTTTCAAACATAGATTTCATATTCGCCTGAAAATCTTTCAGCTCATCACGCAAATTTATATCACTATTGGATGGCACGCCTTTGCGGTAAGTGACGTATGGAGGAGGAGACTCCTTATCTATTAAGGACCCATCGATAGTTGTTTCACCAGATCCAGGTAGATCGTGGACATCACTAATACGGTCAAAAGTGCTGTTTAAAGTTGCCATAACGTTGACGAAGTTAGGAAGTCTCTGTCCAATACACTACTCTGTACGGCAAACGCACCTGCCGATAACACTAATGAGTATAATAGTCACAAACGCACTAATTACGCACACAAAGATATTTTTAAAACAAGTTATACTGATTGAGTATAAGACAGCCGCTCTGCTGTGAGGCGCACGACGGAATGAAGTCGCTTTGGTCCATGCAGTTCCAATTGTTCTTAAATCTTTTAAATAATTGTATATCAGGACCACTAGATGGGGCAAGCAAGTGATCTACTACAGCTGCAGCTGACAACATAATTTCCATTATGTGGTGACGACAAGCAAACCAAAGCATATTTTTATCCATTTTTCGCTCCAAAAGAACGCATACTCCACTTCTTAAGCCGGTATTTACAGCAGTAGTGTCAAAACACAAACATTTTACCTGATGGCTCAAATTCCATGAAATTATAGCTTCGTAGACAGCTGACGCACATGCTTCGCTCGTTCCACGTTCCAATTTTGGAACTGCAAGCAGTTGATCAACTCCATGTCCTGATACCAAGATTGGCAGCCGATCTACAGTTTCATGCCCCGTAATGTCTTCTATCAGTTTACCGTCCCAATGGATTGTCAATGACGAATTGGGTTTAAACTCGTGTTTGAGAGACTCCGCAACAGCTTTGCGATTTTTCATACGCTGTCGACGAATAGAAGATCTATTGACATTAAATTCTGATGGATCACAGCCTGCACTTTTTAAAGTAGATATCACGGCCCTAGTCGCTTGTCTGTCACTCAATTTAGAGACATCAAGACTGGAAGATAATTGGCTGTTAATAATGTCTTTTCGAGCTCGTTTCTGAGGTGGTTGCATTTCTGACAATTGTGATATGCATTCGGAGTCAGATGAAGTTTCTTCTATACTGGTGGCGGCTGACGACGACGATGAAAGAAATGATAATGCAGAAAAAGAGCACTTTTCTGTTAAAGCTGAGATATGTTTGTTTTCACGCTGGCGCAATTTCTCATGGCGTTCTTCTTTCTGTTTTATTTTCTTACATTCGTTTAAACTTTTTCTGTCCACTGAACCAATTAAAAACTGGCATCGATTTTGTCGCACTGCTAATAAAAACTGCTTGTCTTCTTCTATAGTCATAATATTTAATGCATCACGATGAGCAATATCAAATAAATCTTCTAATTTTTGTTGCCAGTTTTCTTCTTTTTTCTTTAATACGTCAGAACGTTTTTTCTTTATTTTTTTTTAGATTCTGCCATTCTTTGAATAGTTTTTCAATTTTACTGATGACATGTTTTTTTAATTGAGTTGGTATACAAACTTTTTCCCACAAGTTTATGACTCCGCAAGCCGCCAAAGTCGCAGATTCACGTATACTTTTATTCTCTTCTTTTTTGTAGTAAAAGAAAAAACGCAGAACTTCACCGATGGATGGCAACGTTGATTGGCTTAATTCGGATAATAATTGACCGATAAGCCAAATCTTACTTTGATTTCTAGTAGATTTACTCAGTCCGCTACTTGTAGACGCCATTGCAAGTTGAAACACGTTACACAAACAAAACACGTGCACCCTCGTTGATGACTTATTAGAACTGAAGTGCGGGGCGGGCTAAATCTCGACGCGTCGGTACAGAAGAGGGGTTGAGGGGAGAAGGGGACAAGAAGCGATTGTTCATTCTATCTATGCGATGTTCATTTGCACGTAAAATGTTATATAAACACTTAAATAAAACATTTATGAAACCATGAATTAAGATATTCTTTAACGCTTTTTGTAAAAATTTTGGCAGCTGGTAGCGACCTCTAAATCTTAACCAAAAAAAAAACAAAAAAGCTAATTTCATATTTAGAGGTATATAATCGAATGAGAAAGTGCCCCGGGGATAATTCAAGAGTCGAAAAATAAGGACCACCCTAGTATATATACAGCTATATACGCACAAATATGATATTACACATATTTGATAGACAAACAATCCGAAAATTAAAACCTGTTAAATAAAACATATATCCAAAATGGAACATAAGAAACAACCATAAACATATCCAACAAATCCATAATAAACATAAATAAATAGTAACTAACAAAACCTTACCAACAAAAATTAAATTCACTCGATAACCAAGGACTCTGATATAATCAGGGGAGCCAACTGTCTGTTCCCTATCAAAGAAACAGGGAACAAATTAAAAAAAAAAAGTACCTATGTCTGCTGGACTAAAGCCTCCACAAAAAATGTGGGGGGATATGCCATAATCGCCCCGCTTGGCAGACGGGTCGGCGATCTCAATTTAATGGTCATAGTTCACAGAAAAACGCTGCTGTTCTCTGGGAGGTATTCCCTCGATCTATTAGTTCTACGCCTCCCACCAAATTTACCTTATGTTAATATTTGCTTGACAACTTATGTAAGCGGTTTCTTAGGATATTGTACTATATAAAAGGGAATTATAAGGGTTCTAAAGAGTCGACAACTGGTGTTACAAGCGTCATACTTTATATTCCACTTGCTATCAGGTGGGCCATATGCTTCTTTGCTAACTAGGAGTTATAAAAAAATATATCCGCAAAAATCACTGACCAAAAATGTAGGCAAATGTTATTGGTGTCAAATTGATAGAGATGGGTAACTCAGGAGTGATAGATACAAAAGATATGAATCATTCCGTTTGTATCAATCACTCTTTGTATCCTTTCAGATCCGAATTTATCACTGTATCAGTGTATCTTTACAACTCATACGCTCACGGCGTCTCTATTTTATCTGTAGCAACGTGCAAACAGGCAACAGCTCAGATACATATCTATCACTCTGCTTCATTCACTTCTGATCATATCACTGTCTCACTGATCCATTGGATTGAGTTGAGCGAAGTGAGCCAGTGAGCAGCGCCGAGCAATTCACTCTGTATCATGAGCGGATACATAAGGATACAAAGATACATATCCCAGTGATCAAAAGATACATATGAATGATGAACGATGATATGAATGATGAAATTCACAAAATTGGGCCTACTGCAGATTAGTAGAGGGTGCTTTCGATTCTTGCCGGACAGTAAAACTTATGATTTTCCAGTTCAGAGTTTAGATTTATTCTTGGTATTGCGGAAAATGCGGTAATAACTAAACTAACTGTAATAACTAACTTGTTGTAGTTCACTCCACGATTTGGCTCTAAAACTGTAAGTGTAGAGAACATTTGTTTAATCTTGTATGTTTGTAACAAATAGGGCCAAAAAGTACTGGACTGATTTTAAAAATTCTTTCACAATTTGCATGCTGAATTATCACTGATTAATATAGGCTATTTTAATTGCAAGAAAAAATAAGGATTCTTACTAAAACTACAATAATGTTACCCAAGGTGTAAAAAAATGCCTATAAAATATCTTTCATCGCATGTGCTGCGAAAACTATTGATGCAAGAACAAAAAAATGTTCCACAATATTAAAGAACATATCGCCTCCCGGCAAAAAAAGTGTCAGAATACAAAAATAGCGGTTTCGAGAAAATGTAACTTTAATAGTTTTTTGTTCATCTAGACGTCAATAATTTAAAAACTATAATATTTATATTGCTGAAATATGGCATGTAAATAGCTTATTTATATATATATATATATATATATATATATATATATATTATAGGGCTATAAATTTCATATCAAAATTGTATTTTTTTTAAACTAACTTTTAAGAAACTTTTAATTTGATGAATTTTATGACTCTTTTTTTTATTAAAATTTCTGTAGTTTAATAAATAATACACATTATAATGCATGTAATCACCATTACTTTTACTATTAAAAGTCTTCAATATTTATTAAAAATAAAGAAAAATTAACTAAATTATAAACTTCTCATTAAAATAAAATAAGAACATCAAAAAATAACTTCTTAATGATAAATTACTAGTTTTGGTCTAATTATATCAATCAGTCTTAATTAATTCACTCATTGGTAGATAACAATATAAAAAAATAATCTTAGAACATGAAATTATTTTTCTTAAACATATGTCTAAATGCAATCATCATCATTACTTTTATTGGTTAACTGTCTTTAATTATAAAATTTAGGCACCTACAATAAGAAAAAATAACTTATTAAAACCTTCTCCTTCATTATGTTTTGATCGTCAGTTTCGTACTGCTTATTTTCACATTTTTTCGAAGTAGATGTGTCGAGATCTAGATCTGAAAAACGAAATAAATAAGTATCCATGGACAACTAACATGCGGCCGTCTGATTTTGTATTGTATGGTATATTATGGTAATCAAACAGCTGATAAAAATACATAAAAGTAAATTAATCAAACTGTCCCACTGCAAGGCAAAGACCTCCTTCACTGAATTCATGTCACCACGACAATGATAGGATCTGGGAAAGTCCTACGCTTAGCAAACGTCGGTGATTACAAACCAGAGCAAATTTCGAAATACTATTTGAGTGATAGGGGAATCGAACCCAATACCCCAAGATCATGGTCCGGTACATAAACCACTAGAACATCGGGGCACACAAACACTAACCTTGCATTAAAACATCGTCGTCTTTCAAAGCATTTTGATTACAAATATTTTGTTCATTAAATTTCTCGCTAGCCAGTTGTATTTTCAATGCTGCCCCGACTATTATCATTCATATTGATCCTAAAAAATAAACAATTAGTAAAGACTAGTACTATTAAATAAATAATAAACACAACGTGGCATTAAGACTGAGTTATATTCTATACAGAAAAAAAGGCCGAACACAACATATAACTCGTGACTATGATAAAAGTTTACAACAATAACGACATTACATGTGTTACGTTTTTTTTTTAATTCGTATAAATTGCGATTATAGATAGTGGAACAGTAAAAAAAGAGACCCTTTACATGTTATGTCTGTTTTTTGGATGATATGGTAATATTTACAATGCTTTTTCGTCAACAATACAGTCGTAACACAGATTGTGCCGCCTTTTAGTAAAAAATCTAATATTTTAACGTAAAACTTACCCATAAAAAGACACATCATACATTGAAACACTTTTCTGGCGACACAGTACACGTCTACTATGTATTAACATAAATGTGACACTGTTCACGCCTGTGTTGGAGCAAAACGGCTCCGTAAAAAAGATAACTTAGTGCCATCTAGCGGTAACCATGCGTAACATAATAACGACATTTTTTCAGCCTGACAAATGAAATACGCGCTATTTAATACTGTGATTGTCATTTTGTACCTAATATGTGTTGTGACACCTTTCTTGCCGGGAAGCGATATAAATATGTAAAAGAACGTGGACGTCGTATGCGAAACAGGAGCGCCGAATAGGTTCCTTTTACATGCGTTGTCTCCGTAAGATCTTGGTCATTACATGGCAAGATACGGTCACTAACGAGTGAGTTCTAGAAATAGCACAGCTACCTAGCCTGACAGCGTTTCTTAAACAGAAGCGTTTACGTTGGTTAGAGCATGTACACAGAATGGAACCCACTCGAATAACACGATGTGTTCTGTTGGGTGCGGTAGCTAATGCGAAGCGCGATGTCGCTAGACCTCTGCTTCGCTTTACAGACTGCATCAAGCGGGATATGGCCGCTTTTAAAATTGACCACTGTAGCTGGGAAAAGCTCCCTGAAAATAGAGTTGAATGGCGCAAACGTGTAGTGGAGGGTCGTAAGATCTCTGATTCTTGTAACACCGATTTAAAGGAAATATGTTTCCGTGGATATCTTATAACCTTTATAAATATCTATCCATACATTTCAGGACTCCCAAGAACCAAAACAAGAGTCGATATCAGAATTCGGCAGCTGGGCGAACGACAGCCGGTCACAGACTAACTTGGTGAAAACTTCGGAGACGCTCAACTTGAAGCAGTCGCAGCACCAAGCTAACGTACTGTCCACCGCGATCTTAACGGAAGGCGAGGCACTGGGTCTGAGTCCGGAGCTTTGCCAAGACATTGCAGTGCTCTTGTCCGGACCTCGACTTAAGACACTGTCCTGGGATATGGATAGGTGAGAAATAACAAATATCTTATTTAAAATTAGGGCTTTCTTACCAAAAACAGAACCAGATAGATAACATAAATGAGGGTATTCAATATTACCGCGTTTACAAGCTTTGGTTTTTTTTTATGCTGAATGGGTTTGCTCTTGACCACAATCTCACCTGATGGTAAGTGAAGATGTGGTCGAAGATGGACCGCGCGTACCCATAAGATGCCTGTTCCCTCTAGCCTTGAATAAACCCATGTTGTATGAGTCTGGAAACACGTCGTTCTGGAGGGTATTCCACCGCTTAGCCGTGCGTATGATAAAGGAGGAAGCAAAGCGCTTCGTACGGCAGAATGGGATGTCAACAACAAAGCGGTGAAAACCCTCCCGACGCCTAGTAGTCCGATGAAAAAAGGGGGAAGGAGGGATAAGTTCACCGAGGTCTTGAGCGCATACGTGTAGGGCTCTAGGAACCCTACACGTCATCCAATTAATTATATTATTTGTGTAAAATTTGACATATAACAATCAAACATTTCGCATGCTGTTCATCAGTAAAATAGATGTGACTAACCTTATACTAAGACCACCATTGTACTCTATTTTTAAGTGAAATAAATAAAGTTAAAGTTAAAGTAGCATAAACAATTGCAACATTTAGTAGTGTTTTTTTGGCTCTGTTATAAGCTCGACGGTACCTTTACCTTACGGGGCACACTTTTAGTTAGTCCTAGGCGTGAGTAAGATTGCTGACTTAGCTGTATAAGTAAAAATCCATTTGAGTGTCTTTACCAATACGGATGTCATTTACGCGATGGCGTCTAGTTCAAGGTCTCCGAAAATAGTGTTTAGGTGTTATGGAATATTAAATTAACATTACCACCTCTTCATGTCATCAGCAATATTAAAGGATGAGCAACAGCCTTTCCTTGCCTCTAATAAAAGCTTGAACAAAAAAAATATTAATGTTAATAAAATAATGTTTATTTGCTTAGTGGTCAGGAAAACAGTAAACTTATGACATGAATAAAGTTTGTACAGAGGCCTTCAAAGTAAAATTACTGTAACTTTGTAGTTTTGATTAAATGTTTCAAGAACGCGTACGCAATGTCACTTTAAGACCAAGGTCAGTACTCTTTAATGCTATAGTTGCATTTCTGTCAATGTTATGTACAATATCTCCCAAATTTATTTTTATTTTCATACCAGAGAACTTTTGCTCGAAAATTGTCGCACACACATGGAGCGTACGAACTTCGGAACGCGCGCACTCACCACCGAGCTCAAGTACCTCAACTTGGATCCGCGACACTACCAGCACCTGCCCGAAGAGGCAGACGACGAAACGGATTTGTACTACGGCATTGAGAAAGGTAAGTGTTCGAAACCCTTAACTAACACCCGCTACACTACCGGCACCTGCCAGAGGAGAAAAACATATCGGATTTGCATTACGGGCTTGAGAAAGGTACACATTAGACACTTGAAATCACCTTTTCCCTCTATATCTACATAGCTATCAGCACCCGCCCTATGGGAACGGCAATGAGTCTGACTTGTACTAGCGCATTGAGAAAGGTAAGGAGCTCGAGAACTTGAAGCTGGACATGTGTCTCTGCCAAACTTGCCCAAGGTGGAAGACAATGAAGCATGACTTTTACTACAATATTATGGTAGGTAAGAGCTAAAGTACTTGACCTGGACCTGTGAGACTACCAGCATCTGCCCAAGGAAGATCAAATTCAAATTCAAAATACATTTATTTCGTAAAAAATATACATTTATGTGGAATTCTTCATTTTTTTCTACCCTACCGTGCAGTGCATTACATAGCAGCTACTGAGGAACACAGCCAGAAAACTCGGTAGGAATCCTTTTTTAAAATAAAAAATTAAGATTAATTACAATTATGTGTGTTGACTCAGAACAACTCAAGCACTTTTGTCACTTCAATAATCAGAAATTTTGTAATATGCCGTGCTACACAATTTGGCTTTAATAATTCTTTTAAACTTATATATAGACAATTCTCTAATATCATTGGGAAGGTTATAGAATCTTATACATTGCCCCATAAAAGAGTTGCTTATTTTGTGGAGACGGGTAGTATGCAATAAAATATATTCTTATATCTAGTATTTATATTATGTGTATTGCTTCTTTTACAGAATCATTACCTATCATTCTGACTTGCCCTGCAGTTGTCCGTATAATCTGTTGGTGACAGTTAAATAGCAATTCTCTGATTTTATGAACTATATTATTTAAGGAAATAATAATAATAAATATTTTTTTAAAGGTTATGAACACCTTGTGGAAGAATACCAGGAGCCAGAAGAAATATGGCAGGACGCCGAAGATTTAGAAAAAACAGAAAGTGCTCATTCTTCCGACATGGAATCTATAGTCATGCCAGTCAAAAAAAAGCGGTCGTATAAGAAGAAGAAACCAATAATCTTCTCGGAAGATGAGATAGACCCGTTGAGTCTTGTCCCAGAGGTTAAGAGGTCGGAAAAGAAGAAGGAAAGACCACACAGCAAAGAAAGAAGTAAAGAGCCGAAAACGTCAACATCAAAATCAAAACCCATCAAAGATCCGTTAGACACTGGAGAGCCTAGCACAGAAATTATTAACGAACTGGAAGCTAAAGAGAAAGTTTTGAAAGAAAAGAAAGAAAAGATACTTAAAGAAAAGAAGGAAAAAGTACCTAAAGAGAAAAAAGATAAAGTACCTAAAGAAAAAAAAGAAAAGGTAATTAAGGAGAAGAAGGAAAAAGTTCCAAAGGTAAAGAAAGAGAAAGTACCGAAAGAAAAAAGAGAAAGAAAGAAGAATGTGAAGCACCATGAAACGGCATTAATTTCGTCTTTGTCAAGTTTAATTGGACTAAAAGTGTCTAACCCGCGACCGGGCGTACCTATCAGCGATAGTGACTATAACAGTCCAGCAAATTCCTCCATGAATTCACTCCATTCTGGGGAAGATGAATCAAATGTTTTATTCGATGGACATTTCGAAATAGATGAAATGAAGTCTCCAGAAAAGAATCAAAGTCCAAAAACATCAGATAATTTGGGTCTCATGAGGAATAACGAAATATACTTCGCGAACGGATCTATACGAGTGAATCCTCATTATGTAAGTCAGCTCAACAGTCGTCAGTCGTCAGTTGATAGTCCCAATCCTAATGTTCCAAATACGGTAACTAAAAATGTATGGAATATGCAAAATAATGAGTTCTACAAAAAATATCAACCTAAACTGAGCATGGTATCGCCCGAGGTAAAGGACAGAGTCAGTAAACTGATACAGTTCCGACGACAAAAAGCTTTAAGTGAGAGTGAACAAAGATGTTCTTCGTCAATGTCTAACGGTTCCACGTCTAGTAACAATTCCGCACCCAAGACGCCGAACGTAAGTAGTCCGCAAACATCGCAATTTCCGATTCTACAATCTCAACTAAGTCCTAACAATGTAGTAGAAGCACCAAAAGTTTATGTGAACCAATCACAGTCAGAAAAAATCGCTGAACTCAGGAACGAAGTGAACACTTTACTGAATAATAAGCTATACGGTAGTCCAAAATCTATAATACAGCATGCACATACGACTACACCTAACACAAAATTGAACCACCACCTACAGAGTTTGGTTCCAGAACAAAAAGAAGTTCAGACGACGCCGATGAAGCCGAAATTAATGCCTTCAGTGATGAACGATTTGAGTCCTAGACAACCACGAAATAACGCAAGAGAGAAACGTCAAGTTGACCTTACTGCAAGCCCTAGAGATCTAAACTATTTCTGGAAAGACTTGCGTCAAACTATAAACGCGGGTGCAGCTGTAGATAATCCGATTGAAACAGTTGTCAAAAGAGAAATTAAGCCTATCAGTCGGGTGACACCGGTACTGCCTAACAAATATGAACCTCCAAAACCATCTCCACAAAGTGCCAAACCTGCGATATTTCATAAGAAGCCCGATGTAGCCCCCAACACATTTTCGCGCCTCAGTTATTTGCATAAAAATAAAATTGATGCAAAACAAAAACAAATTATAGACGCTATTATGGAACATCAGAAAAGGTCTTTAGAAGACAGAAATAAAATGAATGAACTTGACAAAATGATTATGAATCACAAGAATTATAAACAAAGAAGTTATAAGAGTGAATCAACGATCACAAAAGCGGACAGAAACATTACCAAGAAGGTTAGTGATGATACACAAAAGCTGATTAAAAAGGTTGAACAAACGCCGTCAAATGTTTCAAAATTAGTAAGAGATCATCCTTGTATTAGTAATACGCTAAAATCTGGCCATATTCTGCAGAAGTCTCCTCCAGATATGAAAGTCTATAATGAAAACAAAAATGCCTCACTTTTACGACCATCTAAACCGTCGATACTCATGCGCCCAACAACCCTCACTGAGAAAGATCAACACGATTTATTATTATTATTACGGAGTAAACAACACTTGAGTGTATCGCAACCGATAGTTAACACTGTTAAAGAAAGAACACAACCTGTAAACACAACGCTCAGAAACCCACAAACTTCAAATTATAAACCCGTATCTTGTTCTAGTACGCAAGCTCAAACCAGTAATAAAATTCTTGAAGCTCCCATGATTACATATGGAAATAATAAAGTGAAAGAGTTAACAAATTATCCCAGTGTGACTTCAAAAAGTGTCGATGCTTCACATGAGAAACCGCTAAACATGGTTAAGACTGATCTAATATGTACTAAAACTGAAAATCATACACAGAAAAGAGTGCTCATTAATGATTTGACGAGTCCACGAAGTTTAAGCCCAATAAAGCCAACTGACTGGGAAACTGTTATGGACAGCCTTCTTTCTCTAAAAACGACGAACAGAGATCATTCCGTAGAAGATACACCTAGTGAACAGTCGTACAAAAAATCAGCACTGGATAGTAATCTATTTGACCAGAGGATAGTGCAACCCAATTGTGTTGGAAAAACTGTTAAAACTCCTGCTATACAACAAAATTCCCAAAACCAAATTAGGTCTAAGGATGATCATACTAAAACAATTATAAAGCCAACCAGTAAACAAAGTTCAACAAAGACTATCACTGAGAGAAAACCTGTTAAAAATCAAAGTAAATCCATTTTACAAAAACCAACAAATGCTGCAGATGAGCTAAGTTCCAATGATAACATAGTCAAACAAGTCGAACTACCAAAGAAGTCTAAACAGAATGTGAAAAGACAAAGCTGCATGATAAAACACCAAGTAAATGTAGTTAAGAAAGCGCCGATTGAAGTTGCAATGAAACAATATCCTGGTCCTTTATCAAAATCAGATGATCCATTTATATCGGGCTTGATTAATCCTGATTTTAGTCTTTTAGAAGAGTTGGAACTTATGGATGATGAATTACGTCAAGAAATAGGGGAACTATCTTCTGATGAAGATAGCTTTAAACCACCGACGCAATGTCCTAAAATTGCTAAGTCTATTGTCAATAAGATTGCCCCTGTCATAATAGAAGAAAAACGAGTAGTCGAACCTGCGCCGCTTATCATTACGCCTATACAAACTCCAGTTATTAGGAAACCTGTTTCTAAAATTAAGGTTGAAAGTATAACTATCACCAAACCTGCTATTCAATCATTAGTACATGTTCGGCAACCGACCACTCTAATACAGGACACTTCTCCGGTTATTCAGGCTACCAACATTATACATCAACTACCCAAGAATATCATTATTACAACTAAAAATGGCAATCAAACTTTGTCAGTGAATAACGAGCCTCCGAGAATAATAGAGCAAACAATCGTGGCGGTACCACAACAAACTGCCCTGCAAAATGTTGTCCTAATTGGTTCGGAAATTGTGTATCAACCTGGTGTTATTCAGACTACAATTGCCACTGGGATAAATGTAGCACAAAATAGCTTCGTTACTTTCAACAATCCGCAAAATATGGCGTTGTATCATACGACACAGTTTGCCGCCCCTGTTGTGAATCCTTTGATAATTGGAAACGCAATAACCTCTACGACACTGTCGAAGAGCGAGATAACAGATACAAAGCTTATTAACGCACCTAGTTTTTTTGTGCCAGAAGCCCTGAAATCAGCTAATATTGTCACTGCAACAGACAATAAACATACAACAGCACAGAACGAGATACTAAAACATGATTTAAAAGATCTTAGATTAGAGCCTAAATCTGACCCAGAAGATAACTTGAAAATAGTTCGGGACAAGATAGTAGAACATGATTTAAAAAATCTTGTGTTACAGCCTAAATGTGACCAAGAAGACAACTTGTCATATGATACCAATACAAATAAGTTGTTACAAGATGATAATTTGAAACAAGAAAGAATCGACATCAATAGTCATAAAAATTGTGAAAGAAAAGTATTGTCAGAAGTGCAGGAAAAACTTATATTAACTGAAAAAGCTGATACAAAAACAAGAAGTCAACGGCTTTCTTTCGAACTTGATGCTAAGAAGGAATCCGCCAAGGACCAAGAAAGACTGAAACAGAAACGCATGGCAATACTAAATAGAACAATTAACCATCGAAGTGAGAAAAATCCAATACCATTGACATATGCACCATTGTTTCCTATGAAATCTGAAATAGAAGAAAAGCATGATAATACCAAAATTATAACTAATAATAACGTTAACGAAGATGATCGAAGGGCAATTACAAAGCTGAATTCGCTAATCAAATCTAATATGATAACCCTTAAACAGTCAGACAAACCTAAGGTCAAGGAAGCAGGTAAATATGAGAACTGCAAAGAAAATGAAATCAAGTCAGCCGGTCGCCGCATACTCTTACGATCCTCCAATAAAATATCCCCAGGATCCACCGTAGCGGTTATCCTAGATGGTGCTAAGGAAGTTAAGGTAAAAACGATGCCCAGAGCATTGAAAACTTTAGGTAAACCGACTGATTTTCAAAAAATCTGTAAGATTAAGAAAAAGTTACTTACTAAGACAATAAATAAGACCGTTAAAAAGACTGCTATTAAAGTTTTGCCCAAAAGAAATGCTAAATCAAAATCAATCATGAATAAAATAATTGAGCAGATATCTGAAGAAGCAGAGCAGTCTAAATTAAAACAAGAAAAGTCTCATACACATTTGTCAGATGCTGAATCAAAATCAATCGTCACCAATGAAATTAATTCCGATGTACAAGAAAAAGACATTCCTGAAATGATAGATATAGAAGAAGAAATTGTAGGGGCAAGAATTCAAAATAAAATTGATGTGAAAGTAAAAGAGAAGTTTATTGATTCCACTGAAATGATAGATGTAGAAACAGAAATAGTAGGGTCAAGAATAATGAATATACCTGAAGTAGCAAATAGCGACATAGAAGACAAGTCTATTGAATGTATTGAAATGATAGACATAGAAGAAGAAATTGCAGGGGCTAGGATTACAAAAGTAATTAATTCTGAAAAAGTTACAAATATAACAATAGATGATACGATATCCCATAAAGATCACAATGCAATCAACTGCAACATCATAGAAACAAGTATCATTGAGGACAATATACTTACAAATCTTGTTGAACCTGTTGAAGTCTCTGAAAGTACTATTCCAATAATAAATACATCTGGCAATACTGTTGACAGGATTAATAAGACAAGTATAGATCTAGATGAATCTAACTACAAATTGGTTGATCAAACAATTAATGAACATGCGGTAGTAGTTGAATCACCTCATAATCTAGAAGTTATCGACGATACTGAAGAATTAGACTCTCCCGTGAGAAGCAAAGATGGTAAAGATGTACCAATTATTTCAGATAGAGTATCTGAAGAAGACATGCAAATAATAAGTAACAAATGTGTCCAGAATAATATGGCAATAAATTCGCTTAATACAAGTGAAATTATACAGGATACTCAAACCCTACCTGTACCGATAGATGATTGCAAAACGAAATTAGTAACTACTGAAATGGATACGACTCTTCTAAAAAATAAAGGAAATGACGAAGAAACAGATGTTATTTGTTTAGATGACGACTCGCCGAGCTCCAATTATGAAAGTTCAGTACCCGCGAAAGGTAAACTGCTTGTTGGAAGTCATAGAACGTCGAAAACAACCACAGCACAACAAAACACAGCTAAGACGATAACTACGACCAGTTCATCAGTTCCGGAAGATATCATGCAAAGCATAAAAATTGATCATTTACCGCAACCAAATGAGTCAGATCCGTTAAAAAAGATTTTGCGGATTACACTACCATCTGGAAAAGCTTTCAAAGCAACGGTGCATGGGCATGTGAAAGTTGATGTCGATACACTATTTTCTGAGCCGGCCCTGAAAGCCATTATATTGGGCGACTTATCGAAAACACAGCGATATACTTTAAACATAAAACAGTTGGCAACAAGATCAAAATCTGATAAAAATAATGTTCACATAATCCAAGAAATTTCCGTACAAATGCCTAAACCACTTGAGACTATAGATTTATTAAGTGATTCGGATGATGAAAGTTCAAGAGAGTTCGATACAGAATTCGGGAAGCATAAAGTAAAAGGAATTAAAAGAAAATTGTTTGAAAAATATCAAAAGAGTTTTGAAAAGAAATGTGTGGTGAAGTTAAAAAAATATCCGAAAGAAGTGTTAGGTATTGAAGTAGTCAGTTCTGATACTGAGTTAATATTACCAGATGTTTATACGATAATAAATCCTAAAGGTCCTAAAGGATTGGAAGACTCGTCAAAACAAATAACAGAGCCACTGCTAAGTGAACGGGATGTTATCGATTTAGATGATTTGTCTTCAAACGAAGATTCTTTGCTGCCAAATATTCCAATACTCATGTACGACACGCCCAAAATCAACGTGGAGCAGAAAATAGACGTATTTAAAAATTTACTATTAAATGATCTTGGTATTCCAAATTTGTTGACCAATCCATCTGTAAGTGATTCAATAGAGTCAAGTATTATAAGTGATTCGATAATATTAAACGGAAGTTCTTCATATTCCCATAAATTAAACCCTGCTGAAGAGTATGTGGTGCCCAATGATGTGTGTATAATAACGGAACAAAATATAGTTTTATCTGATTCTAAAATTATTGAACAGCCAAATGTTAACCAGCGCAATCCACCAATGAAGAATGACTCCTGTAATATTGCCTTCTCTTCTATGGTAACAGAACCAATTTGTCCATTAAATTGTTCCATAAAACTAACAAATTGTGATGATCTGTATAATAAAATAAAATTAATGAAAAAATGTTCTGTGGAATTGACGCGTTGTGATGAAGATATTCAAATGTCTGATAAAGATAGTATATGCGTTGACGCAACTCCAAATGGTTCTCTAGAATTAGCTGATGAATCTTTGTCAGATACGGACAGCATAGTTATGTCACGTTGTGGATCTTTCTCAATCTTAAATGAGTTTGGGATGTTTGAAGACGAACTATTTGGCAACAGTGTAACAGAAACACGAATAAGTTCCCCAGTAATGGTAGCTTATGATACTATTATTTCAATAAATAGAAGATTAGAAAAGGCTGCAGTAAGAATTTATGATGACGACCATTTTAGTTGCGAGTGCGACTGGTTAAATACCAAACGTCAGTACCATATGCAAAGTAAAGGTGAACTAATGTGTTCAGAACTAATTCCAATTACTACCAATGATGATTATAATTCTTCTCAGCTTGGTGCTATTACAAGTACCATTACTGATAATTTGGATGATCGTAAGTTGAAGTTAAATAAAACATTTAACGTACCTTCTCTTGGACGATTACTGATAAATTTTTTTAATGGAGATGCCATTTTAGACCAACTTATGTATACTGGACAAAAACGTGTGAACAGTATGTTGGGAAAGTTGCCCTCAAGTAACCTTAAAAGAAAATCATTGAGTGCGGTCTCTTACGTAAACAGCAAGATATTGAAACTCATTGATAGCACAAATGAAACAAATGTAGATGAAACGAAACAAAAAAATAATGAAAATCCATTTAACCCTATAAATGAAGTTAAAATCCTTCATGAAGATGTCGGCGTCGGAATAAATCTCATAAGTGAGAACGATACGCTACTCACCTCTACTAGCAATTGTTTGGATACTGCAAAAACTACTGAGAAGGAACAAATTTATAATATTAAAGGTAATGAGTTTAGTTTAAATGCTGAAGATGGTTTTATTGACGTTGAATCTGACCTAATTAGAATGGAAGAATTGAGTGAGGCGGATAGTACTTCTATTTTGCTTGAAATAGCTACTTTGAATATGGACTTGGGTATTGAAAGTCTAGCTCAAGATGTTATTCAGGAAGCTACTGAAAGTACAGACGTAGATACATTAAATTATTGTGACGAGTATGCACCAAGGCTTAGCGATGAAACAATAACATTAACTGAAGGATCTATAGAAGTAAAAGAACATACTTTAAAGACTGATGATACTAATATGATCTCAAATATAAGTGACGATATACAGAAAAGTTATCACGGTACAATAAAACTACAAATTGATGCAGATATTCAAACAAATCAATGCATGAATACCGATAATGTATTGGCCAATCCAATTGCAAAAAGTATTGAGACTGATTTACTGCGTAATAAATGTGACATCAATGACTCCACCTTTTGTGATGACGATTGCGTTCAGCCGATAAAGGAAGATGTGAGTGACATTTACATATCAAAAAGTTTTGATGGCAAGGACAACAACGAACCTGATATTATACAGGGTGATGATATTCATGACGATGACATCAATGATAACCATGTAAGTATTACAAGTTTAAATAATTCACTCGAATTAAGTATTACAACCCTGGAGAAATTAATTCCAACTAAATCCAACAAAGAATTTATGACAGAAGACATGGAATCGAAGGAATCGCTAAATAGTCAAAAGTTACCCGTGGTCGATGAAGAACCAACTGTAAATAACCTGTTTTTGGAAAACATTTTAAAAGACGAAGGTGCTGACGCTCCAATTAATTGTGACTATGAGGAAACTAGGATGAGTACGCTAAATTTTATAACTAAGTTAGATACTGACCATAGGGACGTAGAAGAACAAAACGACAAAAGCACTTCCATTAACTGTGGCGAGATTATTACGTCCGGTAAAGATATCGTTGTGTCAGAAATTATACCAAAGGATGATACTGCTCTTTCTTTTAAAGATTTTCATAATAGAATATACGTAATAAAAGATAAAGCTGAAGATATTGTAAATAAATCCATTAAAACTATTCCTGATGATACCATAACTAAATTAAATTCGTCTGTAAAAATAACTAATGAGTATTGCGAAATATTACCTACTGATACTGGATGCTTAGTTAACTATATTGAATCAAAAGCATTACAAGATTACAATCTTTTAGTCGAACATGAACATATTGAGACTGTATCAGATGCTGAATCTGTAATAAACAATATAACAGAATATAATACTACGATGAAATGTGATGGAATAGTTTCCCCCGAAATAGTTGAAATTGTGGCACTAGATGCAATAACTGAGAAACATAATCACGAACAGCCGATTTTACCAAACTACATTAGACGTTCTGAAGGCTTTATAAAAGAGGAAACAACTCAACTTCAAAATTTGAAGACCGAGGCATATGGTGAGCCGAGTTTAGATAATAAGATGAAAGTGGATGAACATGATATGGTTGCAGATACCAAAACTACACATAGCGACAAAATTGTTGATAAGGGATTAATGGTAGCATTGCTTGATACAACCTATAAAAATAATGACAGTCAAAAGAAGCCAAAAAACATAGTTTCAAACAGTTCTAAATATTGTGTGGAGATAATAAATAATACTGATAATATCAAGTCGGAGATATTGCATAATTATGAATACCGTAATGAAAATACTGGTAATACAGTGACGGGAAAAGACAATCACATAATTGAAGATATTATGAAAGAGCATGGTCATGGAACTGCTCATAATGAATGTATAGTCACAAACTTGCCCGATACAACATACAAGGTTAATAATGAAACCCAGGAAATATGCCCTGATATTGATAATATTAAAAACAGTATTGATATGATGAATAATGATAGTGAAGATCTTCAATATCAGTTGAAAACAGCCCAAAAGTTTGATCATTGTAACGAAGAAATGCAATATAAAAAAGCAAGAGAGACTCATTTAATAAGAGACCTCGCTGCACTACCTAACGACTCTCACGATGAAGCTGTCAAACCAAAAATACCAACTGTAGTTATTGAGCCAAGTAATGACAACATAGCTTTCCAATCCAGCATACATAATTACAGTTATGCAAAATGTATTGATAGTAGGGCCATAGATTCTACAAAAAACCGATTTAATTCCATGCAAAACGACGAACAATCTATAGGGAAGTGTGAAGAAACAATAGTGAAAACTGATAGTAATTTAAAAGGTGTTACTGGCATAACTAATAAAGCAATTATTGATGATGACATTATCAAATTAGGCTCCATAGCTTCCGAGATGAGCGAGATGAATAATGACTGTCGAGATAATTCTGTTGAGATGAATAAAAATAGCGTGTTCACGCTGATTAGGAAGTTACATAGCGATATAATGATTGATGAAAAATTTGTAGCACATACTACACCTGGAGAGAGTAACGAACATGAAATTTTGTTAGAAACAAGAACAGAAAGTCATAAATACTTTGTAACTACCGAGAGTAAAAATATGGAGGAAGAGACATCCCAAAAAGTAAAAAATCTTAATGTGAGCAGAGAGGCTAGCATAGTAAACGAAGATTTGGATGATATAGTGCAAGGCCAAGTTCACACGAGTTGTTATAAAAAATCTGATAAGTTAATAGAAATACATTCTACAAATAGAACAATCGAGTCTAGTTCTAAAAGCCTTGATGTGATATTACATATTGAGACTAACACTTACGAAAACAGTTGTAAGGTGGGGTGCATAACCTCTGAAAATGAATCAGTTGAAAGAACGTGTATGGATGTACATTCCACACCATTAGTAAATGTTTTGAATGAAGATGACTCATTGGAAACGATACCTACAAATTACGCCGTTGATCAGATCAGTCAGACCGAAGACATCACTAGAGAAAAGATGTATGAATTTGAAAGTACAGTAACAACACATTCATTAGACACAGCAGTTGAAGAAAATAAAGAATTTTTACAAGAAGATATTGGATTTTCACAAAAAAGTTTAGAAGTGATCGCTGCTACTGATCATGTGGACTCGAAAATATTACAAAATATGCAAATTTGTGACAACACGTTCCTAGAAGAAGGAAATATAAAGGACGAAGTTGACAACGAAGGTAAAAATAAAATCTTGAACGATGATAAAAATTTAAAACGAATTTCCGAAGATTTTAGACTAGCTGATAGTAGTTATTCTAATGCTCCAAATATCGAGTTGGTGATAACTCATGATAACTCAGAACATTTTGAAATTATTGAAAATATTGAAGAAGTCTATATAACGGGAGAAGTTGGCGATTTAGATAGTAATATGATTGTTGATGATTATAAGCTGGCGACTCCTGACAAATATATGAAGTCTGTGAAAGTGCTCAATAAAGAACATTGTGAAATGACTGCAAATATCAATGACTGCGATAAAAGAGAAGTTGACGTAGCTAATAATGAAATCGTTGATGATGACGAGATTATCGAAGATATTCCTGAAACTTGTACACTAGTAGCGAGCTGTGATAAAAATAATATGAAGCCACAGATAGAGTATTTTTATAAGACTGAAAATAACACAGAGGAAGTAAGCACCCTAAAGCGTAAAGTTGCTGATGAACTTATCCAGGTAATTTCCGAAAATTATAAACCGTTAACTTCTAATAACATAGAGGACATAATAGCCCAACATAGAGAACACTGTAATATGAAGGAAAATAATATCGAACAAAACTCTATAAAGCCTGATGATATGGATTGCGTAATTGTTGATGATCATATTGAAACTGTCGCCCGTGGCGCCATAGCTAAAGAATTTAATACGAATCAGAAAACACTCAATTCTGATTCGAAAAGTTCTGAAAATTATAATGTTGTTATTGCGGATAAAGAAGATTGCAGTAATAATCTACAGTATATGGACAAGACAGGATATAATATAATAGGAGACTCTTTAGCTGGGGCGATTATTGAGTCGCATGAGTTGCAAAAAGATTCGAACAACTCGAAAAACTGCATTCCAACAGGAATTAATACTAATGAAAATGCACTGGAGTCGTCGCAAAAACGTGAGCATGAACGTACACCTAACAACTGTGAAAATGCCATCAATAAAGTTGTAGACTTCGTTGACGTAAATGTTAAAGCAACTACAAATGAAATCAAAACATACTCTTCATCTACTCTATGCGAGGTAAATAATAAAAACGAAAAGTATACAGAAAGCTTCGATATTACAGTTGTGTCTGTCAATAACGACAGTATTTTGAAAGTGAATGACAGTTATGTAGACACGACATTTGTTATAGAGAACAAAGATCTTGAATTCCCCAAGATTGACGATGAACTAAGAAAAGTAGATGTACTTGAAACACACAACGCTGCCAGTTCTGAAAGTGAAAAGAAACCTATCTTACTGGACAAAAATAGTGAATGCCATATTGTTCGTAAATCAAACACAACAAGTTTAAATCATACCCTTGAAGTAGAGTCACTTTATGTAAGGAGCAAGGAATCACGGGTGGAAGATGACACTCTGTTCTTAGAAGGAATTGAAATTGAAGATCCTGAATTAGGAAAATATATATATGTATTCGCAACTAATACAACATCAACAATAGAGAAAACAAAACAAGACGTATTGAGTAATCCCAATGGCACCAGTGGAGATAGTGTTGACAAAGAACCGTATCTAAAGTTTATAGTGCCAAAATTTACTTACTCCAAGAACAGCGCAACATCTTTATTCTGTTTTACTAAGAGAAGGAGAACTAAGAGAAAAGCTGACATGAGTGATGCGAAAATATTGCAGAAGAAATATAGAAAAGGAAAAAACATAGACTATCCCAAATTCACATTAACATCTATTCGGGATACGTCGTACACGCAAGAATTTAAGCGATTAGTTGATTACTGTAGTTCAGTAAAATTTTCCTACTCACGCCCTTTTCACAAAGAATATATAGATGTGCACAGTACGTTGACTGCTTGGCCTATCCACGGAATTTGTGAAGAAAATGTTAAATCTGAAAAAGATGACAATTTGTTTTCTGATGTGGAAAACACTAATACTGCATATAAGGACCCTATGCAACAAACATTAGCGGAAGAAATAGTTGCTGACTATAGTGAAAGCAATTATTCATTTTGTGACAACATCGAAACTAATTTCAATATGGGTTTTGGTGAGGGGTCCGACAGAGTCATACAAAATTTCAGGGAGGGATGTGGTTTAAAATTTTCGGCTGCGACTCTGTCGGACGTAAAACAAACTCAGCCGCTTTTACTGTCCGAAAATTATAGTAAACGTAGGGAACCTAATTTTTACCAAAATCAAATCGATAATATACGCTATACTATGTCATGTATACAGCTTAAGAATAAAGTTAGGTCGTTCTTCAAGAAGACAATGGTTGAACTGAATTTCGAGAGCATGACTCAATCCAAGAAAGGGAAACCTGAGGGACCCAAGCTTAACATTCCTTATGATTTGTTATCACCGGATTTTATTGTGCCAGCGCCGGTAGAAACTATCGTTCAAGTTGTACAGGTCGGCCAATTACCTGTTAGTGCCGCCGCTCAGAATCCCGTTACCTGTGATCCTAGAGTTACACAAGTATCTAACGCAAGTCCTTCGCAGTGTTCCGCTGACAACAGTCTCAATGACGATCCACAGTCTGCTATTAAAACCGAATATACGGAACTAACAACAGCCGATTTCAGTCTACAACTATCACAAGAGTACATACAACACATCCAATCTATGCCGATGGAGTCCCATGAAGCATTGAATATGTCGATGGGAGATAATAGTGAGCCACTAGAAGTCATAAAATTGGAGATCAAGGATGAATTAGAGGATGTAACTGAAGTCGACCTAGAAGAACCTGAAGTTATTATAGAAAATAACGAATATGCTCAACCTCCACCACTTCAACCAAGTAAATCGATTATGAATAATGTAGATTACCCTTGTGATGCAAACGCTGTGCAGCAGGAGACTAATTCCAATACGGGTATATTGTTCAATTCGACGGAAAAGCAACCGGTTTCTGAAGCGACTCAGCCGATAAATGGTTCGTCAGATAAGACTGATCAAATAGCCCATGCCATGAATGCTGCAGGTATAACAACGACTGCAGAAAGTATCTCTAATTCTAGAGCTCATGCTTTAGTCAACATTTTGAACCAAAAACTACGTCAAGGCCAGGTCACATCAGGTCAGTCGGCTGCTAACGCCTATTCTAAGACTACGTCTATAAATGCAGTGGCATTGCAGCAGGCGCTAGCGCAGATATTACCCCCACCTTTGAACCAAACGAATGCCACGGATAATAATCAACAAAATTCAAATCCCTCGCTTACACAACAAGTTCTACACATAGTGCAAGGTAAAAATGCTTCAGGTGGCAGTCAAATAACTTTAGTGGATGGCAACAGTCAGCCATCTGTCATAAATTCACCGAATGCTACACCGGTGTTACATATTGTGCAAAATAAAGGAGCAGCCGCAGGACCGACGTCTAATGGCACTCCTTCTCCGCAAACAAATTCCTTTAGTGGATTATCTTTAGTTGATGCTGGATTGCAACAAGGTAATCAACTTCTCCACATAGTAAACACGGGAAATCAAAAAAGTGCCAGTGCTGGTCAACTCCTTAAAAGAGTTAACCTTTTAACGAATCTTGCCAATGTCCAAGGAGGTAACGAGCAAAAAATGGTACAGTTCGTATGCAAATCGGCCGATGGAAAACCTATACAACTGAACGCCTCACATCAACGTAGCATGGTATTGAGGCTTCAACCTTTCGATACGCCTAATCTGCAAGCGACGCAGTCTAAGCCGGTTGATACTCCAGAATTGAGCCCTACACCTAACGCAAACAACAATATAACTAGTAAAGAAACCTTAACCTCTCAACAAGAAATTAAATCACGTTCTGTATATGAAGAAAATTATGCGAAATTTATACAAAATTCATCGAATAAAACTACGATCCCTGAAAAATCTACGAGTTTACCGAAATTCGGGCAAGCATTTGGCAAACAAGTATTTCAAGATGGGAGTCAAAATAAAGAGATTGGTAATAATAATTCGCATTTGTCTACTAATGGAGAAAATTCTGAGTGTCCGCCGAATGACAATAGCATAAATTTGGAACATATCGGGCAGATTAGCAGCCCGCCGCTGTTGCTACGCAAGTCTCCTGCACAGACATCCCAAGCGCAACCAAGCTTAGTGCAGCAAATAAAACAAAGTATAGCCCCGATGAATATGACTATGCACGGGGGTGTTATTTATACACGTCAAATACCTGTTAATCTGAGTTCCGGTCAAACTATAAATCTAATTACGGTACCCAGCACTGAACTTGTTGATGATTCTGCACCGAAACACAATGACGTAAAATTTATCAACCAGAGTGAAATAGAACCATCTATAATTAAAATTGTTCCTCAAACTCAGACTACGACAAATACGGACATTTCTGGACAAGATGATAATGCTCACATGGGTGTGTCGAACGAGAATGCACACCCTCCTCAACCACAACCCGTATTGACCCAAATGAGAATCAAATTACCCATGTTGAGTAAAAATCCACAGATGGTCTCTGGAGCTAGGGTTGTAAGACCTTCGTTCTTTCAAATACAAAGGAACGTGATTGGTGGACCTAATCAACCAATGTACCAACAATTAGTACTGACTGCAGCCCCTCCACTCGGTCAGCAAACTATAAGACTCCCATCATCTCAAGCACCTAGACCGGTCAAAGTTCCAAGTGACAGTCAATCGTCAACCGAATCTATGAGTTCATCAACACTGGAACAGTTAAGGGAATTTGATCTAGTTTTAGAGCAAGTGAAAGAAAGAAGTACGGCAACGCCTAATGCTACCACAACTAGTGCGTTTTCTAAACTTAGTACTCCTTCGACGGATACTACTGACAGCCCAGCTCTTTCGAACTCTAAGCCAGTGGAGACCACGCAGCAAGTATTATATTCTATAGGAAATTCTCAACCACTTAGCGTAACATACGTAAATAAGAAAAACTCTACGTCGACTCCATCCACGTCTTCCTTTGTCCGATCTCCTGATTCCACAGGTATTGTTGACTCGCCGACGTCGACATCCTCGCAAGTTCACATTCCACACACAGTGACCAGTGAGGCATCGACTTCTGATACTCCAGCACAATCTAAACCGACTAAAAGTAGTTCCAAATCTAAATCAAGGCCAAAAGCGTCTTCGAATCCTCCGAACACGTTGAAACTGAACACGGTTCCTCCAAAGACATCTAGTCAAAAACCATTAGAGGACGAGCAAACTACTCAGAGGATTCTTTATATCCTGGCGGAATATAAAGAACAGGTTGAAAATTCTCCGGATAAAGATAAACCAGCACCACGACGAAGGACGAATCTACCATCGAGTTCAGGCTCACATAAACGCAAGAAGTGTTCAGGTTCTCGGCGTCATGGACGTGAAATGAGCCCGATCCATGGAGATGAAACATGCCGCACTATGGGATCGGAAGACAGTAGCTGTGGAACATCCCAAGGCGACTGCAACGAGAGCTGTCTCGACAGCCATTCCCCTCAAGACAGTCCACGCAAAGTAGTCCGCAAACTTACATTTGAAAATGAAAACGCACCTATCCCGCAGCCACGTCCGCAACCGCAACGCAACGTTATTGTCGCGGACGGACAGACCATCACAGTAGCGCGAGGGACGGCTGGCAAACCGGCCACGGCGGTCCTCATGCCCGCTAATTACATTTTACCAGTATCTATGGTCAAAAGTGGTCAGCAGATCGCGATAGTGACTAACCGTGGGCCTAAGTTATTGACGGTGAGCGGCGGTGAAGGTGGGGCGACGAACGCTCTGTTGCTACAACGGCTCATAAGTCCAGCCGGTTTGAAGCCGATGCTCACGCGCCCTGGCGTGCGGCATGTTCGCTTACCGACATCAGCGTTGCATAATCTTCACGCTTTTAACCTTGCAACTGCTACGACGGTCCAACCGCCTGACAGTACAGCATCCCCCGCCCAGGCGTCAAATCCACCTGAACTAATAGAGACTAGAGCGAACAGCTCACCTTGGGCGGATCGCGAGGCCAATGACGTGAAACCCGAACGAGGTTCGAGTCCTGAAGGCTCTGAACCATGGAACTTGCCGTCATCCGCCGATCCACATGACTACGGATATGAAGAGACCGTTCGGGCCGATAACATGGACCGAACTGTATTGGTAAGTGTCATTATATTCTAGAACTCTGAGAACTTTGATCCCTCTAACGTAATTAATGATATATGATTTTTGGTCTAAATGAGTTGAAAGTTCCTGTACTTGTAAATTATTAGCGTATCGTGTATGACACACATTTTGCAGCTTCAGGATCAGGTCCCAGATCGATACAGTCCCGATTTGGAGGCGCAAAGGATATTTGATAAGATGTTCGACATTGATTCGAAAAAATCGTACATGGTTGATTCGCCGCGTTGCGGCTACGATATAGACGCGTCTGATTGCGACGATAAGGCCTACCATCAGGTACATCGTATCGTAGACGCTGTACCCTAAACGATTAGTAACGCCTCTTTAAGTAGAATGCACGCATCGATTTATTTTTCTCCGCTGTTCTTCTTACATTGTTGATGTGCGATATGATCGTAAGTGATTTAGATGAGACATTTGGCTCTTTAGACAATTTCGTGGGTGGCATTTAGAAGGGTCTATGCAAGACCGGGGTGTCTAAAGATATTGCAGATAGTCTGCGTAAAGAAATCACGAGGAATGTAAAGGAAGTTGCCTGCGATTAATGATAGTAAAGATGAAAAAAATATACTAAACAATATTTTCGCAATATCTTTGCTTTACGTACGCTGTTCTTAAGCAAAAGTTGCATAGAATAACAAGAAAGTGTTGTACAGCTAAGGTGTAGGATCGGCACATAAAACGAAATGTCGCTTCTATATCAGATCGCACATTACGAACACGGAATATACATTAGGTGTTATATTAATTACCGCCTCCCCTCTTCATTAATAGTATTTGTTTTATTTTGTCATAACTTCCTTCAGAAAGTTGCTTACCTTCAGGGAATCTAGTCGTTTAGTCTATATTTTTGCATGTTGAACGAAGTTTAACTATTCCATCGTCAAGTCTGGTCCCCATACTTTGCATGCCCATCATTCGGTTCATTATTGTTATTGGAAACCCCTTCATTAGTTGATGTCGTTAAAATTTAATATTAATGTTTAATCTTAAGGACATTTGTTTAAATATATATAAACTAAAAAGGAAAAGCTTTGCTCTGCCGTCATCCGACCATATTTGCCAGCCAGTTTATATCATTTTTGTAGGCTTTAGAAACCGACTTATCATTAAAGCTTCGATGCTTCAAAACAATATGTAGAAAAATAACCAATGATCGATCTATAGATTATTATTATCATGTCAGTTTATTTAAAATAATTCCTGTTTACGCAATAAATGCACTAAATAATAAATTAACCCTACTGTAATGTCACTGAACGCAACTTCTTCGAAAATGACTAACATATGTATATCTGCACGCAAAGCACGTCAGAATATGAATTTGCATAATTACGGACATAAGGTGACTGTAGGATTTCGCTGAGCTATTCTGCCTTTGTTTTAATCCACATATATTTTACTTACTTCAAATATGTTTAAAAATACCATTCAGAATATTAATTCGCTTAAAATTGTAAGTGGAAACATGACATGCCATTATTTAAAAAAAAAATAAGGTAACGGTATAGAAATCTTATTCTGGCGATTTGTTTATTTCAAAGTTGCTCTATGTTTTTCATTGTTGTTCGATATTTACTAAGCTTTTACGTGCCATACTGTATACATAATTTATAATTTTGAACATAGGTTGTGCATAAAAAGGATGGAGCGCATCGACCGCATCGGTTGACGCATGTGTCTGCTGCTGCCTTGCGACATAAATATGCAATATTGGAACATGAGTTACGGCTTCAGGTTGGTCATTTGATAATATCTAACTTCGTTGCTCTTATTTAAAATCACACTAATATTATAAAGGCGAAAGTTTGTGAGTGTGTCAGTACAAACTGACACACTCACAAACTTTCGCCACAAACTTCGCCAAACTATAAATTATAGCGTAGATGTTAATCCAGGGTGTCAGCTACGTCCATAACAAATTTTATTAAAATCGCTCCAGCCGTTTAGACTTGAAGAAGTAACAAACATACTTTCGCCTTTATAATATTAGTGTGATTACTTTTACAACATGCCTATGCTAGCAAGTAGCTATAACAGGTGACCCCCTGTCTGTTTGGCCTGAGTCTGGGTGGTTATTACACTAATATTATAAAGGCGAAAGTTTGTAAGTTTGTATGTTTGTTACTTCTTCACGTCTAAACGGCTGGGGCGATTATAATAAAATTTGGTATGGAGTTAGCTGACACCCTGGATTTACACATAGGCTATATATATTTTATAAATTTTTACCACCACCCCGCGGTTTTAACCACCTTAAACTTAAGGTGGTTAAAACCGCGGGGCACAGTTATCTACATAAGTATGTATCATCATCATATCAGCTGAAAGACGTCCTGCGCCGCCCGCATCCAGCGGCTTCCCGCGACCCGCATAAGATCGTCGGTCCATCTTGTAGGGGGCCTGCCCACGCTGCGTCTTCCGGTTCGTGGTCGCCACTCGAGAACCTTTCTGCCCCATCGGCCGTCAGTTCCACGAGCTATGTGCCCTGCCCACTGACACTTCAGTTTGGCAATTCTTTGGGCTATGTCGGCTACTTTGGTTCGCCTGCGCCTTATATACAAAACAAAAGTAGTATATGTAGTATATACTCGGTTCAATTTTTATTCAGTACATATATCAGAGTCAAGCTCATTTAAGTAAATATTTATTTTCATACAGAAATCATTGTCGGAGGAGTGTGAGGACTTGGGCGTGGACTCTCCATCAGCATCGGAGTTGTTCCCTGAAGCCGAGCTATTGTTCACCTCGTCACCTGCGCACGATCACATGCAAGAAGCGCAGGGACACCATTCACATACACGTAAGTTTCATATAAACAGAAATTATTACCTAGTGCTCAACGTTTAAGGACACATATTATTATTATACAAATAAATAAGGTGGAATTAAGTGGAACTACTTTTTTCTAAGTCCTTGTTTCTTTCTTATTAAATTCGTTGCGGAATCCAAGATAGTTAAAGGGATTCCCCGGGACATGCCTGAGCCACACCGCTCAATGTTATTTCATTGTGTGCCTTTGTTGATCCTGGTTTACAGAGTGGTAAATAAGAGTTGGGGTCGCGTCTCATAAAAAAGAAACAAATTAGGTGCGTACTGCTTTTACTGTTTAGCTACTCTGGTCTCAATAGTTGTATAATTTTTTTATTAAAATGTACTAGCCTACCTGTTGGTAGGTTAGTAAATATTAACATACATATTACTAACCCATATATTATTGAAAATACCACCCTAAATTTAAATTCTTAGTAGATATAATAACAATACTATATAAGAACAATACTTACTTATCTTATGGGCCGTGGTTTTCCTGATGTCCTGAGTTTTTCAAGCCACCATGTAAGCCTGTGACATGGCTTAACGACTGATGTCTAATGACTATAACCGGGACCGGAAGCTTAACATGCCCTCCGAAGCACGAAGACGCCCACGAATTAAACCACTTTTAGCGGTCACTCATATATGGACTAACCGCGTGCCTAGATGCTTAACCTCACTGATCACTTACTGATCGGTGAGGCTGTGAACGCCTCGGCAAAAAGACTTCAAACTGACGAACGACCTAAAAATAGTAAGAACATTCATTTATTTGTAATTTCAACTAAACTAACAACGATAATTTTCCTCACAGCTCAGCCAATGCACAGCCAAAGCGGAATCCCACAACCAGACCTCGACGACCAGATAGCGACCGACCAACTGTTACAGCGTGGCGACCTGCACGATGACCGCGACATCAGTCTGGGCTTAGAAGACGTGGGCATCGTCACTGTGAGCGAGGACGGCATGCAGGCGACCATACAGCTCGACCAAGAGGAGTTCGCGCGTTCCCATCCCAATACTACATTTCATAGCGAACCTACTGATGTGGGGGAGGTGAGTTTTTTGATCTTAGTTTATTAAGCATTCAAATATTACTGTATATTTCCTATACTAGATCACACTAATGTGTTTTGTTCATCTTCAGGTCCAACCGTTCACGATTAGCGGCCTCAAAGGACGACACATAACCTCAACAATATTCCATGCAAATAGAACGCCAGGAACCGTGCTCATGGCACCTCAAACCACCGTCATATCTCAAGCCACGCCGGATACTAGCGTTCACGGTGCTGTCAAATACACTGACATACACAACATGATCCATTCCTTACCAGGAACTCATACTAATAACATCAACCTATCCTCCGTACTCGTCAAAGATGAAGGACTAGCGAGATTTGACCATATACTCAACGACTCCAGAGAACTGCATTTATCCCACACCGCATCTGCCATCGTCCATTCAGCGGGTAACGCTACCCAAGTGATAAGAAGAGTCTGCTACGACGATGACAAACCGAGAGAAAGAGACAACAGGTTCTTAATGGGCGAACCGGACGACCTTATAGCCGGAGACGACGCCAAAATGATGGCCGACGACAGTAGGGACCTAGAATCTATGGGCGAGGACGATAGATCCACACCGGAAAGGACCGAATTATTTTGGGACTCGAATTCTGTGTCCGAACGCTCCGAAAGCCGAAGACCGTTAGACTTCAGCAGCGACAGCGATAAATGCTGCAAAAGTCCTTCATATGATGAGACGAATTCGACAGATTCGAGCGGAGTTGGAACCCACATGCGACTCGATTCTGTGATAAAAGACACGCGCGGGATCGACCGCAGCGGGAGTGCGGACGGCTCGTCGGCGGACGACGCGCTGCCGCCGCTGCGCACGTACCCGGCCAAGCGCGGCGCGGGCGGGGCGGGCGGCGCGGCGGAGGCGGGGCGCAGCGTGTCGGGCAAGACGCGCGCGGGCGAGCGCGCCGAGCTGCGGCGGCGCGCGTCGGGGCGCGGCGTGGTGCGGCGCGGCTGCCACTGCTGCAGCGGCTCGCCCGCGCCGCCGCGCGCCAAGAAGCCCCGCCAGCGCAAACCCACCGTAGACTTCGCGTCCAACTGACTTGCGACTTATTGTGATTACCGATTTCAACATTGAGGCTGTGGCATTATTAGTTGTATGTTCGTCTGCCACGCGCCAGACTGAAACGCGATCTCTTTACTGACGAACTTTCTTTCTTAGGTGTATAATAAAAAAAATTGTTGAAATTGTTTTGTATATAATTTCATAAGTATAACCGGTAGCTAAGTTCACGACCGTTTCGATATGCGATTTTATCTTTTGTTAAAGTTTAAAACGATTGATTCTTCGTAAGTTCCTCTATGCGTTATTTTTTTCTAAGTTACGACACCGACGAGTTCAAATTCGTTTTTATTTCTACTGTGAAATGACGATTTTTTTCTTTGTATTGTTATTTTAATTCTTGTAATATATCCATATACATAATTTGATATGTAAATGTATAAAACTGTATTTTTATTAGGCTATACTATATTGTATAAGTGTTTCCGTTAGTGATTACAGGCCATACTCAAATGTGAATTAATCGTCTTTTAGCGGAGTAGATGTATTAATTTATATAAATAGCCCTTTGTAATGATGCCAGACTGATGGTTGCAGTGTATTTGGTTGCTTAGCGCGTTGGCGCATTTGTTTGAGAGCCCGAGATTATGTATTTTCGAGTATACAGTAATGCTCCCCTACAATAGCTTTAGTTGTAAGCGACTTCCAAGTGACACAGCACAAAGTGAATGAATAAAAAGACGATGGAAGCTTTAACTTTCGGTGATTTGATTTATTTTTGAGATTTCATTTATCTAACTGAATATTTCGGTGCCAACAGTTGTTATTTGGCGCTCTATACTCACTGTGCTTTATAATACGTTTCCAAAGGGCGTTATTATTGCTGTATTTAAACGATAAATAAATATATACTTAAATATTAAATAGTAGCAAAGTGTTAAGCTAGTGTGAATTTAATATCCATAGTGTAAAACGTGTAAATAAACTTTTGATCCCCAATTTATGTTTAGGGGACCGTCTAGTCACTATAGTACCGATATGATAGCGTTGTAACGTGTTGTGCGGAACCTGCAGGTCTCTAGCTGGTCACCGGGGTGGCTTACGGCCGTTATCTACATTTATCTTGCAGTATTCTACAGCTTATGTATATAAAAGCCATACTAAATATGAGTCTAATGTTTCATTTGTCTCTAACAATGGATTGATGTGTCAAAAAACTTATCAAAACACAAAATTCTCGCGTCTAGAAGCAAGATTCATTCCGAATTTGTAAATAGTGAAATGTGGAGTGTTTAAATTTTAGTGAATTTAGTGAGTTGTGACCTATTTTGGGTCGTATAGTGAAAATTGTAACTGGGAATATAATTATGTGCACTCGGGAGGGCGGTTCATGCCCATAGTTCAACTTAATTAGACGTAAGATGGAGTTAGTGTGTAAAATAGCTCCGCAGTGTTCGCGCGAGCCATTGAGCCTGCACTAAAGGCACTAAAATTAAAAAAATCCGACGTTACTAAGACTATTGTATACTCTGAGTTTTTAAAACCTGTGTATTATTTCGTTTTGGAAAAGAATATAAATCTGCCATCTCTAAAAATATGGTTGAAATTTTTTATATATCCAGCATGTTGTTATTGTTCATATAATATTGTAGGTAGAATACCTCCGATATTATTGTCTAAATAAAAAAATACAGTATTGCAAAAGCGTTTTTGTTATATTTTTCACTTAGAAATTTAAATTTATTAGCTGTAAAGGGAAACTAATAATTAACGTTTAGGAGTTTCGTCATTATTTTTTAATCAAACAGATTGTGTTTTTGTGAGTACTGTAAACATTATTTTAAAATGCTACAGAAAAAAAATGATCATTAAAACTTATCTATTAAACATTGTATGGTTTTATTCGAACCTTAAATGAATTAATATTGAAGAAAAAAGTACTAACAAGTTCGACCAATCAAATGTGTGTTCAAATTTCTACAATTTTATTGGTCAAACGCAGGAGGGATGTGAAGATTGTCTGCGAGTTTTAACTTCTTATCAAATAAGTTAAAACTCGCACAAAATCTTTGATTGATTGTCGGGCACTTGGTCTAAACTGTCATGTTAATAGATCTGCGAATATGATCCACAGTAGAATTTACAGAGAATCTATGATGGATTAACGAAACACTTTGTCTACACTGGCATTTTTTTCTTTGGGTTGAAGTTATAAAAATATGTTCTGCAGTGAATTTCGATTTAATAACCAAGCACTTTGGCTACACTGCTGTTTTAAAAGGACAAACTAATTTGCTTAAAAGAATTCACTTTGTACCCTTGACACCACCGTCTTGCACCACTGGTGGTGTAAAAGGTATTTTTTAATACCCATTACACTACCAAAAAGCTGCAGCACCCCCTGGTGGTGTAGATGGTATTTTTTAATACCCATTACACTACCAAAAAATAGTGCTGTGCCACCATTAACTGTAGCCTATTTTTGTAAATAATAGGCCTTAGGTACGTTAACAAAATTTGATATCAAATCAGTAGGTAAAACTAAACAATACTCTCATGTGAACATAACATATAAAATACTAATAAGGAGTTTAATAATAATACACATTACTATCGTTATTTATAATGTAACATAACAATATATACAATATTTCTATAATATAATACTTATAAGACTTAACAGACTAATAAATAGCGTCAAAAACAATTTGACCCATTTTGCCTGAAAGGGTTGAATATTTCCAAAAAGAGAAGGTACGAAAAGCATGTGTCAATCTGGTGATGAAAAGGCAATATCTAATAATCGTAAAAGTCGAATGAATATTAATTTTGAACAAGCGGTCCGAAACTTCGCTAAAATTTAGAATTTTAATAACGCAATTTATCTAATGCACGGTCTACAGTTATCTCACCATTTACTAACTGCATTTGTATCTGCAAGATAAAGTCATCGTTAGCGGTTTGTTTTTTGTTTCGTTTAGCAGGTGTTTTTAAAGATTGAAACGATATATTATGTAAAACGTTTAGTAAACGCAAGACTGTCACCGAGTTCTTGGTTATTAGTTTATTTAATTAGGAATGAAAACCTTCTAATGCATTGGTCGTACGATGACGTTCACCAAAAACGCTAAATACATTACTGAATTATGTAGCAGGAAAAAATTAGAAATCAATTTCAAATTATAATTTTATTGATTTTACCGCAATGCAAAGCTTAAAGTTTTAAATGTATTGCAATAAGGTTATAATGGAGACAGATGGTATATTTATATCGATAATGCCGAGACAGACTATGAACGACATAGTAAGGCCAGATTCACTATTAACTTATCACCACAGTGGTCTTTTATAGCCTTGTCGGTAAGTGTTAAATATACTTATACAGCAGTCTCAAGGCCATGAATCTACGTGATATTTTCCAGAAAGTCCATGCCCAATTACAATCTTCGAGTGCCAAATAGCAGAATTACAGATTATCAGTACTTATAATTACCAACAAAATTACCCGCCAGACCGGCAACTTTTGATTCTAGCGCAGCCAGTATTACAGAATTATTTCAAATTTAGGCCAATGTTAGGCGTTCCTTTAATAAGATGGCGCATTTAGTGTCAAAAATCATTGTCAAGATTCACAAATTTGACAATGTTTCATAGTAACTAAATAGTTTTTCGAGAAAATTACTAAAAGGCCATCGAAATTGTACTCGCTTTGTCATTTTCTTCGATCGAACTAGTGTTTTGATTTCTTCACAAGAGACGCGGAGTTATATGTACGTCTCAAAATCTTAACACTACACGTCTCTAGTGACTGCAACCTTCGGAGGAGAATTAAAAGTGATTATGTCTTCCTAACTCACTGAATCCTCGGTCCATTTTCTCCTCTCCTTAATCTTCTTCATGACTCCAAGAACTTCGATCCTAAACTCTAGTCTTTCATCTTCACTGTACTTGACTATCGTAGGCAATAGTGAAGCAAAGAATGCTTCATCTTCATTCATGACCCTAGCGTCGTTCACTTCATCAATTTCTACAAAGTCTATTGCATTAACAGTATCATCTCCTGTATAATCAGTAACAGTAGCTTTTGGGTTACTTTTAACCTTTTTTTTCCTGTGACTTGATTCTTGATCCAGCTCCGAGAAGTCGTAGGATTTCTTCTTCTTGTCGCTGTGATAACTGATTTCACTTCCACTGAAGTCAGTTGACTTCGTGTCTTCGAAGTCATTTAATTTTCTTTTAGATCTCTTTTTAGGCACGTAACTAGTCTCTTGTTCGACCTCTGGCTTCAAGTAATCTTCATTGTCGCCTTCGACGGGAAACTCTTCGGGCTTTATTTTGGTAAGAAATTTTAAATCGTCGTACAGCATATAACGCTTTTTTGGTTTGCCCATTTTGTTTTTGAGTGTTTTTATAAATGTGTCACGGATATTTGTCCATTTGTTTAAGATGCTTTCACCTGAAACAAAATAAATAGGTGAGTTTAAACAATGTGTAACATATTACTTACATGAAACTGAATAATCTGTAGTAACAATGTCAGCTTGCAAATTGCGGGGAAAAATGCGGACATCACCATACATACTAAATGATACTTAGTTTCAGAATCATAAGTTTACACTCGCCTTTTTATCATATCTATTGGGGATTATCTTTAGGAAACCAGTAACCGAGAAGGTTAGACCATACATTTTATTAGGTTTCTGTCTATTTGTAATTAATGTCATCTGATGTTTTTAAGAAAATTCCTTTTTTTTATTTACAAACATTTTATGTGTGCGGGCATCGAACCCGTGATCTCCCGGTCGTAATAGCCTGATCGGACGGCTTACACCGCTTGAAGATAGACCAGGGGCTCTACCGGCTAAGTCGCCGAACATCGTTTTCGTGAATGGCGTTCAAATAAAAAAGGTTAAAAATGACTTAATCAATAGGTAGGTAGTTAAATCGGCTTCCATGATGACCACATGTGACGTCATAAACGGTCCGGAATCGATTGTCAACGTTGAAGCCGATTTAACAATTGATTAAGTAATTTTAACCTTTATTTATTTGAACGCCATTCACGAAAACGATGTTCGGCGACTTAGCCGGTAGAGCCCCAGGTATTGTGTGTAAGTGGATTTAGAATCTATCATTATCGCAAAGGGTGTAAAGTAACACTACGAAAATAAACCATGAAAAAATATTTTTTTGTTTACAAATTTGTGTTCTATACTTATTTCGATTCATATAGGAATTGGGCACATAGGTATTATTGAACCTGTATAAAAATTTAATCTAATCATAATCAGTCATTATGAAAATCTGCAACTCATTGTTTCTGATGGTGTCGTCATATAGCATATGTCACCATGACGTGCATTATGACGCATCACATGACATACCATTATGAAGCAAAATTACGTGGACGATGTTTGTCAACAAATTGGTAGGTACCTAAAGATTATCTTGAGAAGGAAGCTAAATATTTTTATATAATACTAGCTGTGCCCCGCGGTGTTACTCGCGTTAAATTTTCTTTGCTATAAACCTCACGGAGCCCGAGACCTTTCCAACGAATGCAAAACCGTGGAAATCGGTTCGTGCGTTCTTGAGTTATAGCGTCAGGAAGGAAAACCCGACTTATTTTTATATAGTAGACTAGCTGTGCCCCGCGGTTTTACCCGCGTTAAACTTAATAAATTATTGCCTATGTATTAATCCAGGGTGTCAGCTAACTCTATACCAATTTTGTTTTTAAATCGTTTCATTCGTTTAGCCGTGAAGAAGTAACAAACATACACAGTCACATCCTCACAAACTTTCAGCTTTATAATATTAGTGTGATGCAATACTAGCTTACCCGTGCCCACTTGGTTGGGTGGTAAACGTGTTTGCATCATCATCATCAGCCTGATAACGCCCACTGCTGGGCAAAGGCTTCCACCAAAGGTTACTATAAAGTTGCCATTTGGATGAATTTGCCGTAGTTACCGCGCTTAGCATGCGACTACTTAGTGTTACACTCTTAGTCCGATTAAGGGCCTATGCACACCACTTTTTTTAAGCGCGCCGTTGACGCGCGTTTGTATCGACTATCGATACAGACGCGATTCTAACGCGTCGCGATGTAACTTCATCCTATTTTACAGTTTTGCAAAGTGAGAACTAGCCTTGATGGACTCTAACTAATATACTGTTAATATATAAAAATATTTAACAAAACTTCACAGGCACCCTTGATAGGACACTTAAATTATATACTTGGATTTTGGTGTTTTTGTAGTTGGCAATAAGCTGCTAGTTGTGTTACAGTGGACCATAAACGGTTTTTTATTTCAGTATAAAGACTGGCCACAAATAAAGTCAAAACAAAGTTTAAGTTGCCCTAAAACTAACGAAGGTTTAAGTATTTAAAGATCATGAGATAAAGAACGCACTATATCAGCATAATATGACGTAGGTAACTTATAATGAAGCCATAGAATGCTCATACTGACTGGAACTCCTAGAATGGAACAGAGCATCCCCACTTTATCTCTAGAACGTTAAACGCTATATCTAAAAAGTTTTTTTATAATCAAAATACAAAATCAATATGTAGTGTTAATTCCGCTAATTGTCAGTTTAATCATGCCGGGATGCAATTTGCACCGCCCTCCCGCCCGCAAAAATGTGCACATGCAAGAAGGACAATATAAAAAGCAAATTACAGGCGCCAGTACGATCCCAACACGTGTTTCGGTCCTCCACGGACCATTCTCAAGGGCTGCTAACTCGTCGAGTGCTCGAAGGAGACTAAAAGTCAACGACTTTTTTTTAACATGACGCGTGCAGTTAGCCTCTCGGCTTTTACTGCTTCACCGGACAGTAGGGGTGAGCGTGGGCTCTAACCGCCTAGCAAATTCAAACTACAAACTAAGTACCCGCGCCGGAGGGCGCCCCCTGTGGGGCTCGAACCTCGGCTCTGGGCGGATACTGACGAGGAGAGGGCGAGATATCATGATTTTTAGGGTTTTTTGTGCAACTGTCGCTCTACGTTAATGCGCGACGCGGGCCTCGCTTCCGGTTTAGGTCCGGAGCGGGCATTCATCGGATCGATTGCAAACTAAGGGTCATGGAGGACGCTGGTGGTCGCGACCCGTTCGCGGTCGTACTCTCGACCGGCGAGTACGAAATATCGGTTGTGCAGTGTTGCGAGAGTCTCTGATCGATTTGATGTGGTCAAGGTAAACGGTGATCTCGTCGTCCGGATCGTCTAAGACGTTCTTCGGACGACGGTGCTTACGTAAGAGTCGGAAAGGAGTGTAATTGACCGCCTGTACAATGCCAATGGATGGTGAGTGGCAGAGTCAAAGTACCTTTTGGGCGCATGCTTCATCCAATGCCTGATGGTATGCAATTGGAGATCGGCATGGAGGCTTTTGTTACGGACGAACCATGGTGCGCCCACGGCTCGTCGCATAAACTTGTTCTGGACTACCTGGAGGAGGTGGATGAGGTGATCCTTAGTGTGCGCGAAGACCGAGCTCGCATAGGTCATCATGGGTCGAATGCACGTCTTGTAAATTCTCACCTTGTTTTCAAGGGACAATTTACTGCGTGCATTCAGGAGGCTGTGCAATCGATAAAGGGCAAATGAGGCACGGTTACGAGCGTATCTCAGATGGTCCTTGAAGTTTAACTTCTGATCGAGGATCACTCCCAAATATTTGGTTTTCTTCTCCCAGGGGATCGGTTCACCAAAAATTCGGGCGGGATCTGCGGTGGGCGCGGGGTCTACCTTAGAGAAGAGCACGGCTGCGCTCTTGGTGAAGTTGACTTCGATCCTCCATTTCCTGAACCATTTGCCGAGGGCATCGGCTGAGGATTGGAGTTCTCGGTGGATGGCGGACGGGCTCCTACTGGAGTAGTAGAGAGCTGTGTCGTCGGCGAAGAGGGCTAGATGAGCCTTTTTGGGTCTGGGGATGTCGCTGGTGTACAGCGAGAACAGGAGCGGGGCAAGGACTGAGCCTTGGGGAACTCCTGCGCGTATCGGTCGGAGAGTAAAAGTCAACGAGGCGAGCGCTCTTTTATATACTACCAACCGCATGGACAATTATTTCTAACTACCCCCAAATATTCGTAGTAAAGGAGATGAAACTAAATTTGTTTGGTCATTCAACAATACAAAACTATTACTGCTATGTTTTAATATTTCTAATTGTTCCAACACACATAACCGGAAACTTTTATCACAACTATGTAAAATATTATACGTATTATTGTCGCCCAAGGAATCTTTTTATCCATTGTAGATGGACATAAAATCAGCTACCCCACCCATTATAAATGGTAGTGGGCTTGTTCCAGCCTGGAGGGCCCCCATTATATCTTGGGCGAGTCTCATGGCGAGGGACAAATATCTGGACATATTCGGGGAGGCCAAAATGTTTGCTAGTCCCTCCATTCCTTGTAGGACAATTGTCCAGATACTGTTTGGGAGGTCATACCGGGGCCATCACTTCTAACTCCCGAGGTCCTTATCTTAGGATCACCTGTCATAGGTTTCACTGTGGTCTCAGAGTAGCTTGGCTGGGCTACTGAAAGGTTTGTGGCCGTCATGGGGGCTGAGATGTTAGGGGCGGTGCCCCTCTTTCTCCTTCGCCGCTAGTATCCGGGGTTATCTCCCCCGCGAGCTCTGGGGTTGTTAGCGGTCGCCATTAATGAGCTGCTTTGAGCTTCCTCTTTGGAGATGGGATCCATAGGCCGGGTTTTCTCCGGAATGGGGTTTGTGTCGGTCCGCTTTCTCGAGGCAGCTATGGCGACTGTCCCGGCTTTTTTATTACGGCTCTCTAGTTTGTAGACCCGGCACTTTAAACTATTTGCAGGGTGATCCTCCCCGCAATTAGCATACGTTGCCGGTTCTTCTCTGGGCCTTGGACATTCTTTGGCGGTGTGCTCACCGCCGCATCTCACGCAGACAATAGTTCTGTGGCACTGGTGAGAGGAGTGCCTGAATTTCTGGCAGCGGTGGCACTGTGCCGGTCCTTTCTTTCCTCTCCAGGCCTCGATCTTTACGCCGGGCATACATAGAAGTTCCGCTATGTTGTAGATACCCGGCGTGATATCTTTTGTGCGTTGCAGGATCGCGAGGAATATGGACCCTGGACGTCCTTGCCGGGCTTTAATATGCCGGACATATTTCGGGACGTATCCTCGCTCGCGGAGTTCCTCTGCGATTTCCTCCGGGTCTGTATTCACCGGTAAACCCCGGATCGCAACTTTGACACTACGTTTAGCGGGCAGCGAGTAGGAGAACCATGAGAGCGTAGATTACTTCACCTAGCAACCCTAGTATTTGGTGTGGTTGCGAACAAGAGGCCTGAGTATCTTTACGAGAAATTAACATGGTCAATGGATGTTAATAGTTACAGAACCAGGTCTTCAGCTCACCTGATCTTAACCCCGAGACATAAGACTGCAGCATTTCGTGGATCCTTCAAATATGCGGCCGCAAAGGTCTGGTGCAATATACCACCCCCTTTGAAGTGTCTGCAAACATTGCATACCTTTAATACCAAATATAAAAAAGAATTGTTAGACCGACAAAAACTAATGTCTTAAATTCTCAAGCTCAGTACAAGTACTATTTTACTACTTTACAAGGCTGAACTTACCCGTCTTTATGCACATTTTGGTGGGAAGGAGTATCGCAAAATAACCACACACATTTAGCGGCTTGTGTCAGCTCAAAACAACTATGCCCTGACGTTCACGCAGCGACGAAGTCCATGGTAATAGCATCGCCATTACTCCATTAGTGTTGTTTTCATAAATCATCATATTTCAGTTTTATGTCAAAAAATCACAATCACCACTCGTACCTATACACCAAACATATTTACGCTATTAATTTAGTACCTACTGCGTATAATGAACCAAAATAATTTGTTGTGCACATAGATTAATAAGTGATTCAAATTCCGCGTCCCTTTTTCTTTCATCTGACAGTCAGAATCCAAGAGTATGTAAGGATGACAGACAACTCGGCTCGATTAGTAACATAGATTAAATAATTAATGTATATTGTGCAATAGTCGAGTTAGTCGTAATTAGTTTGTTTTTGGTGTGTCCAAATAAATGAAAAACGTGTGACAAGAATGTAGACATAATCACAACATTAATTTTATTTTTATTTTATATATTACAAAATTAGTGTTTGTAGTTATTAATATTTTTATTTTATAAGTCTCCATATCCACATATTCAGTATTTAAATTAGTTGTAAGTAATATTATTAGTGTTCAGATACTTTTTTCTTTTAATTGAATTGCGAGCTGTACTGGCACATGAATTGTTATTATTTACCTGGTTCCATCAGAAAACCAGCGCTGCATCAGTAATGTCGCAGCTAGTGCTGAGATGGGACCAATTCGGACTCGCACAGATAGCAATTAAGAACTTCGTTATGTGTACCTATATATTATTATTATTATCTGTGCTTGTTTACGGAATAAATATATTTTTCTTTTCTTTCTTCTTTCAGATGTTCTCCGTCTTCTCCAACTCGATCAGATATTTTTGGATGACCCTGTACTCATGGTCCTCCTTTGGCGAAAAGCGTATCCCCCCTTGTAGGGGTCGTGCATGCGGAACGGGTCCCAACTGTTTTTTGAGGGCGCGAAAGTGGTGCGCCCAGTTGAGAAGTTTCTCGACTACCAGAGGTGGGTACCTCGGTGTAAAGGAGTCGCAGTTTGGCGTATGCGGCTTCCGTGCAGCACCCGTGGTAGGTTCGCTGCCCGCTTGGCTTCTTGGTCTCGCCGCTATATCCACGTACGAGACGTGAGGTTCGGTCGGTGGCGGTGTGGGCTGGGATTGCGCTTGTATGCGCTGGCGCTTCCCCTCTTCCTCCTCTTCGGGGCTTCGTTTTCTCCGCTGCGATGGCGGTAGCTCGTGTTCTGAGCTCAATGTTGCCATCGGTAGTGGGGAGGGGGTCCGGAGTGGCGCGTCCGGTAACGACTCGACTGAGTTCGAGTCAGTTCCGGAGCTTACACTAAAAACTGGAGACTGCGTACGGGAGTTGGCGATCGCGGGTGAGAACAATCCCTCGTTGCTTGTCAACTCGTCCCCTAAGCTGAGATCGGGCATGGATAACCCCCTGCTTAGGTCTTCGATGTCTCTTCTGTGTCTTCCTGACACACGTTGAGGCAGTGGGGCTGGTCTTGGGGCTGCTTGTGTAAACGCGCGGCTGGGCGGCCCGGGTGCGCGTGGTGGCACAATAGCTCGCGGCGCGGCAGCGCGTGGTTCAGCGGTAACGCGGGCGCGGAAAGCCGTACCAGGGCCCCTTCACTCGGCCATACCTACGGTGATAATTACCTACACTTACGCGCGCCTTGGCAGTGGCGTAGCCCAGAGGGCTGTCGTCAACCGCTCGCGCGCAGCGCCATACGCCACGGATTAAAAAGTACTGTTAGTTCTCTACTTAATACTATAAATATTGAACAACAAAAATGTCTCATCATCACAAATCTGGTGCTAGGTATTGTTCATTTGGATGTTTGTCGAAAAAAGGGGACAGGGTTTTATCAGTTTTTACATTACCTACAGTTGCGGAAAGGTTAGTTCAAATTATTATTTTAAATACCAAAGTAGGGATTTTGTAGTTGTTGATTATTTATAATTAGATTCCAAATAATGTATTTTCAGTCGTATCGACTCTAGTTTTAACGTTTTTGTTGGCCAAGATAGTTTTTAAAAGAATTGGTATGAGTTTCATACATGTCAGATAATTACGAGAGCAACTTGAAAATGTGTTTTTTTGTTTGTTGAGATATCTTAACGATTTTGGTGTCAAATGAAAGATCTAGGTCTAAAACCATTTTATCCGTTTGAGTCATGTCGATCGGTCCACACGTTTAGGAGATATTTATGAATTAGTATAGTAATGTTCGTCGAGCCAGCTTAAATAACCTAACAAAAATATCACATTTGTAAAAATTGACCGTGTAATCATACGCATCAAACATAAGATAGATTTTGTGGTTAATAAGTAGATAGACGATAAATAGGTATCATAGTAACACGGCAAGCCGGCAACCCGACGCCAGGACACTCCGTGTCCTACAGAGACAGTGTAATGCGTTAGAAGAGAGCGGCAGCGTTTAGGTGAATATCGCGGTAGGCACTGAGCGCGTATGCAAGCTGAATTGCACTTAGTTGCTTAGTAGCAGGAGTCGCTATTTCTATAAATTGTTCCGCGAAGAGCCGCTTCTGTACGTAAGTACTTTTTATTCTGTGGCCGTACGCCGTAAGACGTACCGGTTCGCGCAGTGCGACTCGACCAAACTGTGGGAGTCAGCGGGGAGGCGGGGCGATTCGCGGCAGGTGCTCGACCCGGTGGGGAGCACGAAAACGCGCGATTCGCGGCCGGATGCGCGGGTGTCGGCTACCGCTGTTTGTCGGGACACCCTCGAGGTGGTTTGGCCCTGAGAAGGGCCGTTTGGGGATGGGTCGCGGGACCGGACCCGCCAGGGGCCCGGCGCGCGACCATCCGTGGGCATGTTGTTGTACTAGCCCTGAAAAGGGCTGTTTAATGTGGGCGTGTAAAATATTTATGTTACTACAGGGACTACTATCTCCGGCGGAAAATCTCTATAGCGACTTTTAAAAATTAATTAACGCCATCTAGTGACAAAATGTATGTAACTATTTTACTTTGACTTAAACTGTCACTAAATGGTTAAACATTCCGCCCACCAAGGACATTTTATGAAACATATCCTTCAGATACACAAGATTCCAGAATGTTAACTAAAACTATACAAAATTGATGATGTCTTTGCAAATGGCACAATCAACTTTTAAAGTGCTCCTTTCAGTGGTTTGAACAAGATTTTTTTGAATAAATACTTTTACATATTTTAATATACTTATTGTGCCGTCACTAAGGAAATTCATTTAATTTTATATTTTTTATAGTAGCCGCAAAGTTTTAGTCATATTTTCAGATATTTTTTAAACTTTATGATTATGGATCTCTCGCGTTACTAAAACTAGGACTTATTATTATGGAATAAAACACAACATATTACTTCTACAAATTATATTATTGGTTAGAGATAATCAAACAGTAGATATTAATATAATCAGACTTTGTTTTTCATTATATTATCACATCATAAATGATGTTTTAAGGTCTACGGTGTTAGCATTACCATTTCGACGGCTTATTTCTTAAATAATCTTACTTTAACATATTCAGTATTAATAATTAAATAATATGACAACAAGCAGGTATTAAGGTTTACATTTTGTTAGTTTTTATGTATAAATAGGTGAAAATCTTGTAACAAACTTTCAAAACAAAATCAAAAACGTCGGGACATTCAGTAACGCTGGAGAAAACTATTTGGTAACAACAGAGAATGTGTTGAAAATCCGCATGTAAAAAATAAATGAGATCTAAGATCTCAAAGAGATTTAACGATACCATTACAAATTAAAAACAAAGAAAAATATCTTCTCAAATAATAAATACTTAATAAAACAGCAATGGAAAGGGCTTGGAGTTTGAAGTTTGAAATAATGCAGAATTATTTCAAACTTCAAAAACTCCAAGCCCTTTCCATTTTGGGTGACCTTGAGCCGTCTGATAAGGCCCATAGTGAGCGACCACGTCTCTGTTCCGTAAGTCATCACTGGCAACACACACTGGTCGAAAACTTTCGACTTGAGACACGGCGATATTTTGGACGAGAAGATGATACGTAGCTTCCCGAACGCTGCCCAGCCGAGTTGGATTCTACAATTGACCTCCTTCTCGAAGTTGGACCTACCTAGTTGGATGGTCTGTCCTAGGTAAATATAGTTCTCTACAAATTCGAGTGCAGAGTCTCCAACCTTAACTAGAGTCGGTGCTACATGGATGTTTCAGACCCATTTGTTGAGAGTCTGCTGAGGCCATCGAGCATTGTACCGAGGTCTTCACAGGTCTCAGCCAAGAAACTGATGCCAAAGCCTTCCCATTCCATCTCCCAGGTTCACACCTCGCTGCAAGTGGATAGGTTTCACAGTTTCAGTTGTTAGTATACCGTATCGTATTGTATTTACCAACATATCCACTAACATTTCTACCAATATATCTACCAACATATCCACCAACAAATCCACCAACATATCCACCAACAAAGCCACCAACATATCCACCAACAAATCCACTAACAAATCCAGCAACATATCCACCAACAAATCCACCAACAAATCCACCAACAAATCCAGCAACATATCCAGCAACATATCCACCAACAAATCCACCAACAAATCCACCAACATTTCCACCAACAAATCCACCAACAAATCCACCAATATATCCAGCAACATATCCACCAACAAATCCACCAACAAATCCACCAACAAATCCACCAACATATCCAGCAACATATCCGCCAACAAATCCACCTACAAATCCACCAACAAATCCACCAACATATCCACCAACATATCCACCAACAAATCCACCAACAAATCCACCAACAAATCCACCAACAAATCCACCAACATATCCACCAACAAATCCACCAACAAATCCACCAACATATCAACCAACAAATCCACCAACAAATCCACCAACATATGCACCAACAAATCCACCAACAAATCCACCTACATATCCACCAACAAATCCACCAACAAATCCACCAACATATCCACCAACAAATCCACCAACAAATCCACCAACATATCCACCAACAAATCCAGCAACATATCCAGCAACAAATCCACCTACAAATCCACCAACATTTCCACCAACAAATCCACCAACAAATCCACCAACAAATCCACCAACATATCCACCAACAAATCCACCTACAAATCCACCAACATATCCACCAACAAATCCACCAACAAATCCACCAACATATCAACCAACAAATCCACCAACAAATCCACCAACAAATCCACCAACATATCCACCAACATATCCACCAACAAATCCACCTACATATCCACCAACAAATCCACCAACATATCCACCAACAAATCCAGCAAAAAATCCACCAACATATCCAGCAATAAATCTACCAACATATCCAGCAACAAATCCACCAACAAATCCACCAACAAATCCACCAACATTTCCACCAACAAATCCAGCTACATATCCACCAACATTTCCACCAACAAATCCAGCTACATATCCACCAACAAATCCACCAACATATCCACCAACAAATCCACCAACAAATTCACCAACAACGCCAGCAACATATCCAGCAACATATCCAGCAACAAATCCACCAACAAATCCACCAACATATCCACCAACAAATCCACCTACAAATCCACCAACAAATCCAGCAACAAATCCACCAACAAATCCACCAACAAATCCACCAACAAATCCACCAACAAATCCACCAACATATCAACCAACAAATCCACCAACAAATCCAACAACAAATGCACCAACATATCCACCAACAAATCCACCAACAAATCCACCAACAAATCCACCAACATATCCACCTACATATCCACCAACAAATCCACCAACAAATCCACCAACAAATCCACCAACATATCCACCAACAAATCCACCAACAAATCCTAAATAAACCAACCAACTTGGTTATTAGCTATACCTACCTTCAAAAACATGAAACGACCTCCCGTTCTGCTTCCTTCCTAACAGAATGAGTTTGTTCATTCACCTCTGAAACTTTATCACTAGATTGAATCATGTCGAATTGACAGTTTGACAGATCTTGTTTGACGTTAATGTTTTCGTTTAAAACATTGGAATGCTTAGGCAAAGGAAACTACCTCGTCCGCCGCATTAGTTACGTAATAAAAAATAATAGCTTAAAAACTTGTAATTTATTAATTAATTAAAAAAATATGTGATAAGATAACCGCACGGACGGACTAATATAATTTTTTTGTTACTTTTATACTGTTTGTACTATGTTTATTTACCTACTGCATTGTAAGCTTGACAAGTAGGTACAAGTGTATGTAAATACCCAAGTGCTGAATAAATGTCACTATTCGTTCTGTGTCTGGGGGTAATTTATATAATAATAATGTCCTCCTAACCGAATTTCGACCACGGCGGCCAATCTCAATAGAAACTAGCCATCTGCGCAGGACATATTATAGTGCTCGATTTTGTGCGCAAACACAGAAGCACTTTTTATTCCATCACTCTCATGATCCGATGGGACGACCAGCGACACGACCGGAAAGAGGTCAGGCACAGGACCGGCGCGGCGACGGCTTTACGTGCTCTTATGATTGATATAACGATTTTACTTTTTACAGACAAATCCCAAAATCACTTAGCCAGACCCGATCTAATTGAGATTTTAGAGCAATTTGAAAATTTTAATGAAATTTAGAATGGAGGACTAATAAATGAATGAATGATGCCGAGACAGGCCGCTTGTCTATAATAATTATGTATGTTTTTGTAAATATACATGTAAGTATGTTTGTCAGTTGTCTGCTTGCGGACTTCGCTCGAAAATCGGACAAGACGTTTGGGTTTATGATCATGGATATTAGGCGGCATCGGCGCTATCATTAGCTAATAATTTCTACACTTAACACTAACCCGCTTTATAACACTTAGCCATTTTATTCGCCGCAAATCACAATAAATAGTATTGAATATCCTATCAAGAACTTCCGTTTTATATTAGTACGAGTATCCAAAACGGCATTGTTAGGATCTTACCAAATTTGGCTAGGAAGAGGGGGAACACTGAGAGACAGAGAAGGTGAGCGTTGATGGATTACAGGGGGCCTCCTTAAACCTACATCTGGGGCTCTACCGGCTAAGTCACCGATCATCGATTTCTTAAATGGCGTTCAAATAATTAAAGGTTAAAAATGACTTAATCAATCGTTAAAGCGGCTTCCATGAGCACATGTGACGTCATAAATGGTCCGGAATCGATTGTCAACGTTGAAGCCGATTTAACGATTGATTAAGTAATTTTTAACCTTTATTTCTTCGAACTCCATTTAAGAAATCGATGTTCGGCGACTTAGCCGGTAAAGGCCCTGAGCACAGAATAAAGTGCCCTGAGTCGCAAGTCTCAGACTCTGTCCTTCGCCACGCGATGGACTCGGTTTCCGCACGGTGAATCCATCCATGGAATGCTAAGAATTAAGTCTTCTTTGATCTTTTTATCATTGACTGTACAGGCTCTGCCTAGTTTGAGTTCAGATCTGAAGTATGTTAGTTGTTCCAAGATATATTTTATTTGAATCATTTTTTTTTTATTAAGTCTGCTATCTTTACAAAATTCGAACTAAAGGGCTATATCTCAGGATTTTTCATGAGATTTCAGGATTAGGTATTTGCTCTTTTGCAGCTCCGATTTCCGATTGCAGCTGGATTTTGATTCAAATGAAATCTCAGGATTAAAAAAAAATCCGCTGCTCCCCTCCCCGTCTCTTTGCAGTGCGATGTGCGTGCAACACGAGAGCAAGATCCGCAGTGTATAAAAACCATTGATTTATTAGTATAAATAAATAGACACGCGGGCGCTGCAACTCAGTGAGCAAATTCTCAATATGGGATTGCGCGTCTAGTAGAATACATATAGGTCAATGATAAAAACAATAAAATTACGACTCCCTTAAATTTTTAAGTACCTACGTTTGAGAAAAAATCCTCAATCTGTAAAAAAACTCAGGATTTTTCAATGCAAATCAGGTGTTCTCTCCGCACTTCAGATTTTTTATTTGGTACCTAATCCTAGTCCGATTGTCTATTATAATTGCACTGGTATACGTATTGCTTTGGATTAAATTGCATGCCATTACATTACCTGACAATGTCAATTTATATAAGAAAAACAATGACTGAGATTTTCAAGCGCAATTTATTCGAAAACTATTATTTTCCAATAGCATTAACTAACTAACCGCTAATTCTTATTATCAAAGGTTAGAATCAAAGTATTCTCACCCTTGACAATAAGAACTTGCGGTTCTAAAGTATGCAAATTCCTATACATAAACAATACATTCACTGAAACGATATTTATAAGAGGGAGTAATTTAGAAGGCGATTATATTATCGAAATAATACTCGTACTCCCTCCCATCATAACATATTACAAGTTATAAATCTATTATCTCCACGGTCGACTCAATACCTACACGTCATGATAAAATCTCGTATCGTGCGACAATGGATAATTGGACAATGCATGCAAAAACTAGCTTTTGTTTCCATTTTCATTACGTACCAGTGACGCGTTTCTCCTCTGGCGTCAATTCATCGTATCTCGCGTCAAGTGTTGTAAAAATTTCCTCCCAAGCGGTCCTTCTTTCGATTCTATCCTTATAATTTTCGATAGTCTTATCCCATAAACATGGCCGTTCCCTTACACATTGAATTAATTGACGTACATTGTATTTAAATTCTCGCATTTTTGTTTTTATATTATTGACTAAACACTCACAGGCACTGTTTACACTCCCCAATCTGACACGTCACTACAAAATCGTTTCTCGGACGCCAGCGCGAATCGGATTGTATAATGATGTCTCTTTCTTCTTCAGTATGAGTAAAAGAGACGGATCGAGACGTCGAGGTCACCGACATTATGCGGCATGACGGCAATACCGCGTTTACAGAGTCGTTTATGTTATAGAGCGGCCAGTTTTGCTAGAGCTTTCTATTAAGGTTCGTTTGAAGGTGCTGTTTGGATTGCAGGGGTCAGAATGGCTGGATAAGTCAGCCATTGAAAGAAATCGTATACAAGATTGGTTGAAATATGACGGATCTGCGGGTGTATACTTTGCAGCTTGTGGAATCTTGCAACGTTTGATTTATTGTTATAATTAACATATTATAAAATATAGTTATGTACACACGGCTACACATCAAGCTATACATTTCCAATATAGGCTGACCTCTCATTGTATGTAAATCCTATACGACGCGAGATCAGCTTATACTAGAAACGTGTAGGTTGATGTGTAGCCGTGTGTACCTATATAAGTATCTTTGGATTTACAAAAGAAAAGTACTTAGTATATGTAATATAACAGTTATCTGGTTTCTACAGTACAAGCTCCGCTTAGTTTCAGGTGGCCGTGTGTCAATCCCAGGATATTAAATAAAAATTATGCAGCTCCCATGTACCTAATCATGTCGTTTTGATGACGACTGATACCAAATTAAATATAGCCGACTTGGATCTTTACTTTATGGCTTGGGGGATGTTGTCCGCAGAGGCGAGCGAGAGCTCAGAGCTCAACATCAAGAGCTATGTATGGGCACGTGTTTTAAACCTCGGCTCGGGCTCTACCGGCTAAGTCACCGAACATCGTTTTCGTGAATGGCGCTCAAATAAATAAAGGCTAGAAATGACTTAATCAATCGTTAAATCGGCTTCCTTGACCACATGTGATACCACGTCATAAATGGTCCGGAATCGATTGTCAACGTTGAACGCGATTTAACGATTGATTAAAATTCAGCACTGCGCAGGAGGTTATTGTGCGTTCTTTCACTTTAGGTCACGACTTCTATACGACACTTCTTTAGCAGTCCTAGCAGATCAAGCGTAGAACTCACGGCTCTTTACGCGCTCTTCAGGGTACAGGATGTTAATGCTCAGTGATTTTTTTGCCAAATAAATCACTGTTTGAGCCGACTCGGGATTGGAACCGCGAACCCGTTTAGTGCGGATGAGCAACGAGGCGGCGAACAGAGCTAGAGAATGCAATGTATGGAAAGCGGTGCGAATCTAGGACTTTCTCAATGAAATAAGTTCATTGAGAAAGTCCTAGATTCGCAAAAAGGCCGCTTTATTGCAGTAGGTAACTCATATACCTACTTAACTTTAATTGAACACAATACTTATAATACAAGAAAAGTGTAAGAGGCCTACCTAGGCATCAGATTTATTTATAATTGAATGTCGATTCGATAATGAAGTCAGTGTTTTGTTTGACAAACACTGTTTACTTAACAATTTTAGTGAACAACTTCGTTTACTGACATTATATTCTTCATACATGCTCGCCGGTTTAGGGTACTTCTGACCTGCCCTTTCTTGAGTACGTCTCCGATTTGATCAGAGAATGGTCTACGAGGTCTTCCCCTTCCGGTTGTACATTCTGTACACTCACACCGGCCAGGTATACTTCTTTTGTCAATCTTCTTTCATTCAGCCTTTCTAAATGGCCAAACCATCTCAGCATACCTTGTTTAGATTTTGAGGAAATTTGAATACATAATACCGTAATTAATCAACGACACCCGTCGTAGCTGTTGACATCATTAAAAATCGTAAGATTATTAACGAACCTAGTCATAATTAATATGTGACCAACTCGAAAGCATGCCCATTTGAATAAAATTCTAATGGAAAGCTGGAATAATCGATGAAGACGAATAAAAAACTACGAATAAAGCCTTCTTCCTTTTTAAATTAATTAATGGTAGTGGTAAATGTTTTTTTTTTAAGTCAACACCCGCATTAGGGAATTTAATCCCTGTGTCGCGGGGTACTTTACAAACATACATATGATAGACGGAAACAAATTACATCCAGACTCAGAACAACTATTTATGGGTCACACAAATAGTCGTCCGGCGCGGGGCTCGAACCCGCGACACGAAGCGGCGAGGCGACTGTCTAAGCCGCTACGCCACACGTGCGGTCAAAACTAAAGCAATTATGTAAAAAAAAAGTAATAAGACTTCTTCGACAGGTTTTACTACATAATAATAATAAATAAATAAATAAAAAAAGGTTTTTATTCACGTAGACTTTAAAAAAGCGCTTGTAAATAGTCACAACATGTTTGTAGTAATATAGTTGTATACATTATTATTTCTAGTAACATAGATATTTAGGTACCTAAACGTTTTATGAAAACATTTATAAAATTAATTTTATTATAGCATTGATATTTAGCTAGCTCGTATCAAGTTATTGTCAAGAGATTATGTTTAATTATCTAGTTTAAGTCTAATATTTTTACCACATATTGTCAATGGTTCTGTCGATATTAAGGTATTATTATTATGACGGACCTTATATATAATAAAATAAGAAACTCTGGGATACACGTACCTACATCCAACAATTAGAAGTGCAAACAAATTAGTAAGCTCTTGAACCAAAATTATTCATATTATTGGAGCTGGTTCTAAATATAGGTGCATGTTAAAACTCCTTTTTGTAATTATAGTTTGAGTTTGAATATTTTCCTTGCATATTTTTCCTTGCTGTCAAATAAAAAAAAGTATTGTATCAAATTTTCGCGGCAACAGAGGTCTCTGTATCGATCGGAGTGCGCGCGCATTTGAAACTGTCAGTCATTACATTTCGTACGTGAAAAAATCACACTGACACGGTGAAGCAGGTTATTTTATCTACTTTATGATAAACACTTTATTAAAATAATTTCAATTGAAATCTGTGATTATTTTTTGAAGAACAGACGTATTAGTGTATGTGGTTTGATAAAATATTGAATATGTCTCTATAATTTTTTTTCTGAAGTTTGCCGGCCCAAGGTTAAAAAGGTATGTAATATTTATTCTATTACTTACTATATAGTCACTGTTAACATTGATCTGGGTTCAATTTGTTTAAATCATAAGCTTATACCTTAATTATTACAGTACAATATTCTTCATATTCTTTTAAAGCGATAGGTAATGGTTGATCGTAATAGACCATGCATTCGTCAGCTGATCGATATTACACAAATGGATAGAGCCATTTTTGACCGGTCGTGAGAGCACTATTATCGTTAATTCATATTTTGCTAAATACTTACCTTAATATTATATTGATCTGTCTAAATTGGTACCTACTCTCTCAAATATTCACCGATACCATATTGTAAGTCCCAAATTAATTCGAGTTACAATCAAATTAATTCATCGTCTAATGGAAATTGTGGCTTAGCGGAAAAATACTGTGGGAAGAAGTGAAATAACTATACCTACTATCGATTCATTTATAAAACTTAATCAATATACATACATATATGCCGGCATAGAATATCATCACCCCATCTATTCCCGTGGGGGGCGTAGAAATCGACCGAGGGAATACCTAGCAGAGAACGGGCAGCAGCGTCTTTCTGTGAACTATGACCATCAAACTGCGATCGCCAACCCGTCTGCCAAGCGTGGCGGTTATGGAATATTCCCCCATTCTTTGGGGAGGCTTTTGTCCAGCAATGGACGTACTTTGGCTGACATGATGATACATAAATATAGAAGTATTTGCCGTATGGTTTCCGTTCGAGAATAAATAACAGAGCCACCTCATACACATGCCGTGGGTGTCGTAAAAGGCGACTAAGGGATAAACCAGGTAATCACCACCTGTGTACCAGGTACCACCTAACTGGGGTTGCCAACTCGCATGCCAAGCGCGGTGACTACGGCAAAACTGTGCCTCTAGCACGAGTTCCTGCAGTTTACTTACGCCCGGTTCCTATATTCAAAAAACGAATCGTTTCTACTACGAATAGTTAGAATTTCTACCAGCCGTAACGCAAAACCGTTCCTAAAAAATACTAGTCGTTATCCAAATAACCAACGTCTGGTTACTAACGGATGGGAGGACGTTAGTAAGCTTATTGTATGGAGATGCGTTCGAAAGTGTTCCTATAAATATTTTCTACTGTCACGGAACTGTCAAAATAACGAGGCGTTACTGCTTTGATTACTAGTCGAGTTCGGTCGGTTTACCAGTCGTTTGTATTTTATTTTGGTAGTTAACATAGTGTTTGAGGAGATTTCCGTGATCTCTAGCTCTGAAACTGATAGAAAATTCATGGCTTTGTTTTCCGTTAGAAAGGGTTGATTATTTTTCTATCTTTTAAGATTTCATAACCACAAACCTTAGATTAAATACTCAATTTAAAAACTTATTTAGAAACCATTAAATACTCCGGACAGATGTCAGACGACAGACGCATGCGCCATGCGCTTTCCTGTTACGCGTTTTGTTCACACCATGCACTCGTAACATCAAATTTTCAATACTAATGATTTATAAATATTTTAAACCTAAAACGCAAATTAAATTATTACTGTAACTATAAGTACAGTAATTTGTACTATTACTCACATACTATTACAGAATAATAAATGATTTTAGTTGCATAATAATTGACGTACGACGTTTTGTTATAACTAATCGTGAAGAGGAGCGAGAGGTTCATCGCCGAACGAGTCGTAGGTGGTTTAAACTACGGATGTTCGTCGCAGGTAGGGCATTGTGGAACACTAGTTTTGCATCGGTATCGGTAGCTGAATTACGGATGGTAACGTTGGTCCAATGACGGATCGTAAAATAAAGGAACCGGGCATTATTCGATCACACGTAGGTACAGTTTCTCCCATACATTGAGCACCAGCGCCTCTCGTGGAAACTATTAAGAACTAAAACTCTGGTGCTCAATGTATGGGACGAAACTGTTCGTGTGATCGAGTAAGTAAACTGCAGGAACTCGTGCTAGAGGCACTGGAGTGGTTGTTGGAATGGCAACGTTATAGAAACTTTTGGTGAAGGCCTATGTTCAGCAGTAAACATTATCAGGCTGATGATGGTGATGATGATAATGATATATACCTACATACAAGCTTTAACAAAAATAGTGGAGAATTAATAAGGGCAATTTACTGAACTGAACAAATTTAGAGAAATCTAGTTTTATTTTCTATGTAAAATACGCTGGCTGATCATCATTTTGCATGGGAAATTGAATAATTTTTTCAATATTTATTGGAACGAAGTTCCTTATCGCGCGTTGTGAAAGGGGGCTAGACGGAAAAAAATCTTACGAAAAGTTGTCACGACACTTTTTGCAGAAGTGCGGCGTGCGCATGTTTCTCTGTCTCTCTCGCTCTCTCTTATAGAAAGCAAGCCAGATATTTTCATTTCTATTACGCATTGAACAGTGTGGTGTCGCGACAATTATTTTTGTTGAGTGTATACAGGTTTTTTGTACATAATAAATAATAAGAAATAACTTCATTCCATCCGGGTGTCCCTTGACACCTCTCAAGTTTTTTTTTAATTTTTTTCAAATTTTGTTCCACGCGTCATGCCTATTTGCCTTCGTCCAATGGACCTCTTTCAGATTACGTGATGGTGATGATTGACCTATGTAATCATTCTAATGAAGGTAGGTATTTTGTATAAAACTAATTAAAATCATTTTATTAATCTATTTCGACAATGTTAGTCATCGTCCCCGTATTAAGGAAATCAAATATGTACCTACTACTTAACGATTGTTTATCAATATCTACAAACGAGCTGCTTCCTGGTTGAAATAATATGGAAAAACAATGACTAGCTAGTAATTTATTAAATAATCTGCCGTTGATCTAGCGTGTTTAACCACATGACTACATCATCATCGTCATCACATCAGGCGAAAGACAGCTGGACAAAGGCCTCCCTCAAATAAATCAATATGACGGTCACCGTAGCCTAGTTGGTAGTGCTCCTGCCTATGAAGCTGGTGGTCCTGGGTTCGAATCCCGGGAAGTGCAAATATTTGTGTGATGAGCACGAATATTTGTTTCTGAGTCATGGATGTTTTCAATGTATATAAGTATTTATCTATCTATATAAGTATGTATATCGTCGAGAACCTTTCTGCCCCAGCAGCCGTCGGTTCTACGAGCTATGTGCCTTGCCCACTGCCACTTCATCTTGGCAATTATCTATACATATAATAAAATCGTAGGAAAGTCAAAACTGTACATTGAATATTTTTTTAAAAGGATACTTGGGGCGTGATCTACTATCGATATCGAGGCCAAAAATATAGTTTTTAGAATTTTTGTCTGTTTGTCTGTATGTATGTCCGGGCTAAACTCAAAAAGTATTCTATGGATTTACTTAAAATTTTGCATGAATATTACTAAGAGATCGGGTCAACATATAGGGTACATATTATCACGCTATCACCTATGGGGGAGGAGCTGTGATCTATCTTCTATACATATAATAAAATCGTAGGAAAGTCAAAACTGTACATTGAATATTTATTAAAAAGGATACTTGGGGCGTGATCTACAATCGATATCGAAGCCAAAAATATAGGTTTTAGAATTTTTGTCTGTATGTATGTCCGGCTAAACTCAAAAAGTATTCCATGGATTTACTTAAAATTTTGCATGAATATTACTAAGAGGACGGGTCGCCATATAGGATACATATTATCAAGCTATCTCCTACGGGGGAGGAGCTGTGATAATTTATAAAATTTAACGCGAGTAATACCGCGGGGCACAGCTAGTTCTAAATAATTTTAATGAGGCATCTTGGTTACAAACAGCGTAATTTTCGTGTTTTTTTAAATGACGACGCCCGCACTAGTAAATCTAATCCCTGTGTCGTAGGGACTTTACAAACATATAATATACGGACACAAATGACATCCAGACTCAGAAAAAACAATCCGCAAGTAGATGGTAAATTACGTCCGTGACACAGAGAACATGTAAAGCTTACCGTCCTGCGCCTGATTAATCCCCGGTCGTGTCGGATAGCCTTCCTACCGGTATATGATATGTAGGCATTAGAGAGTGCATCTCTGTGTCATCGGAGTGCATTTTTACATCTACAATAAAGAATAAACACAGTTATCATAAAACAGTTCATGCCAAAGGATAGTGAACATAGTTCTTCTTCACTTACAGGGGATCGGGGCTTACAGGGGGCATGCGTAAATTAGCTTATAAAATAGTATAATTGGTCTAGATATAAGATAGTTACGAGACTAAGACTGCGAAGATTAGTTTTCGCGATATATGACCTAAATCAAAATGTCATTGACCTAAATCAAAAGCATTGGTCATCCATACCATTACTATTCATAAGAATTCCTTCTTATACCGAAACAGCAACAATGAGTCGGTCCACTAAAGAGGTACCTACATTTATTTGTCCTTAGCCGCTAAGTAGCGGTTATAATAATTATAACCGCTACTTAGCCCTTTACTTCTTGGCCCTGACAAGAATTATTCTTGTCAGGGCCAAGAAGTAAAGCATCTTCTACACGGTTGCAACGTCCCAACAGAGGTCACCCTGGTGGTTGCCACCCATCTAGTCTGCACAACTGCAGTCTAGATGGATGGCAACCACTAGGGTGACCATCTAGACTGCACAACTGCAGTCTAATGGATGGCAACCACCAGGGTGACCTCTGTTGGGACGTTGGTTTGCAACCGTGTAGAAGATGCTTTACGTTTGTCCATCTCACGTAAGGTTCCGATGTGTTCTAGATATATAAATTACGTTAAACACTATTCCTAGGTAGCACACCGACTCGTTCTTTAAGCTTGATTCTAAGAGCGAAACCAAAAACAATCGACTGAATGAAGTTCAAGTTTTCTGTTAGTTCCATGTAAAAATTTATATATATGTAAGTAGATGTTACCTATCACTATTGTGTCATTATACTACCTTACCCTATCCTTGGGCACCCTGAAAAAAAGCCTAGTTATCTAGAAATAAAATCAATACGCATTTAGCATCTGATCTGCTCCGAACAGAATTAGTTGTTTAGTAAGCTATAGCCAAATAGTTGATGGTGGAACTTCGGCCTTCCTAGTCGAAGCTGCAGTACGATTAGCCCTTCTAATAGTTTTGCCAGTCACGGTGAAATGGGGCATTGAGATTAAGTCATCAGCTAGCTGGTTTCCTTTTTTATTAATAGGAATAAACTCAGGACTTCATATTCTTGCGAAAATACCTTCATCGATGAAGCTGTTAAGAAGAAATATGCTGAATATTTATATGCTTCGTGTATCATTTTATTGAGAATATATGTTGACGTGACTTACAATATTGTCAGATGGTGACGTGACTTACAATATTGTCAGATGGGAGTAAAACTACTCTCCGTGACTCATAGCCTAAGCTGTTTGTGATATTCGTTATCAATATCTAAGGTTTCGTCTGGAATCGAAGCGTTTAGTAGAACCTCTGTGGTCTCTATGTTATGTGTATGTGTTATTTATTTTAATGTCATAATTGTATTTCGAATCAATTTATCTGTTTACTTTCAATTCATGGTAGGTACTAGGCGACCACGACCTGTTTAAAGCCTATCTATAATTTTACCCAGCAATGAATTCTTTGGTGTATTCCTTGTAAGGAAGTTTGCTCTTAAGAGTTCGCCTGTGAGATTCTGTTTTTTAAGTTTAAAATATATTGTATATATTTTCAATGCGCTGATCACAATCATAGGGATAAAAGATCAATACCAATGTTAGCACAGTAAATCATATAAATATGTACTTACATACATACATAGACTCACGCCTGTTTCCCAAGGGGTAGGCAGAAACAAGGGATTTCCATTTGTCACGTTCTTTCCCTCGTTTACTGGTTTACTGTCATTACAATTTTCATACATGCTCGCCGGTTTAGAGAAAGAAAGAAAGAATTACATGCATATAGTTTAGGGTACTTCTGACCTGGCCCTTCTTGAGAATATTTCCGATATAAAAATAGACAACTTACTGACTAACTAACTTTAACTGAAAGCCAGTTTACTCAGATGTTTTCAAGTAACGAGCACTGGTTTGCACACCATTGGTATTAACATACTCATGAATATATTTGTGTACGCATGTCTTTGTCTCGTGTGACTCAGCGCAGTTAGATGCAATTTTGATTTGTGAGAATTTAAAACACATTACTGAATTGTTGGCACTTAGTATAACGTATCCGCTGGGGCAGAAAGGTTCTCAAGTGGTGACCACGAACCGGAAGACGCAGCGTGGGCAGGCCCCCTACGAGATGGCGCAAGACCGGCAATTGTGGAGATTTTTGGGGTATGCCTTTGTGCAGCAGCGGGCGTCTTTCGGCTGATATGATGATGATGATGAGGATACCCAACGGATAAGTTCAATGTGGTCATGGAAGCGCTTAGTATCCCATCTCATTTATTGTTTATGGGTTTTTAAACACTGATTCTTTGGATATAAATTTATTATTTTTGGTTTATTTGTATTTCTAACTCATAAAAGAATAACCCTTTTTGTGTTTTTTTCTACTACGATTTGGAGCCATTCATTTCGTGGGTTGAATACTTTAAAGATCATAATAAAATATATTGTGTAGAAATATGAAAATTAGAAATAAATATTCTAAAATTAAAATTGGATAATATCCTTATGTTATTTCGTATTTCATAACGTACCTAATATTTTTGTTTTACATGCGCAATTTGTGGGTTATGCATACCATTGTTATACTGGGCGCTCAAGGCCAGTTGCTCTCACTGGTACGTAAGTGATTAGTGAGGTAAAGCAGCTAGGCTCGCGGTCAGTCCATAGATGGGTGACCGCCAAAGTGGTTTAATTTCTGAGTGCAGCCGTACTTCGGAGGGCACGTTAAGCTGTCGGTGCCGGTTGTAGCCAGTAGGCAACAGTCATAAAGCCATGTCAGAGGCCTAATGGCCGGCTTGAACAACACTGACACCAGGGTAACCACTGCACTTACGATACCTAAGTAATAAGTGTGAAAATGGCGAGACTCCCTAGAGGGCACAGCGGGGTGAGAGGGTTGCGATTGTACAGACGCCAGCACATCCAGCTACACCAATCTGTCAAATTTCTTTTATGGATTTTCAACTTTGTCACAAAAGCATAAGGTTCACTTTCAATTAGGGAAATTTGACAGATTGGGTAGCTTGATGTGCTGGCGTCTGTACTTGTATGAAAAAAACTTTGCTCAAGCGCCGCGCTGTCCCGGTGTCAGTGCTGTTTACCTAAAGCTGGCATTCGGGAGCTACACAGTGTTGACGTAGCGACGCCGCGGCGCGGTTTCACCAGATCCTCGTCGACGTTGCGCGGGCGCTAGCAAAACGACTATTCGCTTGAGAAAGATGCATAATGTGGGGAAGCCTTACGCGTCCAGCATAACAATGGTTGGTGATAGGATCCTCCTGGAGCTGACACTATACTGTAGCGCGTCGGGAATGTTGGCTGAGGCTCGTATAGCTTGCCTTCAAAGCTGTAATTAAACACAGAGTCGCCACAATGATGCACAGGTGGCAGCGTAAACCGTATTCGCCCTGGATTGGCCTCCATGTTAAGACATGATTGTGGTTGAGTGGTTTTTGTAAATAACATAGAAATAAGAAATATTGCGAAGGGTTCCGTACCATATAAAAACAAGCAAAAAATTCACGTTTTTTTATGGGAGCCTCCTTAAATATTTATTTTACTAAATTTTTTAGTATTTGTTATAGCGGCAACAGAAATACATTATCTGTAAATTTCAACTGTCTAACTATCACGGTTCATGAGATACATGGCTTGGTATGGCTGAACTGGTTAAGTATGTATATGTTACCCATATATTATGACGGTCACCGTAGCCTAGTCTACTAGTCCTGGGTTCGAATCCCGGTAAGTGCAAATATTTGTGTGATGAGCACAAATATTTGTTTCTGAGTCATGGATGTTTTCTATGTATTTATCTATGTATATAAGTACGTATATCGTCGCCTGGTACCCATAGTACAAGCTTTGCTTAGTTTGGGGCTAGGATGATCTGTGTGACATTGTAGATATTATTATTATTATTATATTTGTCATTAACAGGTCACAATGTGGACGATATGCGTTCCCGGATGGGCTGGGGTCCTCGTGGCCGGAGCTTTACTCCTGTACAGCAGTATCGACGTGGCCTACTTCGCGCGGATGATGTACACGGTCGCTAAGGCACGGTACTTCAAAAAGAAGGCCTGCATCATGGATACCACTGAGTTTGAAGGTATATATGTGACATGTAACTGTATTGTTAAGTCATTGTTTTTCTAGATGGAGTACACAAATTGGATGGTGCAGTGCTAAAGGTAGGGGAAGGTGGGGTAAGACAGGGACTATGTCGCTCTCGCATCGGTTTGTTTAGCCACCAAAAAAAATGTCTCTCAGACAATGCGCCGTAAATCGTCTGTAACAGACGCAAAGACCATACCTATATACATTAAGGTATTTTATAAATATTTTTTTAATTCACATTGTGGTGACGTTTATTAATAAACTAATCATTCCTTCCTTTATTTATAATCAGACAAAACAAAAAAATATAATTCTTCTCATAGAAATGTCAACTTAAAAAAATTAACTATATCTTGCCCCCCTAGGTCTATCCCAAACTGGACTTCTTATAACTTTTTAAGGTGGTAAATCAAAGCAGGTCGGAGCGAATTAATAAGTTTAGAATAGTAAAATAACCAAACATCAATAAAAAAAATGTGTCATGCATCTTATATATTTTATACTAGCTGTGCCCCGCGGTTTAACCGCGTTAAACTTTATAAATTATAGCCTATCCAGGGTGTCAGCTAATTCTATACCAAATTTTATTAAAATCGCTCCAGTCGTTTAGGCGTGAAGAAGTAACAAACATACACACTCACAAACTTTCGCCTTTATAATGTTAGTGTGATTATGAACTTAGAAATTAGATAAAACTCTTCGTAACGTTCTCGTCACGTCACCAGCTTACTCATAGCTAGGTGCTCTCACCGATCCGTAAGCGAACGATGAGGATAAGCAACTAGGCTGGCGGTCAGTCCATAGATGGGTGACCAAATTGATTTAAATTCTGAGTGTCTACGTGCTTCGGAGGGCACGTTAAGCAGTCAGTCCCAGTTGTAGTCATTAAGTCATATCAGAAGCCTTTTTTTTTTTTTTTGTTTTACGTGGTGGATATGCCATTCGCACGTTGTTTAGGGCCGACCCACTAAAACCACCACGGTAGCCAGCCTCACAGTGCCTGTAACGGGGGTTCTGGGTACTCGTGAACGATCTCACCAGTGCCCCCGCCGTACACTGAGTGTCTGAGACTCTCACCCGGGGTCGGGAGGGGCCCGAATGCCCCCCCCCCCCCCCCATTACGCACGAGCGCGTTTAGGCAACCACCTGAGCTACAGCAGATTACCTCTTCCCGGGACCGCTTATACAAGACGAGTGGAGTGCCCTTCCTCCAAACGCCAGCGATCCCAGGGGCGGCGCCTAGCCGGGGAGAAGCCGGCCGGACGCCGCATACTCTCTCGCGCTGTTATTAGCACCCAGCGCCGGCATATCAGAAGCCTACTGGCTTAAACAACTCTGACACTCACTGCCACTGCCCATACGTAAGTACGTAAGTAAGATTACTCCCCAAGTCAGGCGTACTTAAAGAAATCATTCATCATCATCACCCGACGTTTCGGCATGGATTGCACCAGCCGTGGTCACGGGTCGACTGGTGTGGTTGCCTTAACTCGTTGAGACCCGTGTCCACAATATATAATAACCGCTCAAGTGCGAGTCGGACTCGCCCATGAAGGGTTCCGTAGCAGCAAGTGTTTCAGTAGATTAAATGAAAGCAAATTGCGGTTTACGATTTATGACGTATTAAAAAAAAACTACTTGCTAGATCTCGTTCAAACCAATTTGCGTTGTTAGTTTGCATGGTAATGTACTTACATCATTTATCTGTTTTAGTTTTATCATTCTCTTATTTTAGAAGTTACAGGGGGGGGGGGAGGGCACTCATTTTACCACTTTGGAAGTGTCTCTCGCGCAAACTATTCACTTTAGAAAAAAATGCTATTAGAAACCTTAATATCATTTTTGAAGACCTATCCATAGATATCCCACATGTATGGGTTCGATGAAATAAAAGAGTTTCGGTTCTATGTATGGGGGCCCCTCTATATTATTGTTATTTTTAAATTTTTGTGTAAAAATCTTAATGCGGTTCACAGAATACATCTACTTACCAAGTTTAAACTGTACAGCTCTTATAATTTCGGGAAAAAGTGGCTGTGACATACGGACGGACAGACACGACAGACATGACGAATCTATAAGGGTTCCGTTTTTTGCCATTTGGCTAAGGAACCCTAAAAATGTGTACAAATCGCGAAAATTTAAAAACATTAAGTGCTTATAGAAGTTTTACTTTTAAAACTGTCAATCTTTCCTTATTTTTTCAGCATGGTGTCTTATTAATGATATCGACACTCTCCTCTACCACATGAACAACGCGCGTTACCTTCGGGAACTGGACTTTGCTAGAGCCGACTTCTACGAGCGCACTGGACTGTACGCCAATATTAAGGCAGCTGGTGGTGCAGTGGTACAGGCAGCCGCCACTATCAGATACAGGAGGTTCCTGAAGCCGTTTACCAAGTTTACTATCACTTCCAAGGTGTGTATAAAGACAAGTAGATAGGTAGCTTAAGATTTTGGGCAAGCAACAGGTATACGGGGTCTTAAAATAGGTGATTGGTAACATTTGATTTACCTAATAAATATGTACCTAATAAATAATATATGTATTTCCTTTATTTGTATAATATGAGTGGGGCTACGCGCACTTATTCAGCTCCATTCGCGTTTCAGCGCCGAACGCTCTCTATAGCATTCGCATAATAAAAACACATTTATCCTATTTTATGCTGGTTAGCCGCGAAAGCAGAATGGACGCGGAAAGCTGAATCGACGCGTACAAGTCTCCATACAAAATTGTGGTTTTCTATGGACAAAAGCTGAAGAGAGCTGAATAAGTGCGCGTAGTCCCTTAATGATCAAAATTTTAGTTTTAGAGCGGTTTTTGATTCTAAAGATTATAGAGAGTAGACGAGAAAAAATGATTGGACATTTAATTCGACACGACTAGTTCATCACCAACGTCATAGAAGGCAAAATTGAGGCACGAAGAAAGAGAGGCAGACCGAGACCTAAATATATGGACCAGGTGAAGGAAGTTGTGTAATTTGAGGCTTTCAAGGAAATCAAGGAGCAGGCTTACGATAGAATGCTGGAAACTGCTACACCGACAAGGGCACACCACTTAAATTAGAGAGAGAGAGCGGTTTTCCCTATGCAAAGCATATAAAGGACGACATGCTGGACAAAGGCCTCTCCAAAAGATATGCCGTAATCGCCACGCTTGGTAGACAGGTTGGCAATCGCAGTATGATGGCTATAATACACAGAGAGACGTTGCTGTCCCGTTCTGGGAGATATACCCGGGTCGGGTCGACTTGGACGCCCTCCTATTATAAAATGGGGTGGTGATAATCAATGCCATCAGCCACTCCGCATTACTATATCTATACTCAAAACTGACAAATTATTCATGTCGTCAAGTGAATATCAAACCTATACCGTCTCTGCACCAATCTACTCAGCGGTTGACCTACAGACGATCCACTCGGGCAGAATATTTTGTTTAAGTTGCCTCATTCACACCCTTTAGTGCCGACGTAAGTTAATGGTGATAGACTTGATGTTTGCAGTAAGAGGTATTATATACTGCGTCGTTGAGTGCCTCGCTGGTCTAGCTGCAGCGTCTTCAATCGCAGATGATGAAGTTCTGAATTCAAATCCCAGGTTGTGCCAAAAGGATTTTTCTATTAAGATTTTTTTCGTATCGGAATCTGGAAGTTTGTGGTGCTACATGACAACTAGCTGTCCCAATGGATCATTAGAATAAGGAAATAGGAAGTGAACTTGTGTTAGTGGAAACACCATTCATCCATCCATCCATTAACTATAACATGTACCGGGCAAATGGTTTTTCTTCATTGGGACTGGCCGCCATTGTAATGTATGTAGATATTACTTTTGTCAAAGTACCGACGTACATTTTTGTGATCGCTGCTATCTCGACCATTAACTTTTAACTTTTTATAACATGGTTAATAAATTAGCTAAGTATAGTATAGGACCTATAGATTATGAATATAAATTATTATGATTGTATCACTAATTGTGCTTGGAATTATCTGTTAGCAATAAGATATCTGTAATAAATAAATAAATTAATTAATTAAAAAACTTGGTAACGCAGGGACGTGTTTTATTGTGCTCCTCTTAAGGGACGACCTATAAGAATCTGCGATATCTAAATATCTTTCAGCCATGAACGATATTCGACCAGGTGACCTACCGTCTAAGACACAGATACATAAGTGACAGAGAAGTGGACTTCATCTATTTGAACGCCGATAGCGATCACGATAATCGGCGAAGAAAGCGGAAAGTCCCCTGGAGGAGATTAAGTAAAAGTATTATTAGGTAAAAATATTCGAACAGATAACTTATAAATCACCATAAACCTCTCAATTCCAGGCGATATTCTGGGATGACAAGACCGTGTTCATGGAGCATGAGTTCATAGGACCCGGTGGCTTCGTGCACGCGGTAGCGGTGTGCAGGCAGCGGGTCATAGACACGTCCGCTGCTGCCATCGCGGAGCTCCTGCTGCAGCTCCACTGTGGCGGCACCTGCCGGCATCCACCAGAGAAGATGCCACCAGAGGTAAAATAGTCAATAATAATATTTACAGACATTAGCAACAAAATTTTGAAATTTTGATTCTGTTAAGATTGGTTAAGTTAATTGCACGTTTTTAAAGTACCCACGTTACGGGGAAAAATAATTTAGAGAATAATAGAAAGTAATTAGCATGACTCTGTAAGAGATTTAACGAAGTTTTGTTAGATACCTAATAATATTTGTGTCGATATTTGCACGTTTTTGAGGAACCCGCTTTACGAGGAAAAATAATTTAGAGAGGAAAAGTAATTTTATCATGAATCTGTAAGAGATTTAGACAATAATATTTATCCATAATTGCACGTTTTTTAACTACCCGCGTTACGACGAAAAATAATTTAGAGACATAATAGAAAGTAATTTTAGCATGAATCTGTAAGAGATTAGACTTAGTTTATTAGATAACTAGCTGGTGCCCGCGACTTCATCCGCGTCAATTTTGAATGATGACCGATGTAACTACTTAGTTCTAGCTTAATTTAATTAATATAACTTCCAAAATTTAATAAAACCTAACCTTAAAATAACCCAACTAATAAAGATACTAAAGACTACTTTGCTAAGGACCCGATATCATCAACCAAAAAAATCAAAGAATACATATCAATTGTCCTTAAAGATAGCCAGTAAGTCAAATAAAGTAAAATAATAATGAACGATGCATTATTCACAAAGGTAACTCCCATTAGATTAGGTTGCGACCACGGCATTGATTAGTCTAAAATCACATTTTGTGAACGAAACCATAGCGCGATCTAAAACAATGATTACGCCATCTACATAACAAAAATATAAACTTGTAAAGCGGTAAAATTAAGATGTGTGCATATTTTTGGGATTTAGGCGATCATCTATTGATTTAGTATTGGGCTACCTTTTATTTCAAGCATTTATTTATTGTAACCGATATGCTAAATAAGTTCCGCGATCTGAAACGATATTAACGTCATCTAGTTACAAAATTGTTAACTTGTAGAGCAGTAAAATTAAAATGAATATTTTTTGGGTGCGATCATCTCGACACCAACAATTTATACTGCGCTAACTCGAATTTTAGATAAAATCGTTTATTATCCCAAAAATGTCGCATTTTTCATACAAACTTACATCCCCTATTATTCGCCATGGCGGGCGAGATTTCCAAAAATCCTGAAACACGTGATGTTTTATTTTTAACTAAAAGGCCAAATACCCATTTTCATGCCCTTAACTTCAAAAACGGCCAAGTTTCATACTAACTTTGCACCCTCGTTTTACCCCCTTAGGGGTTGAATTTCGAAAAATCCTTCCTTATTCCTCGTCTACATTATAAAGAAAACATTTATGCAAAATTTCAGTTTTCTAGGTCCAAGGGTTTGGGCTGGGCGTTGATGAGTCAGTCAATCAGTCAGGTTTTCTCTTTTTATTTATATAGATAATATTAGGTCTTTACCTATGAAATTGCCGTTCTGCAGTACTGGCCATTTCAAATCAAAATAATTTTTGTTTGGCTAAGAATTCTAATTTCAAATTAATTTTATTTAAAAAACATGGATTCTTTTTTCCAAAAGTAGTCATTTCTTTATTGATTAGTGTTACATTTTCATCGCATTTCAATCTTTTTCGTCATCATGGATACGTTAAAAATTCGAGTAATTATGGAATATGAGTACCGTCGTGGCAGCAACGCGGCACAAGCGGCACGCAACATCAACGACGTTTACGGAGCTAACACTACAAACCAACGCACCACCTGTTATTGGTTTGCTCGCTTCCGTTCTGGAAATTTCGACCTGAAAAATGAACCTCGCGGTCGTCCGAAGACTTTGGTCGACAATGACGAATTAAAGGCGGTTGTGGAAGCTGATGATACACAATCTACGGCTGAATTAGCAGCAGCTTTCGACGTTAGCGTCAAAACAATATTGGTCCATTTGCGTCAAATTGGCAAGGTAAAAAAGCTTGACAAATGGGTGCCCCACGAACTCAATGATCGCCAGCGCGAAGTACGCGTCGAGACGTGCCTTGCACTGCTCAACAGACACACAAATGAAGGAATTTTGAACCGCATTGTTACCTGCGATGAAAAATGGATTCTGTTTGATAACCGCAAGCGCTCAGCAAGTTGGTTGGATCCTGGTTCAGCACCTAAACAATGCCCTAAACGAAAACTTACCCCTAGAAAAGTGATGGTCACTGTTTGGTGGTCTAGCGCCGGTGTGATTCATCACAGCTTCTTACCAAACGGGGTGAGCATTACTGCAGATGTGTACTGTGAAGAACTGAGCACAATGATGGAGAAGCTGGCGCATCTCCAACCAGCATTGGTCAATCGCTCGTCTCCGCTGCTCCTGCACGACAACGCGCGACCTCATACTGCACAGCAGACGGTCTCCAAGCAAGAACTGGGGTTGGAAGCTCTCCGTCATCCGCCCTACTCACCAGACCTTGCGCCTACAGACTACTACTTTTTCCAGAATTTGGATAACTTCTTGGCGGGAAAAAAATTCAATACCCGAGAGGCAGTACAAAATGCCTTTGAAGAATTTGTTGCCTCCCGTCCAGCTGATTTCTTTAAGAAGGGCATCAATAAACTGCCACTGCGATGGCAAAGATGCATTGATTGCATGGGTGATTACTTCGATTAATACAAATAAAAAAATTCATGAAAAAAATTCGTTTAAATTTTTTCATACAAAACGGCAATTTCATAGGTAAAGACCTATTATTTGTGTTCATAATTGCATTCATCATAATATTAAACTACCCGCGTTACGAGGAAAATAAAATTTCTTTGTTTTTTTTTATAAAAAAGGGATGATTATTTTTCAATACGTATAGAAATGCTATTATGAAAAATAAGTTTTCTTTTCCTTTTTTTTACAAGTAACTTGTAAGGTACTAATGATGTTGTATTAAAAAGATAAAGCCGAACGTGTGAGCACATCAACATGCAAAATAAGCAATAAATATATTCACTCCCCATACAAGAACGCCAAAACATCTTTTTTCGTATTACCTACATAATCTGGTTTTGTTTAATTAGTTCAGTTTCATGGGTAGATGCGCTCCTTAAGTTACGTCCACTGTTTATGATACACCTTGTATAATGTAGCTTTTACAGTTATAAACACTCACACTCACATACATCATACATCAGTCACAACTACAGGCTACACTTTGGTACTCACATACACAGTTACACACACTCATACACACATTTGATTTCATCATCATCATCATCATATCAGCCGAAAGACGTCCACTGCTGGACAAAGGGCTGCCCCAAGTATCTCCACAATAGCCAGTCCTGCGCTGCCCGCATCTTTGACCCTTGCAAGATCATCGGTCCACCTTATAGGGGATTTAATCCACATTTGATTTAATTTAAGTTAATTTTAATCTATGTAGGTTTTGCAGTAAAAGATATACGCTTTTGCTTATGTATAATACGTCTTGCTAAAGAAGAGCGGACTCTATCTATACAGGCACTATCTGCCTAAAAGGAGGATCCAATCACAAATTTTGTTTTATACCTAAACTTGTGTTACCAATAAACCATATTATATTATTATTATAGCAATAAATTAGATTCATACCATATTATTATTTTATATATGCTAAAATAAATTATTGTATAAATTTCAGTTGGAGCTCTGGGTTCAATGCAACGAATTGAGCTCAGCACGTCTTCGGGCACCCACCGCACCCTTACCAATCCTGGAGGCACCTAACACACTTGGCTGTGGCGAAGTCATGCCTACGTCAACCGAGTGAAATACCCCTCACTGGTCGAACGAGCATCCCCGCAGCCGGCAAAAGTGCGAGTGAGACAACAATAGGGTATGCCCGCTCGGACAGTGATATTATTTTCAGACAACGCTTGGGCGTCGCGCGGTGCGGACGTTTCAAACTTCGTGTATGAAGTTATAAATGACTATGGATTTATTGGGCTTCTGAGTAATCGTGGAACGATTCTCCATAATCCATTGAGATAAGAGGTGCTTCGTATATTAAAACAAAAGTATATCTGTATTTATAAGTGTTTAAAATCATTATAAATTCAGAAGTGGATCTCATGAATGTTCAGTGTTTTTTTTGATATTTATTAGTGTTATTATTATTTTGATGTACTTTAGAATTATTGTTTGTATCGAAAATATAATCGTGGATAATATAGTTTTATAATTAAGAAATTATATTTACCTAGATCTATGTTGTGTTAATAATTCTTCTTTTTCAAAATATCTTCTACTATTATTCCTTTGTATCTTTGAGAGTTTGTTTATGATTAATAATGTTATTTTAATGTGTAAATTATGACATTATCAGACCTTATTATAACATTTATTACATTTGTGATCTTCTAGCTAAGCTAGGTTATTTAATAGCTAAGCTAGTATTTACAATTTAATGTTATGACATGTAAAGTTTTGTGCGTATTGAGTCTTGAATGCTATAATTGTTATTATTAAATAATAACTTCTACATTTCATCCTACCCTAAAAAATAATAAGATCGCAGTGCCACCTGTCGTGTCTAATTGTAAGTCTAAAATGCCCACTCAAACACAACATAGTTGAAAAATCTATAACCCAATTGTAGCGGAACCGACTGGGTGCATTTGGGAAAGGTCTTGATCTTAGGTCCCATTCAAATTTTACTTAAATCGGTTCAGGAGGTGATACACATACAGAAGCTAGCTGCATAATGCATCAAATATTCTATTACATATCTATTGTTGATGCTAAATTGATGATGCAGCTCATTACTCCATAGTCACCAAACTGACCTATTGCTGGTAGAAACTAAATTCTGCCAGAGTTTACACGCTATCGAGAACATTCTTGGAGTTGGCGTGGTTAGTAGATGCTTGCCTTTCGTTTGATTCCCACTCAGGACAGATATTTGTGTGCATGAACATGTCTGTTTGTCCTGAGTCTGGGTGTAACTATCTATATAAGTATGTATTTACAAAAGAAAATTAGTATATGTAGGATATTAGTTATCTGGTTTCCATAGTACAAGCTCTGCTTAGTTTGGGATCTGATGGCTGTATGTGAATAATGTCTTAGGATATTTATTATTATATATTTAGTTGCCTTTCGTTCGATTCCCACTCAGGTCAGATATTTGTGTGCATGAACATGTCTGTTTGTCCTGAGTCTGGGTGTAACTATGTATTTAAGTATGTATTTACAAAAGAAAAATAGTATATGTAGTATATCAGTTATCTGGTTTCCATAGTACAAGCTCTGCTTAGTTTGGGATCTGATGGCTGTATGTGAATAATGACCTAGGATATTTATTATTATATATTTAGTTTAAAAGGTAAAACCAGTAATCTATAAAAACAACTTTCAATTTTTTTTATAGTTAGAAATCTTCGACAAGCAGGTTTGTTGTTCTTTCACCGTTTTAAGTAAGAGATTTATTTATTTATTTATTCATTCATACATACTGCTACCATTACAGGTTAAACCCAATTCGATAGTGACGGATTAAAAAAAAAAACAATCTTATATGACTAAATTTACAATTTTCTAATACGCTTATGAATTATTCAAAAAGTCAGTAGCCTTGTGTTTGAACTCGAGACATCTGATGCCACTCGGACGATTACTACGGCTCCACGGGATGAGATGGGGTGATGATATTCTATGCCGTGACCACACAGTTGTAGTTGCCACCATATTTTGATGTGTGTTAGTTTCTAATAAAGTTCAAACCAATTTATAAGAAACATAGCTTCTGCCTACCCCAATTAATGTTTTTTTATATATTTTTTATTATTTTTATTTTATTACGATTTAGTAATGAAAAATACATACAAACCCAAATTTTCACGCTTCTACCACCAACCCCTATTTTAATAGTTTTGCTGATTATGATGATAAGTAATGGAATCAGGCGTTACTTTGCGGAAATCCATAACAATCAAAATACAAAATCAATATGTAGTGTTAATTCCGCTAATTGTCAGTTTAATCATGCCGGGATGCAATTTGCACCGCCCTCCCGCCCACAAAAATGTGCACATGCAAGAAGGACAATATAAAAAAGCAAATTACATGCGCCAGTACGATACCCAACACGTGTTTCAGTCCTCCACGGACCATTCTCAAGGGCTGCTAACTCGTCGATCTCCTTCGAGCACTCGACGCTCCTTCACTCGAAGCTCCTTCGTCTTGTATTTTGATGATTATGATGAAATTTTTTGTGATTTTGATTGGGTCCCTCAGCTATTTTGATATACAATTGGACCCGTTAGGTGGTGCAGCGACGAGATTCCGGGTCTAATATTGTTAAGGCAGTCAACGTTTTGCCTAGACAGCTAGTGTTTAAAAAAAAAGGACTCAATAAACGCACATAACCTTATTACTCTTGATGGCATTATGAAATATGTATATAATTTATTTATTGTCCTTAATAATTATGTAGTACAATAAAGTTTAAATTAATTATAAGAATTTTATTTACTAAATCATATACAATGCAGGTATTGTCAAGTTGAAGTGGCGGTGGGCGGACATAGCTCGTAAAGCCGATGGCCGTTGGCGCAGAAAGGTTCTCGAGTGGCGACCACGAACTGGAAGACGCAGCGTGGACAGGCCCCCTACAAGATAGACCGATTATCTTGTGCGGGTCGCTGGAAGTCACTAGATGCAGGCAGCGCAAGACTGACCGTTGTGGGGATCCCTGGTGGTGGCCTTTGTATTTCGGCTGACATGATGACGATAATTATGAAGTCAGCAAACAAGCTTAGCCTCCCCCGTCGGTAAGCAGTTCCAGTAGTAATGATGATTGAGCCACATCTGGTACCTATCCCCCTCCCGATAAGATCGGTCAACATTACTTACCTTCTTGTCGTATCGGCATGTGATAGAGAGATGAGTTTATTTTGTGGCCCTGCCTGTTGTTATAGCGCATCAGGGAAGGCAGGAAGCGTTGGTAACGCGTAGGTAAAGATATATATGATGGAAATGTCATAAGGTACGGTCACTGTTTACCATCAGGTAGGCTATGTTTCTTTGCTGACTTGGTAAAACTAATAACAATAATGGATACCTGGTTCCGTCCAGCACCTCCAATGAATTAGTGCAATAATATTTAGACAACATGCTACTATAATTTTATCAGGCGTTTATGCTTTTTAGTTCTTGGTTAGTACAGGTTGCATTTAGTTAATGGAAATTAATTGGCTGTAGGTAAAACTACTTAAATTATACGAGTAACTGAGGGGTACACTACATTAATACGAAAAACTTTATTCCGACCGTCACAAATACGAATTTCAAAATACCGATTTCCATAATTCCGAATGGTTTAAAACTCTGAATATTACAACTCCGATTTATCATTACTCCTATTTTTTGTTTCCCTGGTCACAATTTTAACATAGGTAACCTAACCCAATTGATGCATCAACAATAGAGGGGTTCTGACACTCGACTGTTTGTAGGCAGGCAACATGCAAGCAGGCATGCAGCATGCAAGCAGGCATGCAGCATGCAAGCAGGCATGCAGCATGCAAGCAGGCATGCAACAAGCAAGCAGGCATGCAACAAGCAAGCAGGCATGCGACATGCAGCAGGCATTGGTTATGTCACAGCTCCGGCGCTGCGGGCGTTTGGGCGGGCCCACGCGTGCTTATCGTTGCAGATAATTTTAATGCTCACCACCGCAGCATCGGCTTGCTAGCCGCCTTACATGCTGCATGCAGCATGCAAGCAGGCAGGCAACATGCAAGCAGGCATGCAACTTGCAGCAGGCATTGTTTCTGTCACGGCTCCGGCGCTGCGGGGCTTGGGCGGCCCCACGCGAGCTTATTGTCGCAGATGGTTTTAATGCTCACCACCGCAGCTTCGGCTTGCTGGCCGGCTTTGCCAGCCAGCCTCAGCCGCGGCGACGAGCCTTCAAGCCACCTGCTCCTCAGCTCGCGGGCCGCCCCACCCCTCCGCGCCTTCGCGGGCTTAAATTACACTCTAGGGTGGGGCAGGCAAGACTACGTGAAGTCGGTTTAGCAGCGATTCATTTCTGCCACCAAATTTTGTAGCACAACTTGTTGTCTTTTAGTTTATTCGAAGTATTAAAAATCGGAATGTCGTTTTTCGGACTGAGAACCCTTCGAGCATTTGACTCTTCGAACGTTTGAATATCGGAACACTAACAAATCGTATTTACGACTTTCGGTAAAATTAATTTCGTGATTTTTACTAATAGACATTACAATTCTTAGGTATTATGAAATTCGGACTTTTAAAAATCGGAACATCGAAATTAGGAATAAAATATTTCGGAGTATTTGGGTGTTCCCGTAACTGAGAATTTTTGTGAGTATGGATGCATGGATATTTGTAGTAACAAATATCCATGCATCCAGTTGGCGTGGTAGGCAAATCCTTGCTTTTCACGCCGGAGGTCGTGGGTTCGATTCCCACCCGGGACAGATATTTGTGTGCATGAACATCTCTGTTTGTCCTGAGTCTGGGTGTAATTATCTATATAAGTATGTATTTACAAAAGAAAAGTAATATATGTAATATATCAGTTATCTGGTTTCCATAGTACAAGCTCTGCTTAGTTTGGGATCAGATGGCCGTGTGTAAATAATGTCCCAGGATATTATTGTTATAATGTTGCAAGCGTAATAGCCATTACCATCAGATAGGCGGTTTGCTTCTTGAATCACTTGGTAAAGAACAATAGTATGTAATGAATATCTAGTTCCTTCCAAACGCCTCTAATGATGAAGTGCAATAATATTTAAAGACAACATGCTACTATAATTTTATCAGGCGTTTATACCTTTTAGTTCTTGGTTAGTTCAGGATGCATTTAGTCAGTGGAAATTCGGGTTTAAGATATTCTCAAAAGAAACAATTTCACTTATATGAGAAACAGGTATTAAAATAAAGTAGATTCTTAAGCTCTACATCGGACGGTTGCTTAATACTAATTTCTATATCTAAGGAATCTATTACCTATATAGGTAACTAATTCTAATATAACTTACACAGAACAATATGTTTATCTAAATCTGTTTCGAAAATTATTTAGCAGTACTTAGGTAATCCTACAAATATTATAAATGCGAAAGAATGGATGTTTGTAACTCTTTCACGCAAAAAGTACGGAACGGATTTTTATGAATCTTTGTAGTAGCTTACATATCCAAATAACACATGAGCTATAATTTATATAGTTTTAACGTTTAATTTATAAAGTTTTACATGTGAAAATGCGGGGCACATCACTCATTCCTAAAAGAACCGTATAAGTATTTGTTGCAGCACCAAAATCTATTAGGTATATTTAGATCTGGTGCATTAGGTGTTTATAAAAAATGCCCATCAGTATGAAGGAAGAACAAAATTCTATTTATAAAATCCCCATATAAGAAATATAATATATTTACTTATCGTATGGGCATTGGTTGTCCTACTATCAGAGTTGTCCAAGCCGCCCAGTGGCTTCACGACTATTGCCTAATTACTACAACCGGGACCGACAGCTTAACGTGCCCTCCGAAGCACGGATAAGCTCAGAAATTAAACCACTTTGGTGGTCACCCATTTATACTACTTTGTCAAGAAAGTACCGGGAAAAGATCAATAATATACAAAATGTTTGTTATTCATCCAAATTTATTTTATCACCTTCAAAGTATGCTCCTTCAGAAACGATACACTTACGCCAACGAATAATCCATTCATCAAAACATTTATTAAACGCTGCTTTCGGAATTGAGTTCAGTTCTCGCCGCGAATTATCCTTTAGGTATGTCTTCTACCGATTGAAAACGGGTACCACGAAGTGGTAACTTGAGTTTAGGAAAAAGAAAGAAGTCAGCTGGAGCCATATCTGGTGAATATGGTGGTTGCTGGATGGTATTTGTTGAGTGTTTGGTCAAAAATTCGTTCACAACGATGGCCTTGTGCGAAGGCGCATTATCGTGGTGCCAAATCCAAAAATTTTCTTTCCACAAATCTGGCCTTTTTCGTCGAATTTGCTCTCTTAAAAGCCGCATAACGCTCAAATAATATTCTTTATTTACCGTTCGACCTTCCGGTAAGAATTCAGAGTGCACAACACCGCGATAGTCAAAGAAAACAGTCAACATGACTTTGACTTTTGATCGACTTTGGCGTGGTTTTTTCGGTTTCGGTTCAGTTGGAAGGCGCCACTCCGAAGCTTGTTGACTAGTTTACATGTCAAACTCGTAAACCCACGTCTCGTCACCAGTAACAATGCGTTTCATGAATGTTGGGTCGGAATTGACTCGAATTGTCGCTGAGGACATGGTAGACATGTCCTCAGCGACTTTCATGCGATTGAGTTTTTGGAGAAAATTCAGATCTTTTGGGACTAGCCGAGCGGCAAAATGTTTCATACCCAAATGATTAGTTAAAATGGTACGAATCGACTCGTGAGATACAGAAAGTTCGGCGGCTATCTCTCTCAGAGTTGAATGAAGATTTTCATTCACTATTTCCTTCACTTTTGCGATGTTAACTTCAGTTGCAGACGTTGATGGCCTACCAGAGCGAGGCAAATCTTTCATCTCATCTCGACCGCTTTTGAACGCTTTGAACCACTCATAAGCACGAGTTTTTGATAAAGTTGATTCACCGTAAGCCTTCTGTAACATTTTCAGTGACTCCGAACACGAAATTCCATTAGCGATGCAAAATTTAAGACAAACTCTTTTTGTCGATATTTTTGTCCATTATGAAATTCGCAATACACACTATATATGATATTATTAAAACCAGCACTGTATTTAATATAAATAACAGATGCAACTCAAACTCCGCGTCAAAATGGAAAACAGTTGTGTCAATCTAACAACAACAAAAGAAACTAAAATTTGAATTTGGTACCATAAACAAATCATCCATTCCCGATACTTTTTTGACTGAATGTAGACTGACCGCGAGCTTATTTGCTTAACCTCACCGATCACTTACGGACCGGTGAGAGCTAGCTATGAGCAATATCTATGAAAACACATTGTATTCTGTATACCTCTGCCCGAGGCTGGCATAATCGATACACTTATTGTAAATTATTAATAGACGCGCTAGTTATTGGCATTGTGCATTGTTGTGCAATGTTTATTTATAATTTCTCTTATCACAAAGTGTCTCTTCAATGTCCATATGATTAAATACAACTGAACACGTTGAAATATATCTACAATTACAGATTTTTACTACAAGCTTTATAGTCGGCTAAAATTATCAACTGAAGAAGTTGCAATCGAGGTTTTAAAAAATACTTTTTAAGCTCTAGCTCCAGGCGAAAGAGGTGTGCAAAGATGCACAAATGGAAGTTCGTTGTCTCTGCCTACCCCTCTGGGAAACAGGCGTGAGTCCATGTATTTATATATTTATAAAATATTTTAACATGATACCACAAATTATAATACTTATGGAATAATATAACATCATGGCATGAATGTATGCCAAATTAATACTTACTCGTACATTAGGATGTGGTTTGTATCATTCTGATTTAAAGAAGGAATCAAGGAACAAAAAGGTTTCGGTTGGGAAAGGTTGTGTTTCACGTGGGAGCTGTTCTATGTGTTGGTATCATACCAACAGCTCCAACCACTGCGGCTTCAGGGTAGCGTCGAGTTTCTTTCCTGTTCCCATCATATCGCTTATCTAGCCTATCTGAAGCTCGGCTGGGCTAGACCTGGATAATCCACCCAGGCTTGATTATTGTCGAGGCTGAGCTTTGCTGAGACTTGCCTAAGGTCTCGGTGGAACCAACTAGGCCTTTTAAGTTATTGCATAGCTTCTATCGCGGGCCTTGAGCGTGGGGACCGAATCCAGAAATTCCGTAACGAAAAAAACCTAACACCCCCCACTCCGACCGCCATCTATCGATAAATACCAGAACTTTTAATGACTTTTTGAAATATCACGCTTGTCTCTTTAGTTCAGCAACCCGCCTTTAGGTGGCATTGGTTGTATTGGAAAACTACCGTAATCAGCTGTTTGTGAGAAAGTATATAGGTGTATAGGTATTTATCATCTACGTACAACAGTGAATATCTGTACTCGTATAATTTGTGTGCAAAGTGTTTTAAATATGAATAAACAAAGTGCATTTATTAATGAAGAAAGTCACGAAAAAATAGTGAAAGAAAATGAGTTAGTACTCTATATACATTCATTTTATTATTATTATCACAAATGCAGTATTGTAAAATAAATAAATCATTATAATTGCATAAGTTGATAAAAAATGCTATGCAATAGCTTTACCGCGGCAGTCTCCGAGTGCCACACGTCTTTTTTTTTGTGGGTTTTGGTATTGGCCTGTTATTTGTTTGTCCAGTTCTACCTTTTTCAGTCTTTGCCTTAACATCTTCTGTGCGACGCTCAGTAGATTCTTGTTGGTTGAATAATGCACTGCAGGGATTCAACTTGTTTTACCTTGTAGAAGGGAATCGTAAGAGAAGAGCGCGGCGATTAACATTACTTTTAAAAGAGCAGGTACTGGATATCATGCAGTCGGTCGTTGGTTTAGGGTACTATCTGGGGTTTGACGGTGATTCCAGCCAACTTTCTTTATCTAGGAAGTGATCCATGGAGGCGACAAACTGTTGCGGCGTCCGGTTGTTTAATTGCAGGTACCTAATAAATGTAACACTGTGAACACACTGTGAACATCCGCAAAATGTATGTATGTGTATGTTCTGTAGTTTAATATTTGTCCGTGTTCTGCTTTTCATGTTACTTTTTGTCTCGTTTCGATGTTTATTGTTCATGGCTAGTTTTTGTAATTGGGTTAATTTATTTAATTTATTGTAATTAACTTTAATAATGTAAAATTTTAATGCTGTGGTCGTCTTTAAGTGTTGCAGCACTATTATTTTTAAGTATGTATCTTATAACTGCATGAGTGTATGTAACGTAGACGATCCTTAAATAAATAAAAAAAATAAAATAAATAAATAAAAGAGCCTATGAAGGAAGTTGGTAGATACTTGCCTTCCACACTGCAGCTCGTAGGTTCGGTTCCCACCCATTACAGATATTTTTGTGCATGAAAATGTCTGTTTGTTTGGTGTAATTATCTATACAATATGTAACTTAATTAACGCACTTCCTGAAAATAGTTTGTTCAGAATCGTTTACTGAATCGATTTATATAATTTTTTAATATAGGAATTTTTTTATTCCAAAATAATTAATACTACGGAAATTATTGACATATTAACCCTGTACAGTCAAAACAAATTTTTACCGAAGTTTAAATCTTATAATTATCTTGTTGAGCAAACTAAAAACTAAAAATAATAATCAACAAATACTGCAATAAATAAACTATAGATATAATAATTATAAAAAAGAGTTAATACTTTAAGCAAACAGAAATAAAAGTAAATGTTTTAGTCTAATAAAGCTAAAAAATTAAATTGTCATTAGAACTTGTAACACATAAATTTTATGCAAATGAAACTAACAAAAATGAATTTTTCCATTAAACTTTTCTCAGTCTTTAGATATATTTTCAAAGTATTTAGATAATAGTGAAACTAAAACTATATTCAGTACAGTAGACCATAAATATAGTCTAACTCTAAACAAACAAAACAAAGATAGATTCTCAAACAAAAATACTTCTCTTCCTTAAAAAAATAACAATTAATTATATTTTTTAACATATTTTTCATGTTAATAATTGAACTTCAGTAGAGGAATATTAAACTTTTAAAATAGAAGCTTTGATGCCTTGTCTCCTTCAAGTCTGTTTCGATGTGGCGCGTAATTAAGTCCAGCGCCACTAAACATGCGCTCGCTGGGGATACCGTACCTTTCTTTGTAAGTAAAAGTAATAAGACATTAAAAATCGCAGTTTTATTTGTATTCATACAAAGTTCATAATTCAATAGAAAATAAAGAAAATAAACTTTATTCCAAGAAACTAATTTAGTTAAAAACAATGCATATACATGTTAAATTTAAAATTCAGTGCATGTATTATGATTACAACATAATATTCTAATTGGGGTGTTTGAGGGCGTGCGTTAATTACGTTACATATTGTATAAGTGAGTCAAAAGAAAAATAGTATTGTAGTATATCAGTCATCTGGTTTGTTTAATACAAGCGCTGCTTTGTTTGGGATCAGATAGCCGTGTGTGTAATGATGCTATGACGGTGGTTCGGATAGAGATGATCTTGAGTTTTGCGGAGTCGTCATTCCAAACATCTAGAGGCTGGCTGCACTCATACAAGTATAGTCCATCGTCTTACCAATGGAAGAGAGCCACAAAGGGCTTCCTCCAAGAAGAAAATACAGCCTATTTATGTACTTACATCTGCAGTACATGTGCACATAAGTAATTCAACAGAACTTCTCAATTACGTTGTATTATTTTGGCAGTTATTTATCAAAACAAATATCTGACGCAACATTGTTAAAATAGGATTTACGTAATCTGGGTAAATAAATATGATTACAATAGTACTTACATATTGACGTGTTATTATACAAGCGAATAACAGCTGCTTGTTAGTAGGTAAGCGAATATATACATACAAACAAGATTGTGACTGTTATTGACTGTTTTTAGGGTTCCGTAGCTAAATGGCAAAAAACGGAACCCTTATAGATTCGTCATGTCTGTCTGTCTGTCTGTTCGTCCGTATGTTACAGCCACTTTTTTCCGAAACTATAAGAGCTGTACTACTGAAACTTGGTAAGTAGATGTACTCTGTGAACCGAACGAGATCTAGCAAGTAGTTTTATTTTAATACGTCATAAACCGCAATTTGCATTCATTAAAATCAACTGAAATACTTGCTGCTATGGAACCCTTCATGTGCGAGTCCGACTCGCACTTGGGCGGTTTTTGTTATTCACTAACTTATAAAATAAGAATCATCATCATAAGATATCGTCCACTGCTGGACATAGCCCTTCTCCTAAGGTTTCTATAACGTTGCAATTTGGAGGGATTTGCCTTAGTAATCGGCGGAGCAATTAGCACCAGTGGAAAGGAGGTACTGCAGCCCGATTTCCTGGTGTAGCGGTAGCGTGTTCAACCGCAGATAATGAGGCCCTGGGTTCAAATCCCGGGTCGAGCCAAAAAGTGATTTTGGGATATTTCCGTAAAAATGAATTTCTCAGTATCAGCCCGAAGTCGGTAAGTTGGCGGTAATACCCCGTGCCTCGGAGAGCACGTAAAGCCGTCGGTCCTGTACCTGAACTCTTTTCGGTCGTGTCGCTAGTCGTCCCATCGCATCATCAGAGTGATGGAATAGAAAGTGCCCCTGTAATTGCGCACACACTTGTGCACTATAATACGTCCTGCGCAATTGGCTAGTCTCCATTGAGACTGGCCGCCGTGGCCAAAATTCGGTCGGGAGAACATCATCATCACCTGGTGTATCCTTAAGTTGCCTTTAACGACACTCACGGGATGACATCAGGTGCCACTTTTATTATTTATATGCCATAATTCATGTTTACAAAACATGAAATTAATCGCCATCTCCCAAACTAGGTGTATACTTAAATCTCAGGAGACAAACCTTCCCACGTGCGATTGTTAACAGTAAAACGAATCGTCAAATGAAGTATATCCTGGGACATTATTTACACACGGCCATCTGATCTCAAGCTAAGTAGAACTTGTACTGTGGAAACCATAATTGATATACTTCATATACTTTTTTTCTTTTATAAATACATATGTACTTATATAGATAAATTACACCCAGACTCAGGACAAACATACATGCACATAAATATCTGTCCTGGGTGAGAATCGAACCCACGACCTCCGGCGTGAAAAGCAAGCAAGCGTGAACACCAACCACGCCAACAGTACTGATAAATTAAGTATATATAATCCCAGGAATAAAGAGACACAAACAAAATTTGATTTATGTATAGGAATAATCGTGTTGTTTCCGGCGTAGAAAGAAAAAGCCGGCCAAGTGCAAGTCGGACTCGCCCATGAAGGGTTCCACAGCAGCAAGTATTTCAGTTGAATAAATGAAAGGTAAATTGCGGTTTACGATTAATGACGCATTAAAAAAAACTACTTACTAGATTATATTTTAGTTGTTAGTTTACATGGTAATGTACATCATATATATTTTTTAGTTTTATCATTCTCTTATTTTAGAAGTTACAGTGCGGGGGGGGGGGGGGGGGAGGGGGGGCACTCACTCATTTTTCCACTTTGGAAGTGTCTTTCGCGCAAACTATTCAGTTTAGAAAAAAAATATATTAGGAAACTCAATATCATTTTTGAAGACCTATCCATAAATACCCAACATGTATGGGTACGGTGAAATTTAAAAAAAAACAGTTCTATGTATCGGGAACCCTCATAATTATTATTCTTTTTCTATTTTTGTGTGAAATTCTTAATACGGTTCACAGAATACATCTACGTACCAAGTTTCAATGGTACAGCTCTTATAGTTTCGGAAAAAAGTGGCTGTGACATACGGACGGACAGACAGACACACGAATCTATAAGGGTTCCGTTTTTTGCCATTTGGCTACGGAACCCTAATAAAAGGGCCACCCTATACCATCCCGTGGGTGTCGTAAAAGGCGACTAAGGGATACAACAGGTAGTCCAGCAGCAGCGCCATCTGTGTACTAGCTACCACCTTACTGCGGTCACCAACTCTCATGCCAAGTTTAGTGACTACGGCAAACGTCTCAAATTGAAAGAAATCTTTGGGTGGTCCAGCAGGGGATATCCGAGTGCTTATCCAGCAGTGGATGAGAGACAAAATCATTTTCGAATGGCGAATTCGTACCGGAAGATCCGGCTGATGATCTTGCAATGTTTGCGGCGAGCCGCTGAATGCCTGCGGGAAAGGCCTGTATCCAGCAGTGGAACGTTTTTCGGCTGATATGATGATGATGATGGAAGTGGTATCTCTATTAACCCGACGTGTCTATTCACCCCGGTCACAACTCAAGCCTGACAACGAAAAAATCATATAGTTTAAAATTAACAAATATAACTAAAAGGTACGCAACACTACGTACAAAGAAGTCCAACTCCCTCAATAAAGCAAATCCTAAGATTGCTAAATTTAATTTATTACTGGGGGGTTGCTGTTACAATTAGCGAAGTAGAAGTAGGTATTAACTCTATAAAAACCGAAGTAAATTCTCAAGAAATTTTCTTTTAATTGAGATGTGACTCTTGGCCATATTGATTTCGAGAGATAGGGTATTCCACTGAAGCATAGACTGTACAAAGAAAGAAGAGTGAAGGAAGTCAGAAAGGTGAGATGGACATTGGAGGAGACGATTGTGACAAGAGCGAAGATTTTTAGCATGTTTAGTAAAGAGATATTGCATCATGGTGAGATGAGTAAGTTGGAGTAGAAGATGAGTCTAGTATAAAACATAAGGTTGTAAGTGCTGGTAATGATCGACGTTTGCGGATCGGTAACAATTGCAGTTGGGATCGATGAAAAGAGACGTGGTAATACTTACAAAGTTTGAAAATTAACCGAATGCAATTCAGAAGTCTGTCGCGTTTATTCGATCTACATTCAGGTCAAAGTAGGAAACATATATAGTAGTCATTTTGAGAAACTGCAGACGAGCGGGGGCTCAGCTGTACCAGATAATGAGTGTGGATTGTAATAGAGGTCATAGAGGGCATTGTTAACTTAGCGTTACATTCACTTCAGCTCCCAATCACCTTAACGTGTATTTCAGTCTGTAACCGGGTTAAATTCGCGAGGTATTCTCGTGACGGAATATAGTATTGTCACTAATAATAGACTTGTGACTAACTAGCATTGCTGAACTGATTCCAGACTATAAATAGGTCTGGTCAGGTCTTAACGTGGGTGGAATTGAGTTCGGTAATAGGACATAAGATACGTAATGATTTAATGGTTAGAGGTGTGAGCTCGGCCATGTTTGTCGTGCGGCCCTGGCATTAGAAGTTACGGCGTTATAATAATAATACTCTAGGACATTATTCACACACGGCCATCTGGTCCGAAACAAGCAGAACTTATGCTATGGAAACCAGCATCATTATACTAGCCAAATTACGTCCACACCTGCCTAAAGAATGGGGGGATATGCCATAATCGTCACGGCAGACGGGTTGGTGATCGCAGTTTGATGGTCATAGTTCACAGAAGAACGCTGCTGCCCGTTCTCTGGTAGGTATTCCCTCGGGACGATTTTACGCCCCCCATGGCTTGGCTTTCTACCGACTCTGCCTGGAAGAAATGCGATTACTTCCCCCAATTGTATACCTTGGTGTGGAATATGTGGCACCTATGAGGCCGCCCATATTGTTTATACATCTAGTTGTAATTATGTTTTACTAGCGGCCCGGTACGTGCTTCGCTACGTATAAGGCATAGTAATAAAAAAATGATTATTAAGTTCATTTAATCAAACAAAAAAATATTTTAAATTGCTAAAAGATGTAGATTTTACACTTTTTCAAGACTTTTTTTAAGTTTTCTCTACGTACAAACCTTCCCTGGACTTCCACGAATAATTCAAGACCAAAATTAGCCAAATCGGTAAAGGCGTTGTTGAGTTATAACATTACAACGAAAAGTGGCATTGATTTTTATATATTTAGATAAGCGCCGATGTTCTGAGCAAAAATAAATAATATTTTCTTGTCTTTTCTTTTAATTTATTTCTCCCTTTTCTTTTGCACAATAAAAAGTATTATACTTTACTTTTCAAAATACAGCTGATTATCGATTATTACACCTGAATTTATACAACTAATCTTGTAAAAGATGTCCGATACTTAGTTACAGCATGTTTAATGAAATCACAGTGTCATCATGGATAGTGTCAGTAAGATGTCTGTAACTTTGTTACAGTTTAACACGTTTAAAGTAACATTGAAATCATATTGACTAATCAATGTTACTTATTATTAAAAAGTGAGGTTAAGCAACTAGGCACGCGGTCAGTCCGTAGATGGGTAACCGCCAAATTGGTTTAATTTGTGAGCGTCTCGGAGGGCACGTTAAGCTTCGGTCCCGGTTGTAGTTATTAGACAACAGTCGTTAAGCCATGTCAGAGGCCTACTGCGCGGCTTGAGCAACTCTGACACTAGGGTTACCACTACCTATACGATAAGTAAGTAATTTAAAAAAAGTTAATAAAAGCGCCATCTATCTGTAGGCAAAGGTACTGTCTGGGTGTTGACATTCCAGCCAACAGTGCCTCTAGCACGAGTTACTGCAGTTTACTTACTCGATCACACGTACAGTTTCATCCCATACATTGAGCACCAGAGTTTAAGTTCTTAATAGTTTCCGCGAGAGGCGCTGGTGCTCAATGTATGGGAGGAAACTGTACGTGTGATCGAGTAAGTAAACTGCAGGAACTCGTGCTAGAGGCACAGGGCCGTGTAGGTTTCAGTATAACTATGCTCTGTGTTCAGTACGATGGCATTAAAATCTCCTTTAGTACTTCCTAAAGTCTTCTTTGTGTAAAGTTAATGAATAATAATTGATTACGTTGCACATATTTAAGTTTGAGTGCGACCGTGTGGTGGCGGAGCTGTTGAGATAGGGCCGAATATATTGATGAGCCAGTTGGCGTGGTTGATAGACACTTGCCTTTCACGCCGCAGGTCGTGTGTTCGATTCCCATCCAGGACAGATATTTTGGAACGAAGTTACTTATCGCGCGTTGTGGAAGGGGGCTAGACGGAAAAAATTCTTACGAAAAGTTGTCACGACACTTTTTGCAGCTGTGCGGCGTGCGCAATGTGCGCATGTTTCTCTGTCTGTCGCTCTCTCTCTCTATCTCTCTCTCTCTTATAGAAAGCAAGCCAGATATTTTCATTTCTATTTCGCATTGAACAGTGTGGTGTCGCGACGATTATTTATGTTGAGTGTATACAGGTTTTTTGTACATAATAAATAATAAGAAATAACTTCGTTCCATCCGGGTGTCCGTTGACACCTCTCAAGTTTTTTTGTTAATTATCTATATATGTATGTATTTGTAAAACTAAATAAGGATATCAGTTATATAGTTTCCATAGTACAAGCTCGGCTTAGTTTGTGAACAGATAGCTTTGTGTGAATAATGTCTCAAGATATTATTATTATTTCAAATTATTTATTTATTTTTAACATATTTATACTTCAAAAAATGATACAAAAACGAAAACAAGAATAGGTTCCTCCAGTTATTATTATTATTAAATACCTTCAAACTCAGTGGTATCCATGATGCCTTATTTTTGAAGTACCGTGCCTTAGCGTCCGTGAACAGACGCCAGCACATCCAGCTACCCCAATCAAATCAAATTCAAAAAATCAAATTTGTTTTATTGATTTTCAACTTTATCACAAAAACGTAAGGTTCACTTTCAATTGGGGAATTTAGACAGATTGTGGTAGCTTGATGTGCTGGCGTCTGTGCATCATGCGGGCGAAGTAGGCGACACTGCTGTACAGGAGTAAAGCTCCGGCCACCAGGATTCTTTATTAATTATTTGACCAACCGTTTCATCCAGATGTGGAACATTGGGCCAACATTGGCTGAATTGCATTGAAAGCCATCATCCTTTATTTGACCAACCTTTGGATCTAGATGTGGAACATTGGGCCAACATTGGCTGAATTGCATTGAAAGCCATCATCCTTTATTTGACCAACCTTTTGATCCAGATGTGAAACATTGGGCCAACATTGGCTGAATTGCATTGAAAGCCATCATCCTTTATTTGACCAACATTTTGATCCAGATGTGGAACATTGGGCCAACATTGGCTAAATTGCATTGTAAGCCATCATCCTTTATTTGACCAACCTTTTGATCCAGATGTGGAACAACTGCGGAAAACAGTTAAAAATAACAACGTTGAAACACCTAATTGCATTGCTACGTAGATTTTGAACATCAGATAAGTCTGAAGAAAGTCTAAAGCCTTGGCCGAGATCTCTACATAGATTTCAAGATGTGTTTAAAATACTTTTCTCGATAAAAATAGATAAATTATGTCTTAAGAGCATCCATTGAGGTTGCTGTGACTCGGCGAGGAGATCAAATTGATTTATTTGTCGAAATGATAGTAGAATTTGCGTTTAGTAGAACGTTTTTTATGTATTTCTAAATTACTGTCTACAATGAGAATAAAACAAGATTGATCTATATTTTTTGTAATAGATTTTTGAATGCATTTGATTCTAATCTTGTCTGATTGCAAGCGGAGACTGGGTCAAATGGCCTGTTGACATTTTGTTGAGTCGCATGCGCTTGCGCATTGTATTATGTTAGAACATCTGTCAGTAATAGTTAGGCCATATATTTTAGAAGTCTACATATTATGTATGTGTGTTACTAGCTCCCAAATGGAAACATAACTATATAATATTTATTGCTAAAATCCATTACAATGATTTTTTAAAATCTGGAATCGTTATTTAAACAATAATTTCGCTTATCATTAAGTTTACTGAATATTGTAATAATATAAATAGTTCAAGATTTTTTTGAGATAGTGATTTTTTTCTATCGAGCGAAAGTGGTTGAATCGTGTTTTGAGATCACAGATAATAGAACACTTTATTTCTTAATTATGACAAGTGTTTTCTTTTTTTACGTTTTGTGTTCAGGATTTAAAATTGATTTATCCGTTTTAGGCTCAGACTCTCAAAACATCTTTCTGTTTGATGGTGAGGCGCTCATAGCCAGATGCTCTCACCGGTCCGTAAGTGATTGGCGAGGTAAAGCAACTAGGCTCGCGGTCAGTCCATAGATGGGTGACCGCCAAAGTGGTTTAATTTCTGAGCGCCTCCGTGCTTCGGAGGGCACGTTAAGTTGTCAGTCCCGGTTGTAACCATTAGGCAACAGTCGTTAAGCCATGTCAGAGGCCTACTAGGCGGCTTGAACAACTCTGACACCAGGGTAACCACTGCCCATACGATAAGTAAGTAAGTCGGTGGTATAAATTCTTGTTGTTGAAGTGTAATTTTTTTTAAAACATTAATTGATGATTTGAAATTTGATTTATCAGTTTTAAGCTCAGACCCTCAGAACATCCTTCTTTTGTTGTCGGTGGTATAAATTCTTGTTGTTGTTGAGTAGTGTAATATGCGTACTTATTTACTGGCTTCGTCCGTACAATAATAATATGTTACATAACCATTTCCACTGAAGGTCGCCATTGTATGTCGTAACAAATAAGCTGTGTTATGGTTTCAGTTAAGTAGTAAATAATTGATTCCACTTGGGAAATGTTTTCTTTGTTGTTGTACAATAATACTTTACACTCGATGGTGGGTTATGCAATATGGAGGAAATTCTTTTGAACTAAAACTTGTTTACCCAAGCTAATTGCCTTGACTTGAGGAGTAAGCTGGTGAATGACGAGAGCGTTACAAAAAGTGTGATCGGGCGTGGTGAAAGGAAGTCGAGAGGATTCATTCCGTTTACGTCGATTCCCGTTATGTCGACCCGAACACCTTGTCTCGCTTTTATTGCCCCTATGTCGAGTCAACGTTTTCTGCCCGCTTTTATTCCCTTTATGTCGACTTTCACCACGCTTCTATTACCATTATGTTAATTTTAATCATCATCCATCTAGCATCTACTGCAGTTGTGCAGTCTAGATGGATGGCAACCACCAGGGTGACCTCTGTTGGGACGTTGGTTTGCAACCGTGTAGAAGATGCTTATCTGTCATTTTACGTTAATACTCGAGGATGCAAGCCGCTTGTCCGGTTGAGGATGGGACGGGAAATTTGTTTTGTGTGATGGTCGTGGTGTGTTCGCGGTCTTACCCACGGCACAATTGTGTACAGTTTCACAACATTTTCTAATTAAATTAATTTCGCTCGTCTACCCTCCACGAAGCTTGTCTATAAAAATTACCTGTTTGAATTCAGTACCGGGACGGCGTTTACGCTCACTTTGCAGAATTAGTATAAGCAAAGAACCTATTTTAAATGTAATATATCATCAAGTTAACACTAAACATTTGAAGATAATATAATATAATATCTGGGGACAATGTCACACAGATCATCCTAGCCCCAAACTAAGCAAAGCTTGTACTGGCTTGAAGATGACAAGTTATTGAGTTTAAGACAATGTATTAAAAGTCTGCAAATGTATACAACATTCGTAAAAAAATAGTCACTAAATATACTCAAAACAAATAAAGAAACAATATCTAAATTCATACTATACTACTAATGCAAACTCAACTTAACCAAAAAATTAACTTTTCAATGTGGAATAAAATAGGAATAAGAAAGGAAAAATAAAATAGAGGGGCACGGAAACATACCATTTTTTAACTTAGCAGAATTTGTAGAAGCATATATCATATTTTCACTACAACATGTCTAAAGAAAACTCCATAACGATCTCATATCTTCACGCCCTGCTTAGGTAATGGGGAAATGGGTCAGTATGATGTTTTCAGATGATAGCATCTACTCGTTACTAATTGCTCTGTGTTTTTTATTTACTGCTTGTACAGTGTTCACAATGGATACAAATGCACTCCACCCTACGATATATATGGATATAACCTTAGACTTCTGTCGTTAGCAAATTGCCCACAATGCTGTTTGAATCCGTAAACGAGACGGCGCCCACGCATAATTGATAGAAGTATAGAACCTATTTTCCTTTCAACATGTCTAAAGAAATCTCCATAATAATCTCTTATCTTGACGCCCTGCTTATGTCATAGGGAAATGGGTCAGTAGGTATATTGTTTACAGACGACAGCATCTACTCGTTGTTACTAATTGCTCTGTGTTTTTTACTTACTGCTTCTACAGTGTTCACTATGTCAATGGATAAATGCACTATAAAAACCGCCCTACGATATATTGGATATGACCTAGACTTTTGTCAACATGTCATGTTCTTCTATCTTCGCGACCTGCTTATGTTATAAAGAAAACGGGCGAGTATGTTGTTCCAGACTATAGTATCTACTCGCTGTTTCTAATTGCTCTGTGTTTTTGAAGTTATACTTCTTTTGGCGCGATGGAGAAAAATGATGAGAGTGAATTTTTACGATGCGCGCGCACACCGACTCCAAAAAATTTAACAGCATGAAGTTAGTTCTAGGTGGTATGAGAGTGAATTTTTACCGTTATTTTTATTTTAACATACCACCTAAAAATAACAGCATGACGTTAGTTCTAGGTGGTATGAAAATTGATAACTATGTTCAAGTTGTATATTAAGAAGTATAACTTCTAACGCGTGTACATAAGTACACACAAGTTTTGTTTTACTTACTGCTTGTACAGATACCCTACGTCAATGCATGTAATGCACTGCAAAAATAGACCTAGACTTCTGTCAACATGTCAAAAGAAATATCCTTAATAATCTCCTATGTTCACGCCCTGCTTAAGCACCCGTTTTCTTTATTACATACGAGTATGTAACTAGCGGCCCGGTACGTGCTTCGCTACGTATAAGGTACTATGCCTTATACGTAGCGAAGCATGTACCGGCCGGCCGACATAAAAAAAATATTATTTAGTTCATTTATTCAAACAAAAATTTTTTTTAAATTGTTAAAAGATGTTGATTTTACACATTTTCAAGACTTTTTTTAAATTTTCTCTACGTACAAACCTTTACTGGACTTCCACGAATAATTCAAGACCAAAATTAGCCAAATCGGTAAAGGCGTTGTTGAGTTATAACATTACAATGAAAAGTGGCATTGATTTTTATATATATATATATTATAGATAGATAAAGAAAATGGGTCAGTATGTTGTTCACAGACGATAGCATCTACTCGTTGATACTAATTGCTCTGTGTTTTTTAATTACTACCTGTACAATTTACTTTAGCCGTGTGGTTTCTGGCCGCGTCAGAATAACAGGGCCAATCCATACCATCCCGCGGGTGTGGGTGGACACTGCACAAGGATAAACACATATGGCGCACAATTCTGAAAATACCCCAAAGTCATACATTACAATCATACATCCGAAATGCAATGTCAATGACCGCAAAACGTCATGAAACATGACATCATGTAACATCCGTGATTTGGCGATGTGATCCAGATATTTTTAACTTGAAAAATATCTGAAAATATTGTATGCTGTGTGGTGACGGCATAAAATAAAATAAATAAAAAAGATTTTTATTCACGTAGACTTTAAAAAAGCGCTTGTAAATAGTCAGAACATGTTTGTAGTAATATAGTTGTATACATTATTATTTCTAGTAACATAGATATTTAGGTACACATTGTATCGATTGTATGAAAACATTTATAAAATTGATTTATATAGAATATCATCACCCCATCTCCTCCCGTGGGGGGCGTAGAAATCGTCCGAGGGAGTACCTACCAGAGAACGAGCAGTAACGTTTTTCTGTGACTGCGATCGCCAACCCGTGTGCCAAGCGTGGCGATTATGGCATATCCCCCTGTTCTTTGGGGAGGATTTTGTCCAGCAGTGGACGTACTTTGGCTGACATGATGATGATGTTGATTGTATGTAAATCTAATAATGCCTTTATTAGATTTACATACAACGTCTGATTACTTTTACATTCAATGTCTGACTACTTTTTTACTCGTGGGGAAATCCGTCATGAACACCCATGGCCTGGGGATAAGGATGATGTACTATAGTGCGCTCCTCGGCATCTGAGATGATTTAATTCGTTGCGGGTTCCAAGACAGTTGAAGCGGTTCTCCAAGAGATGCCTAAGTCACACCACTCAGTGACATTTCATTGAGTGGATACCTACAAAAAATCCGATCATGTCTATAATAATTAGACATGATCGCATTTTTTGTAGGTGTATATAAGTAGCCGTGTGGTTTCCGGCCTAGAAAGAATTACAGCGCCACCCTAAAACAAAATCTCGTGGGTGTCGTAAAAGGCGACTAAGGGATACAGCAGGTAGACGGGCAGCAGCGCCACCTGTGTACTAGCTAACTAACAGCTAAGCGGCTAAGACAGTCGCCTCACCGCTTCGTGTCGCGGGTTCGAGTCCCTACTACAGAAACCCACAAATAGTTGTTCAGAGTCTGGATGTAATTTGTGTCCGTCTATTATATGTCTGTAAAGTACCCCGTAACACAGGGATTAGATTCACTAGTGCGGGTGTTGTCTTTAAAAAAAACTTGAGAGGTGTCAAGGGACACCCGGATGGAACGAAGTTATTTCTTATTATTTATTATGTACAAAAAACCTGTACCTATACACTCAACAAAAATAATCGTCGCGCCACCATACTGTTCAATGCGAAATAGAAATGAAAATATCTGGCTTGCTTTCTATAAGAGAGAGAGAGAGAGGGGGGGGGGGGGGGAGAGAGAGAGAGACAGACAGAGAAACATGCGCACGCCGCACAGCTGCAAAAAGTGTCGTGACAACTTTTCGTAAGATTTTTTTCCGTCTAGCCCCCTTTCATAACGCGCGATAAGGAACTACGTTCCAAAAATCTCATAATTATACTTATATCTCCCTCTCACCTTCCGTTCGCCTCGCCCGATCACACTAATTGTAACGTTCTCGTCACGCATACACCAAGACAAGCGCGCGTAAAGAAGATTTACTCCTATAAAGATCATTTTGTTCTAATAATGCCCGAACAATAAGTAATCAGTTGCTAACGTAACATATCTACAAATATGTCAAGGTGATAATTTATCAGCTCTTACGTGAAGTTATATAATAATAATGGACTCTTGCGCAACTTCCAATAATGTACATACTATATGTAATCACTATATTCGATTATAGTATAGCCGTTATCCGCGACATTGGTAATAAAATATATGACATATTATCATTGTTTCTTTATGTATTAGAAACTCTTGTTTTTATAAATCATCATGTCAGCTGAACAATGTCCACAGCTGGGCAAAGGCTTCCCCAAAAGATTTCCACAATGGAGTATTGTCCATCATTATACAACATGTAACTTAATTAACGCACATCCTGAAAATAGTTTGTTCAGAATTGTTTACTGAATCGATTTATATCAATAAATCGATTCAGTCATATTTTCAGGATTTGCGTTAATTAAGTTACATGTTGTATAATGATGGACAACACTCCATTGTGGAAATCTTTATAATATATTTTTAATATAGGTAATTTTTTATTCCAAAGTAATTAATACTACGAAAATTATTGTCATATTAACCCCTTACAGGCAAAACAAATTGAAATGGACCGTAAGTCAAAGTAATAAGACTTTTAAATAGCAAATTTATTTGTATTCATACAAATTCCACCAATCAATACTAAATAAAGAAAAATAAACTTTATTCCAAGAAACTAATTTAGTAAATAACAAAGCATATACACGTTAAATTAGAAATTCAGTGTATGTATTATGATTACAACATACCATTCTAATTGGGGTGTTTGAGGGTGTGCGTTAATTACGTTACATGTTGTATAGTTAGATAGAGTACACTTTATTGCACTAAAAGAAACAATACGTGACTTAAAAATAAGCAAATACAGGTACAATCGGCGGACTTATCGCTTTGGAGCAGTCTCTTCCAGACAACCATTGGGTGGACAAAAAAAAAGTAAGATAGAAAAGGCGGTAAGTGTAATGTCAAATATTCAAAGTTATGTACATATATAAAATTGACATAAACATACTTATATTTTAAATACTTATAATACTATACTATCTTCTTCTTCTTCTTATCGTATGGGTTAGTGGTAACCCTAGTGTCAGAGTTGTTCTAGCCGCCCAATAGGCCTCTGACATAGCTTAACGACTGTTATCTAATGACTACAACCGGGACCGACAGCTTAACGTGCCCTCCGAACCACGGAGACGCCCAGAAATTAAACCACTTTGGCGGTCACCCATCTATGGACTGACCGCGAGCATAGTTCGCCGATCGCTAGCGGACCGGTGAGAGCATCTAGCTATGAGCTATAGTATAATAATATACTATACTTACATACAAAAAATAAATGCTAACTAGACAGAGTCTGTTACTATGGTAACCAGACAACTGATAATCATACTTATATATACATTTCTAAATACATACATATTGCAGTTAAATTACACCCAGACACAGAACAAATATTCGTGTTCATCACACAAAGATTTGTCCCGGGTGGGAATCGAACCCACGACCTCCGGCTTAACAGTCACGGTACCTAATCACTACACCAACAGGTCAGCTAGGGACATGCCATAATCGCCACGCTTGGCAGAACGTTGGCTATCGTAGTGAGATGGTCATAATAGTACACAGAGAGACGCTGATGTCCGTTCTCTGATAGATATTCGCTCGGGACGATTTCTACGCTCCCCACGGGATGAGATGGGATGGCAATATTCTATGCCGTTAGCCACACATTTATAAAACACCATTTTCTTTTAGACCACTGATCGGAATAACATTTATACAGCACCACTCCGAAAGCATTCTCTATGCAAGCCATTAAGTGATCCTTTCGGTTAATTACACCTCAATTCGCCTCTCATGTAAGCGCCGTCGGCCCAGGATGGTCTTGGACGATACGCACTACGGTAACACCAATTACCTAGCAAGTCAAGACCATTAGATACTCTCGTGACAATACACACAAACCCATACTTGTTACACGCCGGCCGAGAGTACATTGACCACTCCATGACCCATAGTTTGCATATTAATGAAATGCCCTCTCCAATTGACAGTCGGACGAGAGGTCTGCTTCTCCTCGTATTAACGTAGAGCGATAGTTGCAGAAAACGTCCCCAATGCATGCTGACACTCTAGTACATCTACACTACAGTAAACGCCTAGAGTCGAGGTTGGCACCCCAGAGAATGCGCCGCGCCGCCCGGCTTGAGTACAATGCTTGTATTTATATTTGCTAGATGGCTCGGGCCCGGAAAACATGACTAAATTTCTTAGTATTCTTTTTATATCAGAGGGCGACTAACGAGCAAGTGGGTCACCTGATGGTAAGTGATCACCGCCGCCCATGGACACGCGCAACACCAGAGGTGTCGCGGGTGCGTTGCCGGCCTTTAAAAGTCAGCCAACAAGTGTTGCTGACCCTTCCCCCCACCCCAATGAGCTCTGGCGACCTTACTCACACTCGGAAACACAACATTAAATTTATTAATGTTATTATTAAGGAGTGTATTCTGTAAGGTGGAGGTACTTCCCCAGTCGGGCTGCTCTTTGAGCGAATGAACGCTATGCCCTATCTCTACAAGTAGTATCTGCCGGAATAGGCCAGAGTCTGATTTTTTTTTTTTTTTTTTTGACGTGTCGCTATTTTATCCTAGGAGGCTTTCACTACTTCACCGGACTATAGACGCGAGCAGAGGGCTCAAGCCGTCTACAATTAAGTAACCCGCGCCGGAGGGCACCCCCTGTGGGGTTCGAACCTCGACTCTGGGCGATTACTGGCGGAGAGAGGGCAGAGATCATCATTTTAGGGGGGGAGTCTGGGAGTTTGTGGTATTTATATAGTCCCGTGCCTCGGAGAGCACGCAAAGCCGTCGGTCCTGTACCTGACCTCTAAAAAGAAAGTGCCCCTGTGTTCGCGCACACACTTGTGCACTATAATATGTCCTACGCAGATGGCACGCAGTCTCTATCGAGACTGAGGCTGAGATCTATAGAGCGTACTTAGACTTTGCTCAAACTTTACTTACGTAAAACTTTGCTAAATGTATGCTAAGCTTATACTTTGATTTGGTATTTATAGACTTTTTGAAGTTAAGATTATGCTTAGCATAAGCTAAGACAGACAACGTCAAAACACCAATTGTAATTTCGTTACATGCATTAACTTCTGTCTAAGTAAAGTCTGAGCAAAGTCTAAGTACGCTCTATACGCTGAGACTGTGGTCGAAATTCATCTAGGTAGACTTTATTATTACATGTGGCATCATGCACGCGTTGATCACGCTTCTTGCTTACAATTAAGCGCAAGATTAACATAATGATGCCGTTACGTATTCCGTCATGCTGATAGAACTATGTTGTACCTCTTTTAAAGGTCACGACTAAGAATACGATAATAATAAAATAATGCTCATCACTAATATTAATTAGCGGGGTTATTTAAGTAATAATAATATCCTGGGACATTATTTACACACGGCCATCTGAGCCCAAACTAAGCAGAGCTTGTACTATGAAACCAGATAATTGATATACCTACTACATATACTACTTTTTTACACATATATTACTTTTTTTTTGTAAATACATACTTATATAGATAATTACACCCAGACTCATGACAAACAGACATGTTCATGCACACAAATATCTGTCCTGAGTGGGAATCGAAACCACGACCTCCAGCGTGAAAAGCAAGCATTTGCCAACAACGCCAACAGGCCTGTCAAGTCAAGACATCTTTAAAATACATACATACATAGACTCACGCATGTTTCCCAGAGGGGTAGGCAGCGACATCGGATCGGACAGGCAAAGATCGTGATAAACAGATCACGATCTTTGCTTCGTTTACTGTCATTATATTCCTCATACATGCTTGCCGGTTTAGGGTACATCATCTTTAAAATAAATTGTAACAGTTTAAGTGCGGGTGGGTATCGAACCTACAAACCACGGGTATGTGTGTACCCCATGTGCGTTAAGCGCTCCGCTACTGCACCGTAGTTCTCAGACTCGAATTTATACAATCCATTCCACATTTCCTTAACGCACATAAAACGCTTTTAACGCCATCTACACGCTAACCACGTAAATGGCTAGAATGTCAATCAATAGTTCTATCGGACATAATTAATTGTAGGAATAGCTTTAAAGATGTCTGAACCTTGTTTTGGCATGTTTAAAATGCTAAAATCAATCAAATAAAGCTGCCTAAGATTTGTGATTTTGTAACCTAGCCTTATTATTTTGGCATAATTGTATTGAAATTCTATATATATATATTTTAATAATTTGATAAATTTACATATTGACCTAATAAAAATCAAGTAGCACAGTATAATGAGTTTATAGACATATTATGTTATTACTTACACATTTCTTTCTTAGAAAATATGATTTTATTACTGTCCCATATATTAAAAATAAATATAATATATATATATATATATATATATATATATATACCACTATATATAACATTTGCCATAATAACCGGTTTGTGTCCTATTTTGACACTAACACATTTATTAATACAAGTAATTTTAAGTTTACAGATGGTACTATGTACCTACCATATTTCTACAAACGACAACTTGCTAAATTATTAGCATTTAACTTTTTAATTGACACCGATAATCATAGATTATCACAGAGTAGCACTATAACTACTCTAACTTCGGACAATTTTAATTTATTTGGTACTTGCAACTTACCTGTGAGGAACAACTTGGATGTTAGTAGTAATACTAAAACAATTAGTTTAAACTAGGTGTAAGGACAACGGATGGCCTAAACGGTTCGAATGTTGTACATCAGAACATTCAGGGCCTGCCCGGCAAGGAGTTAGAATTAAGTTTATTTATTGAAAACTGTGATGTCCATGTTTTATGTTTAACAGAACACTGGCTTAAAGAGTCACAATTATTATATTTTAGTACTGATAAATACATTATTCAAAGTGCATTTGTGAGAAAGACAGCTATCCATGGGGGCTCATTAATTATTGTATCATCTGACTTAAAATCTAAGCCTCGACAAGATATTGTGAATCTTTCGGTCGAACGCACTATTGAGTTGTCCTGTGTTGAGCTAGAGCACCAAGTAGTATTGTGCGTTTACCGTCCTCCTCTTAGCAACTTCTCCATATTTGAATCTGTTATGGAAGATGCCCTCTCAAAAATGTGTTGTACCAGGAAGGGGCTGATTGTGTGTGGGGATTTCAATATAAATATTCTGGAGGCCACCCCTACAACTGACAGTCTTTTAAACCTTTTTAAATCATTTAATTTAAAACATATCTTTCATGAACCTACTAGGATCACGTCACACTCAGCCACTTGTCTTGACAACATATTTTCTAACTGCGAAGTGATGAATCCTAAAATAATAAGTCATCTGACATCAGATCACTGTGGCCAGTTAGCAGTATTTGTAAATTATAAAAAGAAAATAGCATCTCATGTAACCTGCCAACCAATTACTAGTTCACGGTTACATCGTTTCAAAGATGGTATTCTATCTAAGATGAATCCCACTTTGCTGGAAAATAACAATCCAGATAGTAATTATACATCCGTTTTTGGTGTCATTAAAACTGAGTTTCAGAGTACATTTAAAACTAAAAAGCTAAGGATTTCCAATAGTAAATTTAATGAATGGGCAACTCCTGGTATATATAAAAGTCGAGCAAGATTGTACGAGTTATACGGTATGAAAAAATACAGATTTGACTCAAATTTTTTACAATATGTCAAAAATTACTCAAAAACATTCAAAAAAATTTGCAATATAGCTAAATCTAATTATATTAGTCGAAAAATACAAAAAGCTGATAATAAAATAAAGACCACTTGGAATATAATTAATAAAGAAAGTGGCAAGGATAAAAGACGTGATAATTATTTGGAATTAAAACTAGATAATAGAATTGTTAGTGAAAAAGCTGATGTAGCTCATGAGTTAAATAACTTTTTTGCCGCCATACCTGTAACCACCACTAGCTCCTTAAACTCCTCCGAAATTGGCGCCGAACTGCTGCTACGTAATAGCGTTCCAGAATGCAAACAAATATTTAACTTTGAATATGTAACAGTATCTGATATAAACGATATTGTAAGGACGCTTGAGCCAAAAAATACAGGTGACCTATGGGGTATTTCCGTAAGGATTTTAAAAACCATAATCGACGTAATAGCGCCTTATTTAATGATTATTTGTAATCAATGTATAGATACAGGTACTTTTCCCGACCTAATGAAATGTAGTAAAATCATACCATTGTTTAAATCAGGTTCTAAAGACGATCCCTCTAATTATCGCCCCATCTCTATTTTACCAGCATTAAGTAAAATATTTGAAAAACTTATACTCAAGCAGTTACTGAAACATTTTAATTTACACAACCTCTTGCATCAGAACCAGTTTGGTTTTACTAAAGGGCGATCCACTACAGATGCAGGGATTGCGCTGATAAAAAATATATTTGATGCATGGGAGAAGTCACAGAATGCTATTGGGGTGTTTTGTGACCTTTCTAAAGCATTTGATTGCGTTCACCACGACACGCTATTATTGAAATTACGACATTATGGCGTAGGGGAGGTTGCGCTGGACGTGTTGTCCTCTTACCTTAATCAGAGAGTTCAGTGTGTCGACGTAGGTGGAGTTAAGTCAAATAATTTGCCAGTCACTTTAGGCGTGCCACAAGGCTCCATTCTTGGTCCCTTTTTGTTCTTAGTATACATTAATGATTTACCACATTATTTAAAGAACTTCTGTGATGTTGTCCTTTTCGCAGATGACACTTCTCTTATCTTTAAAGTAGACCGAAACAGAGATAACCTTGTTGAAATAAATAGTGCTCTCACACTGATTACCGAATGGTTCTCGGTTAATAACTTAGTTCTCAATGCTAAAAAAACAAAGTGCATTAAATTCACCACACCTAATGTGAGAAATTTTGGTCCAGATCTGGTATTGAACAATGAAGTGTTGGAATCTGTTCAATATACTACATTTCTGGGCATAACTTTAGACAGTAAACTTCAATGGGGTACTCACATATCCAGCTTGGCTGGAAAATTAAGCTCTGCTGCTTATGCTGTTAGAAAAGTTAGACAACTTACTAACATAGATACTGCGCGCCTGGTTTATTTTAGCTACTTCCACAGTATTATGTCTTACGGTATACTACTGTGGGGTAGGGCGGCTGACATCCACAGTATCTTTGTTCTACAAAAACGTGCAGTACGAGCTATTTATCAGCTAGGCGCGAGATTCTCCTTAAAAGAGTTTTTTAAAGAGATAAATATATTAACGGTATCTTCGCAATATATTTATGCTAATATAATTTATGTGCGGCAAAATCTGAATTTGTTTCAAAAGAGAAGTGACACGCACACAATAAACACTAGAAATAAACACAAATTGTGTGCCGAATCTCATCGTTTACAAAAGGTTCATTCTTCTTTTGTCGGACTGAGTATCCGAATATATAACAGAATACCGACAAATCTTCAGGAACTGTCCTATGCTAAGTTTAAGTCAGAGGTCAGGAATATTTTAATGAAAAAGGCCTATTACACTCTCAATGATTATTTAAACGACAAAAACGCTTGGTCGCTTGGTTGAACACGAGCAACATCTTAATGTAACATCAGGGACATACATTTATATTTTACTCAACTGACTATAGAAATAATTCTGTAATATCATAGATTTTTAGATGCATGTTCTTATTATTAAACAAATGTATATTATCTCGAACATGTCAAACGCTGTTCGGCCGAAGGCTGTTAACGACTTCAATATGAACTACCCGTTGTAAGTTCGTCATGCTCCCATTGTGTGTTAATGCTTGCGGTGGCGTTGTGGGTCGGGTCGTTTCCTTCCCTCTAATATGGCGAGGGAGACGATGGCTGGCCCTCACGTCATACTCGTGAACGGGTGCTGCTTGCGGTAACTGGTCGAACTGCTGCTGGGGTACTCATAATATTTTATTTTTTCATACAGTCGTTGCCTCTGGTTGACTTCGTGTGACTTGTTAATTTTGTAAATGTACGCGGATGTACCCACCGTTTTCTCATCTAGCAAGAGGTTATTCTAATTGCTTGAGTGAAATTTGATGTTATTTTTTGATTAATTAGATGACAACGGTTCTGTGCGTGCATTAGCCTACATAACGCCCATCACAATGTAAGAAAATACATGATTAAAAAAAAAAAAAAAGAACGAAAACAAAAAGCAAAAGAAGACGAAAAAAGCAAGCCTGGAGTTTCTTTGTGGCTTTCTTCTCCGGGTCGTCCACCTAGGTAGCTAGAGAAAGCCGCAGGTTAGCTAGGGTAGGCTCCTCAGCGGCGAGGATCGCTCTGGCCCCTTAACACGTCATTGGTGATCCGTGCAACTGATCACACCCTCTCTTAGAATTCTGTCCTTTTGCTTCAGCGGCCCCCTGAGCTGTGGCCCGAACCCTAAAAGGGTGGCCTCGGGTATTAATCGTTTAATTTAAGGTACTGGTTAAGAGCCTTCTGCGCTAGCCAAATGCTCATTGCCTTCAATTCTTTAATTTTAATATTGTACAACTAAATTTCAAAATAATAGATAATTTTTTTTAGACTAATAATTATATTTTGTAATTTTTATACTATATTCGACTACGTTTATGTACTCCATTGTGAACTTGACAAGTACAAGTGTATGTTAATACCTAAGTGCTGAATAAATTTCATTATTTCATTTCATTATTTCATTATATATATATATATATATATATATATATATATATATATATATATATATATATATATATATATATATATATATTTATATATATCTCAATGTACTTCCTTCCATCAATCTTTGAAATGTCTTTATTTTCCCATTCTGATATTGTAATATGCTTAACAACCACCTGCACATACTTGTAATTTGGGATACGAATGAACAGTTACCTTCTGAGTCACAGTCTTAACTAGTTCAGAGGGTACGGATAATATGCCAAAATAACATGGTCCATGCAAATTTAGTGGATACACCGTAGTTATAAGCATTTAATGTAGATACATGCATGCAAACTCCTGTGTTCTCTCCTGTATTAGGTTTATTATACTAAATAAAGAAATTTGAATATTATGATTATTATTTCAGTTCACAAATTTACTTTTAGGCAATCACCTGTACTACTTTGCACGCCTTATAGGCAGTATACAGCGCACATAAACATAATTGTAACACCTACCCACCTGTATGCAGTTAATAAAGATTATTATTATTCCAACTTATTTATTTTCATATTTAATACATATTTAATCTTATAAAATCGATATATAAAACAATAATACACAAATAAATACGTAAATAACAGAGCTCCCCCGGCGGCGGGGTTATACGCCCTAGGCCGCCGGTGGTCAGGGCAACAGAGTGAGGAACCTCCTCATGATGCGTGCCGTTCCCATAATTGCCGCCTTCTGTATCCGGCCCTTGACCCAGTGATCTAGTGAGAGCCTCTTAAGATGTTGGTCGAGGCTCTTTGTTATGAGACCGTTTACGGAGACGACTATTTATTACTATTAATGAAATCATAGTTCATCATTAAAACTATGATTCAAGACGCACCTATTCACTTACTTATCATATGGGCAGTGGTTACCCTTGTTTTAGAGTTGTTCAATCCGCTTAGTTGGCATCTGATGGCTTAATGACTGTTGTCTTATGAAAACAACCGGGACCGACAGCTTAACGTACCCTCCGAAGCACGGAGACGCTCATAAATTTAACTACTTTGGTGGTCACCCATCTACAGCCTAGTTGCTTAACTTCGCCGAATGCTTATGGCATTCCTGGTTTTTACAGCAACCGTTTTCCATAACCAATCTTCAGTAGTTCTCGGTTATATCTCGAATATCAAATGTATACAATATTATCAAGAGGACAGACTACCCACAAAAAAATGTCTTGAGTTAATTAAGTACAGTTTTAATTCCATTACGTTAGGAATAATATTAGTGACCTAATTTATAACTTAAGTGTCTAGCTCTGGAAATGCTTAAAGGATCACTTTGGTTTCGCATGAAGTCCTTCAGCGGTGATAGTAAAATACGATTAATTTTAGTATTAATATTTCTGTAAATTACTAACATAGGCTTAAGTTTTTGTTCATAGTTATTACTAACCAAAAGAGTCATGAAAACTCGAAAATAAAGGATTTATTATTTACTAGCTGTGCCCCGCGGTTTTCCCCGCGTTATACTATATAAATTATAGCCTATGTGTTAATCCAGGGTGTCAGCTAACTCTATACTAAGTTTTATTATAATCGCTCCAGCCGTTTAGCCATGAAGAAGTAACAAACATACGTACTCACAAACTTTCGCATTTTTAAAATTAGTGTGATTATTGTAATAAAATTTTCCTTAAAATGTATTAAGGAGGAAGTTAATTTAACCATAATTTTTCCATCCCTAGATGAAAAGTTATTTATGCAATAATTTTGACAGATCTATAGAGTATCAAAGATTTTCATTCTACCGAGCATTGATTGACGTGTTGGCCAAATAGAATCACTTCCAAAATATCCAGTTAATCGTAATAAAAATTTTCACTTACACATTTAATCTTTTCACGTCATAAAGTATAAAACTTATTAACTAGAAACGTAGATAATATATTAGTCTATGTATTATTCGGATATAATAATATATCCGAATAATACATAGACTAATGGCGGTGCAAACTAAGTATTATTATGTATTACTACACAGTTTCATCAAAATCGGTTCGGTAGTTTTTGCGTGAAAGAGTAACTAACATCCATACATCTAATAATAATAATAAATCTTTATTTGCTTTAAACACAGTATATATAGGTGTCAAAGTTACAATACATGCGATTGTTATGTCCACATGTTTAGCTATGCAAGTCAATAGCATGCAAATATTACTTAAAAAACTAAGAGGCGATTCTAAATACTATATACATTTTGGTGGTAATTATCGATAATAAAATCATAAACATCTTAAGGTAAAATAAATTATACATTTGTTCAAATTAAATATATTAAATATTGCACAAAGTCTTTAATGTCATAGAAGTTATTTACAGTTAGCTATTCGTATAACTTCTTTATAAACAGGAATTTGTTTAGCGATTTTAAACTATCGGGTATTTTGTTATAGATCCGTACATACATTACAAGGCAGCTTTTCGCATATTTCTCAGATTTTGGAGTATCAATTAGTACAAGTCTAAGGCAAACTTCTCTCGCATTTATAATATTTATTTATTTAGATAGATAGATAAACTCTTTATTGTAACCAAATAATACAAAGCGACAACATACCGTAATATATTTATTTATTTAAAGGTACACCAACAGCTTATGTATATAACATATCAAATAACGATTGGTACCAAGTTATGGTCTTATACAGTTGCCAATAACAGGTGAACCAACATTCAAAAATAGAAATGATAACCTAAGCTAATATTAGTAGGATGACAAAGATACATAAGTACTATCTAACTATGGAACTGAACTACTTAATTAATCAAAACCAGGTTAGAAATACGAGGGCTGCGGCGGGGCAGTCAGAGAAGTGTCCTCTACTGCCGCCACGTGCAAGAAGCTCCGGGAACACAGCGATCTGTGTGTGGCGCAGTCTCTGTGCCGGACTGGCAGGAGTCGGCAATTGGGAAGGGCAAACTAGAGACCTCCCAGGGTACGTGTCCCGAACATCTGGGACTTGGCACAAAAGGGGGGCACCGGAGCAGCATACCCACGTTCCCGGGGCTCCCCCATTAGGCGCCAAGAGAAGTCCACGGCAGGTAGGTTTAGTCGGTACGAGTCCGACATACCTACTCGTAGACACTTTTTCCGGGTGGCATGCATAGGCATTCCCCCTGCCTTATCAAAAGAAAAGGTTAGGAATACGAACAATTATTTATCATTATTATTGTATGCGGACTTAATATTTCTTTTTGTATTTTTTGCCCGGTGATGTGCTCCCCACTGTTCAGTTTCATAGGCAAATTAAGCTCCTTTACTTACGTACACGTATTTTTGTTACATCTTGTACATATAATATAATTCTCATTCAATATTTGATACGCAAACATGTTAAATTTATGTGAATTCGTCAATATTCACCCCCACGGTGCAGTAAATGACGCGGCAGCTACTGAGAAACACTGCCAAAAAACTCAGTAGGAATCCTTTATAACCAATACTTGTGCCAAATTGCAATGGCGTCTTAAACCACACATTGCCTGTTACGTCAATGTTAATGACAGATGTGTAGTGCAAATTATTATGCAAATTACAATAGTTATATAGTTATACTGGGACATTATTCACACACTGCTATCTGATCTCAAACTAAGCAGAGAATAGCTAGCAGAGGAAACCATATGCCATAAGATTATGTTCATGTCGAGTATTTATGTTAGGAGTTTCACTTTTATTCTTAAATTGATTAATTTTTTTTTGTATGGTACGCACATTTCCGCCTGAGGAACGGGCCTAACAGGACTACCCACCAGTGCAGTGAGCAGATACAAGTGTAAAATAATAAATAAATATCTTGGGATTACTAAAACACCGCCGTCTGATCCCAAAGTAGGCAGAGCCTGTACTGTGGCAACCAGACAACTCATACACATATATTATTACTGTCCCACTGCATAGTCCAACCACGCTGGTCTAGTGCGGGTTGGCAGACTTCACATGCCGTCACGAACATTTTGTAGAACTCTCAAGCAAGCAGGTTTCCTCATGATGTTGTCCTTCACCGTTTTAAGTACGAGATAATTAATTTCTAATACGCACTGTATGAATTCTAAAGTTCATTGGTGTGCGCCGTGCTTTTGAACTCGAGACCACTGACTCCACGGTCCAACGGTCTACCCACTAGGCTATCTCGACTCAAAACCACAATTTCTTGGTGACACAAATAATTGTCTCGTGCGAAGATCTAACCTAACGTAAACCCGAGCGCCGACGTAGCAGCGTGGCAGTTCTTAACAGTGGTTAAAAAATTAATATAAAAATGTTATCCATAAGATACAATGGCAGACAACCACACAGTTTGTAACTTATAACTAACTAGTTGTGCCCCGTGGTTTCACCTGCGTTAACCTTTATGAATTGTGTGTGAAATGCCTGTGTTATTCGAACATACAAGCTATATTACTACAAAGTTTTATTATAAACAGTTCCGTAGTTTTTGCGTGCAATAGTGACAAGTATCCATACACTCATACCCACAAACTTTCGCATTAATAATTTAGTAGGATAATCTGCCCTCTTCGTTGGGGGTTAAATGTTCTGTGTCTGTTTATTCTGTTTCATCAAAGCTACGATTAGGTTGATCAGACACATGCAATATCAGTATTTGAGAAACATTGCTATAGGAATCCGGGCTGGCGTAGTACTTTTTAAATATTTTGTGGCAACAAAACATACGGTATCTTTGGACTCTGTGTACCTATTGCATACCATGAAGTAATAATCGTCATTGACTTCCAGACATGACTTCCACTGCTGGGCAAAGGCCTCCCTAAATGCAAACAAATGATGGACTCAATGAATATTTCATAATCACCATGCTTGGCAGACGGATTCGCAATCGCAGTATCAATCATAAGACGCAGAGAAAGGCTGTTACCCGTTCCCTGGTAGATATTCTCTCGGGAAAACTTCTACGCCTCCCACGGCATGACATGGGGTAGTTATATTAGTTGCCGTCAGTCACACAGCAACATTAGTTATACCACATAATAAATGATAAATAATATCATCATCATGACAGTCGAAAGACGGCCACAGCTGGAAAAAAACTTTCCCAAGAATAAATAAAAAAATAAATAAAAAAAAAGGCTTTTATTCACGTAGACTTTAAAAAAGCGCTTATAATAGTCAGAACATGTTTGTAGTAATACAGTTATTATTTCTAGTTACTTATTACAGATATTCAGGTACACGGAATGTTAAAACATTTATACAATTTATTTTATAATGGTAGTGACATTTAGCTAGCTTGTATTAAGTTATTGTCAAGGAGATTATGTTTAGTTGAAGTTTTTAATATTATGTATTGAAATTTAAATTTGACTACATATTGTCTGAATGGTTCTGTCTATATTAAGGCACGAATTCAGTATTATTATTATAACGGACCTTGTGTTTAAAACGACGGTCGCGCTTTAATGCTACCACCGGATCCAATGCGCCCCAACTGAGAAGACCCAGCGAAACAAACTCAGCAGGTTCATCTACTACCTGTTTCAACACGGCCCAGTTGAGACGGTCCGGAATGGGGGGATATGCCATAATCGCCACGCTTAGCATAGTACACAGAGAGACGCTGCTACCCGTTCTCTAGTAGATATTATCTCGGATAGACTTCTCCGCCCCCACAGCATGAGATGAAGTGGTGATCTCTGGTGGTCACACAGCAGAAAAATAATTTGTCAGATTAGGGCACTATTCGCCCTGTACAGAGCAAACCTGCGTAGTACACGCTTTATTCGACGTCCATTAATCCGAAGTAATCCCTATTACTACGCCATGTAGAGACCAAACCTGCGTAGTATACGCATTATTCGACGTGCAATCATTCGAAGTAATCCTTATTACTACGCCGTGTAGAGAGCAAACCTGCGTAGTATACGCATTATTCGACGTTCCTTAATTCGAAGTAATCCTTATTACTTCTCGTACGTCGTGTAAAGACAGGTCATGTGTCACGTTAAGTTACGTATCATTCGACGTGTGTAATTCATGATAATCCTTATTTTTAAACCGTTTATATAAAGGAATCCTGCTTACGTAACTACGAAGATTTTGTAGTACGTGTTATTCATCGTGTTTTAAATTAAACTATTCTACTCCCCATTATCTTAATTGCTTATATTTCCGAGTTTCACAGAATTTTGTTATTTCCATGTATCAGTTATAAAAGATCAACAGTTCAACTTTATACCTAGGTGTTTTGTGATAAGTATTTTTTATGATTTCATCATTTTTCGTGAGTCATTGTATGGATCAATTGGAAACAGTAGTAGGTGATTTAATGACTGGTAAATAATAAAATTAAATTGCTTTAAATATTTTAGAAAGACTCTGCTTTCTTCTCTTTTTAATTGAGGTCGGATCCCAGCCTAGTGACTGCCCTCTGATCTTAACACCCATATAGAAACAGTAACGATCCTAGTTTAAGCCAAGTGGCAGATTCTATTTAGCTCTTTATCACCTGTAATGATTATCATAGATATTATGATGGCATAACGTGCTCTCCGAGGCAAGAGGCCAGACGCTCAACCAACCAGACTTCGAAACAAATCTTCGTTTTTACACTAAATTAGATCTGTTTTGGGCGCAAAGGCCCTAGAAATATTAACTTAAAGACACGTTTCATCATCAGGCAAAGTACGTCCACTGCTGGACAAAATCCTCCCCAAATAATGGGGGGATACCCCATAAACGCTACGGTAGACAAACGGGTAGGCGATCGCAGTCTGATGGTCATAGTTCACAGAAAAACGCTGCGGCCCGTTCTCTGGTAGGTATTCCTTCAGATGATTTCTACGTTCCTCACGGGATGAGGTGGGGATAATAGACACGCTTATGGACACTTATTTGTCTTGTGCGAGGATCGAACTGGCAACCTTTGGATCAGAAGGCCGGTTCACTACCGACATCATACGGCCTACCGGTAAGCGTTCACCATAGCATATTGAGTCTTGCAATACTCTGAGCATCACTAACGCGTTGCTGACCTACTACCTCCCTGATGAGCACCGCAGTGTAGTCTTGAGAATCTCTGCTGAATCCGTCCAAACAAATTATGGATAGCCAGATGCTCCCCCCGGTCCGTAACTGATTGGCGAGCCTTGTTGGCTCGTGGGCAGTCCATTGATGGGTGACCGCCCAAGTGGTTTAATTTCTGAGCGTGTATTGCGAGATTTGTTCGTTTATAAATACTGTACTTGATTAGGAAGTCATTATTTTTGGGTAGGCATTTATAAATAAACCTCACTTTGTAGTAAGAAGGTATCTAGTCTCAATATAGAAGAAGAATAGTTTTATTTAACCAGGTTTACGAATCACTTCTGAACTTTGAATTTAAAAAGAATCTCAGTGTTGAATTTGCTTCGTTTATAAATACTGTACTTGATCAGGAAGCCATTATTGTTTGGGTCAGCATTTATAAATTAAGTGTAAATTAAGTTTGTAGTGAGAAGGTATCTATTCTATCTATATAGAAGAAGAATTGATTTATTTAACCATGTTTACGAATGGCTTCTAAACCTTGAATTTAAAAAGGATCTCTGTGTTGCGATTTGTTCGTATATAAATACTATATCACGATATCGTTATTTTTTTGGTCAGCATTTATAAATAAACCTCATTTTGCAGTGATCAGATTTCTGCTTGTCTATCTAGATAGAAGAATAGAAGGTTTATTTAACCAGGTTTAAGAAACACTTCTCACCTTTGAATTTAAAAAGGATCTCAGAGTTAAGATTGGTTCGTTTATAAATACTGTACTTGATCAGGAAGTCGTTATTACTTTTTTGGTCAGCATTTATAAGTAAACCTCACTTCGCAGATATCTGCCTATTTAGACAGAAGAGGATTATTTAACCAGGTTTACGAATAGTTTCTGCACTTTGAATTTTAAAAGGATCTCACTGTTGAAATTTGTTCGTTTATACATGCTGTATTTTTTAGGAAGTCATTATTATTTTTTGGTCAGCATTTATAAATAAACCTCACTTCACAGTGAGAAGGATCTGTCTATCAAGATAGCAGAAGAGAAGGTTTATTGAACCAGGTTTACGAAACACTTCTCACCTTTGAATTTAAAATTGTTAAATGTAAAGTTGATATTGGTTTGTTTATAAATGCTGTCCCAAATCTCGTGTAAGGTAGGAAATGAAATTCATAAATTATTTTTAATGTACACAATTTATTCATATCGTATAGTGTTTCTTATACAAAGATAATAAATTGTAAAATCCTCTCACGTTCCGAATAATAAATAAATACTTATTTTAACATTTTTCAGTCCTATCACATGCCCTTTAGGACAATACAAGGACAAACTTACAATAATCGGAAATACTTGAACATCTAGCTTTTTTAGGATTCGATACAATTAATTACAAAATTTACACGACCCCTACTATCAGGTCTAAACTCGACCAAACATCGCTCCAGTCAACGCTTCGCGTCTTTACGAATACTGAAAGTTTATCGAGTGTGTATCAGTATTGGCCCGACATGGTTGCTGAATGAAATCGCCACTTTTTATTATAAAGTATACAAAAATATTCCTTTAGGTTGCTATTTATAAAAGTAGGTATGTTTTGTTAAAGGCACTGGTATGCTTATTCGGACTATTTTATACAACTGTATTTATATGTTTATGCCTAAATGTCTTACAATTATTTGCGATTTCTCGATGCTAACCAGAGGACTTATATTTTTTTTTGGTTTGGTACTTAACGGGCATTCCGAAATGAGAAATATACATATATTTTTTATAAATACACATCTAAGTTGGACTTAAAGTTACTTAGATCAATCTTAAAAACTACTTATAAGAACTTAGTCTTTAGCCATCGATTTTCACTATTGAGTCTTCGAAAAGATGAAACAGATCTACTTCTATAACTTATGTTACATTTACATACATAGCTCAACACTAAAAATGCATTTTTTATATCCTATCACTGAGTAGAAGAGTTTGATCTGTTCGAAAAGTCTAAACCGAACATAATTAGTCTCATTTTCATACGAAAGGGTCCGCGGAGGCGCGTGTAGGCGCGGCCTGCCGCTATCTGTCTACCCTACACTTACAGGACAAACACCGACCACGACATATAGCTACTAGGAAGGATTACAATTAGGCGACGCGGCTCGGCCGCTGCAGCTGCACATATCATACAAATATAATAGTCATCTCTTTGCAACGTGGTAACTTCATCTACGGGATGGGCAGAGACAGGGACGCGGCGCGGCGCATGGTTGCGGCGCGGGAGGCGAGGCGCGGTCCAGGCGCAGGCAGAGGGGCTCAGTGCTCGTGCGCGCGCGCCTTGTTCAGGTGCATCATGTTCTTGAGGGTGGCCACCTCTGTGGCGAGCCGCGCCAGCTCCGCCTTTAGGTGTGCGTCCTCCTCCTCACCCATTCGGTCTTCAGGCCGCGCGGGCCTGAACTCTGCACCGATGGAGATACCGGAATCACGCTCGTCACTGGAGCCTTCACCATCCCACGATGGCGATGACCGGGGCCCAGGCTCCTGCTTTATGTGCTGAAGGGAGAGCAGGGCGCTGGCGACGTCCTTGTCGCCGAGGTGGGATTTATGGCGAAGTTTCAGCGGAAGCCCGTTGTTTTCGGGCGCATATGGTTCAGGGTTCTCATCCCCAGAGCCAGAGAGAGAGGACAGCTCATAGGGTGAAGGGACACGGCGAGATCTGGACAGGTTCAGTACTGAGCCGGGTTGCTCATAATGTCCGGGGTGTGGGTAGTACGCCTCAGGTGCTGGTAGCCTCTCCTGGTAGGGTTCTGGGGCACGCTGGGGTGGCGGAGACGGGGGCGATGCTGGCGGTGCAGGCGGCGGTGGTGGTGGAGCGGGGAACATAGTATTAGGCGATAGTTTACTCCTCTTGGTGACGCATAGAACCTGGTCGCAAGTAGGAAGGGTCGCCAGCACTTGGTCTATGCTTATGAGAGTCTCGCCACAGATTCCATATTTCTCCTTTATCGCATCTAATTGCGCTTTGAGTACGTGGTTCTCCTTGGAGAGTTCGACGACGCGTTGCTCCAGAACCATGTCGTTGAAACGACGCTTTTCGCGGGACCTCTTGGCCGCCTCGTTGTTCCTGCGCCGACGGTCCCAGTATCCATCATCTTTCTTATTGTCGGGGATGAACTCCCTCTGCTTGCGCTGGCCGAAAAAATCCTTGCGCTTGTTGAAATCAAAGGGATTGTAATCTCCATGTTCGCTAGGGTTGCTGTTGGGGCCCGGGCTCGGCTCTAACGGGTAATGCGGAGACACGGAGAGGCGGCCGCGGGGTGGCAGCGGCGCCCCACGTTGTGGTGATGGGGCGGGGCCCATTGGACCTCCAGGACCCCCCATCAGTTGCTGTTGACTCAGTATAAACTCGGCGACCATGTTTCGGCGGACGACAACCGGTCCGCTCAAATCTTCACCGTGGTTCTGTAACAAGCAAAAAGTTACGTTAGTTAGGAAAAATAATCGCAAACTATTGCAGTTGTCTAAATAATGTTGTCGTTACAAAATCAGTCGGTTGCAAAAACGAAATGTCGCAAGATCCCGCGCTGCAACTTTGCACGTGGATCACCTTTGTGAAATAATGTTGCCACATTTCAACGCTTTTTACTCCCTTCATGTTAGCGAAACTCATTAATAACTAGTGTTTCTTAATTTTAGCATGTTACCAATTCGATTTTAAGGTTATACCGGATTTCTTTAGTTACAACACTCACTTCCTGAGTGTTGCGGGACTTCGATTTAAATTTTGTAATTTCTAAGGTTGTTATACAGATAAAGTTGCATTCTATTTCTGAAAGTTGAAAGACTTAAGATTTAAATAAAATCAGAGTATTTTTTGAACTCTTGGAACCTGGCCGGTCACAACTCATATTTCGAAAATGTGATAGCAAATAAGGCGGCGGTTATCCTTGATCACAGCGCCATCTTTATTTGAGTTTTGGCATTGTCTTGAGCTTATACATTTTAGAATTGATTTACGTAAACTAATAAGATATTTCGATTAATCAATCAGTTGCATTCCAAACAAGCGCAAGCGCAGGAAGTGTAAAAAAATGTAGCAGTACCTATACATTGTTATCAACTTTATTATCCGACTAACAATGGTAGGATCACTTATAAGTGCCTATTGTGGCAAACATATGTTTGATTGTTTTTTGCAGTGATTTTAAAACAATGCCGTTGCACTGGGTTGCATAGAGATAAAAATGCCGATCACGTTGAGTTACACGCGGTGGAAATGAGAAACGTTTTGTTTTTCTTGCAGGGAAATAGTAGGTTTCATTCATGCAATCATAGACTAAGGTTATATTGTTACAATATAAAGTCTTTTTTCTCACCAAAAATATACATAAATATATTTATGCAAAAGATTGTAGTTTGCCAAAACTGTTAATACAAACTATACTTAAGTGAGAAAATATTTAAGTAACGTTCTTAAAGCACTAAATATAATAATGATTTTCTGTTATTGATACGTTCCGTTCCACGACACGACATGATCAGTGTCAGTAGGTCGGGGCAGATGTGAGCCGTTACAACGTAACTGTTTAAAATCGCGCCAACTTTAATTGAAATTCATTGTTGTTCGAAATTCGAAATATCGATCACGATGTTTTTAATTGTTATAGATTAAACTTTAGAAACAGAAAACCATTTTAGTTTAATAGAACCAAAAACTATTAGCCGTAAAATAAGATGGCATCGGCATTTTTCATCTGTTTGCTTTAATATAACCGTTATTTCGATATTGCTATATTGTACAGTTACATATAACTATTCAAACATTTTTTTGTTGACCGCCCACATTATATTAGGTGTAAATTTAAAACAGTAATTCATGATCTAACGGATGGAAACTTTAGTCATACTTCCACCATAGAGAAATTAAAAAAAAAAAAAGCTACTACCATAGATTAATTATTTTCCGTTTAAAAATATGACTTTTGCGTTTCATTTGCGCAGATTAACAGAAAGATGTTCTTGTCCGTTATAGTGTTGACGCTTGGCAGAACACAGACAGTTAAACACCGTTTCCACCGAACTGTTACTACTTAGCATTGGTAATATAAATACTTATGGTAATAGTTAACCGACTATAGTTGCTTTTTAATAAGGAAATTTTGTTTATGGCAAATTGTGGCTTTTCATCTAAAAGTAGTTAACAAAAATATACTTTTTATGCAATATATGCATATTCTATGTTTATTTTAAAATAAACTTACAAATCTACGAATTAGTTAAACCCTTCAATTGCCAAATAGTCAAATAAGGAATCGCCAGATAAGTATAAATAGTCAAATAAGACGCTATATCACTAGTATGTCTTAAATATATAAATCTTCCGATTAGTCAATTAACACTCCAGTATTTACAGTTAAATAATCACACTCACGCTGCCAAGATCATCAGCAATATAAAAACAAATTTAACCGCTAAAATGATGACGAAATGATAATAGCTCTTTCATAACAGTATTACGAGTTTTAGAGACAGTCATGAGTAAAAAAACCGTTTTCGGCTATACCGTACGGCGTACGGTCCCAGTTTTGGGATAACGGACCTCGAGAAAGTACATGATTAGTGATAACTGTCGATTGTCAGAGGCCGGTTGATTGTTGGCTTCTAAATTGTGGCCGTTATAAGTTATAGATTTGCCATTTCGCAATGACCGGTGTGGGAACTTTTGGGTTTGAGTAAAGTAAAAGTAGTGATACGCATCACGACTGTATCGTAACGGGATTTTGTTAAGTTGATGGCAACGTATGACTGCACGTGTGGCACATTAAATTTTTCCATAGTCTGTAGTGCGGGGAAATTAAAAAAAAAATACCAAAAAGAAGTGGTCGATATTTAAAAAGTTACGTTCTGTAACGGTGATGGTACATTTCAAATTACATTATACGTAAGTGCTTTTTAATCTGTGCCTATGCGTTTATTGTCACGTTGCAAGATATACACGACCTGCACTACACACTGCACCACGTGTCGTAGGTCGAAGGGAGACGCGTGATGTCAACACGTGTATAATCCTTGATCTATATATAGAAAATAGTTTTTATACGCTTCCTTGTAGTATTTTAGATTTTGAATCTGCGGTTTTAAGTGGTATAAGGCAGTCCTTATTATTCATGGGTTATTAATTAAAAGAGTGTAGTATCTCAAAAACTTCAAGTTTTCCTTTAAAACTTGTTGTAGTTAATGATCTCAGAAACAAAAAAGGTAGTTTATAAATTTGCTCAAGTGTTTCCATAAATTTGAATTTTTGATGCGCTCGTTAGCTAGTCACGTGTTTTAATAATTAACATCTCTATTATTTGGCTTTATCATACCTAATTGTGTCATAATAGAGGAGTCATACGCTTGAGTCACTATACGAAGTACGCGAAATTTCACAAACAACGATAAAGTAATTGACATAGTACATATTTTTGTGTATTACACAATTTTGTGTGCTATTAGTTCCATTTAATGGTTACATAATGATGCAAATAATGCATACTAATACTAAATAGGCAACCAGCGCGGTTTGGCGTCATAGACCACACGTGCGATGCAACGAGTTAGTATGCTTATGTCATTAGAATGGACATGTGAATCAGAAATAAACTAGACATTGGATATAAACGCGTCCTAATACATTTAGATTAGTAAGAAACAAACCAATTTTTATCATGTATAAAATGTACATATTTGGATTCCAAATTTAAATATTCTAATAAGACTTCTTATTCATTTTCAATTTCAAATTTCGAATTCTGTCAAAAATGCGTTTAAAAAAACGTATGCTGCCTCTTTATCTATGGCCCAATTCGTTATCATTCCGCCGTTCGATAGGCTTTGTCGTTAGCCAAAGGTAAGGGTGTATAAGGGTCACGTAGCCCTATGACCGGCGTGATAATCCCACCTGCACGTGCCGCATCGTACATCGGTCACGCGGCCACCGACACGTGTGCGATCTTGAACCTCGCGTTGGTTGCGCAACTACCGCCAGAGCACGTTTCCTCCTCTCTTCACAGTTATATAAACTGCAACGTGATCGAGAACGTGAAATTTAATTATTAATTGCCTTTACTGGTGCCCTTGGCCGTGGTTGACTGTTTGTTGATGATGGATTTCATTGTAGGCGTGTTTTGTCTTTTGTTTCTACTGATTAGTCTAATGGGATATTGTTTTACCCGAAAATACTAGGTTAAATCAAATACTTAATCCAAAGCTGAATTGTATTATTTTATTTTACAATTAATTAACGACTGGTATGGTAATATAATTATATGAATTAATGTCTCAGACTGCAAGTGTTGTATCATTCGAATGAATTTAATATTTGCCACGAATTAAAAATAAATACTCGCTCTTGACCTTAGTTTGAATATTATAATAGCCGCCATCTTGGAAAAAGTAGAGAAAGTAGTACAGCGGTAACTTTCCACGAGCGCCGTTTATTGCGCGGGAAAAGTGGGACGACCGCCATATTTGATTTGACGTTTTACCGCCAACTATGAAATCATAGACAGTTTTAAAGTGCATACTTTTATCGTTTTAGCAATTTATCTCTTATTATTCCGTCTATAAGGAAAATATAAACTAGTTTATCTGTGTAACTCAATGTATTATTTACCATTTCAATTATATGATATTGAACGGTATACTCGATTAATGCAATATTATTTTACAGACTGTACGCTAAGGTAATATTTAAAAGTAGGTTTATCCATAGGAAGAAGTCTTGTTTAATACTAAGTAGGCGCTAGGCGGTGAGAAATAGAGGAAATATTACATAATTTATTATTGAAGTTCAAGTTGGCGCCATTAACTCATTGTCTTTGACTATGAATTATGTCAAGATGGACATGTTTTGTAAACTTATAATGGTGACTCTTTTGTTATGTCTTGTACTACACAGTATTATCGCAACCTCAAGTTATTTTGACTTACCAGAGTTTCCAGCGTTAAGGTCGCATCTTCTGGACATGTGTCAAACATTTTTACGACGAAAATCATGTATACTTGACCGATTTTTCGCGTAAGATCTAATTAAAAGCGGGAATAGTTATTTCGGCGCTCGCGGCCTCTATCGGTCGTGTTGCGATAATGCTTTGGTGTCAAGGTCGAGTTTCGTAACTCCTGTGTTTATAAATGTGCCAAGGTTTTTCCTGTTTTCCGGTAGAAATTGTCTTTTTAAATAAAAGATAACACTTAACTACGATAACGAATGTGTGAATCAGTTTTATGACAAAGAGAGGCCTAGTTCTTCAACCTTGCTCTATACCTGCTAATTGCTACATTATTAAGAAACGCTTAACCTATTTCCTTGCGCTAGATATACCGAATATAGCGACTAGAGTAGCTTGTTTCATAATGTGGCTAGTACGAGGAAGTATCGCAAGTCGTATCGTCTTGTGGTGTATTTATTTGAGGTCACATGTTGTCGACAATGATATTATTTGGGGTTATTCTATTTAGTGATAATACCGATAGTCATTATCGTCATTAACTAATTGAGTCAGGGGAATCCCGTGTAAATAAACCTTATCTGTAAACAATAAAATCCATGGACAATTTCATAATTATTTCAGCATTAATATCATATTTGGAACGTTTCTTTTTCCCCCTGTCGCGTCCAGTTGCGTCATATATTGTCCAAACTCATCAATCACCGATCTTTGGGTCTTGTAGGCCACGTCACTGGTCCACTTCGCCGCAATTGGTTGTGTACACTCACGTGCGCATCACTAAGTAGGTTACAGTTACGCAGCGAGTGAGATAAAAAAATATAGGTCAAGTTATCTTTGCTTGTCCTCGCGCCGATGAAATTATCGCTCTTGTTATTGCGCGTGAAAAAATCTGCTTACGTAACCCGTTCTGCTGCATGAAAACATAATCCAGGCAAATACATTGAGGGTTATTTCCCAATGTCGTACATTTTTAACCCTGTGCAATGTAAATAGCGTGCTTATCTTCGTATTTTAATGTTTGTTAAGGTTTTTGGTAATTAGGTGATGGTCTCGGAATGATGTTGCTTTAATTCGTACACTTATCAGCTATAATAACGTTGCACGCGATTAAATATGACTCAATCGAGTTCGATATCGATAATACTGCGGGTACTTTAATCGAATGACCTTACAGTTCTTCTGTATTACATTCCGTGCAACCTTGCGCTTAGTTCCGTATTACATCATGTATCCACAATGCATTTCGTGATAGATCTACTTAATTTGTTAGTTACGCCTTTGTGTCGTTCCGCTAGATGGCGGTGCTGGTACTAATTTGGAATGTACGTGCTGAGAAACATTTACGGAAGTTTGTGGCGATAACAACACTACAAATTGAATTTGTTACGATACCTAAAAATATATGATTTTTAGCCTTCAAATTATTGTTTGTTATGATTCGAACAATGGTATTTTTTCTATTATGTTTGCCCCTGAGTTTACATAGCCCTCGCATTCTAATCTATTAATGACGCCATTTTATCGCTTTGAATTTCGGTTCGAATTTCGAACAGGTTTAAAAGTGATGTAACGGGCTTCCCTGTATGTACTGAGTGCGTTTAACATTGCAGTTAGTTGCGCAATCCACCCTGGGGCGTTACGTCATGCATCGTCTGACCTTTACAGCCCGATCGATTTAATGCATGTCTGGCTGGCTATACAGGTGATGTTATATGGGAAACGGGAATATTTATATATTGCGATATTGTTCGGATTCATAAAGAAAATTTTGAAATTAGAAGGTTTATTTGAAAGCGAAGGAATTCATATTGTGAAAAGGGGTGACTTTAGTTCTATTAAATGGCTGCAATGTTTGACAGGCTTTGACAGTTTTAACCTAATTATTTTTCTGTTACAATTCTGGTTATTATTTGAATTGTAAAGTTTATTTTATTTTAGTGGGTAGATTGCAAAAAAGTTTCTTCCCTAAAACGTTTTTAAATTTAATGATAAAATAAAAATATTATGTCCGTACCATGTAGGTATTGCCTGTGTAATAAAAAATAATTGCGAATTAAACTTAAAAATATATAGGCATCAATAATGCACAAGAATTATATTTGAAATGTAAAAAAGTGTTGTTTCCGTACATCCGCAGCAGGCGAATGCACGCCGGATCGGAACCTTGAACCAATTGTGCAAGCGCTCACAATGGCTTACGACAGACTGTGCCAGGCGCTACTTACGACACTACACCCAAACGCAATAGCACAATTAAGCCCACTGCTACTTAATATAATATGCTACATTTCAATCATTACAAAACATCCTACCAAAACAAACAATTTTTTTTTTAATCAAAGGAGTACCGAATGTTAAGTACTACTTTGAATTCGATTTAAAAAGTTAAGTTCCAAGTTATTTCTTAATTTTCATTTTATCAAATTGACGGTATACGAACTACTTTTCAATAATTGCAAAAGATCCTTGCAAAGACAAAGTACAACTTAGTTATTTTATAAAATTTATTTTATTAAAATTATCAATATTAAACTTTATATATTATTATAATCAATACAAAGTATAATTCAAATACAAATATCATATAATAATAATGTGCTCAGTAACATGCGATTATATATATGTGTAAATCTTAATACACCTAATCGTTCGATTTACATAGCAATAGTCTTATCTTTAAAAAAAAATATCAATTTAATTCTTGTTTTTTGTGGCCATTACCGGTAAAAACTAACATTTATTTTATAAGTAGGTAGTCTTCCATCATTATCGAAGTCCGGCCAAATTCCCCCACAATTTCTTGAAATCAGTATATTTTATCAGACATATTAAATAATGACAATTAATAAATTAGATAAAAGCAACACAGGATAAGAACGATTGTAAACAATTGTAAAAGGAGTTATACGAGAAGTAAACATCGAAAACACTACTAAGGAAGCAGAAACGCAAACAAAAGATTCATAACAAGGTGAAGCAAGTCATTGAGAACTGAGAAGTTTCAAGAAACGTTAAGAATTCAACAAATAAAATGATTAACATAGCTAGAGTTTTGGCACGGATCTCGCAAAACATGAGTAAACGAAATCACCCAGAAGTCAATGACTCGCGACGAGGAAAACATTTCTATGAACTAGATTTTTTCATTTTGATTAATTCGAAATTCAAATTTGGATCTTCCATTGAATTTCAGATTATATGAAATTGATATTTTTTTTTATATATTAATACAGTACATAATGTTTTTTAAAACAACACTTAGAATGCGCATCTGATAAACTTTCCATTTTTGGTGTCAAAAACAATGTTTGTTTTAATTTACATCTTTATTTCATACTTAGTTTGAAAATTAAATTAATTCGAACTTTGATTGTTTTTCAGAATTTTTCCGAAAATTTAAATTATCTTCATAAAATTTTTCAACTTCAAGACTTAAAAATAGCGGGTACTTTTTTAATTTAATTTGAGGTATATTACAAAGTATTCCAACTGGACTTCGATTTTTAAAAGTATTTTCAACAATACGCGCCATTTCGTTTTTGCAAACAAAAGTAAAGAAAAAATAAAATAACTGCTAAATCTTTAAATAAAAGTAAAAAAAATACTTACAAAAATATTTGCGGTGTTTGAGTACTCCTTATCCGGAATTATCCAAATTGTGGGTACAATATCATAATCCACAAAACAGGAATGCACAAACGTTCTATCGTTCACAATTAGTTTTCAAAACAGTAAATAATAATAAAATGTTTCACTCCCACTGAACACGTCCTGAATAATATTTTTCACTATCACAATATTGTTATGACGAAATATCCACTGCGTATGGCGCTGTGTAACTCTCTAACCGCTTGGACAAGTCTTGACTCAACCAAGCCTAGAGTGCGACTAAATTTTGTAGTGGGGTCGTACGACTCCCAGCCTGCAGGCACGCACACACTCACAACATTACAGCTGTGTGAGTGTGCTTGTGGTAGTGTGAGTTTCAGTTCTCTGTGTGAGTTTATTTACGTAACTTGCTTGCCTCTGTGCGTGTAATCACTTCGGTGAGTATTGAGTCAATGTAGTATCCGATTTTTAGCTAATTCGCTATTGAGTCATGTGTTTTCGGTTTTTTGCATTTTCCGAGAAATCAATTAATGGATTGATAATCGTGTTAAGGTATAGTTTAGGCAATTACATGGCGTAATTTAAATCTAGTTTACTATGAAATTTGACGGTTTTTAGTAACATTGTTGTTGAGTAAATGTAAATTTTTAAATTGGTTAATTTAGTGTAATAGTTTTCATCACTTTTGGGGTGGTCAATAGCGTTGTTTTGTTTCACAATATATTGTTGTCAATTTCAGGTACAACGATGTTTTTAATATGTTGTTTTTCACTTTTATACTTGATGTTGTTTTCGTGTTTTGTATTTCTTCTGTTCGGCGGACGTAAACACGATAATAAAGTAATGTATAGATTATATTACTTTTGTTCTAAATATACATGCACATACGAGTATTATAGCAATACCAAGACCATTAATATACAGGTAATTAGCAAGATTGTTTACTCGTTTGTTACTTGACCACTATCTAAGAGACTGTGGAATATAGGTAAACCTGTTAATTACATACTTATCGTATGGGAAGTGGTTACCCTAGCGTCAGAGTTGTTCAAGCCGCCGCGCCGAGTAGCCCTCTGACATGACTTAACGACGGTTGTCAAATTACTACTACTGGGACCGACAGCTTACCATGCCATCCGTCCATGCCACTTTGGTGGTCACCCATCTACGGACTGACCGCGCGCCTAGTTGCTTAACCTGCCCGATCACTTACAAACGCTCTTACCGGTCACCTGTATATTATGTCTTATACAGGAGAGTCTTAAGAGTCGTAATTATCATGTTAGTAACTTCATTATTAACTCGTTTGTTACTTAAGTACTATCTAAGGTATAGAGCTTATACTGTCTGCAACATCTAGGTTGTGTAACATAGAACTAGATCGATCTGAGGATTGGTTCAATGTTCATAAATTTCATGATGACCTGGTTCGTATATATCTAAATAATAATTATAATGTCCTCCTAGCCGAATTGCGGCCACGGCGACCAGTCTCAATAGAAATTAGCCATCTGCGTGGGACATATTATAGTGCACAAGTGTGAGCGCAAACACATGAGCTCTTTCTATTCCTTCACTCTCATGATCCGATGGGACGCCTAGCGAAACGACCGGAAAAAGGTCAGGTAGGTACAGGACTGACGGCTATATACGACGGCCAACTCGCAGATTTCCCAAAATCAGTTTTGGCTCGACCCGGGATTTAAACCCAAGACCTCGATCTCTGCGGGTGTACATGCTACCGCTAGATCTAAATACGAGACTCTTAAAATATTCTTGCCTACTTAATGGTTAATATATTCTTTGTTTTTGTCGCCACAATTCAATCCTAAATAACAAAAGTATAGAAATATCAATGACAATTTAATTATGCAAGACTATTTCTTAAACTAGGCTTGAAACCTGTGTTTCAGGTCAGTAGTTTAACACCCCATTTAAAATTACATATTTAAGAGACAGTAAGTACATTAACGAGAGTTGAGTTTGTGCTGTCCGTAACATCTGGGTTATGTAACATAGATGTAAGTTTATATGAGGACAGGTCGTAGGGCTCATGATAGGCATATAGTTTAAACTTTTAGTCACTAGAGAATTATAGGGATAGCCAACTAGCTGGAGTTTGTGCTGTCCGTAACATCTGGGTTATGTAACATAGAGGTAAGTCGATTTGAGGACACGTCGTAGCGCTTATAATAGGCACATAGATTAACATTTTTGTTATTACATAAGGGTCAGCAGACTAGATAGATAGTCAGCAGACTAGATGATAGTCATGATATGTGGGTTAGGTACATAATAACATTATCTGCTTTTAAATTCATATGGTCATTGCCTCTGAAATAGCTATTAGACACTGCATAATAACCATATAATTCATTTTGAGTCTGAAATATTTATGGACAGTTACAAGCGCCATAATCACGAGTGAATGCATCGCTTATAATTAGTTAAATACTTTTTAAATTATCGGCATGTATAATATACAATATGTAACGTAATTAACGCACACCCTCAAACACCCCAATTAGAATATTATGTTGTAATCATAATACATACACTGAATTTTTAATTTAACATGTATATGCATTATTATTTAGTAAATTAGTTTCTTGGAATAGAGTTTATTTTTCTTTATTTTATATTAAATGATGGAATTTGTATGAATACAAATAAAACTGCGATTTATAAGTCTTATTACTTTGACTTACGGTCCATTTCAATTGGTTTTGACTGTACAGGGTTGATATGAAAATAATTTCCGTAGTTTTAATTATTTTGGAATAAAAAATTATCTATATATAATAATTATCTATAAAAATGATATAAATTGATTCACAACGATTCTGAACAAACTATTTTCAGGAAGTGCGTTAATTACGTTACATGTTGTATATATTATATGCATTCCAGAACATCTTACATAACAAATATAAATTATTGCGACACAGTCAAGTGCGAGTTCTTCTACGTCATACATAGTCATATTTTAGTTGTAGTTCGAAAACTTCTTTAATAATAACAACTATAAGTGCCTTGAATGTGAGTCAGCCATGATGAAATTATTTTACATATGACGACGACTTTGTTCGTCTACCGGTAGATACTACATATCATCGTCTCATAGAATGGACTAGTGGTTAGCGGCCCTGACTGCTAAGCCAGAGGTAGTGGGTTCCATTCCCTGGTGGTATCTTTTCATTTACTATTTATTCACCATTAATAATTATTATTGAGTAAACAATGTTTAAATTCTATTATCATTTGACATTGCAATCTGACATTTTTTTACTTTGACATTTCTATAACGGACTTTTGTTTCTTTACCTAATTTAATTAATTCTATAATAATTTAATTGCACATTCAATTTGCAAGTCGATTATGGCAAGACATGTTGACACATTTTAATCAGTACAACTGTTTTAGGATGTATTTCCTGTAAACCACACATGTTTTACGCAAATAAATATATCTTTATCTTTATCACCTAGTACAAGAAAATTGTGAGATTTGAACTGCATAGAAAAAAAAAGTTTAGCCTCGAAAGCGCTGAAATCAGCCAAATTGGTGTATTTTCGCAAGTTTTTAGACAATACTACAAGTTTATTGGAGTATTGACTAAAAACTTGTGAAAATACTACGATAACCTAGTAATAATAATAAGTACACTTATTATTGCGTCAAATAATTTACAATTTCGTAAACAAAAGTAATGTTGATGCAACAGGCGAACTTAACTCTAAAAGCGATCTCTTCCAGGCATAGTAGTATTGAATAAAAACTCAAAACTTGAAGTAACTTGTTAATAATAATATACACCAGATTTTACTATATTTTGAAGAACATCATCCAAAAACACGATTCAACTAGTTTCGCTCGATAGAACGAAATCACTAAGTCATTGTAAAAATGCTTTAAAAATTATCTGGAACAATTACCACCATCAATTTAAATTTTTATTATAATATGTAGTGCACCTTTGGTTTATGGGATTTGCCTTAAATTTTGCTAAATTTCACCATGATTTTACGAGTTTTTTTGTTCATTCTCATCTTTTCACTTCTTCTACTTCTTTTGCCCAATGGCAAGTTATGCTGATGTCGACAATTCTGCCAATGCCAGAAGGGAAATGGATATACACGCGACAAATATTTACGAACATTTTGACTATAAATAATAAAATTAATTGTGTACTATTTATGCGGGTGAGACTTATATACCCTACAGAAGACACTCCTTAAAAATAACATTACATTCATAATGTTGTGTTCCTGCGTGTGAGTAAGGTCGCCAGAGCTCATCGGCCTGGGGGTAAGGGTCAGCAATACGTGTTTGCTGACTCTTTTAAAGGCCGGCAACGCACCCGTGACCCCTCTGGTGTTGCGAGTGTCCATGGGCAGCGGTGATCACTTACCATCAGGTGACCCACTTGCTCGTTTGTCGCCCTATGACATAAAAAAAGACTAGTGTGGTAAGATTAAATTGAATGTTGGCAACCTCTATCATGTCATGCCATTTTTTATTATTTTAATTTATTTATTTAAGCAAAACACAGTCTTAGATAAATCTTGTTGCTAATAAGCCATTTTTACATAAACATTAATCACTCAAAATTTCTCTAGCCTCTAAAACGCGAGCGTTGTCTATTACAAAAAGTCCGGACTCTAGAACGCGGCCGTTGTTTAATAAAAAAGACCAGATTCTAGAACGCAGCCGTAGTCTATTAAAAACAGGCTTGAGTCTGAAACGCGGGTGTTGTCTAGTAAACAAAGACAGACTCTAAAACGCGGCCGTTGTCTATTAAAAAGTCCAGATACTAGAACGCGGGCGTTGTCTATTAAAAAAATCAATGACTCACACCATACTTACATATAATATTTAACAGAGTACAAACTGACCATAATAGATACATAATTTAACATTGTAATTTGTTTATTTCTGCACATTATCCTCGTTATGCGGTTTAGTGCTCATATTAAAATTGGATTTTGATTTTAGGTGAGTTGGCTTGGATTTTCCGTTTCATCTGAACAGGGTAAAAGAATGGAAATAAATTTCTTATTAATTATTTGATTCTGTTTAAAGACATGTTTATTAGCGGAAAATAAACAATTTAAGAAAGGCATGGGTATTTTCAACTTAATATAGACTGAATAGTAGACAATATGTAGTAAAATATAGCTTCAAATATACAAATACAGAACTTTTTATTGTGGTCCATAGGTCAAAAGTTGTTACAGTCACAAGCTTAAAATTTCGATAATTAAACAACAACTTAATACAAGCTAACGAAATATCATTACTATTATAAAATAAATTTAATAAATGTTTTAACAATCCGTGTCCCTAAATATCTACATTATATGTAAGTAGAAATAATTATATATACTTAACTATATTACTACAAACATGTTTTGACTATTTACAAGCGCTATTTTAAAGTTTACGCGAATAAAAACCTTTTTTATTTTTTTAAATTTTTTTTTCTGAAAATACTCGCCTGTGGGTCTAGTGTTTAGTGAACCTGACTGCTTCGCCAGAGGTCGTGGGTTCGATTTCCATTCGGAACAAATCTATGTGTGATAAACACCGTAATTTGTTCCGTGTAATTTATCTGTAATGTGTATGTATGTTTATCAGCTAGCTATAGTACCTACAGACTGCCTGGTTGGGATCAGATGGCAGTGTGTTAGTTGTCCCAAGATACAGATATAAGATTTTACAAAATATGAAGTAATGAAATTTATTCAGCACTTGGGTATTTACATACAATTGTACTTGTCAAGCTAGTATGTACAGACGCCAGCACATCCAGCTTCCCAAATCTGTCAAATATCTTTTATAGATTTTCAACTTTACTACAACAGCATAAGGTTCACATTCAATTGGGGAAATTTGACAGATTGGGGTTGCTTGATGTGCTGGCGTTTGTACATAAAAATATTAGAAACAGTATAAAATAACCAAAATATATATATATATATATATATATATATATATTAGTCCGTCCGTGCGGTCTGTCTAACTCATTTTTTTAATTAATTAAATAAATAACAAGTTTCTAAGCTATTATTTTTAAATTTTGTAGCTACTACTTAAAATTAAAGAATTGAAGACAATGAGCAGTTGGATAGGCTCTCAAGCAGTAGCTTAATTTAAGCGACTAATAGCTAAGGGCACCCTTATGGGGTTCGGGCCACAGCTCAGGGGCCGCTGAAGTAAATAGACGGAATTCTAAATCAATGGATCACCGATCACGTATTAAGGGGCCAACACGATCCTCGCCGCTGAGGAACCTATATACCTAAATAAATAAATTTAAGTACAAATACGGAGGGTATCCGTAATTTCAATTGTGTATAATTGTAATATTTCTTCTTTATATTCAATTTAAAACAATACAATTACAATGATGGTATATGTGTAGATATTGTTATATATTTAATATATATATAAAAATTAATGCCACTTTCCGTTGTAATGTTATAACTCAACAACGCCTTTACCGATTTGGCTAATTTTGGTCTTGAATTATTCGTGGAAGTCCAGTGAAGGTTTGTACGTAGAGAAAATTTAAAAAAGTCTTGAAAAAGTGTAAAATCGTAGTTTTTACCTTATACGTAGCGAAGCACGTACCGAGCCGCTAGTTTAATATACTTTTAAAGAGATGATTATTATTAGATATATAATACCGTGGGTAGGCCCCTTATAAGATGGACCGATGATCTTGTGAGGGTTGCTGAAACTCGCTGGATGCGGATAGCGCAAGACCAGCAAGATGATTGGGAGAAGCCTTTGTCTGGAAGTGTGCGTCTTTCGACTGATATGATGATGATATAAATCCCTGTATTGCGGTCATGTAATTCATGTACTTAAAGACTGCACGTGTGGCGCAGCGGCTAAGACAGTCGCCTCGCCGCTTCGTGTCGCGGGTTCTAGTCCCGGGCCTGACAACTATTTGTGTGACACAAATAGTTGTTCTGAGTCTCGATGTAATTTGTGTCCGTCTGTCATATGTTTGTAAATTACCCCGCGAGGCGACACAGGGATTAGATTCACTAATGCGGGCGTTGTCTTTTTTTTTAATATTAAATAAGGTACAAATAATTGTCATGTGCAGGACTATATAGTCGTTTCAATAAATATCAATATGTAGTCGGATTTTTCCAATGATTTTCCATGTATTGAGTTCACGAATTTGCACCGGTTCGGTGCTAACGCCCTCTGAAGATCATTCGATCACGTGTGTATGACGTAATACGCAATTAAGAGTTTTTACGCGGTTTTCTTTGTATTGTCAGTTTATGGATGAGTGACCGCTGTTTTTATATTGTTAACCTATTTCAAATAAGGAAGTTATCATCATTACCATCATGAACAAAATTTATGCACGAAGAAGTATAATGGACCTGCCTGCCTGGGGCATTATTTACACACGGCCACCTGATCCCAAAATAAGCAGAGCTTGCACTATGGAAACCAGATAACTGATATACTACATAATATACAACTTTTCTTTTCTAAATACATACTTATATAGATAATGTTCATGCACACAAATATCTGTCCTGGGTGGGAATCGAACCCACGACTTCCGGCGTGAAAAGGGCCACGCCAACAGGCCCGTCAAACTTACTTACCGGACTTAATGCCTAAGTAATTTTCTCCTAGTCAGTCTTACGGTGATGAAGAGGCAACAAGATAAGTGCACTAGGTGAGATATTGCGTAAAGAAATTAATAGATCATCATCATCACGGTCGGTCACCGTAGCCTAGTTGGTAGTGCTCCTGCCTACGAAGCTGGTGGTCCTGGGTTCGAATCCCGGTAAGTGCAAATATTTGTGTGATGAGCACGAATATTTGTTTCTGAGTCATGGATGTTTTTTATGTATTTAAGTATTTATCTATCTATATAAGTATTGTTATCGTCTCCTGGTACCCATAGTACAAGCTTTGCTTAGTTTGGGACTAGGATGATCTTAGTGACATTGTCCCAACATCTTATCATCATCATCATCATAGCAGCTGAAAGACGTCCACTGCTGGACAAAGGCCTCCCCCAAGGATCTCCACAATAGCCGGTCCTGCGCTGCCCGCATCCAGCGGCTTCCCGCGACCCGCACAAGATCGTCAAGAATTAATAGATGTTACAATAAAAAATGAAAGACCATAAACCTGAAGATTCAGCGTGGGCTGGCCCACTACAGGATGGACCGACGGTCTTGTGAGGGTCACTGCGGAAGCCACTAGAAGCAGGTAGCATAAGACCGGTAATTGTGGAGATATTTGTCCAGCATTTGAGGTTTTTCGGCTGATATGATATGACAATAAATATTTTTTTTATTTAATAGGGTATGTGGATATTCCCGGGGCACTACAGAAACGGGGTACTCTCACCGGCACCTTAAACAAGTTGTGAATAGGGAAGGAAATTTTAGTAATGTATGGAAATTATCCTTGTTTCTTTTCACCCCGGGAATTCTATAATATTTCAATAGCCAATTCTACTTTCCTACTTATATTATAAATGCGAAAGTTTTTCAGTATGGATGTATGAATGTTTATTACTTTCACGCAAAAACTACGGTACCGATTTTGATGAAACTTTGTAGCACTTACTTATTGTATGGGCAGTGGTTACCCTATTGTCAGAATTGTTCAAGCCACCTAGAAGGTCTCTGAAATGGTTTAACGACTGTTGTCTAATGACTACAACCGGGACCGACAGCCTGATGTGCCCTCCGAAACACGAAGACGCTCAGAAATTAAACCACTTTGTTGGTCACCCATCTATGGACGGACCGCGAGCCTATAGTCTAAAAAGTATATATTTACAAAAGAAAAGTATTATATGTAGTATATCAGTTATCGGGTTCCATAGTACAAGCTCCGCTTAGTTTGGAATCAGATGGCCGTGTGTGGATGATGTCCCAGGATATTATATATTATACTAGCTGTGCCCGCGACTTCGTTCGAAAATTCGAAGATAATAATAATATCCTAGGACGTTATTTACACACGGCCAACTGATCCCAAAATAAGCTGAGCGTGTACAATGGAAACCAGATAACACATACTACTTTTCTTTTGTAAATACATACTTATGTAGGTAATTACATCCAGATTCAGGACAGACATGTTCATGCACACAAATATCTGTCCTGGGTGGGAATCGAACCCACGACTTCCGGCGTGAAAAGGGCCACGCCAACAGGCCCGTCAAACTTACTTACCGGACTTAATGCCTAAGTAATTTTCTCCTAGTCAATCTTACGGTGATGAAGAGGCAACAAGATAAGTGCACTAGGTGAGATATTGCGTAAAGAAATTAATAGATCATCATCATCACCGTAGCCTAGTTGGTAGTGCTCCTGCCTACGAAGCTGGTGGTCCTGGGTTCGAATCCCGGTAAGTGCAAATATTTGTGTGATGAGCACGAATATTTGTTTCTGAGTCATGGATGTTTTTTATGTATTTAAGTATTTATCTATCTATATAAGTATTGTTATCGTCTCCTGGTACCCATAGTACAAGCTTTGCTTAGTTTGGGACTAGGATGATCTTAGTGACATTGTCCCAACATCTTATCATCATCATCATCATAGCAGCTGAAAGACGTCCACTGCTGGACAAAGGCCTCCCCCAAGGATCTCCACAATAGCCGGTCCTGCGCTGCCCGCATCCAGCGGCTTCCCGCGACCCGCACAAGATCGTCAAGAATTAATAGATGTTACAATAAAAAATTAAATACCATAAACCTGAAGATTCAGCGTGGGCTGGCCCACTACAGGATGGACCGACGGTCTTGTGAGGGTCACTGCGGAAGCCACTAGAAGCAGGTAGCATAAGACCGGTAATTGTGGAGATATTTGTCCAGCATTTGAGGTTTTGCGGCTGATATGATATGACAATAAATATTTTTTTTATTTAATAGGGTATGTGGATATTCCCGGGGCACTACAGAAACGGGGTACTCTCACCGGCACCTTAAACAAGTTGTGAATAGGGAAGGAAATTTTAGTAATGTATGGAAATTATCCTTGTTTCTTTTCACCCCGGGAATTCTATAATATTTCAATAGCCAATTCTACTTTCCTACTTATATTATAAATGCGAAAGTTTTACAGTATGGATGTATGAATGTTTATTACTTTCACGCAAAAACTACGGTACCGATTTTGATGAAACTTTGTAGCACTTACTTATTGTATGGGCAGTGGTTACCCTATTGTCAGAATTGTTCAAGCCACCTAGAAGGTCTCTGAAATGGTTTAACGACTGTTGTCTAATGACTACAACCGGGACCGACAGCCTGATGTGCCCTCCGAAACACGAAGACGCTCAGAAATTAAACCACTTTGTTGGTCACCCATCTATGGACGGACCGCGAGCCTATAGTCTAAAAAGTATATATTTACAAAAGAAAAGTATTATATGTAGTATATCAGTTATCGGGTTCCATAGTACAAGCTCCGCTTAGTTTGGAATCAGATGGCCGTGTGTGGATGATGTCCCAGGATATTATATATTATACTAGCTGTGCCCGCGACTTCGTTCGAAAATTCGAAGATAATAATAATATCCTAGGACGTTATTTACACACGGCCAACTGATCCCAAAATAAGCTGAGCGTGTACAATGGAAACCAGATAACACATACTACTTTTCTTTTGTAAATACATACTTATGTAGGTAATTACATCCAGATTCAGGACAGACATGTTCATGCACACAAATATCTGTCCTCGGTGGGAATCGAACCCACGACCTGCGGCGTGAAAGGCAAGCATCTACCAACGACGCCAATCGGCCATTCTATATTCTATCGTAGCTTTAACATATACCTACTTAAATTAGACATAAGACCATTTACTGGAGTGGTGGTTTTATAAACTGAGACACAGGAACCATCCTAGTTCAGGTGTCAACCTACCATAGTATCTATTGTAGTGAAAACAAATGTATGTGTACCTTCTTCAAACTGTATTGTACAGACGCCAGCACATCAAGCTACCCCAATCTGTCAAATTTGCCCAATTGAATGTGAACCGTATGCTTATGTGATAAAGTTGAAAATCTATAAAAGAAATTTGACAGATTGGGATAGTTGGATGTGCTGGCGTCTGTACTATGGTGAGAAATAAACGATTTATTATTATTATTCAAACGTCAGATAGAGCTTAATTACGTCTTAACGAGAGTACCTTTGCAGTTTCATAACGAAAATGTTTTTTGCGTGAACTAATCTTTATTCCGTGCTATTGCGCAACACTCAGGCGCAAGTCGATCTACGTCATCGTTATATTTTTAGACAAAGTCGGAAAACTTCTGTATTAGTAATAATTATAAGTGTCTACAATATATCCTAGTGGTTACACCGGTGGACTGAGTAGTCAGATGTCAAATCCACGGCACTCACCACTGCCCTGACTTTTTCGAATCTATGTCACAGAATAAAAAGTACTTGTCTATGTGCGTATTTAAAATTAACTAGCTGTGTCCCGCGGTTTTAACCGCATTAAACTTTCTAAATTATAGCCTATGTGTTATTCGGATATAGAAGCTATATTACTACTAAGTTTAATTAAAATCCGTTTGGTAGATTTTGCGTGAAAGAGTAACAAACATTCATTACATCCATACTCACAAACTTTCGCATTTATAATATGAATAGCTGTGCCCCGCTGTTTTACCCGCGTTCATCATCATCATCATTATTACAGCTGAATAAGTCCACTGCTGGACAAGCCTCCCTCAATAATCGTCTTGGGGGGATATGCCATAATCGCCACGCTTGGCAGGCGGGTTGGCGATCGCAGTAAGATGGTCAAAGTAATCAGAAGGAAGCTGCTGCCCGTCCTCTGGTAGATATTCCCTCGGGTCGACTTCTACGCCCCCCACGGGATGTGATGGGGTGATGATATTCTGATTCTGATATTTGTCGCCGTCACCACACAGCAACCGCGTTAAACTTTATAAATTATAGCCTATTTGTTAGTCCAGGGTGTTAGCTAACTCAATACCAAATCATATTAAAATCGCTGCAGCCGTTTAGACGTGAAGAAGTAACAAACATACACACTCACAACTTTCGCCTTTATAATATTAGTAGGATATGACTACCTCATTTGGCGGGTTGATCCGTAGGAATGACGTCCTAGGTTCAAGACCGATTGGTTAAAAAGTGATGTTGGGATTTTTCTGGTAACAAAAAAAAAACAGTATGAACCCGGAGTCAGAAGAATCAGTTGACTGGATTGTCAAAAATCTATAGTCTAAAATAGTAATGTATGGTCAAAAATCGTACATTAAAAGATCACATCGAAAATTATTTAGCTAAAAAACATCTTATAAAAAGAACATATCGCTTGCTCAGTTCACGCTGTTGGTGACGTAATTCTAACCAAACCTACTTTTCTGGCAGCAGTTCGTAAGTAAATAAATTTATCATTCATTTGTGAAAAAACAAGGGCAATAAGTTTTGTGGAAACTAAAAATATGACTCGCACTCTATGCACTCCTTCTAAACAGGCGGACATTTTGGATGATTTGTGTGTGTGTGTGTGTGTTAAGTAGTTTGAATTTACAATAAACTGTCATCTGCCCGGGCAGCTAGTATAAGTATACATTAACAAGATAAAAATAAACCATACCGTTGAATTGATAAACTCCTTCTATATTGCAGTTGGTTAAATAGTTAAAGATATACACAAGAGATAGATTATATATACACAAGGCCTAATTAAATTTGCATATAATAAATAACTATTTCTTTATGGATTATTTATTAGCTAGGTGTCAAGGTTATGCATACTTTACGCGAACTAACTACACGCTCATGAATTATTTAAATACTTACGTTGCGTCCGAAAATGTGTATTAATTATACATGTTATTCTAATACGAGTATATGTAATGGTTTGCTATTTTTAGCCGACTTTATAAGAAGGAGGTTATTATTTTTAAGCAGGTTATTATAAAAAAATAAAATAATAAGGTTTTTATTCACGTAGACTTTAAAAAAGCGCTTCAAAATAGTCAGAACATGTTTGTAATAATATAGTTGTATACATTATTATTTCTAGTAACATAGATATTTAGGTACACATTGTAATGATTGTTGGAAACATTTATAAAAATTATTTTAAAATAGAAATGATATTTAGCTAGCTCGTATCAAGTTATTGTCAAGAGATTATGTTTAAGTTTAATTATCTAGTTTAAGTCTAATATTTTTACTACATATTGTCAATGGTTCTGTCTATATTAATGTATTATTATTATGACGGACCTTGTCTTAATAACGACGGTCGCGCTTTAATGCTACCACCGGATCCAATGCGCCCCAACTGAGAAGACCCAGCGAAACAAACATTTGACTATTTGGTAATCGTAGTATATAATCGTGCCTCGGCCACCGTTGATAATAACGTTCAAATACCGGGTCGGGCAAAAAGTAATTTTGAGATTTTTCCATAAAAATAAATTTCTCAGTATCAGCCCGAAGTCGGAGAGTTGTCGTTATTACACCCCCGAGCCTCGAAGAGCACGTAAAGCCGTCGACCTGTACCTGATCTCTTTGCGGTCGTGTCGCTGACTGCTCATGATCCGATGGGACTACTGTCCCATGGAACATGACCATAGTATAGTATAGTATAATACTGAATAGAAAATGCCCCTGTGTTTGGGCACACACATGTGCACTGCGCAGTTTTCTTGTCTCCATTGAAACTGGCCGCAGTGGTCTAATACGCCCTGCGGGACATTATAATAAATATAATTTAAATAGAATTTAAAATTATACACAGAGTTAACTTATTTAAAAACAAATTGAAGACATTTTTATTGAAGAAAGCGTATTATAGTTTTAATGAGTTCATAAATGACAAACGACAAATGTAACAACGTATTCTTGACCATTATGTATGATAGTTTTTGTTAGTTTTATTTTGTATTTTAGATTTTAGATATGTATTGTACAACAAATGTTTCAACACAATGTAAATTGTTAAGAAATAAATGACTTATGACTGTTTATTTATTTTGTTTTTGAATACAATGTTTTAGCAGCGGCTCTGTCTACTGTGACCATCATACTACGTTCGTTAATGTGATTATTATACTACGTTTATGGCATATCCCTCCTAATTATGGAAACAACTCCATTCTGGAAATCTTTTGGCCTCCCCAGTAGTGAACTTTAGTAGGCTGACATGGTCATCATCATCATCATTTCAGCCTAATAAAGTCAGAGAAACACTTCTCAGTAGCTGCCACGTCGAGCAGTACACGGTAGGGTCAATAATGTGATAACTTATAGGTATATATATATATATATATATATATAATAATAATAATATCTGGGGACAATGTCACACAGATCATCCTAGCCCCAAACTAAGCAAAGCTTGTACTATGGGTACCAGGCGACGATATACATACTTATATAGATAGATAAATACTTATATACATAGAAAACATCCATGACTCAGAAACAAATATTCGTGCTCATCACACAAATATTTGCACTTACCGGGATTCGAACCCAGGACCACCAGCTTCGTAGGCAGGAGCACTACCAACTAGGCTATGGTGATATATATATATGAATGAGTACCTATATAGAGTTTACACTTTGCATTGCGAATAATGGTTTAAAACTAAAATTTAGAATAGAATAATAATAATATATAATACTAGCTGTGCCCCGCGGTTTTACCCGCGTTAAATTTTATATCACAGCTCCTCCCACGTACGTGATAGCATGATAATATGTAGCCTATATGTTAGCCCGACCTCTTAGTAATATTCATACAAAATTTTTTATTTTTATTTTTTAAACAGACAATCTAAAATTTATATTTTTGGCTTCCATATCAATTGTAGATCACGCCCCAAGTATCCTATGAAAATATATTTAATTTACAGTTTTGACTTTCCTACGATTTTATTAGATGTATAGATAATACCATAAATTCTCGAAGGATTTTACTGTTAGTAGGTTATTGGTTGTTTGTTAAGTCCTTTATTCAAATGTAGCTTTCCAATATTATACAATAATTAGAACTACCTAACATTAAATTCATATAATTTGAAATTTTTCCTCCCTATTTCAAGGAAATAAGCAATTCATTACCTAGTCCCTTTGTCAATATACATAGGCAAAGGGCATGTAATATTAATGTAGGTATGATAAAACAAAATAACTAATGTTCACTCTGCGAATATTTTGCCGATAGTCGTTTCTGCCAATGGCTTTAGTAGCAAAATGCCTCAAAAACATCTAAAGAGGCTTACGTTAGTGGTTGGGTTTCACCAGATTCAAAAAGCAGTGCCTTTGGACACGGCTCGCATTTTTAAGAGGTTCCTATCTTGTATATATAACGTAAACCGCGTTATCTACAGAGTATTTTTATTTTTCTAAAATCTTTTTCACTTTATATTTAGCAATATGCTAACCTACAAGGTGTGTAATTTAAAATTAATTTAAAAATCATAGATAAATTAATTATAACTAAATATAGGTTTCAATTTATATATATAATATTAATAAATAAATAATTTAACGGGCGTATAACCCCGCCGCCGGGGGAGCTCTGTTTTTTACGTATTTATTTGTGTATTATTGTTTTATATATCGATTTTATAAGATTAAATATGTATTAAATATGAAAATAAATAAATAAGTTGGACTAATAATAATAATATCTAGGGACAATGTCACACAGATCATCCTAGCCCCAAACTAAGCAAAGCTTGTACGAGGGGTACCAGGCGACGATATACATACTTATATAGATAGATAAATACTTAAATACATAGAAAACATCCATGACTCAGAAACAAATATTCGTGCTCATCACACAAATATTTGCACTTACCGGGATTGGAACCCAGGACCACCAGCTTCGTAGGCAGGAGCACTACCAACTAGGCTACGGTGACCGTCGATTATTTAATAAGTATATATATATATATTTAGGTAATAAATAATTAGGTTTAAATAAAATCCTACTTAGTTGTGCATATTTCTTACGGGCGGGAGGGCTGTGCAGTGTGCATATTGCATCCCGGCTTACTTTTTTTTTATAAGGCAACGCCCGCACTATGGTATCTAATCCCTGTGTTGCGGTGTACTTTACAGACATATATTAGACGGACACAAATTACACCCAGACTCAGAACAACTATTTATGGGTCACACAAATTGTAGTCCGGCGCGGGACTCGAATCCGCGACACGAAGCGGCGAGGCGACTGTCTTAGCCGCTGCACTGTATTCATATTCATATTTATTTGCATACCATAATGTGAGCGAAGGTGTTAACAATAGGCTTAAAGTTTAGGTACAGTTATGGAACCTGTAAGGGCACAGCAACATAAGTTTTTGAGTTATTATAATTACGTTAAATTAAACATTAAAATTACATAATGTCATCTAAAAACATAAGAACTCATACCTATTTAATATAATATAATCTATACAACATGTAACTTAATTAACGCACACCCTGAAAATAGTTTGTTCATAATCGTTAACTGAATCGATTTATATCATTTTTAATATAGGTATTTTTTTTTCTAATTTATTAAAATTACAGAAATTATTGTCATATTAACCCTATACAGTCAAAACAAATTGAAATGGACCGTAAGTCAAAGTGATAAGACTTTTAAAATCACAGTTTCATTTGTATTCATACAAATTCCATAATTCAATACAAAATAAAGAAAAAGAACTTTTTTCTAAGAAACTAATTTAGTAAATAACAATGCATATACATCTTAAATTAAAAATTCAGTGTATGTATTATGATTACAACATAATATTCTAATTGGGGTGTCTGAGGGCGTGCGTTAATTACGTTACATGTTGTATATATAAAAATCAATGCCACTTTTCGTTGTAATGTTATAACTCAACAACGTCTTTAGCGATTTGGCTAATTTTGGTCTTGAATTATTCGTGGAAGTCCAGGGAAGGTTTAAAAAAGTCTTGAAAAAGTTTAAAATCAACATCTTTTAGCAATTAAAAATATTTTTTTGTTTGAATAAATGAACTCATCAACGAATCATTTTTTTATTACTATGCCATACCGGACCGCTAGTTAGATTATAATTAAAATTTATACAATATTAATACTTTGTATTATAAAACTAAAAACTTTCAATTATAATCTCGACTCTATGTAGTGATTTGACTGTGATAGGTTAGGCATTCGACCTTTGTGGTTATTAGGTAGATATTTTTGGAAGGAAGGAAAATATAAAATTTTTCAACCTCCTAAAACCCCGCTGCGTACGTACTTACCTAATGGGGTTCTAGAGGGTTCAAATGGTTTTCCCTAAATGGAAAAAAAAAATATTTATTTATAGTACATAGACTTACGGAACAGAGACGTGGTCGCTCACAATGGGCCTTATAAGGCGGCTCAAGGTCACCCAAAGAGCAATGGAAAGGGCTATGCTCGGAGTTTATCTGCGAGATCGAATCAGAAATGTTGAGATCCGCTGGCGAACCAAAGTAACCGACATAGCCGTAAGAATTGCCAAGCTGAAGTGGCAGAGGGCAGGGCACATAGCTCGTAGAGCCGACGGCCGCTGGGGCAGAAAGGTTCTCGAGTGGCGACTTCGAACCGGAAGACGCAGCGTGGGCAGGCCCCCTACAAGATGGACCGATGATCTTGTGCGGGTCGCTGGAAATCGCTGGATGCGGATAGCGCAAGACCGGCAATTGTGGAGATCTTTGGGGGAGGCCTTTGTCTTTCGGCTGATATGATGACTACATAGACTACCATTACAGCATACCCATTGTGACAGCGTAGACATAACATTTATAACTTCTTCTTTACTAAGTAGTATTATCTTATCCAGACAACAACAAAATTATAGCCAATAAGAACTCATTCAGTGAACAAGAGAACAAATGAATATATATATAATACTATATCTCTACTCTATCATCATCATAGCAGCCGAAAAACGTCCACTGCTGGACAGAGGCCTCCCCCAAAGGTCTCCACTATAGCCACTATATTAATAAATATTAAATATGCCTATATTTTATTTTGCTTAAATTTAGCTACTGGTTGAGAGCCTGCTGCGCTAGCCAACTGCTCACTGTCTTAAATTTGTATAAAATAGTATTAAATTCAAAAATTGCTTAGTAACTTGTTATTTATTTATAGATTTAAAGAAATATATATATATAAGAAGATAGACCGCACGGACAGATTATTACGAAATATTTTTGTTACTTTACTTTGATCCTGCTGTAACCCTGAGTAGGTAATCCATTAAAATCAACCATAACTCCATTAATAACAATTAAAAAGTCTTGCAAATCTTCTTGCACATCTTTTCTATCGTTGATATAATTAATTAATTCTATTAAATTAATTTCCTGGTCATCATCATCATCACCATGTCAGCGGCATGACGTCCACTGCTGCACAAAGGCCTCCCCATAAAGATTTCTAAGATGGAGTAGTGTCCATCATTTGGAACTCTATAATAGCCACGCTTGACAGACGGGTTGGCGATCCCAGTATGATGGTCATAGTACACCGAGAGACGCTATTGCTCGTTCTCTAGGAGATCCTCCCTTGGATCGACTTCTACGCCCTCTACTAAAACTACTACCAAATGCCGATTACGATTCGTGTACAAACGCCAGCATATTAGCTGGATGTATAGTTAAATATACGTTTTAATTTCGAAACCGCTGCTTATACATTTATACTTATGCTGCCGAAATATATACATCTTATCTTATCTTATCTTTGATGGGGTGTACTTGCGTACAGCACTTCGACCCTTCAGGATCTTTTGTACTACCCCCCACTGGTTTTATTCTATCCCTAAAGCCCTGAATGAAGTCTTCACATAATCCAGTACGCTTCTTAGGGGTAGATCCTTGTAGTCACCTGGGTCTGGATATGCCAGCCCCAGGATGGCCATTCTGTGTCTTGCCAATGCATCGCATTTGCATATTATATGCAGCATTGTTTCCTGTTCTTCCCTACAGGTCCTGCAGATCGGGCTATTCGACAGTCCCAATTTGTGTAGGTGATAGTTGGTGCCATAGTGGCCCGTGAATACTGCTACTATAACATATACATACATACATAGTACAGAAGAAAGCATATCCAGCTACCCCAATCTGTGAAATTTCTTTATCATATAAGTAGGTATTAGGTTCACTTTCAATTGGGGTTGACAGATTGGGGTAGCTTGATGTGCTGGCGTCTGTACAAAAAAAAAAGTGTATTTTGCACACATTCAGGTTGGCATGGTTGGTAGATGCTTGCCTTGACGTATGAACATGTCTGTCTGTCCTGTGCCTGGGTGTAACAAAAACTAAGAAAAAGTAGATAGTATATATATGGAGTATCAGTTATCTGGTTTCCATAGTAGGTATAAGCTTTGCTTAGTTTGGGATCAGAGGCTCTACCGGCTAAGTCGCCGAACATCGTTTTCGTGAATGGCGTTCAAATAAATAAAGGTTAAAAAGGACTTAATCAATCGTTAAATCTGCTTCAATGTTAACAATCGATTCCGGACCATTTAAGACGTCACATGTTCTCATGGAAGCCGATTTAACCATTGATTAAGTCAGTTTTAACCTTTATTTATTTGAACGCCATTCACGAAAACGATGTTCGGCGACTTAGCCGGTAGAGCCCCAGATGGCAGTGAGTGAATAATTTCGCAGGATATTATTATTATCCAATGCCCTGAAAGATGCCCATTGTTAGTGGCTGTTCTATTTCACCAATAATTGTAATAGACATGTAACAATTTTATTCACGTCATTACATCACAGCAGTTTCTCAGTATTTGCCAGCTAATTATGCGGTTTTCTTGGCCCATTTAAAAGAGGTACGACAAACAGTTTTTTGCCAACATTTTTTTAGTTTTTAAGTCATGGTCAGAATTATTGTATCGGTACAGGAATTTGTATGACAAATTCAACCCTGGGAAGTGTATGTTAATATTTTGTTTTCATTTAAAGGGAAACTATCAAGATATGAGACTGAGCCAAATTGGTTCTTGGGTATTGAAAAACCCTCATTTTCCAACGAAATCGTTAGAGCAGTTTTTGCAGAGAACTCGATGACTGATCTATACATATAATAAAATCGTAGGAAAGTCAAAACTGTACATTGAATGTTTTTTAAAAAGGATACTTGGGGCCTCATCTAGAATCGTTATGGATGCCAAAAAATATGTTTTTTGATTTTTTCTGTTTTTCTGGATGTATGTCCGGGCTAAATTCAAAAAGTACTGCATGGATTTACTTCATGTTTTGCATGAATATTACTAAGAGGTCGGGGCAACATATAAGCTAAATATTATTACGGTATCACATAGGGGGGAGGAGTTGTGATAATTTATAAAATTTAACGCGGTGAAAACCGCGGGGCACGGCTAGTATACAAATAAGTATTTATATGTTAATGGATGCTTCTTTTGTTACCATTGAATAATATTTATATCGGAAAGAATTTACATAGACATTAAAAGCACGTGTATTTAACCAGAAAATGGATAGATCAGTTGTTTTTATATTTGATCATTATGGATCTATGATATAATGATTTTGTTAAATTGTTAATTTATTTAAATTATTGTCATAATGGTTGGGTGTGAGTTAGTGAAGCTGATAGCTAAGCCAAAGGTAGTGGGTTCGATGCCCGAGTCAGGACAAACCTTTGTGCTATAAGCAGGATCATAATTTATCTATAATATATATGTACAGACGCCAGCTCATCAAGCTACCCCAATCTGTCAAATTTCCCCAATTGAAAGTGAACCTTATGCTAAAGTTGAAAATCTATAAAAGAAATTTGACAGATTGGGGTAGCCTGATGTGCTGGCGTCTGAACATATATATTATAGATAAATTATGATCATGCTTATCGCACAAAGGTTTGTCCTGACTCGGGGATCGAACCCACTACCTTTAGCTTAGCTTCACTAACCCACACACAACCATTATGACAATAATATAAATAGTCCGGTTGCCATAGTACAGACTCGGCCTAGTATGGGATCAGATGGCAGTATGCAAGTTGTCCCAAGATATTAATATTTTTTTTAAAATTTATATATTGTTTGGAAAACCAACAGCTATACATAAAAAATATTACTGCTTTAATGGGAAAAATTACAGGTTTCCACGAATAGCGACTGATACACACATACAATACTTCCGATTTGACTCTTATTGTCTCTAATAATAGTTATGGATATCTACATGTAAAGATGAATCAAACGATCCCCAACTGGATGGGTAAACATTGTTTAATTGCAAAGCTCTCATTTTCCGGCTCCATTTTCAGTTCATAAATATAACTAGTTTGCTATAGACCACTCGACAGAATTAAAACTTAGATATACGAAACATAACTGGCTATAAGAGAAAGAACATTTGCGAATGAAATCTCTCTCTCTCTCTCTCTTCTATCTTCAGTAACTAATATCTCCCTCTCAACTTCCGTTCGCTTCACCCGATCAAATTTAATCTTGTCGTAATGCTCTCGTCACGCATTCGCCAGCTTACAATGTATGTCTGTTATGTTTGTGAAGTACGACACGCGACACAGGGATTAGATTCTCTAGTGCGAGATAGTCTTAAAAAAAATCTTACACACTTACTCGAGCGAGCGCAATGAAGTTTTATTTCTTCAATTTCGTCATCCAAAATTTCTGTTCCAGTTCAATCGGTTGCGGATGATTGTTACAAATTCAGTTTTTCAACAAATGTCATATTTTTCTTTGAGTATCACTCGGTTTTAAAATGTTGCGCGACGACATCTCAAAGTTACTAGTAAATGCACAAAATGATCTTTTTCCGAGAAAAATCTCTTTTCAACCTTCTTCTAAATCAATTAATCAATTAGACTGCATGTTTATTTTCATATGCATTTCACGTGTTTTCTCGTGAAAACTTCTTTTTGAAAACCGATTTTTATACTTGTTATTATTTTTCTATTCGATAGGGAATGCTTTCGGTCTCGTATAACAGTCTCGGTTTTTTTACCCGCATTAGGGAAATTAATTCCTGTGTCACAGGGTACTTAACAAACATATCATTTGCAGACACAAAGTGCATCCAGACTTAGGACAACTATTTATATAGGTCACACATATAGTTGTGCTGCGCGATAATCAAACCCGGGTCTAGCGGTTAAGACCCGTGCAGTCTGAAAGAATGTAAAAAAATGGTTTTATGTCTTTTAAGATTAATGATGTTATACAACATTGTGTTCAGGTATTACAGTGAAGAACTTTTATAGTAATTATTCTTTATTTTGTTATATTTTAGAAGATTCTAATTAGATTTAAATTACTTTATTTCCGTTTTATTTATTGTATAAATGAATCAATTACATCTAAATTGAAAATAAAACATTTATCCTAAAACCTAATTATTACTAAGAAAACTTAATATAAAATGCTAATATAAACTATATGTGTATTCTGAATTGTATAAATAAATCAATTACACCTAGATCGCCCGAAGAATTGCAAAACTGAAGTCGCAGTGGGCGGGGCACAGCTCGTATAACCGACGGCGGCTGGGGCAGAAAGTTTCTCGAGTGGCGACCTCGAACCCGAAGACTCAGCGTGAGCAGGCCCCCTACAAGATGGACCGATGATCTTGTGAGGGTCGCTGGAAACTGCTGGATGCGAATAGCGGAAGACCGGCAATTGTGGAGATCTTTGGGGGAGGCCTTTGTCCAGCAGTGGACGTCCTGCGGCTGATATGATGATGATGATGATGATGACACCTAGATTAAAAATAAAGCATCTATTCTAAAACCTAATAATTATTAAGAAAACCACACATAAAATGCTAATATAAACTATATATGGCTTCTCAATTTATCAATGCCATAAGTATATAGGTACTTGATTAAAATTAGTATTAAAACACGTGACACTAACCATTTGTAAACGTAATAGTCATTATACGCACGTGAATATTTGAATTCCTAATGTTATGTAATAAAAATACCTGTTTTGGCTTCGGTTATATAACTGCCATCTTTAAGTCTATGACGTCAATAAAATGGCGGGCGTTTACGGCATCTAATAAGATTATGGGGATTTTTTCTAATAAATTGCTTGGTCTGTGACTCATTTTATTTTTATAGTTGGATTCTAGTTATCAATTCTGCTTCCTGATTGGTTATTGCCTTAGTTAGATTAAGTACCGATTGAACATCGGATTGGTTAAAGTACTATGTGTCTTTGACAAGTTACAACAAGAAAATTAAAGAAAATATTTATGAGTAACATCAGGCTAATTATTGTCTTTTATTTTATCGATGAAGTAAAAGAATGTTGCCGTGCGATGAAAAGGCACTTAATAGGTATTACTACACTTATTATTGCTCCATACCTGGTTATTGGACAGGGCCAGAATATTATCATGAATTAATCAATGTCAAATTAAGACTTAATCTCTAATTTCTTAAGAGAGGTAGGGCATAGCGTTCATTCGCTCAAAGAGCAGCCCGACTGGGGAAGCACCTCCACCTTACAGAAGACATTCCTAAATAATAACATTAATAATTTTAATGTTGTGTTTCTGCATGTGAGTAAGGTCAACACAGCAACACTTGTTTGCTGACTCTTAAAGGCCGGCAACGTACCCGCGAGTCCTCTGGTGTTGCGAGTGTCCATGGGCAGCGGTGATCATTTGCCACCCATTTCCTCGTTTGTCACCCTCAGATATAAAAAAAGTTATGGTACACTAGTGCCTCCTAGAGTTACTGGTGAGTTGAGTCAATTTAATTTCGGCACGAAATACTGAGTAAAAATAAGCAACATGTTAGAACCTGTGGACTATTATCATATACACCCTATGCGTGTACGCCTAACAGCTCGCAATAAGGGTTACTTATCCTGAGATTTCAGGATTTTTGAAATTTCAATAAAATACAGCCTGTCCGCCACGTGAGCGAGATCCGCAGTATATAAAAACGATAAAATTACGTCTATTATAAATTGTTAAGTACGTATTCAATGAGAGATAATTCTCAAACTCTAAAAACCTTAGGGTTTTTCTATGGAAATCGGGCGTTTAATTCGAACTTTAAATTTTTTATTCTACTCACAGTTTAAGTAATATCACAGTACTATTCACGCCCTGTTCTTTTAATACAAAGTATATAAGAGAGAGAGCAAATTAGTTGAGTGATGTAAAAGACACAATCGGCAGTACTGTCAGTTACAATACTTACTATATCTACTATAATGTATAGTATTCTACATACATACATAGACTCACGCTTGCTTCCCAGTGGGGTAGGCAGACACAACGGATTTCCATTTGTCACGATCCTTGCATACCTCTTTTGCCTCGATTACTGTCATTATATTCTTCATACATGCTCGCCGGTTTACTTCACGTCAAAACAGCTGGAGCAATTTTTATTAAAATTTGGTATGGAGTTAGATGCTACCCTGGATTAACACATAGGCTATAATTTCTAAAATTTAACGCTTGAAAAAGGGCGGGGCACAGCTGGTATTGAATATGAATCGAATGCAGTTGTTGTCATGCTACATGTCATGTTGTCAATGCTGGAAAATGTTTCTATAGCATTCATGATCTCTTTGAATTTAAATTATAAATTGACATTATATTGTTAGATTGTGCTGTTGAAAAACAAGAATGTATTTAGCTTCATAAAATATTTGTACGCTCGTAAGAGCAAAACATAGTGGGCCATGATTAATTTATAACACCTTTAATGTACCTGTGTTTGTTGTCAAATAAACATTATTCTTATTTTCAGAAGTCGTTCAAGCTTATTGAGGTGATCTGCATTCATGTTAAAGTAGTTACAAATCACCATAGCCAATTATAGAAAAGATTTAAGACTGCCCGAGCATTACAATTTTGGTATAGAACGCCAGGTTGTCCCATCTCTAATAAGATGTTAAGTTTTATTTTTCTTTTTTTTTTTTTTATTGCCTTAGTAAGCAGACGAGCTAGCGGCCCACCTGATGGTAAGTGGTAACCGCTGCTCATGGACATTCGCAGTGCCAGGGGCACAGCGAACCGCTGCCTACCGTGATATTAGTACTCTTTTTAAACCTCGTTTGAAGAAGGATATTTCGTAGCAAGTGTCTTATAGTTCCAAAATATTAATTTTAATAACTTCAAACGACCTTTTATAACACCATTAATATGTTAAAGAACTTCAATATAATAACTATTGACCTTTTTATAAGAGTGAATAATACTAGTTACGATATAATTCGTTCGGAAACCTTTCAGTGTTCATGGTCAGGGACGGTGTGAGGTTTTTAACCTTTGTATGATACGAGTAAAATAAGGTACCTAATAATTAAAGACAGTACTGCCGATTGTGTCTTTTACATCACTCAGCTAATCTTCTCTCTCTCTCTTATATACTTTGTATCAAAAGAACAGGGCGTGAATAGTACTGTGATATAACTTAAACTGTGAGTAGAATAAAAAATTAAAAGGTCGAAGAAAACGCCCGATTTCCATAGAATATCCCTAAGGTTTTTACAGTTTGAGAATTATCTCTCAAACGTACTTAACAATTTATAATAGACGTAATTTTATCGTTTTTATACACTGCGGATCTCGCTCACGTGACGGACAGGCTGTATTTTATGAAATTTCAAAAAATCCTGAAATCTCAGGATAAGTAACCCTAATTGCGAGCTGTTAGGCGTACACGCATAGGGCGTATGCGATAATAGTCCACAAGATTCTAACATGTTGCTTATTTTTACTCAGTATTTCGTGCCGAAATTAAATTGACTCAACTCACTAGTAACTCTAGGAAAGACTAGTGTAGCTAAAATCTATGCTCTTCTCACAACCATCCAACCGTCAACCATGAGATGAGGTGATGATATTCTTCGCTATCAGCACACAGCTAGACCAAGTAAAACAACAATAACATTTAAGAGAGATAGGGCACAGCGTTCATACGCCCAAAGAGCAGCCCGACTGGGGAAGTACCTCCACCTTACAGAAGAAATTCCTTAATAATAACTTAATGTTGTGTTTCGGCGAGTGAGTAAGGTCGCCAGAGCTCAATGGGGTGCGGGGAAGGGTCAGCGACACTTGTTTGCTGACTCTTTTAAAGGCCGGCAACGCTCCCGTTACTCCTCTGGTGTTGCAAGTGTCCATGGGCGGCGGTGATCACTTACCATCAGGTGACCCGCTTCCTCGTTTGTCGACCTATGACATAAAAAAAAACATATTACTCGTACCTTACGCGTATCGTTAACTATATTTAATGTTTATGGAATACTATATACTAAATACCCTAATATAGAATACTATATACCCTAAACTGGCGAGCATGTATGAAGAATATAATGACAGTAATCGAGGCAAAAGAGATATGCAAGGATCGTGACAAATGGAAATCCGTTGTCTTTGCCTACCCCTGTGGCAAGCAGGCGTGAGTCTATGTATGTAGAATACTATGCATTATAGTAGATATAGTAAAGTATTGTAACAGGGTTTGGGTAAGACTCTTCTTACATTGTCTACTAGAACTTATACAATAACGTCTCACAGAGTATAAATATCAACATTGTTCCAATCAACAATGTCAACGGGTCAATACATAGACAATAGCCATAGTTTAAATACGACGTGTTTAGTTTTTGTTTGCATATTTCTATCGTATATATATTTTGTTTCAACTCACTATTATGTTAGAAGATCGGAATGTTCCACAGATGATATTGAACAATAATGTAGAAATGTATTCGTATCTGTTTCAACCAAAGGTGATATGAACGATTGTGAATTGTGTAGGAGACAATTGGAAAATAAAATATTTTGTAATTTTTATTTGTTGTGGTTCTGTTTGCGTTGATAGTTTTAGTTGCCGGCGGATTATTTTCGCGACCGCGTTCGGCTATAGCTAAGATTGAGGGTACGTTTAGAGTTTTGACTTTTATAATATACCTATTTATGTGTATAATATCTAAGCCATGTGGTTCCCGGCCTCGATAAATTAAAAGGGCAACCTGTGGGTGTCGTAAAAGGTGACTGAGGGATACACCAGTTAGGTAGTCGGGCAGCAGTGCTACCTGTGTGTCAACAACTCGCATGCCAAGCGCAATTAATACGGCATATCCCTTAAAAAGTTTTCAATGGTCCGTAAGTGATTGGTGAGGTAAGCAACTAGGTTCGCGGTCAGTCCATGGATGGGTGACCGCCAAAGTGGATTAATGTCTGAGCGTCTCTGTGCTTTGGACGGCACGTTAAGTTGTCGGTTCCAGTTGTAGCCATTAGCCAACAGTCGTTAAACCATGTCAGAGGCCTAATGGGCGGCTTGAACAACTCTGACACCAAGGTAACCACCGCCCATACGATAAAGTAGTATGGCAACGTTCTGGAAACTTTTGGGGGAAGCTTATGGCCAGTATTGGACCATATAAGGTTCATGATGATGAAGATGATGAATGCCGCCATCGGCATTAGCTATATTTGAGGCTAGGTTCCATTCAGGACTTAGTATTGATAGTAATATCCTGGGACATCATTAATGAAACGTACAAAATACTTCTCAAGCTTAAACCTTTTGCTGCACCTATGCCAACAACAAACGCCATCTTAACTATGGCTCAAGTCTCATTACCTTTAATAGGGCAAGGGTATGCATCGCCATTAATCGTCAAAACTGTATAAGAATGGAATTCTCTGCCAGTCAGATACAAACATATTGTCAGTCAAAGAAAGGTAACAATTGATAACTTTACAATTAAAAGGTATTAAGGTTATCATTTTAATCTCTTATTGGAGGAATTGTTCGAGCTCATACCTGCCACCATATTCCGCTACAGACCCTCTCGCTAAAAGTGGAAATTTCAACTTTATCACCTGAATGAATTGGTCATCGACCACCGTGCGTTTCACAAGAAACTTTTTGCCGCGCACTATCGCTCTGTGGAATCAATTAACTGCGGAGGTATTTCCGATCCGATATGACATGGCTACCTTCAAGAAGCGAGCCTATTTTGTTCTTAAAGGCCGGCAAAGCACTTACGGCTCCTCTAGTGCTGCGAATGTCTATGGGCGGCGGTGATCACTTACCATCAGGCGATGCTAGGTTTGCCATCATATTTTATCATTATTATTATCATCAAAGACGCCCAATGCTAGACAAAGGCCTCCCCCAAAGATATTATTGGATCGAATTGCCGGTCTTGCGCTATTCGCTTCCAGCGACTTCCAGCCCACGTTGCATTTATAATAATAAGACTTTACTTTCAGACCAAATTAGTGTCAAATAAGTTAGTAGCAATTTTCTTATAAACTAGCGTTAGTAATAAGTATTTTTAAAATATTTAACAAATTTAACAAATTTACCTTTCATTGCTACGTCATTCCAAACGAAATGGCACAGCAATGATTGACGTAAATACAGTCTAGCCGACTAGCGATCATGCGAAGGATGCTGTTGGTGCTGCCACGTATTCTGCGCACCAGAGATGTGCATCTCTTACGCAACGTAGCGTAGAAGCAATCTACAATCTATCTTATTTATATATCCTAGCCGAGGAGTTGACTTTCAAACGCATAATTTAGATACTTTATGATGTATCCGAATCACCCCCATGTATGTTTTACGATTTAGCGTAATTTTCGAGATAGATTTTTTTTAAAGATTTCTTTCGTAAATTTCACCTAACATCAGTTTTCGATTTTTTTTCTCGTTCTGTTGAACATCAGCTTTCGATTTTTTTCTCGTTCTGTTGAACATTTCTGGTTCAGATTTTTGTGATAACTAATTAGCATAGTTTAACCTAACACCCTAAAAAGTATGGGTTATATAATCATTGCAGAACTGACTTAGAATTTATTAGAAAGTTCAAAATTAGGGTTTGAGCTCAAGACTCATAAATTTACAAAGTATCAAATAAAATAAGAACATACATGGGGGTGTTTCGGATACTCCTCAACATAAAGTATCAAAATTTTGCGATTGAACATCAACTCCTGGGCCACCCTGTATATAAAATATTTATAAATCCTATTTTAAATATATAAAAAAAATCCATCCCGCCGTATTCTCAGGTCTCATATCCACACATCAAGTGACCAGCAATTTTCGAATTAATATTTACTTACTATCTGCTTTATCAAGTCGTATTTATTCTGATAAGACAATAACTTGCCAATTTCCGTATTTTCCCGAGGAAGTTTCTGGTAAATATTTATCTACATTTTTTTAAATATCATTATTACAATAAAAATATTGTTATCTTGACATAATAATTGGGTTATTTGTCGTATAATTATATCATGACATGATAATAGAATAATAACATCAATATTTTTCATTGTTTTTATATAGATAGTATGTATGTTTGTTCGCTTATTGGACATGACCTAAATTTATTTGTCTGCAATACTGATAACAGTTTGTAATATTGTTCGGTAACTATTTTATCTTGAAAATACCTAAATATATATTATCTTGAATAATGTTGCCACGCGTAGTATACATTTATCAAAATATATTTCAATTTACTTAATTACTTGAAGAGTAATTGCAGATGTACGCAGAGCGGTGGCAAGCTCCAATGAACGATCAAAAATGGGCAACGATACACGGCACAACAGTAACCTTGTGAAAATTTTGAGTTTTAGTTCTATGTATGGGAAACCCCCAAAATTATTCTTATTTTTCTATTTTTGTGTAAAAATCTTAATGCGGTTCACAGAATACATCTACTTACCAAGTTTCAACAGTACAGCCCTTATAGTTTCGGAAAAAGTGGCTGTGACATACGGACAGACAGACATACAGACATGACCAATCTATAAGGGTTCCGTTTTTTGCCATTTGGCTACGGAACCCTAAAAATTACGTTAGAACCTTTATGCGCTCTTCATATATAAATATCTATATCATATAAGCATTCGCTGTGTGGTGACGGCGTAGAATATTATCACCCCATCTCATCTCGTGGGGGGCTTAGAAATAGTCGCGAGGGAATACCTAACAGAGAGCGGGCAGCAGCGTTTTTCTGTGAACTATGACCATCAAACTGCGATCACCAACCCGTCTGCCAAGCGTGGCGATTATGGCATATTCCTCCATTTTTCGGGGAAAACTTCTGTCCAGCAGTGGACTTAATTAGGCTGACAAGGTGGTGGTAGTGATAGTATTAAATGTACAGACAAAAATGGAAAAATGTAAAAAAAAAACAAACATACAAAGAAAATTTCCTCTCAATTGAGGAAACTAAGTTCATTGACATGTGATACCGAAAACGAATGTATACGTCGTGACGTCACACAATAGGTCATCGTAACGCGCCTACGCATGCCTCTGTTAATTTTGACGGTTATTTGTGGAAAACTTCAGTTTTGGTTACCATTTACACTGTTTCTGGGTTGTGGGGTCAACGGGATACTGAACTTTTATATATTTACAGCCGAATTACTCTCGTTTAAATTTAAACTTCTCATAAATATAGAGGAACAAACTGCATTCTTGGAACTAGAAAGTGCTAAAAGATGGTTAAGTTATTTCGATATTCCATTATTGGTACAGTCACGTCGGTGAATAAGTACCTTGACTGCCTCGTTGGTCTAGCGGTAGCGTGTTTAACCGCAGATAATGAGGTCCTGGGTTCAAATCCCGGGTCGGGCCAAAAAGTGATTTTGGGATTTTTCCGTAAAAAGAAATTTCTCAGTATCAGCCCGAAGTCTGGAAGTTGACGGTATTACACCCCCGAACCTCGGAGAGCACGTAAAGCCGTCGGTCCTGTGCCTGATCTCTTTCCGGTCGTGTCGCTAGGCGTCCCATCGGATCATGAGAGTGATGGAATAGAAAGTGCTCCTGTGTTTGCGCACACACTTGTGCACTATAATATGTCCTGCGCAATTGGCTAATCTCCATTGAGAATGGCCGCCGTGGCCGAAATTCGGCCGGGAAGACATAATAATAAAAACCTAACCTACTTTAAAATCAAATCAAATCATAGCGTAAATGGGTGTTTACATAAGTTGTTAAGCAACAATGGTAAGTGTAACCATAATCTGCCTTATATTTAAAAACTACTCATTCAAATACATTACAATTTAATTCATTGCTGAGATGGTTTGGGCATTTAGAAAGGATGAATGAAAGAAGATTGACAAAACAAGTATACCTAGCCTGTGTGAATGGTACAACCAGAAAGGAAATACCTCGTAGAACATTTTCTGACCAAATAGGAGACGTAGTTAAGAAATGCCAGGGGCTTGACCGGCTAAGTCCCCGAACATCGATTTCTTAAATGGTGTTCAAATAAATAAAGGTTAAAATGACTTAATCAGTCGTTAAATCGGCTTCCGTGAGCACATGTGACGTCATTAATCGTCCGGAATCGATTGTCAACGTTGAAGTCGATTTAACTATTGTTTAAGTCATTTTTAACCTTTATTCATTTTACCCTAAACAGGCGAGTATTTATGAAGAATATAAACATAAAAGAGGAGAAAAAAAATCGTGACAATTGGAATCTGTTGTCTCTGCCTACCCCTCTGGGAAACATGCGTGAGTATATTATATTGTTACGTATCAATGGTATGTATCACCATAACCTACCTTAAATGCAAAAATAATTCATTTTAAAAAATATTCATAAATTACATTAAAAAATACTTAAGGTCCTAAAACTATAGTAAAAGTTTTGACTTTTACAATATATTTATATGTATAATATCAAAGCCGTATGGTTTCCGGCATAGAAAGACTAGCAGGGTCACCCCATAGCATACCGTAGGTTCCGTAAAAGGTGACTGAGGGATACACCAGGTAGTCGGGCAGTAGAGCTACCTGTGTACTAGCTACCATTCAACCGCGGTCGCCAACTCGCATGCTAAGCGCGGTGATTCAACCGCGGTCGCCAACTCGCATGCTAAGCGCGGTGATTCAACTGCGGTCGCCAACTCGCATGCCAAACGCGGTGACGTACGGCAAACCCCTTCAAATGGCAACGTCAAAAACCTTTGGAAGAGGCCAATGTCCAGTAGTGGACTGGATTAGGCTGATGATGATGGTCTATAATACATATAATAAATATACATAGAATTTTTTTTTAAAGGATACTTGGGGCGTGATCTACAATCGATATCGAAGCCTAAAATTTAGTTTTTAGAATTTTTGTCTGTTTATCTGTATGTATATCCGAGATAAACTCAAAAAGTACTGCATGGATTTACTTCAGATTTTGCATGAATATGACTAAGAGGTCGGGTCAACATATAGGCTACATATTATCACGCTATCACCTACGGGGGAGGAGCTGTGATAATTTATAAAATTAGACGCGGGTAATACCGCGGGGCACAGCTAGTATCAAATATAATAAAATCGTAGGAAAGTCAAAACTGTACATTGAATTTTTTTTAAAAAGGATACTTGGGCGTGATCTATAATCGATATTAAAGCCAAAAATATGGTTATTAAAATTTTTGTCTGTTTATCTGTTTGTCTGTATGTATGTCCGTGCTAAACTCAAAAGGTACTGCATGGATTTACTTCAAATTTTGCATGAATATTACTAAGAGGTCAGGAGACATATTATCACGCTATCACATACGGGCTGTGATAATTCCTAAAGTTTAACGCGAGTAAAACCGCGGGGCACAGCTAGTATCAGATATATCAATTTAAATTTAATTAACATTATGAATAACTTTGTGACAGTGTTTTTATTTAGAGTGTAGGTATAAGAGGGGTAGACCACAGCGTTCATTCGCTCAAAGAGCAGCCCGACTGGGGAGTACCTCCACCTTACAGAAGACATTCCTTAATAGTAACTTTAATGTTGTGTTTCTGCGTGTCAGTAAGGTCGCCAGAGCTGATTGGGGTGGGGGGAAGGGTCAGCAACACTTGTTTGCTGACTCTTAAAGGCCGGCAACGCACCCGTGACACCTCTGGTGTTGCGAGTGTACATGGGCGGTTGTGATCACTTACCATCAGGTGTCCCGATTGCTCGTTTGTCGCCCTATGCCATAAAAAAATGTATTAAGGGCGGTTTTATTGGTGCAAGTGTTTCTAATGTTATGCCTTCGACTGTAGAATTAAGCAAATCAATCTGTCAAATATCTTATATAGATTTTCAACTTTATAACCTACGCATTAGATTCACTTTCAATTGGGGAAATTTGACAGATTGGAGTAGCTTGATGTGCTGGCGTCTGTACAAAATCATCGCCATAGATGGCGTTACTGTATTTGACATCACAAAACTAATTGAAATGTGATGACATCTCTCTAGTATCATCATAACGTCAGCTGAATGCCGTCCGCTGTTGGAAAAAGGTCTCCCAAAAGATTCCCACCATAGATTGTGTTCATCATTTGGAGGGATATTGCATAATCGCCATGCTTGGCAGACGTATTGGTGGCTTTAGTAGTAACAAAAAGAATATAAATGGTACCCCAGCGTAAGAACTACATAGTATATAGAGAGATGCTGCTCCAAGATATAGATAGTATATAGAGAGACTCTGCTGCCCGTTTTTAGGGTTCCGTAGCCAAATGGCAAAAAACGGAACCCTTATAGATTCGCCATGTCTGTCTGTCTGTCTGTCCGCCCGTATGTCACAGCCACTTTTTTTCCGAAATTATAAAAGCTGTACTACTAAAACTTGGTAAGTAGATGTATTCTGTGAACCGCATTAAGATTTTTACACAAAAATAGAAAAAGAACAATTATTTTGGGGGTCGCCATACATAGAACTGAAACTCATTTTTTTTTATACGTATCCATACATGTGGGGTGTCTATAGATAGGTCTTCAAAAATGATATTGAGGTTCCTAATATATTTTTTTTCTATACTGAATAGTTTGCGCGGGAGACACTTCCAAAGTGGTAAAATGGGTGAGCCCCCTCTAACTTCTAAAATAAGAGAATGATAAAACTAAAAAAAATATATGATGTACATTACCATGTAAACTAACAAAGAAAATTGGTTTGAACGAGATCTAGCAAGTAGTTTTTTTCTAATACGTCATAAACCGCAATTTGCATTCATTTAATCAACTGAAATACTTGCTGCTATGGAACCCTTCATGTGCGAGTCCGACTCGCACTTGGCCGGTTTTCGAGAGATATTCCGTCAGAAAGACTTCTACGCCCCCCAGAGAAGCCAGAGAGAAAAGGCAGCCCCCGGGTGAGTCAAGCGACATTTAAAGTTTTGCGACGTCCCCAAAGCGCATGCGTAGATTTGGACCGCTTAGCTGTTATATAATTGGCTGTAGGTATGTACAACGAATGTGTGAATTTTGTTATGGAAAATTTTTAAATTATATTACGACTTAGTGTTCATGTTGATGTTATTAGTTTATGATTCATAAATATAATTATTACCTAGAAAGTAAAGAAAAGGATTTACTACGCAATTAGCATTGCTTTTCAGGTTATCAAGACTATGAACAGTTTATCTGTGCTGTCTAACGAACTTAACTGTAAGTATTTCAAATACTTCATCCGTGGTATAGCATGATTTTGGTAAAAATAATTGTTAACAATTAGTTTGTTTTCAACTTTATTATCTCAAGCAAATTGAAGCAATAACTTACATTACTCGATATCATGGATAAAGATGCTATACCACATACCGATTTGATGATGATGCCTTCCCGACCGAATTTCGGCCACGGCGGCCAGTCTAATGGAGACTAGCCAATTGCGCAGGACATATTATAGTGCACAAGTGTGTGCGCAACACAGGGGCACTTTCTATTCCATCACTCTCATGATCCGATGGGACGCCTAGCGACACAACCGGAAAGAGTTCAGGTACAGGACCGACGGCTTTACGTGCTTTCCGAGGCACGGGGGTGTAATACCGCCAACTTCCAGACTTCGGGCTGATACTGAGAAGTTAATTTTTACGGAAAAATCCTGAAATCACTTTTTGGTCCGACCTGGGATTTGAACCCAGGACCTCATTATGTGCGGTTGAACACGCTACCGCTAGACCAACGAGGCAGTCAACATACGATTTAACATTGTATCATAGGCTAATTTACTTTTTATTGGTTTCCTTTGTGATGTGGTAGTGCATTTTGGCCGTAGAATATCATAGTTGTCTATAACCGCCTTATCTTTCGGCAGTTATATAGTCCAATCTTTATTAAACGTGTAGGGGGTTTTATTCGTCACAATAATAATTGTCCTGTATGGATGTTGTACTCAAACACGAGGGCGCTGATGCAGAAGCAAACTATTGAGCCAGGCGTGAGTGCTCCTGTTACTACGCACTATAATATTGTTAAAACATTAAATAGACCGGCAAAAATAAATAAATAATAATAATATTTTGGCAGAAGTAACGCACTGTCGTCTGATACTAAACTAGGTAGAGCCAACCATCGAACTAATAATAATACTTATATATTTCTAAAGCCCGGAGTTTCTTTGTGGCTTTCTTCTCCGGGTCGTCCACCTAGGTAGCTACAGAAAGCCGCAGGTTAGCTAGGGTAGGCTCCTCAGCGGCGAGGATCGCTTTGGCCCCTTAAAACGTCATCGGTGATCCCGTGCAACTGATCACACCCTCTCTTAGAATTCTGTCCTTTTGCTTCAGCGGCCCCCTGAGTTGTGGCCCGAACCCCAAAAGGGTGGCCTCGGGTATTAATCGTTTAATTTAAGCTACTGGTTAAGAGCCTTCTGCGCTAGCCAAATGCTCATTGCCTTCAATTCTTTAATTTTAATATTGTACAACTAAATTTCAAAATAATAGATTAATTTTTTTAGGCTAATTATATTTTTGTAATTTTTATACTGCATTCGACTATGTTTATGTACTGCATTGTGAACTTGACAAGTACAAGTGTATGTTAATACCCAAGTGCTGAATAAATTTCATTATTTCATTCCATAAATACATACACATTATAGATGACAATTACAGACACAGAACAAATAATCGTGTTCATTACACAAAGATTTTTCCCCGGTGGGAATTGAACCCACGACCTCCGGCTTAGGAGTCAGGGTCACTAACCACTATCCGCATTGTGATCTTGCGCCACAACGTAAAAACAAGACCGTTTTTATATCGCGATCCCACTCAACTAGTAACTTTTGTTTGCTTATAAGTTACCTTAATTTTTTTTTTTGATAACGCAGCGGGAATGCTAATGCATGCCACCCGCAAAAAGTGTCTGCGGGTGGGTATGTCGGACTCGCACCGACTAAACCTAACCTGCCGTGGACTTCTTCTGGCGCCTGATACCTGATACTTCTTCGGGAGCCCCGGGAACGCGGGTATGCTGCTCCGGTGCCCCCCTTTTGCGCCGTGTCCCAGATGGTCGGGACACGCACCCGGGGAGACTTAAATGGCGAGTATAGGTAACCTACCTATACTTAAGCGATATTAAGCGATTCCCCGGGACATGCCTGAGCTTCACCGCTCAGTGTCATTTCATTGTGTGCCACTGTTGATCCTGGCTTACAGGAGTTGCAGTGGTGGGTAAGAGGGAGGGACTAGTCCCGATAAAAAAAAAAACCTACCTATACTCGCCATTTGCAGAGAAGTGGTCTTACAAAACATGTACACGTAATTTTGTTACACCTGATATAGTGAGACGTAAACAAAGGAATGACAGACAAAATACTTACTGTGTGTAAAGCTGGTTATCAAAGTTATCTTACAGATTAAATGTTGTTCCTCTTTCCTATCTGTCTATGTTTTTTTTTTATTTATTCTGTCTGGGTGATAATGCAATAAATGTTTTAAATAGAGTTAGGCTTCTATTGTTAATAAAACTTTGACATATTTTTAAATATTATCCATACATGTTGATGATTTTGATGGGCCGGTTGGCGCGATTGGTAAATGCTTGCCTTTCACGCTGCAGGTCGTGGGTTCGATTCCCACCCCGGCCCTGTTTGTCCTAGGTGTAATTATCTATGTGAGAATGTATTTACAAAATAAAAGTAGTAGGTATATGTATTATATCAGTTATCTGGTTTCCATGGTAACAAGCACTGCATAGTTTCGGATCAGATGGCCGTGTGTAATATTATTATTGAACGGTGACACTGCATTGAACGTTGAAAGCAATTCTGTATATCTGACAGCATTTAACTATCATTATATTGACGGTCACCGTAGCCTAGTAGTGCTCCTGCCTACGAAGCTGGTGGTTCTGGGTTCGAATCCCGGTATGTGCAAATATTTGTGTGATGAGCACGAGTACTTGTTTTCTGAGTCATGGATGTTTTCTATGTATATAAGTATTTATCTATCTATATAAGTATGTATACCGTCGCCTGGTACCCATAGTACAAGCTTTGCTTATTTTGGGGCTAGGATGACCTGTGTGACATTGTCCCTAGATATTATTATTATTTTTTTTACTGACACTGTCAGTTTATTAATTCAGTTCAGGCACATTATACGCATTAACAATTCAAACAACAAATTCATAATAGTGGTCACTAATACAATAATGGCGTACGAAACGAGGCGCTCATAGCCAGATGCTCTCACCGGTCCGTAAGTGATCGGCGAGGTTAAGCAACTAGGCTCGCGGTCAGTCCATAGATGGGTGACCACCAAAGTGGTTTAATTTCTGCGCGTCTCGGTGCTTCGGAGGGCACGTTAAGCTGTCGGTCCCGGTAGCAGTCATTAGACAACAGTCGTTAAGCCATGTCAGAGGTCTACTGGGTGGCTTGAACAACTCTGACACTAGGGTAACCACTGCCCATACGATAAGTAAGGTAGTAACGGCGTACAATAATATTTTCCACATTTAACAGTTGTGTATAATAAAATGGCTGCCTCGTTGGTCTAGCGGTAGCGTGTTCACCCGCTGATAACGAGGTCCTGGGTTCAAATCCCGGGTCGGGCCAAAAGTGATTTTGGGACTTTTCTGTAAAAAGATAAATTTCTCAGCATCAGCCCGAAGTCTGGGAGTTGGCGGTATTATACCCCCGTGCCTCGGAGAGCACGTAAAGCCGTCGGTCCTGCGCCTGACCTCTTTCCAGTCGTGTCGCTAGTCGTCCCATGGGATTATGAGAGTGATGGAATAGAAAGTGCTCCTGTGTTTGCGCACACACTTGAGCACTATAATATGTCCCGCGCAAATGGTTAATCTCTATTGAGACTGGCCGCCGTGGCCGGATTCGGCTAGGGGGACATTATTATTATTATAATAAAATTAAGTGTAAAATTATAAATTAAAATAGATCACTATATCTAAGTTTACGTATAATGATTCCTTGCTACTTGAATAACACATATGTGAAACTTGATTGTGTGAGAGGAGACAGAAAACATTAGGAATTGTAGTGACTATTCCTAAAGAATAATGAGTCTCCCTCGTTATCAAGTCATATATTATGACTCGATGCACGTGTGGCGCAGCGGCTAAGACAGTCGCCTCGCCGCTTCGTGTCGCGGGTTCGAGTCCCGCGCCGGACAACTATTTGTGTGACCCATAAATAGTTGTTCTGAGTCTGGATGTAATTTGTGTCCGTCTATTATATGTTTGTAAAGTACCCCGCCACACAGGGATTAGATTCCCTAAATGGGCGTTGTCTTAAAAAAATAAAAATATAAAAAATAACATTATGTGTCAGACATACAAATAAACAAACATACACACATACTCACAAAACGATAATATCCTCCTAGCCGAATTTCGGGCACGGCAGCCAGTCTCAATAGAGATTAGCCATCTGTGCGGGACTTATTATAGTGCACAAGTGGGTGCACAAACACACGGGCACTTTCTATTCCATCACCCTCATGGGACGCCTAGCGATACGACCGGAAAGAGGTCAGGTCAGGACCGACGGTTTTACGTGCTCTCCGAGGACAAAATTATCCAATACCGCAATCCAATACAAGTCCAAAAAATATTTTTGGCAAGACCCGGGATTTGAACCCAGGACCTCGTTCTCTGCGGGTGAACACGCTAAAGCTAGATCAACCAGGCCACACACAAACTCATAACTCATAATTTCTTAAGTTACCTCAAACAATATTTCTGTCCTAATTATAGAATGATCCTTGCTTACATGAATAGAGAAATGTCATTGTAGTTTAAAAAAAAAAACTATTAAGTATTTACATTTTTTTGTTGTAAATGTTGCCGATTATAGTACAAAAAGAAAAATTTGTGTCTATTACAATCCTCCATTAAATGCCCTTATCGCAATGAAGACGTTGTGTCGATTACAATCCGCCATTAAATGCCCTTATCGCAATGAAGACCGCCATGATCGCAATGAAGACGCTTTATACATTTATTATTCTTCTAGGTGACATTAAAATTTAGTGATCTCCTATTACTATTCTTTTTTCCAAAATGTCGGAGATATTTCCCTGAAATTCCGGTACCACCTACCTACTAAGAATTCTATAATTTAATATGTTGTTTGTTACATAGAATAAAACAGATCGGTATTTCCGGCGTATCACGGACAATTATTACATCATAGCTTCAGTTTATAAATAAAACTTTAAATTAATATCCTATTCTGAGAATAACGAGTAGGTAAGTACCTATTATAATAGTGTACGCGCGAAAATCAATCGAATTGTTTTATGTGTTTCTAATTGGTTTTATTCAAGAATAACTCTTACGTATCTAACCTAAACTAGGTATATATTTTATTCTATAACGCCCCTAATTATATTCAGAGGACAGATATTTGTGGGCATGAACATGTCTTGTGTCTGGGTGTAATCACACGAATATTATAAAGGCGAAAGTTTGTGAGTCTCTGAGTGTGTATGTTTGTTACTCTTTCACGCAAAAACTACCGGACAGATTTTGATACAATTTTGTAGTAATATAGCTAATATCCGAATAACACATAGGCATTCTGCTTCTTTTAATATGGCCAATGTGTTTACCACGGGGTCCAGGTATTTTAAGCGGTACTGTTATCTTTATAGAAGCTAAAAGCTTCCAGTAATACAGCACCACAATGAATAACTCTGTGTAGAGTGGATAGGTTCTAAATTGTGCGCCTAGTTTTAAGCGATTCTATATTAATATGACTGAACTTATTTGACCAATATGGGGTCTTTGTTAGCAAGGAACTTGGGTAAAATACCATTAAATCCTTTCCAACCGACCATAAAGAACTATATTCTATGGATTATAGGCATTGTATTAGGTGATCATGGAAGTTTGGTTATAATTCATAAGGGTAAAACTGCGGGGCAAAGCTACATATATAAGTAATCTATATAAGTATGCATTTACAAAAGAAAAGTAGTATATGTAGTATATCTGTTATGATCTGATTTTTATAGTAGATACAAGCTCCGCTTAATTTGGGATCAGATGGCCGTGTGTGAATAATGTCCCTGGATATTATATTAATCTAATTAATAACAATTGTAAGAATTTTAAAATCAATATTTCTAACAAAGGTCTTGTCAACTCTTTCAAAAAAAATACGGTTTAACCCCACAGCCCCGCTTGATTATATAGGCCGTCTATAGGCTCGCTTTATAATCATAATCATAATCTTTATTTTTGTAAACATAAATACATGTTCGCTATGTTTTGCAATTTCAACTTATATATATATATATATATATATATATATATATATATATAAGATGAAATTGAAACCTTTAAAATTGAAATATAGTCCACAGTTACGTCAAGTAAAGAAAAAAATTGTATCAAATCATGCTATTATACACGTAGGAAAACACAAACACACCACAATTAAGTACGCCATTTTGTAATAACTATAACTTATAGTTATAATAATTAACCGAGGCTGGGAACAATACATGTGTAATATTGTTGTAGGTAGTTGGAACTGCGCATTATTATTTGATATCCATATACATCTTGTTATGAAACATTTTAAAAACAACCTAAAACAACAAGTCACGATAAATAACTATAGAAATACAAATTTTGGAGGGGGTGGTTGTATTAGAGCGGTGGCTGCTTCAATTCCACATATTAAACTCCAGAGCTTAAATCCAGAATTGAGCCAAAAATATTAATCAACCCGAAAAAACTTCGGTATCAGACGTAACAGTCTTTAAGTAGGTGGTATACACTCCGTTGCCTAGGAAAGCCTACAAGAAAGGCTCACATCTCGCCTCTGACATCACATCGGCTGTTGTCTAATGACAACTACCTACAACAATATTACACATGTATTGTTCCCAACCTCGTTTAATAATTGTAATTACAAGTTATAGTTATTACAAAATGGCGTACCTAATTGTGGTATGTCTGTATCTGCCTACGAGTAGAATAGCATGATTTGATAGAACTTTTTGTTTAAGGTGACGTAACAATATAGTAGACAATAAGGCGAGCCTATAGACTGCCAGAGGACTGATAGGGTCAAGCAGGACCGGGGGCTTAAGCCGTATAGCAAATACTAAATAAGACTACAGAGTAAGTAGCCTAGGCTAGTGGGTATTCCCTTTGGGGCTCAAACCTCGGCTCAGCGTTGTGTTTACGACTATGATGTTTGGGTCAGCCATCGCCACCCTCACCATATTAGCGGGAAGGAAATGACCCGACCCACATCGGCACTGCAAATAGCAATAAATAAAATGGGAGCATGACAAGCTTACAACGGGGGAGTTAATAGTAAAGTCATTAACACACACAACAAGCATTGAACGTGTTTGAGTAAAAATAAATTATTTTTGCAACCGTCTTTGATTTATTAGTGCGTAAAGACGCGGGTCGCTCATCTGATTTAAGTTTCAACAATACGATTTCAAAAATACCTAAATTGTAGTTTTTGCTTATCAGATCTTGAATTCGAGTATGTCTCTCAAATTCTTCTGTTTTCTTGGTATATATTCAGAGAGATGTAATAAATATTTTTATTTAATAAATATTTATTTATTGATTTCTTTCAGGACGTTATTCCCATATTCAGCCCTACAAATTACTAACAAAGAAAAATAGGGATACTTTTTTAATTAAAAATGAAAGTTTTATTTTATATTATATAATAATATTTATTTTTTTAAACTGCTGGATGCGAATAGCGCAAAACCAGCAATTGTGGTGATCTTTGGGGGAGGCCTTTACGAGAGGGTACTTTACAAACATATAATAGACGGACACAACTTACATCCAGACTCAGAACAACTATTTATGGGTCACACAAATACTTGTCCAGCGTGAGACTCGAACCCGCGACACGAAGCGGCGAGGCGACTGTCTTAGCCGCTGCGCCACACGTGCAGTTTCGAAATTGACATGTTTACACATTAGTATAAAAGGGCGTTACTATATTGCGGAGGGCATCCTGTTTTTTATTTTATTGTAAGATTATCAAGTAACGCAGCCTAAACCAGGAAATTTTCCTAACCTTCCACAAACCGCTATACGGAATAGCTATATATTTTACACATTATAATAATAGTAAATTCGTGACCTTTAACCTTTCGGGTTTACACAAACCACAAACAGTTGTATATAATTAAAATACATTATATTATACATATGTCGCAGGAATGTGACAAAAGCAGGGATATGGCCAAATCTCTAAGAGATTTGAGCAAGTCACGGAGGATGTTAAAATCACAACACGATTTTATCATTTCCCTAAGCAAATCTGTGATTTGTCAAACCCTAAATTGATTCAGTGAAATGATAATATAATAATAAAAGCGAAGAAGGATATGGTTCGGGAGTTCTATGCTTATTATGCCAAAAAGAAGAGAACATTAAAAAGCAAAAGGAAGATGCTTCACAAAATGTAAAAGATCTGCTGATAAAATCAAAGAAACTTGTTCGAAGAAATTCAAGGATGTATTAGTTGGTTCCACCGTTTTGGTTGATGTACCAAAAGTAGACAGAGGTCCACTAGATGCAAATAGTATTACAGGCGTTGTATTAGATACGAAAAACAATTTATTTCAAATCGGTACTTCAGTTGACATCATAAGAGATTGGCTTCCTAGAAACGCTCTTTTACCGATTCAGTTCCGTCGATTAAGCTGAGTTTGCGTCAAATTGTAGGAAAAATTTTCTTTATTTGGAGGTCAAGGATTCACATACTGTTCTTGCCAAGAGTCCAAAGTACGATTTAAAACGGATAAATATGCCTGTAAGGAAATAATGTACTGTGTAATTCACGTCGCCACAAATCTGCTACATGTGTTAATAAATGATTATTACAAATAAGCATATCGTAGATTAAGCAATTTTGTTTTTTAAATAGTAAATTTTGTTCAAATAATTATGTTCTAGTGGTGGTTTTTGAGATCAATATTGCATTTTGCTACTAGCTGTAGGTAATTTTACAAAATAAACGTATCAAATACCACAGAAAAGTTATTTTTGTCATTTCACTGAACCAATTTTGGGATTTGTTCAAATCACTAGATTTCTTTAGTGGCATTTCTCAAATCACCAGATATGCTTAGGGAAATGATAAAAATGTGTTGTTATTTTAACATCATCCGTGATTTGATCTAATCCCTTAGGGATTTGGCTAAATCCCTGTTTTTATCATATTCCTGCGACACATATACAGAATTGAAACCATTCTATTCTATACTAGCTGTGCCCCGCGGTTTTACCCGCGTTAAATTTTATAAATTATCATAGTTCCTCCCCCGTACGTGATAGCGTGATAATTTGTAGCCTATATTTTGATCCGACCTCTTAGTAATATTCATCCAAAATTTGAAGTAAATCCATGCAGTACTTTTTGAGTTTAGCCCGGACATACATACAGACAAAAATTCTAAAAACTATATTTTTGGCTTCGATATCGATTATAGATCGCGCCACAAGTATCGTTTAGAAAAAAAAATCAATGTACCTACAGTTTTGACTTTCCTACGATTTTATTATATGTATAGATATTTGGCTTATCTAAAAATGACTCAACAAAATTAATTTAAATGTAATTAAATCTATTTATTTTTGGACGTTATTTTATATACACATATGCATAGGTTTGGCGGGCGGGTTGGCGTGGTTGGTAGAACACTTGCCTTTCACGCCACAGGTCGGGGGTTCGATTTCCACCCAGGACAGATGTGTGCATGAACATGTCTGTTTGTTCTGAGTCTGGATATAATTATCTATATAAGTATGTTTTTATAAAGGAAAAGTAATATATGTAGTACTTATATCAGTTATCTGGTTTCCATAGTACAAGCTCTGCTTAGTTTGGGATCAGATCTGGATTTGGGCTGTTTGTGAATTATGTGCCAGGATTTAATTGTTCATATATATATATATACTAACTGTGCCCCGCGGTGTTACTCGCGTTAAATTTTATAAATTTTCTTTGCTATAAACCTCACGGAACCTGAGACCTTTCCAACGAATGCAAAACCGTAGAAATCTGTTCGTGCGTTCTGGAGTTATAGCGTCAGGAAGGAAAACCCGACTTATTTTTATATAGTAGATATATATATATATATATATATATCTCGGCTAAATCCTTTCTCATAAATATAACTAGTTAACTCGCAATGAACGTAGTGTCAGAGTTATTCAAGCCACCCAGTAGGCCTCTTACTGTTACCTAATGTCTACAACCGGGACCGACAGCTAACGTGCCCTCACCGCACGGAGACGCTCAGCATTTAAACCACTTTGACGGTCACCCATCTACGGCTAGACCGCGAGCCTAGTTGCTTAACCTCGACAATCACTAACAGACCGGTTAGGTTAGGTTAGACCTGTTTTATTATCCAGGCTATTATCAATTATTATTAGAGGCGCTCATAGCCAGATGCTCTAAGCGGTCCGTAAGTGATTGCCGAGGTTAAGCAACTAGGCTCGCGGTCAGTCCATAGATGGGTGACCACCAAAGTGGTTTAATTTCTGAGCGTCTCCGTGCTTTGGAGCCCTCCGTTAAGATGTCGGTCCGTTAGGCAACAGTCGTTAAGCTATGTCAGAGGCGGCGAACAACTCTGCCACTAGGGTAACCACTGCCCATACGATAAGTAAGTATTATCCATTTAGTTGATGTTATCCAAAATTGGGACAGTTACGTACGTGACCAAGCAGTTGTCATCCAAGCAGGTTTATTTTTAAACTCAGATAAATTTTGTTTCGTGCCGTTATCAATATTACGTAAAAAATATATAAGATAAAGTAAGAATATTACGTAAACTGTCGCGAAGTTATTGTCCCAATTATCAATGAACTCATTGCTTGGTAAGTATACAATGTTTTGTTTTATTTCTTCTAAGAATTGTTTAATGTTATGTTTCAATGGAGTTTTCGATGCGTGATATCTACGTGTTATCCGTCCGGGAAAACCGTGCAAATATGTTTTTTTTTTGTAATAATGTAGATATTCGTAATAAACAAAATAATATTAATACGTGAATTAAAGACTTTGTATCCCCTTTTACGAATTTTGCGCGGACGGAGGAGTATGAAAGGAATAGTTAAAGTCCATAAAAAAAAAAAAAATGTCAAGCGTTTATTCTACTGCCAAACTGTATGACAGTTTGTTGGCAGATGTAGCTCCCTGCTTTCAAATAATTAAACTAATAATACATTCGACCAGACTAAGATAAAAAAAAACAACTTTAAAACTATATTAAACTAATACATTAAAATTATATTATTGTTGACAATTTCCAATGATGCTAACCTCTTTTTAAATGTGTGTTTTGTTTTGCACTCATTTTATTCAAATGGAACATAATTAAAAATCGTCGGTACTAAAAACCTTCTGTATAGTGCCACAAACTTATCTGGCCCGGTGGCCGAAAGTAGAACTAACGACGCCAGTTTGAAATGTCAATAGGCCTGTTATTCCCTGACATTCCTGCTATTGCTTGTTTGTTGCGCGTATTTATTTTTCTTTTTGTGGTTATTAATCGTGAAAAATGCCGAAAGCTTCAAAAAGTGATGCGAGGAACATTAAATTACAAGTATTGAATTATTTGAAGGAAGAAAAACGCCTTCGGGAACCAGTTATACCCTTCAATAAATTGTATGAACGCGTAGCTGCTGCTACAAGTTAGTATTGTCAGCTTCTGAAAAAATACGAAAATCCCCCTCGCACTTTAAATTAAAATACATGTTTTAAAATATTCATTATTTATTTAATTTTTGCTATTTCCATTGTAGGTGGTGTAGGAGTGATTTGTAAAAAAACTTGTGAAAGAAAAAGAGCAAGCAGATGCAAAAATTTATAGCAGATCAGAATATTGGTAGATCGAATTATGAAATGCCTACATTGATTGCAGAAGCTTTTGATAAAATAACAGTCAATGAATGGCAAAAGCATTGCAATCATGTAAAAAATATAGAAAATGAGTATCTATAAAGGGATGGATACTTAGACGAGCCTTTCATCATTCATTTAGGTAGTGATAGTGAAAGTGAAAGCAGTGATTACGATAATGATGATGATGAAATGACTTCTGAATTAAACAATTCCGGTGACATAATAATACCTGGAGTATCTCCGTTAAAGAACACATACATACATTTTATGTGAATGATCATAATTATTGTATAAAATAAAAATTCTGTGTGTACTTATGTACACGCGTTAGAAGTTATACTTCTTTGGCGTATGGAAAAAAAATAATTAAAATGCAGTAGTGATTAACGATAAATTAATCAAAAAGATTTTATTTAAATATAAATACTAGAATATACATCTTGAACATAGTTATCAATTTTCATACCACCTAGAACTAACTTCATGCTGTTAAATTTAGGTGTCAGTGTGCGCGCGCATCGTAAAAATTCACTCTCATCTAGAACTAACTTCATGCTGTTAAATTTGGTGTCGGTGTGCGCGCGCATCGTAAAAATTCACTCTCATCATTTTTCTCCATCGCGCCAAAAGAAGTATAACTTCGATAAAGATTTGTAATGACAGTATATGTAATATTTACGTTACAATGTGCATATTATTTTTACCCGCTTTATTGCAAAAAATAGTTACTAGCAACACTAAATGCGATAACAGCGACGCTGCCAGCGGGCCAGATAAGTTTGCGGAACTGTACCTCTGTCCGATAGTTGTTACAATTAGGAATTGCAAATCTTTTAATATTTCTATTTCTTTGAGGTCTACATTTAATTATACTATTTTTAAATTCGTTTTTAGAGTAATATGGAGAAGGAGTGCACAATGCTTATATTTTTATAGAATTGGCATCATATCATGACAGCTGTAATAAGTCCACGGCTGGACAAAAGCCTCCCCAAGAATCATCTTGTGGGGAAATGCCATAATCGCCACGCTTGGCAGACGGGTTGGAGATCGCTGTAAGATAGTTATAGTACTCAGAAAGAAGCTGCTACCCGTCTTCTGGTAGATATTCCTTCGGGTCTACTTCTAAACCCCCTATGAGATGAGATGGGGTGAAGATAATCTGATATTCGCCGCCGCCATCACACAGCAAATAATAGGCATAAGAAGTAAATTATTTTCAAATCAATCATTAAAAACACTACCATGCTTTTGCTTTTGACACTATGACAAACTGAGAAGAGATGACAAACTGAGAGACAAAACTAAGAACTGATTAATTATTTATTTCTCTTTAATGTCTATTAGTCTTTAACAATAGAACCTTAATGGCCGAATTTCGAACAAGCGCGGTCTCTAGTTTTAATTATTACGTCCGACCCCGGAAATTATCATATAAACATCATAATAAGCGATGCTTATAATATCTTGGGACATTCATTATTTACACGGCCATCTGATCCCAAACTAAGTAGAGCTTGGACTATGGAAACCAGATAACTGATATAACCACATATAATACTTTTTTGTAAATACATACTTATATAGATAATTATAGCCACACTCAAGATAAACGGACATGTTCATGCATATAAATAACTGTCCTGGGAATCGAATCCACGACCTGCGGTGTAAGGCAAGCATTTACCAACCACGCGAACTAGTCCATCAAAATAACCGTTTATGACAGTTTGGATGTTTACCCTTTTTTTTTTACAGATCATCCTAGCCCCAAACTAAGCAAAACTTGTACTATGGGTACCAGGAGACGATATACATACTTATATAGATAGATAAATACTTATATACATAGAAAACATCCATGACTCAGAAACAAATTTTCGTGCTCATCACACAAATATTTGCACTTACCGGGATTCGAACCAGGACCACCAGCTTCGTAGGCAGGAGCACTACCAACTAGGCTACGGTGACGTTTATTACGCAATCACACTCAAAGGAATAAAAAAAAATGCTGAAGGAGATAGCTTATAGTGGGTAACATCGCGGGTCGCAGCTAGTTCAAAAGAAATCGAATAACGTGATAAACTTGGTTTATCCATTGCAGTGGTATCAAAACTGTTGGAAATTCCTTTCGGAGAATATGCGAAAACATCCACGTGATATCTATAGATGTATTTATAAACAAAGTTATTTTTAGTACAGAAATATCATTTATCATACAACGGTTTTCCTAGAAGCATAATAAGTTTACATTGATAATGAACTATAACAAGATTGATAATGAACTATAAAATTACTTTATTAAATTACAATAAAACATGTACCTACGGAAGGTTGGCGTGGTTGGTAATTGCTTGCCTTTCACGCCGCTGGCCGTGGGTTCTATTCCCACTTATTCCCACTCTACATCCAAATATTTGTGTGCAAGAACATGTCTGTTTGTCACGTGTGGGTGAAATATCTATATAAGCATGTATTTACAAAATTACAAATTACAATTACACACAATACACAATAATACGATTATTGTAATAAAACTCCATATCATTATAACAATTAGATATTTGTTACAAAACTATACCATTTCTGTTATCGAGTACAATAACCTAGCGCCACTTTATTTAGACCCAATTAACTCGTAGCTTTGCTCGTAGCGCGGTCCAGAACAAATTGACGACCCATTCGTTTACCTGTCAAACGTCAACGTTTGGTGTTGCCACATAAATAATTAAAAAAATATTATAAATAATCGATTTTTTTTTATTTAAGTAAATATTTTCCAACCTAACTTGATGTATAATCTATATATATAATAAAATTGTAGGAAAGTCAAAACTGTACATTTAATATTGTTTTGAAGGATACTTGGGGCTTGAACTACAATCGATATCGAAGCAAAAAATATAGTTTTTAGAATTTTTATCTGTTTCTCTGTATGTATGTTCGGGCTAAACTCAATAGTACTGCATGGATTTACTTAAAATTTTCCATGAATAAGGAAAATTAATCAAAATAATAATATAATAATATAAAATACAAAATAATGTAATTATATTAAATATTATTTTATTTTTTAATTTTATTATTTTTTATTTATTATATAATTATAAATTATTTTACTAATCTTATTCTAAGAGGTCAGGTATACATATTATCACGCTATCACCTACGGGGGAGGAACTGTGATAATTTATAAAATTTAATGCGGGTAAAACCGCGGGGAACAGCTAGTATTACAAATAAACAACTACTTTGGGACTCAATAACATGTTGTTGTAGGTAGAATAAGTATTAATTACTTCGAATGAGATTGATAACTTAAATCATAATAAGCTCTCAAGAGTCTACATTGCCTTTATCAATCATTACTTGTGATGATAGGATAGAATACGAAGCTTTCTCACCGCTCAATAAGAAAGGCGCGTGTTGGTAAAGTCAACAAAATCCAGTACGCTCGGTGGTAGAATATGATAACCCTTCTATCATCATTACGACAGTAGGTACCAACGGTTACATATGGCCCATGTAACTGTTGGTCCCTCCTGTTCAGTCTTCGGCTCCCTTCAAGAGTTGAAGTATGAGGATTATTAAGATTGAGTATGAGGATTCCACTAATGCTGTCGGAGTAACCAATTTTCGGGAGTAGAAAATATCAATTTTACCATCGATACTTTGGGAGAACTCGTCACATTTAGAGATGTTTTGTGATGTGGAAATGGAACCTCTTTTGCACACACCCAGGGACGCGGTCAGTTTATAGATAGGTGATCGCTAGAATCGTTTCATTTCTTAGTACCTCCTAGCTTCGGACGGCATGTTAATTTGTCGGTCTTTCTGGTTGTCTTATGATCGCCAGAGGACAAACGCACCGTACCTCCAGCGCCAAGTCACTAATTCAATAAAAATAGGAACAAAACAAAAGTTAGAGTAAAGTTAAGAAAGTTAGATTATAAAATGCTAACCAACTGTCGGTATGTCACGTCAGAGGCTTGCTGGGCGTCTTACATTTCTCTGACATTGGGAATACCACTGCCCATAGATTAAGTTAAGAAGAAGAAGACAGATTAAGTAAATTAATCTAACTATAACATAGAATTTCCATTTGTTAAAATAATGCCGCACACTTATACATACACATTCAATTGCTGATAAGCTTAAATATTAATTCCTCTCATTCTTTTAACCATAAAATGACGTTTGAAACACAAAGACAAAACGTTATTTAATTTAATCATTGTCTCTATGTCAAACTGTCTCTAAGTGCCACATTAAGTCTTCATATAATTTAAAATACGACTAACCACAAAATGACGTCACCAATTACATAACTCACTAACGTATTATTACATCAAAGCGGAATAACTGTTCGCGTCATTGACATTCATTAGTTAAAAAAAAAAAGAATCAAAGATGGCGATTGGCGCGCGAGATATGGCGCCAAATGACTCATCGGCTTCTTACGAATCAAATGAACGTGAGTATGTAAACTTATGTCTTCTGCGTATTTTGTTGTAATTTCTAATGTTTTTCGTGAATGACTCACTGATATGGACTAAGGGCTTTCTCTGTGGAGTTGGGGTGAATATATGACTCATAGGAGTAAAGTCCACCCACACTCAAATATTATCATACTCTTGCATGCCATAGTTAGGTGCCAATTGAAATATGACTAAACAGCGTTCATGTCATACATAATAATGTGTCATTTTGTTGTAGTTCTATTATATAAAATTGTCTTACTCAGATTTATCATTGTAACACAACTAACAAATATTCCTTCGATCAATAATAGTACTATTATTGATCTAAGAAATATTCAAATGATGCTGTTAAAGCATACTGGGTTCCCGCTGACACTTCTTTACTTGAATTAGAAAAGTATCTAAGCTCTTATTGAAGCTTATATGTATGTATGTACAGACGACAGCACATCAAGCTACCTCAATCTGTCAAATTTCCCCTTTTGAATGGGAACCTTATGCTTATGTGATAAAGTTGAAATGCTATAAAAGAAATTTGACTAATTGGGGTAGCTGGATATGCTGACGTCTGTACAAAGAGTAATATAAATTTGACAGGCCTGTTGGCGTGGTTGGCAAATGCTTGCTTTTCACGCCAGAGGTCGTGGGTTCGATTCCCACCCAGGACAGATATTTGTGTGCATGAACATGTCTGTTTGTCCTGAGTCTGGGTGTAATTATCCATATAAGTATGTATTTACAAAAGATAGCAGATAACTGATATACTACATATACTACTTGTATATGTAGTATATCAGTTATCTGGTTTCCATAGTACAAGCTCTGCTTAGTTTGGGATCCGATGGCCGTGTGTAGGTAAGTAATGTCACAGGACCTTATTATTATTACTATTTTATATTAAATTGTGAACGCAACTAAAAGCATTTAATTAGTCAATGGAAATGAACAACGTGTAGCATCAACATGTAAAATTACACAAAAACAAACTACCTGCCTTACAAGAATACCGATCAGTGAATTTATTTTGTACTAGCTTTTGCCCGCGACTTCGTTCGCGTGGAATAGTGACTTCCGGCAGATTTTTGGTTTTACCCACTTAGTTCCCGATCTCGCGGGATCTCTTCAAAAATGAAATGTGGAAGATATTCTAGGGAACTCTTCAAAAATCAACATAATGAGCTCTGTGTTTGAATTGAAGATATGTATACTCACTTAGGGCATTAAAGCCGTTATTGCCGATCGAAAAAGGCGAAAATGTTATTTTTCCCTTATTTTCAAAATATTATTTTGATTTGCCATTTCAGAAAAAAATACTGTTTCTCCCTTGACAAATTTTCTATTATTTTAGGCTTTAAAGATTATTAAAGTTCCTTCCACCAAGACATTTCTGTATACCACGTTTTTAGTTTTGCCATCCTTTTCAAAAATATATAGGTCTTGTAGTTTTGACACTCTTGAGCACGCAACGGAGAGTTGTCCATGGGAGAAACAGTCTTTTTCAAGATGTACCCCCGCAACTTTAAGCGTTTGCCCTTGGGCTTTATTTATGGTCATTGCAAACGCAGTTTTCAGCGGAAACTGAACTCTTTTGAATTGGAATGGCAAATCAGTTTGAATGATGGGAATGCGGAGAATAATTACAGTTTCGCCTTTACCATTCCAGTCATAATAACAGCTTTAATGACATTCCGTCCTAAATAGGTTACTTGTAACCGTGTGCCTGTGCCGTTACATAGCCTTGGTGGATCTAGGTTTCTCATAAGCATCACAGGAACTCCAACTTTCAGCCTCAACTTGTGAGAAGGCACTCCTGATAACTCTAAGGAGTTGAGAAACTCTGTTGGGTAAGATGTCACTTGCACGGTATTCACGACGTTATCTACTGATAGATACTCGATGGCATCTCCCTCTACGTCAGACATAATTTGGTCATTTATCCGGCCTACTATTTCATTTGTTGGCGCCAATATCGCCCTTTCGCATAACCATTCCCGATTTTCGATATTAGCGCGTAAATCCGGATAGACACTATTTTTTAAATTGTATGTTCTATCCACAATTTGGCATAATTCGCTGCTCAGCGTGATCATACTCTCGGAGTCGGTAGGCATACGATCCTCGCCGATCTTCAGAAGAGTTAACGCCATCTATCGAGCATAGTGACAACTCGGATTATTTATCTATACTCCGTTCGGGCATTTTCTTTGTACTAAAAGTTTTATTATATTGATATTATTTTTTTCATACCTTTTTACTATTTATTTACTTTTTTCCGATGAATAAAAACAATAACATGAACCGAACTCGTGTAACGATCGACACCATTGCGCGATCACCAACTCGACATATAGTACTAATAGAATTATCTATACTCCGTTAGAGCATTTTCTTTGTACTAAAAGTTGTATTCTTTCTTTCTTTTTCTTTCTTTCCTTTATTTTTTCCTTTCTTTCTTATTGAAAGGGCAGGTCAGAAGTACCCTAAACCGGCGAGCATGTATGAAGAATATAATGACAGTAATCGAGGCAAAAGAAGTATGCAAAGATCGTGACAAATGGAAATCCGTTGTCTCTGCCTACCCCTCTGGGAAACAGGCGTGAGTCTATGTATGTATGTAAAAGTTGTATTATATTATATTTTCATACCTTTTTACTATGTATTTACATTTTTCCGATGAATTTTCAGTACTGAATTGATGCCAACTCTTGACCAATAGATGGCGCTGTATGTCCGGAATAATTTTATTTTTTATTTTATTTTTTGCAATGAAAACTATCCTATGTCCTTTCTCAAGTTCCAAACTATGTCTGTACCAAATTTCACACAAATCGGTTCAGTGGTTTAGGCGTGAAGCAAAGACAGACAGACAGACAGACAGAAAGACAGACAGAGTTACTTTCGCATTTATAATATTAGTTTGGATAGATTCTAGTTAAGTCTACAAATTATTTTACATATTTCACAAACTGGTTTAGTTTAATTAGTTCACTTTGATAGGTCCACTATTTATATTGTTGTTAATAATAAAATACATAGCCCTACATCTTGTATATGTAGGGCTATGTATTTTTATGTATATATATATTTATGCCGTATTGGCAGTAAGCTTTAAAGAGCGTTAATTTTACCTCTTTACTACAGTGCGCAATTATGCGTCCCTCTCTATATCCTCATCATCAGATAGAATATTGTATACTATACGTACTATACTATATATGGTCTATATAGTCGCTTACTATGGGCCTCATATGAAGGCTTGAGCCACCCAAACAGCAATAGAGAGGGCTATGCTCGGAGTATACCTGCGCGGTCGAATCAGAAACGACGAAATCCACAGGCGCACCAAACTGAAGTGGCAGTGGGCGGGGCACATAGCTCGTAGAACCGACGGCCGCTGTCGCAGAAAGGTTCTCGAGTGGTGACCACGAACTGGAAGACGCAGCGTGGGCAGGCCCCCTACAAGGTGGACCGTCGATCTTGTAAGAGTTGCGTAATGGATATCAATTATTTTCTGTCCAGAAAATATTCTGCCTGCCGTTGGTCTAGGGGTTTGTGATGAGAGTAGATACACTCTAGATAAGACCAAATTACCAATTAAGAAGATCCTCTTTAATACTTTATGGTTAAATCTTATCGAAGTATTGGCAAAGTATGATACGCATTCCAAACATAATATCGCCAAGTTCCCAACATCCTGTTATTAAATAAAACCCGTCAAGTATGAGTCGCATTCCTGCAGCGCAGATTCCGTATCTTCCTTCGACATATGTTTAATCTTAAGAGAAATCATAAGCGAATCGCCGCACATTGGCACAAAGTAAAATATTATCAGTATTGACCGTAAGACCTCGTAGAACATTCTCTGACCAAATCGGAGACGTTCTCAAGAAAGGCCAGGTCAGAAGTACCCTAAACCAGCGAGAATATAATGTCAGTAAAAAGGCCAACGAGTTGTGCAAAGATCGTGACAAATGGAAATCGCTTGTCTCTGCCTATCCCTTTGGGAAACAGGCGTGAGTCTATGTATGTATGTTTAGTCTTAAGCGAAATCAAAAAGCGAAAGGCGGCTCGTTCACACCCATAATAATACGAATTCTCGTGCTGCTTAAGCTATGAAGCTATTGGCTAATTAGTAGTTACTAGTTAGGAGACTTCAGGAGAGAACGGTTTTTGAGATGGCTTGGATTAAATGGGCCTACAGCCTTTAAGTTATGTCATATAAATATGGAATCATTGAATTATATAGTCGTGTCATTGTCGCGACTCATTAGAAGCGGTATATTGTCCCTCCTCATGTCTTCAAATGAGTTGCTCATACAAAAATACGTTAAAATACCCTTGTACTACTCATCATTACTCAAAAGGCCGCTTAAGTGAAATTAAATGAAACAATGAAACTTACTATTATATTAAAATATTATATAATATTAAAATTAAAGAGCTAGCGCGGAAGGCTCTCAGCAAGTAGCTTAATTTAAGCAACTAATACCTGAGGGCACCTTTATAGGATTCAGGCCACAGCTCAGGGGGCCTTCAGCAGCCGTAAAAAGTCAGAATTCTAAATGAGGGTATGATAACTTGCACGGGATAACCGATCACGTGTTAAGGGGCCAACGCGATCCTCTCCCCTGAGGAACCTACCCTAGCTAACCTGCGGCTTTCCTTAGCTATTTAGGTGGACGACCTAGAGAAGAAAGCCACAAAGAAACTCCGGGTTTGCTTTTATCGTCTTCTTTTGGGTCAGACTTATATATAGAAGAAGAGTGTAATCGTTGGCCCGGGATCGCAGACAAAAGCAGCCCTCCAAGTGCTGAGATATTCTGGTAGGTATCACGGATAGGAAGGGTTCTTTTTAACAATTTTTGTACGGAACCCTATAAGTAAAAGAATTTCCCATTTCGCAAGTATTACGAAATACATTTTATTATCGGTTATATTCCGATAAGTTATCGAGTTCGCCTATTTGTCATCAATTGTATTGAAAGTAATAGAAATAACATGAATATGTATTTTTTTTAACTTATCAAGTGTTATTATAGTTTCTATGTATCAGTAGATAAGGGGATTTTTGTAATGAAGGTGAATGAATGTGATTTCATTGAGTATACAAGTGAAACATTAGCAGTGCATTCCACTCCTTCCCCGTTACCGTCTTTAGAATGCGATGCCAATTGAAGCTGAAGCACATCGCCAATTACACGCTTTTAAAGTATAGATAGAAGATCAGTCTAATAATATCCTGGGATATTATTCACACACGGCCATCTGATTGAATTAAGCAGAGCTATTACTATGGAAACCAGATAACTGATACTACTATTCTTTTGCAACTACATACTTACGAGTATATAGTTAACTAGCTGTGCCCAGCGGTTTTACCCGCTTTAAACTTTATAAATTATCGCAGCTCCTCCTCCGCAGGTGATAGCGTGATAATATGCAGCCTATATGTTGATCCAACCTCTTAGTAATATTGATGCAAAAGTTGAAGTAACTCCATGCAGTACTTTTTGAGTTTAGCCCGGACATACATACAGACAAACAGACAAAAATTGTAAAAAAACTATATTTTTGGCTTCGATATCGATTGTAGATCATGCCCCAAGTATCCTTTAAAAAAATATTCGATGTACAGTTTTGACTTTCCTACGATTTTATTATCTACTGCTGCTATTATCTTCTACTGGCGCCACGTGCAAGCAGCTCCGGGAAGACAGCGTACTGTTTGTGGCGCACTCGCTGTGCCGTACTGGCAGGGGTCGACTATTGACAGAGGGCAAGTCAGAGCCCTCCCAGGGTGCGATGCCCGACCATCTGGGACACGGCGCAAAAGGGGGGCACCGGAGCAACTGTCTCGCGTTTCAGGGGTTCCCCATATCAGGCGCCAGAAGAAGTCCACGGCAGGTTAGGTTTAGTCGGTGCGAGTCCGACATACCTACCCGCAGACACTTTTTGCGGGTGGCATGCGTAGGCATTGCTCATGCCTTAACAAAAAATGCGACACTTTAGTTAGGCTTCTAGACATGGCTATGTGTGTTAAAAGTTTTAAAAAAGTTTACATATTTATAATTTCAAGACCAATTTTTTTTAAATATTAAGAGATCTTCGCAGAAGCGTATTTGCCAGCAGGTTAGGATGATTCTTCAAGCGGACAATAAGTGACGCAACTTGGTTCACTCGCAACTCAGAGTCTCATGAGTACTTGGACATGAAAATTGTGATTGAAGAAGCTAAAGTTTACTCTGAAAATTACCCAGATCGATTGAAGAATCATCCTAAGACCAATTTAAACACCGATAAATCTTGATGATGATTGATTGATGTGGTCCCGGCCGATTTCGGCCACGGCGACCGCTTCTTCTCCTACTGTAGCCGACGTTCGTGTGCTCGCATGTGACTTATGTAGCCAATTTTATTTGAAAAAATGCTCACACATTGCGGGCATGTGAGCACACCATTGTCATAATTGTAAGTGATCGCCTCAGATGGTCTGGCTTTCAATTCATCCCTTGGTATCCAGATAAATCTAGTGGTGTAACAAACCTACTTTCAATGGTGTTTGAAATTTCAGAATGTAGATCTAGATTTCTAAATTTAAAAACAGACTCTGATCTGTTCAGTAGGCGCCACATAATACGTTGGCAGTGAACCCACTGAAATAATGTCAATGTCAGTGAAATAATGTCAAATGTCTTGGCATCAGGCCTGACTTACGGGTGGTCTGTCTTATGAATATGAAAACTTTAGTTCCTTGAAGATATCCTTAGAAGGGCGCTACGTGGCACAATTATCATAATGATGGTATTCATCACGCTGTGACGTTATCAATAGGAATTTGTACTCACCCTAGTCACCATTACAATACGGTAATTTTGGTTAAGGGGCTCTATCGGCTAAGTCGCCGAACATCGATTTCTTAAATGGCGTTCAAATAAATAAAGGTCAAAAATTTCCGTTGACTATCGATTCCGGACCACGTACGGACGTAAAATGTGCTCATGGAAGCCGATTTAACGATTGATTAAGTAATTTTTAACCTTTATTTAATTGAACGCCACTTAAGAAATCGATGTTCGGCGACTTAGCCGGTAGAGCCCCAGATTTATTTATCAACTTCAGGGTTACCCACAGCTTGTGCATATAATAAATATCTTATGAATATTTTTTAAACAACTTAGACTTACAATAAAAAATTACTGTGTCATAAGAGAATGATATTATTAATTTGTTATTAGTCTGCTTGTAGTCTGTTTCTGTACCTATGAAATAAAATAAATTAAAATAATATAGAAGCACCGGTTGGCGTGGCTGGTAGATATTTGCCTTTCACGCCACAGGTCGTGGGTTTGATTCCCAACCAATATTTATGTGCATGAACATGTCTGTTTCGACAACATTCATTTCGAAATGTAAACAGTACAAAAGTTTCTGCATTACTTTTGATAAATTTTGACTAAAAGAATAATTACATGCAGGCTTTGATTTGCTACAAACAAAGCTACTTGTTAGCAATTGTAGCCTAATTCTTTAGTTTAAAATGAAATCGCTTTACAGAAGTTGTATATTTATTTGCTCAAAATTAGGTAAGTTAAAGTTTCAAAGAAATACTATAAGTAAAACTAACGATGAACTAAAACCAATTGTTTGATCTCAAAATGTTATTTAAACAATTTTGTATGAAATGTTTTATTAGTACAAATAATATTTAGCTATTTACAAGCGCTCGTAATGGGACTGATACTGCCCTTTTACCCACCACTGCAACTCCTGTAAGCCAGGATCAGTTGCACACATTAAAATTACATAAAGCGGTAAGACTCAGGCATGTTTCGTGGAATCGCTTCGACTGTCTTGGATCCCGCGACGAATTTAATCAAAAAGCAACAAGGAGTTGGAAAACTGTAGTTCCACTTCCGTATATAGCAAAGCAGGAGACAGAATGATATAACGAGGCTAAAGCCACATAAAACGAAGAAGCCTTTTTCTTTTTTTGTTATGACAGGGGGAATGCCTACGCATGCCATCCGTAAAAAGTGTCTGCGGGTCGGACTCGCAGCGACTAAACCTAACCTGCCGTGGACTTCTCTTGGCGCCTGATGGGAGGAGCCCCCGTAACGCGGCTATGCTGCTCCTTTTGCGCCATGTCCCAGATGGTTGGGACACGTACCCTGGGAGGGCTCGGGATTGCCCTCCCCTATTACCAACTCCTGCCAGTCCGGCACAGCAACTGTGCCACAAACAGATCGCTGCCTTCCCGGAGCTGTACTTGGCAGTAGAGGATACTTCTCACACTGCCACCGCAGCCCCGAGGGGAGTTGGGCTAGCGGCTGCCGCCGCCGCCCCGACGCCTCCTCCGTCTACGAGCAGCCTTCTTCTGGAGCAAGGCTGCCTCACAGAAGAAGACCATGGCGTCCTATTTGGTGGAGTCACCCGCCAGCATTGCACCTACGATTGCTGGTGGGAACAAATCCAAGACGAAGAAGCCTGTTGGCTTGGTTGGCAAATGCTGCTTTCTCACGCCGGAGGTCGTGGGTTCGATTCCCACTCAGGACAGATATTTGTGTGCATGAACTTGTCTGTTTGTCCTGAGTCTGGGTGTAATGATCTATGTATATAAATATGTATTTACAAAAAGAAAAGTAGTATATGTAGTATTACAGTTATCTGGTTTTCATAGTACAATCTCTGCTTATTAAGGATCAGATGGCGGTGAGTAAATAATGTCCCAGGATATTATTATTATTATTGCTACTAGAGAGGCCACCTGAAAATCCCCTACGGGTAAAAAATAAAATAAACTAAAAAAGGTTTTTATTTACGTAGATGTATTTTTTTTTATAAATCATATGGCAGTTTTGTAGGGAATGACAACGGACAAAATACTACGCATCTACCTACGTCAGTGTTAAGTTTATAATAACAAATTTAATTAAGACACCATCCTTGAAAAACCTAATGACATTGCGTATTTAAAATTACCCAATTGCTAAGTCTATACGTACATATGGACGTAATAAAATGATACATATTAATTAATACGTCTATTTTTAGAGGGATCACGCTGCCGACTGTGGTCTGTGACACAGTCAATACTAGTACAGTCGTGAACGAAATTAAATTAAAGAAGATGAAGAAGAATTAAAGAATATTTACTTTTGGGTAAAATAAAATAATGAAGGTTTTCATTCACGTAAACTTTAAAAAATAAGGCTTCTAAATAGACATTACATGTTTGTAGTAATATAATTAAGTATACATAATTATTTCCAGTTGCATAGATATTTAGGTACATACACGGATTGTATGAGAACATTTATAAAGTTATTTTATAATAAGTATTAATGATATTTAGCTAGCTTGTATAACGTTATTGTCAAAGAGATTATTTTTAACGTTTACCTATCGAAATTTATAGTTTTAGCTATATTGTCTGAAGTGGCAGTGGGCAGGGAACATAGCTCGTAGAACTGACGGGCGATGGGGCAGAAAGGTTTTTGAGTGGCGGCCACGAACCGGAAGACGCAGCGTGGGCAGACCCCCTACAATGTGGACCGACGATCTTGTGCGGGTCGCGGGAAGCCGCTGCATGCGGGCAGTGCAGGACCGACTATTGTGGAGATCCTTGGGGGAGACCTTTGTCCAGCAGTGGATGTCTTTCGGCTGATATGATGATGATGATATTGTCTGAATAAATATTTATTACATAAGTTTTTATACTTAAAAATGAAATTCCCCGGTTACTTTTGATGGAGTGTACTATGCCAAAACGAATGTCAAATAATCGAATATCAATCGATAAAACACTATAAAACGAATGGCTAAATATTCGAGTAGTATAGCGATAGGCGATTGTTTTGTTTCTTCCGTTGTATTAACCTAACCGACTTTTCTAGTAGCGAATGTACGTTTCCTTAACCATTCGATTTTTGGATAGGTAGACTATTTAGATATTTGATTTATAGTGATCGATCAATATATTCGATGTGGCGCATAACACCGTTTTTGATGTGGGTAGTTGACGGGTTTGTTTTCCTTCACTTTTTATTGTTTATACGAATGAGGAAGTAAATAAAACGTGATTCACCTTATTGTTATTATTCTGAGGATCGGTTGGATATAAAACTTTGTCACCTAAAGCTGTGGAATGAACAAAAACCCAAGCATGATGGTAGCAGGATTAGGTCATCTAGGCTTATCCATAAATTTACGACTAAAAGCTCAGCTCATAGTTATTAGAACCGACGGCTATTGGGGCAGGACGGTTCTCGGGTGGCGACCATGAATCGGAAGACGCAGCGTGGGCTGGCCCCCTACAAGATGGACCGATGATCATGTGCGGGTTGCTAGGAACCGCTGGATACGAATAGCTCAAGACCTGCAATTGTGGAGCAGTCTTTTTGGGGAGGCATTTGTCCAGCAGCCGACGTCTTCCGGCTGCTATGATAATGATGAAGACCATAATATCTCGGGACAATGTCACACAGATCATCCTAGCCCCAAACTAAGCAAAGCTTGTACTATGGGTACCAGGCGACGATATACATACTTATATAGATAGATAAATACTTATATACATAGAAAACATCCATGACTCAGAAACAAATATTCGTGCTCATCAAACAAATATTTGCACTTACCGGGATTCGAACCCAGGACCACCAGCTTCGTAAGCAGGAGCACTACCAACTAGGCTACGGTGACCGTCACCGGTGACTAATATATTATGTAATAAGATATAAAATATAATAAATACGTTATTAGTATAAGCTATTTAGTTGAAACGTGTTATTTGAATTTTTTTGGCAGAAAAGTAAGGGAAGCAAAGAAATGTGAAAAGCAAGAAAATCTGTGGAATCTTTGGCTTCCAGATAATTTCGAAGCCCTCGAATGTGAATCACATATGAAGTCAAATCTTTCCTTAAGATAGAAATTGTTTTTGGAGATGTTGCAATATTTTACATGCTATAAATAAATATCTCGGGACAAATGACACACTCCCATGTGATCCCAAACTAGTCAGAGCCTGTGCTATGGCAACCAGGCAATTGATATACATATTTATATATTTCTATTATATATGAATTAAGTGCAACGGGGGCCTGTCTTATGATAATTACAGTAAGTCACATTTTGGTCGATATTGAGTTAACTACATATTTGGCGTAAGGAGATTAACCTTATTCCAAATATGTATTTAACTCAATATCGACCAAAATGTGACTTACTGTTATTATCATAAGCGCGGCAGTGGCGTGGTTGGCAAATGCTTGCTATTCACGTCGGAGGTTGTGGGTTCGATTCCCACCCTCGACAGATATTTGTGTGCCTGAACATGTCTGTTTGTCCTGAGTCTGGGTGTAATTATCTATATACCTAAGTATGTATTTACAAAAGAAAAGTAGTAATTATATTATCAGGTATATGGTTTCCATCGTACAGGGCCCTACCTACGCCCTACCGGCTAAGTCGCCGAACATCAATTTCTTAAATGGCGTTCAAATAAATAAAGGTTAAAAATTACTTAATCAATCGTTAAATCGGCTTCAACGTCGAATCCGGACCATTTATGACGTCACATGTGCTCATGGAAGCCGATTTAACAATTCATTAAGTTATTTTTAACCTTAATTTATATGAACGCCATTTTAGAAATCAATGATCGACGACTTAGCCGGTAGAGCCCCAGGCTCTGCTTAGTTTGGGATCAGATAGCCGTGTGTAATTAATGTCCCAGTATATTGTTATTATTACATTGCAATAGTTTACATAATATAAATAAATATCTTGGGACAACTAGCACAATGTCATCTGATCCCAAACTAGGCAGAGCCTGTGCTATGGCGCCCAGAAAACTGATAAACATACTAATATATTTCTATTATAGATGAATTACACGTAGCCGCTAAACAAATCGTTCTCATCACACAAAGATTTGTCCTGGAGGTTAACGGCTAAGTCGCCGAACATCGGGATGGTGGTCGGCGTTCAAATAAATTAAGGTTAAAAACATTGACTTATATGTATAACTTAGACACGCTGTTTCGAACAAATACTCTGTCCCAGTCCGGCTGTGCGCGAGATGTGGGGAGCGGGGGCGGCGGCGCCTAGTAGAATACGTATAGGTCAATGGTTAAAAATAATAATATAATAATAATATCTTCTAATTTTAAAAATGACTTAATCAATCGTTAAATCGGCTTCCATGAGCACGTGTGACGTCATAAATGACGATTTAACGATTGATTAAGTCATTTTTAACCTTTATTTATTTGAACGCCTATCACTATCTCTTTGTTAGGTGACTTATCCGGTACCCCCCTGGATCACTAACCACGTGACCTAAAGGCCTATAGATGTATTTAACCTTGAAAACTAATCCAGAATACCCACATTTAAATCCAACCACGTGATGGCGCCACAAACAAATAGTTCATGGAACTTCCAACGGAAATTATTAAGCATGACTAATATAATTCGGACGAAATACGTCGCGCCAAAACAATATAGGCATGCAGAAAAACAAATTTGTTGTTGAGATAATCTGATAAATGAGTAGGTAAAGCAACCGCAATGTCGCAATAAGCTAAACAATTGCGCAGTTTCAGGATACCCTTCATACCACCCTTATTGTAAGCCGATAAGGTTGAAATTTCTAATTGCTTACCTGCAAGTAAATAATACGTATAAAAATATACGTGAAGTAACACAGTCTTATGCGCCGTTATCAATAATGACACAATTTGCAATGTGACCCGTTTGAGATTGCATAATATTAAATATGAGTAATGAAAGGTCACCTGATCATTCTGGTCATAATTGTCTAATTGATGTTATTGTATTGAGTGTTATTATTTGTGGTTAAAATATGTACTGACTTTATGCCTTACTATGATTTAGGAACATAAAGTACCTAAATATCTTAGGACGACTAATACATTGCCTACTTTTTTTTTTTTGGTAAGGCTGGGTGAATCCCTACGCACGCCACCCGCAAAAAGTGTCTACGGGTGGGTATGTCGGACTCGCACCGACTAAACCTAACCTGCCGTGGACTTCTCTTGGCGCCTAACGGGAGGAGCCCCGGGAACGCGGGTATGCTGCTCCGCAGCCCCCCTTTTGCGCCATATCCCAGATGATCTGGACACGTACCCTGGGAAGGCTCGGGATTGCCCTCCCCTATTGCCGAAACATTGTTATCTGTCACCCAAACTAGGCAGTGCCTGTAATATGGCAACCAGACAAGTGAAAATCATACTTATATATTTCCAAATTCATACATATTATAGATAAATCACCGTAGCCTAGTTGGTAGTGCTCCTGCCTACGAAGCTGGTGGTCCTGGGTTCGAATCCCGGTAAGTGCAAATATTTGTGTGATGAGCATGAATATTTGTTTCTGAGTCATGGATGTTTTCTATGTATTTAAGTATTTATATATCTATATAAGTATGTATATCGTCGCCTGGTACCCATAGTACAAGCTTTGCTTAGTTTGGGGCTAGGATGATCTGTGGGACATTGTCCCTAGATAGAAATAAATTACACCCAGTCACAGAACAAATAATCGAGCTCACCAGACAAAGATGGTACTGGGTGGGGATTGAACCCACGACTGGTTTAGCTGTTAGTAACTAACCAAGACACCAACAGGCCAGTATCACACTAATATTATAAAGGCGAAAGTTTGTGAGTGTGTATGTTTGTTACTTCTACACGTCTAAACGGCTTGAGCGATTTTAATAAAATTTGTTATGGAGTTAGCTGACACCTTGGATTAACACATAGGCTATAATTTATAAAGATTAATGCGGGTAAACCTGCGGGGCACAGCTAGTTCACTATAATTATAAATGTTATTTTAAATAATAATAAAAAGATAGGTATAGAGGTATAGTGCCCTCTCATGATCCGATGGGACGATGCGACAATGCCGAAAAGGGGTCAGGTTTTCCGAGTCACGGGCGTCTGGTACTGTCAACTCCCTGTTACTTAGTAATTGTTTGAGACCAACCAATTCAGTTAGTCATAGTGCGTCCAAAGTCTTCTGCCTATATTGGGTATAGCTGTACCCCGCGGTTTTACCCGTGTTAAACTTTATAAATATCACAGCTCCTCCACCGTAGGTGATAGCGTGATAATATGAAGTCTATATGTGGACCCGACCTCGTAGTAATATTCATGCATAATCTGAAGTAAATCCATGCAGTAATTTTTGAGTTGCGGACATACATACAGACAAAAATTCTAAAAACTATATTTTTGGCTTCGATGTCGACTGCATATCACGCCCCAAGTATCCTTTAAAAAAATATTCAATGTACAGTTTTGACTTTCCTACGATTTTAAAAAAAAAAATTAATTTGTTTTTTTTTTAATTTTAAATTTTAAAACATTTATTACATAATTTATAATATTATTAATAACTACTATCCGCCAAACTGCACAGCAGTTTGTTGGCAGAAAGATCACTCCCTTATTAATTAGCGTTATGGTTATTATAGCACTATACACATATTTAAGCCTTACGGCTAAAGGTACACAATAAATAGGTTACAAATTACGAGGCAGCAATTTTATTATATTGGGTATTTGTCATGTGGGATAATAATACAATAGAATATTGTTACCCGAATTAGCAGGTTATGTTACAATGTGCATGCGGAAGAGTGGGGCTTAATAACACTGGCAAAGTTATGCCTAAAAGGAATGTCCCAACAATCGTACGATTCGTTTGAGTTGTTATTTGTGTGTGTGTATGTTTGTTACTTCTTCACGTCTAAACGGCTGAAGCGATTTCAATGAAATTAGGCATGGAGTTAGCTGACACCCTGGATTGACACATAGGCTATAATTTATAAAGTTTAACGCGGGTAAAAACCGCGCCGCACATCTAGTTGTGTATAATTATATACCTTGTAGTAAAGTAAGTTGTTTTAAATGAAAAAAAAAATGATATGATACATTACCTAATTTACTTATCACATTGTTATCTAAATGGCCTCGAATCAACACAATAATATTATACTTTACTACGAAGGCCAAAATATTATTGTTTACTACCGATATTGGTTCCGGTGCATTCTACGAAAATATGGCGCGTTTATCTTGTTGCTTTGAACTGTGAAATTGATTGAATAGCTTCCGAGTAGGCTGTGTGGCGCACGGCCAGGATATCACCGCTTCATTTAATCCTGAGGAGAGGAATTATATGCCCGCTTGAGTATGTTTCGCCGGACCGTCTGAACTGGGTCGTATTGAAACCGGTAGTAGATGAACCCACTGAGTTTGTTTCGCTGGGTCTTCTCAGTTGGGGCGCATTGGATCCGGTGGTAGCATTAAAGCGCGACCGTCGTTATTAACACAAGGTCCGTCATAATAATACCTTAATATAGACAGAACCATTGACAATATTTAGTAAAAATATTAGACTTAAACTAGATAATTAAACATAATCTCTTGACAATAACTTGATACGAGCTACCTAAATATCTATGTTACTAGAAATAATAATGTATACAACTATATTACTACAAACATGTTCTGACTATTTACAAACGCTTTTTTAAAGTCTACGTGAATAAAAACCTTTTTTTATTTTATTTATTTTATAAACCAGAGAACGAGCAGCAGCGTATTTCTGAGTACTATGGCCATCCTACTCATCCTACTGCGATCGCCAACCCGTCTGTCAAGCGCGGCGTTTATGGCAGATCCCTTCAATGTTTTTTTTTTATGTAAGAGGACGACAAACGAGATTAGTGGGTCGCCTGATGGTAAGTGATCACCACCGCCCATGGACAGTCGCAACACCAGAGGAGTCGTGGATGCGTTGCCGAACTTTAAGAGTTAGCAACCAAGTGTTGCTGACTCCCCCCCCCCCCCCACCACCAATGAGCTCTGGCGACCTTACTTACACGCGGAAACACAACATTAAAATGATTAATGTTATTATTAAGGAATGTCTTCTGTAAGGTGGAGGTACTTCCCCAGTCGGGCTGCTCTTTGAGCGAATGAACGCTGTGCCTATTATGTAGCAAAACGTCCTTCAGCTGATATGATGATGATAAACAGTCGATCGATAAAGAACTACGCTTTAGGTATTTGCTCTCTCAACTCTGTCGCTCAACCACTTCCCTTCTTCTAAGTATGCTTACTCTCATTTCCATCTCGTCCGAGGCGGGCAGTCGTGGAATTCTCTTCCTTAACCTATAAGCGCTAGTGTATCTATTAAAATATTTAAAAGAAGAACAACAAACGTTTTGCTTTTGTCTATAATCAATTATTCGTTTTATCTTTCATTCTACATTTGAAATGTTATGACCAGCCAGTGAGAGCAATGAAAAGAGATTCTTTTTTCAAATCATACATAAAGGTTGAATGGGAGATTGCCAGGCGGCTAAAGAGACAGGCCCTATTTGCCGAATGAGGGCTACCGCGTATCAATTTGCCGCTAGAGGCGCTAGCATCGCGGCGGGTCTACGATACGTCAAAATACACTGTTTTTGTTCGGGTTACGCCGTTTATTAATAAAAACTGCGATTATAACTAAACATTTTGGTTTAAAACTAAATAAATTACAAAATGAGTAACAGCTCGATGACTGTAATAAATATTTGAAAAAATGTTTAAAATCCTGTTAAAGTGTTTCATAAATAGCATGCCGCAGTGTTGTGCGGGGACTGCACAACACTGCGGCATGCTATTTATGAAACACTTTAACAGGATTTTAAATATTTTTCGTAAAAACATTCGTCGCGTCCACAATAACAATGATTTTGATCAGCTATAGTGGACCTTCCGCGACAGTGGCGCCGACTGGTGAGCACAAAAACGGTAGCCCTCATTGTAGCGAGTCGGACGTACCCATAATATTTCCGTGTCTCATTGGTCTAGCGGTAGCGTGTGCAACCGCAGATAATGAGGTTTTGGGTTCAGATCCCGGGTCGGACTAAAAAGCGATTTTGAGAATTTTCTGTTAAGATTTTTTTTTTATATCAGCCCGAACGAAGTCTTGGAGTTGGTAGCACACCCCATCTGCTACCTGACCTCTTTTCGGTCGTGTCGAAGTCGTGCCATCGGATCATAAGAGTGATGGAATAGAAAGTGCCCCTGTGTTTGCGTACACACTTGAGCACTATAATATGTCCCGCGCAGATGGCTAGTCTTCATTGAGACTGGCCGTAGTGGCCAAAATCGACCAGGAGGACATCATTATGTATTATTTATTTTCATTATATTTATAGAGATTCCTCCAAGTTCACGAGAGCTGATTTATGGCCTGGTTGGCGTGGTTGGCAAGTGCTTGCTTTTCACGCCGGAGGTCGTCGGTTCGTTTCCCACCCAGGACAGATATTTGTGTGCATGAACATGTCTGTTTGTTCTGAGTCTGGGTGTAATTTATCTATAGAAGAAAAGTAGTATATCAGTTATATGGTTTCCATAGTACAATGTCAAGCTCTGCTTAGTTTGGGATCAGATGGCCGTGTGTAAATAATGTCCCAGGATATGATTATTATTATTATTAATGTTTTGCTTCAACCTTGTGTTCCAGCACGTGTTTGCTCAGTCACCTTCGCCTTGAGGGCAAGGCGCTTGGTAGATAAACTTTTTAGTTATTTTATACAACTCGTGTCGCTAAAATGTACATGCCAAACTCCTGTATATAATATAAATAAATATATATATATCTAGGGACAATGTCACACAGATCTTCCTAGCCCCAAACTAAGCAAAGCTTGTACTATGGGTACCAGGCGACGATATACATACTTATATAGATAGATAAATACTTATATACATAGAAAACATCCATGTCACAGAAACAAATATTCGTGCTCATCACACAAATATTTGCACTTACCGGGATTCGAACCCAGGACCACCAGCTTCGTAGGCAGGAGCACTACCCACTAAGTGGGTAGTGCTGCTCCATAATTGTATCAGTGTATTACTTTTTTTTTATACGTGGGGAAATGCTCTAGTCGCACGGGGTGTAGGGCTCGACCCACTACCACGGTAGCCAGCCTCACAGTGCCTGTAGCGGGGGCTCTGGGTACTCGTGCACGATCTCACCAGTACCCCCGCTGTACACTGAGCGTCCGCGAGACTCTCACCCGGGGATGGGAGGGGTCTGAGTGCCTCCCCCTTCCCCAGTACGCACAAGCGTGTTACCTGAGCTACAGCAGGTTACCCTCCCGGGACCGCTGGCGCTCGGAGGTAAAGAACTCCACTCGTTCCCTCCCCGGAACGCCAGCGGTCCCAGTGGCGGCGCCCAATCGGGGAGAAGCCAATTGGGCGTCGCATACCCTCCCGCGTTGGGATTAGCTCCCAGCGCCAGTGGCGTAGATTACCTGTAGCAGTAAGTACAAACCTTTGTGGTTTAAATATGCTATGTACACCAACAATTATTCTGTACTAGCAGTGCCCCGCGGTTTTACCCGCGTTAAATTATATAAATTATCACAGCTCCTCCTCCGTAGGTGATAGCGTGATAATATGTAGCCTATATGTTGACCCGACCACTTAGTAATATTCATGCAAAATTTGAAGGAAATCCATGCAGTACTTTTTGAGTTTAGCCCGGACATACATACAGACAAACAGACAAAAAATATAAAAAAACTATATTTTTGGCTTCGATATCTATTGTAGACGCCCCAAGTATCCTTTTTAAAAAATATTCAATGTACAGTTTTGACTTTCCTACGATTTTATTATATGTATAGATTTTAAATAATAAATAAAATAAAAAAAGCTTGTACCACAATATTATTGGTTTCATATGTGTTTTATGTTAGTATGAAATGGAAACTATGGACAAGATTTTGACCTCTTAAAAACTATCTCGATATTTGGCATACCTACTTATCAAGGACCTATGACATTTCAATATTTTAAACAGTTAGATATATTCCTTATCCTTATTTGATTTACTTGATTATCCTGTTAATAGTTAGTGTTAGAATTAGTTATTTTTGTTTTCTATTTAAACTGGTAGTGTCGTTGTGCCAAGCAAATGTTTGAGATAAATAAAACAATAGATTAAAAACTAAAATACATGCTTTTGTAGAAAATCCATAATAAAAAATCCATTAATAGTTAAGAAAAGAAATAAAAAAACAAGCTTATATAGAACACCAAAACAAAAAAAAAATTAATTTATTCTTTATTGTACACAGAAATACATTTTCATATAAAACATTACAGCTAGCATGTACACAGGCGAGCTTAACTCAACTATGACTTCTCTTCCAGCAAACCTTTGTCAGAGTGAGAGCTTATATGAGATGGGTTAGAAACAGTGCACAACAATTTGACTTAAGAATAATACAAAAATAAAGACAAAACAGAATTTACCAGTGGTAAATAAATATATACATAAACCTGCTTACTAATACTACATACTAAGTTACTTACGTAACTACATACCTAATTATATAACATATATATACCTATATATATAATAATAATAAACATATAATATATACATAAATATTAACTGCCTGCCTGCTTAGTTAATTGAAAGAAGTGTTCTTTTTTTTTCTCTTAAACACGTCAAGAGATGTTGTAGCGCGAATTGAATGTGGAAGGGCATTCCACAAACTGTAAATTTTCCGTCATACCGGCTTGAGGAGTGGGAAGACATTCGAAGTAGAAGTGAAGTGGTTGATCGACAGATTTTTTCTCGCGGGACTAAATACTCAAAGCGTTCACGGTGATATGCGGGAGCATTGGGGTTATGAAGGATAGAATAGAGGAATGATAGCATATGACAATCTCGACCTCTCCGAATAGGTAGCCAATTCAACTGCGACCGAAACTCGGACACGTTGTCATACTTTCGGAGGCCGTAAATGAATCGGATACACAAATTCTGTAGACGTTCGAGCTTGTTGAGAAGTTCCTCATTTGCATCCAGGAAACAGACATCGGCATAGTCCAGAAGAGGAAGTAGAAGTGATTGAGCAAGGTAAATTTTAGTGCGAAAAGGCAAGAACTTCTGAAGCCGTTTTAGGGACTGAAATGAACAGTATACTCTCCTGCTTACCTCTGCAATGTGTTCGGACCATGATGTACTTTATTGACTGCACCTTGCAGTCACTAAATATTCCAAGGTTTTTGGCACATTTGGAATAAGTAATGGGAACGTCATCGTAAATTACTGGAGGTGGACATATATGTACTATCGTGTTAAGCATATACTGGCCACCAATAATGAGAGCTTGTGACTTAGATGGGTTTACCAGAAGGCCAAAGCTTTTGGCCCAATCGCTAATGTTACCAAGATCACTATTGATGGCAGCTATGGCTAAACTAAAATCCTCCACTTTAAAGTGACGATAAAGCTGCAAGTCGTCTGCGTAAAGATGGTAATTAGAAGAGATAACTTTGGTAAAACACTTTTTTTTACAATAAAAACTATTTTATTGTAAAAAAAAGCGTGGGGTGCGTGGTTAAATAGTTTAATGTATTGCTGATGGTTAAGTGGATGGTTAAATAGGTTAAAGATTTTAAGTAGTAGTGTATTAGAATATGCGCATGATATTGAAAACCACTCTTACAGACAGAAATACTACTACCACTCTGTGAAATCAGTTAACTACGGGGGTATTACGTATCCGGTATGACAGTTTAGAGTAAGCAAAACTAATAAATCATTTCTAGGAAATTGTATTAGGTTTTATAACAAGCTTCCTACTCAAATTACTGATCTGCCTGACACAAGTTTTAAAACACATATTAAACGTATACTTATGGCTAGGGGTTATTACACTTTAGTCGTGTAATAACCCCTAGCCATAAGTATACGTTTAATATGTGTTTTAAAACTTGTACATCGATGACAAAGACGTCTGGCTCTCACTTCCTACCTGCACATTGCTCGCTGGAGATCTTGTAGCCATATAGACATGACTGATCTGCTGTGTTACGTGAACTATCTGTAAATGATTGCTATCATATACTTAATTTAAAATTATAGACTCTGTCTCAAAATGGATAATGTTATTGTTTCGAAGTTTTACTTTTGTATACCTAAATATAATCTAAAATAATAAGCATTCAGACAACCGATCGAGCATATATTGTGTTTGCCTACTAAATAATTACTCTAATTGGACCAAATCCCGTGTTCATGCCCGCTTGAGTATGTTTCGCCGGACCGTCTCAACTGGGTCGTGTTGAAACCGGTAGTAGGTGAACCCACTGAGTTTGTTTCGCTGGGTCTTCTCAGTTGGGACGCATTGGATCCGGTGGTAGCATTAAAGCGCGACCGTCGTTATTAACACAAGGTCCGTCATAATAATAATACCTTTAATATAGACAGAACCATTGACAATATGTAGTAAAAATATTAGACTTAAACTAGATAATTAAACATAATCTCTTGACAATAACTTGTTACGAGCTAGCTAAATATCATTTCTGTAATAAAATAAATTTTATAAATGTTTTCATTCAACATGTACCTAAATATCTATGTTACTAGAAATAATATCTAATGTATACAACTATATTACTACAAACATGTTCTGACTATTTACAAGCGCTTTTTTAAAGTCTACGTGAATAAAAACCTTTTTTATTTTTTATTTATTTTATTTTAGTTACATAGAAACCTTCAAGGACCTAAAGAAAAGGAGTTGCGAGTGGCCTTAGGTCACCACTTTCTCATCATATATATATGTGTATATATATAACATAATCATCATGCCGGCCAAAGTACGTCCACTGCTGGACAAAAGACTCCACAAAGAATGGGGTGATATGTCATAATCGCCACGCTTGGCAGACGGGTGGGCGATCACAGTTCACAGAAAAACGCTGCTGCCCGTTCTCTGATAGGTATTCCCTCGGTCGATTTCTGCTCCCCCCACGGGATGAGATGTGGTGATGATATTCTATGCCGTCCCCACACAATATACAAGTTGTAAAATAAATAGTGTATATAATAAACTGTGTACATGGTTGTAGATGATATACAATTTTGAGTATCAACAGTTACCCGTATCGGGCGTGCAACAGTAAGGCTTATGAATTAAACATAATAGTACATAACAATTCTTATTATTATACATATATTATATTATATTTGTGGAATTATTTATTACAATTTATAGAAAAAAGGACTACTTTTTGGCAAAATACTCATTGAGGTCGTAAAAAACATTGGAAATAATCAACTTTTTCAAAACGTTTTTGAATTTTTTGCCTTCCTATTCCTTGACATTAACAAGTAGATGATATATGTGGCCCCAATTGGCCACGGTATAAAAACCTTTGGCGGAAGCCTATGTCCAGCAGTGGACAATATTAGGCTGATGATGTATGTATAATAGGACGTTGCAGTGCGATGGTTAAGCTTTTTTTAACTTACGACAATGACAAAGAGATTTTTACCACTACATAAAGGATTTATTTTTAAAATAAAATCTCTCGGTTCTATTGTATTTCCATTATGTTTTAGTATAAAATCATTGTGTAAGTATTTAGGTCAGTTAAATTACTCAAGCATTTCCTCATTGACAGTTTGGCACTGATCGAGAGAGTTCGAGGAAATGATTATTCCTGTGGGAATACCTAAATATGTGTCATCTTGGATGTTATTGTATCACTGAGATGACGAAACTATGTTACATTATCTGACAATTTTACCGTAGGTATAGTAATAATAATAATATCTCGGGACAATGTCACACAGATCATCCTAGCCCCAAACTAAGCAAAGCTTGTACTATGGGTACCAGGCGACGATATACATACTTATATAGATAGATAAATACTTATATACATAGAAAATATCCATGACTCAGAAACAAATATTCGTGCTCATCACACAAATATTTACACTTACCGGGATTCGAACCCAGGACCACCAGCTTCGTAGGCAGGAGCACTACCAACTAGGCTACGGTGATCGTCATTTTCTACCGTCATAGTACAAAATAAATAAATATATTGGGGCGACTAATGAAACAAGAATAACAGGGCTACCCCGTACCATCCCGTGGGTATAGATAGTAAAAGGTGACGAAGGGATACACAAGGTAGTCGGACCGCAGCGACTCCTGTGTAATAACTACCACCTAACTGCGGTCTCCAACTCGCATACCAAGCGCGGTGACTATGGCAAAACCCGCCAAATGTTACCATTTGGCCTCCGCCAAAGGTTACGATAACAGTTACGCTATCGTAACCTTTGGAGGAGGCCACCAACTCGCATACCAAGCGCGGTGACTATGGCAAAACCCGCCAAATGTTACCATTTGGCCTCCGCCAAAGGTTACGCTAACAGTAATGTTATCGTCATCTTTGGAGGAGGCCACCAACTCGCATACCAAGCGCGGTGACTATGGCAAAACCCGCCAAATGGTACCATTTGGCCTCCGCCAAACGTTACGATAACAGTAATGTTATCGTCATCTTTGGAGGAGGCCACCAACTCGCATACCAAGCGCGGTGACTATGGCAAAACCCGCCAAATGGTACCATTTGGCCTCCGCCAAACGTTACGATAACAGTAATGTTATCGTCATCTTTGGAGGAGGCCACCAACTCGCATACCAAGCGCGGTGACTATGCCAAAACCCGCCAAATGGTACCATTTGGCCTCCGCCAAACGTTACGATAGCAGTAATGTTATCGTCATCTTTGGAGGAGGCCACCAACTCGCATACCAAGCGCGGTGACTATGGCAAAACCCGCCAAATGTTACCATTTGGCCTCCGCCAATGGTTACGCTAACAGTAATGTTATCGTCATCTTTGGAGGAGGCCACCAGCTCGCATACCAAGCGCGGTGACTATGGCAAAACCCGCCAAATGTTACCATTCGGTAACAGTAACGTTATCGTAACCTTAGGAGGAGGCCTATGTCCAGCTGTGGACGACATCAGGCTGATGATATATAGATCATATATGTTATATATGATCTATATATCAATAATCACTAACCTAATATGAGGGCCTAGCCCCATTAGAATCAGAGTTATTCAAGTTGCCCGAAATGGTTTCTAACAGGGTAGGATATAGATTGACAGCTTAATCTGCTCTCCGAAGCAAGACATGCTCTATTCATCATCATCATCATATCGGCTGCCGAAAGACGCCCACAGCTGGACAAAGGCCTATCCCAAAGATCTACCCAATCGCCGGTCTTGCGCTATCCGTGTCCAGTGACTTCCAGCGATCCTCACAAGATCATCACTCCATCTTGTAGGGGGCCTGCCCACGTAGCGTCTTCCGTTTCGTGGTCGCCACGAGTGGCTTGATTACGAGGATATTAAGACGAAGGTCTGAGAACACTTATGGACCAGAAGGTCAGTTTATGAGCGCATCTTATTTTGCATTTAGAACATAGATTAAACTATACATACTATATAATAAAATCGTAGGAAAGTCAAAACTGTACATTAAATATTTTTTTTTGATGTAAAACATCTATAGCCGCACGTAAAACAGATTTCTGGCGTGGCGACCCATGCCGTGGCGACGCGTCGCCACGCTATACGATAGTAGTGTGTACGGTGTGGTGACGCGTCGCCATGCGCAATCGACTTTTTATTTTATCATTATGACATATTTAGTTCCTATCACAATATGTTCAATTTGGTACTTTTACAAAATAATGTCGATGTTTCACATCTGCCAGGCGTGCCGTGACGGCTCACATTTTTTTAAAGGATACTTTCGGCGTGATCTACTATCGATTTCGAAACCATAAATACAGTTTTTAGAATTTTTGTCAGTTCGTCTGTTTGTCTGTATGTATGTCCGGGCTAAACTCAAAAATGGATTTACTTCAAATTTGGCATGAATATTGCTAAGAGGTCGGGTCAAAATATTATCACGCTATCACCTACGGGGGAGAAGCTGTGTTAATTTATAAAATTTAACGCGGATAAAACTGCGGGCACATCTAGATTAAAATATTTTTTTATCACACAGGTGCGTGCAGTCGCGTGAATCACACAATTTTAAGTAGGTAGGTATATAACCTAAAAATAAAAAAAGATTACATGTATTGAAACAAGCGTATGGAATGACAAAGCATCAAAAATCAAAATAGTTTATTATCACAAACAACGAATTACATAAATAAGTGAATTTGTATGGGGTCTCATTTTAGGCAGACAATGCCTGTATTACGAGACCCCGCTCTTCCATATCAATTTTATGTTTGCGTGCTTACAATTTACAATATATATATTTCTTAACAATAAATAAAATAAAGTTAAAATAAAATAAAGGATTGCTCGTGTGTGTGTGTGTGTGTGTGTGTGTGTGTGTGTGTGTTTGTGTGTGTGTGTGTGTGTTTGTGTGTGGTGTATGTGGTGTGTTTTGTTCGTATTGATGTGATTTTTGTTCACTCGCTATTTTCTAGTAGTGCCTCTGTGTCCTCGTAGGTAAGTAATTTTAACCAACTTGTTAGACTTTTTTTGCACTCGTAGTAATTTTTGTCAAATATATATATTTCTTTATTAATTTTGTTATATAGCTGAGCCGAGCGTTTATTAAGCTGCCTACTAGCAAATGTGGTTTTAGTTCGTGGAACTTGCGCAACGATATCCTTTCTCCTTTTGCATAGTATCGTTCTGTTGTAGGGTAGGTTTTTATGTTGTTTGAGCGTAGTTTGGGTTATGTACAATTTTCTAACCGAAAGTAAGCCACTAATTTCATACAACCTTTCAGTTGAGAATCGTTTGTTCTTATAGTACATTACTTTTATTAAAGCTCTTTGCGCTCGTTCCACATTGATGAATTTGGTTTTTGCAGCCCCACCCCAGACTGGGATACAGTATAATAATACTGACTGAACTAGAGCAACGTATATTTCATTAAGTAAATTCCTAGGACGGTCTCTACAGTTGGTAACTTTATTAGGAACAACATTTCTAAGCGTCTTAAATATCCAGCTAAGTTTTCTTATCCTACCAGTGACTTGTTCCAGTTGGGGGTACCATGACAGTTCCTGATCTATAATCACACCTAGGTATTTCGTGTTATTTATTTTACGAATATGTGGGCAGCCACAGTTTCTGGCCTGTGTATCTCCGCATTCATGCACTGTTAGGTTTAAATCTTCAGTCGGTCGCGTTCGGTTACTGATACTAAAGCAAATATAATTAGTTTTACTGGTATTTAGTGATAATAAATTAGATTTAAGCCAAGCAGCTACATTGGCCATTCCTGCCTCTGCACTCTCTTTAACTTCGTTCCAAGTAGAGCCCGAAAACACAATAGCTGTGTCATCAGCGTAAGAGAAAACCCTTGCATTTTTTATTTTAATATTGCAAAGATCATTAATGTATAGTAAAAATAGGGTTGGTCCCAATACGCTACCTTGGGGGACGCCATATGATATATTTTCAATGTCACTTAGACATTGCCCTATTTTTACTCTTTGTCTTCTTTGGAAAAGATAGTCTTTCAGTAAACTGAGCGCAGTGTTTCTTATTCCAGCTTTTTCAAGCTTGTTTACGAGGATTGGAACAGAGACGGTGTCAAACGCCTTTTTTAAATCTAAAAATACCGATAGGCATTTTTTCCCATTGTCAAGAAGATCAGAAACATGAGAACTTAGCGCAGTAACGGCATCTTCAGTACAAATACCCTGTCTAAAGCCAAATTGTGAAGCAGATATTATATTAAATTTATTTATATATTTAATTAGTCTCATGTTTATAACCTTCTCGAGTATCTTTGATACCACCGGTAAGACTGAGATGGGTCTGTAATTGTTGCAATCGTCTCTGTCCCCACCCTTGTGAACTGGTGTTATTATTGATTGCTTCAGCGGAGCTGGAAACACGCCTATATGGAGACAAAGATTGGCAAAGTGCGTAAGAATTGGAACCACTTCTCTATTGATGTATTTTAGAAATTTTGTAGAAATGTTGTCCCAGCCCGGTGCACTGTCTGATTTCAAATTCATTAGTATTCCTTCCACTTCCTCTACGTCAGTATCTATTAGTACAAATGTATTTAATTGTGATATATTTGAGTCTTGTAAATTATTAGGAATTTGATTTAAGTCTGGATTAATCTGCTGAGCTAGCTGTTTAATGGATTCCCTAGGGGTTGATTTTATATTTAACAGTTCTAAGTTCTGACTTTTGACTTTATTTGAGTATGTAATCTGTTTAATATTTTTCCATAGAAGTTTGTTGTTTGAAACCGATTCCGTTAGTAATTCTCTCTCATATTTTCTTTTTAGCTTTTCTTATTAGGTTATTACAGTGGTTTCTGTATCTTGTATATGTTATTTTTAAAGTATCATTATACAGATCCATGCGATACTGCTTTTGCAGTTTATTACGGTTTCTAATACATCGAAGCATTCCCGTTGTCATCCATGGCTTGATAATGCGTTTGCTGTTTGGTATTGGTTTAATATATGTATTTTCTTTAATAGCACTAGTAAGTTTATGAATAAAGGAATCCATTAGCTTATTTGGGTCATTGCAAAACAGCAACTCCGATAAATTATTTTCCCGTAAATACTGCAGAGCTTGTTCATAATTTAGTGTGGTGGTAGTTTTATTTACGTTATGGATATTTTTGACCTTTGATATAGATAATAATGTCGTATAATGGTCTGTGAGAGAAGTGTGTAAGATGGCTATGGATGCCGAAAATTTCTTTTTGTGAATTTTTAGCATAAAGTGGTCTAGACAGTTACGTTCTCTTGTGGCTAAAGTATGACCTGGAAGAATACCGTATAAAGATAGCATGTTTAAATAGTTGAGTCGGTTCTTGTGGTCTTGGGATGACTCATTCTCTTTTTGTTTGATATTTATGTTTATGTCACCTGCTATTATTATGCTTTTTTCTGTCGTCAGTATCTCTAGCTGTGTGCTGAGAGAGTCAATAAAAGCATCAGTATTTGTAGTGGAGGGAGAGCGGTAAATACAATATACATGATTATTAAAAATTTCTAACTGCAAACACGATGCTTGGGCTAAGTTGACTTCTCTAAGCATAAAAGGCGACTATTTCTATTTGTATATGACTCATGCCTGTTCGATATGAAGTTATGAAATAACATCATGTTATTATGCTTCGATGGATACGTATGGAACTATTCTGTGAACTCATACGACGTAATTAATACGTACATCTAGTACAGGTATAACCCATAAGGGTTTTTTACCTTTACCTGAGTGTAGTGTGATGTGGTTGGTAAATGCTTGCCCTTAATGCCGCAGGTGGTGGGTTCGATTCCCACCTAGGACATATATTTGTGTGCATTAACATGTCTGTTTGGCCAGTGTCTGAGTGTAATTATCTTATACGTATGTATTAACAACTAGCCGTGCCCGCGGACTTCGTTCTGCGTTTTAAATATTTTAATCCCTGTCCGTTTGTCCCGCGTAATACTTCGGGTTAAAAGTTCGGGATAAATAAAAATTATGATGATTAATCATAGCCTATGACATTCCCCAATAACGTAGCTTTCTATTGGTGAAATAATTTTGAAAATCGGTTCAGTAGATCCAGAGATTACCCCTTACAACGTCACAAACTCACAAACGTTACCTCTTTATAATATTAGTATAGATAGAAAACGTAGTATATGTAGTATATCAGTTATTTGATTTGCATAGTACAAACTTGGTGCTTAATTGAGTATCAGATGGCCCTGTGTGAATAATGTCCCTGGATATTATTATTTATTTATCGCTCAGTTTAAAAGTATAACTATAATAATGTCCTCCTAGCCGAATTTTGGTTACGGCGGCAAGTCTCAGTGGAGAGCAATCTGCGCGGGACCTATTATGGTGCACCAGTGTCTGCGCAAACACAGGGGCACTTTCTATTCCATCAATCTCATGATCCGATGGGACGACTAGCGATACGACCGGAAAGAGTTCAGACCGACGGCTTTACGTGCTCTCCGAGGACGGGCGTGAACAACGTGTTTCCAGACTCATACAATATGGGTTTATTCAAGGCTAGAGTGAACAGGCATCTTATAGGTACGCGCGGTCCATCTTTGACCACATCTTCACTTACCATCTGGTGATTTCATGGTCATGAACAAACCATCCATCATAAAAAAAAATACCACCAACTCTATATTACTGCGGAACTCTATAATACTGCGGAATTTTCTTCAAAGAAAAATCGATAATCGAATACCAGAATCGATATAACGAAACGATGATTCATATATACCAAACATTTGGTTCGAATTATTGATGATGAAATCAAGTCAGTAGCTTGATAAATAGTAATTAGCTCATTTATATATTTACACAAATGTTTTTACATATTTTGTCGTGGTGTCGTTTTTATTTATCTTTAATATCTATAAATTTCATCGTAATATTGTATTTATATAAGACTTTTACTGAATTGGTGTCCTTCTTAACATTAATTTATCAATATTTGTTTATCAGGGAAAACTGGCTAAGTGCGAGTTGAATTGCTGCAAGTTCCATACCGCGTAGATTTTTTTTTTAAAGGTTTGTCTAACGAGAAATTTGGTCACCTAATAGTAAGTGATCACCACCGCGAATGGCCACTGGTTTGTCGTAGAAGACGTTGTTTTTAGTTACATAGTAATCGTATTATAGGAAACGGGCTAGATAGATTGCCCTTACGTCAGTCACTGGATCGGTCTGCATGTGCAGTTTGATACACTGACAAACGCAAGAAGCCAATTTTTGTTAATGTTGTGAATGTTAAATTGTATTTACTAACATAATTTTTAAGATTTACGTTTTATTAATAAAATGGATCTTTATTTATTTGAATCAGATATGATTAAAATTAATAAATCAATTTAAAATAATATATATTAAAAATAAAATATTATAAATATTAATTTCATCATCATTATCATCATATCAACCGAAAGAAGTCCACTGCTGGACAAAGCCCTCCCCAAAGATCTCCACAATTGCCGGTCTTGCGCTATCCGCATCCAATTAATTTATTAATAATAAATATTCTATTAGATTCCGATATTATACTTTTTTTAATTGGGCTAGTTTTATTATTATATGAAACTATATATTCCATAATTTTAATTTTTGAAGTAAAACTTTTATACGCACACTTGACTTTGGGAGAAAGCTGATGAATGCGTGACGAGAGCGTTACGAAAAGCGTAATCGGACGAGGCGAACGGAAGTTGAGAAGGACATATAGTTATTTCGTGTCCAGTACGGGACTCCATTAACTTTGACTGAGTTGATTAATAGATAGAAAAAGTACAGACGCCAGCACATCGAGCTAACCTAATCTGTCAAATTTCTTTTAAAGATTTTCAACTTTATCACAAAATTATAAGGTTCACTTTCGATTGCGGAAATTTGACAGATTGGTGTAGCTTGATGTGCTGGCGTCTGTACTTATGTTGATTTATTATGTTAATATAATCGTAGATACTGCGCATATAAAAGAATTCCGAGGATGTCTATCTCGATCACACCGATTCCGAATAACCAATCTATTACTCGTAGTAATGAGCGAAAATATGTTTGTTTAAGTATGTTATCTTTACATAGATAAAATTCGAATAATTAACTTCGTGATCAGAGGGCTGGCCAACACTTAATTAGGTCAAAGAATTATAAAATAAAAAAATAAATAAATAAAAAAGGTTTTTATTCACGTAGACTTTAAAAAAGTGCTTGTAAATAGTCAGAACATGTTTGTAGTAATATAGTTGTATACATTATTACCAGGGACCGGACAACCCCGCTTCTGAGTTAAGCCGTTTTATAGGGTAACCCGTTCATTGGGTAACTCGTATCGCAGTGTTACCCTTTGATTGACTTACAGCCTCGAAACCCAGTGAAAGGGTTAACACGTTTTTTATGGTAACCCCGGGAAGGGGTTAACCCTTTGAATGACTTAAGCCCTTGAATAGCTTACCTTCTTGAAAAGGTTTTATTCGTGTTAACCTGAATTACCCAATCAACTTAGCAGCGTGTAGGTGGGAGTAGGTATACTCGCACCCGTGCGGTGCCTCATTGCCTAACTACTTTTAGGTAGGTACAACAAATTTGACGAACGAACGACTTTTTATATTTTAAATTTGAAAGTTTAGTGACGACAAATAGTCGAGCTAATAATTAACGTGTTATTTAAAGAACTGACTTACTTTAATCTTAATATTGTGACAATCTGTATGATGTGATTATATTTTGTTAAATCATTATTATAATATTTTGCTGTGTGGTGATGGCATAGGATATCATCACCCCATTTTATCACGTAGGGGGCGCAGAAATCGACCGAGGGCATACCTACCAGAAAACCGGCAGCAGAGGTTATCTATGAACTATGACCATTAAACTTTACCCGTCTGCCAAGCTATGGGGCTCTGGGGGTCTGCCAAGCTCCCATTCTTTGGGGAGGCTATTGTCCAGCAGTGGACGTACTTTGGCTGACATGAGGACGATGAAATAATTGACGGGCGTGTTGGCATGGTTGGCAAATGCTTGCTTTTCACGCCGGAGCTCGTGGGTTCCATTCCATCTAGGACAGATATTGGTGTGCATGAACATGTCTGTTTGTCCTGAGTCTGGGTGTAATTATCTATATAAGTATGTATTCACAAAAGAAAAGTAGTATATGTAATATATCAGTTATCTGGTTTCCATAGTACAATCTCTGCTTAGTTTGGGATCAGATGGCCGTGTGTAAATAATGTCCCTGGATATTATTATTATTTAAATTATTGTATAAAATGAACTGATATATTATGGGTATTCTGAAACATCATTGACGTGACTAAAATATTCATTATCATAAGAATATTATCACTTTAAGATTTTTCAGAGTCAAGCAATCTTAGGTTATGTAACTGTCTATATATTTCATATATAGACAGCAATCTTGGTCTGATAAAAATACATTTAGGCGACCACCTAGGTACAAGTTTTCCAAGACTAATTCTGTATTCAATAAAGTTCTTTACCGTAATTTCATATTAGTTGCTAATTTATTTGCAAATATAGTTGAAATAAAAATACGGCTTCTGTGGCCTCATTAATTGGCTTAAGGCAACTGCCTGTTTTTTTGTGCCAAGAAGACGTATGAAAAAATGACAAACTGGCTATCTCATATATCTTTTACAGAAACCAATGGCCTTAGAATTAGACAAATGGATGACAATCTAGTAGGACAATCAATTATATGGCTTCCGTAGCCAAATGGCAAAAAACGGAACCATTACAGATTCGTCATGTCTGTCTGTCTGTCCGTCCGTATGTCACAGCCACTTTTTCCCAAAACTATAAGAGCTGTACTGTTGAAACTTGGTAGATGTATTCTGTGAACCGCATTAAGATTTTCTCACAAAAATAGAAAAAGAACAATAATTTTGGGGGTTCGCCATACATAGAAATGATGCTAATTGTGGGGGATCTATGGATAGGTCTTCAAAAATGATATTGAGGTTTCTAATATCATATTTTTCTTAACTGAATAGTTTTAGCAAGAGATACTTCCAAAGTAGTAAAATGTGTGCCCCCCCCCCTTGTAACTTCTAAAATAGGAGAATGATAAAACTGAAAAAAATATATGATGTAATTACCATGCAAACTTCCACTGAAAATTGGTTTGTTCGAAATCTAGTAAGTAGATTTTTTTAAGACGTCATAAATCGTAAACCGCAATTCACCTTTCATTTAATCAACTGAAATACTTGCTGCTATGGAACCCTTCATGGGCGAGTCTGACTTGCACTTGACCTGTTTTTTTAAAATATTGAAATGTTATAACGTTTTTTGAAAAAAAGAAGGTTACCGCCGCTCTTGCAAGTAAATTGCAAGCTATTAGCTTTAACAGCGTGTTCATTTCTGATTACATTAATAAAGATATGGACGTTTGTATTAATAGTTATAGTATTTACATATCTCTCAGTCACCAACATTTTAGTCGTCGATCATACCAATTCAATCAATATCTTCTATTATTCTAGAGCAATGAGCTGCCAACAATCTTGTCATTTTTTTATAACAACTGCCATTGTCACTAGTGATTGAAAAATAATTCAACACCTCTCAAACTTAGGAAAAAAAACGCCTGTTTGTTGTTTTTAAATTTTCCAAACAGCTAAATTTCTAACTGACTAACTTGGCCTTGTCTGAAATATTGTAACTTAATGCCTAAAGACCTTTTAAGATTAGATTAGCATGGTTTTTAAACAATTTAAGAACAATAAGGCTCCTGGGGATAACAGAGTTACAATAGAGCTTTTAAGGCGGATGGTATACCAATCCTACGAGCTTTTCAGAAGTTATTTAATTTCGTCATACTAAAAGGTCAAACGTCACAAGGATGGCACATATTGGTGTGGTAGTGTTTTCTTCAATAAGGGCGATAAAAACCCTTTGAAAAAATAACAGATCCATCACGTTACTGAGCCATGTTTACCCCCATCAGGCGCCAAGAGAAGCCCACGGCAGGTAGGTTTATTCGGTGCGAGTCAACATTTTTGCGGGTGGCATACGTAGGCATTCGACCTGCCTTATCAAAAATAAGGTAAGAGGTCCACTTCGAGTAGGTGATCAATTGTAGAATCTAACTTGCCTGGGCAGCGTTCGGAAAGCTAAGCTTCTGGTCCCAAATACCAATCAAAAGTCTTCGATTAGTATGTGTTGCCTCTGATGAATTAGGGAACCAAGACGTAGCCGCTCACTACGGGGCTAATAAAACGGCCCATGGTCACCCAAAGAGCAATGGAGTACGCCATGTTCGGAGTTTCCCTCCGAGATCAAATCACAAATCTCAAGATCCAACCAAGAGAGGCAAATCAAAAAAACCGATATAGCTTGAATAATTGTCAAGCAAACGTGGCGGTGGGCAGGGTACATAGCTTGCAGAATCTACGGCCGCTGGGGCAGAAAGTTTCTCAAGTGGCGACCATGAATCGGAAAACGCAGCGTGGGGCCCCCAACAAGATGGACCGATGATCTTGCGAGGGTCGATGACAGTCGCTGGATGCGGGCAAGGCAGGATCTGCAGTTGTGGAGTATCTTTGGTCAGCAATGGACTTTGCCCAGCAGTACCTTCGGCTGATATAATGATAATGGTGATGGTTATGATGATGATGCATCTATTCAATAACGGTGTACGCCACCACGCCTCCGCGGTTTAACTTTAACAGAATGAAAATCAAATTCTTTGTTATAATATAATTATTTATTATTGCCAGTCTCAATGGAGACTGGCCATGTGAGCGGGACATACCACAAGTGTGTGTGCAAAAACAGGGGCACTATCTATTCCATCACTCTCATTATCCGATGGGACGACTAGCGGAACGACCGGAAGGTCAGGTACAGGATCGACGGCTTTACGTGCTCTCCGAGGCATGAGGCTATAATACCGCCAACTCCCAGACTTCGGGCTATCACTAAGAATTTTTTCTTTTTACGCAAAAATCCCATAGACACTTTTGGCCCAACCCGGAATTTGAACCCAGGACCTCGTTATCTACGTTTGAAGACGCTACCACTAGACCAACGAAGCGTAACACATACTTTTAAAAAAGAACTGCTAAATGGCTTTTACTTAATTCTGTAGTACCTACCGAGTTCCAAATTAAAAGAAATTATGACAATAAACAAGAACAGACTTTAATATTACAGTGTTTAGCGACAAGCAAAATTGAACTTTAAAATAATAAATTCCAAATTATTACGACTAGATGTCACGTGCGGTGGTGTTTATGCAATTACCAAACCAATTTCGATGCGAAAGAGTGCATATTACAATATCTTGGCTGGAATGGCTTACCCTGTTACAGTGTTACAGGGTATGAAAGGGTAACCCTTGCGGAAGCGGTTCATTACACCCGTTCGAAGGTGTAACTCGTATCATAGGGTTTATTTTTTAAGCGCTTAAAAATACCCGTTCAAAAACCCGTTCAACGAGTATCCGGACGGTCCCTGATTATTACTACAAACATATATCTAGTAACATAGATATTTAGGTACACATTGTATGAAAACATTTATAAAATTTATTTTATTATAGCATTGATATTTAGCTAGCTCGTATCAAGTTATTGACAAGAGATTATGTTTAATTATCTAGTTTAAGTCTAATATTTTTACTACATATTGTCAATGGTTCTGTCTATATTAAGGTATTATTATTATGACGGACCTTGTGTTAATAACGACGGTCGCGCTTTAATGCTACCACCGGATCCAATGCGCCCGAACTGAGAAGACCCAGCGAAACAAACTCAGTGGGTTCATCTACTACCGGTTTCAACACGACCCAGTTGAGACGGTCCGGCGAAACATACTCAATTAGCATTAAGTATCTTCTACACGGTTGCAAACCAACGTCCCAACAGAGGACGCCCTGGTGGTTGCCATCCAGCTAGCATCTACTGCAGTTCTGAGTCTAGCTGGATGGCAACCACCAGGGTGACGGTCTGTTGGGACGTTGGTTTGCAACCGTGTAGAAGATGCTTTACCATTCAACGTGGCAAAGCTGCCAGCCTTCTGGGTATGTTCCTGGTTGAAAGCGAAGTTGACGATTTTTTGCCGCATAAGCTCATTGTTAAGATTTTTTATTATAATATAATATATTAGGTCTTTACCTATGAAATTGCCGTTCTGCAGTACTGGCCATTTCAAATCAAAATAATTTTTGTTTGGCTAAGAATTCTAATTTCAAATTAATTTTATTTTAAAAACATGGATTCTTTTTTCCAAAAGTAGTCATTTCTTTATTGATTAGTGTTACATTTTCATCGCATTTCAATCTTTTTCGTCATCATGGATACGTTAAAAATTCGAGTAATTATGGAATATGAGTACCGTCGTGGCAGCAACGCGGCACAAGCGGCACGCAACATCAACGACGTTTACGGAGCTAACACTACAAACCAACGCACCGCCTGTTATTGGTTTGCTCGCTTCCGTTCTGGAAATTTCGACCTGAAAAATGAACCTCGCGGTCGTCCGAAGACTTTGGTCGACAATGACGAATTAAAGGCGGTTGTGGAAGCTGATGATACACAATCTACGGCTGAATTAGCAGCAGCTTTCGACGTTAGCGTCAAAACAATATTGGTCCATTTGCGTCAAATTGGCAAGGTAAAAAAGCTTGACAAATGGGTGCCCCACGAACTCAATGATCGCCAGCGCGAAGTACGCGTCGAGACGTGCCTTGCACTGCTCAACAGACACACAAATGAAGGAATTTTGAACCGCATTGTTACCTGCGATGAAAAATGGATTCTGTTTGATAACCGCAAGCGCTCAGCAAGTTGGTTGGATCCTGGTTCAGCACCTAAACAATGCCCTAAACGAAAACTTACCCCTAGAAAAGTGATGGTCACTGTTTGGTGGTCTAGCGCCGGTGTGATTCATCACAGCTTCTTACCAAACGGGGTGAGCATTACTGCAGATGTGTACTGTGAAGAACTGAGCACAATGATGGAGAAGCTGGCGCATCTCCAACCAGCATTGGTCAATCGCTCGTCTCCGCTGCTCCTGCACGACAACGCGCGACCTCATACTGCACAGCAGACGGTCTCCAAGTTGCAAGAACTGGGGTTGGAAGCTCTCCGTCATCCGCCCTACTCACCAGACCTTGCGCCTACAGACTACTACTTTTTCCAGAATTTGGATAACTTCTTGGCGGGAAAAAAATTCAATACCCGAGAGGCAGTACAAAATGCCTTTGAAGAATTTGTTGCCTCCCGTCCAGCTGATTTCTTTAAGAAGGGCATCAATAAACTGCCACTGCGATGGCAAAGATGCATTGATTGCATGGGTGATTACTTCGATTAATACAAATAAAAAAATTCATGAAAAAAATTCGTTTAAATTTTTTCATACAAAACGGCAATTTCATAGGTAAAGACCTATTATAATATCCTGGGACATTATTCACACACGGCCATCTAATCCCAAGCAGAGCTTGTACTATGGGAACCAGATAACTGATATACTACATATAATACTTTTCTTTTGTAAATACATACTTATTTAGAAATTTACACCCAGACTCAGCACAAACAGACATGTTCATGCACACAAATATCTGTCCTGGGTGGGAATCGAACCCACGACCCCCGGCGTGAAAAACAAACATTTGCCAACCACGCCAACAGGCCCGTATCATATTTATTTAATTTATGTTTCTTTAGTTAATAAGTTAGGTTATTTGAATAATAATTCTGCATAATATATTTTATGTTGAATAAAATAAATAACAATTTACCTCAAAGGTATTCAATCATTGGCATGTCACGTTTGACGTATAGATGACATAAAATATCCCGTCATCGTAAGCTTATAGTTATCTCCCGTTCCCTAAAAGCCATCGTTTCACAAAATAAGGAAGGAAGGAACCTAATACCAAGTGCTGACGTAAAAATTTAGACCTCAGTGACAAATTAAGAATTGTAGAATGGTTGTTATTGACAAAATATACTAATTACTCATACAACACTTACTTATTAAATGCCTTTAAAAATTACTTCCAATTTCAACTTATTCACCCGTTAATTTGCTGTCCAATGTTGCCAATTTCAACAAAATATAGGACGGGAATAGAATATGGAATGATCTTAAATATATATTCTTTCAAAATCAGAACCATATTTATCAGAAATATATTCTTTCGATATTAATATGATGGTTTAAGCCTACATCCAGTAAGTAATTGGCATTAATTGACTAAATAGATATAGATATATAGTTTTAACAAGTATAATGAAATTAAATAATGAAATTTATCCAGCACTTGGGTACATTAACATACACTTGTACGAGTCAAGCTCACAATGCAGAACATAAACATAGTCGAATACAGTATAAAAATTACAAAAAAATTATTAGTCCGTCCGTGCGGTCTGTTTCATCAGATATAATTTCTTAAATCCTAAAATAAATAACAAGTTACTAATCTATTATTTTGAAATTTAGTTGTACTATATTAAAATTAAAGAATTGAAGGCAATGAGCATTTGGCTTTTATACTACCTACGAGTACCTTTTTTCTTTTTTTTTTGACAGGAATATTGCCTTCGCATACCTCCCGCAAAGAGTGTCTGCGGGTGGATATGTCGGACCTTACATAGTGATTGTGATTGTCGTGCTAATAACGGCGGTGCATTCCACAAACGAGTATCTTACACAGCAAATGATTTGTCATGAAATATAGTGGAATGCGGTAGCATTTCATTTTTAAATTGAAGATTATTCGCTGATCTCGAGCGATGTTTAAGATAAGATGGAGTAAGTAGAAGGACTAAACAGGAAATTGTATAGAAGTGAGAAAATATGAGTATTCCGGCTAAGGTACTTGACACTGTTACGAAATTCAGTGACAAAAGTAGTTAAAATAAAGAAATGAAATATTGGTAAGAGATGAATAGTTTAAATTCAAATAGAGACGAGGAAAAATCTCTGCATCACTTTTTTTCATAAATACATTCAAATTCTAGAAACATCCTTAACTATTATATGCACTCATTTAAATCCCTCAAGGTTTTACTTTTCATTTATAACGAGAATTGTCCAATGTCGAGTTCAGGAAATAGTTGAGGAAAATATAGATCGTAAAATATATATAATTGGTATATAGTTTGATAGCATGCCAACTACGAAATCTAATAAATGGAATTTGAATGAGATAATTATTGTGCAATATTATTTATTACCTTACGGTCTAGTGTGGTGTGTATCTCCATATTTCCAACTGCAGAGAGAGAGAGAGAGAGATCGTATGCCCTTTTACATTTGACGGTCACCATAGCCTATTTGGTAGTGCTCCTGCCTATGAAGCTGGTGGTCCTGGGTTCGAATCCCGGTAAGTGCAAATATTTGTGTGATGAGCACGAATATTTGTTTCTGAGTCATGGATGTTTTCTATGTATATATGTATTTATCTATCTATATAAGTATGTATATCGTCGCCTGGTACACATAGTACAAGCTTTGCTTAGTTTGGGGCTAGGATGATCTGTGTGACATTGTCCCCAGATATTATTATTATTATTATTATATTACATTATTAGAAACATGAGAATGAAAGTAGAATAAATGTAGTGGAAATGAGAGCTCTGAGAAGCATGTGTGGTGTGACTCTGTAAGGTAGCGTTGTGGTGTGAAAGCGGATGTAGTCATAAAGATTGAAAAAGTTATGCTGATATAGTTTGGGATGAATGTAAGATGATTGACAACAGAAGCCTGTGTGAATGGTACAACACAAAGGGAAAATCGGAGACATCCTCAAGAAAGGCCAGGTCAGAAGTACCCTAAACCGGCGAGCATGTATGAAGAATATATTGTCAGTAAACGAGACCAAAGATGTGTGCAAAGCTCGTGACAAAAGGAAATCCGTTGTCTCTCCCTCCCCCTCTGAGATACAGGTGTGAGTCTATGTATGTATGTATAAACTTATTTTATACAGAGTATTCTATTCTATGATTTCTTCCTTCTGTACCTTTTGGAACGAAGTTCCTTATCGCGCGTTGTGAAAGGGGGCTAGACGGAAAAAAATCTTATGAAAAGTTGTCACGACACTATTTGCAGCTGTGCGGCGTGCGCATGTTTCTCTGTCTGTCTCTCTCTCTCTTATAGAAAGCAAGCCAGATATTTTCATTTCTATTTCTCATTGAACGTGTGGTGTCGCGACGATTATTTTTGTTTAGTGTATACAGGTTTTTTGTACATAATAAATAAAATCGTTCCATCCGGGTGTCCCTTGACACCTCTCAAGTATTTTTTAAAGGCTGGGGTAATGCCTACGCATGCCACCCGCAAAAAGTGTCTACGGGTGGGTATGTCGGTCTCGCACCGACTAAACCTACCTGCCGTGGACTTCTCTCGGCGCCTGATTGGGGGAGCCCCGGGAACGCGTACGTACTAGTAAAATGAATCCGTGGGTCTCGGGGTACTTTATGAACGTATTAAGAAATAATTTAGAAACTTATTTTATTTGGATTGCATAACTTGTAATAAATATTTTATATGTGTATATACATGTAGATATACTTAAATAAACTGTAAAAATTTAAATCATGATATAGAAAATGAATAATTAATCAATTAACTTAATATAATAGGATGGCGTACAAAAAGTGAAAATTAAATTAATTAAATTAAATTGTAACGGTATGAAATAAATTAGTTTAATAACAATAAAAAATTGTGAATATGTTTGATGAAACGTGACTTTCTTAAGCTAGCTTTGACCTATACGATGCTATCCTCTTATTTTTATATCCCTTTGGGTACGGTACCCTAAAAATATTCATATTTGGATCTTGTCAGCTCTTAAAACTTAATACCTAAAATATATCCGCCTTTATTACATCAAGGCACCTATGAATGATTTAGTCGGATGTTCGATATGCCGTGAATGACCGTCTGACATTGAATGATACAAATACAGTTTTTTGTGTACATTTTATTAGACTTGCACTTTGGTTCCGGGGTCGATTTATTGCCTAATTATCAACGTGATACTATTACCTACGTCAAATTGGAACAAAAAGCTTGCGCTTTGATTACGTCTTAATAATCTGTCTTCGTGTCTGTCACCATCGATCGTCTGGTATGACGGTCACCGTAGCCTAGTTGGTAGTGCTCCTGCCTACGAAGCTGGTGGTCCTGGGTTCGAATCCCGGTAAGTGCAAATATTTGTGTGATGAGCACGAATGTTTGTTTCTGAGTCATGGATGTTTTCTATGTATATAAGTATTTATCTATCTGTATAAGTATGTATATCGTCGCCTGGTACCCATAGTACAAGCTTTGCTTAGTTTGGGGCTAGGATGATCTGTGTGACATTGTCCCTAGATATTATTATCTATCTATATAAGTATGTATATCGTCGCCTGGTACCCATAGTACAATCTTTGCTTAGTTTGGGGCTAGGATGATCTGTGTGACATTGTCCCTACATATTATTATATTATTATTTATTTTATTCCGTGTCTTTCTTATTTCATACATTTACAAATATATAGTTACAAAAAATAAAATATATATTTATAAATATAAAAAATAGAGATCCAATCGGCAACGGGAGCAGGGTCCATGCTACCGATGGTCAAGGCTCCAGAGAGAGGAACCTCCTCACAATACGCGCCGTCTCCAAAAGTAATTCCTTCTGAACCTGACTCTTGACCCAACTGCCTAACACAACACACAACGAACCTCTTAAGGTGACGGTCGAGGCTATATTATTATATCTTATTATCGGGACATATTTTAGTGCAAAAGTGAGTGCAAAATATTTATGAGTATAATAAAAATAATAATATCCTGGGACATTATTCACACAAGGCAACACAAGTTATAGTATAGGCTAATAGTACCCACATTTTTAGGGTTCCGTACCCAAAGGGTAAAACGGCACCCTATTACAAATACTTCGCTGTCTGTCTGTCTGTCCGTCTGTCACCAGGCTGTATCTCATGAACCGTGATAGTTAGACAGCTGAAATTTTCACAGATGATGTATTTCTGTTGCCGCTATAAAAATCAAAATAAAATTAATATTTAAGGGCGCTCCCATACACCAAACGCGAATTTTTTGCTTGTTTTTATAGATCATGGTACGGAACCTTTCGTGCGCGAGTCCGACTCGCACTTGGCCGGTTTTTTAACAACTGAACACATGGCTACGTGAGAAAACCACGCAGCAACATGAATACCCCTCTTCACGAAGGCCGCCAAAAACAGTCGTACATACAGCATATCCGAAGCTGGAGTTAGTTTAGAAGTTTAACCATCTTGTATAAACATTAAACTACAACATATCAAAATTTCAGCTTGCCTCAAATACATTTTTTGGATAAAAAAAAATCAAAAATTTAGGGGTTGGTTTAGACCCGCTACCCGCCAGCCAGGTCTGTAGTTCCGTGTTGGGGTGTGTCTGAAGAGCTATAGGACAAGTTTTTAGCTTACCTCAAATACCTACCCAAAAATGCGTGCCAGCTCTTGGACTATATACAATGTTAACAAAGATAACAATATAATAAGCGACAAGAAGCCAATAACAGGTTTTCGCTAATTTTATTTATTTATTTGGCTCACCAACGGCAACTTATACAAATACAATCACCCAGAAATCAAAATGTACAATAAATAAACCAAGTATAGCGACCACTTACAGGAAAGCACCAGATCTACAGGAACATTATGTCGTTAGTCTAAAAAAAATACTTATAATACACTAATAGGTAATAATCTGGTTAGTTAGCAACTAGTGTGAACACTCCTACAAAAAAAAAAACTTTAGAGGTGGCAAGGGACACCCGGATGGAACGAAGTTATTTCTTATTATTTATTATGTACAAAAAACCTGTATACACTCAACAAAATTAATCGTCGCGACACCACACTGTTCAATGCGAAATAGAAATGAAAATATCTGGCTTGCTTCTATAAGAGAGAGAGAGAGAGAGAGAGAGAGAGAGAGAGAGAGGGAGACAGACAGACAGAGAAACATGCGCACGCCGCACAGCTGCAAAACGTGTCGTGACAACTTTTCATGAGATTTTTTTCCGTTTAGCCCCCTTTCACAACGCGCGATAAGGAACTTCGTTCCAATAATAATAATAATAAATACATTGAATTCCTAATTAGTATGAATATTTTGATATAAAGTGACCTGACTGAGTAACCGTCGTACTGCCTCTGGTCTAGCATTGAACAGGCTCGCTCGCCACAAATATGCATTCTGCCTATAATTTGTTGGTACTAAAGGAAGATGAATGGGATTCGTTTGTCTTGCTCCTGCTCTTGGTACATTTAATGGGATTTTCGACAGAAGTTTTAGACAATGGATAGATCCTCTTAATATATAATAATAATAATAATAAATAATAATAATAATATCTAGGGACAGTGTCACACAGATCATCCTAGCCCCAAACTAAGTAAAGCTTGTACTATGGGTACCAGGCGACGATATTTATTTATTTATTTATTGTTTGGAAAACCAACAGCTATACATAAAAAATATTACTGCCATAATAGGAAACATAAAGCCAATTACAGGTTTTCACGGATAGCGACTGATACACACATACAATGCTTCCGATTTTACTCTTAAACAGAGTAGCTGAAGACATATTATTATCTTAAAAGTTATTGGAAAAAATTAAGGTTCAGTTGCCTGCGTGCCACCTCGCTCTTGGTATTAAATGGGTCAAAATCAAACTTTTTACATATTTTATTAAAATCCTTGCTCGCTCGTACTATATATGAATTTTGCCTATAATTAGTCGACGACAATGGAATAGATATAGGTGTATTAAATCTAGACGATCTTTGGGGAACGTTAAAGTGCAGTTTCTGTAAAATATGGGGACAGTCAATCTCATTAGATAACAGCTTTAATAAAAACGTGCAATCAGCCAAACGCCTTCGATTTATTAGAGGTTGAATGTGGAACTTCTTACATAGGTCTAAGTAATTCGTAGAACTGTAAGGGATTTTGAGACGATAACAAAGGAACTTCATAAAACGTTTTTGAATATTTTCCAGGCGATCAATATATTTATTGTAACAGGGATTCCATATTTGTGAGGCATATTCCAGATGACTTCTTACGAAAGTGCAATAAAGTATTTTAAATGTTTTAGCTTTTTTAAAGCACCTAGATATCCTCATTACAAATCCCAATGCTCTTGATGCTTTGGCGATAGTTTGCTCGATGTGTATGTCAAACTGTAGCTTCGAATCATGATATACACCAAGGTCACGTACACCGTCGCATCTTGGTAATACTTGGCCCTTAAGTTGGTACGATGTTGACAGTGGGAAGCGTTTCCTGCTAAAAGTGAGTACTGAGCATTTGGATGGGTTAAGGTCTAACTTATTTACTTGACAGTATTTGTCAAGCCGCGTCAGATCGGATTGAAGATCCACTACATCCTTTGGCGACGATATAATAGAATAAATCTTCATATCGTCAGCAAAACAGAGAAGATTAGAACTTTGAAGGCAAGAGTCGATGTCGTTTACATATAATATAAATAATAAGGGTCCCATTAAGGAACCCTGGGGTACACCACTAGGAATCAAAACCCAACTTGAGACATAATTACTGACAACAACCGCCTGAGTTCTATTTTCTAGGTAAGAAGAAAACCATCGGAGAAGATCTCCATTTATGCCATTTGTCAATAATTTCATTTTTAGGATGTTGTGATCTATCCTGTCGAAACATTTACTGTAGTCCGTGTAAACGACATCGACTTGTGCTCCACCATCCATTTCTTTCGTGACATAATCGTTAAGTAAAACGAGATTCGTAAGTGTGGACCTACCCTTTAAGAAGCCGTGTTGTGAAGGACTAAAAGTATTTTTAAGCGCTGCGTAAACTTGATCGTAGACAATTCTTTCGAAAATTTTAGCAAGTATACATAGTTTGGAGATAGGCCTATAGTTGCCTATCTCATTTCTTGAGCCCTTCTTGTGAACGGGAGTTACATATGCTGACTTCCATACGTGAGGTACAGTGAATGTAGCGAGAGACTTCTCGAATAAGAGGCTTACCGGTAGCGCGATTGTTTCTGCACATCCTATGAGAAACTTTGGTGATAACTGATCCGGACCAGCGGATTTACATGGATCAAGATTAGTAAGCAGTTTTCTCACACATTTAATGTCAATTTCAATTGAGTTTATATTGGACGAAACAATTGGTATTGATTGGGAAAAGCAAAGGCTTGAGATTGGACATGTATTTATGTTGTTGTTATTAGGGTTTAGAAAAGAAGAGTAAAACTGTGAAGAGAATGCATCACAGATAGCCTCGGCAGAGGAAACCGTCGCATCACCATACTTAAGGTGACTGGGAATTGAGTTAGATTTCGACCGTTGCTTAACAAAACTCCAAAAGTACTTAGGGTTTTTCTCTATGGAAGCTTCAGTAGTTGCCAAATAATTACAGTAACACTCTGCTTCTAATTTTTTTACCCTATCGCGTAGAAGTTTAAACGTGACCTCATCAGTGAGCCTGCCGTATACCCTAAATTTATGTAGGTACTTAAATTTCTCTTTTATCAATCGTTTAAGAGCCGGAGAGTACCAGATTGGGTATGAGTTATGGCATAATTCTTTAGATGGGACGTATTTCTCCCGAATGTTAGCTATAGTGTCGTAAAAATAAGTTACACATTCCTCGAGCGATGAGTTCATAAAGATATTACTCCAGTCTATAACGGATATATCTCTATTAATCGAATTAAAGTCCGCTTTATCATAAAAATACCGAACGTGCGGCGCAGGGGTTAAATAAGTATATTCAGCAAAGAAAACGTCGATTATAAGTGCCGGGTGATGTTTGTCAATCGGCACCAAAGGTACTAGACACTCACTAACGGATACAGTATCATTACTCAGTACTAGGTCCAAGATCCTGCCATGAAAATTTAAAATTCCATTAAACTGGTTAAGATTTAGAACGCGTAGTTCATCCGTTAGCATGTATTCATCACTACTACTTATATTTATAGGTAACCACGAATCATTGATTAATTTCCATGAGATGCCGCTTAAGTTAAAATCTCCCACAATTAAAAATTTGTCGTCCGAATTATTTAGAATTGAGTTACTAAGGCATGAAAGAAAATTTGACAATTGGTCCGAAAAGGTATTCCCAAGGTTTTGTCTACACAAATATATTACACCTATATTTAATTTAACATGTTTTTTACTAGCAGGTAAACGTAGATTCACTGTCACCCATAAATCCTCGGCCGAGGAATGAAACAACGGTTGCGGAACCGCCGATATGTACTTACGTATCGCGATGAGAACGCCACCTCCGCGGAGTTGACCCGTACGGGAATAATCGCGATCCCGCCGCCATACAATATACTGATCGCCAAATAACTCCAAGTCCGAGATACCATCTACTAACCATGTTTCGGTTAATACTATCACATCGTGTAAGTTAAGACTAAGCTCTCGATAGAAGTCCTCAGTCTTAGTACGAAGTCCACGAACATTTTGATAATAAATGTCCAGATTGTTAACTGTAGTATTAGCCATTGGGAACATAAATTATCATAATAAATGCGTTACTAACAAGATAAGGTCCCGATATTTCCACTAGTATTATTCCGAAAAATACATTTAACGAAATAAATAACCATTTGGTCATAATAAGTGAAGGATAAGTCGGTAGGAAATAATTACATTTACTTGCCCAACAGGTAAGAAGCCCAAAGATAAATGCATGAAAGCGCAAGCAATAGTTATAATTCAATATAAGAGCAGGTAGTACGAGCAAGATAGATAGATGTTTATGATGTATTGCTGCATATGGAATAGTGCGATAAGAAATACAATAGCGAATACATACTCATATAGATAGATAAATACTTATATACATAGGAAACATCCATGACTCAGAAACAAATATTCGTGCTCATCACACAAATATTTGCACTTACCGGGATTTGAACTCAGGACCACCAGCTTCGTAGGCAGGAGCATTACCAACTAGGCTACGGTGATACAAATGCAATCACCGAGAAATCAAAATGTACACTAAATAAACCAAGTACAGGGACCACTTACAGGAAAGCACCACATCTACAAGAACATTATGTCGTTAGTCTCAAATATCTTACGTTAGTTAACAACTGGAGTGAACTCTTCTACAAAAATAAAAAATAGATATAAGTCCTAATTAGTATGAATATTTTAATATAAAGTGACCTGGGGCTCTACCGGCTTAGTCGCCGAACATCGATCGTTAAATCGGCTTCAACATTTACAATCGATTCCGGACCATTTATGACGTCACATATGCTCATGGAAGCCGATTTAACGATTGATTAAGTCATTTTTAACCTTTATTTATTTTAAGGCCATTTAAGAAATCGATGTTCGGCGACAAAGATCGTGACAAATGGAAATCCGTTGTCTCTGCCTACCCCTCTGGGAAACAGGCGTGAGTCTATGTATGTATGTATGTATGTATTTATTTGAACGCCATTTAAGAAATTGATGTTCGGTGACTTAGCCGGTAGAGCCCCTGACTAAGTAATCGTCGTACTGCCTCTGGTCTAGCATTGAATATGCTTGCTCGCCACAAATATGCATTCTGCCTATAATTTGTTGGTACTAAAGGAAGATGAATGGGATTCGTTTGTCTTGCTCCTGCTCTTGGTACATTTAATGGGATTTTCGACAGAAGTTTTGGACAATCGATAGATCCTCTTAATATATAATAATAATAATATCTAGGGACAATGTCACACAGATCATCCTAGCCCCTAACTAAGCAAAGCTTGTATTATGGGTACCGGGCGACGATATACATACTTACTTTACTTAATATAAATACTTATATACATAGAAAACATCCATGACTCAGAAACAAATATTCGTGCTCATCACACAAATATTTGCACTTACCGGGATTCGAACCCAGGACCACCAGCTTCGTAGGCAAGAGCACTACCAACTAGGCTACGGTGACCGTCAAAATATATATAAATATATATATATATATATATATAAATAGCAAAAGCTCTTAAACGCATGGAAGTTGTTCCTTATTGCTACAAGATCTGTATAATAATAAGCTTTTGTATTCTATTAAAGTTTAGCTACATACATCTAAAAACACATGCTACCTACGCACTTGTGGTAACTGGTCGGTTGACTTGCGGTAAACCATCTATATACAAATTGTTGACGATATTAACCCACACTCTGTTTCATGTTAACTTATAAGAGGAAAACCGCGTAACTACCACAAGTGCGCATACATTTATTTCCTATCATTATTTTTTAGTCCAGAGCATTAAATCTTAATCTATATATTCTACTAGCGGCCCGGTACGTGCTTCACTACGCTTTTAGGTATTAGTACAAATTGTTTGTATATGGGAGTATAGAAAGATGGTGATTTTACACTTTTTCAAGACTTTTTTAAAATTTTCTCTACGTACAAACTTCCCTGGACTTCCACGAATAATTCAAGATCAAAATTAGCCAAATCGGTAAAGGCGTTGTTGAGTTATAACATTACAACGAAAAGTGGCATTGATTTTTATATATATAGATATAAAAATCAATCAAGTTCGTTAGTCTCGCTAAAACTCGAGAACGGCTGAACGGATTTATCTTATCTTGGTCTTGAAATGTTCGTGGAGGTCTAAGGAAGGTTTAAAAGGTGGGAAATAATCAAATAATTGCCGGGAAAGCCCCAAAAACAGCCCTTTTATTTTTACCATATAATCGTTTTCTATAACAAAAGTTTAGGTCTTTTATTTATCGATTGAGGCAGTACGAAGTCTGTGGGGTCAGCTAGTAAATAATAAATATCTTGGTACAACTAAAACTGCCATTTGGTCTCAAACTACGCAGATCCCGTACTATGGCAACCAGACAAGTGATAAACATACTTATATTCGACTGCACGTGTGGCGCAGCGACTAAGACAGTTGCTTTGCCGCTTCGTGTCGCGGGTTCGAGTCCCGCGCCGGACAACTATTTGTGTGACCCATGAATAGTTGTTCTGAGTCTGTGTGTAATATATCTCCGTCTATTATATGTGTGTAAAGTACCCCGCGATACACGGATTAAATTCCCTAGAGGGAGTGATGTCTTTAAAAAAAATATGATTAAAAGAAAAATAATAGTTTTTGCGTGAAAAAGTAATAAACATACACACTCACAAAATTGCGCATTTATAATATTAGTGTGATTAAATTCAAAGAAATATGATGGATGCAAAACCTACTACATTCTCGATGATCTGTACGTACTAATTTCCTTAAAATAACTATATTATAAAACGTTTCCGGTTCCCCGATTATAGATGAGATAACATCTAAATCTGATCATTATACATACCATCGTTGAATCGATGCCAGGTTTCGTTTCCGATAACGTGCCAAATGTAAACTAGGTACTTATTTGTTTATATTGTCGCGTTCGTGCTTCGAAACCAAGTACACACGGCTACATATCAAGCTATACAATTCCAGTATAAGCTGATCTCGCGTTGTATAGCATTTCCATACAATGAGAGGTCAGCTTATACTGGAAATGTGTAGGCGTGTGTACCAGTAACGGCTTTTGGTGGCTTTTCTACATCGCTAGAATGTTCTAGATAATAACAGAACAAAAGAAAAACTACCTGATGAAAAGGACATCCCACCAAAAACATTCTGTAAAAAAATGGCCAAGTCTCGATGTCTGCTTGTTTATGTCTAAAAAGTAATAACATCTCCAGACAAAGTTACGTGTATAAAAGGTAACAGTACCGTAGTTGGGTACAGGTCAACGGCCAAGTTATATAACATTAAATATAATAATAAAGAAATTGTAGTAAGGAACCTTAGACTTGGCCCAACTTTGTCTAGAAGTGTCATAACTTTTTAGAGATAAACAAGCAGCATCGAGACTTGGCTATTTTTTTTGTTGGGATTTCTCTTCTTTTTGGAGAAAGCTGATTATTTTTACTGAAATATGCAGAGTTTTTATTGGTATCGATAGTAGGTATATGGTAATTTTCATTTTACAGTCACATTAAAAGTAGAGTCCCAATACGTCTGCGTTACTAAGGTCTAAAGTAGCGTACTAGCCACACGCAAAAGGCTGCCCCACCGCATGTGAAAAATCCCGGGGTGCGCTATCGTGCCGATTTGCGACCGGAGCGAGGGACCCGATAAACACTTTTGGGGGGGTTAGGGCGTCCCCGTAGTCTCCAGGCTAGGCTTCCCAAGCGCTTAGCGCCATGTTCTTTGGTGGTCATTGGGGTAGTGACTCCACTAACTGCCATCTTTTTCCCGTTCACTCGTCATCCAACAATAAACAATGAAAAAGTCCCAAAAGAAAATGTGTTTTAAACAGTGGATGCATGTCCCTCGCTGTTAGTGTGGTGCCACACTAACATCCGTGGCTTGCACTCAAATATCAACTCAGTCCACCTCCACCTCGAGATATTATAAGATAAATTTTGCAAAGACAGTTGGTCGATAACGCTAATAGTTTAGGTGTGCTCTTACGGTTTCTCATCAGGTTCACCAGGTAGTTCAGATCTTCCATGATCCTAGTTTTGATAGTTTTTTCCTCTATGTGGGCGTTAAACTCTACCTGTGTACCAAATTTCAGCGCTCTAGGTCAAATAAGGGAAGTACCAGTTCTATTTTGATGATCATGTGTCGGTGTCGATAATACAAAACTTTGCTTTCACTTAACTTGGGAACTTAATAATCTACCGACTCGAAATTTGGATTTCAAGTGTGTGATTATAGCTTGGCATATTAGCTTGGTGTGGGCAGGCCCCCTACAAGATGGACCGATGATCTTGTGCGGGTCGCTGGAAATCGCTGGATGCGGATAGCGCAAGTCCGGCAATTGTGGAGATCTTTGGGGGAGGCCTTTGTCCAGCAGTGGACGTCTTTAGGCTGATATGATGATTATAGCTTACTAGATGAAGAAAATTTCAGCGTTCTCAAACAAGGGCCTGAAAATGCGGCGAAATGGTTCCAGAAAAGGATGGTACGACAATATTGCTTCGCGCTCGACTTGGCGGGGGCACTGCCGTGCCCCCAGATAAAAAATTCTTAATGCAAAAATTGAAATTAGATGATTCCAGAATAAGAAAAATAAATGTTGAAAGTTTTATGAATGAAAAGAAAAAGATAGGTGAAGTCAAGGACAGAGGCATTACGATTAATCTGACAAAATATTTGTGTGGGTGTAATTCTATATTGAGTAGATATGTATATATGTATTTACAAAAAAGTATTATATATATGTATGTAGTATATCAGTTATCTGGTTTCCATAGTCCAAGCTCTGCTTAGTTTGGGATCAGATGGCCGTGTGTAAATAATTGGCAGATACTTGCCTTTGGCGCAAGTTGTGGGTTCGATTCCCACCCAGGACGGATATTTGTGTGCATCAATGATAAATATGCACATATAAATAAAATATCGATTGATCGATCACCATAGCCTAGTCGGTAGTGCTCCTGCCTACGAAGCTGGTGGTCCTGGGTTCGAATCCCGGTAAGTGCAAATATTTGTGTGATGAGCACGAATATTTGTTTCTGAGTCATGGATGTTTTCTATGTATTTAAGCTTAGTTTGGGGATAGAATGATCTGTGTGATATTGTCCCGAGATATTATATTGCACATATAACACATAAGACATATAACAATGATAAATATTTTACAGGTATTAAGTAAATGTATTACTTACGTATCTTAATTTATTAGTCATAAAATGCATAATACTCGTAGGACAAGTTTCTATTGCAAAGTGATGATTAATACGGAACTAGATAATAATTTTACGTAACAAACGTTACTAAGATTTTCCGAGGACTTGTAACAGTCTTTCTTGATAAGATTTCTTCTTCAAATCGTTACGAATAAATAAGTAAAGATATATTTTCCCTAAATTGATTGAGAATTAATGTTAATAAAATACATTTTTGCAATGATCTGGCTATATAATATGTATATAAAACATATATAGCCAGATCTATGCAAAGATGTGTTTTATTAATTATGTTTGTACAATCAAGTAAACTATATATATACTTTATTGTACAAACATAATATAATAATAATAGTATCCTGGGAATTCACACACGGCACAAGTTATACTTCTTAATATACAACTTGAACATAGTTATCAATTTTCATACCACCTAGAACTAACTTCATGCTGTTATTTTTACGATGCGCGCGCAGATGCGCGCGCATCGTAAAAGTTCACTGTTATACCACCTAGAACTAACTTCATGCTGTTAAATATTTTGGTGTCGGTGTGTGCGCGCATCGTAAAAATTCACTCTCATCATTTTTCTCCATCGCGCCAAAAGAAGTATAACTTCAATAAGAACATCCGAAAAGAAAAAAGAAACGGCAAACAAAAACTTAAGACAAAAAGGCCAAACGGAAAGAAAAAACTATTGTTGACGATACTGGTGAGAATAATAATGACGATGCAGTCGATTCGGATAACATTGATTCCGATTTGCTTAGAGTGCACTGAATCCTATGCTGATAGTGATTCTGGTGAAGTATAACTTCAAAATCCGTTCTGTGTGGAAATAGAACCCACGACATGCGGCGTGTAAGACAAGTATCTACCAACCACGCCTTTCAAACAAACGTGGTCCGTATAATCCGTCCGAAGCTGGTGGTCCTGGTTCGAATCCCGGTAAGTGCAAATATTTGTTTCTGAGTCATGGATGATTTCTATGTATATAAGTATTTTTCTATCTATATAAGTATGTATATCGTCGCCTGGTCCCCTTGTTCAAGCTTTGCTTAGTTTGGGGCTAGGATGATCTGTGTGACATTGTCCCTAGATATTATTATTATTATTATAAACACATAGTAGATCAAAGTTTAAATACAACTGTATGAAGAATATAATGAAGTAAACAAAACGAAAGAAGTGTGCAAAGATAGTGAGAAATGGAAATATGTTATCGGTCGGAACGAGGCAGTCCTGTTACTTGTCATATACACACATTGTCCTTTGTACTTGAACTATTGCCCTCCAAGTGCAGACAAAGTCAAATATTAATTAATGTAAGCGTGATACAAGACAACAGTTTTTTATAGTGTTCATGCAAAACGCAGGTGATGTTGTTGTTGCCAGTGAAACATTTTAACGAGATCAGAAAAAAAGGAATCATATATTCAGCGAAAACAATATCGTAGGACAAGAGATGGGGTGGCAAATGTATGGAAAAACCTTCCATTATATAACATATTTTATTTATTTCTTAAACTATAGATCGGCAAAGAATATCATCACCCCCATCTCATCCCGTGAGGGGCGTAGGCAATATACAGGCTGGCCGAGGAGTTGACGTTCAAACCCAAAATTTAGATACTTTTTTTAATGAACTTTTTCGTAAATTGCACCTAACGCCAGCTTTCGATTTCTTTTCTTGTTCTGTTGAAAATTTCTGGATAAGTTTTTTTGTGATAACTAATTAGCATAGATTAACCTAACACCCTAAAAAGTATGGTTTATCTAATCATTGCAGAACTGACTTAGAATTTATTCGAAAGTTCAAAATTAGGATTTGAGCTCAGGACTCATAAATTTTCAGAGTATCAAAAAAACGCAAAATTGTAAAACATACATACGTGGGGGTTATTCAGATACTCCTCATCATAAAACGTCAACTCCTCGGCCATCCTGTATACTAGTGTATACCATAGAAATGGCCAGGAGCGTTTCTCTGAGTACTATGACCACCATAACACGATCGCCAACTAGTCTACCAAGTATGGCAATTATGGCAAAACCCTCCAAAAAAAATTCTTTAGTAGAGACCTTTGTACAGCAATGGACGTTTTCGTCTTCTTTCGGCTGATTTAATTTAAATTTATTGCACAAATATAGTTACAGGTAACTGAATCATATTTTTTTATTTTATTTTTTATTCCATCTTAGTCTTACTTAGACACTGTGTCAACACAGGTACACTTACAAGATGCTTGTCAATACATAGTAATATTAATCATATAAATATATATATACAGCATTTATATGAGACTTTCACATTTTTAACACCTATGTATATTCCTTTATTGTACTATATTCTTAAAAATAAACAATATGTGTTCAGAGGAATTATTTGATTGAGATGCCTACGGCCACCTTCTACCATCGCACCTCTCGCCACAGACAGGGTATTCATCCTCACATCCTCGAACCTTTTCGATCACGTACGGTTCGCTTTCAGCGAAACTTCCTCCCACGTACATTGAGGTTGTGGAATGAACTCCCTGTTACGGTTTTCCCAAGAGACTACAGCATGGGGCTTTTAAAAAGGGAGTTGAAAGGTTTCTAAAGAGTCGGCAACGCGCTAATGATGCCCCTGGTGTTGCAAGCGTTCATAGGCTACGGTGACCACTTACCATCAGGTGGGCTGTATGCTTGTTTGCCAACTAAGTTGTATAAAAAAAATTCTATTCTATTCTATTTTTTTTTTAATGTCAGAGGGCGACATACAAGCAAGTGGGTCACCTGATGGTAAGTGATCACCACCGCCCATGGACACTCACAACACCAGAGGAGTTGCGGGTGCGTCGTCGGCCTTTAAAAGTCAGCAAACAAGTGTTGCTGACCCTTCTCCTCACCCCAATGACCTCTGGCGACATTACTCACACTCGGAAACACAAAATTAAAATTATTTATGTTATTATTAAGGAATGTCTTCTGTAAGGTGGAGGTACTTCCCCAGTCGGGCTGCTCTTTGAGCGAATGAACGCTATGCCCTACCTCTCTTAAAATCTTAAAATCTTCAATAGTATGTGTGTACCGAAATAAGCCCTCCTATATTAGTAAGGGTGCTTCATATGGCCCACTGCAGGCCAAGGGGTTTCTCTCACAATGAGAGGAAATAAGCTGTAGTCCACCAAGCTGGCCTAGTGCGGGTTGGGAGATTTTCATGAAGTTAGTATACCTAGAGATTTCACATCGAATCAAGAACAGGTTTGAAGAATTTTAAACCTAGCAATGTTTTACTTGACCATTGTTCGGTTCCCGGCCCTGAAGGAATGACAGGGCTATTCCATTACATCCCGTGAGTGTCTGTATAAGGCGACTAAGGGATACAGCAGATAGTTGGGCAGCAGAGTCTCATGTGAACTAGCTACCACCTAACTGCGGTCACCAGCTCGCATTCAAGCGCGGTGACTACCTACGGCAAAACCTTCGAAATGGCAAAATTGTGGAAACCTTTGGGGAGGCCTATGTCCAGAAGTGGACAATATCAGGATGGAATTAGAAAAGTTAGTGGTGTGCGCCTTAGGTTTGAACTCAAGACCATTGACTCTACAGTCGAACATTCTATCAGTAAGCTAACTCGTACTTATATTGCATAAAAAAATATAATTAAATAATACGCTGTGTGATGACGGAGTAGAATATCATCACCCTATCTCATCCCGTAGAGAAGAAGAAGAAGAAGAAGAAGTACACTTTATTGCATAAGGAATATAAACAGTACAATATGCGTAGAACATGATTTTGCAATTGGCGGCCTTATCACTAAAAGCGGAGAATTCTTGGAGATCCACGAATCGACGAGAGAACGGGCAGCAGCGTTTTTCTGTGAACTATGACCATAAAACTGCGATCACCAAGCGTGGCGATTATGGCATAACCCCTCAGTTTTTGAGGAGGCCTTTGTCCAGTGGACATAATTTGGCCGACATGGTGGATTTAATAAAATAAAAAAAATACGTTTATTGTATCTCAATACCAATCAAATAAAATTTAGGCAGCCTCATTAATTAGTGTTCTATCGCTATTTCCGTTCAGTAGAATAGCTGTGCACCTGTGCCCTGCGGTTTCACCAGGGTTAATTTTTATAAATAATAGCCTATATGTTATTCGGATATATAAGCTATATTACTACAAAGTTTCACGCAAAACCTGTTCCGTAGATTTTGCGTGAAAGAGTAACCGTGCGGAAAGAAGTTTCATTTCGAAACAAATTAAGTTCTTCCATGCAAGACATAATATTCCACTATTTTGCGAGGCCCACCCCTCTTGACCGGTTTTTATTTTGAATTTGCGCACGCGCTCCCTGTCTCTAAATGGAATATTTTTATGCAGCTGCGCAACAAGGTCACATTTTTTGTGCAATGGTTTTTTCCATGATTCCGTATAATATGTAGCATAATGTATACAGGATTTACTTATTTAGGTACAGACACAGTACTGAATCGATTTTCATAATATAAGGCGAATGGGGGCATAAACAGAACATATAACATTCATACAGAACATGAACACTAACGTAACTATTTCAAATTCGAACAGCTTCACGTCGAAGGTCATGGGTTCGATTCCCACCCAGGACAGATATTTGTAGGCATGAACATGTTGGCCATGATATTTGGCCTGTCTGGGTCCTCTATATAAGTATGTACTTACAAAAGAAACGTAATATATGTAAAACTAGCTGTGCCCCGCGGTTTTATCCGCGTTAAACTTTATAAATTATTACAGTTCCTCCCCCGTAGATGATAGCGTGATAATATGTAGCCTATATGTTGACCCGGCCTTTTAGTAATATTCATGCAAAATAAGGCTAAACTCAAAAAGTACTACATGGATTAACTTCAATATTCCATGTAGTACTTTTTGAGTTTAGCCCGGACATACATACAGATAAACAGACAAAAATTCTTAAAACTATATTTTTGGCTTCGATATCGATTGTAGATCACGACCCAAGTATCCTTTTTTAAAAATATTCAATTTACAGTTTTGACTTTCCTACGATTTTATTATATGTATATATATAGATATTAGTTATCTGGTTTCCATAGTACAAGCTCTGCTTAGTTTGGGATCAGATGGCCGTGTGTAATAATTTTCCAGGATATTATATTATATTATTATTATGCCTTAAGCGAATATTTCATCATCTTCATCATAAGAGCCGAAATACGTCAACTGCTGGACGAAGGCGTCCCCCAAGCATCTCAATAATTGCTGGTCTTGCGTTTTTAGCGAACCTCACAAGATCTCCATCCGTCTTTTAGGGAGTCTGCCCATGCTGCGTCTTCCCGTTCGTAGTCGCCACTTGAGGAATTTATATGCCCCAGAGGCTGTAGTTTCTATGAGCTATGTGCACTGCCTAATACTACAAATTCAGCTTGGTAATTGTTTGCTCTTTTTCGGTTCACCTATGGATTGCAACATTTCTGATTCTCTTTGGTGACTTTGAGTCTTCTTATGTGCTCTATAGAGAACGACCAGTTCTTTGTTCCGTAAGTCACACACTTGTCGAAGACAATCAATGAATTTGTTAAAAAAGGAAGGAAAAGTGTTGTATAGTTTTTACTTTCTTCCGTCGTGTGTTAAGGGAGACTAGATTTAACAAAAGATTCAGTAAAGATGCTGACTGTTCGGGAAGTTCCTTCAACTTTTAGAAAATATCATTTATAATTACGTAAGGCTTTAACATCAGTCAAATTGGTGTATTTTACAGGATATGGGTCAGCTAAACTAGTTTGCTGATTCTTTAAAGGCCGGCAACGCACCCGCGACTCCTCTGGTGTTGCGAGTGTCCATGGGCGGCGGTGATCACTTACCATCAGGTGACCCGATTGCTCGTTTGTCGCCCTATGTCATAAAAAAATGAACTTTATCTTGCAAAAATTTTGAATTATATATATAGCAGTACTTGACAATTATTAAAAAGAAATAAAGTTTGACTATAGTTTGAGTCCCAAAATCCAATACGAAATACTTTTGCACTATAGAAAAAAAGTGTTCTCTAAAAAATGTATAAAAATAGTCTCGAAAAATTATAATTCAAATTGTTACTAAAGCACGAAAGCATTGTTGTATTAGATTTGTCTAATAATTTATATTTTCACACAATTAATGACCCCTACCACCTAATTTATGGCACCGGTTTAAATATTATTGGTTTATTGGATGCTATTACATTAAGATAGTGATTATATAGTATAGTCATTGTAAAAAAAAGTTATATTTCACCCTGCTTTTTTGATAGTTTTACAGGCCGGCTGGCGGGGTTGCCAGATACTTGCCTATTACGCCGCAGGTCAGCCGTTCAATTCCCACCCATGACAGATGTATGTATGTATTCATTATCTTTGTAAGTATATTTGTATACGTAGTATATTAGTTATCTGCTCTCCATAGTACAAGCTCTGCTTAGTTTGGAATCAGATGGCCGTTTGTAGATTATGTTCCAGGATATTATTATTATTTTTCTATTTTGACCAACACTTGCTAAGTTTTGATTAAAAATACTAACCGTGAGAAGTTATGTTACATTACTTCTTACTGACTGATAAAAGCCTTATACATTGGCCTCGCTTAGTATTATCTTTATTGCTTACTAACATTCCACCCGCGACTACGCTCGCGTTAGTCGACTACTGAAGACCGCTTAGGAGCAGTCTTATTTTCTGGATGAAAATTAGCCTATGTTATATTCTCTCTTTTTAAAATATGTTCAATATTTTATGATGAGATTATAATATTACTTAGCTTAGTATATCTAGAGGATTACAAGTTCTTACAATAATTAATAACAACTCATTTATGTTATTAAAAATAGATTCATAAAAAGACAAAAAACAAACTTTGACCATAAAAGAACTTGTACCATTTGGCAGACAGACATAAACAACCACGTCGCGTGCGCAGGCCACGTGCGCGCGCAAACGTGATCGTTACGCAATCGACAAGGTCGCGTTACGTAATGTCTAGTGTCTATTATCTAGATTCTAGGACTTGTTGTCGGAAAACTACGCGTGGATGGTAGTCACGTTTCTGTCTGGTTTTCAGATCTATTGTAACAAATTTGAATTTTATAGCATTATTTAAGTTATACTTCTTTTGGCGCGATGGAGAAAAATGATGAGAGTGAATTTTTACGATGCGCGCGCACACCGACACCAAAAAATTTAACAGCATGAAGTTAGTTCTAGGTGGTATGAGAGTGAATTTTTACGATGCGCGCGCATCGTAAAAATAACAGCATGACGTTAGTTCTAGGTGGTATGAAAATTGATAACTATGTTCAAGTTGTATATTAAGAAGTATAACTTCTAACGCGTGTACATAAGTACACACAAGTTTTTTTTTCGCAATGCAAAGCGTTTATCTATTATTTGGAAGGTAAGTATTATCAATATGATATGATCTTTCACATGCAACTGTGAACATATCAGTCGGCCATGTTTCTAGAAAACAAAACCGATAGATAATACCTACATCCTCCGTAAGGGTGTTAGCAAGGGAATCCTAAATTTGATCTGCCAGCGTGTATCGTTCGTAGCTTAACGCAGAGCAAGAAACCCCGGATTGGTAGATGGTGCAGGTTCGTATTGTAACAAAGTTTAAGTATTAAATTCTAGTTTCTGTCTGAGATTTTGTCCGGTTTGGAATTCGGATGTTGTTTGCTTGTTTATCGTAAGGGCAGTGGTTACCCTAGCTTCAGAGTTGTTCAAAACACCCAGTAGGCCTCTGAAATTTATTTGATTTGAAAAAAGCGATATTACATTACATTTTATCTATACATATAATAAAATCATAGGAAAGTCAAATCTGTACATTGAATATTTCGAAAAGGATACTTGGGGGTGTGATCTACAATCGATATCGAAGCCAAAAATGTAGATTTTAGAAGTTTTGTCTGTTTATCTGTATGTCTCTATTGGGCTTAACTCAAAAAGTACTGCATGGATTTACTTAAAATTTTGAATGAATATTACTAAGGGTTCGGGTCAATATATAGGTTACATATTATCTCGCTACCACCTACGGGGGAGGAGCTGTGATAATTTATAAAGTTTAACGCGGGTAAAACGGCGGGGCACAGCTAGTTACATTATATTATTAGAGGTAGGGCACAGCGTTTATTCGCTCAAAGAACAGCCCGACTGCGGAAGTGCCTCCACCTTACAGAAGACATGCCTTAATTACATTGACTTAGACACGCTGTTTCGAATAAAACCTCTGTCCCAGTCCGGCTGTGCGCGAGGTGAGGGGCGCGGGCGCGGGCGCGCGTGCGGCGGCAAAATTGCTTACTGAGTTGCAGCGCCCGCGCTGCAACTCGGTGAGCAAATTCTCAATATGGGATTGCGCGTCTAGTAGAATACATATAGGTCAATGCTTAATAATAACATAAATAACTTTAACGTTGTGTTTCTGCGTGTGAGTAAGGTCGCCAGAGCTCATTGGGGTGGGGCGAAGGGTCAGTAACACTTGTTGCTGACTCTTTAAAAGCCGGCAACGCACCCGCGACACCTCTGGTGTTGCGAGTGTCCATGGGCGGCAGTGATAACTTACCATCAAGTGACCCGCATGCTCGTTTGACGACATATGACATAAAAAAACATATAACACTTATTAGTAAAGTAGGTATATAAGACAAAATAAATGTAATAACTACAACCTTTTCCACGTATTAATTAAGAGGTAAATAGGTGTGGAAAATGTTAAACAGTCCTAAGTTATCCTTATTTTATACTACCTTAGATAATTGACACTGTAATTTTCTCAAATAAAATAATATATATGCTGTGATGAAGAATCTCTTGGCTAATGACAGCTTAACGTGCCCTCCGAAGTAAGGAGAAGCTCAGAAATTAAACCATTTTGGCGGTCTCCCATCTATGGCCTTACCATCTATGGTATTACCTATTCGGATGTGAATAAGACAAAAGGCAATAGTTTCATTTAACATGACACTTGAAACTTTTTTATTACTCCCCGGGATGTAACATTTTTTTTCGATCTTGCCTTTGAATCCAGGTTATAAATTCTTTCTATACTGTTGCGTGCTTGAGTAACAAACATACATTAATTGACTGCACGTTATTCTGAGTCTGGATGTACTTTTGTCTGTTAATTATATTTTTGTTATGTACCCCGCGACACAGGGATTCATTTCTATACAAAAATAAAAATCTTAGGACAGCTAACATAGTATCATCTGATACCATATTAGGCAGTATACTATGATATCCAGACGACTGATAAACTAATGCAGTTAATTGTCCCTGTATCTTAGGATATTATGTCATCTGATCCCAAACTAAGCAGAGCTTGTACTATGGAAACCAGATGATTGATATACTGCATATACTACTTTTATTTTATAAATATATAAACTTATATAGATAATTACATCCAGACTCAGGACAAACATGTTCATGCACACAAATATCTGTCCCGGGTGGCAATCGAACCCACGACCTGTGGCGTGAAAAGCAAGCATTTGCCAACCATGCCAACATTCTTATTATACTTTATTAATAACCTTATTTATTAAAAGCTAAATAAGTTTCTTAGTGATCTTTGCTATAATATGTATGTACTTATGAATCATTCTGCAAAATGTTTTTCGGTAGTTTATTGTCAACATTTTTATGTGGCTTGAACTTAATTTTAATTTTCTGTCCCATAATGATTAATATAAAGTATAAGGCTAAAACTTGCTATAATAATCCTACTTATTAGCAATTGCAGCCTTATTCATCACACTAATATTATAAAGGCAAAAGTTTGAGTGTGTGAGTGTGCATGTTTATTACTGTTTCACGCAATAACTACCTGGCGGATTTTGATGACACTTTGTAGTAATGTAGCTTATATATCCGTATAACACTTAAGCTATAATTTATAAAGTTTAACGCGGGTGAAAACGCGGGGCACAACTAGTCGTGCAAAACTATTGCCCAACTTTTCTATTGTTTACATATCATCAATTTTAATACAAAAAATGTGTTTTGTGCCCATAGAGCCTATCCAATCTTAGCTGCTGATCTTGGTTCTAAAAATATGAGGGATCACTTCATGTGACCAGAAGTCTAATAAAATCTAACACCAATTCTAACCATTTTGGTTAGTTGGCGCGGTTGGCAAATGCTTGCTTTTCACGTTGGGGGTTGTGGGTTGGATTCCCACCCAGGACAGATATTTGTGTGCATGAACATGTCTGTTTGTCCTGAGTCTGGGTGTAAGTTATCTATACAACATGTAACTTAATTAACGCACACCCTGAAAGTAGTTTGTTCAGAATCGTTTACCGAATCGTTTTATATCATTTTTAATATTTAATTAAATTAAGATATTTTTTTTCCATAATAATTAAAGCTTATAATAATTTTCATAATTTTCATATTAAACCTGTACTGTCAAAACAAATTGAATAGGACCGTAAGTCAAACTAATAAGACTTATAAAGTCGCAGTTTTATTCGTATTCATACAAATTCTATCATTCAATGCAAAATAAAGAAAAATAAACTTTATTCCAAGAAACTAATTTAGTAGATAACATGTCATATAAAAAATCAGTGTATGTATTACGATTACAACATAATATTCTAATTGGGGTGTTTGAGGGTGTGCGTTAATTACGTTACATGTTGTTTAAGTAATAATAATAATAATAATTTATTATCAAAAGCCAAGTACAAATTTTCCATCTCATCTACACATAAATGCACAAATGTATACAATGATGCTTAAATAAAGAGATAGAGTGAACGTCAGTGTCTATGATAGTATTAACTGTGTTACAGACACTGGCGCCTTCCTCTTACAATTTATGTGATAAAAATAGTCTTAGTATTGATGAGTTGCTGTTTTATACCAAATTTTAGACGTTGCAGTTTTAATAATATTTAGTAAATAAAAGTTATGATTAAGACATCTAAAATATCGTACAACTACAATATACATAGATAATAGTGTGTTTGAGGTGTGTGCAAGTTTATTTGAATCTATTTGTGTTCGTGTGTGTGTGGGATTGCGTGTGTGTTTATGTAAATTTTGTTGAGTATGTATATCACCGGGCTGAAGTTCAATTTTACATAGGAGTTATGAAGGTTATGAAGCAGGAGGGTATACTGTTCTTTTCAATCAATCAAACGTCTCCAAAAATTCTTACCTTTTCAGACTAGAGTTACTCTCGCTCATTCACTTCTACTCCCTCTTCTTGACTATGCTGATGTCTGTTTTCTTGATGCAACAGAAGAACTTCTAGATAAGCTCGAACGCCTGCAGAATTTATGCATCCGCTTTATTTTCGGCCTAAGGAAGTACGACCACGTGTTGGAGTTCCGGGCTCAATTGAAGTGGTTGCCTATTCGGCGGCGTCGGGACTGTCATATCCTTTCTCTACTTTATTCCATTCTTCATAACTCTGTTGCTCCCATCTATCTCCGTGAACGCTTTGAGTATCTGGTGCCTAGAGGCAAACCTTGTCGCACAGCTATTTCTCATCTTCTAAGGACTCCTTCTCATACTTCCAGCCGCTATGATGGCTCGTTTACTGTACGCGCAGTGCGCCTTTGGAACTCTTTACCACACTTCATACGTGATAGCTCGTCATTAAGTATATTTAAGAACAGAATTAAGAATCATTTCTTATCTCTTTAATGTATGTATATAATAGATATGTAGGTTTTATGTAGTTTATTCTTTATATATATATATATATATATATATATATATACATATTATTAGGTATTGTATGTAAATATTTGTGTGTATTTTATCAATATTTTTAATTTAATATTTTGTTGTACACTGCTTGCACCCATTTTATAATAATTTCACTCTCCTAATGGTTTGCTGGAAGAAAATTCATTAATGAATTAAGCTCGCCTATGTACATGACTTTTTATTGTAACGTTTTATTTAAATGTATGTTTCTGTGTGCAATAAAGAATAATAAGAATAATAAGGTTTTTTTGAAAATAATTGCTCAGTCTCCTCGTAGGTTAAATTCTGTAAGTAATCATTGCATAATCTGTTTATAGTGTTGTAAAGACGAGCGCTAACAGTTGGGTAACTTCGGCTGCCTAAATCTGTTTTGGCAGCTATAGTTGGGCATACAAGATATTTACGTCGTTTATGCTCATTTAGCTTAGGGTCGTAGGTTAAAGATGACTGCACTCGCAAGATGATCTAAAGCGCACAGAGTTGTCGGACAGTGAGGGCAGATACGTCTTGGAATAATTGGGTTGTTGGATAGCGATAGGGTTTGTAAAGCATGACCTTCAAAACCGCTCTTTGCGCCCTCTCCAGTCGTAATAAGTAGGTTTTAAATGTACTACCCCATACAGAAATGCAATAGGCAAATAATGACAGAACTAAAGCATAATAAATGGTTTTCAATAGAGAGCCATCAACTACTCGTCTTAATTTCCTCATGGGTAACATTAATTTGCGAACTCGTGACACTGTCGCATCGATATGCTTCCGCCAACCCAGTGTGTTGTCAATATAAACACCCAGGTATTTAACAAATGAACTTCTTTGTAAAGATGGACATTTGCAAGATGTGCTTATTGACAGGCAGCTATGGATCTTAATATCGGGCAGATTAGGTTGTGCGACAGTATTAGCTGAGAAAGGGACATAGTGAGTTTTGGACACGTTTATTGAAAGCAGATTAGATGAAAACCAGTCCATGACTATCCCTAGGGCATGTTCCGCTGCACGATGGGCAGACTCCCATGTTTTAGCACTTATGACAAGCGCAGTGTCATCTGCGTAAACGAAGATCTTGCAATTAGGTATTATGAGTTGGTAGAATCTATTTATATATAAAAGAAACAGGGTCGGACCGAGTACACTTCCCTGAGGCACGCCATGAGTTAAGTTCACTTCATCACTGATGTAATTGTTTACCTTAACTCGTTGGCTTCTGTTTGTGAGATAATCACGAAATAAATTCAGACTAATATCTTTAATACCCAAACTTTCCAAGCTGCGAATTAGGTTGGGGGTAGAGACCGTGTCGAAAGCTTTGGCTATGTCTAGGAATATGCCTATGGTTTTCGTCCGTGAATCAAGATTTCCAGCTATTTGGTTCGTCAGCTCAAGAACTGCATCCTCTGTTGAGGTACCTCTTCTGAAACCGTATTGGTTTGCAGCAATGATGCTATTACGTTCAAGATAGCCTAGCAATCTTTTATTCATGATCTTCTCCATAATTTTGGACAATACCGAGAGCACAGAAATTGGTCTATAGTTTTCGACACGATCTCCATCCCCGCCCTTAAGTATGTATTTACAAAAGAAAAGTAGTATATGTAGTATATCAGTTATCTGGTTTCCATAGTACAAGCTCTGCTTAGTTTAGTATTATTATTATCATTATAAAGGTCTAAATTTATTATATTAAGAAAATCTACCAAGGGGAAGGCTTACGAAAGAAAGAAATACTTTTCTTTATAATACACACATAAATTAATGATGAGGTGCTTCAAAATACAAAAAAATTGCTGCGTACTATAAATAGGTGACAACTTCAGCAGTTAATGTAATATCAAAAATTTCTGTAGCGCTGGTATTCTTGTTGTCCCCAGCAGTGGACGATATGAGACTGATGATGATGATGACATGGCGTGTTTATTTATTTATCTATTTTGATAAGAAACAAACGGTCATACAGAAGAACTTAAATATTTAATTTTTTACTTAAAGACCTATAGTTTCGTCATGGATTAACAAAGTATTTGTTGATGAGCTAAGTTCTAAGTTAGGTATTTATGAAATTTAAAAAGGTTAACTATACTAAAGACTAAAACATTTTTTCAATGATATTACTGTACAACAGAAAACATCAATGTCTGCTAGTTTTTCGCTATTATTATCAAGTTAGAAATTATCTAGTATGAAAACCAAAAACATTGTAATAAAACATCGAGGCTCTTGCCCTGCGATAATGGGCTGCGTCATCATATAAAATACACTCATAGCAACACTCATAGGTCAGGCTTAGAAGGACTATGATGATATAATAAATAATACAATCATCAGTTGAGTAGGTACACAAATAACATCTGTTTTCTAATGCAATCATAGGTACAGTTAACGCAAAGAAGATAAATGGTAAATAGCTGCTAAACATTTTTTTTTACATCAGCGACAAATGAGCGAATGGTTCACCTGATGGTAAGTGATCACCGCCGCCCATGGACACTCGCAACCCCAGAGGTGTCGCAGGTGAATTGCCGGCATTTAAGAGTCAGCAAACAAGTGTTGCTGACCCTTCCCCCCACCCCAATGAGCTCTGGCCACCTTACTCACACTCGGAAACACAACATTAAATTATTAATGCTATTATTAAGGAATGTCTTCTGTAAGGTGGAGGTACTTCCCCAGTCGGGCTGCTTTTTAAGCGAATAAACGCTCTACCGTACCTCTCAAAACCTCTTTCTTTTCGTTCTAGAACCTTCACCAATACCTCTGTCCTTGTCTTCAACTATCTCTTTCTTTTCTACTAGGGATTTCGTTTTTCGAATTTTTATTCTCGAACAAACTAATTTCAATTTTTGCATCAAGGATTTTGTATGTCCTTCATCAGATATATTTTTTATTTTGTTCTGGTATTAACTAGTAATATAACAAAAGCCACCAAAAACCATTACTGGTACAGACGACAGCACATCAAGCTATACCAATCTGTCAAATTTCCCCAATTGGAAGTCAACCTTATGCTATTGTGATAAAGTTGAAAATCTATAAAAGAAATTTGACAGATTGGGGTAGCTGGATGTGCAGGCAGGCGTCTGTACTGTAGGATTTGAACCACGAACGTGACAATATCATAAAGTAAAATGGGAGACAAATGCTTTTAACAGTTCATTAAAAGGCTGAGCCTCCGATATTTAGCTTATCTATCTGGATTACCTTTAGTTAGTTTATTTTATTTTAGTTTATAGCATTATAGTCAAAATTTATGATTTTATTTTAATTTTAGATATAGTTTTCATAAGATTTTATTATCTCGTTTTCTCTTCCGTATTTATCAAGTTATAAAAATAAATCAGTTTCCCTGCTTATCTAATAAACATCGAGCTCATTATGTATGAGCATACATTGTCCCTTTCCATACACACTTAGCTTAACCCATTTCATAGAATAATACATTTTCTTAACTTGTTTTTTACACGAGAAGAATAGCTTCCTGTATATGACTTAAGAATTAAGAATAGCACCAAATACAATGGCAGAAAAAGGGTTTTAACAGTTCAATAAAAGTCTGCACGTGTGGCGCAGCGGGCAAGACAGTCGCCTCGCCACTTCGTGTGCAGGTTTCGATTCTCAAGCAGGACAACTATTAGTGTGACCCATAAATAGTTTTCCTGAGTCTGGATGTACTTTGTGTCCGTAAATTATATGTTTATGAAATATCCCGTGACACAATCGTAACTTTCCCTAGTGCGGACGTGGGCGTATTTTAAGGCCTTTAATACACATAAAATAAACATTTTAATTTGTTATCTGTTAAATACTTGTTATATACTTAACCCAGTATCTAGTTATCTGCGGTAGAATACACTCCTGCCAGACCAACACAAGGAATCCCGGGTAAAAACTGGTATTGGATTTTGTGTGTTAGAAAAAAAATCTGTTCCAGCACGGGGTCTGGAAGTGCCACTACCCTGTGTATTGGAGTGCAATGTATATCATATAATGAAAGTGAGAGTATAGAAAGATCACCTTTGTTGGCGCACACGCTTGTGCACCATAATAAGTCCTGCGTAGATGGGATGACTCCATTGGGCCTTACCAATATGGCTGACACTGAATTTTACCAAGCGAGCATTATATATACTTTATGCTATCATCATCATCATATCAGCCGAAATACGTCCACTGCTGGACAAAGGCCTCCTGCAAAGATCTCCACAATTGCCGGTCTTGCGCTACCTGCATTCAGCAGATTCCGGCGACCCTCACAAGATCACCAGTCTACTTGCTCGTTGAACCGACGGCCGCTAGGGCAGAAAGGTTCTCGAGTGGCGACCACGAACTGGAAGACGCAGCGTGGACAGGCCCCTAGAAGATGGACCGATGATCTTGTGCTGTACACATAACTACATATTATAGACCAAAGGAGTGCAAAATACATTTTTATTATTGTACTAATATTGATAACATTAATTAAAAATATATAAAAAAAATAATGTTCAATAGTTTTTCATTGACGTTTGATATGTTTTTATGTTTATTTAAGGTAAAGGATTTGGCTGCAATTTACTATAAAACAAATCTATTTGTTGGCAAAATCCGATCTTAAACTAAGCAGAACTTGTACTATGGAAACCAGAAAACTGATTTACTACATAGTTATACTACTTTTCTTTTGTAAATACATACTTATATAGATAATTACACCCAGACTCATGACCAACAGTCATGTTCATGCACACAAATATCTGTCCTGGGTGGGAATCGAACCCACGAAGCAGGCGTGAAAGGAAAGTATCTACGAACCACGTCAACCTGCCTACATATTGAATTAATGTTGCCGATTTCGGTACAATAAGTTAAATGTATTTTGCGCACTTTCAGCTACTTACTTATCGTATGGGCAGTGGTTACCCTAGTGTCAGGGTTGTTCAAGCCTCCCAATAGGCCTCTGACTTGGCTTAATGACTGTTGTCTAACGATTACAACTGGGACCGACAACTTAACGTGCCCTCCGAAGCAGGGTCACCTATCTATGGAATGACCGCGAGCCTAGTTGCTTAACCTCGCCGAACACTTACGGATCGGTAGAGCATCTAGCTAAGAGCGCCTGTTTGCATATTAATCCAGGAAAAAAATCTCAAGCCATTATCATCGCATTTTCAGCTTAGAATAGAATGGAATAGAATATGTAGAATACTCTTTATTGGACAATCAAACAGGATAATTACATAGCAGATAAAACAATAACACAATAATGTACAATGGGTGGTCTTATCGCATTAAGCGAGTTCTTTCAGACAACCTTTGGATGGATAGGAGCTCTAAATATTTAAAATAGTAGGTGTGCAACAAATGAAGTAGAGAAGTAGTATAAAAACACTTATATATTTATTTATTTATTTCTCTGCTTAACACCTATCATTACAGGTCTTGACCTAATGCGATAGTGTTGGTATTAACCACATTATATAAATATATAATGTGGTTTATAATAATGTAAAGTGGTATACCAAATACTTGGTATGTTTACATATGTATATATAGCAAAATATGTATAAATATAGTTTATAATACATAACATAAATATTATATTAGACAGTAGGTGACTTTACGAAAGTAGATAGTGTTCTTTAACAGCTTTAGATAAAAATAAACAAAATAAAAAGTTTTTATTCACGTAGACTTTAAAAAAGCGCTTGTAAATAGTCAGAACATGTTTTAGTAATGTAGTTATGTATACATTATTATTTCTAGTCACATAGATATTTAGGTACATGGATTGTATGAAAACATTTATAAAATTTATTTTGTAAAATAAAATAAAACTTGGCCTATAATATTGTTAGTAAATTACAGCTTAAAAACGATGTTAGTAATAAAAAAGTAATTAATTTAAGTATCTGCCACATTCTGGGGCTCCAGGTACACACACTTGTACTTGAACCCAGTGCCCCAGAATGGGACTGTCTAACTTCTGACTGAGGACGTTCAGGATTCGCTGATATTGGAACATCAGCGAAGCAATCCGGCGCCGCAGCACCGTGTGAAAGCCGTCTGTGTGCGCGTGCGCAAACATCGCAGACGCACTACAGAAGCGTGGGAGCCCCACCAGCACCCTGAACGCGTTGTTGTATTGTACTCGGAGAGCGTTGATGGCCCGCTGCGTGTAATTGACCCACAAACTGCAGGTGTAGAGAGTTTGGCAGACTGCTTTAAAAAGAGCGATCTTTACCCGCCGCATTTAGCATTATAGTAGCAATGATATTTAGCTAGCTTGTATTAAGTTATTGTCAAAGAGATTATGTTTAAGTTTAATTATCTTCTTCTTGTTATCTTAATGGAATGTAATAATAATAATAATATCTGGGGACAATGTCACACAGATCATCCTAGCCCCAAACTAAGCAAAGCTTGTACTATGGGTACCAGGCGACGATATACATACTTATATAGATAGATAAATACATATATGACGGTCACCGTAGCCTAGTTGGTAGTGTTCCTGCCTACGAAGCTGGTGGTCCTGGGTTCGAATCCCGGTAAGTGCAAATATTTGTGTGATGAGCACGAATATTTGTTTCTGAGTCATGGATGTTTTCTATGTATATAAGTATTTATCTATCTATATAAGTATGTATATCGTCGCCTAGTACCCATAGTACAAGCTTTGCTTAGTTTGGGGCTAGGATGATCTGTGTGACATTGTCCCCAGATATTATATATTATATTATATTATTATATACAAAGAAAACATCCATGACTCAGAAACAAATATTCGTGTTCATTACATAAATATTTGGACTTACCGGGATTCGAACCCAGGACCACCAGCTTCGTAGGCAGGAGCACTACCAACTAGGCTATGGTGACCGTCTGTGTCATGTGTCCAGAGTTAGCTTAGTTGAGCAGCCTTAAAGACGTCAGAGACCTACGTGCAGCTTGAGCAAGTGGCATACATTTAAATAAATCTTTTATATTGACTGTACATAATCTAGTTATATATAGATTCTTCGTCAAAGGTGACTAAGGGTGTACGGGCTAAGGTCACCTTATGTAATACGTGTCTTGTCCGAGAACTATTTACATAGAGAGTTCTAGGTTAGTTGTACATAGGAATAATAGTATAACCTACACGTGAGATGTGATTACAAAAACGTTTATCAATGTTATTAGGTAAAACCGGTTCTTTTCTAGATCTTCTCGGTTTCAATAAGCAGGTCCTTTATTATAATAATAATAATATCTGGGGACAATGTCACACAGATCATCCTAGCCCCAAACTAAGCAAAGCTTGTACTATGGGTACCCGGCGACGATATACATACTTATATAGATAGATAAATACTTAAATACATAGAAAACATCCATGAATCAGAAACAAATATTCGTGCTCATCACACAAATATTTGCACTTACCGGGATTCGAACCCAGGACCACACGCTTCGTAGGCAGGATCACTACCAACTAGGCTACGGTGACCGTCCCATAGTAGTGACCGTAGACCGTGTGATAGTCGTTCTAATACAAATGATTATATCTTGAGAAATTAGCTTTTAGGAATGCTTTATAGGCTGGTCGAGGAGTTGACGTTCAAACGCAAATCTTAAATACTTTATGATGAGGAGTACCCGAATCACCCCCATGTATGTTCTCCGATTTTGCGTAGTTTTCGAGATTCGAGAATTTTTTCGTAAATTTCACCTAACATCTGTTTTCGACTTTATTCTCAAGCTGTTGAACATTTCTGATACCGGGACGATTACCATTACATCATGATATCAGCTCAAAGATAATCACAGATGCACAAAGGCCTCCTACAAGGATCTCCCAAGTGGCCAATATTACGCTGCCAGCATCCAACGGCTTCCCTAGACCCTTGCAAGATCGTCGACGTTCTAGAGGGAGTTACAAAAATGAACAATGCCACAAAAATAACAAGAAGGAAATGTTAGGGCTATTTTACGGAAGATAATTAAAACAACGAAATCGCATTTTAATCAGATGACTCAGGACAAACAGATTTGTTCATTGAAACAATCATCTGTCCTGGGTGGGAATCGAACCCACGACCTGCGGCGTAAAAGACAAGTAATGACGAGCCGGTTTGCGTGGTTGGTAACCACGCAAACCGGCTCGTCATTTTGATGCAAGTGGGCTACTATTTTTTTTTTAACAATATTCAACATGTAACTTAATTAACGCACATCCTGAAAATTGTTGTTCAGAATCGTTTACTGAATCGATTTATATCATTTTTAATGTAGGTAATTTTTTATTCCAAAATAATTAAAACTACAGAAATTATTGTCATATTAACCCTGTACAGTTAAACCAAGTCAAAATAATTAGACTTTTAAAATCGCAGTTTTATTTGTATTCATACAAATTCCATCATTCAATACAAAATAAAGAAAAATAAACTTTATTCCGAGAAATTAATTTAGTAAATAACAATTTATATGCATGTTAAATTAAAAATTCCGTGTATGTATTATGATTACAATATAATATTCTAATTGGGGGGCTTGAGGGTGTGCGTTAATTACGTTACATGTTGTATAATATTGATCTGTTTAATTATATAAAGATAATGATCCTGTATGAAATTGCCTTTACTTTTTTAAAGTTACATAATTTTTGTTACGCAACCAAAAACGTCACAAAATTTAGGAAAATGAAATCAATCATGAGTTTAATTTCAAACTCAAGTATTTGGAGGTTTGAAAGAATCTTATTGAATTTATCTAGTCTATTTTTATTAGTTGGACAAAACCATTCTTAAAATTTACGCATAAATAATGTGTGGTGACGGTAAAGAATATCATCACCCCATCTCACCTCGTGGGAGGAATAGAAATCGACCGAGGAAATACCTACCAGAGAAAGGGCAGCAGTGTTTTTCTGTCAACTACGACCATCGCCAACCCGTCCGTCAAGCGTGGCGATTATGGCATATCCCCCCATTCTTTGGGGAGGCTTTTGTCCAGCAGTGGACGTACTTTGGCTGACATGATGATGATGATGAAAAATTATGAGAAATAGCCTTACAATTATTTTAATAGCTGGACAATCAAACTGAAAGATATATTGCTGAACACAGCTGTGCACAGGAACAGACACACTTTTCTGGTTGATGGCGGGTGCCATCAACCAGAAAAGAGACTTGTTAGCGGGTGCTAACAAAATGGCAGACGTTCTGTTGTAATCTGATTGGACAGTTTAATTTTAATTTTTAATATTTCTTGACCATGGATACTGAATCCTTGAGTCGTAATAAATAGTGGTTGAATAAAAAATGGTCTCATTATAGTATTTACACACGGCTACAAATCAAGCTATACATATTCAGTATAAGTTGATCTCGCGTTGTATAAGACTTCCTTACTATGAGAGGTCAGCTTATACTTGAAATGTATAGCTTGATATATAGCCGTGTGTATATATGTATGGTATCGTAATTTAGTCACAGACAAAGTCTAGTAAAGTCCATCACGGTTAAGTCAAAATCCTACTCCAGTAAGACAGTGGAGACTTTACTAGGCTTCTAAGTAGTTTTCGAATCAACACGGAAGATCCCCTTATGTAACGTTGTCGAAAGCGATATGTCTAAAAATCCATCGTATTAACAAGTAAAAACTCGAATTTACACCAGTTTTTCAAAATGACACAATGCCTCGATGCGTATTTTTCCACGTTGGCGCCAAAACTCATTGAACAGTTTAATATTGGTAGTAGACATATATTTAAAACAATGTGATTTTTACTATGTACAGCCAGCACGTCAAGCTACCACAATCTGTCAAATTTCCGCAATTGAAAGTGAACCTTATGCTTATGTGATAAAGTTTAAAATCTATAAAAGAAATTTGACAGATTGAGGTAGATAGATGTGCTGACAACAATGTATAAGGTTATTTATAAAATTTTGTCTATAACTACGCTCTAGAGGCAATTGGAAGTACCTACTGTTTTAGAACGAAGTAGTTCCACGTCCGTCTAAATCATGTGAGAGATAGACTTCATCTAGTTGCTTCCTGATTAAGTTCGTTTCGGAATCCAAGACAGTTGATGAATAACTTCAAGCCGGGAACGACCTTGAGCCTCACCGCTCATTGTAATTTCATTGTGTGCTACTGTTGCACGTAGCTTACAGGAGTTCCAGGGGTCGATAGGGTCAGAGCTGGTCCTATACTAAATAATAACTTAACCAGTAGGCGATTTGAACCCATTAACTGTTTATTTTTGCCAGCGTTATACCTATAAGGCAGGTATTTATCACTAGATTCGCGTAACTTAGCGTCTATTCACTAACTTTCACTCATATAATATTTTTTTAAAGTTTTCTATAGCCTTTTGTATAGTAAAAGAAGAAGAATAAACATCTCAGTGGTCACGTAAAAGGGTTGAAAATAAAAGGAAGCCAAATATACTACTTCTAAAGCGAACAAAATGTTTCAAAGTTGTTCCAAGCATTGTTCCTTGAATTCAATGAGTTCCCCATGTAATCTAAAATACCTTTGTTTGACGATCTTTGTATTTAGTAAAATGGGAAAATTTTCACAATTCTTTCCCCACTATGTTGAAATTTGTCGGGGAAATTTTTCCGATCCACGTGACGTACTCGTCACCCGACCAAAGTTGGAAAAGAATCCTCAAAAGTATACATCCAAATGAAGCTCATAAAAGAAACGTTGGTGAAGTTTTTGTGTGTTTTCCTTGTCTTTTTTAGCATTGACGGGGACCCTTCGTTATATAAACCGAAGAAAATATTTTACACGTGACCATTCTGAGAGCAACTTGGTTATCTAACAAATTGCTCTCAGAATGGTCACGTTTTTTAACCGACTTCGAAAAGGAAGGTTCTGAGGGATGATTAATACACAAATTGCAGTACTTCTACGTACTAACAACATATCTAAGATGACGTAATTTTCTAGGATAATCTAAAATATTAAAGTTTACACAATGTCGCCTAATCAATCGACTCCAACCAAACCAATTAAAAAACCATAAAAGGAGACGGGGATTTCTGGGCCTAACTGTAATAAGTTGAAATATGTTTAAAAAAAAGCGTTATTTTTTTCTATTTCGAACTGTACAAAATTGACCCAATTTACAATATAAAAAACGAGAAATCTCAAAATAAGTTTAAGTCACGAATTAATTGGTTGTTGATTACTATAATCGATTAACGGTAATGAGTTCAAACAATGTAATATATACTTTTGCACTAGCCACCAGATAACCGATTTAATCATAATAATTATTACGATAAACACATTAACATAATGTCATCAGTAAAAAATAAAATATCAATAAAATAAATAGAAATCATAATATCGGTTATCGTTCAAATCGATTTATTAGTTATTGGCAACTATATTTTTAATCTATGCTGGCAGTGACTGGTGACAGATTTATAATCCTAATCTATGATCGGTCACTCGTTTCTCGTATTATTTAGTGCGTGTGTGATTTGAGTATTTTTTATTGTTTTATATATCTCTCGACAACTGCATTCTCTCTACGGACTTCTTATACTGCTTAACGTGTACGACTTTTGCTAACATACTGGACACGGGTAACTATTACACAGCGATCGAAAATGAAAAATCAGCTGTTTAGTATAGGTTGGTACAGACGCCAGCACATCCAGCTACCACAATCTGTCAAATTTCTTTTATAGATTTTCAACTTTATCACAAAAGCATAAGGTTCACTTTCAATTGGGGAAATTTGACAGATTGGAGTAGCTTGATGTGCTGGCGTCTGTACATAACCTCTCTATTAAGGACTAAATCTTTTATAACTCTGCTCACAGATTGAAAAAATCCATGGAGTTTTTAGTGATTGGCTGGTAATTTAAAGACCCATTAATTGACACCATCATACATCCGGGCCCAATATTGTATGAAACCGTATCCGTCTCCTTTCTTTCAAAGTTCTAATAGCATGACGTCAATGAACTTTATTTACTTTGGCCATTCATCTAATACGCAAATGGAAACCCGAAGGTTTTGTTTTCTGTATGTATGGTGGTTTATTAGAGCCGAATCAGCCGAGTAGCATCGACACATTGTTACCACTGCGGGAATGACCTGGACACAGAGATCGGACGGGGTCTGTACCCACCCGTTGTGCCATCCAACGTGCGATGCTGGCGGATGACTCCACCAACACTAAGGTACCTTTTGAGCGGGTACAAGAGAGAGCCGATCCCGCCTGGAGGCGGAGGAGGCATCTATATGGCGGTGGCAGCAGATGGCCCACAACCTCATAGGGACTGCGGTAGTAAGAAGAGAAGTAAATGAAATTAATTCACCACTTGGGTATTGACATACACTTAAAGTACTTGTCTAGCTCACAATGCAGTACATAAACGGAGTCAAATACAATATAAGAGTAACAAAAAAAAATTTGAACTCTTTCGTCCTTGTGGTCTATTTTAACCCATATTTTTTTAGTAAACCTTAAAAAAATAACAAAATACAAGTGACCAAGCATTGACTTATATGTATAACTAGACACCGGCCAGTTGGCTACCGCAGAAGGCTCTTAACCGGTAGCTGAACTTAAGCGACTTTAGGTATTAGTCGCTTAAAGCTTAAGCTCTTAAGCTGCTAGTTGAGAGCCTTATGCGCTAGCCAACTGGTCGGTGTCTTCAATTTTTAAATTGTGTTTTCGTTTTCGTTGTGGGGTTCGGTCCAAAGCTCAGTGGCCGCTCAAGTAAAAAGACGGAATTCTAAATGACGTTGTGATCACTGGCACACGGACTACAGCACAGTGACTGTGCCACAAACGGATCACTGTCTTCCCGGAGCTGCTTGCACGTAGCGGCGGTAGAGGACACTTTTCTCACTGTCACCGCAGCCCCGAGGGGAGTTGGGCTGCCGGCTGCCGCCACCGTCCCGACGCCTTCTCCATATGCGAGCGGGATTGGCGGCCTCCTTCTGGAGAATTAATGACTCACAGAAGAAGACCACGACGTTCCATTTGTTGAAGTTGCCTGCCACCATCGCATAAATAAATGCCGGCGGCGAAAGATCTAATCGCAGCGATCAGTACTCGCCTCTTGGCCTCCTAGGCCATGCATCTCGCCTATACGCAATGATTTTCTGTTCTGATGGTTCTCCGCTCTCTCAGCGAGTGCAAACTTCGGTATTTAAAACTGTCACGGTTATCTGGTTTCCATAGTACCTACAAGGTCTGCTTAGTTTGGGATCAGAAGGTTGTGTGTAAAATAATGTCCCAGGATATTATTATTATTATTATTACGTGAAGTGCCGCTAGGAGATGTAACAGCGGAACGCCGCCGAGGGCCCTACCTTAGCTAACCTGCGGATTTCTCTAGCTACCTAGTTGGACAACCCAGATATTAATAAAGAACTCGATATTGTTACCTTAGTTTCTCCACGCCCCCCTACCCCACCTCACCCCCTAGATGTAAGGGCTTTTAGAAGTTTCACTTCCTAAGCACCCTTAACAAGTTTCAGAAGAAATCGCTGAGGTCCCCGCTCATTCACTCGAAGCCATTCGTTGACTGGACTACTAAGGTATTAATAACCTAGAGTGGGCGCGACCTTTAAAATATTAAGGTTCAGTTTGGCATACCACGGAAGTCTTCGGCAGCCTTTGGGACACCCAACCCGGCTAAATGGCGTTTGCTTGAAGACGCCGTCACTGAGGTGAGTAGGTGCTTTCGAAAGGACACCACGGCAAGAATTGCAGTAATTCTGCGTCTGCGCACGGAAGTTTTCTTTGCCATGCCATGCTAATCATGAGACCAGCTGCTTATGATGTCCTGGTGAAGCTATGTATTAAACATAACCCTTAAGGTTAACAAGTTTCCTTTGTACGGTATACGAAATCAGAAACGTAATGTAATTAATTCTAATAATACCTACTAATAATCTTTTGTACAACTAATTAAACTTCAGATAACTATTGTAGAAGTCATTGATAATTTAATCACGTGTAGGTTAATTTTAGACGCTTGTTATGAATACTACTACTTTCAGTCAATTAAATAAGGTTAAAATAATGTTGGGTATTATAAGGTTAAAATGAACGGGCGGAGCAGTACGAGAACTCTACTGCCGCCACGTGCAAGCAGCTTCGAGAAGACAGCGTACTGTTTATGGCTTAGTCGCTGTGCTCACAACTCACAGCCCTCCCCGGGTGCGTGTCCCGACCATCTGGGACACGGCGCAAAAGGGGGGCACCAGAGAGATTCTCTTCACAATCAACTCAAAAGCATTAAATAATTATAGCTATCTATATCCTTACTTAGCGTATGGGAAGGTGGTACTCTAGTGTAAGGGATATATCAATATCAATTGACTTAGCGCATCTCTCTATCCCTGGCAAAGCATTCTACAATCCGACAGATTGTACCGAAAAATACTAGTACAGAAATATTGTAGAGTGCTCTGGCATTTTAATTTGTAATGTTATCGTTATGTAATAAATATTCTAAATTCAAATTTTGTACAGGCCAACAATTCACAAGGCAATATATCTGACTACTCTCTGGACAACAATTATCGGCCGCAGAGGGATGTTTCGGAAGCTAGCTCAATAGATATTCAAGAAGAAGAAATCTACAAGCTCTTCAAAAACCTCGATCTAAAAAAGGCGCTGGACCTGATAATATTCCCCCTGTTTTCATGAACAACCATTGAGGACAATTCTCACCAAAAGTATTAACTAAGTCGTAACAAGGTACACATCTATAAACTGGGTGTGCGCTTACGTATACGCACGAAAGTTCGTTTACAGGTACCACACATTTTCTACAACTCCCAACTGTAATGACCTGACAAATCAACAGCCAAAGTACGTCCACTACTGGATACAAACCTCCCCAAAGAATGGGTAGGACACAGCGTTAATTCGCTCAAAGAGCAGCCCAACTGGGGAAGTACCTCCACCTTACAGAATACATTCCTTCATAATATCTTAACGTTGTGTTTCTGCGTGTGATTAAGTTCGCCAGTGGGGTTGGAGTCACGGGTGGGCAGAGCAACACTGGTTGTTGACTCTTTTAAGGCCGGCAACGCACCCGCGACCCCTCTGGGGTGCGAGTGTACATGGGCGGCAGTGATCGCTTACCATCAGGTGACCCACTTGCTCGTTATGCCATCGATATGCCATAATCACCACACTTGGCAGACGGGTTGGCGATCGCAGTTTGATGGTTATAGTTCATAGAATCATGACCAATATAGGTAGGTAACTCTCCTTGTGTAGTAATCAAAACGTTAATACGTCATTGCATTTTCTTGATGAAGCACGTCATAGAAACGTATTTATAGCGTTTATATTATATTTTCCTCAAAGAAATTAAATAATATAGCATTCCTGTGGTCTCAAGGCGTCACCGCTTGAAATAGACGGGATAAAACATTTAATCACAATAAACTTAAATTTTTCTGTTGATGACAAAATCTTGGTCATCATCATCATATCAGCTGGGAGACGCTCACTGATGGACAAAGGCCTCTCCCCCCAAAGATATCCACAATTGCCGGTCTTCAGCTATTCGCATCCAGCGATTTCCAGCGACCCGCACAAGATCATCGGTCCAGCTTGTAGGGGGCCTGCCCACGTTGCGTCTTCCGGTTCCTGGTCGCCACTCGAGAACCTTTCTGCCCCAACTGCAATTTGCAATTCTTCAGGCTATGTCGGTGACTTTGGTTCGCCTGCGGAATCTTGGTACCTAGGTACTAAAATTTAGTGCCTATTTCCTGTACCAATAATTTATTTGTGCATTATACTTGATTTGAGTTTCAGGAAAGTTTTCGATATGTTTTGTTTGTAGGTATAGACAAATTCTTGTCTATACAAACAAATTCGTGGATTTCACGTCCGCAGTCCATCCAGAGGTGCCATATAACTGTGTACCAACCAAATTGGTTTATCGATTCCTTTTTCTATACAATGATAACATTGTATAGAATAATAATAATTCGATTTAGATGAGCGTTGACAGTCAGAAGCAATATGCTCGCCCGCAGAGTCACTCGATGTACAAGTGAAATAAAGATTACACTTTTGAAGCTGTCAAATTTCTTTTATAGATTTTCAACTTTATCACAAAAGCATAAGGCTCTCTTTAAATTGGGGAAATTTGACAGTCTGTACATAAACAATATGAAAACTCTCAAAAAGTATTCCAAATTCAAGCTGAAAGCTCATTTTTGACTCAAAGATGGCCGATAGCAAAGTATAAAGTATCTGGCTAATATAAGAGACAAAATAATTTAATAATAATATCTAATAATGTCTTCCCGATCGAATTTCGGCCACGGCGGCCAGTCTCAATGGAGACTAGCCAATTGCGCAGGACATATTATAGTGCACAAGTGTGTGCGCAGGCACAGGGGCACTTTCTATCCATCACTCTCATGATCCGATGGGACGCCTAGCGACACGACCGGAAAGAGTTCAGAGAGACCGACGGCTTTGCGTGCTCTACGAGGCACGGGGGTGTAATACCGCCAACTTCCAGACTTCGAGCTGATACTGAGAAATTTCTTTTTACGGAAAGCCCCAAAATCACTTTGTGGCCCGACCCGGGATTTGAACCCAGGACCTCGCTAGACCAACGAGGCATCTAACTGTCATAACAAACATTTTTCTAGTCCAAATAGAAAAGGTACTATAACTTATGAATCAGCAAACGGATCACCATGAAAAATAGGCATTTCAATTACAGCCTCCACACAAATAAGGTTTTATTATTTACTTTTTCTAAAAGACAAGGGGTTCAAATATACGGTATGCCACATATATAAAACACACATATAAGGGTGCGTCTTGAATACGTTCGTGATTGTGTGTGTGTGTGTCCACGGCAGTCTTACACACACACTTGTACTTCATTACGCGCAAAATGACGACGCACACCTAGAGGGTCTTCTTAAAACGTTTGCGTCAGTGAACGTGAAGAAACATGTAATCATTTCTGTAAAACAACTTTGCGTAAATGTTAGCGCATAAACGCACACAATCAAAAAAATATATTTATTATGAATGAAAATAAAATATAATGTCAACAAAAAAAATATATTAACGCTCTTAACTCACAATTCAAAAACGACTTTATGTATTCTTAATTTGAATTTAACTTACCGTTCCACTTTTCACAGCTTATGACATTATGATGTACGTCAGTCACAGTCTTTAGAATACGAGTTCAGACGACTGCGCACAAAGTTTTTCCTTGGATGATATCATGCAAAAGGAAACAACGCACAAAATATAAATTACAATGTAAAAGATATACAGTCACTTATTAACACAATACTTTATAAATGTACAAAAAAAAAACGAATTAAAGCACACTCGTTTTTTTGAGTGACTTTTAAGTGACCACACGACTGAAGTATAACTTAGATATACATATTAAAACATAATTGGCTATGACAGAAAAAGAGAGAAAGGAGATGTGTCCTCGCACCTCTCTCTTGCCCCTACAGTAATATACGAATCATAACTTCCTTAACTTCTACTTACTACTTACCCTCTCAACTTCCGTTCGTATCGCCCGATCACACTTTTCGTAACGCTCTCGTCACGCATTCACCAGCTTACACACCAACTCAAGCGTGATTAATGAAGTTTTACTTAAAAATACCATTTATCACACATTTAATTTTCCGTCCAAGCGACTCGATTTTTTATACATGACTTTGTAATAGAACTAAGCATATAGCAATTGTAATATTACTTGAGCTGCTAATAGAGAAGGGATATTACGGGGTAAAAGAATACCTAAATGATAAAATTACATACACTATGAATACTAATAATAATAAATAAGTTAATAAGACTAATAATAATTTGTTAATCGTTAAATTGTGAATAGAAAGCTAGTATAATATAATATAATGTAATAAGGATATAACATGTATAATGTAATAATAATATAATTAATAATACGATATAGTCTTAAGAACAATAAAATTTGAACGCCATAATTATGTGGCAGAATATGTGAATATATTAAATTATGTAACATCTATTTTGTACCATGTTCTTGCAAATAAACAATTGATTTGATTTGATTTGATTTGATTTAGAAATATATATAATATATATATATATGGACAATGTCACACAGATCATCCTAGCCCCAAACTAAGCAAATCTTGTACTATGGGTACCAGGCGACGATATACATACTTATATAGATAGATAAATACTTAAATACATAGAAAACATCCATGACTCTGAAACAAATATTCGTGCTCATCACACAAAAACTTACCGGGATTTGAACCCAGGCCCACCAGCTTCGCAGGCAGGAGCACTAACAACTAGGCTACGGTGACCTTGTATGAATGTATCAATAATGTGTCGTCTCGTGTAAAGTCTCTTACATATTCTTAGACACAATATTATGCAATGCGTATAGCTATAATATACTCTTCAGACCGTATATTTTATTTTATAGATAATTACACCCAGACTCCGGACACACAGATACGTTCATGCACAAAAATATCTGTCCTGGGCGGGAATCGAACCCACCACGCTACCATGTCAACCAGCCAGTGAAATGGCTTGAAGCCAACCCCAATCATCAAAAATACGGTCGAATTGAAAACCTCGATTTCAAGTCGGTTTAAAAAGACTAGTAATGACTATACTGTACTATAATGTAGAATATTGCAGCAATACGTATACAACCATAAATATTCATTGATTAATATCTTTATAAAAAGGAATACCTATATATTGTCTCGTTGGTCTAGCGGTAACGTGTACACCCGCAGAGAACGAGGTCCTAAGTTCAAATCCCGGATCGGGCCAAAAGTGATTTTGGGTCTTTTCTCTAAAAAGAAAATTTCTCAGCAGCAGCCCGAAGTCTGGGAGTTGGCGGTATTATACCCCCGTGCCTCAGAGAGCACGTAAAGCATCTCTTTTTTTTTATGCAAAATGGGTTTGCGCTTGACCACGATCTCACCTGATGGTAAGTGAAGATGTGGTCGAAGGTGGACCACGCGTACCCATAAGATGCCTGTTCACTTTAACCTTGAATAAACCCATGTTATATGAGTCTGGAAACACGTCGTTTGGGAGGCTTTTCACAGCTTAGCAGTGCGTATGATGAAAGAGGAAGCAAAACGCTTCGTACGGCATAATGGGATGTCAACGACATAGCGGTGGAGAGCCTTCCGACACCTTGTCTCTCTCAGTCTCAAATTTCTTTTGAGACTGGCCGCCATGGCCGAAATTCCGTTAGGAGGACATTATTATTATAAAAAGGTATAGAGGAATTTGTACCCAATTTACACAACATACGGCACAAAAACAAGACCAACGTCAGCAAAGTAATACAGTTGTAAATAAATAGGTAGGTATGAGAAATTTTGCTGACGCTTCCGTTATCGTGGTTTTATGCCTACAACGACACTAAGGGTCAGCGCAGACAGAGAGGAGCGCAGCGGAGAAGATTTTATTAAGGCACTAGAAAATCAACTTTAGAGCTATAGGAATAAAGTGCATATATGCTTGAACCTGACAAAATGCTCGCGCAGTCTCGCGCATGATAATGTTCAAGCATACATGCACTTTATTTAAATAATTTAAAAGTTCATTAATAAAAAATCCTCTCCGCTGCGCTCCTCTCTGTCTGCGCTGGCCCTTATGGTGTTGGCATGCCCTTCCTCAGGATGGGTATTTAAAAGTTTGGCCGGGCACTGTAATTCATATCTACACTAATATTATAAAGAGGTAACGTTTGTGAGTTTGTGACGTTGTAAGGGTTACCCTCTGGATCTACAGAACCGATTTTCAAAATTATTTCACCAATAGAAAGCTAAGTTATTGTGGACTGTCATAGGCTATGAAAAAACGGGCAGGGACATAAATATTTATAACGCAGAATGAAGTCCGCGGGCACCGCTACTTTTTTATATATTTATTTTATTTACTGGTAGGTACAGACGCCAGCACATCAAGCTACCGAAAATTGTCAAATTTCCCCAATTGAAAGTGAACCTTATGCTTTTGTGATAAAGTTGGAATCTATAAAAGAAATTTGACAGATTAGGGTAGCTGGATGTGCTGGTGTCTGTACGTGCAGGCTGTGTGGTGACGGCATGGAATATCATCACCCATCACCCGTGGGGCGCGTAGAAAAATACCTACCAGAGAACGGGTAGCAGCGTTTTTCTGTGAACTAGGATCATCCTATTGCGATCGCCAACCCGTTTGCCAAGCGTCAAGCGCCAAGCGATTATGGCATATCTACCCATTCTTTGGGGTGGCTTTGTCCAGCTGTGGACGTACTTTGGCTGACATGATGATGAAGACATAAATGTTACAATAAATCTCGTATTTCTTTGGGATGGAACGGAGAAAATTCGAAGAGCCTAAGACTAATTGTAATCTGTCTATTTAATCGGCTTATTCCGGTTTTCCCCCTTGAAAGAATCCCCCTCAAGGGGCAAAACTGGACACTACTGTAAAAAATGTCCAGAAAGTCCCCTTGTCATTTCGACATAGTCCAGTTTTCCCCCTTGAGAGAATTGCTTCAGGGGGGAAAACTGGACACTTATTTAAAAAGTGTCCAGAAAGTCCCCTTGTCATTTCGACATAGTCCAGTTCTCCCCCTTGAGAGAATTGCTTCAGGGGGGAAAACTGGACACTAATGTAATAAAAGGTCCAGAAAGTCCCCTTTTTATTTTCCACCATAACCTCCAAATTAAAATGTCTTCGATCTATAAATAAATAAAAATTGTTTGGTCTCAGGTCGATTTTTTTTTAAAGACAATACCCACCTTTTGTAGTAAACGCATGTATTTAATCAGCTCATACCGTTGACTAAAGGCCTCCTCTCCGTAACACTATCTATACTGATCTTCAGTCAGCTTCATCCAATTCTGGTCAGCTAATTCTACGAGCCGTATGGTTTCCGGCTAGCCATGTGGTTTATTGGGACAAGGGTTCTGGTTAATTGGATCCATTCCTTTTTCCCACCAATGCAACTCCTGTAAGCTTGATCCTGATCCACAATGGCACATAATGGCAATGGCACTGAGCGGTGAAGTTCAGGTATGTCCCGGAGAAACGCTTTAACTGTCTTGGATCCCGCAACGAATTTAATTAGAACTAGCTGTGCTCGCGACTTCGTCCGCGTGTTAATTAGTTTTTTTTTGTTTTTTTTTTGTATTTTAGTAAAATAAATGACTTTTTCTAAAATAAAAGTAGCCTAAGTTACTCCTTATTACATCAGCTACCTGCCAATAAAAGTCTCGTCAAAATCGGACCAGCCGTTTCAGAGATTAGCCGGAACAAACAGACAGACAGACAGACAAAAATTGTAAAAATGTTATTTTGGTGTATGTACCGTATATATATTCATATTTATGTAGTAAAAACCGGTTATTTCAATATTACAAACAGACACTCCAATTTTATTTATTTGTATATAGATGTATATAGATGAAACAAGCAAGACTAAGACAATGAATAGTTCCACTAGCTGTAAGGTTTCCGTCTAGCCGTGTGGTTTCCGGATAGCCGGATGATTTCCAGCCTAGATAGAATAATAACAGGGCCAGTCCATAACATCCCGTGGGTGCCGTGAAAGGAGACTAAGGGATACACCAGGTAGTCGGGCACCAACGACACCTGTGTACTACAGCACCTAACTGCGGTCACCAACTGGCATGCCAGGCGTGGTGACTGAATACGCGGCAGATTTCTACAGCTGACCTAGCTCCACACGTATTGGCTTGCATTTCCTGTGGGCTCAGCTAGTGAGGCCTAAAGAGGAATGCTGGTCTTGTGAAACTCTCCTTTACTACGTCCCAGGCGGTGTGTTGTCTGTGGAGAAGTCACTTCACCCACGTCAGCTCTGCTGGTTGGAGAACAACACGGAAAGTGGCAGTAATAAAAGAAGAATAAGGGATATACCAGGTAGTCGGGCAGCAGTGTCACCTGTGTACTACAGCACCTAACTGCGGTCGCCAACTCGCATGCCAAGCGTGGTGAGTAAGAGACACCTCTCCAAATGGCAATATTACAGAAACCTTTGGGGAGGCCTATGACCAGCGGTGGACGATATCAGTCTGATGATGATGATGAATTCTACGAGTCGAGTAGTCGTATATTCTCGATTTCTTCTATTCCATATTTATTGTATATATTCTATATTTAAAAAGCAACACACAGCCGGCTTGATAACGTCCTTATTTGCACAGACGACAGCACATCCAGCTAATCTAATGTATCAAATATCTTCTTTAGATTTTCAACTTTATCACATAAGCATAAGTTTAACTTTCAGTTAAAGAAATTTGACAGATTGGGGTAGCTTGATGTGCTGGCGTCTGTACAAGTTAAATATATTGGGCATAATTTATATTTTCCTAAATACCTTGGATGATTAATCTCATCTCAATGGCTTCAGATGGCTATTTGTTATGTATTTGTAGTGTTTAGACTATAGTCGTTAAGCTATGTCTAAAGTAACCCCTGCGTAGACGATTATATAAAAAAAACCCATAAAAATTCCACCGTCAGAAAGAAAGTTGATATTACGTCGTGTACAAGGGAAAAAGTACCCTTCCCATAAAGTTACATAATCATAAAATCTCCATCACTTAGTTATTGCACGAAACCATACTATTCAGACGAAAAACAACAGTAAAAAAATAAATACTTATACATTGCTGGGAATATTGCGGACTCCAAATGTTATTTCCTTATAAAACCAGCAATGGATTCCAAAGCAAAATTTGCTTAGTATTTTTCGTTTACTTTGAACCCGGTGGAAGTTAAAGTTACGTAACGGAAACAGAATTACACGTGTTTTAACATCCACGTGATGCTCAATCACGTTGGCAAATGATATTGTTGCTCAATTCACATTGTAACAGAAAACAATGTTTTATATAGAGCTGTCGTAAAATCTCGTGGTCTCCTAAATATTATGGGGTTCCTTGGAGCACGTGTGTTCTTGATAAGTCTCGTTTTGAGTGATACTTGAACGACTTTGCATTGAGTATGTTACTTATGTAAGTAATCTATTGAATTGGAAGTATTACTACAATGGAGACCGATGACTCCTAGTAGAGATATTCATTGTAAAATCATACAGTATAGGAGCATGTAATTAAAAAGTATACAATTGGCATTTATCACTACCATGTGATCTCTTCCAGGCAACCAAAGAATGGACAATAATAGGGATTATGTACTGAATTCGTACCTTAATATAGACAGAACCATTCAGACAAAATGTAGTAAAATATAAATTTCAATAATTAAACCTAAACATAATCTCCTCGGCGATAACTTAATACAAGCTAGCTAAATATCACTACAATTATAAAATAAATTTATATAAATGTTTTAACAATCCGTGTACCTAAATATCTATAATAACTAAGTAACTAGAAATAATAACTGTATTACTACAAACATGTTCTGACTATTTACAAGCGATTTTTTAAAGTCTACGTGAATAACCTTTTTATTTATTATTTTATTTATTTATTACAATATTACCTACTTGTTCTTTCAATGTATACTATAGTGATAGGTTGTAATCCTTTACACTTTGCTGGAACTTGTGTAAACTTTGTGCGTAGTGCTGTAAGAGTGCTGTAAGAGACGTAATAGCTTAACGTCTCTTACAGAAGCCACTGGCATTTCTATTACCACGGGTTGGCGATCGCAGTATGATGGTCATAGTACTCAGAAAGAAGCCGTTGCCCGTCATCTGGTAGATGTTCTCGGGTCGACGTCTATGCCCCCACGGGATGAGATGGGGTGATGATATTCTGATATTTGCCGCCGTCACCACACAGCATTTGAACGGTACAAGGTATTAGGACGCACACACTGATACAATTTTTTAAGTCACATGGGGTCTTCTACTATTCTTTTCCAGATATCATGGAAGTGTTTTTGAAGTGGAAACTAGGAAAAAATAATTTACTGAAACTCCGCGTCAGCCTTATCTTTACTGACACCTTTATATATATGTAAGTAATAATAATAATAATATCTAGGCATAATGTCACACAGATCATTCTAGCCCCAAACTAAGCAAAGCTTGTACTATGGGTACTAGGCGACGATATACATACTTATATAGATAGATAAATACTTATGTACATAGAAAACATCCATGACTCAGAAACAAATATTCGTGCTCATCACACAAATATTTGCACTTACTGGGATTCGAACCCAGGACCACCAGCTTCATAGGCAGGAGCACTACCAACTAGGCTACGGTGACCGTCAAATCAGTATGTAGGTACATATATTGTCCTTCAGGGATTTATGTTCCAGAAAGAGCCGATCCCGCTCGTAGATGCAGAGGAGCCGGTAGCCCAACCCCCTCGGTGGTGCGGTGGCATTATGAGTAGTGTCCTGTACTGCCGCCACGTGCAAGCAGCTCCGGGAAGACAGCGATTTGTTTGTGGCGCAGTCGCTGTACCGGACTGGCAGGAGACGGCAATAAGGGAAGACAATCCAGAGCCCTCCTAGAGTACGTGTCCCGAACATCTGGCACATGGCGCAAAAGGGGGGCACCGGAGCAGCATTCTCGCGTTTCCGGGGCTCCTACCATTGGGGCTAAGAAAAGGCCACGGCAGGTTAGGTTTAGTCCGGGCGAGTCTGACATAGCCACCCGCAGAAACATTTTACAAGTGGCATGCGTAAGCATTCCCCCTGTCGAATAAAAAAAAAGATACATATATTGTCTATGTACGTCCATAGGGACATGTGCATGTTGGTATTTTTTGAGATGGGAAAAAACCATTAATTCGCCACACTGTTACCGTTACCGACATTTCCGTATATAAGTATCTAAATATATTGGTCCCCTTTACAAGAGAGCGTAATTGTTCAAGTTTTCACTTCAGTCGCCACCCCCGGAGAGCCATTGTTATTTTTTTTCTTAACGATGTTGGCAGTTAGCATTAGACCAGTGAAGACTCGAGAGGGTCGATTTTCAGGGATGTTTTGTGCAGCTGTTGACTTATCAATCGTTCATTCGATTGTTAATCAAGGGAGTTTATCGATATGAGCACAATCTTCGGGTCATGAAAGGTGATGTTCTCCGTAACCAGCGAGTGCTATATGTCGGATTGTGTCCAGTGTCACGAGAGTTTCTTATCATCATTTCAGCCGAATTTCACCCACTGCTGGACAAGAGCCTCTCCAAGAATTGGGGGATATGCCATAATCGTCAAGCTTGGCAGACGGGTTGGCGATCGCACTATGCCTAAACTCATAATTGCTACCTTTCCTTCGCCCCCACGGGATAGGATGGGGTGACGGTATTCTATGAATAGGCTTGTTGTAAGTAACCCGTGATCTAAGCGTTGGTATCTTATAGGACATATGATGACAAGGAGAGGGAACAATAGGTTCCTAGTTTATTTAAAGACTTCAAGGCAAGCAACTATAACTTGTGTACGTCTATACGTCCTATTAGATAAATATATAGATTAACTCTTTATTGTACACCAATAGTAAAATCATACAGTACAGAGCATATAATTAAAAACTATACAATTGGCATTTATCACTACCATGTGATCTCTTCCAGGCAACCAAAGAATGAACAATAATAGGGATTATTTAAGAGGGCAGTTGTCGGTGTACATACACTATGTTAACAGTACCCATTGGTACTCAAGAAGAAGATTGACCAAAGAAGTATACCTGGCCTGTGTGAATGGAACAACCGGAAGGGGAAGACCTCGTCGAACATTCTCTGACGAAATCGGAGACGTTCTCAAGAAAGGACAGGTCAGAAGTACCCTAAACCGGCGAGCATGTATGAAGAATATAATGACAGTAATCGAGGCAAAAGACGTGTGCAAAGATCGTGACAAATGGAAATCCGTTGTCTCTGCCACCCCTCTGGGAAACAGGCGTGAGTCTATGGATGTATGTATGTATTGGTACTCAGTACAAGAGCCTATTATATACATACAAACGTACCTATAATAGATAGTTACTTACATATTACAATATTACCTACTTATTCTTTCAATTCGTTAGTTCAGTCAGTTCGGTTCTGACGGGCCTGTGGCGTGGTTGGTAAATGCTTGCTTTTCACGCCGGAGGTCGTGGGTCCGATTCCCACCCAGGACAGATATTTGTGTGCATGAACATGTCTGTTTGTCCTGATTCTGGGTGGAATTATCTATATAAATATGTATTAACAGAAAAAAAAAATAAAAGTAGTATATGTAGTATAACAGTTATCTGGTTCTCATAGTACAAGCTCTGCTTAGTTTGGGATCAGATAACCGTGTGTGAAAATGTCCTAAGATATTATTATATATTATAATGTATCCCATAGTGATATGTAGTAATCCTTTATTCTGCTGGAACTTGTGTAAACTTTGTGCGTTATGCTTACGCTCTTACGTCTCTTACAGAAGCCACTGGCATTTCTATTATGCACGTCTGATACGTCATTAGACTTTGAAATTTAAGAACAATTATTGCGTAAATATTTGCACGATTTGAATGTTTAAGTGTATTATTGGAGTCACCCCTAGTGACGTACTTATTTACTTTTCCTCGTTTGGCAAACTTTTGGCAATTAGCGAACTGGCCTCGCTGATTGGTTAACCGTTTATGACGGTGGTAATATCAAGTCGTAACAGTTTACGAGGATATGAAATTAGTAGAGTACATTACGTAACGGGCTGATTGTATGTGTGGCTCAATGGGGTCGTCAGACAGAACAATTATATGTGTATATTGTGTATGTTAACAATTATAATAAATACTTATAATATTTGTAATGATGAATGCCATATACTTCAATTTATAATATACTAGCGGTCCAGTACGTGCTTCGCTACGTATAAGGCATAGTAATAAAAAAAATGATTATTAAGTTCATTTATTCAAACAAAAAAATATTTAAAATTGCTAAAATTGCTGTTGATTTTACACTTTTTCAAGACTTTTTTAAATTTTCTCTACGTACAAACCTTCCCTGGACTTCCGCGAATAATTCAAGACCAAAATTAGCCAAATCGGTAAAGACGTTGTTGAGTTATAACATTACAACGAAAAGTGGCATTGATTTTTATATATATAGATTTAATTTAATTTTTTCTGTTTTTGATATTTGTTATTATATATAATGTTCTAGTCTTAATAGACGGTCACCGTAGCCTAGTTGGTAGTGCTCCTGCCTACGAAGCTGGTGGACCTGGGTTCGAATCCCGGTAGGTGCAAATATTTGTGTGATGAGCACGAATATTTGTTTCTGAGTCATGGAGGTTTTCTATGTATATAAGTATTTATCTATCTATATAAGTATGTATATCGTCGCCTGGCACCCTTAGTACAAGCTTTGCTGAGTTTGGGGCTAGGATGATCTGTGTGACATTGTTCCGAGATATTATTATTATTATAATTAATTCAAAGCTGTAACTAGTGCATGCGGTGTTAACCTATAATTAATTGTTGCACCTGATAATTTGCCTGTATTTAATGTAATTTATTAATGTATCGTGTAAACAATTGTTGGTTAAATAAATAAATAAGTAAATAAATGTGTGGACTAGGAATGTTGGTTCAGAGTCTAGTTGTAATTTAGGTCCGGAACTTGCATGTTTGTAAAGTACCCCATGGTACTAATTGTCGGGTCGGTAACCGTTGATCACCCGAGTTTCATCCCTTGGAATAAAAGTTGTAGATTCATCTACTTTAAAGGGTACCTTTGACCCGTTGATCTCTCAGTGATAGATCAAACAATGTTAATTTTTTTTAAGGTGCCCGTTGGTCTACTGGTTACATTTTAAGTTCCTGATAACTAATGAGCCAATATTTAGATAAAAAAGTACACTTGCGTAGATAAATTTAAAACAAATCGACCGTTTGTACGTGAATACGTCTCGTAACAGGATGAACTCAAAATGGTGGAGCTTCCCCTTCCACCGCGCGCGATGGTTTTACAGTAACTTAGCGAAACAAATTCTTTAATTATATAGATATTAACACTGGTACTTATATGAATATAATATACATACATAATAATATAACTGTATCCCCGAGTTTAGATTTGTCCAGCAATTTCTGCCAGTTTCATGTAATGACTACTCATGGGAATCCAAAGTCGAGTTTGTTATCATTATTTTTTTAATTGCGGAAGCAAGTTTAAAGTCTTATTCACGTCAAAACGATAGAAAGTTTTATATTATTTTACAACGTGGCAATGCTGCCAGTCTTCTGGGTACGTTCTCCGACAACGATGAGGATTTTTTTTGACGCTGTTTAGATTTAGTTTATTTTATATCTATGTAGGTTTAATGTAGTTTTTAATTTTTACTCATATAGTAATAGCTAATATACCTTTTTTAATTTGATGAAATAAAGTTTCTATAAACCAGAAGAAAAAAAAATGTTATATTTCATTATTGTTTATCTACTTAATATAAAATGTATACCTTTATGTTTTTCCAGGTGTTGATATTTTTGGAATTATATAATAATGTTTCTTTCGTGTATTTAAAAAAAAACTTATAATTAGTATGAAAAATATTACTGCTGTTGTTGCTAGTATTAGTATTAGTAATTTTACTAGCAACATATTGGTACAAATTATAATATTAAGTTAACAATATTGAAATCTATGATACAATAAAAGTGACCTGTACAAAAGATTTTTTATTTTTACCCTTTAAAAAATCAATTGTACAGGAGCTTCAGAGACCAATAAAAACAATTAAATTTAGGTATTTCAATATATATATTAGATCAGGTGATCAACGGGCACCTTAAATATTTGTGGAGATCAACGGGTACAGGAGATGAAACTCGAGTGATCCACGGGTACTGACCCAATTGTAAAAAAAAACAAAATTGGGGGAAATAATTGTCATCCGCAACTGGTGCTCAAGCATTATCAATGGGTTAACGTATTACTTACTTATCGTATGGGTCCGAGTTGTTCAAGCCGCCCAGGCCTCCGACATGGCTTAACGACTGTTGCCTAATGGTCACCACCAGGGCCGACAGCTTCACGTGCCCTCCGAAGCACGGAGACGCTCAAAAGCTCGACCAATTTGGCGGTCACCTAGACTGGATATGGACTGTCCGCGAGGCTAGTTCCCGATCACTTACGGACTATGATGTGGGTGGTTTGAGACCAAAGTTGGCTCAAATGTTGGTGTTTTAAATGGAGCATGCAGACTTATTATTATTCTAGGGTAGAACGAACGTGTTAACACTAGAAACGTGAGCACAATTGTTTTCTGTGACACCTTGACTTTTGTTTTGGCTTTTAATGTAAGAGTAGGATTAAATCAATAATTGACAGCAATAGAATAAAAAGAAAACCAACCAAGTGCGAGTCGGATTCGCCCATGAAGGGTTCCGTAGCAGCAAGTATTTCAGTTGATTAAATGAAAGCAAATTGCGGTTTACGATTTATGACGTATTAAAATAAACTACTTGCTAGATTTCGTTCAAACCAATTTTCGTTGTTAGTTTACATTATGTAATGTACATTATAATTTTTTTTAGTTTTATTATTCTCTTATTTTAGAAGTTAAGTTTAGAAAAAAATTATATTAGAAACCTCAATATCATTTTTGAAGACCTATCCATAGACAATGTATGGGTACGATGAAAAAAAAAAATTGAGTTTCAGTTCTACGTATGGGGACCCCCCAAAATTATTGTTCTTTTTCTATTTTTGTGTAAAAATCTTAATGCGGTTCACCGAATACATCTACATACTAAGTTTCAACAGTACAGCTCTTATAGTTTCGGAAAAAAGTGGCTGTGACATACGGACGGATAGACAGACATGACGAATCTATAACGGTTCCGTTTTTTGCCATTTGGCTACGGAACCCTAAAAACGAATTTGACGGGCCACTTGGCGTGGTTGGTAACTGCTTGCTTTTCACGCCGGAGGTCGTGGGTTCGATTCCCATCCAGGAAAGATATTTGTGTGCATGAACATGTCTGTTTGTTCCGAGTCTACTACTTTTGTAAATACATACTTACACCCAGATATAGATAATAAAGATAATTACACCCGGACACAGGACAAACAGACATGTTCATGCACACAAATATCTGTCCTGGAGCTCTACCGGCTAAGTCGCCGAACTTAACATAAACAAATAAATAAAGGTTAAAAATGACTCAATCAATCGTTAAATCGGCTTCAACGTTGACAATTGTTTCCGGACCTTTTATGACGTCACCTGTGCTCATGGAAGCCGATTTAACGATTGATTAAGTCATTTTTAACCTTTATTTATTTGAACGCCATTTAAGAAATCGATGTTTGGCGACTTAGCCGGTAGAGGCCCTGGGTGGGAATCAAACCCAGTGATAGGCAAGAATTTACCAACCACGCCAACCAGCTATGTAAAGATTAAAATCTATTCGGTGACTCTACGAATCCACCAAAAACTGTGTCGGTCATTGCGCGAAAAACGTGTTATATCACGCGTATATGAAACGTTTTCACGTCAACTTTAAAGTAGAATATAATTTAAGATAAGCGCAGTTTATGAAACGTGACTTGTACACTGAAAGTGAACTGAGAAAATTTAATAATTCACCGAAATTATTATTGTTTTACTAAACAGTTTCATATTTCTATAGAAGCGTTCACTTGTTATCAATGTTACAATAGGACAGATTTATAATAATAACTGAGCACAAAATTGAAACTATTTAGTGTTCTTAAAACTGTGAAATAATAATAATATCCTGGGACATTATTTACACACAGCCATCTGATCCAAACTAAGCAGAGCTTGTACTATAGAAACCAGATAACTGATATACTACATATAGATACTACTTTTCGTTTGTAAATACATACTTATATAGATAATTACACCCAGACTCAGGACAAACAGACTTGTTCATTCCCACAAATGCCTGTCCTGGATGGGAATCTAACCCATCGAAATAAACCAAAACTGATTAATAATTATCTGGGGTATTTTTTGCCAAAGGCAGGAGCGCAGTATTTTAGGTGTGAAATGCACGGACGGAGTCCGAAACATAACACTGCGCTCTAAAACTCAAATATCTAACTGGGACTGCTTCACGTATGCACCCAGACAGATGGGCGCAGATCACAACCAATTGGGTTCCTCAAAATGGCCGACGTCGAGGTGGTAGGCCCAAATGGAGATGGTGTTTTTGTACTAGCCTATTTCTGTGTCCCACTGCTGAGCAAAGACCACTACCTTGTTTTTCCAGATTTCCCTGTCTTTCAACTTCAGGCCAGTCGTTACAAAACAAGTTCAGGTCATCGAACTTGTTTTGTAACGTGGTAGTGGTCTTTGCTCAGCGGTGGGACGCAGAAATAGGCAAGTATAAAAAAAATTTAAGATGTGTAGATTCTGATTTTCAGTAGGTTGGATGTTAATCTGCTATTTTGAAATATATTAATTCTCTACCTCTATTAAGGCGCCAGTAACTCTAAGATTTATTGAAGACAAAGTAATACAATATTTTGTATATGAGTACGTAATCACACTAATATTTTAAAGGCGAAAAATTGTGAGCATATGAGTGTGTATGTTTGTTACTTCTTTACGGCTAAACGGCTATAGCGATTTTAATAAAATTTGGTATGAAGTTAGATGAAACTGCGACTTGGATTAACAAATAAACCATAATTTACAAAGTTTAACGCGGGTAACACCGCGGCGCACAGCTAGTGATTTATAAACATGGATCTATGTGGCTCACTAAATGAAGACAAAACATTACGTAACGTCGTAGGTACTTTCATTAAAATAATTACATAATAAGATTTGTCATACAATACATAAGTGGATTACCGTCACGTGAGGTACGACCTTGGCCGCCAGTGTACAGTGTACACGCTCAAACATTAAGTAGCCCTGCAAGTTATGTATTCCTATGTCTATAGGTACACTGCCGTGCACTATCACGTGTTGTATTTCGGTGAAAAAATGTATTATTGATAGTTTTTACAATGTTACTTGAATCGTGTCTTATTTCTATACTGTAAGTATTTTGTTGTAACACTATATTCAATTTATGTTGTAATATTTATAGCAGTGTGTGTTAGGTAATAATGCCGTAAGTATTTTTTATAAACTCGACGCAAAACAATTGGTATTTTAAGATTAATTGTATTGCGAATTTAATTTAATTTTATACTTATGGATTATTGAATTCTGAAATAAACTGATTAATAAAAAACCAAAAAAATAACAAGCGTGGTATAACAAAAATCATATTTGTGTCTGACTATCTGTTCGTGGTAGCTTTTGAACCTCACGTTAGCAATGTCGTCCACTGTTGGACAAAGGCCTCCTGAAAAGATTTCCATAGTGATGTTGTGTCCATAAATGGGGGGATATGCTATAGTCGCCACGCTTGGCAGACGAGTTGGCGATCGCAGTAAGATAGTCATAGTACACATAGAGACGCTGTTGCCTATTGTCTCGGAGGTATAATACCCTTGGATCAACTTTTACGCCCCCCACGGGATGAAATGGGGTGGCGATATTCTTGAACGGATTGATTTCAGACGGCGAAAACTGGATATATTAAGAATTTTGTTGGCTTTAGCTTGTTGGTCCTTTTCTATTTAGATTGGGGGGTGTCCGATGTGATGTGTTTAACTCATTTCTCGCTTGATGACAGTAGAGGTTTAGACGGTAAATAACTAAGTTTTGACTGCACGTGTGGCTTGGTAAGACAGTCGCTTCGTCGCTTCGTGTCGTGGGTTCGAGTCCCGCGCCGGACAACTACTTGTGTGACCCATAAATAGTTGTTCTGAGTCTGGATGTAATTGGTGTCCGTCTATTATATGTTTGTAAAGTACCCCGTGACACTGGGATGCGGGCGGTGTCTTTAAAAAAAAAGTTCCTGAAGGGTATTTTGTGAAATGGGGTTACGTCTCCAGTCGAGCTGAATATAGAAGCGGAGAACACCATTCTCTACACTTAATGGGGCACGTTCACCAAATCAATCAAGGGTAGTTACATCTTCCAGCCGCTGGGTAAAACTTCGGTGGCTGACCATACCAGCCTTTTAATTCTAAGACTGCTTCCGTTTCCTCATATTTTATTAATAACTAAAACAGTTAATATTTTTTATAAAAATGAATTGGATTTATAAAAATAGTTTTTAAATAGGATTGGTCCCGATTCTGACTTATAACAACTGAATATAAATATGCTCATTTTACCCTTTTTAACTAATTATGTGCCCCGGAGACGCAATTTAATCGTTCAAGTGGACTAAAATGACATGTTCTTTTTCAATTCTTTTTACTTGCATATTAAGTAACCACGCTCGATATTGCTAATGTCAAAAGAAAATATTTATACTGGACGGTATTTTAATGGATATTTAGGATAGTAAATATACATATAATACACAGACACGGCTCGATACCTGAATCTACGCTTTTAGATCTTAAGCTAAGTATATTATTTACAATAGAAGGTGATTAAAATGTGCCAAAGGAAGTCCACTGCTGGACAAGTGCATCCCCCAAACAATAATAATATAATAATAATAATAATATCTGGGGACAATGTCACACAGATCATCCTAGCCCCAAACTAAGCAAAGCTTGTACTATGGGTACCAGGCGACGATATACATACTTATCTATATAGATAGATAAATACATATATACATAGAAAACATCCATGACTCAGAAACAAATATTCGTGCTCATCACACAAATATTTGCACTTACTGGGATTCGAACCCAGGACCACCAGCTTCGTAGGCAGGAGCACTACCAACTAGGCTATGGTGACCGTCGTCCAAATATCTCCACAATTGCCGGTCCTGCGCTACCCGTATTCAGCGGCTTCCAGCGACCCTCACTAGATCATCGGTCCATCTTGTAGGGAGCTGCCCACGCGACTTCCGCTTCGTGGTCGTAGTTTCTTCTTTTTTAAAAGACAAGTAAGTAGTAGACTTCCTTCGGCTAATATGAAGAAGCTTCTGCAATTTAAGAGCTATGTTGTTGTCGATGTAATTGATTCCTCTGAAGCACTCTGGGTTCTTGATATGATCAGATTATTACTATATTATTTTGACGGTCACCGTAGCCTAGTTGGTAGTGCTCTTGCCTACGAAGCTGGTGGTGCTGGGTTCGAATCCCAGTAAGTGCAAATATTTGTGTGATGAGCACGAATATTTGTTTCTGAGTCATGGATGTTTTCTATGTATATAAGTATTTATCTATCTATATAAGTATGTATATCGTCGCCTGGTACCCATAGTACAAGCTTTGCTTAGTTTGGGGCTAGATGATCTATGTGACATCGTCCCTAGATATTATTATTATTAATTCATGCGTAAGTTCTCATGGGACTGCCCCCACTTGGATATACTTTTATTTTTGCTATGAAATGTGTCATTTGGTTTCCGGTCCATAAAGAATAACAGGGCCACCCCATATGATCCCGTGAGTGACGTAAAAGTCAGGTAGGTACAGCAGCGTACTAGCTGCCATCTAATTGCGGTCGCCAGCTCGCATGCCAAGCGCGGTGACTACAATACACCTCCCAATAAACCCTCCAAAAAGCAACGTTATAAAGATTTTTTTTTTTTTAATGCGTTATAAACCGCAATTTGCTTTCATTTAATCAACTGAAATACTTGCTGCTACGGAGCCCTTCATGTGCGAGTCCGACTCGCACTTGGCCGGATTTATTTTTACTTTTATAATCTGAAATGTATTTGTATGTCATTGTGTTCACATTGAAATAAAATTAAAAGGGATTTTTTGCTCCTTGGCTTCATTAAAAAAAAAAAAAAAAGAACTTTGAGGGAGGCCTATGTCCAGCAGTGGAAGATATCAGGCTGATGATAATGATGACTGAATTTTATATACCCATTATCTACTAGACATCCTTGGGGCGTGCCCAAAGACACCAATTTAGTTGCACTAAAGTAGTTCATTCTATTAATTTACATTTGTTTAACCGTTTAAATCACAGAATTGCCACCATTATCTAATAAACCTTCAAGATAATATTATAATGCACCGTTTCAATAAGGAAATGCACCAATAAGGAAACAAATATATTATTTCTAATTGAATTTGATATTTATATAAAGTCTGTCTATATCTCTTAATTGGAACGAAGTAATAAAAAAGCAGTATGAGATTAAATTTCGGTAATATAATGTGAAATAGTGTAAAATATTTATTGAAGTTATACTTCTTTTGGCGCGATGGAGAAAAATGATGAGAGTGAATTTTTACGATGCGCGCGCACACCAACACCAAAAAATTTAACAGCATGAAGTTAGTTCTAGGTGGTATGAGAGTGAAATTTTACATTGCGCGCGCACACCGACACCAAAAAATTTAACAGCATGAAGTTAGTTCTAGGTGGTATGAGAGTGAATTTTTACGATGCGCGCGCACACCGACACCAAAAAATTTAACAGCATGACGTTAGTTCTAGGTGGTATGAAAATTGATATTTATGTTCAAGTTGTATATTAAGAAGTATAACTTCTAACGCGTGTACATAAGTACACACAAGTTTTTTTTTTAATTAAACTAGCTGTGCACCACGGTTTCAAAACGTTAAAGTTTACGTTAAACTTTATTAATTATAGCCTATGTGTTTATTATTAGGTACTACAAAGCCATATTACTATATTAATACAAAGTTTCATCAAAATCCGTTCCGTAGATTTTAACAAACTTTCGCATTCATATTATTATTAGGTTAGCTAGGGTAGGTTCCTCAGTGGCGAGGATCGTGTTGGCCCCTTAATACGTGATCGTTGATCCATAGATTTAGAATTCCGTATTTTTACTTCAGCGGCCCCTCAGATGTGGCCCGAACCACATAAGGGTGCCCTCAGGTATTAGTCGCTTAAATTAAGCTACTGGTTGAGAGCCTTCTGCGCTAGCCAACTGCTCATTGTCTTCGATTCTTTAATTTTGATATAGTAGTACTAAATTTAAAAATAATATCTTAGAAACTTGTTATTTATTGAATGATTTAAAAAATATGTGATAAGACAGACCGCAAGGACGGACTAATATATATATTTTTTTGTTATTTTTATACTGTTTCTACTATGTTTATGTACCTACTGCATTGTGAGCTTGACAAGTACAAGTGTATGTAAATACCCAAGTGCTGAATAAATTTCATTATTTCATAATTATTTCATTTCTTCATTAGTAGGATGTGACTCATTCTTACTACCTCGTTGCTCAAGCAGTATGGTCAGGGTTCAGTTCCTGGTGATTCAAAAGTGCTATTGTATATTTAAGTTGTAAAAGTGCACAATAAATATTTGTATACCATGCAAAATGGTAGAACATAGCAAACAAATTACTTACATGTACATTTATGTATTGCACCTATGTTCAGAAATGAATAAATTGAATTTGAATGGTTTTTAACTAAATGGTGATCTAATAACGAGTCGGAATCAACGACACTGATTGGACACTAATTATTTAAAACCCTATATAATAATAATGTCCTCCTCGCCGAATTTCGGCCACGGCGGCCAGTATCAATAGAGATTAGCCATCTGCGCGGGACATATTATAGTGCACAAGTGTGTGCGCAAACACAGGAGCACTTTCTATTCCATCACTCTCATGATCCGATGGGACGCCTAGCGACGCAACCAGAAAGAGGTCAGGCACAGGACCAACGTGCTTTACGTGCTTTCCGAGGCACGGGGGTATAATACCACCAACTCCCAGACTTCGAGCTGATTCTGAGAAAATTGTATTTTTACAGAAAAGTCCCAAAATCACTTTTGGCCCGACCCGGGATTTTAACCCAGGACCTCGTTCTTTGCGGGTGAACAAGCTACCGCTAGACCAACGAGGCCTATATACTGACACATTGATACAGACTCTCAAACATTGTTCATATTATTATATAAATAATCTATTAAAATTAATTGACAGCATAATATTATCTATCGCATAACTAAGATAAAATCTTATCTGAATCGTGACATAATTCACCTATTGAATTATCACGTACTTACATAATTTGCAAGTTTACGTGATTAGTTGTGCGTCTGCGCAATTGCTATCTTGAACTAAGTACTTATTTCATATGTATGTACAGCTAATCGTTTTGCATGTCGGTATGTTGGTAGGACGTTTTTGACAAGTTTGTCGCTCTCATATATAAAAAACTAGCGGCCCGGTACGTGCTTCGCTACGTATAAGGCATAGTAATTTTTTAAATTTTCTCTAACCTTCCCTGGACTTCCACAAATAATTCAAGACCAAAATTAGCCAAATCGGTAAATGCGTTGTTGAGTTATAACATTACAACGAAAAGTGGCATTGATTTTTATATATATAGATAGATAATCACAACAGTCGAAAGAAGTCCACAGCTGGACAAAAGCCTCCCCCAAGAATCATGGGAATCTTGGGGGAGGCTTATCCATAAATAGTAATGATATTATTAATTATGGCGTATCCCATGATATGAATATTTTTCGACTATTTTAAGTTAACAGAAAATGGTTATTATGAATTAACAATAAACTTGTATAGTCCGGTCAATATAGACATTTGAAATAACAAAAAATTCCGGAGAGTCAAATATTCGTGAAGAGCTGGGGTTTACCATTACAAATAAACTTTAAGAAAATCCCCATCGATAATATATCCCCTCTCCACCAATATTTGGCTCTCCGGGAATTTCAGTTACTAGACCACTATTTTTATGTCTTAATTTACCGGACTCGTAGTAGGTGTATTATTTTACATCATCAAGTTTGCGCAGCGCCCGCCAAATATAAACTTTTTAATTTTTAGCATGTATAATTAGAAATTACCTAGATATTATTATTTAAATGCTTCATATTTTTATTAGTTGTAATTAGGACGGTTACGCACAATGTCCGTTCCGAAGTAGTCGTATACCTATTTCTATAGTAACATGGTCGAGGTTTGCTCGATCAGTATATTCACGGATTCGGGTTGCACGTGCGAAACAGCCCTTAGGATTTTAATTTAGAAAAAAAAATCCTAACATAAATAAATAAATAATATGCTGGGAAATTCACATACGGCATTTTGATCCCAAACTAAGCAGAGCATATAGTTAGTATGGAAACTAGATAACTGATATACTACATCTACTATTATTCTTTTGTAAATACATACTTCTATAGAAAATCACACCCAGACTAAGGAAAAACATACATGTTCATGCACACAAATATCTGGGTGGGAATCGAACCTACGACCTACCGCGTGAATTCAAGTATTTACCAACCACGCCAAACGACCCGTCAAAAAAGATGTACATAACGCAAAGTCACGTTATGAAATACGGTATCTAATTATCGAAGCACGGGGGTAACAGGATTAAATAGTTGTATGTAAGTCTGTCTGGACGCTATCTAAGTCTACAATTATGTGCACGAGACAGAATCACGTTTCAGAGGTCACGTGGATACAAACATACACACATTGTTGGAATCGTTAACTGTTACATGCGAATTGTTGTTATAAATAGCCAAGTTATTATACCTAGTTTGTTAATAGTTGTTTTGTTATTGTTCATGATCAATGTTAGGTAAATTATTTAGATCAAAAACGACTTTACAGTTATCTATATATAAATAAAAAGAGAAGTCCTGACTGACTGACTGACTCATCAACGCCCAGCCCAAACCCTTGGCCCTAGAAAGCTGAAATTTTGCACAGATGTTTTCTTTATAATGTAGACAAGGAATAAGAAAGGATTTTTCGAAATTCAACCCCTAAGGGGGTAAAACGGGGGTGCGAAGTTATTATGAAACTTTGCCGTTTTTGAAGTTAGAGGCATGAAAGTTGGTATTTGGCCTTGCAGTTATAAATAAAAAATATATATTTCAGGATTTTTGGAAATTTCACCCCCAAAGGCAAAAAATAGGGGATGTAAGTTTGTACGAACAAAGTCCCAATTTTTAAGTTAAACGCATGAAAATTAGCATTTGGCTTATTAGTTAAAAATAAAAAATATATATTTCAGGATTTTTGAAAATTCCACCCCGAAAGTCATAAAATAGAGGATGTAAGTTTGTATGAAAAATGCGATAGTTTTGAAGTTAAACGCATGAAAATGAGTATTTGGCCTTTCTGTTAAAAATATATAACATTTATTTCAGGATTTTTGGAAATTACACCCCAAGGGCGGAAAATAGGGGATATAATTTTATACTGTCTGACTGACATATCAACGCACAGTCTAAACGGCTGCAGTTAGGACTTGAATTTTGACAGTAGTTACCTTTTATGACGTAGGCATCCACTGAAGAAGGGTTTTTGAAAATACCACCCCTAAGGGAGTAAAATAAGGGATGAAATATTTTATGAAAGTGCTTAATTTTGATGTTAAAGGCTTTAGTAATATAGACTTGCAGTTAAAAATTAAAATAGATATTTCAGTATTTTTGAATATTCCACCCCCAAGGGCGTAAAATTGGGGATGTAAGTTTATATGAAAAAAGTGCCAACAAGTTTTAAGTTAAACGCATGAAAATTGGTATTTAGCATAACAGTTAAAAATTAAAAGTATGTGTTTCAGGATTTCCGAGAATTCTACCACGTAGGGTGACAAATAGGGGATGTTTGTATGAAAAATGTGACATTTTTTAAGGTAAACTCATGAAAATTGGTATTTGACCTTTCATTTCAAAATATGTATTTCAGGATTTTTGGGAATTGCAGCCCTTTAGGGTGACAAATAGGGGATGGAAGTTTGTATGAAAGTTGTGACATTTTTTAAGGTAAACGCATGAAAATTAGTATTTCGCCTTTCATTTAAACATTATTAATATATCATCAGGACTTTTGGAAATTCCACCCCTAAAGACGACTAAAATAGGGATGTAAGTGTGTATGAAAAACTGTTTTTTTTTGAGTTAAAAGCATGTAAATTGATATTTCAGTTAAAAATAAAGCAATTAAGGGAATAATTTGTTGTTAAAATAGGTAATCCATAACTGATTCAATAGGTCAACACCAAAAATGTACGCCAACTTAAATTATAGAGAGATTCGTTTCTTATTGCTTAAAATGTTGTGTTTGTTGTCGTCTAAGTAAAGATTTAGCGTTTTATAAGATTTGTAACTTCTTTTTTTTGGTGTTTTTCATAACATATTTAAAAACGTCAATTTAATAAAATTGGGATAAAAAAGTCATTGACCCAAAATTCGACTTAGCGTAGTATAAATTGTTTGTGTCGAGATGATCGTACCCAAAAAATATCATCTTAATTTTACTGATCTACAAGTTCACAATTTTGTAACTCGATGGCTTTTATATCGTTTCAGATCGCAGAACTCATTTGACATATCGGTTAAAATAAATAAATGCTTGAAGTAAAAGGTAGTCCAAAACTGAATCAAAAGATGATCGCCTAAATCTCACCCAAAATATATGCCCACATCTTAATTTTACCGCTTTACAAGGTTATATTTATGTTAGTAGATGGTGTAATCATCGTTTTAGATCGCACTATGGTTTCGTTCACAAAATGTGATATTAGACCTATCAATGCCGTGGTCGCAACCTAAGCTAATGGGAATTACCTTAGTGATTAATGCATCGTTGATTATTATATTACTTTATTGGACTTACTGACTTTTCTTAAGGACAATTGCTATGTATTCTTTGATATTTTTGGGTTTATGATATCGGGTCTTTTTTTTAAATAACAGTAGCAAAGTAGTCTTTAGTTTATTTCTTAACTAGGTTATTTATAGGTTAGGTTTTCTTAAATTTATATTGCTAATTTCTTTTAAATGTATTTTTTTTTAGATTAAGCTAGAAGTAAGTAGTTACATTGGTAATCATTCAAAATTGTCGCGGACGAAGTCGCGGGCACCAGTTAGTTAGATATAAATACATATTTATACTAGCAGCGACTGCGACCGAGTAGTATGTTCGCGTGTAAGGAGAACTTATCCTACATCCTACTAATATTTTAAAGTCGTTTGTTACTTTTTCACGCAAAAACTACCGAACGGATTTTGATAAAACTTTGCAGTAATATTTATTTATTTATTTATTAGAATACCAACAGCTATACAAATAATTTTTTGCTTAATAGTACAATCTATATAGTAAGGCCAATTACAGGTTTTCCTAAGTACAATTTGAATAGTGTAGATCGACGAAGGAACGGACTAAAAGAAATATTAAGTTGCACGGAATACATAACATAATACATGGTAAAAATTATTTGTGTCATCATCATCATGATGATGATGATGATGATACAAATAATGTTTTGCTTAATAGTACAATCTATATAGTAAGGCCAATTACAGGTTTTCCTAAGTACAATTTGAATACTGTAGATCGACGAAGGAACGGACTAAAAGAAATATTAAGTTGCACGAAATACATAACATAATACATGGTTGATTACTAATAATAGCTACTAATAACTAATAATAATAGTGCTCGAAATAATAGCAAATGAAAAAAACATATAAATATATAGGAATTTAGTTTTTACACCTAAACGTTATTGTTTCAGGGCGCTAATTATTTGACATTTGAACTTTCTCTTAGAACTTGAAAACATGTCTATTTGTCCATAATTGGTATTATATGTTCGAGAGATGCGTGTTATTACATTATTATGAGCATAATTAGTAGCATGAAGTGGTACGTGTAACATTGGAGTGTGGCGAGTGCGTCGGCGTGGTGTATTAAATATCACCTGTGAAAGTAAGTCGGGGCTTATATATCCGAATAGAATTAGGACAAACATACATGCTCATGCAGACATATCTGTCCTGGGTGGGAATCGAACCCAAAAACTGCGCCGTGAAAAGCAAGCATTTACCAACCACGCCAACAGGCCAGTCATAAAGCAGGTAAACACCAAATGTTCGTACTACCTATTCTAGAACAGTATAGAAGAAAGGAAATAACCCAAAACCTATAATTATTTCACTAGTAAGACTTCATTAAACAACACACGTGAAGTTCTAACTTCGATATTGTAATAGAAACCCCGAACTATGACGTAGTTTCGTTTCACGTGACGAAGTTATAAAATTATATGCCCTCCGTAGACGACCGATTTCATTCTGCCCGACGAAAATCGGTCAGACTGAAAAATATCTCAGAGGCGCTGATTGTTACTAAACACGACTTGACTTTACTCTCGACTAATAGGCAAAGACGCTAGCTGTTCATCCGAATGAGGATCAGGAGAGTATTTTCAACATACTAATGATTTTTAACAGTCGCTCAGTTCTCTATGAATGAAAGAAGAGATGCAATGATACCTTATTGATTTTGTATAGTATGATACTCTGAAACTATTTCTAATACGTAATACAAATAATAGTTATTCTAAAGTAGGCGAGAATATTTCCACCTCTCGTGAGTGATCCAATTTTGTCATTATTCCGTGAGAAGTATGTATGATACAAATTAATAGGTATGAAAGTATGTGAAATGGGTACTTTTCAGTGTATAATAGGACGCCCAGTAATCGACAACAGAGAGCTACGGTTGGATCGAAATTCGTCATGGGCAAAATCGATCGTCTACAGAGTTCCTAGTTATTTATATATATAGTTAGCAATTGGCGTTTGTTTGTACGAAACTTACATAAGTAAATTATTAAGGATATAAGAATTTGGTTTGACGGGTCTTTTAAGGGTACTTTTTAGAAAGTTGTCAGTTGAAAGTAAATACTTTGCGAGGTTTGAAGCGTAATTTCTGTACACGTGAAATTGTAGATAAAACTCCCCCATCCACCTTTTCACTCACATGGACGTCTAATTATCGGTCAATTCAATACGATCAGACTGACTTTTGGTTCTTCATTAAAAACTTAAGCCATGATAGTCCCCCCTAATAAATAAATATTTTTGGACTAACGTAAAAGCTCCTATTAACGACCCCCTAAAAAGTGTACTCTATTAACGATCTAATTTTAAAATCACTCATATTAGACATAATATAGGGTTCACGAATTTGATACTTTAAATATTAGTTATTTATTTTAGTTGGGCAGCAAAAAGATTAAAGTTTATGTGTGTAAATAGCCAGTAAAATAAATAATTTGACAATGAGTGGGACGCACCCGAAATTGACGCACGTTTCATTGTGTTGCGTCTCCGGCCACGTAAGTACACCTAAATATTACTTAAGGAAAATAACACACTAAGAATGGATTGGTCTTCTTGCTATCACATTACAACTGTAACGTATATATTTGTTTTCTAAATTAACTCTTGATATAATACTTCTTATTGGTTTTTGTGTTATAAAATCATGTTTTAATTTAAGGCGGTAATAGAACCCGACTTTCAAAACTTGATTCTAATGACGACCCATGGCGTTGTTAAATTTTGAGAACATTTAGTATTTTTAAATAATATCTATTATAAACTACCTCATTCGATTTTACTTTTTTCTTGTTCAATTATTAAAATTATTTTACTTCTTTAGCTCTATTAACGACACAGCTATTTCTTAAAGTTTTTGTGTAAAACTCGATTCAACGTTAGACAATATTCGTATTATTATAACGATATTATACTGTAAATAACCATTATTATCTGAATTAAAGACTAACTGAGACTAAAAAAATAATATAGTAATGAGATGGAATTTAACAGTATTCCATAAAACGGATATTTTATCTGTTTATTATTAATTTTATTGGTCGCTAATAGAATATATGCTGCTGTGTGGTGACGGCGACAAATATCATAATCAGAATATCATCACCCCATCTCATCCCGTGGGGGGCATAGAAGTCGACCCGAGGGAATATCTACCAGAGGACGGGAAGCAGCTTCCTTCTGAGTACTACGACCATCATACTGCGATCGCCAACCCGCCTGCCAAGCGTGGCGATTATGGCATATCCCCTCAAGATGATTCTTGAGGGAGGCTTGTCCAGCAGTGGACTTATTTAAGCTGTAATGATGATGATGATGATAATAGAATATTGTAACCTTCATACGTGATTCTATTACCGACTCACAGCTATGACGATATTTTTGGTAGTATTACAGTACACAAAAACAAAATGTAATTTTGAACAAATTGGCTTATTTATTGCTAACGTGACGTTTTGAGAGATTTTGTCACAGGCCATATTATTAATGTAAAATAATATTTGCTATCCAGTTTCATTTATGGCTTCATGGCATTGGCTATATTTCATATGTTTTCAAATCAAATAAAATGGCGGGACGGAATGAGGGCCATGTAACTTTTTAAATCTTCTTTCGAAGAACTAAATTCTATATCGTTGATTAATGTCTCTCTCTCTCTTCTCCTAGCCTTATTAATCCCGGGCATCTTGGGGTCGGCTTCTGTATTGAGCGAATTATAAATGTGTTATTATAAAATTAACCTATTATAAAGGTATTTTAAGATTGTTTTACAGATAAAATATTTTTGTTATTGATTTATAATATATTATTAGTATGTAGGTAATGGAAAAGTAAGCTTATAATTATTTGAAGACTGTTTTCTGAGATTGGTGACATTTTTAATTAATTAAAATAACAAAAAGTAAGTTAACTAAGCGTTGAAATAAATCAATATTGTAATAATGGTGATCTCATAACTATTGTTATTATATAATATATACCTTAAAAAACATTTTTTATTTTGTTTAATAGTAGCGAAGAAGTGACATCTTCGTAGCGGTCGGTAAAAGAAGTACAAAAATCGGTAATAGAATCTTGCCGGATACTATGGGTCGGTAATAGAATGAACTACTCTTTTGGATTAAATAATTATTTAGTAATTATTGCATTATTGAATATTGAATTTAAGTACTGAATTGCAAAGAATACTTTGTTGAGATTAAATAAAAATTAAAACATCTTTTCTAACATAACAGCTTATATCTATTTCTTTAAAGTGAATCCTAAGACAGCTAAAACTGGCGGTAATAGGAGCTTTTACGTTATTATCACACTGTCGGGAGTTTTGGCGCCACCGCGGATAAAGACGCATCGGGGCATTGTTTCATTTTCAAAAACTGGTGTAAATTCGAACTTTTATGTGTTAATATAGTGGATTTTTAGACATAACATCATGGACAATGTACACAAGTGGAGGAAAGTGCCATAATGGTGTGAATTGCGGTTTTCTGTGTTGTCTCTAAAACTACATAATAAGCCTTAAGTAAAGTCTCCACTGCTTTACTGGGGTAGAACAAGGACAATGTATGACTTAACTGTGACGGACTTTACAGGACATTGACCAATAAATGAAATAAAAATATATTTTACTGAAGGCTCATAAGTCCAAAGAAGCCAAGGCCGTAATATTGAATTTAAAAAAAAATAACACACTGTCATTTGATACCAAACTAGTTAGAGCCTGTTCTATGGCAACTAGACAACTGATAAACATATTTATACATTTCTAAAAACATAAACATCACACATCATACAAAGATTTGTTCTGGGTGGGGTCGAACCCATGACCTCTGCCTTAGCAGTCGGAGTCACTAACCGCTAGACTGACAGGTAAGCCGCGCACGTCTCCCCCAATATAAGAAACTTTGATAAAAAAATATGTTATGATTTTAGCTTTGAATTAATTCTATTCATGGTTTTACGTAATCTATACATATAATAAAATCGTAGAAAAGTCAAAACTGCACATTAAATATTTTTTTTAAAGGATACTTGGGGCGTAATCTTCAATGGATATCGAAGCCAAATTTATAGTTTTTAGAATTTTTGTTTGTGTGTCTGTATGTATGTCCGGGCTAAACTCAAAAAGTACTTCATGGATTTACTTAAAATTTTGCATGAATATTACTGAGAGGTCGGGTCAACATATAGGCTACATATTATCACGCTATCACCTACGGGGGAGGAGCTGTGTTAATTAATAAAATTAAACGCGGGTAAAACTGCGGGGCACAGCTAGTTAGTGATAAATAAAGTTTTTTTTTTAATAATGACGCAATATCCGGATTTTAAAATCAAATAAAGCAAATTCCGTATATTACTGAGGATTTACATCCAGATTCAGAACAACTATTTGTGGATCACATAAATTGTTGTGATGTGCGGGGATATTAATCAAATTACAAGGTTTTCGAGGTATGGTCACCACTTACTACAAACCGCTACGAAATGCGTAGCAGATGTATCGTAGCCCCTAAAAAGAAAGAAAATACATTTACATACTACGAAATTACTGCTACGAATCGTGTAGCAGATACTTTTTTGTATTTTGTTATGTTTGGAGAATTTCTTTCTAAGTCAGAAACACGGATCAGGATGAGAAATGCCTACTTCGCATGTAAAGTGGTATTACGTGATAAAGCTTTTCACACTGAAATTAATAAAGTTAGGGAAAATAGGCGGAGTCATAGTACAAACTATATATTAAACAGCCAAAGATATCCTTGAAAGTTGCCAATATTATAGCAATTTCAATTGTTACATTGTTCCACGTATAAAACATGTTTTCAAATACATAGTTCATTGAGAAAATACAATTAAATTTCCTTTGTGATTATTGTTTATTTGTGAAAGTCAAGGTTAGTTTTGTAGGACTTCATAAGTTTGTCATTGAGAAGCGATTAGCTGTATAGGTATTTAAAAAAAAAGTGTTCTGGTACTTTTACCAGAACACTTTTTTGTATACAGTTATTCGTCTTATTGCCTTTTCAGTATACTGTGTTTTTTTTACAGACAACCGGCGCGATTCATTGGTGACCCTTCCTTCTGATCCAAGGGTTGCGGGTTCAATCCTCGTACAAGACAAATATTAATAACAAATATGTATTACACACTCGTAGGTTCTGCACATTAAAACTCCGAGATATTTTCCCCACACAATATTTAATTGAACAGAGTAACGTTCTCATCTACCGTCGTACAAAGAATGCCTCTTTAATAATTCTCCTACCGTATTTATATTTTTATCACTGACAACCATTTGAAAGTCTTCTATCGATTATTAATAGTTTTAAGATGTAAAATTATTATAGAATTATTATAGTAATTAATAAAATAAGATAAGATAATCACTAATCATATAATTAATCACAGTGTAAAAATTGTATTATAACATAGCAGCTACGTCATAACCGTTGCGCGGCTATTGAGTACTTGATAACATATGATTCAAGAAATTTATATCTAAAAAGAACGTATTACATTCACTTAAAGAGAACAATATTTATAATAATGTAACTAAATAAGTGCCTGACAAGCGCAGCTTAACTTCTGAATAAAAACTTACATGCTAAATGTTATCACAGAGAAAAAAAATACATACTTAGTACCTAAAAACAAAATATATTTTACAATTACAAGTATTGGGGGTAATAATTAAAAATGTGTATGTGAACACAGAAAACAAGGAAAACAAAGGCATACATAATATATTCGCCTTTGTTTTCCGTGTTTTGTATGTATATATTTAGAAGAAAAAAAAACATAATTATAAATTTTCTAAGGATTTTTTTAGATATCTAACGGAATAGTTTTATTCAGTCAAATCTATCCAGTTAAAATACTAACAAAATTTTTGACATAAATACATAAATAATGTAAACACTAATAAGATACAGTGGTCAGTAAGAAAATAAATCTTAATTAATAATTCCCTTCATAATAATATATCTATATAAATAAAAAGAGAAGTCCTGACTGACTGACTGACTCATCAACGCCCAGCCCAAACCCTTGGCCCTAGAAAGCTGAAATTTTGCACAGATGTTTTCTTTATAATGTAGACAAGGAATAAGGAAGGATTTTTCGAAATTCAACCCCTAAGGGGGTAAAACGGGGGTGCGAAGTTATTATGAAACTTTGCCGTTTTTGAAGTTAGAGGCATGAAAGTTGGTATTTGGCCTTGCAGTTATAAATAAAAAATATATATTTCAGGATTTTTGGAAATTTCACCCCCAAAGGCAAAAAATAGGGGATGTAAGTTTGTACGAACAAAGTCCCAATTTTTAAGTTAAACGCATGAAAATTAGCATTTGGCTTATTAGTTAAAAATAAAAAATATATATTTCAGGATTTTTGAAAATTCCACCCCGAAAGTCATAAAATAGAGGATGTAAGTTTGTATGAAAAATGCGATAGTTTTGAAGTTAAACGCATGAAAATGAGTATTTGGCCTTTCTGTTAAAAATATATAACATTTATTTCAGGATTTTTGGAAATTACACCCCAAGGGCGGAAAATAGGGGATATAATTTTATACTGTCTGACTGACATATCAACGCACAGTCTAAACGGCTGCAGTTAGGACTTGAATTTTGACAGTAGTTACCTTTTATGACGTAGGCATCCACTGAAGAAGGGTTTTTGAAAATACCACCCCTAAGGGAGTAAAATAAGGGATGAAATATTTTATGAAAGTGCTTAATTTTGATGTTAAAGGCTTTAGTAATATAGACTTGCAGTTAAAAATTAAAATAGATATTTCAGTATTTTTGAATATTCCACCCCCAAGGGCGTAAAATTGGGGATGTAAGTTTATATAAAAAAGGGCCAACAAGTTTTAAGTTAAACGCATGAAAATTGGTATTTAGCATAACAGTTAAAAATTAAAAGTATGTGTTTCAGGATTTCCGAGAATTCTACCACGTAGGGTGACAAATAGGGGATGTTTGTATGAAAAATGTGACATTTTTTAAGGTAAACTCATGAAAATTGGTATTTGACCTTTCATTTAAAAATATGTATTTCAGGATTTTTGGGAATTGCAGCCCTTTAGGGTGACAAATAGGGGATGGAAGTTTGTATGAAAGTTGTGACATTTTTTAAGGTAAACGCATGAAAATTAGTATTTCGCCTTTCATTTAAACATTATTAATATATCATCAGGACTTTTGGAAATTCCACCCCTAAAGACGACTAAAATAGGGATGTAAGTTTGTATGAAAACCTGTTTTTTTTTGAGTTAAAAGCATGTAAATTGATATTTCAGTTAAAAATAAAGCAATTAAGGGAATAATTTGTTGTTAAAATAGGTAATCCATAACTGATTCAATAGGTCAACACCAAAAATGTACGCCAACTTAAATTATAGAGAGATTCGTTTCTTATTGCTTCAAATGTTGTGTTTGTTGTCGTCTAAGTAAAGATTTAGCGTTTTATAAGATTTGTAACTTCTTTTTTTTGGTGTTTTTCATAACATATTTAAAAACGTCAATTTAATAAAATTGGGATAAAAAAGTCATTGACCCAAAATTCGACTTAGCGTAGTATAAATTGTTTGTGTCGAGATGATCGTACCCAAAAAATATCATCTTAATTTTACTGATCTACAAGTTCACAATTTTGTAACTCGATGGCTTTTATATCGTTTCAGATCGCAGAACTCATTTGACATATCGGTTAAAATAAATAAATGCTTGAAGTAAAAGGTAGTCCAAAACTGAATCAAAAGATGATCGCCTAAATCTCACCCAAAATATATGCCCACATCTTAATTTTACCGCTTTACAAGGTTATATTTATGTTAGTAGATGGTGTAATCATCGTTTTAGATCGCACTATGGTTTCGTTCACAAAATGTGATATTAGACCTATCAATGCCGTGGTCGCAACCTAAGCTAATGGGAATTACCTTAGTGATTAATGCATCGTTGATTATTATATTACTTTATTGGACTTACTGACTTTTCTTAAGGACAATTGCTATGTATTCTTTGATATTTTTGGGTTTATGATATCGGGTCTTTTTTTTAAATAACAGTAGCAAAGTAGTCTTTAGTTTATTTCTTAACTAGGTTATTTATAGGTTAGGTTTTCTTAAAATATTGCTAATTTCTTTTAAATGTATTTTTTTTTAGATTAAGCTAGAAGTAAGTAGTTACATTGGTAATCATTCAAAATTGTCGCGGACGAAGTCGCGGGCACCAGCTAGTTTATATATATATTTTTAATAACGTTATTACATCGCTGCCTATTCAATAAAGAAAAAAAACATAAAAAGCACACTTTACAGATATTCACAATGCTATTTTATTGTATTTATTTTAATTTGTAGTTACTAATAGAAAAAAAATTGTAAAAGTAGCTCATTAAATTTTGAATGTAGTGTTTACCTATAAGTAACTAGACATTTAGATTTTAAATATTGTACTTTTTTTAAAGATTCATGTTAATGTTTAAGTTGTTGGTAGACCAAATAAATAAAATAAAAAAAAAATAAGTTTAACATGTGAAGTTATTGACAAAAAATTATTTGTAAGTATATTGTATTGTAGCAGTGCCCTTACAGGGTTCATGTTTGGCACTGTATTATAATCTAAAATACCTATGTAAAACCCATGAAAGCAATAAATAAATTGAAATTGAAAATTTGAAATCCTTCTTGAGTTAACGAACTCGCTCTTGGTTGGTTACTTTTACTGACATATGGTGTTCCAATGTTGAGCAAATGCCTTTCCCATACTTCTTTTCGTTGACGGCTTGTTGTCCAGTTCCGGCTACAAAGGTTTAAATCATTGGGAGAAAGCGTCCAGGTGAACGTAGATTTATCTTTAGGATTTATTTTATTTTGGGATTTTATCGCAAAAATAAAAATTACTTAGTCAATATCAGCCTGAAGTATGGGAGCTGGCGATATTATACCCCGAGCCTCGGAGAACACGTCGTCTCGATGTCGGTCGTGTCGCTAGTCGTCCCATCCGATCATGAGAGAGATGGAATAGGAAGTGTCCCTGTGTTTGCGCACACACTTGTGCACTTGTTATATATCAATATCAAGGGACAATGTCACACAGATCATCCTAGCCCCAAACTAAGCAAAGCTTGTACTATGGGTACCAGGCGACGATATACATACTTATATAGATAGATAAATACTTATATACATAGAAAACATCCATGACTCAGAAACAAATATTCGTGCTCATCACACAAATATTTGCACTTACCGGGATTCGAACCCAGGACCACCAGCTTCGTAGGCAGGAGCACTACCAACTAGGCTACGGTGACCGTCATGTGTTCCGCGCAGATGGCTAGTCTCCATTAAGACATTATTTGTTTATTATTTTTAGGTAAATTAAAATACCACTATACATGAATAGTAATTTTTGCTTACTAGTAGTCCTACTGAATCCAAAAAAGCGATATGGGAGCGTTTTGCGTATTAAATCATTATAAACCCTTAGAACAAAATAGAAAAGTTCGCAATAAAATTCAAGCTTGATTGTGTCATCAAAGTTGCGATTGGCGTTTATACGAACGAAAGTATATTTACTTTTATGTTACATCATGCCAGTCAAAAGACGTCCAATTCTGCACAAAGACTTCCCCTAAACCAGGGTTTCTTAAAGTGGGGTCCATGGACCTCTCAGGGGGTCAAGGATCCACATTTAGAAAGTTAAATCTTAGCATATTTATTAATTGTGTACTAAATACAGCATTTTCCATCAAAACCACTAACTTGGAAAAACAGCTTGTGCAATCCATGCCGAAACGTCGGGTTAACCAAAATGTAAGGATTTGCCTTAAATTATAATCGCGGTCGTAACCCGTGTCCATAATATGATTATGTGAAACGAAAGTTTAAAATACCAATAAAAGTGTTTTTTTTAATATATTACTTTTTTTTTGTACTTCTGTTGTAATATTCTTTGACAGGGGTCCATGGAATTGTTTCAATTGTGAAAGTGGACTGTGATTGCAAAAAGTTTGAGAAACCCAAGTATCATTTTTAGGCATATGACATAATCGCCACGATTGGCCAACGGGTTGGCAATCGAAGTATGATGGTCATAAGTACAGTTAAGTCAAAGAAAGGATATTAATATCGTAGCCAGTTGCCCCCACCGGTTCGTAAGTGACTAGCGAGATAAAGCACTTAGGCAAGCGGTTAGTTTATAGATGGGTTTCCACCAAGTGGCTTAGTTTCTGAACGTCTCCGTGCTTCGGAGGACATGTTAAGCTGTCGGTAGACAATAGTCGTAAAGCCACGTCAGAGGACTTCTGGGCAGCTTGTGCAACTCCGAAGCCAGTGTAGCCTGCCCATGCGATAAAGAAAAAAGAAAAGTATTAGCAGAAAAATTAAAGAACTATTGCATTTCATTGTTTCTTGTATGTACAAAAGAAAAGTATTATATGTAATATATCAGTTATCTGGTTTCCATAGTACAAGCTCTGCTTAATTTAGGATGAGATGGTCGTGTGTGAATAATGTCCCATGATATTTATCTATTTATTGTTTTTCAATTTGTTTTTTATACGGATCTTGTAGCAACAAGGAACAAATTCCCTCCATTTAAGCACTATACCTGTTATTACAATCAATATTCTAATATATCTGCTCACTTAAGACCTTGAAAATTGATCCTCGGTGCTACTGCAGCTGGCTTCTCTAGTTGCAATTCTCTCGTTTTATGAGGCTCTGATCTGAAAGAGGGAAGTGAAACTATTCATTTTAAAACTCCTTCTTGTTTCTTTCTGATTAAATTCGTTGCGGAATCCAAGACAGTTAAAGCAATTCCCCGGGACATGCCTGAGCCTCACCACACAGTGTCATTTCATTGTGTGCCACTGTTGATCCTGGCTTACAGGAGTTGCACTTGTGGGTAAGAGGGAGGGACAAGACCTCGTAAAAAAATACATTTCATATTTAAAGTATTGCTGATCAATAGTAAATACCTGACATGTCATATTTAATATATAACGTTTTAAAAAAATAATGCGTAACGCAAACGTGATGATATCACGTTGTAACTAAAAACGTGTTTTTCAAAAACATCAATTGTTCTCAACTAAACAAATGATAAATAATTAACCGTACAAATGTGTGTTCTGGTTTCTTTTCACGTAATTTTGACGAACACTTTTATGTAATCTGGAAAATTTTGATGGTTTGTTATAAAATGTTACATAACTCTGACGTCTTTGCCGCCTTACGGCCTGGATGTGGTATATTTGTGGACGTTTTTTTCTTTTTTATTGTATAACAGGATTTATGAAGTAAAGAAAATTAATTCGTAATTTTTAAGGATTTATTAAGGATAACTGTTATTAGACCCTTGCGATGGACAATAATTTAACTGCCTCATTGGTCTAATGGTAATCACAGTGTTATGATCAAATTCCGGTTCGTGCAGAAAGGTAATTCTGAGGTTTTCCTTTTAAAATAATTTCTCAGTATCAGACTGAAGTTAGATTGGTGTTATCACACCCCCGTGCCTCGAAGAGCACGTAAAGCTGTTGGTACTGTACCTGAACTCTTTCCGGTAGTGTCGCCGGCCCCTTTGGATCCGGAAGGTGATGGAGTAGAAAGTGCAGAAAACCAAGTGACCAAGTGACCAAGACATGAAGAATATACATATTTATAAACACAAATATTTGTCTTCTACGAGGATCCAACCGCAACCTTCGGATTAGAACGCATGTTCATAACTAAATGATTCACGGCGGCCGTAATTTTTTAATTATACAAATCTTAACGAAGTCCAAAAAAATAAATAAAAGTCTGTAAAACACCTGATAAATAACATACATGTATGTATCGGCTCCAAACGTTCTAAAATTTATTAAAAAAACATAACCAAAATACATACATACATAGACTCACGGCCGTTTCCCAGAGGGGTAGGCAGAGACACCGGATTTCCAATTGTACCGATCTACGCCCACCTCTTTTGCTTCTTTACGGTCATTATATTCTTCATACATATTCGCCGTTGTTACGATCTTTGTCAAAGTTCACCGCCTTTAAAGTTTAAGAAGAAAAAAGACGAAAATATATTTATTCAATAAAACAAGCACAGATAATAATAATATATAGCCACAAATAACGAAATTCTTAATTGCCACCTGTGCGATTCAGACTTGGTCCCATCTCAGCACTAGCTGCGACATTAACTGTTGCAGCGCTGGTTTTCTGATGGAACCAGGTAAAATAGCAAATTAACAATTCATTGTTGTTATATAACTCCTGCGTCATTCATTATTATGTCATTGTTACCGCGCCCTTTGAGGGTAAATAAGATGTACCTATTTAAGGGGCATATTTTAGTAAACAGTAAAAAGTAAAAGTTAATTAGCTATAAGTAAGATTATTAGTGTACAGTTCTCTTAAAATTGAAATTTGTGCTGTACTACAAATTTCAATTTTAAGAGAACTGTACACTAATAATCTTACTTATAGCTAATTAACTTTTACTTTTTACTAAAATATGCCCCCTTAAATGTAACTAGGTACATCTTAGTTACCCTCAAAGGGCGCGGTAACAATGACATAATAATGAATGACGTAGGAGTTACATAACAACAAATAAGACGTTCAAGTTAACAATCATAAATTACAACAGGAAATATAAATTACTAATATAAAATGACACTAATTAGTGCTAAAATCTACCAGTACCTATACAAATTGCCAACACAATTTAGTAATTAAGTGGCACTTACGTACATACCCAAAATCACCCTTGCTGCCTTTGTAATAAAGGCACTGTTCAGGTTAAAGTATATCCACTGAAGGAGCGTTACGGTACCTACGTCTGAAGTAAAAACGTAAACAAACATCCTTAACTTTACATAATAATTATATTACGCAGTTGTTTTCTGATGGGATGCGAATACGTCATGAATATTTAGGTACCTATATATATTCATAATTGAGTTTTCTAGCCCTCCCAGGATACATGTCCCGACCATCTGGAACATGGCGCAAAGGGGGGTACCGGAGCAGCATAACCGCGTTCCCGGGGCTCCCCCATCAGGCGTCAAGAGAAGTCCACGGCAGGTAGGTTTAGTCGGTGCAAGTCAGACCTAACCACCCCCAGACAGCTGGCAGCGAGTGCCAGCCTTATCAAACAAAAAAATTAAGTGACTTTTAGTGTCTATGTGTACCATTGAACGTTAAGTTAAATGGAATGGTGCAGCATCACAAGACAACAACATCAACCTGATGTTTGTGACCGTTTTGGGGGAAGGGGGGGGGGGGCTTCTATGTCCAGCTGTGGACTATCCACGACTAGACATGCGAATGTGACACTGTTATCAGTGAGTTACATTCGCGCGATGCTGTGGATCGGCTAGTTTAAGATGCTTGAACTTGGATCGACACGCTGCCGCGTGTCTAGATTAGCTGTTTTGTTCTAATTATGTTTACTCTTTGCTGTGTTTTAGTTTTAACATAGATTTAAGATTTTAAAATATTTAAGTATATAGTATAATTGTGATATATACTGTTAATATTATATAAACAAGCGCGTCTCGCCAACAAGCTTTATCGCTTGGCGAGGAACAATTTCATTGTAAAAATGTAATTTTCTTTTATGAATAAACGATTAAACAAAAAAAAAAAAATAAAGAAACACAGACCTCACCCAAACGTTATAACTTTGCCATTTGTTAGTTTATATATACATTTATACTTGTCATGTGAGTTGGCGACCGCAGTTAGGTGGTAACAGGTGGCGCTGCGGTCCGACTACCTGCTATATCCCCTGCCTTTTACGACACTCATGGGACGTTATGGGGTAGGCTAGTTATTCTTTCTAGGCCGGAAGGCACACGACTAATGCATGGTGCAGCATGTCAAGATAAATTAAACCTTCTGATCCCAAACTAGGTTGAGCATGTACAGACGCCCGCACATCAAGCTACTCCTTACTGTCAAATTTCCCCAATTGAATGTGAACCTTATGCTTTTGTGATAAAGTTGAAAAAAAAATTGCCATATTGGGGTAGCTGTATGTGCTGGCGTCTGTACAATCACAGCGCTTTCGAATAAATTTAATACTACATCTTAATATATTTAGAAAGAAAATAGAACGATCGTTTGAAATATATTAATATAATTATTTACATGAATTGAAATTAAAATGTATGTTTTACATACCTTCATGAAAATCATACATTATGTATTATAGCTTTTTTTATCAACCTAAAAGAAAGACATTTATGGAAAATAAATATGTTATTCTGTCTCAATGGTAATACAGATTTTATGACGAACTATAGGGTAAAAGCCGGATAGTTGCCTCGGACGGATACATGCCTCAGTTTCAAATGCTCTATGTTAGACGTATTGACAGTGTTTCTTTTTGATCATAATTAAAAGCGTCCCCCACGTAGGCCTCAGTGCTGCATAAGCCATTGAAGTAGGCGCACGTGTTTTGTCCGTGTGAGAAAACATCTTCCGCGGCGATACTTTGACGAGCGCCAGAATTATATTGATAAGTAATCTCTATTAAATATTTTTATAACTGATTGCGATTTCAGTCAAAAAAATATTTCTTTGAGTGCATTAGAGTTTAAATTGCACTGTTTATTAGGTTTTATTCTTAAATATGTTTTATTTATTTCGTAAATAAAAAGGGCAAGTATCCGTATCAAATCGGATAGTTGCCCTACTGTCTTTTGCGGATTGTTGCCCTGCGGCAACTATCCGTAACTATACATTTTTAACAAGCAAAGTCAGATTTATTTTTCTTAGATATTTTTTTCATTTGCTTTTACAATTTTTTCTTGGTGATTTTTTATTTGGTTTTACTATAGTTTATCTTAAGTAGACAATTAGTTTATCTTATATGACCGAGGTAATGTACTAAGTCGACAGAACAAAGTAATTTTTGAAGGCGATCAAGTCCCAAGCTACTGTGATAAAAATAACCCAGAAACTATCATAAATGAAGCTGAGCAGAACAGTGTGAACCAGAGTTGCACGCCACCAAGGCCGTCACTTCCAACACCATCGAAATTTTTACATCAATCATCTCCTATACCAAAAATTTCGCTGAGTATGTCTAAAAGGACTAAACAATCCGCAGAAATTTTAAACTCGATTGATAAAATAATCGAGAAGAAGAATAAAACTGAGAAAATAAAGAAAACAAGCGTAATGAAACAAACGAAAGAAACAAATAACAAACCAGTTGGTAGCAAAGAAAAGATTACGAAGACAAAAGGGCGATTACAAAAATATAAAAAATCAAAACAATATAGATATATTACTAGCAGTGAATCAGAATCAGATAGCACAGATTTTATTGAACTGACTGAAGGAAAGGCTTTAAGGAAAAGAAAAACTCGTATCTATCGTTCTAGCAGTGAAAATGAAGAAAATGTTATAAGTTCAAAAATATCTAAAGGAAAAGCAACTAAAGGGCTATTAATCAAAGGCAAAATAAACAAATCATCTATTGGAGACACTGAAAATATATTAAAAGTAAAAAATGTTAATTCAAAAATAGAAAACACCAAGAAAGAAGTTTCAGTTCATGATTATTGTGTAGAATGTTTTGAAAATTATAATTTAACTAAATCGAAATCAGATTGGATTGAATGTCAGATGTGTCGAATGTGGTTGCATGAAAATTGTTCAACACTCAAAAACCATTGCATGAGATGTGGCAAGTTGAAAAGCTTGACTTCTGGTAATAATCAATGCTAATGCCAAAGTTGATTACCATATTTTTAATATTTAAGATAAATACTAATATTTAATTAAAAATTACATGTTCACTAATTTACAATATAAAACCTTAGTATTTTTAAGTGTTGATTAGGTAATAATTTAACTTCTCTTAGTACCTACTTAGTACATAATAAAGGATAAGTTATAAAGACTGTATACTTACTTAATAGAGGCTAATGCCAAAGTTAATTCTAATTTTGTTTATTGTTCTATCGTCAAAATAAATAATAACATTACATTTTTATTTTGGACACTTATTTACTATTTTGGAGTCTATTATTGTTATAATTTTATAATTATAATTCAACTTTAATTAATACTTAATGAAAGGTTGTATATAATAATAAAAACTGATTATTTAAATTAATATAAGTTCATTTTTATTTAAATAAAATACAGACGGGCATCTATCCTCACATTGGGCAAGTATCCCCCCAACCATTTTTTAACGTTAGGCTAGTATCCGCTATAGTTGGCAACTATCCTCTTTTTTAGAGGTCATATTAAACTGGATTTACTTAAAAATTATAATATTTATAATTTTTTTATAGATAGGGTATGTTAGAAGATTAAAGAATACACTTTGAATAAAAAATGTATTGATAAAGATTTTTTAAAGGAGCTTTTTAAAAAGTGTGGCAACTATCCGGCTTTTACCCTAGTATAATGTATTTTTAATATATTATGTTGAAATGTTATATTCTAGTAATATAAGGTTCAACAAAAACTGGCTACCTAACCTGGCGGTAACATTTTTTTTTTATTGATTTAAGTTAAAAACCGGCGTAACATTCCTGATGATGTTAATTTATGTTGTAAGTTGATTTCATGATGATGATCAATGATAACAACTATAATAAGTCCACTGCTGGATAAGAGCCTCACCCAAGAATCATCTTAGGGGGATATGTCATAATCGCCACGCTTGACAGGCGGGTTGGCGATAGCACTTGGGTGGCCATAGTTCACAGAAAAACGCATCTGCCCGTTCTCTGGTAGGTATTCCCTCAGGACTATTTCTACGCCCCCGTAGAAATCCTGAGTCCTGAGGGATTACCTACCAGAGAACGGGCAGCTGCGTTTTTCTGTGACCAAACCAATTTGGGCATAAAATATCGCCACCCCATCTCATCCCGTAGGTGGCATAGAAGTCGTCCCGAGGGAATATACATCAGAGAACGGACAGCAGCGTCTCTCTGTGTACTATGACTAAAATCCCGCTTGCCAAGCGTGGCGATTATGGCATATCCCTCCAAATGATGAACACAACTCCTTTGTGGAAATGTTTTGGGGATGCCTTTGTCCAGCTGTGGACGTCATTCGGCTGACATGAAATATATTAATAACACAACATATATGTGTTACCTCAGATGTAAATGTATAGCGTCTGAGACGTACATCTACAACGTGCGATTGCACGATTTTACTATTAAAGCGCATCGCTTTGTATCGTAGTTTATACGTCGATATTTTTTGTTCCACTTCCGTTGCGTCAGAATATGTAACTTTGTTTCTCGTTCTCTCTACTTTGTTTATTTGTTCTATATCATGTAACCATGGCAACCTTCAAGAAGCGAGCCTATTCTTTTCTTAAAGGCCGGCAACGCTCTTGAAGCTCCTCAGGTGTTGCGAGTGTCCATGGCCGGCGGTGATCACTTACCATCAGGTGACAACATGCCGGTGGTGCTTCAACAATTAGACTACAATGAATTTGAAAAAAATATCAATCCCTACATATACTAATAAAAGGTGAAAAACATTTACACACCCTCTCACATACCTACACTCACTCATACTCACCACACGCACAGAGAGGAATCCATAACTTAATTTTAAGCATGATAATGGTTTTAGTTTTTATTATATATAAAAATATATGTCTATGTATAATATTTTTCTTCTTTTTGCTTTATTATTTTAATTTTTTAAAGTTTGTTTTGTTAGTAATAAGTAATTCAGTATAACTGCATGGATTGGAGAATGAGCACTGTTGCCTGAGATACAGGCGTCAAGCCTAGTTCAGGTACAGATGTAAATTGTTAATTAGACCTAAGTACTTACTGAATAAAGATATTATTATTATACTTATCTTTCACGCCGCAGGTTGTAGGTTCCATTACCACCCCTGAGATACAGGCGTCAAGCCTAGTTCAGGTACAGATGTAAATTGTTAATTAGACCTAAGTACTTACTGAATAAAGATATTATTATTATACTTATCTTTCACGCCGCAGGTTGTAGGTTCCATTACCACCCCTGAGATACAGGCGTCAAGCCTAGTTCAGTTACAGATGTAAATTGTTAATTAGACCTAAGTACTTACTGAATAAAGATATTATTATTATACTTATCTTTCACGCCGCAGGTTGTAGGTTCCATTACCACCCCTGAGATACAGGCGTCAAGCCTAGTTCAGGTACAGATGTAAATTGTTAATTAGACCTAAGTACTTACTGAATAAAGATATTATTATTATACTTATCTTTCACGCCGCAGGTTGTAGGTTCCATTACCACCCACGAAAGATTTTTACATGCATTAACATGTCTGTTTGTCTTGAGTCTAGGTGTAACTATGTATATAATTACATATGTTTTTACATAATATAGCTTATATATCCGAATAACATATGGGCTATATTGTATAAAAATAACACGTGTTGGTAAGTGCTTGCCTTTTACGCCGCAGGTCGTGGGTTTCATTCCCACATTGGACAAATATTTGTGTGCATGAACATGTCTGTTTGTCCTGAGTCTAGGTGTAACTATGTATATAATTGCATATGTCTTTACATAATATAGCTTATATATCCGAATAAAATATGGGCTATATTGTATAAAAATAACACGTGTTGGTAAATGCTTGCCTTTCACGCCGCAGTTCGTGGATTTCATTCCCAACCAGGACAGATTTTTACGTCCATGAACATGTCTGTTTGACCTGAGTCTGGGTGTAAGTAAATATAAGTATTATAACGGATTGAAACAAATCGGTATAAGTTATAGATTGTTTATTGGGTGGAACCACGAAACACAGATTACAAGTTATGTAGCCTATTAATAAAATTACAACCTTTGCACTATAGACACGTAACATTAGTCTCATTCGACTTCGACAATCGACCGACTCAGTACAGCAAAATATATCTACTGTCCGGCGGGCACGAAGCGGCGCGGCGTCTTCCCGTCCCGCCCCCAGCTTTCCCCTCAGGGCTTGCGTCGAAACAGTATATTATTATGGAGGTGCGCGTTATAGTATTTATTTACGCAAAAGAAAAGTATCTGGCTTCCATAGTACAAGCTCTGCTTCGTTTGGGATCAGATGCCTGTGTGTGAATTGGTGGTTAATCGTGACGTTTTAAGTTTCTTTTTTTTTTATAAGTATATAGAGATCTATCAGGAACATAGAGCCAAGAGGTGACAACCCTTCAGCTGGTCATCACATGGACTCAACATATAACATAGGTTCTACACGTGAGGTGAGGTAGTTATTGATTTTACAACGTGTTATTCTCCACGTGCTTTAAGGAAGTATTGTATTTTTAGTCGTGTAAACACGGGCTTGTGTGAATGGAACAACCGGAAGGGGAAGACCTCGTCGAACATTCTCTGACCAAATCGGAGACGTTCTCAAGAAAGGACAGGTCAGAAGTACCCTAAACCGGCGAGCATGTATGAAGAATATAATGACAATGACATAATGACAATCGAGGCAAAAGACGTGTGCAAAGATCGTGACAAATGGAAATCCGTTGTCTCTGCCTACCCCTCTGGGAAACAGGCGTGAGTCTATGTATGTATGTAAACACGGGCTTATTTATTATTCTTATGGGTTTAGCTCGATGAAATGAAATATACAACATGTAACGTAATTAACGCACACCCTCATACACCCCAATTAGAATATTATGTTGTAATCATAATACATACACTAAATTTTTAATTTAACATGTATATGCATTGTTATTTACTAAACTAGTTTCTTGGAATAAAGTTTATTTTTCTTTATTTTGTATTGAATGATGGAATTTGTATGAATACAAATAAAACTACGATTTAAAAGTATTATTTCTTTGACTTACGATCCGTTTCATTTGTTTTGACTGTACAGGGTTAATATGACAATAATTTCCGTAGTTTTAATTATTTTGGAATAAAAAATTACCTATATTAAAAATTGTATAAATCAATTCAGTAAACGATTCTGAACAAACTATTTTCAGGATGTGCGTTAATTAAGTTACATGTTATATATATTTTTATCCATGACTTTCATCGACTTTCCTTAGTCATATTTGTTAAGGGCAATACACTCTGTTTATGATATGTGTTCTTTATAACTATATTATTTCTATCACTAATCACTATATTCACTAATCACGACTCTAGTTCATAGGGTTTTGTTCTCTTGAATCGTCTCATATCGAGTAGCTGGATGGCTGCGACGTACACATGATGTTGAAGCCTATGTTCACGAGAACTACTGAAATTTATTCAGCGCTTGGGTATTAACATACACTTGTACTTGACAAGCTCATAATGTAGTACATAAATATAGATAAATACAACTTTAAAGTAAAAAGAAGACCTAAAAAATGGGAAATCATATATTTAATCGTCCGGGGGGCTCGAACCTAATTTGATCTGCCAGCGTGTATCGTTCGTAGCTTAACGCAGAGCGCCTACCCCGGGTTGGTAGATGGTGCAGGTTCGAGACCCGCCGGACGATTAAATTAATGATTTCCCATTTTTGAGATTATATTAACGCTTTGCCTTTCCAATAATGTTATAAACTTCAAATTAAAAACAAGATGTTTTAAAGTTAAAAAAAATAACTAGTCCGTCCGTATGATCTGTTTTATCACTTTTAAAATCCTTAAATAAATAACAGTAACTTAGCTACTATTTTTAAAATTAGTACTATCCTGCTAATATTATAAATACGAAAGTTTGTGAGTGTGTATGTTTCTTACTTCTTCACGCCTAAACGGCTGAAGTTGTTTTAATAAAATTTGGTATAGAGTTAGCTGAGACCCTAGATTAACACATATGTAGGCTATAATCCGCAAAGTTTAACGCGAGTAAAACCGCGGGGCAAGCAGTTGGTTATCGCAGAAGGCTCTCAACCAGTAACTTAACAACGAGGGCACCCTTATGGGGTTCGGGACAAAGCTCAGGGAGCCACTGAAGCAAAAAGACAGAATGCTAAAAGATGGTGTGATCACTAGCATGGATTATAGGCACGGGACTATCAATCAGGGGTTATGAGGCCCACACAAACCTGGCCTGCGATGACTATCGTTTTATTTATTATTCTAACTAAACTGCAGCTTTCTCTTCTCTCTTTTCTCTTATCTTACTTCTAGTTAGGCTAGTTAGAGAGTAAGAGAGATAGAGCATATCGTCCTTCCGCTCAAATAGCAGCCCGACTGGAGAAGTACCTCCACCTTATAGAAGACATTCCTTGATAATAACATTAATAATTTTAATGTTGTGTTTCCGAGTGTGAGTAAGCTCGCCAGAGCTCATTGGGGTGGGGGGAAGGGTCAGCAACACTTGTTTGCTGACTCTTAAAGACCGGCAACGCACCCGCGTCACCGCTGGTGTTGCGAGTGTCCATGGGCTGCGGTGATCACTTACCATCAGGTGACCCACTTGCTCGTTTGTCGCCCTCTGATATTAAAAAAAAAGTTAAACAAATTTTTATACTCTTCTTTACTTTTTTGGCGGATTTATATTTATCTTTAGCATATTATGCGTTGACTTTGACTTTACTGGTCTTGCGCTGCATTTAGCGGCTTCCAGTGACTCTCAAAAGATCATCGGTAGATCTTACATTTTGTTTCTTATGGAAGTGCAATGCCATATCAAGTGTCTTAACATCTTATCTTATATATCGAATATCGACTGCACGTGTGGCGCAGCGGCTAAGGCAGTTCCCTCGCCGCTTCGTGTCGTGGGTTTGACAACCGCGCCGGACAACTGTTTGTGTGACCCATAAATAGTTGTTCTGAGTCTGGATGTAAATTCTGTCCGTCTATTATATGTTTGTAAAGTACCCCGCGACACAGGGATTATAATCCGTAGTGCAGGCTTTGACTTAAAAAATATATAGGTATATATATCTTAACATAAACTAGGCAGAACCTGTATATTTTTAATTACATACATATTATTGATAAATTACAACCCGACATTGAACAAATAATCACGTTCATCACACAAAGATTTTACCTGGGTGGGGATCGAACCCACACCTCTGGCTTAGAAGTCAGGGTCACTAACCACTCGACCAACGGCTCGTCATAACATAATTAGAATGTAACTAAGAAACCTAATAGGTATATACAAGTAATAAATGTTAACAAATCCTAAATAAAACATTATTTTTTTATAATTTATTCTCTTATCACTTTCATGCGGTCATTTTCGTAACCACATAAAAATTAAAATTTCGTAATTTTAGTTCTAAATATATGAACAGTCAATCCATATGTATCAATTTCATTACACCATGTATAATGTATGCATTACGGCGCATGCGCACGCACGTGGGGTTCGCACGTTGACGCTCACGTGTGGAAAACTGCGCGGCCGCACATTGATAGACTAGGGCTGTAAGAGAAGAAAAGAATGCGTTATTGTTAAATAACGGTCACGTTCCACGCGGCAGTTTCTTTGTTTCGTAATTAAGATTATCTTTAAAAATTCTACTAAATAATAGATATACCTAATGAAAACACTTATGATATGAGATTTTATAAACATTTCATCATATCAGCCGAAAGACGTCCACTGCTGGACAAAGGCCTCTCCCAAGGATCTTCACTAAGGCCGGTCTTGTTTTGCCCGCATCCAGATGCTACCCACGACCCTTGCAAGATCATCGTTCCATCTTGTAGGGGGCCTGCCCACGCTGCGTCTTGTAGTGCATGGTCGCCAATCGAGAACCTTTCTACCCCATCAGCTGTCTGAATCTATTTTCAACCATATAAACATCCATAAGAGAACCATCCATAATCTAAAAGTCTTATTTGTAAAGTAAACTTATTAAAAATATACTTTTTTTGGGTGTCCCCTGTAGCTTAAAAATATTAAAGCGTCGAAAAATTATTAATGCGTTTGTACGATTTTTACTAGTCCAAAACTGTGCCGTGCGACTTTTTGAAAACAACACTCGCACTAGGAACAAGAAACAAAGATTCTTGTTCCTAGTGCGAGTGTTTGTTGCTACAGGGGACACCCAAAAAAGTATATTTTTAGCGGGGGAGTTTAAAAACATCCAAATGACGGAATATTTTGTTTTTGGAGTATCATCATCATATCAGCCGGAAGACGTCCATTGTTGGACAAAAGCTTCCCCAACATATCTCTAAAATTGCCGGTCTAACGCCACTTGTACCCAACGGCTTCAAGCGACTCTCATTAGAAGGTCCATCTTGTAGGAGTTCGAACCATTCGAGAAGGTTTCTTATACAGCAGGAGTCGGTTCTACGGACTAGCTATCAGCTATTAATAAAAGAATATGAGACCACCTCAAAGCATTCACTATTGAATAACAAAAAGAAGGACGTGATCATAGCTATTTGCTCTCACCGGCTCGTGGATGATCAGCAAAATTAGACACCACGGCCGGCCGGCTATCAGTCCTATGGGTACCTGCGAAGATTACAGACGCCAGCACATCAAGTTACACCATTCTGTAAAATTTCCCCAATTGAAAGTGAACCTTATGTTTTTGTGATAAAGTTAAAAATGTATAAAAGTAATTTGAGAGATTGCGGTAGCTGGATGTGCTGGCGTCTGTACAAATAAAGCTGTCAGTCCCGGTTGCAGTCATTTGACAACAGTCGTTAAGCCACAAAAATCTCTGAAGTTATTATATAATTATTAATATCTATCAGCCCTATTAAATAGTTAAAAACTATATTCGGGTCTCGTAAAAAGTTTCAAAATCAGTACCTATTAATCTCAATAATTTATAAAGTCAATTCTTTTACACACTTCCTTAGTTGGTTTTCGCGTATATATTTCACATAATATTACCATCTCTAATGTAATACTTTACATACTCTGACCTCACTATCTATTTTCTTTTGTAAGTTAAAAAACATGTTTGGTGTATATATTTTTTTTTTCATGTTTTATTAACACCGTTTTCACTTACATTTGAATGTGATTACCATATTTTTTTAAAGAATACTTTTACTTATTATAGTTTACTACTGAACTTTAGTTTGTCGTAAAGGCTATCGCCAACCACTCTGCCCAGCGTGGCATATATTTATTTATAAAAAGACAACGCCCGCATTAGGGAATCTTAGCCCTACTTAACAAACATATAATAGACGGACACATATTACATCCAATCAATCAATCACCTTTATTTGTGAATACAGGTACATAAAAGGTCTTAAATATACAATATTATTGTAGACGAGCTCTATGTTCTACCAATGAAATTGGTGTACAAATAGTATTTAGGTTTAATTAAATTATAAAGTTTAGTCAATATAGTATATAATAAAACGTATAACTAACGATTCAGTAAATGTCAATTAAATTTTACATGCAAGCAAAGGAAGATATAATATTATAGTAATTATGTCATAATTTATCATTAAAAAAATCCTCAATATAGTAATACGTCTTATCTGCTAGAAACAAAAACAATTTACTTTTAAATTTGTGGACACTATCTTCACTTCTTATGCATATCGGTAATTTATTATATATCTTGGGAGCCATTGCAAAATACTGTTCCTATAAAGTGTAGTTTTAGACCCAACTGTTTGTAACCGGTCGCAAAGGCGCTGACTAGCTACTCGAGCAAAGAACAAATATTTATGGGTCACACAAATAGTTGTCCGGCGCGGGACTCGAACCCGCGACACGAAGCAGCGAGGCGGCTGTCTTAGCCGCTGCACCACACGTGCAGTCATTATGGCATATCCCTCCAAATTATGGACACACCTTCATTGTGGAAATCTTTTGGGGAGGCTTTTGTCGAACAGTGGATGTTATTAGGCTGACATGATGGGCTGTGGTTACCAGCACATAGCCAGATGCTCTCACTGGTCCGTAAGTTAATGGCGAGGTTAAGCAACTGGACTCGCGGTCAGTCCATAGATGACCGCCAAAGTGGTGCAATTTGTGAGCGTCTCCGTGCTTTGGAGAGCAAGTTAAGCTGTCGGTCCCGGTTGTAGCCATTGGGCAACAGTCATTAAGTCATGTCCGAGGTCTTCTGGGCGGTTTGAAAAACACTGACACCAGGGTAAGCACTGCCCATCCAATAAGTAAGAAAGTAACCCTATCTCTCTATCCCTATCTCTGTCAGAGATGTTCGAGCAGCCCAGGAAGTCTCTAACATGGCTTAACGACAGTTGACAAACGGCTACAAATGAGACTGACAGCTTTACTTGTCCTCCAAAGCTCCGAAGCATGGAGATGTTCAGAAACTACTATGGCGGTCACCCATCTATAGACTGACCGCCGCCTGACCTAGGTGTCTAATCTTGCTGATCACCCACGAGTTGGTACAAGCAAATAACCATGAGCAATACTTTTTGCCATTCAATATATCCAAAAAAGAATCCTTTTCAGATGCTCTAATATTCTTTTATTTTCTTACTAGCTGTGCCCCGCGTTAAATTTTATAAATTATAACATCTCCACCATAGATGAAAGCGTGATAATATGTAGCCTATAATAGGTCTTTACCTATGAAATTGCCGTTTTGTATGAAAAAATTTAAACGAATTTTTTTCATGAATTTTTTTATTTGTATTTATCGAAGTAATCACCCATGCAATCAATGCATCTTTGCCATCGCAGTGGCAGTTTATTGATGCCCTTCTTAAAGAAATCAGCTGGACGGGAGGCAACAAATTCTTCAAAGGCATTTTGTACTGCCTCTCGGGTATTGAATTTTTTTCCCGCCAAGAAGTTATCCAAATTCTGGAAAAAGTAGTAGTCTGTAGGCGCAAGGTCTGGTGAGTAGGGCGGATGACGGAGAGCTTCCAACCCCAGTTATTGCAACTTGGAGACCGTCTGCTGTGCAGTATGAGGTCGCGCGTTGTCGTGCAGGAGCAGCGGAGACGAGCGATTGACCAATGCTGGTTGGAGATGCGCCAGCTTCTCCATCATTGTGCTCAGTTCTTCACAGTACACATCTGCAGTAATGCTCACCCCGTTTGGTAAGAAGCTGTGATGAATCACACCGGCGCTAGACCACCAAACAGTGACCATCACTTTTCTAGGGGTAAGTTTTCGTTTAGGGCATTGTTTAGGTGCTGAACCAGGATCCAACCAACTTGCTGAGCGCTTGCGGTTATCAAACAGAATCCATTTTTCATCGCAGGTAACAATGCGGTTCAAAATTCCTTCATTTGTGTGTCTGTTGAGCAGTGCAAGGCACGTCTCGACGCGTACTTCGCGCTGGCGATCATTGAGTTCGTGGGGCACCCATTTGTCAAGCTTTTTTACCTTGCCAATTTGACGCAAATGGACCAATATTGTTTTGACGCTAACGTCGAAAGCTGCTGCTAATTCAGCCGTAGATTGTGTATCATCAGCTTCCACAACCGCCTTTAATTCGTCATTGTCGACCAAAGTCTTCGGACGACCGCGAGGTTCATTTTTCAGGTCGAAATTTCCAGAACGGAAGCGAGCAAACCAATAACAGGTGGTGCGTTGGTTTGTAGTGTTAGCTCCGTAAACGTCGTTGATGTTGCGTGCCGCTTGTGCCGCGTTGCTGCCACGACGGTACTCATATTCCATAATTACTCGAATTTTTAACGTATCCATGATGACGAAAAAGATTGAAATGCGATGAAAATGTAACACTAATCAATAAAGAAATGACTACTTTTGGAAAAAAGAATCCATGTTTTTAAAATAAAATTAATTTGAAATTAGAATTCTTAGCCAAACAAAAATTATTTTGATTTGAAATGGCCAGTACTGCAGAACGGCAATTTCATAGGTAAAGACCTAATATGTTGACCCGACCTCTTAGTAATATTCATGCAAATGTGAATGGCAAAAATCGTACCGCCTACTTCTTTTGGTGTTCAGCTACATAATTTGTACCACTTATTAAGGCAACTAAGGCATTGATTTTCATGTATGTATAATATTTTTAGAACTTTGGTATAATTAATAAAATCAAAAATAATATTTCAATTATGTTCAATAAATAAACGTAATAAAATAGTAGACTAAACGCAGTTACGTTTTCAGAAATTGCCATGTGTAAAATAATATAAATATCGAAATAATAATTAATTATTTTTAAATGGGAACAACATGGCATATAAGTCATATAATTATATATTTATTTATTATACCTATAAAAGCACAGTTGTTGCATTAAATCGTAATAATTAATGATTTTGAATAGGAACGATTTTCGTCGTCAATATTTTTTTTGTTCATGGCAATTATTTATTGACAGGCAAAGACAATCTGTCAGGTATTTATTGCTGTTGCTTTGATACATGTCATCAATTTAGCAAATTATCTTGCAATTTTTACGTTGAGTTATCCTCCGTACTATAATATATATCTGTTGGCAGTGGATTCGTGAAAGGACGCTTTATCATTTAATTAAAATGACGAGTTTGCAATGTGTTAATTGCAACATTCGCTTGCTCCGACTAAGAAGACAAGCATTATTCGAAGAGAGTGAAGTTCTCAATAAACCCAATGTTGCTTTGTGTTATGTGATAATTATTGTTTGGTACTTATATGAAGATATTCTTAGATGAAGTAATACTAAGGATAAATTAATAATAATATCAATAAAATTAATGTAGTTACAAAAAACAAAGAATCTATTGTTTTATTTACCTCCACTCAAAACCTCATATATAACCAGATATAACCCCTCGCAACCTCACACAAATGAACACTGGATTATGAACTATGTAATTAATGGAAATAAAGAACTTTTCATTATTTCAACAAATAATAGTTTTTTGCATCTTCGTAACCTAACTTGCGACCCGGTTAGGGTTTTCGGGGCAGGTTCGGAATAAATCCATGTAAAATGCTATAAAAAGAGCTACAACATTTACTTTATCACCATAACAATGTTTATGTAAATATAATATGTAACAATCTTCACACTAGTTAACACTAGCATTTCATTGCCACATCAGTAGACACACTTTGATATTTACAGTATCTTTATTACTTAGGTAGTAAGAGTGATTTTCGAACTGCAATGTTTCCACGGTCTTGGGGTTGACCCACAGATTACCAAACGTAACCTTAAAATAAAACTGGCTATAACTTTTATATCCCAAGTTCTAAAAATCGGAGAAATTAAATATGCCTTTTCTATCACATTGACCACCAATTAAAACATAAAATACCCCGTAACACCAAATTTTACTAGCGGTACAAAAGTCCCATACATTCTTGCCGTTTACCTTTGAAGTAAATCCATGCAGTACTTTTTGAGTTTAGCCCGGACATACATACAGACATACAGACAAAAATTCTAAAAACTAAATTTTTGGCCTCGATATCGACTGTCGATCACGGCCCAAGTCTCCTTTTTAAAAAATATTCAATGTACAGCTTTGACTTTTTTTACGATTTTATTATATGTATAGTACACAGCTCCTCTCCGGTAGGTGATAGCGTGATAATATGTAACCTATATGTTGTCCCAACCTCTTAGTAATATTTATGCAAAATTGGAAGTAAATCCATGCAGTACTTATTGAGTTTAGCCCGGACATACGTACAGACAAACAGACAAAAATTCTAAAAACTATATTTTTGGCTTCGATATCGATTGTAGATCACGGCCCAAGTCTCCTTTTTAAAAAATATTCAATGTACAGTTTTGACTTTCTTACGATTTTATTATATGTATTGTTTTATTTATGCACTTAAAATTATACAAAAGCGGCCTTAATGCCCAAGGTATTTTCAGCCTGTCAGTCTAAGGGTAGTTCAGGTCATAGAACTATCAAAAAGTAAGACAAAAGGGGCTATACTAAATGCCTACTATTTATACTAAAAAAACATACCTGGCCTACGCATCATAATACAGTTCTGTAAAATACTATACATATTCCATAACATATGTATTATTATGTATACTATACAATCATACAAATTTTGTACAAATCGGTTGATGTATAGAAAAAGTTAACATCAGCTGATTTTTTTCCATCATCATATCAGCCGAAAGACGTCCACAGCTGGACAAAGACCTCCCCCAAGGATCTCCACAATAGCCGGTCCTGCGCTGCCCGCATTCAGCGGCTGAATGTTGAATTTTTTTACACAATAACATGTCGTAAAATTGATTATCTCCTTGTTTTAAAATCGGTTCAAGAATCATCGCAAGCAAAACTGCCAACTTCATAATTTCTAAACCTAATTAAATATATAACTATTTTCCTACCACAACACTACAACTATTTCTGTATTTCTATTCTAACCCCACTTATCTACATTATTATGTAGTACACATCAAATACTATATATATATATATATATATATATAGCTCAAACAATGCAGTTGTGTAATCCAATAATTGGCACTTAATAGTGCGCAGTAGCATAGAATAAAAATAACAGTAGGATAACTACATAAAGACTGCTTTATACTTAGCTCCGTCTGGCAAAACTGAATAATATTGCAGCATGACCTACCGATTAACAATAACCGATTTCGCCTTTGTTTCAAATTTCAGGCAGATCAGTTCAACTTTAATATTTTCAATAGTTTCAGAGGTTATAATGAAGCTTTATACAATCATCATCATCATCATCAGCCGGAAGACGTCCACTGCCTGACAAAGGCCTCCCCAAGGATCTTCACAATGGCTGGTCTTGTGCTGCCCGCATCCAGTGGTTTCCCGCAACCCTTGCAAGATCATTGGTCCACCTAGGGGGCCTGCCCACATCTTCCGGTTCGTGGTCACAACTCGAGAACCTTTCTCCCCCAACGGCTGCCGGTTCTACTAGCTAAATGCTCTGCCCACTGCCACTAAACTTTAGCAGTCCTACTGGCTATGTCGGCTACTTTCATTGCCTGCGGATTTAGACGTTTCTGATTCGATCCCGCAAGAATACTCTGAGCATAACCCTTTCCGTTGCTTTTTGGGTAATTTGAGCCTTTGGGAGGCCCATAACGGAATACAATAATATTGCCCAATTAAAACTTACAAGGCTCCCTACACGGTGGACCGACGATCATGTGCGGGTCGCTGGAAGCCGCTGGATGCGGGCAGCGCAGGACCGGCTATTGTGGAGATCCTCGGGGAGGCCTTTGTCCAGCAGTGGACGTCTTTCGGCTGATTTGATGATGAAAACTTACAACTAAAAAGGCTTACTGAAGAAACAGGTTTATAGTTATAATTGATCTTCGATTAATTGATTATAGTTCATATATATATTGTTGTAGATCTTGGTTTCATTTGTTCCTGCCGTTATCTCTACACTATGTCTACGACACGTTTTGTATATAATCATGCTTTACCTCACGTGTACTATGAGTAAAAGTCCAAGTAATATGACTCAATATTGTTGATTTACACGTGCATGCTATTTCAGGACGTTTGGATGAAAGGGAAAGATTGGAGCGAGCCAAATACCTTCATACATATTAAGTCAAAACATATAAAGATATATGTAAGTACTTATAAAACGCACGTAGCGTAAATTTCGTTCTTGCCAGTTTCTTTGTTCTTTGTTTTTCTTTATCTGGGCCAATATTCACACACGGCCATCTGATCTTAAACTAAGCAGAGCTTGTACTATCAATCAATCATTTATTTGCTAGAATATGGTTGCAATAGCAGGTGGTAATAATAATAATATCTAGGGACAATGTCACACAGATCATCCTAGTCCCAAACTAAGCAAAGCTTGTACTATGGGTACCAGTCGACGATATACATACTTATATAGATAGATAAATACTTAAATACATAGAAAACATCCATGACTCAGAAACAAATATCCTATGTGTTAATAATAATAATATCTAGGGACAATGTCACACAGATCATCCTAGCCCCAAACTAAGCAAAGCTTGTACTATGGGTACCAGGCGACGATATACATACTTATATAGATAGATTAATACTTAAATACATAGAAAACATCCATGACTCAGAAACAAATATTCGTGCTCATCACACAAATATTTGCACTTACCGGGATTCGAACCCAGGACCACCAGCTTCGTAGGCAGGAGCACTACCAACTAGGCTACGGTGACCGTCGAAACATACAATATGAAATGGAAACCAGATAACTGATATGCTAAATATACTATTTTACTTTTATTTATACCCCGACTCAGGACAAACAGACATGTTTATACACATAAAGATAACGCCCACACTAGGGAATCTAATCCCTGTGTCGCGGGGTACTTTACAAACATATAATAGACGGACACAAATAACATCCAGACTCAGAACAAATATTTATGGGTCACACAAATATTTGTCTGGCGGGGGATTCGAACCCGCGACACGAAGAGGCGAGACACGTGCAGTCAAAAAATATCTGTCCTGCGGCGTGAAAGGAAAGTATCAGCCAACCACGCCAATTTGTCCGTCATATTGTAAAGAGGAAATAAATAAAATAATAAATAAATATATATTGAGAGCAGGTGAATGGGTCAAGGGGTTAAAACAATTAAATTTTGTATTTGTTTGACTTATATACTATCTGACGGCCAAGAATAACATCACCCTATTTCAGCATGTAGGGTGAGTATATGTCGACCCGAGGGAATATCTTCCAGAGATGGGCAGCGCGAGCAGCGTCTCTCCGTGTACTATGACCATCATACTGCGATCGCCAACCCGTCTGGCAAGCGTGTTGATTATGGCATATCCCCTAAATCATTCATGTCCAAAATCTTAAAGTCACTCAAAACTACTGTTAACTCGTCGTAGGTATTTCATTGTTCTATAGCCTAAATAATCTCAAGTGCCGATTATTCGTCTAGATTTGGAGAATGTTGGTTAACCCGTAATTGACTTGTGTGTAAGTCTAATTTGTTAAACAATTATTCATAAGATATATATTGTATGCACAAGCTGTGGGTAAACCTGATGTTAATAAATAAATATAAAAATAAATCATGATCTTTGGCCTGTGCTCACATGATGACAAATATAGTTTGACTGCACGTGTGGCGCAGCGGCTAAGACAGTCGCCTCGCCATTTCGTGTCGCGGGTTCAAGTCCCGCGCCGGACAACTATTTGTGAGACCCATAAATAGTTTTTCTGAGTCTGGATGTAATTTGTGTCCGTCTAATATATGTTTGTAAAGTACCCCGCGACACAGGGATCAGATTCACTAGGTAGTGCGGGCGTTGTCAAAAATATAGTGTAGTTATTCATAACCCTATCAATTGTTCCATTAAGTTTCGAATCTTGTTTGTATATCTTTAAACAGAGTCAACAAATGCTTACAATAAAATAAATTAACGAGAACACATTGCGTAATCTGTAACACATAATAACACAGAATGCTATAAACGTGCACATTATAGAGGTAGGTACATAAGCAACCACTACACGTGAGCTGATCACGTTTTCAGGCACACATAAGTACATTCAATAGTCTGTTAACGAACATCAAGAAATAGAGATAATTTAGTAGGCCTCCTAAGACTGATTTATTCAAAAAACTTGAAAGGTGTCAAGGGACACCCGGATGGAACGAAGTTATTTCTTATTATTTATTATGTACAAAAAACCTGTATACACTCAACAAAAATAATCGTCGCGACACCACAGTGTTCAATACGAAATAGAAATGAAAATATCTGGCTTGCTTTCTATAAGAGAGAGAGAGAGACAGAGAAACATGCGCACGCCGCACAGCTGCAAAAAGTGTCGTGACAACTTTTCGTAAGATTTTTTTCCGTCTAGCCCCCATTCACAACGCGCGATAAGGAACTTCGTTCCAAAACTTCTTGCAAAATATTGTAGGCTACGGTGACCACTCACCATCAGGGGGTTTGTCAACTAAGCTGTATTAAAATAAAACTTCAAGAGGCCAGGCTTTCTTTAGCAGATGGCCTTGGGATATAAAATATTGCAACGTTTTTATAGTAATGAAATTTGCCTCCACGAAAACTATATGTTACAATCCTATATAGGCTTAGCCAATACAATAACACGTTTAGGATGCTGATGGGACTGCCAAGACATTGTAGCGCATCAGAAATGTTCGCCGAAGCACGCACGGATGGATTCCACGCCATCATGCGTAAGCGATGCGCTTCTATTATGAACAGGGTACGAGGCAGTCCCAATAGCATATTAAACACGGTCGTGGACCGGTGGGACAGCCCAATACTGGAACATTGGATGCGCAAACGTGGGGTACGTTTGCGCATCCAATCTGGCTTAGCAGTCAGGGTCACTGACCGGTAGACTTACAGGCCAGTCAGTGAAATGAATTGGTGTCCGTAATATTACTCTGTGTGTACCTGAAAAGATCTTAATATTATTGTTAAATTGTTAAAAAATATTTATTTTGATTTAATTTTAAGTGTCTATTATATATCTATTTCTCTAAAATAATTATTATGATCATTTTGTAAATTCTTTTGTAACGTCTCTGTGACGATACTTATTATACTTATTATCTTTATAATTTTTTTGTTATTGTCTATAAGCATTTATACTCGTAATTAGTTAATAATAATAATAATAATAAATCTTTATTTCGGAATCTTTACACTCCATATTTTACACAGAAAAGAAAATAAGAGAAAACATATCCGTATTAAAAAGAAAGTAAATAAAGTAACATAACAAACAAAATGAATATATATAACCTCTTTAAGCTATAACTTAAAATGACGCTATTAGATATAATAATTACGCTGCAATCTGTAACCATTTACTGTACATTGAGGTAGTATACAGTCTTTCAGAAAACTCTCTGATAATACTGTTCGTACACGAACCAACCCTCGACATGAATCCAGCGATTCGTTTTCTCTGGATGGCATTAAACGTATCCAGCCTAGCTTTTGCGAACATACCCGACGCACTACAATGCGGCTCAAGACCCATTAGCTGTCTATAGATGTTATTGTACTGGACACGAATACCATCCAGAGACCTCTTCGTATAACGCGTCCAGAGTTGGCACGTGTAGAAACACTGACAATATGTCCTAAAAGATGTACCTTCGTCTGAGTGTCGGCTTTAAAAAATCTCCTGGCTATCATATTGCCCACTACTGACAGCGCTCTGCGTTGCCTGTCTATATCAGAATCGTCTTTGAAGTCTGACGTCAGTATATGACCAAGGTACTTAAACTTCTCTACTACTTTGACTCGCTGACCTCATATCCAAACTGGTGGGACGTTTTGTGGACCTCTTCCTGACCTAAATATTAACATTTCTGTCTTCTTTGCATTATACACCAAGTTATGTTCTGTAGCGTATCTCTCACAAATTGCCATCAGTTTCCTTAGACCCTTAATTGTGGGGCTGAGTAGGACCATATCATCAGCGTAGCTCAGGTTGTTGACATACCTGTCTCCAAGCCTAAGCCCCACCGCAGTACCACTCAGCTCCCCAATCAAGTCATTTATATAGATATTAAATAGGTCAGGAGAGGTTAACCCACCCTGCCTAACGCCACAGGATAGTTTATAGCTATCCGACCTAGCTGATTCCCACCTGACGTTGTTCGCCTGATTAGAATACCAATATCTAATTAGTCCAACAACTCCAGGCGCGATATAAGTTTTATCTAGTTTCTCCCATAGCAAGTCATGATTGATTGTATCAAAAGCACGGCTTAGATCAAGGAAACAAGCGTAAACACTTGTCTCCTGTTCCACGTATTGCGATACAACTTGTTTCAGGGAGAAGATAGCCATGTCTGTTGAAACTTCGGGACGAAAACCGAACTGCCCATCATTTAGGCTAAGTGCGGGACTTAACTTTTTATGTAGCAGGCGCTCAAGCACCTTGGCCACAACCGTTGCCAGCGAAATGGCTCTATAATTCGACATACTAGTAGCATCCCCAGTTTTATTCTTAACTATAGGTACAACCAATGTACGTATAAGTTCCTCAGGCAAGTATTGGTGCCGTGCACAAAGATTGAACAATAAAGTTAAGGTATCAGCAATATACTTTCCTGCATATAACAGATGCTCAATACTCAAGCCATCGTGCCCTGGGGATTTCCCACGTTTCATTGTCCTGAGAACCTCAACAACATCATCAGTCGACACCTGGAAAAAGAAATTAAATACAAACTTGTTTTTGCATTATAGGACATATATTTTTATTTTTATAAATAATAAAAATATATGCCCAATAATGCAAAGGGTCTATATACTCTATGCTAACTTTGGTTTTTTTTTATTATTAAAAGGAATCTGTGCCCTGCTGATCTGTCAGACACAGTAAAAAAAACACATCATTGTCAGAATTATGGAATGATTCAAATGGAAATTGATTGTTACCTTCGTCGAAACTGCTTTGTATCAATATATAGAATGACACAAGCAGGAAACAGGTCAGAAGAATAGTTGTATTATGCAAGCGGCTAGTAAAGTTGACCTTCAGTGAGGTCGTGTGGTTGATGTCATATGGATATTATAAATAGTATCAAATAAGGTTTTCAAGAGCGATCATTCCTTATAAGGAATAATCACTCTGTGGTTGGTGGTGGGGTGTAGCTAATTTTCTCCGATCACATATCCCATACTCCAAAGTTTCTCGGCGCAACCTTCACCATCAAATTCAGATGAGTATTTTTTTCTTGGAAATTGAAGGTCAACATACTAAACCACTGGACGCGGATGTTACTGCCCCCTCATACATGTTTATGTCATTACTGGTATGAGTCCAGGTTTGATTCCTGAAGAGGTTGCCTTCAGGTTATTTAGTAGTTTAATTAGACGGCTAGAGCCCACGTTAATGTCTGTAATCTGGTGAAGCAGTAAAAACAATACATGCATAGACTCACGCCTGTTTCCCAGAGGGGTAGGCAGAGACAACTGATTTCGATTTGTCACGATCTTTGCACTCGTATTTTGCCTCGATTACTGTCATTATATTCTTCATACATGCTCGCCGGTTTAGGGTACTTCTGATCTGCCCTTTCTTGAGAACGTCTCCGATTTGGTCAGAGAATGTTCGACGAGGTCTTCCCCTTCCGGTTGTTCCATTCACACAGGCCAGGTATACTTCTTTGGTCAATCTTCTTTCATTCATCCTTTCTAAATTGCCAAACCATCTCAGCATTCCTTTTTCAATCTTTATGACTACATCCTCTTTCACACCACAACGCTCTCTTACATCAGTATTTCGAATTCTGTCTCTCAAAACAATACGCTCTAAATTTATTGTTGAACTAACCCGCTAAACTCTGATGTTTTTTTTTTATTTTAACCGCACGTGTGGTGCATCGGAAGTGACACTCGACGCCACTTCGTGACCCGGGGTCGGGTCTCTTACAGGACACCTATTTGTGTGACCCACAAAATTAAATGGAGTCTGGATGTGCTTTGTGCCGTTATTAAGTTTCTATAGTACCCCGTGACACGGGGTTAATTGATTTAATGCCGATGTTGTCTTAAAAAATGTCATATAAAGTTATAAATGCTAATTTTAGACTGTTAGGTGATTCCAACTGGATTTTTATGTCCATACTCAAAACTGGTTGCTATATAAATAATTAAATCAAGATTACTAGAACTAGAATTGTTTTTTACTGTTATGTAATAAAGATTTAGAATTTAGAATAAACGTTTGACACCTTAAACTCTGAATTAATTTAAAATCATCCTACTAATATTATAAACGCGAAAGTTTGTGAGTATAGATGTATGGATGTTTGTTACTCTTTCACGCAATAACTACTGAATGAATTATGATGAAACTTTATAGTACTATAGCTTACATATCCGAATAAAACATAGGCTATAATTTATTAAGTTTCGCGCGGGTAAAATCGCGGAATATAGCTAATATTTCATATTATTTTGAATGAGATGTATACATTTTAATCGAATCCATGAATCGCGGGCTATCTAGCCAATGTGCCTATCCAAGCGTCCGTTAAATCATGCTTTAGTCACCAATCCCAATCAATAGTCATCAAAATATTTACCAACCTTTCGAGTGACAAGTTCAACCACAGTGACAATGACTTGTAGTCATTACATAAACGCATTGATGATTCAACGCGGGTACTGCCTGACCCCGTGTTTACGGAAATGTCGTGAAGGCAAAGCGGTAATGTCAATACCATACCACTTGGCTAGATTGACTTTAAGAATCATAATATTAATGCGTGAAGCAAAACTTTGTACCTCTTTTAACGAAAATTATCGGACGGAGGAGTATTAAATTTGGAACAGTTAGAGATGATACTGTCCATATCGCTTGTTTATTGCAAGAGTGACATATCTCAAAAATACGGACTTTTCGGATTATGTGAAAAAAAAATACTCTTTGATTAGTATAGTTTTTGGTACTAGAATGTCATAAAGATCCTTCCACTCGAATCCGCTAACTGTCCATATGTACTTTAACTGTTCCAAATTTAATACATCTCCGTCCGCACGATTTTCGTTATAGTGCACAAGATAATATTTTTATAATCAGAGGTTAATTATTTTAATAACAAAAACATTACACACACTACCATACTTTTGAAACACTGACAAACTGAGAAGAGATGACAAACTGAGTGGCAAAACTGAGAACACATTAATATTATTTATCTTTAAATGTCTATAGTCTTTGACAATAGAAGCTTAATGGTAAAATTTTTAACAAGTGCGGTCTCTAGTTATTATTTATACCAATTATCTATATCTATATCTATATATATAAAAATCAATGCCACTTTTCGTTGTAATGTTATAACTCAACAACGCCTTTACCGATTTGGCTAATTTTGGTCTTGAATTATTCGTGGAAGTCCAGGGAAGGTTTGTACGTAGAGAAAATTTAAAAAAGTCTTGAAAAAGTGTAAAATCAACATCTTTTAGCAATTTTAAATATTTTTTTGTTTAAATAAATGAACTTAATAATATTTTTTTTATAACTATGCCTTATACGTAGCGAAGCACGTACCGGGCCGCTAGTGTAATATAAACGTGAAAGCCCTAATAAAAATTAAGGTCAAAGCAACTAAACACTGATAAAGGTACGCATAGTTATGTGTATATCAATTTACGACCTCACATGACCGTAGTCGTCTTTTTGGCGGTAACGGAAGATCAGCTTTACAGTAAGCTTTTCCTAACTTGAATGGATACTACTGCATACTTCTACATGGAGTCTGTTACGTAGGCATCTTTAAAATTAAATTTAGTTAAACAGAATATTTATTAAATAAATATCGAGGGTCAACTGACACAGTGCCACCTGAGCCCACACTAGGCATACTAGGCAGAGCCTATACTATGCCAACCAGAAACTAGTAAGCATACTTGTATATTTCGACATATTATAGGTAAATTATACTCAGGCACCTGTCTTGAGTAGGGACCGAACCTATGATCTCCGGCTTAGCATTTAGGGTCAATAACCACTAGACCAAGAAGCCATGTTATAAGTCGTCATAATAATATAGTTTATAATGATAATCTTTAATTTGATATTCATTTATCCTTATACGGTCACGTGAGCCGCCCAAACCTGGCAACTGTTCCGTAAAAGAACTACAGCTGAAGCATTCAATCCATAGATTTTTTTTATATAATAGGATGTAAAACGGGCAAGTGGGTCACCTGACGGTAAGTGATCACCGCCGCCCATGGACACTCGCAACACCTGAGGAGCCGCAAGTGCGTTGCCGGCCTTAGATATTAGAGATAGATGGCAAATTGCTTTAATTTGTAGACGTCTCCGTGTTCCTACAAGCACTTTATTTTTTCGGGACTAGTAGACAAACACTACTGCAACTCCTGTAAGCCAGGATCAACAGTGGCATTCAATGACACTGAGCGGTGAGGCTCCGACATGTCCCGGGGATTCGCTTTAACTGTCTTGGATCCCGCAACGTTTATAATCAGAAATATTAAAGGAGAAGTTAGAAAATGTAGTTCCACTTCCCTCCAGAGCAAAGCGGGAGACAGAACGATGTAAACAGGCTATAGCCTCATAAAACGAGATAATTGCAACTAGAGAAGCCAGCTGCAAAAGCACTTTATTTACTAGGTCTTAACTGTGCTGTGTCCTACTGGAATTAAGTTACTCTGCCACTGGAGTCAACACTGCCCATACAAATGATTGAAATGGTATACATGAAATTTTTCGTCGAAAAACAGACTTACGGCTTACGTCAGAAATTATCATCGTAAAGGAAAACACTATTCACGGTCGTATCCACATCTCGTTCTTCAATAAGGCAATATAAATAATCATTCGACTTTTCCTTTTTCACAAGGATTAAATAAGGTAATACATTACACATACATAGTCATTAACATGGCTATTTCCGGGCATCTAAGTGGAATAGCAATGCGGACCTTGGCAACGATAAGCTTGGAATTGTAACGTAGGTAATCGGTTCTTTTTATAGAATCAGATAAGGATGTACTTAACAACTCATAATAGACGTTATAACTATAGACACTGCTTTTGTAGTCCTGAAACTATCTTAGGAAGTCTGATTAAGCCCCATTACATAATAAGTATCATTATCTAATGGTGCTCAGTGGGACAAACAGACATAGTTAGTTAGTTGGGCGATAGGTTTCCGCACTTAGCCTCCTAATTGGGCCATTGTACGTGATACTTGTTTGGCTAATCGAACCATTTTAGTTCCATCTAGAAGTCCAGGAGACCACGAAAGCCTGGCTTGAGGCCCTCCTGCAGTGTCTTCGGATCATTCAGGAACTTTGCCCGTTGGTAAGCAACACTCTTGCAGTGTAGCAGTACGTGTGCTGGTGTTTCTTCATTTTCAATGTCCGGTAATAAAACAGACATGTTCATGCACACAAATATCTTTCCTGGGGATCTACCGGCTAAGTCGCCGAACATCGTTTTCGTAAATGGCGTTCAAATAAATAAGGTAAAAAATGACTTAATCAATCGTTAAATCGGCTTTAACGTAGACAATCGATTCCGGACCATTTATGACGTCACATGTGGTCATGGAAGCCTATTTAACGATAGATTATGTCATTTTTAACCTTTATTAATTTGAACGCCATTCACGAAAACGATATTCGGCGACTTAGGCGGTAGAGCCCCTAGGTGGTAATCGATCCATGACCTGCGGCGAGAAAGGTAAATATCTGCCATCCTCGCCAACGGGCCCGTATTAAAAATGAATTAAAAATATTCAAACAGTAAAGACGCAGTAAAGACTGAAAACTAGCTGTGCCCGCGACTTCATCCGCGTGTTAATTGGTTTTTTTTTAATGATGTTTTCTAAAATAAACGTAGCCTAAGTTACTCCTTATTACATCAGCTACCAGCCAATAAAAGTCCCATCAAAATCGGTCCAGCCATTACAGAGATTAGCCGGAACAAACAGACAGACAGGCAAAAATGGTAAAAAAATATTTTGGTGTATGTACCGTATATATATTCATATACATGTAGTAAAAAAACGGTTATTTCAATATTACAAACAGACACTCCAATTTTATTTATATAATATATAGAAGATAGATGTAAATTTTCGATATTAAGAATACAGGAATTTGGTAGGAATGCGGAATGTAAAAACATTGCGACTTTGGGGATCGGCGATTTATTTAAAGATATACACGCCTCGTTGAGGCGACACGTTCCCGGAATGCTGGCTTATATTTTGCCCAACAAATAAGTATTGCCATATAGCGTGGTAATGCCAGTATTCTGGGAACATTACCAATGAGAGAAAATTCACGATTTGTAAATAAAAAACTTGAGAGGTGTCAAGGGACACCCGGATGGAACAAGGTTATTTCTTATTATTTATTATGTACAAAAAACCTGTATACACTCAACAAAAATAATCGTCGCGACACCACACTGTTCAATGCGAAATAGAAATGAAAATATCTGGCTTGCTTTCTATAAGAGAGAGAGAGAGAGAGAGAGAGACAGACAGAGAAACATGCGCACGCCGCACAGCTGCAAAAAGTGTCGTGACAACTTTTCGTAAGATTTTTTCCGTCTAGCCCCCTTTCACAACGCGCGATAAGGAACTTCGTTCCAAAAGTGTATGTAACACATAATATGTAAGTTTCTATCTGTTATAGGTATGTATGTATGTATATAGTGTAAATAGTATATATAGTAAGCTCTTGTACTAAGTACCAATTGGTACTGTTAACAAAGTTTATGTACACCGACAATTATTGTCCCCATTATTGTCCATTCTTTGTTTGTCTGGAAGAGATCACATTTTAGTGATAAGACCGCCAATTGCTGCGCACTATGGTATGGGCCTTAAAAATATAATTGTTTTATACATACTAGATACGCTGCGAAGCGCCGTGTGCGCTACGTTCATATCTACCCACCGCAACACAACAAAAAAATGAAATTATAATCGGCATGGATGGATGGAATTTGTGTATTTGTTAATTGTGTTATTTGTAAAATTGTTTAGATGTCTATTTGTATTGTATAGTTTAGTGTTTTAGTTTAGTTTAGTATTGGTAAGTAGCCACGCTTGGCGTCCTATATTAAGTATTATTTAATTTCTCTGTAAGTGAATGTACATATTCTTAAGAGAAATAAAGAATCTTTAACCGTAATTGTATACTTTTTAATTATATGCTCCTGTACTGTATGATTTTAATATTGGTGTACAATATAGAGTTAATCTATCTATCTATATTTTCATGATCAAAACTTCACTTGCTGTGCAATAACAACTTCACTATATCTCTTCGACGGTCACCGTAGCTTAGTTGGTAGTGCTCCTGCCTACGAAGCTGGTGGTCCTGGGTTCGAATCCCGGTAAGTGCAAATATTTGTGTGATGAGCACGAATATTTGTCTCTGAGTCATGGATGTTTTCTATGTATTTAAGTATTTATCTATCTATATAAGTATGTATATCGTCGCCAGGTACCCATAGTACAAGCTTTGCTTAGTTTGGGGCTAGGAAGATCTATGTGACATTGTCCCTAGATATTATTATTATTATTATTATCTACTTGGCCGTACTGTATTATGCCAAACGCATTTGTTAACTACTATGTAACCTCAAACAGGTAAAATCAATGTATCAAAACATTATTCATAAAACACAATATCCACCATTTTCCTTCAACAGCCCAATGCCACCATACTGAAGGTCCATTACCCGACAAATCGAGATAGCATCAATGTCAGTGATATAATGACATTAGCGTTTACCTTCATGCTTCCTGGTGTGAGCAGAATGCGGGTAGGCAGGGTCAGGTGAAACAACTGATGACTGGCAATTGGTTTATATAAGGTTCGTAAGTTGATAAATCATCAATATACATGTAAAGCAGTAGTTACATTATCTTCCAGTTTTCTTCGTTTATATTAATTTCTTTATATTATATATAATTGCTGCGGTAAATAATATCACCACCCGATCTCATTCGAGTGTACGCACGGATATACATCAAGCTATATATATCTACACACTCACACACACACATACACACACACACACACACACATACACACACACACTCACACACACACACATACACACATACACACTCACACATACACACTCACACATACACACTTTATGAATTATTTATTTTTATTATCTTTTTTAGATTTACTTAATTCAATAGATGTAAGTTTTTTTTTCATTATTTTCACTACTGTGTCCTATAGAAGAGCGGAACCTTCCAACACAGGCATTGCATGCTTAAAGGAAGGGCCCAATCAATTACCCAATGTAAACCTGAATTGAAATAAACTTTTTTTTTTGAATACATTTCCAGTATAAGCTGATTTCGCGTTGTATAGGATTTCCATACAATGAGAGGTCAGCTTATATTGGAAATGTATAGCTTGATATGTAGCCGTGCGTACTACGTGAGCTCGACAAATGGATGTGCGATTAAAGCTTATGCGACAAAACTGTTCTGCGACTCGTCATAGTTCGAATGCACGCTAATGCGATATAAGTACTGAATATCGACATCTCGTAAAAAGCGATTGTCTTTCTGGCACTTCGCCGGCCGCTGCCGTGGCACGCTCGTGTCGCTGGCTCGGCTATGGCATTGTTTTGTCATGTTCTAACCTAACCTAACCGAACCGAACCAAACCTAAACCGTTTAGCGAGATGTCGATCTTCAGTGTGTCGCACAAGCGTGCATTCGAACTATGGTGAGTCGCAGTACAGTTTATTCGCTAATCCATTTTTCAAGCTCACGTAGTACACTTATCTCATTCCATACGGAGTAGTAGTCCTCCCAAGGGAATATCGTGGGCAGCACCTGCATCTCTCCGAGTACGACCATCATACTGCGAACGCTAACCCGCCTGTCAAGCGTAGCGATTATGGCATATAATAATAATAATATTCTGGGACATTATTTACACGGCCATCTGATCCCAAACTAAACAGAGCTTTCACTATAGAGACCAGATAACTGATATACTACATATCAGTTATCTGGATCGCATTGGATCCGGTGGTAGCATTAAAGCGCGACCGTCGTTATTAACACAAGGTCCGTCATAATAATAATACCTTACTATAGACAGAACCATTGACAATATGTAGTAAAAATATTAGACTTAAACTAGATAATTAAACATAATTTCTTGACAATAACTTGATACGAGCTAGCTAAATATCATTGCTATGATAAAATAAATTTTATAAATGTTTTCATACAATATGTACCTAAATATCTATGTTACTAGAAATAATAATGTATACAACTATATTACTACAAACATGTTCTGACTATTTACAAGCGCTTTTTTAAAGTCTACGTGAATAAAAACCTTTTTTATTTTATTTATTTTACATATACTACTATTTTTGTAAATACATACTTTTATAGATAATTGCACACAAATATCTGTCCTGGTTGGTAGCAAACCCACGACCTCCGGCGTGAAAGAGAGCATTGGCCATAATATAGCGTAACATAACATTGGAGAGATAACCTCCAAATTATGGACACAACTTCATCTTTGGGGGAATTAACAATCTTTGGGGGTGGCAACAATCTTTGGCGTTCATAGCTAGATGCTCTCATCGGTCCGTAAGCGATAGGCGAGGTTAAGTAACTAGGCTCGCGGTCAGTCCATGGATGGGTGACCGCCAAAGTGGTTTAAATTTCTGAGCGCCTCCGTGCTTCGGAGGGCACTTAAAGCTGTCGGTCCCGGTTGTAGTCATTAGACAACAGTCGTTAAGCCATTTCAGAGGCCTAATAGGCGGCTTGAACAACTCTGACACTATATAGGGTAAACACTGCCCATACGATAAGTAAGTAAGAGGCATATATCAAGCAGTGGACGTCTTTCAGCTGATTATTAATATTTTTACATAACAACTACATTGACCTCACCCTAGGAGGCCTCCAAAGGTTATTATCAAAGTATAAAAGGCTGATATTTAAATAAGGTCCTCGCCTTATAAGTTGAGAGGTTATTTCTTAACGCCAATTGGATAATGAGCTCTTCTTGTTTCAAATTCAATACGGCTTCATTTTGTGTTATATCTTATTGCGGACCTAAGTCAGAACATAGAACCCATTATTGCCGTCATAATGTGATTTTATAGACACAATGGTGTGACTTGTTACTTTCAGTTCTATAACGTTTCAGGTCAAACTCTTAAAAAGTTTCAATCAATTGATATAATAATTGTATATCAACTAAATAACCTCGTACAGGACATCCACACTGCTCTGAAAACAATGTTAATGACATTTTACATAATTGAATATTCATTTTAATAACAACTGTTTCAATGTCCTCCATTATTACTGTTTCACGTGAACGTGGACACGTGAGATTGTCACGTTTGGCTATAAGGTAAGTAACAATTTTTGCTGAAAATTGCGCGGAATAATATAACACAAATAGGGTTTACTTTACGTAAGCTATACATTTGTGACGAGTAATGGCAAATGATGTGTCGGCGAACACATTTAAAGTCTGTTAATGAAGTATATATGTGTCTTTAGAACACGTACTCTTTTTCAGTAAAGAGAAAAATATAGCAATATTTATTTTATAAGAAATACTTTATAAATTGGTATTAATGGGTTATTTTTTGGCCAATCAATTATATTTGGAGGTATTTCCGAGCCGGTATGAAACGGCAATTTTTTGATGGAGCAGTGAGAATCCCTTGCATGCCACCCGCAAAAAGTGTCTGCGGCTGAGTAAGTCGAACTCGCACCGACTAAACCTGACCTGCCGTGGAGTTCCCTTGGTGCTTGATGGGGGAGCCTCGGGAACGCTGGTATGCTGCTCCGGTGACCCCCTTTTGTGCTATGTAGCAGATGGTCGGGACACGTAATCTGAGAGAGCTCTGATTTGCCCTCCTCTATTGCCGACTCCTGCCAGTCCGCCACAGCGACTGCGCCACAAACAGATCGCTGCAGTAGAGGACATTTCTCATGCTGCCACCGGAGCCCCGAGTGAAGTTGGGCTATTGGTTACCGCCGCCACCACGACGCGACGCCTCCTCCGATTACGAGTGGGATTGCCGGGCTCTTTCATGATATGGCAACCTACAAAAAGCGTGCATATTCCTTTATTAAAGGCCAGCGACGCATTTGAGGCGCATCTAGTGTTGCGAGTGTCTTATCTTATTTTTCTCGTTTGCCTAGCTATTATATTATATAAAAAACCGGCCAAGCGCGAGTCGGACTCGCACATGAAGGGTTCCGTAGCAGCAAGTATTTCATTTGATGAAAGCAAATTGCGGTTTATGACGTATTAAAAAAATACTTCCTAGATCTCGTTCAAACCAATTTTCGTTGTTAGTTTCCATGGTAATCTACATCAGATATTTTTTTTAGTTTTATCATTCTCTTATTTTAGAAGTTACAGGGCGGGGGGAGGGGGGGGGGGGCACTCTTTTTACCACTTTGGAAGTGTCTCTCGCGCAAACTATTCAGTTTAGAAAAAAATTATATTAGAAACCTCAATATCATTTTAAAGACCTATCCATAGACACCCCACATGTATGGGTAAGATGAATACCAAGTTTCAACAGTACAGCTTTTAAAATTTCGGAAAAAAACTGGCTGTGACATACGGACGGACAGACAGACAGACAGACATGACGAATCTATAAGGGTTCCGTTTTTTGCCATTTGAAATTATATTAGCAGTAGAATATCGCAAATTATTCTTAATTACGCCAACGTTCGGCATGGATTTATTCTATTAGAAATAATGTTGTATCCGTGAAATCTTAATGGTTAAATAAAACTATATTTGGTTGTGTTCCTAAAATTTATATGCCATTTTAAATTAATCTAAGTTTTAATAACTTTTTAGTTGTTCCACATTATTTGTTTCTACAAGTTTGAATAAAAATGACTACACTATAAGTCAATATTATGAATAATACAGGTCCCAAAATACTTCCTCTGAGAACGCCAAAAGTAATTTTTACCCTGTTTACGGTTATCTCTCTATATACTATTAATTAATATACGGATTATAGATAATATACAGATTATAGATAATATACAGATATACAGATTAATACTGAATATTTCCTTGTATATTATTTTCAGGTATGTACGGTAGCAGGTCTAAAATAATAACGATGACACTAATGTCATGGTGACTTTATGTATGAGATAAGGTCGTATGGTCTATAGTACCAAAGGCGCAGCCAAGATCTAAAAAAATCGTTTTACCGGAGTGATGTATGTATGTATAGATACGGATGCACATCCTCCTTATATTCGAAATACTTAAATATTAAATTATATTTCTGTTCAGGCAGTACAGTAGTACTCTTACTGGACGAATTTTGGGATGGATTTTTTAAGTACATTTCTGATATGTCCAGGAAACGTTTCTGGGATTTCTAGTATTTATTATGTATTACGAGTATTGACGCTATAGATAGATAATATGTAATATAATGCTAATTATTTAATTTATTTAACCTATTTTATGATTGTATTTCCACAGGTGTGATAATACACGGATATTGTAATTATCGTTTTGAAATATACTGTTATTTGCACAAGTGGCAGCTCACGTTTTGTGGATAGATTATTATACATTTGTTAATTAAAGACCTTTTCCTACAAATAAATATCAGGTTAGCAGTTGTGTATGGGTTTATATAAGTAATATTTATTTTTAATATTTGATGGTTGACTGCAACCTTTATTTAAAGTAGGTTTAGCTCAAGTATCTTCAGTTTCACGTGAAGCTTGAATAGCGGTCAGCGTTAGTAATATTTATTTTAAGTTTAAGCTAGCTAGACGTGATCTATGGGCCTTATCACACGGCTCAAGGTCACCCAAAGTGCAATGTAGAGGGCTATGCTTCGAGTTTCCCTAAGCTGTGAGATATGCTGAGATCCGCAGGCAAACCGAAGTAACCGACATAGCCCGAAGAATATCCAAGCTGAAGTGGCAGTGGGCAGGGCACATAGCTCGAAGTGCCGACGGCCGCTGGGGCAAAAGTTCTCGAGTGGCGACCACGAACTGGAAGACGTAGCGACACCGGCAACACCTATTGCTGAGCCTATGCCAATTGCTGAGATTTTTGTTGAAGGTCTTTGTCCAGCAGTGGGCATCTTTGGGGTGATATGATGAAGTTTAAGCTAGCTAGCCGAGTTGCTTAAGGTTGTAGTTTATCGTAATAAACTACAACCTTGAGCATCTCAATTAGCTCCTACTTCTACCTCACAATATCTTGTGGTGCTGCTTACATACATACATGTATGCTTGCTAGACGACTGGGTGCAATATTAATACTAAAAGCATTATATTTTTCTGCAGCAATGTCTGTTTACACATACCTACTTATGCTTGTTTCCCAGAGGGAAATTCATCTTGTCAGTTTATGTGCACAGTTATAAAATAATAAGCTTTCTTCACTATAGAGCGCCATAATCCTGTTCCTATAAGCAATATAACATAAACAATAGTAAACAATTCCTCTTTAATACTATATCTCCTCTCGCGGGCCTGTTGGAAGAGATTTCATTACAAATAAGCAGTGCCTTTGTACTCTTTCGTTTTGTATACTTGCGTTTATTTACTTTTTACTGTGTGTACATAAAATAAATAAAAAAAATAGTTTTTATAAATTGACCCATATACAGTATACTTCTTATTCCGTTGCATTGAAATAATTAAATGGAATTTAATCACACTTGGGTATTAACATACACTTGGACTTATCAAGCTCACAATGCAGTACCTACAAAAACATAGTCGAAAACAGTATAAAAGTTACAAAACATTTATTAGTCCGTCCGTGCGGTCTGTTTTATCAGATATATTTTCTTAAATCCTAAAATAAATAACAAGTTACTAATCATTTATTTTGAAATTTAATTGTACAATATTAAAATTACAGAATTGAAGGCAATGAGCATTTGGCTAGCGCAGAAGGCTCTTAACCAGTAGCTTAAATTAAACGACTAATACCTGAGGCTACCCTTGACACGTATACGCCATTTCAATTCGTTCACGTCCTCTTTGGGCTGATACATACATAGACTCACGCCTGTTTCCCATAGGGATAGGCAGAGACAACGGATTTCCATTTGTCACGATCTTTGCAAACTTCTTTTGATTTGATTTCAATTACTGTCATTCTTAATACATGCTCGCCGGTTTAGAGTACTTCTGACCTGCCCTTTCTTGAGAACATCTCCAATTTGGTCAGAGAATGTTCGACGTGGTCTTCCCCTTCCGGTTGTCCCATTCACACAGGCCAGGTATACTTCTTTTGTCAATCTTCTTTCATTCATCCTTTCTAAATGGCCAAACCGTCTCAGCATGCCTTTTTCAATCTTTGTGACTACATCCTCTTTCACACCACAACGCTCTCTTACTTCAATATTTCGAATTCTGTCTCTCAAAGTCACACCACACATACTTTTCAGAGCTCTCATTTTCACTGCATTTATTTGATGCTTCGGGCTGATGCTGATAATATTTTTCTTTTTACAGAAATGTCCCTAAATCACTTTTGGTCCAACCTGGGATATGAACCCGGGACCTCGTCCTCTGCGGGTGACACTACCGTTAGTTCATCGAGGCAGTTCTAATTACTATGCCGGCTAAACAAAAATCAGAGCACAACATAGAAGGATTTGAATCATATCGAATGAGTAATTGATTTTCCTGTTATGATTTCAATTTGTGTAGTAATTACTCCATTGGGTTATGTGCCGACATTGTGTATATTTTATACACCACATGTCGAACCACGTGAGAGTCGACAACAATATTATTATAATATTGTTTTATTGCAATATGTAAGAGTTAATAATGTTTATTAAAACTATTGTTTGATTAATGATAATCATTTATACGAGAATTTTGCCGTCGTTTGTAGTATATTGAGGTTAGTTCGGAATTGACGCTGTTGTAATGGATTTGAAGTTTAAGTAGTTTTGATGTAAAAGAGTTACAAACATATATCCGTACATCTATACTCACAAACTTTCGCCTTTATAATATTAGCAGGATGTGTAACTCTAGCGGTTTTGGCAGCGCACGCAGGAATAACTCGCAGATGGTATATTTTTCCTACTTACTTGACAAATATCGTCATATTTTGGACGATTCACACAATATCTTTATAAATTGTAGCCTATGTGTTATTCTGATGTATAAGCTAGATTATTGTTAAGTTTCATTAGAATCCATTCAGTAATTTTTACGTGAAAGAGTAACAAAGATCCATCCATCCATACTTACAAACTTTCGCGTTTATAATATTCGTAGGATTCTGAACACCGATGATCTTGTAAATCTCGCTGTCGCTGGTCGCTGAAAGTCGCTGGATGTGGATATGGCAAGACCAACAGTTGTGGAGATCTTTGGGGGAGGCCTTTGTCCAGCGGTGGGCGTCTTTCGGCTAATATGATGATTCTGCACAGAAAATATATGTAACAAACAAATTTGCATTTAAACAACATGCAATGGTAAGCCTAACTCATTGTGAGTTTTGACACAGTAAAATTTGTAGAAGAAGGATAAGGACAGTACAGACGCCAGCACATCCAGCTACCCTGTAATCTGTCAAATTTCATTTAAAGATTTTCAACTTTATCACATAAGCATAAGTTGATGAGCTGGCGTCTGCACAATATCACAGTTCACAGAAATATCTTCTAAACATATAATAAAATCTTAGGAAAGTCAAAACTGTACAATGAATATTTTTTTAAAAGGATACTTGTGGCGTGGTCTACAATCGGTATCGTTGCGAAAAATATAGTTTTTAGAATTTTTGTCTGTTTATCTGTTTGTCTGTATGTATGTCCGGGCTAAACTCAAAAAGTACTGCATGGATTTACTTCAAATTTTGCATGAATATTACTAAGAGGTCGAGTCAACATATAGGTTACTTATTATCACGTTACCACCTACGGGGAGGAGCTGTGATAATTTATAAAGTTTAACGCGGGCAAAACCGCGGGGCACAGCAAGTAAAGTATATAAAATAATACAGGAAATACGATCTATCCTAGTACGCTTGCTTTACATGATAATGAAGCGCTCATAGCCAGATGCTCTCACCGGTCAGTACGTGATTGGCGAGGTTAAGCTACTAAGGTCGCGGTCAGTCCATAGATGGGTGACCTTCAAAGTGGTTTAATTACTGAGCGTCTCCGTGCTTCGGAGGTCTCGTAAAACTGTCAGTCCCGGTTTTAGTCATTAGACAACAGTCGTTAAACCAAGTCAAAAGCCTACTGGGCGACTTGAACCACTCTGACCCTAGGACAACCGCTGCCCATACGATAATAAGTAAGTAGTATTAGAATTAGAACCTTGAATCTTATCACAGCGACATCTATTGGGTACAATTGTAAAACAACACTATCCAAGGACACGCTGAAACAGACACAAAAGTCACATAAATTGGGTTGAAAATCCTTTGGAACTTTAGACCGCCGCCTAACACACGTAGATTACGTTACATAACGCACGTGGTATCTTCACGTGTCACCGATGCGACGTAAGGGAATAGGCTCTTGTCATAAGCAAGGCTTCCAGTGGACTTTAGAAATTAACCCCTTGGTTTAGTAAATATGAGTATTATTCTGCAAGTTTACATTAAAATTTACATACATACATAGACCCACGCCTGTCTCCCAGAGGGGTAGGCTGAGACAACGGACTTCCATTTGTCACGATTCTTGCATACCTCTTTCGCTTCGTTTACTGACATTATATTCTTCATACATGCTCGCCTGTTTAGGGTACTTCTGACCTGACCTTTCTTAAGTACGTCTCCGATTTGATCAGAGAACACACGTAGATTACGTTACATAACGCACGTGGTATCTTCACGTGTCACCGATGCGACGTCAGGGGATGGGGTGTTGTCATAAGCAAGGCTTCCAGTGTACTTTAGAAATTAACATTAAAATTTGCACTTAAATATTCAACTTATAATATAATTTACAACAGGCATAAAATAATATTTACAATATAAATTATTATTACAAAGCCTCATCCTTGGGTGTCGAAAAAATTTAGGCATCGCTGCCTTTGAGCATCGTGCCCAGAAAGCTGGCCGCATTGCCACGCTGGATGGCAATGCTTAAACGCTGTCCAAAATATTGGCCAGCCCTCTGGTCGCATGTAGCGTCGACCAAGCATTTAAATTATTCGCGGAAAAAATCCATGGCCCAATCGTCTCCACTCCAAAGTGTTCGTGTGAGAGGAGTGTTCTCCAGTAATTTTTGCCCTACTTCTGGTTTAATTTAAATCTCAATGGAGACTAGCTATCAGCGCAGGACATATTATAGTGCACAAGTGAGTGCGCAAACACAAGGGCCCTTTCGATTCAATCACTATCAAGATTGGATGGGATGACTAGCGACACGATCGGAAAGAGATCAGGTACAGGACCGACGGCTTCACATGCACCCCGAAGCACAGGGGTCTAAATACCGCCAATTTCCAGACTCCGGGCTGATACAGAGAATATTTTCTTAAAAGAAAAATCCTAAAATCACTTTTTTGTCCGACCCGGAATTTGGAAAGAACTTCACTATCTGTGGATGAACACGCTACCGCTAGGACAACGAGGCATACCCTCTACTATGTTGTATAATAATTTTGCTGTGACCGCAGCCTAACAAATACTGCCAACTTTCGTTACATAACGCACGTGTTCAGTTCACGTGTATATACCGCCAACTTTAAGAGTCCAGGCAGACACAGAGAATTGTCTCTTAACAGAAAAATCCTAGATGGTCAGAAAAATCCTTTTTGTTTTGGTCCGACCCGGAATTTAAACCAAAGACCTCATTATCCGTAGGTGAACACGCTGCCGCTAGGTCAACGAGGTAGTCCCTTTACTATCATCATCATATCAGCATCAGGGGCTCTAGGGGCTAAGTTGCCGAACATCGATTTCTTAAATGGCGTCCAAATAAATAAAGGTTAAAAATGACTTAATCAATCGTTAAAGCCCCTGGACACAGGCCTCCCCCAAAGATCATGTCGGTCTTGCGTTATTCGTATCCAGCGATTCCCTTTAGTATATTGTATAGTAATTCTGCTGTGACTACAGCCTTACAAACACATCCCGCTTTCGTTACATAACGCACGTGCTCAGTTCACGTGATATTTACGTCAGAGGGTAGTCTCATGTCATGACCAAGGTTTATTCCATTATCCAATTTGCTAGTCTATAGCCCTGTTTCTTTTGTTTGAAAATACTGAACCGTGGCATCATGTAAGCCGAATTACGTGCACTGCTGGGAAAGACCCCCAAAAAAATCCTCAACTCCTGTCACATAATTTGGAGGGATATGCCATAATCGCCAACTGTGGCAGATGGGTTGTCGATCGCAGTATGATAGTCATAGACCACCGAGAGACGCTGCTTCCCCTTCTCGGAGGTGAAATACTATGCCGGGTAGGTGTATTCGGTTTCAATGGGAGAATGAGGAAGAAAGAAGAAGAAACCATCAAATGGCATATTGATATAAGTTAGGTTTTCAAATGCACAAATAGTCACACACCAGATCAGCCTGAAATTATCCACTCCTGGACATAAGCTTCCCCGTAAAGTTTCTATATCGTTGCCATTTGAACCACCGCGCTTTGCATGCGAGTTGGCAGCTAGGTGGTGGCTAGTACACAGATGGCCTTGCTGCCGGACTACCTTGTGTCTCTCTTCACAATCTTTTAGTCTAAGTCGCCCTAGTCTTAGGCGTGCATGAGCTGCGGAGGTATTTCCGATCCGGTATGATCTGGCAACCTTGAAGAAGCGAGCCTATTCTTTCCTTAAAGCCGGCAACGCACTTGCGGCTCCTCTGGTGTTGCGAGTGTCCATGGGCGGCGGTGATCACTTACCATCAGATGACCTACTTGCTGTTATTTTTTTTGAAATCCGGAAAACACACGGTCAGATACTTACATAAGTAGTCACAATTACCACCAATATTAGTGGTTCAGCCCTAAAAAAACTCAAAATAAAACCATAATTTAGAATGTTATTTTCCTTATAAGTCAGAAAATTATAGCTATTCACTTCGTACGTCATGCTCGAGGGAGAGATACAAAATAGGGCGGCACGTGGTTGCGTCACGTGGAACTCGTGGCAGATGAGGAACATGTATTATTACAGGTACATTTTGGTAACATAGATGTTAACCGTGGTAGGAGAGCAAAGAATACAATAGTAATTTATTATTCGCACATTGAAAGTCATCGCATTTCCTCAAAGTCAAGGTAATTTGTATCTTAAGCCCTTTAATAACCAACCATCATTACGGCTTACGTGTAGCGGAGATGTTTTTTTTATTTATTTATTTAATCTACTTAACATTATCATGACAGGTTTTGTACCCAATGCGATAATGCGAACAATATTACTAATTATTACTAATTAAATCCAGAGTCACCCTCATGAATTCCGCCAATGAACAATTAAAAATGTCAACTCTTTGTGAGGCGCTGTTTATTACTCGTAGGCCTCTTTGTGTTGTATTTGCGATTCTGCGGCTTCCAGTCCACGAGGTCCTACCTCCTTAAAACAAATAACCTTTTTATACTATCAAGTCAGCAAACAAGTATGCGCCTTACGTACCTGGGGCTCTACCGGCTAAGTCGCCGAACATCGTTTTCGTGAATGGCTTTCAAATAAATAAAGGTTAAAAATTACTTAACCAATCATTAAATCGGCTTCCATGACCACATGTGACGTCATAAATGGTCCGGAATCGATTGTCATCGTTGAAGATGATTTAACAATTGATTAAGTCATTTTTAACCTATATTTATTTGATCGTCATTCACGAAAACGATGTTCGGCGACTTAACCGGTAGAGCCCCTGATGGTAGGCCAATGCTGTAACATATAAGGCACACACGTGACACCTTGCCTATCTGTCCCAAGACAAACTCTTCACAGTATTAAAAAATCCTTTAAATTCCCCATCATCATCATCATCATATAAGCCAAAAGACGTCCACTGCTGAACAAAGGTCTCTCCCAAAGATCTCCACAATTGCCGGTCTTGCGTTATCCACATCCAGCGACCCTCACAAGATCATCGGTCGCCTTAAATTACATCTGTTAAAAGCTCTTTGATTCATGAAAAACGGCATTATATAAGTAATAATCATACCTTTTTTGCATTTGGAACGTGAAATAATGAAATTTATTCAGCACTTGGGTATTTATATACATTTGTACTTGTCAAGCAGACAATGTATTCTTTTCTTTTTTTTCTTTTTTATAAGACAACGCCCGCACTAGGTATTTTAATCCCTGTGTTGCGGGGTACTTTACAAACATATAATTGACGGACACAAATTACATCCAGACTCAGAACAACTATTTATGGGTCACACAAATAGTTGTCCGGCGTGGGACTCGAACCCGCGACACGAATAGGCGAGGCGACTGTCTTAGCCGCTGCGCCACACGTGCAGTCAGGGCCAGGGCATGTATTACATAAACACAGTTTTAAAAACAGTAACTAAGGCAACAAAATATTTTGAATTAGTCCGCCCGTGCGGTCTGTTTCGTCACATGTATTTTTAATATCCTTAAATAAATAATAAATAGCAAGTTACTAAGCTATTATTGTTACATTTAGCAATTGTATATTAAAATTAAAGAATTGGAAACAACGTGCAGTTGGCTAGCGCAAAAGGCTCTCAACCAGTAGCTTACACTGGCTTTGGCCCCTTAACACGTCATTGGTGATCCCGTGCAACTGATCACACCCTCTCTTAGAATTTTGTCCTTTTGCTTCAGCGGCCCCCTGAGCTGTGGCCCGAACCCTAAAAGGGTGGCCTCGGGTATTAATTGTTTAATTTAAGCTACTGGTTAAGAGCCTTCTGCACTAGCCAAATGCTCATTGCCTACAATTCTTTAATTTTAATATTGTACAACTAAATTTCAAAATAATAGATTAATTTTTTTAGACTAATTATATTTTTGTAATTTTTATACTGTATTCGACTATATTTATGTACTCCATTGTGAACTTGACAAGTACAAGTGTATGTTAATACCCAAGTGCTGAATAAATTTCATTATTTCAATGTAATATTCCAGACAGTAAAAGCTCTGCTTTACCTAAACTGATGTATCTTATGAAGTACTTCATCAACAAGCAGATTAAGCTAATGCGTGTTGTGAGCGTCCATCCATCCACATATTCAGAACACTCCATGTTACATACGTTATATTTAGTCTCAGGATAATTATGATGATTGGTTATGATGATAGTCACCAATACAACTCCTATTGGGTACGGAGTTGGTACACCCGAAGAGTACGAGGATAAATATTACTTATAAAGGCAGTTGCGCTGCCTGAGGGCACCCTTATGGGGTGATGAGGTATACTTATTAAAATAAGTTTAGAGAAAATTGTTAGGAGGCTTCATCAATCTCATAACACCTTATACAGAATTAAGAGGCGTCACCCTCTTACACCGTCACTGTACCTTGCACGTAATAGCTAGAGGTTGTTACCATTCGATATCGTCACGTGGCTCCGTTGTCACGTGGGCTAGGACAATCGTTTGGCAATGGTTATTACGAGACTATCTTGTTACATAGTAGTTGAATTGGAAGGTTTTCTGGCATCGTTTATTGGGTATTTTTTCATTTCTATCCTATTTCGGATACAGCGCTATTTGATTCATCTGCCGTCACCTATTTTCGTGAACTATTTTTATCGCGTTTATTTTATTTTGCATACTTTATGTTATTAGACTTCCACAATTTCTCTATACCTATCTATGTTTAAACCTGACAACCATTGTCTGCCCACTCGATTAGTGGTGCCTTTATAAATTACATATAGATTTAATTTCTTAAATAATTCCTATATTGAACATTTTTTTCTAAAAACCCTAAGGTTTATAACATATAAAATATCTAGGGACAATGTCACACAGATCATCCTAGCCCCAAACAAAGCTTGTACTGTGGATACCAGGCGACGATATACATAGTTATATAGATAGATAAATACTTAAATACATAGAAAACATCTATGACTCGGAAACAAATATTCGTGCTCATCACACAAATATTTGCACGTACCGAGATTCGAACCTAGGACCACCAGCTTTGTAAGCAGGAGCACTACCAACTAGACTACAGTGACGGTTAGTTCTTTAAGCCGTTCAAAGTAAGAAGATTTATTTATACATCATAACGCGGATCCTGTTTCAATTTCCATGTTTATTTTTTTATTGTTAACTAAAAGTGTCATACATACCGATTTATAGACCTATGCTGTTTGGAAAATAAGGCAATTGTCAGATGAACAAACTGCTAGATTAGTGTATTTCGCGTACTTTCATAGCATTATGTCGTATGGCATTCTGCTGTGGGGTTCGGCGGCTGACATAGGTACTATTTTTGTATTGCAGAAAAGAGCAGTCAGAGCCATTTATGGTTTAGTCAGTCGCGATTCTTTGCGAAATTTGTTTAAAGAAATAAATATACTTACTGTGCCATCGGAATATATATATCAGAATATAATGTTTGTTAGAAAAAATATTCACAACTATAAAAAGAAAAGTGAACTGCATAATATAAATACTAGGAATAAAAACAAACTAGCCATGCCAGGCTTTAGAGTAAGCAAAACTAATAAATCATTTTTAGGAAATTGTATTAAGTTTTATAACAAGCTTCCTACTCAAATTACTGATCTGCCTGCCACAAGTTTTAAAACACATATTAAACGTGTATACTTATGGCTAGGGGTTATTACACCACTAAAGAGTACATCGATGACAAAGACGTCTGGCTCTCACTTCCTACCTGCACATTGCTCGCTGGAGATCTTGTAGCCATATAGACATGACTGATCTGCTGTGTTACGTGAACTATCTGTAAATGATTGCTATCATATACTTAATTTAAAATTATTGACTCTGTCTCAAAATGAATAATGTTATTGTTTCGAAGTTTTTCTTTTGTATACCTAAATATAATCTAAAATAATAAGCATTCAGACAACCGATCGAGCATATATTGTGTTTGCCTACTAAATAATTACTCTAATTGGACCAAATCCCGTGTTCATGCCCGCTTGAGTATGTTTCGCCGGACCGTCTCAACTGGGTCGTGTTGAAACCGGTAGTAGATGAACCCACTGAGTTTGTTTCGCTGGGTCTTCTCAGTTGGGGCGCATTGGATCCGGTGGTAGCATTAAAGCGCGACCGTCTTTATTAACACAAGGTCCGTCATAATAATAATACCTTTAATATAGACAGAACCATTGACAATATGTAGTAAAAATATTAGACTTAAACTAGACAATTAAACATAATCTCTTGACAATAACTTGATACGAGCTAGCTAAATGTCATTGCTGTAATAAAATAAATTTTATAAATGTTTTCATTCAAGATGCACCTAAATATCTATGTTACTAGAAATAATATCTAATGTATAAACTATATTGCTACAAACATGTTCTGACTATTTACAAGCGCTTTTTTAAAGTCTACGTGAATAAAAACCTTTTTTATTTTATTATTTATTTTTTATAGGTCGTTAAAGTGATTTGATACATACGTTCTTCACTGTCCCCATACACATCCTGCACCAATACAAATCTGCCGCCCGCGCCGCCGGCTCACACAGCGGCAGCGCCCCGCCCCGCCCGCCTAGCTAGCCGGCGCGTTGCGGGCGGGGCCGCGTGTGACCTGCGACTAGTGTTGAAAATGACTAAAGTGACGGAATTAGACTGACTGTCATTTACGGTCAAATTGGTCAAAAATTTGTCACTTTGATTTCAGTAATATTTTAGTACCTTTTAAGTTTTTGTCGTTGATAAAAGTCTTCAACTTCTAAATTGAAATAAAAAAGTGGTTTTTATGACTTATAGTGTTATTATATAGTGTTAATCATTTTACATTTCGACAAAATGGCAACGTCGCATCGCCTCGCACATCGACTTTGATGTGCGAGGCGATGCGACGTATCCTCTCATGATGTAATACAAAATAAAACGTTGTTTCATTTAAACTTGCATATAAATTGGGTACCTAAATAAATAAATAATCGGGTGTCAGTCGAGAATAGACAATAATATTTGAGTCAAATTGACTGAATTTGACAGTAGATGACCGCTCATTTAAGGTTTATGACAATTCTGACTAGTTATATTCAGTCATTTTACATCTCTACCAGCGACGCATTCCCGCCCGGCTATGTTCTCACTTCACCATTGCTTGATCCGATCCCGCGCGTCCTTTACGCGCGCCAGAAGCCCCGTGGTTTATACGTCAATCGATTAAAAAAAAAAAACACTTTTGTAAAAGTACCGGTTTACCACAATAACTGTCATATAAGTCCTTATATCTACAATTACGCATAGTATCTCCATTGTCTTCACACGCGGAGAATTTATTGAGTCCTAGCTTAGTTGTTTTTAGCTGGCTTAATTCCTGTTCCGGCACGTAATCCCGTGTTTCCTCCACAGCCCAGGCAGCGTCGCGCGCTGCCTCCAAAGTATTGGCTATGGCAAAGTATCAGCGCTTTTTTATAAGTAAGTTTTCTAAGTTACCCTCCGCCAATAACATCTGCCGTATAAACTCACTACGTAAATCGCACACAAACTCCCGAAAATTCTCTTCTAATGTATCTTCGAAATCACAGTATCGCGATTATTTTTTTAATCCGCCACCTAAACAGCTATTGTTTTCCCCAACTTAAGGCACCTTTGTGGATAATTATACCTCTCTTTGAGAATTGATGGTTTAGGGTGATTCCATTAATGTCCTCCTAGCCGAATTTCGGCCACAGCGGCCTGTCTTAATGGAGACAAGCAATTTCCGCGGGTCACATTATTGTACACAAGTGTATGCGCAAACACTGGGGCACTTTCTATTCCATCACTCTCATGATCCAATGCAACTCGACCGGAAAGAGATCTGGTACAGGACCGATGGCTTTACGTGCTTTTCGAGGCACGAGGTATAATACCGCCAACTCCCAGATATCGGGCTGATACTGAGAAATTTTTCTTTTTACAGAAAAGTCACAAAATCATTTTTGTCCTGACCAGGAATTTGAATCCAGGACCTCGTATCTATGAGTAAACTCGCTACCGCTAGACAAGGTTGCCCACTTTTTCAGACTCGCCCAATCTCGATCAGTACTTGTGTAACAATTTACATTCTCCTGTTATTTTGTTCGCCACGAAATACATTTCGGGACGTACAAAGTACGCCGACCAATTTCCATTCTTCACATCGAAATCTCGTACTTTTCTTTCGAATTTTTTTCTAAACTTGGCACTTATAAATTTTTCACAGTATTTTTTTATTACCCTCGTCGCAATGATAAATAAAGACGTGCGTTGGGTCCAAGCGTATAACAGACTACCAGTACAAGTTACACCGCGCCTTACGAACTAAACCTACCCTCATTTATATATATATTTATATTAAATGCATTTATGCAACAAGTAAACTATCTCTATAAAACCATAATCAAATTGTTGCACGTGTGGCGCAGCGGCTACGACAGTCGCGTCACTGCTTCGTGTCCCAGACAACTATTTGTGTGATATTTGTTATAAATAGTTAAACGGAGTCTGAAAAAAACATTAGTAGTCATCTGCAATAGGATGGAGTTAGTACTGCACTGGGTAAGCAATATTTACAACAGCATTATTAGAACCATTTCTGTTCAATTTGACAACTAAATTAAATAGCCAACCCCTATGATTTTGGTCACAGTGGCTTAGTCCATACTAAGCTAGAGCGTGAATACCATCCGTGTATGCCACCGCAAACATGCATTGATAGTCCCAGCAGCATACTGAAACCATTTTTGGATTGAACCCAAAAGGCGTTATTAGCTTGGCAAGTATACTTAATCCACAGGCTACAGTTGTAGAAAGATTGACAATATGCTTTGAAAAGAGTTATCTTCACTTCTTTTCTACACCGTGCAAACCTGCGAGCCATTAAATTAATCCTGACTGCCCTTTCAATGTCTTCGTCATCTTTAATGTTAGGATTTATAAAATGTCCCAAGAATTTAACTCTGTTAACTCACTGAAAGGGTGGGCCTTTTAATAATATTTTAGGTAACTAAGTAGGATCACATTTCTTACCAGCCCTAATTATGAGAAATCAACATTTTTTTCACAGGTCTCCTCAATACGAAGCCTACAAGCGGAAGGATAGCGCAAAAGAAGCATATCGTCGGCATAGCTTAGATTGATGTCCTCGCTGTTACTAGCTGCCCTCTACCACCATTCTACAATTTCAGTGTTTAAAACGGCAATGTTTATTCACGTGCCCATCGAAAGTTTGGGCCATTGGTATCAGGCGAGGCAGTCTCATGAACTCCAGTCTTAATAAAAAACCAGCCAAGTGCGAGTCGGACGCGCACATGAAGGGTTCCGTAGTAGCAAGTATTTCAGTTGATTAAATGAAAGCAAATTGCGGTTTCTAACGTATTAAAAAAAAACTACTTGCTAGATCTCGTTCCTACCAATTTTCGTTGTTAGTTTCTATCTATGGTAATGTACATCATATTTTTTTTTTTAGTTTTATCATTCTCTTATTTTAGAAGGGGACCCTCATTTTACCACTTTGGAAGTGTCTCTTGCGCAAAGTATTCAGTTTAGACAAAAATGATATTAGGAACCTTAATATGATTTTTGAAGAGCTATCCATAGACACTCCACATGTATGGGTACGATGAAAATTTTTTTTTTGAGTTTCATTTCTATGTATGGCATCCCCCCAAAAATATTGTTTTTTTCTGTTTTTGTGTAAAAATCGTAATGCGGTTCACAGAATAAACCTACTTACCAAGTTTCAGCAGTACAGCTCTTATAGTTTCGGAAAAAAGTGGCTGTGACATACGGACGGACAGACAGACAGACAGACATGACGAATCTATAAGGGTTCCGTTTTTTGCCATTTAGCTACGGAACCCTAAAAACGGATTCATCGCATAATGAGCGTTCAGCTCACGCTTAGAAACCACGATTTCACGTTGCGTATTCACGTGCTCAAAACTCCCAGTTAAGCAAGTTCCAGTACAACTTTAATTTTACAGGTTTCGTATTCATATTGCTCGTATATTTAAAAATATCTTAACTGTAAAAATAAATGATTTTTTGGAAAAAAATAAACGTTTATTTTTGAACGAATTGTTATTAAATATCATAATGCCAATGGTCCTCAAAAAACTATCGTGTGTAATTTTAGAGGTTTGGTTTTAAAATTAGCATAACTTTAAAAACATGGTATATTGGGTTTCGTCCGCCAATAAATCTTAGCGAGCGATCTGAGCACTTTAATAAGGCCCACGGAAATGGTCAGTCTCCATTCCGTTTCAGACAGGTCGCCGAAGTCGAATTAGAACAGGAGGACTTTTGTTTATTATTAATAACAGTGTTCGTGACATCGAGCGCAATTATTACAATGTGATTATATATATATATATATATCTATATTTTTTTATGTTATTATATTTACTTTTATTTACTTAATCTTAATTTTATTTAGAATTTAAACATGTTATTTCAGCTAACTAACACATTTGCCTTGTTATTTTATTTGCGGTGATTACCTATCTTTTATTATTTATTTATACATTATGTGGTATGGTAAGTACTATAATTAGTGCGGCTGGTGCTTAAAAAAGGAAAACCTGCGCTATAAGCACCAGCACCTTCCAATTTAATTATTTAATGTATTATAATTATACACAAAAATTAAATTAATGAAATTAAATGTCTCGCATTATTTACATTATGTGTTTGAATAGGAGCTTGAGTGTGTGTGGATAGGTGAGTGCGGGTGTAATGTGTGCATGTGTGCAAGTGTGTGTAAGTGTTGTAATAAAAGTAAAGTGTAAAATTATGATGTTAATTAGAGGGATGAATAAATGCTTCTGTTTCGTCATAAGTAAGTTTTTTAAGACTAATTGATACCGTTTCCTTCAAGTTATAATTACTTTTGGTGAGTAGGGCTGGTGGATAATACTGATTTAAAATTAATTTACACCACAATGCCGGTAGACAAGCATACTGCCTCAACTTTAAACTCTGGCTACCTTGTGATTGAGTTTTAGTTTTGTTTTAGTGTCGACGGGCCTATTGGCGTGTTTTGTAGATACGCTGCCTTTCACGCCGCAGGTCGTGGGTTCGATTCCCACCCGGGAGAGATATTTGTGTGCATGAATATGTCTGTTTGTCCTGAGTCTGGGTATAAATTATCTATATAAGTATGTATTTACAAAAGAAAAATAGTATATGTAGTATATCAGTTATCTGGTTTCCATAGTACACGTTCTGCTTAGTTTGGGATCAGATGGCCATGCGTGAATATTGTCCCAGGATAAGAAAGCATTTTTATTTATTTACCTATTTGTTTTTGTTTAGTTGTTTGGTTGTCTTAAAAAAAATAAGTTATGTGTTAAAGATAAAAATTATAATTATTACAAGAAAAATATAGCATAATTATATTTATAATTGGTCATTCTATATTAATAGTATATCCTTAGGGGGAATTATTCACTCCATTTCTTAGGAATTTAAAATTAAAGTATAAAAGGGGATAAACCATTAGTTAAGGTAAATTAACAAGAATTTTAACGCGGCCTTTTTTACTTGCCCCATGTTTTCAGTTGAGCTATTATTTACGACCCTTACCGAGTAAAGCCTTCGGCAACCTGCTCGTGTAAATAATTAAAAATAGTTAATATTCTAGCTGTGCCCCGCGGTTTCACCCGCGTAAAAATTTATAAATTATAGCCTATGTGTTATTTAAGTTAAAGACAAGTATTTTCTCAAAAACAATACAATATTCATTACATTAAAAAATAATATAACATTTTCTTAAAAGTAAAGTAATGGCTACAGATACATAGGCTGCATGCCTTTATTATAATTAGAAATACTACGTTAATTATGTACGTTTTATGGTGTTAAGAAAAATCTTTGAAAATGTGGCATCTTTGTGTGTTTTTGAACAGGGATGTTTTGTTTTTTTTTTTTAAGACAACACCCTCACTAGGCATTGTAATATCTGTGTTGAGGGGTACTTTACAAACATAGAATAGACGGACACAAATTACATCCAGACTTGAAACAACTATTTATGGATCACAAATACTGGTCCGGCGCGGGACTCGAACCCCCGACACGAAGTGGCCCCTGGGGCACGGGTGAATAATAACGTCATGTTACAGACGCCAGGAGCTACTAGATTTTTATCTGTGAAGATGCTGTCGCGAGACCAACGAGATAGTCAAGATGAATATGTATGGATAGTACAATTATACAAATACCGCTGTGACGCGCTCTTGGGTCTAACTAGCATTCGCGGGAAGCCAAAAAGGTAATCAAATATATCAACTACGCAATTTCATATTTACAAAAATCCCTGGCGAAGTAACCACGTATTAAAAAAAACCCTTATATATTACTATGAAAGGGGAAAAGGGAAAACAATATTAACTACAGTGACGGACAAAAGCGTGAAATTAAAATTCCATTTCATGACATTAAACAAGGAAAATAATCAAAATTTTACGCCTCTTACAACAAGAGTAGTAAATTTGTTACTAGATTTCCCCCTTTTAGGGGTAAAATTGTTGATGTAATGCCGCCAACAGTAGGGATCTTAATGGGCGATCTTTGTCCACGGCTGATATGATGATAATGGTGATTTCACCCTACTATAAATTTACCTTTTTAGGTACCTGATTGTTTCCAGATTTCCCCATTTTAAGGTAAATACAAAACTAAATATCGAGTCTTGACCTTTTTGACCCGTAGGTGTCGCAAAAGGCGACTAAGGGATATACCAGATAGTCGAGCAAAAGCGCCACTTGTGTACTAGCTACCACCTAACTATAGCCGCCAACTAGTATGCCAATTGCGGTGACTATGGCAAAGTTCAACGGCAATGGCCTTAGTCTAGCAGTGGACGATATCAGGCAGAGGCATCAGGCAGAGCCAGATTCTTTATTGGACCGAAAACGAATAGTCGTTTTTCAGCTGATATACAGTCATCATCATCATCATCATCATATCAGCCGAAAGACGTCCATTGCTGGAAAAAGGCCTCCTCCAAAGATCTTCACAATTGCCGGTCTTGCGCTATCCGCATCCAGCGATTTCCAGCGACCCTCACAAGATCATCGGTCCATCTTGTAGGGGGCCTGCCCTCGCTGCGTCTTCCGGTTCCTGGTCGCCACTCGAGAACCTTTCTGCCTTTAATGTCGAATAAATAAACAGTATTATGATGACTAGAATTCATCATGTGAGTGGGTTAAATGTTGGTTATGTATCTGACGCGTCATACTGCGGCAACCACATGCCACTAGGTGGACCGTATGTTTGATTACTGACTTGGTAGTAAAACAGTACACAAATTACCTGCCATTGCAACTAATTTACATCCGTTTCAATAATGCCATAGTATGAAAAGGCTTCAAGCGTTGATGGCCAAGCAAATCCAGGAGTAAACCTAACCTACCTTTCAAAGTCAAAGTCAAAAATTATTTATTTCGTAAAAATTTTACATTTATGTGGAATTGTCATTTTCTTTTTACCCTACCTTGCCGTGCATGACGTGGCAGCTACTGAGAAATACTGCCAGAAAACTCAGTAGGAATCTTTTTTCTAAAATAAAATATAATTAAGATTATTTACAATCATTTTTTTTTATTTTTTTTTTTATTTAATAATTCTTGTACACACAAAACATACAATAAATAGACAAAAATACCAAGAGATGAATAGTACAAAGGTACTGCTTATTTCGCAAGAAATTTCTTCCAGCAGACCTGCGACAGGAAATTTTTTAAAGAGCTATAATAATGTGTGTAGGTCTATAATACACTTACATACTAATAATTGCATATATACTTAAATACATATAAATATTATATCCAATTTAGACTTAACAATAAACTAAATACTAATAATACATTCTATGAGGATGAAATGGAAAGATAGTGATTTTTCACTAGTCTTTTGAAAGTGTGAATAGTTTTACAGTCTTGTATATTAGTTTTTTCGGAAGAGAGTTCCACAGTCTGACCGCATGAACAGTAAAGGAATAGGAATAAAAATCTGTTTTATGGATTGGAAGTTTTAGGACGGATTTCAGATGAGATCTACACAGAGCATCATTTGGATATTTAAAAGAAAACCGCTCTTGCAGATAGGACGGGGACAGAGGATTATGCAGGATATTGAAAAGGAGGCACAATATGCGAGTGTTCCTACGAAATCGAATAGGAAGCCACTTGAGGTCTTTACGGAACTTGGAAACATGGTCGAACTTTTTCAGTCCATATACAAACCGAATGCATAGATTTTGTAGACGCTCAAGTTTATTTAGAAGCTCTTCAGTAGCGTCTGGGTAGCAGCTGTCAGCGTAGTCTATGATGGGCTGAATCAGGGTTTGGGCAAGTGAGATTTTCGTTTTCAAAGGTAAAAAGTTTTGGAGGCATTTCAGCGAATGGAATGTATAGTGAACCTTTTTGCTGACATCAGCAACATGAGCTTTCCAAGAAAGGTCACAAGCCATCGTCAGTCCAAGATTTTTTAATGTATCAGAATAATTTATAGGAACACCATCGAGGCTGACTGTTGGAAAAGACGAAAGATTAATCCTACTGCGCATATGTCTACTGCCTATGATCATGGCCTGGGACTTCGCAGGATTTAACAGAAGTCCGTGGGACCTAGCCCAACAACTAATTAGTCCCAGATCATGATTCATGACGGCAATGGCAGCATCAGCATCTTCAAAATTAAAAGACCGATATAGTTGCAAATCGTCTGCGTAGAGATGGAAGTTTGAGGAGATGCCCCTGGTAACAGAGTTGATGAAAATAGAGAATAATAATGGAGAAAGAACGCCACCCTGAGGCACACCCGCACTGAGTAGACATCAATCAGAGAAGGACTCATCAAGGCGTACACACTGCGCGCGACCCCGAAGATAAGAGTCAAACCAGGTTAAGGCTGAAGGAGAAACATTGAGTGAAGAGAGAATACCGAGAAGGATGTCAAAATCGACAGAATTGAATGCAGTACTAAAATCAAGGAGTATAAGAACAGTTAAGGATTTATTTTCCATGGCCCAGCGAATATCATCGGTGACCTTAACAAGAGCAGTTACCGTGCTGTGGCCAGACCGGAAACCAGATTGAGAAGAGCTAAGGATACGATTGCGAGAAAGAAAGACAGACAGCTGGCTATGGACAATGTGCTCCAAAACTTTGGAAAGGAAAGGGAGTATAGAGATGGGACGATATTGGGATGGTGTCGATGGATCGGAGACTTTAGGCAAAGGAATAATGTGGGCTAGTTTCCAGGTAGTGGGAAAATTGGAAGAGAATAAGGAAAAATTGAACAGGTGCGTTAGAATAGGAAGTACAATAGAAAGGACAGGTCTAATCATTTTGGAGCACAAGTTGTCATGTCCAGCAGAAGTTGATGAAATGCTAAGAAGAGATTTTTTGACATCCATCTCAGTAACAGGGGTAAAATTGAAAGAAGGGTTATGTGAAGTCCGGGCCTGTGAGAGTTGTTCTAGAGTGTTAGATTTCACATGAGTATTAAGAGTGACAGGTGCAGCAGAAAAGTGTGAGTTAAGGGCATTTAAATCAATGTTTTTACAAGCCGGAGAGGGAGATTTGCCTATACCGTTAGATTTTAGAAATTTCCACACAGACGAAGAATCACGATTATCGAGAGACTTGTAGAAATGGCGTTTCTTAGCATCACGACACAGACGATTGCAAGCATTACGCAAAGATTTATACCGAGCTAAATTAGCCTCCGAAGGGCTCCGCTTATACCTTTTCTTAGCTTTATCCCTAAGAGCCATTGCGTCTTTTATAGAATCAGTGATCCATGGGGCAGGGTTATGTTTAATCCTAACTCGCCGTTTAGGGGCATGTTGATCATATAACATTTGGATATTAGCGTTGAATGCAGCCACCTTATCGTCAATGTTAGGAGATTCATAGACGTTACTCCAATTAATGCTATTGGCATCCCGCTGTAATGCCTCCAAGTCAATACCTTTGAAATTGCGAAGAGAAAGGAAATTAGGTTTACGTTTAGGGCAACGAATTTTAAAAGACAGATAGATCAAGTCGTGATAGGAGAAAGAGGCAGCTAGTTGACCGTGGGTAGCAACACGGTCAGCAGAAGAGACAATCATGAGATCCAAAAGGGAAGGAGTGCTGTTAGGAGCATAGTGAGTTTCCATGAGTGGTAGAATATGAAGGTTAATAGATGACAGAAGGGAAAGTAGCTTAAGTGATCGATAATCATTTTTGACCAGGCATGTATTAAAATCACCCATCAAGACCACGTGATCGTAAATAGGGCACAGGTTGTTAAGCAGCGAGTCAAGAGAATCAAAGTAGTCAACTCGTAGGTTGGGGCTGTAATATACTCCGAGTAGCATCTTGGTGTGATGGAAAATGATTTCCAAAAAGAGATGCTCAGCAGACCCAGAATATTGTGAGGGCGAGGTGCTGATAATCCTGTACGGAATGTCAGCTCGAAGGTATATAGCGACGCCACCGCAACCTTTCTCAGTTCTATCGTTTCGAATTAAAACGTACCCTGGGAGAGCCACGAACACAGATTGAATAGACGGTTTCAGAAAGGTTTCGGATATTAATAGAGCATCAATAGGGGAACTGCTAAAAGACGCCAGAAGTTCAGAATAATGACCGGGAACACTCTGCGCATTGATATGAGCGACGTTGAGATTTTTACGGAAATCGGATAGGACAGAGGACAACTGATCATGCAGCGTCAGTACGTCAGAATTATCACTATCCGCACTAAAGAAACTGTTTGAAGACGAGTGACAGGAGAAAAAACTATCATCTAAATTAATAATATCATCCATCAAGTACACATATACATATAATTATATAATATATTATAATGTCAATAAAATAAGTAAAACTTAAATAACAATACAAATACGTCACTAAACTCTCCCACTCGCTGGTGAAATAGAAGAAATAACTTGTTTTTAGTTTAACTGGATGGTTGGACAGGAAATTTACAGATAGTATATTATTTTACATACTAGTATTAAACAAACATAACACGTAAAACAACCGTAACAAACTCTCTGCATACATTTGGCACATAACATTCACAACATGTAACAATATAATACCAAAACACAATTATAAAATAGAAAACAAAAATAACAATAACATGATCGTAAACATGATACGCATAATATGACATTTATTCGCATACTTAATTTGAAAACAATAGAAATAACGAAACGCAGATGTCAGTACGAGATATATTTCACAGATGTCAACAATCTGTCAAATATTTGATGTTTACACTGAGTGCCTTCGTATGATATTACATAAATTATAATTGGAATAGAAGCAATTAAACAAAAGGGTAATTGAAAATATACAGAAGGGATAAGTTTACATACCTACAACGCTACAAAAAGTGCCATATTGGTATTATGCGACGGAATACAAGAGAGCAGAGAATGCTACAAATGTTGATATATTTGAAGAGACATCTATCACTAATTTTTACGTGTTCTACGGGTTTTGGTACCTTTGGGTGCTTCGGTAGATGCAGAAGGATGTGTGTGTTGACTCAGAACAACTCAATCCCAAGCACTTTTATCACTTAAATAATCAGAAATTTGTAATATGCTACACAATTTAGTTTTAATAATTCTTTTAAACTTATTCGTAGACAATTCTCTAATATCATTCGCTTAAGATCCTGCAATGAATTAATTCAAAAAGAAAATATACGAGAATATATTTTTTTTCTTAAAGTCAACGTCCGCACTAGGCAATTTAATCCCTGTGTCGCGGGGTTCTTTACAAACATATAATAGACGGACACTAATTACATCCAGACTCAGAACTACAATTTTTTTTTTTTTTTTTTTTTTTTTTATTCGCTTGTTCCTCCGACAAAATCGGAGATCTTATACATACATGGTTTAACTTAACTTAAATTACTTATTTCTATATTATAACACTCAGAACTACTATTTATGGGTCACACAAATAGTTGTCCGTCGCGGGACTATAATCCGCGAACGCGAATCCGCGACATGAAGCGGTGAGGCGACTGTCTTAGCCGCTGCGCCATACGTGCGGTCAAAATGCTCTAACTCGAAAAAGAACTATAATGTAAAGTCTGCGAGCTGTTACTGCTGCGAGTGAGCTTTGTACAGATGTTAAGAAAGAATAAAATAAAAATAAAATAAAAAAGGTTTTTATTCACGTAGACTTTAAAGAAGCGCTTGTAAATAGTCAGAACATGTTTGTAGTAATTAGTTGTATACATTATTATTTCTAGTAACATAGATATTTAGGTACACATTGTATTGATTGTATGAAAAAAATTACAAAATTTATTTTATTATAGCAATGATATTTAGCTAGCTCGTATCAAGTTATTGTCAAACGATTATGTTTAATTATCTAGTTTAAGTTAAATATTTTACTACATATTGTCAAAGATAAGAACCATCCCACATATCTTTTATAAAAGACAACGGCCGCACTAGGGAAATAAATCACCAAAGCGTGGGAGGATTCATAAACCCAAAAAAATATTTGGGACAGATAGCACACTGCCACCTGATCATACTAGGCAGAGCTTGTACTTTGGCGAAGAGACAAGTGATAAACATAATTATATATTTCTAAATACATACATATTTACACAGCTAAAATAATTTTGCTCAGAAAAAGATTTGCTCGATATTTTTTAAATTATTTATTTATTTATTTTTTGCTTTGTTATGTATTAATTTTAAGTTAAGTTTTAATTTTTAATATTTAATTAATTTTTAAAACACATATATTTATATTACTTTCTATTTAAATTACTATGCCATTGTGGCTTATATCAGCCTCTATCGGAAGATCAGCGCTGCAGTAATACACCTGTGTTGCCGTAGCTAATGCTGAGATAGGGGCCTTTTTTGACAACCAAATTTACTATATTAATTTAGCTATGTATGGTAAGATTTCTTGTTTGTCAAAAATAAATATTTTTTCATTTCATTTGATTTCTCTTGGTTGGGATCGAATCCATGACCTCTGACTTAGCAGTCATGCTCACTACCCACTAAACCAATAGACCAGACAGCCGGGGTGTATGGTTGTATGCTAACTACACATAGATAACAACCATACGTATGGTGAAGGTGGGGAACATCACAGCCCCGTTTTTTGGGAGGGAGTCGAACCGCCACTACGTACCAATGAGTGGAACTCGCTATGAGCGCCTCTCCGAGCATATTATGCACTAGCTGTGCCCCACGGTTTTACCCGCGTCAAACTTTATAAATTATATCCTATGTGTTAATCCAGGGTGTCAGTTAACTCCATAACAAATTTTATTAAAATCGCTTCAGTCGTTTAGACGTGACGAAGTAACATACATACTCTCACACTCACAAACGCCTTTATAATATTAGTGTGATGATTACGGCATGTCCCCAAAAGTTACATTCGGCTAATACTACACATATCCTCCCCGAGTAAACTTGTTAACGGAACCTAGTTCTAGTCATCTAGTTAAGAAAAATTAACCACTTAAAAAGAGACGTAACCTAACCCTAAAACAACAGTTAGTTAATTCTAGTACAAATACTTAACTAACCCGTTTAATCCGAAACGGTAGTCGAACGATGATGGCACGGTTGATTTAGCCCGGGATCTTGGAACGAAAAACTACGCTGCAAGAACATTATTAAGTTCTATGATAGCTTTATTATTCTATATTGGAGAAACCTGTGAGTTTTGATATGAAACATCTATAGCCGCACGTAAAACAGATTTCTGGCGTGGCGACGCATGCCGAGGCGACGCCATGCGCAATCGACTTTTTATTTTATCATTATGACATATTTATTTCCTATCACAATATGTTCTTTTCTGCATATTACTTTTACAAAATAATGTCGATGTTTCACATCTGCCAGGCGTCCCGTGACGGCTCACTTTTTTTTTGATGTGAAACATCTATAGCCGCACGTAAAACAGATTTCTGGCGTGGCGACGCATGCCGTGGCGACGCGTCGCCACCCTATACGATAGTAGTGTGTACGGGTACGGTGTACGCAATCGACTTTTTATTTTATCATTATGACATATTTAGTTCCTATCACTATATGTTCTTTTCTGCATATTCCTTTTACAAAATAATGTCGATGTTTCACATCTGCCAGGCGTCCCGTGACGGCTCACATTTTTTTTCATAGGATAACGCTCTCACTAGGGAAATAATTCCTATCATCACACATTTACAACACATTTGAAATTAATGAACACAAACAATATACCCAGAGTCAGGACAACAATTTATCATAACAGCCGAAATGTTTGCACTGCTGAACAAAAGCCTCCTCCAAGAATCATCGAGGGTAGATATGCCATAATCACCATGCTTGGCAGATGGGCTGGCGATTGCAGTATGATGGTCATAGTACTCAGAAAGAAGCTGCTGCCTGTCTTTTGGTAGATATATTATCTCGGGTTGACTTTTATGCCTACCAAGGGATGAGGTGGGGTAATATTTGGCGCCATCGCCACACACCGCCAACTATTTATCGGTTACACAAATAGTTGTCTTGCGCGGGTATCAAACTAGAAACACGAGAGCACCGAGATGGTAGTGAGGTGGACTGAGGCTACCTTAACTATATAAATTATCACGAGGCATCAACAACACAAATTAACTAGATATGATGAGAATTCATCTGTATTAAGACAAGAATGTATATGTTTAAGCATTTCTATCTTACTCTTTCATTAACAAAGTCATACCTCGGCAGGCTCTTCTGACGGTGTACATCGGACCCCTTTAAGTGATAATAGAATAAAACATTTTTTTTATTAGGAGCCCGTAGCCTGGATTGCTGATATCTACTATTGGTGTTAATGGAATCATCATCAATATCATTTCAGTCTAATGACGTACACTGCTGGAGCCTTCTCTAATGATTTCCACAATTGAGTTGTGTGCCATAATCGCCATGCTTAGCCTACACTCGGGTCGACTTCTACGCCCCCCACGGCAAGAAATGGGGTGGCGATATTTTATGCCCTCAACCACACAACCACGCAGAACAGAAAATGGCATACTAATTAGAATTAACTCAGTTTGGACCAGACATGTGTGCCACGTAGCGGGTTCCCATTAAAGTAGATTTTCTTCACGCGATCTCGGTCTAAACGGTGGATTTGACCCCGATCACAGTTAACCGGTAACTTCAAGGGAATTAAAGGTTAAGTGGAATGTCATTTCCTTTTGAACTGCTTTTGAAGCGAAGCAGGTCGTGGTTCGATTCTCGAGGCGTGCAATTAAGATTTTTCTAGATAATGGTTTGATTTCTTTGCTTGCACACTAGATCAGTAATATCCTCCCAGTTAATCATCGCCGTAGGGATTTAATTATTATAACCATGTTAATAGTTAGTTTCATAATTTTTTGGCGTTGTTGTTTTTGTTATGTTTGTGTTTCTTTGTTATATAATAAACTCTTAAACATCTGTACCGATTTGAATGTGTATACAGTGTGTAAAAGCTTTAGAACCTAACTTTATCTCAAAGAAAGAGTCCAATTCCAAGCCTATGCGATTCGAGATCTTTTGCCAGATTTAATGTACCATCGATAACATACATACATACGTGATGAACCACAGGTCAAGCCTGTGGGGTACTCCCACGCTTGCTTTTCAATGCCTCTAAATATACAAAGTATACTTATATTGATTTCTATGTCTCAATAGAACGAAATCTTTTAATAAGCCGTAGAGTTAAACAGCCCAGGGATAATTCAGAGGGTATTACCTCGAGAGTATAGTCCCCGCCAATTTGTTATTATCTTTATTACGAAGGAAATAAGAGCGGGTTTGCTTACATAATATCTACACGAACCTAATATAAACTTGGTACCATATTCTCAGGCTTTATTGGGACTATCCCAGAAAAAAAAATCATCAGATGGGTCGTTGCTAGTTTAGCGATTTGGTTCGTTTAAAAATAGAAAAATCTGAATCAGTCAAGATAAAAAATAAACACACAGACAATACTTACTTACTGTACAGACAGAACATCAAGCTACCCCAATCTGTCAAATTCCCCAATAGAAAGTGAATCTTATGCTTATGTGATAAAGTTGAAAATCTATGAAAGAAATTTGACAGATTAGGATAGCTGGATGTGCTGGCATCTGTACACTTCAGTACTCCTTCCTTTTACTCATCAAGGACACGTGGGTGGAAACTCAGGTATGGGATTCGTTCACTTTCTTAATCCTATGGGACAATTATCCCATAAAACCATAAAAACGCCAATAATTATTTTAGGAACGACCCGGGATTGGAGCCCTAGGCCTCCACAAGGCCCAAGACCTCCACAGATTGAACTAAAACCTCTTTATTTGCGGATGGCTACGGTACCACTAGACTTACGAGACAGGTAAAGGTCCTGGGTACAATTAAGGGCGCAAGAGTTCTCCAAGGAGAGGAGGAAAGACCTGCATCATGTGTTTGAAGTTAAGTGGATTACGGTACCCAGTTATCATTAGATGGGATTGGATCTAGAGGGAAGTGAAAAAAGACTTTATTCCAACTCCTCCTTGTTTTTTCCTGATTAAATTCGTTGCGGGTTCCAACATAGTCAAAGTCATTCCCCAGGACATGCTTGACCCCCACCGCTTACATGAGTTACACTGGTGGGACTATCCCAGAAAAAAAAATCATCAGATGGGTCGTTGCTAGTTTAGCGATTTGGTTCGTTTAAAAATGCACTAAACCTCACACACCTGCACAGGACCAGAACTCCTCAACTAAATCCAAGTTGATCAATGTAGTATGTAAGCTCCACTTACCTTTAATGAACGCAATCTCGCAAGTTGTGTTGCAACGTACAAGGTTGCTAACTTGCGACATCCCTCGTGAATGCATTGTAGAGACCTTTTACATAGGATCAGTTAGACGCTGCGACTGTTTTTGTCATTTTCCACCCCTCACAAAAGAATAATATGTACCAATTGTTTTTTTCCTTCGTGCGTTTCACAAGATACTTTTTACCGTGCAGTGCACCGACCACTCTGTTAAATCAATTAACTGCGAAGATATTAATATCGAGGGACAATGTCACACAGATCATCCTAGCCCCAAACTAAGCAAAGCTTGTACTATGGGTACCAAGCTACGATATACATACTTATATAGATAGAGAAATACTTAAATACATCAAAAATCTCCATGACTCAGAAACAAATATTCGTGCTCATCACACAAATATTTGCACTTACCGGGATTCGAACCCAGGACCACCAGCTTCGTAGGCAGGAGCACTACCAACTAGGCTACGGTGACCGTCAATATTGCCAATCCGGTATGAAAAGGCAAACTTCAAGAAGCTAACCCAATCCGTTCTTACCATTGAAACATATGAAACAATTTTGTAATTTAATCAGACAGTTGTGTATATGTTTATTCGCTAATGCTATGTGCTAATGCTAATGTCTTGTTGTGTTTATTTAGGTATCAAAAAAAAACTTACAACTTGCACGTATTATACAGTATTAGATATAACTTTTCTTTCGTGTAAGGATGCCATGAATAATACATGGCAAAATACAGAAGTAAAAAAAAAACAGGTTCGAATCTAAGTATATCAATATATTTTATCTTGGCTAAGTTGACTTCGTCAACTCTTTCGTTATATAAATATTTTAATCGTGCGAGAAAACTAGTAAATTTAAAGAAGTTTGTTTGAATTTGCGTGTACAATCTTAGCACTAGCAATATCTAAAAAAAATGTGTCCGTGATATCTACACACTCCTTAAGTCTGTTTACCAAGTTGCAGCAACACACCTAAAACTCTAAATATACTTTATCGTTAAATAATTAAAGCTTAAAATTGTTTAATTCACAATGCCTGTTATAAACCTGCAATGTTTGGTTTTACTTAGCAATGATAATAACCAACCACTCTGATTATAGACAGATTACAGAAAGATATATTTTGTGACCAAACTAAGTTAATCTACAACTTGTAACGTAGATAGTGTGGATTACTTAATAAGGTCAGCCTATTAATTTAATTAAACAAATTATCGAACAGTTCTCAAAATAGATGTACATTTTTTGAAGTTATACTTCTTTTGGCGCGATGGAGAAAAATGCTGAGAGTGAATTTTTACGATGCGCGCGCTCACCGACACCAAAAAATTTAACAGCATGACGTTAGTTCTAGGTGGTATGAAAATTGATAACTATGTTCAAGTTGTATATTAAGAAGTATAACTTCTAACGCGTGTACATAAGTACACATAAGTTATTTTTAAAGACAACGTCCGCATTAGTGAATATAATCCCTATGAAGCGGGGTACAAACATATAATAGACGTACACAAATTACATTCAGACTAAGGACAACTATTTATGGGTCACACAAATATTTGTCCGGCGCGGGACTTGAACCAGCGACAAGAAGCGGCGAGGCGACTGTCTAAGCCGCTGCGCCACACGTGAAGTCAAAACCTTATACAAAACATTTAATCCTATAATACATTGACTGCACGTGTGGCGCTGGTATTAAGAAAGTCACCTCGTCTCGGGTTCTAATCCCGCACAGACAACTATTTGTGTGGCCCATAAGTAGTTGTTCTGAGTCTACGTATACTTTATGTTCGTCAATTACATAATTGACGTACACAAAGACGTAACCGATCCTCAGTTTCAGGCACTTCTAGTTTCAGTAGTAGTCTTGCTTGCTAGACGGCTTGAGCTTCCGCTCACCTCTATGCCCAGTGAAGAACTCAAACCCTCCTAATAAAACAAAAAAAAATTCAAAACGACCTTCTCATACATTTCTAGGTTAAATGCCGTTAAAAAGCAGAGTATTTGTAATCCTGTATATTGCAAAGTAATCTGCCATCAGCAACTGGTTTCATGTCTATGACACTATTTATGTGACACGTTGCATATCCAAACTTTTGTCAGTATTCAATCTAAAGCAGGTTTAATGTTGCACTTGTGTTTAAACTTGTAGTTAGGTGAGAACTATTTAATTTAATGTCTTTATAAAGTAGGACAGATTAGTGGCCGTTAAAATAATATATAGATATTATTTAATATATCATTTGTATCAATGTATTCTAACATGGTTTTGTTGACTTGCTGACCCATATCTTAAATAGTTGGCCAGTCTCTATTGAGATTGGTTCCCATCTCAATTTACAAATCCTTTGCAAAACGGGCAAATTCTTTTCTTTCTGATTTAATTCGTTGCCGGAACCAAGACAGTTAAACAGATTCCCCGGGATATGCCTGAGCCTCTCCACTTAGAGCCGATTTCACCGTTAAAATTAAACGCGATCAATTGACGATAAACTCGGTTCCGCTTCCTGTAACTGAGTTTAGCGTCCATTGATCGCGTTTAATTTTAACGGTGAAATCGACTCTTAGTGTCATTTCTTTGTGTGCCACCGTTGATCCTGGCTTACAGGAACTCCTGTAAGCCAGGATCAACGCTGCAACTGCAGCGGTCTAGTCCCGATAAAAAAAAACGGCCACTTCGGCGATCGCTTCTGTTTTTACCTTTTAATTTCTTTTCGTAAACTCTTTCTTCATTATTCAATAATTGAACAGGTGTGTAATATGTGGTTTCCGGTTCAGGAAGAATAACAGGGCCACCACATACCACTCCGTAGGTGTCGTAACAGGTGACTAAGGGATGCGACCAGGTATCCAGAAGCACCACCTGTGTAGTAGCTACCACCTAACTGCGGATGCCAACTCGCATGCCAAGCAAGATGATTACGGCAAACCCCACCAAATGGCACGAGGTGATGATGTCATATGTTATTATAGTACTAGCTGCGCCCCGCGGTTTTACCCGCGTTAAATTTTATAAATCATCATAGCTCCTCCCCCATAGGTGATAGTGTGATAATATGTAGCCTATATGTTGACCCGACCTCTTAGTAATATGCATGCAAAATTTGAAGTAAATCCATGCAGTACTTTTTGAGTGTAGCCCGGACATACATACAGACAAACAGACACACAGACAAAAATTCTAAAAACTATATTTTTGGCTTCGATATGGATTTTATATCACGCCCCAAGTATCCTTTTCAAAAAATATTCAATGTACAGTTTTGACTTTACTACGATTTTATTATATGTATAGATAATAATATTTTTAGTATAGAAACAAATCTTGTGCACACGTACCTACACGACTTTGAAGATTTCATACACACAATAGTACAGACGCCAGCACATCAAGCTATCCCAACCTGTCAAATTTCCCCAATTGAAAGTGTACCTTATGCTTATGTGATAAAGATGAAAATCTATAAAAGAAATTTGGCAGATTGGGATAGCTAGATGTGCTGGCGTCTGTACATTAACAACTACAACCGTGTCTATTGAACTTTTTCTTCTCCAACCAACAATTGTCTGGAAGAGAGACAAAGCAATGTACATGTAGCGATACAAAGCAGATGCAACCGCTGATTATACTCAAATTTGCTCATATTTACATGATGTATTGTGTTTTCTGGTACATACTATTTATTTTATTTATTTATATAATAGATTTTGTACACACAGAAATAACAAAAATAAATAAATGAAGAAGAGACAGGTAGTGCATAGGTGCAGCTTATTTCAAAAGAAATTTCTTCCAGCAGACCCGCAAGAGGAGATATTAAAGTATAATAGGCATGTGCGTAGGTTTATTATATCATTACATAAACTACATACTAAAATACACAGATACTTATAACGGGGCAACCATATGCATAAACTACATATACATAAATATATACATAACTAGTATGAAGAGGAGAGATTATAATTTTTCACTTGCTTCTTAAAAAGAGGTAGTGTTTTGGAATTACGGATGTTAGGAGGGAGAGAATTCCACAATTTGACTGCCTGAACTGTGAAGGAATGAGAATAGAAATCTGCAGCAAATGTGTAGTCTGCTCAAAATATGTATTCTATTCTACAGCCACACCCGTCCAGCCGACGGTTTTCACGTGCTCTCTGAAACTGGGGGGAGAATCCGAGCTGCTAATTAGAGTTATTCTTCAAAGAAACGTTCCAATAAATAGTACCCCCCGTGGAAAAAAACTATAGGTAGTGTTACGTCAAACTATCGATTTTATATTTTTTTATTATATTATTTAAGAGTTATATAAGCTGGATATTTTTTTATATTTTTATTGTTAAATTTTACGAAATAATGCAAGAAAAATATCATAAAAATTCAGCATATGTAACTCTAAATTCGCTATTGGAAAATGATAAACGTAACACTACTTATGCTTTTTTCCACTGGGGGTACGAAATTTACCTGCCCAATCATTTGTATGGTGTAGTGATTGTATATTTATGTTCCCGTAGATTTCCCAAACTTCTTACAAAGTTGTGAAGGGCCAAATCAACCGTCAAGCGTTACCAACCTTGGATCTCAGCCACTGTCCTTGATGTCACTTTCCGGTGTCCGATTGTCGAAATCTATTACCGTAATCGATACGAAATGTTGACTCCATCGACTTGTAAATTGAAAATCGATTTTGCAATCGATAGGATAATGATCGTGTCAAAAGGTTGGGAAATTGTGAAATTAACAAGCTATTGTCAAAGTTTTGGATGTGTGATATTGTTGGAGAATTTTCGTAACTTTTCTTGATTGTAATGGAGAAGATTAGAATCATTTCGTGAATAATACATTTCATAACTTTCAAGATTACATTATTTGGTATGTCATTGAAACTTTGTATTGTCGGCTGCTGTTTTATTTAATAGTAAATAATTGTTGTTGCATCTATAGTTCGTTTTACGGCAATCTGCGGCAATCGTGAGAGCATAATTGCTGAAACGAGTTCCGTAGAATGTGAAGGGTAGTTAAGTTTATTTTTATGTATTTTATAGAAGTATCTGTGCCCTGTGGTTGTACCCGCATTAAACATTATAAATTATAGCCTGTGTTAATCCAGCGTGACAGCTAACTCCATAACAATTTTATTGAAATCGCTTCAGCCGTTAAGACGTGAAGAAGAAACAAACATACACACTCACAAACTTTCGCCTTTATAATATTAGTTGGATTAAGTCCGCCTTGTCTGTTTTGTGTGTATGTTAGTTGATTTAAATATAATCCTGATTGTTAAGGTTGCCAAAAAAAACGGAGCCAGTTATGCTGTTCCTGTGAGAAACTTTAGGGGGTTCCTATTATATGCATGTATTTAATGCAATTTTCTTGTACCCTCTTTTAATTTTTGTTAAAAACAACTAAGCCAGAAAAGAAGTAGCTCATAGGCACTTCCATCAGTCATGCATCGCTCACCCATCTCTTCTTCTTAATGTGCTTTGGTTATCTTATTACACGAGAGAAGTCTTCCTCAGTTCAATAACTTTCGAAATAAAAACCAGCCAAGTGCGAGTTACACTCGCGCACGAAGGGTTCCGTACCATTATCTATAAAAACAAGCAAAAAATATTTATTTCATTTTATTTTTTAGTAATTGTTGTTATAGTGGCAACAGAAATACATCATCTGTGAAAATTTCAACTAACTATCACAGTTCATGAGATACAGCCTGGTGACAGAGGGACAGACAGACAGCGAAGTTTTAGTAATAGGGTCCCGTTTTACCCTTTGGGTATGGAACCCTAAAAAGGGCTTATAAAGGGATAAACTATCGTCCATATGCCAATAAAAAAAAAACGAAACCATAGAAGGCAGTTAATTTATGTTTACAAATAATTATGAATATTATGTAAAGAATTCATTCCAAATATGTTGCGTTAAATTGTCATCATAAAACATATTTGCAAGATCCTATATCAATAAGCCACAATTTAATTATCTAATAAAATTACATTGCCGTTACAAAAACATAATTTTCATAAAACGTAATCTATAGATAATATTCTATGTAGCAACACTAGCGCCTCTTGATGTAATTGCCAATTTTAGAATTAGCGAAATATTTCGCTAATGGCAACACTGTTGTAACCGTAGTTCCGTAGATATGTCAACATTATACATACATATACTATTACTTAATGCTTACTAAATATACATATAAGTGGTATTGTACGTTCGCTAGAAATATGTGCTATTTTCTTTTATTAAAGGCACGTTTAATAACGCTCATTATTCAAATTTCAAACGAAATTTTTGAGTTCATCATCATCATCATCACCAGATCAGCCGAAAGACATCCACTGCTGGACAAAGGCCTCCCCCAAAGATCTCCACAAAAGCCGGTCCTGCGCTGCCCGCATCCAGCGGCTTCCCGCGCCCCGCACAAGATCGTCGGTCCACCTTGTAGGGGGCCTGCCCACGCTGCGTCTTCCTGTTCGTGGTCGCTACTCGAAAACCTTTCTGCCCTATCGGCCATCGGTTCTACAAGCTATGGGCCCTGCCCACTGCCACTTCAGTTTGGCAATCTTTAAGTTTCAGGGATTTAACTCATCTTTGGTACAACTATTGAAATTTGTGGGTAATACAAATATTTGTCCGGTCCGAAACAGTAGTGAGATGACTACCTTAAGCGGCTGATGATGAAGCCCATTACTGTTCTGCTGCAGAGCAAGGGCCTCCTCTCACAATGAGAGGGCATAAGTCATAGTCCACTAGGCTGGCCTAGTGCAGGTTGGCAGACTTCACATGCCATCAAGAACATTTTCGTTAACTATCAGACATGCAGGTTTCTTCGCGAAGATTTCCTTCACAACATAATAATAACAATATCCTGGGACATTATTTACGCACAAGCCATCTGATCCCGAACTAAGCAGAGCTTGTACACACGGCTACACATCATGCTATACATTTCCAATATAAGCGGATCTCGCGTTGTATAGGATTTGCGTACAAAGACAGGTCAACAAGATTTGATATGTAGCCTTGTATACTATGGAAACCAGGTAACTGATATATTACTTTTCTTTTGTAAATACATACTTGTGTAGATAATTACACCAATACTCAGGACAAACAGACATGTTCCTGCACACAAATACATAAGAAGTACGAGATGTTTTAAAGTCAGAAATATAAAAGTTAGTGGTGCAGGTTTATATATTTCCAACGGTCTAACCACCAGGTTGACCACAGCTAAACTGGTATTTTTCCGTCATGTGTTTCAATTTCCGAAACAAAATGGGGTTGTTTTAAACTAAATTGTTTTAAATGTAATTTGCTGTGTGGTGACGGCATAGAATATCATCACTCCATCACATCCCATGGAGAGCGTAGAAATCGGCCGAGGGAATACCAAACTACCAGAGAACGGGCAGCAGCATTTTTCTGTGAACTATGACCATCAAACTGCGATCGCCAACCTGTCTGCCAAGCGTGGCGATTATGGCATATACCCCATTCTTTGGTGAGGCTTCTGTCCAGCAGTGGACGTCCTTTGGCTGACATGGTGATGATGAAACTAAATTAGGACAGGACAAGCTTTAATGCACCGATAAAAGATGAGAGGATATTTCAGAGTATTTTTCGCCATTATTGCCTTTTCCAATTTCTATTGGGGTTGGCTACCACTGGTTGAATATGTCACTTGAAACCATGGGGAATATGTTACAGCAACGGTCAGACCACTCAAAGAAGTCAGATGGCATTAGACTTCCTGGAAACGGGACTGATTTGACCCACTCTTCGAGGCACAGGTTGCAGTTCCGCAGCCATCTAGACTGCGTAATAAGTTTCCATTTGTACACAGAGCTTGATCAGCATGGAATGGAGCCACTATTTGCACGAATTCACATACACCGCCGGGACATAGCAGGATCAAGAAAAATATTGTAAAAAAATATACTTAACGATAATTTTATAACCATTGTTGTACTTATTTGCCTTAAACTTTTCGTAATAAGGACTTTGTTATGATTCGCAGAAGCCGAGTAAAAACATTGTTACGGACGCAAAAGTTTACCCTTTTACCAAAAATATATTACAATTCCCATTGAATTTGTTGTTCATAGGTAGGTTCTTGGCTCACTCAAACTGCTTTTCAGGATCTATTACAAAAAAGGTTACTTTTTCTAAGTCTAAGACACTTAACTAGGGTCTTAGGCTGAGATCTATAGAGCGTACTTAGACTTTGCTCAAACTTTACTTACGTAAAACTTTGCTAAATGTATGCTAAGCTTATACTTTGATTTGGTATTTATAGACTATTTGAAGTTAAGATTATGCTTAGCATAAGCTAAGACAGACAAAGTCAAAACACCAATTGTAATTTCGTTACATGCATTAACTTCTGTCTAAGTAAAGTCTGAGCAAAGTCTAAGTACGCTCTATAGATCTCAGCCTTAGTCTCATCTTATCTATATAATTATATTATATACATATATGTATGTATATTAAAAACAAGGATGACAAGGTATTCTATGTGTGTACATAGAATACCTTGTCATCCTTGTTTTTGTACATAGGTGTGTAATAGTTTTTAAAATTTAATTGTGTTGCCTGAATTTGTTGCGCATAATGTTTTTATACTCCATAGTTATTATTAATAATTCAACAATTCAATGCACTTATTATTTAATTAAAATTAAATATTGCATGACGTAAGTTGTCGAATAGATGAATCCAAATATTATTATAGCAGATCTAAGCCTAATATTACTAAATTATTATTATTAATTATTTTGTAAATGTAGTAAAGTTAGAAGTGTGTGTGTGTGTATTTTTGTAAATATATCATGTCATATCAAATATGAGTTCTAAGGAGTTGTTCTGTTTCATAAAATAGTTTAGGTTGGAAATGTATTTCTTAGCTTTCTCTTTCTTTTTCTTCTGAGACTCGCGCGTCGTACTCATTTTAATATCACATTTGCCAACAACTTTATTATACAGCCAAAATGCACAGCGGTTCCAAGAGCAAATGTTTCCTTAAACATGTGCTCTTGGAACCGCTGTGCAAAAGAAGTTTTGCTTGTAGGAGTAAGGACTTTAAAAACTCTTTGTTCCGTTCCTTAGAGAAAAATCTTTCTTATTTGTTTTTCGAGGCTATTACAGTTTTAAAAATAAAGAAGTTATTTTGTGTACTCATGAAGTTTGATTTCACGATTCCTCGATTCCCACATATTTTTAGGGGATCGTCCCGACGATGACCTTTTTACCCTGATTCACCTTTGATCCTACACATCTATACATCCATATTCACAAACTTTCGTGTTTACAAAATTAGTAGGATAGCAGATGGCAAAAATCACACTAATATTATAGAGGCGAACGTTCGTGAAAGTGTGAGTGTGTATGTTTATTACTTATTCATGACTAAACGGCTGCAGCGATTTTAATAAAATTTGGTATGGAGTTAGCTGATTACCTGGATTAACACATAGGCTATAATTTATGAACGTTAACGCGGGTAAAACCGCGGGGCACAGCTAGTTATAAAGAAACAGAACCCATAGCGCTGGCTTATTGGCATTATATGCAACATGAGCTCTATTTCAGTAAGAGAATTAATATTCTAGTGAATAAAAAGCGCACTGAAGTCAAGCGTATAGCCTTTAGACCTTCCGGAGGTATTTCATCATGAAGTTACGTTGAACTGTTGCATTTCCACCGCCGCAAGAAATGCGCGCCGGTGAGTTTCAACACGACATAAATCTAACAAATTTAGTTAATGTTTTATAGTAAGTTTATTGTGTTATAGTTGCATGTTTGAATGAAGGCTGATGGGGAAACTAATTAGCACCTGTTACGTTGAATTAATGCTCTATCTAAACAGATAGAGATATTGTTGGCGTGGTTGGCGAATGGTTACTTTTCACGCCGGAGGTCGTGTGTTCGATTCCTACCCAAGACAGATATTTGTGTGCGTGAACATGTCTGTTTGTCCTGAGTCTGGGTGTAACGTACCGTAGCCTAGTTGGTAGTGCTCCTGCCTACGAAGCTGGTGGTTCTGGGTTCGAATCCTGGTAAGTGCAAATATTTGTGTAATGAGCACGAATATTTGTTTCTGCGTCATGGATGTTTTCTATGTATTTAAGTATTTATCTATGTATATAAGTATGTACATCGTCGCCTGGTACCCATAGTACAAGCTTTGCTTAGTTTGGGGCTAGGTTGATCTGTGTGACATTGTCCCTAGATATTATTATTATTATGTCTTTTATTCCATTTCATTCTTATTTTATACATTTACAAATATATTGTTACAAAAAAAAATATATTTATAAATATAAAAAATAGACATCCAATCGGCAACGGGAGCAGGGTCCATGCTACCGATGGTCAAGGCTCCAGAGAGAGGAACCTCCTCACAATACGCGCCGTCCCTAAAATAACTGCCTTCTGAACCTGACCCTTGACCCGACTGCCTAACGCGAGCCTCTTAAGGTGACGGTCGAGGCTCTTGGCAATCAAACCATGGGCAGAAACGACAATCGGTACAATGATCGCCGAGTCGACGTCCCACATGTCAACAACCTCGCGTGCTAGGTCAAGGTATTTAATTTCCTTGTCTTTTTCAGCTTTCACAAGGTTGTCATCATGTGGGACAGCAACATCGACGATCACTGCCCGGCGCTCTTGGCGATCCACCATCACAATATCAGGCTTATTGGCAACAATAGTCCTATCTGTGATGATGGATCTGTCCCAGTACAATGTGACACGGCCATTCTCCAGTATTGTCTCTGGAACGTATCTGTAGTACGGCACCTCCGACGTCACAAGGTTGTACCGCAGAGCAAGTTGCTGATGGATTATCCTGGCTACTTGATTGTGCCTGTGCAAATACTCACCATTAGCAAGACGGGAGCAACCAGAAATTATATGTCTGAGGGATTCCCCAGGGCGGTGACATGCCCGACAAATGTCAACAGTACCATCCCTCAGTATAAATCTCCGGTAGTTATTCGTCATTACTACTTCGTCAGTAATTGCACAGACAAAACCCTCGGTTTCCGCAAAAAGGTCACCGAACCGTAGCCAGGCTACTGATGCTGTTAAATCTACATCTGGCCCGTGCAGGGCCTTGTAAAATCTGCCATGAAGTTCCTTGCTCTGCCATACCTCCCTGCGGTCACTGGTGCTAAGTACCGTAGGTTGACGCCAGTTAGTTTTGGCTAAGGATAGAGCGGTGAATCCATTGTCCACGGCGATCACGTCCGCATGCATACCCACACTATTATGTAGGAAATAGTTTCTAAGATTATACAGCTCACGGTTATGCAGAGTTTTAGCATTTAAAAAGCCACGACCACCACATTTCCGTGGGATGTACAATCTCATCACAGAAGAGCGGGGGTGATGCATCCGATGTGATGTCAGCCGCGTTCGGACTGTTCGGTCCAGGGCGTCTAGCTCAGTTTGAGTCCACTTGAGTATTCCAAAGGAGTACAACAAGACTGGCATGACCCAGCCATTGTAAGCACGCACCTTGTTCCCTCCGGACAATAGGCTTTTCAGCACTTTTGTCAAGCGGCCCAAGAAGCGCCCCCGCAATGACTCCTTCATGTCAGCCTCTTTGATGCCTAATGCCTGTGACATACCCAAGTACTTGTAGGTTTCGGTTGCAGAGAGGGTTACTAAGTTAATGGAAGCTGAGAGTTGGGTGCTCTGAGATTCCACTATCTTCCCTCGTTTTGCATGCATGACTGCACATTTGTCAATACCAAACTCCATTCTGATAGAGTTACTGAAGTTTTCTGTGAGCTTCAGTAACGCTGACAAGTGAAGATTGCTAGAGGCAAATAACTTTAAGTCATCCATGTAAAGGAGGTGTGATATTACTTGTCCTCCTCTCCGCAGTCGATAACCTAACCCAGAATCCTCTAGTAGTGTGCTCAGAGGGTTCAGAGCCAGGCAAAACCACAATGGGCTCAAACTGTCGCCCTGAAAGATTCCCCGTTCTATCCTTATAGGCTCACCGTTCCCCAAGGTCTGGCGAGATCCTGGATAAAGAAGGACTGTACTCCACTGCTCCATACATGTCCTCAGGAAGGTACGTGAAATTGTATTTATTTTATACAATTCTAGCACTCTCATAAGCCAAGTATGGGGCACGGAGTCATAGGCCTTTTTGTAATCTATCCAGCATGTCGACAGATCTTTTCGGTTTCGGCGTGCCTGCTGGCAAATGGCCGTGTCAATAAGAAGCAATTCCTTAGTACCGCGGGACCCATTCCTACATCCATTTTGAGCTGTAGATATAATTGCATTTCTGTCAATGTGATTGCAGATTTTGGTTTTTAATATTGATGTTAAAATTTTGTACATGGTTGGAAGACATGTAATTGGTCTATAGTTCTTGGGTTCCGCGGTACTACCTGACTTATGGATCAAGTGGGTTACACCTGTGGTCATAAATTGTGGGAGCGAACCTGACTCTAAAGCCGACTGGAATTTGATAGCCAAATATTCGTGCGAGCTACGTAGCCATTTTAACCAAAAATTGTGCAGTCCATCTGGCCCTGGAGATTTCCAGTTAGACAAACGGTAGACTGCACTAGCGACGTCGTCGGGTGTGATAGAAGTACTATTCATTTCTTCAATAGGCTCACACACACGTTTAACGACCCCTATCCAATCGCCCTCGGAGTGAGCGATGGGTACCGACCAGATATTACGCCAGAAAGATATCATGGCGTCACTATCTGGCCGGGGCCAATCGCCGTTAGTCCGTTGTTCAGTCTGCTCCCACAATTTATATACCCATCTCTGGTCCTTTTGGAATTTGTGGTTTTGGGAATATCGATCCACGCGTTTTTTATATCTCCGAATACGACTAGCCCATGCATAAATTTTTTGTTTATAGAAATCTATGCGCTCTGTAACATGTGATATGTAATCGCGGGGACTGATATCAGTCCCCATAAACACCTTCTTTACAAAGCGCATGACTCGAAGACGGGTGTTACCCTCTTGAAAGGATCGAAGCTTGTCAATGAGCACCCTAGCCTCACGGATACGCCGTTCAATCCTGCACTGCCAGGTCGGTACAGCAGATCTCGGTCGTGTAGCTCCGTCATAATCGGGAAACTTGACACGTGCTACACGACATGCGGTAATAGCCCCGCAATACAGGAGAGAATGCATATCCGTTAGGTCTTCACTAGTGGCAAAGTATTCCGCCATTATTGAATCTAGGGTGCACACTAATGTTTTATTTTTATTATGCATGGGCAAGCGCGGCAACCGTGGTTTGAGATGGTTTGCCGTGGATCGATATTCTCGAACCACAACCTCAAAGGTGCTTCTTATTTCATTGTACATACTACTTACGTCAGTAGTCATATCATTCCCATCGTCGCCCGCACTAGCGGCAGAATGCGGTGGAGCCATGGTGGATGTTTGGGCCACGGGCGGGACGGGAACAATACGGCTACTGAGGGCCTCCGAGCGCAGCTGATCAAGCACGGTATCGTTCAACATATGATTACGCTGAATAACCCGTACCTGATCCGAAAGTCGCTGTGCCGATACGTTGATAGTTGGTTCAAGTTCCTGGAAAAAAGACAGCATTCGAGCACGATATGCAGTAAGTTGAGTACCCCCCTCTGTAGCCTCAAAATATGCGCGCATCACATTTTCATTAATGGAGTTAGTCCATCGCATGCGCTGCACATTACCACCGGGAGCGGGGACCCTGCTCGGGGCTGGTTGCCCCGTAAGTCCCAATTCTCGCGGTGGCCGGGCTCTTCGCCGCCGTATTGGTGGAGACGACGTCGGCGGAAAAAAATATTCATCGTCATCGTTGTTCGCACTGGAGTTTGGCGAAATCACCACTGGGACGGTATCAAACGCTTGGGTGGTGGAGCGACGCGGCGATGAGTCCGGGGGTCTTGCTCGTGCTCTCCGTCTGGTCAGCATTTTGGTTGTTTATAACATTATTGTCTGTATGGATATGGATTTTCATTGTGATAGCTGTCACTTTCACTCATGTCAAACTGTATGTAGTACCAACGTCGTTGCATATTGTAATTATTTCTTGTATTTTGTTGTATGTTACAATTTAAAATAGATTTTACACAGTAATTTTAAGTTTGTAAGTAATATAATGCGAGAGATAATAATTTAAACAATAAATATTAATAAAATTGAAAAAATAACAACCGTCACTACTGACACAATTTTTTTTTTTTTTTTTTTTTTTATTATTATTATTATTATGTATAGAAGTATGTATTTACAAAAGAAAATTAGTTTATGTAATATATCAGTTATCTGGTTTCCATAGTAAAAGGTCTGCTTCGTTTGGGATCAAATGGACGTTTGTGAATAATGCCTCAGGAAATTATTATTCACGTGGATGTTAAAAAGCACTAGTAAGTACACGTTTGTGGTAATATAGGCTGTTAATTATACATTATTATTGCTAGGTACGTGTCAATATTTATATCTGCGGTTTGTTTCAAATCACTTACAAATAACATTTAATTAATTAAATAATTATTTACTTACTTAGCTAGCTTATTAGAGTTATTGTATATTTATGGTTTTATATCGACGGTCACCATAGCCTAGTTGGTAGTGCTCCTGCCCACGAAGCTGGTGGTCCTGGGTTCGAATCCCGGTAAGTGCAAATATTTGTGTGATGAGCACGAATATTTGTTTCTGAGTCATGGATGTTTTCTATGTATATATGTATTTATCTATCTATATAAGTATGTATATCGTCGCCTGGTACCCATAGTACAAGCTTTGCTTAGTTTGGGGCTAGGGTGATCTGTGTGACATTGTCCCCAGATATTATTATATATAATGTGCAGGTATATTTAACTGATGTCAATATTAAGGTAAGAATTTAATATAATTGAACACAACTATTTGTATTGTGTGAAGATCGAATCTACAACTTTTGGATTTGAAGGTATCCATCGTTTCGTTAATGACGTGCCAAATTCTCTTAACGTGCAGTTCTGCAACGGTTAGGAATGTATTTTCGGTGCATGAGAATATTGATGTTTTTAAAATCTCGCGATTTGTACACATTTTTATACATTGTGGACACGGGTCTCAATCGCGAAAACAATTTGGCAAATATTACCTTTAGGTTACCCGCGTTTCGGCATGGATTGCACCAGCCGTGGTCACGGGTCGAGAACATGTCTATTGTTGAATCATTCTAGATATAATTATGTATAAATATCCTAGGACATTATTCACACACGGCTATCTGATCCCAAACTAAGCAGAGCTTGTTCTATGGAAACCAGAATACTGATATATTACATACCTATACTAAATCTCTTTTGTAAATACATACTTATGTAGATAATTACACTCAGAACGAACAGACATGTTCATGCAGACAAATATCTGTCCTGAGAGGGAATCATACCCACGACCTTGGGTGTGAAAGGCAAGCATTTACCAACCACCCCAACTGGGTATATGTAAAGGCATATTCCTACATATTATTAGGTATAAATTGTGTCAGTGTGAATTACACCGCGAGTAGCAATTGGTATATTGTATCAACCTTGACCCAAAGTCAATTTTCACCGAAGTGAGAGATAGAAGTTGAAACATTCTGAAAGTGCAAATTGTCTGGCATTGTCACTAGTTACGTAAATTCATTGTGTCCGCAGTTGTAAAATACGTTATAGATTGTGTGCTAATAACATCGTAACCTAAAGCCGTCGCTCCCGTACCTATCTGACTACTTTTTTATGTAAGAGGGCGACAAATGAGCAAGTGGGTGACCTGATTAAGTCGCCAGAGCTCATTGGGGTCAGCAATACTTGTTTGCTGACTCTTTTAAAGGCCGGTACCGCACCCACGAGCCCCCCGCTCGTGGGTGCGGTACCGGCCTTTAAAAGAGTCAGCAAACAAGTATTGCTGACCCCAATGAGCTCTGGCGACTTAATCACACGCAGAAATACAACATGAAGTTATTAATGTTATAATTAAGGAATGTCTTCTGTAAGGTGGAGGTACTTCCCTGGTCGGGCTGCTCTTTGAGAGCAAATCAACGCTATGTGTCCTTTTTCTTTTTTTAAACTGGTTGGGTTTGCGCTTGACCACCTGATGGTAAGTGAAGATGTGGTCAAGCGCGAACCCATCCGGTCGTATTGCTAGTCGCCTAATGGGATTATGAGAGTGATGAAATAGAAAGTGCCCCTGTGGTTGCGCATACCCTTAGTTAGTTAGTTAGTTGGGCGATAGGCGCACTTAGCCTCCTAAATGGGCCATTGTGCGGGATACTTGTTTGGCTACTCGAACCATTTTAGTTCCATCCCGAAGTCCAGGAGACCACAAAAGCCTGGCTTGAGGGCCTCCTGCAGTGTTTTCGGATCAGGAACTTTGCCCGTTGGTAAGCAACACTCTTGCAGTGTAGCAGTACGTGTGCTGGTGTTTCTTCATTTTCAATGCACCCTCTGCACAGGGGGCTGTCTTACTACTTACACGTACCATAACATTAACTTGTTCTAGGTATGATGTGATCCGGATGAGGCCGATGGCCGGCTGAGCTGCTGCAGTCGCAATAGCCGATAGCCCAACTCCATCTCTTGGCTGCTGCCAAGCTGCTCTGTGAAGGTAGCGATCTATTTGTGGCACAGTCACTCAACTGCTGGATTGCTAACTACTGTCAACTAACTGACAGTAGTTAGCAATCCAGGAGGACAAACCAGAGCCCCCCCAGTGTGCGTGTTCGAAACACCAGGGAAGCGCCTTAAAAGAAAGGCACCGGAGCAGCATACCCACATGCAATAGAGCAGTATTGCACATGCAATAGTCCCCAACAGGTTAAGTTTAGTCGGTGTGAGTCCGACATATCCACCCGCAGACTCTTTGCGGGTGGCATGCGTAGGAATGGAAATTGCGGGAGGCGAAGACCGGTAAATGTGGAGATCTTTGGGCGAGGCCTTTGTCCAGCCGTGGACATCTTTCGGATGATATCATGATAATATGATGCTTAAGAATTTCCCCTGCCTTAAAAAAGAAAAAGTAAGTCGTGATATATTCGTCCACCGTCAATAACGACAACATCACACTAATATTATAAAGGCGAAAGTTTGCGAGTGTGAGTGTGTATCATGATTGTTACTTCTTCACGTCTAAACGGCTGAACCGATTTTAATAAAATTTGGTATGGAGTTAGTTGACACCCTGGATTAACACATTACACTTATATTAAGGCGAAAGTTTTTGAGTGTGTATGTTTGTTACATCTTCAATTCTAAACGGCTCAAGCGATTTTCATAAAAATTTGGTATATAGTTAGCTGACGCCCTGGATTAACCTGGTTCAACGCGGGTAAAACTGCGGGCACAGCTAGTGATTTATAAATAAGTTTCATTTTAAATTTTGATTGTAATATAGAATAAGAAATATTGAACTAAGACTATAAGGACCTATGCCTAAAACAAATATAAATAAACGTCCAGTTAGAAAATAATTACAGTAAATAGAAAGCCATATAAGAAAGGGAAAAAGCTTTATGATATAAATATGGTTTCCGAAACACGTTGAGATCGAGTTAAGCGAACGTGAAATTTAAAAATATTCTTAAGGCGACCTCTTTTTGAATTACTTACATAAACTCTAAAAATAACAGCCATAGAGAAGAAATGGAACTTTGCTTTATTTGAGTCTATGCGTAGGTACCGTTATTAAATTAACCTAATGTTTAAACTTTTTTAATATGAAAATAAAAACGGTCAAGCGCATGTTGGCTCCGTATTACCCGTGAAAGAACTAAACGCTTAATTGTGTTTTTTTATTAAAAATTATTTATTTTTTCTGTTGGTACTCTTCAGTTAGATAAAAAGACGATTAACTGAGTTTATCTATGTATGTTTTTTATAAAGAATAGTAAAGCCAACTTGCAGTCGGGACAGCTGAGAATAAGTTTTCGTCGCCGTTCATAGACACTTGCAACACCATCATCATCAGCATTATCCTCATATCAGCCGAAAGACGCCTGCTGAACAAAGGCATCCCCAAAGATCTCCACAATTGGAACACCAAAGAGGCTGGCCATTGGATAGAAATATTATAAATAAATATCCAGGACATATCACACAGTGCCCAACCTATGGAAATATGAGACAGCGGTTAGTAATACTCGTTTACAATTTTTTATAAATATTTAATAATAATAATATCCTGGGAGATTAATTACAACAAGATAAATTTGCTCCTTCTCTGTTTGTCTCGCCAAAGGAAAAATTACCTCCGGGATATAATTTGCCATGGCCAACCTGGAGGACTCTTAATAGACTACGTACCCAGGTTGGTAGATCCAAGGAAAACATGTGCAAATGGGGTTACATTCCCACATCACAAAACATCTGCGAGTGCGGCGTGTCACCCCAAAGTATGGCTCATTTATCTGATTGTCCTTCTTGTCCAGTCTCTTGCTCCCTTCAGGACTTATATGACGCTTCAGCCGGGGCAATCAGCGTTGCTCAATTTTGGCAAGATAAAATCTAATTCTTACCATCGACTCGATAAGAAGAAGAATTACAACCGGTCAAATACTGCGAAAAGGCAAGTATCTACCAACTACGCCAACCGGCCCGTCAAATATAAATATAATTATACATACATTCATAGAAAATACCTAGAAACCTAAATATAAATGTTCATGAACATAAGTATTTGTCTTGAGCGAAGATTGAACCCGCATTAAGAAAAACCCTTTCTTAATGCGATTCACCTGAGTCAGGGCGAGTGTCCAATAAATATAAACTCGCCATATCACACCGGTTCGGAAATACCTCCGCAGTTAATTGATTATTATGCTCTTTGAATTATTAAATTATTTCATCAAATCAGTTTCAACATTATTATATTTTAAAGATGCCAAGAAAGAGTCCAATTTTGCAGTGCTGGAACGCGAAGTAGGCGTCTGCTGTGTGGCTAATGGCATAAAATGTCGCCACCCCATTTCGTCCCGTGGAAGGGCTTAAAAGTCAACCCGAGGGAATATCTCCAAGAGAACGGGCAGCAGCGTCTCTCTGAGTACTATGACCATTTCATTGCGATCGACAACCTGTCTACCATTTTTTTTTTTTTTTTTTGATTAGGCAGGGGTAATGCCTACGCATGCCACCCGCAAAAAGTGTCTGCGGATGGGTATATCGGACTCGCACCGACTAAACCTAACCTGCCGTGGACTTCTTCTGGCGCCTGATAGGGGGAGCCCCGGGAACGCGGGTATGCTGCTCCGGTGCTCCCCTTGACAACCTGTCTACCAAGCGTGGCGATTATGGCATATCCTTCCAATTTTGGAAATTCTTCGGTAAGGCCTTAGTCCAGCATCATTAAATCGTGCTAATTACACAAATATTTGTCCTGGGTGGATATCGAACCTCTGGATTAGCAGTCAGGGTCACTAAACACTAGATCAACAGGCTTGTCAAAGATTTTAAAAGGAAAAAGAATATGTACCCAGGTTTGTGTCACTCTTATTCTTTCGTGCCTTTTCCCCATTTCTTTTGGGTCTTCTCAGGCACGAGTCTAATCTGTTACCCGTCTGGAATTAATAGAGCGACTGCTGTTTGACCTCAAAAACCTTAGGAAACTTTTCACGAAGATACTTAGTTGCGAAAAAGCTTGAGCCTTTCCGGTGACGCAGTGAAAGCCGCCTAGGCTAACTGTAAACATATTTTGGAATAATAATCTCGTAAACTGAGCGATGCACATTCATCGGATTCGTATAGATGAAGTGTCCTCTTCGATCCTCTACCGTAGAATAGGCCCGCGTCTTCACGTATACAGTTGTACAAAACTTCCCTAAAAAGTTAAAATCCATGCATCTCTTGGCCAGCAACTGCCCAAAGTCGAGGTCCGAACCCCAATGGGACTGCCCTTGATCGTAGTATTATTTACTAGACTGCTTGAGCTCACGCTTGCCTCTGTTGACCGGTCAAGCAGGGAAAGCCTCCTAAACCTAACTGTAAATGTCATAGTATAAAAAATGCACATTCTTCAACAGCGCTAGAAGTAATTCAATTTGGTATTCAATTAATCAACATTTATTTTAGTTAGGCATATAACGCTCACTCTGAGTCACTCTGAGTCGCCCGAATTACCAGATTCCGAAACAAATCTATGTTATAACACATAGGTTTTAAGGGACGAGAACCCAACCTGTAAACTCCTGGGCATTAAGGCTCCAGCGGATGATTCATTCCTACCGGAAACAGAGGTCTCCAGGAGTATCTTTTAGCAATAGCTTTTTTATAAAAATAATTTCTCGCATGCCACTTCTCATGACCTCGCGATGCATCCCTGATATTTCGTTGCTCTCAGATACTGTGACTGCAACAGCTTTCAAAACCGTTGCATCAATGATGGACCTTGACTGCGTTACATCATTTCCAAGGTGAAGAACTGTAACGTCTGTTACTGGAGTTATGTAACATTTTTGTAACGATGGACTAATTGATTGATTTTGTGTTACGCAATCGGATTTTGACCTTTTGTACATAACTTTTTGCTGAAAATAATATTAATTGGGGTCCAGCCGTAACCAAAATATTTGGTACAGTACTTACTCTGCTTTAGTTAGTCAAACGGGTTAAGCTAAGAGGCTATAGAGAGCGTCGACCCATCCGCAGTTTATTACACAGCCTGGATATGACAGACAGCTCGACTTTAGTTACTCTTTTTTCAGTTATAAAGTACTCTAATATCAAGCCGGTTAGATCCCAGTGCATATTTAACCAATAAATGATTAACAATTTATGATATCTTTAAGCATTTTATTCTGGAATCTTTGGATAATATTGATGTGCCTTTTTTTGGCACAATCCCATAATTGTACACCTTAAGTTCATACGAGCATTAAAATGTGTCTGTATTGCATATATAGAGAGAACGTATGCGGTCTTTTGTCGGTAATATCTATCTGTACTGAATTTGACTCATTTTACACTTTCTTGCCCAACTGAAGACTCTGTTTATGGCCAGTTGCACCTTTTCACACGTTTTCATAAGTTTTTCCTACGGCTGTAATAGCTGTATCATTGCCAAACGTTGCCATGATAGTGTTGCCTGATTTTGGAATATCATACGTGTCGATTGGGTTTATTATAGGACCTAGAACACTTCCTTGGGGCACTCTAGTTCTGATCTCGATTTGCGCAGAAGAGGTGTTTTCTTGTTTTGTTCTAAACTTTCTATGTGTATGTTGTTAATGCGAACTATTGAGGCAACATGAACCTTAATTGATGTATTAGAGCCTAATATCAGTCTTTATCAAAAGCTTGAGCAATGTCAAGAAATACACACAAGCAAACTTATTTCAGTCTTATTAGTACGACGATATTAATGTTGCCGAACAGCATGTGCTGTTTTAGTTAGACTAAGTACTTTAATATCAATCGGGTTAAGCTAATTGAATATAGAGAGTGAAAACTCATCTTAATATTGAGTTTGCTCTCTGTTGCATAAACTTTATTTGACGGAAAGCATGAGCTCTGCTTTAAATAGTCTGATATCACGTTTAAAGTAAGCAGTGTCCTTAATTTGGAGGAATATGTCATAATTGCTACTGCATATCGCTGATTATTCTTAGCTATCCACAAAATTGTATAATTTTTGTAGGTGCCAGTAATTACGTTTTCGTTTGATATTCTTATTGGCACTTGGTTATTTCTGGACGTGCTGGCTATCCGTCAAATCGGATCATGGGAATGAAGTAATATAAAGTGTATCTGTGTTTGCTCACACACAAGTGGGATTGGCCGCCATGGCCGAAATTCGACCAACATGACACTTTTATATCTTAACTTTTTAGGTATTGAAACTTATTTAATTTTATATTCAGGTAGTGGGTTAGGTCCCACCAAGGACATAGGTGTTTGTACTGAAACTGGGTGTAATTACCTATAAAAGTATGTATTTACAAAAGAAAAGTAGTATATGTAGTATATCAGTTATCTGGTTTCCATAGTACAAGCTCTGCTTAGTTTGGGATCAGATGGCCGTGTGTGAATAATACCCCAGGATATTATATAATATAATAATATAATAATAACGTTTATTGTGTCCAAAAGTTATACACAAACAATTTGGGTTTGGAGTCTTCATTATAATATATTAATTTTGCTATACCTACTATGATTATTTTTCTTTAATTGTGTATGTTTTGTAGTTTTAATATTTGTCTCTGACCTGCTTTTCAATGTTTTGCTTCGTCAGCTTTCAATGTCTTTATGGATTTTTTATCTATTTCTGTAATAAGTGCAATTTAATTAATTAATTGTAATTTACTTTATTAATGTTCAATTCGAATGCTCTTGTTCTCTTTAAGACTTGCATCACTAATACTAAGTAGAGGTGCTCATGGCTGGTTGTACTCACCGGTTTTTAAGTGGTCGGTGAAGTAAAGCACCTAGGGAAGCGGTCAGTCCACAGATGGGCGTAAAATTGGTTTAATTTCTGAGCGTCTCCTTGCTTCGGAGGGCACGTTAATTCGGTCCAAGTTGTTGTTATTAGACAACAATCGATAAGCCATGTCGGAGACCTACTGGGCAGACTGAACAACTCTGACACCAGGGTAACCACTGCCCTTACATTAAGATTTTTCTTAGTATATAGTGTGTGCTTATAATTGCTAGAGCGTTCCTATTGTTGACGATCCTTAATTTTTTTATATATTGTTTTATATGTTAAAAAAGACACCGCTCGTACTAGGAAAATTAATCCCTGTGTCGCGGTACAAACATATACTTGACGAACACAAAGTACATTCAGACTCAGGACAACCATTTATGGGTCACACAAATGGTTGCCCTGCTCGGGTATTGAATCCAGGAAACGATGTGCCGAGGTGACTGTCGTAACCGCTGCGCCACACATGCTTACTTTTTAGTAAGTTTTGAAAAAGTTCGTTTTGCTTTTTGAAACAGTTTTTATTATGTGCGTGTTCTTCTTACACAATTAGGTAGATGCATTAAACGTAGTCAGTAGGAACATAATCGACTTTATCATAAAAACTTATCCCCTTAATCATTTTGATAATAAATTTCGTCATCACCTTTCTTAACAGAATCAAACAATACGGTACCAATGTGGTAATGTACCAACTCGCCCTTGACCCGTAATTAGCCGTTGGTAATACTTACTTACGTCAGTAAATAGGTATCTGTCAGATAAAATCAACTATTAAGTGACGTAAGATTAAGTGGCTTATTGTGACATGTTTTATGAGAATTGGGACGAACCAAGTTCAAGCATCAAGAAGTATTGTTCGAAGAAATTGTTTTGTTTTAATTCTGTATGAAAATTTTAGATAAAGGAACAAGTTAATCTTTAACCGTATCGTGCGATAGAGCCTGCTCTCACTGTCTGTAAGTGATTAGCGAGGTTAAGCAACTGGGCTCGCGGCCTATCCATAGATGGGTGACCACCAAAGTGGTTTAATTGACGGGCCTGTTGGTGAGGTTGGCAAATGCTTGTTTTCACGCAGGAGGTTCAATTCCCATCCAGGCCAGATACTTGGGTGCATGAACATGTCTCTTTGTCCTGAGTCTAGGTGTAATTAACTATATATGTACGTATGTATTTACAAAAAAAGTAGTATAATATATAGTATATCAGTTATCTGGTTTCCAAAGTACAAGCTCTGCTTAGTTTGGGATCAGATGACCGTGTGTAAATAATTTCCCAGGGTATTATTATTATTATTATAATGACTGATGAGTTCGGTTTTTAAAGAGATCTCTTGCACTTGTGAAAAGAAATCCTGTGTAACGTGGTACTTTACATACATTAAACGATCGGTAAACTCCACAGGATGAATAAAAAAGTCGCCTCTGTTCACTTGGGTGATTTCACCTAAGTTAAATTCTTCCCAGGTGAAACTTAAAAATCTTTTTTTTTTATATTCTTTTTTTTCTTTGTATACCTAAATATAATCTAAAATAATAAGCATTCAGACAACCGATCGAGCATATATTGTGTTTGCCTACTAAATAATTACTCTAATTGGACCAAATCCCGTGTTCATGCCCGCTTGAGTATGTTTCGCCGGACCGTCTCAACTGGGTCGTGTTGAAACCGGTAGTAGATGAACCCACTGAGTTTGTTTCGCTGGGTCTTCTCAGTTGGGGCGCATTGGATCCGGTGGTAGCATTAAAGCGCGACCGTCGTTATTAACACAAGGTCCGTCATAATAATAATACCTTTAATATAGACAGAACCATTGACAATATGTAGTAAAAATATTAGACTTAAACTAGATAATTAAACATAATCTCTTGACAATAACTTGATACGAGCTAGCTAAATATCATTTCTGTAATAAAATAAATTTTATTAATGTTTTCATACAAGATGTACCTAAATATATGTTACTAGAAATAATATCTAATGTATACAACTATATTACTACAAACATGTTCTGACTATTTACAAGCGCTTTTTTAAAGTCTACGTGAATAAAAACCTTTTTTATTTTATTTTTATGCAAATTGGGTTTGCGCTTGAACACGATCTCACCTGATGGTAAGTGAAAACGTGGTCGAAGATGGACCGCGCGTACCCATAATATGCCTGTTCACTCTAGCCTTGAATAAAACCATGTTATATGAGTTTGGAAACACGTCGTTTTGGAGGTTGTTCCACAGCTTAGCCGTGCGTATGATGAAAGAGGTAGCCAAACGCTTCGTACGGCATAATGGGATGTCAACAACATAGCGGTGGAGAGCCTCCCGACGCCTTGTAGTCCGATGAAAAATGGGAGATGGAGGGATAAGTTCATGGAGGTTTTGAATGCATTCTCCATGAAACAGCCTGTAGAAAACCGATAAGCTTGCAACCTGACGTCGATGATCCAAGTTTTGCAGCTTTTTACTTGTTAGGTCTCTATCGTCGATTATCCCGCGAGCGCGTCTTTCTATAGAATCCAAAGAGTCTAGCTGATACTTCGTGGAACCGTCCCAAAGATGAGAGCAGTAAGTACTCCATGCAATCTACTTTATTAATCCAGGTGAACATAGTGAAATAAAACCGAGCAATCAATTAACATATATCCGTAAGTATATATAAAACAAAAAAAGCATTAATTCGAATTGATAACCTTTTTTGAAGTCGAATAATAATCGTTACTTAACATTGCCCAGACCGAGATCAAGTAATGTATAAGTTGCTAATAAGTTACCTAAGAATTTTTATATGGTATTGTATCTGATACGTAAGACTCTACGTACACCCACATAGTCACGAGTATAACTATTATTCAACATTTTATGCAACATTTTGCATCAGAACTGTTGCTAAGGGGTCCAAGGTTAACTTGATGGGTTATGACAATTCTATCTTGGGAACACGTTTTATCACCTTCAGAGCATGTCGTCTGCAGATTGACATTGAAAGTTTTAAAAGGGGACTTTCTTTATAAAAGTTTTCAATAATCTGTTACCATGGCGACGGGATGTATTTAATAACTTGATAATTATAACTAACTAATCTGAGGAAACTGGAAACTGCTGGATGCGAATAGCGCAAGACCGGCAATTGTAGAGATCTTTGGGGGAGGCCTTTGTCCAGCAGTGGACGTCTTTCGGCTGATATGATGATGATGATGATGAATCGGAGGAAATGGAATATAGGGAAATTGAATATTGGCGTGGTTGGTTAACACGTACAACGCCATGTCGGACATTGCTGGGCGACACTTAACTTACCATATAAGCCATACAAAATATTTTAAATTAACAAAATCTCAAATTTTTGTTTTATTGTTAGTGTTATTAAATATGAATTTCTAACTTACAAAACATTGACATACCTACAGAAATCTTTATAAATGTGTAGATAATTCATGTCGCCCAACATTGTCCGACATGGCTTGCTGCGTATATTTATTTGAGTTTTCTTCCGTTGAAGCCGCGCGGGTCAAAGTTAAAAAACAGATTTTTAGGTTCGCGGGTCAAACCTAAAAAACTGTTTATGTTAATTTACCTAGTAAACATAATTGAAAATATACGTTTTCCCATGATCTCTAATATTTTAAGTTTAAATGTGATAATATTATTCCAATTTTCTAAGTTTAAAACAATAAAACTGATTTTGATTTTTACTATCCTTATTTTTTTATTTATCTATAAACCGAACACTAAATTTTTCCATAAAATCGAAAAAACAAATCAAACTTGTATTACACAATTTTTTATGTATGTTAGTAAAATAATATTTTTAGAAAAACTGACGTAACTTTTTTTTTATATACGTTTTTAGAGTGCTGATGTGATTACACTAATCTAGGAGGCCGCGCGGGTCACGCTGCGTACAATATTGCCTTGTATTGTTGACAGACAGTTTAGTAGAGACGTTTAAACATAGCTCTGACTGTCGGACAACATTGTCTGACACGGCCCGAACGGAACATATCGGTGTCACCCATCATTGTCCGACATGGCCTGAATGGAATTTATCATTTTATTTCGTGGCGTTATACGTGTTAATGCTTACCTTTCACGCCGCAGGTCGTGTATTCGATTCCCGCCCAGGACATATATTTGTGTGCATGAACATGTCTGTTTGTCCTGCGTCTGGGTGTAATTATCTACATAAGTACGTATTTACAAAAGAAAAGTAGAAAGTATATGTAATATATCAGTTATCTGGTCTCCATAGGACAAGCTCTGCTTATTTTGGATTTAGATGGCCGTGTGTGAATAATGTCCCAGGGTAATAATATTATTATCATTTATGCGATACACCATTATAATGCTAAAAGTGAATTTAATTACAACATTTTATAAATTTATCGTGTGAAATAGTAATAAATATATGCAATTGAATATTAATTCTTAAATAAGAATGATATTAATTACAATTGTATGCTATTATTAGGAATAGTAGGCAGATAAATAGTTATTATAAATAATCATAATATTTATAATTGGTAACTTAAAAAATCTATAATCTTTTGGAATAAATTTCGTATTAAAATATATGAACTCAAATACAATTATTTAATAGTCTGGATTAACAAAGAAAGACAATGAATTGTTTTCAAAAGACTTTTTAACTAGTAAGTCCAACATGTTCACGGTCTTTTAGGGTTCTGCTGCAAAATGGCAACTAGGAAAAATTATGACGCGACTCACTTTAACATACAACTATCGCAGCAGAATATCTAAGGAAGTTCATATGATAGCGGCTCAAAATTTAAAGCAGTTTTGAACATTGTAAAAATAATAGAATTTTTTTATTGTCTTTGCAAAAGTAGCAGAAGTGGAGATCCCAAACTTAAATATTAAAGAAAAACAGATTTTTGTTAATTTTATTTTGATATTGTATAATTAACTTATTAAAAGAATTTAAACAAATATCCCGTTGAAAAACAATATACTATTCCAAATATAATATGTTTTTAACAAAGCCTGGCCACTGTAATAATGCGTTTCTGGCAGTCGTAGATTTGAATTAGGTTAGAATTTACGATAAAAATATCCTCCAATTGCCAAAATTATCACGTAAAAACCTCTTTTATAATCACAACTAACAATAAATATTAACAATTTCCTTCGAATGTTATTTTAAACATACCTATAATTTTTTTTTATTCTTACAGCGGCCAGACGTGAATACAATGTTTTGAATTTATAAAAAAATCATTCATAAGCAAATTTGTATGAATCCGTAAGGAGAATGTTATACGTCATAGCTATCTATGACATATAACATTCTCCTTAAAAACAACTAGTGCATTAAGAGTTCCGTGCCTATGCACGGAACTCTTAATGCACTAGTTGTTTTTGAAGCAAATAATGCAAAATTATAACATAAATGTTATACATATTGTATTACAAACTTCCTTCATAGTGTGAACAGATGTGACCTTCGATTCTTTTGTTATATATACATAATGATATTCATGTTTAAACAATTAAAACTCTACATCATTCATTACCTAATTGTTCCATATTTTATTGTTTATTCCTTTGAGTAATACTTCGTCAATCATAGTTTATTTTAATCAACTGTGTCGCACATGTGGCGCAGCGGCTCAGACAGTCGCCTCGCCGCTTCGTGTCCCGGGTTTGATCCCCACGCCGGACAACTATTTGTGTGACCCATAAATACATGTTCCGAGTCAGGATGTAATTTGTGTCCGTCTATTATATGTTTGTAAAGTATCCCGCGATACAGGTATTGGATTCTCTAGGGCGGGTCATGTCTTAAAAAAAACTACGACTTCATTTATTACTTTTAGCATTTTAAACATGTTAAACTGGAAACACTTGAATTTATAAAGCAGACGCCAGCACATCCAGCTACCCCAAACTGCCAAATTTCTTTTATAGATTTTCAACTTTATCACATAAACATAAGGTTCACTTTCAATTGGAGAAAATTTACTGATGGGATAGCTTGATGTGCTGGCGTCTGTACAATTCATTTGAGAAGGTGACTGTAACTTCTTATTCATTCTTTTATAATTTATTAATATTTATACTTCTGGGTAATTTAGATGGATAATAAAACTAGCTACTGAAAAATCTTATTTGTACACCTGCGACAGGGAAACTTCTTATCCCCGTTACTGTTCAGAAATCACTTTTTTTCTTATCGCCGTTACTCTTCAGAAATCACTTTTTAAGAACCTAGGACTTCATCATCCGCCGCTAAACCAATTAACAATTTGGAAAAACTCATTTCATCATCATATCAGCCGCAAGCCGTCCACAGCTGGACAAAGGCCTCCCACAAGGATCTCCACAATGGCCGGTCTTGTGCTGCCTACATCCTGCAGCTTCCTTCGACTCTTGCAAGAACGTCGGTCCACCACAGTAGGGGGCTGCCCACGCTGAGTCTTCCGGTTCGTGGTTGCCATTCGAGAATCTTTCTGCTCCAACGGCCGTCGGTTCTACGAGCTATGAGCCCCACCCACTGCCACTTCAGTGTGACAATTCTTTCACTTAATATTAAGTAATAATAATAATATCCTGGGTCACTATTCACAGACATCCATCTGATACCAAACTAAGCAAAATTAGTTCTATGGAAACCTTTTTTTTTGTTATGGCAGGGGGAATGCCTACGCATGCCACCCGCAAAAAGTGTCTGCGGGTAGGTATGTCGGACTCGCACCGACTAAACCTACCTGCCGTGGACTTCTCTTGGCGCCTGATGGGAGGAGCCCCGGGAACGCGGAAACCTGATAACTTTTAACCTGATTACATATACTACTTTTATACTTTAAATACATACTTATATACCTAGATAATTACACACATTACACCCAGACTCAGGACAAACAAACATGTTCATGCACACAAATACCTGTCCTGGGAGGGAATCGAACCCAATGCGTGAAAGGCAAGCATTTACCAACCACGCCAACTGGTCCATCGTTAAGTAAACCAATATACATGCACAAATACATATAATGCTTACAATAGGTACGTAATTATTAAACGCTATGACCTAATCCAAAAACCTTGGCATGGTTGCATAAAAACTGGGCCGCAGTTGATGCAACATGCTTGCATCACATCTCCGTGGATCGATCAAAGATTGACCTACATGTAGTACTGTTTGTGTACATGTTAACGTAATGATAGCTTATTTTAAAGCGGTAGTGTTCTAACGCTTTTAGAGGGTTCCATTCCCGAGGAGGGCATCAAAGTCCTGTTGCGATTTTACTAGCGAATAAAAATGACGGATTACATAAGTGAGGTAATATGGAGTACATCTGTAGGTATGTGTAGAATGTATATGTATGTACAGATTAATATTAGAATGGAATTAAAATATATATTATATAAAAACAAAAAACCCTTAAGAAAATATTGTAGAATTACATATATTATATTATATTATATTATATACATGTAAAATCTGCAATAGAAATGTGTAGTAAATAAATACAAATTTGCCGGAAATAATATATATTATATAGATAAAACAATCAATAACATGTTAAATAAGTAAGTAGAGAGATAAATAAGATTTTAACACACCCTAAGAAAACATATGATTCAACTTAAACTGTATAATTAGAACTAAGTATGAAAATAAGAAATGATGTTAAAAAACTCCGATCCATTCGAAGGAATTAAATGTATATCTATACATATAATAAAATCGTAGGAAAGTCCAAACTGTACATTTAATATTTTTTTAAAAGGATACTTGAGGCGTGTACTACAATCGATATCGAAGCCAAAAATATATTTTTTAGAATTTTTGTATGTTTATCTGTTTGTCTGTATGTATGTCCGGGCTAAACTCAAAAAGTACTGCATGGATTTACTTCAAATTTTGCATGAATATTACTAAGAGGTCGAGGCAACATATAGGCTACATATTATCACGCTGTCACCTATGGTGGAGAAGCTATATAAAATTTAACGCGGGTAAAACCGCGGGGCACAGCTAGTAAGTAATAAAAAAAGAAATAAAAATGGAGTGCATCAGTGTTTGCAAACATAGATGTTCTACGTAGATGGCTACTCCTCTGGAGACTATCCGGCATCTCTTTGACTGAGCTGTTGGTCTAGACGTCAGTGATCGTGACTGCTAAGCCAAGTATCTATGCATATCAATTGTATGGTTGCCATACTTCAAGCTATGCTTAGTTTATGTTTAGGTGGTAGTTATGTTGTCCCGAAATATTTATGTATTCTTATAATCTCGATCAAGAGAATATTACAATGGTCCATACATAGACTCTCGCCTGTTTTCTAGAGGGGTAGGTAGAGACAACGGATTTCCATTTATAACGATCTTTACACACTTTTACTGTCATTATATTCTTCATTCATGCTCGCCGTTTTAAGGTACTTCTAACCTGTCCTTTCTTGCGAACGTCTCCGTTTTGGTCAGGGAATATTCTACTAGGTCTTCTCCTTCCGGTTGTACCAATCACACGGGTCAGTTATACTATTCTTTTGTCAATCTTCTTTCACTCATCCTTTCGACATGCTCAAACCATCACAGCATACCTTTTCAATGTTTGTGAGTACATCCTCTTTCACAACAAAACGCTTTCTTACATTTTCTTCGTATTAATGCTCCACGTAGGTACATATGAATGTAATCATACCTTCTTGGTTTAACGGTAGGTCTTTCACTGTAGAACAGGAAATTAACCCAGATACAAGCATCAGGATATAACTAACACTAGTCTGCTGTCCTTTATAAACTGCTGTAGTTGGAAGCGGGTCAACCTAATTGTATATGATGAGCGGCGACCCATCCACATATCCCCCTCTCTTTATCCGACACAACCCAAATACTACAGCATCAGGATGTAACCTCTCTAGTTTGCTGTCCTTAATAAACTGCTGTAGTGCAAACTGCATTAGTCTATGATGATATATGATCAAATTATAAAAGGTGTAAATTTTCATTTTTTTTTCCTTTTTTTTATATATCCGATTATATCATTGATAATTCACAAGTAGAAAGGTGGCTGCATGTGCTAGATAATGAAGTTGAAGAAGTAATTGAGAGTGAGAGTGACGGTCACCGTAGTCTAGTTGGTAATGCTCCTGCCTACGAAGCTGGTGGTCCTGGGTTCGAATCCCGGTAAGTGCAAATATTTGTGTGATGAGCACGAATATTTGTTTCTGAGTTATGGATGTTTTCTATATATTTAAGTATTTATCTATCTATATAAGTATGTATATCGTCGCGTGGTACCCATAGTACAAGCTTTGCTTAGTTTGGGGCTAGGAAGATCTGTGTGACATTCTTCCTAGATATTATTATTATAAGTGTTATTATTATGAAGAAGTTTAGTCAAAATCAGACTTTAAGGCCCTACTTCGCGAAGCAGAACTCCGTGAATATTAAGATTGAGTGAATCCGATGGAACATCAGGTTCAGTTGACGTTCCACTCTCGCAACTCGGTGGCACGTTCCAGTCTATAAATCGACGAACGGAACTATTTGACTCTAAAACATTATGATGAGACTTTTGCACGATTAGGCCTACAATTTGATAAAACCTCTTTTGGTTTGCCGGGTATCCCTTGAAACACTTCCACGACCACTTAAAGCCAGGATAGAAGCATTTTTGGGAGCATGGTTCAAGCACCCTAAGAGCCTCAACACTATTTGACATCAAAGATAGAACGTGTTGGTCGATGTGCACTCTGCTCGTGAGGCCAAAATCAGTAGAAAAAAAAGCGGTGCAAGACTTGCAATTAATGGATTTGTCCCAATCACCACGTAGTAGTGTGTCCTGAATCTTAATAAAACATATAAAATAGTAATAAAGTTTTGTTAAAAGTTACAAAAAAATACGTTAAAGTCAGAAGTGTCATTTCTGTAACTTTTTCTTTTATATTTACTAAATTGTTGAATTTTAGTTATTTCTTAATAGATTAATTAAAATGTAAGGTTGTAAAACTAAGTAAAATAAATACCTTTTCCATCCCAATAGTTGTTTTCATCAGATAATTAGAAAATAATAAGTTATTGCCTTTTTAAAATGGCCTACTATGGTAGGCCACGCGTGTACTCAAGTAAGAAAAAGGGGCGCGTCTACCGTAGTGTTAAGAGCTATCGAATTCATTAAATATACATATTTTATGACTATGAAAACAAATATGAATGGTTCATGTCTCATCAGCGTGATGTCCAGCTTTAGTAAATCGCACAAGCATTAATCACACATCTATAAGCTCACGTAGTGGACTTCGTATCCAAAGACAAAATTTAATTATTGTCAACAATAATAATGCCATTTCCATACAAAATCAAACCATCTCCACCTCATAATGACTTTATTTATAAAATATATGAAGTAACAAGAACGGAGTAATCTACATACATAATGCTCTTAGTAATATCCACCGTTGCAAACGTACCTACCTTTTGACTAACCTAATTCCCTCTAACCGAAAAACAAAACTACCAAATACCAACATTAAACTTAAAGTAACAGAGTTAAAATTCCTTTGTACCGTATCAAAGTTTGAGTTCGGTTACGTAAGACTTTAAGGTCATAGCTGTTGCATAATGTGGACATAACCAGTATAACTAGACCTGTAATGTACAACAATATTGATTCAGTTGTTATTTCCAATACGTTCAAGAGGGGGAGGTCAGGTTATGATGGTTCAATGGCTGATTTGTGTTAGCTAATTTTAGAATGTTAGTTTTGAAACATTAATGTTAGACTTCGGTTCTAATTCTGTGATAACTGAGTTTATTGGGTGAGTAATTTTGTAGCTAGGAAATATTTTGTTCAGGGTTTTAGATTATTAGTGTCCCCGTCCGAATTAATATTTATGATGATATGATATTCTATCCGATATCCTGGGACATTATTCACACACGGCATTATGATCCCAAACTAAGCATAGCTTGTACTATGGAAACCACGTAACTGATATACCACATTTAATTCTTTTTTGCATAAACTGTGCACACACGGTTGTAGATGGTATACAATTTCATGTACAACAACGATGATCATGTTTTAAAATCTATATATATAAAAATCAATGCCACTTTTCGTTTTAACGTTACCAACAACGTCTTTACCGATTTGGCTAATATTGGTCTTGAATTATTCGTGGAAGTCCAGGGAAGGTTTGTACGTAGAGAAAATTAAAAAAAAAGTCTTGAAAAAGTGTAAAATCAACATCTTTCTATACTATCATATACAAACAATTAATACTTAAAAGCGTAGCGAAGCACGTACCGGGCCGCTAGTAAGATTATACAAGCCACTTACTTTTGGTTGATGAGCTTGATAAATTCTGGTAGCAAGCCGAACCGATCAGAAATTAAAATCGCACTGAAGAAAATTAGACGTGCCTAAGCACCGGGGACCGGGGAGGACTAATCCTCCCCAGTCCTGAATCGGACTAATAGCTGCGCGGCTGTACGCTTTCTTGTATTAACTCTCACCCGTAAGTGGCGGATCTTCAGATAGCGGTCCTGGGTTCAAATCCCGGGTCGGGCCAAAAGTGTTTCATCCGTAAAATGAAAAAATTCTATTATACGTATCGCTAGTCGTCCCATCGGAACATGAGAGTGATGGAATAGAAAATGCCCCTGTGTTTGTGCACACACTTCTGCACTCTAATAAGTCCTCCATTGCACTTGTTTTGGCAATTTATTAAATATATTAATTGCTTGATAATAGCCACTATGTTTGTAAATATCAAGACGGGGCACATTTTTCGTTGGCAGATCCTGCCTCCTTGATCCCTCTCTTATCATTATTATTAGTAAGCCGTTTCATTAAATGTTATACTATCAAGTTCATGTAACTCATTTGTTATAATGCACTTGTATTCCTACTAACCATACAATGTTTTATTAACCGTCATACTTTACTGAACCAATTCTCACAGTTATCCGTGTCAAGACTTCTGATAGGGTTACTTGGTCGTCAGAAGAGAGGATGTGAGTGTACAATTATCGCCATTTATTAAAATGAGTGCCGTGGCTCGTCGATTTACGTACCAATAAACTTCAATTAATTGACTCGAACTATAGATGCTCGAACAATCAGGGGCTCTACCGGCTAAGTCGACGAACTTCGATTTCTTAAATGGCGTTCAAATAAATAAAGATTAAAAATACTTAATCAATCGTTAAATCGGCTTCCATGAGCACATGTGACGTCATAAATGGTTGGGAATCGATTATCAACGTTGAAGCCGATTTAACGATTGATTAAGTCATTTTTAACCTTTATTTATTTGAACGCCATTTTAGAAATCGATGTTCGGCGACTTAGCCGGTAGAGCTCCTGATCATTGGCTACCTAATGCATTTATGCTGCGAAAGTAGGAGTTAGTAGAGGACAAGTATCATATAATAATAAAAATAATATCCAGGGACATACATTATTCACACACGGCCATCGGATCCCAACCTAAGAAAAGCTTGTACTAAGAAAATCAGATACCTGATATACTACATATACTTACTACCTTTCTTTTGTAAATACATTCTTATATAGAGTATTACACCCAGACACAGGACTAACAGTCATGTTCATGCACACAAATATCTGTACTGAGTGGGAATCGAATCCACGACCTGCGGCGTGAAAATCAAGCATTTAACAACCATGCCAACTGACCTGTCATAAAAAGCATGTTTTCCACACCATATAATTTATAGCTGCTGTGTAGTGATGGCATAGAATATTAGCACCCCATCTCATGCCGTGGGGGACGTAGAAATCATCCGCGGGAATACCTACCAGAGAACGGGCAGCAGCGTTTTTCTGTGAACTATGACCATCAAACTGCGATCGCCAACCCGTCTGCCGAGCGTGGCGATTTTGACATATCCGCCCATTCTTTGGGGAGGCTTTTGTCCAGCTGTGGACGTACTTTAGCTGACATGATGATGATTATAGTATAAGTATATAATTGATTAGCATAGATGAGCAGTATGCGAAGCTCAGCGACGTTCACGCATACAGCACTCGTGGCGCTAACAGGCTTGCCGCTGTACCGCGTCGTCTAGAAAAGTTTAGCAAACTGACCCACGTAATGGGCCCAACAGTCTATAATAACCTACCAGATAATGTTGTCGGGAGCTCGAATATAGATTGTATTAAGGATACATAAAAAAATGGCTTATCGAACAGTCGTTCTATTCCTTCAATGAATTTCTAAAACATAAAAAGGCTAATTAATTCTTGTACTTATTTATTACTGTAATATCTATTGATTTAATAATTTCTACTTACTACTGTTACAATTGACATTAGACGACAATATGAATTTCCTATATTATATTGTAATACTGACATCCTAATCCACGTGAATGTTTTATTTTTGCTTATATTATTTATGTGTTATATTATTATGTATTTATGTGTTTTGTTGTATTATATGAATTTGTTAATAATAATATGACATGTAAACCTATTTACGGATAAATAAACTATAAACTATTGATTTGATTTGATTCAGACAGACGCTGCGGTCCATCCTCTGGTAGATATTTCTTCGGGACGACTTCTGCCCCTCCACAGGACTGGTGGTGGTATTCATCACCAACACGACACAGTATTTATGCGGTAATAAACTAAACATAATAATAAAAAGCCCATAAAAACAGATAGCAATGATCTATTACGTCAATATGAGATAGATTTGAACTTGAAATACAATTCCGGTTTTTGCGAAAGACTTCAAGGTTTATGTATTTAATTATGGTTTAAGTAACACCAATCATTAAACTGTATTGAATGCTCCATCTTGTCAGCTAAATGACATAGAAAATTATAAGTAACTTATAAGTAAGTTTCTGTTTTTTTTTTGTAATGATACCAATGCGTATGTACCGTTTCTCTACTTGTGTACACTGACAATCTCCTATCTTTGGTACTCCATACTTCAATCCTTGTTTAGGTTGCCTGTAAGAGATCACATTTAGTGATAAGGCCGCCAATTGTACAATTTTGAAATATATGTTATTGTGTTCTTGTATCCTGTAATGTTTTGGTGTACAATAAAGAGTTATCTTAAATGTATACATGTAACTAAAAGTCATATATTCACTTAAGCCATTTAAAAAATTTAAGCTATTTATGTTCCATATTATTATATTATTTATAGTTATATTATTTATGTTCCATATTTGATCATTTATAAATTCGAATTTTAATAAGCTATTGATTGTTACCTATACCTAGAGATACAAAAACAATAGCTGTATAGCGTGTCGACCAAGGAGTAAAACTTGTATTTCTTGTTTGATATAATGATGCTGATCTAGGGGAGCGGAGGGTAATGAGAGCCAGTGGGTAATAGGAGCGGTGCGATAAAACTATAGCTCGTATACACTCGGTTGCCACTCGAGTGCCTTCGTCATACTGCGGCCGTGTTCCCCCCACCGCGCTAGACTCGCCACTTGCAAGTGCCACGCATTATGTGACTACGGATGCTTGTCGATTTTATGCTCCGTGCTTATAAAAAGTACGAAATTTCAACAGACAAGTAAGTGAGAAGTTATGTGTTTGCTAGAGTCAAACGTGCTTTATTTTATAGCTAATATAATCAATTTTGAATTCAGGATATCATTCTATTCAATTTCAAGATGGTGGTATTCGGGTAATCAGTTCTTATTAGGCTCTGATTACCCCTTATAGCTCCAATTACTTACCCCATATACATTTTAATATGTATTATTTTTTGATGCCAAAATGCCAGGAAAAAGGGTACGCATCAATACAAAAAAAAAAATATTTATTTATTTATTTCACAAAAAAGTACATGTTACTTTTAGCAATGATCTCTGCACTAAGCACGCAGGCTTGTCTTGCAGGAACCAAATATTTTACATTTATAAAGAATTGGAACATACAACTCTTAAATGACTAGGTACAAACAAGATAAAATTAAAAAAATAATAATAATAATAAGAAACAATACAACAGAATATAGACACTTCTTGAAAAAAAAAAATTTTTAATATACATAGATATAGAAATAGATATTTATGTAACATTAAAAATATATTAATAATAATAGTAAAACACAATATAATTATTATTTTTTTTTTTTTTTAATCTAATTTATTTAAGGAGGCTTTGTACATTAAATGACGATGTCACCTCCGTAAGACAACGTACTATATATCTAACTTAAACTAGGGCACATTGACAGTACATAAATCTTATACAACAAATAGCATTGTCTGGATCCCGGTGTAGCCAACAAAGTATTACATGCACCAACATCATTCGATTGTAACTGTAACTGTGACCTTAAAACTTCGCCTCGCACACACTCCATCAATACATGTTGGACATCTTCCACCACACCGCAAGCTTCGCAATTAGGTGACTCTGCAAGTCCTATCAAATGTTTAAATCTATTGGATGGAATATGCCCGGAACGAAGTCTGAACAATGTTACTACCTGATCTCTCTTCATATTTTTATTATCAAACCAGGGGTAATACAAAAGGCTATACTGGATAGTGCGGTACCAAATACCTTTAGACAGGGAACGCTCATCAAAATATTCGGACCATTTTACTCTACAACGTTTTCTAACTTCACCTAAAATTTCAGTGTGAACTGGGGCGCTCTTATACAAAATACCTTCACTTGTTGCCTCTTTCGCCAATCGGTCGGCTTCCTCATTACCAACAATACCAACATGTGAAGGAATCCACTGAAGCACAATGTTTTTTTGGTTCATCCGAAGCTTGCATATTGTGTCAAGGATAACGTAGGCTATCGGAAGTCCTCGAAATTTGGAGGTTATCCGAGCCAAATGTTGGAGAGCACTTCTCGAATCCGAAAAAATCACAAAATTATTGCCATCAAGGGTAGAAACATAAGACAATGCTTCTGCTATTGCAATTAATTCACCGTGCATGATAGAAATATTCTCCTTAATATTAAATTTGGCCATTAAACCGTTCAACGGATCGAAAAACGCTGCTCCAACAGCACACACACTTTGACCCATCACAAAAAATCTTATAGAATGAACCATATTCATAATCGATAAATTTTTGACATACCATTTTTATATGAGACGGATCTATCAAACGTTTTGTTGCATTAATATTTTTAACATTACATTTGATTATCTCGTACATATGAACACCACCCAACCAATAATCCAGCGAGAACATATCCAAGATGACTGAAGAATAAATAAGAGTATCCTTAAAATAATAATGCCAATCAACTAACAAAGGATTTCTTTTTCTTCTCCAATAATTACTACTATTACACAAATTTGATAACTCTTCTAATATTTCTAAACTAATATTGTTTTGAACCGCCCGAGATTTAAGCCAGAACTTTCCAGCTAAGTAATATCTCCGTATCTTTAATGGCTGCAAACACAACTCCGCCTCCATAACATGAGTCGGAGTACTTCTTATAAATCCACCAATAACCCTCATGCATTGATTCTGTACTTTATCAAGCTTATATAAAAGGCTTTTGGAGCTTGTATTATACAAAAAGCTACAATAGTCAATTCTACTTCTAATCACGCTAATATATAATCTTCTCAAATGTTTCGGGTGCATACCCCATTTAGAGCCAGCCAAAACTTTAAATAAATTTAAATATTTCAAGGTTTTATACTTAATTTCATTAATATGCTTTCGCCATTTTAACGATCTATCTATCCATACGCCTAAGTATTTAATAGAATCTACCAACTCAATATTATGATTAGCGATTCGAGGAACGCTTGCATTGCGGACAATGCCTTTGCTAAAGATACAGCATTTCGTTTTAGAGAATGAGATACTTAAACCTAATTCTTCAACTAATTCAATGAATTTGTGTAAAGCAATCTCAATATCATAAACAGCATCGTATATTTGTTTTTTGCAAGAATAAAGTACAAAATCATCTGCATATTGGGAAATCATCACATTGTTTATATTTTGACAGATACTGGCAGTTACAACATTAAACAACAAAGGAGATAGTGGATCACCCTGTGCTAGGCCAGTTCCTGTTGTGCGACATATTTTAATATGGTTATTGGTTTCGATCGATAACATCCTCGTATTTAAAAATTCCCATAAATATCTACATATGGGAGCTCCCACTCCGTTACTGTCTAAAGTTTTTAACATAATTTCTACATTCACATTATTATAGGCATTTTCAATATCTACAAAGCATGCCGCTATACGATTATTATTAGAGAATCCTATTTGAATTGTAGATACTAATCGAGTTAAATTATCAATACATGATTGTGACCGTCTAAAACCTGTCATTTCTTGCGGAAAACACTTATTTCTTTCTAGAAACCATTCCAATCTTCTAACTAAAATAGAGTGTAAAATCTTGCATGGACAAGATATTAAAGAGATTGGTCTTATACTTGATACCAATCCTGGAATTCTGCCATGTTTGGGTATTGGAACTACCTTTATATGTCTCCATTGTCTTGGTACGAAACCGGAACCTAAAATACGATTAAACAAGGCAACAAGGATTTTTTTTCCACCTGTCGGAAGATTTCTAAACATAGAATATGTCAAGTTATCGTCTCCCGGTGCCGTATCTGAACTTTTAATGGCGTTACATAACTCCTCCGTTGTAATTGGACCACATAAGGCAGGATTAATGGATATGAAATTAGGGATATCAGGTGATACGAAATCCGGACATAAAGAACGCAGAAACGACTCTGCCGTGTCGTGATCTATAACAGATTTAGCAGATTTATAACCTTTAAACCATTTCATGCGTGACCACATCTCGGAAGTAGTTGTCGTATTGTCTACTCCATTACAAAAACTCTGCCAAGAATTTGACTTACCTTCTCTTATCAGTTTTTGAGCTTTACTTATTTTCTGTTGCAAAAGGTCAAAATTATCTGAGTTTGGAGATTGTCTAAACAGAGCCAAAGCTAATCGTCTTTCTGCTACCGCCTTAGATATAGTTTGATTCCAATAAGGTTTTGGTGTAAATCTGCTTTGCCGGATAGGATTATTACAAATTTTAATGTTGGGGATAAATAAATCTGCGGCTTCATTTAATATATTGATGAAAGAATCATAAGCTAACTGATTATCTAATGGTAAAAAAAAATTGTTCAATGAAAGTTCAAGTTTCTCTCTGTAACCTTGCCAATTTGCTTTCTTATAGTTTCTTTGGATTTTAATTGAATTATTGACAATCAAATCAATTTTAATACTAACTATTAAGTGGTCACTGCCTAGATTTTCATTTAACGTTTTCCAGTTAAATTTACATGCTAAATCTGTAGATACTAATGTTATATCAGGGGAAGATTGTTGCAAAAAACCATTAACTAACTGAATTCTTGTATGAGAACCATCATTTAAAATAAAATGATTACTATCTACAATAGAATCAAATATATCCGAACCTCTAATATCTACTCTAGTGGACCAATTAGGGTGATGTCCGTTAAAATCTCCCGCAATAAGCGTTCCCTTCTCTGAAATCTTAAATATTTGATCCCAATCTCTCTTGCTTGTTGTCGCAGATGGAGGACAGTACACACAAATTATATTTTTTAGATCACCACAATTATAAACTTGGATATGAATCGCTTGGATAAATTGATTAGTAATGTTAACTGTACAAAATTTAGCATTAATGGAACAGTGGGATAATACAGCAATACCCCCATACCCATCGTACCGGTCCTGTCGAAATACATTATACCCAGATATTCTAAATTCACTATCTGGCTCTAACCATGTCGATTTTTTCTCGGTTCAGTAGCAGTTCAAAATTTATCGATTTTGGTCGTAAACTATGTGCATTCCATTGTATAATATTAATTGATTCTTTATTGGCCCGGGAATCCATATTTAAATAAAACCGAAATTAAAATCAGATATGCACCTAACCACAAAAGCTTTTAAACCCTCAAAAATTATTTCAGCACCCCCTTTTAACCGTTCTTCCCAAGACAGGCTACCATCAAGTATCTTCTTTGTAAGTTTTTTCCACAAATTAATCCAATTTAACTTATCAAACGTTTTCCCTTGACTCTCAACCCTGGGATGCTCTCGCCGAATTGAATTGCATTCATTTTCTGTATCACCGTCTAAATCAGACTCCCCCGTAGACTTCTCCCTCGTTGACTCATACTCCATAAGGTTAGACGCGTCGTTGTGTCGTGTACGATTTTCTTTCTTTTTTTGTTTTTCAGGCAACTGTTTCTTTTGTTTTTTCTTTACAACACTTGCATACGTCCTGCCGACCAAAATAGGTGATGGATCTCGATTACAAGGGTCTTTTAATGGAGGCTCAGAGGAACTGGCACAGGTTTTCTGTAATAAAACATCGTCAGAATTGTGTACTGAGTCAACAATATCTTGCTGGTGCTTAGCTGTGGCACCGACATACAACATTTGAGCCTTCTTATAGGAGCAGTTGAACTCAGCCATAAAGTTTCTTATCGTCCGTTCTTTAATATAAATTGGACATTGTTTTGACAACGCCATGTGCTTGCCTCCACAATTGTTGCATTTAAAAAGCAGGGTTTCACAATTTGGATGATCCTTACTACATTTAGGGCATACTATTTTAATTGACGGGCACATTTTTTGGGTATGACCAAATCGCCAACGGCGTGAACATTGAGTCACCGGGAAAATATACTGATAAACCTGTACCCTAACGTCATTGAGATATACATATGAAGGCACCGAAGACCCTTTAAAGCATAGTCTAACTGTTTCACTGGGTTCCCATTTTCCATTCTGACTGTTTCTTCTATTCAATCGCTTTATTCCTGTTATCAATGATGAACTGGTTATACTCTCACGTATTTCCTCTTCATTGATCTCTAACTCTATTTCTTTAACAACACCATATGTATAACTAAGGTCAAAGGTTTTCTGACATTTAAACCCTATGCTTTTAAAATATGAAGACTCATACAAGGCCTCCGCCATCTCTTCCTTACTAAAGCGGATGAAAGCCTTGTATGCATTAACATATTTAATACCAATAACATTCTGAATATTCTGCGTCTTAAATAATTTCGACAATCCAACTTGTCCCGGTAATTTCTCTGTAGATGTAATACTCAATTCAATCATATCTTCCGGAGTACGAACACAATCCACATCACGAACAAACCGTTTGCTTCTCCTTATCGAAGTTGTCCATATTTCATCGTCATCTAAACACCGGTCTCGCTTATATGCCTCCGCATTCGATTCCTTTCCCAAGTTCTCACTCTCTAACAAATTATCTTTACTCGGTCCTGCTATCTCACCCGGTACCGTAATCATCTCGCTTAATTCTGCTGTCCCAATATGCGTATGAATCACATTTTCGCTACTCATTAACAAACCGCATTAAAAATATTAAATATAAAGTAAACAAGCGCACGTCGAGCGAACTGCCGATCGAAAACCGGTTCACAATCACAATACAGAAACGATCCACGCGTCTGCCGACTGGGAACGCCCGCGAGCCACTGCAATATAATTAAATAATGAATGGAAAAAGTTCGTGCGTGTGTGTGTGTGTGTGTGTGTGGGTGTGTGTGTATGTGTGTGGGTAGGTGTTTGTGTAGAGAGTGTGTCAGCAGTTAGTTGATCAGCTGTAGTTCTGAAGGATAAGTTCGGTGTCTTCATAGGATAATGTCATGAGCCATCCCCTAATTACACGCTTTACTTTGCTGGCACAAAAAAGATTTATCTCAGTATGAGTGCGACATATTTTGTTATAGATGGTGGGGCGAAGATACTTATGGTGTCGCTTAAGAAAGGTGGTATTGATTGTTGGAATAGGCACTCGAAACATACGGCGTTGAATAAGTATATTAAAATTTTTGGTTTTTTTTATTCTTTATGCATAGATATTGCCGCTTTTAAGATATAAATCTGTCGCACTCTAAGTACCTCACAAGTTTTGTATACTTCGTCTGTAGGGAATCGGAAAGGCTTTTTTAACAAGACTTTGAGGACTGCTCGTTGAGCTCTCTCAACTTGGATCATTTTTGTCTTGGCAGCACCACCACAGGCCAGTGTACAGTAGTAGAGTAGTGATTGGGTGATGGCTTTGTAAACCATAATCAGAGTTTCTTTGTTTGTACAATTACGAAGCGCTTTTATTATATATATATATAGTTAGTCTGACTCTTCCAGTCAGATATACTAAATGCTTCTCAAAACTTAAGCGTTCATCAACTACTACACCTAAGTATCGGATAGAGGTTGTGTTTTCAATAATTTCACAATTACAGCACGTTTCATTATCAAAGTTGCAGGAGTGTATTTTTAGTTTAAGTTGAGGTGGTGGTTTGGATACAGTTGTCTTGTGAAATGCTATGTATTTTGTTTTCTTTATGTTAAGAGTGAGTACATTTCTGTCTAGCCATTTGGCTATCTTCTTTAGTCCAGTTTCAGCAGGGTTAAATACCGTACTCCATGTTTTGTCTCGAAAGATAACCACTGTATCATCTGCATAGCACAAAACCTCTGCATTTTTTATGGAGAGATCTAAAATATCATTTATATAAATGCAAAATAATGTTGGTCCTAGAATGCTACCTTGGGGAACACCAACATTGACATTCTGGTTTTCAGTTAGTGTCGAACCTACTTTGAGACACTGACCCCTATTTACAAGATAACTATGAAACCAGTCTAATGCGACACCTCTCACTCCTTTGGTTTGAAGTTTATGAATTAGAATAGGAATGGATACGGTATCAAAAGCCTTAGAAAGGTCAAGAAACGTACCTATACAACAATCGTTATCATTCAAAGCCCCTGATACCGCACCCGTCAGCATTACTACTGCATCTTCTGTAGACTTATTACGGATGTAACCATATTGATTTTCGGAAAGGATGTGGTTAATCTCAAGAAAATTTGTGAGCCGTTTATTTACAAATTTTTCTAGAAGTTTGGAAAAAATACTGAGTAAGGAGATGGGCCTATAATTGCTTGGATTATTATTGCAGAGATTTGTCACCATCTTTATGGATGGGAGTGACGACAGCAGTTTTCCAACATTGGGGAAATAGGCCAGTAGATAAGCTGAGGTTGTAGATGTGTGTGAGAGGCCCTAAGATGATATTTTTTAATTCTTTAATGAATTTAGGTGTGTATCCGTCAAGCCCCGGGGCACTGTCGTTTTTAAGATTATCGATAAGCGTACTAAGTTCGTAGGGATCTGTTGGTTTTAAGAAAAATTAATTTCCATCTAAGGGTAAGTATTTAGAAAGTTGCTCGGATTTAAGGGTGGTTTCTGTGATTTTAAGCCTCGATAAAATTTGATCAGCTAATTTTTTACTGAACTGGACTTTAATTGAACTGGGTTGGGATGAGTCTTTGTCAGTTCTGTTGAAATAGAGTGAGATTTTGCCATGTTACAAATTTGCTTTATTGATTTCCATAACTTTTTGGGATTGTTCTGGTTCTCGTTAAGTAGTTTGGTTTCATAGGACGATTTGAGTCGTTGTTGAAGATTATTAAGAAAGTTACGGTATCGTTTGTAAGTTATTTGTAATATGATGTCTTTAGGGCTTTTTTTGCTTTGAAGACGAAGTTGGTCTCTGTTTTTTTGGCATCTTATTATCCCTTGTGTGATCCAAGGCTTTAAAATAGTTGGGATCGTTTAATAATTATAGGTCTACTGTTTGTTTGTATGGCTTTGTTTAAAATTTGGTCAAATGCTCGTGCAGCGTTTTCTGGGTTAGTCATGTTGTAAATAGATGCCCAATCTACAGATTGCAAATCATTTATGATATCTGGCATGTTAGGTTTTAATTTAGTGTGAGATAAATTCCCTTGTTTTATTCCCCTCTTTGTCATACCAAGAATACATATATCATGATCAGTCAAGCTTGAGTGGCATACTATGCCGACAGATGCCGAAACATCTTTTACAAAAATGTGATCTAAGCATGACAAGCCCCTTGTTGGGATTGATATAGCGCATAACAGTTGATGACCGGCTAGTAAACACAAGTAATCAGAGCACTGGTCACTGGGTGTGTTGCAACTTATGTCTATGTTAATATCACCAGCTAATATTATAGAGAAACGGTCTCTGATTTTTTGTAAGGAGTTATCTAAAAAGGATAAAAATTTGGTTAAGTTTCTGAATGACGGTGATCTATATATTCCCAGGGTCTGAGACTCTTGAAACCTTAAAAAATGCTGTCAAAAAGCTTAATCCAAAGAAGGAGGGTGAAATCAGCAACAAAGAAAGAAAATGTACTGTCGAAAAACGGGAAAAAACGAAGGAAGACGACCAACAAAAAGGAAAAAATGAAAAGAGTGAAAAAAAAGCTTCTTGAGGATGAAACTGACACGTCTGAAGAAGAAGACGTCGAGCATCTTCCCCATTCTTCTCCCATTACACATATGGGAATTTATAGGCTCTCATTTCCTGCAAAGTCGGTTAATGAGAGCGATGGTGTTTCTTTATAAAAAGTTTATCTGTGGCCAAATGCCTAATAATGTAACGTTGTAGCTGTGATTAAATTATAGTCAAATCTAATGAAAAGTTCCTAAAGTAACCATAAATTTCTCTTTTATTGACCTTTTTACTTAGTAGGCTCCAATTCACTTATGTGATACAATTGAGAATCTATAAAAGAAATTTGACAGATTGGGGTAGCTGGATGTGCTGGCGGCTGTACAAAATAAAAAAATGTGTATTGCCTACCCTTAGCCTGACCGTAACAACGTAAGTAAACCAAACTAGGAACTACTAAAGTACTTGCGGGCAGTTTATTACAATTCGTTTAGATATAATGATGCTAGTTCTAAATTAAGTTTATCGTTGATTAGTACCAACCTGGATTTATTTTATTTTATTATTTCTCTTAGGAATACCAACAGCTTTCAGCGACATTTTGAGCTTTGTATAACAGGGAGCCATTATTAGGTCTCCACGAATAAAACATTGCTTACAAATCTATATATTGTGGTATGTGGTAAAATTAAAAACAAATAATAAGAATTAAATTAAACAAGGCTAATTAAATTACTTGATTATATTATAACTAAAAAACTAAACTAACTAAAAAATCTTGGCTAAGCACCCTTCTCACCGCCTCTGATTTAGAGTTAAATACGTCTAAATCGATTGTTTTAGTTTGTTTGTTTAAGCTATTACTTGCTAGCCACAGGAACGCATTCTGACCATAGTTGGTTGACACTAAAGGTAGATGAATAGGAACATGATGTCTCACCACTTTTGTCCGGTGAACCAGTAAAAGTCTCATAGGCTAACTGTAAACGTCAGGTTAAAAAAACAACCCAGATTCCATCGGATCAAAAAAAATAATCAAAAATGCCTTTATTTAGGTACTACACGTAGTTGTTAGAATGTGTGGGTCTCTTCTTTTAAGTTATGTGTAACTTGTATTAGAAAAGACCCCTGTCTTATCTGTTCATCGATATTGCTGTAGTTACATTTGCAGAATAAGTTTAACTTAATTAATAACAAAAAACAAAAGTACATGCTTCATAACATACATTAATCTTCTATTTTGTTCTATAAGTACTTGTGTATATATGTATATTCAATCAAGTGACCTTATGACCTTTGTTCCGCACATAGTAATGGCTACTAAAATATGTCCCGTACAGATGGGCTAGTCTTAACTTAGAATAGCTGGTTAGCTCAAATTCTACCAATAGGACATTATTATTATAATATAAATACAAGTTGTTTACATACTCACTGGTTCTCACATTATAGCCGGGTGTTACGCGCTACCCGCATCTCGTGACATAATCCGCTTACCCACTATTCAGCCGGATGCTTCTTAGGGTTGATACCAATGCATGCAACTTGTTTTTACACGCTTTATATTAGCTTCGCTTGTATGTTTGTAACTGACTCCTTTAGATGTGATTATGACCTACTTTAAACGGTCAGATTTCATTCAAACTTTGTAGATTTATCGAGGACCAATGACAAGACACTAATTTGATAATATTATTCCATTATTCAATTTGCAAAATATCATTTTTGCCAATTTATATAATTTTCATTTATAGTCGATAAGATAGGAATTGATGTTGAAGTAATTAAAAAACTAAAAATTCGCTTTTTTAGAATATTTTATTATTGTGCGTAGGAGTATGGAATTTGGAACATTCACATAGCGAAGCAGTGCATAAGGCCAAAAAAATTTATTTAATACGATCTCGAGGAAAAAATAATTTACGAATAAATACATATTAATGAGCATTGTATATGATCAATATAACGACTGCCAGTATTGCCTTAAAATACTAATTAAAATCGTATAGGTGTGAAAACTTGTAATTGGCCTTAACATCAACATATTACTATTGTTAAATTTGCTGTAAGTTTTCTAGGTTTAAAAATAAAATAACATATTATAAAATTAGAAGTTGTTTATAATATTAAATTGATTTAATAAATTGAACATTACTAAACTGAGTGCCAAAACTAAGAACAGATTAATATTAATTTTATTTCATGTCTATAATAATAGTCTTTGACAATAGAAATTTAATAATCCAATTTTGAACAAGTGTGATCTCTATAATTATATCAAAGACGCCAAAGATAATAAAATTAGAAGTTGTGTATAACATTTTTTTTAACAAATTAAACATTACTAAATTTAATGTCAAAACTGAGAACATATTAATATAATTTTTATTTAATGTCTATAGTCTTTGACAATAAAACTTATATAATCGAATTTTGAACAAGTGTGATCTCTATAAATATATCAAAGACGCAACAAACGCAACCATCAATTATTTAATGATAGACAGCCCTAGCCAGAGCTTCGCAAGGATGTGCACGGCGGATGCTAACCTACTGCTACGTAACGGGGCTCGCATGTAAGGTTAGGATGGACATGACTTGCACTTTGCTTGCTTCGATATGTAATGTGTCATGTATCTCTAACTTGCATGAAGTTTGAAGAGGTAGCTCTCTAATTTATACACAAATTAACCCAACGTATTTAATGTCCATAGTCTTTCACAATAGAACCTTAATAATCCAAATTTGAAGATGTGCGGTCTCTATGACTATGTATATTAGAGACGCAACAAGCGGAATCAGTTTACTCACCATCAGTTATTTAATGGTAGACAGCTCACAGGGTTCACAGGGATGTGCACGGCGGATGCTAACCTACTGCTAAGTAACGGGGCTCGCATATAAGGTTAGGATGGACACGACTCGCTCCTTGCTTACTTCGATATATAATGTGTTAACTTGATAAAAAAACATAGTATTTCAATTAAATATTGCACATTTTCGAATTATTTGGCTCAGTGATTAAAATAAAATGCGGATTTTGTAAAATTAACATTGTACTTATATTTCTACTTTTTTACATTTTTTATTTTAATGTTGACTTTTATTTCTATTTTTATGTGGACATAGTATTCGAAATTCAAGTACTTTTTGGTCTAATGAATTTGTAATGTTAAATTTGCATGCCTAATCGGTAAAATATAGCTAAACATCAACGAACTGTAACATATATGTATACCTATATTTGCAAATAAATGAAATTGTATTGTATTATTATATTGTATTATATTGGATTTGACTAAAATTTGTTAGTTATTACGGAAGTTTCTATAAAATAAAACATTAATTATTCTTCAATTTACCATAAAACATGTTGATTATGACTTGTCGTTTTAGAGTAAGTTTATATTCTTTATGTTATATATATTAAAATTCTTAGTAGCTCTATTTTGACTTCCGACAGTTGTTGCAAAAATAGTTTAGTTGGTTGTTGATTTGACTACAGGTTTTTCACTTTATGTTATGATCAAAGTCTTATTTATTGGATAACTAGTACCAACGAGCAGTCATAATTGAGCTACAAAGCCGTTGGTTGTCAGAGTGATAAATTGTGTTCACGTTATAAAAGTATTGTTGAAGAACAGTTTTAGTGTTTAAACGTCGACAAAAATTTTAACACATGTATCTCTAATTTGCATAAAGTTCGTAGTTCTGTAATTTTAACACGAATTAACATAACAATTGCACGTTTTAATAACGTCACATGAAGTATAGCGTTGGTAAAATTCCTTTTCACTTCCTATTTAGAGTAATCGAAACTATACCTTAAGTGAAAAATAGGTTTTGTGTTAATATTTTATGATGTCGATGAATAAGGTAAAAATATTTTATGATGTCGTAGGTTACGTTATCTCAAAATTGTTTTAATTCATCATTGTTACCGTTATTGTCCGAATAAACAACTTACGGAATACAATTCAGGGGAGCTACCATAAATAGATAAAAAATATCGTTCAATCAGCTTCCATGAGCACATGTGATGTCATAAATGGAACGGAATCGATTTTCTACGTTAAAGACGATTAAATGAATTTTTTAGTAATTTTTAACCTTCATCTATTTGAATATCGATCTCAATCAAGATAACCGTTAAATTAGGTGGTAACCCCCCAGGTTTGATATGTGATGATGATGGATTTAAATTTAAAATAATTTTAATGAAATAATACGCACCTTTATTTAGTTCTAATATTATAAAATTAAGACATTTCAATTGCATTGGAATAATAATATAAAGTACAGACACACAGCACATCCAGCTACCCCAATCTATTAAATTTATTTTATAGATTTTCAACTTTAACACAAAAGCATAAAGCTCTCTTTCAATTGGGGAAATTTGACAGATTGGGGTAGCTTGATATGCTGGCGTCTGTACAAGAAATAAAAAAATGGAGAATAGGAATTAGGGCCACCTTAATATAATGTCATAATTTTATTTAATAGTTTGAAATGTACATATAGATGTCGATTTTTATATATTTTGAAATGAAAGAAAGAAAATGTTTTTATTAAAAACATACATAATGAAATAAAGTTTGTACAAATATTATATTTACTTACATAAAAAAACTTACAGAAAAAGTAAAGCAAAGTCTGATATTAAAAGTAACAGAAGTCTTATCCTAACTATTCTAACACCCGGCTTAACATACCGTGGTCGCGTGCTGGCACACTGATCTACAAGTGTGCTTGATAAACGAAGATTACTTTTTTTAATCAATGTTACTGCTTTTACATGTTTTTATTGAATCAGTGTTACCTGTATACATGTATTGATTGTATTAGATCAGTTGAGTGATTGATAATTATATTTGGTGAATGAAATACCAAATATAATTATATATATTATAGTTAAAAGTGATTCACTAGATGACAACGGTTCTGTGCGTACATTAGCCTACATAGCACCCATCACAATGGAAGTAAAATATAAGACATTAAAAAAAATCGAAAACAAAAAGCAAAAGAAGACGAAAAAAGGAATCCCGGAGTTTCTTTGTGGCTTTCTTCACCGGGTCGTCCACCTAGGTAGCTAGAGAAAGCCGCAGGTTAGCTAGGGTAGGTTCCTCAGCGGCAAGGATCGCTTTGGCCCCTTAACGCGTGATCGGTGATCCCGTGCAAGTGACCCTCACTTACAATTCCGTCTTTTTGCTTCAGCGGCCCCTGAGCTGTGGCCCGAACCCCAAAAGGGCGCCTCAGGTATTAGTCGCTTAAATTAAGCTACTGGTTAAGAGCGCTAGCCAACTGCTCCTTGCCATCAATTCTTCAATTTTAATAAAGTAGAACTAAATTTTAAAATAATAGATTAGTAACTTGTTATTTATTTAAGGATTTAAGAAAATATATGTGATAAAACAGACCGCACGGACGGACTCGTAATTTTTTGTAACTTTTATACTGTATTCCACTATGTTTATATACTGCATTGTGAGATTGACATCTACGAGTGTATGTTAATACCCAAGTGCGGAATAAATTTAATTATTTCATCATTTCTTCTTTTTATTTATTTTTTATTAATTTTTTTTATTTCGTTATAGCCATTTTAGATGCCTTTTTCCAATACAAACGTTTTCCTTACTTTCGTCTCTGGGTGTTAAGACCGGACCATATTACATAACTCGTATTTCATTATTATCCTCATCCCATTATTCTCCTTTTTCCTCCTTCAAAACTGAACGAATGTTCTTTCCGTAATCAAAGGCCATGGTTAACTGTTGATTGAACTATAAATTGTAATTTTAATGATAACAACTTTCATAATCTATATACATACCTATAATAAAATCGGAAAAAAGTCAAAACTGTACATTAAACATTTTTTTAAAAGATACCTGGGGCGTGTTATTAAATAGATATCGAAGCCAAAAATACAGTTATTACAATTTTTGTTTGTTTGTCTGCTTATCTGTTTGTCTATATGTATGTCCGAGCTAAACTCAAAAAGTACTGCATGGATTTACTTAAAATTTTGCATGAATATTACAAAGAGGTTGAGTCAACATATAGGCTACATATTATCACGCTATCACCTACGGGGGAGGAGCTGTGATAATTTAAAATAATATAATATAATAATATCTAGGGCCAATGTCACACAGATCATCCTAGCCCCAAACTAAGCAAAGCTTGTACTATGGGTACCAGGCGACGATATACATACTTATATAGATAGATAAATACTTAAATACATATTAATTGATACTGATTGATTATGTCAAATGTACATAATATTATTACAACTATAAAAAAATACTATATATATAAACTAGCTGTGCCCCGCGGTTTTACCCGCGATAAATTTTATATGTTAAATACATTTATAAAATTTATCGCGGGTAAAACCGCGGGGCACAGCTAGTTTATATATATAGTATTTTTTTATAGTTGTAATAATATTATGTACATTTGACATAATCTGTACTGTTATCAATTAAAATTTAACAGTTTGACAATATATTTGTCATGTCATGAGCAAAATATGAGAACTCTACTTTGTTAGCATCTTCATTACATAAAATTTATCGCGGGTAAAACCGCGGGGCACAGCTAGTTTATATATATAGTATTTTTTTTATAGTTGTAATAATATTATGTACATTTGACATAATCTGTACTGTTATCAATTAAAATTTAACAGTTTGACAATATATTTGTCATGTCATGTCATGAGCAAAATATGAGAACTCTACTTTGTTAGCATCTTCATTACTATATTTTGAGCAAATCATCATCATCATCATCATATCAGCCGAAAGACGCCCACTATTGGACAAAAGCCTCCCCCAAAGATCTCCACAATAGCCGGTCTTGGGCTATCCATATCCAGCGACTTCCAACGACCCTCGCAAGACCATCGGTCCATCTTGTAGGGGGCCTGCCCACGTTGCGTCCGTCAGCGGCCGTCATTACGTTGAGAAAATAAAGAAATTGACTTGAATTGAAGTTAATTTATAACCCAGATTGTTGTGTATTAATTAGAAATAATGTGGGTATATGAATAAAAGTCAGTCTGTGCGCAACCATCTTGTAGTTTTACTTCAAATTGTTTAAGCCACTTCCGCTGAGTCGGCGCGATTTGACGGACTCCCATCCAGAGTTAATTGCGCAAGGGGGCGTGCATGTCCCATTATACCCCGATGTATTTAGACAGCAGCACAAGATTTAATTCAATTTTAACTCACAATGAACACTTTTAACCACAAAATACATTTAATTTCTCCACCGCTGCCACCATGAAGTAAAACTACAATATGGTTGCGTGCAGACTGACTTTTATTCATATACCCACAATAATTCAATTTTTTTATATCATAAATTTTCAGTCAATAAAATAATAATAATAATATCTAGGGAAAATGTCACACAGAACATCCTAGCCCCAAACTAACCAAAGCTTGTACTATGGGTACCAGGTGACTATATACATACTTATATAGATAGAGAAATACTTATATACATATAAAACATCCATGACTCAGAAACAAATTTTCGTGTTCATACCACAAATATTTGCACTTACCGGGATTCGAACCCAGGAGCACTACCAACTAGGCTACGGTGACCGTCAAAATTGCAATAATTTTGCGTAAATTGATAATGTCTCGTGTGGATGGGTTTTCAGAGCTCATCGGCAATTCGTATTTGATGGCACGTACACACGGCTATATATCAAGCTATACATTTCCAATATAAGCTGACCTCTCATCGTATGGAAATCCTATACAACGCGAGATCAGCTTATACTGGGACTGTATAGCTTGATATGCAGCCGTGTGTACGTTGCATCGTTTGCTACGATATCCGTTAACTCTGAGGTGGGCCGTCTGCTTCTTTGCCGACTATTCTATATCATAAACCTCATTGTAACTGTATCAGAAGTCATGGTCATGACACGGATGAGTGTGAGAATTGGCTTAGTAAACTACGGGGGCGGATCGCACGTTTAGTGATTATTAGAACTGCAAGTGTGTTACGTGAACTTGGTGATGATTTAACTGGTATATTGTCATCTAGTGGTTAGTAATTCTTACTGCTACGCCAGAGGTCGTGGGTTCGACCCCTACCCTGGAAAAATTATTGTTAACCACATAGTAATTAAGATAGTGTTCAATACATTTTAGTAATTGGCCTTTTCGTAGAACTTATTATTATATATAAAGTTGGATCCACTAGGTTATAGGCATATATATATATATATATATATATATATATATATATATATATATATATATATATATATATATATATATATATATATATATATAATAATATATGAAATACCGCAAGTTCCCAGACTTTGAACTGATACTGAGAATCTTTCTTGAGAAAAATCCCATAATCACTTTATGATCCGACCCGGGATTTTAAACCTAGGACTTCATCATCTACGGTTGAACACGCTACCGCTAGACCAACTTTCACTTACAGCTTAGTTCGCACCATTAACATACAATATGACGAATAAATACCATGTGCGGAGCATGTTGTTCAGCCAGGGCCAGTGCTCGAGCGTGGCTGCCTTTAGTGAGCCACATGCGTACCGCGTGATCGGGAGCCTCAGCACGCATAAACGCTGCTTCCGCTTCTTCCGGATGCTCATCAGCTAAAGCCGCTGCTTCTGCCCGAGATACTTTGCGACGAGATATACCGCCACCGATAGAACTGAGCTCCATTGCTATATCCCATATATATAAATTCACAAAAAAAATCTACAGACTTCACTTTAGGTAGCGTCTCACAGGACTGAGGCGCTATGTATTCTAAAATAAATTAACTAACTAAAGGCAATCCAATAGGCGCTGCGCATGGGCATCAAAAGGTATCATGCCCATATTTTAATTTGGTTGTTAACTCAGATTAAAAATGATGACTAAAGTCAAGGTAAGATGTGAACGTGTCATTATTCAGAAATTTTCGTTACATATTTTTGGTAAGCATTTGCAATTTTTCTCGAAAATGATAATATGGCAGTATATAACTTAGGGTTGTGGATGAACGAAATTAGTTTCTTGTTTAACAAGCTATTCGGTATTCCAAGATGGTTGGTATCTACGTGATTCTTTTTGGCATTTATGTGAGTAATTATTTCTATTTTATTAATTTGTTAAACCCCAAAGTATGGCATATTTATCTGATTGTCCCTCCTGTCCAGTCTCTTGTTCCCTTCAGGACTTGTATGACGCTTCAGCCATGGTAGTCAGCGTAGCCCAGTTTTGGGAAGATAAAATTTAATTCTCTCAGTCGACACGATAAGAACATACACACAAAAAAAAAAAATACAGAAATTTAATTGTTGGTTAAATCTCTACCAATCCGGGGTAGGCGCTCTGCGTTAAATTTACGATTCCCTTACTAACACCTTTTCCGATAATGCATGCTTTGCATTGCGAATAATGCTTTTAAATAAAAAAAATAAAAGTAAAGTTTAGTAATTATAATAAAAAGTAATAAAGACTACCCATGTTAACAGTTAAATTTTACTTGGTTTTGAAATATCAATAAAAAGTAAAAGTTAACTGTATACATTTTAATTAAATCCAATGTGCATTGACGTTTGAGCTATTGTCTTGTGGCGTCGCATTTAAGTTGCGGAGTACGCAAGGCCAGCGTTTGCGAATAGTACAGACGCCAGCACGTCAAGCTACCCCAATCTGTCAAATTTCCCCAATTGAAGATGAGCCTTATACTTTCGTGATAAAGTTGAAAATCTATAAAATAAATTTGACAGATTGGGGTAGCTGGATGTGCTGGCGTCTGTATCTATTTCAACTTTGATATTCATTGCTCCGCTTGTCAAAACCAAATTGACAGCTTATACATCTAATGTTTGACAAGTAAATATACATCTGGTATTTTGAAAGGTCACTCATTCATTTTTGTCATGTCGTTGTAATTAGTATAAAAATGCTGTAATTATGCGAATAAAATCTTTTGCATTTTGTGCTTCAGATAAATTCCATTCCATTGTTAAAACGTAGCCTAAAAGATTCATATAGTGAGTGCGGCGGCAAAGAGATAGAGTGCGGCGGCAAAGAGATATTTTTATATAAATATTTACAGTTAGTCTAGGAAGCTTTCACTGCTTCATCGGACAATGGCAGAAAGGAGAGTGCACTTCTAGTGCACTTTAATGCATCCAACCACCGATGAGACGTTCTGTCATGATTGATATTAATTCAGGATGACATTATAAATGTACCTATTCTATCCATACTATTACGCTCACAGCAAAGGACATTAAATACAATACAAATATCGTTTATTTTTCTCCACAGACATTTCCTCACATTTAATCTACAATTAGGTGATGTAGGTACTTAATACTATGTTGTGGAGACTGGAGCCAGTACTAGGTAAAACCTGTGTTACAAGTCTCCAGGCCTCCATCTCGGACAGGTGACAGTAGTTTAGTTAAGGACAGTTACTATTTCTTAATATAATTGTGCATAAAATAAACAATATTTTAAAATTAAAATAAACAATACTTAAAATTAATAAACCTAAAAGCTATATGACCAACCAGATTGGGTGCACGTTTGTTTGTGTGTATATACATATACAGCGTCTGCCTCAGCCCACATAGGTACGAACGGCAGTTTCGTTGAAGCTGTAACGTACGGCAAAAAATTGATAATTAGGTCAATTCCAGGGACCGACTAGCTATATTTCTAATTAGATATATGTATGTTTTATTGCAGGCATCCGTCCAAGCTTGTCCAGAGCCCCAAACTACAGTCCACATCCAGAACTACGATGGACCTATCATCTTACACTCATCAACCTGTGACAGCCAACGTCCAACCAACTATTACAAAGATAACTCTCCACGTTTGAGCAAATATGACAGCCAATACGAATCTGATTGCTCTTGTAAATGTGGAAACAAGAATCAGTATCCCTTGTCCCCCAACATGGCCAATAGTGGATGCCAAACAACCAACATCTGTGGGTTACCAACTAGTTACTATAGTACAAACGTTGGCCTATATGACCAACTGCCCAACTATCGCCAGCAATATGAAACAGAATGCACTTGTGTGACCAAAGCTACGCCTTGTGCCCAAGTTGGTTATTACAACACAAACGTTGGTCAGTTTTGTCCCGTAGACGATGTGAAGCCAATAATAGGCTTTTCGGCGGTTGATGGGTATGACAAATGCAAACGTGTGCAGTGTAATTGTGGAAGTTATTATTAAGAAGGTATAAGTAAAATATTTAGACGCTAATTTTTTTACTTATGAAATTTTAAGATATTTGAGAGTCGTTTTTGTATTTTTCATATAGCTCAGATATCACAGACAGCATTCGTTCTCATTTAGTTTAACTTTCCCTTATAAAGTACCGTAGAAATTATCAGATTAATTCTACTAATATTATAAATGTGCAAGTTTGTGAGGATGGATGTATGGATGTATGTTACTCTTTCATGCAAAAACTACTGAACAGATAGATTTTGTAGAAACTTTGTAGTAATATATTGTTTTATTGTATTGTATGTATTTATTAAGTTTAACGCGGGTAGAACCGCGGGCCATAGCTAGTTATACTTAACTAGCTAACCCGACCTTATAGTGTAAATACGTACAAATTTCATAGGATGTCGTCCATAGCTACTAATAAATGTTCATTTCGCAGTCACCTACTACCTATAGTTGCTGACTGCGAAATGAACATTTAATAGTAACTAGCAAACATTCTCAATTTCATCGCAGAAAGATTTGTCCTGGATCGGGATCGAACTCACGACCTTTGGCTAAGCAGACAAGTTCACTAACTACTAAACCAACATGCCATAGACCAAATGTTTTCTTCATTGTTTTTCAACAATTCAACTAAGAAATCTAAATAAATGTGAATTGTATCATGTTCTTTTTATGTTTTTCTTTACATTTATGTTTTTTTGTTCATAATTCTGTAAACATGTATATTTTCAGCCTTTGACAGGAAAAGAAGACTTCTTGTCGGCGTCTTGTGAGGCGCAGTGGTTAAGATATTCGCTTTGTTATTTTGTGTCCCAGGTTCGATTTCCGCACGGAACAACTTTTTGTGAGATCTATAAGTAGTTGTGCTGAGTCTGAGTGTTATATTTTTGTAAACTAACCCCGGACACAGGGATTAATTTCCCTAGAGCCTTGTTGTCTTTTTACCACAAAACATTAATCTAAACCAGAGCCTATCGAAAGACACCTTGTAAAGGTAACCTTAGGCTCGATATCAAACATCTACATGATACCATAGGAATCATTAGTTTCCTATCCTAGGTATCTAACTAAACATAATCGAAACTTCGTAAACTGAACTTCCAAGAACACAATAAATTGTATTTCAGTAGTAATTTAAATATTAATTACCGTTGTAAAGAGACTTCATGTTTTAAATGTTGTTATACTGTTTTACTAGCTGTGCCGCGCGGTAAAGTCAAAACTGTACATTGAATATTTTCTAAAGGATCGTTGGGGCGTGATATACAATCGATATCGAAGCCAAAAAAATAGTTTTTTAGAATTTTTGTCTGTTTGTCTGTATGTATGTCCTGGCTAAACTCAAAGATTACTGCATGGATTTAACTACTTCAAATTTTGCATGAATATTACTAAGAGGTCGGATCAACATATAGGCTACATATTATCACGCTATTACCTACAGGGGAGGAGTTGTGATCTATACATCTATACATATAATAAAATCGTAGGAAAGTCAAAACTGTACATTGAATATTTTTGAAAAAGGATAATTGGGGCGTGATCTAAAATCGACATCGAAGCCAAAAATAAAGTTTTTAGAATTTTGGTCTGTGTGTCTGTTTGTCTGTATGTATGTCCGGGCTAAACTCAAAAAGTACTGCATGGATTTACTTCAAATTTTGCATGAATATTACTAAGAGGTCGGATCAACATAAAGGCTACATATTATCACGCTATCACCTACAGGGGAGGAGTTGTAATAATTTATAAAATTTTACGCGGGAAAAACCGAGGGGCACAGCTAATACTATTGATAAGACCTAAATGAAAATTAAGCATTCTATACCTACATTAGAATCAAGGTTCAAATTTTAAGTGAACATGTTACAAGTTTATCTAAATTCTATGTTAATTACCATTATTTTTCACCACAGCAACTACAAAATATTCATAGATAATAATTTATTAGCGTGCAACGAAATGCATAGATTGCAAAACACGTATAAATTGCCATAACTGGTGTGCGAAACATTTGCAAGAGGTTTGCAACACTGCATCAATCCAATATGGCGCATGGCGGTGTTTTTGTCAATTTTGCAACACCTTGTTACAGTATTAATTTGCTTAAAAACGTTACCCAAAAGGTTTTACAATATTACGGTATTGCAAATTGTCATTTAGTAGAAATGTAACGTTTTTGTAATGCGCATTTTCTCAACTTTTTTCGACATTGGTATCTGTGATATGCATTGGGCACGAAATTTCTGGTTTGCGTTAGATCTTTGTAGTAATAAACGGTGTTTATTTTCCAAGTAATCAAATTACATTATTCATTTTGCGGTCATGGGTTTGAATAACGTTGTCGGAGCTTATTGAAGCGGGGAAGTGGTTATTTAAGCTTTGAAAATCTCTTACGGGCCGTATGCTTATGTGCCATCTTAGTATTGAAACATTTCATTGTTCGCCACTCTTGACCCTGGCTTACAGGACTTTTAGTGGTGGGTAAGAGGAACTAAACCCGCGTGAACTAAAACTCCGCGTGTGAGAAGAATATAACCTTATTCTTCTCCATATGTTGGGAAAATTCAAAAGAGTGATGTAAAATTCAATTAAACCTATTTACGTACTTGGTGTTAGTTACTTAGTTTTTGTATAGGTTTTGGATACCATAGTGTCAGAGTTGTTCAAGTCACCCGGTAGGCCAGTGACAAGGCGTAACGACTGTTTTTTTTTGTTCGGGACTAGTCCCTCCCTCTTACCCACCACTGCAACTCCTGTAAGCCAGGATCTACAGTGGCACACAATGAAATGACACTGAGCGGTGAAGCTCAGTCATATCCCGGGGAATCGCTTTAACTGTCTTGGATCCCGCAACGAACGCGTAACGACTGTTGTCTAATGACTACAACCGGTGACGACAACTTAACGTTCCCTCCAAAGCACGGAGGCGCTAAGAAATTAAACCACTTTGGTGGCTACCCAACGAAATAAATGGAGAATGCTACACAGACAAGTGCCAAACCCTGAAATTTTGGATGAATGGTGGCTACCCATCTATTGACTGACCACTTGCTTAGATGCTTAACCTCACCGATAATTTCCGGAACGGTTAGAGCAAGAAAGTCCAGCCATTAAACGTAGCAGTTTGGAGAGTATACTTATATGTTATACAAGTGTAAAAAAAAATATAAGTAAAAAAAAAATAAAAATAAAAAAGCCCTGGGTGGCCTTAGAAACCCTGCAGTCGGGCTGTTCATAGAGCAAAAATAAAGGCCTCACTTAGACTCTGGCTGTGTCGGAATATATTTTCTAAATTATCTATTTTCGCTCAAAGAGCAGTCCGACTGGGGAACTATCTCCACCTTTAAGAATACCATAAAGTAATCATTACTTGAAGCACCTGGTCCAACTATTACTGCCTTTGAGTAAGGTTGCCAGCCAGGTTCATAGTCAAATAGTATTCGCTAATGTGTCATTAACTGTGCTAATAAACCCCACGATATTATTTAAATATAATTAAGTTCAACTCAAGTTCAATGTACGAGTCAAGGTGTTACTTAAAAAATAATCGTAAGGAAACTAAAGGTCAAATTTACGTGCAAATTAACTATAACAACACATTTTTAAATAATATTTAAGAACGATTACTAGCTACTAGATTCCTTATTTTCTCTACTATATTTATTTATTGCGTTCATGGGTGTTTTTACAAAAGGTCTTTCAGTGAGTATACAGAACCAAACATGAACTCTGTTAGGGCACAGCAAATATAATATTTATAGAACCTACTATATTAACTAATTTAATGGATCATTTAGGATTTGACCCTTCATCAAAATTCAACAATGCAACCTTAACCGGCGGGCATAGATAATATTCTATTTTTTTTTCGATTTATCTTTAATGTATTACCAAATAAGGTCGTTTTACAATGCACTTGACCAGTAATTGACAGATGTCGAATGTGATCTATTAAATTGGCCCTGCTATAAAAACAAGTATTAATTCTTAATACTTAAGATAACTATTTAATATTGTGTAAAGTGCATGTTTTTCAACAGAAAGCCTATATAAAAGTACCTGCTATTTAAAACATATTTTAATTTCATTCAAACGTGACTTAATTATATGATTCTATGCAATCACTTCAAAGATTTTGTGGGAATTACTTAACACGTTGTATAATAATGATAGTAACCATTTAAGGAATGAACACTTTTTTGGCACCATTTAGGTGCAATGTAAAATTGACAAGATCATTTCTAGTAAATACTAGACACAACTAAATTCAGAAAAAAAGTACTTATCAGATTTTGGCTTATTTAATCCTTCGCTTCATTTGTTCAGTTATATTATGCTATTTATTATGTTATTTCTATATACTATAGAAATTATCCCACATTGAAGTTCACCCCGCTATAATACTGCAGTTGAATCCTAAAGCAGGCGTAGCTCCTTTGGTCTATCAGTAAACTATCCCCTAGGTCCCACCTTTCAGTAAACAGCCTCACACGCCATCTATCATCGCACAAATGTACCATTCTACATGAGGTAACAGTTACGCAAGTATTCAAGGATAGTGCAAGCAACCGTTGCGTTTGCGCAAGACAAATGTCGGCTTAGGAAAGGAGTGGTGTGTCAAGGCGGTTGTACCTTTCCATTTGTTGGGCAATGGGATCTAGCCTAAATGCCACGGGGTTTTAGGGGTTTTCGGGAAAAATTCAAAAAAAAAAGAAGTTGGGTGAACCATAGCGGCCATCTTTAAAAACGCAATGACTTTAATAATTACTACAATTTAACTTAATTGCTGTGTGGTGACGGCATAGAATATTATCACCTCATCTCATCTCTTAGGGGGCGTAGAAATCGTCCGAGGGAATACCTACCAGAGAACGGGCAGCAGCGTTGTTCTGGGAACTATGACCATTAAACTGCGATCGCCAACCCGCCTGCCAAGTGTTGCCCGCCTGCCTGCCAATTATGGCATGTATGGCATTCTTTGGGGAGGCTTTTGTCGAGCAGTGGACGTACTTTGGCTGTCATGATGATGATGATGAACCTATAGTAATAATAAAAGTAATGGGGGAAACCGCTGGATGTGAGCAGTGCAGGACCGGCCATTGTGAGCGTCCTTGGGTGAGGTTTTTGTTCAGCAGTAGACGTCTTTCTACTAACATGATGATGATAATAAACAATAATGTAGTCCTTAGACCATGGGACTGAGAAAACGGTGGTCTGACTGTTCGAATTCATCTTATACTAAAACGTTAAGGAACATGTTGTGAGGAAACCTGCATGATGGACAGTTTTCAAATTTGCTCTTGATCGCATAAGAAGTCATTAATAATAAACAACAAGTTATATCGCCACTATTTCTAAATTTAGTACTATTATATTCACAATGGAAGACATCGAGCAGTTGGCTAGCGCAGAAGGCACTTAACCAGTAGCTTAGCTTAAGCGGCTAATACCTGAAGGCACCCTCATGGGGTTCGGGCCATAGCTCATAGAAGAGGGTGTCATCACTGCCACGAACTACAGGCACGGGATTACCGATCAGGGGTTAAGAGGCCAACGCGATATTCGCCGGCTAGTACCACTTTTTTTTTTGTACGTGTGGAAATCCTTTATGGATCATCCCGCCACTAGGGAAGCGACGGGGTATGTCGGACTCCCAGGCAGATGGTAGTGCTGGGTTTACCGACTAAAACCCCACGGTGTTCCTCAGCCACCTACAGTCCAGACCACGGGATTCGGTCGCGCATTCACCGCAGTCTGGACAGGTGCTGGCCCACTTTTCAGTGAGCTTCACTTCCGTTGGGGGCACCCATGCCCCCCTCCTCAAGATAGGCGCGCGCGGAACATGGCGCGCCACCGTCTCAGGCCTATTCTGGTCGGACGCCCAGGTCCACCGCCCGCAGGCCACTCCTCATGGAGGCCGAAGATTGGCGATATGCGCCCTCCGACGCCCGGTTGCCGGCTAGGACGCTACCCTAACTAACCGTAACACTACAGGGCAAGGGTTATGTCAAGGTTGACCTAGTGGAATCAAGTTAGTGGGTAATAATAATATCTTAAAAATAATAATACACTAATATCTTGGGACATTACGCACACATGGTCGTCTGATCCCAAACTAGTAAGTAAGGTCCTCCAGACCGAATTTCGACCACGGCGGCCAATCTCAATGGAGACAAGCCAACTGCGCAGGACATATTATAGTGCACAAGTGTGTGCGCAAACACAGGGGCACTTTCTATTCCATCACTCTCATGATCCGATGGGACGACTGAGCGACACGACCAGAAAGAGGTCAGCCACAGGACTGACGGTTTTACATGTTCTCCGAGGCACGGGGGTGTAATACCGTCAACTCCCAGACTTCGGGCTGATACTGAGAAATATCTTTTTTTACGGAAAAATGCCAAAATCACTTTTTGGCCCGACACGGGATTTGAACCCAGGACCTCATTATCTGTGATTGAACACGCTACCGCTTGACCAACGAGGCAGTCAATCCCAAACTAAGCAGAGCTTTTACTATGGAAAACAGATAAGTGATATACTACATATAGGTACTACTTTCTTTTGTAAATATATACTAATATAGATAGTTACACTCAGGCTTCATGCACACAAAAATCTGACCTGGGTGGGAATCGAACCCACGACCTGCGCCGTGAAAAGCAACCAACCACGCCATAGGCCCGTCAAAGTATCTTTAAACTTATTAACTTTTATTATATACTAGCTGGTGCCCACGACTTCGTCCGCGCCAATTTCGAATGATGACCAATGTAACTACTTACTTCTAGCTTAATCTAAAAAATTCAACATTAAAAACAAATAAGCAATATAAATTTAAGAAAACCTAACCTATAAATAACCTAACTAAGAAATAAACTAAAAACTAATTTGCTACTGTTATTTAAAAAAACGACCCGATATCATCAACCAAAGAAATCAAAGAATACATATCAATTGTCCTAAAGTAGGTACAGTGAGTAAGTCAAATAAAGTAAAATAATAATCAACGATGCATTAATTACAAAGGTAACTCCCATTAGATTAGGTTGCGACCACGGCATTGATAGGTCTTATATAAAATTTTGTGAACGAAACCATAGCACGATCTAAAACGATGATTACGCAATCTATTACAAAAATATAAACTTGTAAAGCGGTAAAATTAAGATGTGTGCATAGTTTTTGGGTGAGATTTAGGCGATAATCTATTAATTCCGTTTTGGACTACCTTTTATTTCAAGCATTTATTTATTTAACCGATATACCAAATAAGTTCCATGATCTGAAACGATATTACCGCCATCTAGATACAAAATTGTGAACTTGTAATTCAGTAAAATTAAGATGATATTTTTTTGGGTGCGATCATCTCGACACGAACAATTTATACTACGCTAAATCGAATATAAAATAAAAAAAAAAGAAGTTACAAATCTATAAAACCCCAAAATTTTTACTTAGACAACAACGACCACGACATTATAAGCAACTTGGCAAAGAAAAGAATTTTTCTAAAATTTGAGTTTGCGTAAATTGTTGGTGTCGATTTGTTGAATCAGTTTTGGATTATCTTTTTTTTATCAGCAAATTATTTCCTGGATTGCTTTATTTTTAACTAAAAGACCAAATACATTACATGCGTTTACTCCAAAAAAAAAAACAGATTTTCATACAAACTTACATCCCCTATTGTAGTTGTCCTTAAGGGTGGAATTTCAATTTCATTACATATTTTTATTTTTAACTGAAAGGCCAAATACCAATCTTCATAGGTTTAACTTCAAAAAAGTCGCATTTTTCATACAAACTTACATACCCTATTTTACGCCCTAAGGGGTGGAATTCCCAAAAATCCTGAAATATATATTTTTAATTTTTAACTGAAATGCCTAATACCAATTTTCATGCGTTTAACTTAAAAATTGACACATTTTTCATACAAACTTACACCCCCTATTTTACGCTCTTGGGGCTGGAATTTCCAAAAATGCTGAAATGCATATTTTTTATTTTTAACTAAAAGGCCAAATACCAATTTTCATGCGTTTAACTTAAAAATTGACACATTTTCCATACTAACTTACATCCCCTATTTTTCGCCCTTGGGGGTTGAATTTCCTAAAACCCTGAAATACGTGATTTTTTATTTTTAACTGGAAGGCCTTATACCAATTTTTATGCCTTAAACTTCAAAAACGGCAAAGTTTCATACTAACTTAGCACCCCTGTTTTACCTCCTTAGGGGTTGAATTTCAAACAATCCTTCCTTATTCTTTGTCTACATTATAAAGTAAACATTTGTGCAAAATTTCAGCTTTCTAGGTCCAAGGGTTTGGGCTGGGCGTTGATGAGTCAGTCAGTCAGTCAGGACTTGTCTTTTTATTTATATAGATTTGTTAAGCATCAATAAAATATTGCAGTTTAAAAAAAATACCCAACTGACATCTTCTTTTCTTCATCAATAACCGATAGAAAACTTTCTCGAATAGGTAACCGACCAGTCTTACTCGAATACAATTGAGTTCTATGTGCACGTATATAAGAATCAATTTGTATTGTATGGGAAAGGTCGATAAGCTCTTCAAGAACCAGTGTGTCTTTCTATTGAATGACAGGAGAACACCAGCTACCATAGTTCACAGGAAACGACCCAGTAACCAGTCTGTTGCGTACAGTTTATCCAATTTGAATCTGATACGTAATATTGGTTCACGTTTTGTAGGTACATACATATATACAAAAGTAGGCGGCTGTGATTTTCGTCACATCCTGTGTTGGGATTAATAATAGAACATTATAATTTACTCCTGGTCGAATTTCTATCACGGCGGCCAGTCTCAATGGAGACTTGCCATCTGCGCGGGTATATTATAGAGCTCAAGTGTGACGACTACCGACATGATCGGAAAGAGGCAAGAGATTGACGAGCCTGTTGGCGTGGTTAGCAAAGCTTATCACGCCGGAGGTAGTGGGTTCGATTCCCACCCGATATTTGTGCGCATGAACATGTCTGTTTTTCCTGAGTCTGGGTGTAATTTATCTATTTAAGTATGTATTTACAAAAGAAAAATAAGTATATCAGATAATTAAGTGGTTTCCATAGTACAAGCTCTGCTTAGTTTGGGATCAGATACATACATACATAGACTCACGCCTGTCTCCCAGAGGGGTAGGCAGAGACAACGGACTTCCATTTGTCACGATCCTTGCACACCTCTTTCGCTTCGTTTACTGACATTATATTCTTCATACATGCTCGTCGGTTTAGGGTACTTCTGACCTGACCTTTCCTAAGTACGTCTCCAATTTGATCAGAGAATGTTCTACGAGGTCTTCCCCTTCCGGTTGTACCATTCACACAGGCCAGGTATACTTCTTTTGTCAGTCTTCTTTCATTCATCCTTTCTAAATGACCATGGGATCAGATGGCCGTGTGTAAATAACGTCCCAGGATATAATTATTATAGAGATTAATGGAGGAAGGGAAGGGATTGGATAGTGCACATGTTTTGCGCACACACTTCTGCACTATACCTACTATGCATATGGTTAGCCTACATTGAGGGTGACCGCCATGAGCACATTATGACCTGGAGGATATTTTTTAATCTTTTTTTTTGTGATTTACATACATATATAGACTCACGCCTGTTTCCCAGGAGGGTAGGCAGTTATAACGGATTTCCATTTGTCACGATCTTTACACACCTCTTTTGCCTCGTTTACTGTCATTATAATCTTCATGCTATCTCGCCGGTTTAGGGTACTTCTGACCTGCCCTTTCTCGAGAACGTCTTCGATTTGGTCAGAGAATGTTCAACGAGGTCGTACCCTACCGGTTGTCCTATTCACACAGGCCAGGTATACTCTTTCATTCAAGCTTTCTGAATGCCCAAACCATCTTAGCATATCTTTTTCTATCTTTGTGAGTCCTCTTACACACCACAACGCTGTTTTTGTGATTTAATTATATAATTTGAAACATTGTATCGTTACAACAAAAACCTCCTTTCCTTACACTTACCTTATTATGATTACATTTCAATGATTGCATAAATCAATTATAACTATTACATTATTAGCTACCAAGATATTTTCTCACTTCCTTATAAGATAATTGAATTCATAATCGGAGTTTACATAAGAATACCCTTGTTTATACTTATAATTTTATCATGACCAATAAACTCATGCCTAAGCCACACGACGACACCGTTGGATATAGAGTCCAATCTACCTGGTGGATGACATAGCTTTTCGGGGGGAATCACTCACGGGTTCTCATCAAAGTCAAAGTCAAAAATTTTATTCCGTAAACGTACATTTCTGTGGAATCGTCATATTTTTTTTTACCCTACCGTGCAGCTACTGAGAAACAGCTAGGGTAGGTTCCTCAGCGCCGAGGATCGCTTTGGCCCATTAACGCGTGATCGGTGATCCCGTGCATGTGATCACACCCTCATTTAGAATTTCGTCTTTTTGCTTTAGTCTTCCATTCTTTCATTTTATTATAGCAGAATGAATTTCAAAATAATAGATTAGTAAATTGTTATTTATTTAAGGATTTCAGTAAATATATGCGATAAAACAAACCGCACGGAGTGACAATTTTTTTTTGTAACTTTTTACTATTCACTATGTTTATGTACAGACGCCAGCACATCAAGCTACCCCAATCTGTCAAAATTCCCCAATTGAAAGTGAACCTTATACTTTTGTGATAAAGTTGAAAATCTATAAAAGAAATTTGACAGATTGGGGTAGCTGGATGTGCTGGCGTCTGTACCTTGACAAGTACAAGTGTATGTTAATACCCAAGTGCTGAATAAAAAATTTCATTTCATTTCACCTCATCCCAACCTATGTGGGGCATAGAAATCGTCCGAGGGAATACCTACCAGAGAACGGGCAGCAGCGTTTTTCTGTGAACTATGACTATCAAACTGTCATCGCCAACCCGTCTGTCAAGCGTGGCGATTAGGGCATATCCCCCATTTTTTGGGGTGGCTTTTGTCCAGCAGTAAACGTATGTAAGTACGCTTAACTGACATGGTGATGATGATGTTTTAAATAGGTCCTGGTGATTCCGTATGGACATATACATATGTTTCATAAATACAGGCTGGCCGAGGAGTTGACGTTCAAACGCAAAACTATCTAGCAATAACTAATTGCATAGTTTAACCTAATGCCCTGAAAACTATAGTTTATCTAATCATTGCAGACTTACTTATTTATACGAAAATTCTAAATTAGGGTTTGAGCTCAGGTCTCATAAATTTTTTGAAGTATAAAAAAATATTTAAATGGGGAAAAAACATGGGGGTGATTCGGATACTCCTCATCATGCGTTTGAACGTCAACTCCTCAGCCACCAGCAGCAAAAAAACCAAAGTTATAAAACACTGGTGGTCATTAATCATGCACTACCTCCCCCTTTGCGCCCATTTAGTCCCCATTTACGACACCTCTTATATCAGTTCCCTAATTCTTAGTCTTTGAATGTGTGTGTAATTAATTATAGACCTTAACATCATTACGGCATAATAATAGCCTATTGAGTGACAGGTACATGCTAATTTGATAAATTATGCTACACAATTGATGTAATTTGTACTTTATTTGAATACTAGTATGGTAGGATCGTAGATCGATAAATCATAGTTGAATGTAGCGTTGCAGTGACGCCCTTGATTCAGTATGTCGATTTTGGAGGACGAGATTAGAACGAGACTCGTCTCTCCAAATCACAAGGATAGGTCATAATAGTATTACAATTGGAATTTTGTTGACAGGGTGCGTTTAAGCTTGTACCTCTATGGATTTGCTTAGCAAATAACCAAAAAGACGGCACCGTAAACTTGGCAATTTTACTAAATTCAGCGGGTATAAAGAAAATATTCAACTATATGGTTCGTATTTTATATTCATTAAATCTTGTATTATATTTTTATGAAATCATAGTAAGGTTCCTATTTATCTACCTGTGAAAATATAGAGAATACTACAAATCCCACCTATAAAATAGTTTTGAATTTAACTATTTCACATGCAGCATACAAATAATTTTAGTCTGCAGACGCTAGACGTATAGAAAAGCAGATACTTCTAGAGTTCTAGACAAACCGACGTACTATAAAGGGATTAGTTAGCTCCTGTATAACTTTTTACCATCAATATGGCTGTGCCCCATTACTCTGGTAGGTACCCCTAATCTCCGGATTATAGTAATGATATGTTGTATAAGAGTTTCTTGCTAAGCCGCCGCGTAGTTTTTGTGTCGTATAAATATCGTCCCTCCACATAGCTACCAGGACGTCCTATAAATGTGGCACAATCAGTAACTTATTCCAACACAATTGCACGGCATAGGGGTCGGGTGGGAACTCACACCTCTGTAGAACTAGTTAGTCTGATAACTAGGCAAAATGTTAATATGTATATTGGCTTGTTTACTATCAACCTGGTATCATCCACTGCTGGATACAGGCCTCCACCAAAGGTTTAATGCTGCCGTTTGCAGGGATTTGTCTTAGGCACCGCGCTTGACATGTGAGTTGGTGACCTTAGTTAGGTTATAGTTCCGAAGGTTCTCAAGGTCCGCCATAATGATAAAATTTAATTCGTACCTTAATATAGACTGAACCATTCAGACAATATGAAGTAAAAATATAGCTAAAATTTAGATAATTAAACCTACACATGATCCTTGACAATAACTTAATTTTAGTTCGCTAAATATCGTTACTGTTATAAAATAAATCTTATTGTAAATTATTTCCTACAATCCGTGTACCTAAATATCTATATGTACCTAGAAATAATTATAAATTAATTAAATATTACTGCGAACATGTTCTGACTATTTACAAGCGCTTTTTTAAAGTCTACGTGAATAAAAACCTTTTTTATTTTATTTTTTTATTTAGTTAGTACACAAGTTGGGCTGCTGCTCGACTACCTGTTGTATCCCTTTGTCGCCTTTTACAACACCCACGGTATGGTATGGAGTAGTCCTGTTATTCTTTCTATACCGGAAACCACACTTTCACCTGCTTGGTCATCATATCATAGAACGTATTCATTATGTACCACTATTGACTCTGGTCATAGGAGGTTATGGACAATTCCTGCAGTAAGGAAATAACTTGACTGCCTCGTTGGTCTAGCGGTAGCGTGTTCAACCGCAGAAAATGAGGTCCTGAGTTCAAATCCCAGGTTGGGCCAAAAAGTGATTTTGGGAGTTTCCGTAAAAAGAAATTTCTCAGTATCAGCCCGAAGTCTGGAAGTTGGTGGTATTACACCCCCGTGCCTCGGACAGCACGTAAAGCAGTCGGTCCTGTACCTGATCTCTTTCCGGTCGTCTCGCTAGTCGTCCCATCGGATCATGAGAGTGATGGAATAGAAAGTGCCCCTGTGTTTGCGCACACACTGGTGCACTATAATATGTCCTGCACAATTGGCTAATCTCCATTGAGAATGGCCGCCGTGGCCGAAACTCGGCCCGGAAGACATCAGGGAAATAAATTTATTAAAGCAAGCCTAGACCAGAAAGGTCGAATGGATTTTGAGTGGCGGCTAACAAAATGCGTGCGGGTACCGCAAAACCGGCAAATGTGGAGGTTGTTTGGGTGAGGCCTTTGTCCAGAAGTGGACGTCTTTCAGGTGATATGATGAAGCCCTAAAACACTATGAAATACCAGTAAAGGATACTTACGCATTTTGGTCTAACCCGGAAATTTGGGAGGTCATTATCTGCAGTTACGTATGCAGTACTGTTAATAAATGAAACGAAAAAGGTCAGTTTAAGTACCTACATACTTAGTTGACTTTTGGAGGGGCATAGCTTATGAAAAGGTTAAAGGATGTTTTAACATCAACAGATTATGGAGGACATGCTGTTTTGCAACTCAGATAGGAATACCACACGTTAGAAATAAAAAGGAAACTTAAGAGCAATTTTCTATTATGTCGACGCCATATTACGTGGTTGATTTATACAGCATTTTTATTACATTGGTAGTAAGGGGGGTTCATATTCTTTATTCGCAGTAAAGTTGCACATTGAATTGATGTTATAACTTAAAAATGAAAAAATGTTTATACACAATCATATTCTTCTTTACAGATATTATACTTCTGCCAAACTGCATAACAGTTTGTTGGCAGATGAAGCTCCCTTTTTCCAATTTTCTTATATAAAATGTATACTTAGGTAATATTTACAAATCTCAGATTCTACACGCTTTAAGAGAAACTTTTAAATTTTAGTCTTGAACATGTTTTTACTAAGGTTTACATAATTAGTTAAGGTACTACTAAGTACATTGTCCTTATAACTTTAGTTAATTTGATTGACATATTAATATAACTGAAATTATTATTAGAAATACTATTAATTAAAGGAATTATGCGAGAAATTCAGTTACCGAGTAAAACGCTTTCTCTGTTAACCACGATTTTAATAAATATCTATCTACAAAGAAAAGTTGAACTATAGTAGGGCTAATTCAATAGATCACATTTGACACTTCATCAAAATTCAACAACGTAACCTTAACCGGCAGGCATAGAATATTATTTATTTTTACGAAGTTAAAACTGCACATTTGCTATTTTTTTTTAATATCGATTTATCTTTATTGTAATAATTACCAAATAAGGTCATTTTACGGTTAAAGATTCTTTATTTCTCTTAAGAATACATAACTTGCAGAGAAATTAAAATACTTAATATAGGACGCCAAGCGTGGCTACTTGCCAATACTAAACTAAACTAAAATACTAAACTATACAATACAAATAACAACCTAAACAATTTTACAAATAACACAATTAACAAATACACGAATTCCATTCATTTTCTTTTTGTGTTGCGGCGGGTAGATATGAACGAAGTGCACACGGCGCTTCGCATCGTATCTAGTATGTATATAAAACAATTATATTTTTAAGGCCCATAGCATAGTGCGCAGCAACGTGAACTATTCGGTACAACGTCAATAGGTATCATATTTTTTTAATATTAATAGTATTATCATAATATTTTTTTTTGATGGATTTATGCAACCTGAGAAAGCGCTAACCGTATTTAATTTTATTTTTATGTTTTTTGTCTAGTAGATAAGAATTTTTAGGTCATTATGCGTGTGAGTGGGTTTTTTTGTAAACAATTTTATAATAATAGTTATTAAAAGAAAAATAATAATAAGTTTAAGTTTCTTTTAGGTTTTTTATTGGTATTTTTATGTTTTCTGTTTTTTTTGGTTTTTTTTTTATTTACTTATATACTTTTTGTTATAATATCGCTTTATTTTACTTAAGTTAATTATATTGTTATATTTTTTTGTTATATTTATTACGATAGAAGGGAGAGGTCCCTTAATATATGGTCTTTTAATATTTTTTTGAACATTTTGAGGATTTTAATTTCTTTGATATCTTTAGGGAGTTTGTTATAGAACCTTACTCCTTCACACATTATATTTTTTTTCCATGATTACTTTTAGGGGTTATCAGAGTGATATTATTCGCCTGCCTTGTTAAATTTTTTTGTGTCTGATATTTTTTTGTAAGTATGATTTGTGAATGTATATCTTTTGTTAATATTTTCCGTTTTAGAATACATGTGTTATATTTGTGCAACTGAGTGAGGTTCATAAGTTTTGTTTTTTTATAAATTTTTGTGGTTGAGGTAAGGTAATGATACTGAAAAAGTGTTTTTATTATTTTGTTTTGGGCTCTTTGTAGTACTTGTATGTTCGACTTAGCGGCCGAGCCCCACACCTCGATTAGATAGTCAATATTGGATTTGACCAAAGAGTTATATATAGTGAATCGGACTTTTCTAGGAAGACATCGTACTATACTACGTAAAGCTCCCGTAAGAGACGCAAGTTTTCAAATTTTACAATTCACTTTACTAGTAACTGATAGAATTCAAATGTGATCTGTTAAACTGGCCCTACTATAGTTAGTATGAGATTTAAAACAGTAATTATAACTGAGACAAACAGGATTGAATAACGTTTTACAGGCGTATAGAAAATCAGACAGACTTAAACAGACAGACATGCCATAAAATGACCAATTAGTTCTTGGGGCCCTAACGCCTAAGTCGCTGAACATCGATTTCTTAAATGGCGTTCATATAAATAAAGGTTAAAAATGACTTAATCAACCGTTAAATCGGCTTCAACGTTGACAATCGTATCCGGGCTATTTATGACGTCACATGTGCTCTTGGAAGCCTTTTTAACCTTTATTTATATGAACGCCATTTAAGAAATCGATATTCGGAGACTTAGTCGGTAGAGCCCCTGTATAGTATTTTAACATCAATATGGCTGTGTCCCATTCACACGTATGGTAGCCCTATTCTTCGCGTCATAGTAATGATATGTTGCATCACATCAAATTGAGTAGGGGACGCAAGTAACGATTAGCCTTAATACATTGCTTGTTTGCTTTATTATTTGGTTACAAATGGCTTTTGTAAAGGCGAATGGATGCTTTGGATCGGTTGCAGCGTCGCGCAATGCGCATTGATGACGAGGAAGTCGGTAAACTGCGTCGCGATATTATATCAAGCCAAAAGGATTGTATAGAGTGTCGTCGATTCCTCCTAGGGAGGACGTCTTTCCCTTATTTTATTCTTTATTAAAAAATCAATACGTGATAGAAAGGCACAGACATAGACAAGGTAAAGTTTTCAGTTTTCTTACAGCCATATTAACACAGAAGATTTGTTTAACAAGATAGAATAGTATACTATCTACTTAAAATATAAAACTGATACTCATATCTATTATCCAATACATATATACACATACATATTTTCCTACTAATATTGTAAATACGTAAGTTTATGAGTATGAATATTATATGGAAATATAATGGAAATTAATCATTCACGCAAAAACTACCGTGTAATAAATAATATATACAGTATATTTATTCGAGTTACACATACGCTATAATTTAAGAACTTTACCGCGGGTAAACCCGCGGGGCACTCCTAGTACAAATTATTACTATAGCCAATATGACTTTATTTTTATTATATAAGGGTCTAGAGAAGGATAGTTGTCAATAGAATGGGGATATTCTTCCCTTCATCGAAATACTTTTCACCGGTCCGTAAGTGATCGGTGGGGTTAAGCAACTAGTCTCGCGGATAGTCCATAGATGGGTGACCGTCAAAATGGTTAAGTTTCTAAGCGTCTCTGTGCTTCGGAAGATACGTTAAGATGTCGGTCCCGGTTGTAGTCATTAGGCTACAGTCGTTAAGTCATGTTAGAGGCCTATTAGGCGGTCTGTACAACTGTGTGTAGAGTAACCACTGCCCATACGATAAGTAAGTAATCGAAATATGAGTGCTGGGTTTTAGTAGACTGTTTTACTGTGGCTATAATTTCAATACAAACAAAGTCATTTTCCAACCCATTCCTTTGTGATATTATCAGGAAAAAGAACTCGCTCCCAGCGTCTCCGTGCCTCGGTAGGTACGTTAAGCTGTCGGCCTCACTGAGGATAACCACTGCCCCTACGATAAGTAAGTAATACGGGGGATGAGGCAGTGATATTCACCGTAAACACATACATACTACAGATACATACATAGTACACAAAAAAGATACATACTGTTATATAATCCGTAAATATTCGCTACATAACCTCCAAAGCTGATTAGCTTGAAGATCGGTAAAGGAAGTATTTAATATACTGTAGTATTTAGAGGTCAGGGCCTGACATTGCTCGTGAACCTTGCGAACTGTAGGAAGCTAGATTGTATCACGATCTGAGTATGTAATATACATAGTTAGTAAACAGTATTATCTACTAAGCGCTGATAGATCTTAAGTTGTAAATATAATTTTATCTTTTAAAGCGTATATCCAAGTCAGAAGATTTGGATGTACACTTTTCGTTTGGGTTTTAGATGGGATAGGAAAAATTCAATAGTCGTTTCTCAATTCCTTCGCTCTCTACCCTCCTGTAGTTCAATGTCCTCAATTGGCATGACTGTGGCGGCTATTTTCTACGGCGACTAGCCTTCTTTACGGATTTTGAAATTCTTAAAAACTTAAGCAGGATCTGGTGCATGACCGATGCCTTTACTTGCTCTCCACAACACCAGCCACTACCTGACTCTAGGCTCCCATGATTTTAGCTGAAAATCATGGGAAATGGGAAAAATCTCATTAACTTTTGTAAGCTCGACCAAGGTTTTGAACCTACGGCCTCATTATAGAACAGTCATGAACACGAAAAATTTAAGAGGAAAGTGTACATCCAAGTCCTGGTTGTATACTTAAATTTCCTCTTTTTCGTGCGATATGGAAAATTCAAACGTTGTTTCTCAAATCCTTCGAATGGGGTAATTTTCATACACTTCTGCAGTTTAATGTCTTCAGGGTTGATGAAATGACAGTCTTCACAGAGAGTAGCATTCTATATCGAATATGTAATTTTAAGAATATAAGCTAAAAGAATCTATACAAATAAATAAAATTGGAGTGTCTGTTTGTAATATTGAAATAACCGGTTTTTACTACATTAATAAAAAAAAAAAATCATTAAATAGGCTTCGAACCCAGGTTGGTCGCAGCAGGGACAACTTGCTCAGGTGGGGTTACATTAATGATCGTAGCCTTCAATGTAAATGTGGTGTAGTCCCACAGACAATGGGACATCTACTATCATGTAGCGCGTGCCCTTACAACTGTACGCTTAAAGAACTGATGGAGGCTACTCATAATGCGATTCTCGTGGCCAAGTTCTGGGCGGACACAGTTTAGATTGCCATCGACTCGCTAAGAAGAAGAAGAAGACTACATTAATATGAATAAATATACGCCAAAACGGTACATACACCAAAATAACATTTTTTACAATTTTTGTCTGTCTGTCTGTCTGTTTTTTCCAGCTAATCTCTGAAATGGCTGGACCGATTTTGACGGGACTTTTATTGGCAGGTAGCTGATGTAATAAGGAGTAACTTAGCCTACTTTTATTTAAGAAAAAGGCTTTTATTTTACCAAAAAACGTAATAATCTAATTAACACGCGGAATAAGTCGCGGGCACAGCTAGTATAATATAAGGTCACTGAAATAGTAGACTTATTCGCTTGCTCACTGAACGACTTCACTAGGGCGACTTATTTGATTGTATGTTATTACTTGTTCAGAAATTAATAGAATTGTAATTGTAACTTTTCTATCGCATTAGGTTCCCTGTAATGGTAGAATTAAGTTGAGTCCAATAAATAAATAAAGAAGTTGGAAGGATCAGGTGCATAGTGGCTTTACTTGGTCTCCAGGAGTGTAACACCGCCCACTACATGGGCTGCTTCCTTTTTACTTAATAAAAACAACGTATTAGCCTTACCATACAACGGGGTAATGTTGTCTGAGGCATTCAGGGCTGCTTAAACAATTCTGAAACTGGGGTAACCACTGTCCATAGTCAAAGTCAAAGTCAAAAAATTTTTATTCCGTAAAAAAATAACATTTATGTGGAATCGTTTTTTTTACCCTACCGTGCAGTGCATGACGTGGCAGCTACTGAGAAACACTGCCAGAAAACTCAGTAGGAATCCTTTTTTATAATATATATAAAATAATATAATAATATAAATAAAATATACTTAAGATTAATTACAATCATGTGTGTTGACTCAGAACAACTCAATCCCAAGGACTTTTATTACTTAAATAATCAGAAATTTTGTAATATGCCCTGCTATACAATTTGGCTTTAATGATTCTTTTAACTTATTCGTAGACAATTCTCTAATATCATTGGGAAGTTTGTTATAGAATCTTATGCATATACGATAAATAAGTAATTAATAATAATATATTGGCGTCTCTCGTAATGATAATTATTTCCTATCGAAGGCTACTGTATTGTACAGATAAATAGATATCTATTGGTATTATCTTTATACAAAAGGTCTTCCCCAACGCATATATGTAAGTATGTAAAATGACCACGAACAATTTGAATATGGTAATTTTAATTATATATTACCTAATCACTACCGTGTTTCATTGAATCGACTTTTAAATAATACTAGCTGTGCCCCGCGGTTTTACCCGCGTAAAATTTTATAAATTATCACAGCTCCTCCCCCGTAGGTGATAGCGTGATAATATGTAGCCTATATGTTGACCCGACCTCTTAGTAATATTCAAACAAAATTTGAAGTAAATCAAAAAGTACTTTTTGAGTTTAGCCCGGACATACATACAGAGGAACGCACAAAAATTCTAAAAACTATATTTTTGACTTCGATGTCGAATGTAAATCACGATGCAAGTATCCTTTTTAAAAGTATTTAATGTACAGTTTTGACTTTCCTACGATTTTATTATACCTATGTATAGATTATCTTGTCAAAAATGTATGTCTTCCCGCAATCAGTGGCTTCTCGTGACCTATCTTAAATTGCTCAAATTATATCTTAGATATACGATATTACATATAAAAAATGCAAATGATTCATGTCAAAGTATGTGATTCTTTGTGACTATATGTCTGCATGTTTGTAGCATTGGATATAGGTACGGATTAAATGCTTTTGATTTGAGCAATCAATATCATCATCAGCTATATATCATCCACTACTGGGTATAGGCCTCCCCCCAGAGGTTTCCATAACGTTGCCATTTAGAGGGGTTTGTCGTAGCACCGCGCTTGGCGACCGCATTTAGGTGGTACTAAGTGCACAGGAGACGCTGCTGCTCAACTACCTGGTGTACTACGTAGTCGTAGTACATCAACAGGATGTATGGGGTGCCCCTTTCTGGGCCGGAAACCACACGGCTAAGATACAAGCAAATCTAGAAAAATATTGGATTAAATTTATTTCCATAAAAAAAAAAAAATCAGGTGCAGCAAACAAATATTGGATCCAATTTAATTAGAGAAAACATTCAACGCGCCGCACAGGACCGTCAGTTTTAGGTGATCTTCCAAACATCCGCTCTGACCTGTTACAGGGTGTTTTCTTGCACAAAAATATTCCAGAACAGTTTAGTTGAACCCTTATGATCTGCAGTTAAATAAACCGCGAAGCCAACGAACCAGTCATTACAGTTCTATTTTTTCTAATAAAACTTCAATTAATTCACCAAGTCCACACTCACAGTAGCTACACAAACCGATAACAGATAACATCGGCGCACGAGTTGATCTATTCACACGCGCTCACACACACATCTATAGATTTTGATAGTGACATTGCGTAACGTTGTGATGTAACAACTTTAGAGCTATTTACAACAGAGCAAGGTTAACGTAGTAACTCTAGTGAGTACTTAGTGGGTATAATCTGTTTTTAACTGATACCCACTTATTTCATTGTTTGGTGATGACATGTTTTGGGTTTAAATTTTACAGGGATATTTTCTTATTGAAATGAGGGTGAAATTTTTAAGGTATGATATAATTTTTTGTGTTACCCACATATCTGGTCAGAATGTTTTTGGTGTATATTTTGTTAACGTTACAGACAGATATTTTTGTGCATGAACATGTCTGCTTGTCCTGAGTTTGGGTGTAATTATCTATATAAATATGTATTTACAAAAGAAAAGTCATCTGTTTTCCATACTACAAACTCTGCTTAGTTTAGGATCAGATGGTCGTGTGTAAATAATGTCCCAGGATATTATTATCTCACGTGTTTATTACCAAAATTATTTAATATATATCATACAAGGGTATTTCAATACAACTCATACAATAGATGGGTTAAATGGAGAGAAATTTCCGCACAATCCTAGCATTCGCCAGCAAAACGGCCTGCTACATGTAACTCTCCAGCCAGATATCAAGTCCTAAACTTTTCGGAGCTGCGGTGGCAGTATGATAAGTGTCCTCTACTGCCGCCATGCAAGCAGCTCCGGGAAGGCAGCGAACTGTTTGTGGCATAGTCGCTGTGCCGGAGTGGCAGGAGTCGGCAATTGGGGAGGGCAACTCAAAGTCCTTCCAGGGTGTGTGTCCCAAACATTTGGGTCACGGCGGAAAAGGGGGGCACCGGAGCAGCATACCTACCCGCGTTCCCGGGGCCCCTTCCATGATGTGCCATGAGATCTCCACGGCAGGTACGTTTATTCGGTGCGAGTGCGTAGGCATTTCCCCTGCCATACCAAAAATATAGTCCTAAACTTCACCAAATACTATTATAGTTCTAATACCTGGAACTTAACTGAACTTAAGAGAGGTAGGGCACAGCGTTGATTCGCTCAAAGAGCAGCCCGACTGGGGGAGTACCTCCACCTTACAGAACACATTCCTTAATAGTAACATTAATAACTTAATGTTGTGTTTCTGCGTGTGAGTAAGGTTGCCAGAGCTCATCGGGGTGGGGGTCAGCAACACTCGCTTGCTGACTTTTATAAGGGCCGACAATGCACCCGCGACCTCTGGTGCGGCGAGTGTCCATGGGCGGCGGTGATCACTTACCATCAGGTGACCCACTTGCTCGTTTGTCGCCCTCTTATATATAAAAATAACTATAATACTATCTAATAGTAAGGTAATTAAACGCGTTCAATGCTTTCTACATGCCAGTTAAGTATATAATAACTGTTGTCATTGACAATGCCGTGTTCAGTTTCCTCATTCTGTCGTATTTATACTGTGCTCATGACTCATTCGCTGCTACTGTGGAAACATTAAAATAGATGCTTAGGCTTAGTTCATAATGAATATATAATATGATCGGGGAATAGAATATAATAGAGGCGTGGTACAGCGGCTAAGACAGTCGCCTTCGGCTTCGTGTCCCGGGAGTGATTCCCACACACGACAACTATTTGTGTGACCCAAATTTAGTTGTTCTGAGTCTGGATGTATTTTGTGTCAGCCATTTACGTAATGCATCCGTTGCCTTTAAAACACATAATACTATCTTATAATATCTACTTTTATACACTGTTATAAATAACACAATTTCAATTTATTTATTTATTCGAATATGGTATTATAACATAAATTATAGTATCTATGAACTTGTCATAAAATCTCTTTGGCTATACTCATTGTATCTGGCTGGTTTGGGTATCATTGAAAGTTTAAATTTTAAAGAATATTATTCCAAATTCAAATTATAATTAATCAATGTGTGATTTTCATTTGTTTTTCGTACTGTCAAGATGAGGTAAAAATGCAATGCAAGCCGCGAAAAAATTTGCGATGTTTATGGACCTAGTGCAGTATCTGTGAAAGTAGCACAAATTTGGTTTAAGCGTTTTCAATCCGGTAATTTTGATGTCTAAGTTGCACGTCACTCTGGCCGCCCTATTATGGATACAATGGATGTCATTTTTGAAAAAGTGGAGCAAGATCGGCATACCTATCAGTAGTTAAGATGTAGCTGAACAACTGGGAATTGACCACAAAACAGTTTTGGGGCATTTGAAAAAACTGGATACACAAAAAACCTCGATATTTGGGTACCTCACGAGCACATTTAAAGAAACCTAATGAACTGTGTACTCATTTGTGATTCTTTATTACGACGTAATGGAACCGAACCATTTTTGAAGAAGCTGATTACTGGTGATGAAAAGTGGAGCACGTGCGAAAAAGGTCGTGGTCAAAGGCCGGTCAGGCTTCACAGACTGAGGCGAAACCCGGGTTAACTCGCAACAAGGTGATGCTGTGTGTGTGGTGGCATTGGAAGGGCATTATTCATTATGAACTGTTACCGCCAGGCAGGACCATCGATTCTGAACTCTACTGCGAACAACTGATGACATTAAAGCAAGAAGTTAAGAGAAAGCGGCCGGTATTAATCAACAGAAGGGATGTGGTTTTTCATCATGATAACGCTAGACCTCACACAACTTTAGCCACTCGGCAAAAATTAAAAGAGTTTGGCTGGGAGGTGTTAATGCATCCGCTTGTATAGCCCTGACCTGACTGCACCTTCAGATTCCTACCTGTTTCGGTCTCTTCAGAATTCTTTAGGCAGTGTCTGGTTAACATCACGATAGGACTACCAAAACCACTTGTGGCGGTATTTTGACCAGAAGATTTCAATAGCAATGGGGTCATGTCCCTACCTACAAGATGGCAAAAAGTATTCGAACAAAATGGTAGGTACCTACATACTTTAGTTAAATGTTAATAAACAAAAATGTTAAGAAATTTCTTAAAAAATGCGAAGGAACTTTTGCCCCAACCTATTATTTACAGAAGTATAATATGTAGTAGATACTAGCGGCCCGGTACGTGCTTCGCTACGTATAAGGCATAGTAACAAAAAAATGATTATTAAGTTCATTTATTCAAACAAAAAATATTTTATTGCTAAAAGATGCTGATTTTACACTTTTTCAAGACTTTTTTTAAATTTTCTCTACGTACAAACCTTCCTTGGACTTCCACGATTAATTCAAGACCAAAATTAGCCAAATCGGTAAAGGCGTTGTTGATTTATAACATTACAACGAAAAGTGGCATTGATTTTTATATATATAGATATCAGTTAACTGGTTTCCATAGTACAAGCTCAGCTTTCTTTCATCAGATGGCTGTGTGTAAATAATGTCCCAGTATAGTCTCGGTCTGCCTATCTTTCTCCGTGCCTCAATTTTGATGATATTATACATATAATTTCTGCAACGTGTGCCTCAATCGATTTGATCCCATATTTAAGTATCTTACTTAAGATCGAATAATACGCATCTTGATCTCTGCTCAACCACAAAGGTGTAAACTGGTCTTATATAACACACTTACATTGTGCATTCAACGGCGTGCTAAGGTCAGCCGGAAGCAACTCGGAAGTAGACTCAAGTACATATGATGTAATGTCATTAACAAAGCTTGTACTCTTGTAAGGATGTTTTTTTTTTTAATGTTTGTTACAGACGATAGTTTTATGTGATTCAGCACCATAATAAAGTTCTCCTGTATCAGTCCCAATAGCGCTGTGCGGGATAGACTTAATTCTTAACATTCCATGGATTCACCGTGCGGAAAGCGGGTCTTTCGCGTGGTAGAGGAGGGGAACACTCGACAGAGTCTGAGACTTGTGACTCAAATGTAGGTTTAAGGTTTATGCATCAATGCTCACCTCTCAGTGTTCCCCGTCTTCCTAGCCTTTGGTAAGATCCTAACAAAGCCGCTTTTGATACGTTCGTAAAACAGGAGCACTTTCTATTCATTTTTATATACTGTGGACACGGGTCTCAATAGCGATAAAGATACGGGTCGACTCGTGACCACGGCTGGTGCAATCTATGCCGAAACGTCGGGTAACCAAGGTAATGAGTTGAGAGTATGAGACCCGTGTCCACAGTATATAAAAATGTGTACAAATCGCGAAAGTTTAAAAACACTTTCTATTCCATCACTTTCATGATCCCAAGGGATGGCTCACTAGCCACGACCAGAGGAAGAGGTCAGATACAGGACCGACGGCATTACGTGCTCTCCGAGCTAGACTTTGGGCTGGTACTGAAAGATTTTCTTAACAGAAAAAATATATTTCGAAATATCTTATGGCTTGAACCAGGATTTGAACCCAGGATTATATGCGGTTGAACACGCCACCGATAGACCAACGACGCAGTCCCACTATAAACTATAGTTTAGGACCAATACTGTACGCCAGATTATTATGAGTTTGCAAAATCTAAACGAGCGGGATCTCCCGATGGGAATTCTGCGTTATGATTGGTTATTATCTGCGTGATCCCTATCAACCATCACAAAGCTGCAGTCTCATCCATCATTGTACTAACCCTAAAGTTAACACATTCAATTAATTGTTAAGAAAGTACCTAATTCGAATACTTAAAAAAAATTGTAGTATCTATTTATATAAGGTTGACTAGGAGAAAATGCCTTAGGCATTAAGTCCGCCATTGTACTTATCCGTGCATAAAGTTTAAATAAATATAGCTTTATCAATTATCATACCAACCTTACTAGTAACCACAATAGGGTAAGTACACACAGTTCACAGTTGCCCAAACGATCGACAGTATTGAAATAGTTCATGAGTTATGCAAGGATTGCCGCAACGGCTTAGATATGCTACAACTGGGGCAAGGGCTGCCTATGAATGACGAATTTTTGTGTTGATTTTATTATTAAAATACAAATACAAGACGTTTTATAAAATAAAAGAAATAAAAAAGGCTTTTTATTCACATAGACTTTTTAAAAAGGTAAATAGTCGGAACATGAATAGTATTACAAATTTACTATAGATATTTAATTCTAGGTACAAGTAGATTATTCGATCCTGACTTATATTTGATTTATACGAATTTAATTTAAGATAATAAATTATATAAATGAATATATGTTATATGGCAATGAATACACTTTTATAGCAATCTGCATATGTAATATTTGAGTTCCTACTATATCTTATTTAATCATTTCCATGGTACCGTCAATCAAAATACTGTTGTTAAATATTTTTCTAAAAGAGGGAATAACATTTACACCTAGGTACTGATGGTAAGTGAACAGGAATTGCAGGTGCGTCGCCGTTATTTGTTTTCTATTATTTCTATAAAATAATAAGCAGCCTTTCTCAGAGTTGAAGTCCTGGTAGAAAATAAATATCTTAATAATTAGGTTAATAAAAAAATATTGAGCTAGAATGGACAGCTAGCTATCATCAACACATTCAACAAAACAAAAAATAATTCCTATATAAAAATATAAGTACTTTTTCTGTTTGGTGCTAGCGTAAAACCAAATTAAAAAAAATGTGAGCCGTCACGGGACGCCTGGCAGATGTGAAACATCGACATTATTTTGTAAAAGTAATATGCAGAAAAGAACATATTGTGATAGGAACTAAATATGTCATAATGATAAAATAAAAAGTCGATTGCGCATGCGTCGCCACGCCAGAAATCTGTTTTACGTGCGGCTATAGATGTTTCACATCAAAAATATTATCTTTTATCGCTGCAAAATGTCACTTATGGTTTAGGCTTAGCTATTCTATTTCTATTAATAGTTGTGTGGTAATCGAAGTGTATTTGTTCAATATAAACTATCCCCAGTGTTTTTTTAATAACATCCTCAATATCGATTCTTACTTGACAATATAGCAATTACGAATAGAATGCTTTTACATCAATTACAATTAAAATTAGTAGAATTAAATAGAAAAGTCAAAGTAACTTTATTCCGTAAAAATTTTACATTTATGTGGAATCGTCATATTTTTTTACCCTACCGTGCATGACGTGAAAATTAGTAAAACAGTTAAAAGTTAGAATATCTCCTAAATGTTGGACACAATTCCATTGTGGAGATCCGTGTGGGGACCTTTGTTTACATAATAAATAAACTTCACTATACTTCAATTTCAGGTCCTAATGCTATTCATAATTTATTGCATATTTCAATTATTACTCAATAGATTATCACTTCTAAGATCTCATAATTAAATAGCAATACTAAGTCATATCCTAATATTGTACTTATTGCAAAGATTTCAAGGTTGATTTTGCATAAAATAAACTTTGCACCTACAAATCTAAATAGATGCGGGCTACATACGCTGAACATAAGTTCAGATTATTATTATTATTTTATTACCCAATATTTACATTATACATGTAGATATGAATATTATGACACAATAAAAATGATAGGTATGTAAACAAAATACTTTGATAATAAAAAAAATATTGATTGCAGATAACAGCAAAATTGGGGCAGTGGTTATGCGACGTTTTTTTACTAAATAAGAACATTTAGATAGTAATATTACTTAACATGTGGCACAGTGGTTAAAGAAGCCGTCACTTTTTTTTCTTCTCTTCTTTAAGTCAGCACCAGAAGTGGCGACCACGAACCAGAAGATGCAGCGTGGGCAGGCCCCCTACAAGGTGGACCGATGATCTTGTGGGGTCGCTGGAAGCCGTTGGATGCGAATAGCGCAAGACCGGCAATTGTGGAGATCTTTGGGTAGGCCTTTATCAAGCAGTGACGCTTTTGGCCGATATGATGAAGTCGGCACCCTCGTGTTAACTATTTGCTTGACCACAGTCAGTCATTTCAGAGTACACACATCAACACAATCTAGGGATATTGAACATTTCATTGATTATCTAGAAAACTATAAACATTTTGTTATGACTGTAAATGGAAGAATTAAAGATAATTTCATGGCCGATATTTAAACATTAACAACACGATGCGATTTTGTTTTTCTAATTAATAAAAGTCTTAAATTAATTAAGCCATAGAAAATTACTGAGTGAACAAAAACATTTTATTCTTATAAAATTATTCAATCGAATTAAATGAATAAAAATCTTACCAAATCTGATAATCAGTAATCGGTATTTCCTCCTCTAACATTAATCACACAGCGGCAACGATTTTCCATACTTAAAATTAAGGTGTCAATGTCTTGCTGGGGTATGCAGTCCCAAGTTCTTTTTAAATGTTCGAAAAGTTGTTCTTCTGTTGTCAAGTTGGGCGGAAAATCCCTCAATGCTCTTCGCTGTAACATGTCCCAGGCGTGTTCAATTGGGTTTAAGTCTGGCGACTGTGGAGGCCAATCTAATACCTGAACATCGTGTTCTCGAAGGGCGGCCCTCACCAGCCGCGCTGTATGGGAAGGTGCATTGTCATGCATGAGCTGAAATTCTTGCCCCGTTAGGGCCCTGAGCGGGACAATGACACGTTCTACTACCTCCTCACGGTATCTATGGGCAGTCATGCTGCCCTGAATCCAAATGAGTTGGGTTCGTCCGCCGATTCGTATTCCTGCCCACACCATAATTGTCCCGCCTTGGTAAGAGTGGACCTCCTGTGGATGTCGGAGACGGCTGACCCTGCCTGGAGTTCTCCAAACGCGTGTTCGTCTCGAATCTGGATGAAATCCATAGCGGGACTCATCAGTGAACAGCACCAATGACCATTGTTGATCACTCCATGTCAAATGTTCTTGAGCCCATAAAAGTCGCCTACCGCGATTGCCACGTCGCAGCGCTGGGACTCGTAGCGGTCTGCGAGCATGAAGACCAACTTCATGCAGCCTCCTTCGCACGGTTTGGTCGCTCACCAGCAGCTGCTGACCCTCCTGGAGCCTTTGCACTAGTTGCATCGCTGTGATATTGGGTAGTCTTCTGGCGGTCATTTGGAGAAATCGATCCTGTCTCTGAGTGGTAACACGATATCTACCTGTGTGCCGTTCTGCCACATCTCCAGTAGCGCGATAACGTGACCACAGCCTGGATACCACATTTTGGCTTGTGCCCAGAGACTCAGCAACGACGCGTTGAATAGCACCGTTTTGTAACATGCCAACTGCCCGTAACATTTCATCTCGACTCAAATGATGGCGTGGCATGACGCTAAAAAGCTTACACAACCAATTGAGAAAAGAAAATAAAACAATTTATCAGGTTTTCTTCAATTAACACGCAAAAAAAATTTTAATGCAACTTCTTGAAATTAGATACAACTCAAGATTGCGCTGTGCTTTGCGTGTTTTCATTTGTTTCTCATTTTAATTTTTAAATTTTGAATAAAGAATAGACAAGGTTTAAATCTGTAAATAAACTTTTTAAGGAAACTAAATAGGTTTTAAACAATAAAGCCATGTTTGATTTCAAAATAACGTATCCCTAGACTTTGTTGATGTGTGTATGCTTAGTGTCCGTTAATTACATATCTTTATGGTCACCCGCGATACAATTAAAACTACTTTAAAAATGTCATAGAAAATGGTTCTTAGATATTTATTGCTATACAATGAAGTCAGCAAATATCCTGGGACATTATACTCACACGGGCTTTTGATCCCAAACTAAGCAGAGATCGTACTATGGAAATCAGATAACTGATATAATATTACATAATATACTACTTTTATTTTGTTAATACATACTTATTTAGATAATTACACCCTGACTCAGGACAAATAGACATGTTCTTAGACACAAATATCTGTGTTGGGTGGGAATCGAACCCACTACCCGCGGTGTTTCCCGTTCCCCGTTCGATTCCCTCCCAGGTCAGATATTTGTGTGTATGAACATGTCTATATAAGTATTTATTTACAAAAAAAAGAAGTAGGTATATTATGTAGTATATCAGTTAGCTGGTTTTCGTAGTACAATCTCTGCTTAGTTTGGGATCAGATGGCTGTGTGTGTATAATGTCCCAGGACATTATTATTGTTATCATATCACAGTATTATTTTCTCTTTAACCGCCATAGTAATAATATCTTTGTAAATATATGTACCTAATCGAAATTTGCAGGCGAAAACCGACACAGCCCTAATAATTGCTAATTTGAAGTGGCAGAGGACGAGGCACATAGCTCGTAGAACCGACCATTGGAGCAGAAAGTTGTGTGACAACCACGAACTGGAAGACGCAGCGTGGGCAGGCCCCTACAAGGCGGACCGACGATACCACTATAAGAGCCGCATAACACCGACTATTCCTTGGGACAGGACGTTGCCAAGCAGTAGATCTTTCGGTTGATATGATAACGAAGATGATGTGAATGGGTTATCTTACAAAATTTCCTGTTCTTTTGTAATTCTTTACACAGTTCATAGTGCGAGATGTACATTGTTACGTGCCTCACACAAAACCTTTTGTTCCGATATAGTGAACATATTGAAAAGAAAAAGAAACCAAAAAAGAACAAGATGTATTCCCAAGGAGCAGAGACAATCCTTAACTTAGTTTACAACAAAGAGAATATATCTAATAAAAGCGTTTAGTTTACATAGGTGTTCATTTGGAAGCCAAATTGTGTAGCAGGGCATATTACCAAATATCAGATTATTTAAGTGATAAAAGTGGTTGAGATTGAGTTGTTTTGAGTCAACACACATGATTGTAATTAATCTTAAGTATATTTTATTTTATAAAAGGATTCCTACGGAGTTTTCCGGCAGTGTTTCTCAGTAGCTGCCACGTCACGCACTGCACGGTAGGGTAAAAAAAAATATGACGATTCTACATAAATGCAATTTTTTTACGGAATAAAGAATTTTTTACTTTGACTTCGAAGCATGCAATATTATCAGTACAAGCTAGGAAAGGTGACTATCTCAGCAAATGCTGTATCGCTGATCTTCTGATAGCACTCAAAAGACGACGAATACGGCAGTGTGATACTAAATTAGTATACATGTACGTACGCACGGCTTCATATCAAGCTATACATTTCTAATATAAGCAGACCTGTCATTGTATGGAAATACTATACAACGCGAGATCAGGTTATACTGGAAATATATAGCTTGATGTGTAGCCGTCTGTACCTGTAGTAGCGTTTTGCCGCTGCCCTAACCACTATAAGTTTGTTATTTTTTAAAGCAACGCCTGCACTAGGGAATCTAGTCGCTGTATCGCGGGGTACTTTACAAACATTTATAATAAACGGACACTAATTACGTTCAGACTCAGAAGAACTATTTATGGGTCACACAAATAGTTGTACAGCGCGGGAATCGTACCCGGGCCACAAAGCGGTGAGGTGACTGTTTCAGCCGCCGGACCACACGTGCAGTGTTGCTTAAATAGCTAATTATTCATAGGTATACTTATTATCCGACATTTAAAACTTTTTTTATAACAGAGGGCGACAAACTCAGAGCATAGATATCTGTGGCGACAAACGAGCAAGTGAGTTACCTGATGGTAAGTGATCACCGACGCCCATGCACACTCGCAACACCAGAGGTGTCGCGGTTGCGTTGCCGGCCTTTAAGAGTCAGCAAGTGTTGCTGTGTGGTGACGGCATAGAATATCATCACTCCATCACATCCCATGAGGAGCGTAGAAATCGACCGAGGAATACCAGAGAACGGGCGGGAGTGTTTTTCTTTGAACTATGACCATCAAACTGCGATCGCCAACCCGTCTGCCAAGCGTGGCGATTATGGCATATCGCCCATTCTTTGGGGAGGCTTTTGTCCAGCGGTGGACGTACTTTGGCTGAAATGATGAAACAAGTGCTGCTGACACCCCCCCCCCCCCCCCCACCCCAATGAGCTCTTAGACATAAATAGCTCAAGATCACCACGAGTGTGTTGTTGATATATTTAAATACAATGCAATTACGTAAATATTACACACCAAGGCCTACTTAGTCGTTTAAATAAAAACATCGTATTTTTCTTATCAACATTGATAACCTATAAATATTCAATTGCTGTGTTTTCAGCATGTTTAATCGAAGTGGGTCATGTTTGAGTAATTGTTTGCATATAGTAATTACGTTGTGTGCAATTGGTGGGTTATGTAATTTCTTTTCACTTCGACTTCCTTCTTTGCTTGACAGCCAAAGAAAGAAGAAAATCGGGGCATAGGGGCGTAACATAGCTTACTTTTACATTTTTTTTTGGGTGATCGAATTTTTTTGTTTATTTGACGTGGCAGCTACTGGGAATACATAATATTTACAATCGAAGCGGGGTATTTTTTAAGATGTTTGCAAAAAGTAATTATGTTGTGTGTAGCGATATGTAATTTCCACGACGTATAGGGTGTTAGCAAGGGTATCCCAAAAATTTATCTGCACGTGTGTATCGTTCGTAGCTTAACGCAGAGCGACTACCACTACCATTGGTAGATGGTGCTAGTTCACGACCCACCGGACGATTAAATTTATGATTTCCCATTTATGAGACGTACATCTTTCTTTGACAGTAAAAATAATCAGAAAATCAAGGACCGAAGGTGTCAGCTGATTTTCTGACAACATTCTCCTTTTTTTAAGAATCACTGAAAGGAAAAATCTAGGCAGAGGGATGTAAGACAGCTAACTTTCAGACTCCATAATAATATGAAATCGAAATGGATTATATTTTTTATACAACCTGCTGGTAAGTGATTACCGTAGCCTATGAACGCTTGCAACACCAGGGGCATCATTAGCGCGTTGCTTCTTTTTTATTGCATATAATAATAACGTTATATTCAATTGTAGACTTATGTATTTTTATTCGCTTCGACTTCCTTCTTTGTTTAACAGTCACAGAAAGAAGAAGATCGAGGCAAAAGGGTATGCGTATACCACAGATAATTTCTTTATTTTTTGGGAGCTAAAGAATATTATATAATTATTATATCCCGGGACCATATTTACAAGCATAAGCAAGCATTTGCCAGCACCGCCAAGTCTTGTCTTAGAATAGATCTCAGAATAAATTTGAATATTTATTTGATGCCCAAAGAGGTCTTTGTACATCTTAAAAGTGCTTATTTTTACGTTATATTGTAGCATATTTTAAACTCGACTGCCCGCTGGGGCAGAAAGGTTCTCGAGTGGCAATTTAGAACTCGGCCGATAAGATGATGTTGATATTTTGTAAAGATTTAATAATGCAAATATAATTATGTAACGTAAATTAGCCTAGTTGGTAGTGATCCTGCCTACGAAGCTGGTGGTCCTGGGTTCGAATCCCGGTAAGTGCAAATATTTGTGTGATGAGCACGAATATTTGTTTCTGAGTCATGGATGTTTTCTATGTATATAAGTATTTATCTATCTATATAAGTATGTATATCGTCGCCTGGTACCCATAGTACAAGCTTTGCTTAGTTTGGGGCTAGGATGATCTGTGTGAAATTGTCCCCAGATATTATTATTATTATATTATTATTATTTCATATTGAATAAATGCGCCTTTCTGTGCCTCAACTATTTCTACAACTATTACAAATATATAAAACATGACCGTGTTATTATTTATTACTCGCGTGTTTGGTGATGCCAATTAACGTTTTATGAACCTTTAAATAGGTAAATTGTTAATCAGCCACCTGATTTAAGACTGCAACACAGACGTTAGAACATATATATTTACATAATCATGATAGCCGAAAATCATCCACTATAGGACAAAGGAGTGAACTTTGGGGGAGGCCCAAGGATCACTCTTAGGGGGATATGCCATAATTGTCACCGTTGGCAGATTGGTAGTAAGGTTCGGAAAAACAAGACTGCCAGTCCACAGTAAATTTTTTTTTTTTAATTTTTTTTTTTTTTTTTTTTTTTTTTTAGCTAACACTAACTTTGTTATGTTGACACTCAGCATCAAGCACCTGCGCCCCTGGCCCGAGCGGTGACACTACCTTGAAATGGCGTTGAAATAGGCTAGCAATTTCACATGGATTATGAGCGTCACCTACACTCACTGGAATGCTCGACCTTGGGTTTAATTTATTAGTTAACTTCCAAAATTTATTAAATTTCTTATCAGTGTGGTGTTTTGCAATTATGTCCATTTTAATCTGATCCTTTTTGTTTTGACAATATTTTAATTTCGATTTAAATAAATTTCTTGATTTACACATTTGGTTATAAATATGTCCGGATTTCGGTTTGCCCTGTAATAGCCACATCTGAAAACAAAGTCGAGCTTCCCTGTGGGCACTACTTTTTTTTTTTTTTATAATAATAAAAAACTTTATTGGCGCAAATTTAGAAGTAGGTACATAGTTAGCAGAAAAAATTATACAGATTATAGGAACAGAAAATCTTAATTATAGCGGTCTGCTGGTACTTAAAATAGGAAATCCTGTGCTATAAGTACCAGCATTCTTCCAGTTTCACAATTAGAACATTATATATCCAATACATAGTTATGATCATGCTTAATATACCCTACTTATATATTAACTTATGAATTTCAAGTTATAATTATTAACATTAGAGAATAGTATGTGTGTGTGTGTGTGTGTGTGTGCGTGTGTTGTTTGTGTGCGTGCGTGTGTGTGTGTGAGTTATTGTATGTATATATTTATTAAACATACTTCGTTACGTTACCGGACGCAAGAGTTTTTCAGTGTCGTCGTACGAAAGTTTCTGTAGCCACTTCATGGTTTTATTTTTACATTGAAATCTACTATCTAAATGTATATCTAAGGCTTTATCAATTTTAGAATAGGTAAATCGTCCGAGAAAGTAAAAGAATCGTTCACTAAATGTTGTCCTATGGCTATCCGCTGGTGGCAGCTTTACCGAGCGCACTTTACGTCTTGATGATGTTGATGTTGTTCCGTCAGTTTTACACATTGAATGCTGCTTCATTATTATTTGCAGAATAAACAATTGCCGTACAGTCGGAACTTCGCAATATTGGTACAATTCTTTTGTGGAAAAACGAAAAGGTTTAAAGGTACATACTTTTAATAAGGCTCTCTGTGCTCGCTCTAGTTTTATTAAAGATGACTTACAAGCCCCGCCCCAAGATAGGATACAGTAGCCTAAGAGGGACTGACATAAAACGTAGTAAATGCTTTTTAGAACTGTAGGTTTTGCCACATGTCTCAAATATTTAAAAATATATATTAGCTTCCGAATTCTTCCTGTAAGTTGGTCAATGTGTGGCGCAAAATTCAATTTTTCGTCTATGATTACACCCAAGTATTTAGTATTGGTGACCGTGTGTAACCTAGGACAGGTGCATGTTGAGTTGCTATCAATCACGTGATTATGAGCAATGATGACTTGATTAATAACAGTTTTATTCATCTCTCTAATAGAAAACATTACAACTTTGGTTTTTTCAACATTAAGAGACAATGTGTTATATGTTAGCCACTCAGTTACTTTATTAAAACCGGTTTGTGCCACATCAAAGACTCGGTCCCACGTTTCCCCTGTAAAAATAAGTGCGGTGTCATCTGCAAACGCCAATAATTTGCCATCATCAATTTTAAGTTTGCACATTTCATTGACATATACTAGGAAAAGTGTGGGTCCAAGAATACTTCCCTGCGGCACGCCGTATACAGTAGGGAGTTCTTTATTAATGTACTCATTGATCTTTACGCTCTGTGTCCGATTAGTCAAATAGCTTTCAAAGAGTTTTAGTTGTTGGCCTCTTACACCAATGCGCTCTAACTTAACAATCAGCTTGGGAATGGAGACCGTGTCAAAGGCCTTGGCCAAGTCTAAAAAGATTGCAAGACTTTTCTTACCTTTATCCAAACTATTCACAATATGATTAGTTAGTTCAAAAACTGCGTCATTTGTGGACCTATTGTTTCTAAAGCTATATTGATTATTTGAAAGTATGTTATTATCTTCCAAATATTTTTTTAGACGATTGTTCATTATTTTTTCCAGGACTTTCGATAAACATGGCAAAACCGATATTGGCCTATAATTATTTATACAATCTACATCCCCAGCCTTATGTATAGGATGAATTAGGGCTTTTTTGAATAAATCCGGGAATACACCTGTTTTTATACACAAATTAAATATAAATGTCAATGGTCGTAAGAAATATGTCTTGTACTGTTTAATTATATTAGAGGAAATACCATCAAAACCTATCGCACAGTCACTACGTAGTGTTTGGATTAATCTGTCTACTTCTGCCTCGTCGGTTTCTAGTAGTACTAGTGACTTACATGTAGTATTCATAGATGTTATAATACTATCCTTGGTTAGACTGTGAAACCCCCCTGCTATTTTCTCAGCTATATTTTGCCCTATTTTAACAAAAAAGTTGTTTACTTCTTCAATAGATTCCTCACTGGAGTCTTTTATCGAAAGTAGTGGACCCGCTGAAACATTTCTTATTTGAGTATGAGTTACATTTCTGATCACATTCCACAACTTTTTTGGATTAGAGCCAGCTTTGTCTAGTTCCGACTGCTCGTACTGTCTTTTAAGGTTTTTTAAAATACGGCCGCAAAAGGATCTATATCGTTTATAAGTAATGGATAGGGTGCTATTATGTGGTGATTTTTTCATTTTTATGTACATCCTATCTCTATTACGCATGCACCTTAGTATGCCTGGCGTTATCCAGGGCTTTAAAGTCCTCAAGCGACGTGGTAGTGTACAAGTTGAAGTACTGAATTGGATAGCTCTAGTAAGTGAATTAATAAAATATTCTAATGCAACATTGGCGTTAGTACAATTGAATATGTAAGAGAAATCGGTGTTAATTAGCTGGTTCTCCAAATTAATGTAATCTATTTTACTACTTATTTTATTCACATAATCAACTTTAATTTTATTTAGCGTTAATAGGACAGCGTTGTGATCTGTGACAGTCGAGTGTCGAGCCATAACTACAGTTGTGGCTTTGAGTTTAGTCTTAAGGATGACATGATCCAGTGATGTTCTCCCATGTGTAACGAGATTATGGGCTGGCAATAGACCATGAGCAGCATTAAGATTTAAATATTCTAATGATCTACTATCTGTGGTCCCGCTTAAAATATCTAGATTAATATCGCCTATAATTGCGATGTTGTTGCAAAAAGAGTTTATTGTCAGTAGATGATCCAAAGAGGACAGAAAGTTGTTAATGTCTCTGAATGACGGAGGCCTGTAGACTGCAAGAATGCTAGTGTTTTTTTCTTTTATTATCTGTAGACAACTAGCATCAGTAAACAAAGGTTCCGTTACAATGACATTACAAAGACCATTTCTAATATATACTACGACCCCGTCACTTTTATTTGTCCAATTAGTAGTTGAATAAAAGTTATAGCCATCGATTTCTGGTATTTGCGGGTTGCACGACAGCCAGCATTCTGTGAGTATGATGATATCCAAGGAAATGGACATTCTAATCAATAGAGTTGTAAAACTATGGATATTTGCAGATATACTCCGAATGTTTTGGGTAAGTATCTTCAGACTGTCAAGTGCAATTATACTCGTGCAGTTCTCAGGCGCGCATCTACATGAATCGGAAATTTTAATCTCGTCTATGCTATTTGCATGTTTGCCTATTATGGAGTCGAATTTGGTGTTATTGGATAGATGATCATTATTAGAGCACAATCATTCAGGTAGGATGTATGGGTGGCAAATAATTGTGTCCTTCATTCGAGCGGATATGCCATAATCCCCACTATTTGCAGACGGGTTGGCGATCGCAGTTGATAGTCATAGTAATCAGAGAGACGCTGCCATCAGTTTTCTGATAAACTTATCCTTAACCTTGGGAAGACTTGGGGTGATGATATTCTTCCCCGTCATCGTAACCACACATCACATCACGCAAATCATCATTATCATCATATCAGCCGAAAGACCTCCACTGGGACAGACAAAGACGGACAAGACAAGACCTGATGACCTCTTCCATAGATCCCCACAGTTGCCGGTCACTTGGACCGATGATGTTGTGAATGTCCATCATGTCGGGGGCCTGCCCACGCTGCGTCTTCCTGTAATTATGCGACTACATGAGTAAAATAGGGCGCACTACGTACCTAATGTATGTATGTTGGAAGTGTGGCTACCTCGGATTGGTAGAAGGTGCTGGTTCGAGACCCGCCGGACGATTAAATTTATGATTTCCCATTTTTTGAGATTATGACGTTAACTGCGCGAATCATTCGTCATTCCAGCCAAAAGACATCCACTGGGCCGGACAAAGGCCTCTTAGAAAGGTCTCCAGGATTACGGGTCTTACGCTATCGGTGCCCAGCAGCGCGACCCTTACAATATAATCGGTCCATCTTGTAGGGGGCCTCTCTTCGTTTCGTTCTAGTAATTGTGCAAATACTTGAGTAAAATAGGGCGTAATATGTACCTATGTCTGTTGGAAGCTATAAAACTGTTCAATTTAATTACTTATATGTGGAAGGTTGTTTTCTTATCGATTCATGAAGTCCTTGAATGTGTTTTGCAGTTGCAGAAGTTTTCAGTAATAATGCCATATAACTTACTTTACTAGATAGGTACTTTAGCCAATAGGACAGTAATCATGAAAAACCAGTCAAGTGCGAGTCGGACTCGCGCACGAAGGGTTCCGTACCATTATCTATAAAAACGAGCAAAAAGTTCAGGTTTGTTGTATGGGAGCCCCCTTAAATATTTATATAATTTTATTTTTTATTATTTGTTGTTATAGCGGCAACATAATTACATCATCTGTGAAAATTTCAACTGTCTAACTATCGCGGTTCATGAGATACAGTCTGGTGATAGACTGACAGACAGACAAACAGCGAAGTCTTAGTAATAGGGTTCCGGTTTACCCTTTGGGTACCAAACTCAAAAAATGCTAATTTAAGTTTAGAAAATGTTTATTAGATCGAGATTTCAAAGGAATACGTATAATGAGTAAAGATTGGATAATTGGATGCATTAGATATTAGCTATTATGAAAAGCACTTATTAATTTTAAAGCCAGAATATATGAATTATTAAAAAATAAAAATAAAATTAAATAACGTCTAGAAAATATGCATCCGCTTTATTACCAACGGAAGATCAGCGCTGGGTGTAACCCAGCAAATGCTGAGATGGTGACCCTTTCGGCAGGACATACAGGACCTATTGCGTAGTGTTAAACTATGTTATTGTTTGTTTTTGATATGTATTTAGTTTTGTTTGTAAATTTATTGTATGTCTATGTCGAATAAATGTATTTCTTCTTCTTCTTTATTGGATGTCTAATATAATGAATAAAAATAATTCTAATATTGTTTAATCCAAAGTTGTCTTCACTCTTCAGTCTCCATTGCCCATTAGACCAACTTTAGTTACTTAACATTTTATGATTCAGCTACTCCAATCTGTCAAATTTCTTTTATAGATTTTCAACTTTATCACAAAAGCATAAGGTTCACTTTCAATTGGAGAAATTTGACAGATTGGGACAGCTTGATGTGCTGGCGTCTGTACACACGGCTACACATCAAGCTAGTTTTCCAGTATAAGTTGATGCCGGGTTGTATAGGAATTCCATACAATGAGAGGTTAGCTTATATTGGACATGTATAGCTTGATATGTACTATATATACGTGGGGGCGTAGAAGTCATATTTACATAATTTTCAAAGTATCAAATAATTTTGACCATAAACTAGGGTGGGTGTTTTTAATTTCTTAGATTGATAATACACCCACACAAATCTACATACAGGTATTCGAATTATAATTCGATAATAAGCTTACAAGCTGCGCCCCGCGGTTTTACCCACGTTAAAGTAGTTTTGGCGTAAAGAGTAACAAACATATGGACATACATACATCTATACTCACAAACTTTTGCATTTATAATATAAGTAGAATGGGTTTTGGCAGTGCACGCCGGAATAACTCGCAAATGGTAGATTTTTCCTACTTACTTGTCACTTAACGTCATATTTTGGACAATTCACACAATATCTTTATAAATTGTAACCTATGTGTTATTCTGATGTCTAAGCTATATTATTGTAAAGTTTCATTAAAATCTATTCAGTCGTTTTTACGTGAAACAGTAACAAACATCCATCCATACTCACAAACTTTCGCGTTTATAATATTAGTAGGATTGTGACCACAAAGGGTGGGTGTTTTTCCTTTCTTAGATATTGTAATACACCCACACGCGTACATACAGGTATTCTAATTAAAAGCTTATTAAAATTAAGCAACGACGCCAATTAGAAGGATTGCTACATATGTATATTGCATTACGACACATATTGGAATTGTATTGGTAGATTTTTGTAATTCTTTTAATAGCTTACGGCGATAGTTAGTAATTCATAATTAAATTAGTTACTATCATGAAGGATTGCGAAAATGTTGTTATTTGAAACCGATATTGTCTAGACTAAACCGGCGAGCATGTATGAAGAATATAATTACAGTAAACGAAGCAAAAGAAGTGTGCAAAGATCGTGACAAATGGAAATCTGTTGTCTCTGTCTACCCATCTTGGAAACAGGCGTGAGTCTATGTATGTATGAATGTACATATTGTTTAGACTAATAAATTAAATTTAAGTGTATATATGTAAAATGAAAATAACAGTTTTTTTTATTAAATGCTTATCACAGCGTTTCTCCTGTGGGATGAAGGGACTACTATAAACCATCTCATATCTCATCCCGTGGAACCGTATAAGCCGTATTCAAGGAATACTGAATGACGTGGTATTTACTTTTGCCCATGCACTAGCGAATAGATTCAATAGACTATGGATGCTAGCGTTACCAGAGGCTTACGTATACTATATTAAGTTATTATTGCTTCATATATATATTCTATATGTGGTGTGGCTGACGGCATAGAATATCGTTAACCTATCTCATCCCGTGGGGTGCATAGAAGTCGTCCCTAACGCGACGTCCTGCGTGAGCGATCTAGACGCGAACGCGAAGCGGCGCGGCGCGGCGCGAAAACAACAAACAGTCGAAACCTATTGATGTGTCCTACGTGAGCAAACGCGCGTGCGGTGCGGTGCGGAGCGGTGCGACATGAAGCGAACGCGATCAGTTGGCTTGATATTTTCGCGCGAACAGTCGTATTTTTGAGGCGTCGTCGGTGGCGGCTTCGCGGACACCGCCACCACATGGCATTGAATTCGCGTGTCACCGCTTCATAATCGCGTTCGCTTTGAACCGCCTACGTAGGACGTAGCGTAAGGATTTTCTACCAGGGAAAGGGCAGCGTCGCTCTGTCTAATATGACCATCACACTGCGATCACCATCCCGTCTTATGGCGATTACGGCTTATCCTTCCAAATGATGGACATCGCTCCACGTTGTAAATCTTTTGGGGAGGCCTTTGTCCAGTAGTGGACGTCATTCGGTTGACAAGATGTTGATGATATTTTCTATAAGGTGAGGTAAAACAGATCTGCCAACACAACTGCAGACATAATTTAATCTTGACACCGTTACCAAAACGGTGTCATTCTGGGGATTTTTTAAATATAATAGCATTTAATATAATAGCAAGGCAAATGTTCACGTGGGTCACCTGATAGTAAGTTAGACAGAAGGGTCTAGTAGTTGCTGGCATTTAAGAAAGGAATAGGCTTGCATCTATAAGGTTGCCATGTCTTTATCATCATCATATCAGCCGAAATACGTCCACTGCTGGATAAAGGCCTCCACTAAGGATGTCCACAACGCTGCCCGCATCTAGCGGCTCCTCACGGCCGTGCAAGAACGTCGTACCACCTTGTAGGGGGCCTGCCCACGTATCGGAATTACCTCCGCAATTAATCGATTCCATAGTTTAATTTAGTTAAAATTCATTTCATTCTGTCTACGTTCATTGAAAGAGTATGTTTGAGAAATATATTTCAATTGTCCATGTTGACCTTCAGAGTATTCTATCTCAAAGGTTACACGAACATCTAAATAATATTAATGAGTTTGACTACCGGACTGATGCAGTACTAAGCAATATATTATGCACTTAAGCAGGGTCCGTGGCTTAGGCCCCCAGTGGTCGAGGCACCTGTGGCCTACGCCCCCGATTGGATTAATTTAATATCATTTTATTTTTGTGCTTTTTCACTTAGTAGGTACAGTAAATGAGAAAAGTGTTTCACTATAATAATATTATTCCTTGCCAAACAAAAGTTATCTATCAAATTGCACAGAAAATAGATCGCCACTTAACCTTATCCTTACACACCTTTTTCTACATTAAAAGCATATTTATTATGTACAATCATCCAGAAAATAAAAAGACTTCATGTAAAATGTTAGTGAATGTTATTAATATACATTTATAATAAATTACCATGTAGAAATTTTATCTTTCAACTTGAACCAAATTGTTATCTAACTGAGCCAAACCAGTTATTGGCAACAATAAAAAGTCCATCTTTTTGTCTACAAAATTTTAAACAATAAAATTCAAAATTCAAAAATTCAAAATTACTTGTTAGCCATTGGGTTTTACAATTATTTTAGCAGTGATAGCCACACTAGGCGATGCCTGTATCGAGGCATCGCCTAGTGTGGCGTGTGGCGAGGTACGTATTAAGTATATCTCTTTCACAGCTGAGTCAAGTTATTGAATATTGCAATATGTAACCGATACGAAAGTCATCTCATAATGACGAGCAAAGATCCTTCGCAAGGGTTTGTGCGCAATATTTACAATATAGTTAATATAGACTTGTTGGAAAAACATTGTTGCATGCTGGATTTGCGTTGCGTTCTAGAAATAAGGAAAGAAGTCCATTCTTTATTAAAAATTGTATGAAACGAAAATTGGAAAATTACGAGTGAAAAGTACAGTGACAAAATTCCAATCTACAACAATATATAAAAAATAATGAAAAGTAACTAAGACTTTAATTTTTCAAAACATACATCCAATATAAAAGCATTGCTATGACATAAATATAATTATGATTTAATGTATTATACATATACCACCATTAGACATTTATTATTTTTGTAAAAGATTTTTGTGCCTGATAGTACATTTGATCAAAAATTGCTTTGAATTAAAATAATCGAATCGGGGGCGTCGGCCACAGGTGCCTCGACCACTGGGGGCCTAAGCCACGGACCCCTTAAGCATGTACCCAACGTAATTTACATAGCAACAATAGATGTATATCTTTCTAAACAACACTACATAATTTAACACACATTCCCAAAGTAACCTTCATGTTACAAAAACGCGAACAAAAACGATCATTACAACGAATTACAAAACAAATGTCCATAGCAACCAAATTACGTGTGAAAAACTTACGAAGGTACAACCACCAGTACATCAAGCTACTCCAATCTGTCAAATTTCCCCAATTGAAAGTGAACCTTATGCTTTTGTGATAAAGTTGAAAATCTATAAAAGTAATTTGACACATTGGGATAGTTGGATGTGCTGGCGTCTGTACCTATGCGTTACAGTTCAGTGTGTCAACAGTTAAAAGCGTAATGTAAGATATATGTAATATGTGGTACACTTCATATTGTAAACAATGTAGGCCTTGAACTTATTGGATGTGGTACCTACCAGTTGGAATTTTCAGCAAGTCCCAATTTTTTATCTTACAACATGCACAAAAGATCTGGGGCTCTACCGGCTAACTCGCTGGACATCGTTTTCGTGAATGGCGTTTAAATAAATAAAGGTTTAAAATGACTTAATCAATCGTTAAATCGGCTTCCATGACCACATGTGACGTCATAAATGGTCCGGAGTCGATTGTCAACGTTGAAGCCGATTTAACGATTGATTAAGTCATTTTAACCTTTATTTATTTGAACGCCATTCACGAAAACGATGCTCGGTGATTTAGCCGGCAGAGCCCCTGACCAGGCTTCAGTTAATAGTGTAATGTAAGATATATGTAATATATTGTGGTACACTTTATATTGTAAACAATTTAAGCCTTGAACTTATTGAACGTGGTACCTCTTGGAATTGTCAGTAAGTACCAATTTTTCATGTTACAATATGCGCAAAAGATCCTGACTAGGCTTCACGAATTTTTGATGTTTTGATTAAGTATTTGTGAGTAATTAATTAATACTGTCAAATTCTTAATAAATATCTCGAATTGTTAATGGTGATCTTAAAAGTATACAACATGATGAAATTCGTACATATGACCATAGCAATCAAATTACGTGAGTTCGCGAAAAAAATGCATAGGTACCTTTTTCGTTACAGTTCAGTGTATGTATGTCACTAGTTAATAGCGTAATGTAAGATATTATAATATGTGGTACATTGTAAACGATGTAGGCCTTGAACTTATTGGACGTGGTACCACTTGGAATTTTCGGTAGATACCAACTTTTCATATTATAATATACGCAAAAGATCATGACTGGACTTCATAAACTTGGATGTTTAATTAATCGCAGATACTTAAAATATTTTCCTAATTGTGAATTGTGTTCTTAAAAGTAGGCAAAATTATGATCGGCCGTTCCCGAAAAAAATAAGTTAGGTTATGTATCGGGGCGGCGGCGGCAGCAGCCGGTACCCCAACTCCCCTCGGGGCGTGAGGTTGCAGTATGAGAAGTGTCCTCTACTGCCACCACGTGAAAGCGGCTCCGGAAAGACAGCGATCTGTTTGTGGCGTAGTTGCTGTGCCGGACTAGCAGCAGTCGGCAATAGGGGAGGGCAATCCAGAGCCCTCCCAGGGTATGTGTGCCGACCATCTGGGACATGGCGCAATAGGGGAGCACCGGAGCAACATACCCGCGTTTCCGGGGCTCCTCCCATCAGGTGCCAAGAGAAGACCACGGCAGGTTAGATTTAGTCGGTGCGAGTCCGACATATGCACCTGCAGACACTTTTTAGCGGGTGGCAAGCGTAGGAATTCCTCCAGCCTTATCAAAGAAAAAGTTAGGTTATGTAAGGGATATGTGATATGTGGTAAACAAATACGCTCTTAACAAAATAGGCTTTAAACTTTTTGTACGTGGTACCACCTGGCATTCTTCGTAAGTAATATTGTTTTTATACCATAATATGCGCATGAGAATATGACTGCGCTTTAATTACCCGCGATTTTTTTATATTTCGCGAATTGTAACAATTTTAATAAAAGTTAACAACATAAACTCGTATATATGACCATAGCCACCACGTTACGAAATTCGTAAATATGACCATAGCAACCAAGTTACGTGCGTTCGCGAATATATTGCGCACGTTTGCGTTACAGTTCAATGTATGTATGTCACCGGCCACCGGTTAATAAGTTGCGTTATGTAAGGAATATGTAATATGTGGTAAACTTAATGCTGTAAACAATGTAGGCCTTGAACTTTTTGAGCGTGGTACGACTCAGTATATTTGGTAAGTACCACTTTTTAATAACTTATTTATGTAAAAATGTGTATCTACTTTTCTACACGAAATTGAATAAACAAATTGAATCGAGTTAGAAAGACCTCGTAGAATATTCTCTGACTAAATCGGAGACCTCCTCAAGAAAGGCCAGGGGCTCGAACCGGCTAAGTCGCCGAACATCGATTTCTTAAATGGCGTTCAAATAAATAAAGGTTAAAAATGACTTATCAATCGTTAAATCGGCTTCAACGACAATCATTCCGGACATCATTCATTGAAAATCGATTCCGGACCATTTATGACGTCACATGTGCTCATGGAAGCCGCTTTAACGATTGATTAAGTCATTTTTAACCTTTATTTATTTGAACGCCATTTAAGAAATCGATGTTCGGCGACTTAGCCGGTAGAGCCCTAGGTCAGAAGTACCCAAAACCGGCGAGCATATATGAAGAATATAATGAAAGTAAACGAGGCAAAAGAGGTGTGCAAACATCGTGTCAAATGGAAATCCGTTGCCTCTGCCTACCCCTCTTGGAAACAAGCGTGAGTCTATGTATGTAAGTACCTATGCGAATTGAGTTACTAGTCGAAGCATTAAGCACTTCGTTTTTGAGTACAAAATAACGATCTGGCAGGAACCAAGGAAGATGAATAATTTGGTACGAGAAAACTCTTTTTTGATATTATTAAATTGATAAATCGGTCGAAATTACAATAAGTATATGTTAATATTTATTAACAGCTTACTACATTATAATAATAATAATATCTTGGGACAATGTCACACTGATCATCCTAGCCCCAAACTAAGCAAAGCTTGTACTATGGGTACCAGGCGACGATATACATACTTATATAGATAGATAAATACTTAAATACATAGAAAACATCCATGATTCAGAAACAAATATTTGTGCTGATCACAGAAATATTTGCACTTACCGGGATTCGAACCCAGGACCACCAGCTTCGTAGATAGGATCACTACCAACTCGGCTACGGTGACCTACAATATACTTTTTTTAAAGTAGGTATACTTACAAATTTGTATTAAAATAATAACAGGTCTAATAATATCTTATTTTAATTCAAATTTTATCTAAATTAAAACACAAAGCGCTCATAGCCGATGCTATGAATGCTCTCACCGGTCCGTAAGTGATCTGCGAGGTTAAGCAACTAGGTTCGCGGTCAGGCCATAGATGGGTGACCGATAAAGTGTTTTAATTTCTGAGCGTCTCCGTGCTTCGGATGTCACGTTAAGCTGTCAGTCCCGTTTCTTAACATTAGACAACAGTCGTTAAGCCATGCCAGAGGTCTAATGGGCGGCTTGGCTACTTTGACACTAGGGTAACCACTTCCCATACGATAAGTAGCTAAGTTTGCATCTTTTCATATTATATATAATTTATTTCATTCAAAGGTTACAAAGTCCCATAACTTATATAACCTGAACTAATTATACAATAATAATAAAATTACTAATTACATAATTGATTAAACTAATTTTAGATTGACTCTCCTTTATATTTATATTCTATTATATATTCTTCTATATTCTATTATATTATTTATTCCTATATATTATATTTAGTATTGTATTATTTATATTAGGACAATCAACTTTGTTGGCTACTAGCTGTGCCCCGCGGTATTACCCGCGTTACATTTTCTAAATTACTAGCTGGTGCCCGCGACTTCGTCCGCGACAATTTTGAATGATAATCAATATAACTACTTATTTCTAGTTAAATCTAAAAAATATAACTTTCATAAAAAATAAGCAATATAAATTAAAGAAAACCTAACCTATAAATAACCTAGCTATGAAATAAACTAAAGACTAGGTACTTTGCTACTGTTATTTAAAAAAATTACCCGATGTCATCAATTGTCCTTAAGTAAAGACAGTAAGTCAACTAAAGTAAAATAATAATCAACGATGCATTAATCACAAAGGTAACTCCCATTAGATTAGGTTGAACCGACCTCTAAGTAATATTAATGCAAAATTTGAAGTTAAACCATGCAATACTTTTTGAGTTTATCTCGGATATACATACAGATAAACAGACAAAAATTCTAAAAACTAAATTTTAGGCTTCGATATCGATTGTAGATTTATCAAGTATTCTTTAAAAACAATGCAGTTTAGCCCGGACAAACAGACAAAAATTCTTAAAACTATATTTTTGGTTTCGATATCGATTGTAGATCACGCCACAAGTATCCTTTTAAAAAAATATTCAATGTACAGTTTTGACTTTCCTACGATTTTATTATATGTATAGATAAGATCACAGCTCCTCCCCAGTAGGTGACAGCGTGATAATATGTAGCCTATATGTTGACCCGATCTCTTAGTAATATTAATGCAAAATTTGAAGTTAATCCATGCAGTCGTTTTTGAGTTTAGCCCGGACATACATACAGACAAACAGACAAAAATTCTAAAAACTATATTTTTGGTTTCGATATCGATTGTAGATCACGCCCCAAGTATCCTTTTAAAAAAATATTCAATGTACAGTTTTGACTTTCCTACGATTTTATTATATGTATAGATAAGATCACAGCTCCTCCCCCGTAGGTGATAGCGTGATAATATGTAGCCTATATGTAGACCCGACCTCTTAGTAATATTCATGCAAAATTGGAAGTAAATCCATGCAATACTTTTTGAGTTTATCTCGGATATACATACAGACGAACAGACAAAAATTCTGAAAATTAAATTTTAGGCTTCGATATCGATTGTAGATTTATCAAGTATTCTTTAAAAACAATATTCTATGTACAGTTTTATTTAAAAAAAATATTCTATGTACAGTTTTGACTTTTCTAAGATTTTATTATATGTATAGATGATTGTAGATCACGCCTCAAGTATTCTTTATATCCATATACTGAGCCACTATGTCAGTGCGACTCCAGGACCAGAACTCGAAACCTATCCACTTGCAGCAAGGTGTGAGACAGGGAGATGTTATATCTCCGAAACTGTTCACCGCTGCATTGGAAGATGTCTTCAAGCTTCTGGACTGGAAAGGCTTTGGCATCAATGTCAATGGCGAGTACATCACCCACCTTCGATTTGCCGACGATATAGTTGTCATGGCTGAGACCCTTGACGACATTGTACCGAGTACAATGCTCGATGGCCTCAGCAGAGTCTCTCAACAAGTGGGTCTGAAAATGAACATGGATAAGACGAAAATCATGTCGAACATCCATGTTGCACCCACTCAATTGAAAGTTGGAGACTCTGCACTCGAAGTTGTAGAGAACTATATTTACCTACGACAGACCATCCAACTAGGTAGGTCCAACTTCGAGAAGGAGGTCAATCGTAGAATCCAACTCGGCTGGGCAGCGTTCGGGAAGCTACGTAATATCTTCTCGTCCCAAATACCGCAGTGTCTCAAGTCGAAAGTCTTCGACCAGTGTGTGTTGCCAGTGATGACTTACGGAACGGAGACGTGGTCGCTCACTATAGGCCTTATCAGGCGGCTCAAGGTCACCCAAAGAGCAATGGAAAGGGCTATGCTTGGAGTTTCCCTGCGAGATCGAATCAAAAATGATGAGATCCGCAGGCGAACCAAAGTAACCGACATAGCCGTAAGAATTGCCAAGCTGAAGTGGCAGTGGGCAGGGCATATAGCTCGTAGAGCCGACGGCCGCTGGGGCATAAAGGTTCTCGAGTGGCGACCACGAACCGGAAGACGCAGCGTGGGCAGGCCCCCTACAAGATGGACCGATGAACTTGTGCGGGTCGATGGAAATCGCTGGATGCGGATAGCGCAAGACCGGCAATTGTGGAGATCTTTGGGGGAGGCCTTTGTCCAGCAGTGGACGTCTTTCGGCTGATATGATGAGTCATCGATGTTTTCTATGTTTTTAAGTATTTATCTATCTTTATAAGTATGTATATCGTCGCCTGGTACCCATAGTACAAGCTTTACTTAGTTTGGGGCTAGGATTATCTGTGTGACACTGTCCCTAGATATTATTATTATTATCTAATACTTACGCTCTTTGCGTTATTCCTTATAATGTTACGAGGTTATATAACACAATATATTGCGGTTTCCGAGTAATGTAACAATAGGACACGCAATAATTAATTTATATCAATACAACAACAGGATAAATATTAATAAAACAGGGAAAGTGTGAACAGATTTAAGAGGAAATTTTATTGCTAATACTTTCTCGCTCTCCACGCATACGTGTGACAAGGAAGACAATACTAAAATATACAAAATAATTTTTCTGGAACATAATAATGATGATCCCAAACTAGACAGAGCCTGCGTTAGCAACCAGACAACTGATCATCACCATCTTCGTCATGTCAGCCAAAGTACGTCCGCTGCTGGACAAAAGCCTCCCCAAAGAATGGGGGGATATGTCATAATTGGCAGACGGGTTGGCAATTGCAGTTTGATGGTCATAGTTCACAGAAATCACAGAAAAATGCTGCTGCCCGTTCTCTGGCAGGTATTACATAGGAAGATTTCTGCGCCCCCCACGGGATGTGATGGGATGATGATTTTCTATGTGGTCACCACAGAGCAAATGATAAACATATTTATATATTATAAAATCATGTACTACATGTTGATGGTACCCAAAATATAAACTATCGAAGTTAGACATAAACGTATGTCCAACTATATATTTATCATCATCAACATAACAGTCGAAAGAAGTCCACTGCTGGACAAAAGCCTCTCCCAAGGATTATATTAAGACACAACAACCGGTCCTTTGTTCACATTAGTCAATTTATCTTCCTATCTACCAGTACGAAGCTGAAGCGGGTATTATAATAATAATATAATAATAAACATTTATTTCAGACAAGGTCCATATTTAGTTATTAATAATGTGCTTAAAAACTAATGTTAGTAATTGGTAACAAAAAATTAAATTTCTATGTGAAGCCGCACCCATCTTTGCAGCATGGGGGACTCCCACCGATCCGTAAAAACACCCAGAATAGTGTTAATTATGGCAATACTCCTATTCCTCCGTACAGATAAAATGAGCGGAACTTCGTCGCCCAGGTACTGTTTATAAACAAAAGACAACTGTCACCTAACAAGCCAGTCGCAATTAATTATTTAAAAAGCAGCACATTACAAACAGTGATTTCTTTGTCCAAACACATTTTGACATTTTCTTTCAAACAAAAACGGTAAACATTTATTTTTCTGCCAGTCTATCTGCCACTCACGAAAATTTATACATGCGTGTGAAAAAAAATGGGTGTGTCGCAAAAACTTGCGCCGGCGCAGAGCCAAGTAAAGGGAGCCTCAAGGGCAGTAAGTTCAATGCTCGAGTGTAGGTATTTCTAAAAATATATGGGAATCAACTGCGCCGGATCATTCAACGTTGTACAATAAAAGAGGCGAGATATTTGTTTTTACTGTCCATTGAATGTGAATGTTTTTCGCCGTGTGCGGACGGGATACATTACAATACTCCCTCAAAGTACTTACTTATCTAATGGAAAACTAACCCTAGTGTTAGAATTGTTCAAGAACAGCAGCTTAACGTACTCTCCGACGCACGGACATGCTCAGTAATTGAACCACTTCGGTGTTTACCCATCTATGGACTGACCACGAGCCTAGTTGCTTAACCTTGCCAATCACTAACGGACCGGTGAGATCATCTGTTGCTCCGTTAAAAATTCAATGTAAGAGAAATTAACTCAATAAAAGTTTACCAATATAATAATAATATCCTGGGACATTTTTCACACACGGCCATCTGATCCCAAACTAAGCAGAGCTTGTACTATGGAAACCAGATATTTTATATATTACATTTACTACTTCTTTGTAAAAACATACCTACTTATTATTATACCCAGGCTCAGGAGAAACAAACATGTCCATGCACACAAATCTGTCCTGTATGGGAATTGAACTCACGACCGGCGGCGTGAAAGTGCTCTTGGTGATAGGATACACTTATGAAAGTTCAGTGCTAAGAAATTTAACTGTGTTTCTAGTTTTATTTAAAATTAAATGGTAGCCAAGAAGGATTTTACTTCTTCTAAAATAGAGGTTCAAGTTGTTTAGCAGCTATAATTAAACTTCTTACCCAGATACCAATTAGACATTTATTACAAAATTATATAATACCTAAAAGAATTCAGTCCAGGCTCTATATTTACCGTTTCTATCCAACTTTTGCGAAAATATTATAATACTAGCTATGCCTCGCGGTTTCACCTGCTTTAACTTTCGGATATCAAAATATGCTCCGTAGTTTTTGCGTAACAGAGTAACAAACCTCGATACATCCATTCTCACAAACTTTCGCAATTATAATATTAGTAGGATATAGTGCGGGCTGCATTATTATTATAATAGGTCTTTACCTATGAAATTGCCGTTTTGTATGAAAAAATTTAAACGAATTTTTTTCATGAATTTTTTTATTTGTATTAATCGAAGTAATCACCCATGCAATCAATGCATCTTTGCCATCGCAGTGGCAGTTTATTGATGCCCTTCTTAAAGAAATCAGCTGGACGGGAGGCAACAAATTCTTCAAAGGCATTTTGTACTGCCTCTCGGGTATTAAATTTTTTTCCCGCCAAGAAGTTATCCAAATTCTGGAAAAAGTAGTAGTCTGTAGGCGCAAGGTCTGGTGAGTAGGGCGGATGACGGAGAGCTTCCAACCCCAGTTCTTGCAACTTGGAGACCGTCTGCTGTGCAGTATGAGGTCGCGCGTTGTCGTGCAGGAGCAGCGGAGACGAGCGATTGACCAATGCTGGTTGGAGATGCGCCAGCTTCTCCATCATTGTGCTCAGTTCTTCACAGTACACATCTGCAGTAATGCTCACCCCGTTTGGTAAGAAGCTGTGATGAATCACACCGGCGCTAGACCACCAAACAGTGACCATCACTTTTCTAGGGGTAAGTTTTCGTTTAGGGCATTGTTTAGGTGCTGAACCAGGATCCAACCAACTTGCTGAGCGCTTGCGGTTATCAAACAGAATCCATTTTTCATCGCAGGTAACAATGCGGTTCAAAATTCCTTCATTTGTGTGTCTGTTGAGCAGTGCAAGGCACGTCTCGACGCGTACTTCGCGCTGGCGATCATTGAGTTCGTGGGGCACCCATTTGTCAAGCTTTTTTACCTTGCCAATTTGACGCAAATGGACCAATATTGTTTTGACGCTAACGTCGAAAGCTGCTGCTAATTCAGCCGTAGATTGTGTATCATCAGCTTCCACAACCGCCTTTAATTCGTCATTGTCGACCAAAGTCTTCGGACGACCGCGAGGTTCATTTTTCAGGTCGAAATTTCCAGAACGGAAGCGAGCAAACCAATACCAGGTGGTGCGTTGGTTTGTAGTGTTAGCTCCGTAAACGTCGTTGATGTTGCGTGCCGCTTGTGCCGCGTTGCTGCCACGACGGTACTCATATTCCATAATTACTCGAATTTTTAACGTATCCATGATGACGAAAAAGATTGAAATGCGATGAAAATGTAACACTAATCAATAAAGAAATGACTACTTTTGGAAAAAAGAATCCATGTTTTTAAAATAAAATTAATTTGAAATTAGAATTCTTAGCCAAACAAAAATTATTTTGATTTGAAATGGCCAGTACTGCAGAACGGCAATTTCATAGGTAAAGACCTAATATAATATCCCTATATTTATTACTCTCCCACTGCAAGGGGTGCGTAGAAATCGACCCGAGGGAATATCTACCAGAGGACGGGCAGCAGCTTCCTCCGTTGTACTATAACCATCTTATTGCGATCGCCAACACGTCTGCCAACTGTCGCGATCATGGCATATTCGCCCAAGATGATCCTTGGGGGAGACTTGTCCCGCAGTTGACGGCTTCCTCGTACAATGAGAGGGGATAGGCCATAGTCCATTACACTGGTCTAATGCGGGACGTCAGACTTAACATGCCATCAAGAAAATTTTAGAGTTCTCTCAGGCACTCTCTTCCAGGTATTTTCTACACCGTTTTCGGTACGAGATATTAATTTCTATACGCACATGAAATTTTAAAGTCAGTGGTGCGCGCTTTGAGGCGACCACTTAATTCCCCAGGCCATCAGTCTAAACACTGATATATCTAGTACTTTGATATAAACTTTAGTTTATTAAAATACTTACGTAGGGGCAGTGGTTACCCTAGTGACAGAGTTGTTTAAGCCGCCCATTAAAGTCAAAGTCAAAAATATATATAATATTTATTCCGTAAAAAATTTACATTTATGAGGAATCGTCATATTTTTACCCTACCGTGGAGCGCATGACATGGAGCTACTGAGAAACCTCTTTGAATTTTTCTTTTAAAGACACTCTCGGGCCAAGATTATAGATAGCTCTTACAGCTCTTTTTTGCAATATAAATATGGTGTTAATGTCAGCAAAGCTACCCCAGAGAAGAATTCCATAGGACATTAAACTATGAAAATAACTGAAATAAACCATTCTAGCTGTGTCAACATCAGTCAGCCGTCTAATAGTTTTCACTGCATATGCTGCAGAACTTAAGGTTAGGTCTCTGATTTGGCTTAACGACTGTTTCCAAACGGCTACAACCGGGACCGACAGCTTAACGTGTCCTCCGAAGCATGCGGACGCTTAGAAATTAAACCACTTGGCCGGTCACCCATGGATTGACCGCTAGCCTAGTTGCTTGACCTCACCAATCACTTACCGGTCCACCGTTACGGACCGGCGAGAATCTTTTATTGAAATAATAACAAAGAAATAACTGAAGGCCAGTCGATATAGCTCATTCCCTTACCCCACCCGTTTTCCATAAGCGATCTATCCACGCAGAAAAAAGAAGAAACGTTGCTAGATTTGCAAGTATGGGGCAGCGGTTAAGACAGTCGCCACGCCACTTCGTATTCCGGGTTCGACTTCTGCGCATAACCACTAAGTATTTGTGTGGCACATTAATTGTAGTTCTGAGTCTGGATGTAATTTATGTCCGTCAATTATATGTTTGTAAAGGACCAAGCGACACAGGAATTAATTTAATTTCCCTAGTGCGGTTGTTGTCTTTAATTAAAAAAAAAACACAGGCAAATGTTCTCTGACTGATCTAAGTTGATTTGTTGTAAGTCCCATCTCTTAAGATGGGACTTACAACAAATAAACTTAAATCAAGTTTATACGCGGTAAATTGGTATAGTTATGTTTTGTTTACATTTTTAGACAGCTAATAAAAAGCGTAGCATACCTAACCCCATCGTTCCCTGAATGCGTTGCATAAGCTCTGACTCAGCTGTCATTGTGGAGGGCGCCAGACAGAGGGGTGAGGGGGAGGGTGAGTCATCCTTCCAGGAACGTGCTGTCTCGATGTTGACTTGCCAATCTTGTTGGAAGGATTATTTAATTACTTGTTTTGACTGTACTTTAATTATAGTGATAAAGACCTTAGAATTGGTGACGTCTCACATAGGTTATATAATATATAACCTATACAACATGTAATGTAATTAACGCACACCCTCAAACACCCCAATCAAAATATTATGTTGTAATCATAATACATACACTGAATTTTTAATTTAACATGTATATGCATTGTTATTTACTAAATTCGTTTCTTGGAATAAAGTTTATTTTTCTTTATTTTGTATTGAATGATGGAATTTGTATGAATACAAATAAAACTACGATTTCAAAGTCTTATTACTTTGACTTACGTTCCATTTAAATTTATTTGCCTGTACAGGGTTAATATGACAATAATTTCCGTAGTTTTAATTATTATGGACTAAAAAAATTACCTATATTAAAAATGATATAAATCAATTCAGTAAAAGATTTTGAACAAACTATTTTCAAGGTGTGTGTTAATTAAGTTACATGTTGTATAGGCGGCCAGTTCCAATGGAGACTAGCCATCTGCGCGGTACATATTATAGTGCACAAGTGTGTGCGCAAACACAGGAGCACTTTCCATTCAATTACTCTCATGATCCGATGGGACGACTAACGACACCACCGGAAAGACCGACGGCTTTACGTACTCTCCGATGCACGGGTTTAATACCGCCAACTCCCAAACTTGGATATCGAGAACTTGATATTAAGATTTTTTTATAGAAATATCCCGTAATCACTTTTGGCCCGACCTGGGATTTGAACCCAGGACCTTGTTATCTGCAGTTGAACACGTTACCGCTAGACCCACGAGGCAGTCAATGTACTTAAACACGAGAATCGTCTTTACAACATATGAAAAAATACGCTGTCAAGGCCTATACGTATGTAGAGACGCCAGCACATCCAGCAACCCCCATTCTGTCAAATTTCTTTTATAGATTTTCAACTTTATCACATAAGCATAAAGTTCACTTTCAATTGGGAAAATTTGATAGATTGGGGTAACTTGATGTGCTGGCGTCTGTACCTACGTACTGTCATTAAAAAAATAACAAAAGTAGTTTCAGAGAGACTCATAATTTAGCTCCCATTAGCTCTATACATAACAAAATAAATAAACATTTAGCTATCTATACTAAACCATTTAAAGAATGGAAGTCATTGTTGATTAAGTGGATAAACAAATTAAGCTACGATGAAGTAGAGAATCTTCTATTAAATATAAGGTAAAAACGGCCCCGAATAAATTAACCACACACATACACACATGCACTTGCACGGACAAAAACACACACACACTCAATACACACACAGACTAATTATATTTAAGTATGATTACTTTTCTTATTTAGTTACATGTTACACGAAATTTTAGGATTTTAAAGAGCGGCGCTTCCTGGCCCAGGCATGTAAGTATATGCTTAAAAGGAAATTTTAATAATAATAATACATACATACATACATACATAGACTCACGCCTGTTTCCCAGAGGGGTAGGCAGAGACAACGGATTTCCATTTGTCACGATCTTTGCATACTTCTTTTGCCTCGATTACTGACATTATATTCTTCATACATGCTCGCCGGTTTAGGGTACTTCTGACCTGCCCTTTCTTGAGAACATCTCCAATTTGGTCAGAGAATGTTCGACGTGGTCTTCCCCTTCCGGTTGTCCCATTCACACAGGCCAGGTATACTTCTTTTGTCAATCTTCTTTCATTCATCCTTTCTAAATGGCCAAACCATCTCAGCATGCCTTTTTCAATCTTTGTGACTACATCCTCTTTCACACCACAACGCTCTCTTACATCAGTATTTCGAATTCTGTCTCTCAAAGTCACACCACACATATTTCTCAGAGCTCTCATTTCCACTGCATTTATTTTACTTTCATTCTTTTTCTGCCATACCCAACTTTCACTTCCATACATTAAAGTTGGCACTAACACTCCATCGTGCACGGCTAGTCGAGCCTTCTTTGATACTTGCCGGCTACTCATAAAGGCGTGTAGTGCCCCATTCACTCTATTCCCCGCATTTACTCTTCTAACAATATCTTTTTCATATTTCCCATCTCTCGTAAACAAAGTTCCCAAATATACAAACTCATTCACCTGTTCGACTTTCTCTCCTCCAATCACAATATCACACGTTGTCGTGTATTCATCCCTCTCAATAATAATAATAATAAGACTATATTTTCAGACCAAATTAGTGTCCAATTAGTTAGTAACAGTTTTCTTATAAACTAGTGTTAGTAATTAGTACTTTTTAAATATGTAACTTTACCTTTCATTGCTGCGTCATTCCATGCGAAATGGCGCAATGATTGACGTAAATACAGTCTAGTCGACTAGCGATCATGCGAAGGATGCTGTTGGTGCTGCCACGTATTCTGCGCACCAGAGATGCGCATCTCTTACGCATCGTAGCGTAGAAACAATCTACGCGATGCTCAGCAAACATCCCTGATGCACTACAGATGATGTATTTTGATTAATCTATTTGAGACTCACATCACATCACACAATCAGCCTGATATCGTCCACTGCTGGACTCCCCCAAAGGGTTTTACAACGTTGCCATTTGGAGGAGTTTGCCATAGACACCGCGCTTGGCATGCGATTTGGCTACCGCAGTTAGGTGGTAGCTAATACACAGATGGCGGGCCTGCTCTCCTACCTGATGTGTCCCTTAGACATTGGGGTCCTGGGGGGTACCTGATGTGTCCCTTATGGGGTTGCCCTGTTATTCTTTCTAGGCCGGAATCCACACGGCTAACAATTTGGGACTCACTATCTATTAAATGCTTTAAAGGTTGCTTAAAGAATTCACGCCTCTGTCTATGGTCTCTAGCAGGGGTGAAGGCTCTAGTTTTTTATTTTTCTTTTTTATAATTGTAATAATATGCTGGGACATTATTCACGCACGGCCATCTGATCCTAAACTAAGAAGGAAGCAGGAAGCTATTACTATGGAAACCAGATAACTGATTTATTACATGTACTACTTTTCTTTTTGTAACTGATTTATTACATGTACTACTTTTCTTTTTGTTTTCTTTTCTTGTTTTTATGTTTTGACATACTTATATATATATATAATTACACCCAGACTCAGGACAAAGAGACATGTTCAGGAACACAAATATCTGTCTTGGATGGGAATCAAACCCACGACCTACGTCCTAAAAGGCAAGCATTTACCAACCACGCCAACCGGCCCGTCAATGTCATAATGTAGAATGTGTATTATGACCTATGTGATAAGAATCTTTTGAGACCATGAAGCTTTTGTAAACACGCTAGTATTTGCTACCGCGTTCATAAAGGAATCTAAATGTCAGTTTAATCAAACCGGAATTCGAAAATCCTTTAATCACGCTCGATGTATCAGAATGGTCCGTGGAGGAATGAAACATGTGTCGGATCTAATAATTTGCATTCCAGTTTGATAGCGGAATTAACACGTATTTTTATTAGTTTTAATAGTCGTTTTGCCGCTTTTAATTATATACATTTGAACATGACATCATACTTAACACATTGCACCAAAAGAAAGTGAAAAATATTTATTCTTTGGAATCTTTTTGTATGTCACTCGAAGAATTTTGTTTGTTTTGTGTATTGTGTAGTAAGAACCTTATGGCTACATCTTTTTAAATTACTTCAAAAAATATCAATCGTACAGTGTTTTTTTTAATGTTGTATGCATTTATTACGTGATTTCTTAGTTGTTTGTGAATTGGTTTTAATAATATTTTTTTTATTAGATAGGGAAGGAAATTTTGTTATAATTGTTAGGAAATGATGGTTCTGTTATTTGAAACCTTCTACTATGTTAGGTTCTGTTAGTTCTACCAGGTTATATTCGTATGTACCAAATTTATGTTAAAAAAAAAGTTTAAATCGGAATAATATTTTTATAAACAGTATTATAAAAAATAGAGACTTACTACTTGACCTGCAGAAGTTCAGATGTTTTATCCAAATGGACATGTGATTACTTTCGGATATTTTTTGCCTACATTTAAATGTCGCGGTCTATTGCAATTACATACGGTAGATCAAAATAAAACTTATCAGAAAAGAAATTTATTTTGGAAACTACCTCCAAGCATGGTGTGTTTTGCTGATATTTACACAATGCTGTCAAGTTAGTGACTATAAAAACACGTGTTTTTCCAGCCCGTATTACGTATATCTTCTTTACATATGGAAAGTCCATTTCCTCAAGTTCCAACTTGAACCACCCACCTAGACGAAACGGTACACTAATTTAGCTTCTTACCCGCCAACTTGTATGCCTTTATTTTCTTGAGTTTTACGATAACTGGTAACGTTGGCGAAGTTTTATAGATGCAGGTTTAGTCTTTATCTTCACATAAACATCCGGCTCGAAGAACCAAAATAAAAATCTATCCATTACCAAAAGTAAATAAACATAATTTTCAGTAATTTTCAGTTGTCCACAAAACTGAAATGAAAATTAATAGAAAAGATAGGAGGGGTTATCTTTTCTTTGGTAGTTTTGGACCATTACACACGCACGTTAAGGTATGCACTCAGACGCTAAATAAACGAAGGAACGGCAAAATTTTAATCCTCTATAATCTTTCTTAAGTCTGTGCCATTTTTAAACCTCTTTAGCGCGACAGACAGGCAGACAGACAAATAAAAGACAATCCCTGTGCTTGTGCGTCAGACTTGAATCACTTTCTGAAAATCGTTATCTTATTGCCTTTGTCACGGCTCATCACTGATGCGTAATGCGCAATGTTAATGCTTTGTTTGCTGATACTGAAGTCATGTAGTAACTTAATTATATTTGTATCTGAGCCACCGAATTTAGCTCGCTTTGTTCCATCAAGTCAACTAAATTACGTCCATTGCTGGATAATAGCCTCCACACAGAATGCCATAATCGCCATGTTTAGCAGACGGGTTGGCGATCGCAGTTTGATGGTCACAGTTCACAGAAAAACGCTTCAGTCCGTTCTCTGGTAGGTATTCCCTCGGGACGATTCCTATGACCCCCACGGCATGAGATGGGGTGATGATATTCTTCACCGTCATCGTTGTTAACACGTGTTATAAACTGCAGTTAACACTAGATATTATGGACATAAGCTATCATTCTTAAGCTAGTCTAAAGTATGGTATAACACGCGGGTTGTTTTATTCGATATAGACACATTCACCTCACAGTGCTTGTAGTAAGGGCTCTGGGTACTCGTGAAGGATCTCGCCAGTACCCCCGCCGTGCACTGCAGCCTTAGTGAGGCTCTCCCCCGGGGAGGGAAGAAGACATGAATGCCTCCCCCCCTCCCCAGCAGGCACAACCTGAGCTACAGCAAGCTACCTCGTCCCGGGACCGCTTATAAAAGACGAGTGAAGTCCCCCTCCTAAACTAGGCAGGGTCTGTATTATGCCAACTAGCAAACTGATAAACATACTTATGTATATATATTCATTTCTCAACGTTTTGTCCTGGATGGGGACCGAACCTACGTCCTTTAACTTAGTACTTACTGGTCGAGATGAATCAGTGGTTTTCTGTATTAATTTCATTATTATATTGCATACATAATATGGTGGGTATTTATAAAATAATATCCATGATTAAAATATTCCATATTTGTGGTAAGTATAATAATTTTATTGGGAATTATGGAATAATTTAATAGTAGGCACTTCTGGTAATATTCCTATTAGAATATTTTCCTGAAAGTATACGTGTTGCTAAAATAAGTAAAATATTCCTATGGTTCGGGTTATTTAGGGTAAAGATGATGTTACGTCAGTAGAGACAATTGTTCTGCAAAATCAACCCTTAGTGTTTATAAAATAAGGACTCTTAGGTCGAGGTGTGTCCATAATGTTGTGTGAGCGAATGAAATATTCCATATCTGACTATCCTCCTGGGGTTATGACTACGCGTTTAGTTTGTGTAGCATTACCTCTATCGCGTATTTCCCACTTTAACTATTTTGTATAGGTACTAGGAAAAAGTATAAAATGCCCCTGAATTTTGGCTAGAGCAGTTAATCTTACTTAACGGAGACTAACCTCCATATTACTTGGATGAAAAGTCGTCTACCACCATGCGCTACACAAGAAACTTTTTAGTGCGTACTACCACTCTGTGGAATCAAATAACCGCGGAGGTATTTCCGAATCGGTATGATGTGAAAACCTTCAAGAAGTGAGTCTATTCCTTTCTGAAGGGCCGGCAAAGTACTTGCTTCTGGTGTTCCAGGTGTCCATGGGCGGCGGTTATTGTTTACCATCAGGTGATCCGCTTGCTCGTTTGCCTTTACAATTGACTAGATGTTCTGTTTTGGAACTTATTTACTTACTTAGGGTGAGGGCAGTGGACCACTCTAAAGTGGTTCAAGCCGCCCATTAGGCTTACATGGCTTAACGACTGTTACCCAATGGCTACAGCCGGGAACGACAGCTTAACGTGCGCTCCGAAGCACGGAGACGCTCAGAAATTAAACCACTCTGGCGGTCACCCATCTATGGTCTGACCGCGAGCCTAGTTGCTTGACCTCGCCAATCACTACGGATCGGGGAGAGCATCTGGCTATGAGTGCCTCTGTTTTGGAACTATTATACCAATATTTATTAATAACTAGCTGCACCCCGCGGTTTTACCCGCGTTAAACTTTAAAAAATATAGCCTATGTATTAATCTAGGGTGTCAGTCGTCAGGTGTTGAACTCTGTACCAAATTTTATTGAAATCGCTCAAGCCGTTTAGACGTGAAGAAGTAACCAACATACACACTCACAAACTTTCACCTTTATAATTTTAGTATGATTAAATAATAGTTTTACATATTCGTAATCAACACAATGATATTACAACCTTGATTTTCTTAACCTTGCCACCCAAACTAGGTAGTTTATTAACGAAGCAGAAATATGCTTTGTTGTACTAAACATACGATTATTACATCATACAACACAATAGTTCTATTATAATATTATGTACTGTGACGTCTGCAATAGTTTCGAAAAGGTTATGCAGAGGTGCGTTCCTGATAAGTAAGCACATTAATTTAAAAATGTATGTACATGTATAACATGTACTAGAGAAAACCGATCGAGCAGATATTGTGTTTGCCTACTAAAAAAATACTTTAAGTGGACCAAATCCCGTGTTCATGCCCGCTTGGGTATGTTTCAACTGGGCCGTGGTGAACCGGTAGTAGATGAACACACTGAGTTTGTGTCGCTGGGTCTTCTCAGTTTGAGCGCATTGGATCCGTTGGTAGCATTAAAGCGTGACCGTCGTTAAAAACACAAGGTCCGCTATAATTATAATATTTAATTCGTACCTTAATATAGACAGAACCATTCCGACAATATGTAAATATAGCTAAAACTATAAATTTCGATAATTAATATTAAACATAATCTCTTACTACTATTATAAAATAATTTTTATAAATGTTTTCATACAATCCGTGTACTTACCTGAATATCTATGTAACTAGAAATAATTATGTATACTTAACTATATTACTACAAACATGTTCTGATTATTAACAAGCGCTTTTTTAAAGTTTACGTGACTAAAATCCTTTTTGATTTATTTTATTTTACTACAAAATAAACCTGGCGTACTGAGCACATACCCCTTTTTTGGAATCGGTTAAAAATAGTATGAAGTCCACGTAATTGTATTGTCTTTTAAGTACTGCACAGGATTATTTTTATTCAAAGGAAATAATAAGGAAATTGCGCAATAGTTAAAGTGACTGCATGTGACCTTATTACAGCATATTATGAGGGTAAGAACATAGTGAATCGGAGCGACTAAGAAATTATGCAACAAATAAAAGCCAGTTTAGTGCGAGTTGGATTTGGAATCCATAGACGGGCCACGTGGTTGGTAGATGCTTGCATTTCACGCTGCAGTTTGTGGGTTCAATTCCCACCCAGGGGGCTACCGGCTAAGTCGCCGAACATCGTTTTCGTGATCGGCGTTCAAATAAACAAATGGCCTGTTCTTTTCATACGTCATGTTATAATAATTATATCCTGGGACATTATTTACACTCGTCCATCTGATCCCAAACTAAGGAGAGTTTGTACTATGGAAACCAATTAACTGATACACTAAATATACTACGTTTCTTTTGTAAATACATACTATAATCGGTAAATCGGCTTCAACGTTAACAATCGATTCCGGACAATTTATGACGTCACGTGTGCTCATGGAAGCCGATTTACCGATTGCTTAAGTCATTTTTAACCTTTATTTATTTGAACACCGATCACGAAAACGTTGTTCGGCTACTTAGCCGGTAGAGCCCCAGGACAGATATTTGTGTGCATGACCATATCTGTTTTTTCTATGTCTGGGTGTTATTTATCTATATAATGTATTACATGTATTTACAAAAGAAACGTAGTGTATGTAGTGTATCAGTTAATTGGTTTCCATTGTACAAACTCTCCTTAGTTTGGGATCAGATGGCCGTGTGTAAATAATGTCCCAGGCAGGATATTATTATTATTATAACATGACGTATGAAAAGAACAGGCCATACAAAAAACCATCTAATTACCTCGGACGTGTTCTAAAGCGTCGCTTATACTCAGTAATTCGTGCTAATACTAAATAGACACAACAAATTATGGCAGAAAGAAATACAATGATATTCAAGTACTTATTAAGACAATCCGCTCTGGTCGCACTATGACCGCTCCTTTCTCCGTCTAGACGCGATTCCAGGAAGGGTAGAACAAAGTCGAATGAAGGCAAAATGACTCACATTCGCAGCGGATTGCGTCATAGAGCTTATTTGTTTGGCTGTGTGTGTGCGAAGGGTTCTATCAGACTCCTTTAGGTGTAGCTGAGTAGAATTACAAAGTTCGTGATAGACTGGCTGCAATAACTGACATTCGCCCAGTAAATATTTTTCCAACCAGTAAAAATTCGACTAATAAAAAATACAATGTGTCAAAGCTGTGTAATATCCGACCAATGTAGGAGTAAAATAGCAAATAACGAACATACAATAAAAAAGTTACTCGTTCATATCATTAGGTACATTTCTTATTACTTCCGAACATACATTCAAGACGGTGTGGTGACGGCATAGAATATCATCACCCCATCTCATCGTGTGGGGGGCGTAGAAATCGACCGAGGGAATACCTACCAGAGAACGGGCAAATTGCGATCGCCAACCCGTCTGCCAAGCGTGGCGCAAATGACATATCCCCCCATTCTCTGGGGAGGCTTTTGTCCAGCTGTGGACGTATTTTGACTGACATGATGATACATGCAAGGGTCTTATAGTAGGAAATCTTAAGTTGCACATTCCAGCAGACTGTTTGACCTTTGGCCTGCACGTGTGGCGCAGCAATTAACAAAAGTCGCCACGCTACATAGTTTCCCGGGTACGAACCCTGCACACACACCTATTAGTGTGACCCGTAAATAGTTGTTATAACTATTTCTATATTTGTTTGTTTACATATTTTTTCAGCGTGGGTAGGCCGGGTAGGTATCATGGGCCAATGATCTTGTGAGGGTCTCTAGAAGCCGGTTGATGCGGGTAGCGCAAGACCAGCAATTGTGGAGATCTTTTGGGGAGGCCTTTGTCCAACAGTGGATGACTTTTGGCTGATGATGATGATGATGACATATTTTAAGTGTTTTTAGTGTACCTCTTTATGGTATATCCAACTTTATTGCGCTGTTGCCTTTATCTATACATATAATAAAATCGTAGGAAAGTCAAAACTGTACATTGAATATTTTATTAAAAGGATTATTGGGGCGTGATCTTCAATCGATATCGAAGCCAAAAATATAGTTGTTAGAAATTTTGTCTGTGTGTCTGTTTGTATGTCCGGGCTAAACTCAAAAAGTACAGCATGGATTTACTTCAAAATTTGCATGAATATTACTGAGAGGTCGGGTCAACATAATAGAGGCTATATAATATCATCAAGCTGTCACCTAAAGGGAAGGATCTATGATAATATATAAAATTTAACGCGGGTAAAACCGAGGGGCATAGCTAGTAATATAATAATAGGTAAGGTAAATAAAATACCTCCCACAACTTTAAAATTTATTAGGATTTACCATATTGAATTTAATTTATGTATCATAGCTAAAGTAAATAATGTCCTCCTAGCCGAAATTGCGCAACAGGGTCCAGTCTCAATTTAGACTAGCCATCTGCGCGGGACATATTATAGTGCTCAAGTCAAGTCAGCTCAAACACAGGGGCACTTTCTATTCAATCCCGACCGGAAAAAGGTCAGGAACAAGACCGTCGGGCTCTCCGAGACACGGAGGTATAATGGCGGTATTATACCTCCGTGTCTCCGAGAGCCCGACGGTCTTGTTCCTGACCTTTTTCCGGTCGGGATTGAATAGAAACTCCCAGACTTAAGATATTTTCTGTTTTACAGAAAAATCCAAAAATTATTTTGCCCCGACCCGGGATTTGAATTCAGGACCTCGTTATATGCGATTGAATACGGTACACTAGACCGACTAGGCAGTCAAAGTAAATAATATAATAATAGGTAAGGTAAAGTAAATGGAATTTATTGAAGACATTTACAAATAAATTTTTGGTTTACCTTTAATACCCATTCATACGTGGGGTATTTGTATTGTAATTTGTAATGTTAGTTATGGTGACATGGGGAAGAACCTGGTCTTTAAATTGGTGACTTAATTAATTATGTATTCGTTTATGATGACTTGATTTAATAGTCATCTCGCTACTACCTCAGCGTCCTCGTATCTCGGGTTCGTTCCCCGTACAGAACAACTATTTGTAGGGCCCATAGATATTTATTCATGAGCCAAATAGGCAATTTTTGTACAAGGCAATTGATTGATGGTGTGTATCGTTCCTAGCTTAACGGCAGAACGCAGGCACCCCAGGTTTTAAGAGCGTGCAGGTTTGATCCTCCTGAACGATTTCATCACCATCATTATCATATCAGCCCAAACAAAGGCTTCCCCTAAAAATCCTCCCAAATGGCGTCTTGCGCTATTCGCATCCAGCAGTTTCCAGCGACACGTACAAGACCATCTTCTATGATTCATTGAAAATGAACCTTGAGTTTGAGTGTAGGCACGGGATCATACATCTACCCGAGAAGCCGCATGAATTAATTAAAAAACAATGACGCTTGAATTTATTATACATCCTGTTACCGAACAAGTGTGACGTTAGTATAGACAAATTAAAGAGAATTACAATTTCCTTAAAGGAGTTATCCTTCAAGGAATTATTACATGTTTACCTACCTATATTTATATACACACATAGCTAATATTGTGTACATGATTTTGTATTTGAATAGTATAACACTGTATACGTTTTATTTGTGTGTGTTTGTTTCTATGTGTGTGTAACCAGTATTATGCAATGGAAAAATTAATAACGCTTATTGCTGTAATAAAATCAGGTCATTTGTGGTAGTAGTTATAAGTTATGTTCTAGATATCGTAAATGACGTGGTACAGGGTTCAGATGTCAGGTTGGGCTTAAAAGTGTTATTGTTATTATTCAGCAGCTCGGAGTCTGGAAGTTGATGGGGTGGAATTCTCGTGCCTCAGAGCGCACGTAGCTGTCGGTCCAGTACATGATCTCTCGTGTTCGTGTCGAATAACCGTACCATCGTATTATGAGAATGAGGAATAGAGAGTGCACCTATGCTGCCGCAAACGCTCTTGCACTATAATATAGCCTGCGTAATTGGCTGGTTTCCGTTGTGATTGGCCGCTGTATTCAGTCAAGAGAACTAACTACAACTAGATTTTTTAGACGTAATATATGTACTAGTAAAACATTATAAGGAAATAATACATGATGGGTGTGTCCTACAAAACTTAGCCATCAGGAAAGTACTGAATTAAATTAAGTACTTAAGTTAGTTATTAATTAGTAATAACACCTACATTTTGGTAAATTACTAAATTATATTGGAAAGGTCAAGAATAGATGAAAAGTGGAGATATAATATTACTATTTAACTTTCCACTAATGTTATTGCGTAATATTACAATTTTAATTTAAAAGTCTTAATACCGCGTAAAAAATAAATCTAAATAAATTTTTATATCCTTTTTAAAAAAGGATTCCTACTGAGCTTTCTGGCAGTGTTTCTCAGTAGCTGCCACGTCATGTACTGCACGGTAGGGTAAAAAGAAAATGACGATTCCACATGAATATAACATTGTTACGGAATAAATTAAATTTGATTTAGGATAGAAACAATTGCTCTTAATTTTTCAGGAGTTACGCGTCCACATACAGCTGACTAGTGCGCATGCACAGTGAGAAAGTATAGATACATACATATCTATGTATTATTATTTACAGAAACTTAGGCTTCAAACCTATAACACATGTGTGTAGACCACATAAAAATATCCGCGTATGTTACTGAGCATTTAAGATCGATTATTGTGGAATGATTTGAGTTACGCGGTTTAATAAAATTTGTAACGAAATGAAAAATAAAATCCGTCTATTTTTCTATGTGTACGTTTTTTATTTGTAACATTTCATTTATGCCGTACTAAAATCATATGAATTTGAAAAAGGTATTTAAAGGAAATAAGTTTTATAATAATCAGAAATGTCAAAATCCGCAGGCGAACCAAAGTCACCGACATTGAAGTGGGAGTGGGTAGGGCACATAGCTCGTAGAACCGAAGGCCATTGAGGCAGAAAGGTTCTCGAGTGGCGACCACAAACTGGAAGACGCAGCATGGGCAGGCCCCCTACAAGATGGACCGATGATCTTGTGCGGGCCGCTGGAAACTCCTGGATACGAATAGACAAGACAGGCAATTGTGGAAATCTTTGGGGAGGCCTTTTTCCAGCAGTGGACGTCTTTCGGCTGATATGATGATGATGAAATTTTAAAACTTAAATAGGTAGTTACAATTCATAGGGAAATAATACACTATGGGTGTGTCCTATAAAATGTAACCTATCAGGAAACTAACTAATAAAATTAATTTGTTGGAAAGGTCACGTCAACATGGGCACAGGAAGGAAAGAACACATACTTGAATAATAATATCAATCCTGGCTTAGTACCTAACACAAAACTTCCTTCACTGTCCATGCTGTTAGGTTGTGGAACTCATTTCTATCTGAAACAGTGACAAGAGTGAAAGAAATATATTCATTATTATTTCTTTATCTTGACGTTTGTATATATTACTAGCTGCGCCCCGCAGTTTTAGCCGCGTTAAAGTTTATAAATTAAAGCCGATGTGTTAATCCAGGGTTTCAGCTCTCCTCCATACCAAATCAAATTTTCTAATTAACTAAATATATTATAATAAATAAAATTATAATAAATAAATTAACTCCATACCAAATTTTATTAAAATCGCTCCAGCAGCCGTTTAGACGTGAAGAAGTAACAAACATGCACATACTCACAAACCTTCGCCTTTATAATATTAGTGTGATGAGTATTTGTAGGTAAATTAATTAAAATTCTTCTGTCACTTATCTCTTCATTTATATTGTACCTACACACTTTTGCACTTTCTTCTGCAACTTTCCTCTCGCGGGTCTGCTGGAAGAGATTTCATTAGGAATAAATAGCCCTTTTACCTTTACTATATACTATGTAAATTTACTATATACTTTTGTTTGTATGCAGTGTGTACATTTATAAAAAAAAAACTAAGCAGTTTAAAATTTCGTTTAAAAATTTCGTTTCTTTCCGGTCCGAAATAAACGAATTTTTTTATTTTTATTTTATTTTAAAAACTAAGCACTTATTTGTTATCTAGCCGTGTGTTTTCCGGCCTAGAAAGACAAAAAACAAAGCCACCTAGTGGGACCATCCCGTGGGTGTCGAACAAGGCGACCAAGGGGTACACCAGGTAGACGAACAGCAGTGCAGTACGTCCACTGCTGGACAAAGCAATTATATATCCACAAATACACATAACCAAATATTGTAGTCGACGCCTCGTCATATAAGGAATCCCATATGGAAAACAGCCCTTAATTTGTACATTATTAAGTCGTTTTTAGGTTTAAGTCTAGTTTATCATCGGCATGTTGTTCCACCAAAATCTATAACAACCTATAAAAAATTACTGTAATTCGTGTTTACCGTCACATTTAAATGACTTGGTGAGTTTACTTTATTTCTATGAATTATTTCAAAGCCTTTATTGGTTATTATGTTTCACAATAATACATCAGTATTGGAGCATTCGTTTCCCAATTACGTGACATTATTCATTGTAGTTTGTGGTACGACACACACACACAATATCCTTTGAAACATGCCTGTCCCCATTATGTGTCCTTGTTTAACCACAGATAATAAGCGCCTGGGTTTGATTTTCCGGTCGGTTTCAAAAGAAACCTGTTGTAAAAGGCTTTCAAACGCTGGAAAATAAATCTATACCTACATATAATAAAATCGTAGGAAAGTCAAAACTGTACATTGAATATTTTTTAAAAAGGATACTTCTTGGGGCGTGATCCACAATCAATATCGAAGCCAAAAAAACATATAGTTTTTACAATGTTTGTTTGTTTGTCTGTAGGTATGTCCGGGCTTAACTCAAAAAGTACTGCTTGGGTTTACTTCAAATTTTTCATGAATATTACTTCTTAGTATTAAGAACAGCTGGATGCGAATAGCGCAAGACCGGCAATTGTAGAGATCTTTGGGAGAGGCCTTTGTCCAGCAGTGGACGTCTTTCGGCTGATATGATGATGATGATGAATATTAAGAAGACCTCTTGCTCGGGTCCACATATAAGCTACATATTATCACGCTATCACCTACGGGGGAGGAGCTGTGATAATTTATAAATTTGAACACGGGTAAAACCACGGGGCACAGCTGGTAACAAATAAATATCTTGGGACAATTAACACAATGTCATCTGATCCCTAACTAGGCATAGACTTTACTATAACAACCAAACAACTGATAAACATACTTATTTATTTAGACACAGGGATTCATTACCCTAGTGCAGGAGTTGTATTAAAAAAAAAATCCCTGTGTTGCGAGGTTGAGGTCGTTGATGGACACAAAGTACATATAGACTCAGAATAACTATTAATGGGTCAGAACTGAACAGTGAACGAAAGTGACTCAGAACAAATAATTGTCCTGCGGGAATCGAACCCTGGCCACGAAGTGAGAAGGCGTTAACCGTTGCGCTACTCGTGCAGTCAATCTTATAAACATTTTTTTAAAGGCAACCGCACCAGGGTACTGAATCCATTCGTCGTGACACGCACACCAGCAGACGCAGACTCAGAATAACTATACAACATGTAACGTAATTTTCACTTTCGTTCACTGTTCAGTTCTGACCCATTAATAGTTATTCTGAGTCTATATGTACTTTGTGTCCATGAGTAACCCTAATTATTGTCCTGTGTGGGAATCGAAGTAACGAGGTGCATTGGTCATCATTGAAGGTTACTTGAGGGATGACTCAAAATGCTTTATTAAATCGTTTAATTAAAATAGGTCAGGACAATAAAACAAAATAAACATGAGAAAAACCCAAATACGCAAATGCCTTCTTCCCGCCAAAGTAGTATGTACTAGCTGTGCCCGCGACTACATGCGCGTGGAATAGTATGTTTGACTAGAGTTTGAAAAGCAGTATTCGCAAGCGTGTGGCACCGTGGTCCACCCGTTCGATTGGGTAAGAATATATAATCTTCTACAAACTTTGAATGTCTACAATTTATATTTAATCAAATTCCCTGGCTCAGAAGAGACCATGGTAGAATTAGTAAATTTTCACTTAAAAAGAAGTTAAGACAAATATTGCTTACCGAGTTCGCTGATACCTTAGAAGCTTGATACAACTGTCAACGAACATCACTATTTAACCAACTAAAAGTACTCATAGTTGTGCAATAGTTCTTTACGAATACGTAGAATGTTATGTTTATGTACCTAATCTAAGGAACACTATTATGTAACTCGTTACATATCCTAATCCCGCCGACAAACTGTTACACAGTTTGGTGGGTTAAAATATAATGTAATGGCTTTTGTTCCAAATAAATGATTTATTATTTATTATTATTATTATTTATATCGAATCAACGGTAACAACAGCCTAAAAAATACGTTTCAAGCATCTAGTTGTAAAAATGGCGATCCTTCCATACAACTTTTCATCCCCCCTTTTAAAAAGTAGCGTATGTCCATTTTTAGGCCCTAGACTGTCCGTGTACCAAATTTCATTTAAATCGGTTCAGTAGTTTTGACGGGAAGCGTGACAGACGGACAAACAGACAGAGTTATTTTCGCATTTATAATATTAGTAAGAATATTTTATTATATTTGTTTTTAAAAGACAACGCCTGCATTAGGGATTCTAATCCCTGTGTCGCGGGGTACTTAACAAACATATAGTCGCTTAAATTAAGCTACTGGTTGAGAGCCTTTTGCGCTAGCCAACTGCTCGTCGTTTTCTCTTCCTTAATTTTAACATACTATTGCTAAATGTAACAATAATAGATTAGTAACTTGCTATTTATTATTTATTTAAGGGTATTAAAAATATAAAAAAATATATGTGACGAAACAGACCGCACGGACTGACGAATTCATAATATTTTTTTGCTTTAATTACTCTTTTTGAACTGTGTTTATGTAATACATTGTGAGCTTGACAAGTACTTGCAAGTTTATGTAAATACCCAAGTGCTGAATAAATTTCATTATTTAATTATAATAGACGGACACAAATTACATCCAGACTCAGAACAACTATTTATGGGTCACACAAATAGTTGTCCGGCGCGGGACTCGAACCCGCGACACGAAGCGGCGAGGCGACTGTCTTAGCCGCTGCGCCACACGTGCAGTTGAGTAATTCCTCAGGTAACCTTCATTGATGACATTGAAGGCAACTTGAGGAATGACTCAAGATTATGTATTAAATCATTTAAAGTCATGGTAAAGGCCTATTTACCCTAATAATTTGCAGGGAAAAATTTTAATATTACGTTTCATGGGAAACGAACACGACCCGTGTACGTCATTCGCCTTATTCCTGTTTTGTTTGTAATTTACAACAGTAAATAGTAGTAGTAATAGTATGAGTATATTATTACTACGAGTATGAGTATGCTGTGTGGTGACGGCATAGAATATCATCACCCCATCTCATCCCGGGGGCGTAGAAATCGTCCGACGGAATACGTATCAGAGAACGGGCAGCAGTGCCTTTTCTGCGAACTATGACCATCAAACTGCGAGCCGTCTGCCAAGTGTAGCGATTTTGGCAAATTCCCCGTTCTTTGGGGAGGCTTTTGTCCAGCATTGGACGTACTTTGGCTGACATGATGAATAGAATGAGTTGCTTGGAATTTCCCTGCGAGATTGTATAAAAATGCTGAGATCTGCAGGCGAACCAAAGTAACCGCCATATGTAATAGTGTCGATTGTTGTCGGTAAACAACAGTAAATAACCCACGTTCGAGTCCTACTGGACGGCTTGGATAAATCTCGTCACCTGGGTAACTACTGCCCATACAATAAATTATATAATATCTTAGGATATAATTCACACACGGCCATCTGATCCCAAACTATGCATACCTTGTACTATGGAAACCAGAACTGATATACTACATATACTACTTTTTTTTGTAAATACATTTTTATATAGATAATTACACCCAGACTCAGGCCAAACAGACATGTTCATGCAAACAAATATATGTCCTGGGTGTGAATCGAACCCACGACCTGCTGCGTTGAATACAAGCATTTCCCAATCACGCCGACTGGCCCGTCGTGATTGTTTGTATGTTTATCACACTAGTATTATAAATCCGCAGTTTGTAAGTGTGTGTTTGTTACTTCTTCACGTCTAAACGGCTGGAGCGATTTTAATAAAATTAGACATGTCTATGTACACAAATATCTGTCCTGGATGTGAATCGTACCCACGACCTGCGATGTGAAAGGCAAGCTTTTACCAACCAAGCCATTATATATTTGAACCATTTTACAATGAAATCGTTATCAATCTTTAGGTACCTATACTTCCTTTTGACCGTTTGTTTTGAACCAAACCGTCTGGAAGTCTGTTCCCATGCGATTTTATTATATGGATGAACAAAAGATTCGGCTGCGCAAAAAACTGGCCCAAATTTTAAATGCCAAATAAAATAAGGAAGTTAACGGTTCCGTATGTTATTTTATTTTATTTAATTATTTTAAGACCTAGAATAATGAATTAATATTATTATTAGCAAACAGTGCATTCCAAAGGATAGTGAGCAAAATTTTTACTAATTTAAAGGATATAATATACTTAATTATTTTATAAAACAAAATCGTGAAGATAAATATTAATTAAACCTAACAAGTTAATTTTCTGCAAGTAGTGTATTTTAAATATTTATAAAGTTGAAAATATATTACAATCAATTTAAATATTTATATGCAGTCTACAGTTATTAAAAACCCTCAACTTATCTTTTTGAACTTCCTCTCTTCTAAACTAAGTGTAAAACTAAATAGGAATATATGTAAAAAGAAAAATATGTGGGAAATAAATATATAATAGAATTGCCTTCAGAACTACACCAATTAAGGTGCCTTACCTATTTCCAAGATTCGGTATTACAAGAACAGCGAAATTGCAATTTATAACTTAAATCGAGCTTGTGGGATTTTTATAATATTAAATATTATTATATTTGATAAGCGAAATAAAAAACCCTTTAAATCTTAATGTCATGAAGCTGAAACTGGAAGCCGAAATTATTTGGGGAGGACTTTGTTCACCAGTGGATATTTTTCAGCTGATATGATAATGAAGATTATAATTGTAATATTGTGTATGTATATTTGGTTAAAATCATGTCATCAAATCATCAATATTTTTTTATAACATCCATTTAAAATCTGTTTAAGTCGTTTTTAAGAAAACTGGACTGTTTAAGGATTATAAAACAGTTAATAATTATTAATTTTTAATATACAATTTTGTAGAGCATCAGCTAATTATAAATCTTCGATTTCGCAATTTTGCGAATACTAAATAATATTAATAATAATATATCAACTTCCAGTAAAAGAAATATTTAATAATAAATTAATTTTAAACGCACGTATAATATTAATTTATAATTCATATGGTCCAAATGGGTCCTGCAGAACCCTAATCGCTCAGACAGTTATATTAACTATACAAAATGCCCTTACGTAACCGTGCACCTTTATCGCAGTTTTTGTGAATAAACCGGATGGCCAAAAGCTTCCAGACTATTATACTGGGTGCTAGGAACATTGCCAAAACTTGGGGTAGGTCATAAGGACTTAGAAGTCACCTCTGCGGACGTTGAACCGAACAGTCCTTGGATGACCGTGCAAGAAGAAATTGGAGAATGGGGACCTTTTTTTGGGAAGTTTGTTAAGGTCTTAGAAGTGTGAACGCCTTAGGTTTCGAGTATACAGAGTGTTAGGTTTTGTTAGAAGTCTTTGTGAAGTTGCCTTGAATAAATAATATGGTCGAGTTTTTGTACAGTTGGTGGCATGTCCGTGGATCCAATTACACTACAAAATCAACCATTACTGCGTTTTACTAAGGATGCTGTAAATGCCAAAGCACGTACCGCCGCGATTCGTTTTTATAAAAGCTTTATGCGTTGTGTTATTAACTTTTTTGTAGGTAATTAAATCTTAAAACCATTTGTTTTCGATACTTATGCTAGCTTTGGCACGATACTTCGTTCGCGTGGAGTTAAAGCGTGAATAATCTTTATATTGCGAGGAATTAAGAAAATGTGGCTACTGAAAGATGCTCGGCAGTTGTGTTATACCAAAATAGATATTCATAAAATTTTTTACCGATAAATAAATTAATATTGACTGAAATAATTAGGCATAAACGTTCGTCAACTTAACGTAGGTAAATATATGTTTCTTATGATTGGTGTATGAAATTTATTCGGATATTCATCATCATCATCATCATCATATCAGCCGAAAGACGTCCACTGCTGGACAAAGGCCTCCCTCAAAGATCTCCACAATTGCCGGTCTTGCGCTATCCGCATCCAGCGTTTTCCAGCGACCCGCACAAGATCATCGGTCCATCTTGTAGGGGGCCTGCCCACGCTGCGTCTTCCGGTTCGTGGTCGCCACTCGAGAACCTTTCTGCCCCAGCGGCCGTCGGCTCTACGAGCTATGTGCCCTGCCCACTGCCACTTCAGCTTGGCAATTCTTAGGGCTATGTCGGTGACTTTGGTTCGCCTGCGGATCTCATCATTTCTGATTCGATCTCGCAGGGAAACTCCAAGCATAGCCCTTTCCATTGCTCTTTGGGTGACCTTGAGCCGCCTGATAAGGCCCATTGTTAGCGACCACGTCTCTGTTCCGTAAGTCATCATTCATTCGGATATTATTTGTTATGAAAGTTATCATATTATTACTGTGTATAGGTAGTAGTTATCCTGGTGGCAGCGTTGTTCAATCCACCCAGTAGGCTTTTGCCTAACGTTGTCGAACGACCCTTTTGGGTGTATAAATCACGGTATAATCGGTAAAGATTGATTTGGACGAAATTATACATTTATATAATTATTTTAAAATAAAGAATATGATTTTTATTCAGCTTTAATCAACATCTTAGTTGATAAGTTTGCAAAAAAATACTCGAATATGTATGTTATTTTCTTTACATTTTTTTTTTTTTACATTGGCTACCTAGTCTGTGTAGCAGTATTAATTAGGTCTTTAAGTTTGTGTTCCTTTTCTTTTGTCAATTTAGGAGTCTGATTCGAGACTGCAAGTATACAGAATACTTAAAGGATACTACTACTAATCTGTTCGACTAAACGTGAAGAAAACTTTTAATGAATGTTGTGATTGATCATTCCGATATGATTAACTATAAATAAACATTTATAGTACGTTCATATTAAGACTGCAGTGTAGCTGGAGTATAAATAATATCACCTGGGAGGTTACCGCCTAACTTGCCGGTCATAGTGATCGTGATCGGCGTACGAATAGATAAAAGTTAAAAATGACTTAATTATTCGTTCAATCGGCTTCGATGTGACGTCATAAATGGTCTGGGGCTCTACCAGCTAAGTCGACGAACATAGATTTCTTAAATGGCGTTCAAATAAATAAAGGTTAAAAATGACTTAATCAATCGTTAAATCGGCTTCCATGAGCACATGTGACGTCATAAATAGTCCGGAATCGATTGACAAACGCTAACAGCTGATTTTGAATGTCCTTAATTAATTATTGAATTTTGTTTAATTTTCATTGTTTAAAAGCCCAAATCTAATTAAATCACTGAGTAATTAGTATAGTTAACGTGTTAAAATAATTATCTATAGTGTTTTATATGTTAAATTTGTGATTATATTGTGACAGTTACCGGCACATTTGCATGGACTCCTAAGGTAAAAACCACTGTATTTACTCGCAATCTAACAACAGAGCGTGTTAACTTTGATTTTATTTGGCAATTGTTATAGATGAAAGTTACTTTCAATCAAGGTTGTTGCGTATTATCACAGTTGTTCTATACGTTGACATAACCCCATTCCAGTTGATTTTAAGTACATTTTATTATAAACAATGTCTGGCATTACCACTCGTGGGGCTTTGGCTCGTCAAGCTGAAGAAAACCTACTAAAAGCTTTGAAGGAACTACAGGACTCCAAGCAATTGTGTGATTGTTATGAGAAAGAGCGTGATGATAATGAAAGAATACTGTTAGAGTCATCTGAACAGGTGAGGATATTAAAAAGTCAATTGTCACAGCTACATGTACAATATACGGATGCTATTGAAGCCCGGGATCAGCTCCAAAACATCATAAATGGATTTGATCAATGTCGTATTGAATATGACTTTGCATTGAATAAATCCTATCATTTGGAACAACAACTGCAAGAGGCCAATAATGAAATAACAGCATTAAGATCTCAGTTGGGAAAATTAAATAACAACTTAATCACCTTGCAGAACCAAACACTTTATGATGAGTTGGTGGTCAAGGATGCTTCCATGGTTTCTGTTGCAGCCAATAACCAGCCCCATTTCACATCACTCCCCGCAAGAGATGAGGATTTCATTAATATAAAATCAATGGCATTTAATGGCTGTAGCAAAACTAAATTCAAAAAATACCAAAAAATTAACAAATTCATCAAAAAGTCTCAAAAATTAGTAAAAAGACATAAATTCTTCTTTAAATATGATAGTCAAAACAGGGAAAGATTGGAATTAATAGAAAAGTTGAATTTGTATACTATAAAATTAAAAAACAGTACTTTAAAATACAATTGTGATATAGAAAGTCAACAAAAAAAAATTGACTTTCTTCAAGATGAGCTCAAAAGAATAACAATAAAGTATGAACTGTCCGAAAAACAGTCGCTTACCTGTTCCTTGCTAGAAAAACAGTCTCCTTATTTACTGAAAACAAATAATAATAATAGTAATAGTTCCCCTAACCAATCTGAAACTTCACATAACAGGTCATTAGCTCATAGAATACACACAAATAATGTAAAAATAAATTTTAAGTCTGAAGTGACAATATTCAGTGATGAAATTGGTAAAAACTTAGGGCGGTCATTATCAACAGCAGGACATTCAAATATCAATTTCTGTATGCCTGGAGCCTCTAGCCACCATATCTTCAAAAAAGTTTTTGAACATAAATTTAATAATCCTGGTAATCTGATTCTTTTAATGGGAAATAGGGGTAATTTGAATAAAAAATCACTTGTACAGTATATTAATCATTTAAATTGTTTAAATATAAGTAAAGTTGTTATATTCTCATTTCCCTATAGTGCTAGTTTGTCACAGGAGGAAAACATGATTAGATATAACTTGAATCTAACTTTACACACATTATCAACCTATATGCAGGAGAAATTACATGTAATTGACATTAACACCTTTGTTAAGAAACCTTTTTACCTGACAAAAGATAACTATTGCTATCTTCCTAACTATTGTACAAGACAAATAGCTTCATCGCTATGTTATTTCTTTGACATTTCAGCCAGGAACTTGGCTAAACCTTTAGCTAGAAGTGAGATGTTTGGCCAAGTACTGAGTACTGAGCAATGTACCGTTGACATAAATAATTCCAGTTGTATGCCTACTGATGATGACAATTTGAATATATCCAATTCAAATGACATTTATATTCAAAATAATTTAAATTAAATAGTATGACAATAGAGGATTTCTCTTGCATAATACCAAATTCTGGTCATGGTTCTAATGTGAGTTTAAGTGGGAAGGCAGATCCACGTAATGTAATAAAAAAAAATTTGAAACCATCAAACATACATGATAAAGTCAATAAATATACTAAAAAAAATTGTATTAACCTGGTGCACCAAAATATTCAAGGTTTGATGGGAAAAGAGCTAGAATTGGAGCTGTTTTTGAATTGTAACAATATAGATATTTTATGTTTAACTGAGCACTGGCTAAAACTCCATCAATTCATTTTCAGCTTCAATAATCACCAGGTTGTAAGCTCGTTCATCAGGGAAAAATATATTCATGGTGGCTCTCTAATTCTAATAAATAAGTTGTTAAAGTTTAAAGAAAGAAGTGATGTTGTGAGCCTCTCTGTTGAGCGAGTTGTAGAGATTTCATGTGTTGAGTTGGAGCAATTTATTGTTTTGAGTCTTTACAAACCTCCTTGTGCACCATTTGATACTTTTTCAGATATTATGGAGGATGCATTAAATAAATTATCTAACAGCCATAAAACAGTTATTATTTGTGGAGATTTCAATATAAACATTTTGGAGAAAAGCACAATAAGTTGCAATTTATTAAATTTGTTTAAATCCTATAATTTATATCACAATTTTACAGAACCAACTAGAGTAACTGCTACAAGTGCTACATGCATTGATAATATATTTAGCACTGTAAAACCTTTATTTAAATCAATAATCAATAAAATTCAGTCAGATCATTCAGGTCAGTTGGTAACTTATTCAAATGCTCCAAAACTTAAAAGAAAACTTATAAGCTATATTCCATTTAGTGAAAACCGCTTAGACAAATTTAAATGTAATATAGTAAAACAAATAGCATGGCTGCCCTATCATGATAATCCGGATCACTTGTACAACTCTTTATTCAATTTGATTAATGATGAGTTCTGCACAATGTTCACACCCAAACAACTGTCTGTAAGTGACCGTCTGGTATTCAGTGATTGGGCAACTCCAGGCATCTATAAAAGTCGGAATCGGTTGTATGAATTGTATGAAGAAAGATCCCATAATCATAATACAGAGTTTCAAGAATATGTGAAACAATATGCCAAAACATTTAGACGAGCCTGTACCGCTGCTAAATCTTTGCACATAAAAAATATACTTAAATCTTCTACAAATATAATCAAAACTACTTGGAAGATAATTAATGCTGAGACAGGTAAAACAAAAATACGTAGTCGTGATTTTAACTTAGTAATAAACAACATAGATATTAAAGGCGATTTGGAGATTGCGACTGAGTTTGAAAAATATTTTTCGAATATTCCAGTCATACTTACTAACTCTCTTTCATGTGCTTCTACATCTGCTGAGCAGATACTCAAGCAAAGCGTAGGGTCGTGTGACACAGTTTTTGAATTTTCGGTGGTTAGCCCTAAAGATATTTTAAATGCTTTCAAGAGTATTAATATGAAAAACACAAAGGATCTGTGGGGTCTATCTGTTAAGACTGTTTCATCAATTATTACTATAATCGCCCCACACTTAGCTACTGTGTTCAATTGCTGTGTTGCATCAGGTGTATTTCCTGACTTGATGAAGTATAGTAAAATCATTCCTTTGTTTAAAGCTGGTGATACTTCAGACCCTTCAAATTTTCGACCTGTTTCCGTGCTGCCCACTCTTAGTAAAATATTTGAAAAGCTTATGCTTAGCCAGCTGCTCAGACACTTTAATATACATAATTTGCTACACCGGAAACAGTTTGGATTCACAAAGGGTTGTTCAACCATAGATGCAGGGGTCAACTTATTAAAAAGTATATTCGCGGCGTGGGAAGACTCGCAAGATGCATTAGGTATCTTTTGCGATTTGTCCAAAGCGTTCGATTGCGTTCATCATGATACTCTGGTCAGAAAATTACACCACTACGGTATTAGGAACAAGGCTCTCGAACTTCTGACTTCTTACTTGGGCAATAGAATTCAGAAGGTCGAAATACACGGTAAAATATCTCCGGGATCTCCAGTGGTAATGGGCGTCCCACAAGGGTCAATTCTGGGCCCATTTTTGTTTTTAATTTATATAAATGACTTACCTTACTACGTAAGGGATAAGCATGAGATTGTGTTGTTTGCAGATGATACTTCCCTGACGTTCAAAATAAACCGACAATTAAGCAATTTTGACGATGTTAATGATGCAATCTCTAAAGTTGTTCATTGGTTTAATGCCAATAATCTTGTGCTTAATGATAAGAAAACTAAAGTCATTAAATTCACTACACCGAATGTGAAACAGGCGACAACCAATGTACAACTTAATGGAGCTAGGTTGGACCCTGTTGAATCAACTGTGTTCTTGGGTATCACTATTGACTCAAAGCTACAATGGAGCCCACAAATAGAAAAACTGTCCGGCAAATTAAGTTCTGCAGCATATGCAGTGAAAACTATTAGACGGCTGACTGATGTTGACACAGCTAGAATGGTTTATTTCAGTTATTTTCATAGTGTAATGTCCTATGGAATTCTTCTCTGGGGTAGCTCTGCTGACATTGACACCATATTTATATTGCAAAAAAGAGCTGTAAGAGCTATCTATAATCTTGGCCCGAGAGTGTCTCTAAGAGAAAAATTCAAAGAGGTCAACATTCTAACTGTACCATCTCAGTATATATATGAAAACTTACTATATGTGCATAAAAATATCGATTCCTTCTGTAAAAGGAGCGATACACATAATGTAAATACTAGATATAAGAATAATCTCATACTGCATACTACCCGTCTCCACAAAATAAGTAACTCTTTTATGGGGCAATGTATAAGATTCTATAACAAACTTCCCAATGATATTAGAGAATTGTCTACGAATAAGTTTAAAAGAATTATTAAAGCCAAATTGTGTAGCAGGGCATATTACAAAATTTCTGATTATTTAAGTGATAAAAGTGCTTGGGATGGAGTTGTTCTGAGTCAACACACATGATTGTAATTAATCTTAAGTATATTTTATTTTAAAAAAGGATTCCTACTGAGTTTTCTGGCAGTGTTTCTCAGTAGCTGCCACGTCATGCACTGCACGGTAGGGTAAAAAAAATATGACGATTCCACATAAATGTAAAATTTTTACGGAATAAACTTACTTTGACTTTGACTTTGACTAACGTTGAAGCCAATTTAACGATTGATTAAGTCATTTTTAACCTTTATTAATTTGAACGCCCTTTAAGAAATCGATGTTCGGTGACTTAGCTAGTAGAGCCCCTGGAAGCGATTTTCAACGTTAAAGCCCATTGAATGAATGATTTAGTAATTTTTAACATTCATCTATTTGAACGCCGATCACGATCACTATGACCTATTTGTTTTCCTTGGATAGTCAAAAATACCATTTTCCTATTCAATTTGAGCGTTAGTGTCGTAAAACACTAAAAATATTTTTTACGATTAATTGATATGATGGCTATTACTACTACTATTACTACCGGAAGGGGAAGACCTCGTAAAACATTCTCTGACCAAATAGGAGGCGTTCCCAAGAAAAAGGATAGGTCAGAAGTACCCTTAACAGCTAGCATATAATAAAATCGTATACATAATCGCAACCATAGTTGGGGCGCGATCTACTATAGATATAAAAACCAAAAATAAGGTTTTTAGAATTTTTCGTCCCCGTAGTTGGAAAACTAAATAACTCTGATTTTGTAGTTCTGAGATAAACGCGATTTAGTGTTTTTTTTTCAGTTTTTGTACATTTGTAAGAAAATGTGAGACAATTTTGCTGTCGGCAATTTTATATTTTGTGGACCTGATAACCTTTCACATTATGCTTTAACAAACTGAACTCTATCTTTAACTATAACTAAATAACAAATAAAAAATCAAGTTGTTTAATTTTGCCACAACTGTTTTTATAACGTAACTGCAATTAGCTACTTATTTCGGCTATTTATATAGTTTTCCTACAAGCTAAATACATGTGGTAGAGTCAAATTTGGTGAAATAAGTGCAGTTATTGAATTTATCATACTCGAAATATTTGTAAATGTAAAATTTAGTGGCTTTGTATGTTATTATTACTATGATATTTTTTTAACTTTTGATGGTCTCATATGAAATTAACGCTGTATTATGATATTAATCAAGTTATATTAAGGAATAAATAGAAAAGTTTAGAAAAGGTGTATTGTTATCAGATACTTATCATGTCACAACCTTAAAAAATATACATTATCATATCAGCCGAACTCCACAATTGCCGGTCTTGCGCTATTCGCACCCAGCGACCCGCACAAGATCATCGGCCCATCTTGTATGGGGCCTGCCCACGCTCTCTCCTCTTCCAGTTCGTGGTCGCCTCTTGAGAACCTTTTTGCCCCAACGGCCGTCGGGTCTACAAACTATGTGACGCCCACGCACACTGCCACTTCAGTTTTGCAATTCTTCGGGCTATGTCGATGACTTTGGTTCGCCTGCGGATTTTGACACTTCTGATTCGATCCCGCAGGGAAACTTCGAGCATAGCCCTCTCCATTGCTCTTTGGGTGACCTTGAGCCTTTTAATAAGGCCCATAGTGAGCGACCACGTCTCTGTTCCGTAAGTCATCACTGGCAACACACACTGGTCGAAGACTTTCGACATGAGAAACTGCGGTATTTTGGAAGAGAAAATGTTACGTAGCTTCCCGAATGCGGGCAGCATTCGGGAAGCTACGTAACATTTCCGATCATCGATCGTAACATTTCCGAATCCGAGTTGGATTCTACAATTGATCTCCTTCTCGAAGTTGGACCTACCTTGTTGGATGGTATGTCCTAGTCTCCAACCTTCAATTGAGTGGATGCAATATGGACGTTTGACATGATTTTCGTCTTATCCATGTTCATTTATCAGACCCACTTGTTGAGAAACTCTGCTGAGGTCATCGAGCATTGTACCGAGATCTTCCATGGTCTCAGCCATGACTGCTCATTGGCAAATCGATGGTGAGTGATGTACTCGCTATTGACATTGCTAAAGCCTTTCCAGTCCAGAAGCTTGAAGACATCTCCCAATGCAGTGGTGAACAGTTTCAGAAATATAACATCTCCCTGTCTCACGCCTCGCTGTAAGTGGATAGGATTCGAATTGTAGTCCTGGTGTCGCACTGACATAGTGGCGTTTTCATACAAACACTTTAATACCTCGATATACCGGTAGTCGATTTGGCACCTTTGGAGAGACCTGAGCACGGCCCAGGTTTCGTTAGAATCAAAGGCTTTCTCATACTCCACAAACGCTAAACACAGTGGCTTGTTATACTTTTCGGTCTTCTACACAACTTGCCCCAGCGCAGCGTATGTATGTGGTCTATGGTGCTAAAGCCTTTTCGGAAACCAGTTTGTTCGGGAGGCTGGAAGTCATAAAACCTGCATGCGAGACGATTCATAATGACCCTCGAAAGCAACTTGTAAACATGGCTCAGCAGTGTCGGCCTATAATTCTTCAATAGGGTTTAGTCACCCTTTTTGAAGAAGAGCACCGCCACACTTCTGTGTCATGCTTGTGGAGTTGTTGTTAGTTTGACCATCTAGTATGATGGAGTTAAATAAGTTCTGATGGGCCCGTAGGATTGGTGTACCACCCGCCTTCAGAAGCTCTGCTGTAACTACATCCTCACCAAGCGCCTTGTTGTTCTTAAGGTGTCTGAGAGCCATTCTAATCTCGTACAGGCTGACTTCAAGGATGTCTTCGGTGTAATGACGGGTTAGTCGTGCTCTGGGATCCGAGGCACTTTAGACCCTTTGTTCCGCTTGATGGTCTCTTTAATACTAATTGTATTAAATTGACGCGTGTGGCGAGTCAAAGATTTTGAGATCTGTCTTTTGAGCCGCCGGTATCTGGTAGCATCATCTGAGGAGTTCAGAACCATTATCCGTCTTTCTTCCATAAGTTGCAGGGTAAAGTCAGAGATCTTTTTAGTAAAACAAGGAAAAAAATTATAATTGCTGGAGATTTCAATATAGATCTCTTAAAACATTCCGAAACATTGACTGAATTCAATCGAATCGTGCAAAACTATAACTTTCACATCCATATTAATGAACCTACTAGATTAAAAAGTTGTATAGACCTGATTATTAGTAACATCCCCGATGCGATAGGAAATATCCTACCCTTAGAACTTTCTGACCACAACACGGCACAGCTACTTACTATTTCAATAGATAACAAGGTTATTCCATCTGAATTTATATATAAGAGTAAAAGGGACTTCCATAAAGATAATATAAAAAAATTTTTGGACTGTCTTAAAGAACTCACCTGGTCTGACTGTATGTCTGAAACTGATACTGATCTAGCTTTCAATACGTTTCATGATCTCTTAATACTACTTTTCAACTTATGCTTTCCCATTAACAATGTAAAAGTTAACCTAAAAGCCAAAAAGACGCCATGGCTAACAAAAGGAATAAAAATATCAGCTGAAAAGAAACGCAAACTGCAGTATATGAGCTACAAGTTTAGCAGTAGTGTTTCCACTAAAGTTACATATTGTCAATATAACAAGCTTTTTAAAAAGTGTATGATTACGGCCCAAAGGTTGACAAATGAATCATATGTCAATAAAGCAACTAGTATATGTAAGGCATCTTGGGAAGTCATTAACAATCACTTAAGGCCAGACTATTCTACTAGGGCTATACCACAAATATCTCACAATGGTAAAACTATACAAGACTCTGTAAACATTTCTAATGTATTTAATGACCATTTTATTGATATAACCAATACAGGGCACAAACTTTCGCAAAAACAAAAAACCAGCAATATTGAAACAAATCATGCTACTATCTTTTTACGACCTACGAATGCTGAAGAAGTACATAAAACAATTCAATCTCTAAAAAATACATCTTCTGTAGGATATGACCTCTTCCCGACGAAAATTTTAAAAACATGTAGTAAGCTTATAACGCCTGTCTTGGTACACTTAATAAATTTGTCTCTTACTCAAGGAAGATTCCCTGAAAAACTGAAAACTACTGTCATCAAACCATTGCATAAAAAAGGTGAAAAATCTAACACATATAACTACAGACCTATAGCGTTAATACCCACAATAGCTAAACTATTTGAGAAGATAATGCATAGTAGATTGATGTCATTTTTAAGTAAATTTAACTTATTATGCCTAGAACAACACGGATTTATGAAAGGAAAATCCACCACATTGGCAACATTTAAACTTATCAATAGTATAGTTAATTCTATAAATAGCAAAAAACCAATAACAACGGTTTTCTTTGACATGAGCAAAGCGTTTGATTTCGTATCACATGATCTGTTACTTCATAAGTGTGATCTCTATGGCATACGTGGTACTGCACAAAACTGGAAAAAGCTATCTTATTGATCGGACACAATTTGTTGAAATCACAAATTTGAATTCTAAACAAAAAGAGGAAACAGTAAAATCAGATATTAGACATAATAGAGTTGGTGTACCGCAGGGAACTATCTTGGGTCCACTTCTTTTTCTCCTTTATATCAACGACCTCCCTGCTGTAATAGAACACGAATGCATTTTATATGCAGATGATATTTCAATATTGGTACCTAATAATTCAGAAGAAGATTATAACACATTACTCAATAAAGTTGTTAATGATATTATAGAATGGTTACAGGATAATAACTTAAGTGTCAATATTGATAAGACTAAATACATACAATTTCATAATAAAGGTGGAAAAAAGCATAACTTGGACTTAAACTACAACGGTAAAGTTTTGGAAGAAGCAACTGAAATTTCCTTTCTGGGCATTACTATTGACGATAAGTGTACTTGGAAAGCACATGTTACCAAAATCTGTAACAAAATTAATAGATTTGCTTATGCTCTTTGGCGATTAACACGAATTTCTACAAAACAAACGGCTCTAAAAGCGTACCATGGATTTGTTGCCTCTAGCCTTCGATATGGCATTGTAGTATGGGGCAATTCAGTTTACTTAAATAAAGCATTTATAGCTCAAAAACAGTGCGTCAGATATATTTGCAATGTCGCTCCATGGATCACATGTAAGCCCTTATTTCGCAAACTGTCACTCTTGACTCTCCCATGTATATATATCTTCGAAATATGTGTATTTGTTAAGAGTAATTCTGAACTGTTTGTTTACAAGAAAGATGTATGTAAATTTAACACTCGCTACCCTGATAAACTTGTTCTCCCGCCGTTAAAAACTGAATTGTGCAGTCGAAATAGCTATGCTATGTCGGTACGCATATATAATCACTTACCTCGGGGTGTACGAGATTTACCTTTAAATAAGTTCAGGATTCAACTTTTTAAATGGTTGAAAGAACAATGTTTCTATTCTGTAAATGATTTTTTTAAATGCAAACCTTAATAATTGTGATAATGTACTTAATAATAATAATTTGAATGTTAAATAAATATGTATAATTATAATTAATATGCAATGTAAGTAAATGTTAATGAAATAATAATAAATTCTTTGGTATAGGTAGTAGCATAAATTAGTATCCATGTATAGAATAAGTGAATGTTTGTACGTCATGACATAAAATGACTAATGTGTGAGACTCATTGTTATTATAACATCTGTAATGCACCACATTTTTGCAAATAAATTGATTTTGATTTTGATTTTGATTTTGATTTCTGTTTGTACAGCGGGCCTTGAAGAATTTAGACCCAGCCGTATGGGCAGCTTCTACAAGCTTGTCGTAGTATGAGTCCACTTGACTGCATGTGTGGCGTGGTGGCTGAGACAGTTGCCTCGCCGCTTCGTGTCGCGGGTTTGAATCCCGCGCCAGACGGCTATTTGTGTGACCCATAAATAGTTGTTCTGAGCCTGGATTTAATTTGTGTCCGACTATTATGTTTTGTAAAGTACCTTTAAGATTAGATTACCTAGTGCTAGGCATTCGAAACGGTTTTGCAATTAGAGCTGAAATGGTTCGGGGTTTTGGACGTGGATAGGTAAAGATCGGAGCGTAGACTTCATCATTCGGGACCTCTGCAACTTGACATTAAGGTTCAATAAGCCTCTCACCAGTCTGTGATCGCTGCCGGTTTTATCCGCATTGAACATCTGTCGTCTCATCGACAAGATAAAGTCTATCTAATTATTGGTTTTACCATCAGGGTTCACCCAGGTCCATTTGCGGTGATCCGACTTTCTGAATAAGGAATTCATCATTAAGAGTTCCTCCTTCTCCATGAAGTCGGCCAACATTTAGCCCCGGGGGTTCCAGTCTCCAGTTCCAAATTGCCTCACTCTCAGCCCATTAGCGAATCGTTTGCCCAGCTTCGCGTCAAAGTCCACAAATGACCACAGTGAAAACGTTTTTAGAGCTATGTATGGCTCTTGATATATCCTCAACCTCATCGTCGGAGTTCGTCGAAGTCGGCGCGTATACCTGTATTACCTTCAACGAATACCGCTTGGTAATTCTGATTCGAACAGGTGAATGAGTTTGTATATTTGGGAACTTTGTTTACGAGAGATGGGAAATATGAAAAAGATATTGTTAGAAGAGTAAATGCGGGGAACAGACTGAATGGGGCACTACACGCCTTTATGAGTAGCCGGCAAGTATCAAAGAAGGCTCGACTAGCCGTGCACGATGGAGTGTTAGTGCCAACTTTAATGTATGGAAGTGAAAGTTGGGTATGGCAGAAAAAGAATGAAAGTAAAATAAATGCAGTGGAAATGAGAGCTCTGAGAAGTATGTGTGGTGTGACTTTGAGAGACAGAATTCGAAATACTGATGTAAGAGAGCGTTGTGGTGTAAAAGAGGATGTAGTCACAAAGATTGAAAAAGGCATGCTGAGATGGTTTGGCCATTTAGAAAGGATGAATGAAAGAAGATTGACAAAAGAAGTATACCTGGCCTGTGTGCATGAGACAACCGGAAGGGGAAGACCACGTCGAACATTCTCTGACCAAATTGGAGATGTTCTCAAGAAAGGGCAGGTCAGAAGTACCCTAAACCGGCGAGCATGTATGAAGAATATAATGACAGTAATCGAGGCAAAAGAAGTATGCAAAGATCGTGACAAATGGAAATCCGTTGTCTCTGCCTACCCCTCTGGGAAACAGGCGTGAGTCTATGTATGTATGTATGTATGTAATTCTGAGAATAAGTTACGCCACCCTAGTCGACACACTCTCGATTTTCACTACGTTGTCCCAAGTGTTTGTCCCAAGGTGACACCACCTTGGTACAGTAGGTCGCCGTTGGTTCCGGAAATAGAGCAGGTTCCCGGATTTTAGGATTATCGTGCCCTCCCCCTCTCTTCGGACTTGAGACAATCTTATGATATCCCAATGTAACCTGCTTACTTCCACCTCCAGTTCGATGATCTTCTCGTCGGTCCGCAGTATGCGAGTGTTATATGTTGCCAGGGCCAGAGGTTGTCGGTTTTGGTAAAACGGCGTCTGCCGGGGGTTTTTAGCACCCCGGTTTCTATTTCCTTATTTTCTGTTTCTATTTCTGAATCTGTTCTCTCAGCGAAATATAGTGTTCCATTATTCTTTTTCAGGGTAACCCGGTGAGACTTGTTCAATAAGGGTTTCAATAATAGCTCGAGTTGTTATAATATTACTTGTTTCATCTTTAGAATCTCTCGACAAAATGGAGTTTATTCGTTCAAATCTCTTTACTCTTTTTTTCTTCTTATCCAATGAAATATTGATGTCTATTAAAGAACTAAGTTTCGTTTTTATTTTCTTCTTCTGTGTCCGGAATCCACGTAGATCCAGAATCAGCAAAAGATTCTTCATCTCTTGAAAGTGGCATCGGTTTGATACCCGAAATGGGACTTGACCCTCTGATTTCCTCTGATGACAACTTAAGTTATTTAATTTTATTTGCCTAGCATCTTATAATTAATCTTTATCTTGTTCTAGAAGAAATAAATAACATCAAATATTTATAAATTAGATACGTTACATCAGAATTCTGAATAGCAAAATTAAATAAATAGAGTTATTTAGTTTTCCTCGAACTAAATTAGTTTTGTAAAAGAATTTTTAAGTTGAGGAAAATTCAACAACTCAAGTTATTTAACTTATTCGACATTCATCTTGTCATTGACCAGAGTTATTGATTTATTTACTGAGTTATTTAGTTTTCCTTTAAAAAAATTGTGTTTGTCTGAAGATATTTATTATTTCATCTGTCATGACCTGTCTGACAAAAATGGCTATATCTTTGGAACGGAATAAGATATGAAAATGCCTGTAAGGCTCAAATATGCGGCAGGTTTTAGGTGTTTTGAAAATAGGAAAAAGTCAAAATCGCCAAAATCGGACTTATTTAGTTTTCCAACTACGGGGACGTTTTGTCTGTTTGTCTGTATGTATGTCCGTACTAAACTCAAAAAGAACTGCATGGATTTACTTAAAATTTTGCATGAATATTACTAAGAGATCGGGTCAACATATAGGCTACATATTATCACGCTATCACCTACGGGGGAGGAGCTGTGATAATTTATAAAGTTTAACGCGGGTAAAACCGCGGGGCACAGCTAGTGAAGAAATATAATGTCAGTAAACGAGGCGAAAGAGGTGTGCAAGGATCGTGTCAAATGGAAATCCGTTGTCTCTGCCTACCCCTCTGGGAAACAGGCGTGAGTCTATGCATGTATGTATGACTATTACTGATGGAGCATATATAGGTATATGTTATGGTTTCGATGACTTGCGGGTGACATATAAAAGTACAACTTGTTTATCAGTACGTATGACCAAAACAAATTACCAGTGACATTGGCACCAGAGGGAGTCACGTAATTTTTTAAGTCGTTAACCAGGAAGGAGTGTTGACATCAATCTGTACTTAAGGTGAGTAATTTTAAGCAGACGGTGGGGTTTAGATATGCTATCATATTATTTGAGTAGAATAGAATATATTTCTCTGCATTAAACACGAAAAACGTTATATTTGTTAACCAGGGACTAATATATAAATCATTTAAAATATAACAACTTTGATTTGTTATATTTTAAATGATTTATATTTGATATTACACTTACAACAAATTGAATTACAATTATATTTATTATTAAAATGATAAATTATTGTAATTATTATACATTTATTAAAAATGCAATCAAAATCGAAGAATTCTTGAATTGTTTAAAAACACTTTTCACTTAGCCATTTTTTTAACTTTTTTTTAACATGTATAGGAGGAATCTCTTAGGGGTTTTGGATTTTATCATACACCTTATGTGTATAACACATAAAAATACTGATCTGGTGATAAAATCGAGTCGAAGAGATGCAAAAAACTTAGAACACTACGTTCTAAGTTTGATGGATATCTTCGACTAAAGAGTCTATTTTCACTGGCTTTTTCAAATTTCTTCTTTCCATCTCAGTAGAATCTTGGTCCGTACCAATGTCAACCGAGGATAACTTAAGCAACGTCTCTTACACATCTGTAAAGAAAATATTTTTCTTTTTCGTTACAAAAGAGGACGATCGCATACCAATCGAAATCGTCGTCTTAAATATATTGTCGTCGTCATAATACACAAAATTATATAAATTTATTATTAAAGTGACTTTTCTTCATCGCCCCAATTTTTTTCGTACATCTATCGCATGTCGCAATATGATGCGAGCGCCCGTGTTAAATTTGAGCAAGTGCTCCACGGTATTTATGTTTCTGTGTTCAATGGTCAGTCTCGCACTGCCTGCGTCCAGTAGCTTACCGCGAGAGATCTGTCCACCTTGTAGGAGGCCTGCCCACGCTGGGTCTTCCTTCGTGGTCGTAACTTAAGGACCATTCTGCCCCAGCGGCCGTCGTTTCTACGAGCTGTGAAGTTACAGATATTTATTAATTAAACCAACGAGTAACAAGGCACTTGCCCAACTGCGTATTGTTGATATGACGCAATTTTGAAGGTCGGTGGTAGAATGTAAACTGTCACGTATATGTGACGCAATAAGGATGTAAGTCTTACTAGTATTTCGTATAGTAATATTTATTACCCACGTCATACAAGGAACAAGAGATTTTAGGGGTTTTGGAAAAAGCAATGTTATTTGTGTTTTAGGTACCTATGCGTTAGACGGATCTAAATATTCGTGAACGCATAGTACGTGATTAATCATTTTATTGTTCAGTTACATTACGAATGAATAAATAACGTATTAGTAAGAGATTTAATCATCATCATCATATCAGCCCGAAATACGTCAACTGCTGGGCAAAGGCTCCACAATAGCCGGTCCTGCGCTGCCGCTGCCCGCATCCATGGACGGTCACCGTAGCCTAGTTGGTAGTGCTCCTGCCTACGAAGCTGGTGATCCCGGGTTCGAATCCCGGTAAGTGCAAATATTTGTGTGATGAGCACGAATATTTGTTACTGAGTCATGGATGTTTTCTATATATATATAAGTATGTATCTATCTATATAAGTATGTATATCGTCACCTGGTACCCATAGTACAAGCTTTGCTTAGTTTGGGGCTAGGATAATCTGTGTGACACTGTCCCCAGATATATTATTACTATCCAACGGCTTCCCGCGACCCTTGCAAGATCGTCGGTCCACCTTGTAGGGGGCCTGCCCACGCTTTTTCTTCCGGTTCGTGGTCGCTTCTCGAGAACCTTTCTACCCCATCGGCCGTCGGTTCTACAGCTATGTGCCCTGCCCACTGCCACTTCAGTTTGGCAAATCCAGAGATTTAATGACTACATTTAATTCCGGAGAGGCCAAATTTGCAGCTGTTGTAGGAATACTCTCACGGTAATTAAAGGTTAGTTAAGTACAATTAATAAGGTTAAGTAAATTTAATAAAGTCAAGTTATAATTATTAAAGTTAGGTATTAAGGTAAGTTAATGTATACCAAAGGTTGTAAAATAGTTACGTAACGTACGTAGACATATAAGTAGAATTTTCGGCCTTATCTCTGCCGCGTGCTTCCAGGGCTGCAGATACTACTCTGTCGAGAAAGTACCGGGAAAAGATCAATAATATACAAAATGTTTGTTATTCATCCAAATTTATTTTATCATGCAAAATTAGCGATGCAAAATTTAAGACAAACTCTTTGTTCGATATTTTTGTCGATTATGAAATTCGCTATACACACTATATATGATATTACTAAAACCAGCACTGTATTTAATATAAATAACAGATGCAACTCAAACTCCGCGCCAAAATGGAAAACAGTTGTGCCAATCTAACAACAACAAAAAAACAAAAATTTGAATTTGGTACCATAAACAAATCATCCAGTCCCGATACTTTTTTGACTGAATGTATATGGAAATCCAACAATACTCGTGTTGGATTAATAGCTCTTAGCCGAACTTTTATAAAATCTGGGATGTATTTACTTACTCTTAAATTGAGAAGCCAGCAATGATATAGTATCCCAAGGACTAATGTGTTCTGTGCTTCATAACTGAAACAATTTTTGTAAGTTCATCACCCCATCTCATCCCGTGTGGGGCGTAGAAATCGTCCGTGGGAATACTTACTAGCGAACAGACAGCGGTGTTTTTCTGTGACCATCAAACTGCGATCGTGAACGCGTCTGTCAAGCGTGGCGATTATGGCCCTCCATTGGACGTACTTTGGCTGACATGATGAAGTTCATTTCAGTTCATCAACTTGGTGAATTTGTGAAAGTGACTTCAATCTACGTTACTATTAACGTGACTAGTACTATGCTTCCAAATTGAATACATTATTTGTAAGTTCATCGGTCTGTAATGTGTATTTTGGACCATAAAATTTAATTTAAGTCTTAACGTCGTTGTTGGGTTAGTAGGTACAGACGCCAGCACATACAGCTACCCCCATCTGTCAAATTTATTTTATAGATTTTCAACTTTATTACAAAAGCATAAGGTTCACTTTCAATAGGGGAAACTTGACAGATTGGGGTAGCTTGATGTGCTGGCGTCTGTACAATAAACATATTTATGAAGTCATTCATTCGTAATTTACGATCATGCCTCATGATAAGAATGTGGACAGATTATAATGTTCTTGAACTTGGTTTTTGAATACAATTGAAACAGAACATGCTTGACAAAGATTGTATTTTATCGCCTTAAATCTAACAATAAATAAGTTATCGATAAATAAAGGAATTAATGGTATGAACCAGTTTCCTTTTAATAGCAATATTAAATGTATCTTCTCCTCATATTTCCAATCCTTCCTGGCCCATCTCAACGGACACTAATAATGTCCTCACGGGACATATTATAGTCATCAAGTGTGTGCGCAAACACAGGAGCACTTATTTTTCCATCACTCTCATGATCCGATGGGACGCCTAGTGACACGACCAGAAAGAGGTCAGGTACAGGACCGACGGCTTTACGTGCTCTCCGAGGCACGGGGGTATAATACCGCCAACTCTCAGACTTCGGGCTGATGCTGAGAAATTTTTCTTTTTAGAGTAAAGTCCCAAAATCACTTTTGGCCGACCCGGGAATTGAAACCATGTCCTCGATTTCTTCGGGTGACCGCTAGACCAACGAGGTAGTGTAGCCACTACCCAGAACATATAGTGCAGGAATGTCAATATTAACTCATTATGCATTCTCTATTTTATTTATTATACTATCGAAAACTCACACACTTAATTTTAATACTATCTACTTGGTGCATACAAACATACATATAGTAGAAGATCGGACCGATGTTTACTACAAATAACACTTGTTGGCGTAATAAATAATAGGCAAAAATATAATACAATACCCAAAAAATTTAAATTAGTAGATATGTTTTTTATTTCGTTTCATTTCATTTCATTTTTAGAGTTGCTCGTAGAGCGAAAGAATGCTATGGTCATGTCAAATGACATGTTCACGCGATGTCACATGACCTCAAAATATAACCCAACACGTTTTAGACACTATTTATAGGTAAATAGGCTAAATTATAGTATGTTCGTTCGTAATTTGTATATATTGTTGCGAGCAGTGGTTAGAAAGACAGCTAGTGAGTGCAAACGGAAATTTGTTGACGTTGAGATCACGGAACACACACGTCATTAGTTTCCCGGCGACAAGCACTGTGTAAGAGGTCACACGTGGCGTACAGTCCCCGCGACATGCACTGTAGGAAGTCACGATGTAGACAGTATGCTTCTCACAAGTACTGTACACTTGGAACTGTCCCATTCACTTTTCCATTTTTACTTCTTCTTCTGATTCCTTTGACTTCACTTGATTTAACACTTTCCGTTCGGTTTCGATCTATTGGCATTACACACGGCAACCTGATCCCAAACTAAGCAGAGCTTGTACTATGGAAACCAGATAACTGATATCATATACTCAATAGAAATAAAAAGTAAAAAAAAAAATTTTTCATGTAATCATGAAAAATATTTTTTTGACTTTTGTAATAACAGAGAAACAAAATACAACTCAAATATAAAAAAGGAAAATTACATAGACAAATACACAAAAAGTATCTACGTCGTGGACATGGTATATCAGTTATCTGGTTTCCATCTTCGAGCATTTGTTTTCCATAGTACAAGCTCTGCTTAGTTTGGGATCAGATAGTCAAAATATTGTCCCAGGATATTATTATTATTATAATTGCTTTGATTTCTTTCGAATGTCTATCATTTCTTTCTAGAACCTTCACTAATATTCCAGATTACTTGAAATACTTTTGTTCTTGCCTCTACCTATCTCCTTCTTTTTTATCAGAAAATTTGCACCATCTCTTTCGTTTCATTCTAAAATCATCTACTGTAAATTATACATTCAGAATTGTGTGTGTCCTTTTCATGAATTAACTTTTTTCTTTTGTTCTAGTATTAGGTAGAACATCTCGAAATTGTTTATTTATTTCACCAAAACAAAAGACACCAAAACACTTAATGGTACTGGGGTTCGAACTCTGACACTGTCGACAAAAATGGCCAGTGATTATTAAAATAAAAATCTCATTAGAATTATGATCCTTTGAACCGGATTATAACACCTCAATGGCTTAACATCTAATCTGTTTCAGCTAAATCTCAATCGCAGGTACAATACCATTTGGTATTGAACATATAATTAACTTTTAGTATCGAAACAGGTTTATAAATAATAATTTATAGCTTGAGTCTGAATGCATTTAATTTGAGGGTGCATAGTTTACATTTACGGCATGCAAGGACAGACTCACAGACTTAAGTCACTGTGCAGAAAAGTCGCCAGAAGTTTTAATAAAACAAAGAAACACAACAATGGACGAAGGTATCTTCCCCGTTCTTTGTTGTTGCATGAATATAATCCTCCTAGTCGAATTTCAGCCACGGCGGCAAATTTCAGTGGAGACTGGCACAAGCACAAGTGTGTGCGCAAACACAGGAACACTTTCTATTCATATCACTCTCATAATTCGATGGGACGACTAGTGGCACTACCGGAAAGAGGTCAGTTACAGGACCAACGGATTGGCGGAAAACACGCAGACCAAGACAAAAATATGTGCCTTATCCGAAGATTTTTTGGATTATTTGGCTTTTTTGGAGAATTTGGATTAGAAGGTAGGTTCACCACCACCTAAGTTACAGTAGTGTTAATATACATCATGTAACTTAATTAACGCACATCCTGAAAATAGTTTGTTCAGAATCGTTTACTGAATCGATTTATATCATTTTTAATATAGGTACTGTTTTATTCCAAAATAATTTAAACTACGGAAATTATCGTTATTTTAACCCTGTATAGTCAAAACAAATTGAAATGGACCGTAAGTCAAAGTAATAAGACTTTTAAATCGCAGCTTTATTTTTATTCATACAAATTCCATCATTCAACACAAAATAAAGAAAAATTAACTTTATTTCAAGAAACTAATTCAGTAAATAACAATGTATATACATGTCAAATTAAAAATGTAGTGTATGTATTAGGATTACAACATAATATTCTAATTGGGGTGTCTGGGGGTGTGCGTTAATTACGTTACATGTTGTATATGGGCCACACAAATATTTGTCCTGAGTGGGGATCAGTCTAAAACACGAGGGTGCAGACCACAAGTGCAGACAAAGTTTTTAAGCCTGTTATCCGAAGTGCTGTAGATGTACTCTTTACGGCTTAAGAAGAAGTATAGAGGATAATAAGGAAAATCACGTAGGTTAAAATTTACCTGCTCAATATAATAATAATTGTCAGAATTCAGAATATAATGTTATGGAATAATAATATTATGTTTGGAAAAGTTCAAATACAATTGTAGGAATAACCATGGAGCTATTACAAAGAGGAGACGGCCTAAGCAACTGAGAACTGTGATTTTCAAATGAGTCCAAACGTCATCATGTAGGCGTGGCCTAAGTCAATGTATTGTTGGCGTTCGTCCTGTGCACATCTACGTCACGTTCACAATTTACAGCTATATTTGCGCTAGAAGATAAAAATAATGAAGTGTTGTGTTTTATCTTGTAAAAACTACTCGGACAGACGTTCTAATGCTATGGATGGCATCAAATTTCATTTGTAAGTAATTTTATTCGATTTTTTATCAAAATAGTTCTAGAAAATTCCCTTAACGTCGGCGTTTCGAAACATAATTCTACACGACATTAGATGGCGATACTTGGGGTCATGGGAATAAAAAATATTTAGGTACGCAGAGCTCAGTACTATCATAATCTAATAATCGTATGTACTGAAATTTGTTTTACATTCATTCGTAAAACGCCTTTAATGGCCAAAATACATTTTTGTAGCTTTTAATATAATTAAAAAAAAAAACCCGCCATCTATCGAACAAATATGAACATAACAAAAACAGGGCCGTAATTAGGATCCAGTTATTTTACCTAATGTCCCGCAGCTGTATCATAAATAGAAAGTACTTAAACATGGAATGCAAAGCACAAAAAAATACAATCTCCTATAAATTAAATATTCTATGTACAGTAATTTAATTAAAGTACCTACTTCCCTTCATTAGTATGCTCGTTGTTTACTTAATTTAAATTAAGTACTTCAAGCCTACCTAGTTTATTTAATCAAATTTTAAAATTATGAATGTTATAGATTGCCATCTGAAGATAACCTTAGACAAAAATGGATAGCAAAAATTAACAGACAAGACTGGTCACCCTCTAAATATACAAAAATTTGTTCTTGCCATTTTAACGATGAAGACTTCGTAGTAACAAAAAAAGGCATTAGAAAATTAAAGAAGGGAACTTTACCTTGTTTAAAACTGGATATATCGGTTCGTAACAATGCATTTTTTACCCATAAAATATTTAATTTTATTTCCAATATAACATGAATAACAATTCGGAATATTAATAATAAGTCATCGACCATCTATAGAGAAACGGCAGCTCGACTAGTAGTTCTAGAAACGACACGTTCCCGAAATGATGGCCTGTATTTCGCTCAACAACTGAACATTGCTATTCAACGTGGCAATGCTGCCAGTATTCTAGGAACGTTACCCACTGGCACGAATTTTGAATTTGATATTTTTTTGAGTTTAGGTTTTAATTAAGCGTTAACTATTATTAATATTCCGAATTGTATTCATAATAATATTAGAATAAAATAAAATATTTATTTGTATGCAGTTTTTATTTACTATTTTCACTTGTTTTTTGCCAAATCAGTGGATGTGGCTCTAAATGAGACTTGCCGGATCATCACAGGATGCCTTAAGCCCACGCCAGTTCAAAAACTGTATCCGCTGGCAGGAATCGCGCCCCCCGCTGTTAGAAGGGAAGTAGCTAGTGGTGTTGAGAGGTATAAGCAGGAGACCGATAAAAAACACCCTCTTTATAATTATACTCCAGCTCCCCAACGACTGAAAAGTCGTAGAAGTTTCCTGGCCACTACCACATCTACGATCGATGCACAAAAAGCAAGGGCAACCTTATGGCGAGATAAATTTGCTCCTCCTCTGTTTGTCTCGCCAAGGGAAAAATTACCTCCGGGATATAATTTGCCATGGCCAACCTGGAGGACTCTTAATAGACTACGTACCCAGGTTGGTAGATCCATAGAAAACATGTGCAAATGGGGTTACATTCCCACATCACAAACCATCTGCGAGTGCGGCGTGTCACCCCAAAGTATGGCACATTTATCTGATTGTCCTTCTTGTCCAGTCTCTTGTTCCCTTCAGGACTTGTATGACGCTTCAACCAAAGCAATCAGCGTTGCTCAGTTTTGGCAAGATAAAATCTGATTTTTTACCATCGACACGATAAGAAGAAGAAGACTTGCTTTTGGGAAAATTAGTAAATTTCATGTTCAGTATTGTATTATTGTTTTATCCTTTATATTACAGTTAAAAAGAAAATTTACAGAGCCTACCACATCTAAAAAAAATATATGATATAAAATTCCATGCCAACTTCCACCGAAAATTGGTTGGAACGAGATCTAGTATGTAGGTTTTTTTATACGTCATGAATCTTAAACCGCAATTTATCTTTCATTCAATAAACTCAAATACTTACAGGTCGGAACTCTTGATGGGCGAGTCCGACTCAGGCGCTATTTTTGTAAAATAAGTCATTAACAAAATCCTATAATCTTCAACCGTCATTCATCAATGATGTTTTTATTCTAACATTTATTTTATAATAATATCACTGTCAATAAAAAAAGGATATCATTATGGTTCGCAAAAGTAAAAAAAAAACAGTACTCCTTGGAACGAAGTTATGAGTCCGGCCCTGTTGCATCCTGCACTGTGTGACATCTAGTGTAAGAAAGTTACATTACTACTAATGATAGTCGACAAAACATGCGATTAGTTTACCTATTGACCGGTAGATGTAAACAAAGAAGTAGGCGGGATCTAACACCCTCTCCCCCCCGCAAAATGTCACGCGTTGTTTCATAGAAAAATCGAATTACAACGTCTCCTCTTTGTAATAGCTCCATGGGAATAACACACGGTACCTATGCACCAAGGGTAGACTAACTGTTGTGAGGCTCGCGACTGCTTGAGTTAATAGACACTGCTATAGTTCATTTTCCTTCAGTTTACTCTATAACATTACCTCTTACAACTCTGGAATCCTGTACCTATTATAGTAAATATTTTAGAGATTTCATGGGCACATAAAATCCATCTGATCCCAGACGAGGTAGAACTTATACTATGGCAACCAGACAAGTGATTACTGATGATGTCCTCCCGACGGAAATTTCGGCCACGGCGGCCAGTCTTAATGGAGACTAGACAATTGCGCAGGACATATTATAGTGCACAAGTCTGTGCGCAAACACAGGGGCACTTTCTATTCCATCACTCTCATGATCCGAGCCGCCTAGCGACAAGACCGGAAAGAGGTCAGGTACAGGACCGACGGCTTTACGTGCTCTCCGAGGCACGGGGGTATAATACCGCCAACTCCCAGGCTTCGGGCTGATGCTGAGAAATTTTTCTTTTTACAGTATAGTCCCAAAATCACTTTTGGCCCGACCCGGGATTTGAATCTCGTTCTCTGCGGGTGAACACGCTACCGCTGCACCAACGAGACAGTGAAACTGATTACTATACTTACATTGGATGTACATTGAGTCCGTCTATTATAGGTTTGTAAAGTACCTTGCGACACAGGGATTAATGTCTCTAGTGCAAATGATGTATAAACAAATGAAAATTAAATATTTCTAAATACATACATACATATTATACATTAATTAAATAATCAAACATATTTTGTCCTAGGTGGGATCGCACCCACGCCCTACAGTAGTAATTGAGTGGAATTTTAAGTACTTACACATATCAATAAACTGTTTTATTGGTATTCTTACGGTTCACGAATCATAAGAACTTTTTCATAATAAAAAATGTCTATTAGATGGTTTCTATTAGGTAAGATGTGTGTTTAGTATACACATAATATTAATAACTAGAAAAACATTTTATAATATTTAATAATAATATCTAGGGACAATGTCACACAGATCATCCTAGCCCCAAACTAAGTAAAGCTTGTACTATGGGTACCAGGCGACGATATACATACTTATATAGATAGATAAATACTTATATACATAGAAAACATCCATGACTCAGAAACTAATATTCGTGCTCATCAGACAAATATTTGCACTTACCGGGATTCGAACCCAGGACCACCAGCTTCGTAGGCAGGAGCACTACCAACTTGGCTACGGTGACCGTATTTTATGTCTTTTTAAAATGTATATAAATTGTTCACATTTGAACTTCTGTAGATTTTCCGTAATACGTCAGGCTGGCATGAAGGGCCAGACAATGGCGGGTCACCTTGCCGGTCGTTGATCGCTTGCATAATGTTTTTTTGTCTGTGTTCACCCAATCTCGGAAACTGCGTCGTATTGAATCATCTTTGAGCGTTTAAAGGACATTTTGTCAAAGTTTAATGGTTTATTGAAGGCATATAATGTGTGTAAAGAATGTTGTTTTCTGAATTTTTTTTATTAATAAACCAATATGATTATAATGTAACAGAAACTTCAAAGTTTCTGTGCTGAGTTTGTTAAGGAAATGAACTCAATATTTATTGAAAATTGTTATTTTAAGTCAATATTATATGAACAACATAGCAATATGACGGGCCTGTTGGCGTGGTTGGCAAATGCTTGCTTTTCACGCCGGAGGTCGTGGGTTCGATTCCCACCCAGGACAGATATTTGTGTGCATGAACATGTCTGTTTGTCCTGAGTCTGGGTGTAATTATCTATATAAGTATGTATTTACAAAAGAAAAGTAGTATATGTATTATATCAGTTATCTGGTTTCCATAGTACAAGGTCTGCTTAGTATGGGATCAGATGGCCGTGTGGTAATAGTGTCCCAGAATATTATTATATATATATATATAAATATATATACACAATTAATTTTAGTTTAGCTTTTAATACTTAGCTGTATTTAGGTACTAATTATATTCTAGTATTACTGCTCTAATAATAAATGCATGCTGTGACGCCTTTAAAAATTGTGTATTTGGATCCGTGTAATTGTACTTTTCATGTTAGTATTAAGAAAAATGTATATAAATATTAATAATAAGGATTTCAATTAACATTGCTCCTAATTGATAATCTACGGGGAAATTTTCAAGAATATATAGATAAAATTTATTTTTGATTTGAACAATGTCGTAATCCTCGTGTAAATATTTTTTGGCTTTTTAAAAAGAAAAAGTTCACGGGTTATGACGACATTGTTTACGGCAGTATATTTGTGGAAAATACACTAAATATTAATAATAAGGATTTCATTTAACATTGCTCCTTTATATAGGTTTCCATATATATCTTAGTAATAATACGTAATTTTATTTAAATAAGTCATATATTTTATCCACCATTTAATACATTGTTCTATTGTCATTTTATAATATAACCCTATCAAATTCTTGTGCAATATTTGTGGTCACTTACTCATCATTGGAATTGATTTCAGTACTAATATAAAATATTGTTTTAGTTTATAATGTTATATAATAACCTGGGACATTATGGGGCATTGTTCACAGACGCCCATCTGATTCCAAATTAAGCAGAGCTTGTACTATGGAACTCAGATAACTGATATAGATGCTACCTCTATTTTTTGTAAATACATACCTATTTATATAAAAAGATCATATAGTAAACATCTAAACGGTCACTGTAGCATAGTTGGTAGTGGTCCTGCGTACGAAGCTGGTGAGCATAAATATTTGTTTCTGAGTCATGGATGTTTTCTATGCATATAAGTATTTATCTATCTATATAAGTATGTATATCGTCGCCTACCCATAGTACAAGCTTTGCTTAGTTTGGGTCTAGGATGATCTGTGTGACATTGTCCCTAGATATATATTATTATTAATTATTTATTTAATTATCTTCCAATCTATTTATTTATACCTACTATTATAGCATTATTTGTAAAGTAAAGCGTAAATCTAATCTCAAAACATAATTCTATTATAATATAATTTATCCTGGAACATTATTCACGCACTGCCATCTGATCCCAAACTAAGCAGAGCTTGTACTATGGAAACCAGATAAGTTAACCCAGGCTGGATATACATAATTTATAAAGTTGAACGCGGGTAACACCGCGGGGCACAGCTAGTTATCTGTACTTACAAAATAAAAATAGTATATGTAGTATATCGGTCATCCGGTTTCCATAGTACTGCTAACTCCCTACTAAATAAGTTTAGACGTTCGGAAGTAAGAAACATACACACTCACAAACTTTCACCTTCATAATATTAGTGTGATTAGATAATTACACACAGAATCAGGACAATCAGACATGTTCATGCACATTTTGCTGCATGTAATGAAAATATTTACCAACCACTCCAACCGGCCCATCCAACGGACTGACCGCAAGCCTAGTTGCTTAACCTCACCGATCACTTACAGACCCGTGACAGCATCTGGCTATGAGCACTCCTGGCAATGACAATATTACAATCTATAAACACTCCTTTTGAGTCTATTTTCTTGAGGGCGACCACGAACCGGAAGACGCAGCGTGGGCAGGCCCCCTAGAAGATGGAACGATGATCTTGTGCGGGTCGCTGGAAATCGCTGGATGCGGATAGCGCAAGACCGGCAATTGTGGAGATCTTTGGGGGAGGCCTGTCTCCAGCAGTGGACGTCTTTCGGCAGACATTTTGATGATGATGATTTAAACTATATTGGAGTGGTTGGCAAATGCTTGCTTTTCACGCCGAAGGTCGTGGGTTCGATTCCCACCCCGGACAGATAATTGTGTGCATGAACATGATTGTCCTGAGTCTGCATGTAATTTATCTATATAAGTATGTAATTACAAAAGAAAAGTAGTATATATAGTATATCAGTTATCTGGTTTCCATAGTACAAGCTCTGCTTAGTTTGGAATCAGATGGCCATGAGTTAATAATGTCCCAGGATATTTATATTGTAGTTATTTCCAATTGGTATAATAAATGCCTTCGTGATGATCTGATGACCTTGGTAGGGCTCGAAGGTCCGAGAGTCACCTTCAGGGGAACGACCGCTTGCTTGCGTAAGAAATTACATCATTGCGCAGAAATGCAATGATTCAAACGGTTAGGGGTGTTACTTTGTTGCGATTATGGCATTTTTCATGTTTTTAGCCATGTATTTATACAGTGACTTGAAAATATAGCAATTACATTAAATGAAAATTGCCCACACCGATACGAAAGTGATCGATGAGGTTACGCAACTTGGTAACAGTCATACCTTTTAATTTCTGAACGTCTACCACGACTCCATATAGTTTACATACTTTTTTTTTGTATAGACAAGCGTTCAATCACTCAAAGAGCAGCCCGAATGGGGAAGTACCTCCACCTTACAGTAGACATTCCTTAATCCCCAAAAGATCCCCCAAAGATCTCCACAAGTGCCGGTCTTGCGCTATTCGCATCCAGCAGTTTCCAGCGACCCGCACAAGATCATCGGTCCATTTTGTAGGGGGCCTGCCCACGCTGCGTCTTCCGGTTCGTGATCGCCACTCGAGAACCTTCCTTAATAATATGTGCCATGTTCTGTGCCATTATTTCCACAAATTAAAGAACTTTAGGAAAGCTTAATACAGAAAATGAAATCTCATGAACTGTATTTTTTTATTTGCATACTTGTGATAACGAATCTAAAGCTATTTAAAAAAAGGCTATATTCTTTGCTTTTTTTAAATAGCTTTAGGTTGTTACCGCCGATGTTGCTCCATAAACTATTAAAAAAACCGTTTCCCAATGTGCGTAAAAAATTGCAACAAGCTTTTGACATATTTGATAATTTGTCAAAATTTTCCATAAATAGTGCCTATATTAATTAAATATTCCATTTAAATTGGTTACATTTTTAAATGTATATGTAGGTACAGACACCAGCGCATCAAGCTACCCCAATCTGTCAAATTTCTGCAATTGAAAGTGAATCTTATAGTTTTGTAAAAAGTTGAAAATCTATAAAAGAAATTTGACAGATGAGGAAAGCGGGATGTGCTGGCGCCTGTACTTAAAATTCTGTGACATATTAAAATTAATTTTATTTTTAGATAATAAATCTGTTTTCACATGCCTAAAACATACTAAATAGATTATAATAACCATATGTTATTTACTTAAACTGTGTAGTCTATTTGCCGTGAATAAATAAATTGACTGAATTAAAATAGTACATTTTTGATAATGGACTCGGATTGAACGCAAAAATTAAACAATACTATAACTAAAAATAAAATAAGTGTATAATTTATTATGACATACCCTCGATAAATCAAAATAAATCGGATACATTTAAATTACTATATTATAAAATATAATGTAATTCATTTCAATGGATTTTCCTCCGTGACTTTATCCGTGTAAATTATTTGGCCGTCAAATTTTTTTTTTTCTTTAGAAATAATACTTTTTCAAATTAACGGTATTCAAAACAACAATTTTCATAAAAAATAGTTGTGTCGTTTTAAGGCCTAATGTAATATAAAATAAAACACTTATATTTATATTATAAAAATACTAGCTGTTAAACACTTAAGAAACTTTTAAAATGTTTTTCAGTAAAATATATAACAATAATAATAATAATGTCCTCCTAGCCGATTTTCGGCCACGGCGGCCAGTCTCAACAGAGATTAGCCATCTGCGCGGGACATATTATAGTGCTCAAGTGTGTGCGCAAACACAGGAGCACTTTCTATTCCATCACTCTCATGATCCGATTGGACGCCTATGCGACACGACCGGAAAGAGGTCAGGTACAGGACCGACGGCTTTACGTGCTCTCCGAGGCACGGGGATATAATACCACCCAACTCCCAGACTTCGGGCTGATGCTGAGAATTTATTCTTTTTACAGAAAAGTCCCAAAATCACTTTTTGGCCCGACCCGGGATTTGAACCCAGGACCTCGTTCTCTGCGGGTGAACACGCTACCGCTAGACCAACGAGGCACGGAACAATAAACACTGAATACAGTTCCATGTTAACGAGTGACAACCCTAATGTTAATATAAAAAGTGGACCAATCACAGTAGAGATCAAAATTACGCATTAAATTTTGTTTGTCTGCTCCAATATGGTCTTTAAATCACACAGTACCGTGAACTTGTTCGTCATTAACCATTAATAACCACGTTAAGTTTGAATGTTCGCGAACTTACGATATTTGTTCTGCGTCGTTATTCTAGCGGTAGCGTGTTAACCCGCGGAGATTGAGGTCCTGGCTTCAAATCCCGGTTCGGACCAAAATTAATTTTGGGACTTTTCTGTAAAAAGAAAATTTCTCAGCATCAGCCCGAAGTTGGCGGTATTATACCCCCGTGCCTCGGTCGCTCCTGTACCTGGCCTCTTTCCGGTCGTGTCGCCATGCGTCCCATATGATCATAAGAGTGATGGAATAGATATTGCTCCTGAGTTTGCGCATACACTTATGCACTATAATAGGTCTGCACAGATGGCTAATCTCTATTGAGACTGGCCGCCGTGGCCGAAATTCGGCGAGGAGGTCATTATCATTATTATATTTGTTATCACTCTTTACTGCGTACTCTTAGTCTGTACGTAACTAATGTTGTGGTTAAATCATACTAATATTATAAGTGTTGTGAGTAATGATGTATGGATGTTTGTTCCTCTTTCACGCAAAGTCTACCGAACGGATTTTAATGAAACTTTGTGGTAATAATCTTTACATATAATAAAGTCGTAGGAAAGTCAAAACTGTACATTGAATATTTTTTTAAAGGATTATTGGGGCGTGATCTACAATCGATATCGAAGCCAATAATATAGTTTTTAGAATTTTGTCTGTGTGTCTGTTTGTCTGTCCGGGTTAAACTCAAAAATTACTGCATGGTTTTACTTCAAATTGTGCATGAATATTACTAAGAGGTCGGGTCAACATACAGGGTACATATTATTATCATGCTATCATCTACGGGGGAGGGGCTATGATAATTTATAAAGTTTAACGCGGGTAAAACCGCGGGGCACAGCTAGTATAATATAAGAATAATGATAACAATATCCTGGGATATTATTTACCCATGGCCATGTGATCCCAAATTAAGCAGAGCATGTACTATGGAAACCAGATAACTGATATACTACTTTTCTTACCTCTACATATTTTTATAGATTTATTAGAATTACACTCAGACTCAGGCTGATTAGACATGTTCTTGCACACAAATATCTGTCATGGGTGGGAATCGAACCTGACCTGCTGCGTGAAAGGCAAGTATCTACCAACCACGCCAATCGGCTTTGAAATATCATCATCATCATATCAGCCGAAAGACGTCCACTGCTGGACAAAGGCCTCCCCCAAGGATCTCCACAATAGCCGGTCCTGCGCTGCCCGCAGTCAGCGGCTTCCCGCACAAGATCGTCGGTCCACCGTGTAGGATTGAAATATATGCAACGAATATCGTCCTCCCCATCTCATACCGTAGGGGGTGTAGTTTCTCGAGGCAATATTTAGAAGAAAATGGGCGACTACATCTCTGCCCATCGCCATCCCGTCTACCAAGCTTAGCGATAATGGCATACTCCTCCAAATTAAGGACACAATACTATTGTGGAGATATGTTGAGCAGCCTTTGTCCAGCGGTGGACCTCATTCCCCAACCCATTTCCCAACTATCTTCTTTACATATAATAAAATCGTAGGAAAGTCAAAACTGTACATTGAATATTTTTTTAAATGGTACTTGGGGCGTGATCTACAATGGATATCGAAGCCAGAAATATAGTTTTTATAATTTTTTCTGTGTGTCTGTTTGTCTGTATGTATGTCCGGGGTCAACTCAAAAAGGGCTGCATGAATTTACTTGAAATGCATGAATATTACAGAGCGGTCGGGTCAACACATACCATCACGCTATCGCCTACGGGGTAGGTGCAGTGATAATTTATAAAGTTCAACGTGGGTAAAACCGCGGGGCACAACTAGTAATAGAATAAAATTCTAATCACACTAATATTATAAAGGCGAAAGTTGGTGCGTGTGTGAGTGTGTATGTTTCTTACTCCTTCACGTCTAAACGACTATAGCGATTTTAATAAAATTTGGGATGTAGTTAGCTGATACCCTGGATTAACACATAGGCTATAATTTATAAAGTTTCACACGGGTAAAACCGCGGGGCACAGCTAGTATTATAGTAATATCCTGGGACATAATTTACACACGGCCAGCTGATCCCAAACTAAGCAGAACTTGTACTATTGAAACCAGATAACTGATATACTACATATACTACTTTTTTTGTAAATACATACTTATATAAATACACACATTAACCCCCAGACTCAGTACAAACAGACATGTTCATGCACACAAATACCTGTCCTGGGGCTCTACCGGCTAAGTCACCGAACATCGATAACGATTGATTAAGTAATTTTAACCTTTATTTATTTGAACGCCATTCACGAAAACGATGTTCGGCAACTTAGCCGGTAGAGCCCCTGGGTGGCAATCGAACCCACGACCTCCGGCGTGAAAAGCAAGCATTTGTCAACCACGCGAAAAGGCCCGTCCTACATTATGAATGCGAAAATTTGTGAGAATGAATGTACTTTATAGAAAAAGCTATATTACTATAAAGTTTCATCCAAATCCGTTCCTTAGTTTTTGCGAGAACGAGTAACAGACATACATTCTCAAAAGCTTTCGTCTGTATAGTATGAATATTTAATTCCATAAGCACGGATATGACACGGATATCGATTTAACTTTATAGTAATATCTATAAATAAATAAATAAATAAAATAAAAAAGGTTTTTATTCACGTAGACTTAAAAAAAGCGCTTGTAAATAGTCAGAACATGTTTGTAGTAATATAGTTGTATACATTAGATATTATTTCTAGTAACATAGATATTTAGGTACATATTGTATGAAAACATTTATAAAATTTATTTTATTACAGCAATGATATTTAGCTAGCTCTTATCAAGTTATTGTCAAGAGATTATGTTTAATTATCTAGTTTAAGTCTAAAATTTTTACTACATATTGTCAATGGTTCTGTCTAAATTAAAGGTATTATTATTATGACGGACCTTGTGTTAATAACGACGGTCGCGCTTTAATGCTACCACCGGATCCAATGCGCCCCAACTGAGAAGACCCAGCGAAACAAACTCAGTGGGTTCATCTACTACCGGTTTCAACACGACCCAGTTGAGACGGTCCGGCGAAACATACTCAAGCGGGCATGAACACGGGATTTGGTCCAATTAGAGTAATTATTTAGTAGGCAAACACAATATATGCTCGATCGGTTGTCTGAATGCTTATTATTTTAGATTATATTTAGGTATACAAAAGAAAAACTACGAAACAATAACATTATTCATTTTGAGACAGAGTCAATAATTTTAAATTAAGTATATGATAGCAATCATTTACAGATAGTTCACATAACACATTTATATAAAACAATTGAACAAAGAATATCTATTTCATATTTTTCATTAATAAGTTCTATGTCTAGAATTTTGCTAGAGAAGCGGTTTATATTTTGATGTGATAGAATTAGAAAGTTATCACACTTCTCTATTATCATGCTTACATGTTTAAACTACTAACTAAATTGATTTTAATAACATTACTAAAAGATGGTATAAAAAGTGACTTCGTCATACTACTTATGACTGAGTTAATATGTGCCGCTACTAAAGTTGCAAGTATGTTCAAAAATTTTCTTGAGACAGTAACTGTACTCATGGTTACCCTACAAGAATCTATAAAACTATTTGAGTCCAAAAATATAAATTTATTACTATAATGGCTAACCAAAAACTGTAAGTGGATATTTAGCTTGTGGATATAATTATTTGTACTATCAGGCACATTGGACACATAGGGGAAGGCACACAATATTATCTTATTACAGTCTAATTCTAACATCTTAGTGAAACTATCTGTAATGTCTTTTTTCTTTAAGTTCTTACAATTTCCTACCATTAGAGTTATACATGATTTGGCACTGTGTTTATTCTGAATTAATTTATCTATTATATCTTTATAATGTAATCCTGGCATACAATAGTTGACAAAGGAACAACTCAGCTTATTACAAAGCAAGGTACCAAGGCCCTTACCCATTTCATCGGAATACAGTATGGAGCTATGTTTAGTATTGTCATTTTGTGGAGATACTGGTGACTCTGATCCCAGCTGTGTGTATGACTCCACGACGTATACAGTATATACAGTGTATAAAGACGCCAGCACATCCAGCTACCCCAATCTGTCAAATTTCCCCAAATTAAAGTGAACCTTATGCTTATGTGTGGTAAAGTTGAAAATCTATAAAAGAAACTTGGCAGATTGGGACAGCTAGATGAGCTGGCGCCTGTACATACAATTAATACAGTTTAACGCGGGGAAAACCGTGGGACACAGCTAGTAAAATATAATTGGTCACGCTTATTCTCAAAGTTAAGTAGTAAAATACTTAGCAATCTTCACATGTTTAAAAAAACAGGAAAAAAATAGTAGGTTTTACCCCAAACAAGACTTACGTAAAATTCCATTCATCCTGTACGTTTGGGCGCGTGGTAATTAAACTTCTTCATAATATTATGCCTACTTATTATTACCAAATAAAAAGACCGAATGTAAACTTCCTAAAACGATTGATGCATTGTTTACCTTATACCTTCCATTGTTCCAGAGGAATTAATTTTTCTCTATTTTTTAATATCGACATGAATGAAACTGCATTTTCCGGTGTTGTAAGAATCAAACTACCCATTCATTGAAAAAAATCTTATCCAACAGACTGTTAATTGGAAATTACAATGGTGTTTAGGTAATAACTATGTTATTGTGTAGTTTCAGGTGTCTTAACACTTTTACTTACAGTCTGTGTTTTTTTTATCATCATCATCATTATATCGGCGGAAGGCGTCCAAGATAAAGGTCTTGCTGCCCGAATCCAGCGGCTTCCAGCGATCCTCACAAGATCACCAGTTCATATTGTAGGAGTCCTGGCCACGCTACCCATTATTAATTTTTGGGTAGTATTTAAACGAGTGACTGTAAATTAAAGTTTTGAGTGACAAAAATAATGAATTTACGTTATAGTATAACTAAGTGCGCGACTGACTGCGAGTGATGAGAAATCAACAGAACAGCAACTAACAAATATTAATTTGAGTTACTTGAAATACAAAATGAGAAGCTTCATAATTTTTGAGCGACCTAATATTTCTTCGCTTTGACCAATCAGAGAGATCAGAGGCTTGTGCGGCGGACTTCAAGCGCTATTGTTTTTGTTTAGATTTGCATTGTATGTCTCCTGAAAACTTCAGAAATCTCCAAAATAATGGGATTTTTTAAAACTTTACACCAATCTTCACTAACAATAGTGTCTAGCTTGATGGTCAAAGTTCTAACCTTACCTAACGCAAATAACTTCCGGAAAACTCGTCTCTATCCTAATATGGAAGTTGCCCTCTCTGTATTTCTAGTCGCTCAATTAGTAATTTAGTCGCATGGCTAGAATTTTTATATCTGAAATGGATTAATTATAATCCACTTTTTGTATGCTCGTTCTGGATTTTATTAGTAATCAATATTCGTCGTTAGTTTAGTTAATTATTCGCTTACTCAAATTCATGCCGCTCAAGTTATTAAAACAGTATTTCAACACCAGTAGCTAAGTATTTTTGTATTCGATCGTTTTATAATTCCTCTTAATTTTTATACTAAAATAATGTATATATATAAATGTTAATAGAGACTAGTCATCTACGCCGGACATATTATACCATCACCTTCTATTCCATCACCGGATGGGACGACTAGCAATACGACAGGAAAGAGGTCAAGTACTTTTCCAACGGATTTAGATGTTTTCCGAGGTACGCGGGTGGAAATACAACCAACTCGCAAACTTCGGACTAGTACTGAGAAATTTTCTTTCAGAAAAATCACTACGCCGAAAATCACGTCTGCTGTTTTGGTCTCATTGCCTCATTGATCTAACGGCAGCATGTTCAACTCCAGATAATGAGGTCAAAACAATCTCTGAATTAGCTCGGAGTCTGGAAGTTGGTTGTGTGATACCACCTCAGGTTATATACGATCACATCAATCTGTCAATTTTCCTCAATTGAAAGTTAACCTTATGCTTTTGTGATAAAGTTGAAAATCTATAAAAGAAATTTGACAGATTGAGGTAGCTGGATATGCTGGCGTCTAGGCGTCTGTACATAACTTTTTCTAGTAGTGTCGGTGAGCCGTCCCATGGGATCATGTGAGTGAGGGTTAGAAAGTGCTTCTGTGTTTGCACAGACACTTATGCACTATAATATATACCAGGTAGATGGCTAATCTCAATTGAAACTGACTGCCATCACCGACATTGGACTAGAAGAACTAGAACTTAAAAGTAGGATAGACATGTTTTTGCGAATATTATGTGAAATAAAAACGTTTGAGACATCTTTAAAATTAATTGTTTAAAAGTGCGGAAAATTTACAGATGTCTGAAAATAGTTTTTTTTTTTAATTCAATTCAATTTTATTTGCTCAATACATATATTACAGAGGATGGTACACATTAAACTTATTTGAACGCTGTATTCTACCTAAAAACTAAGGCATGCAAATTGTTTCATATACAAATTTAAACAAACAATAATTAGTTATATTGATTTCGACAATATATATATATATATATATATATATATATATATATATATATATATATAACTTGAGTTTAATAATTGCATTCGTCGAAATCAATATAACTAATTATTGTTTGTTTAAATTTGTATATGAAACAATTTGCATGCCTTAGTTTTTAGGTAGAATACAGCGTTCAAATAAGTTTAATGTGTAATATATATATATATATATATATATATATATATATATATATATATATATATATATATATATAATTAGATCACAATATAATCAATTAATTGTAAATGTTTCAATGTCAGATAAGATATAGAATTATAATCAATGTCAAATAGTATTGTACAATGTCACGTTAATAGAAGTAAATTTCAAAATAATATATAAGATTCTAAAATACAACAATCATATAGGTACAAAAATACAATTAGCATTACTATTCAATTTATTATCATTTAGGAAGTCAGTCACACTATAATAATTATAAACAAGAAATTGCTTCAATTCTTTTTTTAACGTCTTGTCATTACTTCCTTTAAACGCTTTGGGCAGTTTGTTATATATTGTTGTTATATATTAGTTTTCAGTTTAGCATGTTAAAAATGCTAAAAGTAATTATAAAAACTATTTTTAAGAAGTTATCAAAAATTGATAAACACATTTGCCTTTTTAACAAGAACAGCTTCTTGAAGGTCTTAAAGTCAGATGCATCTTCGGTCATCCATGACACGGAACGAGACGGCTAATGTGGGGCTGGCATATCCAGAACCAGGAGACTACAAAGATCTTCCCCTAAGAAGCGTACTGAAGTAAGTGCAGACTACATTCAGGACTCTAGGGATACAATGAAAAATACAAAAAATTACCTGAAGTGCCATACGTAAGTATTTCAAAACAAGATGAAAAAATTACGACCACGGGAGTGCATCCACAATTCTCTGTCCAAGGTTGCAGCGCTCGTCCGGAAATGCCTTTCAAATTCCTTCTAGGTCATACAGGTTCCCTTACAATATTTTCCTCCATGGTAAATCTTTGGATACTCAGGTATACAAGATTAAGTTAACAATTATGAACTGTAGTGGGGAACTCTATTAAGCTTACTATACGAGCTGGTTTTAGCAATAATGATTAATTTTGTACTTTTTTTTTGTCTTCATACATCCAATGTTTTAATGTATTCGAACGCGAGGAGTTTAAAAAACGAATGAAAAAAATTGTCAGGTAATTAAATTAAAATTTGTAGACATAAAAAAATTAAAACATCAATATATATTTTTATTAACCGACTTCAAAAGGAGGAGGTTTTCAAGTTTTATTACTTACTTCAAACCTATTAATAGGTACCTACCACATAAAAATTATAGTATTTCATTAACATTAACGGTATTAGGCTTGCTTAAGAGATGTATTAAATTAAGTATTTATTTAGTTTTCTTATACATTTTAGTTTTTGAAGTCGGTTTTTTAAACGTTTTTTTTTTATTTTGGTTAATTGTAATTCTTAAGTTATTTATTGATTATAACTTAGGCACTGATATTGTTTTTGCTATTCGTAAAAATCTGGTACATGTAACATGAATAATGCTATAAAAGTAAATTTAACCAGAGCATTGACACGCTCGGGGTTCGAAAGTTACATTTCATGATTGTTCTAGAAAATATTAGAACGAATAGAAAAGTCTTAGTGGAAAATTGACATTATATAATAGAAAGAGTATATAATAATAATATATAATAGTAACTAGAAAGAGATGGTGCGAATTCAATAATAAAGGTTAAGAAAAGTACAGAAGTATTTCCAATTAATCTGGAACGTCGAAGCATCTAGAAACAAAAAATAAATACTTTCGAAATGTTTGAAATTTGGTACAGTGTTAGTGTTAATTGAAATGAAGGCGAAGGCGAATTAAGAAGTAGGAATAGTGTAACAGTGAACAGTACCAAGTGTTCAGTGTAAGTGACCAGTGCTAGTGAGAAGTGTACTGTGTACGTGGGGTTCTCCCACAGTGCACGTCGCCAGGGACTCTGTAAGTGCGCCACGTGTGAACTCTCATACAGTTCTTGTCGATTCGTCGTCTTAGTAGACTTTTCTGTAAAGAAAATTTCTCAGTATCAGCTGGAACTCTGGTTGTTGGTGGTATTACACCCCCAGGCCTGAGAGAGCACGTAAATCCATCAGCCCTGTACTTCTTACCGACCGTGTCGCTTCACACTTGTCGTCCTATTATTCTGTCTCCCGCTTTGCTCTGGAGGGAAGTGGAAGTATTCATTTGTAACTCCTCCCTTTTTCTTTCTGGTTAAATTCGTTGCGGGATCCAAGCTAGTTAAAGCGATTCCCCCGGACATGCCTGAGCCTCACCACTCAGTGTCATTTCATTGTGTGCCACTGTTGATCCTGGCTTACAAAAACAAAAAATGTCGTCCTATTAGTTCACGAGAGTGATAGAATATACAGTCCCCCTGTGTTTGCGCACATTCTTGTGCACTATTATATGACCCGTGTTGTTGGCTAGTCTCCATTTTGATGGTCGCCGTGGCCGAAATTAGGCCAGGAGCACATTATTATTTTATTTTATTAATAAACACACCAACAGATTACAATACAATTACATTGACTGATAAATTATAGGTATAGTTAACTATAGTTAATATTATTCTATCATACATACAATTCTATCATACAACTTTAGTTAATATATTCAAAGGTTTAATGTAAAAATATAACTATTAATTATATTATAAGTTGTAAATGTTAGTAACGTTTGCTTAATATGTAACCTATAACTTATATGTTTGGTCTAACCGTTTATGTAAGTTGGTTAATAAATAAATAAAAACTTGTGTGTGATATCTTAAAAATAACAGGTATGCGTAACATTGTTGAAAATGACTTCATAGACCTCCAGTCCAAGTAAAATTCTGCTCAGGAATAACAACAATAACTACAGTGTAACTTTCAAATTGAACTTATCAAGAATTACTTAGTATTGCAGTTACCAATATTGAGACAGACTTACAAACATATTCATACAGCGCAGCGTGAAGGGTTAAAAATCAAAGTCTTCATTTAAAATACGTCGCCATATGTCACTGCTAAGTATCTGTTTTGTTATAAAGTACCTACGCAGAACATCATACGTTACAAAAATAGTCTCAAGATTTTCCCTTTCACACTTGCATAAGTATTCGTGAATTGTATTTGTGTGTGTCGACCAATTTAAGATGAGACCCCCTACCTCTTCAGAGTTTCAGACGTCATAAGGGAATTTCAAAGGAGCAGCTAGGGTCTTCATAAAATGGCGGATCGTTAGGTTGCAATGTCTGATGAGCAGGACGAAAGGGTTATGTTTGTCTTACGCGAGTAATGTTGCGAATTTTGTTTCAAAGTTAAAATATGGTGGGTGGAATAACATCAGGTTTTTAGGACTTTCCTGTCCATTCATCCGTCCTTCTCTCCGTCTATCTGTCAGTGAGCTATATCGCATGAATCATAATAGCTAGGCAGTAGAACAGTTACGATGGTTATCATATGGAATATCAGTATATCATTACCCTATTTCGTCTCGTTGGAGGCGTAGAAGTCAACCCGAGGTTATATCTACCAGAGGATGGGCAGCAGTTTCTTTATGAGCACTGTTACCATCATACTGTGATCAGCAACCCGACTGCCAAGCGTGGCGATTATGGTAATGATAATTTTTGAGGGAGGTTTTTGTGCAGCAATGGACTTCTTACAGCTATTATGATGAGGATTATCAAAAGTCGCATCCTGTTCCAAAAATAATTCAAAAATTCATGTTCCGAATTGCGCAGTGCATTGTCGCCGCGTAAAAGAATGCGTAGCTTTACTCACACAACGCGTAAGTGTGCGCATCGACCTTGAGCGGCGGGGTCGCTGGCCCGCCACCAAGGGCGAGAGTGCATGAGTTTATGTAACGCACAGCCGCACCGTTACACCAGCCGTACGAAACTTATTCTAGGGTCTATAAGAGCACTCTGATTCACACTTATCTAAGCTCGTACTTTCAAAGATTTAATAGTTTTGAAAGCTTTTTTATGTAACTTTAAAGTGAAATTACGAGGCGCTCATAGCTAGATACTCTCACCGGTTCGTAAGTCATCAGCGGGGTTAAGCAACTAGGTTCGCTGTCAGTGCATAGATGATTGACCGCCAAATTGGATTAATTTCTGAGCGTCTCCGTGTTTCGGAAGGCACGTTAAGCTGTCGGTACCGGTACCATTAGGCAACAGTCGTTAAGACATGTCAGAGGCCTGTTGGGCGATTTGAACATCTCTGACCCTAGAGTAACTACTTCCCAATCGATAAGTAAGTAATTAAGTACAGTTAAGATTCAATGTATTAGAAAGTAAAGTTACATGGTGAGTTTGAGTTCACGTCCTAGAGATTTTAAACTCACCATGTTAGTTCACATTTTGATAGGATATTATGTATATAATTACAAGAAAAAATCTTTTCTCCAACTCAAAAAATAACTCTGAATAAGACTTTCTTTGCTCAGCTCGCAGTTGACAAGATTGAGTCGTCATGAATACCGTTTTTGTCTTAATCTTGAAATTAAAAGACCAGAGAAGAAGAATATCTTGGGATATTATTCACACACGGCCATCTGATCTCAAACTAAGCAGAGCTTGTACCATGGAAACCAGATAAATGATATACTACATACCTACCTCTATACTACGTTAATTTCGTAAATACATACTTATATAGATAACTAGCGGCCCGGTACGTGCTTCGCTACGTATAAGGCATAGAAATAAAAAAAATGATTTTTAAGTTCATTTATTCAAACAAAAAAATATTTTAATTACTAAAAGATGTTGATTTTACACTTTTTCAAGACTTTTTTTAAATTTTCTCTATGTACAAACCTTCCCTGAACTTCCACAAATAATTCAAGACCAAAATTAGCAGAATCGGTAAAGGCGTTGTTGAGTTATAACATTACAACGAAAAGTGGCATTGATTTTTATATATATAGATACACCCAGGCTCTAGATAAACAGACATGTTCATGCACACACATATTTGCCCTGGCCGGGAATAGAACCCACGACCTGCGGCTAGAAAGGCAAGTATCTGCCAACCACGTCAAGCGGCCTGTCAAAAAACGTCCAGGTAGGGTTTTAACACCTCAAATTTCCTATTCTTAGTTCGCACTACGTTATACTGAATTATGAACTGAGGTCTGAGGGATACTGAAGTCTAAGAACTTTCTGAAGCTCTTTATCTCCAGAAAGTTCTTAGGCTGAGATCTATAGAGCGTACTTAGACTTTGCTCAGACTTTACTTATACATAAGTTAATGCATGTAACGAAATTACAATTGGTGTTTTGACTTTGTCTGTCATAGCTTATGCTAAGCATAATCTTAACGTCATTAAGTCGATAAATACCAAATCAAAGTATAAGCTTAGCATACACTTAGCAAAGTTTTACGTAAGTAAAGTTTGAGCGAAGTCTAAGTACGCTCTATAGATCTCAGCCTTAGACTGCGCTCATAATTCAGTGTAATATTTATATGATCAGATCGCCCTTCATTCGATTATGAAGGCCGTTTTGGGCTTAAACTCGAAAGAGTGAGTTAAAAAAATCTAAATATGTTCTATAAATCTCAACCTTTGATTTTTAGAACATATTTAGATATGGCGTCAACTTTGCTATCGATTCAAAGACCGAAACTTTATCAATATTTACTCAATCAAACTAAAAGCTATGAGTCAAGTATGATGTGATCATGATCACTATCAAACTGTTTCTGTCTTGGACTTGAAACCAAAGTTGAAACAGTCTTAAGATTTTTTTTCAAATCTTAAACTATGTTTGTAACTTGCACTTTGCTAGATCAAGTCACTACCGATACTATTTTTGTCTTGAGCTGAAAAGTAAAGTTTGAGGAAAGGTTAAGAACGTTCTAAAGACTTCAGCCTTTATTTGCTTAAGGCGAATTTTAATGAATTTTGTTGAACTAAGTATGAATTGTCTTGGACTCGAAAACTAAGTCAAAAGACACATTTTTTTTCTTTGTTCTATAAATTTAATTCAACCCAATAAAACTACTCTTTATCCGTATATTTGAGGCTTCCCCAACCCACCTCAGTAATTCCGTAACAAAACAAAATATGCTTGAATCTATACGTAAGTTGACCAACGTCACAAGACGTTGGTCCAGATAACTGGTCACGAGGACAATATTAAATAATATTACTAAATTCAGTCTACTTTAAAACAACGTGAAAATGTTAACACATTGTGATACAGTCGTCCTATTTAGAAATTTCAACAAATATTTCACATGATACGTGATGTTAGAAGTTTCACGTTTTTGGCCATATGTTCCAGCATAGCATTTTAAAACCGGACTAGTGCGAATTGAACTCGTTTGCTTGAGGGTTTCATGCCTACCTTGCCCCATGTCTTACAAAAAACTTACTACTTACTGAGTTTTCTGGCAGTGTTTCTCAGTAGCTGCCAAGTCATGCACTGCACGGTTGGGTAAAAAAATTATGATTCCACATAAATGTAAAAATTTTCACGGAATAAAACAATTGTGAATTTTGGATTTTGAAAAATCCACCCGCGCAAAGCAGTACCTGCTCTAGTATAATATTAATTATTATATTTAAGAATTTCATATAAATCTGCTATAATTTAATATAAATACATTTCAATCATAAATTTCACACCATTTCAGGCCATAAGATATTAGTTAGTAAAAAATATTTTTCGTTATAATAATAAAGCCGTTGCGAATTCGCTACAAATTTAACAATACATATTTGTCAGTCCTATTTACTAAAGTATGTCTCGCAATTCGGCGTGCCTGTTGGCATAGGCCTCCTCCAGCTCTCTCCACTGATCTCTGTCTTCTGCTACTCTGGTCCAGTAAGGCCCCAAGGTTAGGCGGATATCGTCTATCCATCTTGTTTTGCCCCTTACTTCTGGTGTCCTCTCTTGGGTATACGGTTACTTGTTTGCTCCATTTGTTTATTTTGCAGTGCAGCATGTGTCCAGTCCAAACCCATTTAAAATGCTCTATACGAGTTATTATATCTACAACTTTGGTTTTTCTTCTTATTTCTGAGTTTCTGATTTTGTCATTTAACTTTACATACATACATAGACTCACGCCTGTCTCCCAGAGCGGTAGGCAGAGACAACGGACTTCCATTTGTCACGATCCTTGCATACCTCTTTCGTTTCGTTTACTGACATTATATTCTTCATACATGCTCGCCGGGTTAACGTTACAATATATATAATATCGCGGTACTAAGACACTGCCTATATCCAGCGCTCCGGCATCAGACTGTCCTCAGACTTGATCACATAATGCGTTCAAGATACCGAGTGAGCTAGCACGCACGCTGCGTAGGAGATCACATCTCGTGGGGGGCGTAGAAGTTGTCCCGAGAGAATATCTGCCGGAGACCGGCAGCACCGACTCTCTGAGTACTAATAATCATCTTACTGTGATCGCTAATTGGTCGGTCAAGCAATTATGCCCAATTATGCCTTGGTGGACGTCGGTCGGCTGATAAATGGGGATGATGACACGCATATATTAGAGGTATAAGCATCACATAGTAATACACAATAAAGTTATATAGTCCTCCTGGTGGAACCTCGGCCACGGCGGCTAGTACCAATGGAGACTAGCCATGGGACATATTACAGTGTACAAGCGTGTGCGCAAACACATGGGCTCTTTCTATTCCATCAGTCCCATGATCCGATGGGATGACTAGCGACACGACATGTTTAGGTACAGGACTGACGGCTTTACGTGCTCACCGAGGTGCCGGGGTATATAAACCTCCATTTCTGAGACCCCGGGCTGATACTAAGAAATTTCTCTTCACAGAAACATCCCAAAATCACTTTATTGCCCGAATCGGGATTTGAACCCAAGAGCATTGTCCGCGGTTGAACAGGCTACTATACCAACAATTATACGGCGGCAGCTATTCAGAGCAAGTATTACTAAAGTTTCTGTATTATTAAACTTCTCTATTTTTCATAGCGAAGCACCTGGCCCGCAGATACCGTTAGACTGCATAATCTGTGGAAAGTCTGTTTACAAGCAACGACTTTTAGGGCTCATCTTTTTAGTATTTCAATTTCAATATATTAATTGCTTTCATGGGTTTTACAAAGGTATTTTAGATTATAATACAGTACCAAACATGAACCCTGTAAGGGCACTACAACAATACAATGTACTTACAAATATTTTTTTGTCAAAAACTTCACATATTATACTTAAATTAAAATGAATACAATAAAATGGCATTGTGAATATCTGTAGAGTGTGCTTTTCATGTTTTTTTCTTTAATTATAAGACAATCTAATTGTAAAACATATAATAATAAATCTAATTGTAATACAAGACGTCTTAGATTAAAATAATATACTTTTAGCACAGTTATAAACTTAGAATGTCTTTGAGTAATAGTTGCTATTATAGATAATTACTTATGATTAAAAATAAAACTGATATCAGATTTTCTTGTAAATAACCGATTTTAAGAATGATTAAAATCGGTTCACAGACCGCGGAGACGTAACATAGAATTATATTCTATGTTACGTCTACGTGTTATTCATTTCTATATAAAGAAATATACAGCTCAAATAATAATCTTCTTATTTTGAAGTCGGTTTAACATATGGAACAGACTTCATAACATTCATGTATGAACACCGATTTTAACAAAACTTTATGAACACATAAAGCATTCCCAATAAAATAAAATAAAAGGATTTTCGAAATTGGCTCACAAACAACGGAAAAAACATGATTTTAAATAAAACCAATGACAAACAGCTGAATTCGCAACCTCCTTCTATTCAAGTTCCTATGTACATTTTTATCCGATCTTCCCTATACCGTCTTAGTCTGCGGGTACTGCTGCTGCTTCGGCTGAGGCCCTTAAGCAGCGTAAATACACTAACCTCGTTAGAGGTTATGTATTTGAGCCGTTTTGGATCGAATCGCTTAGTCCATGGAGTCTAATGCCTCCTATGCACTATGCGGTTAGCCGGATTGCGGTCAGCCGTCAGCAATCAATATTGCTGACCGGCTGCCGCATCACAGTGCGAATAAAATCTACTTTCTCGTACTAATATCTGAGTACGGTCAGCCGCACGGCTGGCCGCATTGCGGCTTGCGGCCATAAAACGTGGCAATGCTGCCAGCCTTCTGGGTGCGTTCCCCAAAATTTTATGACATTGTTTAGGTTTCGTTTATTTTATATTTATATAGGTTTAATGTAATTATACATTTTAACTTATATAGTTAAATCTAGTATAAATTAAATATGAAAATGATTGTTACTATATTTGTTTATATTAAATCGATTCTTATATAGAAAAGTAAAAGTCGGTCCTATCCGATTTAAAACAGTAATTTGGTAATGGAGCAATAGAACGAAAAATCTCTTCAATACCAGTCTGAAAATATGTAATACGTTAATCGTTCAGCCATTAATTAACATTTTTATTGTAATGTTACGAAATTAAGCGTAGTAATCCGACTGCTGAAGTTTACATCATGGAGCCAAAACGTAAATGATTAAATGTATATGCCAATCAAGATATTTGTTCATCATTCCGGTGTTGCTAAAGAAATGGTATGTGTGTATCGCCGCATTTAACTCGATAAAGGTAACCTAATTCTGTACTAGTTCTAATCAAATCAATATATAATAGCAAAGTTTTTTGTTGAAGTAGTTATATTATTATTATTTTTACTAGAATATAATATAATAAGCAGACAGAATAAATAACAGCGATTTCTTCCAGACAACCTTGGGTGATGAAACTAGCGTTATTCTTTTATTTCCAATAGTTTACACCTACCACAACCAAAATAATCACACTAATATTATAAAGGCGAAAGTTTGTGAGTGTGTATGTTTCTTACTTATTCACGTCTAAACGGTTGGAGCGATTTTAATAAAATTAGGTATGGAGTTAGCTGACACACTGGATTAACATATATATAAAGTTTAATGCGGGCAAAACCGCGGGGCACAGCTAGTAAGTTACTTATTACACAAACTGGTTTTCTGTATATCGTTCGGTTTATGAGTAGATAGTACTCCTTAAGATTCCTCGACAGTTACACGTTGTATTTACCTAAATATGTACATATGTATATTCATTGACTGAAAGTAATCCAGACAACTACACTTCTAAACTGCTGCGTAGCTGACGGCAAAGAATATCGCCACCCCATCTCATCCTGTGTGGAGCGTAGAAGTCGTCCCCAGGGGATATCTACCAGAGAACTGCCTAGTATATATGGTTAATATACATAAATATATCTAATATATATACATATATATATTAGATACATTAGCAAAAATATACCTAAGTAATAATAGAATTAATTATGTCTAACTAAAGCCCTCTTCCTCTCTTCTACATTTGCTGTGCCCGACAGGGTCCATAATGATACCATATATAATTGTAACACCTTATCAACATTGTGGAATGCAAATAAAACATTGAGTATTGAGTATTGAGAACAGGCAGCAGCCTCTCTCCGTGTACTATGACCATCATACTGCGATCGCCAACCCGTCTGCCAAGCGTGACGATTATGGCATATCCCTCCAAATGATGGACACAATTCCATTGTGGAAATCTTTTGGGGAAGCCTTTGTCCAGCAGTAGATGTCAGTCGGCTGGTATTATAAATAATAATAATATAATAATATCCTTGGATATCATTTACACACGGCCATCTGATCCCAAACTAAGCAGAGCTTGTACTATGGAAACCAGATAACTGATATACTACATATACTACTTTTCTTTTGTAAATACATACTTATATATGTAATATTATATCAGTTATATAGTTTCCATAGTACAAGCTCTGCTTAGTTTAGGATCAAATGGCCGTGTGTGAATAATGTACCAGGATATTATTATATAGATAAATATACCCAGACTCAGGACAAACAGACATGTTCATGGACACAAATATCTTTCCTGGGTGGAAATCGAAGCCACGTGAAAGCAAGCAGTGGCCAACCATGCCAACAGGCCCGTCTTTTTTTTTAATAATCGTACCAAGTCACGATAATTTCAAAATCGTGTCGTACCCGCCACGTAAACTAAAAGCAGCTTTCAGATTGTTATATGTTACTCGCCCACCTGCTGTATTGTGCAAGTTATGACCACTTTTTGTGGCCTGCTAAATTGCTACAATTACGGACAGACTTGTGTCTAGGGCCTCAAGACCTAGATAAGTACTTACTGTACACTGTAACGTAATTATGGTGCGTTCTATATTAAAATAAATATCTTGGGACAACTAACACACTGCCATCTGATCCTGAACTAGGCTGAGCCTGTACTATGGCAACCAGACAACTGATAGACATACTTATATATTTCTAAATATATAGGTATGTACATTAAATTTATTCAATAGTAAATAATTTAAAAAAAATGAAATTTTAAGCTAAAAATGAGATAAACTACAGATACACTATTTACCCTAAAAGGCGTCAAATAATCCCTCCGCATCGCTTATGGGAAAAGTGCCCAGAAGGCTGGCCGCATTGCCACGCTGGATGGCAAGCCTGATCCTCTGACCCAAGAATAGACCAGCCCTCTGTTATATGTACATAATTATATATAAATTACACCCAGACGAAGAACAAATAATCGTGTTCAACACACACAGATTTGTCCTGGGTGGGAATCGAAGTCAGGGTAACTAACTACTAAGCCAACTGACCAGTCGTTATATACCCTTTATATAGGTATAAAAGGGTCTATATCGACTAGCCACTAAGGATTTTTCAACCAGAACTTTGTTTGTTAAACCTAAATGAAACATAAAATTTAGGTGACAATGATTCAAACTGGTGAATTAAAAATGATATCTGATAAATGTCCACCACGTTCACGGTTGTATTCAAATGTCGACCCTATCATCAAAGTTTTTAATCACTTTTTAAGGTCTAAACTAGGGCCAACCCAAACCTTACTTACTTCTGGATGGAACTAAAATGGTTCGAGTAGCCAAACAAGTATCACGCACAATAGCCCAATTAGGAGGCTAAGTGCGGAAACCTATCGCCCAACTAACTAACTAACGTAACCTTAACCGGCGGGCATTGAATATTATTGATTTATTCGTAGTTAGAACTGCACATTTACTTAAAAAATTTTCAATTACATTTTTTTTTAATTTATTTTATTAATTTCCAAATAAGGTCATTTCTCAATACACTTTACTAGTAACTGACAGATGTCAAATATGGTCTATTAAATTGGCCCTGCTATAGTTTTTCAAAATTTATTTAATATATATCCATACATATGAGTCAAACAGTTGAAATATGAATTGTCGAGGTGGACATTTGAGTACCTGATTCCAACTTACACCTCAAAGCAATTTGTAGGATAACAGTTCGAAAAATATGCGAAAGAAAATTATATCTCTACAAAAATATGCCAATCAGTTGACGCAATTTGAATAAAAATTAGAGAAAGATTTAAGCACGTTTATTAATCATGATATTATTTTAACAAACTTGGAAATTCAACGAAAGAAGAATCAAATATAAAACCCACTGAATATGTTTTATACTTAAATTATTGACATTACCATTCAGACACGATGTAAAATGTTAAATCAAGTATAATATAATAATATAATAATGATCCAGCTCGAAGGACCAATATGTAGGGGACGTGACCTACGGGTACGGCTGATGGAGATGACTGAAAAGACTGGAATTTGGAGAACTGTTGTTTTATTGCTATAATAGATTTAGTCTAAATAATGGAATGATTATGAATGAATGCTCGCGGTTTGCTGTCCGACAATGCACTGAAGTCGCGGTACGATGCGCGACCTAAGTTATTGCTTAATGTGCTGGATTAGCACTTCGGTGTTCGGTCGTATTGACTCGAACATAGCTATTTAACTAAATCATTATTATCTTGAATTAATTTAAATTTATCAAATAGAAGTCACGATCTTATAATCTACTTGTAACTAGAATGAAATATCTATAATACTATTCATGTTCCGACTATTTACAAGCACTTTTTAAAGTATTTGTGTCAAAGTTGTTAAATCCACCCATTGCCTTTAGGTAATCATTATAGTATAATTTAATTTTTTTTTATATATATATGTATATTTTTAATTTTATGCAAATACAAAACATTCATACTATTTAATCGGATCAAACCCTATCCTTATTGGAATTCTTTTTAATATAATAAAATCCTAGAACATTTAAATCCTGGGACATTATTCACACACGGCCATCTAATCCCCAACTAAGCAGATGTAATTAAATTTAAGTAAGAATAGAGACCATAAAATATTCACTCTACGAAGTTTCAGCCACTTTACTTTGGTTCCCGTAATCCTTACCGCAATCGTTTAACGCATTGCGGGTATTCTCTGGAAAAGAAATCTATGGTAGGAATTGGTTTAAATTGTTCTACAAAAACTAGATGCGCAAGCAATACTCAAATAAATAAATAAATCTTATAAAAAAAAAATACTGTTCGATTAGGATCATCACTGTGTTAAACACCGAGACCGACGACTGCCTCGTTGGTCTAGCGGTAGCGTGTTCAACCGCAGATAATGAGGTCCGGGGTTCAAATCCCGGGTTGGGCAAAAAAAGGATTTTGAGATTTTCCTGTAAAAAGAAATTTCTCAGTATCAGCCCGAAGTCTGGGAGTTGGCGGTATTACAACCCCGTGCCTGAGCACGTAAAGCCGTCGGTCCTGTTCCTGACCTCTTTCTGCTCGTGTCGCTAGTCATCCCATCGGATCATGTGAGTGATGGAATAGAAAGTGCCCCTGTGTTTGCGCACACACTTGTGCACTATAATATGTCCTGCTCAATTGGCTAACTTCCATTGAGATTGGCCGCCGTGGCCGAAATTCGGCCGGGAGGACATTATTGTACTTTTGCGTATCTACATAAATAAAGGTCTTTATGTACCGCAATATTTACCGCCACATGTTTCTCCTTTTTACAATGATATTCAACTAATATTATGCTAGAAAATTGTTCGAGCAAGGTATAGAACCTGTACTCAGTAATAAAAAATCATGACCATAGCCAGGTGGCGTGCATTTTTATGTCAGTAGGATTGCAGGGTAACTGTAATGTAATGTAAGACTAGCCAGGTGTGTGTGGTTGCGTGTACGGTGCGGGGTGCGCCTGCGCATGTGTCCACTTTATTGAACAATTATGTGTTACATTAATTAAAAGATTCTGCCCGTGACTTCGTCATCGTTTACTTACGAAGAGTATAAGGAAACTTAAAAAACAAGTTGGTTTTCAATTCGGTATACGATTTTTTTTTGTATGTAGATATGTTACGCAAATCAGTAGCCGGTTTTGTGCGATTGAGAAACTGTTTTTTCTTAATCACACTAAAACGGCTACTTCCGTACAAATCATCCAAGCATTACAAACTTTCGCATTAAAACTATCATAAAGGAAAGATTCGATTTTTGTATGTTTGTTTGTAATGGATGAACTCAGAAATTACTTAACTGAAGTGAAAGAAATTTAAATTACAGTTAAGTAATTTTTGAGTTCAATCATTAAAAAATTGGCATTATCTGAGAAAGAAAGCAGAAAGAAAGAAATAAATATTTTTATTCTCACAGCATGCATTGAAAATAAATACAATATAGTCCAAGATTCTAGAGCTATATTAATTTAATATAAGCTGTGTCCTGCGGTTTTACCCGTGTTAAACAGTATAAATTATATGTTTTATTTGGATATATGTAGGTACAAGTGATATTGCTTCCAAGTTTTGGTCAAAATCCGTTCGGTAGTTTTTGCGTGAAAGAGTAAATAACAAACATACATCATTACTTGCAAACCTTCGCATTTATTGGTCCTACCAATATTATTAATGCGAAATTTGTTTATCTATCTATATTGTGTTTATAGATCTATCTTGTTTAAAAACAAGACTGAGAATATAAGTACTGTTTTTACCTGTCTTTAGCACCTGGTACAGACGCCAGCACATCCAGCTACCCCAATCTGTCAAATTTCTTTTATAGATTTCCAACTTTATCACAAAAGCATAAAGCAATAATTTCCCCAATTGAAAGTGAACCACTTTCAATTGGGGAAATTACAGATTGGGGTAGATTGATGTGGTGGCGTTTGCACAAGACAAATGGCTGCCGAACCAAGCTGGCAGATATGCATTTGGATATACTCAAAGTACATACTAACACTAATTTTACCCATTCACTTCATTGCTCAGAAAATGAATAATGCCTGGGTGCCCTGGCATCTTACTCAAATACGAGCTAGCTAAATATCATTGCTATAATAAAATAAATTTTATAAATGTTTTCATACAATGTGTACCTAAATATCTATGTTACTAGAAATAATAATGTATACAACTATATTACTACAAACATGTTCTGACTATTTTCAAGCGCTTTTTTAAAGTCTACGTGAATACAAACCTTTTTTATTTTATTTTAATAAGGCAACATGTTTTCCCTTTATATAATCTCCGTCTGAGCATTAAACATTGCCCTAAGCTTCTCATTTCATAAGCTTGCCTAATAAAATGTTAAACAGAAAATCTGATCTGATCGTAAGTGATTGGGAGGTGCTCATAGCCACTAATCTCACTGATCCGTAAGTGATTGGCGAGGTTAAGCAACTAGACTCACGGTCATATTCCATAGATGAGTGACCGCCAAAGTGGTTTTATTTCTGAGCGGCTCCATGCTTCGGAGCGTACGTTAAGCTGTCGGTCCCGGTTGTAGCCATTAGGCAACAGTCGTTAAGCCATATCAGAGGCCTTAGGCGGCTTGAACAACTCTGACACTAGGGTAACCACTGCCCATACGATAAGTAAGTAAGTAACGAAATATTTCATCTACAAGTAAGCATAACGTAAGAAAAATACAAAGTATATTTTGAAACATTTAGCATACTGTATAATATTATGTTAATGTTGGGTAAAGAGAAATAAATATACTATTGAATCTCACGTGCTTTAAATGTGATTCAAAAGTTGTGTCTGACCTGCCGCGTGCCGCATCCCGCATCACGAGGTGTTTATATAAACTGTATCATAAGTACTACTAACAACACCACGGTCAGCAACAAAAGTTAACTTTACCCTTTAGACGAGACCTGGTCCCATATCCCTGATGGTCGGGATACTTACCGTGGGAGGGCTCTGGATTGCCCTCCCCTATTGCCGACACCTGCACTGCATCGCTGGCACGCGACTGCACCACAAACAGATCGCTCGGAGTTGATTGCACGTGGCGGCAATAGAGGAAACTTCTCATACTGCCACCGTAGCCCTATCTACCATGTACTTACGTACTACTTTACGTACAAACCATTATAATATACTACTCCTTACTTTATTAAAACCCCGGGAGCACCTTAAAAGTTGTACGGAAGTTTACATTTCTGAAATAGAATATTTTTCGCTATTTGCTCGTGTTTTCACATCTTGCTCACAAAACCTGAGCTTAGTCGTGCTTTCGTTGGACGTACTCTATCTACTATATTACATCTTTCTACCTCTACCAAGGAAATGGCTTCAGTAGCGTTTTAGGAGCTGTTTGCATATCGTATCGAAGTTAAACTTTTCTCCATCATTAAAAAAAATCTCAAGTTTTGCGATGATGACAGTTCGCGTGTCTGTGATACAAATTATTCGCTCCAATAGTTAATCAGTGACAAAGGGCGCAGTCAACTGTACTTTACGATAAGTTCTCAGTTTAAAGTACTTTTTTTATTATAAGATACATATTAGCCAAAAAGTCATATCCATGCTTAAGCTTGTGCATTGTATTTGTTGGATTCGCTCTTTTATGGTTTTTATGATTACTCGAAGTTCAATTAGTAAAAATATTTTTATTTATTTTGAATTAAGATCGTGCCAAATGGAAATCCGTTGTCTCTGCCTACCCCTCTGGGAAACAGGCGTGAGTCTATGTATGTATGTATGTATGTATGTATTTTGAATTAATTAATTTTTAGTAGTAAGTCGGAACTCTCGTAGAGTTCACGTCGCGGGGACTCTGTAAGTGCTCCACATATGAACTCTCACACAGGGCTTGTCGCCGTAATTGCGTGTGTGTTTCGTGATCTTAGTGTTGAACCAATAGTCACTGTCAACGTCAATAAAGACTCCGTTCAGAAACGATACATTAAGTTTATTAATTTAAATTTAAATGAACTTTCTCACTAATACGATAGGGAACGACAATAGTTTAGTTTCTATGTAAATACTTTTTTACTGACTGTACTAACATACATACCCAGATTTTATAAGCTATTCAGACATGGACTGTCATGTCTGATCAATTCGACAAATACCGTTATGGAAAAACATGTTTGTTTTTAGATCATTGCATTTTATTCTTTACGTCATCTAATAATGTTTCTTCATCATCTTCATATCAGCCGAAAGACTGGCCCTACAGCTGGACAAAGGCCTCCCCCAAAGACCTCTGTAATTGCTTTTCTTGCGCTATCCGCATCTAGTGACTTCCAGCGAAAATATTTTTTTTCTTAACAATAAAAAGAACTGTTATTTATTAGAACAGTTGACGCCGCATCAGCGGATACACTTGTAGTTCGAAAACCACTCTTACTGCCATTGTAATAAAGATACCGTCAAAACCAAAGTCGTAAAACCAACGTGGCACATAATGTGTTATGAATCAATGCGTGTATCTAAACGCCGCCGTAATTAGATTTGACGTTTGGAGTTAATGACTTCCACTTCTGTCCGTGTCATAAATAAAATTCATATGTATGTACCTCATTATATCAGCCGTAAGTCGTCCACTGCTGGCAAAGGCCTCCCCCAAAGATCTCCACAATTGCCGGTCTTGCGCTATCCGCATCCAGCGACTTCCGGCGACCCGCACAAAATCATCGGTCCATCTTGTACGGGGCCTGCCCACGCTGCTAGTTCAGGTCTAAATTCGTGAATTAGTTTTCAATAATATATATAATATAAATAATATTCGATTTCCAGTGTCTGTACCTGCGTTCAGCAAATAAATGATTGATTGATTGTCTTGGAGATAAAATTAAACAAAAGCACCCAAAATAACTTATTTGTTTGCTGAAATTATTCCTAGAGAAGACACGTGTTGTGTAAAACGTATTTGAAGTATTGCATTGGAAACTTATGTTGGTATCAGTTTGTTGCGTGTTCTGTTGGATAAATTACGTATGGTTTGTTAAATATATCGTAATTCGCAAGGTATCGTACAGCTAAGATCTAATACAATTTGCAAAATAAGTCGGGCGAGGTGCCTTAGAAGTTATTTATTTTAAGGAAGACCAACAGCAAATAGTAACAATCATATGTAATTATTATAGTTACTGAGAGCCAATAACAGGTCTTTACGAATATTTTATTTAAATAATATTTTATTTAAATTAATTTAAATAATTTTATAAAGGTTCGAATTCTCGCAGGGCGGTTGCGGTGTTTAATATATAGGTATTTTACTTTTACTAATTATCTGTTGGACTAAAAAAACCTTGACCAAATGTCAAGGTTTTTTTTACAAGATAGGATGGCAAATAAGCAAGTGGCTCGCCTGATGGCAAATGATCACCGCCGCCCATGGACCCCTGCAACACCAGAGGAGGTGCAAGTGCGATGCCGATGCCGGCTTTTAAGAAAGGAATAGGCTCGAAGGTTGCCATGTCATACCGGATCGCAAATACCTCCGCAGTTAATTGATTCCACAGAGCGGTAGTGCGCGGCAAAAAGGCATGGTGGTAGATGACCATTCATCCAGGTGATAAAGATGAAATTTCCACTTTTGGCGAGAGGGTCTGTGGCGGAATGTGGTGGAGTATAGAGTAGGTGGAGATCTACCAGTACTTCTCCTGCCATTTGCCAGTTTTCAGATGTCCTCGCTGTATTATTTTTAATATCATTAGTCTAGCAGATAGTCAGAGTGGATATTCGTTTAAACACTGCTTTTTAAAAAAAGAAGACAAGCCCTCTCTAGGGGTTCTAATCTCCGTGTACTTGACAAACATATAATAGACGGGACACAAATTACATGCAGACTCAGAACAACTATTTATGGGTCACACAAATTAATGTCCGGCGCGGGATTCGAACCCGCGACACGAAGAGGCGAGGCGACTGTCTTAGCCGCTGCGCCACACGTACAGTCAAGTCAAAAGTCAAGTATTTATATACAAATCTCTACTCTGTTATACTTTGCAAGTTCAACGCTGAGAAGTAAATAGTTAATTGAATTCATTAACCCGCTTCTAAGGATAAACTTGGCCAGACTGCGAAACGAATGAGATTAACTATAAGTTGAATACAGGTATTCGCCTAGCTTAGCAACGGATACTGGATACTGTTTCATTTTAAATAGTTTGTAATATTTGACTAGATTCTAAAGAAACCATATTTAAATATTGTTTTTGGAAACCAAGTTTATGTTCAAATATGAAAATAACTGTTTTATAAGGATTTCCTAGTACTGAGACTGTCTCGCTCTCTTTGCCCACGTGTGACAAAAAAGACAAGTATAAAATCGATAAAAACAAGGTCCTACTTCCTTCTCTAAAACTGATTTCAATTTTATTTTTAGTAATAAATAATATAAAATAATAAATAAAATAAAATTCATTTATTCACAATTTTTTTTTTATATAAATAGATATATTAATTGTCCAGCAGAGAAAGAAAGAAAGAAAAGGATTTATTCAAAATATTGCACAGACAACAAAAATATAAAATACTTAACAATAAAGCGAAAGATAAAATAAAAACAAAGGCACTTGTTGTCTGTGCAAGTCTGAAATGGCACCACCTCAGCATTTGCTAGAACATTTTATTGTTCTAGCAAATGCTGGTAATTCTGATGGCTTTCGAGTGACTTTCACGGAACATTAACTTAAATATCAGATACAAGTAAAACACGGAAAAATGAATGATAAAATAAAAATAAAACAAACAAAAATTTTCTATACATATAATAAAATTGTAGGAAAGTCAAAACTGTACAGTAAATATTTTTTAACAAGGATACTTGGGGCGTGATTTACAGTCGATATCGAAGCTAAAAATATAGTTTTTAGAATTTTTGTCTGTACGTCCGGGCTAAACTCAAAAAGTACTGCATGGATTTACTTCAAATTTGGCATGAATATTACTAAGAGGTCGGGTCAACATATAGGCTACATATTATCACCTACGGGGGAGGAGCTGTAATAATTTATAAAGTTTAACGTGCGTAAAACCCCGGGGCACAGCTAGTTATCAATAAAACTAAACAACATATATTACAGCCTAAACAAATAAAATTATTAAAAAACTGGTGTGATTTGTATGCTAGTGGCACATCACTAATATTGAAAAATGTCGGCTTATTACCGATGATGGTATGGAGTATTTTTTACTAGTTGTGCCCCGCGGTTTTACCCGCGTTAAATTTTATAAATTATCATAGCTCCTCGCCCGTAGGTGATAGCTTGATAATATGTAGCCTATATGTTGACCCGACCTCTTAGTAATATTCATGCAAAATATTAAGTAAATCCATGCAGTACTTTTGAGTTTAGCCCGGACATACATACAGACAAACAGACACACAGACAAAAATTGTAAAAACTATATTTTTGGCTTCGATATCGATAGTAGATTACGCCCCAAGTATCCTTTAAAAAAAATATTCAATGTACAGTTTTGACTTTCCTACGATTTTATTTTATGTAAAGATTTTTTGTGTAAAGTTGTGGATTAATTTCTGAGTATCTCCGTACCTCGGCACGTTAAGATGTCGGTTCTGGTTGTTGTCATTAGAACAGTCCATAACAAATGTCAGAGGCCTACTGGGTGTCTTGGACAACTCCGACACCAGGGTGGGTGGTTACCCTATATACGATAAAGGAAGAAAGAAAGAAAATATATAACTCTTTATTGTACACCAAAACATTGCAGGATACAAGAATACAATAACATACATTTAAACATGGTACAATTGGAGGCCTTATCACTAAATGTGATCTCTTCCAGGCAACCTAAGCAGGGATTGGAGTATGGAATAACAGAGATAGGGTAGTTGTCAGTGTACATAAGTATAGAAATATAATTGTGGAAGAAAATCTCAAAACAAAATTTACTTTCCAAACAAATATGTACCTACCTATTTAGGTTTATAAACACGTGTCTATTACATTGAACCCATTCAAACCGTGCGCCAAAACACGTGGTAAGATTCCCCATGCAACCTCATGAATTAATTCAACATTTCCAACATGACCAATGATCTGAATTAGTTATCTACTTATGACGCATTAGATTTCCTAATACAAAAAGCTACTTGTTTTCCATTGATCTCATTTTTATTATTTCTTACTTTGTGGAAAGACATCGCCCGATCTAGGCAAACGAATTCCTGTATTGCTAAAATCATCATATTTTTTAAAATGAAGAGTAAAATAATAAAATAAAATAAAAAGATTTTTATTGACGTAGACTTTTAAAAAGCGCTTGTTAATAGTCAGAACATGTTTGCAGCAATATAATTAAGTATGTATACATTATTGTTAAAGGTCCCTGATATGGTTCTACTGCAGTTATCTAATGAGTGCATTTGGAATCTACAACTTAACTCGCCGCGGCAGCAGCCGCCGAGCGCTAGATACACTTTTCGTCCATTGGAAAGCTATAATATAGTTTATTATTATGTTGATTTTCCTTAAATCAGTAAAGTAGTCATATATACGAACATATTATAAAAAAGTACACTTATTTCGATACTTATGTTTTCTTTCGCACTTCTTCTCATTTTACTAAAAATGAAATCCCAATGGGTCGATTTCACTAGGATACTTTTATCCCATGGAATTCTGACCCACGCATTCGGACCACTTTTCCACTGGTGTTCCTACTCCGAGTAATGTGGATCGCAGCCCTAAGGCCAGATGCCCCCTAAGCCAATGTGGAATATCAACGACAAAGCAGTAGAGTCTCTGTCGTAGCCTTTTAAAACGATAAAAGACCGGAGATAGAGTTATGAGATTATGGAGTTCTTGAGCGCGTGCTCCATTAAACTGAATCTGTGGAACACCGACAAACTTGCAAACTGGCGCCTATGATCCAGATTTTGCTGTTAGGCCATTATCATCAATTACCCTACCAGCTCGTCTACCTAAAGAGTTCAAAGTAGCAATTTCATACTTGGCAACCATTTTACAGATAAGAACAATAATATTCCATTCACGCTCCAACATTCAGGGTCGACTTCAGTGGTCACCTATACACATTGGACACTAGCTTACGTGCTGAGAGCAACCGACTTTACTTACATTTAGCCGAGATTACAATTATTATACTGCGATGCTATAATAATACGTACGTTGGTACGTGGGAGGAGAATATCTAAACGATAACTGGGAGTTCATTCCACAACTTCAACAAGTTGTTGAATAATGTTGAAGGGCCCCATGCTGTAGTCTCTTGAGAAAACGATAACTGGGTATCGTTTTCTCAAGAGACTACAGCATGGGGCCCTTCAACAACGGAGTTATAAGGTTTCTAAAGGGTCGGCAATGCGTTAATGATGACCCTGGTGTTGCAAGCGTTCGTACACAACAAGCATATGGCCCACCTGAAGGTAAGTGGTCATTGTAGCCTTACAATGACCACTTACCTTCAGGTGGGCCATATGCTTGTTTGCCAACTAAGCTGTATAAAAAAGTAGTACATCAAATGAAAATATGTCTGTCCAAAAAACTAACAAAATTATGTAGACTGTGAAAACGTCAAATCGAATTCATTTGTTGAATCCATGTATCCTTTTGTACACGGGTTTACACACGTGACTCTATTATACAAACCAGAGATAAAAGAGGGTTCCTTTTGTGTTCGAGCTTATAACCTTGTTTGATATTTTTGCATAATTACTCTTTGCTCCTGCCATTTAAGACCTGAAAATTCTTCTCATCCTGTTTTGCCTTATACCCATTGTTATTGGGGTCAGGCTCCAGTATAACCTGTTGAAATACTTCCGTTGAAGGTTCAGTCAAAACGTCCACTGTTGTATAGGTTTAACTTTAAGCATCCAACCAACCCAAGCACCCAGGATAACTAATGCGATAAGTAGGAACCAAAAACAACAAAACGAATAAATTTCTAGATTCTGCACGCTTTTCTACACGGAACTACACACGTGATAATATTTTGCAATACAGAAATAAAAGGCATTTTTTTTTCGAGGATAAACCTTGTTGACAAAGGTATATTACTTTACTCTTGCCTTCAACTGAAATCAAAATTCTCTTCAAAGACAATCACTTATGCAGTCAGTGAAAACAAAAAACCACGAAACGAATAAATTTCTAGAATCTACACACTTTTCTACACGTGATGCTAATTTGTGAATCGGACACAAAAGTTTTTGTGTTATTCTATATCTGGTAATCTTTCAACTTTATATGAAGATATAATCTCCTCAACTACAATAATAATTGATGCAATCAGTAAATAGATAAATATGAATAAATTTCAAGGATAAATTTAAACTTTTTTACACGTTATCCACGCATAGAATTGCGTAATATAGTATGTTTTGAACCGAACACAAAGAAAGACATGGGGGTATTGGGAGATACAGTTTTAAGATTAACATCCATCTATACAGGAAGACTTTAATCTGATAAAACTCTTTTTTAATAAAAACCTACAGTTATGATGCATTCAGTATCCTAGATATAGTCCTGACTTATTGTATACCTGAGATTGAATTTATGTACAAATATCTTACTTATTTTTTTTATTAATAACTTGACTTTTTGTAATTTAACATGTATTTCTTGGTTGAAGTATTGACATTGTGTTAATTATTGTATGCCCAAAGGGCGGGAAATGGCTGACCATACCAAACCTATAATCCACAATAAACAATCTGAGTCTGAAGACATTTCTAATATCTATTTTTGTCTAGAAAATTAGTTTTTTTATTTTCACGAAATTTGGAATATCGTTGATATTAAAATATGCTTCTTAAAAATACATGATCAAAGTTTAAAATATTTCTAATCGGTAGGTCAAAATAGCACCTAGCTAAATAATTCAACAATTCGCCATAATAGTCGAATGTTTACCCAAAAGATATCACTTATACAATCAGTGAAAACATAAAAACGAATAATACATTTCTAGAAACGCCACGCTTTTCTTCACGGGGATACGCACGTGCCAACAGTTTGGCCTATTATACGAGAACAAGACTATTATCATTTACAATTCGATTGTGACCGGGCATTTTGAACAATTACCTCCTCGTCATGCATACCGAATTTTATGAGATTATAATCAGTTGTGACATACTAACAGACAGTTTAGAAGTTCAAGAAACTGGTTTCGATTAAACCTTTAAGAAAAATATTATATATGTATATTGGTACATACAGTGAACCAAATTAAAAATATATGTCAAATAAGTGCAAGTCGGATTTAACCCTAAAAATATCTGCTCTAATATTTTTTAATGGTATTTGAGAGATATATAGAATTTATAATGAACTATTTTTTATTTTATATAGATGTGAACATAAATTTAATTTCTACATTTAAATAATTTATCTTAAATATGACCGATATCAAAAAGTTTATGATGTGACTCAGAGATTTTGAGAATATAAGCTGATATTGCAATACACCCATCATTAAAATTTCTTCACTCAAACTTAAACTCTCTAGTCCATTCCATCGATTCATAAGAAAAGAGGACACCTTTTATGAATTGACCGAGTAGGCAATGAAAGCCTCTTAGACTCACACCTTTTATGAATTGACCGAGTAGGCAATGAAAGCCTCTTAGACTCACTGGTAAATACCATATTAAAAAAAAATTGAGCATTGATTAACTGCATTTGTGGCGCAATGAATAATTCTTGACCCTTGACCCCATAATGACCATTGCTACTATTTGTCACAACAACATATTTGTGTGATCCATATATAGTTTACCTGAGTCTGACTGTCGTTTGTGTCCCTGAATATAAATATCACAAATGCAATTCAGGGATAAAACAACAAATGCTAACTGGATGCTACTATGGTTTAAAATGTTAACTATTCGCTGTTATGGTTCAAGTTTATAACTGTATGTTGCCATGTTTAAATTATTAACTTTATCCTGTAACGGTTTAAATTGTTAATTGAATGCTGCCATGGTTTCAATTGTTAACTATATGTTGCTATGGTTTAAATTGTTAATTACATGTTTCCATGGTTTACATTGTTAACTATATGTTTCTATGGTTTAAATTGCTAACTACTTGCTGTCATGGCTTAAATTGTTAATTACTTGCTATCACAGATTAAATTATTAACTACGTACTGCCACGGTTTATATTGTTAACTATATGTTTCTATGGTTTATATTGTTAACAACATGATGCCATGGTATATATTGTTAACTATATGTTTCTATGGTTTATATTGTTAACTATGTACTGCCACGGTTTATATTGTTAACTACATGATGCCATGGTATATATTGTTAACTATATGTTTCTATGGTTTATATTGTTAACTATGTACTGCCACGGTTTATATTGTTAACTACATGATGCCATGGTATATATTGTTAACTATATGTTTCTATGGTTTATATTGTTAACTATGGACTGCCACGGTTTATATTGTTAACTATATGTTTCTATGGTTTATATTGTTAACTACATGCTGCCATGGTATATATTGTTAACTATATGTTTCTATGGTTTATATTGTTAACTATGTGTTTCTATGGTTTATATTGTTAACTATATGTTTCTATGGTTTATATTGTTAACTATGTACTGCCACGGTTTATATTGTTAACAACATGATGCCATGGTATATATTGTTAACTATATGTTTCTATGGTTTATATTGTTAACTATGTACTGCCACGGTTTATATTGTTAACAACATGATGCCATGGTATATATTGTTAACTATATGTTTCTATGGTTTATATTGTTAACTATATGTTTCTATGGTTTATATTGTTAACTATGTACTGCCACGGTTTATATTGTTAACAACATGATGCCATGGTATATATTGTTAACTATATGTTTCTATGGTTTATATTGTTAACTATGTACTGCCACGGTTTATATTGTTAACTACATGATGCCATGGTATATATTGTTAACTATATGTTTCTATGGTTTATATTGTTAACTATGTACTGCCCTGATTTATATTGTTAACTACATGATGCCATGGTATATATTGTTAACTATATGTTTCTATGGTTTATATTGTTAACTATGGACTGCCACGGTTTATATTGTTAACTATATGTTTCTATGGTTTATATTGTTAACTACATCTGCCATGGTATATATTGTTAACTATATGTTTCTATGGTTTATATTGTTAACTATGTACTGCCACGGTTTATATTGTTAACTATATGTTTCTATGGTTTATATTGTTAACTATGTACTGCCACGGTTTATATTGTTAACTACATGATGCCATGGTATATATTGTTAACTATATGTTTCTATGGTTTATATTGTTAACTATGTACTGCCACGGTTTATATTGTTAACAACATGATGCCATGGTATATATTGTTAACTATATGTTTCTATGGTTTATATTGTTAACTATGTACTGCCACGGTTTATATTGTTAACTACATGATGCCATGGTATATATTGTTAACTATATGTTTCTATGGTTTATATTGTTAACTATGTACTGCCACGGTTTATATTGTTAACTACATGATGCCATGGTATATATTGTTAACTATATGTTTCTATGGTTTATATTGTTAACTATGGACTGCCACGGTTTATATTGCTAACTAGGTATATGTTTCTATGGTTTAAATTGCTAACTACTTGTTGTCATGGCTTAAATGTTTATTTCATGTTGCTATAGTTTAATTTATTTAAGTAGGTATAGACCGTTCTTAAAACATTGACAGTGAATAAACATCGCCAAAAATCGTTCTAGTAAGCAAATACTAAATCTTCATTCAAAATGTCTGTATGTATTCTTGTTACATAGTAATAAACAAAAGATCACGTTGCTCCTCACGTTGTCTATTATATTTTAGGAACGCCTCGCTAAAAGTCCTTGATTAAGTAACTGTGTTACACTTATTTGTAATGTGAATCTAATAAACCATATTACCAACGTTTTTTAAAAAGCTGAGACATTTTCAAGATACCTATCGGGATCATAATATGAAATTTAAACACAACACAAGAAGTATAAAAGGGTTATATAATGTCCTCCTGGACGAATATCGACCACGATGGTCAGACGCAATGGAGACTAGCCAGAGACCTAGAAGCGCGGAACATATTATAGTGAAAAAGTAAGTGCGCCAACAGGGGCACTTTCTATTCCATCTCTCTCTTGATCCCATGGGACGATTAGCGACACGACCAGAAAGAGGTCAAAGGCCAGTGACGGCTCCTCTGTTGATCTTAGTGTCCATGGGTGGTTGATCCCTTACCATTACTTGACGCACTTGCTTGTTTGCCTTGCTATATATTATCTACTAGATGTGCCCCGCGGTTTTACTCGCGTTAAATTTTATAAATTATCATAGCTCCTCCCCCGAAAGTGATAGCGTGATAATATGTAGCCTATATGTTGACCCGACTTCTAAGTAATATTCATGCAAAATTTGAAGTTAATCTATGTAGTACTTTTTGAGTTTAGCGCGGACATGCATACAGACAAACAGACACACAGACAAAAATTCTAAAAACTATATTTTTGGCTTCGATATCGATTGTAGATCACGCCCCAGGTATCCTTTTTAAAAAAATATTCAATATACAGTTTTGACTTTCCTACGATTTTATTATATGTATATATTAAAAACAAATGGTCCCTCTACCCGGTAAAATATTTTGTGGATAATGATAATTGTTCCTATTAGTTTTTGATAATATATATAAATACACTTTAATATTATTAAAAATGAAAAGTAAAAAATGTAAAGAAATGAAAAAGAATTAACAATATTTCTTAATAGCAATCGCATTAAACATTTCTCGAAATCAGATAATGTCAAATTGAACCATAAAAGAACTTTATGTGAAATATTATTAAAATTTTAAAAAAGACACAGATTAAGATTAAAATACATATATACACCAAAACTAAGAGATATACAAGTTCAAATGATTTCAATATACTTATTAATAATTACGCGACCACGAGAGACCACCGGGCAGAATAGGTAGCGCGGAAACTCGGTAATTATTCCACATTTGGCATTCACCCAGCAATCTGATCATCGTCTATATGCTTAACTTCAGCTGGACAGAGCGGTGAGGCAAATTGGTCTACCTACCTCTGCAGTGTGATGCACCTACAAGATGGACCGATGAACTAGTGAGGGTTGCTGGGTGTGGGTAACGCAATACCGGCAATTTTTGAGATCTTTGGGATCAATGGCCTGTGTGAATTGGACAACCGGAAGGGGAAGACCACGTCGAACATTCTCTGACCAAATTGGAGATGTTCTCAAGGAAGGGCAGGTCAGAAGTACCCTAAACCGGCGAGCATGTATGAAGAATATAATGACAGTAATTGAGGCAAAAGAAGTATGCAAAGATCGTGACAAATGGAACTCCGTTGTCTCTGCCTACCCCTCTGGGAAACAGGCGTGAGTCTATGTATGTATGTATGTATTTGGGAGACTTTTGTCCAGTAGTGACCGTCTGTCGGGTGATATTATTTTGCCAGAGCTCATTGGGGTGGCGGAAGGGACAGCAACACTTGTTTTGCTGACTTTTAAAGGCCGGCAACGCACCCGCGACACCTCTGGTGTTGCGAGAGTCCATGGGCGGCGGTGATCACTTTCCATCAGGTGACCCACTTGCTCGTTTGTCGCCCTCTGATATAAAAAAAATAATCATGATGATCAATAATAATGCGATTATTTTATATCAATAAAAAGAAGTAGGTATGTCTTAGTATGAGTTTCTTACAAGATATCAAAAAATAAGTTGAAAACTGCCATGCTGAGAAATGAGAAATGCAGACTAAGGATGAGAAACATCCAAATTAAAGTAGCTTTCAGACAACAAATCATACAAGGTATCAGACAGTACACATAAGATTTTAAATTCAAAATAGCCCTCTTTTGGTGTAGAGAGCCATGAACAGTTACGCCAGTTGGCCGTGTTGTCACTACTGTAGATCATATCTGGTCTGATTAGTCCACGCGTGGGAGTTGCACGTGTATTAGGGTGTAGCATTGCTCATTCTCGCATTAGTGTGGCTGTACACGAACTCGAATTCTGTGTATTTTATGCATAACTCACGGAATCACACTAATATTATAACGGCGAAAGTTTGCGAGTGTGTGAGTACATACTCACACACAAACATACATATGTTTGTAACTTTTTACGTCTAAACGGCTGGAGCGATTTTAATAACATTTGGTATGGAGTTAGCTGACACTCTGGATTAACATATAGGCTATAATTTATAAAGTTGAACGCGGGTAAAACCGCGGGACACCGCTAGTATAAATATATAGCATGGTTTGTAATTACTCCATTTATATAGTACCCTAGAAAACTAAGTCATTTAATGAACTTCAGTAATATTGAAATTAAAAAAGTGTAATAATTTCACATGTCTTCTACTACAGACAAGATAGGCAGCATCCACTTTTTAGGTTAAGACCTATATGTACCCTATTCCTATAAAAAAAAAAAACCAAGGCTCTAATTGTATGCTGGATGGGCATAGAGTAACCAATAGTAATAGTAGTAGTAGTAGTAAAAGCCAATATATAAAAAAAATATTAGATAAAAAATACGCCGAAAAGTTTTGCATTTGCGATATTGCGATGTGTTACAAGTCTCCAGGCCTCCATCTCGGACAGGTGACAGTAGTTTGGATAGGGACAGTATGGATGTTTGTTACTCCTTCACGCAAAAACTACTAAATAAATAATAGTAATATAGATTTTATATCCAAATATCACACATAGGCTATAATGTATTATTTTATTTTATTTATTTATTCTTATTGCACAAAAACTGTACAAAGGCGGACTTAATGCCAAAGGCATTCTCTACCAGTCAATCTTAGGATGTTGCAGAGATAATATATTTATATATAAAAATAATATGGTAGGTTAATTTTATTTAGTTTGTGGCACAGCTAGTACCGCATAGTTATTTACTGTGTCGTGTATTACAGGCTTAACAGTATAACGGTTCTGGTTACGGTGTCTTATCTTACGTAATGAATAAGTTATGATAAGTAGCTAGGTCACTAGGTTCATTATTAACTGCGCACAGTATTGTTGGCAATTATGATTCACTTTCAATCTGGCTTAGTCTTCTAGAATATTTCGTATCTTCTTTTGCTCTCTAACAGTAACAGTCTCTTAGGGTACCTTCAATACGTCGTTATAGAAGGTAATTTAAGAAGCGTATTTGGGAAGTTTCGGCCTAGCACCTTTATTACAAGTTATGGTATAATAGCTTAGTTAGGGTGCTAGTCGCCACACCTGTAAGACATTAACATCAATATATTGCTTTTGTACCAGTTTGATCTTAGCAAAAATGTTGAACCATCTAATGTACAAACTCTGATGTGTTGTGGTGAAAAATAATTTTTTATTATTATTTTTAATAAAAAATTGGCAGTAGAAAATTCAATTTTACTTACAAATATATAACATTCAAACAAGAAAACTTGTAAAAATTCTTATATATTTGTAAACGAAGTGACCCTTCATTTAGTTTATAGTTTTCCGTGTTATAACTTTTTGGTGTATAAACTTGTCTACGTATAAGAGACTGGCCGTTTATATTGACGGATTGGCAGCATGTGAAAATATGGAGATTCTGATAATTTTACGTTAAATTAATGATATTACAATCCTTAAATAAAAGTCATTTATAAGAACAGTAACTAGTGAAACAACAGCTCTTAATGTTGTTTTTCTACTTTCAGAGAAACACTTATAGTTATAGTTTTACTGTTCCCTACAATATCTAATAAATAAAATTTACATATTATATATTTTGAAAAATATCTATATTATAGATAGATTACACCCAGACACAGAACAAATAATCCAAGATTATCTTCTGTGGGGATTATTGTGTCGTGTATTACAGGCTTAACAGTATAGAACCGTTATACTGTTAAGCCTTAGGTTACGGTGTCTTATCTTACATAATGAATAAGTTATGATAAGTAGCTAGGTCACTAGGTTCTTTATTAACTGTGCACAGTATTGTTGGCAATTATGATCCACTTTCAATCTGGCTTAGTCTTGTTGAGTATTTCATATCTTCTTTTACTCTCTAACGGTAACAGTCTGTAATACTAATGTCCTTCAGGCCGAATTTCGACCGAATAGGCAACTCTGAGTGGCGACCACGAACCGGAAGACGCAGCGTGGGCAGGCCCCCTACAAGATGGACCGATGATCTTGGGCAGGTCGCTGGAAACTGCTGGATGCAAATGGCGCAGGACCGGCAGTCGTGGGGGTCTTTGGGGGAGGCCTTTGTCCAGCAGTGGACGTCTTTCGGCTGATATGATGATGATGATGAGGCAACTCTCAATGGAGACTAGCCAACTGCGCAGGACATTATTATGGTGCGCAAGTGAGTGCGCAAACACAAGGGCACTTTCTATTGCATCACTCTCATAGTCCGATGGGAGGTCTAGCGGCACGACCGGAAAGGTACAGGACCGACGACTTTACGTGCTCTCCGAGGTACGGGGGTATAATATAGCTAACTCCCAGACTTCGGGCTGAAACAAAGAAACTTTTCTTTTTACAAAAACAATCCCAAAACCACTTTTGGCCCGACCAGGGATTTGAACCCAGAACCTCGTTATCTGCGGTTGAACATGCTACCGCTAGATCAACGAGGCCATCGTAAAAACGTAGATATCTATACATATAATAAAATCGTTGGAAAGTCAAAACTGTACATTGAATATTTTTTATTGAATACCTGGGGCCTGATCTACAATAGATATTGAAGCCAAAAATATAGCTTTTAGAATTTTTGTCTGTGTGTCTGTTTGTCTGTATGTATGTCCGAGCTAAACTCAAAAAGCACTGGATGGATTTACTTCAAATTTTGCATGAATATTACTAAGAGGTTGGGTCAACATATAGGCTACAGATTATCACGCTATCACTTACGGAGGGGGAGCTGTGATAATTTATAAAATTTAACGCGGGTAAAACCGCGGGGCACAGCTAGTTAACATATAAATTACACACAGACACAGAAAAAATAATCCAAAATTGGTTCTTTGCGGGGATAGAACCTACGACCTCTAGGTTAGCAGTCAGTGTCTCCTTAGACCGACAGCTCAATCAGATGAAGTCTCATTATCCTCGATTCTCACTGACTTTGGCAAAATTTACTATGAATAAAAAAGGATGCCATAAAATAAATTATAATTATAACAATCTCATTTTTATACTAGCTGTACCCCGCGGTGTTACCAGCGTTAAATTTTATAAATTATCACAGCTTCTCCCCCATAGGTGATAGCGTGATAATATGTAGCCTATTTGTTGACCTGACCTTTTAGTAGTATGCATGCAAAATTTGAAGTAAATCCATGCAGTAACTTTTTGAGTTTAGCCCGGACATTTGGACATTGGACATTGGAATTTTTGTATGTTTGTCTGTATGCAAACTGACAAAAATTCCGAAAACTATATTTTTGGCTTCGATATCGATTCATTCATTCATTCATTCAAATTCATTTATTCCATAAAAATATTACATATGTGTGGAATCGTCAGTATTTTTTTACCCTACCGTGTACCGATTGTAGATCACGCCCAAGTATCCTCTTAAAAAAATATTCAATGAACACTTTTGACTTTCCTACAATTTTATTATGTATAGATATAGTCTGTAATTATTACGAAATTCCTAGTTCTAATACCTAAAATCCACCCCATCGAGAGCATATAAGTACTACACCTAAATTTGGGTGATAAAACAGCAGTCTGGCGAATGATTTACACCTCTTTGTTGTCTGGTTCGAAACTTGCACTTATTATTAGATTCCATGAAAATGTTATGTATTTACTGTTTTCAGTTGAAATCAATTGGCTTGGGAGTTTAATTGTTTTGTTACTTGGACACTGTCATTAAAGTTGATTAAAAAAGTTCTCTTTTTTCTGCACAAATAAATTTATGTCTGAAGTTTGGAACGGTACTAAATATTGTTTGAATTTCGAACTTGAGATTTTTTTTTTAATTCTTTTTTACGGCTCTAGCTTCTTTGGCCTTATGAGCCCTCAGTAAAATATATTTTTATGTCATTAATTTCCGTCATAATAATAATAATATCTTGGGACATTATTTTCACACGGCTATCTGATCCCAAACTAAGCAGAGCTTGTACTATGGAAACCAGATAACTATTATACTATATATACTACTTTTCTTTTGTAAATACATACTTATACCTACACCGAGACTCAGGACAAACAGACATGTTCATGCACACAAATATCTGTCTTGGGTGGGAATCGAACCCACGACGTCTGGCGTGAAAAGCAAGCATTTGCCAACCACGCCAACAGGCCCGTCATTAAGTCAATGACAAGTATATCCGTCACAGCCAAGTCATACATAGGCCTTGACCTACCCCAGTAAAGCAGTGGAGACTTTACTAGAGGCTTATATGGAGTTTCAGATTCAACACAGAAAAGCGCAATTCACGGCAATATGGCACTTCCTTCCACTTGTGTACGTTGTCGAAGATTTTATGTCAAAAATCCACCATATTCATACATAAGAACTCGAATTTAAGTAAACCAGTTCTTGAAAATAAAATAATCCGAAAAAGGAAAAGACGCATCGGGGCGTCTTTTCTTTTTTCGAACTCAACTCACATCATTTCAAGTTCGAAATTCAAACAAAATTGTATACCGTTACAAACTAAATGTGTATACAATGTACATACAGTATGTATTGATGCCGAGAGCAAGAGGGTTAGGACTTTGATTCCCGCGCATTACGACTATTTATGAAAACAATACGCAGTTGTTTTGAGTCTGGATGTTCTTGTGTCTGTATGTGTGGTTGTATCTGTGAGTTGTTTACAAATCCACTGCGATAAAGGAATTAATTTCTCTACAATGGAAATTTTATTAAATAATTACTGTTTAAGAATCATGGGCCTTATCAGGCGGCTCAAGGTCACCCAAAGAGCAATGGAAAGGGCTATGCTTGGAGCTTCCCTGCGAGATCGAATCAGAAATGTTGAGATCCGCAGGCGAACCAAAGTAGCCAACATAGCCGTAAGAATTGCCGAGCTGAAGTGGCAGTGGGCAGGGCACATAGCTTGTAGAACCGCTGGTACAGAAAGGTTCTCGAGTGGCGACCACGAACCGGAAGACGCAGCGTGGGCAGGGCCCTGCAAGATGGACCGTTGATCTTGTGCGGGCCGCTGGAAATCGCTGGATGCGCATAGCGCAAGACCGGCAATTGTAGAGATCTTCATTCCACGTCTTTCGGATGATATGATGATGATGAAGAATCATGAAACCAACTTATATGAAATATAAGCTAAATATGGCTTTAGTTAACTAGTTGACTGTGAGTTTTTCTATTGTAGATTGTAATAAAATTCAAATCACACTCAATTTGTTAACTTCCTTTTTTGAAGTCGGTTATAAAAGTATTCGTGTATTTCTAGAAAACAAAGCTGATGGATAACACCTACATCTTCCGAAAGGATGTTCGCAAGGGAATCCTAAATTTGATTTTGTATCGTTCGTAGCCTAAGCAGAGCGCTTACGTACTCGCCGAACGCGTAAATTTAAGCGCACAATGAAATGATACTGAGTGGTGAGGCTCAGGCATGTCCCGGGGAATCGCTTTAACTGTCTTGGATCCCGCAACGAATTTAATCAGAAAGAAAAAAGGAGGAGTTAGAAAATGAATAATTCCACTTCACATTAACAAAAGAGAAGTAGTATATCTATACATATAATAAAATCGTAGGGAAGTCAAAACTGTACATTGAATATTTTTTAAAAGGATACTTGGGGCGTGACCTACAATCGACATCGAAGCCAAAAATATAGTTTTTAGAATTTTTGTCTGTTTATCTGTTTGTCTGTATGTATGTCCGGGCTAAACTCAAAAAGTACTGCATGGATTTACTTCAAATTTTGCATTAATATTACTAAGACGTCGGGTCAACATATAGGGTACATATTATCACACTATCACCTACGGGGGTGGAGCTGTGATAATTTATAAAGTTTAATGCGGGTAAAACCGCGGGGCACAGCTAGTATGAAATATATCAGTTATCTGGTTTCCATAGTACAAGCTCTGCTTAGTTTGGGATGGCTGTGTCTAAATAATGTCCCAGAATATTATTATTATTTAACTTCCATTGAGACCGCCATGGCCGTAATTGGATGGACGATAAACGGACATTGTGTATTACGCAATACGCTTATATACATTCGTGGTCCAATTCCACTAACGAATGGGCACAAGCATTACCTCGTTGAATAAGGCCGATACGTTACGTAAACCACAAACTAGGCTATCGAGGGGTCAGTGAACGATAACACTGGTTATTACATTTTTACGTTTATTTATAATGTTACTGATAAAGTTTCACAATGATGTCATGGCAGTAAAACACGTTAGTACAAACGCCAGCATATCCAGTTACCCAAATCTGCCAAATATATTTTATAGATTTTCAACTTTATCACGTAAACATAAGGTACACTTTCAATTGGGGAAATTTGACAGATTGGGGTAGCTTGATGTGCTGGCGTCTGTACTTTGCATTCGCTTTTGTTTCGACGGTAATAATAATCTATACATATAATAAAATCGTAGGAAAGTCAAAACTGTACATTGAATATTTTTTTTAAAGAATACTTGGGGCGTGATCTACAATTGATATCGAAGCCAAAAATATAATTTTTAGAATTTTTGTCTGTGTGTCTGTTTGTATGGGCTAAACTCAAAAAGTACTGCATGGATTTGCTTCAAATTTTGCATGAATATTACTAAGAGGTCGGGTCAACATATAGGCTACACGCGATCACCTACGGAGGAGGTTCTGTGATAATTTATAAAATTTAACGCGGGTAAAACCGCGGGGCACAGCTAGTACGAGTAATAAGAATGTCCTCTAGGCTGAATTTCGATGAATGAGAATAGCTGACTGCCAGACCATATAGTGCACAAGTGTGTGCGCAAACACAGGGGCACTTTCTATTCCATCACTCTCGTGGTCCGATAGGACGACTAGCAACACGACTAGAAAGAAGTTTGGTACAGGACTGACGGCTTTACATGCTCTCCGAGGTACAGCGGATAATACCGCCAACTCCCAGACTTCGGGCTGATACTAAGAAAATTTGAGCCAATACCTCTTTTGGTCCGACCCGGGTTTTGAAGGCAGGACCTCGTTGAACACGCCACCGCTAGACCAACGAGGCAGTCATCGCCAAATCGAGTAATTTTTCAATTAAAAGTTATTTTCGCGCGCTTGACTTGGGAAGTAAACTGGTGAATGCGAGACGTGAGCGTTATGAAAGGTGTGATCGGGTGAGGCGAACGGAAGTTGAGAGGGAGATTTGTAAATGTGGCACAGTGGTTAAGACAGTCACCTTATTGCTATTTTTTTTTTGTTTTTTACGGGACTAGTCCCTCCCTCTTACCCTCCCTCTTATCCTCCTGAAAGCCAGGATCAACAGTGGCACACAATGAAATGACTCTGAGCGGTGAAGCTCAGGCATGTCCCGGGGAATCGCTTTAACTGTCTTGGATCCCGCAACGAATTTAATCAGAAACAGAAAAAAGGAGGAGTTAGAAAATGAATAGTTCCACTTCCCTCCAGAGCAAAGCGGGAGACAGAATGATGTAAAGAGGCTATAGGCTCATAAAATAAGAGATTTGCAACTAGAGGAGCCAGCTGCAAAAGCACCGAGGATCAATTTAAGGGTCCTAAGTGAGCTGTTATATTTGATTCCAATAGTAGGTATGGCAAAAGCGCTTATTGCTAAGTGTCTCGGGTTCGATTCCTGTACAGGACAAATATTTTTGTGAACCATAAGTAGTTGTTCTGAGTCTGGGTGTGCTTTCTGCCCGTCAATTATATGTTTGTATGCTGACACCGGTCCATAAGTAATAATAATAATAGACAGTGTCACACAGATCTTCCTAGCCCCAAACTAAGCAATGCTTGTACTATACCCATAGTACAAGCATTGCTTAGTTTGGGGCTATTTATCTATCTATATAAGTATGTATATCGTCGCCTGGTACCCACCAGGCGACGATATACATACTTATATAGATAGATAAATACTTACATACATACATGCTCATCACACAAATATTTGCACTTACCTGGATTCGAACCCAGGACCACCTGCTTCGTGCCTACGAACTAGGCAGGAGCACTACCAACTAGGCTACGGTGACCGTCTATAAGCCTATAAGTGATCGGCGAGGTCAAGCAACTAGGTTCACGATCAGTCCAAAGATGGGTGACCACCAAAGTATATTTCTGAGCGTCTCCTTGTTGCTGAGAGCACGTTAAGCAGTTTGTCCCGGTTGTAGTCATTAGACAACAGTCGTACAGCCATGTCAGAGGCCTACTGAGCATCTAAGTAAGTATTATTATTATTTGTGACGGAATAAGCTATCATTAGACGAAGGTACGCGGCAGCCTTATTTTATATGTTCGCAGATGTAACGTTAAACACACATTAGACACAATAAGAAGAAAACAACATTCCTTTTATATACTGAAAATCAATTTCCTTTTATCAAACAGAGCAAAACAACAATAGGAAGAGAAATAAAAAGAAAAGGTCAACAGCCTTTATCACTGGGGAGCGTTATCAGGGTACAATTCGACAGGTCGACGACCGCGTAGGCGTGCTACGAATATATTTGATGTAATTGCTTGACCCTGTTTTTGGGGTTGATTCGTAGAAACAGTGTATTTCTAAAATATGTTCTGTCTCCTTGATTTTGTAGTAGGATACTGTAGCAAACTCGCAGCAGCAAGAAGTAATCTTTAACGGGATCTAGGGAGACCTTCTCAATGACAACGCACGTATTAAACACCAATCACTTATTTTATTGAGATAAAATACTAAAACTAGATTCTAGAGCTATTTTAATAAAATTACCAGAGTTAGCTATCTTGATATAAGAGGTTTTATTCTATAGGAGGGCAGGTAATATCATTACAATACTAAGGTTCAAATACCGGGTCAGGCAAAAAACAAATAATACTAATCATTATCACATCATCAGCCTGAAATCGTCCACTGCTGGAGATAGGCGTCCTCCAATGGTTTTTGACGTTGCCATTTGGCACCGCTTGGCATGAGAGTTGGCGACCGCAATTAAGTGGTAACTATAAATCCATACCAATTGAAAATTAACCTTAAAGTTTCAAAGTGAGGGTTCAAATTAATTATTTCTTAACTAGGGTCAGATAATAGATATCACCGAATGTAGTCGGGTTGCTGTCCGACTACCTGTTGTATCCCTAAATCGCATTTTACATGGGATTTCTTCCAGGCAACCATTATGTGGACCAGAGCTATAGACAAAGCTCAACCATCTTTTCTATGATTCCAGTTCAGTCAAGAATTTGTTTGGTAGCTTAGAGTAAGATACTTTTTAAGTCTCCAATAGATAACGAAAGTTCGGAAGGTTTCAATTAGGTTTCATTTTAAGCAAAATAATATGACCTACCTCATGTGACTTGTCTTGTCCATTCCATTGGGTTTAAGGGTTAGAGAATAGAAAGCCGGCAAGTCTTGGGAGTTTGTGTGATGTAATACCCCCCCCCCCCCCCCTTTGACCTATGGGACTAGAGTCAACGTAGTCAACGTTGACACTGGCCCAAGCCGAAATTTCTTCATGATGACTTTATTATTATTCAAAAACCTCCTAATATTTTGATCCCTGCACCCAGCCACCTCCAAAACTCATTGAAACTTCTCAATAAATAAAGTTTAAAACCTTTTAAATTTGATAAATAAACTACAGGTCACGCACCTCAGGGCCATAACCCTAAAGTCGCAGGGTCGATGCACTTGCGAATTTTATTTCAGACCACCTGCACCGAGATCCCGTGGCGAAAATTTTCTCTCATCATATGCAATGTTTTTTCATACTAGCCTGCAAAACCAACCAGCAAGTGGCTCACCTGATAGTAAGTGATCACCGCCGCCCAAGACTCGAAACCAAAAGGAGTCACAAACGTGGTGCCCGTCTCTAAGAAAGGAATAGGCTGGTTTTGCGAAGGTTGTTAAGTCAAACCAGATCGGAAATACCTCCGCAGTTAATTGTTTCAATAGTGATGGTACACACGGCTACATATCTATAAATGTTTTAACAATCCGTGTACCTAAATATCTATAATAAGTAACTAGAATTAATAACTGTATTACTACAAACATGTTCTGACTATTTACAAACACTTTTTATAAGTCTACGTGAATAAAAACCTTTTTTATTTTTAATTTATTTATCTGTACCTGTGTTCAGAAAATAAATAAATGATTAATTGATTGAAAAGATTAAGGTATCGTTTAACTTAGATGTCGAATTATTTTTATAAATTAATTATTTCAAAATTGTTGATATAATTTACTAGTTTCAATTGTAATTCAGTGATTTTATGCGTAAATTCAGATATAAGTTACTCTTTTTTGTATAAATGACTAATTAATAGAAGAGCCAGACAGATACATGGCATGCCCTACTCTTAAAGCTATGTTATTTGTTCATGATCAACATCATATCAGACAAAACACGTCCACTGCTGGACAAAAGCCTCCCCCAATATCTCCACAATTGCCGGTCTTCCGTTTTCCTCATCCAACGGTTCCAGCAGACCCTCACAATGTCATTGGTCTATCTTATTTGTTAATTCTTATAAATAAATTCACACATATTCTTACCATGCATGCTTTAATTACTTCTGTTTTACTTTAATTTTAATTGTAGTTTTAGTTGTTAGTGTTAAGCCTTTTTTTATGTTAAACTATTTTTTTTCCTATAATTGTATGTGCTCTTAAAATTGTAAGGGGAGCAGGCGTTGGTGTCTGTCACACAGTGTTTACTAGCACGGACACCGCCGTTTACTCTATCTTCACATTACTAGTTTCTTACAAAAATTGTACTTTTAACTTTAAGATAGATATTATGTACAAAATCCTTATTGACTGAATAAAGATTATTATTATTATTATTAATTGTATACAATATTGTACAAAAGGACATTTTTATCTTGAGTTCTTAGCTTAGCGCTGAAGTAAACGAACTTTCCCTTTTACTACGGGGGTGGATTGGGGAAATGCGTCTGGTAGGGGTGGCGAGAGAATATTATTAAACAGTTGTAAGAAAGTAATTTAAAATGTACTTTTTGTTTTTATATAATATAACATAGTCTGGGTTTATTATAAAATTTCAGATAAAATTAAATATCTATCTGTATTAGTATAAGATTGTTTTAATAATATAAATTAATAATATCCTGGGACATTATTCACAGATCTGACTATCTAATCCTAAACTAAGCGGAGCTTGTACTATGGAAACCAGATAACTGGTATATTACATAAACTAATTTTCTTTTGTAAATACATATATCGTTAATTACACCCAGACTCAGAACAAACAGACATGTTCATGCACACAATTATATGTCCTCCTGGGTGGGAACGAACCCATGACCTGTGGCGTGAAAGGCAAGCATTTATCAATTACGCCAGCCAGTTATTTAAATTAAAACTTACTAATAACATAAATTGTTTCTTTTTATTTTTGTATGGTGGTTTAGTGTCTTAGTCGTTCAAGCCGTTGAGAATATGGTCTTGACATGGCTTAAAAACTGAAGTCTAATTACTATTTTGACATTTATTGTAATTAAAATTTACACATACATTTATAGTAAAACATTGCATACAATAATGCTGATCCCACTGTAAACATATGTATTATTTCTGTTTATCATAAATAATAAAAATTAATTGCATAGAATGATCATTGAATTCTTGATAGTTAAATAGTATTCATATGATCTGAATATTTGAAAATACTTTATTCGTTGGAGTTCAATCAGTTCTCTGGTTTCCATAATATAAGCTCTGCTTAGTTTGGGATCAGATGGTCGTGGTGGTTTTCAAATGTCCCAGGTTATTATAGTAAATTATTTTAACAGCCTTAAATTCCTTGTAGAAACCCCATTGATTCAACTCCATAGGATGCAATCAATATCTTACAATTAAAAACATATTTTACGCTCCTGCCAATAGTTGGAGGAAAATTTTCATCTTTTAGGCTCCGTAGCCAAATGGCAAAAAACGGATTATTATTATAGATTTATCATGTCTGTCTGTCAGTCCGTATGTCACAGCCATTTTTTTCCAAAACTATAAGAGCTGTACTGTTGTAACTTGATAAGTAGATGTATTCCGTGAACCGCATTAAGATTTTCACACAAAAACAGAAAAAGAACAATAATTTTGGCGGGTCCCGATACATAGAACTTTTTTCGTCGTACCCATATATGTGTGGTATCTATGGACAGGTCTTCAAAAATTATATTGAGGTTTCTAATATCATTTTATAAACATTAACTGAATAGTTTGCGTGAGAGACACTTCCAAAGTGGTAAAATGAGTCCCCCCCCCCCCCTGTATCTACTAAGATAAGAGAAAGATAAAACTAAAAAAAATGCAAATGCAAACTTCCACCGAAAATTGGTTTGAACGAGATCTAGTAAGTAGTCCCTTTTTTAATACGTCATAACTCGTAAACCGCAATTGACCTTTAATTTAATCAACTGAAATACTTGCTGCTACGGAACCATTCAGGGGCGAGTTCAACTCGCACTTGGCCGGTTCTTATTTACAGTACAGACGAGCTGCAAACTATTAAATTTCCCAGATTGAAATCTACAAGGATATTTTTTATGTGACTTTGTGCCGCGTACTGAAGACAACGACCCTTTCTACCCAGGGTCGCTTATTCCTAGGCTGGGTATTACCACATTGCAAATCGGCCATCTCATCGCACGCTTACCGAACCCGCTCCCGGGAAAGTCCAATGCAATATTGTGTCATAACACTGTAGTGTGATAACAAGTTAACGAGCGCTTTTTAAAGTCCAAGTTTTGCGTCTTTTATATGTGAAACATCTATAGCCGCACGTAAAACAGATTTCTGGCGTGGCGACGCATGCCGTGGTAAATTTTTTTTTAGTTCCTATCACAATATGTTCTTTTCGACTTCGACTTCGACTTCTACTTGGACTTCGACTTGACTTTGACTTTGATTACGACTGCGACTTATACTTCGACTTCGACTTCGTCTTCGACTTCGACTTCGACTTCGTCTTCGACTTGACTTTGACTTTGACTTCGACTGCGACTTCGACAGGCGTCTCGTGACGGCTCACATTTTTTTTGTCAATTGGAATTTAATTCAACAGGTCTATAGTGGTGTAGTGGTTACTCTGACTGCTAAGCTAGAGGTCGTGTGTTCAATTCCCACCCGGAACACACCCGGGTGTAATGTATCTATAATACAAGTGTATTTAGAAATATATAAGTGTGTATGTTTATCAGTTGTCTAGTTGCCATAGTACAGACGACGATAGTAACGACAAGACAACGCCCGCATTAGGGAAATTAATCCCTGTGTCGCGGGGTACTTTACAAACATATAATAGACGGACACAAATCACATCCAGATTCAGAACAACTATTATGGGTCACACAAATAGTTGTCCGGCGCGGGACTCGAACCCGCGAAGCGGTGAGGCGACTGTCTAAGTCGCTGCGCCACACGTGCAGTCAGACCAGCACAGCTGAGTTGAATTACTATATAGGAATTGTAGGGTAAGATCGTATTATTAGTTGACAAACTGTTCTGTATGAGGACCTGGGCTCAAATTACCGGGTTGAACTCAAAAGTGTAGGGGACTGTGACGACCTTCTTGGTTGCACACCTTCGTTCGTCCAAACAAACGTTTTAAAAAGAAATAATTAAATAGAAATCGTTTGAAAATATTTCAAACGAAAACAAAATTCTTTTTTACAGTGAATCTACGACAGAACCCTAGTAGGGTAGGGAGCCTTGTGACGTGCTATAGTTAAAGTGAAGAAAATGTAAACCCGACTAAAATATAATCTACGTTTTATTCCAATATTAAAAGATTCCGAAGATCTGGAGCACCAGATCGTTATAGTACCTAACTGGGATTTTTCTGGTTAAAACAACATCTGTAGCCACTGGGTGACTGCCGCGCTGGATTGTGCCTAAGAACACTCCGTCCCAGCACAACTATAACTAGGTCACACAAATGGTTGTCCTGTGCGAAAATCGAACCCGGAACCCGAAGGGCTGAGGCGACAGTCTAAACCGCTGCGCTACACATGTATTCGATAAATTAATTCACCGTAATTGACTAGCCTCAGCAAGATATAAATTCGGCCAGAAGCATTTTTTTTTTAACTAGCTGTGACCTACGGTTTTACCCGCGTCAATAATTAAAATTACAGCCCATATGTTATTCGGATATATAAGCTATATTACTACAAAGTTTCATCAAAATCCGTTCACTAGTTTTTGCGTGAAAGAGTAACAAACTTCCATAAATCTATGCACCCATAGTCAGTCTATGTGTTATTCAGATATATGTATAAGCCATATTACTACACAGTTTCATCAAAATCAGTTCGGTAGTTTTTGCGTGAAAGAGTATTAAAAATCTATACGTCTAGACATTCATACTCACAAACTTTCGCATTTATAATATTAGTAGGACTAGCTGTACCCCTCGTGCATCATTGCAAATTACAGTCTATGTGTTATTCAGATATATAAGCTATATTACTACACAGTATCATCAAAATCCGTTCGGTAGTTTTTGGGTGAAAGAGTATTAAAAATCCATACGTCTAGACATTCATACTCACAAACTTTCGCACATATAATTGTAGTAAGACTAGTTGTACCCCTCTTCAAGCATCACAAATTACAGCCTATGAGTTATTCGGATATATAAGGTATATTACTACAAAGTATCATCAAAATCCGTTCGATAGTTTTTGGGTGAAAGAGTATTAAAAATCCATACGTCTAGACATTCATACTCACAACCTTTCGCATTTATAATTGTAGTAAGACTAGCTGTACCCCTCGTCAATCATTACACATTACAGTCTATGTGCTATTAAGATATATAAGCTTTAATACTACACAGTATCATCAAAATCCGTTCGGTAGTTTTTGGGTGAAAGAGTATTAAAAATCCATACGTCTAGACATTCATACTCACAAACTTTCGCATTTATAATTGTAGTAAGACTAGTTGTACCCCTCTTCAAGCATCACAAATTACAGCCTATGAGTTATTCGGATATATAAGGTATATTACTACAAAGTATCATCAAAATCCGTTCGATAGTTTTTGGGTGAAAGAGTATTAAAAATCCATACGTCTAGACATTCATACTCACAACCTTTCGCATTTATAATTGTAGTAAGACTAGCTGTACCCCTCGTCAATCATTACAAATTACAGTCTATGTACTATTAAGATATATAAGCTTTATTACTACACAGTATCATCAAAATCCGTTCGGTAGTTTTTGGGTGAAAGAGTATTAAAAATCCATACGTCTAGACATTCATACTCACAAACTTTCACATTTATAATTGTAGTAAGACTAGCTGTACCCCTCGTCAATCATTACACATTACAGTCTATGTGCTATTAAGATATATAAGCTTTAATACTACACAGTATCATCAAAATCCGTTCGGTAGTTTTTGGGTGAAAGAGTATTAAAAATCCATACGTCTAGACATTCATACTCACAAACTTTCGCATTTATAATTGTAGTAAGACTAGCTGTACCCCTCGTCAATCATTACAAATTACAGCCTATGTGTTATTCAGATATATGTATAAGCTATATTACTACACAGTATCATCAAAATCCGTTCGGTAGTATTAGCGTGAAAAAAATAACAAACATCCATACATCGATACTCAGAAACTTTCGCATTTATCTATATAAATAAAAAGAGAAGTCCTGACTGACTGACTGACTCATCAACGCCCGGCCCAAACCCTTGGACCTAGAAAGCTGAAGTTTTGCACAGATGTTTTCTTTATAATGTAGACAAGGAATAAGGAAGGATTTTTCGAAATTCAACCCCTAAGGGAGTAAAACGGGGGTGCAAAGTTAGTATGGAACTTTGCCGTTTTTGAAGTTAAAGGCATGACAATTGGTATTTGGCCTTCCAGTTAAAAATAAAATAATATGTTCTTCAGGATTTTTGGAAATTCCACCCCTAAGGGCGAAAAATAGGAGATGTAAGTTTGTATGAAAAATGTGACAATTTTAAAGTAAAACGCATTAAAATTAGTATTTGGCATTCCTGTCTATATGGGTTTATATGACTATGGATGTTTCAGGTTTTTGGGCTAAACTCAAAAAGTACTGCATGGATTTTCTTCAAATTTTGCATTAATATTACTAAGAGGTCGGGTCAACATATAGGTAACATATTATCACGCTAATTTAACGCGGGTAAAACCGCGGGGCGGAGCTAGTATAGATACTAGCTCCGCCCCGCGGTTTTACGTGTGATTGATTGATTAAATAGTCTTGACATGAATTTGTTCCTAATCCTACTAATATTAGAATATTAGTAGGATTAGGAACAAATTCATGTCAAGACTATTTAATCAATCAATCACACGATCACCAAACAATAAAAAAAAGCTCCCAATTACCAAAAATAACATCATTTTCCAGCATCAAAATCCGTTGCCAGACTAAGGACCAAACAGAATCAAATCGATCGGTCACCGACCCTACCGTGTCTGTCCTAAGGCATTATATGTTTCTTATATACTTAGTTATGTATATAGATAGGTTCTTGAACTGAAAGACATTAAATTATGCAGTTTATTGTTCTGACCGTGAATTTGATCTCAAGTTTGTTAGTAAATAGCTGAGACTGTTTAATGTTTAAGTGTTGTTTATAAAGGGGGTAAAGAATGATCTACATATTACTTGTATTCATTTATTTAGTTATTTAAGGATAATAATATAATCATATAATCTAAATGTACAGCTTCTAAATGTGCCACAATTATTACAGACGGTCACCGTAGCCTAGTTGGTAGTGATCCTGCCTACGAAACTGGTGGTCCTGGGTTCGAATCCCGGTAAGTGCAAATATTTGTGTGATGAGCACGAATATTTGTTTCTGAGTCATGGATGTTTTCTATGTATATAAGTATTTATCTATCTATATAAGTATGTATATCGTCGCCTGGTACCCATAGTTTGGGGCTAGGATGATCTGTGTGACATTGTCCCCAGATATTATTATTATTAATTATTGATGAAATGTCTACTTCGATCCTCAATCAGACGAGAGGCCTGGGTGTTCTCGTATTAATCTAGAGCGATAGTTGCTCTAAGAAGTTGCTCGAATTAATAATAATATCCTGGGGGATTATTCACACACGGTCATCTATGTAATCCCAAAGTAAGCAGAGCTTGTACTATGGAAACCAGATAACTGATATATTACATATACTACTTTTCTTTTGTAAATATTTACTTATATACATAATTACATCCAGACAGAGAACATAGAATATCATCACCCCGTGTCATCCTGTGGGGGGCGTATAAATTGTCCGAGGGGAGGGTACCTACCAAGGAACGAGCAGATCAAACCGCGATCGCCAACCCGCCTGCCGAGCGTGGACATTAGGGCATATCCCCCATCCTTTGAGGATGCTTTTGTCCAACAACGGACGTACTTTGGCTGACATGCTGAGAGGACCAACAGAAATGTTCATGCACACAAATATCTGTCCTGGATGGGAATTCTAACCCACGACTTGCGGCGTGAAAGGCATTATTGAAAGGCATCATTATTTACCAACCACGCCAACTAGCCCGTCAAATACTGTACATTTCCTAACCTTTGAAGTACTGTTTTCACAGCCATCTTACTACGGGAAATGTAGTATAGAAGTAAAATCTTACTAATATTATAAAGGCGAAACTTTGTGAATGTGTATGTTTGTTACTTCTGTACGACTAAACGGCTGGAGCGACTTTCATAAAATTTCGTATGGAGTTAGCTGACACCTTGAATTAATACATAAGCTATAATTTATAAAGTTTAATGCGGGTAAAACCGCGGGCCTCAGCGTTACGTTGTATACAATTTGAAATTACATAATTGAATTTGAAATTCACAATATTATGGCTGCCATAATTACCGACGCAAATGCACATCACTTCTGCTTACGACACAAGAAAGAATTAGTTATAGAATACGAAGAACAGGTGCACAATCTACAGGTTTCCAAATTATCGAAGAAGTTTCGCTTAAGCTTTAAGCTGTGCGGCGCTTCTACCACCTATTCAACCGATAGAGAAAGTGTATTTGTTATTAAAGTCGTGCCGTGTGGTTTCTGGCCTAAAAAGAATAACACGGCCACCGTAGCCTAGTTGGTAGTGCTCCTGCCTACGAAGCTGGTGGTCCTGGGTTCGAATCCCGGTGCAAAGTGCAAATATTTGTGTGATGAGCACGAATATTTGTTTCTGAGTCATGGATGTTTTCTATGTATATAAGTATTTATCTATCTATATAAGTATGTATATCGTCGCCTGGTACCCATAGTACAAGCTTTGCTTAGTTTGGGGCTAGGATGGTCTGTGTGACATTGTCCCTAGGTATTATTATTATTATTATAATAACAGGACCACTTTATACCATCCCGTGGGTGTCGTAAGAGGCGACTAAGGGTACACCGGGTCGTAGGGCAGCAACGCCACCTGTGTACTAACTACTACCTAACTGGAGTCACCAACTCGCATGCCAAGCGCGGTGACTACGGCAAACCTCCAAATGGCAACATTTTGGAAACCTTTGAGACTCGCACCGACGAAACCTAAAACATCCTTCGAACTTTTGTAACGGCTGATGGGGGGAGCCCGGGAACGCGGGTATGCTGGAGTACCGGAGCAGCATACCAAGTGATCCATGATATACTCTTCGGAGACATAATACCCATTCAGATTATAAATACGCATTAAAATATAATCCTAGATGTCAGTGTCATCTGTATTGCGTTTGTTATGAAAATTGAGCAAAACGATAAGAGATTATGATCCTTCTTATATTGTCCGTAGAATTAGTAGTGATTGTCGTCACCGATCGAATGAAACCGAATCATTTTGTTTTTATAGCCTGACGCGATGCAAATATAACGCATGTATGTAGTCTTACAAAGGTATAGAAACTACAATATTATAAATCGTAATGGACGGCCTTGGGTCTGCAAAAAAATATTTTTTAAAGATATTTCAGCTTTTATGCAATGAAACATCACAGAGGTTAATAATATTATTTGTACACATTTGAATGATCACTTATAATCAGACATATATACATAGACACACCTGTCTCCCAGAGCGGTAGGCAGAGGCAACGGATTTCCATTAGTCACGATCTTTGCATATCTTTTTTGCCTCATTGACTGTCATTATATTCTTCATACATGCTCGCTGGTTTAGGGTACTTCTGGTATGGCCTTTCTTGAGAACGTCTCCGATTTGTTCAGAGAATGTTCTACGAGGTCTTCCCCTTCCGGTTATAATAATCAAAAATCAAAATCAAAAATTCTTTATTCCGTAAAAATTTTACATTTATGTGGAATCGTCATATTTTTTTTACCCTACCGTGCAGTGCATGACGTGGCAGCTACTGAGAAACACTGCCAGAAAACTCAGTAGGAATCCTTTTTTAAAATAAAATATACTTAAGATTAATTACAATCATGTGTGTTTGACTCAGAACAACTCAATCCCAAGCACTTTTATCACTTAAATAATCAGAAATTTTGTAATATGCCCTGCTACACAATTTGGCTTTAATAAGTCTTTTAAACTTATTCGTAGACAATTCTCTAATATCATTGGGAAGTTTGTTATAGAATCTTATACATTGCCCTTATAATCAGCAAAACAGATCGAAATGATATTAGGAGCAGGCGCAACGACATTACGTTCTTCCCGCGACACGAGAGTGTTATACCACCCCTTTCCTAAATCCGGACGGTTACAGAGAGACTTTCTAACTACTTAAATCCTCTAAATACTTTTCCGACACACGTATACTTCACATACACTCAATGCAAGACATGTTTGCCAATACCGATTCTATCGGACATTTGGATTTATCCATATACTCACTGTCTTCCATTTTTTAAAAATAATATCTTAGTAACTGGTATTTTTTTATTAATTTAAGGATTAAAAAAATACAGTAATAAAATAGACCGCACGGACGGACTAATTCAATTTATTTTGTTACTAAATTTGACTATGTTTATGTACTGCATTGTGAGCTTGTGAATGTTAATACCCAAGTGCTGAATAAATTTCATTATCATTCATATAATAATGTCCTCCTAGCCGCAATCCGGCCACGGCGGCCAGTCTAAATAGAGATTAGCCATCTGCGCGGGACATATTACAGTGCACAAGTGAGTGCGCAAACACAGAAACACTTTCTATTCCATCACTCTGATTATCCGATGGGACGCCTAGTGACACGACCGGAAAACGGGTCAGGTACTCTCCGGGCTCTCCGAGGCACGGGGTATAATACCACCTACTCCCAGACTTCGGGCCGATGCTGAGAATTTATTCTTTTTACAGAAAAGTCCCAAAATCACTTTTTGGCCCGACCCGGGATTTAAACCCAGGACCTCTTTTTCTGCGGGTGAACACGCTACCGCTAGACCAACGAGGCAGGCAGATCATTCATATACCTTCTATTCGACAGACATTTCAGCATGCATACAATTAATAACATAGTATAAAAATAGAAAGCATATTCCAAAGAATCGTTTGTAAGAACTTCTTTTTAACCAGTGGGCGATATTTTTCTTAATATGAATTTATACGTATTACTTTTACTAACGAGCAAATAAGAAAAATATCTGAGTGCATTACCCATCTATCGCTTACTAAGTCTATAGCATTAGATCAACGGCCGCTCGCCCTTGCACCGACCGACTCTTATGTAAATCCACTGCTGTGTGCGTTCGCATTAGTACCTATAACGTCATCGACCAGCCTATAGCATAATCTTTTTCTTCAGAAATGATGAATAGAATAAAATTTTACAGCACGTTAACACCAGGATAACATGTTGAGTACGCTTATAATAATAATATCTAGGGACAATGTCACACAGATCATCCTAATCCCAAACTAAGCAAAGCTTGTACTATGGGTACCAGGTGACGAAATATATACTTATATACATAGATATATACTTCTATACATAGAAAACATCCATGACTCAGAAACAAATATTCGTGCTCATCACACAAATATTTGCACTTACCGGGATTCGAACCCAGGACCACCAGCTTCGTAGGCAGGAGCACTACCAACTAGGCTACGGTGATCTAGGCTTGTTTGCCAAAGACTTCCTACCCAGAAGTGTAAGCGCTCTTTAGGTCTACTGAATCGATTTATCTTGGCCACTCTCAGACGTAGTAAGTGAATAGAGAGGAATATATTCATGGTGATGAGTTGGTGACGGTGGCGAATATCATCACCCCATCTCATCCCGTTGGGGGGCGTAGAAGTCGACCCGTGGGAATATCTACCACAGAACGGGCATCAGCGTTTTTTTGAGAACTCCGATCATCAAACTGCCACCGCCAAACCGTCTGCTTGGCGATTAAGACATATCCCCCTCACAGTCATTGAGGAGGCTTTTGTCCAGCTGTGGACTTTTTACAGCTGTTATGATGATGAGTTCCAATCCGCTGAATTCTCATATTCACTGACGGTTCACATAGCAAATAAATTGGGCTTGACTAAAGTCAACCGTCAGTGGATATGACAATTCAGTGCATTGAAATTGGGCTTGCCTGCAGTGGCTTTCTTCATACACCAAGATTTGGAATGATGAGGGTGTTTGCTATAGGCGGTTGACTTGCTAGTGTAGTTGATCTTACAGCTGATAAGTATCAAGTGGGTTAGTAAAAAAATATTTTGATGTAATTGCCCAAAATTATGGACTAAAAGTATCATATGCATTACAAATATTAAGTTATATATCTCTCACTAACTCATACTATATTTGGGCTACATGGAGAGGAATTTACGGACGATCCTGGCATTTACCAGCGAAACCGCTTTCTGCATGCAACTCTCCAACCAGATATCAAGTCCTAAACTTTCAAGGTCGATCTTCATGGATTCAGGAGATTATTATTAAGTTTCAAGAAAATATTATGTTCAAATTTTGATAACTAATACAATTGCTGAAAAAAAAATCTATATAGTTAAAAATATGTTTAAAAATATAATTTTTAAAGAAAATACTAATAATTTAATGACTTTCTGTGTGTAAAAACACTATCGCCAACCCTTCTGCCATGCTTTGCATTTGCGGCATATATCTCCAAATGATGGTCACAACTCCATTAATGAAATCTTTTAGGAAGGCCTTTGTCCAGCAGTGGACGTCGTGATGACATGATGATAACGATGAAAGGTAAATATCATCATCATCATCATATCAGCGGAAAGACATCCAATGCTGGACAAAGGCCTCCCCCAAGGATCTCCACAATAGCCGGTCCTGCGCTGCCTGCATCCAGCGGCTTCCAGGTAAATATAATATAAAGTAAATAAGAAGAAAGAACAATATTTTGTGCCTGGCGGCTTTATCACTAAAAGCGAACTCTTCCAGGGAACCTTGCTTTGAATGGATCAGTAAAAATTAAAAGAAAAGTCACGTATTATTTCAATAGGCAATGCATTCCACAAACTACCAGCTGTATACTGAAAGATTGGTCAGTAAAATTAGTATATTGGCATGGCATTTGATGTTGTTAGTTTTCTGATGACCGCAATAGGGAGGCCTCTGTCCAGCAGTTGTGATGATGATGATGATATTGAAAGGTTAATAAAGTATTGTAGTAACACGTGCAGTTCATTTGTCGACAAACAATGAAAACAATCACTAATTGTCCTCTATCTGAGTAGTCTGAACATTGATTTTATCTCATTACTAATGCAAGCAAATAAATCGCAATACTTTTAAGCATTACGCAGCATAGTGCACGCAATAGAGTTACTCAATGATTATATTTAGACCGTCGTGACTCAGTTAGCAGTGAAACTGTCTTCTGATATAAAGGTTGCGGGTTTGACCTCACACAGACACATATTTACCTGTTGGCGTGGTTGGAAAATGCTTGCTTTTCACGCCGGAGGTCGTAGGTTTGATTACCACCCAGGACAGATATTTGTGTGCATGAACATAACTGTTTGTCTTGAGTTTGGGTGTAATTATCTACATAAGTATGTATTTACAAAAAAATATATAAATGTATATAAAATTAAAATATAAATGATAATTATCTGGTGTCCATAGTACAAGCTCTGCTTAGTTTGGGATGGTGTGTAAATAATGTCCCAGGATATTATTGTTATTATTGTAGCGCTGTTCCTAAAGCTATATTGCTACTCCCTGACAGGGTTGATGTCGATACCTATTGTGAGCGAAACCTCTAAAACTGTTTGTTACACATGAATGCAACCTGAAACCCAAAATTATTTTAAATAGATTTTAATTGTTGAAAACATTCCTTGCATAACTGACTGAAAAAGGGGTTCAAATATTCACACTCGGGGTCAAATGGAGCATCATTTCAAATAATTTCAACAGTTCAAAAGCTGATTTTCGCATTACTTGTTCAGCTTATTTTTATACTAACGATTCCAGAAGAATATTCTCCTACGCCCGCTTCCTCCGCTAACTAGCCAATTAGGTAATATCGCATAAACACAAAAAGAAACAGAATAACATAATAATATCAAGTTAACGTGAATGCTCCAGAAAAAATTAAATATGTTTTAATCGCATTGATCGCTTCGCTGATGTTTCGTACGCGTGGGAGTCCCAACACCATCCTGAACGTGCTCAGTCTGAAGACAAACAGTCCCATTATGGGGCACTGGGTTCAAACACAAGTGCGTGTACCTGGAGCCCCAGAATGAGTCAGATATTTAAATTAATTAATTTTATAACTAACATAGCTTTTGAGTTGTAATTTACTAACAATATTATGGACCAAGAGTCTGAAATAAAAAGATTTTATTTTATTTTTATTTAACTAAACGCAAAAATAAACGAAGAATATATTACATAAAATTCTATGTATTTAAGTATTTATCTATCTATATAAGTATGTATATCGTCGCCTGGTACCCATAGTACAAACTTTGCTTAGTTTGGGGCTAGGATGATCTGTGTGACATTGTCCCTAGATATTATTAATATTACAAAAAACATAGAATATCTCCGTGTGTCAAGCAAACCGGAGTCCAAATCATAACTTCGACTCCTCATAACTCTGTATATTTGTCAACATTTTTTCATATTTTCCCCAAAGCTCCTGACACCGCCCGTAAGTTCTACGACAAGTTTATTGACCCAGGGGCAAAGCCCTTGGAGTTAGGACGTCGTTTTTCACGCGAATAATTTGGAAATAGTACCTTTTAGTGTACCAAATAGTAATAAAAGTATTGGTATCGAACGTGTAACAAAAATTGGAGAAACGAGGCGCTTATTGATGGGCATGTGGCGTGGTTATGCTTGTCTTGTACGCCGCAGGTCGTAGGTTCGATCGCCACCCAGAGCAGATATTTATGTGCATGAACATATCAGTTTGTCCTGAGGTGTAATTATCTATATAAGTATACATTTACAAAAAAATTTAGTATCTCAGTTATCAGGTTTCTATAGTACAAGCTTGCTTAGTTTGGGATCAGATGGCCGTGTGTGAGTAATTTCCCTGGATATTCTTATCATTATTATAGCCTCTTGTTCTCACCGGTCCATAAGCTGTCGGTATGATTAAGGACACTCCTCTTTGTTTTTTTCTGATTAAATTCGTTTCGGGGTCCAAGACAATTGAAGCAATCCCCCGGAACATACCTGAACCTCGCCGCTCAGTATGATGAAATTGTGTGCCACGCTCGCTCACTATGGGCCTTATCAGACGGCTCATGGTCACCCAAAGAGCAATGGAGAGGATAATTATGCTTGGAGTTTCCCGGCGAGATCGAATCAGAAATGCTTAGATCTACAGGCGAACCAAAGTAACCGACATAGCCCGAATAATTGCCAAGATGAAGTGGCAGTGCGCAGGGCACATAGCTCGTAGAGCCGATGGCCGCTGGGGCAGAAATCTTCTCGCGTGGCGACCACGAAACGAAAGACGCAGCGTAAGTAGACACCCTACAAGATGGACCGATGATCTTGTGAGGGTCGCTGGAAGTCGATGGATGCGGATAGCGTAAGACCGGCAATTGTGGAGATCTTTGGGGGAGGCTTTTCAGTGCTTTCTTAGTCCAGCAGTGGGCGTCTTTCAGCTGATATGATGATGATGTGCCACTTTTAGTCCTCACTTACAAGAGTTGCATGCTATATAAGTACCATAAAAAGCTAAACACGCAGTCTGTCACAGCCAGTGTATTTAGAATTTAAAGCCTAGATTTATGCCAACTTTCGTAAGTTCACATTCGTAATATTATTATGATTAGTCCTAATCAAGAAACAAACTTATTTTTATTGTTTTTATTCAGACGTTAGATTATTGATCTGTAACGCAAGGTCAGGAATTGTCATGAGTTCATTCCCTTTTGCTCATCTCATTGAACTCGTTGGAATTATTTAGGTTAATATATATCAAATAAGATACAAATAATAATAATAATAATAATGTCCTCCTAGCCGAATTTCGGCCACGGCGGCCAGTCTCAACAGAGATTAGCCATCTGCGCGGGACAAATTATAGAGCTCAAGTGTGTGCGCGAACACAGGAGCACTTTGTATTCCATCACTCTCATGATCCGATGGAATGCCTAGCGACACGACCGGAAAGAGATCAGGCACAGGACCGACGGCTTTACGTGCTCTCCGAGGCACGGGGGTATAATACCGCCGACTCCCAGACTTCGGGATGATGCTGAGAAATTTTTCTTTTTACAGAAAAGTCCCAAAATCACTTTTTGGTCCGACCCGGGATTTGAACCCAGGACCTCGTTATCCGTTACCGCTAGACCAACGAGGCAGTCAAATAAGAAGATACAAATAGAACTATATAAGGTAATTCATTTTTAGGGATGTTTAGGCAGCTGTTATCTGTAGTGTCTTGAGTGGTTCAAGCTGGCCATTAATAAGTTATGTAGTCAAAACAACGCCTAGTAATGTGTATTTTTGTTGAGCAAAGTTCCCAGAGCCCTCAAGGTAAGGTAGCATTAAAGCGCGACCGTCGTTATAAACACAAGATCCGCCATAATAATAATACCTTTTATATATATTGTACACAGTTACGCCATAAATAATTATTTATCTTTATCTTTAATATAGACAGAACCATTCAGACAATATGTAGTAAAATATAGCTAAAACGATAAATTTCGATAATTAAACTTAGACGTAATCTCTTTGACAATAATTTAACCTAAATATCTATGTAAGTAGAAATAATTATGTATACTTATTTATATTAATTACTACACACAATATGTTCTGACTATTTACAAGCGGTTTTTAAAGTCTACGTGAATACGTGGACAAATAAATATCTTATCTTATCTTAATAAAAAATATATTTTATTTTATTTATTTAAGGGTAACGAGGACTGAGGACAACATGAGTGATAATCGTTTACCATCAGGTGGACTTTACGCCTATTTCTTGACTAGGTTGTTTAAAAATTTGGAAGGGGTCCCCACCAGTAATCGTAGGCGCGATGCTGGCGGGTGACTCCGCCAAATCCGATTTGAATGGCCGTGGTCCTTTCCGTGAGGCAGTCATGTTCCAGTAGGAGGCCGCCAATCAGAATCGATTCCAGCAGGAGCCGATTCTGCTCGCAGACTGAGGAGGCGTCGGGGCGGTGGCGGTTGCCGATATAAGTTCCCCTAAGAGCTGCGGCAGCAGTATGTGAAGTGTCTTCTACTCGGCAGGAGTCAGCAATAGGGGAGGGTAATCCAGAGCCCTCCCAGGGTACGTGTCTCGACCATCTGGGACATGGCGCAAAAGGGGTCCGCCGGAGCAGCATACAAGAGAAGTTCACGGCAGGTTAGGTTTAGTCGGTGCGAGTCCGACATACCCACCCGCAAACACTTTTTGCGGGTAGTATGGATAGTTCCACTGCCTCATCAAACAAAAGATTTTTAAAAAATACTAGTACATAGAACCTGCCTGTATAGGATAATGAGGTCCTGAGTTTAATACCGGGTCGGGATAAAATGTGCTTTTGGGATTTTTATGTAAAGAACAATTTCTTAGTATCCGCCCGAAGTCTGGATGTTGGCGGTATTTACCCACCGTACCTCGGAGAGCACGTAAAGCCGTCGCTCCTGTACCTGACCTCTTTCCGATCGCTAATTATGGGACAAATGGTAACCATGTAGTTAGTCAACAAGAATGGTCAAAATCGGTCGAAACCATGTATCTAAAATTACGTTCACTCGATTAGATAACCTCCTATTTTTTTAGTCTGTCAAAAGTTCAGTTTTGGAGGAGAAAATAGAGGTTCTTTTTTCCCAACTATAATAATAATACCCGTGCTGACTGACCGAATGGTAGGTGCCAATCGACCCGATATTGTCGTCATTGACCAACATACGAAAAAGACATCCTTTGTGGATATAACAATACCGTATGATGAAAACATATCTAACGCAGAAAAAGAAAAAATTTCAAAATACCTTGATCTGAGTTTTGAGAAAATTTGGAGAACCGAAAGACCTGCGATCATACCTATTGTTATATCCACAAATGGAGTTATTCCTAAATCCCTGAAAATCAACCTTGCAAGTTTAGGGCTTGATATCTGGCTGGAGAGTTACATGCAGAAGGCGGTTCAGCTGGCGAATGCCAGGATTGTGCGGAAATTTCTCTCCATGTAGCCCGAATATTGTATAAGTTGTATTTGTGTTAAAATACCCTTGTATGATATCTTGTAAATAATATTGGTAATAAACATGTGGTATAATATATAGTAATAATATCCTGGGACGTTATTTACACACGGCCATCCGATCCCAAACTAAACAGAGGTTGTACTATGGAAACCAGATAACTGATATACCTACTACATATACTACTTTTCTTTTGTAAATACAAACTTAAAAGATAATTACACCCAGACTCAGGACAAACAGACATGTTCATGCTCACAAATATTTGTCCTGGGTGGGAATTGAATCGAATATGCGTGTGGAGAGCAGATTCAGCAGTAGATATTGACTCCTTTTAGAAAACCTAGTTAGAAACAAAGTGACCACTGCCCACTCCCTTGCGAATCAACCGTAATAATACCAGTAATAAAACATAATAAACAACAAGACAATAAAAGCGAACTACCTACCAATATGTCAGCCATGTCAGGAAGAGAAGTCAACGAACTTGTCGAAATGCCCTTGAGGCACTAGTGTTATTATTATTCATTATTACAAGCGATTGTTTGGGTGTTTGTCAATTGATTACTATGAAACAGCTGCGCCCATTAAATAGAATGTTAAATGTATGTTAAACAATTCGGTCAGGCCTTAGATGGGTACCCGCTTTTATAACTTTTGACGGGCCTATTGGCGCGGTTGGTAAACGCTTGCTTTTCACGCCAGAGGTCGTGGTTTCGATTCCCACCCAGGACATATATTTGTGTGCATGAACTTGTCTGTTTGTCCTGTGTCTGAGTGTATTTGTTTATATAAGTGTGTTACAAAAGAAAAGTAGTATATGTAATATATCAGTTATCTGGTTTCCATAGTCGGTGTGAGTCGACCCGTGACCACGGCTGGTGCAATCCATGCCGAAACGTCGGGTAACCAAGGTAATGATTTACCTAAATCTTTATCGCGATGAGACCCGTGTCCACAGTACATAAAAATGTGTACAAATCGCGAAAGTTTATAAACATTAATAAGCAGAGCTTGTACTAGGAAACCATATAACTGATATAGATACTACATACAATACTTTCCTTTTGCAAATACATACTTATATAGATAATTACACCTAGACTCAGGACAAACAGACATGTTCATGCACAAAAATATTTGTCCTGAGTGGGAATAGAACGTACGACCTCTGGCGTGAAAAACAAACATTTGCCAACCACGCCAACAGGCTCGCCTAATCTCTAACACGTCTCTGACTAGTCTATCTCAATGGCTTTCATAATTTTGACTTAACGATGGGCGTGGTACTTTTATATGAGGCTTGTAAACGCATTTAGTATCACTTCTAGTAGTTGTAAGCATACGGGCAAAAATCCTTCAGAATATACCAGAAAAAAAAATGAAATATAACTTTTTTTAATATGAATTCGGTGCTAATAAGAATGAAACAAATGTAATTCATGATTATCCCCTGATATCATCCAACTGCTGTCCTCCAACATTTTTCACAACGTTGCTATTTGGAGGGGGTGCCTTACTCACCGGACTTGGCATGAAAAAAAAAACAGTGCTACTGCTTACCATGAGTTACAAATGAGGGCAGTGCCTAGGCAAACGGGTCTTCGCATCCCAAAGACGAATGTGTTGGGTTTCGTTGACTTTTATAATGTACTGCGCAGCGTGCATTGAGGCTGCATTATCTTCAATCCCACTGACTTAACACAAGTAAGTAGAGTAGAAATACATGTACAGACGCCAGCACATCAAGCTACCCAATCTGTCAAATTTCTTTTATAGATTTTCAACTTTATCACGTAAGTATTAGGTTCACTTTCAATTGGGGAAATTTGACAGATTTGGGTAGCTTGATGTGCTGGCGTCTGGACCAACTCGTTGTGAAACCACTCGGCTAAACGAACTTCTTATACAAGGATAATTATCAGCTGAGCAATTATGTATGAGGAGCCATTTTTTTTATAATTCCACTAACTGGTTTTTGTTTAATGTATTCAGTTTTATGGATTGATAGCGCTCATTAGGTATCCTCTACTATGTTACATCTTGTACAGACGCCAGCACAAGCTACCCCAAACTGTCAAATTTCTCCAATCGAAAGTGAACCTTATGCTTATGTGATAACGTTGAAAATCTATAAAAGAGATTAGACAGATTGGGGTAGCTAGATGAGTTGGCGCCTATACAATCATTAGAAAAAGTAAAATAAAAACTCTTTTAAGAAATAAAACCAACCAAAACCGACTTCCCATACCACTAAAAAGTTTTAAAGAAACTCATGTATTCACAAAATTACTACATTTAAAATTGGAGCAATCGATAGCGCATCTTAAGTTTCTTCCATTACGTCAAATCTTGTATAGTCATTAAAAAAGTAAAATAAAAACTCTCTTAAAAAACAAAAACCGACTACGAGAACCACTCAAAAGTATTAAACAATCTTAGGTGTTCACAAAATTACAACATTTAAAATTGGAGCATATAATTATTCGCTCCAATTTTAAATGTTGTTACTAGCCGTGTGGTTTACGGACCCAAAAAAATAACAGAGCCACTCCATTACACCCCGTGGGTATCGCAAAGGGGAAGGCATCCAGCAGGTAGTAGGGCAAAAGCGCCACCTGTGTACTAACTACCACCTTACTGCGGTCGCCAACTCTCGTGCCAAGCAGTGCCGCAGTGACTCCGGCAAATCCCTCCAAATAATAATATCCTGGGACATTATTTACACACGGCCATCTGATCCCAAACTACGCACAGCTTGTACTATGGAAACGAGATAACTGATATACTACATATACTATTTTTCTTTTGTACATACTTATATAGATAAATACACCCAGACTCAGGACAAACAGACATGTTCATGCACACAAATATCTGTCCTGGGTGGGAATCGAACCCACGACCTCCGGCGTGAAAAGGAAGCATTTACCAACCACGCCAACAGGCAACATTATAGAAACCTTTAGGGAGGCTTATGTCCAGCAGTGGACGATATCAGGCTGATGATGTGATGTGATTGATAATATGTTCTGCGTCTACGCAGCCTCCTTTCAGATTAGTCACCGCAACTGATTTCGCCCAAAAGCCTAATCTGATCTGATATAAATCTAATAATTACTATTGTTATATATAACTAGTTGTGCCCCGCGGTTTTACCCGCGTTAAACTTTATAAATTATCACAGCTCTTCCCCCGTAGGAGACAGCGTGATAATATGTAGCCTATATGTTGACCCGACCACTTAGTAATATTTATGCAAAATTTGAAGTAAATCCATGCAGTACTTTTTGAGTTTAGCCCGGACATACATACAGACAAACAGATAAACAGACAAAAATTCTAAAAACGATACTTTTGGCTTCGATGTCGATTGTAGATCACGCCCCAAGTATCCTTTTAAAAAAATATTCAATGTACAGTTTTGACTTTCCTACGATTTTATTATATGTATAGATAATAAAATATATATCAATATGACCAAGTTTTATTGATCTTTTATTATATACGTGAAATCATGACGTTCGCAATAGGTATAACTAATGAAACATACCTACAAATGTAAATACAATTCACAATATAAATTACATTATTGTGTTCCTTATTCTTTATACGTATTATATGCAAAGTTATATGCATAATATTTATTTCTGCAATTCTCAGTTACAAAACATACACCACAATACACACACATGTAAACTTTAGGTCCGTGTACACACACGCCCTATACAGGACATGGCTATGCATGCGTGCGTCTGATTAGCATAGAGCATTTTATTTTTCCCTGAAATCTTCATATGTGTGTGTGGATAAACAGTCTAATGTGTTATGTTTGAAGATTAGTACAGATAGAAATATTCCAACAATTTTAAAAGCTTTTAATGCAGTAATGAAAGTTGATGTCTATACAAAGGTATGCATGTGTTTGTTGCAGACGAAGTTGAATGTACTGAGCGTCTCCGTTGACATGTGTGGGTGCACCCTTCTCGTCTCGACCAATTTACAACTACCGATCTCAAATGGTATTATGTACCTTATTTTGAATGGGGTAGTGATGCATTTGGAATGAGATTTGGGGATGCATTGGTCGATGTAAGTTGGTAGATTTATTTTGAATCACATAGTGGTTATGCAGTGTATGCACGTGTGTTTATATGTGTGTGTTCACCTTGAAAAGCGCCAGTTCTTTGTGCAATGGGTTATTCGGTTAATGGCATCAAGAAAGTCAATGGCGCGGATGCTTGGAGTACCGTCAGCAAAGAAATTAATAATATTGTTGTTATGTTATCATGTACCATTGTTGATTATTTGTTGTTTGTCCATTACATAAACTGATTCTAAGAGAACAAATGGTATAGTGATTATGGTTATACAGATTTTGTTTTCAGAATACATTGTCTTGCCCTTTTGAAGTAAAAGGATGAAATAATATTTAAATGAAGTGACTTGGTTTTGTATGACAGTAATCACTTGTGGATTTTCTTTGTTTAAGTATCTTTATAATTGTTTTATACCGATCTTCATCTATATATACATATTATAAAATCGCAGGAAAGTCAAAACTACGATCTACAATCGATATCGAAGCCAAAAATATAGTTTTTAGAATTTTTGTCTGTTTGTCTGTATGTATGTCCGGGCTAAACTCAAAAAGTAATGCATGGGTTTACTTCCAATTTAGCATGAATATTACTAAGAGGTTGGGGAAACATATAGGCTATATTATCACGCTATCACCTTCGGGGGAGGAGCTGTGATAATTTATAAAGTTTAACGCTGGTAAAACCGGGGGGCACAGCTAGTTATAGATAAGCGCCTTCTCATAATGTAAATTATTTCCTACAATCCGTGTACCTAAATATCTAGGTACATACCTAGAAATAATTATATATTACTGCGAACATGTTCTGACTATTTACAAGCGCTTTTTTAAAGTCTACGTGAATAAAAACCTTTTTTATTTATTTATTTTTATTTATTTATCACACTTACGTAGAGCGAAAGTTGCAGAAAACCTTGCTAAACACCGTTAAGAAAATACTTTTCTACTTTAAGCAAGGAGCCTGATCTGAGGTTGCAATCCCAAAAGCATTCCGAAAGTGGAAATTTTATGCTTATCACCTGTATGAATGGCCATCTACCACCGTGCGTTTCACAAGAAAATTTTTGTCTCGCACTACCGCTCTGTGGAACCAATTTACTTCGTGGTATTTCCGATCCGGTATGACATGGCAACCTTCAAGAAGCGAGCCTATTCTTTTCTTAAAGGCAACGCACTTGCGGCTCCTTTGGTGTAACGAGTGTCCTTGGACGGCGGTGATCACTTACCATCAGGTGACCAAAAAGCTTGATTACCATCCTATCAAAAAAAAATGGCGTCGTCATAAATTTAATTTAATCTTTATTTCAGACATATACAATGACTATTCCATAATTTTATTATTACTGGTATATATACCTATAATATTATTATTATATTATTGGTTTTTACACATTTCATTAATCAATTTTAGCACTTAAATTTTTAATCAAAATCTATACAAATACGACAAAATGTATGCGTGTCAATGAATTATTTAATTTAAATGTAATCCAGGGATTGCGCGCTTATATTTTTCTGGATAGTCGTGTTACGATACCTGTGTCATTTTTTTATTAGAGTGGATGGAACTAAAATCATGCAGACAGACAAAGGAAATTCTACCATCCCTGAACAAACGCCTAACTGGCAGTCTACATCTGAACAGAAAAGATTTGCGCATGGTGATAGGCACAATCACTGGACACTGCACACTAAACAAACACCTCTTCAAGATTGGCGTCACAGGCAGCCCCTTGTGCAGAGGATGCATTGAATCTGAAGAAACACCGGCACACGTACTGCTACACTGCAATAGCGTTGCCAGCCAACGGGCAAAGTTCCTAAACGACCCGAAGACACTGCAGGAAGTACTCAAGCCAAGCTTTCGAGGCCTCTTGGACTTCTGGATGGATCTATAATGGTTTGAGTAGCCAAATAAGTTCAATGGCCCAATTAAGAGGCTAAGTGCGGAAACCAATCGCCCAACTAACTAACTAACCTGTGTCATTTATTAATACATACATAGACTCACGCCTGTTTCCCAGAGGGGTATGCAGAGACAACGGATTTCCATTTGTCAGGATCTTTGCATACTTCTTTTGCCTCGATTACTGTCATTATATTCTTCATACATGCTCACCGGTTTAGGGTACTTCTGACCTGCCCTTTCTTGAGAACATCTCCAATTTGGTCAGAGAATGTTCGACGTGATCTTCCGGTTGTCCCACAGGCCAGGTATACTTCTTTTGTCAATCTTCTTTTTGTCTATTAATACAGTGAAAAAAAGTGCATTACACGTAAATTATAAAGACAATTAGGTAATTTGTATAGCAAAATGAAAGCAGACTTCTTGTTACTAAAATGTATTGTTATCAATATGATCTTTTTATGCTGAGCGATTGTTATCTCCACTTGACGTCAGTTTTAATGTGTACATATTTCCTCTCGATTGCTGGATATTTAGTGTGAGAGTGATTTTGGAAAACGGACGGAAATGTGTTACAGGAAATCGGGGATACGTGTATGCGCACGCTATTTGATTTGACCAATGAGCGTGCGTGGTGGAGGAGAGTTGGCTGTCAGATGCTGCCAACCCATTTTGCGTAAGGGTGGTACCACGACGTACTGCCGACCAATATAGTGTATGTGATGACATATTCGACCAATGATATTATGAATCTATTGGCTTCATTTTATTATACGCGACATATGCGACCACTGTGTGGCTTTTGAGGGGCTCTCAGCTGTGCTCACCGATCCGTAAGTGATCGATGAAGTGAAACACCTATGCACGCCGTCAGTCTATAGATGGGTGACCGTCAAAGTGGATTAATTTCGAGCCTCTCTGTGCTTTGGAAGGCACTTTAAGCTGTTGTAAATGACAGCCGATAGGGCATGTCAGAGGCCAACTGGGCGGCTTGAACAACTCTGTCACCAGTTTAACCACTGCCCATACGATAAAGAAAGAAAGAGACTGTAAGAATCATTTATTTTTTGTACAGATTACGTCACATTAGTTCGATACAACGACAAACAAACTAACCTCCCCACGCAAAAAGGCGTTATTAAGGTCAAAGTGTATGTAACGTCATATCGCCAATTATACGTGAGCAGTGTACCCTTTTTATACATATACATAGCTATTTATTACATCTCATTAGCTAACAAGCAAATCCATCTCACTACAAGCGATTACCATAACCTATACACGTTTGCAACTAAACTGGGATCACTTAGGGCCTATTCACACCATTTTTAGGGTTCCGTAGCCAAATGGCAAAAAACGGAACCCTTATAGATTCGTCATGTCTGTCTGTCTTTCTGTCCGTCCGTATGTTACAGCCACTTTTTTCCGAAACTATAAGAGCTGTACTGCTGAAACTTAAGTAGATGTATTCTGTGAACCGCATTAAGATTTTTACACAAAAATAGTAAAAGAACAATAATTTTGGGGGGTCGCCATACATAGAACTGAAAATCAATTTTCTTTTTTCATCGTACCCATGCCTGTGGGGTGTCAAAAATCATATTGAGGTTTCTAATATCATTTTTGTCTAAACTGAATAGTTTGCGCGAGAGACACTTCCAAAATGGTAAAACGAGTGCCCCCCCCCCTGTAACTTCTAAAATAAGAGAATGATAAAACTAAAAAAAATATATGATGTACATTACCATAGAAACTAACAACGAAAGTTGGTTTTAACGAGATCTAGTAAGTAGTTTTTTTTAAATATTAACCACAATTTGCTTTCATTTAATCAACTGAAATACTTGCTGCTACGGAACCCTTCATGTGCGAGTCCGACTCGCACTTGGCCCGTTTTTTGTTATACGACCCAGCTGATAGTAAGTGGTTACTGTAACCTGTGAAACTTGTAGCGTCCATGGCATTACTTATGCGTTATCGACTTATAGCTCTCCCCGATAACCTAATACAAAACTCTAATACCAGTCATGTACTCTATCTGCTTTCTGGACGATCAGGGCTAGATAGATAGATACACTTTATTGCACCAAATCAAAATATCACATCGTAACATGAATTTTCTTAAAACTTAAGGTACAAACGGCGCTCTTATCGCTAATGTAGCAATCTCTTCCAGACAACCGTGGGTGAACCAAAAAATTACAGGGAGACAAGTGGTAATTGGCAGTGCATCAACTGATGTAAATTAACATATATGTGTACTTCTGTCTAGGTCAGTGATTACCAGAGCTGAAGCCGATGAAAGACGATGAAGCATTCGGCACCCTTACGGATTATTTTAGTTGTTGTTCCAGAGACTTTGCAACCGTATTTCAAGCCTTATCATTTCTTGAAGGGCTCCATACACTAGGTTGTATGGGTTCTCCCTAGAGACTACTAAGTCAACTGTGGTAGAGCGCTTTTTGGAAACGCGCGTCCACCGCTCGCATCGAACCCACGACCTCTGGCTAAACAGTCAGGGTTATTAACTACTATGTTTATGCCTCTGACATATACATATGTTCGAAATGCCTTCTTGCTAGACAAAAGAGGGTCCAGTACAGTAGCTTGTTTAATCACAGTAAATATGGTCCTGGGTTATAATTCGAGGTCGGTCCAAATCTGTAATAGGATGACGGTTACCGTAGCCTAGTTGGTAGTGCTCCTGCCTACGAAGCTGGTGGTCCTGGGTTCGAATGCCGGTAAGTGCAATTATTTGTGTGATGAGCACGAATATTTGTTTCTGAGTCACGGATGTTTTCTATGTATTTAAGTATTTATCTATCTATATAAGTATGTATATCGTCGCCTGGTACCCAGAGTACAAGCTTTGCTTAGTTTGGGGCTAGTATGATCTGTGTGACATTGTCCCTAGATATTATTATTATTATTATTTCTATCAAAAAGTTAAGATATATAAAAAATAGAAGCCCATAAGCCCGTACCCGCAAGCACAACCTATAACTAATCAAATAACAAAACATGATATTCATAATAAAGCCACTTGCTAACATAATAGTCATAACTATAGCCGAAGGCTATGGATGTGCTGATTACGTTGCGTGGTTGAGGTAGGCCACTTAGGTTTCTGGGATTTAAAAGCGCTTGAGGGCTTACGGATGCATGAATTTGATTTACTGTTAGTTCACCGAAAGTTCAGTAATTTGATTTTGACGCGATGTTCTCTTGTTGTTTGTAGGTGTGCGTAAGGTTCTCAGAACCATGTCGGAACTCACCGTGGATATATTTATAGGCCAGAAACTTGTCATAATATTATCTTGAAATGATTTAAAACTAAAACTGTACCTACACTGCATATCAGATGTAAGTGTATATTGCGCTCATGCTTTTTTGTAAACACCGCGTTGGACATCGCTTTTTCTTTTCCTTTTATAAAAAACAACGTCCTTAGAATAGAACCATGTCAGAACTCACCGTGGATTTATTTATAGGCCAGAAACTTGTTATAATATTATCTTAAAATGATTTTAAACTAAAACTGTATGTACACTGCGTGTCAGATGTTAGTGATTGCTCATGCTTTTTTGTGAATACCGCGTTGGACATCGCTATTTCTTTTCCTTATATAAAAGACAAAGTCCATAGAACCATGTCAGAACTCACCGTGGATTTATTTATAGGCCAGAAACTTGTTAAAATATTATCTTAAAATGATTTAAAATTAAAACTGTACACTGTGTATCAGACGTACGTGTGTATTGCGCTCATGCTTTTTTGTGAATACCGCGTTGGACATCGCTATTTCTTTTTCTTTTATAAAAGACAATGTCGATATAAAGAAATCGCGGGACCATTTCATATATAGAAATGAATTAGGTACAATTTACAGAAATCAATCGAAAGCGTGCAAAGCTATGTTCAAGATTTACAACAAATTCTCGGATACTGCTTATGCATAACTGCACAAGTATTTGACCACTAAAGGGTGGAAAGACTGGTTAAGCTGGTTTTGATAACGAAACAATAATTTATATATATTATAGGTCCCAAAACTATAATTTATAACGATTATGTCGGTTACTTTATTTGAGCTTTACACCAAAACTAAAGGATGTATTGTACAACTTTATATATCTGGTAATATCTGGGGACAATGTCACACAGATCATCCTAGCCCCAAACTAAGCAAAGCTTGTACTATGGGTACCAGGCGACGATATACATACTTACATAGATAGATAAATACATATATACATATAAAACATCCATGACTCAGAAACAAATATTCGTGCTCATCACACAAATATTTGCACTTACCGGGATTCGAACCCAGGACCACCAGCTTCGTAGGCAGGAGCACTACCAACTAGGCTATGGTGACCGTCAACTTTACAATGATAATATCAAGTTCAAATAGCGAATTAAATAAAAGTTTGTACTTTTGTTGCTATCTGTACCCTAGTCTTGTCCCGTAGTGTGCGTCTGCGCATTGCCGACGCGTTGAGGTAGGACGCGTTAGCGGGATATGTTTTAACACGCTAAATGAAGTTCAGGGTGTGATTAATATTATATTGTACCTATTTATTTACTTAAGTTATAATAATGATAATACAAATAACTATGAAATTTGGGTTTTATTTTTTTTTAATACGAAGGCCAGTTTTAATGGAACCTAGTCCGCTGCTATTTATATGACTGAGAATAATTATATGCGGAATCCGATTGGATGGACTGGTTAACCCGACTTGTGAGACAGGTTGTGTGCAGGACCGTTGTCTTTTCGTGCTCTCGAAGGCACATTCAAATTGGAGAAACACTGATATGATTTTTTATAGAATGAAATAGATTTTTCCTCATTCGAGTACTCAAGATTTATAGCTTAATAGAAACAGCTTCCGGCAATAGCTTCATTTGCGGGGAGTTAAAGCTGGAAAAACCGATAGAGTGACTGTTTTCCTTTACGTGGTTTCCGTACTATAATTAAAGTACGAGCTGTTTGGATTTTTTTGCAAGGTAAACGAGCAAGTGGGTTACCAGATATTTAGTGATCACAGCCGCCCGTGGACAGCCGCCCGTGGACAGCCGCAACACCAGAGGAGACACAAACGCGATCCCGGCATTTAAGAAAAGACTGGGCCCCTTTTTAAGATTGCCGAGGCGTAAATAAGTTTGAGGCTTTCTTCTCGACGTGATTTATATTAAGCTATTAAATATTATTGAAAGAGTCTATTTAAAAATAAATAGACAAAAATTTCAATGACTTTTAAATGGATTATTTGATTACAGGCAACAACATCTACTGATAAATAAAACGTAGTTAGTCCTAAGTTTTATTTTTATTATTTTTGTTTTTTTAGGGCATACTCCTAAAAAAATAAATCTCTAGCGAAATTTAACACTACTTATAACGCAGGATACTTTACAAATACAGTTGACGAACAAAAAACACACCCAGACTCAGAATAACTACTTATGGGTCATACAAATAGTTGTTCTGTCCGGCAATCGAGCCTGGGGTACGAAGTGGCGAGGCGACTGTCTACCGCTACTACACGATATTGCACTCTCTGCGAGCAGTAATAAGCCGTTCGATCTTAATTTCATTTATTCACAGTTAATAGACTTTACAATGTAGGTCTTATTATAGGGTAGTCCTTGTAATCTACTTAGCCTTTTCAAGGCATGCGAACATAGTACATACCTAGCTTAATTGTTACAACACAGTAAATATCATGTCACAGCTTTTAGCATTCAGTAAAATATATAAATAGGTATAATATATAATTTGTGTCACATTTTATAATTTTATATGTAGCCATTGGTCAACGGAGTAAACAATTTTTTCCATCAATATAATCTTTAATACTCTTTCGAACTTCCGTATGATTATAACAACAATTCGTACCAGCAATATGTTATGTGTGGTCCTTACCGTATTTACTATGATAATGTAATAGTGTAAATAAGAAAAAAAAATATTTTAAAAAAAGCGTGGAGTACGTGGTGTCAATAGTATAAATATTACATTGACAGATATAAGAAAAAGAAATATCATTATCATATTTTAAAAAGCACCCCACGCTTTTTTTTATTCTTTTTTCTTATTTACACTATTATTAATTTATATTTGTAAAACATTTTTACACTATTCTTAATTAATAGTTATTTTCTATTTTATAGTTTGGTTTTCTATATAAAGCGTAATTGTTAGTTTTAATATATATTTTTTTAATATTATAAATATAAAGTATCGACAACGTGACGTTCAAGATAGCCTTCAAAGGAGAAATATCTTACAATATGTAAGCTGACCCAGCGAACTTCGTCTCGCCTAACAGTCGATTCTTCAATTTTTCAGTTTCTTTTTATCATGATACCTACTTAATTTCATTTTATTTTTACTTATTCCAAATTAAGTTATATTTTTATTGACAATAGCTGTACCCGCGCATCGTCCGCGTGGTAATTAGACTTTCTTATTTTTACTAAAATAAAAGAATTTTTCTAAAATAAACCTAGCCTAAGTTACTCCTTATTACATCAGCTACCTGCCAATAAAAGTCCCGTCAAAATCGGCTCAGCCATTTCAAATTAGCCGGAACAAACGGACAGACAGACAAAAATTATTTGGTATATGTACCGTATATATTTTATATTCATACACATCTAACAAAAAACGATTATTTTAATATTACAAGCTGATTCTCCAATTATATTTATATGTATGTGTATGAACATGTATAGATACCAGAACATAATTCCCAATTTGTCCCAAGTTATTTATTAATATTATTTATAATTATTTTAATTGTTAACATATTGAAACATTCCGATTGAAATGCAAGTTTCCAACCCATTCTTTTTCATATGGTCAGGGCTTGGAAAACAGGTTAGTACACACGGCTACACATCAAGCTATACTTTTCCAGTATAAGCTGATCTCGCGTTTTATAGGATTTCCATACAATGAGAGGTCAGCTTATATTGGAAATATGTAGCTTGATATGTAGCTGTGTGTACACAAACTAAAATACCCCTGCCCTTCTTACATTGTTGCAGATAAGAAAATCGTAGGTAATCGTTTCAAGAAACAAGTTGGAAACTCGTTTCGAGACGCTTTTTAGGTTCCTCTCTAGAGTGATACCCGAATATGTAGTTAAAAGCCAAATACAGGTAACTTACCTATATTTTACTCGACCGCAATAATAATATAATATCCTGATACATTATTTACACAGGGCCATCTGATCCCAAACTAAGCAGAACTTTTACTATGTAAACCAGATAACTGATATATTAAATATACTACTTTTCTTTTGTAAATACATACTTATATAGATAATTACACCCAGACTCAGGAGAAACAGACATGTTCATGCACACAAATATCTGTCCTGGATGGTAATCGGACCCTCTACCTGCGGGTCTTGGGTCCGATGTTTTTTGGGGGTCCCGTGGCGGGGGCTCCATTCCATACCCTCAGAGTACGTGCGAGGAAGTTTTGCTTAAACCGTATGAGTATTTGTAGATTTATGTATACGAGCATGGTGACTTGTACGACGTCTTGGCGGGTTCCGTTTCAATCTGAATAAATTACTTGAGTTTCCCGACGAAGTTTCATAATGTTTACTAAATAACCTGTCAATATATTGTTGAAAAATATTGCGGGATTTCCTTTGGTGATATTCCCTTTAGTTTATACTTTAGGCACTAGATTTTGTATTTATAGGTTTAGAATTTCCATGGAGTAAAAGAGAATGAAGTATATATTGTTCAATAAAAAAATTGTCAGATCTGTGACACCGGGATATGCGGGATTTTCGAAGTAGACCGTCGATAGTTAAAGTATCTATATCTATACATATAATAAAATTGTAGGAAGGACAAACTGTACATTGAATATTTTTTTAAAGGATACTTCGAGCGTGAAAATAAAATTTCAGAAAAAACTAAGTATTTAAATAATGTACAATTGGCGGTCTTATCGCATAATAGCGATTTCTTTCAGACAACCGTAGGACGGACTAGCATAATTGAAAACGACAGGCAGCTGATAGTGTACCATCGTCAGTTCTACAGAGTGTACTGTTCTAACCTAATAATAAATATACTACATAGATTAATGTACTTACATAAATTCATATTCATACATAAACAAGTATAATAAACTAATAAGTATTTCATAATTCCATAAATAAATAATTAAATTTATATTAGAAATAGAAACGGAAATTAAATAAATTGTCGAGTAGCAGGACTAATCTAACTAGTAACGTATATAATGGTTTTGTATAATATTGTTGTCTATAATTATAATAATATAATAATAATATCTAGGGACAATGTCACACAGATCATCCTAGCCCCAAACTAAGCAAAGCTTGTACTATGGGTACCAGGCGACGATATACATACTTATATAGATAGATATATACTTATATACATAGAAAACATCCATGACTCAGAAACAAATATTCGTGCTCATCACACAAATATTTGCAATTAGGTACCGGGATTCAAACCAAGGACCACCAGCTTCGAAGGCAGGAGCACTACCAACTAGGCTACAGCCTTACTTAGCCAGAATTCGTAAGTTTGATTCCTAACCAAGACAAAGCTTTGTATGATGACCACGATTATTTATTCTGTGTTTGGGTGTTATCATCATTATCATATCAGCCGAAACTGCTGGACAAAGGGCTCCCCCAATGATCTTAAAATTTTCTTTCCATCTACTTTTTATTAGATGATGTTTCCTATGAAACTCTTATCCCGTATTAAATGTCCCAACATCTTTCCTCTTCTTTTCCTTCTACATTTTTTACTCTCTCTTCTCTGGTGTGACTGAATGCAAAGGGCATTGAGTAGCGAGCTGGCTACCCTAATCCATCTGCTATATGTGTAAAATGTATTCTATGACTTCGTTCTGTTCTGTGTGACAGCCTTAATATCATGATTAATATTGGAAAATCCTGTAACTCGTGTACAATTACATATACTCACTCTTATATTCACTCTTCTTTCTTTGTAGAATCTATTCTACAGTGGAATGCATTACCTCTCGAAATCAGGATGGCCAAGAGTCGCTTCACATTTAAAAGGAAAGTTCGAGAGCATATCCTTCGGAAATTCTTAGCAGAAACGCGTTGATTATAAATGTATGATTACATGATCGGATTGAATAGTATAGTATTGTGTATATATATATATATATATATATATTTATATAGTATAGTATAATATAGTATGTATTGCATTGTATAGTATTTTATAGTATTGTATAATCCTGTTTTTTTCACCATTAATCGTTACTTTACGATCTGTGCACCTACCATGGTCTCTCTGCACCACCCTAAGGTTGACTGGCAGAAAATGCCTAGGGCATTAAGTCCGCCTTTGTACAATTTAATGTGCATTAAGTGATAATAAATAAATATATATATATATTTCTAATAACATTATGGTGTAAATTGTACGGCGGTAGTATATCAGTGGTAAAAAAATCTTACATCTCAGGTCATCTTACACCTTTCCTCTTCTTTCCCTTCTACATTTGATTTTCTCTCTTTCTTCTCTGTGTTTGAACAAGAAATACGAGTAGTAGCGAGTAGTGAGCCGACTACCCTAACAAATCTGCCACATATGCAAAATGTATTCTATGGCTTCTTTTTGTTTGTGTGACAACCCTATTTTCATGATTAATATCGGAAAATCCTGTAACTCGGTTACGAGTTCATAATATATAGGTATATATATTTAACTAGCTGTGCCCCGCGGTTTTACCCGCGTAAACTTTGTAAATTATAGCCTATGTGTAAATCAAGGGTGTCAGCTAACTCAATACCAAATTTTATTAAAATTGCTCTAGCCGTTTAGTCGCGAAGTAGTAACAAACATACACACTCACAAACTTTCGCCTTTATAATATATATATATATGGCCTTTGCATCTGTTACAGACGATTTACGGCGCATTTTCTGAGAGACATTTCTTTTGGTGGCTAAACAAACCGATGCGAGAGCGACATAGCCTGCCGCAGGCCTGACAAGAGAAGTTAGCGATGGTAGGTGCCGAGCCGCTTTCATGTCGCTTCTGTCTCTTATCAGCAAGTATTCCGAACCAGGCTTCATCACAGATCTTACGACCCTCCACTACACATTTGCGCCATTCAACTCTATAATATTAGTGTGATAAAAGAACAATACCTGCAATTGGGATTTTTTTAATCCTTCATTGGTCATAGGGTATATATATAATTCATTGGACGTAGCTCTTACTACGTAATGAGTAAACATTTTTTCCATTGCCAAACTAGTCTACCTTTTTAATTGTGAGTCTTAGCGCCTATGCACACCACGTATTTTAAACGCGCCGTTGACGCGCGTTTGTAGCGATACAGACGCGATACGCACGCAAGTCAGACGCAGCCTGTAGACCTTTGCACACCTGTATATATTCAAATACGCGTTTGAATCGATACAGACGCGCGTTTGCATTGATACAGATACGCCGTTGCCGCGCCTTTGTATCGATACAAACGCGCGTGTGCATTGATACAGACGCGCCGTTGCCGCGCCTTTGTATTGATACAAACTACAACAAACTGCTCTGTAGGATAAAAGCGCGCCGTCGACGCGCGTTTCAATATCGCGCGTCGACGGCGCGTTTTTAAATGTTTGTACGCACAGGCTCTTAATTCAGATGAGAATATATAGAGGTAGAGGAAGGCTATATTAAAATATGCCAAAAAAAAAAACCATATTGTTAGAGTTTGGTTATTTAACCACACATTAGAGGAGCTTCAATTCTTTGTGTAGAGTTCATATATTCTAATACAGTTAAGACTATATTTATATTGTTGTTGTTTCTTAGTACTTTATCTTGCCAATCTCTTTCTACTAATAAAATGCTCTTACTATAAATGTAATTCAATTCAAATTAGAATCACAAAAAAATTAAACACCTTGACAATCATGTTTATTACTTACTTTTATATTTAAACACCTATTTGCACATATGAAAGCAATAAAGAACTTGAACTTGTGAAGTAATAAGTATTTTTAGTTATTCTATCATTTACTAACATAGCCCTTAAGTACAAATTGTTACTAACAAATATGGGCCATGTAGTCTGAAATTTTTTTATTTTTTTATTCCTGAGTCTGTGTGTGCTTTGCGGTCGTAGATAGTATGTTTTTTTATATAATAGGTTGGCAAACGAGCAAGTGGGTCACCTGATGGTAAGTGATCACCGCCGCCCATGGACACTCGCAACACCTGAGGAGCTGCAAGTGCGTTGCCGGCCTTTAAGAAAAGAATAGGCTGGCTTCTTGAAGGTTGCCATGTCATACCGGATCGGAAATACATAATTGATTCCACAGAGCGATAGTGCGTGGCAAAAGGTTTCTTGTGAAACGCACAGTGGTAGATGACCATTCATCCAGGTGATAAGGATGAAATTGCCACTTTTGGCGAGAGGGTCTGTGGCGGCAGGTATAAGCTCGAACAATAATGTAATCAATTGTATGTTTATATAATTTCCTAATAATACACGAATTTAGACCAGAAGACGCAGCGTGGGCAGGCCCCTACTAGATGGACCGATGATCTTGTGAGGGTCGCTGAGATTTGCTGGATGGCTCAATACCGGCAATTGTGGAGATCTTTGGGGTGGCCTTTCTCCAGTAGTGGGCGTCTTTCGGCTGATATGATGATGATGACACGAATTTAGTAGTACGTAGTCCCGTCAATTTAGACATCAAAGGTTACAATAATTTCCATTAGGCTGAAAATCGGTAGGATCGTTCATTACACTATTATAAAGGAAATGTGAAAAGCCCTCATCAATCCGGCACGTGCAAAAAAAAAATACTCGGCGTCAAAGGTCACAAAACCGGGTTTTTCACTATTTTCAGCAAAACGGTAAGTTTTATAATAAAATTAGCTGAGACAAAATTGTAGATTAGATAATTATCTGTAGAAAATGTCTTAAAACTTCTTTCCTAAGATCCACCGATTTTAAGCTATAACGATTCAAAAAGTTGAACGAGTTGAAATCGTCATAATATGCACACGTTTCCACGCCATCTTTGCGGTAGTGTACAGACGCCAGCACATCAAGCTATCCCAATCTGTCAAATTTCTTTTATAGATTTTCAACGTTATCACATAAGCATAAGGTTCACTTTAAATTGGGGAAATTTGACAGATTGGGGTAGCTTGATGTGCTGGCGTCTGTACTTAGTGTGTTTTTATGTGGTTTCCCCGGTAGGCTTAATCCACTGATCTGTTATGATTCTGTTTAATTTGGAGCTATTGAATGACACAATTTACACCCGTTTTATCATTTTCAACCCTTGCCAGTCATAAAGTCAAAATAAAAAACTAATAAAATTATTTTAGTTTTACAACCCTGACTGGGTGTTTCCAAATTGCAAATAAATCAGGATATAGCATTCGTTTCCCAGAATTTCTTTGACGCTTTTAACATTAGAATTGATTTAATTAATAATTATTGTACATTGTTTCTTAATTAGTTTTTACTAAGTTTTCCTCTGTTTAATCACTGTATTTATGCAGTTACGTCAAATAATATTGTAATCAGAACATCCTTATAATAATAACGCCATTATATTATATTATATTATATAGTGTTTAAACCGAGGAAAACTTACTTAGGCGTAAGATTTATTAATGCTTTCCTTTTAATTTATTATTATATCTTTTGTGCCTATTTTTTTGATGCTTCACCAGACTGAAGAATCGCCTACTTTTAAGAGGTAAAATAAACCTACAAGCTACGTAACTCACGGTATTGGGCGTCTTTTGGGTTCGAACTTCGAACCATGATTCAGAGCTGTCACTGACGGGTAAATGCATGAATGGGTGAGTTTTGTTTCACTGTTCATTTACGGAGCTTGTAGTAGATAGATAGATAGATATTTTGTTAGAAGAAGGAAAGAAATTAATATTCGTATTATAGAATAATGATATTTTTTACAGTTGTTATAAGCGCTATGTTTTTGAGTTGTTATATGGACCTGGTTGTAGCCGTTAGACAACAGTCGTTAGGCCATTTCAGTGTCAGAGTTGTTATAAGTACTCACTAGATCATTTCAGTGGCCTAGTGTGCGCTAATAACAACTCTGACAATGAAATGGCCTAACGACTGTTGTCTAACGGCTACAACCTGGACCATTAACTAAGGGTGTCTTTCTAAGCACGGAGACGATCAAGAATTAATCTACTTCGGCGATCATCATCTATAGACGTAACGCATACCTTGCTTCTAAGCAGTGATTAACATCATCATATCGGCCGAGAGACTTCCACTGCTGGACGAAGGCCACCCCCAAAGAATTCCACAATAGTCGGTCTTGTGCTGCCCGCATCCAGCGGCTTTCCACGACCCTTGCATGATCGTCAGTCCACCTTGTATGTTTTTTGTAAGTATATTGTATGAGGGCTGCCCACGGCACGTCTTCCGGTTCGTGGTCACCTCTCGAGCACCTTTCTGCCCCAGTGGCCGTCACTTCTACGAGCTATGTGTCCTATCCACTGCCACTTCAGCTTGGCAATTCTTCGGGCTATCTCGGTTACTTTGATTTGCCTGCGGATCTTAGCATCTCTGCCCTCTCCATTGCTCTTTAGGTGATCTTGAGCCGTCTGATAAGGCCAATAATTAGCGACCATGTCTCTTTTCCGTAAGTCATCACTGGCAAAACACACTGGTGAAGACTTTCGACTTAAGATACAGCTGTATTTGGGACGAGAATACTTCAGTTCGTCAATTCTTTGGGCTATGCCGGCTACTTTGATTTGCCTGCGTAGTGAGTATAATTATGAGCGCATCAAAATAAATATTAAGAACACTGTGTTTTTTATCGTTTTACAAGATTTTTTCGACATAATTCTTTTAACGGCTTCTCCGACGCATGAGCAAATATGACATGTGCCAATTAAAAAGTGTTTTATCGTGGCAATCACCTTGCTAAGGGAATAATATATTGCCTTTTTAAATTTAGTAGTAATGTAAAGGAATTATTCAGGAGTTACGTGCTTATTTTGGCATAAAATCCTGTTTTCATGTCGTCCATTATATTCTTTTTTTTATTCACATGGGTTAAAGAAACCTTGAACAGAGTCGACTAAATTGAAATGTTGTTTAATGTAGGTTTGGTTCAAATCCCAGGTCGGTCAGAAAATAATATAGGAATAGTTCTGTTAAGAAAATTTACATACATACATAGACTCACGCCTGTTTCCCAGAGGGGTAGGCAGAGACAACGGATTTCCATTTGTCACGATTTTTGCACACGTCTTTTGCCTCGATTACTGTCATTATATTAAGACAAGAAAAAAAATAACCGTCTTAAGAAAATTTCTCTATACACATATACAGTAGCCCGCAGTCTGGGAGATGACGGTGTTATAACCGTGTGCCTCGGAAAGCAGTAAAGCCGTCAGTCCTGTTCCTGACCTCTGTCCATTAGAGTGAGGGGTTCCTGATCATTAGAGTGAGGGGATAGAAAGTGCCAAATCGGAAACGCCAAAGCCATATGGCTAGACTCCATTGAGTAGCCACCATTGATGAAAATCGACCAGGAGGGCGTTATTAATTTATTATTATTATGACGGGATGGTTGGCGTGGTTTGTAAATACATCCCCTTTCTCGCCGCAGGTCTTGGGTTTGATTCCCACCCAGAACAGATATTTGTGTGCATGAACATGTCTGTTGGTCCTAAGTCTGGGTGTAATTACGTGTATGTATGTGCAAAAGAAAAGTAGTATATGTAATATATCAGTTATCTGGATTCCTCAGGCATTCCATAAGGAGCATCACTGCCTATGTGAATAATGTCCCAGGATATTCTTATTATTATAATATTGCTATGATCTCCTTTTTTATATTCTGTTTTATATTCGTGAAAAAACACCTTTCTTATTTTCTTAAATATCTTTTTTCCTTACATATTTCTTATTTATTTTGATGCAGCAATTAATTTACATAACTGAAGCGCAAAACAGTGCAACAAATATTTATTTACTTTTCTTCCAACTTAGAGACGCATTAGCGTATAAATAGCCGCAAAAGAAATACAATATTTTAAAACAAACAGATAATTATGTTTGCAATACCATCATCACAATCTTTGTAATCTACGTTACGAAAGAAAATATGGAGCAAGGAGACAATGATGTTGCTAGTGTAATCTAAATCAGCCCTTCAACGAAACATCTGGGTTTTACACGTGACCTATTAAGATAGGTTAAACTTTACGTGACCCATTAAGAAAGGTTAAACTTTACGTGACCCATTAATTTCTGGCAAAATGTAAGTATAAAGTACGTTCCCGGTTGACAGCGATGTCGAGGAGAATTTGGCACCTAAGCTCATTGTTTTGGAGTATATTTTATTCAGGGCTCTTTTTAAAACACCAACAATCTTGCAGGACTAGAGTGCTTACATCATAAGTGACAACTTTTGTTCTACGTATTTGAACATAACTCAATACAGGAAAAAGAAATCGAAGTTTTTGTTGTTACAGTCGTGATATTTGTTATGAAAGGACGACTTCTTTGCGATGCTCGTTGACTTATAAACATTCAAGCAGGAAATTAATCTAATACTTACTTAATATAATATATATATATATATATATATATATATATATATATATATATATATATATATATATATATATATATATACTGTTCTGGCGTCTAAGCTCACTGTTAGGTAGAATTATTTAGATATATCTGTATATATATAAGCTAATTTTATTTTGTTATTTTAGTTAATAAAATAGGTTATTTATTTTATTATATTTTAACGGTTATGTTTTGATTAACAAGTAAAATTAATCTTAAAATTATAAAAATCCTCTTCTTATTAAAGTGACTAAATGCTTCGTGCGTCGAAAGGAACGTTAAGCTGACGGACCCGGTTGCAGTTAGTATGGGTTAGTAACAGTTATAGTTAGAGGCTTACAGGGAGGCTTGACTGTGCCCGATATGATAAAGTTCAGTAAAACTAGACTCTGATTAATTTTATGTGAGTAGAAACTCTACTCAGGATTTGAAACCAAATGACCAAGCAGAAAGAAGCCGCTGTATGCGGGCAGCACATAACCGCCTATAGTTGAAGATCATTGGGGGAGGCCTTTGTCCAGCTGTGGACGTCTTTCGGCTGATATGATGATGAAGACCAAGCAGAGCCCTGTTGTAACACTTGTAACTACAACTTCTCCTTTGTCACATTATTTTATTACTCTATTTCAAAATAAGAAATAGATATTTTTATACTTTGTTTAGGTATGCACCTTATCCTATTTATTAAAAAAAGTAATTCGTTATGTTCGTAATATACCTTGTAAGACATATTTTCAGTATACATGTAGGCACCATAATTTTTCGATATCAAACATGATGATTCACAAAAGGTTTAGTAGAACAATGATCAAACTAACATTTTTTTTTCAAATTAATAAAGGCCTAACTTGCACTTAGATATTGTTCATTTCATTTTAGGCCGTTCAGACGATATCGTTCGCTATTAGAGCTCCCTATGCAGTGAAATCGGCAAAACAACTTATCGAAATAATAAATACAACAAATCAAAAAGAAAAAATAAATTTTATTTAATTATTTTATAAATTCCAAATGTCTCGCCAAAGAGTATGTATTTCTTTGTAATAATATACAACGTCAACAGGCCGTATCGGTGGAATTACAACGTTTACGAGTAGTTAAGTTATGCAAAAGATATTTATATTATAATAATAAGAATGGTTTTTCTTTCTATAATATCATTCTTATCACGACTTTTTTCAGGTGATTGTCTCATAAATACTATGTTTTGAATATGATAAGTAAATCAAAATGATTTATGTCATTAAGATAAATCTTCCACAACAGAATGTAAGTCAAGCGCATAATAAATCATTAAATCTAAATTGTTCAAAGCAACATTGTTGTAAATAATATCTTAAGTACCAAATTATGGTATAATATTTTTCTACTTTACTTTGTAACAAATACCTACTTAACACAATAAATCAATTGTCATTAGGCTATATCGACATACATTTTTTAATGGGTTGAGGCACTAATCTCCGTGACCTGACATACAAAGTATGGGGAAAGATCTTACGAAAACAACTATGATAATATGACTGCACGTGTGGCGCAGCGGCTAAGATAGTCGCCTCGCTGCTCAGGTCGCGGGTTTGAGTCTTGCGCCGGACAACTATTTGTGTGACCCATAAATCGTTGTTCTGAGTCTGCATGCAATTTGTGTCCGTCTATTATATGTTTGTAAAGTACCCCGCGACACAGGGCTTAGATTGCCTAGTGCCTCGTTGTTTAAAAAACTGCCTTTTTTATAAGACCGGGGGAATGCCTACGCATGCCACCCGCAAAAAGTGTCTGCCGGTGGTAATGTCGGACTCGCACCGTCTAAACTTAACCTGCCGTCGACTTCGACACAGGGATTAGATTCCCTTATATCTTATGTTGTCTTAAAAAAAATAGCAAGGTTCGCAGCTGATATAATCCGTGAACCAGTGATCAGCAGCTAGAATAATAACTCTATCTGCCATTAAGTGTTGCAATGACACGGTAGCCACTTATATTCTTCTGAGGTGTACAGTATACGTTTATTTACTGGCTTAGTTCGATTAAAACATCCTTAATTCATCCATTATCGTTATATTAGAATACGTTTTTTTTATTTACCATTTTTGTTTTCGTAATGGCAATTTTTAGTATATATCGATGTCTGCCTGTCATCTAATTTTGGAATTAAATCGAAAATGGACATACATTTTAAGTTGATCTTCATGTCAGCCAAATAACGTCCACTGCTGGACAAAGGCCTAAAAGAGTTTTACAGTGGAGTTGTGTCCATGATTGAGAGTATAGATCGCAGTATGATGGCACCGTACTCAGAGAAAAGCTGCTGCCCACTATCTAGTAGATATTCCCTCGAGACGACTCCGACCCCTCCCCTCAACGCAAAAATATACATACATACATAGACTCACGCCTGTTTCCCAGAGGGGTAGGCAGAGACAACGGATTTCCATTTGTCACGATCTTTGCATACTTCTTTTGCCTCGATTACTGTCATTATATTCTTCATACATGCTCGCCGGTTTAGGGTACTTCTGACCTGCCCTTTCTTGAGAACATCTCCAATTTGGTCAGAGAATGTTCGACGTGGTCTTCCCCTTCCGGTTGTCGCATTCACACAGGCCAGGTATACTTCTTTTGTCAATCTTCTTTTATTCATCCTTTCTAAATGGCGTCACGTAAAAAGTCCTATTGTGTAAATTAGATTCTCTGATAGACAAACCAGAACAACTGAACAGTTTTGACATTTTAGCATTGTTATAATCTCGTAATTAATGAGAAAAATACATAATAATAATACACTACGACATTATTCGCACACAGCCATCTGATGCCAAACTAAGCTTGTACTATGGAAACCAGATAACTGATATACTACTTTTCGTTTATAAAACATACTTATATGTATAGATAAACACACTTAGACTCAGGACAAACAGATAAAATTTTGTCCTGTCCTGGGTGAGAATCAAACCCACGACCTGAAAAAACCCAGGCGTAAAAAGCAAGTATCTGCCAACCACGCCAACCAGCATGTAACAAGAAGCTGTACCTATTTACAAAACATTACTATTACCCTACAATGAACTTACAATAAATAATTAACGATCTGTCACTGGCAGATATAAATACAGTCTTTACTGACCTTGCGCAAACGACTCCACTGTAACAAATACAATTATCTGAGTGATGCAACAGTTGACAATACTACTGATAAAGTATATTTATTGCCGTATTTTATTGTGATTATATTGTTGCGTGTTTACGTATTATTTCCTTTATTAATATTAGTAGAAGAAAAGTTGTGAATTGAACGAAGACGTTTATAAATATTAATAATTATAAAAGACCCTTCCCCCCACCCCAATGAGCTCTGGCGGCCTCGGGGTGTGTCAGCAATACTTGTTTTCTGACTTTTAAAGGCCGGCAACGCACCCGTGACACCGCTGGTGTTGCGAGTGTCCATGGGCGGCGGTGATCACTTACCAACAGGTGATCCACTTGCTCCTTTGTCACCTTCTGATATAAAAATAAATACGGAAGCGACTTAGCATCATCACAACGTCAATTGGAATCGCTTTAACAACACAATTATATCCGAGTGTCATGAAAAATGATGGATAAATGCTCTATTATTTAATCAAAGGCACTTGCCAATTGTAAGTTTCATAACAAATAACCCGTCTTACTCGGATAATAGCGAAGTCGTTAATTATGACATGCTGTCCGATGATTGGCGAAATTATGATTGGCCAATTAAGTGCAAGAATCCTCATAAATGTTAGGAGGTTCCTTACATTTATTAGGATTCTTGCACATTCAAAATAGTAGCGCATTCGACCATGCTGTACTAAAAGTACCGGCGAGCGTGTATGAAGAATATAATGACAGTAATCGAGGCAAAAGAGGTGTGCAAAGATCGTGACCACTGGAAATCCATCACTGCCTACCCCTCTGAAAAACAGGCGTGATGTACTATGTACTAGAATGATTGATCTACATCAATATTTTTTATAATAATAATAACCTCGGACATTATTTACACACAGCCATCTGACCCCAAACTTTTACCATGGAAATCAGTTGTGTCTTATTGTGGGTTGACATACCTTAAGAAATAATGATTAAATTTTCAATGTATTTTGCTTTTGAAATTATTTAATTAAGCTGGTATGAATAAGTACCTAACATTCGAGCTCTTGGCGAGTAATATTATTTGGTAATAATCCCTTTGCTGTCAGGTGACGACGGCGAATATTAGAATATCACCACCCCATCTCTTCCCTTGGGGGGCGTAGAAGTTTACCCAAGGGAATATCTACCCGAGGACGGGCAGCTTCTTTCTGAGTACTATGAAAATCAAACTGCGATCGCCAACCCGTCTGCTAAGTGTGGTGATAATGGCATATACCTTAAGATGATTCTTGGCGGAGGATTGTCCAGCAGTGGACTTCATTCAGCTGTAACGATGAATACACATCAAAAAGCATCCCAATGAGAAAGGGCAATGAATTTTGTGTCTTATCATGATAATGTAATTTTAAGACATAACAATGCCACTAATAATTAGAACTAAATACACTGAGAGGCTGTTATCACCATATTTAATTGAATTAACAAAATAATGTATTGTTTACTAACAAAACCCTGAAATCAATTTTGTTCACCTCCCGTAGTAAATAACGTGATAACTAGTAATGATATTCAGTCAGTTGCATTTAAACTAATGACCTAATAATGAAGGCGTTGCCCAAAGCCAAGAAAGATAACTTTAGCTCGAAGACTTAATCCTACTAATATTATATACGCGAAAGTTTGTAAGTATGGATGAATGGATGTTTGTTACTCTTTCAAACTACTGAATGGATTTTAATGAAACTTTACAATAATATAGCTTATACATCAGAATAATACATAGGCTACAATTTATAAAGATATTGTGTGAATTCTCCCACTATTTGACTAAAAGTGTCAAGTGAGTACAAAAAAATCTACCATCTGCGAGCTATCCCGGCGTGCAATGCCAAAACCGCTAGAGGTACACATCCCACTAATATTATAAATGCGAAATTTTGTGAGTATAGATGTTTGGTTGTATGTTTGTTACTCTTTTACGCCAAAACTACTTTAACGAGGGTGAAACTGCAGGGCATAGCTAGTACTAAATAAATCGAAGGCATTCGCTATGGAAATCATAATAATATCTTTGGACAACTAACACAATCATATCCACACATACATCTCAAACAAGGAAGACCGTGTAATATGGTAACTAGACAACTGATAAACATACTTATATATTTCTAAATACATACAATTTATAGATTTTGACGGGCAGAAAGGTCCTCAAGTGGTGACCACGAACCGAAAGACGCATCGTCGCGCGCGTCAGCAGGTGGACAGTCACAATCTTGTGAGAATCGCTGAAATGTGCTGGATGCGGGGAACACAAGACCTGGAACTGTGGAGATCTTTGGGGGAGTTCTATGTATAACTGTGGACGTCTTTTGGCCGATAAGATGATGATGATACCGTCATTATATTTCCAAACAATCCAGTCATTTCCCAAATTGACTGAATTCACATACAACCTTCAACAATCCCACACAAAGACATAAGTAGCCATTATTGATATACCTTTACTTTGTCTTTCTTATAATTACTTATTTTCTACGCAAATTTGCCTTCAGTCTTATCTGTGACACATATTAGTGTTAAGAAAATAATGACAAAAAAAACGTATTTTTCTCAAGATATTATAATGTTTACGTGAAGTAAACAATGACCTAAGTCATAGGTAGGCAATGTAATTGTGAGACAAAGGGAGGATAATAAAGGGTTGATGACTTAGGTAAGACTGAAAAACAAAGCAATATCACCGCTAAATCTAGAACTAGCATTAACAAAACACCGACTTTAAAAACAATATCTATACATATAATAAAATCGTAGGAAAGTCAAAACTGTACATTCAATATTTTTTTAAAGGATACTTGATCGCGTGAACTACAATCGATATCGACCCCAAACATATAGTTTTAAATTTTTTGTCTGTTTGTCTGTATTTATGTGCGGGCTAAACTCAAAAAGTACTGCATGGATTTACTTAAAATTTTGTATGAATATTACTAAGAGGTCGGGTCAACATATAGGCTACATATTATAACGCTATCACCTACGGGGGAGGAGCTGTGATAATTTATAAAATTTAACGCGGGTAAAACCGCGGGGCACAGCTAGTAGAAATATAAAACTAAACTGGGTGGCTAAGTTTTAAAATAGGCATTCGTTTTTAGAGTTCCGTGAGTTCTAAATTCGAAAAAATAGCTTAGGGTGTAACTGTCTGCTCATCGGCTTATCACAGCTTCCATTAATGCCATAGAATCACACTAATATTATAAAGGCGAAAGTTTGTGAGTGTCTGAGTGTGTATGTGTATGGTTGTTACTTAAAAAACTACCGAACGGATTTTGATAAAACTTTGTAGTAATATAGCTTATATCTCCAAATAACACATAGGCTATAGTTTATAAAGTTTAACGCGAGTAAAACCGCGAGGCACAGCTAGTAGTTTTATAAATTGCTTAGTTTACAATTTAATATATGGTTAGGAACCTAATTTGAATTATGAAATTGGACTTCATTGTTTGCGGAGGTGAAAATGCTATAATCTACGTTCGGGGTCCGAACCGGAGGCAAGATATTCAGTTTGCATTTTCGCCCTAGCAATAGAGCACTTAATTGTCGAGGAAAACCAAGCGAATCAATGCTAATGATTCGCTTGGTTTTCCTCGATAATTATTTCGATAGGATTTCGATAATTAAACCTAAACATAATCTCCTTGACAATAACCTAATACAACCTAGCTAAATATCATTACTATTATAAAATAAATTATATAAATGTTTTAACAATCTGTGTACCTAAATGTATCTATAATATGTAACTAGAATTATTATGTTTACTTAACTGTAGTACTACAAACATGTTCTGACCATTTACAAGCGCTTTTTTAAAGTCTACGTGAATAACAACCTTTTTTATTTTATTTGTATTTAATGCTAGAAGCTATAATAATCACTAGGGGTTCGTTCGAGTACGTTTGTATAGCAATTCACAATTGACGAGCACTATTTGTTATATGAAAATTCATCATGTTGATGAATTTTCATAAAGTGATTATTTATTTACTTATGGAGTACAGCCACATCATAAACATTAACAATTCACATAGCAAATATTATAACAATGGTCACTGATGCATATGACAATAACGGCGTACATAATAATCACCACATTTAACAGTTATATAAGATTGAAGCAAGTACAAAACAAAAATTAAATTTATATTACATTTACAAATTATATTATGATGACAGTAAAACTGTGATATAGTAATTAAATTAAACAAATTTTATCTATAACTCACTAGATTAACCCAAGCGTAACTAATAATAAACAAACAAGAATAGTAGTATAATCAAAGAATAGAAATATATCATTATGTCATATAATTAATTTTCATATAACTAAAAAGTGCTTGTCAATAGTGAATTGCTATACAAACGTATACAGAACCACAAGTGATTAATTTTCATATTACCTACTAAAAAGCACTTGACAATAGTGAATTGCTATACAAACGTATAAAGAACCACAAGTGATTAATTTTCATATTACTTAAAATACACTTGTTTATAGTGAATTGCTATACAAACATATACAGAACCACACGTGATTAATTTTTACATTACTAAACTGGTTCACTAGTCGTAATTAGTCGACAGGTAATAATAACGTGTCAACCCCCCCCCCCTCCCCCCCCCCCCCCCCGAAAAAATTTATGTGTCACACAAATGGTAGTTCTGTGCGATAATCGAGTCCAGGTGGTCAAACCGAAGTGGCGAGGTGACTGTCTTAACAACTGCGCCACACATGCAGTCCGTTTTTTTAAATTGCTATCTCATTTTACCTGAGTATTTCACGACAAACTAAAATGTCACAACTATAGAGAGGTTGGTCACAGGGTTCATTCGTTCAAAGAGCAGCCCGACTGGGGAAGTACCTTCACCTTACAGAAGACATTCCTTAATAATAACATTAATAATTTTAATGTTGTGTTTCTGAGTGTGAGTGAGGTCGCCATAGCTCTTTGGGGTGGGGGGAATCGTCAGCAACACTTGTTTGCTGACTTTTAAAGTCCGGCAACGCACCCGCTACACCTTTGGTGTTGCGAGTGTCCATGGGCGGCGGTGATCACTTACCATCAGGTGACCCACTTGATCGTTTGTCGCCCTCTGACATAAAAAAATAGAATCTCTGCCCTTTTCAAAATAACCATGTTAGAAAGAAATGCAATGATAATAAAATTAGGTTAGTTAGTATTGTATGGAATTGGGAGCATTTTTAATATTTATTGTTTCACTTCATCGTGTCCGAATCGTTCGGTCTATGGTGAGGTAGGAATTCAAATCCTACTAATATTATCAACTAGCTGTGCCCCTCGGTTTTACCTGCGTTAAACTTTATAAATTATAGCCTACGTGTTAATCCAGGGTATCAGCTAACTCCATACCAATTGCAAATATTTGTGTGATGAGCACGAATATTTGTTTCTGAACATTCGTGCTCACAATTATTTTTTAAATCACTCCAGCCGTTTAGTCTTGAAGAGTAACAGACATTCACACTCACACACTCACAAATAATATTAGTGTGATGAGGAAGTTTGGACGTATGTATGTTTGTTATTCTTTCACGCAAAAACTACACAAGGAATTTTGATGAAACTATCGAGTAATAAAGCTTATATATCCGAATAACACATAGGCTAGTAACGCGGGTAAAACCGCGGGGGGCAGCTTGCCTATTATAATGACGAATCTTTTTCTCAAATGTGCTTTTCGAAATAAAGTATAATATACCTAAAAGTCAATTTTATAAAATATTTTTTTCTGTAAAACATTATATAGGTAGTGATATTTCCAAACAATTGTGTCATCAAGGTTGCAATGGTTACATACATTTTTATCAGCAACCTTTCGTTATCAGCTATGTAGGTTAATGTGTTAAGGATTTACGAAATATAAGCAAACATTGGTAAGTATTAAGCAAGTTCTTTTGTTTCAATGCAAAAGATTACCTATAATTGTACCGCGTGACTCTTAGCCTTTGGAACAAGTACCTGTCTGTAACACACCATCCTGTATAAATAAATGTATACAGGGTGGCCGAGAAGTTGACGTTCAAACGCAAAATTTAGTTTACTTTATGATGAGGAGTATCCGAATCACTCCCATGTATGGTCTTGGATTTTGCGTGTTTTGATACTTTGAAAATTTATGAGTCCTGAGCTCAAACGCTCGCAATTTTGAAAACTGGAATAAAGTCTAAGTCAGTTCTGCAATGATAAGTTAAACCATTCTTTTTATGGTGTTAGGTTAAGCTATGCTTATTAGTTATCACAAAGAAACTGAACCAGAAATGTTTAACAGAACGACAAAAAAATCGAAAACTGATGCAAGGTGAAATTTACGAAAAAATCTTTAAAAAAAGCATATCTCGAAAACTACACAAAATCGTAGAACATACATGGGGGTGATTCCGATACTCCTCATCATAAAGTATCTCAATTTTGCGTTTGAACGTTAACTCCTCGGCCAGGCTGTACATATTTTTAAGTATGTAATGTTATGCTGAGTGGTGACAGCAGCGAATACCAGAATATCATCACCCCATCTCGTCCCGTGGGCGGAGTGGAAGTTGACCCGAGGGAATCAGGAGAATCGGGAGTCAGGGGTTTGGAAATAACACTAGTGTTTGCAAACGGAGCCGTTCTTGACTTCGACCGTGACAATTGTTACAGAATTAAGATACAGTTAACACGCTCTTAGAGTCCCGGTGACAAGCACTATGTGAGATTTATAGATAGACGAGGCACTTTTATATTTTGAAACCTAAAATTTAAAATGAGTACTTATATTTATTTACTTATGTTCCTGGACCCATTAGAATGTAGAATGTAATGTTATGTAAGATGTATGAACATACATTTTTTCGGAACAATGTTATTGTAAAGCTCTGAGAATAACCCTGTGCGAATAATGTCCCAGGATTTTATTTTAAAGTTTAACGGTATATAACTAAGGAAATATATACTACATACACTACTTTTGTATATGTAGTATATCATTTATCTGATATCCATAGTACAAGCTCTTCTTAGTTTGGGATCAGATGGCCGTGTATGAATAATGTCCCTGAATATTATTTTAAAGTAAAACGGTAAATAACTAAGGAAATCAGATAACTTGTATAGTCCATACACTACTTTTGTGTATACCTATAGTATATCAGCTATCTGATTTACTTAGTACAAGCTCTGCTTAGTTTGGGATCAGATGGCCGTGTGTGAATAATGTATAATTATTAGTAAGTACAAAAATGTTTGTACACAAATAACAATGTGATTCGCACACACTCATCCTATCCAATGCCCTTAAAAGCCGACACAAACACAATAAGTTACTCATTTCCCGTTAACATATACGAAAAACATTTGCAAAACACAATTATGATAAACATGCTGGTTTAATATGATTATCGTTCATGATTACTTGCATATACCTAAGTATTATGACAATATATACGGTTATATGCGTTATTGCACTCATACCCTTTGGAGCGCGTAGGTGGGTAGTACGTTCAACTTTCGGCTAAGTATAGCAAGAAATATGAGGTATTTAAACATAATATGTTTAAATTTATTAGAATGTAGTTATTAATTTATTAGACTAGCCGAAAATTATGACTATAGCATCACTCTATCACCTGTGTACTAGCTACCATCTAACTGTGGTCGCCAACTCGCATGCCAAACGCGGTGACTGCAAACCCCTCCAAATGACAACGTTATAAAAACCTTTGAGAGATGGTCTAGATGTCTAAAATATGCCTTAAATGGGCAATGGTAACCGGGACCGACAGTTTAACGCAGTGTTTTTCAACCTGTGGGTCGTGGCCCCCCTGGGGGTCGCGAAGCCTCTTTAGGGGGGTCGCGAAGCTTCTATAGGGAACTAGGAAGAAAGCTATGCAATCAAACCATAGTTCGCACCAGTCATAATTTTTGCTCCGTCACTAAAAATAGCAATACATTTCTTTTTCCAATAGATACTCATATTTTACGTATCTTCAAGAAACATGTGATATAAGCACTGACCTGTAGTATTCGTAGGAAAGGCTATACAAAAAGTATTTCTTCCATTGAGGTTTAAGCTAGAAAGTGCACACAATCTGCAATATTCGTAGATTAATCAAATTTCAAGGACACTTGCTAATACATTCTTTTATTTTTTCTATTACTTGATCACGAACATCAGTCGTCATATCGCTTATCCTCGATTGAATAAAATATCAAGAAGAACTCTATCATGAGGAAACTTCGAAGCACACACTAATTATGTGGAAAATAATGGGTAGGGGGGTTGCAAAATATTTCTTAATACTAAAGGGGCCGCGTTATGAAAAAGGTTGAAAAACACTGGTTTAACGCAATACCTGTCAGAGGAGGTGTAGACGCGTATCCCTGTGTACCATTACACTGTGATCGCCAAATTTGTAGGGATATGCCATAATCACTACACTAGATAGACTAGGGTAGTGATTATGGCATATCCCTACAAATGATGGACACATCTCCATTGTAGATATCTTTTGGGAAGGCCTTTGTCCAGCAGTGGACATAATTCTGCTGATATGATGATACAAAAAATACACAGAAAACACCCAGACCAAATACATATACATATTTATATAAATAAAGTCTATAAATGCTTTTTTGAATCCTTTGGTTTTATTCTTACTCTATTATTTACCCGCTGTTTTGATAGCTAGTTTAATTTCATCTTGTATAATATGCATTATTATTATTCAAATAAATACTGGAATGACGTAAAGTGAGATATAAAAAAATAGCATACCGGTAACTGTATGAGAAACACTTAAGGGCAGATCGCCTATTTTACTAGTGTGTGCAGATAGATAAATAACTGTTCGGGACATAATAACAGCACCATCTAGTCCAAACTAAGCAAAGCTTGTACTATGGATACTAGAAATGGACAGAAATACTCATTTTTAGTAAATTAATCCCTGTTTACAAAGATATAATTGACTGAGAAAAAGTACATCCAGCCTCAGAACGACTATTTGTCACACAAATGGTTGTTCTGACCGTCTTAACCGATACGCCACACATGCAATCAAGTTAGAAACTCATTTTGATTCTCACCCCTAGTTTTACTCCACGTTACCTTGAATCTAAAATGCATAAATATGTAGTCACAAACAACTGGTCAATTATAAACCGATAGAAATGTTCGCATTAAAATTGTCATAAATCATTGTTTTATTGCATTTTATTTGATAAAAAGTCGGTTTATCAAATTGTTATTATTTTTTACCGGCTTAGTTAAAGAAGAAAATTATTGACTCTGTCTCAAAATGAATAATATAATTGTATTGATACGTTGGCCTAGTAATGTTTGACCAAAAAAATATTGACAAATGGTCATTCGACAAACAACGTTTCACCAAATGTTCATTTGGCAAACGAGACATTTAACAAAATTATCATAATTATCATAAAAATATAATGTTATAACTAAAGGTTTTCATACAATCCGTGTACTTAATTATCGTATATGTACCTAGAAATAATTATGTTTTCTTAACTGTATTGCTATAAATATGTTATGTCTATTTACTAACGCGTTTTTAAAGTCTACATAATTATTTTTTTTATTAATCTTAGTAGGTATCTGTAAAGAAAATTTGATTTTTTTTTTTTTATATAATAATAAAAATTTAATTTATAACGCAGACTTGTTACTTGTGTAGTAATAATATCAGTAAATTTTAGGTACAGACGCCAGCACATCAAGCTACCCCAATCTGTCAAATTTCCCAAATTAAAAGTGAACCTTATGCTTTTGTAATAAAGTTGCAAATTTATTAAAGAACAAAGCAGTTTGACAGATTGGGGTTAGCTCGGTGTGCTGGCGTCTGTACATGTTTTGGCGGACGTTGGAAAAGACCATAAACAATAATCACCAATCAACACACAATAAATATTTCCGGTGATAATTATAGAAAGATTTATGTTTATTATACATGACTATCTAGAAATAACGTTAAATAACATAATGATATCGATATTTACGTACTCATTTATCGTATGGGCAGTGGTTATCCTATTGTCAGTGTTGTTCAAGGCGCCCAGTAGGCCTCTGGCATGGCTTAATGTCTGTTGCCAATGGTTACAACCGGGACCGTCAGCTTAACGTACCAAAATTAACGCAATAATTGTTGTTCAAATAAATGTAAATAATAGGTCTTTACCTATGAAATTGCCGTTTTGTATGAAAAAATTTAAACGAATTTTTTTCATGAATTTTTTTATTTGTATTAATCGAAGTAATCACCCATGCAATCAATGCATCTTTGCCATCGCAGTGGCAGTTTATTGATGCCCTTCTTAAAGAAATCAGCTGGACGGGAGGCAACAAATTCTTCAAAGGCATTTTGTACTGCCTCTCGGGTATTGAATTTTTTTCCCGCCAAGAAGTTATCCAAATTCTGGAAAAAGTAGTAGTCTGTAGGCGCAAGGTCTGGTGAGTAGGGCGGATGACGGAGAGCTTCCAACCCCAGTTCTTGCAACTTGGAGACCGTCTGCTGTGCAGTATGAGGTCGCGCGTTGTCGTGCAGGAGCAGCGGAGACGAGCGATTGACCAATGCTGGTTGGAGATGCGCCAGCTTCTCCATCATTGTGCTCAGTTCTTCACAGTACACATCTGCAGTAATGCTCACCCCGTTTGGTAAGAAGCTGTGATGAATCACACCGGCGCTAGACCACCAAACAGTGACCATCACTTTTCTAGGGGTAAGTTTTCGTTTAGGGCATTGTTTAGGTGCTGAACCAGGATCCAACCAACTTGCTGAGCGCTTGCGGTTATCAAACAGAATCCATTTTTCATCGCAGGTAACAATGCGGTTCAAAATTCCTTCATTTGTGTGTCTGTTGAGCAGTGCAAGGCACGTCTCGACGCGTACTTCGCGCTGGCGATCATTGAGTTCGTGGGGCACCCATTTGTCAAGCTTTTTTACCTTGCCAATTTGACGCAAATGGACCAATATTGTTTTGACGCTAACGTCGAAAGCTGCTGCTAATTCAGCCGTAGATTGTGTATCATCAGCTTCCACAACCGCCTTTAATTCGTCATTGTCGACCAAAGTCTTCGGACGACCGCGAGGTTCATTTTTCAGGTCGAAATTTCCAGAACGGAAGCGAGCAAACCAATAACAGGTGGTGCGTTGGTTTGTAGTGTTAGCTCCGTAAACGTCGTTGATGTTGCGTGCCGCTTGTGCCGCGTTGCTGCCACGACGGTACTCATATTCCATAATTACTCGAATTTTTAACGTATCCATGATGACGAAAATGATTGAAATGCGATGAAAATGTAACACTAATCAATAAAGAAATGACTACTTTTGGAAAAAAGAATCCATGTTTTTAAAATAAAATTAATTTGAAATTAGAATTCTTAGCCAAACAAAAATTATTTTGATTTGAAATGGCCAGTACTGCAGAACGGCAATTTCATAGGTAAAGACCTAATATATCAATGTTTCGTCTCAGGTAATTCATTGAAAAGCTGTTATTACGTGAATTTCACCACAATAAGGTTTATGCATAGCGTGGTTGGCTTTGCAGGCTACAGGTCGTGGGTTTGACTCCCACCCAGGACAGATATTTGTGTGCATGAACATGTCTGTTTGTCCTGAGTCTGGGTGTAATTATCTATATAAGTATGTATTTACAAAAGACAAATAGTATTTGTAGTAGGTATATCAGTTATCTGGTTTCCATAGTGCAAGCTCTGCTTAGTTTGGGATCCGATGACTGTATGTATGTCCTAAGATATTATTATTATATGAGATCGTTATAACCAGTCCAGCCGTTGAAGGATAAGATGTACGTTATAGACAGATTATGTGTATAGTGGGTGCGCAAACACAGGAGATCTTTCTATTCCATTACTCTCATGATCCGATGGGACCCCAAGCGACACGGCTGGGAAGAGGTCAGGTATAGGACCGACGGCTTTACCTGCTCTCTGAGGCACAGGAGTATAATACCGCGAACTCCCAGACGCTGATGCTGAGAAATTTTACTTTGTACAGAAAGTCCCAAAATCACTTTTAGCCTGACCCGGGACTTGAACCCAGGATCCCGTTCTCTGCGGGTGATCTTTTTTGTGGGTGTACAACTATAGCAAATTAAACTTTAATAATAATTCCGACGGCCGTTGGGGCAGAAAGGTTCTCGAGTTGCGACCACGAACCGGAAGACGCAGCGTGGGCAGGCCCCCTACAAGATGGACCGATGATCTTGTGCTGGTCGCTGGCAACTGCTGGATGCGGATAGCGCAAGACCGGCAATTGTGGAGATCTTTGGGGGGGCCTTTGTCCAGGGGCTCTACCAGCTAAGTCACCGAACATCAATTTCTTAAATGGCGTTCAAATAAATAAAGGTTTAAAATGACTTAATCAATCGTTAAATCGACTTCAACGTTGACAATCGAATCCGGACCATTTGTGTCGTCATATGTGCTCATGGAAGCCGATTTAACGATTGACTACGCCATTTTTAACCTTTATTTATTTAAACGCCATTTAAGAAATGGATGTTCGGCGACTTAGCCGGTAGAACCCCAGCAGTGGATGTCTTTCAGCTGATATGATGATGAATAACTTCCAAGATATTCTAAACTTACCAACATCAAATACATACACATTATAATACGTATACCTTGTTTACAACTCGTCCCTAGATTTGGATCAGATGCGAGGTCACTGCGCTTAGCTCCTTCACATCTAACGATATGTTAACCGCGGCGTACACTGGGGCACATGAATTCAAAATACAAACGAAAAATACGGCATAAATAAAATTGTTTTTGGATTTTACAAAGGTCAAGGGCATAGACAGGTACGAGCAGGGGTGGGGGTGGGGTGTGTCAGCGGTTTATCATCCCTAGAAGATATAAAAATGCTCACAAACCTTAAAGTATTATTACATAGGTAGTCTATTAATAAACAAAAACAAATTTGTTTCTTTTGACAGGCGAAATATATTAACTTGTCCCATTGCTCATGCGCATTTACCTTAGATATATTCTTGGTTTGTCTACGCTTGCCCCCCTTGACAAAGTCCTAGCTACGCCCTTGAGAACAGTGGTTACTATAACATACATACATAGACTCACGCCTGTTTCCCAGAGGGGTAGGCAGAGACAACTGATTTCCATTTGTCACGATCTTTGCACACATCTTTTGCCTCGATTACTGTCATTATATTCTTCATACATGCTCGCCGGTTTAGGGTACTTCTGACCTGCCCTTTCTTGAGAACGTCTCCGATTTGGTCAGAGAATGCTCGACGAGGTCTTCCCCTTCCGGTTGATCCATTCACACAGGCCAGGTATACTTCTTTGGTCAATCTTCTTTCATTCATCCTTTCTAAATGGCCAAACCATCTCAGCATTCCTTTTTCAATCTTTGTGACTCCATCCTCTTTCACACCACAACGCTCTCTTACATCAGTATTTCGAATTCTGTCTCTCAAAATCACACCACACATACTTCTCAGAGCTCTCATTTCCACTGCATTTATTTTACTTTCATTCTTTTTCTGCCATACCCAACTTTCACTTCCATACATTCAAGTTGGCACTAAAACTCCATCGTGCACGGCCAGTCGAGCCTTCTTTGAGACTTGCCGGCTACTCATAAAGGCGTTTAGTGCCCCATTAACTCTGTTCCCCGCATTTACTCTTCTAACAATATCTTTCTCATATTTCCCGTCTCTCGTAAACAAAGTTCCCAAATATACAAACTCTTCCACCTGTTCGACTTTCTCTTCTCCAATCACAATATCACATGCTGTCGTGTATTCATCCCTCTCAAATACCATTACTTTCGTCTTACCAACATTCATTTTCATCCCTCTCCTTTCAAAAGCTTCATGCATATTTGTTACCATCACCTGCAACGGCTGCAACTCGTCCGCCGATGATGCAAGTAGAACTTGATCGTCAGCGTAAAGCAGACATTTGATGAGTAACTCATTCATCCTTACACCGCATTCACTTTCTTTCAAATCTTTTAAACAGCTATCCATGAATAGGTTAAACAACCACGGTGACGCTACACATCCCTGTCTAACACCCTTTTCGATGCTAAACCACTCCGTGTATGACCCGTTAATTCTCACGCAAGCTCTGGAATCCCTATAAAGAGATTTCAGTGCTTGAACAAGGTTGTCGTCCAACCCATACATGGACAGTACCGATCATAGCTCATTCCTCAACACTCTATCGTAGGCCTTTTCTAAGTCTACGAAGGCACAGTAGACTTTTTGGTTTTTGCCCAAAAACTTCTCTACTATGCTTCATAGAGAAAAGACCTGATCCGTGCATCCCATTCCTCTTCGAAAACCGTTCTGTGCATCCCATATTTTCACATCGGTTTCTTTCACAACTCTTTCAACCAATACTTTCACATACAACTTACCAACGACGCTGAGCAGACTAATGCCCCTATAGTTTTTACAGTCTTGCCGTGAGCCTTTCCCTTTGTAAAGAGGTACGATGACAGCCTTGCACCAATCACTTAGCACTTGGCCGGTGTTATAGCATAAATTGAAGAGGCTGCACAGCTGACTCGCTATGACGCCATGTCCAGCCTTCAGCATCTCGGAAGTTATCCTGTCATACCCTGGTGATTTACCTGATTTCATACTCTTAATAGCTTTCACAATCTCATCGATACCAATTTCATCTTTACATTTATTCTTGTCTAAACTATGTTCACTCTCTGTTACACCTCTTTCATACAAAATTTCAAAATACTCCTTCCAACGTTTTAACACACATTCTTCCCCTTTCACTATATTTCCATCTTGGTCTCGTATGGAGTTCAGTTCTGAGGTTTGAGTTATGCCTCTTACTGATCCAATGGATTTCCAGAAAAACTTAATGTTGGTCTGAAAATCCTTAGACAACCTTCTATCAAAATTTTCCTTTTGTTCATTTTTAATTTCGTTTACCACATCCTTTACTATTCCTTTCATTCTTTTATAATTATTCCAGGCCCTTTCTATATCCTCATTCGTCGCCTTATGCATTCGTTCGTTTGCTCTGGTGGCTAACCAGTCTAACCACGCTTTCTTCTTTTCACATACAACTTTTTGTACACTTTGATCCCACCAAATATTATTCATCTTTCTTCCTCTTCTTCTCTTTATTACACCACATACTTCACCAGCTACACTTACCACACCTTCTTTGACTGACTTCCATAGCTCTTCTACTTCTCTTATGTCTTCAGATCCCTCAAACTTCTCAAGCAATTTACTTTTGTACTCATCTGCCACTTCTTCCTCTTGCAGTTCCTCTACTTTTATACTTACATAATTATATACAATTAGAGTCGACTAGTGTGAAGTAGTACATGGTAGTCAGAAAGCACGCAGCACTCAGGCAGCCCACTCCTCTTATTAAATATGCTAGGACATTATTTACACACAGCTATCTGATCTCCAACGAAGCAGGGCTTGTTCTATGGAAACCGGATAACTGATATACTACTTTCCTTTTGTAAATACACACTTATAAAGATAATTACACCCTGACTCAAGACAAACAGACATGTTCATGCACACAAATATCTGTCCTGGGTGGGAAGCGAACCCACGACCTCCGGCGTGAAAAGCAAGCATTTTGCTTCACATTTTTACTTTCAATATGTCATTTCATAACACACCTAGTACGTAATATTAAAAATGCAAAAGTTTCGGAGTATGGATGTATGAATGTTTGTTACTATTTCACGCAAAACTACGGAGCTGATTTTGATGAAACTTTGTAGTTAAATCCTACTAATATTATAAATGGGAAAGTTTGTGATTATAGATATAGATTCATACTCACAAACTTTCGCATTTAGTATGGATGTTTGTTACTCTTTCACACAAAAACTACGGAACGGATTTTGATAAAACCTTTTAAAACACATGGGCCATAATTTATAAAGTTTAACGCGTGTAGTTTAACAGCTAGTAAAATTGTAACAGTTTGGTTGATGTCCTAAGAATCGGGACCATTGCTTTCTTCAAATTTTACTTTAGTATTTCACGAAATAATTAAATGACATAACAAAAGATGCCCTGGCCCTATCATAAAAGCTATATATGAAATAAATTCAGTGATTTTTCGTTGACAAAGGTATGCTGAGATGGTTTGGGCATTTAGAAAGGATGGATGAAAGAAGATTGACAATAGAAGTTTACCTGGCCTGTTTGAATGGTACAACCGGAAAGGGAATACCTCGTAGAACATTCTCTGACCAAATCAGAACCGTTCTCACGAAAGGTCAGATCAGAAGTACCCTAAACCGGCGAGCATGTATGAAGAATATAATGACAGTAAACGAGGAAAAATAGGTGTGCAAAGATCATGACAAATGGAAATCCGTTGTTTCTGCCTACCCCTCTGGGAAACAGGCGTAAGTATAATCAGTTGGTACTGAATATCACTATACGTAATTGTATGTAACGTTGACGATCCTTAAATAAATAAATAATAAACAGCTGTAAGAAGTCCACAGCTGGACAAAATCCTTGGGGGATATGCCAGGCAGGCATTGCATATGGCAGGCGGGTTTGGCAACTGAGTATGATGGTCATAGTTCCCAGAAAGAAGGTGCTGCCAGGTGAATTTACGAGAGGACGTAAATATTATTCTGAGTAGACTTCTAGGCTCCCACGGGATGAGTTGGGATGATGATATTCTGATATTCGCCGCTGTCACCATACAGTACTGAATATAATCGGGGGCATTGTCTATTGGTTTAAAGATGTTTGTCGTTAGTGAATCATATCCCAACAAATTTGCTGCTCGGTATCCGCCAACCTTTAGGGCCTTATCCTTGAAAAATGACATTGTATATTGACCTTGCACATTGCGTCTTATATAGGGTCCTGCCAGTCTTTGAACTCGTAAATATCGAAATAATAAATAAAGCATTTTATTAAACTCCGTGTACGTTATGAAATTTTTAACTGCCATAATCCTTTAATAGCGTCTTTTTGGTTTGCATATTTTCGTGCAGATTTTAGTGAAGGCGAAAATTCGCCTGCGCAGCATATAGTTTATCCTTGGCGAGTGCAATGTGGTGAATTGAAACTATCATAGGCTACATAACAAAACAAAACGAATGCGACGATGTGCAGACTTCAAAAACTTGTGAAAGACCACTATCTGTCTCTATCATAATAATTATTGATTTATTTTATTTGGATATAGTATTATATTTATAGTATAGTATAATATAGTATTTTATTTACGTATGTGTAATAATAATATGATCATTAACATATTTTAAATTTTTAGTATACCTTTTTAATTATCTCTTTTCTTCTTTTTTATCTATTTACCACACTTTGTTGCACCATCCCCGGCATTTTTACACATTTCATTCCTATCCATCCAAAGGTTGTCTGGAAGAAATCGCTTTATGCGATAAGACCGCCCATTGTACATTATAATTAATGTTTCATTGTTAAATGTTCTTTTATTTTTTGTGTACAATAGATGTACAATATATTTTATTTTATTATTATTTTATTTTTAATTTATCCCATTGCCGGCCATACAGATCTTCTGTATATGTGACGTATTTTTGTTTTAGTTTTACAGTTAGCTTTCACTGCTCCACCGGATCTTAGAGGCGTTAATACGCGGGCTTCTCGTCCAATTGAAGATCGGAGAGAACATTTCATCGATACGATTGTAATAAAATTAGCAATATCTTTTCTCTCTCTATTCTCTAAGTCAGATGCTCTCACCGGTTGGTAAGTGATTGGCGAGGTTAAGCAACTAGGCTCACGGTTAGTCCATAGATGGGTGACCGCCAAAGTAGTTTAGTTTCTGAGCGTCTCCGTACTTCGGAGGGCACGTAACGTTGTCAGTCCCGGTTGTTGTTAGACAACAGTCGTAAAGCTATGCCAGAGGCCTACTGGCCGGCTTGAACAACTCTCACACGAGAGTACCCACTGCCCATACGATAAGTAAGTAATCTGAAGAGGTTATTGAATAACTAGATATTTGGCATTTTCTATGAAAAAAGGGTTTGTGCTTGGCTACGATCTCATCTGATGGTAAGTAAAGATGTGGTCGAAGGTGGACCGCACGTACCCATAAGATGCCTGTTCACTCTAATCTTGAATAAACCCATGTTGTATGAGTCTGGAAACACGTCGTTTGGGAGGGTCAATGCGAGAGGCATGTCAATTAAACTTGGTCGAGAATTGAACGCAGTATCTTATTGTGAAATTGAGCAGATAACCAAAGTACTGCAACCAAATCGGATAAAGAAATCACATCAAATTTTAAATTACATACTTATACAATAATTTCAAACCCTAACCAACGGTAAGAAATAAAATAAAACAATAATATTAGTATAATCTGTAACGTGCAGCGTGCGCATGATTCACCCGCAAGCGATTTCCGTTGCACACTCGTTCTAAATTTAAACGCACCCCCTTTTCGAATATGGAATAAAATTCGTCGGCGCGCGCGCCGTATCCTTTTATTATTTTAGGACATCCGACTGGCTGAAGATTGATTTTGTCGTAGCTGAATAGTTTTAGAGGAAACAGATATGTTTGAATTTGGAATGTTAGGATGTGTTTGAAGTTTTGTTTTAAATTAGGAGTTGCGTAACGTATTAGCGTTGGAATTTTTGAGATATTTCAAATAAATGGAACTTAAATTTATGGTTTTGGAATATTTTTATGGTTTACTCCTACTTAAGTAAAAAAATAAATACAGACCAAAGCAAAAACATGGGAATATCTATGTTTTTATGATGTTGATATTATTTTTGTTGCGGTAAAATATTTAACCTCATCAGATTTTTTTAATCGAACCAAATCAACATCTTAGTAGCAATACCTGTAATATCTTTATTCTTTAAGTTGCTACAATTGCCTACCATTAGAGTTATACTATTGTCACTATGTTTATTCTGAATTAATGTGTCTATTATATCTTTATAATGTACTCCTGGCATATCTTTATAATGTACTCCTGGCATACAATGGTTGACAAAGGAACAACTCAACCTTACAAATAACTAAATATAATACTTTAAAAACTAATCAGTCACTATCCAACAACAATAATAATAATATCTGGGGACAATGTTACACAGATCATCCTAGCCCCAAACTAAGCAAAGCTTGTACTATGGGTACCAGGCGACGATATACATACTCATATAGATAGATAAATATTTATATACATAGAAAACATCCATGACTCAGAAACAAATATTCGTGCTCATCACACAAATATTTGCACTTACCGGGATTCGAACCCAGGACCACCAGCTTCGTAGGCAGGAGCACTACCAACTAGGCTACGGTGACCGTAATACTTACTTATAAACTAATAGTGGCATTTAGTTAATAGTATGGTACACGAGAAAAATAATGTTTAATTTAATTATCATTTTAATTGATTCTGTATCATAAATAAATAAATAGGTATCTAAATAAATGTTAAATAGCTTACAATCAAGTGGAGTGGTTTATGGTACAGATCTTGTAGCATCAAAGGGCGTTTATGCGCTTTTGCCATACCTTCTATTGGAATTAAATATAACTGCTCACTTGATAGGACCCTTCATTTTTTTCCGCGGTATTTTGACCTGGTCTCTCTAGTTGCAATTCTGCCGTTTTATGCGGCTACAGCCTCGTCATATCAAGCTGTCTAGAGTTAAAAAAAAAGTAATTCCCTTTAAGTGGAATTACTTTTTTTCTATCTCTTCTTTGTCCCTTTCTGTTTAATTTAGTTGCGGGATCTAAGACAGTTAAAGTAATTTCCCGGGACATGTCTTAGCCTCAGCTCTCATTGTCATTATAATTGTTGCTTCTGCTCCTCCTGGATCAGGAGTTGTAATGGTGGATAAGAGGGTCCCATAAAATTATCTGAAAAAATGTCTCGGGACAACTTGTTCACTGCCATCTGATCTCATACTAGGCGGAGCTTGTATAAACAACACAAAATATATATATGGCAACCAGGCAACGGATAAACATAGTACTTCGATTCGTGGGAACGAACCCAGGACCTCAGGCTTATGAAGGTCACTAACACTAAGTCAACTAATACTTTGATTATAAAATAAACTTGCGAATTATTACGTAGATCATATGATTAACGATGCCAACATTTTATTTTGGTAATAAACTTTATTACTTGCATTTTAGATGCACTGTGTAATAAAGGGTCTTTGTTCTCATAATAAAACGGTATCCATAAACTTGAAAAGAGCGAAAAATGTATAAACAGACCATTTACTTTATAGATTTTGGTGCACTTTTTTGTTATTCTTAAGGTGCCGTTCCATAATAGTAAAAAACCAGCCAAGTGCGAGTCGGACTCGCCCATGAAGGGTTCCGTAGCAGCAAGTATTTTAGTTGATTAAATGAAAAGTAAATTGTGGTTTACGGTTTATGACGTATTAAAAAAAAACTACTTACTAGATCTCGTTCAAACCAATTTTCGTTGTTAGTTTACATGGTAATGTACATCATATATTTTTTTAGTTTTATCATTCTCTTATTTTAGAAGTTACAGGGGGGGACACTCATTTTTCCACTTTGGAAGTGTCTCTCGCGCAAACTATTCAGTTTAGAAAAAAATGATATTAGAAACCTCAATATCATTTTTGAAGACCTATCCATAGATAACGCACATGTTTGGGTACGATGAAAAAAAAAATTTTGAGTTTCAGTTCTATGTATGGGGAACCCCTAAAATTATTATTATTTTTCTATTTTATTGTTAAAATCTTAATGCGGTTCGCAGAATACATCTACTTACCAAGTTTCAACAGTACAGCTCTTATAGTTTCGGAAAAAAATGGCTGTGACATACGGACAGACAGACAGACAGACATGACGAATCTATAAGGGTTCCGTTTTTTGCCATTTGGCTACGGAACCCTAAAAACTAGCCAAGTGCGAAATGACTCGAATTTGAGGAGTTTCGTTCAATCGAGAAGCATTTATAAATCGTTTTTGTTTACACTCACATCATCATCATATTAGTCTACAGCTGGACAAAGGCCTCCCTGAAAGATCTTACCGGTCGTACGCTATTCGCATCCAGCTGTTTCCAGCAACCCTCATCAGATCATCCTATCGGTTTTTTATGTACAGGGCCAGCTTACGCTGCGTCTACCGTTTCTTTAGGAACTTGAAAAAAAATGCATTTGGTAGAGTGGGTGTAACAATTGGTTCTTTTAAATTAACTTAATTAAAATTAAGAAATAATATGTACATAAGTAACAACTCTATAATACATACCTATATTAATAGAATTTATAGGGACCAGATGAAGGAAGAAATGAAAATAGAAACGTACAAATAAGCAAAGACAGAAGCCGAAGCTGCGGTGGTGAGTGATAAACCATCTGCGACGATAAGCTTGCGTGGGCCCGCTCAAACCCCGTAGCTCCGGAGCCGTGATAGAACAATGCTTGCTGCATGTTGCATGCGTTCTGCATGCCTGCTTGCATGCTGCATGCATGCTTGCAAGCTGCATGCCTGCTTGTACGCTGTATACCTGCTTGCATGCTGCATGCATGCTGCATGTTGCATGCCTGCTTGCATGCTGCAGCAACAGCAAAAATAAGAGATGAATTATGTGCACAAACTATGTGTTACACTAATGTGTGTTTGGTGAAATGAAAATAGTGGTATAATGTATGTTCGGAAACACAATACTTCGAATAAATGTTATTTCGGCTATGTGTAACTTCTGTGAAAAGTTTTTCGACCGAATGAAACATCGGAGTAATGAAATAAAACGAATTGATAATAGGTTAAATATATCACCGGATATCCCTCTGAATGTCCGGTGGACTAATATCCGATCACCGTAACATCCTGCGTTCGTTTGCATGGCACAAAACTGCAAAAAGATCGACACGCAAGCGTTTCGCAAGTAATCAAACAGGCCTGGCGAAAGATTTAACTGTCTGGTTGGTTATCTTTCGGCAGCATATGTAAGATGCAAAGCATATCGATGCAAAGCATATTGACGGTCACCGCAGCCTAGTTGGTAGTGCTCCTGCCTACGAAGCTGGTGGTCCTGGGTTCGAATCCCGGTAAGTGCAAATGTTTGTGTGATGAGCACGAATATTTGTTTCTGAGTCATGGATGTTTTCTATGTATATAAGTATTTATCTATTTATATAAGTATGTATATCGTCGCCTGGTACCCATAGTACAAGCTTTGTTTAGTTTGGGGCTAGGATGATCTGTGTGACATTGTCCCTATATATTATTATAAAAAAAAACACTAATACCTTGCTTTTATAACTGCATTTGTTACTATTTCACTACTGCTTGCACGTCTAGCGCAGCTGCTAAGACAGGGGCCTCGCGGCTTCTTCTCGTGGGTTCAAGTCCCGCGACGCACAACTATTTGTGTGACCCATAAATAGTTGTTCTGAGTCTGGATATAATTGGTGTATTAGATGCCCTAGTGCGGGCGTTGTCTTAAAAATATCACTACCTATCTAAATTATATAGAATTAATCATTTTAAATCCGGGCCTAGCCAGAAAGTGATTTTGGGATTTTTCTGTTAAGAAAAATTTACAGACCGGAACCCGAAAGTTAGCGGTATTGGGTACACTCTCAAACCTCGCAGAGTAAGGTCCAGTACCTGACCTCTTTCCGCTTTTCCACTTTCTAGTAGCAGCCCGAAGTCAGAAAGTTGGCGTCTTTTAATCTTGATTTCCAATCATGTATGGGTCCCATCAGATTATGAGGGTGAAAGAATTAGAGAAGCATTTGAACACATGGCCAATCAACATTAAAGTTTGCCGCTATCTTACTTACTTATCGTATGGGCAGTGGTGACATTTGTGTCAGAGTTGTTCAAGCCGTCCAGTAGACACTCTCTCCTTCGACTCTGACATGTCTTGACGTTTGTTGTCTAATGACTAAACCGGGAATGACAGTTTAACGTGCCCTACGAAGCACGGAAACGCTCATAAATTAAACAACTCTGATTTTTTTTATAATACAGTTAGTCTAGGAGGCTTTCGATGCTTCTCCGGACTATAAAGGTGAGCAAGGCCACCAGTCGTCTAGCTGTGTAGTTGTGTAACCCACTGTGTAGTTCGAACCGGTCACCCATCTATGTATTGACCGCGATCCTAGTTACTTAACTCCTATGCGATATCAGCGCCTCAATGTTTAGCTAGCTATGACCAATTTTCTATGTAGAGAACATTATTATCGTAGACTGAAGATAAAACGCTACAAATTACAAAGAAATATAGACGGGGCGTTTACCTGACAGTGAGACAGTATAGCTTAACATAAAAGCTTGTTGAGTGTTACAAAAACACATTTGGAATAAAAACGTGATGATACAAGAACAGAAATGCAACACAATAATGTTAGTGTTTATGTAAATGTACGGCCGATCTTCTGACCTTCGATCCGAATCTGTCTGCAACAGTTTGTGTAGATGAGACACATCTTTGATATCCTTTTATGGAAATAATAACTTACCTAATCATCCAACCTCCAAGGCCAGCCAAAAAAGTTTGAAATATTTTTTGCTTAGTTTGGCTTTCAGATGGCCGTATGTAAATAATGTCCCAGGATATTATTATTATGAATGTCCTAGTATATGACTCGTATATTATTTTCAGTGGTTCAAGGAATAATAATATAATAATAATATCCTGGAACATTATTCACATACGGCCATCTGATCCCAAACTAAGCAGAGCGTGCACTATTAAAACCAGATAACTGATATACTACTTTTCTTCTGTAAATACAAACTTGTATAGATAATTACACCCAGACTCAGGACAAAGACATGTCCCTGCACGCACATATCTCTCCTAGGTGGGAACCGAACCTACGACCTGCGGCGTGAAAGGCAAGGATTTACCACGCAAAAAGGCCCGTTTTAATATTACTTGTGTAACATCGCCATGAACTTTCAAATAAAGATTTCGTCCACCCATTTCATGACGACCAGCAATGCCACAGATAGACAGACATATATAATCTTTTACTTCTTATAACTGCTTTTATCAAAGGCTTAACGTAAATATTCTATGTAAGTGAAACCGAATTCTTACCATTGCATCCGGATGCCAGATTCACGCGTGATACCTACTATTATTAAATAAATAAAATAAAAAAGGTTTTTATTCACGTAGACTTTAAAAAAGCGCTTGTAAATAGTCAGAACGTCATGTTTGTGGTAATATAGTTAAGTATACATAATTATTTCTAGTTACATATAGATATTTAGGTACATGGACTGTTAAAACATTTTTAAATATTTTTCCTCTACTAAGCCACTTGTTTTAGTAGTATCTTCTAAGATTATCGCGTGAGAGCGCGGAATATTGTTAATGTCAAAAGAATTAGGCACAATACCATTAACACTTCACACTGCTACTGCAATATGCACTATCTCTACATATTTCTACTCACACACGCACCGGATGACGCCGAGTGTAAATTTAGTCGCTCAGGTTCACGGACACCAGACGTCGCCATTTTGTTTCTGTTGCACTCAGATTTGTGTACACTGGAAGGTATAGTTAGCAGCTGCAACCACAGGATAGGATGAAATTCGACATACCTCACCGCACGGACAAAAACACATGTAGGTAAGGATCTAAACTCATCTCTGGGGTAGCATTTACTACCCGTACCAGTAAAATACTTACAATCCTCACATATAATCCCCGTACTAGCCCTCTAGAGTATCTTTTGCTGGACGGTATCGACTGGGTCATGTTTAAACTAAAGATAGAATTATCACGCGACCGTCGTCATTCTCGTGCTGCTTGCCATTCAAGCCGCAGGTCGTGGGTTCGATTCCCACCTAGATCAGATACTTATGTGCATGAACATCTCTGTTTGCACTGAGTCTGGGTGTGATTATCTATACAAGTATGTATTTACAAAGTATAGTAGTATGTGTAGTATGTCAGTTATCTGTTTTCCATATTACAAGCTCTGCTTAGTTGGGATCAGATGGCCGTGTGTGAATAATTCCCCAGGATATAATTGTTATTACAGATATGAAAAAACAGACACGACTTCAATTGAAACTAAATTCATAACAGACCGTTGACATACATAATATAATTAATGCACTTACTTAATTAAACTATCGATGAAATAAACTGAATTATTCTCACCATTTAACGGCACTGATTTTGTATAAATCGTTATAGTAGGTAGTACAATAATTAATGACTGATGATTACAACACTATTTTTATTATTTTAGAGAAACATTATTTCAAATGGTCATAGCCTATGCATGAAATCATTTCTACGTTCTTCGCATTAAAATTGTGAACATTTTATATATAGGTAGTATGTTCATTCTTCATAGTAAGTTGGTTTATCTCATTGTTTTTATGTTTGTTGCGTAGTTTATTGATGATCATTATTATTTTATTCGATAGGGAATATTTTCGGAATGTCCCATATACATTTAGTTTAAATTGGCCGTAATAAAATTATTATTTTTAGACAAGTAACACACTGCCATCCAGCCTGTATTATGGTAGCCAGACAACTGATATACGTACTTATATATTTCTAAATACACACATTTTACAGATAAAATTCAGGATCGTTGTGGGATCCAAGAAAGTTGAACCGATTCCCCGGGATATGCCTAAGCCTCAACGCTCAGTGTCATTTCATTGTGTGCCACAGTTGATCCTGGGTAACTGGAGTTGCAGTAGTGGGTAAGAGGGAGAGACTAGTTCCGAAAAATAAAAAAAAGGATTAATATATTCCATTTAGTAATAACAAAACTGCAGCCAAAAACGTGTTATAATTATTTAATAGTTTAATAAAATAGACACAAAATACAGCAGTGACCTTAAAGCTTCCGCAAACAGAATCCAAGTTCATTGTAAACATCCGAATTGCAAATATCTCTGGTTTAATAATAGGCAAGATACACGTCATTTCCGGTGTTGTGATGATCACATGCACTTCCCATTTAATCTTTCAATGTAAGTATGACATGCAAATAGTATTTTCTTTGTTATTAATATACAATGTGTAACATTAAAAGGGAATCTGAACAACGTGTGGCATATCAACATGCGAAATATCATCATCATCATATCAGCTGAAAGACATCCACAGCTGGACAAAGGCCTCCCCAAGGATCTCCCCAATGGCCGACTTTTTGCTGCCCGAATTGAGCGGCTTCCCGCGACGCATGCAAGATCGTCGGTCCACCTTGTAGGGGGCCTGCCCACCCTGCATCTTCCAGTTCGGGGAGAACCTTTCTGCCCCAGCGGCCGACGGTTCTGCGAGCTATGTGCCCGCCCACTGCCACTTCAGTTTGGCAATTCTTTCCAAAACATACAAAAATGGTAGATATTCCTCCTTAATCTAGGTCCACTATTACACCTTGTGTACTTACTACCGACATCTTGTCCGGGTGATGTATTAACCATATTCGTTTCAGGATCTGTTTGGTTCAGGAATTACCCTCCGAACAGCGGAAAGAGCACATTAACATGGGTCTCAGTTGCCATGAAAATATCTCAATCTCTCACTGACAGATTCACTCAACCAGCTAAAACTGTCGGCTATATGGGTGAGTCAATAAAGATATCAAATAAATTGAAATTGACATAGCCAACGCCTACCAGATATGGTCTCGAATTAAAAAACGAGGCGTCCACCACCTTTCAAATTTAATTTGCGTATTAGAAACTAATAACCTCGTACATAAACGGTGAAGGAATATATAGGGAGGAAACCTGAAGACCTGATAGTTTTCTAAATATGTTCTTGAGTACCAACCCGCACTAGGCCAGCGTGATGGACTATGGCCTACCGTCTATGCCCCTCATTGTGAGAGGAAGTCCCCGCCCTGAAGTGGAGGGTAAAAGGCTGTTTCATCAATATTATATTAAAATACTTTAAATTATAAGGGGCAAAGAATTTTATAGGGAACAATGTTAGTTTATAATATAACGAATAGTAATCATCGTCTATTGTCTGTGGTTAGTTGATTAGCATATTTCGAGGTGTACTAAGAATTTGAGGCAGGACCTTTTATGATGCATAAATTGTATAAAAAAAATAGTCGATTGCAACTTCGATGGTGAAATATAACGTCTTAAACAAGCCCTGGCTACACTTAAAAATAAACTAACTTTGCAGATTCGCCGAAGATTATTAGCTTATTTGAAGGCCAGCAGTTTGGTAGTTATTTATGATCACCACCGTGAAATCAGCCTAAAGTTGTCCACTGCTGGACAAAGACGTCTGCGCGGGAGTCTTGCACTAATCGCATCCTGCGGTTTACAGCGACCCTCACAAGAGATCGTGTAGGGAGCCTGTTCACGCCGCGTCATCTGGTTCGTGTTCGCCACCTTTCTGCCCCAGCAGCCGTCGGTTCTACGACCTACGTGCCATGCCCACTGTGAATTATTATATAAACTTAGGTATTTAGACCTAAAACTAGTTATCCATAATTTTGCATAGTTAGCTTAGTCTCAAATATAATTGAACTAAGATTTATATAGAATTGTTTTCCCAACTATTGTGACATATGAATTATAAAAATTATTTAATTTGTAAAATTACAAAACATTCAACATACCTATAATCCTCAAAATTAAAATGCGCTAACAACAGCATAACTTTATTAATATTCCAAGACCAAGGTCGAAACGACATTCAAGATGGCTGACGCATGGAGTCGGTACACTCATGTTAACGAACATCTCGCTTTAAAAGGCCAACAATTACGCATAAAATACACAATAAAACATGCATATTTTTACACGACCAGGATCCACTGGAGAACTGGGTAACATTGAAAAGTTCGTTGGTATTATATGCACTTCCTGATCGGCGGAGGTCGCACTACGAGTCGACGCCATGTTGCATTTTTTGACGTTTATTTTTGGCGGGCTTACAGCGTCCAGAAATGGTAAGGACATAATTTAATGTCAGAAATGATTGTTTATTACTCTTTGGATTAAAAACTCATTTAATCTGGTGGAGATATTATTGTTTGGTACAGTTTATTGTTATTTTGTGCTATCATTTATTTTATTTAGGTATTTATTTATGATATTCTTTATGATATGACCAAACCCCATTTAAGCAAAATTAAAAAAGAAGGACGGGTTTGCTCTCAATTTAAGCAGCCCTCTCCTATTCACAAATTCCGAATCCGTACTGAAACGATCTCTAACCCAGAGCAAACAAATGATTGATGAATTGGTGTTACTTTAACTTTTTTAATATTACCTAGTAACCAAGGTCTTACCCAAACATATCGCACAATATTAAAATTTGTGAAATGGGGCCCTAATCTTGATTCACAAATACTGAATTCATAAATTCAAAGCTTTTATTCTAGGTTCTCGTAATATTATTAAGCAACCATAGTCCGATCTTATTATCAAATCTTATTGCACCATAACTTTGAATATGGAAATTATTATTCCAACTCCACTTCCAACCGACCATTCGTAAATTTTTCGCTTTTTAGTTTCTCTTTGTGTGGTGAATTTGTGGAACGGTCTCCCGGAATAAGTGTTTCCTGATACAACGGCAACTTATGGGTATTCGCTTAGGCTAAATCTCCGCTTACCGTCATATGGGATTGTAGTTTATGATCCTTTTTCTGGCGTCATTCACAAGTCCCACCCAATAAGAATTGGGGACCTTACCCACTTACCCATAAAATTAACAATAATGGTATTACCTAAACCTTATTCTGTATGGTGAAGTAAACTTCACCAGTCGAGGTGCTCATGGAGCGAAAGAACGCTGTGCCTGTACCACTATTACGTCGGCACTAAAAGCTAGTGCCTGCTATATCTTTTAGATTATTTACATGTAAACCGGTTGAGTGATTAAACGAAGATAGAAATAAAAAAAGCTTCCCTGCCATTTTTCTGCAAAAAATCTCAGTAGAAGCCAACAGACGTCATTAATATTACAGGACACTCTGATCACCCGTGTCATCCTGTCATGTGAGAGTGACCTTTCCCAAATACAGAGAGCTCATCACCTACCTATACACTATATATTACCTATATTGGCCAGTCTTCACTGAGACTAAACACTGTAACTGCAATTTGCAACAGGTTTGTATACATAACTTCCAAACGACTGCACCAAATTTGATAAATCTTTCTTTTATGTGTTCGTAATAGTCAGGAGAAAAAGAGTACGAAAAAAATTACAGTAAATATATATAAAAAAATGGTGTGCGAATAAGACATAAAATTGTACGACGATGTATTTTTTGGTTGGAAAAATATAGCGACCCGAAGTTCGCCGGGACGGCTAGTGTTCAATAAGTTAATAAAATAAATTTCTAAGGCAACTAAAACACTGTCAGTTAATCCCAAAGTAGCCGGAGCCTATACAATGACAACTGATAAACATACTTATGTACTAGTGTACGTATCATCTGTATGCCGATGATCTCCAGATTTACGTTCAAACGACATTTGACGGACTGGCTGAGGGTATTTCTAAGATAAATAGTGACTTAGATGCGATAAAAATTTGGTCTGACAAGTTTGGCCTAACTGTGAACCCGTCAAAGTGCCAAGCCATCATAATCGGGAGCTCCCGATTAGTATCAAAGGTTGAATTTCGAGATCTGCCATCAATAATCTTTGATCATAGGTGTATACCTATAAGCCATTATGTGAAAAACCTTGGACTAAACATTGATACATCATTAAGCTGGCAACAACAAATAGCAAGTGTTAGTCAAAGAGTTACAGGCGTATTGCGGTGTCTCTACCGTCTTAAAAATTTTCTACCAATAAAAACTAAGGTTATGCTCGTGCAGGCCTTAATATTTCCTATAGTCGACTATGGTGATGTTTGCTACTTTGACCTGAATGCAGATCACCTCAATAAACTCGATAGACTTCTGAATAACTGCATTCGGTTCATTTTCAATCTTCGTAAGTATGACCATGTCTCTTCCCATCGATCCCAACTGCAATGGTTACCGATCCGCGAACGACGATCATTACGAGCACTAACCACCTTATATTCTATTCTTGACTCTTCTTCTTCTCCATCTTACTTATCTCATCACTTTCAATATCTCTTTACTAACCATTCTAAAAATCTTCAATCTTCACACAATCGTCTCCTCCAATGTCCATCTCACCGCTCTGACTTCCTTCACTCTTCTTTCTTTGTACAGTAAATTCTTCAGTGGAATGCATTAACACTCGAAATCAGGATGGCCAAGAGTCGCATCTCAATTAGAAGAAAAGTTCGTGAGCATTTACTTCGCAAATTGTTAGCAGAAACCCCCCCAGTTATAAATTAAATATATGTTTCATGATCGGATTTTATAGTATAGTATCATATAGTATAGTATTATATATTATAGTATTGTATAATATAGTATTTATAGTATAGTATAGTATTTATAGTATTGTATAGTATAGTATTGTGTTTGTTTACTTTCTTACTCTTTGATACCTAATTGTATGATCCGTGCACCTACCATGCTATCTCTGCACCACCTTAAGGTTGACTGGCAGAAAATGCCTTGGGCATTAAGTCCGCCTTTGTGCTATTTAATGTGCATAAAGTTATAAATAAATAAATAAAAATAAAAATACTTATATATTTCTAAATTATAGACACATTATACCCCAGACACAAAATAAATAATCCTGATCATCACACAAAGATTTAGCCTGGGTGGGTTTCGAACCCATGACTTCTCAGTCAGAGTCATCAACCAGTAGACCAACTTATCAGAAAAAAATTTGCAAGTAAATTAGTAGCAAGAACCCGATTGACTCTTGACAATTTATTACAAAGGTTTTATTGTAATAGAAACTAATTTTAAAGTTTTTTTATGACTAGCACGATGATTCGCACGTGTTTTAATGTGAACACAGATTATGTAACTATAATCACGTTTTTGGTTTAAATTATAATCAACAAGTTTTTGTGATTATGCTAATTCTTTTTGTTCATTTGTGAGTTCTATGAATATTTATGAACGTATTAAATAATCCTGCCCACTATTATCTATTTACAGTTTGTTAACATCAGATGATATTTTATAATATGTAATTATATAATGAAATAGAATACTCTTTATTGTACACCATAAAAATAAATACAACATGAGATATTACATAGACAAGTTGTACAAAGGGCGGTCTTATCGCATAAAGCGATCTCTTCTAGACAACCTTGGATGGATAGCAGCTGAACATTAACTTATAGCAGGAGGTGTGCAACAAGAGATATACCAAAATTATGGTATATCCATAAATAAAACTATTTTTAGTAAATTTACTGTTATAGATTAGATTCAAGAGAGGTAGGGCACAGCGTTCATTCGCTCGAAGAGCAGCCCGACTGGGGAAGTACCTCCACCTTACAGAAGACATTCCTTAATAATAACATTAATAATTTAATGTTGTGTTTCTGAGTGTGAGTAAGGTCGCCAGAGCTCATTGGGGTGGGGGGGAAGGTTCAGCAACACTTGTTTGCTGACTCTTAAAGGCCGGCAACGCACCCGCGACTCCTCTGGTGTTGCGAGTGTCCATGGGCGGCGGTGATCACTTACCATCAGGTGACCCACTTGCTCGTTTGTCGACCTCTGACATAAAAAAAAAGTAGCAGTGGGCGAGGCACATAGCTTTTAGAACCGACGCCGTTGGGTCAGAAAGGTTCTTGAGCGGAGACCACGAACCGGAAGACGCAATGGGTACCGATGATCTAGCAAGGGACGCGGAAAGCCACTGGATGCGGGCAGCACAAGACCATTGTGAGGATTTTTGGGGGAGGCCTTTGTCCAGAAGTGGACGTCTTACGTCTGATATGATGATGATGATTACTATCTTATCTACTAATATTTCGTGACATGACATCATGTATACACACACTTAATATATCAAATTTACCCAAACTTCGTATCCACAAAACTAGAGGTATCTAATTTGCAACAAAATATTTACTTTGAAACGGGGTGGTAAAATAGTGGCTTAAAACACTGGTATTCAAGCTTAGCGTAAACACAAGTCTACCTCAAATTAATTCTGACATTAATAGTATAGGTAATTTTATGTATTCATATCGAATTGTGTTGAGAAAATAATGATTCGTAAGACGCCTAACTGCAGGCAGAATTAAGCTGTTAATTGGGATTCCAATTTACCAGAAAATACGCTTACTTGAGGTGCATTGAATTTATTCTTTCTCGAAATATTATCCTTTAGCGTAGTAAGTAGATCTGATAGCAGTGTTAGTGGTCTCAAGATATTTATTTATTTTATTCTGTTTGATTGTATTTCGCGCTTGGTGCAAATCTTATACAACATGTAACGTAATTAACGCACACCCTCAGACACCCCAATTAGAATATTATGTTGTAATCATAATACATAGACTGAATTCTTAATTTAATATGTATATGCATTGTTATTTACTAAATTAGTTTCTGGGAATAAATATTATTTTTCTTTATTTTGTATTGAATGATGGAATTTGTATGAATACAAATAAAACTGCAATTTTAAGTGTATTTATTATGATTACAACATAATATTCTTATTGGGGTGGCTGAGGGTGTGCGTTAATTACGTTACATGTTGTATATCTCCCTCTTAACATCCAGTCGCCTCGCCCGATCACACTTCATAACGGTCTCGTCGCACACTCACCAGCTTAGTCCCCAAGTAAAGAAGGTTTAAGTACAGACCCCAGCACATCAAGCTGCCCTAATCTGTCAAATTTCCCCAATTGAAAGTGAACCTTATGCTTTGTGCAATTAAGTTGAAAATCTATATAAGAAGGTAGCTGGATGTGCTGGCGTCTGTACTTCAAAAAGTAGTAACGCAATATTTAGAATGACTCCCACATGGAGATAAATAGATGAGACAAATTGCATTTTAAAGTAGTATTTTAATGAAATGCCAGTTCTAAAAGTTTTTAGTACGCATATGTATAGATATATTATATTATACCATATATATATTATACCTACTATTACAGAAAACTAGTCCTACAATATCATATAATAACAAGTGATTTAAATAATTCATAAAAAAACATGCCTAGTATAAAACAATTAAGAATATTACTAAGTTTTAGCAACTGAATAAGTAATTTAATTAACTGAATGTGTCAATTAATATAATTAGTTACTTTAATTCAAAGTATCTTATTATTCTGAGCTTCACGAGGATTTGCACGTGCTTCGTACCTGTTTTTCGTGTATTAATCTAGACTTAATCATATCACGTTTTTAAACAATATTAGTGTTCCGTAGATACAGACGCCAGCACATCCAGCTACCCCAATCTCTCAAATTTCTTGTATAGATTTTCAACTTTATCACAGAAGCATAAGGTTCATTTTCAATTGGGGAAATTTGACAGATTGCGGTAGCTTGATGTGCTGGCGTCTGTACCATAGTAAGGAGGTCCCTTTAGCCCCAGACTTCAGCAGCGAGATAGCCCATCGCGATAGCCCTTTTATACATTTAAGGTTTAAATCATTTATTCTCATAAAAGACAGAGCCACTTACATCCGAATATAACTATACATTTGGCAAATTTAATAAAGGTAACCGTCACCGAATTATACATAATATAGGTATCCTTTTTAAGAAGGTATGTGTGATAGACACTCCACAGTTTTCATCCCAAATGTTGATACGCTGAAGATTTAACAGGGTAATGTTCCATTATATATTCAAACAGTTGAGCCCGAAAACTGCCGAATGAGTTAACATTTTTTATATAGGAGGGTAATTGGTTTAATATTAAATAATATTTAAAATAAGGAATCATAATTACATAAATCAATTGAGATTTTGACTGGCCTGATGGTCTAGTGGTTAGAGACCCTGACTGCTAAGCCATAGGTCGTGGGTTCGATCCCCACCAAGGCTAAATCGTTGTGTCATGAGCACCATGATTTGTTCTGTGTCTGGGTGTAATTTATCTTTAGAATGTATTTGGAAATATATAATTATATTTATGAGCCATTCATAACCAGATGCTCACACCGGTCCATAAATGATTGGCGAGGTTAAGCAACTAGGCTCGCGGTCAGTCCATAGTTGGGAGACTGCCAAAGTGGTTTAATTTCTGAGCGTCTCCATGCATCGAAGGGCACGTTAAGCTGTCGGTCCCGGTTGTAATCATTAGCCAACAATGGTTAAGCCATGTCAGACGTCTAATGGGCGGCGTGAACAACTCTGACACTAGGGTAACCACTGTTCATACGATAAGTAATAATTATATAATATCTAGGGACAATGTCACACAGATCATCCTAGCCCCAAACTAAGCAAAGCTTGTACTATGGGTACCGGGCGACGTTATACATACTTATATAGATAGATAAATACTTAAATACATAGAAAACATCCATGACTCAGAACAAATATTCGTGCTCATCACACAAATATTTGCACTTACCGGGATTCGAACCCAGGACCACCAGTTTCGTAGGCAGGAGCACTACCAACTAGGCTACGGTGACCGTTATAAGTAAGTAAGTTGTTCGGCTACCATGGGCCTTGTGATACCATAGGCTTGCCTAGTTTGAGATCAGAACATAAATTATTAAGTTGAGATTAGCGTTAGTGGCTACACAAATATTTAAAATTCACTAGATTTAATAGAATAGAATACTCTGTATAATTGTACACCATAAGAATACATAAGACAGGAGATATTACACAAACAAGTTGTACAAAGGGCGGTCTTATCGCATAAAGCGATCTCTAAAAGTATAGTTGTATTTAATAACGACTCTCTTTAGTCTATTTTGAACTGCATTGAAATTGGACACTGATATATTATATTTTATTTTATTTTTATTTATTTAAGGCTTACCAACTAAATACATGTTAAACATTATTACACGACAATGTATTAAGGTGATCATACATGCATCTAAATTAAAGGTAGGCACAACATTAACAGAATAATAATAATAAAAAGGCTAGGTACACGCATTAAACATATAAAAGAAACTTACTTACATCAGTTCATGTTAGATAAGTATGTGTTGTTGTACACAGACAACAGTGTGCTTTACTTACATGTTTTTGAAAATGGCTTTTTTAAACATAATTATTTTGCCCCCCAAAACATCTAGATCGCTATTATAAAATAATTCATTACATTTTCTGAGGATGTAAGTATAAATCTTGAAAGTCTACGGATTGGTTTATAATTTTGAACAGGAAAGTCAAACCCAAGAAGCCCCTATCAGTATATATTCTACAATTTCCAGTAAAGATCCAATCTCCTAAACATACTACCGGATGAAGGAACGGGTTGCGCATCCCTATATACACCACGATTGTAAAATCTCCTGCTGCTCAAAATTCATGCGCGTGCACAACATCTTCTATAACTGTACGCAGTCGCGACCTGCCACAATGCGCTCGCGCTCAAGGGCACGAACACGAGTGCGGTGGAGCTGACTTTGTTTTGTTATTTTTGGTGTCCTTTGTTTGGATATACAAATATTTAATTTGAAATATTTATTGAGCGTAAGACCAAATCTTATGGGAGACGGTATGATCATTAACAGATAATTATTAAAACATCTAAAGTACTCACTAATGTCCTTAATTTTTCTAAGCAGATAATAAGAATATGTTCTTGATATCTGCACACCAACTTAAGACCTTAGTAATTACTTGATATGTTTTATATACAAAGTTAGGTTTTAGTTTGGTTTATATATCTACCAAGAATTCGGTGAGGCCTACGTTTTTTTTATGTAAGTGTATAGAAGGTAGGACAAAGCCACAAGCCAGGCCTACTAGTCCTTCACTTATTGAACGCATATTTGTTGTGGGCATCTGTGTGATCTGTGGGAGGAGTGGGATCTGTGCAAGTAATCTCTTATTTACATTATGAAATATAATCTCAAGCTCTATCAAATATAGCACTCCTCATATGTATGCGGCGTTCCAATCGAAATATATTTACTTGTATCAATATTTCCAATATCCTTTCTTAAGATATATGAATTAATTATTTAATAAATTCTTATATTCATAATTTCAGCTGAAACAAGTCCACAGCTGGACAAGCCTACCCCATAATGATCCTGAGGGATATGCCATAATCGCCAAGCTTGGCAGACGGGTTGGCAATCGCTGTCAGATCGTCATATTACGCAGAAGAAAGCTGCTGCCCGTCTTCTGGTAGATATTTCCTCGGGTCGACGTTGACGCTCCCCACGGGATGAGATGGGGTGATAATAATCTAATATTTGCCACCATCACCACATAGCATACTATAAATATTACTACTTTACATCCATAACGAAGTTCTTGATGTATATTATAATATGCATCGTGCAGTTTTCTACAATTCTGAGTAATAAATTGTATATTTTTTTTATGAAAATTCCTACTAATATATAGTTACTCTGAATAGTAGCAAACTGCGCGAGGCACATTATAATATTGATCAAGTACATACTCCATTTCTTCACTTTAATAATATAATGGGATCGCCAAGCCGTTACATGAAGAAAGAAATACTTAAACGTAACAAAGGAACGAGCAAAAAAATGTGGGCCAATTCGTCTCGACGGTTCTTTGTGTCCGAGTAACGAGAAATGAATAGCAATCGTCTCGTCGGCTCACGAATCGGACGTCAAGGCCGGACGTTGTTGTCGGACGAGACGCGATGCACTAATGTGCACTGTAATGTACGAACGTGTGTATTACTAATGTGAATTGTAATGTACAATCAACGACAAGTCAGTTGATATTAGGTATATCAACTGACTTGTCGTTGATTGTACATTACAATTATTACATTCCTACTGCTTAATAATAATGACCTCCCTAGCCGAATCTCGACCACGGCGGCCAGTCTCAACAATGATTAGCCATCTGCAGGCGACATATTATAGTGCACAATGTGTGCGCAAATACAGGTGCACTTTCTATCCCATCACTCTCATGATAAGTACTTTTTATTCTGTGCTCATGATCTGATGGGACGCCTAGCGACACGACCGGAAAGAGGTCAGGTACAGGACCGGCGGCTTTACGTGCTCTCCGAGGCACGGGGGTATAATACCGCCAACTCCCAGACTTCGGGCTGATGCTGCGAAGTTTTACCTCTGCATAAAAGTCTCAAAATCACTTTAGGCCTGATCCGGGATTTGAACCCAGGACGAAGACTCCCGTTTTCTGCGGGTGAAGACGCTACCGCTAGACCAATGAGTACAGTAGTACTCACCGTATGGGCAGTAGTTAACCTAGGTCAGAGTTGTTCAAGCCGCCTAGTAGGCCTCTGACATGACTTAACGACTGTTCTCTAATTGACGGTCACCGTAGCCTAGTTGGTAGTGGTCCTGCCTACGAAGCTGGTGGTCCTGGGTTCGAATCCCGGTAAGTGCAAATATTCGTGTGATGAGCACGAATATTTGTTTCTGAGTCATGGATGTTTTCTAGGTATTTAAGTATTTATCTATCTATATAAGTATGTATCGTCGCCTGGTACCCATAGTACAAGTTTTGTTTAGTTTGGGGCTAAGATGATCTGTGTGACATTATCCCTAGATATTAAATATTTAAAAAAAAAATTACCACCATCGGGACAGACAGGTTGGACCCTGTTGAATCAACTGTGTTCTTGGGTATCACTATTGACTCAAAGCTACAATGGAGCCCACAAATAGAAAAACTGTCCGGCAAATTAAGTTCTGCAGCATATGCAGTGAAAACTATTAGACGGCTGACTGATGTTGACACAGCTAGAATGGTTTATTTCAGTTATTTTCATAGTGTAATGTCCTATGGAATTCTTCTCTGGGGTAGCTCTGCTGACATTGACACCATATTTATATTGCAAAAAAGAGCTGTAAGAGCTATCTATAATCTTGGCCCGAGAGTGTCTCTAAGAGAAGAATTCAAAGAGGTCAACATTCTAACTGTACCATCTCAGTATATATATGAAAACTTACTATATGTGCATAAAAATATCGATTCCTTCTGTAAAAGGAGCGATACACATAATGTAAATACTAGATATAAGAATAATCTCATACTGCATACTACCCGTCTCCACAAAATAAGTAACTCTTTTATGGGGCAATGTATAAGATTCTATAACAAACTTCACAATGATATTAGAGAATTGTCTACGAATAAGTTTAAAAGAATTATTAAAGCCAAATTGTGTAGCAGGGCATATTACAAAATTTCTGATTATTTAAGTGATAAAAGTGCTTGGGATGGAGTTGTTCTGAGTCAACACACATGATTGTAATTAATCTTAAGTATATTTTATTTTAAAAAAGGATTCCTACTGAGTTTTCTGGCAGTGTTTCTCAGTAGCTGCCACGTCATGCACTGCACGGTAGGGTAAAAAAAATATGACGATTCCACATAAATGTAAAATTTTTACGGAATAAACTTACTTTGACTTTGACTTTGGCTTAACGTGCTCTCCGAAGCACGGATACAATCAGAAACTAAACCAATTTGGTGGTCACTTGATGAACGATTAGAGTAGGTACCTAGCTATACTTACAGTAGGAAAAGCGCCCTTTGCACTACGCATTGAAGTCGTTGTAAGAGTAATGTCCTCCTAGCCTATTTCGGCCACGGCGGCGGCCAGTCTCAACAGAGTTGGAATAATAATAATATCCTGGGACATTTTTCACACATGGCCATCTGATCCCAAACTAAGCAGAGCTTGTACTATGGAAACCAGATAACTGATATATTATATATACTATTATTCTTTTGTAAATACATACTTATATAGATAATTTACACCCAGACTCACGACAAACAGACATGTTCATGCACATAAATATTTATCCCGGATGGGAATCAAACCCACGACCTGCGGCGTGAAAGGCAGCGTATCTACCAACCACGACAACATGCAACAGAGATTAGTCATCTGCGCGGGACATATTCTAGTGCACAAGTTTGTGCGCAAACACAGGAGAACTTTCTATTCTATCAATCTGATGATCCGGTAGGACGGCTAGCGACGGCTTTACGTGCTCTCTCCGAGGCACGGGGGTATAATACCGCCAACACCCAGACTTCGGGCTGATGCTGAGAAACTTTTATTTTTACAGAAAAGTCCGATCAGATCCGGGATTTGAACCCAGGTCCTCATAGTATCAGCGATTGAACACGCTACCGCTAGACCAACGGCGTCGTTGAATTGTAATAGTTAGTCAACGACACGCTATAGAGAAGCTCACAGCGTGATGCTCTCAACGTTCCGTAAGTGATCAGCGAGGCGAAGTAACTAGCCTCGCGGTCAGTCCATAGATGGGTGACCGCCAAAGTGGTTTAATATCTGAGCATCTCCGTGCTTCGGAGAGCACGTTAAGCTGTCGGTCCCGGTTGTAGTCATTAGACAACAGTCGTTAAGCCATGTCAGAGGCCTACTGGGCGGCTTGAACAATTCTGACACTAGGGTAACCACTACCCATACGATAAGTAAGTAAGTAACGACACGCTAGTTGATATGCTACATACTTACTTATCGTATAAACAGTATACTTAGTTACCCTAGTGTCAGAGTTGTTCAAGCCGCCCAGTGGCCTCTGACATGGCTTGATGACTGTTGTCTAATTACTACAACCGGAATCGACAGCTTAACGTGCCCTCCGAAGCACTTAGACGCTTATAAATTAAACCACTTTGGTGGCCACCGCGAGCTTAGTTGCTTAACCTCGCCGATCACTTACAGACCGGTACGATCTACATAATAATAATATCTAATAATAATAATATCTAGGGACAATTTCACACAGATCATCCTAGCCCCAAACTAAGCAAAGCTTGTACTATGTGTACCAGGCGACAATATACATACTTATAATATAGATAGATAAATACTTAAATACATAGAAAACATCCATGACTCAGAAACAAATATTCGTGCTCATCACACAAATATTTGCACTTACCGGGATTCGAACCCAGGACCACCAGCTTCGTAGGCAGGAACACTACCAACTAGGCTACGGTGACCGTCATAACATAACTTCGCATTGAAGACATATCGTCGAACATAACTACGCATTGAAGACTTATAATTACACAGCTACTTATAAACACAGCTTTTAATGAAAAAATAAATAAATAATAACCTATTTTGGTAAGGCAGGGGGAATGCCGTATGTCGGACTCGCGCCAACTAAACCTAACCGGCGCGGGTATGCTGGAGTCCCCCTTTTGCGCCATGTCCCAGATGGTCGGGAAACGTACTCTGGGAGGACACTAGACTGCCCTCACTTATCGCCGACTCCTGCCAGTGCAGACTCCTGCCAAGCTTTTAATAACCTAGCCGTCAAAAATCTAGCCATTTCTTTGACTGATCCGCCCGCTTATTACGTATCTTACAGAAGCCAAGCGATGACAAAATTTACACAAGAATTAATAATGTCCATCTCATTCCAAACTAGAACCAGAGTTTGTACTATGGAAACCAGATAACTGATATATAACATATAACTGCTGGACAAAGGTCTCTCCCAAAGATCTCCACAATTGCTAGTCTTGCACTACGCATCCAGCAACCCTCACAAGATCATCGGTCCATCTTGTAGGGCGCCTGCCTACGCTGCGTCTTCCGGTTCGTGATCGTCACTGAAGAACCTTTCTGCCCCAGCGGACGCCGCGCGCCGTTTCAACGACCTGCTATGTACCCTGCCCACTTCAGCTTGGCAATTCTTCGGGCTGTGTCGGTTACTTTGGCTCGCCTGCGGATCTCAGCATTTCTGATTCGATCTCGCAGGGAAACTCCAAGCATAGCCCTCTCCATTGCTCTTTGGGTGACCTTGAGCCGTCCGATAAGTCCCATAGGGAGCGACCACGACTCTGCCAATACACAATCTTCATGCTCATACAAAATTTACATGTATATGTTTTATCTTTGTAAATTTAGTATGAGCATGAAGATTGTGCATTGGCAGAGTCGTGGTCGCTCTCTATGGGACTTATCGGACGGCTCAAGGTCACCCAAAGAGCAATGGAGAGGGCTGTAGCATTGACCTATATGTATTCTACTAGACGCGCAATCATGGGATTGCGCGTCTAGTAGTTCTCGAGTGGCGAATTCTTAATATGGATTAAGAATTCGCTCACCAAGTTGCAGCGCGGGCGCTGCAACTCAGTAAGCAATTTTGGCCGCCGCGCGCGCGCCCCTCACCTCGCGCACAGCCGGACTGAGACGGAGATTTTATTCGAAACAGCGTGTCTAGTTATACATATAAGTCAATGGTTTTAGGTTGTTATGTTTGTGATACAACAGTGCGTTGAATCATCAAAATACATTGACGTGACATTTCGGTCATTTTCGACCGCCGTTAAATATTATGAGAATTTATTAAACAAATAAACGGAACACATCGAGGTGGAAAGGATACGGAGTTTGTTGACTTCAATTGCGAACCCATGTTTGTCCCATTAGGCACCTACGTATTATATTGACGTATTGACGTTGTAAGTGGTTGTATTTTTAGAAGGCCAATTTGTGTACCACGTGCTCTTTTAATGCGTTGTAGCGACTAAAACATTTTTTGGATAGGTATATGAAAAAACTGTTTTTTTATGAGGCAGGGAGAGTGCCTCATGGCATGCTCTTCCACCAGAAATCAGAATGGCTAAAAGTCATTACTTCTTTAAAAAGAAAATTCGAGAGCATTTTGCTAAAAACGCATTGGCTGAATCCGCACAGTAGCATTGTTGTTGTAATAACTATAATTATAGCTGTTTATGTATATAAAATATTTATTAGTTTATTATAATATAGGTATTTGTGTATTCTATATACCTATCCTAAGATTTTAATATTTTTTTTCTCACTGTCCTTATAGTGCACCTACCATGTTTTTCTCTGCATCACCCCAAGGTTGACTGGCAGAGAATGCCTTTGGCATTAAGTCCGCCTCTGTACATTTTTGTGCATGAAGTTTAAAAATAAATAAATAAATGCCTACGCATGCCACCCGTGAAAAGTGTCTGCGGGTGGGTATGTCGGACTCGCACCGACTAAACCTACCTGCCGTGGACTTCTCTTGGCGCCTGAGGGGGGAAGCCACGGGAACGCGGGTATGCTGCTCCGGTGCCTCCCTTTTGCGCCATGTCCCAGATGTTTGGTTATAATGGTTAGAATAGCTGTGCAGCGGGAGGCACCTGCCAACCTTTCAGACGAGACGGGCGCCCCGTAAAGAGCCATGAAAAGCTGATTGGCACACTCGGGGGGCCAAGAAGAAGAAACCCTAAATCGGCGAGCATGTACGAAGAATATAATGACAGTAAATGAGGCAAAATAGGTGTGCAAAGATCATGACAAAGGGAAAACCTCGTTGATAATAGAGTTGAATGGCGCAAACGTGTAGTGGAGGGTCGTCAGATCTGTGACGAAGCCTGGTTCGGAGTACTTGCTGATAAGAGACAGAAGCGACATGAAAGCGGCTCGGCACCAACCACCCAAACTTCACTTATCAGGCCTGCGGCAGGCTATGTCGTTCTCGCATCAGTTTGTTTAGCCACCAAAAAAAATATCTCTCAGACAATGCGCCGTAAATCGTCTGTAACAGACGCAAAGGCCATATATATATAAGGATTACTCAACTTTTGAAATAACACTAAATTTCCTTATATGTAGTAAAATATAGCTTAAACTATAAATTTCGATAATTAAACCTAAACATAATCTCCTTGACATAAACTTAGCTTGTATTAAGTTAAATATCATTTCTATTATAAAATATTTTTTATAAATGGTTTTACAATTCGTGTACCTAAATATCTATAGGCACCTAGAAATAATTATATATACATTACTATTTTACTACAAACATATTCCGATTCTGAGATCCTGAGAAACATACAAGCGCTTTTTTAAAGTCTACGCGAATAAAAAAGTTTTTATTGTATTTTATATAACGTGAAGTGAAATAAAATTACAAATACATAGTGTTAATTTGGTATTTGATAAATAAAACCAAGCGCTGACTTTACCGTAAATTTAAGGAAAGCCAAGAAGTCTTAAACATATATATAGCTCGTGCGTAAACAAACCGACAAATTCCACGAAAATTCCAATAAAGACGTCCATAATACAGAAGCACCATAGTGCCCCATATTTAGTCTGAAAAACATGTTTTATTACATTATATTTTTATATCGAGCACCACGCTTTTAATAGTAGCTAAGGTCAATATACTTCAGTGTTTCAGCCTATGAAACTGTGCTAAATCCGGTCATTGAACCTATTGACGTACCTATAATTCGGGGTTAACTAGGGTTATCCGTTGCTATGGCAACGTAATGAAGGGTTGTACCTAGTTTGTTTTCCTTTTGGATTTCCAAACATAACAACAAATTATTTTGTTTATTAGGTTATGTATTAGTAAGAACGATGAACCGGGGTTTACCTAACTGGGCTATTAGATCGGGGATTCGATGCCCGTATATAAAATCTTCAATAAACGATTTTCTTTTAATTATTTTAATATATTACCTTTTACAATATGTTGTAACAGTGATCCTAAACTATGCCAAACCCTTCCTTTTTAGGGTTTCGTATCCAAAGGGTAAAACGGGACCCTATTAGTAAGACTTCGCTGTCTGACTGTGCGTCTGTCACCAGGCTGTAATTCATGTACCGTGCTAGTCAGACAGTTGATTTTTTTACAGATTATGTATTTATGTTGCCGCTATAACAACAAATACTCTAAAATTAAATAAAATAAATATTTAAGGGGGCTCCCATACAACAAACGTGATTTTTTTTGCACGTTTTTTAGAAATATTCGTGCGCGAGTAAGGAAATAAGGCAAGGAGTACCTTCGCATGCCACCCGCTAAAAGTGTCTGTGGGTGGGTATGTCGGACACGCACCGACTAATCCTAACTTAGTTACCAAAAGATTTAACTTTACTAGGTTTAGATATTATTAATTTTTAATTGGATTTGTCCTCCCGGTTGACTTTCCGGTCATAGTGACCAGGGGCTCTACTGGCTAAGTCGCCGAACATCGATTTCTTAAATGGCGTTCAAATAAATAAAGGTTAAAAATGGCTTAATCAATCGTTAAATCAGCTTCCATGAGCACATGTGTCGTCATAAATGGTCCGGAATCGATTGCCAACGTTGAAGCCGATTTAACGATTGATTTAGTAATTTTTAACCTTTATTTATTTGAACACCAAGAAATCGATGTTCGGCGACTTAGCCGGTAGTGCCCTAGTCTCAAAGGAAACTAGCCATCTATGCGAAATATATTATAATAAAAATATCCTGGGACATTATTAGCACACGGCCATCTGATCCCAAACTAAGCAGAGCTTGTTTGGGATCAAATTGATTGGGATTTGGGAAATGCTAGCTTTTCACGCTGCAGCTTATGAGTTCGATTCCAACCCAGGTCAGTATTTGTGTGCATGTGGGTGTGTGTGTCTGTTTGTCCTGAGTCTCGGTGTAATTATCTATATTAGTATGTATTTATACGAGAAAAATCTTATAATAATAATATCTAGGGACAATGTCACACAGATCATCCTAGCCCCAAACTAAGCAAAGCTTGTACTATGGGTACCAGGCGACGATATACATACTTATATAGATAGATAAATACTTACATACATAGAAAACATCAATGACTCAGAAACAAATATTCGTTCTCATCACACAAATATTTGCAGTTACCGGGATTCGAACCCAGGACCACCAGCTTCGTAGGCAGGAGCACTACCAACTAGGCTACGGTAACCGTCAATGATAAGTAGTACATATATCAGTTATCTGGTGTCAATAGTAGGTACAAGCACTGCTGGGATCAGTTGCCGAGAGTGAATAATGTCCCAGGATATTATTAAAATATGACATAATTTATTTCTAATATGACATAATTTATTGTGATTTGAGGTTTTAATTACATCAATATACGGTATTGCGGTTTATTGTTTAACGAGACAATTGAGAGGATATACAAAGTGATAAATTATAAGGAAATTAGGTACAAAATAAATAAACTCCATAATAGAGGTCGATGTTGCACTATGGTCCATTCAATTCAGTTCTAAGTCATTTAAATGTAGGCAAAATATTCTTTTTTTATATACATATATCAGAGGGCAACAAACGAGCAAGCGGGTCACCTGATGGTAAGTGATCACCGCCGCTCATGGACACTCGTAACACCAGAGGAGTCACTGGTGCGTTGCCCGCCTTTAAGAGTCAGCAAATAAGTGTTGCTGACCCTTCCCCCCAACCCCGATGACCTCTGGCGACATTACTCACACGCAGAAACACAACATTAAAGTTATTAATGTTATTATTACGGCATGTCTTCTGTAAGGTGGAGGTACTTCCCCAGTCGGGCTGCTCTTCGAGAGAATGAATGCTGTGCCCTACCTCTCTTAAAATCTCTATCCTCCCTTTGTTTATATTGTGCATAGAAAGATAGATTTGGAAACTGCTGGAAACTGGAAACTGCTGGATGCGAATAGCGCAAGACCAGCAATTGTGGAGATCTTTGGGGGAGGCCTTTGTCCAGTTGTGGGCGTCTTTCGGCTGATATGATGAGATAGATTTGACTGTCTCGTTGGTCTAGTGGCAGCTTGTTCAACCGCAGATAATGAGGTCCTGGGTTCAAATCCTGGGTCGGGCCGAAAAGTGATTTTGGGATTTTTGCGTAAAAAGCAATTTTTCTCTATATCAGCCCGAAGTCTGGAAGTTTGGCGGTATTACACCCTCATGCCTCGGAGAGCACTGATCTGACTGACTTCTTTCCGGTCGTGTCGCTAGTCGTCCCATCGGATCATGAGAGTGATGGAATAGCAAGTGCCCCTGTATTTGCGCACACACTTGTGCACTTTAATATGTCCTGCGAATTGGCTAATCACCATTGAGAATGGCCGCCGTGACCGAAATTGGGCCGGGAAGACATCATCATCATCAGATATATTCGTGCGAGACGAGATATATTCGTGATATTGACTGCGCTTGCGCACAACACATTCGCGCCCTTGCGTGACCACGGTCGTGGTCGTTCGGGAAATCGAACGGAAATGCGTGGAAAGCGCAAGCGTGACGTCATACTTAGCTAACGTGGAAGATAGATCAATTAATCTCTCAGACTGGTTATTAATTCACAAGTCTGATAGTTAAAAGAAATTTTAGTCTGCTTCACTGGAGCGATAGCATGTTTAATCGCAGAAAATAATATTCTGGTTTCGAATCCCCGGCCGGGCAATAATATGGAAGGTTAAATTTTATCTGCCTATATTTATGACGGGCATGTGGCGTGGTTGATAAACACGCCACAGGTAGTGGGTTCGATTCCCACCCAGATATTTGTGTGCATGACCATGTCTGTATGTCCTGAGTCTGAGTGTAATTATATATATATATATATATATGTAGTTTGGGATCAGATAGCCGAGTGTGAATAATGTCCACACCAAACAGTTAGTGAAAGAAAAAATATATTTTTGTTTCCCCATACAAAATTATGATCGTTAAATATTGTGTGATGTTTTCATTCCTGTGTGTCTTTAATATACACTTTTAAACTTTCGCGTATCATAATTATATATGAACATTGTTAACAGGTATTAACGCGACTAACCTTATTATTATGTTCAATAAGTATACTACTACTATATAATAAATAACAATAAGGCTATTCGAGTTAATACCTGTTAACAATATTCATGAACAATTTAATAATTGAACCCGAGACACGAAGTGGCTAGGCGATTGTCTTACCGCTGCGCCACACGTGCACGTGTTGTGAGTTTCTGTTACTTCTAGCCAGTCCGAAACCAGGTCACACCACGCGGATCACGCATCAATTAGCGCACCAGAGTCTCAGTCTAAATTAGGCAGGTCAATGGAACTTTTCTGGGTAGGTTACCCACCCTGTGATGTCATGGTGTTTGCCATTGACCCCGCGTGAGCTGATAGTTTGAAGTTTCCCTGCGAGATACAATCAGAAATATTGAGGTCCGCAGGCCAAAGATATTATAATACGCAGGCGAACCAAATCAAATCATATCAATTTATTAATTGCGAACACAGGTACATTATTACATTTCATGGTGTCTTACAAATGTGAAAGTCACTATGTCCAGCCGGTGAGGGCATTCATTTTTTTAAAGATGTAATGACAAAATTAATAAGTAGTATGTAAATTACAAAATTTATATATAAAAACAAATGTCCTTAGAATAATAAGTAACACAAAGTGTATGTCATATTTAAGAAATACATGCTTATCATTATGTTAAATTGTCAGAAATTATGAAAAACAATGTAAATCAATGACACCTTAAATAATTTGTATGTACCTTAAATAACAATTAAATGACGTAATTGACACACAAGTCGGAACATTAGGTAAAACATTGGAAAGATGAAAAATAAATGTCAACTATGTTTTATCCAATAAGTATTCTGTCATTGTATAGTATGCCTTATTTATAAAAAAATTGACAAATTCTTTTTAAATTTTAAAAGATTAGTTCCGGAAAGAATAGATGTTGGTATATATTATATATCTTAGGGGCAATACCTAAAAAGTAATTGTTATAAACCGTTTTTTTTAACATACCGTTTTTTAACAGCTTTCAAAGTATGTACAGTCACTTTGGTTCGCCTGCCTGGTCAGTACATAGCCCGAAGAATTACCGAGCTGAAGTGGCAGTAGGCAGGGCACATAGCTCGTAGAACCGACGGCCCTGGGGCAGAAAAGTTCTCGAGTGGCGACCACGCACTGAAAGACGCAGCGTGGGCAGGCGCTCTTCAAGTTGAACCGACGATCTTGTGAGGGCGCTGGAAGCCGCTGGGTAGCGCAAGATCGATAATTTTGGAGATCTTTGGGTCAGGCCTTTGTCCAGCAGTGGGCGTCTTTCAGCTGATTAGATGATGATGATGATGAAGAAATGGTGAACTAATGGATTGTTTAACTATGGTTGTAACCAAGTTTCCATTCATTGAGCAAATAATCATTACGAGACGCCTGATTTGTGTTTACGTAAATTGTATGGATGCTGATTTAAGTGCAGACATTGCAGCCGAGTATGACAAATTTAAAGATGAAATCATTAAAAAAAATATATAAGCCAACAATGAGTCAAGCTAGCATAATTTTCGTTTTGTAACGATATTGTGTTCGTACGAAATATTCGTCGTGCGGTCTTTGTCATTTGCTTGGTCAATGTATTTATGAAGTACCTAAAGGCGATGCACACCCGCAGATCAAATTTACGATTTAATGATGATTATTTATATGAATAAGAAATTTGTCAAGAGACAATAAAATAATTAATATTACACAATATTTCCGATAAATGCCTCATAAAACCCTAAAACAAAGAACACATAACAAAAAACTTACTAAAATAAGGTCTCTAAACGTAATTTTATTCTTACTTATTCCATCATATTTAATCTCTTTCCAGTCAAATATGTAATATAATTTTTTTGTAACACTCTTTGTTCTTCCGTGTGGTGGGGACCTGGTGATTTGTAATATAGGCATTTTTCGCCTAACACAGAGTCCAGCTCCTCACATTGCAAAACCTATACTAATATTTTATTTTATAGATAATGTTATAAACCTAGAATAAGCTTGTTATTGAGAGAAGAAATAAAGAAAGAAATACTTTTATTTATAATACACATACATACAAATTGGTTAAAAGGTGCTTAAAAATAAATAAAAAATTCTGTGCACCATAAAGGCGTACAAACTTCAGCATAGGCTACAGCAAAAATACTGTAGCGCTGGTATTCTAGTTGGCCCCAGTGATTGACGCCATACATATTTCTATATAGGTATAAAAAGAGTTAAAAGGAAATTAGGTACACTACAAACAATTACAAAGCAGAACAAGTCATATAATAATAATAATAATGTCCTCCTAGCCGAATTTCGGCCAACAGAGGCTCAACAGAGATTAGCCATCTGCGCGGGACATATTATAGTGGTCAAGTGTGTGCGCAAACACAGGAGCACTTTTTAATCCATCACTCTCATGATCCGATGGGACGCCTAGCGACACGACCGGAAAGAGGTCAGGTACAGGACCGACGGCTTTAGTGCTCTCCGAGGCACGGGGGTATAATACCGCCAACTCCCAGACTTCGGGCTGATGCTGAGAAATTTTTCAAAAGAAAAATCCCAAAATCACTTTGGTCTCGACCCGGGATTTGAATCCAGGACCTCGTTATCTGTGGGTGAACATGCTACCGCTAGACCAACGAGGCTGTCAACACAACAAAACAAGTTATATACTATGAACAAGAATACTTAGTTTAAATAATCCTAAGTGAATAACTAAAACCTATATTATACATTATACGATACATTTAACAGTAATAAAATGTTAATAGAAAGAGAATTGAAAATTATGAAAGCAAAGATTACATTTTAAATTAAAAAATAAAAGATAAAAATTTCCAAGACTTACGACTCCCATAAATCAACCAGTATTTCTATATGTACTGATCTCATTCAAGTTGTTACGTCAATAGAAATATTAAATGTATATATGCCATCACTTATGCATTCCGTCATGTATTAGGACAGTTGTAAAAGATTGTATTTTATTTATTTATACGACAAATAATGCATAATTTTGTATAAATACATCAGTAATTTGTTGGTTCACAGCTGGCAACGCACAATGCAAGCGGACTATACATCGTTTGATTTATTTAGTTAAAGACTTTTTCAATAGGTATTATAATAATACAAATCTAACAATTACAGTAATGTCTATTTTAAAAGTGGGGGGAAATTAAGGCAGTTTATATTAAGTGGAGAAAGGTTTTCGAGTGGCGATCACGAACCGGAAGGCGCAGCGTGGGCAGGCCCTTACGAGATGGACCGATGATCTTGAGAGGGTGGCTGGGAATCGCTGGATGCGGATAGCGCAAGACTGGCAATTGTGGAGATGTTTATGGGAGGTCTTTGTCCAGCATTGGGCGTGTTTCGGCTGATAAGGTGATGATGATGATATATCCCTCTTAACTTCCGTTCGCCTAGCCCGATCACACTTTTCGTAACGCTCTCGTTACACATTCATCAGCTCACTCTCCAAGTAAAGCGTGCGTAAAAAAGTGTTACTTCAAAATACTAAAGTTTATTCAAGGCTAGAGCGTGCCCATAAGATGCCTGTTCCATCTTATGGGTACGCGCAGTCCACCTTCGACCACATCTTCACTTACCATCAGGTGTGTTAGCCAGCTCTTCCCTCTCTCAACACAAACATCATAGAACACTTACTAAACATATTCCTCGATTAATTAATGATTGTAAACATGCTCATAAATGATGTAACATTCCTCTTTTAATAATTTCTTCATAATTTATAGTACTGGTCCATGTGCCTTTTTTTCTGTGCTTTGGTTTTTAATCAAATTTGACAACAATGTTCATGTTGACATATAGCTCTCTGATGTTTTTTGGGATCCGACCTGATTCGATTGAATTGTAATTTTTGACCATTTTACACGTTGTAATTGGATAATAAACCCTTGATTCAACGTCTGCGTGGTGTTATTTTACTCCTGTTACAGGTGAGATCGTGGTCAAGCGCAAACCCACCAGCATAAAAAATATACATTGACCAAGAAAATGACAAAGACTACACAACAAATATTTCGTACGAACACAATATCGTTACAAAACGAAAATTATGCTAACTTGACTCATTGTTGGCTAATTTTTTTTTTCTAACGATTTCATCTTTAAATTTGTCATACTCGGCTGCAATGTCTGCATTTAACTCAGCATCCATACAATTTACGTAAACACAAATCAGGCGTCTCGTAATGATGATTTGCTCAATGAATGGAAACTTGGTTACGATCATAGTTAAACAATCTATTGCTTAACTGTCAGTTTAAATCAAATGTGACAAGTTCATCATCATCATCATATCAGCCGAAAGACGCCCACAGTTGGAGAAAGACCTCCCCCATAGATCTCCAGAATTGCCGGTCTTGCGCTATCCGCACCCAGAGATTTCCAGCGATCTTGTAGGGGGCATGCCCACGCTGCGTCTTCTGGTTCGTGGTCGCCACTCGAGAATGACCATTTACATGGGAATTATCGATATCAAGAAACATATAAGCCATTTCATATTAAACTAGTTACCCGCCCCGACTTCCACGATAGATAGATTTTTTGAAATATTGTACTTACTACAGTGGGTTTGCTGTGTGGTGACGGCATAGAATATTATCACCCCATCACATCCCGTGGGGGGCGTAGAAATCGACCGAGGGAATACCTACCAGAGAACGGGGAGCAGCGTTTTTCTGTGAACTATGACCATACTGCGATCGCCAACCCGTCTGCCAAGCGTGGCGATTATGGCATATCACCATTTCTTTGGGGAGGCTTTTGTCCAGCAGTGGACGTACTTTGACTGACATGATGATGATGACTTACTACAGTGAACGCAAATATGGGCTGTGGTTACCCTAGTGTCAGAGTTGTTCAAGCCGCTCATTTTCATGGCTTAACGACTGTTGCCTAATGGCTACAACTGGGACCGGCAGCTTAACGTGTCGTCCGAAGCACGGAGATGCTCAGAAATTAAACCACTTTTGCGGCCACCCATCTATGGATTGACCGCGGACTTAGTTGCTTAACCTCGCCAACCACGTACGCAACGGTGAGAGCACTGGCTATGAGCGCCTCAGTTGGTCAGCTAATTAGTTTTTAACGTCAAATAATCACTTTTATTAGCAAATTTTTGATACCAGTTTCTTTGGGATGTCTTTTTGATTTTTTCACCTAGTAACCTTAATCACATAGGAATTAATACACTTGCCCAGTTTGGGCCCGTTCTGCGCACGCAAGGTTATTGGATACAGCTGTATGCTGGATCAGTTTGTCACGCCTTCCGAAAGCCTCCCACCTAGACATCAAATACCGTGGCTTAATATAAAAAATATAGAGTGACAAAGAATCAACTTTAATATATTCCATTCATTCCCGCTAGTCCCCATTGTCTTAAGGAATGATTTTAATTCCTATTCTTCTTCTTCTTCTTCTTAGCGTTTGGATGGCCAACTCATTAAATTTTGGCCACGCTGATTGCATTCGTCGTAGTCTATTTGAGGACTTCCAAACCGGAAGTCCTCAAATAGACTACGACGTAGTAATCCAAAAGAAACATGTCTAGGTGGGAACTGTCATGCAACCCCAAAGTGCACTGTATTTGTGGAGCATCGGTCCAATCCATGGCCCATCGAGCAGCGAGCTCAGCCTGCCCTGCCACATGTTCATAATAGGATCTTAGGAATGCCACAAGCAAGGCAATCAACGTGGCCAAAATTGAATGAGTTTGCCATCCAAACGCTAAGAAGAAGAAGAAGAATAGGAATTAAAATCATTCCTTAAGACAGTGGGGACTAGCGGGAATGAACGGAATATATTAAAGTTGATTCTTTGTCATTCTATATTTTTTATATTAAAGGATACAATTAAAACAATGTCGTATACCTGCAACAGGCCTTGATAATTTTCAGTTATTGTCACAGTCCAGCTTTGTTAGTCAAACAGACCTCATTTTCCTTCAAATACACATGTATCAAAGCATTATTATCAGTAAGTAATACATGGTGTTAAACAAAATCATATAAACGTAGGTATTAGTAACACCACCTATGTAAACATAGCTGTACCTATTATGATAATGTAAGAAGTAGAGTGGGTTTGTGTGTGCGCATACGCAACAGAAATTAGAGCCTTAACCTTTGTTGTTATGTGTGACTGCCGCGTTGGTCTAGCGGTAGCGTGTTCAAACACAAATAACGAGGTTCAAATCCCGGGTCGCCACAAAATGATTTTGGGATTTCTCAGCATCAGCCCGAAGTCTGGGAGTATTATACTCCCGTGCCTCGGAGAGCACGTAAAGCCGTCAATCCTGTACTTGAACCCTATCCGGTCGACTTGCTAGTCGTCCCATCACAGGGGGCGTTTGCGCACACGCTTGTGCGCTATTATACGTATGTTCCGCGCAGATTGTTAGCCTTCATTAAGATTGGCCGCCGTGGGTAAAATCGGCTAGAGTGTCAAAGATATTTCTTTATTTTTTATTTATATGTTGGAAAATGCGTAAAGCCACTGTCAGTTCTGGGTCTGAAGTAACGGATAGTGATGGCTAGTCTTCATTGAGATTGGCCGCCGTGCCTGAAATCGGCTAGAAGGGCATTTTAAGATATTTCTTTATTTTGTATTTATATGTTTGAAAATGCGTAAAGCCACTATAAGTTCGGGGCCTGAAATAACGGATTGCTCACTCAATACTTCATGAGATTCAAGGTTTTGAGAGTCTAATTGTGTTCATATACACGCTATGGTGCAGTAGTAGAATACATACACAGATATATAGAGGGTAGGCAGACACAACGGACAGTGTAGAATACTCTGTGTCATTACCTAGTCTTTGTTATGACTTCCCAATAGTACTTATACAGCAATACTATATCCAGACATCGAATCTGCGACCTCTCAAGCTCAATATAAACGACTGGAGCTAGTAGACTAAGAAGGCCGTTTTAAATTTATGGCTCATTTTTATGTTATATTTATTTAAACACTGTAAATATGCACTTGTATTATAATATCAATTTATGAATATCCATAACGAAATTACCATACACTCAAAAATCCACACTATAAACATTTATGTTCAGACCACTTACGGACATAGAAAAATTCACAACAATCAGAAGAGGAACTGTAGAGAGACCGTGAAATCCGATTTCGATTTGAAAATATTTCTCCTGTTCATAATATGTCAATTCTCATTAAAAGTACAATAGTGCATTATCAGTTTAAGGTAAATAAAATATATAAAATAAAATATATAAAATATATTTTATTTACCTTATATTTATTTACCTGATAATTTTATTATATAATATATATAATAAAATTATCAGGTAAATCCCTTTCGACTACTGTTCTTTACAAAGAATAGCAAACCAGTGAGAGGACACTATTCTGATGATTGTATCTTATGACTGTCCTGATATCGTACTCGCCCTTTTCTACATAGCCCAGAACTCATCATCATCAAAATCATCTAGGTTAAAACAACTCCTATACACAGTTTATAAATAATAGATTTTTTAATAGAATACCAAGGCAAACGAGTAAAAGGGTCTCCGCCTATTGACACTCGCCAGCTAACACCAGAGGCGCCGCAAGTGCGTTGCCGGCCTTTATGAATGGAATAGGCTCGTTTTACTTTACTGTGTTCTGAGTAATACTGTGACCGAGACCTACATTCAACTGTGTACACAGCACACACGGCATTAGGCTTATTATAGTGCTAATAGTCCTAGTTTACGTTCCGGGTTCAATCCGGTCATAGCACAATTTTTTAAGGTCAATGTTCGCCTGAAATTTTAGCCGTTGCCGACTGAAATCTGAAATGTTTGGGCTATTACAAAATTTGGACCGACGACCTCATGTTCAGGTAACGTTGCTTGAATAAAGATGGCGTGAAATTTGTTAATTATTTTTGGGTCAGCTGAGGTTATAAGAATTGTATTGAGTCATTAATTGTAATTTAAGTGGCGAGGTTTTTAACACAAATACAGGGTGTGTAACTTTAATGTTTATATGTGTGCCAATGTATTTAAAGTTTATATGTATGCATATACCAGGTGTAAAATAAATTGAAGACATAATTTTAGTAAAATAATATGCTTTTATAACTGAACAACGCCCGACACAGAATATCTATACATATAATAAAATCGTAGGAGAGTCAAAACTGCACATTGAATATTTTTTTAAAAGGATACTTGGGGCGTGATCTGGAATCGAAATCGAAGGCAAAAATATAGTTTTTAGAATTTTTGTCTGTTTGCCTGTTTGTATGTCCGAGCTAAACTCAAAAAGTACTGCATGGATTTACTTCAAATTTTGCATTTTGCATGAATATGAACATGTACCCTATATGTTGACCCGACCTCTTAGTAGGTCGGGTCAACATATAGGGTACATATTATTACGCTATCACCTACGGGGGAGGCACTGTGATAATTTATAATTTTAACGCGGGTAAAACCGCGGGGCACAGCTAGTACAAAATAGACACATTACATACAAAATACACACAGAATAGGAGCTCATAGCAAGATGCTCTCACCCCGGTCCGTAAGTGATTGGCGAGGTTAAGCAACTAGACTCGCGGTCTGTCCATAGGTGGGTGTCCGCCAAAGTGGTTTAATTCGTTAGCATCTCCGTGCTTCGGAGGGCACGTTAGGCTGTCGGTCCCGGTTGTAGTCATTAGGCAATAGTTGTTAAACCATGTCAGAGGCCTACTGGTCGGCCTGAACAACTGACACCTACCCTTGTGTTGTTCAGGCCGTCCAGTAGGCCTCTGACATGGTAGACCAATTTAACAACATGGTAGACCACTGACCTTACGATAAGCAAGGACACAACGAATAGATTTAGATTTTAAACAAGAAAAGCGATAAAAGAAGGTCTACGAAGCGCATTAAATCTTTTAGGCCTTTAAAACGAATTAAAATGGTCTTAGTCGAATTACAGTCATGAGATTACAAATACTACTGTTTACTTATTTATAAGTATTTATGTATTTATCCGTGCAAACACAAGTGTACTTTTTATACTTGTTTATACAATTATACATAAATATAATGAATTAGTTTAGTTTTCGATCCTATCCGATGGTAAGGCTAACCGATAGGACCGAAATGATGTTAGGTACAGGACCGATGGTTTTACGAGCTTCCGAACGTACGTGGATGTAACAATGTAATATACATATATATAAACATACTTATATATTTCTAAATATTATATAGATAAATTATTACACCCAAACACAGAAGAAATAATCGTGCTCATCACGTGGGTTCGATTCCCACCCAGGACAGAAATTGATTTGCATGTACATGTCTGTTTGTTTTAGTTCTGGGTGTAATTAAATATATATAGTGTATATAAGTATGTATTTACAAAAGAATAGTAGTATATGTAGTATATCAGTTATCTGGTTTCCATAATACAAGCTCTGCTTAGTTTGAGATCAGTGGACCGTGTATGAATAATGTCTCAGGATATTATTATCTATACAAATAAATAAAATTGGAGTGTCTGTTTGTAATATTGAAATAGCCGGTTTTTACTACATAAATATGAATGTACATACGGTACATACACCAAAATAACATTTTTTTAAATTTTTGTCTGTCTGTCTGTCTGTTTGTTCCGGCTAATCTCTGAAATGGCTGGACCGATTTTGTCGGGACTTTTATTGGCAGGTAGCTGATGTAATAAGGAGTAACTTAGGCTACTTTTATTTTTGAAAAAGTTTTTATTTCACAAAAAAAACGAAATAAACTAATTAACACGCGGACGAAGTCGCGGGCACAGCTAGTTATAAATAAATCTTATAATCCTCTTTTGATGAACCCCATCCTGTTTGCTCTTGAGAGAGAGAGAGAGAGATACTGTGGTAGAAAGCTCATCCAACAGCCCAAGCGAACGTGGGAGGAATCATACATCATCAGTGTGATATCATCCACAGCTGGTCAGGCCTCCTCCAAAGATTTCTCTAACGTTACCATTTGGAGGAATTTCCGTAGTCACCGCGCTTGGCATGTGAGTTGGTGACCGTAGTAGGTGGTAGCTAGTACACAGGTGGCGCTGCTGGTGGACTACCTGGTGTATCCCTTAGTCGCCTTTTACTACACCCACGGGATGGTATGGTTTGGCCCTGTTATCACACTAAGATTATAAAGGCGAAAGTTTGTGAGTGTGTATGTTTGTTACTTCTTCACGTCTCAACGGCTGGAGCGATTTTAATAAAATTTGGTATGGAGTTAGCTGACACCCTGGATTAACACATAGGTTATAATTTATAGTGTTTCTCGCAAGTAAAACCGCGGGGCACAGCTAGTTCTTTATAGTTTGGAAACCACACGGCTAACCATCTCTACGTTGTCGTCATCAACTTCCTTCTGATCGAGCTCGCGTTCGCCGGCACTGCAGTTCTGCGGTGAGTACCCTGAAATTCAAAATCAAAATTATATTAAGCGTCTTTAACTAAAAAAAATGTCTACCATAATGTTAACAGACAAAAGTAAACTAGTAAAACTGAGCAGGATATATTTATAGAAACGAGGTGTAAGTCAGTCCGTATAAGTTATAAACTAAACTCGGGTCGGAGCCGTGCTTCAGGTCAAAGTTGAGGAGCTTGTTGACAAGATTCAATAAGATTATATTCACAAATCAGGTCACAAGTTTCTATTTAAGCACTACTCGTAATTATTCATAGAGCATACTCAAATAGTGAGTATGATCTATGAATAATTACGAGTCGCAGAGTCTAACACGGCTAAGTCTTACCTTAGTAAGACTACTAAAGTAAGACTTAGCCGTGTTAGACTGCGTAAGCGCAGTCGTAAAGGTTCTATCGTGTGAGTTTGTATCGTACTCTTCCCGAAGATAGAAAGTGGGGAACTCGCCTAAATATACTTTATGCGAGTTCTCGAAAGGTTACATTACTCACACTCACTACGTTGCGTTCGTTGCCCGTTCAAATCTCTATTTAGCCATGACGTCCAATATTGAATGATAGGATACAATTTAGACCGCAGATATTGATTTAAGTATTTTCTCTTTTAGTTTTTACGACTTAAGGAGCTGACAATAACTAAATTGGATTTATCCCGCACGTTTTATGACATTGCTATTTCTAACAAAATATCTATGTCACAACCCTCTCACCGGCTCGATAGTGATTGGCGAGGTTAAGCAACTAGGCTCGCGGCCAGTCCATAGATGGGTGACCGCCCTAGTGGTTTAATTTCTGCGAGTCTACATGCTTCGTAGGACACCTTAAGCTGTCGGTTCCGGTTGTAGCCATTAGTCAGCAGTCGTTAAGTCATGTCAGCGGCCTAACGGGCGGCTTAAACAACTCTGACACCAGGGTAACCACTGCCAAGATTATGTGACAATTTTTAAAGAAGACGTGGAGACCGAAATATAGTAATCCTTAAAACAAAACAACCTCGTAAATGTATAGTTTTTTTTTATCTATAATTAACAACTTGTGTACATTCAAGTAATAATACACTTCCTTTTCTTGTCCTAATAATCACTAATAATATAAATGCCAAAGTTTGTGAGTATGGATGTATGAAATTATGAAATTTATTTAGCACTTGGGTATTGACCTACACTTGTACTTGTCAAGCTCACAATGCAGTACATGAACATAGTCGAATACTGTAACGAAACAAAATTTGAATTAGTTCGTCCGTGCGGTAAGTTTTATTATATATATTGTGCACCATAATATATCCCCAGCAGATGGCTAATCTCTATTGAGACTGGTCGCAGTGGCTGAAAGGCATTATTATAATATATAAGTTATGCCCCGCGGTTTCGCCCGCGTTAAAGTAGTTTTGGCGTGAAAAAGTAACAAACATACATCCATACATCTATACTCGCAAACTTTCGCATTTATAATATAAGTAGGATGTGTACCTCTAGTAGTTTTGGCAGCACCCGCCGGAATAGCTGGCAGATGGTAGATTTTTTCCTACTTACTTGACACATATCGTCATATTTTGGACAATTCACACAGTATCTTTATGAATTGTAGCCTACGTGTTATTCTGATGTATAAGCTATATTATTGTAAAGTTTCATTAAAATCCGTTCAGTAGTTTTTACGTGAAAGAGTAACAAACATCCACCCGTCCATACTCAAACATTCGTGTTTTATAATACTAGCTGTACCCTGTGTTTGTACCCGCGTTAAACTTTATAAATTATAGGCTATGTGTTAATCCAGGTTGTCAGAAAACTCCATGACAAAATTTATTAAAATCGCTCCAGCCGTTTATACGAGGAGAACTAACAAATATACACACTCACACACTCACGCCGCGTCACAAACTTTCGCCTTTATAATATTCGTGTGATATTGTGCACCATAATATATCCCGAGATGGGTAATCTCTATTGAGACTGGCAGTGGCTGAAATTCGGCTAGGAGGACATTATTATTATATATCTGTTTAATTAAAGAAGAAATTATAAAAATATGTCTCGCTTGACCAACCAGATATCTAAAGTAAGGAAAGGCACAATCCTCGTTAGTCATATAAATAAAATAAAAATAAAAAATCCTTTATTTCTTGCTTGTTAGTAAAACAAAATTAATAACAATCTCAAATTTTATTATAATTTAATTTTAATTATCTTCCTAAATTATGCTTATAGTTACTGTTATTTTCATTTTAAGACGTATACAGTATGTATATAATTCATAAAAACTATTAATAAGATTCACAACACCAAGTAAGTTATATAGTTAGATAATTATTCAATTTATATATATGAGTAATTAGTAAATTTTGACAATAACAACCATTCTAGAATTCTTAATGCGTCACTGAGGTCTTAATTTTTACGTCAGCACGTATTATTAGGTTCCTTCCTTCCTTATTATTCTATGAAACAATGGGTTTTAGGCAACGGGAGATAACTATAAGCTTACGATAACGGGATATTTTATGCCATACGTCCACTGCTGGACAAAGGCCTCCCCCCAAAGGTCTCCACAATTGCCGGCCTTGCGCTATTCGCATCCAGCAGTTTCCTGCGACCCGCACAAGATCATCGGTCCATCTTGTAGGGGGCCTGCCCACGCTGCGTCTTCCGGTTCGTGGTCGCCACTCGAGAATCTTTCTGCACCAACCCTCTCTATAAAAGGCAAAGGCCTCCTCCAGAGTGACAATCCTCCTCTATATAAGAAAATATATTTATAATAACTTCTTAAGATGACGTCAAAAAAAAACAAACGTATAGATTTTCCCAACGAATTTCCTTCCTTGGAATGCGTGTCACGGAGTTCGATGGCCTGAGTTAAATATTGAGGTCTTCACAGTTCCGTGTTTGGAGACCTTATGGGTTGATTGACCTCTCTAGGGGTGCGTAGTGATAAATTAGAGGGTGTGTTTTAATTTAGTAGCCGTATTTTAACTTGTGTGTATATTAGTTTTTGTGGGCATCAGACTTTACATATTGAATTCGTTTAAATGTAATAAAATAATTATTTATTTATTTCTCCCCACAATCCACAAAAAAACAAATATAAATAAACTTATGCTATCTAACTTGATTGATAGCTGTGGCGTGATTGGTAAATGCTTGCCATGCACACCGCAGGTCGTGTGTTCGATTCCCACCCAGGACAAATATTTGTTTGCATGCATATGTCTCTTTGTTGTCATTCAAAGTAAATCGGTTGCCTGGAAGAGATCGCTTTTAGCGATAAGGCCGCCAATTGCATTAAAATAAGCTAATTTTCTTGTTGTATCCATTATTTTGTATTACTTATTTTTGCAATAAAGTGTACTTCTTCTTCTTCTTCTTCTTTGTTGTAATTATCTATATAAATATATGTAAAAATCAATGCCACTTTTCGTTGTACTGTTATAACTCAACAACGCCTTTACCGATTTGACTAATTTTGGTCTTGAATTATTTGTGGAAGTCCAGGGAAGGTTTGTACGTAGAGAAAATTTAAGAAAAGTCTTGAAAAAGTGTAAAATCAACATCTTTTAGCAATTTAAAATATTGTTTTGTTTGAATAAATGAACTTAATATTTTTTTTTATTACTATGCCTTATACGTAGCGAAGCACGTACCGGGCCGCGAGTTATCTATATATGTATGTATATAAAAAAGAAAAGTAGTATATGTAAGTACCCATATCAGTTATCTCGTTTCCATAGTACAAGCTCTGCTAGTTTGGGATCAGATGGCCGTGTGTGAATTATGTCCCAGGATATTATTATTATCTAAGCAATGGGAACTAGGCTATGGCATTGGGAATGTTGTGATACGCGACTGTACATGAAAACACTGAGACACAGTTTTCTTTTTAACTCGAGACTCCTATTGAGACATGGCTTTTCACACAAAATAAACATCCGGCATTTTAACTCAGGAACTCATAATATGCAGTTGAACATGCCATCAAAAGTCCAACAAAGCAGTCATCAAATATCAATACGTCGATATACAAAGGAAAACTTTTTTTTTATAATTTATATCTAGGGACAATGTCACACAGATCATCCTAGCCCCAAACTAATCATAGCTTGTACTATGGGTACCAGGCGACGATATACATACCTAAATAGATAGATAAATACTTATAAACATAGAAAACATTACTCAGAAATAAAATATTCGTGCTCATCACACAAATATTTGCACTTACCGGGATTCGAACCCAGGAACACCAGCTTCGTAGGCAGGAGCACTACCAACTATGCTATGGTGACCGTCAATTTATTTATGTTTACGTTTAAGTTCATTTAAATACACAATTACTTATTAGTCTTTATGCAAAATTGTAATAAAAATACTTAGTGCTATATTAAATAAATTAAAGAAAAATGTTTATGGTTATTCGGCAAGTACCTACACTTTACAAAAGCATTCTTTAGTAATAACGTTAATAATTATAATTTTGTGATTTTTGCGTGTTCGCCAGAGCTCATTGGGGTTGAGGATAGGTCAGCAACCCCTACTTGTCTTAAAGGCCGGCAACGCACCCGCGATACCTCTGGTGTTGCGAGTGTACATGGGCGGCGGTGATCACTTACCATCAGGTGACCCACTTCCTCGTTTGTCGCCCTCTGATCGCCGCTTTAAAACGAGTGGTATAGGTATATATATATCTGCAATCTATTTAAAAATCCACGTGCGTATTGCGTAATATACGGTTGTTTTAACTCTGCTTCATCAAATCGGCTTTTGTATTTTAACCGACCTGCTGATTTATAAAACAAATATTTTTTTAATAAAAATTAATAATAGGTTAGTATCTACAATATTAAAAGGTACAACCCTACAGCTTCAATAAAGCGTAGGTAATTATTTCATCAACTAGGCTTATATTAGTTACCTTACTATCCATATTTATAATAAAATAATGTCCTCCTAGCCGAATTTCGACCACGGCGGCCATTCTCAACAGAGATCTTCGCGGGACATATTATAGTGCTCAAGTGTGTGCTCAAACACAGGAGCACTTTCTATTCCATCACTCTCATGATCTGATGGGACGCCTAGCGACACGAACGGAAAGAGGTCAGGTACAGGACCGACAGCTTTACGTGCTCTCCGAGGCACGGGAGTATAATACCGCCAACTCCCAGACTTCGGGCTGATGCTGAGAAATTTTTCTTTTTAAAGAAAAGTCCCCAAAATCACTATTGGCTCGACCCGGGATTTGAACCCAGGACCTCGTTATCTGCGGATCAACACGCTACCGCAAGACCAACGAGGCAGTCAATCTATATTTATACTCTGTAACAGGTATCAGTTAATTTTGTATTATGGGAAATGCTGACCTCTCCACAGACAATACTACCACCTGGGACGGAGTAAAGGAAGCGCAGGGTTGCCCAAGACCTGCATTCCTCTTTAGGCCTCACTAGCCGAGCCCACAGGAAAGGCAAGCCAATACGTGTAGAGCTAGGTCATCTGTAGTAATCTGCCGCGTATTTCGAGTTGGACCCTACTCGCGCTTAACGGAGACCCCGTGACGGGTTTGTGATCAGAGTTTTCCATCTCCTAGATGAGTTGCAGGCCAGTACTTAGACGCTCATCTCTCCTGCTATCGTAGGCCTCTGATGAATCCTTCGATTCTAGAGCCCCCGTTAGAGGCAGTTTAAGGTCATACCCGGGACCAATGATGGGAAATTCTATAACCTTTATAATTGGTTTAACAATTATCCAGCCAGCATTCAATTGGCATCGTTAATAAAAAAAACAATAGACTTGGCATATTTTCAAAAACAGAACAAATGTTTCGGAGCATAAACCTGTCATCTATCCAGATTTGAAAATAGAATGTATCTAAAAGTGTTGCGCTTTACACAAAATAATAAAACAAATTGTTTTTTTTTGTTACAAATATATCGTTCCGAACTATTTTAAACATTTTAATCTTCAGTCATTTGTTTTATTTATCGACGGAAGTTATTACTTGTAACGTTACCAAACTAATGTAAATACACATTGGATAAATTACGTAATAAAAATAAATTACATAACTTTCCATTATTAATATTCATGTTTGTTCATTCATTTCTTGAATAAGAATCAAATTGATTTTCTTTTTTTCTTTCTGACGATAATGCTTTATATAATCACGCCATATGCCTATTATTTTCACGGCTGCCTGCCTCGTTTGTAAGATAATAAGATCCTGGGTTCAAACCCCGAGTCTAGCCAACCGAAAACTAAAATAGTGATTTTTATTTACAGAAAAAATTTCAGTTTCAGTCGAGTGGAAATTACCGGTGTCATTTGTCCGTGCCTCGGAGAGCAAGGAAAGTCATCGGTCCTTTACCTGAACTCTTACCGGTTGTGTCAGTTCTCTGCCCATAGGATCATGAGAGTGACAGAACAGAAAGTGAACCAGTATTTGCGCACACACTTGTGCACTACAATATGTTTCGCGCAGATGGCCAGTCTCCATCAATACAGGTCGCCATGATCAAAATTGGACATTATTATTATTTTCACCCAACTAATAGGCCTTATCAGGCGGCTCAAGGACACCCAAAGAGCAATGGAAAGGGATATGCTTGGAGTTTCCCTGCGAGATCGAATCAGAAATGCTGAGATCCGCAGGCGAACCAAAGTAGCCGACATAGCCCAAAGAATTGCCAAACTGAAGTGGCAGTGGGCAGGGCACATAGCTCGTAGAGTTGACGGCCGATGGGGCAGAAAGGTTCTCGAGTGGCGACCACGAACCGGAAGACGTAGCGTAGACAGGCCTCCTACACGGTGGACCGACGATCTTGTGCGGGTCGCGGGAAGACGCTGGATGCGGGCAGCGCAGGACCGGCTATTGTGGAGATCCTTGGGGGAGGCCTTTGTCCAGCAGTGGACGTCTTTCGGCTGATATGATGATGATGATGATGAACTAAAAATTAAACATGGAAGTAAGGGGTTTTCTGTATGAAACAACTACCAGCTGCAGAAAGCAAAGTCTTTTCGATATGCCTACCTGTCGTGGCAAATTCTCCAGTCCCTCATGTATATCAACGCCTTCTTGGAAGAAAATCCCATCAAGATTTAATACTTTTATCAGGGAAAAAACTTGTGTGTACTTATGTACACGCGTTAGAAGTTATACTTCTTATTATACAACTTGAACATAGTTATAAATTTTCATACCACCTAGAACTAACGTCATGCTGTTATTTATACTAAAAATTCACTCTCATACATTTTCATACCACCTAGAACTAACTTCATGCTGTTATTTTTACGATGCGCGCGCACGATGCGCGCGCATCGTAAAAATTCACTCTCATCATTTTTCTCCATCGCGCCAAAAGAAGTATAACTTCAAAAATTTCCTTTCATTATTTTCTTTCATCTACGAGAGAGATGAAAGAAAATAATGAATGGTTTTTTCCTGATAAAAGTATTAAACCTTTCCCCAGTTTTCTTCTGCAAATCTTTTAGGAAAGCCTCTAGGTCAAAGATGGCTCAGAGTTACACGAACTTAGGAATAAACAGCAGACATTTTTGTTTTCATTATTGTAATTTTTATATTTATTTATTAATGCGCAGTTGTAAGACACGTGCTGTTTAATAACATATGCCAAAGTCATCTCGTAAAGCTATTGCCCTTAGTCTATGGACAGCTACCTATATTAGTGCATCAGCAACAACAAAAAAAACCAAATCTCAAGCGTGTCACACACGGTGCAGATACGATATATTATAGCATCTAATCAGTCAGTCAGTTGCCCTCCCTAGTTCAGCAGCATTCTGCTATCATCCCGGTCAGCAATCTGGGCCTCTACCGGCTAAGTCGCCGAACAACGATTTCCTAAATGGCGTTCAAATAAATAAAGGTTAAAAATGACTTAATCAATCGTTCAATCGGCTTCCACGTTGACAATCGATTTCGGACCATTTATGACGTCACGTGCTCATGGAAGCCGATTTAACGATTGATTAAGTCATTTTTAACCTTTATATGAACGCCATTTAGGAAATCGATGTCCGGTGACTTAGCCGTTAGAGCCCCTGACCGGACATCGTCTTCACCTAGTCACAGTGGTCAGAAGTTACCATTAACTAATCTCATGTAGAAAAGACAGAAAACGGAGTCCAAAGTAGATATATAGGTGCTATACTATATATTATCGCCCCGTGTGTGGCGCGATTTACTGTCTGTGAGTCCGGTCAGTGGCCCTCCCTAGTTCAGCAGCAGTCTGCTGTCATCCCGGTCAGCAATCCGACCGGACACCGTCTTCATTAAGTCACAGTGGTCAGGAGTTACCAACTAATCTCATATACAAACGACAGAAAGCAAAAACCGAAGTAGATACTATATTTTGACTGCATGTGCGGCGCAGCGGCTAAGAGAGTCGCCTTGCCGCTTTGTGTAACGGGCTCGATCAACACGCCGGACTACTTTTTTACCCATAAATAAAAAATGTTGTTCCGAGTCTGGATGTAATTTATGTCCGTCTATTATATGATTATAAAGTACACCACAACACAGGGACTAGAATTACTAATGCGGACGACGTCTTTAAAAAAATCGACTCTCTTAGCCGTTGCGCTACACGTGCAGTCAAAATATAGTATCTACTTCAGTTTCCGATTTCTGTCATTTGTATGTATATATATTATATAGGTGCTATACTATATATTATCGCCCCGTGCGTGGCGCGATTTACTGTCTGTGAGTCCGGTCAGTGGCCCTCCCTAGTTCAGCAGCAGTCTGCTGTCATCCCGGTCAGCAACCTGAGTTCAGCCACCGTCTTCACCAGGTCACAGTATGACGCCTTACTAGTCGTGTTCTTTGTAACTGATTATAATGATTATCAATTTTGTACTTATCTATGCCATGATTCACGATAGAATAATATAATATATAATAATATATAGGGACAATGTCACACAGATCATCCTAGCCCCAAACTAAGCAAAGCTTGTACTCTGGGTACCAGGCGACGATATACATACTTATATAGATAGATAAATACTTAAATACGTAGAAAAAATCCATGACTCAGAAACAAATATTCGTGCTCATCACACAAATATTTGCACTTACCGGGATTCGAACCCAGGACCACCAGCTTCGTAGGCAGGAGCACTACCAACTAAGATATGTATTATTTTTCATAAAAATTAAAAAGTAAGTTTTTTTTTCATTTTAATCTTCTTATTAATCAGAACACATGGTTGAATAGGTTCCGAGAATTTTTTTATTAAAAATTTTATGGATTTATATGGACAAATCTTTCCCCTAAAATATGGACTGATGATCATGTGCGGGAAACAGCTAGATGCAGATAGCGTAAGACCGGCAATTGTGGTGATCTTTGGGGGATGCCTTTGTCCAACTGTGGACGTATATCAGCTGATATGACGATGATGATCTTTCCAGTTTAAAATACATGTATATTAATGACTCCTAAAACGAACAAGTTTGTTTAAATTAAGCAAATAAAAGTCACTTGATAGAATATAATGTCTATCAGCTACTCCGTCAACATGTTTTTGCATGTATTATATATAGATAGATGACACCATTATTATTAATATATTGGATATATAATAAAATATTGAATCTAAATAACATATAAATATAATCTAAATTTTATTATAATGTTTAACAACCATTTAGGTATTTTTACAACCAATATCATTCCAGCAGCTGTCTCTGTAGAAACAAACAGTATCCCCTGAAATATGAGCCTCTAATTACATCCATTACTGATTTATTATACACACAATAATAATATGTAAGGCATTAGCCTAAACTAAAAACTCCACGCAACGAAAACACACAAATTAACTCCAGCATACATTTCAACAGGAACACATTTCACTATTTCAATCATTAATTACTATGTGACCCAAAAAACTCATCATTATAAATATCTATGACGAAAACTCTATAATTTTTTGCGAACGCCTATGTTTTGGCCGCTAGATCATTGCCCCCACTAAGGCTAGCAACCTTGTGCCACGACCTTGTCGAAAGTTCAACGACACTAGTATATTTTCGGGCGTTTTTCTTTAAGGAAAATTCCTTATCAACCAGTGGAAATGCCCTCCCCGCTCCCTTGGAACTTCGCTTTTATAGGTGTAGGAAGGGGGCGCGGCTGATGTTTAGGGGTCAACATGAACTGGATGCGGGAGGGCAATGGTTTTTGCGCTATAAACACCTACGTTTACATCTGTTCTTGAATTTATCATCTAGCTTATTTGAGAAGTAATCGATACGTGTTCGGTTCGATTTCAAAACTAAATGTATTTTATTCTAGAGAGTTCATTGGAATTACATCAACATGCTTTTTAATGATAACAGAAATCTATACAAATTAACTAAAAAGAACTGCTAATTAATAGAAGTTATAGTCTTAAGGAGTATGTTTACGACAAGTCTAGCCTATCTGAAGGCAGATTCATAATAATTGATCATAGCCACCAATTAGCTGAAAGACGGCGACTACCGGACAAAGGCCTTCTTAGTTCTTAGTTCTTTATTCATTAACATATTACATACAAAATACAATTGTATTTGAATACATTTTATGCTATAATAAACTCTTACATTACATTATTACTACATTATTACATTATTATTAATAATATGATTAAATTTGTGACCGATGAAACACCAGAAAAACCAACATATACAATAAAATGTGTCTAAGATGTCAAGAAAGTAAATATAAATATAATCAGATAATCTAATATATAATTCAATATTAAAATGCCAATAAATTCGTTATAAATAACATCAATTGAAATCTGGAGTACAAAAATAGTCAATAAAAACTAAAATAATAAAATAAAATATAACAGTAAACTGAAATAAGTGACTCTATTTAAACAATTAAAATCAAAAACTCTTAAGGCTCCAGAGTCAATGCTCAGACAAGGTTTAGACTTTTTAGAGATCATTTATCGAATAGAGACACTTTTTGATCAGAAACGCCTTCAATTTCCTCTTAAACTTCTTAGTATACAAGTCTCCAACATAAACACCCTGATATCCTCCACGGCTGGAAAAAGGCCTCCTCCAAAGGTTTCGACAACGTTACCATTTAGATGGGTATGCTATAGTCACTGCGCCTGGAGTGCGAGTTGGCGACCGCATTAAGGGCTGGGCCTGTTGGCATGGTTGGCAAATGCTTGCTTTTTCGCATGGAGGTCGTGGGTTCGATTCCCACCCAGGACAGATATTTGTGGACATGAACATGTCTGGTTGTCCGGAGTCTGGGTTTAATTATCTATATAAGTATGTATTTACAAAACAAAAGTATATGTAGTATATCAGTTACCTGGTTTCCATAGTACAAGCTCTGCTTAGTTTGGGATAAGATGGCCGTGTGAAAATAATGTCTCAGGATATTATTATTATTATTTGTTAGTACACAGGAGGCGCTGCTGTCCGATTACCTGGAGTATCCCCCGCCTTTTACGACACCCATCGGGTGGTATGGGGTTGCCCTGTTATTCTTTCCAGGCCCGTAACCACACGGGTAGACCTCCTCTAAATAATAATAATATCTGGGGACAACACACACAGGTCACACAGATCATCCTAACCCCAAAGTAAGCAAAGCTTGTACTATGGGTACCAGGCGACGATATACATACTTATATAGATAGATAAATACTTATATACATAGGAAACATCCATGACTCAGAAACAAATAGTCGTGCTCATCACACAAATATTTGCACTTACCGGGATTCGAACCCAGGACCACCAGCTTTGTAGGCAGGAGCACTAACAACTAGGCTATGGTGACCTATATATAAATATCTCCACAATCACCTGTGTTGCACTACCTGCATCCAGATACTTCCAGTGACCTTCACAAGATCATCGCTCCATCTTGTATGAGGCCTGCCCACGCTACGTCTGCTGCGTCAATAAGGTACAGGGGTGATAAACTTTCAACCTCCAGTTTTCAGGTTGCTACTGAGGGTTCTTGTTCTCCATTCTAAATCCCAATAACAGTTTAAGAGGTCGAAAGGTACTGTGGGTGTGTGAGTGTGTGTGTTTGTTATTTCTTCACCTCTAAACGGTTGGAGCGATTTTAATAAAATTTGGTATTGACTTGGCTGGATTAACACATAGGTTATATTTTATAAAGTTTAACGCGGGTATAACCGCGGGGCAGAGCTAGTAGTAAATATATGGAAAGCTGACAACATATAGTTTATATAGAAGTAGAGCAACATCGTCCCTAAAATGAGGTCCAGGGCTCAAACCTAGGTCATGTCGATAAGTGCTGTTGGGATATTTATGGCAAGAAAAATAACCAGGAGTCCGATAATCCGGAGTCTGGAACTTGTCGTTGACCCATGACTCCCAGTGGTGACCCTAATGTCAGAGTTGTTTAATCCGCCCAGGAGGTATCTGACATGGCTTTACGGCTGTTGTCTAAACAACCGGGACAGACAGCTTAACGTGCCCAACGAAGCACGGATACGCTCAAAAACTAAACCACTTTGGTGGTCACCCATCTATGGAGTGACCTCGAGCCTAGTTGCTTAACGCGATCGCTTACGGACCGATGAAAGCATCTCGCTATGAACGCCTCGGTAGTCATACTGACCCTTCAAACAGCGAGAACTGACTCACACTTGGCCGCTTTTCTTTACACAAAAAAATCTACAAGCACTAGTCATAAAGGAATACTTATACAAACAAAGGTATTGTACCAAATACAATTTACACGTATAATTTATATAAAACTCGTAGTTTCCAGCTCTATTAAAGTATATTTCATAACGTTGTCAAACAGTTACTCCAACATTCAAGGACTCTGCTGCAACCGTTTCGCAAAATGCAGCAACGCGTTGCGACAGGGATACGGCGTAAACCTAGCTTACCACAGAATATTTTGTGCACAGAACAGAAACTACCTTTAAAAGTAGCAGTAGTAAAGACGATGATTGGTTTTACAATACGATTTTATTATTTGCTAGGTCAGCAGCTACACCCACAAATAAGTCTGTCGGTAAGCATCTGTACTCTAATGTGTGTCTTATGTCTGCAAGAGATTCGACAATGGTGGCATAACGTAGACATAGGGTAGTCGTAAAAAATATTTGCAAATGTTAAATTGAATAAATTAAAAACAAACGTTTTTATTAATAATACTTTAAGAAAGCGATTGAAAATAATCTGAAGATGTCTGTAGTAATATAATTAAGTATACATCATTATTGCTAGTTACATGTAGATATTTAGATCTGCCGTTTAACACATAATTTATAATAGTAATAGTTAAGTTATTAAGCTGGCTTATTGAAACATCGAGTATTAAGAAATAGATTAGAATCCCGGGGTCCATGTTCAACATCATCATATCAGCCGAAAGACGTCCACTACTGGACAAAGGCGTCCCCCAAGATCTCCACAATAAAGTTAAGATGTGCATTTTTGGTCATTCACAATTTCAGTTCATTAATAATTATTTAAAGACCTACTAAATTTGATCAGAACATTTTACCTACGTAAAATGTTCTGATTTTAGAAAAAATATTTTTCATACTGTGAGATACCAATACTGTGGCTCACCTTTGTATAAATTACACAGATGTCTCGGTGGCGTAAACAATTAAAAACAATAGTTTTTGTTGAGCAATGATGATGTTTTAATGATTACTTATTCAATCCATTGGTCAACTAAAGATATTTTTTGGGTGCCACAAAAAGTTCTGTAATTTTACCTTTAACAATTAAAATTTTTACGGTTACTAAAGTTTTTTAGTAACCGTTAACTAAAAAACTTACTTTTTTTACTCCCATCACACAACAAAAAAACTCACAATAGCCGGCTATCTCTATCAACAGGTACAACAAATTCAGGGGGAAATTATTGATAAAACAATTTAAAGCTGTAATTTAAAAAAAAGACAAAGCCCGCACTTGGGAATCTACTCCCTGGGTACTTTACAAACATGTAATAGACGGACACAAATTACATCCAGACTCAGAACAACTATTTATGGGTCACACAAATAGTTGTCCGGCGCGGGAATCGAACCCGAGATACGGAGCGGCGAGGCGACAGTCTTAGCCGCTGCGCCACCCGTGCTGTCAATAAGTTAAGGAACTAACTATAATGTTAATTATTTTATATAATTAAATGTATTCATCATTAGGATATTAAAAAACACTTTTATTTGTTCAGCTCACAATGTAACAGTAAAGTCCAATACAATATTCAAGAAACTAGACTAGATACATCACACAAAAATGTACAGACACCAGCACATTCACCTACCCCAATCTGTCACATATCTTTTTTAGATTTTCAACTTAATCACATAAGTATAAGGTTCACTTTCTATTGGGGAAATTTGACAGCTTGGGGTAACTTGATGTGCTGGCGTCTGCACCAGATAACCAGTTATTTAGCTTTCTCATATTTTGTAATAATTACTGTTTTAACCCCCGACGAAAAAAACGGCAGGGTGTTTATAAGTTTGACGGGTCCGTGTGTGTTTCTGACTGCCGAATCGTAGCTCTCGAACGGATGAACCGATTTTGATTTAGAAGATGTATTATTCTGCAGTATTATTATGTATGTTTGATGAAAATCAGCCCAAGAAGGCGGCAGCCACAAAATGGCAATTAACATATTTTTACCGAACCCCAATATAATATGGATATCAAATGAAATTGCTTGACTAGTAGAATACTATACTAGTAAGTAGTAATAAGTAAGTAAGTAGTAATAAGTAAGTAAGTAGTAATAGTAGAATACACTTTGATAAATTTCAAAATGGCCGCCATCACAAAATAGCGTTTCACATTTAATTTTGTTTTTCACACACACATCTCCCTCAATAGGTACTAGTAGAATACTATACCATACCTATATCCAACGCGTCACAGCTTTCTGCCATTATACATAAATTGCATGCAGTGCCGGGTACATAAATTGGAGATAAATAAAAAAATATATGTTGGACAAAGGAAGTGAAGATCCTTGGGGCTTCCCGCAAGGCTGGTCTTCACAATGGCTGGTCTTGTGCCATGCCGCCCGCATCCAGCGGCTTCCTGTGACCCTTGCAAGATCGTCGAGCCACCTTGTAGGGAGCCTGCCCACGCTGCTTCTTCCGGTTCGTGGTCGCCATTAAAGAACCTTTCTGCCCCAGTGGCCGTCAGCCGTCCCGCTCACTGCCACTGCAGTTTGACAATTCTTTGGGCTAAGTCGGCTATTCTAGTTCGCCTGCGGATTTTGACGTCTCTGATTCGATTGCGGAGGGATATTCCGTGCATAGCCCTCTCTATTGCTCTTTTGGCGACTTTGAACCTTCTTATGAGGCTCATAGTAAGCGACCACACTCTGTTCCATAAGTCATCACTGGCAACACACACTGGTCGAGGTGTTTCGACTTGAGACTGTGGTTTTTGGAACGAGAAGGTATTACGTGGCTCCCAAACGCATCCCAGCCGAGTTGGCTTCTACGATTGACCTCTTTCGCGAAGTTGGACTTACCTAGTTGGATGGTTGGTCCTAGATAAATATAGTTGTCTACAGCTTCGAGGGCATTTCTCCTGTTTACAATTGGTGTGGAAATAAAGAGAATTCTATTCTAGCTTAAAATGATAAAAATAATTTATCAAAATAATAAGGTTGGTGATGTAATCGCTATGTACAACAGGTTATTGACACCGTTTAGCTACACATAACACGGTACATAATATACTGTTATCATAGCTATCACTTATCTAGATAATTTTGTTAATACACATACGTTGTTGTACTAACACAGCACATCCAGCTATCCCAATCTGTCAAATTTCTTTTATAGATTTTCAACTTTATCACTTAAGCATAAGGTTCACTTTCAATTGGGGGAAATTTGACAGATTAGGGTAGCTTGATGTGCTGGCGTCTGTCTGTATACACGTTGCCAAAGTTTTAGATAACAGGTAAAAGACAGGTGGATTATACAAGCCTTACAATAATGAGAGAAATAACATATGAACTTCTAAACATATTGTCGTCTTTATCTTGTTCTTATTTATCGCATGGGCAGTGGTTAACTTAGGGTCAGAGTTGTTAAAGCCACCCCGGGGCACCGGAGCAGCATACCCGCGTTCCCGAGGCTCCTCCCATCAGGCGCCAAGAGAAGTCCACGGCAGGTAGGTTTAATTGGTGCGAGTCCGACATACCCACCCACAGACACTTTTTGCGGATGGTATGCGTAGGCATTCCCCCTGCCTTATAAAAAAAACTGTCATCAGACATGGTTTAATGATTGTTTCGTGCCGGCAAACACCAGAGACAGCTCAAAGTGCCTTCCGAAGCACGGATACTTACGCTCAGAAATCAAACCAACAAACCACGGGCCTGGTTACTTTACCTTGCGGAAGAAGAAGGGTGAGCAGAACTGTCAATGAGCACCTCCATATTGCCACGAAATATATTTAAAAAGCATCTCGATTAATCGGTTCATTTGGTTGGAAGCAACAATACAACAATACTTACTTATCGTGCAGGCTGTGGTGACCCTAGTGTCAGAGTTGTTCAAGCCGCCCAGTAGGCCTCCGACATGGCTTAGCGACTGTTGCCTAATGGCTATAATGACCGACAGCCTGACGTGACCTCCGACTTATTCATAAGTCCCCACTATACAGATACTTATTACATTCGATCGAGAGTTTTAAGTAGTTGAAAAGTCTAAGAAATGCAAACAAATATTACGTAATTTATTAAAACATCTGTTTTATCGGATATCCTAATCTGTCTGTCAGTTACGTTACACAGACGATATTAATTAATGATTATAATAAGACTGTTTTCATTTTGTTCACGTGATGTGGGTGTGCCTAATATTAGTATACCTCGAGAAATAATAATATCTTGGGACAATATTCACACACAGCCATCTAATCCCAAACTAAGCAGAGCTTGTACTATGGAGAACCAGATAAGTGATATATTACATATACTAATTCTCTTTTGTAAATACTTACTTATATAGATAATTACACCCAAACCCAGACAACCAGTAGGTATGTCTGTTTGTCCTGCACACAAATATCTGTATGGCTGGGAATGGAACCCACGACCTGCGGCGTGAAAGGCAAGCATTTACCACCCCAACCAGCCCGTCGAGTGTTAATGTTATACCTGACACAAGATGGCCACATCAAAAAAAAAATAATAAATCATTTAATTCAGACACAGTCCATATTATATGTTAGTAATACATCTTAATAACTAGTGTTAGTAATAATAATAATTTAAGTATAGTGTGGGTGGAGAGCACAAGCTTAAACCAAGCCCAGAACACGACCACCTATAGAGTGTAGGGATGTCCAGTGCCGGAACATAGGCGAGTCCCAGCGACCACCCAACACACTCAGGATGCTATTCGAACTGGATCGCATGCGTTGCATCATGGAGGCACATCGTTTTCTTATGATGGCATGAAACTCATCTACGCTCTTTTCTGCAAACATGGCAGAGGCACTGCAATAGCGCGGCAGTCCGAACATCACCCTGAATGCGTTGTTATACTGGACTCGCAGAGCGCTATATGTGTAAATACAATCAAGCCACATTGGATCATGTTAGCTCAAAACATAGAAAGGGGGATTTACTCCACATCTATGTATTTGAATTTGAATCTACCTACCTAAGGGGCCCACCTACCTACGGGCAGATGGGTACCTGTACTGGCTACCGCCTAATTAGCTGGTTATCTTGATCGTGATGGGCGTTCAAATTAATGTAGCAAGGTTAAAATTACTAAAACATTCGTTCAATCGGCTGCAACGTTGAAAATCGATTCGGAACCATTAATATATGTAACACATGTGCTCATGGAATGAACAAATGATTTAGTGAGGTACCCCCCCTATTCGGGCTGCAGTGAATAGTCGCGTGAATGCCGTGATCCAGGGTAAAGGTAGTCGAGGAAACTCCGAGTAGTGAACTACTGGGAGTCCGACATAACCCGTCATTTAAGTAACTAAAACACTAATTACTATTAACTTTAATATTAATAAATATCTCAACATTTAATTTGATTGGTGAAATAATAAAAGATTTCTTATTAGTTTTTGACTTGCATGTGCGGTGCTTACACAGTCGAATAAAAGTTAATTTAGTCTATTATGTTAATATAAGTTTAGTTGGTATTGCATCAGTAGACCATCATAGTGCCGCGTCCAACGCGGCACTATGATGGTCTTCCGAAGAATATAAACCATCTCTCTGAGAAATTAAACCATCAGTAGATTGACCGCGCGTCTAGGTGCTTTACGTCGATACAGACCGGTGAGAACAACTAGCTATGAGCGTCTCAATTACGTATTCATCATGTCCACTGCTGGATGAAAGCCTCCCTAAAGAATGGGGGATATGCCATAATCGCCACGCTTGGCAGAAGGGTTGGCGATCGCAGTTTGATGGTCATAGTTCACAGAAAAACGCTGCTGCCCGTTCTCTGGTAGTTTTCTCAAGGACGATATCTACGTCCCTCCACGGGATGAGATGGGGTAATGGTATTCTGATATTCGCTGCCGTCACCACACAGCAATTGCGTATTAATTCTACAAGCAAGCAACAGTTGTACAAAACGCCCCTTAAAACCTACGTCAATGCCCTGAGCCGACGGTCAATCCTCAATACTTAATTTTTAAATAGTTTTATTTGTTTGTGTTTTATCCGGTGATACTATAAAGCATCATCAATAATGTGATGTCATATTGATTATCGATCAGTTTTAAATATGTTCCAAATGATTCCAAAACGTAACAAAAGGTGAACGAATGAAAATAAAAGTCACCTAAGGTCAACTGAGGTCACTATTTTTCCTACGACACTGAAGCGTCACATACCATTAGTGAAAATACAAAATTTACGTGCCAAACATAATTTAACTATAAACAAAAATATCCAGTTTGATTAGATCTCTAATTTAGTAGCAACAAGTAAGCTTATAGGGTTCAATCTAGTCTGGATATTGCTATATCACGCATATAATTGTGCAATATACAGTACCGCCGAAAATTCGCCGGTCGACGACCTCCGGTCACACACACAGATAAAACCGTCGCGACGTCACGTATATTCCTATTCAGTGTACACATACACCCACACTGTTACACGTTTATATCTTTATAGGCTGAAAATAGAGGTGTATCTGTGTGGGTTTCTCTAATGAGGTTAAATAGGATGGCTGTAACTTTGTAATTCACAGATAGTGAATTTTGATTAGATAGTTTTGGGTGCTAAATTTATTGTGTACCTTACGTAAGTCATGTATTTTATAAATACGTCATTGGTTTACGTAGAGGTTCTTTTTGGAGGTCAGACTGTCTCTGTCTAACGGTAGCATGTTAACTGAACATAATGAGGTGAATTCGATTCCCAAGTTGGGACAAAAAGTGTTATTGAGATTATTCTTGCAAGTCACCCTGCGGTGACCTATCTCTATTTTTATCAACGTGTCCATCAGATTTTGGAAGGGACGGAAAAGAGCTGCCCCTTGAACTGTGGCCCGAACCCCATAAGGGTGCCCTCAGGTATTAGTCTCTTAAGTTAAGCTACTGGTTGAGAGCCTTATGCACTAGCCAACTCCTCGCCGTCTTCGATTTTTTAATTTTGATGTGAAACATCTATAGCCGCTCGTAAAAAAGATTTCTGGGGGAGCGACGCGTCGCCACGTTTTTTTTTTTTTTGATGTGAAACAAAACAATCGACTGTGCGATTATTAATCGTAATATTTTATTTTATCATTATCACATATTTAGTTCATATCAAAATATGTTCTTTTCTGCATATTAATTTTAAAAAATAATGTCGATGTTTCACATCTGTCAGGCGTCCCGTGACGGCTAAAATTTTTTAATATAATAAATAGTTTTAAATTTAAAAATAGTAGCTAAGTTCCTTTCACTAATTAGGTCACCTGGAAGAGATCACACTTTGTGATAAGGCCGCCAATTGTAGTATTATAATTTGTATGTCTTCGCTTTGTATTATTTCTTTAGGTGTACAATAAAGAGTTTATCTCTCTATCTAAGTAACTTGCGATTTGATATTTACATAAGGATTAAAAAGAAATAGATACAAGAAACCGCACGGACGGACTAGTAATTTTTTTTTATACTTTATTATTCTTACAGTATTATTTGTACTTATTCTTGCAGTACATAAATATAGTCATATGACTATATTTAAGTACTGCATTGTGACTTAACAAGTACAATGTATGTTAATACCTACCCAAGTGCTGAATAAATTTTATTATTTTTATATTTGGAAAAGCCTCCTACGACATGGACCGATGATCTTGTGGGGTCGCTTGGATGCGGGTCCCTGGATCCCTGGATGCGGGTAGCGTAAGACAGGAAATGGTGGAGATCTAATCACTCGGCTATAATGATGATGATGATGATGAATAAAAGAAAAATCTTGTGGCAGTATCGGAAAAATCCAAATGCGACCAATAAAGATGTTTTTATAAAATATTCTAGAACTTTTAAGAAAATAATAAATTTGACGCAGCTAGCTCAAAATACTTGTGCTATAAATATGTCACAAAATAAAGCGAAAACTGCATGGGGTATTATTAATCATTCAAAGCAAAATACACCACGTGAATCAATAAGTTGTCTCAAAATACAAGGTGAAACCGTGACTGAGCCTCAAAACATATGTAACGCTTTCAACAATTATTTTATTGATGCCATAGTCCCTATTAATACTTTTAATAAAACCCAGTATTCATCACATATGAAGTCTTGTACCAAATCGATATTTATGAAACCCTGCTCGCCCCTAAATGTATTGCAAATTATCAGGAGACTCAAGAATACAAATAGCGTAGGGCATGATGAAATATCTACTAAGGTGATAAAATTTGTGGCTAGTTACATTTGTCAACCCATCAGTCACCTGATAAATCTAAGTATAGAAATGGGAGCTTTTCCTGACCAATTAAAAATAGCGATTATAAAACCTTTGTATAAAAAAGAGTGTAGAGACAATATGGCTAACTATAGGCCTATAGCCTTAGTACCTATTATCTCAAAAATATTTGAAAAACATCTTTATAACGAGATCAACGATTATATCGAAAAAAATTGTATTTTGGCAAAAGAACAAAAGGGTTTTAGATGTAATAAGACAATCAGTATGGCCATTTATGACTTCTTAGAAGTTATAATGAATAATGTTGACAATAGAGTACCTGTCTGTTCTATATACATGGATATGACTCAAGCCTTTGATTATGTAGACCACGATACGCTTCTGTCAAAGCTTAATTCATATGGAATGCGTGGCAATGTCTTAAAATTAATAGAATCCTATCTAAAAAACCGTAAACAATATACGGAGGTGACTAGAATAAATTCTATAACAAAAAAAGAAGAAATATATCGATCGGGGGCACGTAAAATACTGTACGGAGTTCCCCAAGGTAGTGTACTTGGGCCACTCCTGTTCATACTATACATAAATGATTTACCTAAAGCAACTAAAAATCCAATATCTCTTTTTGCAGACGATAGCACAGTAACAATTAAATTAGAAGATAAAGATACCTATGAGTCTGACATAAATAGTACACTTAACTCTATTGTTGAATGGTTAAATGCAAATAATCTTAAGATAAATACTAAAAAGACGCACATAATGCATTTTAGCCAACGCATTCAAACAATTGATCATTTAAATGCTATGATTAGTGGTCAACACATAAAAGAAATAGAATTTACAAAATTTTTAGGATTAATTATAGATAAAAAATTAACTTGGAAGCCCCATATAGAACAACTATGCAAAAAGGTTAGTAAATCTGTATATGTATTATATGAATTGTCGCAAGTAATGACTGTGAATGCTCTTTTGACGGCTTACCATGGCTTGGTTGCGTCGGTCCTAAGGTATGGGCTAATTTTTTGGGGTAACTCAACAGATAAAATGAATATCTTTAAGGCGCAAAAACGATGTATACGCGCAATGTTTCATCTAAAAACTACTGACAGCTGTATGCCCTATTTTAAAAAACATAGTATTTTAACTCTGCCTTCTCTCTATATATTTGAAACAGCGATTTTCGTAAAATCTAATTTAAATTTATTTAAGCTAGCTTCTGCAGTTTCCATTCGAGAGCAAAGAGATAAAAGTCGTCTATGTACACATAAGGCAAGGACAGCTCTAATACATAACAGTATTTTCTGTATGGCTCCGAAAATTTACAATAAACTGCCGAAAACTCTTAAGGAGACAGAAATGGCCATATTTAAGACTAAATTAAGAAAGTTGCTTGTTGAAAAGTGTTATTACAGTGTCAGGGATTTCTTAACAGATAAATTGTAATATTAGTTTGAATTTTGATTATATTTGACATTTATTATTCATACAGACATCTTTTTATTCTTTTTTGACGTTTTGACATTTTTGCTTTTAGACATATCTCTACTTATGATGACATTTTTCTACATGTATTATCAATAAAACAAAAACTGTAATTAGACTATTAGAATTATAAACTAATTTGCATACCTTGTGTGGTTATAATACAGCGTACTTATAATTATATCATGTAACCAACTCTATGTACCTAACCTGTATAATGCGAATAAATGAATATGAATATGAATATGAATATGAATATGAATATGAATATGAATATGAATATGAATATGAATAAGGATCGTAGTATTTATGCACCATTCTGGAGTAAGTTATGATGATGGAATACTAAAAATACCATGTTACTAGGTATGGAGTATGCTCAAGATCTGCTTTAAAATTCTGTCACAAATTAGAGGTCAAAGGAGGAGGAGGAGGATTATTGTTTGTTACCAAGTTCATTTATTTATAAGTGTGACATCAATCAATCATGGCTGTCATGACGTAGTAATAAACTAAGACGCCATTTTAGTATTATCATGGATGGAGCATTCAACTCTGTGTCATTACATCACTACTTTGCAGTCTGGCACTAAAGATAAGTGTTGTCCGTTAGTAAGTCTGCGTGTCGGACTGATGCCCACGAGTGGGTCGTCTCAATGCAATTTATATAATAATAATATGCTGGGACATTATACACATACGGCCATCAGATCCCAAACCAAGCAGAGTCTAGTACTATGGAAACCAGATAACTGATATATTACATATACTACTTTTCTTTTTTCAATACATACTTATATAGATAATTACACACAGACTGAGGACAAATAGACATGTTAATGCGCACAAATATCTGGCCTGGATGGCAATCGAACCCACCATCAGCGGCGTAAAAGACAAGCCAACGCTTGTCTTTTACGCCGCTACCAAACACACCAACCGGTCCGTATACAACATGTAACTTAATTAACGCACATCCTGAAAATAGTTTTTTCAGAATCGTTTACTGAATCGTTTTATATCATTTTAATATAGGTGATTTTTCATTCCAAAATAATTAAAGTTGCGGAAATTATCATTATTTTAACCCTGTACAGTCAAAACAAATTGAAATGGACCGTAAGTCAAAGTAATACGACTTTTAAATCGCAGTTTTATTTGTATTCATACAAATTCCATCATTCAACACAAAATAAAGAAAAAAAAAACTTTATTCCAAGAAACTAATTTAGTAAATATCTATGCATATACATGTTAAATACAAAATCTGTGTATGTATTATGACTACAACATAATATTCTAATTGGGGTGTTTGAGGGTGTGCGTTAATTAAGTTACATGTTGTATGCATCTATAATCAAGTTAAGTCAAGGTTGTCAAAGTTTAAATGTATAATGCTCTTTCAATCCTTTGTTACGCAAAAAATCAATAACATTTCAATTGCTGGTGACGCAAATTTAAGTACATTTTTATCCAAGTTAGGAAAGGAAACGTCCATTCTCTACCTGTATATATGTACATATGTGTGTGAGTTTTCCCCTGGGGGCGTAGAAGTTAAGCCTAGGGAATATTTACAAGAGAACGGGCAGCAGCTTCTTCCTGAGCACTATCATATATATCAATACCATCTTACTGCGATCGCCAAACCCTCTGCCAGGGGCTCTACCGGCTAAGTCGCCGAACTTCGATTTTGTGAATGGCGTTCAAATAAATAAAGATTAAAATGACTAAATCAATCGTTAAATCGGCTTCGACGTTGAAAATCGATTCCGGACCATTTATGACGTCACATGTGCTCATGGAAGCCGTTAACGATTGATTAAGTCATTTTTATGCCTCCCAAGATGTCGAGGAGTGGACTTCTTACAGCTGTTATGATGAGAAAATGATTATTTTGTTTTATTTACACAGTATTTTAACAAAATATGTAATCGCCTTTATTCGAAATTACTTCACTTATTTTATTTAACCTTTGAAATATACAAGTAACAAGTACTTACTTAAGTGGATTCTTTGCGACAACAATGAAAGAAGCGCCAAGGCCGATTGTGTCATTAAATGAAGTAATTTAATTGTAAATTGTAACACCTTATTGTTAATTTAAATTAACAAAGATTTCAGTTTCGAAATGCTGAAATTAGTAAACTGACATTTTGACCTTGAGGTTAGAAGCTCAAGAACTGTCTCCTAGGTTTGGAACCCGGGTTAAATTAATGTACCTAAATATCATTGTTCGTAGATGTTTGGCTTCTACGCCGAAGGTTATATTCGATTCCAGGACAGATATTTGTATGCATGAACATGTCTATTTGTCCTGAGTCTGGGTGTAATTATCTATATAATAATAATAATATCTAGAGACAATGTCACACAGATCATCCTAGCCCCAAACTAAGCAAAGCTTGTACTATGGGTACCAGGCGACGATATACATACTCATATAGATAGATAAATACTTAAATACATAGAAAACATCCATGACTCAGAAACAAATATTCGTGCTCATCACACAAAAATTTGCACTTACCGGGATTTGAACCCAGGACCACCAGCTTCGTAGGCAGGAGCACTACCAACTAGGCTACGGTACTTTACAAAAGAAAAGTAGTATATGTAATACATCAGTTGTCTGGTTTCCATAGTACAAGCTCTGCTTGGTTTGGTTTCAGATGGCCGTGTGTAAATAATATCCTAGGATATTATTATTCTTATACACCAGGCATTGAGGTAGAACATTGCATTTTCGCCCTAAGAGCAGCATGACTAGAGTGATATCTACCTACATATACGAAATAGAACAGTAGTTCTGAGTGTGGGTAATATCTCCAGATCTCATATGATTGGGTGAGGAGTCCACAATGTGATAAGCTAACGTAATAGTTTCCCATCAGGTTCAAATATTACGCATTTAATTCACGTGGCAGACGCGCGTCTAACCCGAATGAAACGCGTTGCAAATGCAATATTATCATAATACGTGTAAATTTTACTAGTTAAGCGGTTTTGGAACCTCAACACTTATTACGTTTTTAGTTTACGAGAGAAAACACATTTTAAACGCAATATTGTCATAATACACGTGAACCTTGACTTTGTGGTTGACGTAGTTGGTAGATGCTTGCCTTCTACGCTGAAGGTCGTGGGTTCGATTCCACTCAGGACAGATAATTATGTGCATGAACATGTCTGTTTGTCCTGAGTCTGGGTGTAATTATGTATTTACAAAAGAAAAGTAGTTTAAGTAGCATATCAGTTACCTGGTTTCCATAGTACAAGCTCTGCTTAGTTAGGGATCAGACGGCCGTGAATGAATAACGTCCCAAGTTCTTTAATTTTAAAAAGAAAATCTGGGTCCGAAGAATTTTTAGTAAGAGCCCCACAGCAAGCTAATTTAAATCGCACTTTAGATAAGTCTAAGCAACTTACTACAAAGTACAGACGCCAGCACATCCAGCTACCCCAATCTGTCAATTTTTTTTTATAGATTATTAATTTGTTTTTTTTAAATTAACGCCCCCGTTAGGAATGTTAATCCCTGTGTCGCGGGGTGCTTTACAAACATAATAGACGGATACAAATTACATCCAGACTCAGAACAACTATTTATGGGTCACACAAATAGTTGTCCGGCGCGGGACTCGAACCCGCAACATGAAGTGGCGAGGCGACTGTCTTAGCCGCTGTGAAATACGTGCAGTCAACTTTATCACAAAAGCATAAGGTTCACTTTCAATTGGGGAAATTTGACAGATTGGGTAGCTTGATGTACTGGCATCTGTACATTGGCGGCTCTTAATCGGGCCCAAGCAGTATCATTTTTTGGATCGGTTTGTGCAACTGTCTCTCTAAGTTAATTGACGAATTTGCCTGTGCTCCCGATGAAGTATTAGTCATTGTGTAAGTATGTATTTTATTTGAATATTACCGTATTATTAGTAAGTTTAGTGCCTCGTTGGTCTAGCGGCAGATAACGAGAGGTCCTGAGTTCAAATCCTGGGTCGGGCCAAAAGTAATTTTGGGACTTTTCTGTAAAAAGTAAAAATTCTCATCATCAGCCCGAAGTCTAGGAGTTGGCGGTATCATACCCCCGTGCCTCGGAGAGCACGTAAAGCCGTCGGTCCTGTGGCTGACCTCTTTCCGGTCGTGTCACTAGGCGTCCCATCGGATCAAGGGAGTGATGGAATAGAAAGTGCTCAGCGGAAAACTTCTCGGTAGATGTCGCGTGTTAAGGGGGCTTACAAGATGGACCGATGAGGACTGATCTTGTGAGGGTCGCTGGAAGCCGCTAGATGCGAGTACCGTGGATGGTAGAGTCGTAAGTGAACATTTTGATCTAAGAATTGTTGAGTTTTATTTTATAGCACATAGAGACAAGACGATGGAGTACATAATAAATATGTAAAGTACGTGGTGCGAGGCGACGTAAAATATGTGGGGGCGCTCTACCGCGGATGGTAGAGTCGTTAGTGAACATTTTAATCTAAGAATTGTTTCGGATGATGATATGATCGGAAATTGTGGAGATCTTTGGGGATGTCTTACGGCTGATATGATGATGATGACGATAATATTTATTGTTTGAATTTCCATGTTTGATTGATATAGTAGATATAGTAGTGTCTTATTTTTCATTCGGGTGTAAACAAATTTTTGTTCCAATAGCTCTGTCGCAGTTTATTCATTTATTCAATCATAAGGTCCAACTTACTAAAAATAATATAATAATAATGTCCTACTAACCGAATTTCGGCCACGGCGGCCAGTCTCAACAGAGGTTAGCCATCTGCGCGGAACATAATAATATTATAGTGCTCAAGTGTGTGCGCAAACACAGGAGCACTTTCTATTCCAACACTCTCATGATCCGATGGAACGCCTAGCGACACGACCGGAAAGAGGTGAGACTTTACGTGCTCTCCGAGGCACGGGGGTATAATACCGCCAACTCCCAGACTTCGGGCTGATGCTGAGAATTTTTTCTTTTTACAGAAAATTCCCAAAATCACTTTTGGCCCGAACCGGGATACTATAAAGGATACTAAAAAGTACAGACGCCAGCACATCGAGCTACCCCAATCTGTCAAATTTCTTTTATAGATTTTCAACTTTATCACAAAAGCATAAGGTTCACTTTCAATTGAGGAAATTTGACAGATTCTTAATTGGGCCCATGCAGTACCTATAATTTTCAGGAACGGTTTGTGCAACTGTCACTCTAGGTTAACAGACGAAGACGCCCGCTCTTCCGATGGAGGATTAGTCATTGTGTATGTATTTTATTTTAATATTACTTTTGTAGTTTCTTTCGCAATTACGTAAAATTGTTTAAGAAAACATGAACTCTATTGGAATAATATGAGTTGCAACCTGGGGTCAATGCCTTCTGATTATAAACATACTTTATGTTATTATAATATACAGTTGCATAACTGTTGTATGATGACTGTAAAGCGATATAATTAGTTTTCCTTAATTCCATGCTTTACTTATCGTATGTGCAGTGGTTACTCTAGTGTCAGAGTTGTTCAAGCCGTCAAATAGGCCTCTAACATGGCTTAACGACTGTTGTCTAATGGCTACAGCCAGGAACAACAGCTTAACGTGTTCTCCAAATAATGGAAACGATTAGAAATTAGTCTGTCAGTTACAAAGTAGTTTGTCTGTATGTATGTCCGGGCTAAACTCAAAAAGTACTGCATGGATTTGCTTCAAATTTTGCATGAATATTACTAAGAGGTCGGGTCAACATTTAGGTTACATATTATCACGCTATCACCTACGGTAGAAGAGCTGTGATCATTTATAAAGTTTAACGCGGGTAAAACCGCGGGACACAGCTAGCTAACTATATAAGCTGACCTCTCATTGTATGGAAATCCTATACAACGCGGGATCAGCTTCTACTGGAAATGTATAGCTTGATATGTAGCTGTGTGTACCTAGATATAGGAGTGGCTTATTTTTCATTCGGGTCAAAACAACTTTTAGTTTCAATAGCTGCGTCGCAATTTAGTTTATTTAATTATTCATAAGGTCCTTCACAGCTTACAATTCATTAATATTTAATTACAGACCAAACAATACCTACGCCAATTATAAAGAACTCAATAATATACCTACAATACAATATGTATAAAAAATATTAGACTTAAACTAGATAATTAAACTTAAACATAATCTCTTGACAATAACTTGATACGAGCTAGATAAATATCATTGCTGTTATAAAATAAATTTTATAAATGTTTTAATACAATCAATACAATGTGTACCTAAATATCTATGTTACTAGAAATAACAATACAACTATAATACTACAAACATGTTCTGACTATTTACAAGCGCTTTTTTATTGTCTACGTGAATAAAAACCTTATTTTATTTATTTATTTATTTTATTAATAGTTTGTAGACAGTTAACAAATAGAATAGAATCTTAAATATAAAAGTTAATTAAACATTCCACTAATACAAATGAAAAGAGCACTAAAACAGTGGCTTTTAAGTTATGTTTTTTATAATTTAAAAGAATTCTTTGACTACAGGATATTATGATGTTTATTTTAGTGACTACGATGTTGACATGGATACTAATATAGATGACATTATTATTATTATTTTTATATTATTATTTCTTATGAACAATGTATTATAATATTATAATTAGTGTTAGATGTAAATGATTTGATAAAATTTCGCATGTCATTGTCGACAAAATATGTGAAACTGTAATTGTGATAACTATAAAATCTTGTCTGTACCATATTTTAAGCGAAATAAATATTACTTACTTACGTGTTTGTTCAGTGTTGATAGATAAATATATGTATATAAGGCTTAAGGCAACCCAAAGAGCAATAATAGTCAGCGCAATCAACAAACATAGCTCAAAGAATTGCTAAGCTGAAACGGAAGATGGCGAGGCACATAACTCGTAGAACCGACGACCGCCGGGGTGGAAAGTTCTCAAGTGGCAACCACAGACCGACAGATGCAGTGTGAGCAAGTCCGATGGCGAGGGTCCTGGGAGGGTCACTGAAAGTCCGGCAGTGCAAGACCGGCGACTGTGGCTACTTTTTTGGTAAAAGACATAGAAGTTACATAGTGCCTAAACTTTATAATACATTTCCCCTAACCTTAACTAATAATGTAAACATGAGTAAAAACATGTTCAAGACTAAAATTTAAAAGTTTCTCTTAAAGCGTGTAGAATCTGAGTTATTAGTAAATAGTACCTAAGTATTATATTATAGTTATATAAGAAAATTGGAAAAAGGGAGCTTCATCTGCCAACAAACTGTTATGCAGTTTGGCAGAAGTATAATATCTGTAAAGAAGATTTAGTAATTGTGAATAAACATTTTTTCATTTTTCATTTCATTTTCATATCGTTAGGGGAGGGTATTTTTCCAGCAGTAATATCTATAATATCTAGGGACAATGTCACACAGATCATCCTAGCCCCAAACTAAGCAAAGCTTGTACTATAGGTACCAGGCGACGATATACATACTTATATAGACAGATAAATACATAGAAAACATCCATGACTCCGAAACACATATTCGTGCTCATCACACAAATATTTGCACTTACCGGGACTCGAACCCAGGACCACCAGCTTCGTAGGCAGGAGCACTACCAACTAGGCTACGGTGACCGCAGTGGACAGTGACTGAATATATAACTCAAGTATTCAAATTAGTGGGAACATTTTAAAATATTTTGTCGTAGTTACGTGGCGGAACCAAAATTATTATTAATGAGGTTTACCTGTTGCATCCGACTAGTACATTGAAGTTTAATTTTGCTTGAAGCTTCAAACACTCCAATCTGCTGCTCAAAACATCAGTCAAATGTATCATTTCTATATTATGATATTACCAAGAATCTCTGTACGATTTGTTACACTGTTATGCTTAAAAACAATGTATCTATTTGAAATAATGATATCATGAAATATATTCAGCACTTGGGTATTTACATACACTTGTGTTTGTCAAGCTCACAATGTATTACATAAACTTAGTTTAAAAACCGTAATTAAAGCAACAAAATATTTTGAATTAGTCCGTCCGTGCGGTCTGTTTCGATACATATATTTTTAATATCCTTAAATAAATAATAAATAGCAAGTTACTAAGCTATTATTGTTACATTTAGCAATAGAATATCAAATTAAAGAATTGAAAACAACGAGCAGTTGGCTAGCGCAAAAGGCTCTCAACCAGTAGCTTAATTTAAGCGCCTAATACCTAAAAGCACCCTTATGGGGTTCGGGCCACAGCTCAGGCGGCCGCTGAAGTAAAAAGATGGACTTCGAAATGGGGGTCAGATCACTTGCACGGGATTACCGATCACGTGTTCTACCCTATCTACCTACGATTCTACCCTAGCTAGCCAGCGGCTTTCTCTAGCTACCTAGGTGGACGACCCGGAGAAGAAAGCCACAAAGAAACTCCGGGCTTGCTTTTTTCGCCTTGATAGTTTTTAATCTTAAATAATTATACATTTGTGTACATTCGGCTGGAATTTTATAATAGCCAGACAAACGAAAAAGTGGTTCAACGTCGCCCATGGACATTCGTAACACCAGAGGAGCCCCAACAGCGTAGCCGGCTTATGAAGATGTGGTCCCGGCCGAATTCGGCCACGGCGACCGCTTCTTCCCCTAATAGCCGACGTTCGTATGCATATGACGTTTGATTATGATTGTGGGCATGTGTGGGCACACCATAGTAATAAGTAGCCGGCTTATAACAAAGGCATAGGCTTGCTTCTTGAAGTTTGCCATGTCATAAGTCAAGTTTACATAAGACATCTTACATACATGTCAACTTGACTTGACTGGCCTCTTGGTTTAGTAGAAAAAAAATGACGATTCCACATAAATGTGACATTTTTTACGCAATTTTTACGCAATAATGAATTTTGAATTTGAATTGATTCCGCAGAGTGGTAGCGCAGGCGTTTTCTTCCAAACAGTTAATACTTAAGTTAAGTTACACTATAAATATATTTAAAACGTTAAATTAAGTCTTCCATTGGTAATGTTCCCTGAATACTGGCAGCATTACCACTCTGTATGCCAATACTTATTTGTTGGGTAAAATATAAGTCAGCATTCCAGGAACGTGTCGCCTCAACGAGGCATGCAGCTATTTCGTTACAGATAATTTTAGCCCCCATGACCCGGAAGTTACTATATACACTCAATTTCTCAGATTTAAAGACGTACAGTAAAAACACATGAAGAGGTTGGGAATTGCGCCCTCCAAGTGGCAGTCACTTGCTCGGAGTCGGCCGGAATGGAGACGTCTAATCCAAAATAAGACCACAAAATGAAGACCAGAGGAAGACGGATCTCGACGACAAACGGGATGCACTTAAATCTAGACCACCTGCATCCACACAATATAATTACTTCAACGGTGTCCTAACGTGTGCGTTGTGTGCACGAACCTTTCGAAATAAGATTGGTTATTGCAGTCACACATGAAAGGTTCTCGAGTGGCGACCACGAACCTGAAGATGCAGCGTGGGCTGGCCCCCTACAAGATGGACCGATGATCTTGTGCGGGTCACTGGAAACTGCTGGATCCGAATAGCGCAAGACCAGCAATTGTTGAGATCTTTGGGGGAGGCCTTTGTCCAGCAGTGGACGTCTTTCGGCTGATATGATGATGATGATGAAGGGCACATGAGCGGGCCGACCAGCTAAGCTTCCGCAATGATATCCAATAGCAGTCGATGTAGCCGAAATCGGCTTGGAACGATCATCACTATATACTTAAGTTTCGTCCATTACCGATGTTACACCATAGATATTGAACTTGTATTTTCCCTTTTGAAGAAAGGAGTCACTCCATTCCTGTGTACCTATAAACCTTTTAAATTGGCACGGTACTATTACAATCGCAATGACTCCTCATGATGAGTAAATATTAAGAATAATTACAACAATAATTTTCCTCATAAAAAATATTCCAAACAATGAAATTAAGTATTACACATAATTTTTAAATGCAAGTCTGCGGTTGGCCACGACAGTGCGCTGCAACAAAACTTCGGTGACAATTACCTGAATTTAAAATGCAAATCATGAGGAAATGACAATAATAGGTAACAAGAAGTGTAACAGGAAAAATGTCAATGGAAAAGAGGCGGTTTTTCGACGGAATTACCAGGCGCCGCTATACGTATTATTATTGAAGTAAAACTTATTTACGCGTGCTTGACTTGGGAAGTAAACTGGTGAATGCGTGACGTGAGGCGAACGGAAATCGAGAGGGAGATATTTAGGGCAAGAGAGAGAGGTGAGAGACAGGAGAAGGCACACATTTATTGATGTGAAACATCTATAGGCACACGTAAAACAGATTTCTGGCGTGGCGACGCATGCCGTGGCGCATGCGCAATCGACTTTTTATTTTATCATTATGACATATTTAGTTCCTATCACAATATGTTATTTTCTGCATATTACTTTTACAAAATAATGTCGATGTTTCACATCTGCCAGGCGTCCCGTGACGGCTCACTTTTTTTTTTCTCTCTTTCTCTAATAGCCAGTCTATTTGGTAAATATTCTTCTGTGACAACTTCTATACCCCCCACAGGTCGTAGGTCCGATTCCCACCAAGGGTAGATTTTTATGTGCATGAGCCTGGGTTTAATTATTTATATAAGTATGTATTTACAAAAGTAAAGTACTTAGTATAAGTAGTATATCAGTTATCTGATTTACATAGTCTGCCTAGTTTGGGATCAGATGGCCATATATGAATAATGACCCAGCATATTATTACCCTCAATGACTGCCTGTCATGACGGAACAGCATTGGTCGCTCACTATGGGCCTAATCAGACGGCTCAAGGTCACCCAAAGAGCAATGGACAGGGTTATGCTTGGAGTGTCCATGCAAGATCGAATCAGAAATACTGAGATCCGCTATCTAACCAAAGCAACTGACCGAAAGAAGGCCAAAGAATTGCCAAGCTGAAGTGACAGTGGGCTCGTAGTTCGTAGAGCCGACGGCCGCTGGAGCAGAAAAGGTCTCGGGAGGCGACCACGAACCGGACGACGTAGCATAGGCAGGCCCCCTACAAGATGTACCGAGGATCTTGTGAGGATCGCCAAAAGTCGCTGGATGCGGATAGCGCAAGACTGGCAATTGTGGAGATCTTTGGGGGAGGTTCTATACTGCAGTGGGCGTCTTTCGGCTGACCTAATGATGATATTATTATATATATATCTGTAGAAGATCATTTAGTTTGACCTTCTGCTGGGCAACAACCTGTATCTATGACGTATTATCACGCAGTCTGCGAGGAATTCGTGTATATTGCAGATAAATATTATACCTACTCACGAAGTATGAGATATCATTTATGATGAAATTATTATTGTTATGTGTTTATTTTTGTCGTTTACCGGAATTTGTATATTTATCTCATTGTTAGATAGTTTGGACTTTCGGGGATATAATAAAAAACCGGCCAAGTGCGAGTCGGACTCGCGCACGAAGGGTTCCGCACCATTATCTATAAAACCGGCCAAGTGTGAGTCGGACTCGCCGATGAAGGGTTCCGTAGCAGTAAGTATTTCAGTTGATTAAATGAAAGTTAAATTGCGGTTTACGATTTATGACGTATTAAAAAGAACTACCTACTTGCTAGATCTCGTTCAAACCAATTTTCGTTGTTAGTTTGCATAGTAATAATGTACATCATATATTTTTTCATTTACTTATTTTAGAAGTTACAGGGGGGACACACTCATTTTACCACTTTGGAGAAGTCTCTCGCGCAAACTATTCAGTGTAGAAAAAAATCATTTTTAAAGACCTATCCATAGATAACCCACATGTACGGGTGGGATAAAAAAAATTTTTTTTGGGTTTCAGTTCTATGTATGGGGACCCCTCAAAATTATTGTTCTATTTCTAATTTTGTGTAAAAATCTTAATGCGGTTTACGGAATACATCTACGTAGGTACCAAGTTTCAACAGTACAGCTCTTATAGTTTCGGAAAATAGTGGCTGTGACATACGTATACCTATATTCCTGCAAATAAAGAAATCATTCATTCATTCATACGGACGGACAGACAGACAGACACACATGACGAATCTATAAGGGTTCCGTTTTTTGCCTATTGGCTACGGAACCCTAAAAAACGAGCACAGAATTTACGTTGGTTGTATGGGACCCCCCCTAATTTTTTTTTTGTAATGGTTATAGCGGCACATCTTCTGAGAAAATTTCAACTGTAACTGTCACGGTTCATGAGATACAGCCTGATGAAAGACGGACAGACAGACAGACATACATCGAAGTCTTAATAATACATTTCACGTTTAACCGTTTTACACTTTGGGTAGGGAACTCTAAAAAGCAATTGAGTGCAAGAGATTGTTGCTATATACAAACGGTTAAACGTGAAATTTAATAGTTAATGATGATAAGGCCCTGAAGGTCTTTGACATCACTTGACAACTATATTTTCTAATGACTACAGCCAGAACGTAGCCTTAACGTACTTTCTAAAGCACGGAAACGGTCATCACCCATTAGATTTTCTTCGATGCTTTACCACACCGTTAACAGAACAGCTCATAGAGACCTGCTGGGTAACTAATGGGTAAATACTGGCCCAGGTTGATAAAAATGAGCCTCTCCAGAACGTCTGAAGACTTAATTATTAGCATTCCATGGATTCACCATGTGGAAACCGGGTCCATCGCGTGGTAGAGGAGGGAAAACTCGACAGTCTAAGACTTGCGACTCAGATGTAGGTTTAAGGCCCCCTCCCCCCCCTGTGATGCATCAACGCTCTCTTCTCTCAGTCTCTTAGTGTTGTTATATTTGGGCTCCGTAAATAAATAAATATCCTGGGACATCAATTACACACTGGTCCCAAACTAAGCAGAACTTGTACTACGGAAACCAGATAACTATATATTACATAATACTACCTTTCTTTTGTATATACATACTTATATAGATAATTACACCCAGAATCAGGACAAACAGACAAGTTCATGCACACATCGAACCCACGACCTGCGGCGTGAAATATAATGATCACGTTTTCGAATTTCGTACTGAGCTCAAGTGGCTCCCTATACGCCTTCGCCGGAATACTCATACCCTTACGCTCCTCTACAACATTCATTTTAGTACATCCGCTCCCTCTTATATCAATAATTGGAAAATCTCAATCATCTTTACAAGAAATCCCATAATCGCTTTTTGACTTGACCCGGTATTTGAACCCAGGACCTCATTATGTGCGGTTGAACACGATACCTCTAGCTCCACTATACTCGATCTGAGGCCCGTCGGGCCGTTGTTATTGGCCCATCTGAAGTTACAATTGTTTTCATTAATAAAGCATCAACATTGTTGACTTGCAATTACGTTTTAATTATGACCTAAATAATTTTGCTTGCGGCCGTCGACAACGTGACTGTAACGTGTTAGCGACCTCTATAAAAAAAAGTTGAATACGACTGCTCTAGACCAACTTTATTAAAATTTACTTACGACTGTAATTTATTATCGAGAGCAGATGAGTAATACAATTGACCTGCGCAAATAGATTGCGATTACTCCTGCCAAGTTCACGCTCCCTGACAATTGTCACGTATGCATATTGTAATCTCTTTACATAATAGATTGCGTACAAGTGTCACAAAGGTTGCCGCATGTTTAAGGGGCTGACAACCGCGAAATAAGTTCCACAAGTTTCCAACCAATATTATTTCGTGAAGCTTCCTTAAAATGTCAATTATGACTATTTTTTAAAGAACGAATTTAAACACAAATTATCCACATTTTTCTTTAAAAAAAATGCTTCAAATACGGTATGACGGGCCTGTTGGCGTGGTTGGCAAATGGTTGCTTTTCACGCCGGAGGTCGTGGGTTCGATTTCCATCCACTACACATATTTGTGTGCATGAACATAGGTACCTGGATGTCCTGAGTCTGGGTGTAATCACACAAATATTACAAAGGCGAAAGTTTGTGAGTGTGTGTATGTTTGTTACTTCTTCACGTATAAACGGCTCTAGAGATTTTAATAAAATTTGGTATTTAGTTAGCTGACACCCTGGATTAACACATAGGCAATAATTTATAAAGTTTAACGCGGGTAAAACCGCGGGGAACTGGTAGTTAACTATTTTTTTTACAGAAGAAAAGTAGTATATGTTGTATATCAGACATCTGGTTTCCATACTACAAGCTCTGCTTAGTTTGGGATTAGATGGCCGTGTGTATATAATGTTACACATTCCTGGGACATTTTAGGGAATATTAATAAATTCCAATATCTAAAAAAACAATATGCAGTTAAAAATTTCAACAATAAATAGATATTCTGAAATTATATGATCTTCATATAATTTCAGAATTTCTATTTATTGTTGAAACTTTTATGCAGTTAATAATTTCCACAATAAATAGAAATTCTGAAATTATACGATCTTCATATAATTTCAGAATATCTATTTATTGTTGAAATTTTTATGCAGTTAATAATTTCAACAATAAATAGAAATTCTGAAATTATATGATCTTCATATAATTTCAGAATATCTATTTATTGTTGAAATTTTTAACTGCATATTGTTTTTTTTTTTTAGATATTGGAATTTATTAATATTCCCAAAAATGTCTCAGGAATGCGTAACATTATTTACACACTGCCATCTAATCCCAAGCATTTAAACAAATAAATAGAAATAAAAGTCGCAAGAATTCTTGTGAGCAAGGTGGCTGTGTCGTGACGGTGACGAATATCACCATCCCATCTCATCACGTGGGGGGCGTAGAACTCGTAAATAACCTCGGAATACCTACTAAAGAACGGGCAGCAGCGTCCCTCGTTCTGCGATGGCTTACCGTACCTACGAGTATATCAAACGTGGCGATTATGGCATATTCCCCATTAGTGGGGAAATAATAGTGCAGCAGTGGACGTCATTTAACTGACATAATAACATCCTGGACCGTCGTTATTAAAACAAGGTCCGTCATAATAATAATACCTTAATATAGACAGAACCATTGACAATATGTAGTAGAAATATTAGACTTAAACTAGATCATTAAACATAATCTCTTGACAATGACGATCACCGTAGCCTAGTTGGTAGTGCTCCTGCCTACGAAGCTGGTGGTCCTGGGTTCGAATCCCGGTAAGTGCAAATATTTGTGTGATGAGCACGAATATTTGTTTCTGAGTCATGGATGTTTTCTATGTATATAAGTATCTATCTATCTATATATGAGTATGTATAACGTCGCCTGGTACCCATAGTACAAGCTTTGCTTAGTTTGGGGCTAGGATGATCTGTGTCATTGTCCCTAAAAAAACAATTTAAAAAAATGGCTTGATACGAGCTAGCTAAATATCATTGCTATAATAAAATAAATTTTATAAATGTTTTCATACAATATGTACGTAAATATCTATGTTACTAGAAATAATAATGTATACAACCATATTACTACAAACATGTTCTGACTATTTACAAGCGCTTTTTTAAAGTCTACGTGAATAAAAACCTTTTTTATTTTATTTATTTATTTTATTTTATATTATTCACCCACGGCCATCTGATCACATACTAAGCAAAGCTTGTACTATGGGAACCAGTTAACTGACATGCTACGTATACTACTTCTTCTTTTTGTAAATACATGCTTATACAGAAACATCCAGACTCAGGACAAATAGACATGTTCATGTACACAAATATCTGTCCTGGGTGGGAATCGTACCCTTTTGTCGCTATCCAAAACGAAGAACGAAGAAATCGCGTTCCAAAAAGAATCCCATACAATCTAGTGTAGGAAATCCTTTTTTGTAAAATCGGTTTAAAAGTGAATTTGTCTTTACTCAGTACTGTTATCATAACAAAGCCTCACTATATATGTATATATAACTAGAGTATATATACTATTACCTAAACTCCACGTTTCCACATTACAACAAGTTACGTCAAAAACGTGATGAGGACGTTGGACGACCCAAATATGTGTCATATGATTTCGCAGGTCGTTCACCCTTGCAAGCTAGGTAGTTAACTCATTTGAGACCAATGAACTTATCTATCTAACGAACTATTGTATTGATGAGTTGGTTTTAGGGGTCCGTACACGACAACAGTCGATGGAACTTTCTTACTAAGCTTAGACGGCATAAGCTTAGAAATTAAGTTCCGTCAACAAAACTATACTGCGTGGTGACGGCGGTGAATATCATAATGTCATCACCCCATCTCATCCACGACACCATATCACCGACCCGAGGGAAAATCTACCAGAGGATGGGCAGCAGCTTCTTTCTGAGTACTGTGACGATCACGAATCCGTTCGCCAAGCATGGCTATTATGGCATATGTCCAGCTCGGAGGATATGGTTATGGCTATGGAGGCTTTTGTCCCAGCAGTGGATTTCTTTCAGCTGTTATGATGAACAAAACTGTGTTTAGATTAGATCTGTTTGTGCTAGGGGAGTTTCTATCACCATCTAAATTAATAATCTAATCTTATTTTTCTTATTATATATTCTATAGCGGAAGATTAGAAGTCCTGCCCGCGCTGCGTCTACCGGTTCGATATCGCATTCTAGAGTCTTTCTGCACCAATGCAGAAATAGTCTAGAATGCGATATCGAACCGGTAGACGCAGCGCAGGCAGGACTTCCACAAGGTGGACCGACGGTCCTGGAAGGGTGCTGGATACAAATTTGAATATAAGATTAAAGATTATTATATTACAATAAGAGTAATTATATCCGCAATGACTGTTATTTGAATATAATATTTTCATGGAGAGTAACCAAAGTTACAGGTGAAAACCCGGGCTGGGCCAAAATGTAATATTGGAAAAAATCCCAATATCAACCATCCAACCCGTCTGGAATTCGGTGATGTTACATCCTTATGGTACGAATAACAAGTAAAGCAATCGTTCCTGTACCAGAACTCTTTCCGGTCGTGTTGACCAGTCGTCCTATTGGGTCATTAAAATTAAGAAATAGAAAGGGCATTAGGCACACACGTGTACACTATAATATCTACAGTGCTGATGTCTAATCTCCATTAAAACCGGATAAGCATTTTTGACCATGGGGCTACCGCTTAAATCGCCGATCATCGTGACCGTAATCAACATTAAAATAGATGAAGGTTAAAAATTACTAAACCATTCGTTCAATCGGCTTCAACGTTGAAAATCGATTCCGTACCATTTCACAGCCAGATATGTATGTATCTGACCTGTCCGTAAGTGATAAGCATCTAGGCCGGCGATCAATCCATAATGTGTATAAGTGGTTTAATTTCTGAGCGTCTCCGTGCTTCGAAGGGCACGGTAAGCTGTCGGTCCAGTTTGTAGCCATTAGGCAACAGTCATTAAGCTATGTCAGAGGCCTACTGGGGGGGCTAAACAACTCTGACAACTGGGTAACCACTGCCCATACGATAAGAAGAAGAAGACCATTTACGACGTCACAGGAGCCGATATAACGAATGATTTACTAATTTTTAACCTTCATTTTGAGCTAATTAGACGGTATCCCCGAGGACACATAATTTATTATTCCCCTACGGAACCCTCAGTTTGTTTGGTGTGGTGTAACTTTTACGCACTCGTACCAATTTTTTTTTCTAAACATATTATCACGGAGGTTAAAAATGACTGACAGGCCACGTGGGGTGAGGATAATTCCATACCATTTGTGTCCTACTTACCGTGGTTCAGAGAGTAAGTTCAACCATTAGATACGCGTTGTCAGTGGATACACTGTGATAATGATAAGGTCTTTATTATCTGGATAATAAGAACGGTTTTCGTAGTACATGTTTAAGTACTAGCGCGATGTTGATTGTCCTATATAGAAAATTAATGGCGATTGTTAATGGTGGATATGTACCTTTATCCTGTACAATTAAAGAAATAATATGCGTATACTTAAGCAACCGTTAATGTAATATTTGGTGTTTTAACAAACAGAAAGGAAATCAAGTTTTCTTTATCAGAAGTGATTTGAAAACGGGCCTGTTGGCTTGGTTGGTAAATGCTTGCCTTTGACGCCGCAGGTCGTGACTGCTAAGCCAGGAATCGTGTTTAGGTGAGTTAGCTGACACCCTGTATTAACACATAGGCTAATTAAGGTAAAACCATACTTATATACATATTTTTTTCTATGTATATAAGTATTTATCTATCTATATAAGTATGTATATCGTCGCCTGGTACCCATAGTACAAGCTTTGCTTAGTTTGGGGCTAGGATGATCTGTGTGACATTGTCCCCAGATATTATTATTATCATTTGACGGTCACCGTAGCCTAGTTGGTAGTGCTGCCTACGAAGCTGGTGGTACTGGGATCGAATCCTGGTAAGTGCAAATATTTGTGTGATGGGCACGAATATTTGTTTCTGAGTCATGGATGTTTTCTATGTATTTAAGTATTTATCTATCTATATAAGTATGTATATCGTCACCTGGTACCCATAGTACAAGCTTTGCTTAGTTTGGGGCTAGGATGATCTTATAGATAACTAGCAGTGCCCGCGGACTTCGTTCCGCGTTATAAATATTTTGCCCGTTTGTCCCGCGTAATACTTCGGGTTAAAAGTTCGGGATTAACAAATAAAATGAGGATGAATCGTAGCCTATGACACTCCACAATAACGTAGCTTTCTATTGGTGAAATAATTTTGAAAATCTGTTCAGTAGATCCAGAGATTACCCCCTTACAACGTCACAAACTCACATACGTTACCTCTTTAAAATTTTAATATAGACTAGCTGTGCCCGCGACTTCGTCCGCATGTTAATTAGTTTATTTTGTTTTATTTTTGAATTTCATAAATAAAAGATTTTTCAAAAATAAAAGTAGCCTAAGTTACTCCTTACTACATCAGCTACCTGCCAATAAAAGTCCCGTCAAAATCGCTCCAGCCATTTCAGAGATTAGCCGGAATAAACAGACAGACAGACAAAAATTGAAAAAAAATTGTTTTGGTGTATGTACCGTATATATATTCATATACATGTAGCAAAAAACGGTTATTTTAATATTACAAACCGACACTTCAATTTTATTTATTTGTATAGATTACAGCCAGACTGAGGATAAACAGATATGTTCATGGACAAAAATATCTGTCCTGGATGGGAATCGAACCCACGACCTCTGGCTTAGCAGTCAGGATCACTAACCACTGGACCAATAGGGCAATCTGTTATATTAATCCTACTAATATTATAAATGCGAAAGTTTCTGAGTATAGATGTATGGATGTTTGTTACTCCTTCACGCAAAAACTATGTATCGGATTTTGATGAAACTTTGGAGTAATACAGCTTATACAACATGTAACGTAATTAACGCACACCCTAACCAAACCCAAACCAAACACCCAAATTAGAATATTATGTTGTAATCATAATACATACACCGTATTTTTAATTTAACATTTATATGCATTGTTATTTAACAAATTAGTTTCTTGGAATAAAGTTTATTTTTCTTTATTTTGTATTGAAAATGAAATTTGTGGTTATGAATACTAATAAAACTGCGATTTTAAAAGTCTTATTACTTTGACTTACAGTCCATTTCAATTGGTTTTGACTGTACAGGGGTAATATGACAATAATTTCCATAGTATAATTATTTTTGGAATAAGAAATTACTTATGTTAAAAATTATATATATCGATTTAGTAAACGATTGTGAACAAACTATTTTCAGGATGTGCGTTAATTAAGTTACATGTTGCATATCCGAATAACATATAGGTTATAATTTTTTAACGCGTGCAGGTGAACCAAAGTAATCTACATAGCCGTAAGAATTGTCAAGCTGAAGTGGCAGTGGGCAGGGCACATAGCTCGTAGACCCGACGGCCGCTGGGGCAGAAAGGTTCTAGAGTGGCGACCACGAACCGGAAGACGCAGCGTGGACAGGCGCCCTACAAGATGGACCGATGATCTTGTGAGGGTCACTGGAAGACCGGCGATTGTAGAGATCTTTGGGGGAGGCCTTTGTCCAGCAGTGGACGTCTTTCGGTTGATATGATGATGCTGATGCGGGTATAACCGCGGTGCACAGCTAGTAATTAATATTTAAATGACAACAAAGCATATAACCATTAATTTACTACGAGAGTGTTATGGCTAGGCTCTACTACCTACAAAGTTATATTACTTATCATTGACATTATGGCAAATGTTAGTTAAATGTCGACACTAATGTATGATATGGCATTGGTCTATTTAAAATGTACAGGGCAGTGACGCTTGAGTAATAAATAAATAATTATCTTGCGACAGCTAATACACGGCCATCTGATCCAAATATGGCAACTTGGAGCCTGTAATATACATATTTACCTCTACATACAAACATATTACAGAAAGATTTTTCATGTATGGGAATCGAACACAAGACCTCTTAGGACAAGCTACTTAAATTATTTTCCTTTATCAGTATCAAAATCACCATCATTATATCAGCCTAAAGACGCCCACTGCTGGAGAAATGCTTCCCCCAAAGATCTCCACAATTGCCGGTCTTGCGCTATCCGCATCCAGCAACTTCCAGCGACTCTCACAAGATCATCGGTCCATCTTGTAGGGGGCCTGCCAACGCTGCGTATTCCGGTCCGGGGTCGCCACTCGAGAACCTTCCAGCCCCAGCGGCAGAAATACTAATTTTTATGACTACATATACTACACTTTTGTAAATACATACTTATACAGATAACTAGCTGTGCCCCGCGGTTTTACCCGCGTTAAACTTTATAAATTACTGCCTATGTGTTAATCCAGGTTGTCAGCTAACTCCATTCTTACCAGATTTTATTAAAATCGCTCCAGCCGTTTAGACGTGAAGAAGTAACAAACATACACACTCATACACTTTCGCCTTTAATTTTTTTTTTTTTCGCTATGTCACACAGATCAGCCTAGCCCCAAATTAAGCAAAGCTTGTACTATGGCTACCAGGTGACGATATACATACTTATATAGATAGATAAATACTTAAATAAATAGAAAACATCCATGACTCAGAAACAAATTTTCGCGTTCATCACACAAATATTTGCACTTACCGGGATTCGAACCCAGGACCACCAGCTTCGTAGGCAGGAGCACTACCAACTAGGCTACGGTGATCGTCAAATTAGTGTGATAGTGTGATTATACCCAAACTCAGGACAAATATCTTTCCGGCAACCTTTGGTAATATTTGTTAATAGAAATTCTCAGTATCTCTTTGCAGTCTAAAACGTCGCGGAACCTTGGCTAGCTCATCATATCCTCATGTGAGTGGAGAAATAGAGAATATACCTATTTTTCCCCACTCAACTATGAAAGTATAATAAACCGAACATTCAATCGAATGATGAAAGGGGAATTGTTTATTCAATAGTAAATAATTAAATTAAATGAAATTATAAGCTAAAAATAAGATAAACTACAGATACACTATTTACCCTAATAGGCGTTCAATAATCCCTCCGCATCGCTTATGGGAAAAGTGCCCAGAAGGCTGGCCGCATTGCCACGCTGGATGGCAATGCTGATCCTCTATCCCAAGAATAGACCAGCCCTCTAATCAAGGGAAGAGTCAATCAAATGTTTAGCTATTTCCCGAAATATTAAATATTATAAATCGAATGATTGATTCGTTTCTGGTTTCGTTATATCATCACAGTAATTCTAACCTAACCTTCTATATTGGAAGCGAATGTTCAATATATTAACCATTCGATATTATGAACGTTCGATATTTAGACAATCGATTTATAGTGCCCGATCAATTGATATTCGTTTATTGGTATTTGATTAGTATAGTACACTTGTAGTCTTCATTATTTATCTAAAGATCATCATGGAAAATAACAGATAAACTTATAATTTCGTCAGGATTGTTGTCTTCTAGTCGAAATCTATTTGTATCTACAGTGTGAATGGATTTACACGAAATACAAATTTACGTCGTTATCGCGTACCTCAACCCTATCGCAGTCATGTATATAGATAAAAAAGGCAAACCATGGGTTTATGCCACATTAAATTATTTCGGTTTAAAGAATTTATTTATCAGAAAGAACATTACAGTAGTTCACTTAACTATGAAGAAACATCAAAACTAAATCTCATGCACTACTTCTTCTTCTTCTTATCGTATGGGCAGTGGTTACCCTGGTGTCAGAGTTGTTCAAGCCGCCCAGTAGGCCTCTGACATGGCTTAACGACTGTTGTCTAATGACTACAACCGGGACCGACAGCTTAACGTGCCCTCCGAAGCACGGAGACGCTCAGCAATTAAACCACTTTGATGGTCACCCATCTATTGACTGACCGCTATCCTTGTTGCTTAATTCGCCGATCGCTACTGACCGGTGAGCGCCTCATAGCTAGATGCACTACTTAACAATATTAGTCGTAAGATACCGGAACTAAATCTGGTTTTTGATTTACGTCACTCTTCAAAAAAGAAACTGACAGATTGTCGTAAAGTGAACATAGACCGTGTTGTTACGTGTGGTTTAGATAAAGTACACCAATCATGGGTTATTTAATCATGACCCATGATTGGTCTTGCAACTTGGTAGATATAAGCTACCAATGTAGGTTGACAAGTCGTTAAGTTTCTAAAACATTATATCAAATGGTTTATTTAGAGCTAAGTTGAGTAATCATACTGGTTAAATGGCATTGGACATTGGAAATCTTGCCCTTTCATTGCAGAGCAAACAAAAAGAAAAAAGAAAAAAAATACAAATGAAATAATAAAATTATATATATTTCGCACAGATATTACTTCTTAATCTTACTACAAAGGTATTAAATATCTCAGAAATATAATTCAATTATTATATATGTACATTTTAAAAATGAAGTCTTTTAAAGTAAACATTGTTAGCTATTGTTGTGCATTCACCAGCATATCGAGCAACCCCAATCTATCAAATTTCCCCAATTGAAAGTGAACCTTATGCTTTTGTGATAAAGCTGAAAATCTATAAAAGAAATTTGACAGATTGGGGTAGCTGGATGTGCTGGCGTCTGTACATAATCCTTAGAAAAATTAGAAGGATGTAAAAAAGTTAGCTTTTCGATAAGAATTTAAAAAACCAAATTGTACGTTTTGTGATATATATAATGTGACATAATTACCACATTACATATTTCCGTGAGACTTACTTATGGGTCACAAGTGAAATATTGATTGCAGTGAAAATATTGTACAAAATTATTAATATAACTACGTACATTATTAATTTACACTACACTATTTTCACCGCAATCAATATTTTATTTCGACATGACGCGCAAAAAGGCAAGAGCCTATATTTATTTATGCCTATATATATTTATTTATTTTACTTTTTAAAGTACGGTTTATAAACATATCAGACAATAACGTGATACCTAGTTAGGTTTCTTTATAAAATGATTTGCGGTCAAGTGTGGATGTCTGGTCATGTCATTGTTATAATCATAATAGGTGTATAAAACCACAATCATTAGTCATTTTGAATTATATAACAATAAACTGGTTAATTATTAGTTGTTTCAGCTAGTGGAACCCACATAATAAAGTTGGCAAATGTAATTTTTGTTATACATTAAAAAACATTAATCATAACGGCCAAAGTACGTCCAATGCAGGACAAAAGCCTTTCCAAAGAATGGGGGGATATGCCATAATCGCCACGCTTGGCAGAAGGGTTGACGATCGCAGTTTGATGGTCATAGTTCACAGAAAAAACGCTGCTGCCCGTTCTCTGGTAGGTATTCCCTCGGACGATTTCTACGCCCCCCACGGGATGAGAAGGGGTGATGATATTCTATGCCGTTGAGTTAAAACATTAGTTCTACAATATATAACATGTATAATATGGAATAAAATTGTTACATGAGAAATAAACAATGTCATGTCCCGTATTACGAAACGAAATACACTTTGGCGCCGAGTTCAAATTAATTTGATGAATTAATTGGCTACTCAAGTTTCGTATTGAATTTTGTCTCAAAATGCGAACAATTACAAGTATATCAATCACTCTACTAAACCACCATTCCATTAGATAAAACCTCATGGTTAAATCTCGAACACCGACGTGACTGTTCGCTAGACGTATTATCTGCTACGTCACTCACCGAATCGCGAGTTCGTATGAAGGTCGCGGGGACTTTGACTTGTTGCGTAATGATTGTGACTCAGTGACTCAGCACACACCAACGGGTTAACGTTTTCTATGTTTATATGCAAGAGCAATCATAATAACGAATCTGTTATTTAAAAATCGAATAACAATTCCGATTTTGAATTTGAATTTAGAAGTCGGAAGCATCGGAATTTGAATACTACCTACTTCATAATTGCATTGCATGCGCACGCTCAACTTGGTAGCTAATCTTGTGATTTTATTTGCTTGGATGTTGAATAACTTCAGAAGGGCTGCTTACTGGATAGATAGATATATAAATTCTTTCATCATCATCATCATATCAGCTGAAAGACGTCCACTGCTGGACAAAGGCCTCCCCCAAAGATCTCCACGATTGCCGGTCTTGTGCTATCCGCATCCAGCGATTTCCAGCGACCCGCACAAGATCATCATCATCTCTATATTGTACACCAATAGTAAAATCATACAGTACGAGAGCATATAAAAAAACGTATACTTATATAATTGGCGGTCTTATCACTAACATGATGATCTCTTCCAGACAACACAAGGGATTAAAAATAATAATAGGGATTATTAAAGAGGGCAGTTGCCGGTCTACTTAAACTTAATCAATAAAGATAATTAACATGTTATGATTCAGATGATTCCCATATACCTGGTAATATCAATTATAATTACTTAGTATTTTTTTATTGCAATAGACGAATGTAATCTACACAAAAACAATAGTCCATTGAAATGTTCCTTTTTTTATCAAGGGTCAGTTTAAAGTTATGTAGGGTTATCCACGATCGCCATCTAAAAAAATTGGTTCAAATGTTTTATCTGACAAATTATAGGTCTCACAAAAAATATTAACATATTTTTTGTGGTCCGGATATTAATTAAAGAAATACCTTTTTTTTAAAAAATTCTTTATTGTAACGTGTATCCAAAGCGATATTACTAGAATAATTAGAAGAGGGGGAACACTGAAATACAGATAAAGTGGGCGTTGATGGATCACAGGCGGCCCCCTCAAACCTACATCTGAGTCGCAAGTCTCAGTTTCTGTCGAGTGTTCCCTCCTCTTCCACGCGATGGACCCGGTTTCCGCTCGGTGAATCCATGGAACGTTAAGAATTAGGTCTTCAACGGCCAGGAAATTAATCCCTGTATCGCGTTCGAATTACGCACAACTGCTTATGGGTGTACGAAGTGGCGGGATGATTATCTTAAGCGCTGCGCCAAACGTGCAGTAATGGTTTACGCACCAGTGGGGGCAGTAATCCTAACCGGCCAGTATGATCTAAGCTGTAGAAAGCGAAGGTGTGTTCCTCACCATCACAACTTAGCACATACATGAGCCGATTGCACCTTTTTGCCGCCGAGGTATGATAAATACCTATTTGATGAGTACCTAGTCGCTGGCGGTGAACCTATGATAACGTCCGAAAATGTACGTCCGAAGGTGCTGTCTCCGTCATTGGAGTGTGTGCGCACCGCAATAATGAATTAGTAACTGATATAATAAGATATAAAATTATATACATATGTTTACATTTTGTTATTTTGAACTGCATTTACTGTGGCTCCATTGATTTTGCTACGACTATTATTAGTTATTAGTTAGTAGTATTAGTTTTATATCGAGAACTCAGTGGTTAGACAAACCTAACTTAGGCTTTAAGCCACTGATTGTGTAAATAAATACTAAACTGTGTGTTAAATGAAATAAACAAAAAAAAATGATTCAGAGATTCAAATCAAATCTTAATTAACATATTGACAGGCCGTTAACGTGGTTGGTAAATGCTTGCCTTTTACGACACAGGGCGTGAGTTTGGAGGTGGTATTCGTTGCCGTCCACCGCATAGCACATTTTGAATAACGAAGTTTATTTCCAAGAAGTATTGAGTGACACAGCCGATGACAACTCTACCTATTAGTAGAGTTCACGAACTTAAAAAAACAACTAGAGAAGTTTGAGGAAATAGAAAGTTTCATAAGAAGAAAGGAAAGTAAAAAGGGAAATTTTCAAAGAATTCAGTCGTTCTAGGTATCATCATAATATTAATACGTGAAACACAAACTTAGTACTAATTTTTACGAAAATTGCGCGGACGGAGGGGTATGAAATTTGCAACAGTTAAAGTTCACATGAAGAAGGAGTGCAGAAAGCCAATATTTTTTATACAATTGTCATTAGAAGTAAATTATTTTAATAATAAAAACATTACACACATCCATGCTTTTGACACACAGACAAAGAGTGTCAAAACTGAGAACCGATTAATATCATTGGTCTTTATGTATGTCTATAGTCTTTGACAATAGAGCCTTAATGGTCGAATTTCGTCGATGATCTATAGTTGGTGTGAATATGCACATCATCCACACAATTAAGTCGATGTCACGTTAGTAGACACAATTGCAGTACGAAAAACGCCCTTCCTGTATACATAATAAAAGTCAAGATCTAAATGTATTCACAACATGACATCTACAATACCTACTTAGTTTTAGGGAACAATAGACACTTGCTTACGCATGCCACCCGGAAATAGTGTCTGCGGGTAGGTATGTCGGATCTGGTATCGACTAACCTTTCCTTACCTTACCGACTGTATCTCATCTTTAGACAACAGTTGGGGCCCATAGGTTGTAATATATATAGGTCTAACCTATGTATGGTATGGTAATTTGCCTTGGCTTAGAAAAAATACTATCATTAATGATTTTCAAGCCAAATTGGCTTTTAACTTGCTTGCCTTGTCTTGAGACTACAGTCAGGATCGACAGCTTGTTATGTATTGGGTCCGTACTCTCAGGGTTCAGGTTAGAATTTCGCACACGACAACTATTTGTATAAACCATAAATAATTGTTCTGAGTCTGCGTGTACTCTGTGTCCGTGAATTGTATATTTGTAAAATCCCTGCAACATATTAGTTTGTTTTCCAAGGAAAGGCATTGTCTTTGAAGAACAAACAAAAGGCTTCCTCACACGGCCAGTAACTTCTCCTTAGTTCACCTTATTTACCAATTCATACACCTAATAATTTGTTAGTCACATACAAAGACCTAGAGCAAGGTCGTTCTGGTCAAAGCACTTAAGCCAATGTCCTACCGCACCATAATTGGAAGTCAGGGTGAAGGAACTCGATTGGTTTGTACATCACGCGACTGATGCCTCTATTTCTGTCAATTGCGTAATAGCTGTGGATATAAATGACGTAAGTGACAGCTTGTCCAAAAGTCATATGCCTTTCTGACTCTGCTATTGAGGCATGCAACACTCACACGTTGTTACGGTAGCCACTTATCATCAATTCCGATACTATGGCTGTAGACACAAGTCTCACTATTGCGTTTAATCAATTAACTAAAGTGCACCCTGTATAAAGTACTTAAACGACAATGGTCTTTGATTTCAGTGGTAACATATACAGAGATTTATCGTAGAGCCTGTCGTAGTAATAACAACCTAAATCACAAACGCTACTTGAATGAAAAGATAAAAAAAATTGTCAAAAAACCTATTTGACAAAGACAAAAGTTATAAGAAACAAAATATCTCAGAAATGAGTAGATTATTAATATATATTCTCGTTGATAATGTAAATTATCAGCGAGATATATGGGGTACCTATTACTTCAACTTTTACTACATATTATTTCAAAATAATAGAATTTTTATTAAGCCTGCGTTGTGTCAACTATTGATGATTAGCAGTGCCCAACGGTTTCACCCGCATGAATCTTTATAAATTATATAATCTATATTATTTTTAAGTGAAACAGTAACAAACGTTCATCACTTTTACACCAGTCTCTCACCATCAAATAGTACACCAGTGCATATAATCAACTGTGATGAATGAGCCCTAGTCCTCTATTAATGCTTCAGCTTAGGGTAGGCTGTCATTTACACGATGCAATGTTACCATTTGGTATGTAATACAGGTGCCTCCCCAAGTAACATCCCATTATCGACCTTATTGATATGCAAAATGATCATTATTTAGGTATTTTGTGGGGCACTAAATTGGACTTCATTGGTTTTCAATACAATCGTACCGCTTGTTTATGACCGAGTAACATTCTCTTCTCATTATTTTCACAGTTTGGTTGTGTTTTAAATACATATTATATATTAATTCGTTACTTCTGGCGTCCGTAAACTGATATGTTCAGTTCCGTACGAAAAATCGTAATTATTATCTGATTTTAATAAAATATATGCAGTGGAAATGAGAGCTCTGAGAAGTATGTGTGGTGTGACTTTGAGAGACAGAATTCGAAATACTCATGTAAGAGAGCGTTGTGGTGTGAAGGAGGATGTAGACACAAAGATTGAAAATGGAATGCTGAGATGGTGTAGCCATTTAGAAAGGATGAATGACAGAAGATTGACCAAAGAAGTATACCTGGCCTGTGTGAATGGAACAACCGGAAGAGGAAGACCTCGTCGAACAATCTCTGACCAAATCGGAGACGTTCTCAAGAAAGGACAGGTCAGAAGTACCCTAAACCGGCGAGCATGTATGAAGAATCTAATGACAGTAATCGAGGCAAAAGACGTGTGCAAAGATCGTGACAAATGGAAATCCGTTGTCTCTACGTAGGTAGAGACAACGGATTTCCATTTGTCTTTGTTCCCTCTGGGAAACAGGCGTGAGTCTATGTATGTATGTATGTTAATAAAATATATCGATCACCATTACTATAAATCGAATGTCTAAATACTCGAATATTTCTTGATAGTCATCGCAAAACACGCCTTTAAAGGGAACTACAATATTTTAAACTGTAAAGGAAGATCATTTGGCACTAACGTGGCACGGACACTGATTCTCCCTGGGCGGGTCCAGTCATAATAGCAGCCTCTATAACACGATGCAAAGTTTTGACTTGAAGCCTAGTGCCGTTGCATAGTTTGGGTGGCTTCAAATTCCTCAGCAACATTATAGGAGTACCCACACGCAACATATATCCTCTATTTTACGCCCTTAGGGGTGGAATTTCCAAAAATCCTGAAATACATATTTTTTTTTAACGGAAAGGCCAAATACCACATGCGTTTAACTTAAATAATGTCACATTTGACCTTATTTCGAAACAATTCAGAACATTCAAAACCCTACGTAACTCATGCTATTAGCAAACACGGGCAAATCTTAACACCGTGGCTCAGAAGAAATTACGTCATATGCACAACGACATCTATCGAAATAAAAATTAACTATCAACAACGTTATTTCATTCAGAAAAGAGACGTCATAGTATGTACAATGACATCTATCGCACATGTAGGTAGTTCAACTATCAACATTACTTCATCTTGAAGTAACTAAAGTGTGTTATTTTTCTTCTTGAATACTTTAAAATCTAATATCTTTTGATAGACTGAACCGATTGCAATTAAACTAAACTTTACAAGTTACGCTCAATCGTTGTGTATAAAAGTTATCTACATTGCTTTCGTACATTTTACGTGATGCCCGAACATCTACACAGTCATAAATTATAAAAATCCTGGAAATGGGTTTTATTGATTGTCCTTTAACACCCTGGCTATTTTTTTATTGGATTTCTTTTTGATTTTTCTGTAGTTTTATTGTATGTGTAGTTAAAAAAGAACACCATACCTTTTTTAAACTATTATTAATGACCCCCCGACAAAAGTACATAAATCATGCATGAGCATTTCTAAAGAATATATTAAAATATTTTTAATATATGTTTCCACTTTATTCTTACTCCCTGTTCTTACTTTCCGCCATTACACTTTCTATGTTTGTCTGAGATATGCTAACCGTATTTTTCATTAAATTTAAGCTAATTAGTTAGTCTAATAAATAGATAAGATTTTCTATAATAAAGTAACAAAAGTTGTCCAATATGTATAATAATAATTGGATTAAAAAATAATATGCATGTGGGTATACATTTTTATGACCACCTTAATTATTTTGCCATCATCATCGTCATGTCAACCAAATTACGGCCACAGCTGGACAAAAGCCACCCCAAAGAATGGGGGAATATGCCATAATCGCCACGCTTGGCAGACGGGTTGGCAATCGCAGTTCGATGGTCATAGTTCACAGAAAAACGCTGATGCCCGTTTTCTGGTAGGTATTCCCTCGATTGCTACGCCTCCCACGGGATAAGATGAGGTGATGATATTCTTCGCCGTCACTATCATCTTGCCTTGTATGCCTTCGTATTATTAAAAATCTTTCAATAAGAACGGAATACGTAGAAATAAATAGGTAATCGATTTGAACAATTCCTTCTTTTTAAAGTCGGTTGGAAAACATGACACATACCAGTTAGGGGGTAGTACTATTAATCATCCCCCTGTAAGCGTCATATACACGTAATACGAAAAGCAAATGACTCATTGTTATGGCGACTACTCAGCTCTGTATGACTCATTCTAATATTTGAATGTGGTTAGAATGTTATGAAATTGACATATGTATGTATGTCTTGTTATTCATTCATTCGTTCAGTGCCGATTCGAGAAAGATCGGTTAGGTTAGCGCTTAGTACTAACGTGGTTTAATTTCGAAATATTTTTAAATGCATATTTAAAGAACTTATCACCCATTGATTTCTATTTATAAATTAAATTCTGTTTTATTTTTATTTTTATTTTTGTATAAATTATCTTTTATTTCCTTGGTTCATTCTTATTTAAAATTGTTGTGCACTATTTGTAACCCATTACATTACATATAAGCTCTCACTCTGACGAAAGTTTGCTCTAAAAAAGAGAACTCATATTTGAGTTAAGCTCGCCTGTGTACATGATATATGTAATCTCTTATATAAATATGTATTTATGTGTGCAATAAAGAATAAAAATAAATAAAATAATTTTCATATCAAATATACTGATTGCACAGCATATTTACTTCGCTACTAGAAAAGTAGGTTAAGTTTTAAAACGGCCAGAAATAATTTATTGACACAAAAATACACTTTTAAATAAATAGCAATGCCGTTAAGACTACTACTAATACTATAAATGCGAAAGTTTGTGAGTATGTTGACTCAAGGGATAGATAAATTACACCCAGACAGACATCGAACTAATAATACTGCTCATCATACAAAGAATTGTTGTTAGAAAGTGGGAATCGAACCCACAACCTCTGGCCTAGAAGTCAAGGTCACTAACCACTCGACCAACAGGCCAGTAAGCAGTTTTTATTTTTTTTATATAGCAGAGGGTGACAAACGGGCAAATGGGTCACCTGCTGGTAAGTGATCACCGCCGCCCATGGACACTCACAAAACCGGAGGTGTCGCGGGTGCGTTGCCGGTCTTTAAAAGTCAGCAAACAAGTGTTGCTGACCCTTCCCCCCACCCCAATGAGCTCTGGCGACCTTACTCACACTCGGAAACACAACATTAAAATGATTGATATTATTATTAAGGAATGTCTTCTGTAAGGTACTTCCCCAGTCGGGCTGCTCTTTGAGCGAATGAACGCTATGCCCTACCTCTCTTTATAAGCAATTAAATGTATAGTAAAAATAATCGCACAATTGGAAATCATAAATTTAATCGTCTGGCGGGTCTCGAATCTGCCAGTGTGTATCGTTCGTAGCTTAACGCAGAGCGCCTACCCCGGATTGGTAGATGGTGCTGGTTCAAGACCCGCCGGACGATTAAATGTATGATTTCCCAGTTTTGAGATTAGATTAGTTAATTAATAATAAAATGCCTGACAGTTGGTAAGAGCTTAGGAATGATGCATTTAAGATAAAAGTAGTCATTTTTAGTTGACAAAGCTTATTATAATATTACAGAGTTTATAAATGAAAAACTCTAGAAGTGTAGGCAAATGTAAATTAATAGAACTAATTTATAAAATATATTCCATATCTTTAATGTACTGTATTGTGTAATTGAATTTATTCATAATAGAGGATACCAATTATTACTGTAATTCTTTGTTTGATGAAATTTATGTTCTTTGAATTGTTGTGTATGAACCAATTGTTTTATATTCTAATTTGTGTAATATTTGCATACCAGTACCTGGTTAGACATGTAGTAACTTATTATAATTTTTAAGACCTGTAATGACAATGTTTAAAGCAATTAAAATTATCTTATCTTATCTTAACGCTTTGCATTGCGACTAATGCTATAAACTTTTAATAGTAAATTAGCAATTAATTTTTCATCACAAACACACGAATGATGCATACTATTGCTACTAATTCATCATATTTCCATCATCAGTGACGTCAACAGTGCGATGACGTCACCAAATTTCCATGACGTCATGAAAGGCTCGCGCCCTTATGACTCACAACAAAAAACCACCCTAATATCTAATGAATATAACATTTTTGTGACTTACTAATGTTCCAAGCTTGTTTGAAATATGCTGAGTAATAATGAACGTAGAGTGTTCGTAATTAATTAATAATAATAAACAATAATAATAATATCTGGGGACAATGTCACACAGATCATCCTAGCCCCAAACTAAGCAAAGCTTGTACTACGGGTACCAGGCGACGATATACATCGCCGTGGTCTCCTTCTGTGAGGCAGTGTTGCTGCAGAAGGAGGCCGCCGAGCGGGATCGAAAACGAGTCGATCCCGCTCGTCGGCGGAAGAGGCGTCGGGGCGGCGGCGGCAGCCGTTAGCCCAACTCCCCCTCGGGGCCGCGGCGGCAGTGTGAGAAGTGTCCTCTACTGTCGCCACGTACAAGCGGCTCCGGGATGACAGCGATCTGTTTGTGGCGCAGTCGCTGTGCCGTACTGGCAGGAGTCGGCAATAGGGGAGGGCAATCCAAAGGAGCTCTCCCAGGGTACGTGTCCCGACCATCTGGGACATGGCGCAAAAAGGGGGGTACCGGAGCAGCATACCCGCGTTCCTGGGACTCCCCCATGAGGCGCCAGGAGAAGTCCACGGCAGGTAGGTTTAGTCGGTGCAAGTCCGACATACCCCCCCGCAGACACTTTTTGCGGGTGGCATGCGAAGGCATTCCCGCTGCCTAAACAAAAAAAAAAAAAAAAAAAGGCGACGAATTACATACTTATATAGATAGATTAATACTTATATACATAGAAAACATCCATGACTCAGAAACAAATATTCGTGCTCATCACACAAATATTTGCACTTACCGGGATTCGAACCCAGGACAACCAGCTTCGTAATTGTTATAATACATTCTGTATAATGGTCAATATCACATAGCTCGTAGAGCCGACGGCCGCTGGGGTAGAAAGGTTCTCGAGTGGCGACCACGAACCGGAAAACGCAGCGTGGGCAGGCCTCCTACAAGATGGACCGATGATATTGTGAGGGTCGCTGAAAATCGCTGGACGCGGATAGCCCAAGACCGGCAATTGTGGAAATCTTTGGGGGAGGCCTTTGTACAGCAGTGGACGTCTTTCGGCTGATATGATGAATGGTAAATAGATGAGTAAACTGCTCGGCGAGGTAAAGCACCTAGACATGCGGTCAGACCATAGATGAGTGTCCGTTAAAGTGGTTTAATTTCTGAGCCTCTCCGAGCTTCGGAGGGCACGTTAAGCTGTCGGTCCCGGTTGTTGTCATTAGACAACAAACGATAAGCCATGTTAGAGGGCTACGGCGGCTTGAATTACTCTGATACCATGGTTAACACTTCCCATACGATCAAGAAAGAAGAAAGAACATAAAAAAATTATGAGATCATTCCCTATACATATAATAAAATCGTAGATAAGTCGAAACTGTACATTGAATTTTTTTTGGAACGAAGTTCCTTATCGCGCGTTGTGAATGTTACTCTGTCTCTCTGTCTCTCTCTCTCTTATAGAAAGCAAGCCAGATATTTACATTTCTATTTCGCATTAAACAGTGTGGTGTCGCGACGATTATTTTTGTTGAGTGTATACAGGTTTTTTGTACATAATAAATAATAAGAAATAACTTCGTTCCATCCGGGTGTCCCTTGACACCTCTCAAGTTTTTTTTTAAGAATACTTGGGACGTGATCTACAATCGATATCGAAGCCAAAAATATAGTTTTTAGAATTTTCGTCTGTTTGTCTGTATGTATGTCCGGGCTAAACTCAAAAAGTACAGCATGGATTTACTTCAAATTTTGAATGAATATTACTAAGAGGTCGGGTCAACATATAGGGTACATATTATCACGCTATCACCTACTGGGGAGAAGCTGAGATAATTTATAAAGTTTAACGCGGGTAAAACCGCGGGGCACCGCTAGTTTTAAATTAAAATAAATTATTAAAAACCTTTGTACAAAAACCGTTTAACATACATAATAAAAGAGCACATGACGAATTGTCAATCTGCTTTTGTTGAATTCGGATAATAAAATAAAATATTTTGGGACAACTAACACACACTGACAACCAGACAACTGATTAACATTATACGTTTATAATACGCCCCTTAGAGGACATTATCGGGCACCCCCAAAAAAAAATATTTTTCTATTTTTGTGTGAAAATCTTAATGCGTTTTACAGAATACATCTACTTACCAAGTTTCAATAATGTAATTCTTATAGTTACGGGAAAAAATGGCTGTGACAAGCGGACGGACAGACAGACATGACGAATATATAAGGGTTTCGTTTTCGCCATTTGGCTACGGAACCCTAATAAAAACTGACTAGAGGGCCTAAGTAGTTTTCTCTAGTTTACGTATCTTAAATCTAATCTTGTTTTTATTTATATTTTACATATTATGTAAAATATAAATAAAAACAAACATCAACTTACTTGTGGCACAAACTTCTCATTGTTCGTAGGCTATAAACATTTTTCTTTCCTTATGTTTATTTATGATTTGTTGCTATTACTTAATCACCGTAGCACTAGACAGTGATTCACTTCCCGAGTCAGTACTGAGGTTCAAGGCCCGGGTTATGAAACTTCTTCCGTAGGTGCATCACGCAACTGACAATGAAGAAGTACACCTTCAGGAAGAGAGTCTATTCCTTCCTTAAAGACCGGCACCGCATTTGCACCTCTCGCGTCTCTTGGGTCTGGTGTAATCGTAGGTATGAGCACGTGTCTTCTTGGTTGGTTGGTTTTGCTTTATTTCTCTTAAAATGCCTTAAAAACTAATTACATGGCCCCACAAAACTGCTTACGCAGTTTAACTGTGAGATCATTGAGTCTATATTACAATAATAATAACATAATATCAGGTATATATGGCCTTTGCGTCTGTTACAGACGATTTACGGCGCATTGTCTGAGAGACATTTCTTTTGGTGGCTAAACAAACCGATGCGAGAGCGACATAGCCTGCCGCAAGCCTGACAAGAGAAGTTTGCGGTGGTTGGTGCCGAGCCGCTTTCATGTCGCTTCTGTCTCTTTATCAGGTACATATAACCTTTTTTTTTGATAAGGCAGGGGAATGCCTTCGCATGCCACCCGCAAAATGTCCCAGATGGTCGGGACACGTACCCTGGGAGGGCTCCTTTGGATTGCCCTCCCCTATTGCCTACTCAGGTACATATAACCTAATACTTAATAGGTAGATTTTACATAGTATCTAATAAATATCTGTTTAGCTGACGTGCTCAACTAAACTGTATGTCCATTCGGCTCCGCACAAATCCAAGGGCCCTTTCTACTTTATTTCCATTTCACGACTCTTCTATTTCTCCCGCCTACTTAACTCCTTATTTTCAACATATTTTTAACCATATTTAAAACATCGTTTTTCTAATAACAGTATTTAACGATGCCCTTTTCATCGGTCATTATCCATTATACCTTTTTCGTCCTTGTAATCTGTACTTAATTGAAATGCTCTACTTCTGGAAAGAGGTGCGCAAATCCGTCGTCTCTGCCTACCCCTCTGGGAAACAGGCGATAGTCTATGTAGCTCTCTTCTCACCTCTTAACTTTTCGTAACCTCTTTCTTCATAGCTTCTTATTTGATCAGATATTTAATATATACATACGTGTTGTAGGTATTTTACTAAAGTAAAGTATTGTTAGTATTTATATATGTAACTTTTACATAACTTGAGCGCAACTACCGTCTTTTTGAAGTGAAAACTTCTTTAGCTTTTCTTTGCTATGAGTCTTTACTGCCCAAAGGTGGGAAATAGCATCTTCCACTCGCTATTCGGATCAAATATACACTACTTTACGAGTACAAAAAAGGAAAAAATTGTTTTTACTTCCGTCAGCAGTCTCCGAAGACTGCCCCGCATGTTTTTTATCTTACTTTTTCCTTGTCTAGCCAACAGTTGTCTGAAAGAGATCGCTACAACACGATAAGATCGCCCATTGTACCTGTATTTGCTTATATCGAGCAAAGTATTTCATTTTCTGGTGCCATAATGTGTACTTAATCTACTCTACCTACTCAAAGCTTTAATTCAGATACCGCGACTTGCTTTTTTATTCTGATATACATACGTATGACATGTCCGTGCGCATTGCACAGCAACTGTAACATCCGTTGCCAAGTTCACCAAGTTCATCGACCTTATTTTCACAAGACCTATTACCTAAGAGAATTAGTTAAATAATTTTTTAGTACCGTATCCGGTCGGAAAGTGCAAACTTTGTGGTTTCACCCGAGAGGGCGCGCGGCGCATAGCAATGCCGCGAAAGTGGTATGCGCGAGGAATACAAAATATGGATGGCTAAGGAATGGCTGGTATTTTGTTTTTGATCTATATTTAAAGACTGACGAGTGAACCTGGAATGTTTTTGCTCAGATTTTAAGTACTAACATTAACCTTGGCGCAAACATTTTCGAACTTAATCTGGGAATGCTCCAGTCAGAAGGTCTAGTCAATTTAAAAGCTATACTGTATGATAGAATTGACAAATGATATTCAATATCATGTTTGTTATTTTTACATTCACATAGCTCTAAGAAGCGACGGTAGCTGGGGCAGAAAGGCTCTTGAGTGGCAACCACGAACTGGAAGACGCAGTGTGGACGGCCCCCTACAAGGTGGACCGATATTGTGAGGGTCGCTGGAATCATCTGGATGCGGATAGCATAAGACCGGAATTTTTGGGCATATCTTTGGGGAAGGCAATCCTCCAGAAACGGACAGTTTTTCAATTGATTTGAGGATGATGATGGTAATCATTTTTATAAGTAACGATTTTTTATGTAGTTTCCTATCAATTACTTAGCGTTCAGAATAAACTGGAAAATTACATTGAAATCTTCGCCAATTTGCGTAGTACTTTGCATTTGTGTTTATTTTTTTATTCCCGCTGTACTGTGACAACTATTTCCTATTCGCCAGCACATCCAGCTACCCCAACCTGTCAAATGTCTTTTATAGATTTTCAACTTTATCACATAAGCATAAGGTTCACTGTTAATTGGGGAAATATAACAGATTGGGGTAGCTTGATGTGCTGGCGTCTGTACAATGCATCCAAAATTATGCATGCTTAGCAATATGTTTAAATGATTTATTTCAATATGTAATCACCTTTCATGGGATTATAATTTGCCATCGTGGTGAAAGGATCAGCCAGTTAGCGTAGGGACTCGCTAACTGTTGCCCAGGATGCGCCGAACGTACAGATTTGTGTGGTACGTCACGGGGAGGTTCCTTTCAGGCACCCTTCCGAAAGCCTCCCGCCTGGACAGCTATTGCCGAGGCCGATCTGGAAGTCCCTAAATAGGGAATCAGGTGGGCGGAAGCAAAGAAAACATATCTAGTTGAGGACTGTCCAGCAAACCCAAAATTGACTGTATTTGTTGAGCATCGCTCCAATCCATGGCCCAGCTAGCATCGTGCCCAGCCTGCCCTGCCACATGTTTAGGGCCAGTTCTTAGGAATTCCACAAGCAGGGAAATCAGTGTGGCCACGTTCTGGGCTACAAAAATTTACTAGTCTCCCATCGACACGATAAGAAGAAGAATCTTTTATGTGCCTAAGTCTAGCGCCGAAGCACAAGATGATGAAACATCTGCATTATTTTAAATAATAATTGTTTACACACAAGATCGGCTATCCAGAATCGTTATGACGTCATGATAAACACTAAACAAAAGAAAGGTCAGAACTGAAAATGAGATGATCCTTGTAGTAAATTTGCGATAGAATATTTTAATTACAAACTTTTCCTGCAATTATTTTTATTTGCTGTAATCTAACAACAATTTTAAACAACCAAGTCAGAAGTAGACTCTAATTATCGAAAACCCTGGGTAATACTCGACCAGAGGCGATGCATGGGAAGGAACGTTCTGACAGTTCGGTCACCGTACCGTCGGACGGTCACCGTAGCCTAGTTGGTAGTGCTCCTGCCTACGAAGCTGACGACTCGACGGTTCGAATCCGATAAGTGCAAATATTTGTGTGATGAGCACGAATATTTGTTTCTGAGTCATGGATGTTTTCTATGTATTTAAGTATTTAGCTATCTATATAAGTATGTATATCGTCGCCTGGTACCCATAGTACAAGCTTTGCTTAGTTTGGGGCTAGGATGGTCTGTGTGACATTGTCCCTAGATATTAGTTCTGTAGGCGTTCGTGAACAGATGCCTTCATACCCATAAGCGACTGCCTCGTTGGTCTAGCGGTAGCGTGTTCAACCGCAGATAATGAGGTCCTGGGTTCAAATCCCGGGTCGGGCCAAAAAAGTGATTGGGATTTTTTCCGTAAAAAGAAATTTCTCAGTATTAGCCCGAAGTCTGGAAGTTGGCGGTATTACACCCCCGTGCCTCGGAGAGCACGTAAAGCCGTAAGCGACTGCCTCGTTGGTCTAGCGGTAGCGTGTTCAACCGCAGATAATGAGGTCCTGGGTTCAAATCCTGGGTCGGGCCAAAAAAGTGATTGGGATTTTTTCCGTAAAAAGAAATTTCTCAGTATTAGCCCGAAGTCTGGAAGTTGGCGGTATTACACCCCCGTGCCTCGGAGAGCACGTAAAGCCGTCGGTCCTGTACCTGAACTCTTTCCGATCGTGTCGCTAGGCGTCCCATCGGATCATGAGAGTGATGGAATAGAAAGTGCCCCTGTGTTTGCGCACACACTTGTGCACTATAATATGTCCTGCGCAATTGGCTAGTCTCCATTAAGACTGGCCGCCGTGGCCGAAATTCGGTCGGGAGGACATCATCATCACCCATAAGCGATGTTGTAGTTCCATTTCTGAACTTCTCCGTGGCTCCGTGCTTCGGAGAGAACGCTAAACTGTCTGTCCCTTTGTGGTCATTTGACAAGAGTCCTTCAGTAACAGTCCTTAATATGACAGACGCCTGCGAGACGACTTGAACAATTCTGGGGCAGCCACTGCCTGTACGAATAAATAATAAAACAATAATAAAAATATAATGGGACATTATTCACACATGTCCATCTGATCCCAAACTAAGCAGAGCTTGTACTATGGAAAACAGAAAACTGATATACTACATATATTACTTTTATTTTATACATATATATAGATCGTTTAAAGATATAACAGAATGGACTCCCAGATTCCGAACTAGAGGAAAAGAGGAAGACAAACAAAACGTTGGTCTGATGACATAAGAAAGATTGCAGGTCTACTATGGGAGAGAACAACTCAAGAGAGAGTAGACTGGAAAGCGCTGGAGGAGGCCTTCGTGTCGGAAAGACACGCCAACACCCAATAACTTATATATACTCGTATTTAATTATATATACTCTGTAAGATTATAATTTATCCTTGTTGGCAATAAAGGCTTAATAAAAAAATAGATCGTTACACCCTGACTCAGGACTTACAGACATTTTCATGCATACAAATATCTGTCCTGTGTGGTATAACCGATGACCGTGGCGTGAAAGGCAAATATCTAACAACCACGTTTTAAATATTATCAAACGCATCATTAACTTCCCCGTAAACTGACTAAATAAATAACGTAACTTTCGACCTCTGTGTTTCCCCAGAGGTTACTCACTGAAAAGACCTGCAGCTTGCAGGTGACTTGCAATATATCAAAGCGATTGTCTAACCATGCGTCATGCGGTTTAAAAGGTAACTGACCGCATACTAGAAGGTCGACGATCGATTCCGTTCAGCAAAGTTTACATAACATGGAAAAGTTTGCGTTTTTCTTCGTAAGTTTACTAACCTTGAGGCCTAGGGGGGAAGCTTACACCTGCCTTTTTAAGGCACGGATTCCACCAAAATCAAGAGTAGCGCAGAATTGTATGCAATTGATTTAGCACTTGGGTATCATCCAATTGTAGAACTGTTACGAAGGCCATAGGCTCACAGCTAGATGCTCTCACCGGTCCGTAAGCGATCGGCGAGGTTAAGCAACGAAGCTCGCGGTCAGTCCATAGATGGGTGACCGTCAAAGCGGTTTAATTCCTGAGCGTCTCCGTGTTTCGGAGGGCACGTTAAACTGTCGGTCCCGGTTGTAGCCATTAGGCGACAGTCGTAAAGTCATATCGGAGGCCTACTGGGCGGCTTGAACAACTCTGACACTAGGGTAACCACAGCCCATACGATAAGTCAGTAAGTACGAAAGCCCTGAGAAGTTTGGGAGACCTAATATGCTTCTGGAAGGATGTACAATGGTCCATATCGGGACTAAGTGCTGAAAACCATACCCACTAGCATATTAGTGGGACCAAATGATGATGATCATCCACTTGTACTTGTCGAGCTCGCAATGCAGCAGTAAAGTCTAATAAACTATTAAAGAAACTAATATTTAGTTAATTAATTTATAATTTACAAGAAAAATTTCAGCTAAATGAAACGACTACTATAAATAAGCTATAGGGTGCGAAAAAAACCTCCGCATCGTCGCGAAGTAAAGTGCCCAGAAGGCTGGCCGCATTACCATGCTGTAGGGAATTGTTATTTGATCCAAAAAAAAGCCAGCTCTCTGGTCACGGAAAGTACCTAGTCCATCCGTGCAATCTGTCTTACCACATAAAAATTCAGGAATCTTTAAATAAATAACGAGACGTTATTTTACTTCTATTTTTTTTCATTTAGATTAATATTTTACTAGCTGTGCCCGCGACTTCGTCCGCGTGTTAATTAGTTTATTTTTTTTTTTTTTTTTCAAATAAAACGTTTTTTCTAAAATAAAAGTAGCCTAAGTTACTCCTTATTACATCAGCTACCTGCCAATAAAAGTCCCGTCAATATCGCTCCAGCCATTTCAGAGATTAGCCGGAACAAACAGACAGACAGACAGACAAAAATTGTAAAAAATGTTATTTTGGTGTATGTACCGTATATATATTCATATACATGTAGTAAAAAACGGTTATTTTAATATTACAAACAGACACTTCAATTTTATTTGTATAGATTATTTGAAAGCACCAAGCTGTTGGCCAACGTAGAAAGCTCTCAACGAGTTTCTGGCGAGACTTATGAGGTTTCAGCTACAGATCAGGTAGCCGCTGAAGTGAAGAAACATGTTTCTATGCGACAAAGAAGGTGGGATCCTTGGCACGGTCTTCAGGCACGGGATCATAGATCAGGAGTTAAGGGGCTAACGTGGTAATTGCGGGCGAGATTCCTACTAACCTGCGCCTTTTTTCAAGCTAGCTACATAGGTGGATGGCCCGGAGAAGATCAAATAAGGGATAAATTCTTAAATAATTTAATTTTTAATTAAACCTCTGTATCTCTTCATCTCGACAATTATGATAAAATTGACTGCATTTACAGACTAGGTAACCCACTTAAATTTACTTTAATATAATGAAGGCTTAATAATATATTAGACTTAACTGCTTAGTTGTCAGATAAAAACAACGCCCAAGGAAGGGAGTACAATATGCAAGTAACTGACACGGAGCACACCCAAGCTCAAACAACTATGGTCAAACAAACAGGTGTAATCTCGAACCTGGAACACGAGGTAGCCGAGGTAGTCGGGAGTCGGCCATCTTAACCACAGGTCAGCTGCGTTGTGATTTCCCTTTAAAATTCCCCCTCAGTGTATAGTGACCTACCGGTTGTTTTTACCGTATCGTTCTATCAGCGCGTAATTACTTTCTCCTTTCAAAAATATCGCAACTGGAATTTCCGGAACTGATTCAAAATAATGAAATACTTGGAATAGTCGAATGATTTTGACTCAAGAGCTATTTACAGATGCTTCTAGTACTTATCGATGATAATTTTTCAGACTTCTTTTAAATGAGTTTTATAAAAATGTAATGTCCTCTTGAGCGACCTTTGGACATGGCGGCAAATCTCAATGGAATCTAGAGCAGGGTTTCTTAAAGTGAGGTCCACGGACTCCCTAGGGGTCCGTGGTATGTGCATCAGGGGTCCGCAGTAGGTCAGTGAACTCTTAACCTATTTACTAGGAAATAGTGTAGAACTCACCGCGACGCCAACGTATCGTCATTCATAAAATATGAGTAAATTGAACAAAGACTAAACTTCTAAGGAGTTTTCTTTACTTAAATATTCTTTTCCAGGGGTCCGTGGAATTGTGTATATTGTAAAAGTGATCCGTGACTGCAAAAAGTTAAAGAAACCCTGGACCTGCTCCGATGGGTAATCTAGCTAACAGGAACGGTAGTTCCTACATGCGTTTCATTCATGTTTTGGCTATTTACATGCGTTCTGAATATGTTGATGTGAAATAAAAAAGGGGTGTGCTTTAGATACATGACTGTAGTAAAACCTACTATCTACTAACTAAACGTAACTATGAGAGAATGAAATGTCAACTATCTTGCCCCTACAGTAATATACGAAACGTAACTTCTCTCTTTCTATCTTCACAAACTTATATCTACCCCTAACTTCCGTTCGCCTCACCCGATCACAATTTTCGTAACGCTCTCGTCCCACATTCACTAGCTTACCTCTCAAGACAAGCGTGCGTTCGTCTAGCCTTTTCATTACAATATAGAACTTTTACTCGAATGTGGTAGTTCCCTTAAAAAATATATAGACTTATATATTTTTTGCTTAATATTTCCTGTTGTTACCGTCCTATAAACACAATAAGTGGCCATAACCAGAATACAAGTTTTCATAGAAACATCTTATGAATTATTACTATCGAATAACGGTTATTGTAACCGCTATTGACGTCATCAACGTTCTAATATACAGAATACAAAGAAATAAAGAAAGAAATAGGTACTTTTATTCATGATGCACAACTTATTCCATTAAACTATTAAAGTAGGTGCTTTAAATGTAATATAATTATGCTGTGTTTCATAATAGGAGCAAACTTTCGTATTAGCTACAACAGGAAATATTCTAATTCAATTCAATTCACTTTATTTGCCAAAAATATGGTTACATAATGATGTTACATATTAGAATAAAGGGCCTCACATTTAGCCTAAAAGCATGCAAATACAAATTAATATCAAATCAGTTAGGTATAATAATTAGGTCGCGTAATCTTTATAAAAATGTCATTAATAAAGTAGCGCTGGTATTCTAGTAGGTTCCACTGATTGACGCCATATACATTATTTATTTATAGGCACAGATTAAAAATTTAAAAAGAAATTACGCTACCAAAGATTAGAAAGAAAAAGCAAATTATAATAATATGATATTTTTAAATATTTTCAAGAAATTTTTCATATCGAATGCAAGAATTTTATATTCTTGTTTATACTACTTATTCACAGCATACGATACATCTAAATATATTAAAATTTTTCCTACTTGGATAAATAGAAAATTATTTGCTAGATGCCCTAAACCCCCGCTCGCCTCTATTGCCTGGGAAAGCATTAAAAGGCCTATACTATAAACTAAAAAATGGACTCTATACCTATATTTCATCACTCTCATGATGGAACTGGCTAGCCAACACAATCGGAAAGAGTTCAGGAGCAGGACCTTACATGATCTACCAGGCACGTTGGTGTAATACCTCCGACTTTCGGACTTCCGGCTGATATCGAGAATTTTTCTTTTCCGCAAAATCTCAGTACAATTTGTACCCTGAACCAGGATCTTATTATCTTCGGTTCAACTCGGTGCCCATAGACTAAAGAGGCAGTCTTAGAGTCTTCGTCTTCAAATCAGGCAGTCCTTATATGTTACAAGACCTGGCATGACCCAGTTATGTAAATACTCAAGATAATAATATAGTATCATAATATAAATTTAATATGAAAACGCATTCTTGGAGCTCCTCCCATTTGGCGCCAAGAAAGTCCACGGCAGGTTAGGTTTAGTCGCTGTGGGTCTGACATACCACCCCGCAGAGAATTTTTGCAAGAGGTAGGCATCTTCCCTAGCATAACAAAAAAAAAAGAAGAAAATGTCATATTTTCATCGTTTTTGAAGTGAAATCTTCTTTAGCGGCGTTGATCACTTATTGCGGATTGGTAAAATATGTTAAAACTCGCGTCAGGAATATTTGTAAGACGGAGGGTCCTTTTTTTAAATCACACTGGCCGTTTATACACTCACATGACCGCAGCAATTAGACGCGAATTTTTTTTTTCTTAATTCTGTTAGATTTTTTACAGCAGGGAGGGAGGGAAGCAATTACTATGAGTCTTTATGCCCAAAGGTCGGAAGTAGCATCTTCCACTCGCTACTCGGATCAAAATAAACTACTTTCCTAGAATGTGAAATGAAAAAGTAGTCTTCACTTCTATCGACAGTCCCCAAAGATTCATCATCATCATCATTACAGCTAAATAAGTCCACTGCTGGACAAGGCTCCCTTAAGAATCGCCTTGGGGGGATATGCCATAATCGCCACGCTTGGCAGGCGGGTTGGCGATCGCAGTAAGATGGTCATAGTAATCAGAAAGAAGCTGCTGCCCGTCCTCTGGTAGATATTCCCTCGGGTCGCCTTCTACGCCCTCCACGGGATGAGATGGGGTGATGATATACTGATTCTGATATTTTTCGCCGTAACCACACAGCACGCCCCGCATATTTTTTTTCCGCATTAAACCCAGTCTCTAGATATTATGCATATAACTATACGATGCACCATGCGTGATGTTGCAACCTATGAAACTCAGCAACAAGACATAGAGTAAAAAATGACTCAAACTAAATAAATTCATTGTCTAACGCATATTTGCATAGCACCATCATGGCGGTTATGTCAATGACCCCATGACGCAATCCAGCATGGCTACTATGAGTAGACGTAATCTGCATCAGCTTTCCCACTTTCTATGGCAAAAAACGGTACAAATATGATCCAGTTTTGTACCGTTACGATCTGTCAGTCAAATTAAAGGAAAACTTGTAATAACTTATTCATCTGGTTATTGTTTTTATGATGCATGTAAATGGTGTGAATAACTGTATTTTGTATGATGTAAAAGCTTATCTGAATTTTATGAGACACTATCTGAGGTTTCTGATGTCCTCAATAATATTATATTAAGTCTGGGTATTTATTATCGCCGAATCCAGCTCGGTTGGGTACTATTTAGAAAGCTACGTAACATCTTCTCTTCCTAAATATTGAAGTTTTATTTTAAAAGACACCACCCGCACCATCTAATCAGATACCTGTGTCGCGGGGTACTTTACAAACATATAATACACGAACACAAATTACACCCACACTGAGAACAATTATTTATGAGTCACACAAATAGTTGTCCGGCGCGGAAATCGAACCCGGGACACGAAGCGGCGAGACGACTGTCTTAGCCGCTGCGCCACACGCGCAGTCAAATTATATTAAGTCTGAGTATTAAGAATGAATATTTATGTTTGCCGATGCTTGCCTGGATGACTTTTATGCAGTAATGCAAAAAAATATTGCATCACTGATGTACAGGGTGCAACGTAGCTCGAACAGAGTCCTGAGGATGGTGGGTGAACAGTTAGATTCAGCCCTGGTTGGTAGGTTCACCGAGCTACATGTTGTTAAGGTTCGGTGAGTCTGCCCGTGTGGTATGAATTTATTATGTACTAGCAGTGCCCCGCGGTTTTACCCGCGTTAAATTTTATAAATTATCACAGCTCCTCCCCCGTAGGTGAAAGCGTGATAATATGTAACATTCATGCAAAATTTGAAGTAAATCCATGCAGTAGTTTTTGAGTTTAGCCCGGACATACATACAGACAAACAGACACACAGACAAAAATTCTAAAAACTATATTTTTGGCTTCGATATCAATTGTAGATCACGCCCCACGTATCCTTTTAAAAAAATATTCAATGTACAGTTTTTGACTTTCCTACGATTTTATTATATGTATAGATACTAACATAGCCTGTAAGTTATATTGTTACTAACACTATGGATCTGCTGGTCTGAAAATAAATGATTTTTATTTTTATTTTATTTTTTATCGTTGAATCCAACTCGGTTGTATACCATTTGGGAAGCTACGTAACATATCGTCCCAAATACTGATCGGTCCCAAGTTGAAAATTTGTCTTATTAGTGATGGACTGACGGAACGTGATAGACGTGATAAGTGATCACGTCATGGGCCTCTCAAAAAAGGTTAAGACAATAGTCTTTATTGTTTACCCCCATCTGTCAAATTTACCCCAATTGAAAGTGAACCTTATACTTTTGTGACAAAGTTGTAAATCTATAAAAGAAATTAGACAGATTGGTGTAGCTGATGCTGGCGTCTGTACAAAGAATCTAAACTCTACAGAGGCGAGCTGAATTCTTACTTAACTAAATATAAGTAAATAATCTATGTAAATATCTTGGGACAATTACCACACTGTCATCTGATCCCAAACTAGGCAGAGCTTGTACAATGGCAACCAGACAACTGATAAACATACATAATCATATATCGAAAAATACATACATATCTATACTTATAATAAAATCGTAGGAAAGTCAAAATTGTACAATGTATATTATTTTAAAAGGATACTTTTGGGCGTGATCTTCTATCGATATCGAAGCCAAAAATTATAGTTTTTAGAATTTTTGCCTGTTTGTCTGTATGTATGTCCGGGCTAAACTCAAAAAGTGCTGCATGGATTTACTTCAAATTTTGCATAAATATTACTAAGAGGTCGGGTCAACATATAGGCTACATATTATCAAGCTATCACTTACGGGGGAGAAGCTGTGATAATTTATAAAATGTTACGCGGGTAAAACCGCGGGGCACAGCTAGTTATAGATAAGTTTCATCGAGAGTATCGAGACACAGAACAAATACTCGTGCTTTTTACACAAAGATTTGTCCCGAGTGGGCATCAACCCACGACCTCTGGGTCAGTAACAACTACACCAACAAACGTGAATATTTTTTGAAGAAATATCGAGACTTTAAAAGGATGTAAGTGAAACTAGAGTTTAAAACACTTGCTTCGTGTACTTGTAACTGCATTTAACGTTACTGTACATACAATTTGACTTAAGTTCTGACGCATACACATTAGAATTACGGCTGTGAGTCATGTATTCCACCACCTCGGTGACCACTTCTTCACTATCCACTTAACTTTCTCCCAGACAAGTATATACGTTTCGCAGAAAAGTAAACTCGATAAGAAAAATATAGCCAAAAGAAGATGATATATACACGAGTACCAACACAAAATAATGCCCAAACTACATAAATAAATCGATAGTAATAGCAATATCGTAGGAAATTATTTACACATGCATGCACCAAACTAAGCAGAGCTTGTTCTATGGAAACCAGATAACTGATATATTACATATACTACTTTTCTTTTGTAAATACATAATTATATAGATAATCACACCCAGACTCAGGACAAACAGACATGTTCATGCATACAAATACCTGTCCTAGGTGGGAATCGAAACCACGACCTGCGGCGTGAAAGGCATTAATTTACCAACCACGCCAACAGGCCCGTCAATCGATTTACCGCAGTACCTAATCGATGAGTCGCAAGTCTATCGCGATATATCGGTTTTCATGATACTCCTGGACCAGAGCCTCCTCCAAGAAGCGCCAATAAACACCAAGCTTGACAGACAGGTTGGCGATCGCAGTATGGCGCTTACATTACACAGAGAGACGCTGCTACCCGTTCTCTAGTAGATATTCCCCCGGGGTCTATCAATCAATCAATAAATTTATTTGATAAGAATGCAAAAGGTAATGAATTTAATTAATAGCAATAACCACTAAAATTAACAATTGCAATTAATGTCAAGATTCATTTAATTAAATGGTAAATAAAAATAGTCAATGAATTTAATAATTAATATGTCAGATATACAACGTCAAATAGAGAACATTTTCATGCATAATTTATATTATTGTTTAAATTACAATTTCAAAAATACAGCTAAATCCTATTAATAATTATATAGTCAATTAAAAATTATCATTAAAAAAGTCTGTTATTTAATAGTAACACTTTTCAATAAGTAGTTGCATGACCTTACTCCTGAATTTATCTAGATCTCTATCTAGATGGAGTAATGGTATTCTATGCCATAAGCCACACAGCATAGTTATTTATTTGTTACTAGCAGTGCCCGCGGACTTCGTTCTGCGTTATAATTATATTTTTCCCTTCCCGTTTGTCCCGCTTCGGGTTCAAAGTTCGGGATAAATTAAAATTATGATCATAGCCTATGACACAATAACGTAGCTTTCTATTGGTGAAATAATTTTGAAAATCGGTTCAGTAGATCCAGAGATTACCCCTTACAACGTCACAAACTCACAAACGTTACCTCTTTATAGATTTTAAAATAACGAAATTAACTATTCTAGTATATCACACCACTAAACTAATTAATTTAATTGGCTATAAAACAGACAAAACTATTCTAAATTAGCTATGCACATGATAAAAATATGCGAGCAAAACAAACCGCGGGCGCAACGACCTGATGACGCAAGTTTACGTAACGCGGGCCTTGAACTGACGACCGGGGGTAGGCAGAAGTGAAAGGATTGCTGTACAGTCGACGCCACGCCCGTGGAAACATTTGCACTACGAATACCACCTTTAAAGTCTAGGCAATGAAGACACTATAAAAATCAAAGTAGCGCCAATTGTTCTAACGGAAGTAGGGGTCGGGAGTAGTGGTCGTGAAGACGATCGTACTCGTAGTATATTTAGGTGCGTATAATGTCCTCCTGTTTAAATAACAACCATGGCGGCCATTCTTAATGGAGAGCAGCCATCTGCGTGGGAGATATTACACTAGTATAACCGCCAGTGAATGATAGGTTATAGTTTCGAATAAAAACATGCAATGGAGCAATGGAGAGGGATATGCACGAAGTTTTCAGAAACATTAAAATCAGCAGCCGAACTAAAGTAACTGACATGGCCCGAAGAATAGCCAATCTGAAGTAGTATAGGGTAGAGCACATAGCTCATAATACCTGCTGTTGAGGTTCTTGAGTGACGACCGCGATCCGGAAGATGCAGCATGGCCATACTACTATATAAACACAAGAAGGATCTTGTGCGGGTGGCTGAAAATCGCCGGATGCAGATACTACACAAACTGGTAATTATGGAGATCTTTGGGGAAGGCCTGCAGTAGCAGCGACATGAGATTACGTAATAAAAATAATATTTTTCCATGCCAGCAGATAAAGTATGGCTGGACTTTTATTTATATTCAATAACATGCACCATATACCCATACTTGCGAAATAAAATATCTTTATCCTGGGACATAATATACACACGGCCATCTGATTAACTAAGCAAAGATTGTACCATGGACACCAGATAACTGATATACAACTTATTCTTTTGTAAATACATACATATATAGATAATTAGTAACATTTATTTCAATGTTTTCCTTATGTAATCTTTAATAGATACCGTTTGGTGGTAACTGCAGCGAGTGTCATAGCTTATCAGAAAAACAGACGTAATATGAATTGATGGATGGGTCCATTGGTAGTATTAAAGAGGAACCGTCGTTTTAAACACAAGGCCATAATAATAATATTGAATTCTTACCTTGATATAAGTCTATATCAAGGTAAGAATTCAATATTTCAATAGGTGTTTCAAATTCCATTCAGACAATATAAAGTAAACTAAATCTGGAACTATACATTTCGATAATTAAACCTATATAATAATCTCTTTGACAGTAACTTAATATGAGCTAGTTAAATAACTAAATCATGACTGCTATAAGTTTGTCAAATCTCCTGGAGCCCCATAAGAAGGCTCAAGGTCACCCAAAGAGCAATAGAGACGGCTATACTCTGAGTATCCCTGCGCGATCGAATTAGAAATATCGAAATCCATAGGCGAACCAAAGTAACATAGCCCAAAGAATTGCCAAACAGAAGTGGCAGTGGAGCAAAAATGCAAAATCTTAGAGCATACATGGGGGTGATACGGATACTCCTCATCATAAAGTATCTAAATTTTGCGTTTGAACGTCAACTCCTTGGCCACCCTTGTATAACATGAAGATGACATAACGAATTTAAAAAAAAACTACTTTCAATGTTGGCTAATAAATTTTCAATAAGGAGCGTTGATCCCTCAAATTACCCAATTGAACCGCATAGCTTCGTTCAATGAACTCTATTACCAATAGTCAATATTTTATAAGTACTACGACCTCTTGCATCGCTGTCATCCAATTCAGTATACTCAGCTTTAGGTTATTATTGGTCGCGAGCCGTGTATTTTATATATAATAACAGGAGCATACCATACTATCCCGTGGGTGTCGTAAAAGGCAACTAACTAATGCAGCAGGTAGTCGGAAATCAGCGCCACCTGTATACTAGCTACCACCTAACTGCGGCTGCAACTCGCATGTTAAGCGGCTAAGACAAACCCCTCCAAATGGTAATGTTAAAACCTTTGGGGGAGGCCTACTGAATAATGGTGGAGGTCATAATTTTTAACGGACATCAGAAGAAAGAGGTCAATTTGTCGTATGTTTTTTTGTAAGTAGGGATGTACAGACGCCAGCACATCCAGCTACTCCAATCTGTCAAATTTCTTTTATAGATTTTAATCTTTATCACAAAAGCATAAGGTTCACTTTCAATTGCGGAAATTTGACAGATTGGGTTAGCTTGATGTGCTGGCATCTGTACATATTTTACGTGATTGCTCCTTTGTCCGTGAACCGATTTTGAAAATACTCTGTACACACGGCTACATATTAAGCTAAACATTTCCAGTATAAGCTGATCCCGCATTGTATAGGATTTCCATACAATGTGAAGTCAGCTTATACTGGAAATGTATAGCTTGATTTGTAGCCGTGTGTACCTATTCGATAGGTATAGTCCAAATCGGTTGCCATATAGCAGCTGGGGTCGGTCCTATTTTTTTCACCTGAACGGCCACAACCAAACGTGTCAGCCATGACAAACCAAAATGTGTTTAAAGTAATGACCATGGCGTGCTGAGCACATTTCAATATGGTCTATATTTGGTATAAATCGGTAGATTTATAGAAAATTAGAAGTCGGTACTATGTCATTTTGATCCCAACATCAAAGCCGTGACCAAAATATGCCAGCACGCCTCTGTTACGACTACAAAGTGGTGACCAAAATATGCCAGCACACCATGGTAACGTCTACAAAGTCGTGACCAAAATATGCCCAGCACGCTCCGGTAACGACTACAAAGCCGTGACCAAAATATGCCAGCACGCCACGGTAACGTCTACAAAGTCGTGACCACAATATGCCCAGCACGCCCCGGTCACGACTACAAAGTTGTGACCTAAATATGCCAGCACGCCTCGGTTATGACTACAAAGTCGTGACCAAAATGTGCCTAGCACGCCCCGGTCACTACTACAAAGTCGTGACCAAAATATGCCCAGCACGTCCCGGTCACAACTACAAAGTCGTGACCAAAATATGCCCAGCACGTCCCGGTCACGACTACAAAGTCGTGACCAAAAATATGCCAGCACGCCTCGGTTACGACTACAAAGTTGAGACCAAAATATGCGCAGTACGCCTCGGGCACGACTAAAAAGTCATCAAAAGGTTTAAAACCGTAGTTATTAGCATTTTCCAACATATCATAAGAGTTCACCCATGTGTGCCCATACACGGTTTGTATTTTTTTTTTTCTTCAAAATACAAAATATGTAGTGTTAATTCCGCTAATTGTCAGTTTAATCATGCCGGGATGCAATTTGCACCGCCCTCCCGCCCGCAAAAATGTGCACATGCAAGAAGGACAATATAAAAAAGCAAGAAGGAGACTCCTTCGAGCACTCGACGAGTTAGCAGCCCTTGAGAATGGTCCGTGGAGGACTGAAACACGTGTTGGATATCGTACTGGCGCATGTAATTTGCTTTTTTATATTGTCCTTCTTGCATGTGCACATTTTTGCGGGCGAGAGGGCGGTGCAAATTGCATCCCGGCATTATTAAACTGTCAATTAGCGGAATTAACACTACATATTGATTTTTTATTTTGATTGTTATGGATTTCCGCAAAGTCCTGATTCCATTACTTTTTTTTTCTTGTTAAGTAAGGCGACCGAAGCTTACGCATGCCACCCAAAAACGTATCTGAGGGTGGGTATGTCGGACTCGCACCGACTAAACCTAACCTGCCGTGGACACATCTCTTGGTGCCAGATGAGAGGAGAACGCAGGTATACTGTCCCAGATAGTTGAGACACGTACACTAGGAGGTACTAGGACAGTACGACTCCTGCCAGAGCAGCACAGCGACTGTGCCACAAACAGATCGCTATCTTCCCGGAGCTGCTTGCACGTGGCGCCAGTAGTGGACACTACTCACATAGCCACCGCAGCCCCGAGGGGAGTTGGGCTACCGTGGACACTTCTCTTGGCGCTTGATGGGAGGAGCCCTGTGAACGCGGGTATGCTGCTCCGGTACATTTTGTACCATGTTCTAGATGGTTGGGGCACGTACCCAGACACGCGTGTGCACTATAATACTTCCCCCAATTATGTAGCTATAACTGCCCATAGGTATCCACTGAGGCTGGCCGCCATAACATAAATAATGATGTCATCCTAGCCGAATTTCAGCCACGGCGGCCAGCCTCAATAGAGATCAGTCGTTAGAGTGTGTGCGCAAACAAAGGAGCACTTTCTATTCCAATGATCCGATGGGAAGCCTAGCGACAAGACCGAAAAGAGGTCAGGTACAGGACCGACGGTTTTACGTGCTCTCCGAGGCACGGGGGTATAATACCGCCAACTCCCAGACTTCGGGCTGATGCTGAGAAACGGCCCAAAATCACTTTTTGGCCCGACCTGAGATTTGAACCCAGGACCTCGTTCTCTGTGGGTGACGCTACCGCTAGACCAACGAGGCAGTCAAGAGATGGAGGACATTATTGTATATAATGATAGTCATCATAGCGAATGACCACGAAGCTCGAGTTCAAGGCCCGCTTGCGTAAGATAGTATTGAACTTAGAGAAAAGCAGTTTTGTAACTATTACGTCTGTTTGCAAGGCTGTTGACGTATAGAAAGTACATTTGCATTGTGGTGAAGGCCCTTTGAGTTTCTCTAAGGCCGACCCCCCCTTTTTACTATTACCTATGACATAAGGTTGCCATTATTGTTGAGAAACGGTACGGTAAAATATATAATCTATACATGTAATAAAATCGTAGGAAAGTCAAAACTGTACATTGAATATTTTTTTAAAGGATACTTGGGGCGTGATCTACAATCGATATCGAAGCCAAAAATATAGTTTTAAGAATTTTTGTCGGTTTATCTGTTTGTCTGTATGTATGTCCGGGCTAAACTCAAAAAGTACTGCATGGATTTACTTCAAATTTTGCATGAATATTACTAAGAGATCAGGTCAACATACAAGCTACATATTATCACGCTATCAGTTATAGGGGCTGTGATAATTTATAAAGTTTAAAGCGGGTAAAACCGTGGGGGCACAGCTAGTTTTAAATAAAATCCGATCCCACAGCTTATATCTGTGGGATAAGGATTCCTTTTAATACTAATAATTAGAATAAGAGAGCCCCTGGTGTTACTTTCGTTACAGCGGCCAATGTCAAGAGAGACTAGCCAACTTCACAGGACATATTATAGTGAAGGAGTGTGTGCACAAACACCGGTGCAATTTTGTTTTTTTTTTTACAACTACAGATAGTTTTTAAAGCTTCTGGTAAAGCACTTCGCAATTGGGCTGCTTTTACAAAAAAAGGAGTTGTAAAAATCATGTGGAATGCATTGCCATCTTAACTCGAAATTTTTTCGATGCGCTCAGGAATCTCAAATTTGTCTCTCTATGAAGGATTTCTGAACGTATAATGTTACCCTGGTGGTGTACAGACGCCAGGACATCCAGCTACCCCAATCTGTCAAATTTGTTTTATAGATTTTAACTTTATCACAAAAGCATAAGGTTCACTTTGAATTTGGGAAATTTGACAGATTGGGGTAGCTTGATGTGATGGCGTCTGTAAATCCCCGGCTGAGCTCTGACAAACTTATTCAAACTGTATGAATTCTTTAATGTACTTGTTCTACTTCAATCTAGCTGCTGTTAGAACGAAAATTGATATACCCTACTTTAATTAGGCCTTTTATTGATGTGTTTCAGGTAATGTAGATGTAGAAGTATAATTTTATCGCTGATATTCATACAAGAATAGCTGCATGCGTGAATATTATTGTCTATTAATATATATGATGATCTGCTGACGTAATGTGGGGGCCTTGACCGGCAACGGTATTTAGGAGTATGTCCAATTTCTATTAATATCTATTATTATATCGATTACCGTTGGTCGAGTTATAAACACTCTTGCTTCTCGAGAGGTTCCGGATTAAATAAAATAAAAAAGGTTTTTATTCACGTAGACTTTAAAAAAGCGCTTGTAAATAGTCAGAACATGTTTGTAGTAATATAGTTGTATACATTAGATATTATTTCTAGTAACATAGATATTTAGGTACATCTTGTATGAAAACATTTATAAAAATTATTTTATTACAGAAATGATATTTAGCTAGCTCTTATCAAGTTATTGTCAAGAGATTATGTTTAATTATCTAGTTTAAGTCTAATATTTTTACTACATATTGTCAATGGTTCTGTCTATATTAAAGGTATTATTATTATGACGGACCTTGTGTTAATAACGACGGTCGCGCTTTAATGCTACCACCGGATCGCTGAATTTAATTACTGTTTCTCCATGAAACACTAGACGTGCCCTACGGTTTTACCCGTGTTATACTTTATAAATTACAGCCTATGTGCTAATCCAGGATGTCAGCTAACTCCATACCAAATTTTATTAAAACCGCTCCAGCCGTTTAGACGTGAAGAAGTAACAAACATACAAGCTCACCACACACTCACAAACTTTCGCCTTTATAAAATTAGTGTGATACGACTAACTATTCTCCTGGTATGTCACTCTAGTGCTTAGTGATCGTGAATTCTTAGCCAGTAGCCGTGGGTTCGATCCCCCCAGAACAAATCTTTGTGTGTTTTTTTCACCATATCAGCCAAATTACGTCCACTGCTGGACAAAAGCCCCCCAAAGAATCTGCCATAATTGCCACGCTTGGCAGATGGATTGTCGATTGCAGTTTGATGGCCATAGGTATCCATTTTGGACGATTTCTACGCCCCCCAAGAGATGAGATGGGGTGATAACTTACTAATAAAACGGATTTTAATGAAACTTTGTAGTAATATAGCTTACCTAACCTAACAAGTAAAAAGCTGCAAAACTTGGATCATCGGCGTCAGGTTGCAAGCTTATCGGTTTTCTACAGGCTGTGTCATGGAGAATGCGCTCAATACCTCCATGAACATATTATTATCCCTCCATCTCCCTTTTTTCATCGGACTACAAGGCGTCGGGAGGCTCTCCACCGCTATGTCGTTGACATCCCATTATACCGTACGAAGCGTTTTGCTTCCTCTTTCATCATACGCACGGCTAAGCTGTGGAACAGCCTCTCAAACGAGGTGTTTCCAAACTCATATAACATGGGTTTATTCAAGGTTAGAGTGAACAGGCATCTAATGGGTACGCGCGGTCCACCTTCGACCACATCTTCACTTACCATCAGGTGAGATCGTCGTGGTCAAGCGCAAAGCCATTTTGCATAAAAAAAAAATATCCGAATAACACATAGGCTATAATTCATAAAGAGCAACGCGGGTAATACCGCGGAGCACAGCTAGTATAATTTGAAAATAATCAAGCATAATTATTTAGCGCTAAACTTTAATTTAAAACGACATTATAACCGATACTATCACGATACTTAATTGCCTTCTACCTCCACTTCCAGTCAACGAACTTCCACATACTACAAAACAGTTTTCCTACAATTATCTACACTTCCTACCCGAGTTCCGAGGTTCAAGGCCCGGTTACGTAAAGTTCCTGCACATTTCACCTTACGTCACGTAAGTAATAGTAATTGCAATAATTTCCCCTGTACATGTGTGAGTGTGTTCTAAGTATAACGACTTTCATTGCTTCCTAAGATATGATATAATAACACAGGAATTGATATAGATAAAGAAATGAACATATATTTTTTTAGACCTGATAGGTTTGCGCTTGACCACAATCCTATTAATAAGTGAAAATTTGGTCTAAGGTACACAGCGCGTAGTCATAAGATTAGCTAGAACAACAGTTATGAGTCCTCAAAGTTACAAAAATATGTAAAAATACTTAAATCTTAATTTTTTTTAAATACAAAAATGATTGAGGAATTGCAATTCTAGCAAAACACCCCTAGTATGTGAAAGTTAAGAAAGTGGTGAAACTAGAAGGGAGCTTAAATATTATTTTTTTACTATCCAGTGGGCCAGGGCCAAAAAAATAAGGGCTGAGTAGGTAGCAGATGACGCCATCCACCATCATCGTATGTTCAACGTTTTGCCAAACAACCTGTATATAGATATTTAGTAGTACACGGATTGTATGAAAACATTTACAATAAAATTTATTTTATAATAGTAATGATATTTAGCTAGCTTATAATTAAGTTATTGTCAAGGAGATCATGTATTATATATTTAATTATCGAAATTTAATGTTTTAGATATATTTGACTACATATTGTCTGAATGGTTCTGTCTATATTAATGTACCAATTCAATATTATCCTTATGGCAGACCTGTGTTTATAACGACGGTCGCGCTTTAATGCTAACATCGGATCCAGTGCGCCCCATCTGAGAAGACCCAGCGAAACAAACTCAGCGAGTGCCTCTACTACCGTTTCAACACGGCCCAATTTATTCAATGGGGCAATAATATGACGGCCTATAGGCGTGGTTGGCAAATGCTTGCTTTTCACGCTTGAGGTCGTGGGTTCGATTCCCACCCAGGACAGACATTTGTGTGCTAGAACATGTCTTTTTGTCCTGAGTCTGGTTGTAATTATCTATATAAGTATGTATTTACAAGAGAAAAATTCTATAGTATTTAGTACTTCTATAGTACAAGTTCTGCTTAGTTAGGGATAAGATGGCCGTGTGTAAATAATATCCAAGGATATTATTATAATAATATAATGGATAAGATGTTACTATATATAGAATAGAGTAAAGTACACTTTCTTGCACTTGAAAACAAATATATTATCGTAATATAAACAAAAACAGGTTCAACAGGCGGTCTTATCACTTAGTAGCTATCTCTTCCAGACAACCGTTTAGTAAACAAGGAAAAAGTAAGATAGAAAAGGCAGTATACATATGTTACATGAATTACCTGCTTTCCCAGCGCTACGACATGTCCTTCTTCAAACGAGGTTTAAAAAGAGTATTAATATCACGGTAGGCAGCGGTTTGCTGTGCCCCCTGGCACTGCGAATGTCCATGAGCAGCGGTTACCACTTGCCATCAGATGGGCCGCTATCTCGTCTGCTGCAATAAAAAAAACAGTGAGAATGAAATTTTCAAGTTGTGTACGAATATACAAGTTACATAAACATATACTTACATTACTATACTTATTGGTGTGTGGTGACGGCATAGAATATCATCCCCCCATCTCATCCCGTGGGGAGCGTAGAAATCGTCCGCGAGAACACCTACCAGAGAACGGGCAGCAGCATTTTTCTATGAACTATGACCATCAAACTGCGATCGCCAACCCGTCTGCCAAGCGTGGCGTTTATAATAATAATATCTCGGGACAATGACACACAGATCATCCTAGCCCCAAACTAAGCAAAGCTTGTACTATGGGTACCAGGAGACGATAACATACTTATACAGATAGATAAATACTTATATACATAGTAAACATCCATGACTCAGAAACAAATATTCGTGCTCATCACACAAATATTTGCACTTACCTGGATTCGAACCCAGGACCACCAGCTTCGTAGGCAGGTGCACTACCAACTTGGCTACGGTGACCGTCAATTACGTCGATTATGGTATATCCCTCTATTATTTAGGGAGGCTTTTGTCCAGCAGTGGACGTACTTTGGCTGACATGAATACTTACATTTATCATCATCATAAGCCTGATATTGTCCACTGCTGGACATAAGGCTCCCTCAAAGGGTTTTATAACGTTGCCAATTGGAGAGCTTTGCCGTAGTCACCGCGCTTGGCATGTGAGTTGGCGACCGCAATTAGGTGGTAGCTAGTACATAATAATAATAATGCCCTCCTAGCCGAATATCCGCCTCAATAGACATTAGCCATCTGCGCGGGACATATTATAGTGCACAAGTGTGTGCGCAAACACAGGAGCACTTTCTATTCCATCACTCTCATGATCCGATGGGAAGCCTAGCGACACGACCGGAAAGAGGTCAGGCACAGGACCGACGGCTTAACGTGCTCTCCGAGGCATGGGGGTATAATACCGCCAACTCCCAGACTTCGGGCTGATTCTGAGAATTTTTTCTTTTTACAGAAAACTCCCAAAATCACTTTTGGCCCGACCTAGGATTTGATCCCAGGACCTCTTTCTTTGCGGGTGAACACGCTACCGCTAGTCCAACGAGGCAGTTAGTACACATGAGACCCTGATGCCCGACTACGACGGTATGGGGCGGCCTTGTAATTCTTTCTAAGCCGGAAACTTTTACGGTTGGATGTAATTTATGTAAGCTAAGGCAGTCGCCTCGCCGCTTAGTGTCCTGGGAGTTGATGATATCAGACTGATGATGTATGTATGATATAAACCGAGACACAGAATAAATAATCGTGATCATCACACAAAGATTTGTCATTAGTGGAGATCGAACCAGCAATTTAGCAGTCAGAGTCACTAGACGAGCAAGCCAGTCAAATAATGCACTTTAGGAAATAAAAAAATACGAAAAACCATACCTTATCAAAGTGATAAATCTTGTAGAATGTATTCTCATCACCATATATATATAGTTTGTTTACCTTTGTGTCTGTTACAGACGATTTACGGCGCATTGTCTGAGAGACATTTCTTATGGTGGCTAAACAAACCGATGCGAGAGCGACATAGCCTGCCGCAGGCCCGACAAGAGAAGTTTGCGGTGGTTGGTGCCGAGCCGCTTTCATGTCGCTTCTGTCTCTTATCAGCAAGTACTCCGAACCAGGCTTCATCACAGATCTTACGAACCTCCACTACACGTTTGCGCCATTCAACTCTATTTTCAGTGAGCTTTTCCCAGCTACAGTGGTCAATTTTAAAAGCGGCCATATCCCGCTTGGTGCAGTCTTTAAAGCGAAGCAGAGGTCTACCGACATCTCGCTTCGCATTAGCTACCGCACCCAACAGAACACATCGTGGTATTCAAGTGGGTTCAATTCTGTGCACATGCCCCAACCAACGTAAACGCTTCTGTTTAAGAACCGCTGTCAGGCTAGGTAGCTGTGCTATTTCTAGAACTCTCTCGTCATCACCATAACAGCTGTAAAAAGTCAAAAGCTGCTGGACAAAAACCTTCTCCAAGAATCATCTTGAGGGGGATATGCCATAATTGCCACACTTGGCAGACGGGTTGTCGATCGCAGTATGATGGTCATGGTAGTAGTCAGAGAGACGCTGCTGCACTTCCTCTGGTAGATATACCCTCGGGTCGACTTCTAGGGCGTAGAAGTCGACCAGGGGTATTCAGGGTTTATATTTATGCCCACCCTCACTGCTTCTTCAATATGGCAATTCTTCTGGCTATATCAGTTACTATAGTTCGCCTGCAGATTACGAAACTGATGATATTCTATCGATATTTGCGGCCGTCACCACACGGCGTTAAAATGTATACTACGGGGCCCAAAAGCCTCAATGGGCTGAAAATTAGAAATTGCTGCACGTAACCCAATTCCCGTACGCAACGTTTCGCATTGACATTCGGCGCGTGCGGTCGTAGACCTCACTTTCACTCGTCCGGCCCTGCCTTTGCTTTCCTGTTACGTAAGGCGCATGCGCATGCAGTTATGAAATGACTAGCTTCCGCCCCCGGCTTCGGTAGCGTGGCGTGTGTCGATAAAAGTAAACAAGTTCTATGTCTACACGAAATTCAATAAAATTAGTTAAGCGTGTAATCGTAAAGACGTAACAGAGTTATAAAATTAATATTATAGGGTTTAAAAAGCTCAAGCTGCATATTCTCTCTTTTTTTTAATTTTCACTTATACCTATTGAGATCAGTTCCCATATTAATAATGATTAATAAAACTTTTCTTCTCTTAAACATTTATTTCAAGAGAAAATACTTCTCATAAATGTATTCAAAATTGATACTACATTTCATTAAAAAACAAAGTATGTATATCAAAAATTGCCTCCGGAATGATCAAAATATAATGATAATATCCTGGGACGCTATTTACACACGGCCATCTGATCCCAAACTAAGCAAAGCTTGTTCTATGGAAACCAGATAACTGATATACACTACTTTTCTTCTTGTAAATACGTACTTGTACAGATTAAGATGTAGAATTACTGTTGATTTTCCGAAACAAAACGTAAAATTGTACGCCCTAGAACGTAAGGCGGGGATCTTTAAATTAAGATATGCTCTGGGGCTCTACCGGGTAAGTCGCTGAACATCGAATTCTTAAATGGCTTTCAAATAAATAAAAGTTAAAAATTACTTAATCAATCGTTAAATGGGCTTCCATTAGCACATGTCACGTCATAAATGGTCCGAAATCGATGATTAACGTTGAAGCAGATTTAACGATTGATTAAGTCATTTTTGACCTTTATTTATTTAAACGCCATTTAAAAATCGATGTTCGGTGACTTAGCCGGTAGAGCCCCTGGTGTGGCAGTGTGAGTTTTGGAAACCATACCAGAAAACATATTTCTCTACGAGACGTCTGGTTGAAGCTACACATCACCTACACCACCTGCAACTGAGACTAAGCACTTAGGAATTTCCCGATCGACAGTGATTTCGATATTTTGTTTATATTATTGTAGTATTGTTATATATGTATATATTATTTACCAGAAGAGCCGTCTATAGCCAGCATTTAAGAAAGGAGTAGGCTCGGTATGAAGGTTGCTAAGGCTTCCACAGAGTCGTAGTTCGCAGTAAAAATTTCTTGTGTAAAGCACGGTGGATAACCACCATTAATTATTTTTTTATTTTGAAATGAGCAACAAATCTTACTGTGTCAAGATCAAGAGCAACCCGTTAACATTGCAATTCAATCTCCGGTCATTCAGTTTTTGCGGTGGTATGATACAGCTAAAAATACAAAACTTTCTCTTCAGCAAATAAAGTATCTTGTATAAGTCAACATAACTCTTGCATCTTAGTTTGTCGATGGCCGTTACCTCTATGCAGCTACGCCAACACCTCAGCCAACGTTCTGTGAAGGGTCTATTAGTATCTTCTAACGTATATTAGCGCACGCAGGACAAGAAGTGCCATATCGTCCTACTGAGGGGAACGTGCGATACTTCCGCAATCCCCAGCTGGTGCCGGCCCATACCTGCGGGCCTCCTTGTGGGGAGGGAAGTGTTAAACTCCCCCTACAACGTCTAAGAGGGGTGCGCGTGAAACACGATCCAGATGTGTTGGGGGCGGACGGACGCCCCTAACTCCTGGACCCATTTAGGGGGGCCGGAAAAGGGCACTCGGTACGTCTGCTACGGGCCGGGTGAGAGGATGTGATCTCCCTCTCCCTTTCCGCAGCCTCCTTCCGCGAGATGACTGTCTCGTAGAAGGAAACCACCGCGTCTCAGGACTCATCGAAGCCGACCATCGAAATCCTCCAGAAATGAAGGCACGGCGTGGCTCCTCCCAAGCAGCGCACTCTGCCACCGTATGCATAACAGTGTCCTCCCGACAGTTGACGCAGTGGTGACACTGAGCGTCCGGTTCCCTGTTTATGCGGCACAGGTACTTCCCCAAGCAACCATGACCCGAGACCACCTGCGTCACCCGAGTTGGACTAAAGCCTCCCCCAAGATTGATCTTGGAGGGATATGCCATAATCGCCACGCTTGGCAGACGGGTTGGCGATTGCAGTATGATGGTCATAGTACTCAGAAAGATGCTGGTGCCCTTCCTTTGGTTGATGATCCCTCGGTTCGACTTCTACGGTGATGATATTCTGATATTAGCCGCCGTCACCACACAGCTTATTTTTTCCTTACTTTGATATAACTGGTTGGGGGACTCAGTCGAGTCTGTTTCGATACTTCCACGTTAGCCACGGAAACTCCCGTTCTACAAAGACATAACAATTAACTTCGCTTCAGGCTGGAATTTCCCATTTATTTCTACTTTAACTAAACTGGCTCTAGTTGGAGACTTTCAAGTTAGATAGGGCAACTAAAATGCAGGAGGGAGATGTTCAGCAGGAAGGATGAATGGCATGGACAGGTAAGCACAATCTCGATGAAGTTTTGCTTTCCATGAGTGTCTGCTAATGAGTGGGAAGTAGGATATCAAATTTTCTGAACAGCCACTACGCGTGCAATGGCAATATTGATTGTTCTACTTACTCCCATTACTTCCTGTAAGTATATTCTTCTCTCATGAACATCATCATGGAGGAAAGAGCGAGCCAATTACGCCCATAGCCATAAATAAACAAATTCCCGACTCAAACTTCAAAAACATTCGTAACTTTGCAAAGCTAATTGCTTTTAATTGAGTCCATGTGTTTTGCGACTACAATACCTCAGTCACACAGATATAAAATTCTGAATAGGGAATAAAAACACAGACAGAAATCAAGATCAAATCCTCAACTTGACATTGCGATACAATCTCCGGTCATTCGGTAAAGCTAAGCTCTAAACGAGGTGACCGCGATCTCAACGAAATGAGAAAGCGACCTGTATGCACGTCTATGCTCACTAGCTGCATAACGGTACATTACGCAGGGCTACCAACTAACAGAATTTATATTAATTAAATATTAAAACCATAGTATTACATAGTAGTATTATCTATACATATAATAAAATCGTAGGAAAGTCAAAACTGTACATTGAATATCTTTTTATAAGGATACTTGGGGCGTGATCTACAATCGATATCGAAGCCAAAAATATAATTTTTAGAATTTTTGTCAGTTTGTCTGTATGAATGTCCGGGCTAAACTCAAAAAGTACTGCATGGATTTACTTCAAATTTTGCATGAATATTACTAAGAGTTCGAGTCCACACATAGGCTACATAATATCACGCTATCCCCTACGGGGGAGAAGCTATGATAATTTATAAAATTTAACGCTGGTAAAACCGCGGGGCACAGCTAGTTAAAAAATAAAACATTTAATCACTCATAGCTATATGCTCTCAACGGTCCGTAAGTGATCGTCAAGGTTTAGCAACTAGGCTCGCGATCAATCCGTAGTTGGGTGACAACCAAAGTACTTAGTTTAATTTCTGAGTGTCTCCGTGCTTTCGAGGGCACGTTAAGTTTTCGGTCCCAGTTGTAGTCGCCTACTCGTTAAGCCATGTCAGAGGCCTACTGGGCGGCTAGACCAACTCGGATACTAGGTTAACCACTGCCCATTTGATAAGTAAGTAATGGAATTTTTTACTTGCCTAATAAATTCCACATATACTATATTCCACATATATATATTTCCACATATACACAGCTGAACCAAAGTAACCGACATAGCCGTAAGAATTGCCGAGCTGAAGTGGCAGTGGGCAGGGCACATAGCTCGTAGAGCCGACGGCCGCTGGGGCAGAAAGGTTCTCGAGGAAGGCGAGAAAAGCGACCACGAACCGGAAGACGCAGTGTGGGCAGGCCCCCTACAAGATGGACCGATAATCTTGTGCGGGTCGCTGGAAATCGCTGGATGCGGATAGCGGAAGACCGGCAATTATGGAGATCTTTGGGGGAGGCCTTTGTCCAGCAGTGGACGTCTTTCGGCTGATATGATGATGATGATGATACTATGTGAAGAGAGAAAAATTGAAGGTAATCTTTTAATAATAATCGTCATCGTCATTTCGGCGTCATTTGTGGCGAGGCGGGGTAAGTTATTTTATTGACACATAATGCTCAGAAGACGCTTTCTTTCCCTTCATATGGACTATTCTTTGTGCCAAAACTGTGATTTCTTTCAGTCTCGATGTTTATTGGACGAGCATATCCTTTGTCCCTCATAAGATACCGTTGATTTCAGTGATTATTAGAGCGTTTAAGGTAAACTCTGAGCCCAGTCTTAGAATTTTAAACTAACTAGTATTATAACTAACACTGACGTGAGGAGGGCCTATGCAGGACCTGTAACCCTCGTAATTATGTAAGTTACCCATTACTATTTTCCAATTCAATTTTTTTTTTTTTCAATTCAATTTATTTATTGCGAACATAGGTACATTAATAATACATATTTCGAGGTGTTAGTGAACTGTTTGTATCGCTATGTCCAGCCGGTTAGGGCATGCAACTGGATTTAACAAATATGTCACGTGAATTTAATACATGAAATAAAATGTCACAATTCTAAACGTAAAGATATAAAAGTCATTAATAAATTCAATAAAAAAATACAATTACACAGGTCAAATAAAAACAAATAAAGTTAATTAATTAGACATAAAATACACAATTAAGGTCAAATAAAAACAAATAAAATTAATTAATTAGACATAAAATACATAATTACACAGGTCAAGAACAAATAAAATCACCTTAAAAATAACAAAGATATAGGTGTTATATTAGAAATTATCTAGAAGGTAGTCATTAATGCTATAGTAAACCCTAACTGCCAAAAATTGTATCAGATCTTTTTTGAATTTTGTTTAGTTACATTCCGAAATAATGTGGTGCGGTAAATTGTTATATATTTTAGGTGCCATGCCAATGAAATTTTTATTATATATAGCCTTTTTATGTGGCCTAAAACGTATTTTATATTTATGCCTTGAGCTGTTGAGTGTGTCAAACAAACTAAGATTGGTTTTAACAAATGTAGCTACCTCGTATATATACATATAAGCAGGGTACTGTCAATATGCGGAGATTAAGGAAAAATGGCTTACAGCTATCGGTGCTTTTAATGCCACATATTGCCCTTAGACATCTGTTTTGGGCTCTAAAGACTGCCTCTCTATTCGTAGAATTGCCCCAGTATATAATACCATAATGTAACGTTGATGTGACGTACGCATGGTAAGCAGTCACTGCCGTTTTCTTATCTACCACTTTCCTTAAATTATAAAGAGCGTAAGAATATTGGCATAAGCGTTTACAGACACTTTCAGTGTGTGTCTTCCATGACATGTCTCTGTCTAATTCGAGCCCTAGAAATTTTGTTTTGCTACTTTCTTCAATTACTTTGTCATGATACCGTATGTCAGGTTTGAAATTATTAGTCCGTTGCTCAAATGTCATTATTTTAGTTTTGTCAAAATTAATCTTTAAATTGTTTGCTTTTAGCCAGTCAACTATTATTACCAGACAGTCATTCATTTCTCTTTGCAATGTCAATGAATCTTTTTCACTAAAAATCACTGTACTATCATCCGTATTTCACTTTAGGGAGGCTTTTGTCTAGCAGTGGGCATCTTTCGGCTGATGTAATGATGATTCAGACTACCAGTTTTTTAAACAATAAATATATCTTAAGGAATATACACATTTATTAAAAAAAAAACCAATTAAAAATATCTACAACACTCGGTTATTGTTGTATTTACAAAACTAGCTATAAAAATGACTACGGTACCAGTCGTAAATGGCGCGTGATCATATCTTGGAAATTTTGATAAAACCTAAACCTAAAACCACAAATTAATTTTGACAGGTTCGGGCTTGCTAATATGGCAAAAAAGCTATACTTGCTTTTTTGCCACTGGACACACACGGTGACTTTTTGTCCATTTTAAATTAAAACTTTACGCATCGTGTCCAAACTTATCAATATTTTCTTAGACACAAACTTTCTGATTTCCATCTTAATTTAATCAATCATCATCAGCCAAATTACGTCTACTGCTGGACAAAAGCCTCCCCAAAGAATGTAGGGATATGTCATAATCACCACGCATGACAGACGGGTTGGCGATCGCAGTTTGATGGTCATAGTTTGCAGAATAACGCTGCTGCCCGTTCTCTGGTAGGTATTCCCTCAGGACGATTTCTACGCCCCCCATAGATGGGATGAGATAGAGTGATGGTCAACACACAGCAAAATCTTAATTTATTTAGTCCAAATCCGGGATAAAACATGAAGTGGCAACCCTAACAAAGTTGTACATTATAGTGTACAACATATACGTATAGTGCAAGCGCATTTCTCTTCGGCAGGTCATAACTTATTAGTTGTCAGAGCTGTCACTAATATTGGGAACGGACTTCGTGTTCAGATTTGCTTGTTGACTAATAATTATCCGGGCTGCATTGGCTTCACAAAACTGTTCAAGTAAGAAGTGATCTGCAGAAGATTCAGATGGTATCGCTTTAATTGAGGGATGAACAAATCTTGAATTTATCAAAGAGAATAGAAATTTAATAAACAAATCCATATATATTTGACGGAACAGTTGACGTGGTTGGTAATGCTTGCCTTTCACGCCGCAGGTCAAGGGTTTGATTCCCGCCCAGGACAGATATTTATGTGCTACATGTATGTTTGTCCTGAGTCTGGGTGTAATAATTTGTAATGTATTTACAAAAGAAAACGTAGTAAATGTAGAGGTAATATACTTATCAGTTATCTGGTTTCTAAAAACTGTGCTTAGTTAGGGATCAGATCGCCTTGTGTGATTAATCTTGTGGGGGTCGCCGGAAATCGCTGGATACGGATAGCGCAAGACCGGCAATTGTGGAGATCTTTGAGGGAGGCCTTTGTTCAGCTGTGGGCGTCTTTCGGCTGATATAATGATGATCATATAATTAATAATAATAATATCTAGGGACAATGTCACACAGATCATCCTAGCCCCAAACTAAGCAAAGCTTGTTATATGGGTACCAGGCGACGATATTCATACTTATTTATATAGATAGATAAATACTTATATACATAGAGAACATCCATGACTCAGGAACAAATATTCGTGCTCATCACACAAATATTTGCACTTACCAGGATTCGAACCCAGGACCACCAGCTTCGTAGGCAGGAGCACTACCAACTAGGCTACGGTGACCGTCAGAAAGCAAACAATATTAAAAATCGGCTGACAAACTTCGTATATAGAATCGTCTTTAATTCTTGGTGGTGATATAGTGGCGATGTATTCTTTCTGTCTGGCAAAACGCCTGGTAGTTTAAAGCTTCTGAGGCGCCACTATAAATGATGTCATAATATTATGTTAGTTTAGCGCGAAAAATTTCTCAGTATCAACCCGGAGTCTGAAATTTGACGATATTACACCCCCGTGCACGCAAAACCTTCGTTCCTGTACCTGAACTCTTTTCTGTCATGTCTGCTAGCTATCCAATCGGATCATGGGAGACAGGTAATATAAAGTGCACTTCTGATTGCGTACACGCCTGTACACTGTAATCTGTCCCGCGCAAATGGCCAGTCTCCATTGAGAGTGATCGTAATGGCTGAAATTCGACCATGACAACATTATAAAACGCCTAATAAAATAGAAGTAGCAGACTTGTAATACAAGTTTATTAATATAGATGTCAGACGTAATAAAATACGGAATGTATAAATAATGAATTAAGTAAGAAGAGGACTTCGACTAAGCGGTACCCGCTTAGTCAAAGAAACCAAAAAAAAAACAAGTCAAAGATGAAACTCACCCGCCACAACTTCTCCCCGAATTTCTTAAAATAAATTGGTACCGAATTTACCCCTTGGAAGTAAGAGAATTGTCCTCCACTGCCACATGTAAGCAGCTCTGGAAAGCCAGAGATCTGTTTGTGGCGCAGTTACTGTTCCGGACTGGCAGGATTAGAGAAAAAAGCCTCTTGGAAGTTTTCATCTATCTGTATCCAAAGCCATCTGTCTTACATGGATCATCGGCGTCAAGTTGCAAGCTTATCTGTTTCATGGATAATGCGCTTAAGACCTTCATAACCTTATCCCTCCTGCCCCCTTTTTTAATCGGACTACCAGGCATAGGAAGGGTCCGTGGGGTCCCTTCCGATGCCTGGTAGTCCTTTTATTCCGTTAATTATATGTTTGTAAAGTACCCCGCGAAACAGGGCATTGGCACTAGCAAAATAAATCACTCTTTGTTAAAACATAAATAAAAAAATAAAATTATTGATCATTTTGTGACATTAATATTCCAAAATAGTTAGAACAACTTTCTTTTTGATGTTTTTATTATGTTTTTACTAACCAAAACTACCACTAAATATGGGATTAACAGTTTTTCCTATTTCCTACTGTTAATCCCATATTTAGTGGTAATTACAAAAAAGTTTTTGTAACTACCACTAAATATGGGATTAACAGTTTTTCCTATTTCTTCAGGTTAGGTTTATCTGAAAATTATGAAATATTAATCTCACTTGATAATTTAAGCAAATTTATGAAATAAAATGTATAACATTATTATAATTATTTTATGGCATGTCATCATCATCCAAGCTGAAAGACGTCTACTCCACGTCAAAGGCATCCGCCGAGGATCTCCACAAAAGCGGGTCTTGTGCTATGAGTAGCTGTGTTTGGATGTAAGCATTAATAGGCTTCCCGTTTCCACATATGGGGGGACAGCCTACACAGAGTCTTCCGGTCGTGGTCGCCACTTCTTTACTTAACATATTAATCTAGCATTATAGCCTGAAGCATGTAATCTGCGGGTAAGATGGCCGTTGATATCCCAGACAACAGCGGGTATCTTAAACAAAAAGTCTTCTAATTTTTCATAAGAAGTACCGTGCTAAATTTCTGAGTTTAAAATTAAATTTAGGTTAGTATATTCCATCGATCATCTTCATCTCCTCTAATAGGAACATAGCGTGCAAAAATGCAAACGCATGCATAATTCAAACACATTGCTAACACAATAAATCTACATTGTTACAATCAGAAGCCGTTACAGGCGATATCAATGACAAATGGACGTAAAATGAACGTATTTGTTATGAGAATGTCTTTCGTAACACTGTTTCCAAGTGCTTGAAAGTGAGGAAAAGTGGGCAAAAGTATGGAATACTTCCCGCGCGTGCCTGAGAACGAATATACGCTTGAGCACATTACAATGTGTATGCTACGCTATGATTTATATTTCATATATTATATTCAAATAATAATATTGAATTTGTACCTTAATATAGACAGAACCATTCAGGCAATATTATGTAGTAAAATATAGCTTAAACAATAAATTTCGATAATTAAACCTAAACATAACCTCCTTGATAATAACTTAATACGAGATAGCTAAATATGCTATTATAAAATAAATTTAATAAATGTTTTAACAATCCGTGTACCTAAATATCTATATGTAACTAGAAATAATTATGTTTACTTAACTATATTACTACAAACATGTTCTGACTAATAACAAACTCTTTTTAAAAAATTACGTGTATATAAACCTTTTTTACTTTTTTATTTATTTTTATATATGTTTTAATAATTTTACTGGAATCACATATACTCAGTTGTAGGTTGCTTATTATCAGAATACAATTTTATAATAATGATGATGTGATGTCTTTCCTGGCCGTTTTCGACCACAGCGACTGCATACATTTTAATTTTAATTATTTTTAAGAGGACATCAGGAGCGTAGTTGTTCAGCTCTCTCATGGGCCCTCATATGACTGCAATAGCCAATCTTCGTTTTAAGAATGCAAGCACAGCGGCTGCACACCAGGACACCGTTTACGTAATTGTACTGTCTCGCCGAAGATGGTTGAGATTTTAGAGCGGCACGTCTAACGTCTAACTCAGCCCGTCTCCCATCCTCAAAGTCAGAAACCTTCTGATGTACAAGGCGTCTCCATTCAAGCCTTTTTTGTGTCTGGGTTTCCCAACTAGCTGGATCTATGCCACACCTCTTCATGTGACGCTTTTGCACATCCTTAAAACGGAGAAACTGGTCGCCACGCTTTCGCTTGCCTGCCTGCAACTCTGAAAAAAAGATGCGCTTATTATTATCATCTTTAGAAATTCTTTTAGCTTTGACAGGTCCATTAGTTCGCCTACAGTTTAAATCAGGAAGACTTGGTAAATACAAGTCTGTAATTTGCCATTGTACATATTAACGATGCCTACAAAAATGTGTAATAAAATCTTGTGGATCTTTTTTAACCCCTTCTTGTGTATTTTTTCCATCCAATATTTATTTAGCTTTCTTTTTAAAGTAATAAATAATAATAATAATGTACTCCTAGCCGCAATGCGGCCACGGCGGCCAGTCTGAATAGAGATTAGCCATCTTCGCGGGACATATTATAGTGCACAAGTGTGTGCGCAAACACAGGGGCACTTTCTATTCCATCACTCTCATGATCCGATGGGACGCCTAGCGACACGACCAGAAAGAGGTCAGGTACAGGACCGACGGCTTTACGTGCTCTCCGAGGCACGGGGGTATAATACCACCAACTCCCAGACTTCGCGCTGATACTGAGAAATTTTTCTTTTTACAAATAAGTCCCAAAATCACTTTTTTCACCCGACCCGGGATTTGAACCCAGGACCTCGTTCTATGCGGGTGAACACGCTACCGCTAGACCAACGAAAGTAATAAAAGAGAGATATTAAATAATTTGCTAGATTATTTCTTAACTTACTTAATCTACCATTATATTGTGCTCGAGCTAAAAATACATGGTTACATTTCATCATCAACTGATTGGCCTGTTGGTCTAATAGTTGGTGACCCTGACTGATACGACAAATTTCGTGGGTTAGATCCCCACCCAGGACAAATCTTTATGTGATGAGCACATTTATTTGCTCTGTGGTTGGGTATAATTTATGTATAATACCTACGTATGTATTTAGAAATATATAAGTATGATTATCATTTGCCCGGTTTCCATAGTACAGGCTCTGGCCTAGTTTGGGATCAGATGGAGGTGTGGTGGTTGTCCCAAGATATTTATTATGCGTAAACCAGTGCAGTTGCTGGATGTGGATCGCACAAGACCGGCAATTGGGGAGATATTTGGGGGAGGCCTTTGTCCAGCTGTGGGCGTCATTCAGCTGATATGATGATGATGATGAAATCAGTGGAGGGATCTGGTGTTCAGGGGCTCTACCGGCTAAGTCGCCGAACATCGATTTCTTAAACGGCGTTCAAATAAATAAAGGTTATAAATGACTTAATCAATCGTTAAATCGGCTTCAACGTTGACAGTCGATTCCGTACCATTTAAGACGTCACATGTGCTCATGGAAGTTGATTGAACGATTGATTAAGTCATTTTTAACCTTTATTTATTTGAACGCCATTTAAGAAATCGATGTTCGGTGACTTAGCCGGTAGAGCCCCTGACATATAGATTTTACCGGAATTAGGCGCCCGTCTATGTACCTACGTGGTACATTTTACAAAGACAGTACTATGAAAAATTCATATGTAGGTAAATGTTATCTTAGAAAAATAATGAAATTATATTATCGCTTATATTATCCCACCAACCTATTGCTATAAAACTCAACAGCATTAAACACATTTTTTCTCTCCCTTCTCACAATGGCACAAAGTTCAATTTCGCGTGTATTTCCTAACGGTACTAGTTTAAATGATGAGCAGTGATCACGATATAATGAGCCTTACTGATCCGATTTTATATGGGTTTGTAGTTTATAACGGTAAAGTGTTATCAGGGTATTATGCGAGTTGTATGGGTGACTGGGTATGTATGACAGTTTTGAATAATGCTGGTGTTGTTATGAGAGTGATTATATCCGTTTAGAAGGCTTTATTACGCTAAAAATGTTGAATAAACATAACCAACTAAAAACTATGAAAGATAAAGTACCAACATAGTTATAACATGTCAAAAAGTACGACGTATCAGAGACATGACGATTGTCTTAACTCAGTTGGTAGTGAACTTGCCTTCTGATCCAACGGGGTTTGAACCTCACACAAGAGAAATTTTCTATTCCTCTTAGTCTGGAGGTTGTCTGAGTATTGTGTGTATATATTTACAAAAAATATATATAAATATTTATATCCGTTGTATGATAGCTATAACACACGCTTTTTATTTATTTATAAATGATACACCTTCGACAGTTTCTCAATGCAACTTAAAATGTTTATTTTTTTATGTTTAAAGACAAGTTCTGTGTGATTTGCCATTACAGGTGCATACAATTTACAATATTATTACAAAACAAAAACTTAAAACAAACTATATAACCTAAAATTTGGTTTTAAATTAAAGATAGAAACTACAACTAATATAACAAGGTTAACATGAATGAATGAATGAATGATAGAAGTGAGATCAGTGTTATATATAAAAAAAAACATTAAATTAAATAAAATATTCAGAGAAACAACATTAATTGTTTGAAGTCTGACTTAGAATATCCAGTATTACCCTTTTAAACATTTTTATACGTTTTTATGTTGGTCGTATGAAAAATGTCAATATTACCGTCATAGGATAACATTTCGTTGTAAGTACGCTTTGCTTAGTTAGATCATCAGCCCGATATCATCCACTACTGGAAACAGGCCTCCCAAAAGGTTTTTATAACGTTGCTTTTAGGAGAGGTTTGCCGTAGTCAACGCGCTTGGCATGCGAGTTGATGACCACATTTAGATAGTAGCTAGTACACAGGTGTCGCTGCTGCCCGACTACCTGATGGTATTGGGTGGTCCTGTTATCCCTTCTGGACTGGAAACTACACGGCCAGTATTTATTTATAAAATATAAATTTCCCCTTGACGAGCAATTATTGAGCATACCTATCGCATGCCTTCTGTAAGACACGTAATAAGCATAGAAGGAAATGCAATGGTCTCGTGATCGACAATATTGTGTCGTACATTGAATCTACACCAAGCAAAGTTCTTACTATATAACTATATAATAATAATATCCTGGGTTATTATTCACACACGGCCATCTGATCCCAAACTAAGCAGAGCTTGTCCTATGGAAACCAGGCAAACTGCATAATACCAGGTATACAATCTTCTAAAAAATATTTATTTTACTATTTATACGATGATATAACCATCTTATTTTCTTCAGTATCGACGGTTTTTTATTATATAATAGCAAGGCAAACGATCAAAGTGAGTCACCTGATGGTAAGTAATCACCGCCACCCATGGACACCTGGAACACCAGAGGGGCTGCAAGAACGGTTCAGAAAGGAATAGTCTCACTTCTAAACAGATGATATTAGCACGGAAAGGTATTGCCATGCTAACAAATAACTTGATACGAGCTAGCTAAACATCAATGGTATAATAAAATAAATTTTATAAATGTTTTCATACAATGTGTACCTAAATATCTATGTTACTAGAAATAATAATGTATACAACTATATTACTACAAACATGTTCTGACTATTTACAAGCGCTTTTTTAAAGTCTACGTGAGTAAAAACCTTTTTTATTTTATTTTATTTTAACAGTATTTCAAATAGGGGTACACGAAAGGATCCTCCCTGAATGACGTACTGTATAACACTCACTATCATTCAACGGGATTTCCAACGGGGATTTTCTGCACAGTATCATTGTAATTTGTACGTCCGGCAAACTCTAGGTAGTGCGTAAAACCCCAATCTGACTGGCATAATCCTTTCTCCACGATGGCAAAAAAAATATCTTCTATCTATTAACTATTCCATGAAATGGTTTGAAAAAACATTATTTGAAAGAAGAATAAAAACTAACCTAAGGTTGTTGTGGTAGACTAGATTTACAGTTCAAAAAACATTTAACTGACTTCAACTTTTCTTGTAGTCAACCAGTTGGAACAAAATGTACATGTGGTCCCATTTGCATTTTGGTCCAACCGGTTGACCTCCGTAACTACTTATTAATAAAAAAAAATAGAAATGAGTTTGAAAGAACATCGAAATAAAAACTACATAGGTACAGTGGATTCGATAACCACCTTCTTTTTGAAAAAACAAGTTAAAGTTATAGGTAAGTATATAAAGAATTAATATAATACAGGCAGTCGTAACTAAAGTGTAATTTTATTTACCAATCCATTCTTAGTTTTGTATATTGGCGCTTAAAACAAATATGGCTGCCGACATAATTTCGCGCCAATAAAATAATCGAAGAAAGTGTGACACTTTAGTTAGACATTAGGTACACGTAATAACGATTAAATTATCAACCTCGTTTCTTTGTGTCATTGCCACTGAGGTCATTGCGCATTTCTGTATAAATAAAAAAAAAGATAGTAGACAGGAAGTGAGTGGATATGCTCTATTAAAACCGTTTACTGCCAGAGCCATGCAAATGCTACCAAGAGGTCAAAATCGTTTGAGGTGCACTCAGTTTAACGTTTAGGGCCTATAATGCACGCCACGTTTATTAAGCGCGCCCTTGACGCACGTTTATAGCGATACACACGCGCGTTAGCATAGCGTTTTATCGATACTTGACAAACGAAAACAAACTGCTCTGTAGGATAAAAGCGCGCCGTTGACGCGCGTTTCCAAAACGCGCGTCCTAAAGAGTTTTAAGTCCATGAAAACTAATTTTTTCTTAAATTAACAATACCCAATTACTATTTCAAAAACAGAACTGGCTCAAACCTTTCTTTATGACCCCAACGACTTAAACAATTTTATATGGAACTGTAGTGAAAGCATTTCCCATAGACTAAAATAATTATCATAATTGGTTCTCAAGCCACAAATAAATCGCGCAACACACATACAAATAAAAGATACCAGAAAAACCGTGGAATTTATCCTTTTTCTTTTTGATGTAATTTAATACAAATCAATATTTCATATTTATATTTACGATTCTGCTATATTAATTCAATATTACTTATTAGTTAGTTAGTTGGGCAGTTCGCTTCCACATTGTGAGTTATTATGAAATTATAATGTTATATTTTATAATAAGTATAATATTCACTAAACATTCGGTAGTTAAATAATACCTATTAACATGAATTGTAAATTATTTGTGATATTTAATTTTAATTATTATGTTTTACTGCTTAGTTATGATATTATACTCATTGCATATGGTTTCTAACACTTTTATTATCGTTTGTTAGGTATTATAGATTTATTTATTGTCTTTGGTCATAGAATATTTGTTATTTTTTGTGAAGTGACACTTCCAATGACGTTGTGAAGTTTTCAAACCGTTATTTTTACACTGTTTTTATTTACTAACCGAATATGAAAAGGAGATAAATGTTCCTAATTATAAAAAAAAATCGAATAATATCCGGCATAGAACGACTAATATTGTTAAGTAGTGCATAAGATTTTAGTTTAAATGTTTCTCATAGTTAAGTGAACTACTATAATGTTCTTTCTGAGAAATAAATTCTTTAAACCGAGATGAACTGAATATTTATTAATTTCGTCATTTAATTATTAGATTAAGAACAGTATATTATACAATTATTAAATAATATACAATGTATTGTTTAATTATATAATACAGACATTGCAATGGAATACAATACAGAGATTAAAAATACATGCATTAGACATAAAAACACAATTTATATATATTTTTAAGGAACACGCCCGCACTAGTAAATCTAGTCCTGTGTCGCGAGGTACTTTACAAACATAATAGACGGACACATATTACCACACGTGCATTAAAATATATTATAATTAAAGGAAACACTAGAATTAGATTTTCTATAAAAAAGGTGATGCATAAAAATAACCTAGTAATTTATTAAGACATGGCTAAGGTAACGTCAATTCGTCATCCGTATAAATGCAATTAGTTATGAACCAGTGAGTTATTTGTACGGGCAGTTGTTTGATTTGTTCCGGAAGCTTATTAAATATTCCACAGTTGCATTGGAAGATTTGCCGCCTACTCATGTTCCACGAAAGCCTTAGATTTAACAACACTTTGAAATTGTCAGCAATGTGAATTATAAACATGTTACGGTTATAAAAGGAAGCGTGTCGATTAAAATTACAATAATATAAAAATATTCTACAGTAAAGTCTCAGTATCAAACATATTTTTAATCATGTCAGCCGAATGACGTCCACTGCTGGACAAGAGCCTCCCCAAGAATAGGGGGATATGCCATAATCGCCACGCTTGGAAAACGGGATGGCGATCCCAGTATGGTGGTCATAATACACAGATAAACTCTGCTGCCCGTTCTCTGGTAGATACTCCATCGGGTCGACTTTAACGCCCTACACGTAATGAGATGGGGTGATGATATACTATGCCGTCAGACACACATACAGCATATTGTTACAAACGTGATTTATTCCTGTTTAGAAAATATGAAGAACATAACTGATTGTACAAAGTGAGTGATATGAAAGGCGTTTGTATTAGAAGGGAAATTTATTTTGTATACGTAAGTATACAAAACATGTAGGTACTTAAAAATATTATAAATATATTTAACATGTTGAACATCAGTTTTTATAAGTTTAATATTGCACGTATTGCCAACTGATAATAAACATGCTGAATATCAGTTTTTATAAAAATAATCTTGTATTTTTTGCATATTAAACAATATTATTTTAATATATTGAACATCAGGCGCTCATAGCCAGTTCCTCTCACCTGTCTGTAAGTGATCGATGAAGTTAAGCACCTAGGATCGTGGTCAATCTATAGATAGGTTAGAATTATTTTCTTTCTTAGGCCATGTTAAGCTGTCGATACCGGTTGTTGTACTCAGACAACAGTCTTTAAGCCATGTCAGAGATCAACTGGTGGGCTTAAACAACTCTGACACCAGGGTAACCACTGCCCATATGATAAAGAAAGAAATCATATCAGTGCTTACATTTTTTTTCGAGGCTAGGGCTCAGAATAAATAGTACTTATGTGCATCTCTACAGAGGGTAGACCTCTAAATAGGACATAATAATATTATAGTACAAATGTAGGTATGTTATAATTAAATAAAAATAAAAGTGCACTCTCTAATCCCACATTTTCATAATTCGATGTAATAGCTTTTCGTACTGTCTAAAGCATGGGCGTATAGCACTGACAACTCACGGACTCCCGGCTGCTATTGGGTGTTATTCTTCACAGAAAGACTCTAGCATTTTCCATCCCGGCCCAGAATTTGAACTGAAAACCTCAATATACGACTGAACGTTAAGTAAATGTTAACTTCGTCGGTGAACACGAAGAATAGTTTTACTAAATGTATAGACTCATCATTTTAAGAGTTAGCACCTGCAACATACAACTGTTTGCAAGAAATCTGGACAAAGATTTCTCCAAATGACCTAGCTAGATACTAATCAATATCCCTCCATTAGACTTTAATAAGATTTCTACAAAAAATGTTCAATACTTACAAGATTAATGTATTTCCTCATCATGTTTTAGAGAAATGCCCCATAGATGACCTGAAAACAAATCACAAACAGCAAAAAACTTGTTTTTTGAGCACAGACAAAAATTAATAACTGACATTAAACTAAACAACCCATAATAGCTGTAACATTCATTAATCACTGCGTTCTAAAAAGGTTTAAAAAACAAAATGGCGTCAAGGAAAGTGTCACAGTACATACGTAATGCTGGTAACTGACCCCGTTGCGGTCACCTTTCGCTATACTTTCACCAACCGTCTGACACACTTACCCGCCTTTGTTATTGTGGACTCTCTGACCGTGAACTGATAAGGAATTGACGACTATTAAGATTATTGTGTTTTATAATAGAACGCCGATCTAATTCTACAACTGTGTAGACTAGTCTGGATGGTTGGCGTCTTCTTTTTAAATTTGGAACCAATTCTTGAGATCACCGATAAACCACCTTTTTTTCTTAAAAAAAAAAGAATTCTGTATTTGAAATTCAGTTTTAATAAGAATGAGATTACATTAGCTTGAATTCAAGTAATCGAATATCAAATTGGTTGTATAAAATATTTATTAAAAAATAATCTAATGAAGTGTTTTGAATCACTAAAATTCAGCCCAGTGCGAGTCGGCGGAGGGGTCTTACAATCGAAAAAAAACAATAAAAGAAAAATGAACCGAGGGGGATAGAGGACATTTTAATTATTTTAAAGCAAACATATATAATTATTAATTTTATTTATTCCATATATTGTTAGTAAATAATACTTATAACTATGTTAGTACCTATATCATTATTCAATGTCAAGATTACAAATTATAAATTATTACATTAGCTCTATTTTATATAGAAAAGGACCCCTCCAGATTTGAGAACAGTATTCCAGTGCCTCACAACCGTACAATCAACCCTTCAAATATGGTATTTACCACTCTTTTCCGCACTATACCCTAAATGAGTCAGTGCTGGCCTTACCAAAGATACCTGATGCACTGCAAAAAACACGTTCTGTTAAAAATTCAACAGTCTTTTAATTAAGCTTCAAGAGACAGTCGTTTAAAGACAAATTTATTATTCTTGGCGTCAAATAACTAGTGGCGCCCAACGGAACTAGAAAGGTTCAAAATATAAACACAAAGGAATTTGATATGAGAAGATATTTTACTTTTTTATTGTAAGCTTTGTAGGTTTAAAATTAGAATAAACCATTTTGTTTCAAATAATTATTAACAACTATGTAAAAAAATACAACCCAATTCAACATTTTCTTTTAAATCTTAATTGGTAATATGATGTGAACAAAACTATATAGGAGCTGGAATAGAAATGACCTGGTCTGGTGTAGTTTTAGTAACCTGTACTAGCAGAGAGATGGCTGTGAGATGAGGCTAACCTATTTAGCGTTAGATTGGTACGACGACGTACTGTTGGCCAACATAATGTATGCGGTGATGTATTCACCAATCACTGTATGAATCGGAATTATTAATTATCATGTTGGCTTCAAATACATTTTATTTCAATTTTATTATACAGAATGATAATATGTTAGATCTTACACATCATTATGCGACTACTGAAGGCTCGATGTTTTTCTTATATATCTATACCTATATAAAATTTCCATGTAATATTTCAGACTATTTACAAGCACTTTTTTAAAGTCTATGTGAATAAAAACCTTATTTGTTTTTATTTTATGTTGCGCGAATTCTCCGTTATTTGTGAACCATTTTTGATAATTCTTTTTGTTCGATTGTCTATGCTTTCCGTCCATAATCAATTTATCTTTCCACAAATACCTTGTTCTGAAATAAATTTATAGTTGGTTTTATAACAGTAATCATTATTTAATGTCAGTTATTAAACAAACAAATTATTTAGGTGCAGTGCACAGATTACAGCAATTATTTTCCAACTAACGCCTACAAAATAACGAATGGGCAATGACTTTTTATCTGCGTCGTAAACAAATACAAACTCACTGCACTCTCTAATTTGTAATACAAACACAGCTAACATTTTGAAGACACGCTGGGAACAATAATGGCGGATGTCCCAGTTCTGGATCCCGTTAGCGGGAGAAAGTGGCATGGCGGCGTATGCACTGCCTATGCAAATTATGCAATTACACGCTGTAAACGCGATGGCCAGCAGGATGTGTTGCGATAAAAAATCGTGATTATTGACATAGATAACTGACAGTTATGACAGCTGTCACTGAAAGATATGATGGCTGTCGTTTTATTTTTAATTGTTGATTTTTTATTCTTCTAACTGGATGGTTTTATGAAAATTGAAATTGGAAATGCATTTATAATGTACAGTTCCCTACTACACATTAGAACTTCTGTTGATTCGGTCTTTAGTTACGGGCTGGACAGCTACGGATGCACATCAAGCTACCCAAAATTTCCCCATTTGAAAGTGAACCTTATGCTTTTGTGATAACGTTGAAAATCTATAAAATAAATTTGTCGGATTGGGGTAGCTGGATGTGCTGGCGTCTGTACATATAAAACAATATATAAAATAAATTGAAATCATCATCTTCATCATCATCATATCAGCCGAAAGACGTCCACTGCTGGACAAAGGCCACCCCCAAGGACCTCCACAATAGCCGGTCCTGCGCTGCCCGCATCAAGCGGCTTCCCGCGACCCGTACAAGATCGTCAAGATTGGAATATTAAAAAAGAAAACCAGACCCCTGAAAACATACGTACCTATCTAAATAAGTTTGTATTTCTAAATTTAGCATGCGGGTAAATTACGCCAAGACCCAGAACAAATAATCGCGCTCATCACACAAAGATTTGTGCTGGGTGGGGATTGAACCCACGACCTTAGGCATAGCAGTCAGTGTCACTAACCACTAGACCAAAAGGCCTGTCAGTATATTTATATTATATTATATATTAGAAGAACTTTATTCAATATAATCCACAAGGTAAAGCTTTCTCCAATTTCCGTTCTCAAAAGTTTTATTTATACTCTTAAGTCAAAAGTTCCTTAAGCTTTCTTATTTCGAAGTGATTAAATAATTTCATTTATATCTACCGTCTTTGTTCCATATCCAAGAAATAACTTAAGCTTTCTGGAGAACTGGATGTAATACAGTGTAAACTAAGAAAATCGATTGTCATTTTTATGAAAGATCTATCTATAACATAGGTTACAATATGCCTTTGCTTAATTTATCTTATCAGCCAATAGACGTCCTCTGCTGGAAAAATACCACTTGACAGATGGATTGGTAATTGGTGAATATAGGTTATAGTGGTCATAGAGAAGGTGCTACTACTCCTCTGTTACCTGAAATGTGATAAAACAGACCGCACGTACGGACAACCATTTTTTGTGACTTTTATATAGTACTTGCTGAGCCCCGCGGTTTGACCCGCGTTAAATTTTATAAATAATCATAGCTCCACCCCCGTAGGTGATAGCGTGATAATATGTAGCCATACGTTCAGCCGACCTCTTAGTAATATTCATGCAAAATTTTAAATAAATCCATGCAGTTCTTTTAGAGTTTAGCCCGGACATACATACAGACACACAGACAAAAATTCTAAAAACTATATTTTTGGCTTCGATAACGATTGCAGATCACATCCCAAGTATCGTTTATTGCAAAATATTCAATGTACAGTTTCGACTTTCCTACGATTTTATTATATGTATAGATTTGACTATATTAACGTACTACATTGTGAGCTTGACAAGTACAAGCGTAAGTTAATACCCAAGTGCTGAATTATCATTATTATAATATGTATGTATTTAGAAATATATAACTATGTGCATCAGTTGTCTGGTTGCCACAGTACAGGCTCAGCCTAGTTTCAGTTTTGTCAGATGATAATGTATAGTTTTTTGTTTTCACCCTCTTTGGGCAGGCTAAGATCAGAGACCATACCACCTCGACTTCAGTTGTTTTTGTTTTCAAAGTCAGTCAGTCAAATTCAAGTGAAGTCCGTCACAGTCAAGTCATAGTCCTACCCCAGTAAGGCAGTGGAATCTTTATTAGAGGCTTCTATGGAGTTTTCGTTTCCGCACGGAAAATCACTATTTACGGCAAGATCGCACTTTCCTCCACTTATGCATATACATCCACTTATACATCATCTGGAAATCCAACATATTTACACATAAAAACTCAAATTTACACCAGGTTTTAAAAATGAACCATAGCCTCGACACGTCTTTTCCCGCGTTGGCGTCAAAACTCCCAAACTCCCAAAGTGTTACATGTCCCAAGATATTTGTTTATTTATTATTTATAATGAAAGCAAATGGCTATGAGTTTCTGGAAATAGATATCGATGGTCTAAACCTTGATTTTTTTACAAACTACATAAAGCTTATTTTACTACTTAATATACATATAAATATATTCGTTCGGGATTTTATACGCCGAAAGTTATTAAGTGGAAGTAGGTTCTTCACACCTGCTTAAAAACACTACCGTTACATACTTGATAAGCGTTTTTGCCACCACCTTGTTCACAGTTATTTATAAGTAGGTAAATAATAATTTACGACGTACGTAAACAATTTTATAATTATAATAATTGTTGTAAGTAGTTAACAGAAAGTTAGAGGCTAAGTAGTCTTGCTCACTCACTATACGGTTCCAAATTATATTACATTGGCCTAATAATAGTACGTTATATTATGTAATTTATTTGAAATAAACAGTTTAATTATTTTTTAATAAGCTTTTTTGGTGGCTATTAGCGGATTCTACCTTTTATTGACAAAAGGTCAGCTTTGCTGTCGTAAAAGTTTGCTCGTAATTATGTTATCATGTAATCAATTGCCGCAAGCTTTGACTAATATTACGCCGCACACTGCCACGCCTCTTTGACGAGTGCTGTCCATGGTGATTTGTATGAACAGACGCCAGCACATCCAGCTTCCCCAATTTGTCAAATTTCTTTTATAGATTTTCAACTTTATCACATAAGCATAAGGTTCACTTTCAATTGGGGAAATTTGACAGTTGGGGTAGCTTAATGTGCTGGCGTCTGTACTAAAACTATTTATTTTATTTATCTTAATAATAATTTATTAATGCAATTAAACATTAGTAAAATGTTATGTGTAACTATGCATATTGTATGTATTTATATGCAATATTTGTCATAACTTTATGTACACAGCATTTAAGGAAAATCCATAAATAAAATTATATTTAACTAAACATTTGTCAGCGTCGTCCTCTGGGCTACTATGAAGATCTTCTGGAAAAATTCATCAAAATTGCTTCAGCTAATTTGGAGTCCATAGGGAATACAGTCATATTAAAACATTTTTTTATCACTGTTTTATGTATAATTAGGGGATTACTCGTATATATATAAGATATTAAGACAAAAGTTAAAAAAAAAGTTCGTTAAATAAACTATATTTAAAATAAAGTTTAATAAAATACTTTGGTCATCAAATGGTATTTTTAGGGTAAAATTATTTTTTTATGAATCGCATATGGGTTTTAACAATTTTATAGACGGCTGCATTCTAGAATTAAAAACGTAATATGACCATGTCTCAAAGAAATGGATATCAAAAGACTCGAGCTTAATATTTAAGAGCCCTAGTTATAAAAAAAACCCGACGTTAGTCTCCGGCTTTAAATTAATAATCAATTAATAAATAACCTAGTAAGATCATACATGCGCGGACATCCGTACAAAAACCGACTGACAATTACATAATTTCTCCGTGCAGTGTACAGTTATGCGACTCTGTTTCCGAGAAAACAGAACACAGCTTTCGAACGTCTAACAAGAATGATCTAACGTGACAAAGCGAAAAAATGATGCCACCCGCCATATTGGTGTAATGGCGGCCACCAAAAAACTAACGGAATAAAATACCTAACAGCCGAGCGGAGAAAGGCTTTCGATTGTCCTACATATCAGCGCACGCGAATCGTAGCCGCGACGACAAAAAGTCACAACACTATTCTTAATTTTCCCTCTAAATTACAACCTTATTTCAAACTAGCAACACTTACTATCATTTGGCGGGAAGTTTGACGTTTGGTGCGGTTCTAACATAAACGTCAACCGTGACATTTACGCGCAATACATAATATATATCTATCTTGTTCTAACTCAAGCATATCCTCACTGTATCTCGCTTGTTAACCGACATTGAAAAAGAAAGCACTAGATTTTTTGCCGGCAACCATTTTACTTGAGAGTATGCCGAAGAAAGCAAACTAAAATGCATGTGTGTAATATTAGAAACGTTGGTTTTATATGTACAGTGTGGTTGCATCGCATTAGAGCTAGTTGCATAAGAAAATTACATTTCCCCTCGCTTGACGATAAGTGGGGAGTTTTCTCTTGTAATTGATTGTTAATTAGTCGATATGTCACTGAATGACACACCATCTGTGATAGGGATATCTAACATAGAGAAAACATTGTTAAAGGAAATTTGTGTATGCACTCAAATGTTTGTAGTTATTTTGACGGGTTATTAGATAGCGCAAAATGGGAAGAATAAAAATTCAGGGGTGAACAGAGTCGGGAACAAAATTTTACTTCTGTATAGATACCGTCCCCTTTCACCCCGTAATTTTAAAGCTACCGAAAAACTTATCTATGGAAAGTTAGAAAAAAATAAGCTACCATTGAAAAAATGCGAATAATTTAGACATTTCCTATTCAAATTTTTCTAAATGTTTCAAAACCGATTCTTTGCAAAAGGAACAACTTCCGTGCGTTTAAGCGCTTTTGCCATACCTACCTACTATTGGAATCAAATATAACAGCTCACTTAGGACCCTAAAAATTGATACCTTATTAATTTCATCATTGCGGGGTCCAAGACAGTTAAAGCGATTCTTCGGGACATGCTTGAGCCTCACCGCTCAGTTGATCCTGGCTTACAGGAGTTGCAGTGGTGGGTAAGAGGGAGGGACTAGTCCCGTTAAAAAAAGCCTCCTAGGCTGTAAACGTCATGCAAAATCCCAAACAAAATTGTTAATAACGGTGTTGAATGAATTATTTTACCATCGAAAATATATCAGTTAATACACTTGCACTAAAAAAACTACCCCAATTCTACCGAATATTGAAGTCAAAATGCATATTTATTATGTCTGGCATTTAGGAGTAAATAGCGATACGGACAATTTTCGTATCATCATCATATCAGCCCAAAGACGTCCACAGCTGGACAAAGGCCTCCCCCAAGGATCTCCACAATGACCGGTCTTGTGGTGCCCGCATCCAGCGGCTTCCCGGAAGACGCAACGTGGGCAGGCCCCCTACAAGGTGGAACGACGCTCTTACAATTTCCATTTATCAGCATAAAATGGTTTCAGTCCCATTTTACCCCTGAGTCTCTGTTCACCCCGAAATGTATACTTATAGAGGTCTCTCTCGAAGAATTATTAATGAGTTACTCATTAAAAGTAAATCATCATAGACCTTGAACTTGACGCTTTCTTTTAGTGCGTCTGCAATTATGTTATACAATAATTGCTAAGTCGGGTCAGAGACCTATTGAGTGGCTCACAACTTCAACTCTTAGGGTGAATACAAACCGGATGAATATACCGAAAATGACAAGCCGGTTGGCGTGGTTGGTAAATGCTTGCCTTTCACGCCGCAGGTCGTGGGTTCGATTCCCACCCAGGAGAAATGTTCATATACAATATGTCTGTTTGTCCTGAGTCTATATAAGTATGTATTTAGGTACATAAGAAAAGTAGTATAATATGCAGTATATCAGTTACCTGGGTCTCTACCGGCTAAGTCGACGAACATCGATTTCTTATGGCGTTCAAATAAATAAAGGTTAAGAATGACTTTATCAATCGTTAAATCGGCTTCCATGAGCACTTGTGACGGCATAAATGGGCCGGAATCGATTATCAACGTTGAAGCTGATTTAACGATTTATTAAGTCATTTTTAACCTTATTTATTTGAACGCCATTCTCGAAAACGATGTTAAGCGACTTAGCCGGTAGAGTCCCAGGTTTCCATAGTACAAGCACTGCTTAGTTTGGAATTAAAGGGCGTGGGTGAATAATATGCCAGAATATTATTAATATCTTTCTACCAAAAATATTTAAAAACCACAATCTGACAAAAACATAACGCTCTGAGGCCTTTCCTTCTTTCATCATATCAGCCGAATCACGTCCACTGCTAGACAAAGACCTCCCCAAAAAATTTCCACAATGCTTTGTGTTCATCTATTGGAGAGATATGACATAATCACCATGCCATGACGAGTTGATGATCATAGTATTCAAAAGAACGCTGCTTACCCATGCTCCGGATTATATATTCTCTCAGGACGACTTCTACGCCCCCCCCCCACGTGTTGAGATGGGGTGGCGATATTATAGAATAGAATAGAATAGATTCATTTAATCAGCATTAGAGTCATATAACAGGAAATCAAAGAAAACAATACAGTAGGTATAGATTACAAACAGAAAACACATTAAATAGAGATAGAGTACAGTTAGTAATAGGTAGAGAAATATATATAGATAATAATTAAGGTAAAGTATTTAAAATTAATAGACCCATTACATATTAGATAAGTCTTTCCCTGCATGTCCTGCTTAAGTTCCCGTCTCAGCATTAGCTGGGTAGGAAACACCCAAAACTGATTTTCAGTCGATAAACTTGCTAGTAAACCACGGGCGACGGCATCATGTTAATAGTTCACCTCAATATAATGTGTGTATTGGTGTTGGTTTGTTAACAGTAAAAAGAATTAAATTAAATAAAAGTAACATAAATAGACGAAACGGCATTATGTACCCAGTAGCATTAGCAACGAGCAGCATATATATTCTTCTAGGCCGTCAGCCATATTCCTTCTTTTATTCCTTTATTCGTCAAAAATATTGTATACATATTTAACGAATAAAACAACTTTTTTGACAGATAGTCTTTAGAAGATATGGCGAAATTTAAAAAGTCTCAATAAATAACCCTTATCTTTAGAAGGAAATCGCTGATTTGAAATCAGAAACATATCGGTGCTACTTTAGCAGCCATTGACCAAATTAAAAATGTTTAGTACCAATTTCAATTAAGTTTTTTAACTGATTGTATCGATTACAGAAAGTGAGCAGAAATATTTGGCCTCATAGAAAGTGGCCGGAAACAACATTTTGAAAAACATATTATAAATAATTATTATTTTAATGCATACTTTTCATCGGTTTTTGCGATATATTTTGGAGGTCAATTACTACCGTAAGTTTAAGCTCTATGACCTTACATGTCACCATGTGACGAAGGTAGAGCAATTAATTATTTATCTCTATGGGCAGGCCCCCTACAAGATGGACCGATGATCTGGTGATGGTCGCTGTATGCTGCTGAACTGATGATTGATGGATGGCACAAGACCAGCAAATATGGAGACCTTTGGAGAGAAGGCCTGTATCTAGCAGTGGCCGGCTTTCCAAGACCAGCTTGACTGGGGTATCTCGACTTCACAGAATACAGCACAAGTAATATTGTTATTTTGTCAATGTTGTGGTTCTGAACATGTGTGTTTAATTGGTTTATGTTGCCATGTCGGAAAACAAAATGTGACTGTCCAACATGGCAACATTAACCAAATATATACCTACAATAAATATACCAATATCGCTGTTATTGTGTTTATCGCTATCCGGAAAACGCTAAAGAAACTATTGCAGTATAGGTACAGTAGGACAAATTAAGCCCTAACTATAGGGCTTAATTTGTCCTACTGTATACTGCAATAGTTTCTTTTTTAGATTTTATAATTATTGATATATTAATTTTCCAATAATATGTAATAATAAATAATGTAATATATTATATAAAGATTTAAATCGTTACTTGTGAACCTTTATTCGTGGCCAAAAATCAAAACATAATGTAACTCCACCTTTCTCCTTGACCATGTTACGCATAAAAACTGTCATATCATATACTCGCTAAATAAAAATAAAAAAATCCCGTAACCGATTATGAACTTGACCGCTGACGCATAACCCTGCGTTCAAAACAGACTTTCTTTACCAAAGTGTTACGCGTCCCCAAAACGTGCTCCAGTTTCGTGCTCGTGCGCTCAGAGAAATGGCTACAGACATTTCTCTATGTTTACTTCTTCACGACAGTACATATATTTACATTACAAAAACCAACCTTAAATCTTTGTAATAAAGACGTACTCACCCACAAGCTGCCAGAAAGAACGTTCGAGAAATAATATTTGCTGTTATTATTGATTCGTGGCATCATTGATCACAGGGGGGGAGAAAAAAGCGTGATTCGTCGGCAGGCACCAGAAGCAGATTGATGTTTCTTAAGATCATAATGTCCTAAACATTTTTTTTTAACGTGACTGCTATCTCTAACAGAAAACCTAGGAAGCTTTTTAAATATTTTATAGAATAGAATACTCTTTATTGTACATACTCATTTTATATACTATGTAAAGATCTATCTGGCTGAATTACGGCGGCCATTCTCAACGGAGATTATCTATTTAACAAGTTACTATTTCAACTTGATCTATTATCTATACATATAATAAAATCGTAGCTAAGTCAAAACTGTACCTTGAATATTTTTTAAAAAGGATACTTGGGGCGTGATCTACTATCGATATCGAAGCCATAAATATAGTTTTTAAAATTTTTGTTTGTGTGTCTGTTTGTCTGTATGTATGTCCGGGCTAAACTCAAAAAGTACTGCATGAATTTACTTAAAATTTACATTATTATTAAATTTTTTATATTACATATTATTTTTTAAATTTATATTACATATTATCATGCTATCTCCTACGGGTAAAACCGCGGGACACAGCTAGTAAATAAATGAAGATTCTTTGCGAAGAAAAAGCTAAACGGAATTTGATTTGATTTGGACAACGCAGGAAGGGTTAATTACAAGTGCTCGATTCACTTAAAACTTTTATTGTCATATCTAGCAGTCTTTTTTTTTAGCAGACTTTATCTAGCAGTCGACGTCATTCCATGACCACCTTGGCTGGGTTATCTCCACCTTACATAATACAGCTCTGGTAATACTGTTATTTTGTAAATGTTATGGTCCTGTCCTGATGTCTCTGTAACATATTTTTCTTTGTAAACCAAAATTGGCAACATTTATTAAAAAGTGTGCAATAGGTTTGCAGGACTTGATATGTAGAGATTAGTTTGAAAAGAGAACTTGGGGATGGCTACAATTTTCTATAAAACAACCTTCAGCATCATCACTGAAAGATGCCCACTGCTGGACAAATAGCCTCCCCTAAAGATCTCCACAACTGCCGGTCTTGCGCTACCCGAATCCAGCGGCTTCCAGTGACCCTTACAATATCATCGTTCATATAGTAGGGGGCGTGCTAACACTGCGTCTCCCGGTTTGGGATCCAGTCGAAATCCTTATTGTTGGGTAATTATAGCCCAATTCATGAGTCACCCACATGGAGCCAGTAAGCAAGCTCATTAGACTAGATGGAAGATTCTATAAATGTTCTGACTTCTGCCTGTAACAATGGTGATAGATGTAAGAATATCTATCACAATTAAGAGGTATTAAGAGGTAAGCACCGCAATGTAGACACTAACAGATTTGACCATCGCCGTGATTCAATGCGTAGTGACAAGTTCCAAAGATTAAGGGTTCGATCCTTGCAAAAGAAAAATATTTGTTTATATTTGTCTTGGTCTGGGTTATTTCTGTGTATTGTACAGACGCCAGCACATCTAGCTACCCCAATCTGTCAAATTACTTTTATAGATTTTCAACTTTATCACAAAGAATAAAGTACACTTTCAATTGGGGAAATTTGACAGTTTGTGGTAGCTTGATGTGCGATTGTACGTATATATTTTATTTAAAAATGGTACAAACTTTGCTTTATTTTCCTTTAGATGGTATTCAAAAACATGGCCCGTCCCTCCTCCTTCTAAGAGGAGCTTGCTCTGCATTGTGATTGATATACATACAGTCGCCAGAGTTCATTGGGGTGGGGGAAGGGTTAGCAACACTTGTTTGCTGACTTTTAAAGGCCGGCAACGCACCCGCGATACCTCTGGTGTTGCGAGTGTCCATGGGCGGCGGTGATCACTTACCATCAGATGACCCACTTGTTCGTCTGTCGCCCTCTGATATAAAAAAAAACCATACATAGACTCACGCCTTTTTCCCAGAGGGGTAGGCAGAGACAACGGATTTCCATTGGTCACGATCTTTGCATACTATTTTTGCCTCAATTACTGTCATTATTTTCTTCATACATGCTCGCCGGTTTAGGGTACTTCTGACCTGCCCTTTCTTAAGAACGACACCAATTTGGTCTGAGAATGTTCGACGAGGTCTTCCCCTTCCGGTTGTCCCATTCACACAGGCCAGGTATACTTCTTTAGTGATAATTATAGACGGGATAAACTAAGCAGATAGCATTGTTATGCTAAATTAGTTGCTTTTATCCATTGTGGAGAATTTTACTTTCTACTTGTTTCTAGTATTTACTTGCACATAGATTCGAGACATCCTTTGTGTTACTTTAGTGTTTACCATATTGGAGGTCAATGAACTTTGACATGAATACTAAGTCTATTCATCTTGCACCTATGAATCATGTTCTTAAAATGAATTTAGAAAGTAGGTATGTCTATTTGTAAGTTGCTTCTTGGTAATCTTAATATTGAATCAAGTTGCCTGAAATGAATCGATCGTTGTTCGATGATCGATTTAGAAAAATCATCACTGACGTCAGCTTTTCTATACACTACTACTTCTACCCTAGTGGCTGTTGGTTCTACTAGCTATGTGCCCTGCCCACTGCCACTTCAGCTTGCTTAACAGCCCTTATGATATACAGAGAGTAAATAGTTTAAGTCACACACAAATAGTTCCATTTGCGTAAAATTGGTACAAAAATAAAAATATATTTTGCACACAATAAGCGCCGATGACCTTAAATGCCGATGACCTTAAATCCTCCAATTTATTCTTTACCCATTCCTGAAAGCGACTTAAACAGTTCACTCTTTCTATATCATAAGGGCCGTTAAGCGAGCTGAAGTGGTAGTGGGTAGGGCACATAGCTCGTAGAACCGAAAGCCATTATAGTAGAAAGGTTCTCGAGTGGCGACCACGAACCGAAAGACGCAGCGTGAGCAGGCCCCCTACAAGATGGACCGATAATCTTGTGAGCGTCGCTGGTTGCCTGATGCGGGTAGTGCAAGACCGGCAATCGTGGAGATCTTTGGGGGACGCCTTTGTCCACCAGTGGGCGCCTTTCGGCTGATATGATGATGATAATGATGAAGGGTGGTGGTGACTCTGGTTGTTCAAAACGACCCGTAAAACTCTGACATGGCTTACCGACTGTTGTTTGATGACAACAACCAGGACCGACAGCTGGAACACTCCGAAACACTCAGAAATGTAACCACTTTAACGGTCACCCATTTATGGGTTGACCGCGTGCTTTACCTCACAGATCACTTACGGAGGGCAAGTGGCCATGATATAAATGCTCAAATTTGACGACACATAAATTTTATTTGAACTGAAATGTTTATTGTAATCACCGCCGACATTTATAACACCAGAGGGGCTGCAAGTACGTTGACGGCCCTTGAGAAGGGAATAGGTTTAATTATTGAAGGTTGACACGTCATACCGGATCAGAAATAACTCCGCAGTTCATTGATTCCTCACAGTGTTCCACAGCCTTTTTAACGCGCGCTACGCATTAAAAAATCTTCATTCAGACTGGCTGCCATATATGAGATTCGAACAGGGGGGGTTACCGCCAAAATCTCCGGTCATTGTGATCGTGATCGGCGTTCAAATAGATGAAGGTTAAATTTAATTGCCTAAAAGGTCACTTAAAAGCACTATTTGTAGTACTAATTTTGTGAATTAAATTATTTGAATTGAACGAATGATATAGTCATTTTATTTTGGGATGATTTGGCCATTTAGAAAGGATGAATGAAAGAAGATTGACAAAAGAAGTATACCTTGTGCTTGTGTGATTGGGACAACCGGAAGGGGAAGACCTCGTCGAATATTCTCTGACCAAATCGGAGACGTTCTCAAGAAAGGGCAGGTCAGACATGACAGTAATCGAGTCAAAAGAGGTGTGCAAAGATCGTGACAAATGGAAATCCGTTGTCTCTGGGAAACAGGCGTGAGTCTATGTATGTATCTATTTGAACGCCGATCACGATGACCTGCGAATTAGGTGATAGCCCCCCTCGAGCGATTAGTATTAGTATAAAATGTATCAACATTAACTTATACTTGTGCAAAGCTTAACTTTGAAATAAGACGACCGAGATGTTGAAGTTGTGAGTGAAAACTCGACTGCTTTCACATTTCCGACCGACTTTTAATGATGTATTTAATTACAACTACCCACTAATAGTTTCATAATAATTTAATAACCAATAACTTTAATTATGTTCTCTCTAATGAACTTTCAAGTTTCTCTGTAGCGGTTAGCTGCGCAGGCACATTGCAGTGACACAGTATATGTACCTCACATCAGATGGGAAACTACATAAACTTGTCAATCATATTCTTCATTAAGTATAAATTTAAAAAAAAATCCGAGCCGTCACGGGACGCCTGGCAGATGTGAAACATCGACATTATTTTGTAAAAGTAATATGCAGAAAAGAACATATTGTGATAGGAACTAAATATGTCATAATGATAAAATAAAATATTACGATTTTTTTCCAGATAACGATGACTATTTATTGAATAAACATTTATTTTCATTAAATACAAAAAATTACGAATTTATTTCAAATCGTGACTACTTAATTCGTTTAATCAGTGACTTCAGTAATAGTTATATTCGATGTTGCCTCTGAGGACGGTATTACTCGCGTCGCCACACCGTACACGCTACTGCATATAGACTGTATATATATACTATCGTATAGCGTGGCGACGCGTCGCCACGGCATGCGTTGCCACGCCAGAAATCGGTTTTACGTGCGGCTATAGATGTTTCACATCAAAAAAACCTAAATCAGATAACTTAATTAATTGACAAAATTTCTTCTAGCTGTCATGATAATAATTATATTAATAAAATGGGTGCACAGTGTTTAACTAATATAATAAATATTCGAGACATATCACACAACGTCATCTAGCCCAAATTAGGCAAAGCTGGTACTATCGATATTAGAAAAGGGATAGAACTTATTTTCTTTAATTTTTCAAATAACTATATGTATGTATATAATTATTACACAGAAAACACTCAGAACAGGACAAATGGACATTTTCATGAATACAAATATTTGTCTTGTGCGAGGATCGTACACGCAACTTTTGGAACAGAAGGCAGGTTCACTACCTACTGAGTCACGGCGGTCGTCAGATATATTTTAACTCTTGGGGTAAAATGTTCTTATTAATGATATAATTACTAATTAATTTTGATACATTTTGGATGAAAGCGAATTATGTTGAAATCTAATTGCGCAAATAGACTTACAGAAACATAACTGTCATATTTAGATAGTATGGACAAGCTTAGAGGACCTAAGAGACTGTAGTATCACGATTTTGAATGTAAAACCGCTTAATTTTTTGTTGCAGGTGGCTACAGAGATTGTTTTGGATTTTTGCGCCATTCCCAAGAATTATACTCAGAACTAGTCCAACGATGTGTATGCAATAATAACTTAAATGCTACTATATATTTAACTTATATAATTTTACCGATTACTGCTTAGTCCCCTCACTTTTTACTCATAGTATAAATAAAAATAAATGGCCTCTTAATCTAGTGGTCAGTGACCCTGACTGCTAAGCCAGGGGTCATGAATTCTATTCCCTCCCGGGACAAATCTTTGTGTGATAAACACGATTATTTGTTCTGTGTCTGGGTGTAATTTATATGTAATATGTATGTAATTAGAAATATTTAAGTATGTTTATCGGTTGTCTGTTTGGCAAAGCCTGTACGGCTTTGCCTAGTGTGGGATCGGATAACAGTGTATTAGCTATCCCAAGATATATTATTATATTTAAGGGTATGAGAATATTTAGCCAGCAGCCCCGTAAAATAATTATCTAGGATGAAAGTTCCTATACTGTTAGGCAACTTTATTCTGTAGCGGTAAGAAAGTTTGCGTTTATCGAGTTGCGCTGCTAGAGGCGAATATAATAAGGTTAGATATATATAGTTATTCAATCCTTTCCTGTAATAGTTGACATTTGATTGAATCGTTCTCAGTAATGTTAGTTTTCTTTATCATAGAGTCAGAGTTGTTTAAGCCGCCTAGTAGACCTATGATCTAAATTAATGGCTGTTGTCTTAGGACTACAACCGGGACCGACAGCTAAACGAGGCCTCTGAAACATGGACAGAAATTCAACCACGGTAATCCATTTATAGTCTAATCTCCTGTGATATCTTGTGGACCGGTGAGTGCAACTGCCTATCAGCGCCTCATTGAGTCGTAGCGGCTTCAACAGTAGATAGTAAGGTTCTTGGTTCAATATTCCGGTGGGGACAAAAGTCGTGAAACCCTGTTCGTACTGGGAATAATTAATTAAAAAAAAAGACAACCCTGTCTAACTGGGCATGATTTGTTTAAAAAAAAGACACCGCCCGCATTAGGGAATCTAATCCCTGTGTCGCGGAGTAGGTACTTTACAAACATATAATAGACGGACTTAAATTACATTCAGACTCAAAACAACTATTTATGGGTCACACAAAAAGTTGTCCGGCGCGGGACTCAAACCCGCGACACGAAGCAGCGTGGCGCCTGTCTTAACCGCTGCGCCACACGTGCTCACAAGAAGTTGGAGACGAGGAGGGGCTAGCAGTAGCGTATGTTTCATGCAGTAATACTAGAATGGATAGGTTTTTATTTCAGCCACCAACTTACTAGATTAATGGCAATTTTTTTTTGCCTGGCCCCAAGAATCGAACTTAGGACATCTGCATTTGAACACCCTACGAGCACCCACAGCGCTGTGATCAACACAATTATGCCAAGTAAAATAACGCGTAGGCTAACTAATACAACCTCATTACAACAATTTCGATAGAGATCTAAAGCCTGCGTAGGCGCAATACAATGTGCTAGGCTGACCAAGCTATAAGATTTCTAACATACAAATTGAACTTACTTTTGAACAAATAACTATATTAAATTTTAATTTTATAGCATTATTCGTAAATAGAGCATAAATCTAATCTCAAAACCCAGTGGACAATTAAATTTGTAATTTCCCATATATAAAATTTGAGATCTTTAGTAAGTTCAAGTTTTATGGACGGGCAGGAATGAAAGAGTTTATAATTTCTTTTTGCGACTCATCATAAAAACAATTATTAAGAGTGAAAGAGAAAATTGTACAATTTAAGATCTAAGATCTTGTTAATACCCCTGATTTATGACCTCAGATTTAAAAAAATTAGATTCTAAAAAAACATGCACTAGATATAATATAATCTTAGAATTAAAATCGGAGCTAACGTAGTGAAAATCTGTAATTGGTAACTTACGTAATTAATCAGTTGACCGAATACAACATCATCATCATAATATGATGATGTTGGCTGATATAATATTATGAAGCAAAAGCTTTGTCAGTACGCCTAACTTTGTAAGTTATTATTACGAAAATTGCGCGGAAGGAGTAGTATGAAATTTGGAACAGTTAAAGTTCATATGGAGAAGGAGTTCAGAGAGCCAATATTCATATATAATAGGTAGATTATTAATATTCTAAAATACCGCAGTGTCTCAAGTCGAAAGTCGGAAGTCTTCGAACAGTGTGTGTTGCCAGTGATGACTTACGGAACAGAGACGTGGTCGCTCACTATGGGCCTTATTAGAAGGCTCAAGGTCACCCAAAGAGCAATGGAGAGGCCTATGCTCGGAGCTTCCCTGCGGGATCGAATCAGAAATGTCGAAATCCGCAGGCGAACCAAAGTAGCCCGAAGAATTGCAAAACTGAAGTGGCAGTGGGCGGGGCACATAGCTCGTAGAACCGTTGGCCGTTGGGGCAGAAAGGTTCTTGAGTGGCGACCACGAACCGGAAGGCGCAGCGTGGGCAGGCCCCCTACAAGATGGACCGATGATCTTATGCGGGTCGCTGGAAACTGCTGGATGCGAATAGCGCAAGACCTGCAATTGTGGAGATCTTTGGGGGAGGCCTTTGTCCAGCAGTGGACGTCTTTCGGCTGATATGATGAGGTAAATTATATCAGGCTGATGATGTGAATGAGACAGATTATCCCCACTTTATCCCCAAGAACTTTAAACTTGACAATCATGTCCTGAGTATTACGCCAGCATGGTAACCACCAAATGTGCCCAATATCAAACCATGTTGACTCACTAACATTATGTATAACTGTATTGCATGAATTGATGCGTAACCCAGCTTTTTTACAACACTTAGCTGTATTGTGGTTGTATAATGGCCTAAAAAGAGTAATAATGTTTGTTTTAGTGATTGTCAGCCTGTAGGTAATTTGTCTTTTCGCGAATTTGATGGAGTATGTAGGCATTATGTGTAATGAAAAATTATAATGAATATGGCGTTTAGGCCATTACTTAAATAGTGATCTGTCTTTTTGATGCTTACTCAAGTCATATATTAATGATGTTTTAGTTTAATTTTGATGGATTGGTAGGTAATTAAATATATCTACTTGAAAATGTATAACCTAGCATAAACCTCTGACAGCAAATACTTACTTAAGTTAACGTAACTTTTAAATGATTGACTGGCCTGGTTGGTGACCCTGATTGCTAGATTGCTTAACCAGAGGTCTTGGGTTCGATTACCACCCTGTCCTGGGTGATGTAATCTTTGTGTGATGAGCACGATTATTTTTTTGTAAGTAATGGCGAAATTTCTATGTGTAACATATTAGTATGTATTTTGAAAAAAAAATAGTAAGTTTATCAGTGCTCTTTTTGCCATAGTAAGGCAATGCTTATTTTGAAATCAAACGGCGTATGGCGGTGTGTTAGTTGTATCAAAATATTTATCTATTTATTAAACGGCTTTTTTTTTCAAAAATAGCTAATAGGCATTTCAATTGCATTAACTACCAGATAAAAAAAACTGCACAAAATAAGTAATTCTATCCCGCTCTGAGCTACAACCCGACATAAGTTTCAAACGCATTTTTGGTCGGTGTAAGAACACGTCATTATTAGAATTTTAATGCCTGCATAGCGGGGGTCTTTGTTAACATGCAATTCATGGACACGAAAAAACAATAGTTGGCATGTGCAGGACTCGAAACTGAAATACGGGGACGCTGAGGTAGTAGCAAAGCGACCATTACTGAGCCACGCGTTACATTTTATACAACCACTACTCGTTTTGTATCGCGGGTTAAAAATTAAACTTATTAATTCTTATATTTATCAACACGTATAAATAAAATAAATAAATAAGAGGTAAAGCAGATAAAGAGGCACAGATTGGGCGGGCGGGAGCACATTGCGTTCTTTTCACGGTGACATATTTTTATGCTGACTTATTCTTGAATTTTATATTGAGATGATGACATTTTTTATGTTCATCATCATCATCATATCAGCCGAAAGACGTCCACTGCTGGACAAACTGCCGGCCTTGCGCTATTCGCATCCAGCAGTTTTAGCGACCCGCACAAGATCATTGGTCCTGTGATCATCTTTTAGGGGGCCTGCCCACGCTGCGTCTTCCGGCTCGTGGTGATGATGATGATGATTATTCTTTAATTTTAAATTTAGATGATGACATTTTTTATGTTCACTTATTCTTAAATTTTAAATTTAGGTACAGCTTGGGCGGGATTACAATCTAATGCGTTCTTTTCATGATGACATTTTCATGATCCCTTATTCTTAAATTTTAAATTTAGATACAGTTTGGGCGGGAGCCCAATCTAATGCGTTCTTTTCACGATGACATTTTCATGATCACTTATTCTTAAATTTTTAATTTAGGTACAGCTTGGGCGGGAGTACAATCTAATGCATTCTTTTCATGATGACATTTTCATGATCACTTATTCTTAAATTTTAAATTTAGGTACAGCTTGGGCGGGAGCACAATCTAATGCGTTATTTTCATGATCACTTATTCTTAAATTTTAAATTTAGATACAGATTGGGCGGGAGCACAGTCTAATGCGTTTTTTTCATGATGACATTTTCATGATCACTTATTCTTAAATTTTATAGACAACGTCTGATGCCTGATGCACTACGGAAATATTGCAGACACACCCAAGCTCACCGCAAATACTTTTAGGTCACACAAATTGTTGTCCTATGCGGGAATCGAACCTCAGACACGAATTGGCGAAAATCATGGGGTAATTACTGTTAAGTCAGCTTAACAGTAATTACCCCATGATTCATCGGTAATGAGGCTTTAACACCACAGGAAATTATTAGGTACGTGTAAATAAATATACTTGTACAGTCAACATGTCCCACCTTCATAGAGGCCTTATTGCATTGGCTCAAGGGCGATTTTCGGACGACAGGTGTATATACTAACATGCGGTGTCAACTCTACATTTGTAAAGGTCCGCTAATGATTTCTCCCACTATGGTTATAACGGTAAATTGTTATTTTGACATGGGTGTGTGATATCATTGAATATACACCAATGTTTACGAGGTAAACCTCCGTGGTCTGTGACCCATGATAGGTGGCTATTATCCATTAGCCATCTATCAATCACATGATGATTATGTCCTCCTAGCCAAATTTCGGCCACGGCGGCCAGTCTCAATAGCCATCTGCGCAGGGCATATTATAGTGCAGAAATGTGTGCGCAAGCACAGGGGTACTTTCTATTCCATCACTCTCATGATCCGATAGACCGCCTAGCGACACGACCGGAAAGAGGTATGGTACAGGACCGACGACTTTACGTGCTCTCCGAGGCACGGGGGTATAATACCGCCAACTCCCAGACTTCGGGCTGATACCGCGAATTTTTTCTTTTTACAGAAAAGTCCCAAAATCACTTTTGGCCTGACCCGGGATTTGAACCCAGGACCTCGTTTTCTGCGGATGAACGCGCTACCGATTGACCATCGAGGCAGTCAATCACATAGTGTGTATTTATCGCATTGTGGTGACGGCGAAGATTATCATCACCCCATCTCATCCCGAGAGGGGTGTAGAAATCGAACCGAGGGAATATCTACCAGAGGAATTACTGCGAGCTCCAACGTACCGTCAACCAAGCGTGGCGATTATGGCATATCCCTCCCATGATCATTTTTGGGGGAAACTTTTCTAGCAGTGGACTTCTTTCAGCTGTAATGATTAAGAAGGAAATCTCCGCTGTCCATCCTTATGTCTGTCTTAAGTCAGCTTAAGTCTCACAAACCGTTATAAGCCGTTATAACCGTTATAATAAATAAAAAATAAAAATAAATAAATAAAATAAATTATATCCCATCAATCAATCAATCATTTATTTATTAGCTGAACACAATTTCATGTACAGATAAAGAGGGTATATTTTAAAATAAATACTACTCAAAGATAGTATCCCAATAACAAATTACAGACATCCTGGGAATAGAATTTGAGAACTTAAATTTATCAAAAATTAATTGATATTTGTTTTGTTTTTCGGTTCTTTTCATATAGATAGATAGATAGATTAACTCGTTATTGTACACCAATAGTACAATCATACAGTAGGTACAGGAGCATATAATTAAAAATTAAATAATTGGCAGTAAGTATATATTGATTTTCTCACTATTGTCTTATAGCAAAATAAATTTCTCATACGAGCTTTATTTATTTATAAATTATGTCTCATTCGAGCACTCGACGAGTCAGCAGCCCTTGCGAATGGTCTGTGGAGGACTGAAACACGTGTTGGGTATCGCACTGGCGCATGTAATTTGCTTTTTAATATTGTCCTTCTTGCATGTGCACATTTTTGCGGGCGGGAGGGCGGTGCAAATTGCATCCCGGCATGATTAAACTGACAATTAGCGGAATTAACACTACATATTGATTTTGTATTTTGAAAATAAATTCCGGTAAAAAATTCACGAAAAAGAATTCAGCCATTAAGAATTCCAAAGCCAGAAAGATTCGTCAAGCTTATCATTACCAGGTCATTGCTCCTGCAAAATTAGCCAAACCACAACAAATGGGCAATGGATATCAATAAAATACATAATAAGTAAATTGCCGCATTGTACGTAACAGATAAGTAGATACCTACGTGACTTTGAAACTGCTTCGAGATCGTCTTAAAATCAGAAAGCGCGGCAACTTACACCGCCTGCTGTCTTCCACTAAAATACACAAAAACCATTTAACAAGCACCACTTCTTTCTTCGTCGCAATATACATTGGTGCATATGTGGGTAAACGTGAAGAGAAAGTTAGTAAAGATAGAGAAATGTATACTGTAGTTAAGGGATTCTCAATAAGGTTACGAATACAGTTGGATACTGCATCGCGGCGAAAATGTTGCTAAGTGGGTCACTGCCGCGCGTATAACGGCTTGCGCTCAATGCCCGCCCGCGTAACGTTACGTGTGGGAAATTATTTGAATTTGGAACAGAACGTTTTTTTTTTTGCTTTTATCAGGCTGCCGTTGCCATTGTTCTTTTTTTTTATTGTAGTCTAGTTGTGGCGATCGTATTGAAGAGTTACCGTTATGACGGGTCGCGATTGAAGGTTAATTAGATAGTTTGTTTGCGTGATGATCTAGTTGGTGATTGGAGAATATCTACTGGGTTTTCATTGTGTTTTAGACAAAGAGTTAATCTAGTTTTAGTTCCCGATTACGCGCTTCAATAAAAGTGCAGTCAGTTACGTCACAGGCGTCCAGTTCCAACCAATGAATGGGTCGTTTCTTGTGTTGTATTCAGTATGGTCGGTAAAGCATGGAAACTAGGCCTACCCCGCCTAAAATAAATTGTTCAAATTCATTCACTGATACAATATTCAAAACCGGCCAAGTGTGAGTCCGACTTGCACACGAAGGGTTCCATAACATTGCAGAAGATTGGCAGTCATCGCGCGAAAAGCATGGAAATTTTACTTTAATATAATTTTATATTTTTATAATTTGTTATTGAAATTTGATGATGAAATAGAAATACTTACACACCTTACAAAAAATTCAACTGGATATTTAAGTATTTTTTTTTATATTCTTGGACATTATTCACACACTGCCATTTGATCCCAAACTAAGCAGAGCTTGTACTATGGCAACCAGATAACTGTTATATTACATATACTACTTTACTTTTGTAAATACATACTTACTTAGATAATTACACCCTACGCTTGTTCATGAGATTCAGCCAGCTAATAGACTAACAGACGGCGTGGCCGTAGGTTTTGCAAAAGCATTATATTGATACCGTTCGGGAATGGAAACTAAAAACTAGGTGTTATAGAAGGCGATCCAAATATAGCAACTGCATAATATCAGTGCAGCTCAAGGAGTATTAACTTTCATATTTAATTGGTCTGCTTAGTTTGGGATCAGATGGCCGTGTGTAAATAATGTCCCAGGATATTATTATTATTATATATATTAAGGATGAATGAAAGAAGATTGACCAAAGAAGTATGGCCTGTGTGAATGGAACAACCGGAAGGGGAAGACCTCGTCGAACATTCTCTGACCAAATCGGAGACGTTCTCAAGAAAGGACAGGTCAAAAGTACCCTAAACCGGCGAGCATGTATGAAGAATATAATGACAGTAATTGAGGCAAAAGATGTGTGCAAAGATCGTGACAAATGGAAATCCGTTGTCTCTGCCTACCCCTCTGGGAAACAGGCGTGAGTCTATGTATGTACCTATATATATTAAAGTTTACATAATTAATTCTTGGTACATTTAACTACACCTTGCCTGAATGGTTCTGCCTTTATTAAGGTAAGTATTCAATATTATTATTATTATGGTGGGCCGATGTTATAAACTACTACCGGATCCAATGCGCCCCAACTGAGAAGACCCAGCGAAACAAACCATGTGTTCTATGTATAACCGGTTCTTTTCATACTAGAGACGTTTAAATTTGATAAGTGGTATAAATGACATAATCGCCTGCACTAACAAAAGCGCACTGAGTCGTGGTTACCCTGTAGCATAGGTTACTTAGTTTACAGTTTTACTTTGCTAGATGTCGCCTCCATCAGAGGCCTCTATAGTCGGATATACCTTCAAGGCTAATAGTGCACGTCATGTTAAAAAAGCTTTTAAGTATTATTTATTTTTCTAAGAATGTAGGATGGTTTAGTGCCTAAAAACAAAAAAAAGTAGTGTAGCGTCTTCCCAATACAATATAACGATAGTTGTAGGTACAGACGCCAGCACATCAATCTATGCCAATCTGTCAAATTTCCTCAATTGAAAGTGAACCTTAGGTATGCTTAAATGATAAAGTGAAATGATAAAGTCAAATTTCTTTAATAGATTTTCAATCTATTAAAGAAATTTGACAGATTGGGGTAGCTGGATGTGTTGGCGTCTGTACAAAACGTCCCTTAGATAAATGTAAAAAAAATGATTTTGAATAGTTTATTCTCATTGATGGCACTTATAGTGGTTGGGGTCGCAACTAAACGCTACAACAGATACGCATGGGTATATGTTTACTAATTAACAGTATCACACAGTCGTATTTATCGTATTTTAAGAGCTATCAAAAGATCAGCGTTACAGTAATTATTTACTGTAGCATATCTTTATTTTTTTTTTACGTAGACTTAAAAAAAGCGCTTGTAAATATTCAGAACATGTTTGTAGTAATATATAATTAATTTATAATTATTTCTAGGTACATATAGATATTTAGGTACACGGATTGTAGGAAATAATTTGCAATAAGATTTATTTTATAATAGTAACGATATTTAGCTAGCTTAAACTAAGTTATTGTCAAGGATCATGTGTAGGTTTAATTATCGAAATTTTAAATTTTAGCTATATTTACTACTTATTGTCTATCATTACATGCTTGCAAATGAACTCCTATGTAAACTAAACGTAGTAAGTTATATATTTTTTTATGTAAACTAAGTTAAGGATTATCTGTGCTTGTTGGGAATAAATCTTTTTTTCTTTTCTTTCTTTTTCTACCTTTCAGTACCCGCCTAGAGTTGGGGCACCTCTATTGTGCTACAAACTTATCTGGCCCGGTGGCCAAAAGTAGAACTAACGACGCCAGTTTGAAATGTCAGTCCATGACATTCCTGCCATTGATTGTTTGTTGCGCGTATTTATTTTTCTTTTTGTGGTTTTTAATTGTGAAAAATGCCGAAAGCTTTAAAAATTGATGCGGGGAACGTTATATTACAAGTATTGAATTATATGAAGGAAGAATAACGCCTTCAGGCACCAATTATACCCTTCACTAAGTTGTATGAATGCGTAGCTGTTGCTACAGGTTAGTGTTGTCAGCTTCTGAAAAAATACGAAACTCCCCCTCGCTGTTAAATTAAAATACACATTTTAAAATATTCATTATTTAATTATTTTTTGCTATTTCCTTTGTAGGTGTCCGCGAGCGATTTGTAAGAAAACTTGTGAAAGAAAAAGAGCAAGCAAATGCAAAAATTTATAGCAGATCAGAATATTGATAGATCGAATTCTGAAATCCTATCATTGATTGCAGAAGCTGGCAAATGCATTGCGATCATGTAAAAAATATTGAAAATGTGTGGCGAAAAAGGGATGGATACTTAGACGAGCCTTTCATCATTCATTTAGGTAGTGATAGTGAAAGTGAAAGCAGTGATTCCGATAATGATGATGATGAAATGACTTCTGAATTAAACCATTCCGGTGACATAATAATACCTGGAGTATCTCCGTTAGAGAACACTTAGCATACGTTTTATGTAAATGATCATAATTATTGTATAAATATATAAAGATTAGTAATGACAGTATTTGTTTGCTTTTTAGTGAAGTAATATTTACGTTACAATGTGCATATTATTTTTACCCACTTTATTGCAAAAAATAGTTACTAGCAACACTAAATACGATAACAGCGACGCTGCCACCGGGTCAGAAAAGTTTGTGGGACTGTACCGTAAATTATTTAGTTTATAGTTTTTATTTCTCTGCTGCCACTTGCCTCTATTGTCCGGTAAACCTTCAAAGCTGACAGTAAACGTCAAAAAAACCATAGATTCTTTCTCTTTCTTTTACCATAACGTTTACTGTAAATAATTTTAATAGAGAAAGTAGGTCGGTACAATGCCTAAAATCTAGAAATATGCCTTGAATCGTAAAAAGTAACTGCTGTAACGGTCAGCGCGATATCCAAAAAACATTTCGCGCACAATTTTAGATTAAAAGCTTTAACGGGTTTTTTAACAGGGTCACTCTTTCGGGCTGCAATTTTCGTAAAACTATAATTGGTATCATTGAAATCTTTATTTTCCTTGCTACTTCTTCTTAGCGTCTCGATGGCAATCTAAATCAAGTCAATAATAAGAGTAACACAAGATAGTGTAGGTACCTAGAATTACTAACCTCATCAATCCAATTCAGTCATTTTAGTATACTTCACAGAACAATTTTTGGGTAGTACGTACTTTATATCTCACCACAATACAAATACTTAACACAATAAATAATTCCCAAAATCCACAAAAAAACGTCTCCACGGCGCGGCGCGGCGGGTATAAAATAATCAAAATTATATCAACAAACAAAAAAGGCGCGAACCGTTCAATAAAATGACAACAACCAAAAGCCTGCAACCAGGCATGCGCAAACAGCGACGCAGAAGCTCATCTTTTGTTAACCAAAGAATACCTAAACTAACCATTTTGACAATAACTTCAACAAATTATCTGTTTAACTAATCTATTACAATCATAAATCAAACTATTATTCTATATGATCAAGTCACGATCTAATAATGTATTTGCACCTAGAATTTAATACTACCATTCAAGTTCTGATTCAGACTATAAGCGGTTTTTAAAATCTATATTAATAAAACCCTTTTTTTATTTTAATAATATAATAGATCATTTATTTCTCTCATTTTAGGTACATTGCATCTTAAATATAATTGCAATTTGATAGCTTAGATTTCGACCTTTGTGAGAGCTGGAGTCTATACTGGGTTCGAGACGATTTCCAGGCAATCTTAAATTACTTAACTTAATGCGGCTATAATAACTATAGGTAATCATAATTTCAAATATGTCCACATTAAATGTAATAAATGAACTTTTAAATTTGAATTTAAGCTAGTTTTTATAATTTTGTTTAATCTTCTATAATATAAATATGGGCAGATATTGCAACATTTTATTTGTTACACAAAATAGAACAAAGCCATTTTACTAATTTTCACATCATCAAAATGGCCTAATGACTTAATCAGAAATTTCACTCTGATGTTGTTGTCTAATGGTTACAACCAGGACCAACAGCTTAACGTGCCCTCCGAAACACAGACGCTCAGAAATTAAACAACCTTGGCAGTTACCCATCTATGGACTGCTCGCGAGCCTAGTTACTTAACCTTGCCGATCGCTTACGGACCAGTGGGAGCATCTAGCTAGCTATGATTGCCTTTATTTGCCCCAGTATTTTGCGCCAAAACTAAATTAACGCACCTAGTGCCCCGTCCGTTTCATAAGAATTATGTTAGAAAGAATGCAATGATATTAAAATTAGTTTAGTTGGTATTGCAATGAATCGGGGGCACTATGCGCGCCAAAACTAAATTAACGCACCTAACGGGCACGCAATTGAGGTAGGGCACAGCGATCATTCGCTCAAAGAGCAGCCCGACTGGGGAAGTACCTCCACCTTACAGAAGACATTCCTTAATAATAACAATAATAACTTTAATGTTGTGTTTCTGCCAGTGAGTAAGGTCGCCAGAGCTCATCGGGATGGGGCGAAGGGTCAGCAACACTTGTTTGCAGACTCTTTTAAAGGCCAGCAACGCACTCGTGACTCCTCTGGTGTTGCGAATGTCCATGGGCGGCGCTAATCACTCACCATCACTACGTCACCGTACACCATCTTTCGCGCCAAAACTAAATTAAGGCACCTAATGGCCCGTCCGTTTCTTAACATTTATGTTTAAATGAAATGCAATGATATTAAAATTAGTTTAGTTGGTATTGCAATAAATCGGGGGCACTATTTCGCGCCAAAACTAAATTAACGCACCTAATGCCCCGCCCGTTTCATAAGAATTATGTTAGAAAGAAATGCAAATAAATTAAAATTAGTTTAGTTGGTATTGCAATGAATCGGGGGCACTATTTCGCGCCAAAACTAAATTAACGCACCTAAATGCCCCGCCCGTTTCATAAGAATTATGTTAGAAAGAAATGCAATGATATTAAAATTAGTTTAGTTTGTGTTGCGTAGAATCGAGGGCTTTGCACGTTCTACATTAAATTAATGTATACCCAGCTTTTATAGCAGAGAGAGGACTATTAAAACATTAGTCATAATAGTTAAGTTAATTCGTACACTGGTTTAGCGGTATTCTATCTGTAAGCACCCACTCTGAGCCAACTTTCCCTAGTTTCAGATCTTTAGCTAGACATTTATAGAGCCGCTGTTCAATGTTGATCCTTGCAGAAAGTGGGATATAGTATAATTTCAACACAAAAAAAAAATCTTATGGAGTGTCATCATCACCATCATAATGATAATATCAGCCGAAAGATGTCCGCTGCCGGACAAAGGCCTCCCCGAAGATCTCCACAATTGCCAGCGAATTGATGGAATAGAATTATTCTAAATAATTCAATAAATTCCATTTATGGAGTGTAAATTAATTGAATATATAAACTCTTTCTTAATAATAATAAGACTGCCAATTTCTGCCCCACATACATACATTTTTTAAAATACATACAAGCAAGGGCAAGGGTATTCTCTTAGATTGAGAGAGGATAGGTCATAGTCCACCATGTACGCCATGTACGGGTTGGCAGGATTCAAGCATATTTTGGAGAACTCTCAGCCATGTAGGTATCCAAGGCATATCAAGGTGTAATACTTCGTAGTTCTAAGTATTCGATAATTAATTTCTAATGCACCCTTGAATTAGACAAGACATCGGTGCGCGGCTTGAGTTTGAATTTGAAACCACTGATTCCACAGTCCAACGATCTAACCATTTCATATTATTTACTATACAATCGAATAAGTCATGCATAAAGACAAGCTTAACTCATTGATGAGTTTTCTTGCAGCAGAGCACCCATAGAGTGATATTTGTGAGGAATAGTAGAAGAAGATTATTTAGTGGTACTAGTAACTGGTAAAAATAGCTGCTGCATGTACTTAGTAATAAAACACACAAATACATACTATACACACTTTATAACTATGTAATTAACTATACATATATAACTTCAAAATACACACTGAAATTAAAATTATAAATTACAATGCTTATGACAAAAATAGAGCGTTCTATTTTAAATGTTTATTTTAAATTAGAATACCTACATAGTTTAGCATTATAATTGTATCTACATTGTTCTGCCCATAATTGAAATTGTTGTGAAACCATGGTTATCACAAAAATCCGTTTCAAATTCGTTTCTAAGATTATCTAATTGTGTGCATTAAAGCATATAGAAATGTCATTTGTTTCCATAAGAGAAGGAGTGCTCGGTAATTTTACAAAATTCTGAATCTTTACTAATTGATTCTGAATTATGAATTTTGGGGAAGGCAATTTAATTACCTTAGACTAACTAACCGCTATTGGTAATACATATATAAAGATAATCAATAACAGCCGTGATAGTCTCTTGACAACAATATGCCGACAAACAATGTTACCAACAAATGAAGCAAATTGCCATATTTTGAAACCGAAGTGTTAACAAAAAGCTATTTCTGCATCAATTTCATGTGCCGTAATGATGATGACAGCACATAACCTTGTAGACAACACATGATGTAACTATAACGCTATTGACCTCATAACATTTGTTTTTATTAAGATAATTTGGACACTTTCCCAAAGAATAATTATTATAGATTTAGTAGTCATGTAGGACAATTTTTATTGCGTACAATGTGACACAATTCTTGCAGCCTAATAAAACATTCTGATAGGTCGTATAAAAAGAAAGGAAACTTTAAATTTGTAAAATATTTAGGTTGCCGTATATTACATTCGTAATACATTTTTTATAAATATGTTTTTCATATTTATCGTATGATTTCATTCTAAAGTGGGTGCAATTAGTGGGTGGGGTTATAATACTTGTATAATAAATACTTTTGAAGGAGGGGTAGTACATAAATAAAGCTCACCATGCAATTATAATAAAATAAATAATAAATAAATAAAAAAGGTTTTTATTCACGTAGACTTTAAAAAGCGCTTGTAAATAGTCAGAACACGTTTGTAGTAATATAGTTGTATACATTATTATTTCTAGTTACATAGATATTTAGGTACACGGATTGTATGAAAACATTTATGAAATTTATTTTATTATAGCAATGATATTTAGCTAGCTTGTATTAAGTTATTGTCAAAGAGATTATGTTTAGGTTTAATTATAAAAAAAATATAGTTTTAGCTATATTTTTACTACATATTGTCTGAATGGTTATGTCTATATTGAGGTATTATTATTATGGCTAATTACGGTATGGTTAATAACGACGGTCGCGCTTTAATGCTACCACCTAATATTGTTAAAAACAATCTCTGGTACCTGTTTGACAAAAATATATTGTTCCAAGTACACATATAAGCCATAAATGATTCAAAGAATTTGTGTTACGAAGACTTAACCAAACAATCATTTCTGCATAGGAGCATCACAAACTGAATTTATACATTGTATGAAATAGTTAATTGAAAAGTATTAAGTTATCACCATCGCAGTACGCTAAGTGCAGTAAGACCTAGGTCGCTGCAGCTTTCACTGCAGTCGTAGTCAACCTTCTGCACGCAGCCATTCATCTGCCAAATTGTTTATTTAAATCAATTCGCCTATGAGATTTTACTATCCTTGTTTCGAAAACTAATTGAAATTAGTCAGGCATGTGCTTTGGTCAATTATAATGCTCTCTAGTAGGTGTTAAGATGGATGTGCCAAAGTAAAGCGACGTACGCACTTTATTCGTTTGGGAAATTAATACAATCACCAATACTTTATCCCATCCACTGCAGAACTTAGATACAGTGAAGCTACAGTAGCTTGACCTTGCCTTCGCTTATTGCTAAGCTACCTCGAAAACTTCTCGCTACTGTTAAAAAATATATTACCAGGCCAAGAAAGTATTTCAGGCTCAGTTATGTTAACCCAATAACCCCAATAAGGTATTTTAACACCGCTCAAATTAAATTGAATGTGTAAGTTACTCTCAAATAATAATCAGCAAACTTTTAGCACGCAGGTAATCTGTATATGGGTGCTTGCAACAGTGGTTTCGTTGCTTCAAGTCCGTACTTCAAAGGGCACGTTTAGCAATTGGTCTCGGCTGTAATCATTAGGTATCAGTCCACTTAACCAGTTTGACATCAGGGTAACTACTACTCATATGAAAAAATAAAAAAGAGAACTTATAATGACATCAATTACAAGTATACTTTATAACTTTTAAACGTCCGTTATTATTTACACACGGCTATCTGATCCCAAACTAAGCAGAGCTTCTACTGTGGAAACCAGATAACTGATATACTACATATACTACCTTTCTTTTGTAAATATCTGTCCAGGCTGGGAATTCAACCCACAACTTCCGGCGTGAAAAGCAAACATTCGCCAACCACGCCACCAGGCCCGTCAATTATTTAAAATTTGTTTATAATTTAAATCATACTTTAGGGCTATAAATAATCTCTATTTCATTTTGTATTACTTAACATATACAAATGTCTAACGATAAAATTTATTTACGACCGTATTAAATTTATTTTGAACAAATAATTCATTTTGTACCTTGCCGAATTATAGATATAGGCAATTATAATTCACAAAAAGTTTCCTACAGTTCCGCGGCATTTCCTACTGCTTAGCCGTGAATGATCTAAAAAATAATTTCCTACATTTTATAAAGTAGTAATTTTTCCGGTCATGTAATATTACCGTAAAAGTTTGAAGCCACTTTCCGTACGCGTAACTGCCATTGGCATTGCGTGCGTAAACGCAATACTAATACAACGGTAATAAACACACACATTGTGATGGTATAAGTCGACGCATGATCACAGCAATCTTGGATCACCTCCTTCCCGTGATTTGTCACATTGTCAACTTCTCTCTTGATTCTGGATCATTTCCCACCGTATGGCGTCAAGCTTACGTCCATCCTCTCCCTAAGACCTCTAATCCTTCTCTTCCCACACATTATCGTCCTATATCAATCCTTCCTTTTCTATCCAAAGTGCTGGAGTCCTGTGTTCACAAACAGTTTTCACATTTTATACTTGCCAACAGCCTGATTAGCCCGCTACAATCTGGATTCAGGCCTGGCCACAGTACTTCCACTGCACTCCTCAAAGTGACTGGCGATATTAGGACTGCCATGGAGGATACCAAAGTCACAGTCTTGGTTTTGGTAGACTTTTCCAATGCTTTTAATACCGTCAGTCACGACATCCTTTTATCTATCCTTTCCCATCTAATGGTCTCTGACAACGCGTTGGAATGGTTTTCCTCTTATCTTCGAGGGCGTCAGCAGTCAGTACGCGTCGGTGAAACCTCATCGAACTGGTGTAATCTAGACACTGGTGTTCCTCAAGGCGGTATTCTCTCTCCTCTTTTATTCTCTGTTTTCATAAACCTCTTAACAAATGATCTTCAGAGTGCGTATCATCTTTACGCCGATGACCTACAACTGTATAGACATGCAAGCTTGGACGGTTTGTCAGAAGCGATCAACAAATTGAATATTGACTTAGACTTCATACAAAACTGGTCGAATAGGTTTGGTGTCACTGTCAACCCTGCTAAATGCCAAGCCATCATCATAGGTAGTTCTCGCTTGATGAGCCGAGCTAACTTCGATAGTCTACCACCTATAATATTTAATAACCTAGTTATTCCCATCAGTAGAAATGTTAAAAATCTAGGCTTGCACATCGACATGGCATTTAGTTGGCAGGACCAGATGGCTAGTGTCTGCCTGAGGGTGACAAATGTTTTGCGGAGTCTTTATCGTCTCAAAAACTTTTTACCTGAAAAAACAAAGATATTGCTCGTGCAGGCCTTAATCTTTCCCATAATTGACTATGGTGATGTGTGCTACTTTGACCTGAATGCAGATCACCTCAATAAACTAGACCGACTTCTGAACAACTGCATTCGATTCATATTCAATCTTCGTAAATATGACCATGTGAGTAGCTACCGAGCTCAACTCAAGTGGTTCCCTATTCGGCAGCGCAGAACCTTGAGAGCCTTAACTACCCTATTTTCACTATTAGACTCGCCTTCTTCTCCTTCTTACTTGACTTCTCAATTTCAATATCTTCATAGCAATCATAGCAAAAATCTACGCTCTTCTCACAACCGTCTACTTCAATGTCCACCTCATCGTACTGACTTTCTACATTCTTCCTTTTTTGTTAAATCCATTCTTCTCTGGAACTCTCTTCCTTCCGAAATCAGGATGGCAACGAGTCGTTTTTCTTTTAAAAAGAAAATGCGCGAACACATTTCCAAAAAAATGTTGGCAGAATCAGCTCAATAGCACTCTCTTCTATCGTTAATTGTTCTCTAGGTATATTTATTTATAAATATATATTAGTCTATTATAGTTTTTATTTATGTATTGTATGTAATTATTCATAATTATATATTTACAATGATAATCCACACAAGACGTTTTTAAAGTGCACCTACCTTGTTTTTCTCTGCATCACCCCAAGGTTGACTGGTAGAGAATGCCTACGGCATTAAGTCCGCCTGTGTACTTTCATGTGCAAAAGTTTTAAAATAAAAAAATAAAAAATAAATGAAATAAAGCTGTGAGCTATTAAAGTATTAACAATGACTCGTCCGTGTATCTCACGCACACTATGGCCAAATTGCGTACGAAAGAATTGCATCGCTATCCGTATACACGCACACTTTGAAATGTATTCTATAATATTAATGTTTGGAGACAGGTTGTATCTCTGTGTGCGACGCTATCGTTGTGTGGGTAAAGAAAGGTGTATGGTTAGGAGAAATGGGCACAGACCAGACATCTTAATGTTTGACAGCTCGGTTTAAACGGAACGAGTCACAACGATTAACAACACGTTTCATACATTTTTATTGATTTAAATTTTAAAGCTGGTAACATTGAAATTTAAGACCGTTTAGTGATCCAGAAAAACTTGGTTGAAAGTGGGTTTTTAAACCTGAATTGGAAAGGATTGGTAAAGATCTTGATTTGGGTGTTCATGATACTGTAATTTGAAGTAATATTATATGTATACCTATTTATTTTATTGTTCTTGTAATGGATTAAATCAATAACTCTCAGTCAGTTGCGCTTACTGGCCTATAAGTGATCGGCGAGGTGAAGCACTTATTAACGCGGTTATTCTATAGATGGGTGACCGTCAAAGTGGTTTGATTTCGAGCGTTTCCGTGCATCGGAAGCACGTTACGCTGTCGGTCCCGGCTGTTGCCGTTGGATATCAGTCGATAAGCATGTCAATGGCTTACTGGGCGGCTTGAACAACTCTGTCACCAGGGTAACCACTGCCCATACAATAAAAAAATATTTCACGCATAAATACTACATTATCAACTTACAACTAAAGTACATTAAATGAATTTTATAAAAAAGCAATTAATCCTCTATGAGAATTACAATAATGGAACTCAAAATATTAAAAAAAATGCCTATTTAAATCACTATTTGGCGTGAGCAGCGAAAACTTTTGATCATCATCATCATATCAGCTAGAAAGACGCCCACTGCTGGAGAAAAGCCTCCCCAAAGATCTCCACAATTGCCGGTCTTTCGCTGTTCGCATCCAGCGACTTGCAGCGATCCTCACAAGATCATCGGTCCATCTTGTAGGTGACCTGTCCACGCTGCGTCTTCCGGTCACTTTTCGTACGCCCAGTGGCAAAAAGGATAAGTAGTGTTACGTTTCTCACTTTCAAATAGCGAATTTAGAGTTACATATGCTGAATTTATTCCATATTTTTCTTACACTATTTCGTCAATTTAACAAAGTCAAATAAAAAAAACATCTGCATACCTATACCTATAACTCTGTTGTAAAATTGATGATGAAAATGATAAAATCGATAGTTTGACGTAACACTTCTTATGCTTTTTTCCACTGGGGGTACGTAAGTACTTTTTATTCTGTGCTGGGGGTACGTTTTGATCTCATATAAAATGTCCTACATAATGTGTATAGTAGTAACGATTACCCACAAATCTCTAAGGTTACGTGTCAAATTGTTGTAGTTAAGTCGCACTACTGCTTTTTGTTAAAATTAGTCAATATTAGACTAATACTCAATAGTTTTTACAACGCACGCCAAACAAAGATTTTCAAGGGCTAATTTTGATATTTTGAGCTACATTATTGTAATCTGCGTATATAAACTAACTGACCGCGAAGTTAGTGTTGGCGTGGTCGATGCTTGCTTTTCACGCCGGAGGTCGTGGGTTCGATTCCCACCCAGGACAGATATTTGTGTGCATGAACATATCTGTTTTTTTTAATGCTTTTGGTAGCAGACGAGCTAGCGGCCTACCTGATGGTAAGTAGTAACCGCTGCTCATGGACATTCGCAAAGGTTTGTCCCGAATCTGGGTGTAATAAAATAATAATAAATAAAAAAGGTTTATATTCACGTAGACTTTAAAAAAGCGCTTGTACATAGTCAGAACATGTTCGCAGTACCTAATATATAATTAATTTATAATTATTTCTAGGTAAGTACATATAGATATTTAGGTACACGGATTGTAGGAAATAATTTACAATAAGATTTATTTCATAACAGTAACGATATTTAGCAAACTAAAATTAAGTTATTGTCAAAGATCATGTGTAGGTTTAATCATCTAAATTTTTGCTATATTTTTACTACTTATTGTCTGAATGGTTCTGTCTATATTAAGGTACGAATTAAATGTTATCATTATGGCAGACCTTGTGTTTATAACGACGGTCGCGCTTTAATGCTACCACCGGATCCAATGCGCCCCAACTGAGAAGACCCAGCGAAACAAACTCAGCGGGTGTCTCTACTACTATTATCTATATAAGTATGCATTTACAAAAGAAAAGTAGTATATGTAGTATATCAGTTATCTGGTTTCCATAGTACAAGCTCTGCTTAGTTTGGGATCAGATGGCCGTGTGTGAATAATGTCCCAGGATATTATTATTATATTAACCTCACCGATCACTTACGGATCGGTGAGAGCATCGGGCTATGGTTTTGTTATTCAATAGTTTATTGCCATGTCTAACGTTTTTGATTTAAATTAGTATGTCCCACTTTTGTCAGTCAATTGATCTTTAAATAAACACAAGACTCATGCTAATAATCATTTAATATGATGATTTTTAGAGCAGATCTCATAAAAGGAGGAGGTACTCAATTTGGCTGTATGTTTTTCCTCGGTGTTTATTGTCCGAAGCGTTACTTTGAGCATTATTATGACGACGGTATTTGGTAGACATGCTATAATAACTTGTTGTGCCCCGCGTTTTTACGCAAGTTAAGCTTTACAAATGAAAGCCTTTGTGTTATTCAGATCATCATCATCATAACAGCTGTAAAGAGTGCACTGCTGGACAAAATCCTCCCCCAAGAATCATGCCACAATCGCCACGCTTGGACACAATTGCCACAATTGGACGAGTTGGCGATCGCATTATGATGGTAATAGTACATACAGAGACGCTGCTGCCCGTCCTCTGGCAGACACTCCCTCGGGTCTTCTACGCCCCCCACGGGATGAGATGGGGTGATTATATCCTGTCTGATATTCGCGCGCCGTCTTCACACAGCAGATTCATTCTGTAGTAAGTAGGTACTACAAAGTTTCATCAAAATACGTTCGGTAGATTTAGCGTGAAAGACTTCTAACTACTGAAGCCTTTCCCAAGGATCTACACAATGGCCCGTCAGGCGCTACCCCCATCCAGCGACTTCCAGCGACTCTCACAACACCATCGGTCCATCATGTGGGAGGCCTACTCACGCCTGCGTCTTCCGGTTTCAGGTAAACACTTGAGAACCTATTCTTTGAATTATGTGCCCCTTTGCTTACGTTTTTGACATTTATAATTCGATCTCCCAAGAAAACTCACTCCATAGCACTTTGGGTGACCTTGAGGCACTGGTATTTGGAACGAGAAGACGTTTACGCTTCCTGAAAGATTCGACGATTGAGCTCTTTCTCAAAATTGGACCTACCCAGCTAGCTCTGTCCTAGGTATGGTATATATATGCGTTTAGATCACTGGTGTTTAAGTAAGAGCAATGTTTCGAAATGGATTTTAAAACAGAGTGTAATAAAATTAAAATATTTTTTGTCCTCGATTTCAATAAGTATATTATTCGTACTTGCCTTCCGCTCGAGGGCTTGAGCAAATATTATATCATATTTCGGATAAAATGGTTTATTTTATGCCTTCCTTGTGTAATCTGATATTATATATTTGAAATTAAGGTAGGTACACAAACACAAATGAACCAAACATTCTTACGTGTAAACTATGTGTAATTACTGACGGTTAGTAGAAAAAGGCTCGTGGTTTAAATTAAAAGTTAACATTAAAAAAGAAATACTACAAAGCACAGACAACACCTTGAACACAAGAAAGTTACTTACAATATTATCTTTTAAACAGAAAAAACGATCTATAGACTAAATAATGAAAAATACACGATTAAAATATAATCTAATTAAACATAATTTATTTAACTAACACTGCTTCCAGTGTTTTCTTCATTAGTAATTAAATCATCTCATTACCGTACAATTAGTGTACCCTACCGCAATTCAAAATGGCGTCGAATCAAAAGGGCCGTGACGAGAACTTTCGGCTTTCTTCTCTTAGTGAAAGGGTTAGAATGTTCTGGTACAGTGCCGTTCCGATGGTCATAGTGAATGCAGTAGCTTACTGCTATCTCCCTAAGATTATCTATGGCTTCAGTGAACTGCCTCATCGCCCGGGTATAGTCTATGGCCACCAGACAATTGACAACAATGACTCAGAACAAAGTCGTGAGCCGTTGAGCTGTGTAGTTTCCAGCCCAGATAGAATAACAGGGCCACCCCATACTATCCTATGGGTGTCGTAAAAGGCGACTAAGGGATACACCAGGTAGTCGGGCAGCAGCGCCTGGTATGTACAGACGCCAGCACGTGCAGCTAACCCAATCTGTCAAATTTCTTTTATAGATTTTCAACTTTATCACAAATGCATAAGCTTCACTTTCAATTGGGGAAATTTGACAGATTGGGATAACTTGATGTGCTGGCGTCTGTACTGACTCCCTACTAACTGCGGTCGCCAACTACCATGCCACTACTCGTATAAATATGACATATCAAAGATACTACTTATATTACGACACAGAATGATAATTATTCCAAAATAAATCTCGGATCTTTCAATAGAACCTTCAATATAATTTGGAGCGGGATAAAATATTCTTCCAATATATTATAAAGGTCTTGAGGGTCTGGAAGCCTACGTCTTTCAACTCAAATGGTGATAATGATGATTATCGAGGTTATGTGTAGGAGGTAGGTAAGGACTCAAAAGAGAATTAAGAAGAATTTAGAATTGTGAAAATAATGTAACCTAGTAATGTAACCTGGTAATTATTTACCTCGAACTAGAAACTGTAGACAATAGAATCAAAGCACCTAATGTGATATTAGGCACTTTTGATTCTCTTGTCTACAGTTTCTAGTTCGAAGTAGGTAAATTACTACCATTCTGTGGAGTCAATTAACTGCGGAAGTATTTCCGATCCGGTAGGATATAGTAACCAGTCAAGAAGCGAGCTAATTCCTTTCTTACTCGTCTGGCATTGCGAGTGTCCAAGGGCAGCGATCATCTCTTAGCAGCAGGCCTTGCATTAATAAAAGTGTCTCAAGTAAAAATGTCTTTCAGCTATAACAACTAAGTTCTGGTTTCTATTAATAATCTGCAAAGAGAAAATAACCACTATTATATCCATTAGAAAACATAAACCAGTAAATACCAATACATAACAATTATTAACAATTTGCCCTAAATCCATCCCGCCTACGAAGTGCAACTCAGTATAACAGCAAACCGGACTTCCATTCCATTCAGAGTATAATACCTACTACAATGTTACATAAACAGCGTGACCCAGAACTTGAGAGAAAGGTCTAGTACCTACCCACCCCCCCCTTGCCCCTCCAGATGCAACTACAAAGCGTTTTGCATCTCAATTTTATGACAGTGCGCAGCGAACGGTGATTTGTATAGAGATGTTAAAACAATCTGTTCTTATTCAAATTAATTGGATTTAAAGGGCCAATTAATAATGCCAATTAATAAGGCAGGGGGCCTACGCATGCCACTCGAAAAAAGTGTCTGCGGGTGGATATTGAGAAATATGTGCCTATACACTTGAGGTAGGTATGGGAGTAGCCGAGCGCAGTAAAACACGTGTGTTCCGTACTTGGTTTAATCCGTGACTGGTCGTACAAAATAAAAATGCGGATACCTACATACTACATATATCACAATATGTCGGACTTGCACCGACTGAACCTTCTTGCCGTGGACTTTTCTAGGCGCCTGATGGGGGAGCCGCGGGAACGTGGGTATGTTGCTCCGGTGCCCCCCTTTTGCGCCATGTTCCAGAGGATTGTGACACGTACCCTAGGAAGGCTCTGGGTTGCCCTCCCCTATTTCCGACTCCTGCCAATCCGGCACAGCGACACTTCTCATATACCTACATATTATTTTATTGTATCGCCTTCATCATCATCTGTGATATGCCCACTAATCCTTATTCCGACGAGCATCCCACGTCAAATGGAGCCTCATCGGAGAAGAGTACCTATGATATTCCAGTTACCTAGTGTCCAAGATAGGCAATTTCTAGCAAACCTTAATCGATAAATCTGTAGCTCGCAAAGTAACTAGGAAGCCCGCGCTGGTCCTCGACTGCATATATTAGCAGCTAAAAGCCTCCTCCTCATTGTGCATAACTAACTTTTGCTTCTAGTAGGTGAGGTACCTAGGTTTACCTCAGGATTCTTTTGAGATCTATGTAACCGCATTAATTTTGCGGTTCCTGTGAGCCTGAGTCACTAAAAAGCGGTTGTCTCGTGGTTCTGTGCAACGTTTTTTCCCCGATCCTTGCCTTCCCGGAACAGTACCTACCTGTCTGGAGTCCAAGCCTTTGGACGGTTGGACGACTCACGTTTTACCGCTGTGAGACATTGTCTACACCCCTCTTCCAGCGGCGCTAAAAAATTACTAGATCTTATTGATTTTGCAGCATTACAATCGACATAAAAATATCTGTTTTAAGTGAAAAGAAGGCAGGATTAGGATTATGGGACAATTTTAGTTGCCTGATATATAATCTTTTAACCGCAATCATGCGGAAATTAAGTAAACAGTCATAAATTGAAAAGGGATTATTATTTTTAAGAACAACATTTTCGAATCTATACATATAATAAAATCGTAGGAAAGTCAAAACTGTACATTGAATATTTTTTAGAAAGGATACTGGGGGTGTGATCTACAATCGATATCGAAGCCAAAAATATAGTTTTTAGAATTTTTGTCTGTTTGTCTGTATGTATGTCCGGGCTAAACTCAAAAAGTACTGCAGGTATTTACTTCAAATTTTGCAAGAATATTACTAAGAGGTCGAGTCAACATATAGGGTACATATTATCACGCTATCACCTACGGGGGAGGAGCTGTGATAATCTATAAAATTTAACGCGGGTAAAACCGCGGGACATAGCTAGTCTGGAATAAACACCTCTGACTTTGTCTAAATAATAATGGATGCTCAGTTTGCGATGCTATCTTTAAAAAAAAAATTAAGAAAGAAATTGTAATATACTCTCGGAAAATGTCATAGAAAAAAACTGGCGGTTTTGAAATTCTATATTATTGGTAATCATAATTATAGTTCTAAAGAGATTTTAATACTCAAACTATGATACTGGCACTTAATAAAGATATTATAAGACATCAGATGACAGAAGCTTTATTTTAATGGTACCTATACTTAGTTTGTGACGAAGAGCAGTGATGACACACAGATTTAGGTTCAAACTTTTCATGCTCCTCTTAAGAAAACAGTGGTTTTTAATGAATAAAATAAATAAAAGCGACCACTGTTTACTTAACTTACAGTCCATATCCATCAGAATATTGTCGGAAACAAATCGGTTAAGGTGATCAAACCGCCCGTTGTACATTATGTTCTTTATATAGTCAATGTATTTTTGTAGTCGTTCTGTTTTATTGTGTCCAATGTAGGGTTCTCTATCTCAAGCAGATCCGGGAAGACAGCGTACTGTTTGTGGTGCAGCCGCTGTGCCGTACTGGCAGAAGTCGGCAATTGGGGAGGGCAACTCAAAGCCCACCCCGGGTACGTAGCCCGACGATCTGGGACACGGCGCAAAGGGGGCAGCATACCCGCGTTCCCGGGGCTCCTGGATGAATACATCCCTTTGTATAGACGGTAGAACACACAGAGAGAAGCATAACATAGTATGGGGTGAACCACTGATGCATAAACGTAACACCGTCCTGGGCCAACACTTCTTGCACCAGGACGATGTTCTCGATAGGTACTCCTGACAAAAAGATTCTGCAATTGATCCATGTTGCAGGGAAGTTTAGTTGGAGCGGCGAGCACAATAGTTCATCACTGGACGCAGTGTTACCAGGACTTCCGGGGACTGGAAATATTATTATTATTATTTTGTGTAACACACTAGCAGCTAATTAGCTGATGCGTGAGTATCAAATAGCTTGGAGATGTTTTCTTTGTTCAATCTGTTCTTGAAGGAATTTAATTTCGGAGCCATGACTACTCTTTCTGGTAGTTTTTTCCATGCTTTCACAACACTGTTAGGCAAGAAATGCCTCATTGGTTTCTTCCTAGATGAGTTTTCCCAAAGTTTCAATGGATGACCTCGTAGATGTTTATTATCATTTAGCTTATACATGTCTTTAAGGCTAAGCACATCATAATGATTAGTCAGGATTTTGTCTGTTTCGATTAAACTTCCCCTCTGTCTACGCTGTTTAAGTGTGGTGAGTCCAAGGAACTTGAGACGTAGTTCATATGGTAAGTTGCGCATTGAACGAACCATCTTTGTAGCCCTTCTCTGTACATTGTCAACGACTTTAAATAGCCGCCACCATAAGAATAACAATGGGGTGGCCCTGTTATTCTTTCGGGGCCGGATACCACACAGCCCACATATATATATGGCCTTTGCGTCTGTTAAAGACGATTTACGGCGCATTGTCTGAGAGACATTTCTTTTGGTGACATTCGACGGTCACCGTAGCCTAGTTGGTAGTGCTCCTGCCTACGAAGCTGGTGGTCCTGGGTTCGAGTCCCGGTAAGTGCAAATATTTGTGTGATGAGCATGAATATTTGTTTCTGAGTCATGGTTGTTTTCTATGTATTTAAGTATTTATCTATCTATATAAGTATGTATATCGTCGCCTGGTACCCATAGTACAAGCTTTTCTTAGTTTGGGGCTAGGATGATCTGTGTGACATTGTCCCAAGATATTATATTATACAACGAAAATCAGAGCAAAACCTTCATAATCACACGTACCCACTCTGTATAGACGAGAAAGCCAGTAGGGCAGCTTTCGCTTCACGGCCGGTAGCCCTGCACGCGCCGCCGACTAGACAAGCCGCCATTGGCCCTTGCAGCAGTTATTATACCGTTTACTGTTATATTGCAGTTGTAAAGTAAATGGAAATGTAAATAATGAATGCTATTTAACAGTGTTGAAGGGGTACAAGAATAGAAGTGAGTGGAAACTTGGTCAACGCTGCTTACAAATCTAAGAAACACGCTTGCCTCTGCTTAATACAATTCAACTGTTCTTCTGTTTAAGTTCAGTTTAATACTTCAATTGATAGGCACTCATAGCTAGATACTCTCACCGGTCCGTAAGCGATCGGCGAGGTTAAGCAACTAGGCTCGCGGTTAGTCCATAGATGGGTGACCGCCAAAGTGGTTTAATTTCTGAGCGTCTCCGTGCTTCGGAGGGCATGTTAAGCTGTCGGTCCCGGTTGTAGTCATAGGCAACAGTCGTTAAGCCATATCAGAGGCCTACTGGGCGGTTTGAGCAACTCTGACACTAGGGCTACCACTACCCATACGATAAGCAAGCAACCACTTCAATTATATTTAATACAATTTAAGAGAGGCAGGGTACAGCGTTAATTCGCTCAAAGAGCAACCTGACTGGGGAAGTACCTCCACCTTACAGCAGACATTTCTTAATAATAACATTAATAATTTTAATGTTGTGTTTCTGCTTGTGATTAAGGTCGCCAGAGCTCATCGGGGTGGGGGAAAGGATCAGCAACACTCTTAAAGGCCGGCAACGCACCCGCGACTCGTCTGGTGTTGGAGTGCCATGGGCGGATGTGATGACTTATCATCAGGTGACACTTTGCGCTTTGTCGCCCTCTAATATACATAAAAAAATCGAATATCTTTCTAGCTGTGTCCCGCGGTTTTACCCGCGTAAAACTATATAAAGTATGCCTATGTGTTTCGGATAAGCTATATTACTACAAAGTTTCATCAAAAACTGCTCGGTAGGTTTTGCATGGAAGAGTAACAAACATCCATACATCTAATACATCCATACAAACTTCCACACGTATAATATCTATTAGTAGGATACATATCAAATCGAAAAACATCCACGGCTAGACAAAGGCGTCCACAATGAAATCATGTCTATCATTTGGGGGATATGCGATATTTGAGACGCTGCAGCATGTGCTATGTTAGACATTCTCGCAGGGTGAGTTCAACTCCCCCCAAGGGATGAGATAGGATGGTGATACCTATTCGTCGCCGTCACCATATAGCAGTATTATATTGTACGAGTGATGTACAGACGCCAGCACATCCAGCTACCCCAATCTGTCAAAATTATTATATACATTTTCAACGTTATCACAAAATCGTAAGGTGCACTTTCAATTGGGGAAATTTGACAGATTGGGATAGTTTGATGTGCTGGTGTCAAGGGCGGTATTATCTGCTATACTGCGATTTCTTCAAGAAATCCTTCAAGAAGGAAAGGGGAAATGTACGTAATATAAAATTAATCCAATAACGCGGCAAAGACAGTACAAATGATTCTTCTTTTGATTTTCTTCTTTTAAAATATCCCCGAATTACGGGAGACTTTACAAACACGCAATTCATGGACACTAAGCACACCCACACCGATAACCACATTTTGTGGGTTACACAAATTTTTGTCCTGTACGGGACTCAAGTCCGAAGCATGTGGACGCCTAGATAGTTGCGAGGCGACTACCTTAACTAGTATTCGTGTAAGCAGAGATACACTCTCTATGGCCGCACTTTAATTATTCGAGGGGGCGGCTAAAGCACAAACGGCTTTACGTTCTCCCTGAGGCCCGGGAGTGCAATACCACCCACTTCTTGACTCCAGGCTGCCACTGAGATTTCTTTTAAAGAAAGCAATTGAAAAGATTAAAGTCTTGTATATAATCAACTAACTGTGACGCGGTTTTACCAGCGTTAAACTTTGTAAATTATAGCCTACAAGCAGCGCCCCGCGGTTTCACCCTAGTTAAAGTAGTTTTGGCGTAAAAGAGTAACAAACATACATACATATATCTACACTCACAAACTTTCGCATTTATAATATTAGTAGAATGCATATCTTTAGCGGTTTTGGCAGTGCACGCCGGAATAGCTCGCAAATGGTAGATTTTTTCTATTTACTTGACACTTATAGTCATATTGTGGACAATTCACACAATATCTTTATAAATTGTAGCTTATGTGTTATTCTGATGTATACCCTATATTATTGTAAAGTTTCATTAAAATCCATTCAGTAGTTTTTACGTGAAAAAGTAACAAACATCCATCCATACTTACAAACGTTCGCGTTTATAATATTAGTAGGATGTCTTAATCCAGGGTGTCAGCTAACTCCGTACAAATTTTTATTAAAATTGCTCCAGCCGTTTAGACGTGAATAAGTAACAAACATACACACTCACCACACTCACAACCTTTCGCCTTTATAATATTAGTATGAAGTATGATTGTTATATAGATCTGCGAGCAAGATCTATATAAGAATCACACTTCTCCATAACCAGGGTTCCAGTTTCCAGGGTGTCAGCTAACTCCATACAATTTTTTATTAAAATTGCTCCAGCCGCTTAGACGTGAATAAGTAACAAACATACACACTCACAACCTTTCGCCTTCATAATATTAGTATGAAGTATGATTGTTATATAGATCTTCCTCGCCTAAGGAGAGTGGCGACGCCTTGATAGGGATACCGATTGAGAATTATATTTTTCTCAGCAATTATAAAATGGGAAAGGACAAAGGACTGCGCTGTTGGTCTAGCGGTAAGTGACCCTGACTGCTAACCGAGAGGTTGTGAGTTCGATTCAAACCCCGGACAAATCTTAGTAGTTATGACAAACAAACAAGGTTATGAATTACCTATGTGTCTGTATGTATTTAGAAATATATAGACCCAAGTATGTTTATCAAGTTGTCTGATTACCATAGTACAGGCTTTGCCTAACTTGGGACCAATTAGCCGAGTGTTAATTGTCAAAAGATATTTATTTTTTATTAATTAATGTAGTTTATTTATCAGGACTTTGACATACATTTGGTTATAGGTTTACATGATAGGTTTCCTTTTCAAAAGAGAAAATAATATCAGAAAGGGCTCCTTGAAAACAGTGTTTTTAACAAACGTAAATTTCCTAAAAATATATAATTTTCGGAATAGATAAATCTAAATGCCTACAAAAATTGTATGTACCTAGTTAGTATCTACCTATTTAAAAAGTCTATTTTCTAAGAAGGTTTTGGCATGAACGACTCTTCGGGGGAAGGTAGATATAGTGCGCGGATTCTTCTTTATCTTGCGGGCAGTGGTTGCCCTGGTGTCAGAGTGGTTCAATCCGCCTAGTAGGCATCTGACAAGGCTTAGGTCTCGACTGTTGTCTAGTGACAACAACCGACACCGACAGCGTCACGTGCCCTCCGAAGCACGGAGATGCTTAGAAATTAAACGGTCACCCATCTATGGACTGACCGCGTTTCTTGATGCATAAGTAGGAGCACAGCATTATTCCTCTAACACCAGTTTTATAGGGAAAATAATAACACCAAACATGGGTAGGTACTTACAACACGTTTTATTTTCGGTGCTCATAAATGAAGTAGATATTATTATATAAGATATATATATTATTGTATATGTTCTCAAAAATCACAATATTAATAATTTTTTTTTAGTCTGGTTTCTATGGTTATTTGTAAATTGCGCCATCTATGTCTCGCCATGGACACTTTTTGAGGCTTTGGGTACCTAGAGGAATTCTACCTGCATTTGTCAATTAAAAATTGCTATGGATTGCTAATCAGTACTTTATATTTAAATATTATTGTTACGAAAGATGTCAAGTAACAAATTCAATTTCAGGAAACCTAAATATATACGCAAACAATTGTAGTATAGATATTATACTGGCAAGGTATAAAATGCAGTACCCATATTTTTAGTCTGGCCACACAAACCAGGTCAAGGAAGTGCAGCAGAAAAACTACTCGCCAATTTTTTTGTTATTTTTTAAGAAATGCAATTATGTGAATTGTTTCTTTATTATTTGTTTAGGATGATAGTGAGATAATGTAGTATAATCATGGTATTGGTCGGAGACAGTGCGAGTGGTTACTACAGGACAGAAGACAACTAGGTAGTGTGACAGCAGAAGAATACCGCATAGAATATTTCAGCTAAAAAGATGATAATCTTGCTAAGAATCTGTCGCTGAATACTACATAATGATTATATTTCGATCAACGGAGGCATTTACAGCAGTTGCAGTTGCGATTTCTAACGAAAATAATCGTCATAACATTTGACCCAGTTAAGTGCTGTGTGCGTTGACCTATGGATGTGAATGCGGACTAAAGCACGATGTTATTTTTAGGATACAGCTTTGCAGATAATTAAATATTTATACATGCTGTTGGTGATAATAAATTGTGTTATAAAGTACGGATGAAAGTACCCGTGACCTTTAAATTTTGATTACTGGTGAGCGTTCTTTGTTTGATTTTGAAATTCGAACATCTATTTAGTTATTAATTGTTTTGAAAGTGCGAATTAGTACAGATTTTTCCATTAAACAAAAATCATTAATTAAGAACAGTTAGAAATTATATAAAAAATGAGACTTGTTTTGTTGTAAATGGCATAGAAATTTCAATTCACATGGATTATTAAGAAATATATTTGAACAGATGTGACCATGATAACATAAGTGCTGTAATTAAAATAATTATACTACAACAACAATGCTAAAAAAAGTCATTGTAACAATCAATACATATAACCTAAATAATTTTGCAGGTACTACATTTAAACAAATACACACAATATGGATGGAGGTTTAAATACAAAGGGAAAAATAAAACAAAATTTAAAAAGACATACCAGAGAAATAATATATAGACAACTTCCTTTGGAGGGATCAATTTAACCATAGAATTTTATTTATAGACATTTTCCAATTTCACATTTATTAGCATGAAATGAGTATTCTGAGTAAAATAATTCAGGTTGTGATTTCATAATGTATGAGAACCCTGGTGGAAATAATCAAAACTGAATAAATCCAAGCATATCATTCTAACAGAACTGACAGGCTGAATGTTGCATTCCTGTGCCAAATAAAAAAAAAATTGCTGCCAAAATGGATTCCATATACAAAAGTCTGTAGATTTGCCAAATATAACTTACAATGGTTACTTAATGTTAATTAATAAAAACAAGACAATATGGTGTTTATTTGACTGAATTGCAATAAGGGTGGAGTTACCTGGGCCTTATGCCCTAAGGCCGGGTTGACACTCGGCAGTGATGAAGAAACAAAATGTTCGCACTCTATCATTAATTGTGTGCACATTTACGTATCTACTGGTTGGTGCCGCTGTTTTTGATGCATTAGAGTCAAATACAGAGAGGAATAGATTCGAAGTACTGCAAGGTATGTATATTTTACTAAGTCTTATATTTAATTACATACTCTTATTCTAATTATATATTGCAAGCCATATTATTAATGTATGAGCAACTGCTCAAAACCAAAAACTATTTCAGGGATAAGGTAATTTGGAAGTTGTTAAACTGGCGATAAATGTTCTTATAATTAATTATAAGAATATTTATTGCCAGTCCTTTTAACAAAGTCCCTCTTACCAAAGATTAACTCCCCATACAATCATAACAATCAGCTGATAAATTTCTTATGAAGAGCCAAAAAAATAGGTTTCTGCATTCACAAGCTTGTTTTCATTAATTTCTTAAGTTTTATGTGTTATAAGTTACATCTACTATTTATGTTGCAACATACTATATTCTATAATAATAATATCCCGGAACATTATTAACACACAGCCATCTGATCCCAAATTAAGCAGAGCTTGTACTATGGAAGCCAGATAACTGATATACTAATATACATAACTATATGGATAAACTACAACCAGATTCAGCACAAACAGACATGTTTATGCACACCAATACATATATGTCCTGGGTGGGAATCAAACCCAGCACCCGCATGTGCAAAGCAAGCATTTACCAACCATTTATTTATTTATAGATTCTTATTCTAATTTTAAATTGCAAGCCATTTTATTAATTTAGGAGCAACAGCCCAATACCAAAAACAACTTCAGATAATGTCATTTGAAAGTTGTCAAAGTTTTAATTATAAGAATATTTAGGACCAGTCTTTTAAATAAAGTCCCTCTTACCAAAGACTAACTCTCCATACAAGAATAATAATCACAGCTGATGATATTTCTATGAGGAGCATAAAAATAGGTTGCAGATTTCACAAGCTTGTTTTTTAATGGTAGAGAGCATTAGTTGAATTCAATTTCAAAATTCATTTAATCTGTATTTTTTTATGTTAAAATCCACTATTGATATATCATTAAATTGTTAACATAGAAAAATTACATATGATTAATATATTCACTTGATTAGAACTACTTATTTTGTATTATCATCTGATAATAGGATACATATTATTAACCTAAAGTTGAGATGTTGGCTATTAGGGAAAGCACTTTTACGGTTTTAGGAAGTCTAAATTAAAGTGTCTGAAGAATAAACCAGGGCAATTATCATTTGTGTCAATCAAATGATAATTGCCCTGTTAGAATGTAATATGGTTACATTCACTTATTTTATATTTTTTTATGAATTAAGAATATCCAATCCTTCCATCATGTTAGGCAACCCGGCAACCAAGGCTTGTATTGTGGCATTACAGACATGTAATTAAAAGACAAAAAGCACACCCAGACCCAGGACAACCATTTATGGGATACACAAATAGTTGTACCCTGGTAGCAAGGCAACTACATTACTAGCACCACATATGCTGTCAATCCATTTGCCAACTTCCATGTTATACATAATTAACATTGATAGTTTCTATTATAAAGGATGAAATATGGATTCATAACACAATAGCCTACAATACAAAAGATATGCATAATCCAGTATGTAACCAAGTGGTAATAATATAATTACATATGGGGCTTCATGTTTAGGTCTGAGTTAGAAGATATCAAAAAGATAAAAAATTATACTAAGCCATATGTTTTCCATGAATGTTTCTCAAAAATGTATGATTGTCAAAATTTGCCAACAACAAGATACAATAATGTAAAATGCCAGCTTATTCCGGTTTTCCCCCTTGAAAGAATCCCCCTCAAGAGGGAAAACTGGACACTAATGTAATAAGTGTCCAGAAAGTCCCCTTGTCATTTTGACATAGTCCAGTTTTCCCCCTTGAGAGAATTGAGAGAACTGGTATATCACGAGAGGTGGAAGCTATAATTTTAAATATTTTTATCAAGACTGGGTGCTACGATGTACTCGCAGACAGATTGGTGCTTAACTAATTTATAAAGACGGATAGCGGCTCATCCTTTACCTGAATTATTTGTAAACAATAAGATAATAAAAATCTAAAATGTAAGTGACCCATAAGGAATAAGTGGGAGCGCACAAGTTTTATAATCTTGAAAAGCGAAAGTTGTGGTTTCGTTTCAAGGAACAGATCCACGAGAAATTATACCCGAGTCAGTATGCATACCTACTGTTTATAGTTTAAAGTAACAATGTAAGATTATCCTTGATTTTCTAAAAATAATTAATGTTTTTGCTGTGACATCCATATGGGGTTTATGCTATTTTTGATGGTTAAGTGCAGAACCATAAAGTGAATTAACAAAGTGAATTAAAACCGAGTAACCTGCTGTGTGGTGACGGCGACAAATATCAGAATCAGAATATCATCACCCCATCTCATCCCGTGGGGGGCGTAGAAGTCGACCCGAGGGAATATCTACCAGAGGATGGGCAGCAGCTTCCTTCTGATTACTATGACCATCTTCAACTTCTTTCATCGTCAACCCGCCTGCCAAGCGTGGCGATTATGGCATATCCCCCCAAGACGATTCTTGAGGGAGGCTTGTCCAGCAGTGGACTTATTTAGCTGTAATGATGATGATGATGAATCTGATATTGTTGCCGCAGCGTGAGAAGTATTCCTCACGCTGCGGCAATAATATCAGATTACTTGATTTTAATTCACTTTGTTTTGATTGATTACTTGGTTTTGATTTAATTTTATCAATAAAATAAATAAACAACATGTCTGTTTAATTACAAAAATGAAAAATCATAAATTAATCGTCCGAAGGCGGGTCTCGATCCAGTATCCACCATCCATGTGGGGTTTATGCTATTTTTGATGGTTAAAACAAGGTAATCTGATGTTGTCCGCAGCGTGAGGAGTATCACATTTTATCAATAAAATAAATAAACAACATGTCTGTTTGATCACAAAATAAAACATCATTAATTAATTGTCCGGGTCTTGATCCAGTACCCTCTAGCAAACTGGGGTTGGCGATCTGCCATTGAGATAGGAACAATACATACTGCTAGATCCAATAATTTTGAGATTAGATTACGAATAATGCTATAAAACTAAAATTTAAATGTCTGTTTAAACTTTAATAACACAAAATAATTTCAGTACAAACTTTATTATACCTGAGGGGGGATTCCAGGATTTTTTTTTCTTTTCCAGTTTTCCCCCCTAAGGGGGACGACTAGAGGGGAAATCTGGACTTATTTTGTTTTCATTCCGGTTTTCCCCCTAAGGGGGATTCTCAGGGGGGAAATCTGGATTTATTTTTATTTATTCCGATTTTCCCCCCTAAGGGGGATTTTCAGGGGGGAAAACCGGAATAAGCCAAAATGCCCATATTGATATTGTTCTATCTTTTTTTGCTATGGTAGTATTGATAAATATTCAAAGATCACAGAACTACTTTTCACATAAAGTTTATGTTAGCATAGTAATAAAATAGATCAAGAGATAATAAAATATTAACATAGCAGGCCGAGGGAGTAGTATGATTTATATCAAATTTAACATTTATTATTCTGATCTCTGAGAAGTATGTCATTTATTAATTTAATTATAATATAATAATTAATACTGTTCTGTTATCCATACATGATTTTGCCTATTTCCAATGAGAATGAATATGGATCGTATTTAAACAAAATTTGGTTCAGTATAATACAAGTTGATTTCGACAAAACTTATTTATTGCGTTAGTTCACTAAAACTATTGAAATTGTCGGTAATCCGCTTTGAGCCCCAGGTTCGATTCCCGCATAGATTAAATATTTGTATGGCCCATAAGTAGATTTCTGAGTCTGGATGTATTTACATGTTTGTAAAGTACCCTGCACATAGAGATAAACTTTGGTAATTGGGATTGCCCTAAAAAAAATTGCTTATTTGTTTACTGCTCCTTATTAGTAAAAAAAATTGTTATTGCGAAGTTTTTTATTTACCGCTCACAAATTAATATATTGTTATTCATTTGTTAATTGATATTAAAAATATTTGCATTTTTTTTTACAAAGTAGTTAAGTAACAAAAAATAATATATAAATAAACTTTTAAATCTCCTATTTTTATTTGAATCCCATGGCCTTAACATCCACAAATGTGGATAGCTAGAAGTCCAGGGCTTCAGTGTTTTATTTTCAAATAAGTCCAGACGCCAACACATCCAGCTACCCCAATTTGTTAATTTTTTTAATAGATTTTTAACTTTATCACAAAAGCATAAGGTTCACTTTCAATTGGGGAAATTTGACAGATTGGGGTAGCTTGATGTGTTGGCGTCTGTGCTATTGTGGCCTTACTTCAATTAATTTTGTTACAAACCTTATTATTAATGATATAAATATAAATAAGCATTCTTATACAATCTGATAATTTTTAAACTTGTAGTCTACAATCTCAATAACTATACAACCTTTTGTCTGCTTGAGTTTCTAAACCTAGGCGCCCTCGTGTTTCAGGTTCAATCCCCGCACCAAAGAACTATTGGTTCGAACCATTTATAGTTGTTCTGAGATTACGTGTCCTGTGTGTCTGTAATTTAAAAAGTGCATTCTCTAATTATTGCAGGCAATGTTTTTTTTATTTTAGAAATCAATTAAATAGAGAAAAGTCGTAACCTCTTACTAGTATGCTAGTGGGTATGGTTCTGCACTTAGTCCCTGATGTGGACTATTGTACTTGAGGAAGTCAAGACTTTTGGAAACTTGTATCTAACTTGCCAGGAACTGACCTTTCTTACTTATCGTATGGGCAGAGTTTACCCTGGTGTCACAGTTGTTCAAGTCGCCTAGTAGGCCTCCAACATGGCTTAACGACTGTTGTCTAATGACTACAACTGGGACCGACATCTTAACGTGTCTTCCGAAGTACGGAGACGTTCAGAAATTAAACCACGATGGTGGTCACCTATCTATGGACTGACCGCGTGCTTAGTTGCTTAACCTTGCCGATCACTTACGGACCGGTGAGGGCATCCAGCTATGAGCGCGTCAGCTGACCTTGTGTATTTAGAAAAAACACCTAATGCCAATGCCAATAGCATTTCCCCTTACTTACCCATCTAAAATGGCATATCTGTTCAAGTTCCCCATGCTAATAAACTATATCAAGTTACTTATGCATTCCACAGCTATCGAGGGCATGATAATCAGAAAGTACAACATAACTGAGGAAGATTTCCGTGTGATGGAGACAGTTGTGCTCAAGTCAGAGCCACATAAGGCTGGACAGCAGTGGAAGTTCACGGGAGCATTCTACTATGCTACCACCGTGCTTACTACCATTGGTAAGTACAATTTATAAATAAATAAATAAAATAAAACAAAATAAATCTTTTTATTTCAGACACTTGGCCCATAATATTGTTAGTAAATTACATCTTAAAAACTATGTTAGTAATAAAAAGTAATTAATTTAATTTAAATATCAGCCACATTCTGGGGCTCCAGTTACACGCACTTGTACTTGAACCCAGTGCCCCAGAATGGGACTGTCTATCTTCTGCCTCAGTCAGAACGTTCAGGATGGTGTTGGGGCTCCCACGCGTACGAAACATCAGCGAAGCGATCCGGCGCCGCAGCACCGTGTGAAAGCCGTCTGTGGGCGTGCGCAAACATCGCAGACGCACTACAGAAGCGTGGGAGCCCCACCAGCACCCTGAACGCGTTGTTGTATTGTACTCGGAGAGCGTTGATGGCCCGCTGCGTGTAATTGACCCACAGACTGCAGGTGTAGAGAGTTTGGCAGAACGCTTTAAAAAGAGCGATCTTTACCCCTAAGCTACACCTCGCGAATCAAATTTATATTTAGATCTCTTTTCATTTCTTTTACCATTGCTATTGCCGAGTTTGATATGTCTGTGTGTTATCATGGTATTTAGCACTTGAGAAGAATTTCTACTATCTCTGAACAAATAATCTATTACATCTGAAGAAGAAGATCTCTGCATCGTGATAGGTTCAATTATCGGACACTACACACTAAACAAACACCTCTTTAAGATTGGTGTCACAGGCAGCCCCCGGTGCAGAGACATACCAGCACACGTACTGCTACACTGCAAGAGTGTTACCTGCCAACAGGCAAAGTTCTTGAATGATCCGAAGACACTGCGGGAGGCCCTTAAGCCAGGCGTTCATTGAACTGAAATGGTTGGAGTTGCCAATCAAGTTCGCGGTCAAAGTCAAAGCCAAAAATCATTTAACCGTAATTTTTTTTACATTTATGTGGAATCGTAATTTGTTTTACACTACCTTGCAGTGCACGACTTGGCAGCTACTGAGAAACACTGCCGGAAAACTCAATAGGAATCCTTTTTTAAAATAAAATTAAACAGTTCAAGTAAAAAAGTTCACGCACAATAGCCCAATTAGGAGGCTAAGTGCGGAATCCAATCGCCCAACTAACTAACTAAGGACGTGAGAATTCACTTCTAATAGTTCTTACAACTGTAACATACAAACAACCAGACACCAAAACAATCTTTGATATTTCCATTTAGCAGTACGAGAATCGAACCATCAGTCTTACACAGCTCAGCCATTGCGTACGGCATGTACAGTGTCTTATTTCTTAATAACATAGAACTAGCACATTTATATTAAGCTAGACTATCCCTGATCGAAACATAAAGGACATAGCGTTGTTCTCTAAAGTTGCAGCTCACTACCTCCTTATTGCGCACAGTACGTTGTCCCTAGCCGCAGTATCCCAATCTACACGACGTACATTCGGCCTATTATGACCTACGCGAATCCGTTGGTCGTACACGCTGCCACTAGGGTTATATATACCCTCTAAACGCTTAAAAACCTTCCAATACAAACCTACCAAGCAAGCATCTAAACAGATTTTCGAATCTGCCATCCACCGTCCAAGTCTTGGGGGTCGCGGCAGTCAAAGACTCGTAAGAATCGTGATCCCAATTGTAGTTGAAACGTGTTAAGGGAACAATGATGTTCTTCTTGATTTCACACTTAAATCTTGTATTTATTTATTTAAACTTTATGCACGTATAACTCCAAAGGCAGACTTAATGCCTAAAGGTGATTTTCCACCAGTGGCTAGGCGAGGCGAGGAGAGAATTGAAATTTGTATGGCAAATTTTTAATCCTCTCCCAGCGCATCTTTGGTGGGAACAGTGTGGATTGACAACAATATGCGAGGCGAGAATTGAAATATTTGTTTGTGTAAAAATGAACCGTATTGCTTCCGATATAGAGTATAAATTAACTTTGTAACAGAAACACGCTTCTCACGAATTGCTGTTCGTTGTGCGTGTGTATTGCAAGACGAACTCAAACAGCACTGTACCTATATCTGAAACCTAGTATCTAGTCTATTTTTTATTGGAAAAGGGTCAGTGTGATTTCAATTCTCTTCTCGCCTCGTCTCGTCTCGCCACTCTGGTGGAAAATCACCTTAGACACTTTCTCCCAGTCAACCTTAAAGTGGTGCAGAGAAACAAGATAGTTGCATTAGATACACATATTGCAGAACGAAAACGTCATTTGATTCAGAAAAATACATACACACATGGGGTATACAGAAACAACCCTCAAAATATTCATTCTCGTCGGCGTCTATTCTTAGAATTGAAATAATTCAGCCGTAAACCGGCTGAATTATTTCAATTATTATCGGATTATCCTGAATTATTCTCGGATAGCATAGATATTCCCGCGATGTGTCCTCATTGCGGGAATATCTGTTTGAGCTGAAACAAAGTACGGTAAACAATTTTTTGTTTCAGGATATGGGCATTCAACTCCAGCCACAATTGGTGGCAAGCTGTTCACAATGTTCTACGCGATAGTCGGTATACCATTGGGACTGATCATGTTCCAGAGTATTGGTGAACGAGTGAACAGGCTCAGTAGGTAAGTGTCTACAAACACTGCTCCTTTTAAGTGATGTTCATGCCGACGGATATTCCTATTTCACTAACCACACCAAAACCTATCATAACCTCACCAAAAGAGGCGCTCATAGCCAGTCTGGTCCGTTAGCGAGGTTAAGCAACTAGGCTCGCGGTCACTACGCACATGCTCTGACACTAGGGTTACCACTGCCCATAAGTAAGTAAGATTACATCTATCACAACTCCATATAGTTTCCTTTTTTTATATCAGAGGGCGACAAACGAGCAAGTGGGTCACCTGTCACACTCACAACACCAGAGTAGTCGCGAGTGCGTTGCCGGCCTCGTAAGAGTCCTCACAGGCAGAAACACAACATTAAGTAATTAATCTTATTATGAGGGAATGTCTTCTGTAAGGTGGAGGTACTTCCCTAGTCGGGCTGCGCTTTGAGCGAATGACCGCTGTGCCCTACCTCTCTTAGGACTTCCTCGACGAAACTTACCGTATTTTAGTATAGATATTTTAGTTCATTGAAGTTTCTGCTGGAGTCCTAGTTAAAGTACTGCAATGAAGTGCAAATATTATCGAGGAAGTAAACTACATGAAATTGTGGGGCCGTTGTCGTTTTCTTATAATGATACAGATTTGAGAGATTTTACTTAGTTTACTACTATTTTAATCAATCAAAATCTGTCCATTGTCTACTATGAGGTAGTTAGGAGACCCCAGGAACTGATTACTTCTGACCTTGATCGGCTTGATCCCATTCTAATTGGGGTTGCCACTGGATACCCTGTTTTATATTCATCGACTATCCATGTGAATCTCCTTGGCCTCCTTTATATTGCTGACTAATCATTTTATTTCTTTTCCAGCGTAATAATAAAGTCAATAAAACGCGCGATGAACTGCAAACAAACAAACGCATCAGAAGTGGACCTCATATGTGTGGTCACTACGCTGTCGTCCCTCACTATAGCGGGGGGAGCGGCAGCGTTCTCCAAGTTCGAAGGGTGGAGCTACTTTGACAGCGTGTATTATTGTTTCATCACTTTAACTACGATAGGTAAGGGTAGTTTGCAACAGTATTTACGTCGGTAATACTCTAATCCTCTCTTTTGTACCTCTGCCCTTATAACGTGTGTGGATAATCGGTTCTTACAATTAAACAAAGACTAGCATCAATCCATGACTTAGCTCTAGTAAATTATTCAGCCGTCTAATACGTGTAGTACATTCAGTGTGGTGTGGCAGTGTGCCAATGACCTAAGCGTAAAGAGGCTTTTGTCCAGCTGTGAACGTCATTCGCTGACATTTTTATTTATTTTCCTCTTACATCTATCATTACAGGTATAAGTCCAATGCGATAGAGTGCTTATCTAAGTACAATACAATTTAATACCCCTAAACAAATTTTACTTATAACTAATTATGAATAAATTTCTCGTTATTAGAAAATTAGGTATAATTTAAATTTAAATTGTTATTTTACATGTAGTCGAAATTTGTTATTGTCTTAGATTTAAAAGAAAGTTTTTTAAAAATTATTACTTGCAAATTATGAATAATGCACTTTTCGTGATCACACAAATAGGTCAGTCTCAGCTGCTATAAGGTTAAGAGTACGGAGAGCACGCGTCAGGGGCGCCTCGTGTACAAGGTTAGTGCGACGACGCGGCTCCACTAGCAATCACGGCCGTCTCCTTCTCCGAACTTACCTGTCCGGGAAACACAGGGCTATGTGTTCTAAAACATCAGCATTATGAAGTTTACCCCTAAATATTTTAAAAAGACATGATGATGATGATGAATCTTTTTCCTAGGTTTCGGTGACATGGTAGCTCTTCAAAAAGACAACGCACTGAATCGCAAGCCTTCGTACGTGATGTTCGCGTTGATATTTATACTGTTCGGGCTCGCGATAGTCGCCGCGTGCCTCAACTTGTTGGTGCTCCGGTTCGTCACCATGAACACGGAGGACGAGAAGAGGGACCAGCAGCAAGCTGAACAGGTATACTTTACTAATATTATAAATATAAAGGGTTACTTGTAAAAAAACAACAACACACAACAATAACTCGCAGGACAGGATAGCTAACACCATAAACAACAACTTTTGATAGTTTGCTATATTTTATTTTCCTGCAAAATTGAGTATTAATTGAATGTTTATAAGTCTGTGCGCATCCTAAAGATGCCGCCAATATGCAACAAGGTTTCCTATACCATATACTTTGCTGATATTATAAATATAGAGGGTTACTTGTAAAACACGAAATACCTCGCAGGACAGGATAGCTAACACAATAAGCAACGACTATTGGTAATTTGCTAGATTTTATTTTCGTATAGGAATAAGTATTTATTTAATTTCCCACTCGAATGTTTATAACTCTATGCGCATCGTATAGATTACTGCCGCCAATATGCATCAAGGTTACCTAATTTCCCCCCACCAAGTCGTGAAATTAACAGAACAGGTTTACTTGCTGATATTATAAATATGCAGGGTTACTTGTAAAACACCAACAACCTCGCGGGACAGGATAGCTAACACCATAAGCAACAACTTTTGATAATTCGCTAGATTTTATTTTCGTACAAAAATAAGTATTTATATAATTTCCCACTTGAATGTTTATAACTCTATGCGCATCGTAAAGATTACTGCCACCAATATGCAACAAGGTTTCCTAATTTCCCTTCACCAGGCCGTGAAATTAACAGAACAGGTTTACTTGCTGATATGATAAAATGTTACTTGTAAAACGCCAACAACCTCGCAGGACAAGATAGCTAACACCATAAGCAACAACTTTTGATAATTTGCTAGATTTTATTTTCGTGCAAAAATAAGTATTAATTTAATTTCCAATTTGAATGTTTATAACTCTACGTGAAGATTATTGCCGCCAATATGCAACAGGGTTTCTTAATTTCCCTTCACGAAGCCATGAAATGAACTAGATAAATCAGGCGAAGAAAGTGTTATTATTATTAGCAGCGAAAGCGCGTGCGAACCGAACGTCGTATTAATGAAAAATAGCCCTACAAATGTTAAAACAGTACAATCAAAACTGGTAAAATCATTTATTATTTATGTATTGAGTTATGTCCGAAAGCATATAACAAAAGTTATAGCTTAGATATCTACTCCTGCGAGGTTGTTGGTGTTTTACAAGTGACCCTGTATAAATAAATATCAACTAACATACTGACATCTGATCCCAAACTAGGCTGAGCCTGTACTATGGCACCAGACAACTTCCACCACTTAGTTATGGCGGGTATCACTGGGTTCACTTTATGTTTAATTTCTTTCGCAACCGTGTAGCTCTGAAGAATATTGCGCCACTTTAACTGAACCTCGTTCGGCGCCGCTACAGCTTCTAATTAGATGATGGGCCTGTGGCGTGGTTGGTAAATGCTTCGCGCTGGAGGTCGTGGGTTCGATTCTCAACTAGGACAGATATTTGTGTCTAAGAACATATCTGTTTTTCCTGAGTCTGGGTGTAATTATCTATATAAGTATGTTTTACAAAAGAAAACTAGTATCATCAGTTATCTGGTTTCCATAGTATAAGCTCTGTTTAGTTTGGGATCAGATGGCCGTAAGTAAATAATATCAATGAAAAAATAGCATATGATATAAATAAATATATGTATAGAGACAAGTAACAAACTGTCAACTGATCCAAAACTAGGCAGAGCTAGGGATTTCAATCCCACACTGTTTCCAATCCTGCGGGATTTTTGCTGGATTAACTTTGTTACAGCGGGATCCCGCAGGATACGGCGTTGTTTATAGTTTTATATATAAACTTTATTATGGTTATAATCAACTTTTAATTTAAAATACAAAAATCTATTAATTGGCTAATTATTTCACCAGTTCGGCTACTTATATATTAATAAAAGAAGTCCAGAAACATAAAAAAATATCAATATTTGGTAGAACTTTGTTCTTTTGTACTCTACTAGTTAACTAAAAATATTAATTCTAAGCTTTACCCGAGGTAATAGTTATAATCAGTCTTTTGTATTCACAAAGAGTATCATATAAATTTGGCTTAATTTAATTTATACTTAATTTATCTTACATAAAATTAATTGCAACGTTAGAAATATAAAACAAGAAAATAATCAGTCACTTCTCTTTTTTAAAATATGATCTTAAAAAACAAATGGCATCAATGGTGTCATCTCCCAACTTATTTCTTATAGAATTATATTATGAAGCCAGCGGCCGAAAAAGCTCTTTCTGCCTCTACACTTGTTGGTTTGATAGTTAATAAATAATCGTGCAACAAAATTAAATATCCTCGTAAAATACGTTGCTAAGCAGCATAAAGGCGCCAATTGTATAAAAATCGCACCAACTGATGTTTGCGGATTCTCATTGCGGATCCGCAAGACATTTCGGGATCCCGCAGGACCTCAAATTATGCTGGATCCTTGGATTGTATCACTTTATAATAATATCCTGGGACATTATTCAGTCACGGCTATCTGAACCTAAACTAAAACTAAAGCTTTAACTATGGAAATCAGATAGTTGATATACTACATTTCTTTTGTAAATACGTACATATATGTATAGATGAATTACATCCAGACATAGGACAAACAGACATGTCTATGCACACAAATATCTGTCCTGGATGGGAATCGAACCCACGACTTGCGGCGTAAAAGACAAGCATCTATCAACCACGCCAACTGTTTTGGGCTGATACTATAAATATATTGGGACAGCTAACACACTGCCATCTGATCCCAAACTAGGCTGACCCTGTACTGTGGCACCCGACAACTTCCACCACTTAACTTTGTTGTGTTAGCACTGCCATCATTTTATAATAATATCCTGTTACATCGTGAGATATTATTCACACACGGCCATAAGATCCCAAACTAAGCAGAGCTTATACTATGGAAATCAGTTAACTGATATATGTACTACATATGATAAATAAACTTATGTATTTGGGTTCGAATCCCGGTAAGTGCAAATATTTGTGTGATGAGCACGAATATTTGTTTTTGAGTCATGGATGTTTTCTATGTATTTAAGTATTTATCTATCTATATAAGTATGTATATCGTCACCTGGTACCCATAGTAGTAGTTTGGGGCTAGGATGATCTGTGTGACATTGTCCCTATATATTATTATTATATTTCTAAATACATATATATTAAAGATGAATAACACCCAGATATAGGACATATTATAATACTCATCACACAGGGTTTTGTCCTGGGCGAGTATCGAACTCACGACCTCTGGGCGTACCAGTAGACCAAAAGGCCAGCCAAAGTCTATAGACAGCACGCCTGGGTGCTTAATTTCATTGCTCATCATCATAATTCTGTATGCTTACCCTGCAGGCACAACAAGTGGCGGTGCGGCTGGAGGGCGACGTGATCACGGCGGACGGCGAGGTGCTGCGCGGCGTGTCGCGCGGCACGCGCCTGCCCGCCGACCCGCGCCAGTGCGCTACCGGTAAGATACTAAGCTCTACCTCGTCGGCCTGCTCACCCCCTGAGGGCTCTGCTTCGGGCATGTTTCCCTCTGCAGAGATATCAATTGCGGCCCATTAAAGAATGGGCCCGTCATTGAGTTTGATCTATTTGAGCTCCGAAGTCGATGTCGGTCATAGCTGTCGCCGTGTTCTCTGGTGTTTGAGCTGCCTCTTGTTCCCCCTCTGCCGGGCGGTCTAGCCAAACCGGATGCAACACCGTGGGGCGAGGCCCAGCGTCCGACTAAGAGGCCGAGAAGGGCGCTCCTAGGACTACCCCAGATCTGCGTAGTAGTAGCCGGTGGGGTGTCAGCTGTGACCGGCTCTACAATGGACTTCAGTCCCAGGCACGGGGGGTGACCTACTAAGCTCTAAACTAAGAAACCATACATTTAATCTTCTGACTCATCTTACCTACATATTAAACCATAAACAGACTGTGGAATGTACGAGACCACATCAATTTCAACCTTATCACATTGAAATAAAGTCAAAAATTTATATCAAAGTTTGGTTAAGGGTTAAGACTCCAACTTCAACTCGTGGTTATCTCCCTCAAACATTTCGACCTTTCCGTAGAATAAAGTTGCTTCTGCCTAATCATTACTTTTTATTGTTCTATTATAATAATAAAAATAAGTCGGGTTTTCCTTCCTGACGCTATAACTCCAGAACGCACGAACCGATTTCCACGGTTTTGCATTCGTTGGAAAGGTCTCGGGCTCCGCGAGGTTTATAGCAAAGAAAATTTATAAAATTTAACGCGGGTAACACCGCGGGGCACAGCTAGTCTACCATATAAAAATAAGTCGGGTTTTCCTTCCTGACGCTATAACTCCAGAACGCACGAACCGATTTCCACGGTTTTGCATTCGTTGGAAAGCTCTCGGGCTCCGTGAGGTTTATACTAAAGAAAATTTATAAAATTTAACGCGGGTAACACCGCGGGGCACAGCTAGTTGTTCTATAAATAATCAAATTGCTACAAAAATTAAGTAAAAGGTTATAGCTGATTTTGTACTTGACAAATTTCAAATTGCTTCCTAAGGTAGTGATTATGCAGAAGTATTTTATGGATAGGTCGATACATTCAATCATCCAACTCATCGTATCTGGGGTAGGTGCTCTGCTCTTAACCCTTAAACAGGTTGTGGGCTGTATGGGGACCATCGATTTCAACCTTATCACATTGGGATAAGGTCCAAACACAATTTAAAAAATATATCAAAGTTTGGTTAACGGTTAAGGCCCAGACTTCAACTCGTGGCTATCTTGCTCAAACATTATACTTATATTTTCCATGTTATAAAATAATAAATTCTAAAATATGCTGTGTGGCTATCATCACCATTTCATCCCCGGAGGGTGTAGAAATAGACGCCTTGGGAGAATCCCCGCCCCGAGAATGCAGCGTCTCTGTGTACTCTGACCATCATACTAAACCCGTTTGCCAAGCATGGCGATTATGTCATATCCCTCCAAATAATGGAAACAACTCCATTGCTTAAATCTTTTGGGGAGACAAGCAGTAGGCGTCATTCGGCTGGTTTCTAAAAGATGTGCTTCAGTCATCTAGTGAGATTAATATTCCAAAATGTCCAGAACAAGTATGCTGAAAGCTTGTATTATTTATAATGATATGGGGAAAAAATACCTATTTTGATGTGAAACATCTATAGCCGCACGTAAAACAGATTTCTGGCGTGGCGACGCATGCCGTGACGCATGCGCAATCGACTTTTTATTTTATCATTATGACATATTTAGTTCCTATAACAATATGTTTTTTTCTGCATATTACTTTTACAAAATAATGTCGATGTTTCACATCTGCCAGGCGTCCCGTGACGGCTCACATTTATTTTCTTCGTTGAGTATCCTACTAATATTATTAAGGCGAAAGTTTGTGACTGTGTGACTTTACGTCTCAACGGCTGGAGAGATTTTAATAAAATTTGGTATTGAGGTAGCTGACATCTTGGATTAACACATAGGCTATAATTTATAAAGTTTAACGCGGGGGAAACCGCGGGGCACCACTAGTAATACATAAAAGTAAAAACTTACTTAATATTTTGGAATATTAGTCTCCAACAGCATGAGCATTCTTAAAAAGTGCTGAAAATATGTATATCGTATAAAACATCTAAAGGCGGAAGCGAGATAGCTGTGCGCTGAATCCTGGGTCTAAGGCTGCGTTTCCACTAAGGCTGAGCGGAGACGAGCTGTGCCGTGTTCACCAATCACATGGCTTGGAATCCACACCAGTGGTGAATAGATGTGGATTTCAAGCAATGTGATTGGTGAACGCGGCACAACTCATCTCCGCTCCGCCTCAGTGGAAACGCAGCCTTAAGCTACGAACTATACACTAGCAGATAAAAATGGTTTCGCTTGTTACCACCATTACGGAGGATATCGAGTCAGATATCGTCCACTGCTGAACATAGACCTCTCCCAAAGATTTCTATAACATTGCCATTTGGAGGGGTATGCCGCCTTGGCATGCGAGTTGCCGAATGCAGTGTCGGTGGTAGCTAGTAAACAGGCGGTGCTGCTGCCCGACTACCTGGTGTGTCCCTTAGTCGCCTTTTACGATACCCACGAGATATTATGGGGTGGCCCTGCTATTTTTCTGAGCTGGAAACCACATAGCCATATAATAGGTTGGGGAGAAAGTTTCTTCGCATTTTTTTAAGAAAATTCAAAACATTTTAATATAGTTTATTTCCATTTAACTAAAGTATGTATGTACCATTTTTTCGATAACTTATGCCATCTTATAGGTAGGGACATGATCCCATTGCTATAGAAATTTTGGTAGTTTTGATCAAAACACCGCGATAAGTGGTTTTGTTAGTCCTCTCATGATGTAAAACCTGACACTGCCTAAAGATTTCCGAAGAAACGGAAACAGGTGGAAATCTGAAGGTGCAAGGTCAGGACTATACGGCGCGGCGGATGCATTAACACCTCCCAGCAAAACTCTTAATTTTTGCTGAGTGGAAAACCACACCCCTTCTGTTGATCAATTCCGGCCGCTTTCTCTCAACTTGTTGTTTTAATCTCACCGGTTTTTCGCAGTAGAGTTCAGAATCCATGGTCCTGTCTGGTGGTAACAGCTCATAATGAATAATGCCCTTCCAATCCCACCCCACACAAAGCATGACAGCACATTCTGTGAAGCCTGACCGGCCTTTGACCACGACCTTTTTCGCACGTTCTTGTCGTACGTGATCGACTTTTCATCACCAGTTATCAGCTTCTTCGAAAATGGTTCGGTTTCAATACTTCGTAATAAAGAATCACAAATGAGTACACGGTTCATTATGTTTCTTTCAGTGAGCTCGTGAGGTACCCAAATATCGAGCTTTTTTGTGTACCCAGTTCTTTTCAAATGCGCCAAAACTGTTTTGTGGTCAATTCCCAGTTCTTCAGCTACGTCATAACTACTGATATGCCGATCTTGCTCTACTTTTTCAAAAATGGCATCCATTTTATCCATTATCGGGCGACTAGAGCGACGTGCATCTTTGACATCAAAATTTCCGGTTGAAAACGCTTAAACCAAATTTGTGCTACTCTCACAGATACTGCACTAGGTCCATAAACATCGCAAATTATTTTCGTGGCTTGCGTTGCATTTTATACTTTTTTTATAGTAAAATTTTAAAATGTATCGAATTTCTTCGTTAGCTTCACTCATCATGCCAGTACGGAAAACAAATGAAAATCACACATTTTCCTAGAATTTACTTTCTTTAAAATTTAAACTTTCAATGATAAGTTAAGGTTGGAAAGAATACAGAAAAGGTTTCTCTGGCACTTATCATTTTCCTCCGGGATAGCCGGGATAAGTCGTATGAAGCAAGACTAACTCATTTCAAAATGGTATCCCTGGATAAACGTCAAAATATAACCGATTGCCATTTCTTATTCAAAGTACTGAGATCAAAAATCGACTGTCCACCTTTACTTGAAAAAATTAAATTTCAAGCTCCCGCTAGATGTCCGCGTGCTCCAATAACACCCCTGCATCCTCCCCTTCGTAGTACCGTAATAGGTGCTAGTTCCGCCATTCCTCGAATCTATAGATTGCTTAATAGCTACGGTGACCTGGTGGATACACATTTTGACTCGTTTTACAGTTTTAAGAAAGTTACACTAAATGCGCTATAATAACTAACTTTGTATCTTTACCAGTTTTAAATTGTTATGAGCATTTATTTCTTTTGTGTTGTATCTGTTTGTTTAATTTAATTTAAATTTATTTTAATTTTAATAACTGAATAATGTGGTTATGTCTGATTTCTTTGTTTTTATTTTTGTATCTTTTTTATAATGATGTATGTTTCATTTCTACATGCGGTGCTTACCGGTCAGTGATTGTTACACTAGACTTGTTTATAAACATTGTATCCTGTAGTCTGTAATAAGTGTAAACAATTGTTGGTGAGCCAATAAATAAATACCAAAACTAGCCAGATACAAATAGCCAAAGAGATTTTGTGACAAGTTCATACATACTATAATGCGACAAGATTATTTCCCCAACCTAATATATACTTATACATAAACACATATTATATATATATATATATATATATATATATATATATATATATATATATATATATATATATATAAGGACCCAAAAAAATACAAGATCAAACTTAAAATAATTTATTACTTATAAAGTAATTACAATAAAATTATATGAACTAAGTTAATTAGGTGACGAGCGGGCTTCGGGTGTCCGGTACAGCGGTGGTCACGTTGCTTTCCGGCTATGCTGATTAAGCGCCTTCGTGTGACTCGCTGTTGCGAAGTGTAACAATGGGGTAAATGCTAGTCAGCGGTTATAGTGTGCTATGCATATGTAACACCTCCCCCCGTAGATCAGCAACTATTTTGCAACCTTGTGGGCTATGGTTGCCGAAATATTGCTGTGTCCAATTCTTATCTCGCTGGGATTAATTTTATCTTTTTCTTCGATCTCTGCATAAATGGTTGGGGTTTCAGTTTTAATTATTTCTCGGCCCAGGTTCTTTTGGCATCGTTGGTAGATAATTGCAATAGTGAGTGCACCTGCGCCTATTAAAACCACGTATAAGGGTATAGTAGTGTGGTATAGAGTTGTGTCTCTGACTTTATCCATTGTTGGTGGAACTTGTAGAGATATTTTGGTGTTGATGCTGTGCAGATTCTGAAGGTCGATGGAGTCTAATGTAATGGGTGTAAGACTCATACTTTCTGATGCTTCTAAGTTGGCTGGTTGGATGATCTCCAATGCGTATCCTTTTACGCGATCATTTGTATTGGCTATTGTGAACTCGGGTGTCTTTATGTAACAGTTGTATGGAACTATAACCAAAAAACTTCCTTCCAATGTTTTATATTGTTCTTGTCCACAGTAGATCTTCACCTTGGTTGGATTAGGGAAACTCAATGTGTAGTGCTTCTCATCAAGCTGTTCTACAGCTTCTCTTTTTAAAATAACAGAATTGAGTTTACAGGACGAGATGAGCAATTGCCTTGTAATAAGATGTTGGATACAATCAGATTTGTCTCGATGCTGGTAAGTTGGCGTTACTTCACAGAGGTATAAAGAGTTCAGCTTCGGGCATTCAGCCTCCATGTACATAGAGTCAATACTAGAAATCGCAACATAAGGTAATGTAGGGATAAGAATTTGGTGATTTTTATTAGGTACAATGGATAGTTTGTAAAGGTCGTAGGGTATAGGAAAAGCAATCGGCACCTTGAAAACTATTATTATCTCATTATTTGAGTAATAATATCCTAGCTTAATAATATCGTAATAATACCTAATCTCTACATCAAGAATTTCTTTACTTGAATATAAAGTTCTGAGTTTACTTAGCATATTTTTTAATTCAGAAATACTAACTACCGAATGAGTCATGCTCGATGCACGAATAAATGCTAATGTATTTTCTAGCCTATAAAACTCTACCTCTAACTTATCTATATTATCGCTTAATATTAATAGGAATTGGGCAATATGGGCGTAATTAACCAAATCAGTTTGGGTGTTATTAACAATTTGATTTAAAAGTTTACTTATTTTATTCTGATTTGAAGTTATATTGGCTAATAATTTGGTGTCATGCAACATCCATTCTTTAGATAAGCTAATATGCTGAGTAACTTGAGACACTAATTTATGCTCGTTACTACGAAAAACTTTTATTGCATTCTCGTACTTAATAGCATCAGTATAATCCAAGTTACCCGATATGCTTTTAATTATGGAGCCAAGTCCGTCGATGAGTCCTCTTTTATTACGAATATGTTCGAATGATTGGAGACTATCATATACTTTATTTAATTTTAAACTGAGATATTCTAAATGTGGTTCGTACAAAAATTGTGTGGCGTTATTAATCTTAGGACGAAATTGAGATAGCTGGTCTTTAACTTGCCCAATTTAAGATTCAATATTGCTAAGACTTATATAACTAAGAAAAGAATGATAGTGGGAAATAATTCGGGTGTTTCCCAATTTAAACGGAAGCAACCCAGGGCCATCGCCTAACGGGTCAATCGTTACTTCTTGTCCTCGAGTCAGTCGTATTATGTCATATACTCGCGTCATTCGTTCTTTATGGTCCAATATGTATTGTTGAAGCAAATGTTCAGACAAATTAATGTCTAAGGGACTGCGAGGGTCAAAATGTCCAGTAATTAAGTCAATCGGTCTACATTTTGCAAAACTGTGAATAGAGTTATTATAACCTAATATTGCATAGGGCATTAAATTTATAACGGGTTCGCTGCGTTTTTCTAATTTTAAAATACGTAAGTGTTCAAGAATTGTTGAATGGAATCGTTCTATCATGCCGTTGTCATTAGGGGTGTGTGCAAGAGTTTTGTGGTGTTGAATATTATGTAACCTAACAAATTCAGCAAATAATGCGTTTGTAAATTCTGGTCCCTGATCTGTAACAACTGTCATCGGAATGCCATGGTGTGTACTAAATGTCAAAACTGCTTGAACAACGCTAAGGGCTGTGCCATCACGTAAATGATATGCTTGTGAATATTTAGAAAAAGCGTCAACTATTGTTAAAAAAATTTCATTTTGAGCTGTAAAAAGATCAAGATGAACTATTTGAAATGGTTTTGAAGGTGGCGGAACTATAGTGAACTTTTGTTTTATAGGATTACGGTCGTATTTCGCTTGACCACAGATACTACATTCGTTAATATATTTAGAAATATGTTCCTTCATTCTAGGCCAAAAGTATTTGCATGAAAGAGAAAGAAAACATTCTGTAATACCACGATGGTTGGTTTTTCCCTCATGATAATTTTTGATAAATTCTTGCTGTCGAAGATAGTCTTTAACGTTCTCTAGTTCCTTTTTAGTTAAAACTAAATTAAATGAGGAGCTTTTAAAGTTATTTTGTATGATTGGTATAATATTATACATTTGTAATGGTGGAGTAATAATCAATCCTGTTCTTACTTTTGGGTTTACGTATTCTTTAATAGCATTTATGACGTCACCTTCCAAACTATTTTCCGATAGTTGTATCACGGTTCTAGTGTGAGATTCAAAAGGTTTAGTCACAATTGGGCGTTTTTTTATATCTCCTACTACAACTAAACATATTTGACGATGAAATTTGTTAAGGGGTTCATCCGAAATTGGTATTTCTAAAATTGGATTTTCCGCACTCGTATGAGCGGTTGCGGTGCTGGACCCAGAAGATTCAACTTCTAAAGGTAAATTTTCTGATGGTTGGACTGCTATTGAACTAAGATCTTCATTGTTAATTTCAATGCGCGATAACGCGTCTGCGTTAGTATTTAATTTACCCTGCTTATATACTGTAGTAAAATTAAACTCACTTAATTTTAACTTCCAGCGGGTTAAACGTGAATTCGGATCTTTTAAATTCATCACCCATTGAAGGGGCTTGTGATCGGTTACAATCTTAAATTTTCTGCCAAATAAGTATGGGCGAAAATATTTGGTTGCCCACACGATAGCTAAAAGTTCTTTTTCTATAGTACTATAATTTATTTCGCTAGTGTTAAGGGTCCGGGACGCATAAGCAACAGGTTTGTCACTGCCTATAGAACCTTGAGAGAGAATAGCACCAATAGCTAAATTAGATGCGTCTGTAGTTAAAATAAAGTCCTTATTAAAATCAGGATATTGTAATATGGGGTCGTTGGTTAATGAAGTCTTACATTTTTCAAAGCAGTTATTATAATTTGTATCATTTATATTAATTTTAGAGCCCTTTTTCAGACATTGGGTCATGGGTTTTGTAATACGTGCAAAATCTGGAATAAACTTACGGTAATAACCTATTAACCCTAAAAAACGTTTAATTTCGGTAGCTGTTTTGGGTATTGGAAATTTTTGTATTGCCAATATTTTATCGGGGTTTGGTTTTATACCTTCGTGGCTAATAATATGGCCTAAATATGCGGTCTCTAATTTCAGAAATTCCGATTTGTCCATTTGAATCTTAAAGTTGGTTTCTCTGAGTCTTTTGAATACTTTTTCTAAGTTAACCATATGTTCTTGCAGTGAAACGGAAAATATTATAATGTCATCTAAGTATACTAAACAAATGGTATTTTGGAGGTCTCTAAGAACATTATCCATCACACGCTGAAACATGGATGGAGAATTCTTCAAACCCATCGGCATCCTTAAGTACTCATAGTGGCCATGTTCTACTGTAAAGGCTGTCTTGGAAATGTCGTCAGGATGCATTTCCACCTGGTAAAGTCCACTAGCAAGGTCCAAAGTAGTGAAATAATGGCAGTTTCCCAGTTTATCTAGGACATCTGCTATGTTAGGTATAGGATAGCGATCGTCTAACGTCTTTTCGTTCAACTTCCTGAAATCTACTACCAAACGCCATTTTGTTTTACCAGAGGCGTCAACTTTTTTGGGAACTACCCATATGGGGGGGCTCCAGGCAGACTGTGAAGGCCGAATTATATTTTGCTGTAACATTTTGCCTATCTGATCTTGAACTTCTTTTCTATGAATATAGGGGTACCTATAACTTTTAGTATAGATAGGTAATTCGTCAGTTGTACGTATTTTGTGTTTAATTTGGTTGGTAAATGACAATGGCTCAGGGTCAAGATAAAAAATGTCAGCATACTGAGAACAAAGTGACTCTAAATTGGCTTTTTCTTCCAAATTTAAATGATCGGTGCGTAGTCTGAATAGAACTTCATTAATACGGTCGCGGTCGGTACGTTGTTCGGTGCGCGTGCACTTAATATTAAATAATTCTGCAAGTAAGGGACGGTCCATCGAAAATACTACATCATATCGCGTAGGGTTAGTTACTTCTAAAATACCTCGATTATTCTGGACTGTTGTAATGCAATCGTTTATTATGCAATTGGACATAATTTGTTCAGGTATAGATACTTCACCGTCATGAAAATTTATTGGTACACGTAATAATTTAGATGAATTTGCCGGAATAATATCTTCAAATAAATTACAATTACGTGAATCGTACATTAATAAGGGATTTTTCGAATTTCGTGTTATTAATAATTTATTCTTCATCTCAATATTAGATTCTAATTTTTCTAATAAATCCGAGCCAATCAAACCATCAAAGTAGTCATGAAAAGTATAAACAAAGAAAGTTACATCATCGGACTCATTAAATTCTCGGAAACACGGTAATGTAATAGAGTAGTTACAACGGGAGGTGGCATGGATATTTGTTACTTCAAAAGGTTCATAATTACAATTTACGTGCGAAAAATTTTTTTCCACAGTCTCGGGGCTGATAAAAGATTGATTTGCACCTGTATCAATTAAAAGTTTAATAGGTGGATCTAAAATTTGGATGTACGGTAGCTGTCTCTGGGATTGTAAATTTACTTCTATTTTAATTTTACGGATTTCGGGGTTTTCCGAAAATCCTCCCCACTATTACCTGCGGGTTCACAAGATGGAATGTTTTCTGATTCGTTAATAAAATCCGTGCAATAAGGAGGTTCGTACATATGGTCATGTTGATACTGTTCCTGGGGATAGTCATCGGAGTAATATTCAAAGTATGGGTCGCATTCATAGTCCTGGTAGTCAAAGTCATTAAAGTTTACCTCACGCGTTTTAAAATAATTCGAGGGCGGCGGGTTTCCTGATCTAGTCCAGTCATTGGGTGTACGATTCGGTATAAATTTGGGGACATAGTGACTCACGCCACTCATAGGTTGCGGGACGTTATTTGTCATGGGTCTCTGCTGTATTTTAAATACATTACTTTGGGGTCTGTAGTTGGGCGGTGGCGCACCAAACATTTGCTGAGTCCTTGAAGGTCCACGAAAATGGGGTGCATTATATCTAGCAAAGGGTTGCGGTGCGTAGGGCACATACATTTTAGAATGGCCAGGCTGAGGGCCAGGGTAAGGGCCAGGCTGAGCAGGCCTATTAAAAGTTTTAATTGGTGGTACGTTAAATGGTCGCATGGGCGGCATAAAAACAGATGGCGGCATGGTGCCAGAATTAAATCTAGGACTAACCTGGTGATGAGGCGACGGCTTCGTTTCAGGGACATACTCGTTGCGTTGCTGTAAGTACAAGGTGTTCATCTCTTCGTGAACGAACTCTAATGCCTTTTCTATCGTCTCAGGGCGCATGCAACGGATGCGGGAACCCAACGGTTCGCGTAAGCCGCGTAGATAGGCTTGGAGTGTTAACTTTTTATATAGATCTTTTTTAGATTTTTCGATTTCCGCTACCGTTTCATGCAGACTGATATAAGTCATAATAGTGCTAAACAAATTTTGGCAGGTTTCGTAATATTCCTGCGGTGTCATGGCACCTTGTGATAACAGCGCTAAGTCATTATATAGAGAGGTCTCATCGCGCTGGTCCGCAAAATTATTAACCAGGGCAGCTTTAATACCGGCCCAGTTATCGGGAATACCGTTCGTATTTATAGTACGAGATGCTTGTCCAACAATTTTATTTAATATACCATTCAATAAAGCCAAGTTACTCAGACCATACTCGGGTTCGTCTTTCATATACGCTGCGACCATCTGATCGCATAATTTTACGAATCGCGTGAGAACGTTTACGTTCCCGTCAAATTCGGGAAGTAGCCGTAGGGCTTTATAGATGTGGTCGACTAGTGAGTCTGCCATCGTTGAACTCTTATTTCGTTCAGGAAATAAATTTATTAAATCTAGGTTTCTATTTAAATCTAATTGATAGTTTCTACTATTCCTATATTCTACTCTAGGGGACCGAGATTGCCTTGGATGGAAAATCTTGGTAATTTAAAGGAAACACTTAAAATATAAAGGAGAGCGACTCTAGTATGAATCTAAAGTACTCACATTCGTAGATCTTGTACCTCTGGTGTATCAATGTCCGGATACTCCGCTGGCTGCGACGACCGTAGGTTCTGGATAGCTGCTCGGGTCCTGCTTGATGCACTGACTCTATTTTTACTATCCTACCGACTGCGCCAGATATTAAAGTCGACAGCCAAGGACCCAAAAAAATACAAGATCAAACTTAAAATAATTTATTACTTATAAAGTAATTACAATAAAATTATATGAACTAAGTTAATTAGGTGACGACCGTTCGATGGTTGAGTAGGAAGTGGCCGGTCCCACGGAGCCGAGGAGCGGGCTTCGGGTGTCCGGTACAGCGGTGGTCACGTTGCTTTCCGGCTATGCTGATTAAGCGCCTTCGTGTGACTCGCTGTTGCGAAGTGTAACAATGGGGTAAATGCTAGTCAGCGGTTATAGTGTGCTATGCATATGTAACATAAGTGTAAACAATTGTTGGTGAGCCAATAAATAAATACCAAAACTAGCCAGATACAAATAGCCAAAGAGATTTTGTGACAAGTTCATACATACTATAATGCGACAAGATTATTTCCCCAACCTAATATATACTTATACATAAACACATATTATATATATATATATATTCACATACATATAGAGACCCCCCCACAACGGCATATTTACGCCGAAGACTGATCTATAAATTTCCTGTCTCGGTCTGGAAAAATACGCCGCGAATATCCAGCGGATGAGTTTTGGTTTATGACATTTATTCAGCACCTGGGTATTCTATATTGCACAAAATACATCAGCTGATCGTTATTCTAGTATGCCACTAAAATAAAGATCAGCTGGTGGATTTTATATGGGGATCCAAACAAATAATAATTTTCGTATTCCACAAACCAGTTTTCTTTCATTTATTATTATTAAACCTTGAATGACCAACATGACAATAAATACAAGAAGTAAGCTATTTAATTAAATCATTACTATCATAAATTAAATTATTATTCTATATTATCAAATATAAGTCACGATCATGTATGTAATTTTTCTTATTTAATATTAAGATGTACTTTACTTTTAAGTGCAATTAAATTAATTAGCATCGTTATCGTCTTAACCGCTACGACCAATTTGACCAAGAATTAGTTGACATTGACTGTCGCTTTTGTTTCCAGGTGACACGTCCTTGATGCCGCTATACGTAGATGAGGAGTACGCGCCCAGCGTTTGCAGTTGTTCCTGTAACTGTTTTGGACCAAATAAGTAAGTGCCATTTCAGTTTATTTATTGCAAATCATGTGTCTATTTTTAAGGTGCTCCAACAGCTTCTATATTCTACTTATAATATAAATGGGATATTAAATACAGACTGGCCTTGGAGTTTACGTTTAGACGCAAAATTTAGATACTTTATGATGGAGGAGTATCCGAATCATTAATGATTTTTTCGTAAATTTCACCTCACCTCAGTTTACGCAGAACTGACTTAGAATTTAATCAAAGTTCAAAATTAGGGTTCGTACCCTAATTTGAAAGAAACATGTCATGCTCAGGACTCATAAATTTTCTAAGTATCAAAAAGAATTAATCGTAGAACATACATGTGGGTGATTCGGATACTCCTCATCATAAAGTATCTAAATTTTGCGTTTGAACGTCAACTCCATGGCCACCCTGTATATAAATATTCTTTGGGGAGGCTTTTGTCCAGCAGTGGGCGTAATTCCGCTGTCATTATGAATAGATCAAAGTTAATAATCTTAATCCTGGGGCATTATTCACACACGGCTATCTGATTCCAAACTAAGCAGAGCTTGTGTTGTAAAAGTAGTATATCAGTTGTCTGATTTCCATAAAACTAGATAACTGATATACTTCTTTTTGTTTTGTAAATACATACTTATATAGATAATTACACCCAGACTCTGACTAACAGACCTAGACATGTTCATGCACACAAATATTTGTCCTGGGTGGGAATCAAATCCAAGACTTTATATGCCAATGCTTGTATACCAATATGGTAAAATATAAACAGGGCAATAATGTAAAACTGACACCACAATGTACACATTTTTAGCAAAGAAAAACTGATTATATTTAATGTATTTTAATGTTTGGTGTAATGGAACGAAAAACACATCAAACAGTATCTGTTTGATGTGTTTTTCGTAAAACTAGAAACAGTCAAATGCGAGTTGACATTACGGCGAATCACGTGTTTACTTACATATGACGTCAGTTATTACTACAAAAACTAACCTAACTAAACTAAACATCCAATGTGTTTGATGACGTGAAGAATAGATAAAAAATATTAGATTTTATTTACATAAATACATAGACTCACGCCTGTTTCCCAGAGGGGTAGGCAGAGACAACGGATTTCCATTTGCCACGATCTTTGCACACGTCTTTTGCCTCGATTACTGTCATTATATTCTTCATACATGCTCGCCGGTTTAGGGTACTTCTGACCTGCCCTTTCTTGAGAACGTCTCCGATTTGGTCAGAGAATGTTCGACGAGGTCTTCCCCTTCCGGTTGTTCCATTCACACAGGCCATGTATACTTCTTTGGTCAATCTTCTTTCATTCATCCTTTCTAAATGGCCAACCATCTCAGCATTCCTTTTTCAATCTTTGTGACTACATCCTCTTTCACACCACAACACTCTCTTACATCAGTATTTCGAATTCTGTCTCTCAAAGTCACACCACACATACTTCTCAAAGCTCTCATTTCCACTGCATTTATTTTACTTTCATTCTTTTTCTGCCATACCCAACTTTCACTTCCATACATCAAAGTTGGCACTAACACTCCATCGTGGACGGCCAGTCGAGCCTTCTTTGAGAGATTTTATTTGTTGGGTATAAATAGAAATCCCACTAATATTATAAAGGCGAAAGTTTGTGACTGTGTTTGTGTCTTACTCGCAAGAACTACCGGACCGATTTTCATTAAACTTTGTAGTAATATAGCTTATATATCCGAATAACGCATAGGCTATAATTTATAAAGTTTAACGCGGGCAAAACCGCGGGGAACAGCTAGTTATTAATATTTCATTTTCATAAAACTTTGTAATAATATAGTTTATATATCCGAATAACGCATAGGCTATAATTTGTTAAGTTTAACGCGGGTAAAACCGCGGGGAACAGCTAGTTATTAATATTTCATTATAATATTTTCTTAGAGTTATCTTGTAAACAATCTGCCTAACCATATTTTATACTGTTTCGTGATTACATGCCAATGGCCGATGTCTGATGATTGAGATTGGGTGTATGTTTGACGTGAAGATAATATTTCACAAAGATATTTTCTATGAGTTATCTTGTAAACACCTAATTTTATATTTTTCATAATTTCTCTCCGATGGCCTATTAAACCCGATTCTACAATATTTCCAGGTCAATACAGTACCGCGATCCCCTATCTCCGGTACAACCGACCAACATCAAGCAGATCAAATCGAAAAACTACCGCGAGCTCGGCAGCATACCGCGGTACATCGAGAAATCCAACTCCAAAAACCGCTCACAGTCACTCCGACTAAACTCCGCCTCTGGCTACTTATACATGAACGCAAATCCCAACGACTTCCAACTCGAGCCCGAAGATTTCAGAGAAATTGTCGCCAAAAGACGCGAACAGCTCCGCAGAGGTATGATGATGTACGAAATGAGATGTAACAACAACGAACAATACCTAGATCCATACAGGCACAGCTTAAGCACCAGGCTCGAAACAAGTCCCCACAGTTCTTCTCTCTATTCCATGAATATGAGAACAGAAAACCGTAGCAACGACCCCTTAGTAGACGATTACGACTCTGAAAAATCAAGCTACGCGAAGAAAAAGCTAATGAAGAACATAGCCCGGAACACAAGCAACAAACGCGTCGAAAACTATTTTTACGACGACGCCGTTCTCCATTTCGACGACGAATACGCTTTCGACGGCTCAATATTATTCGCTAAACGAAGAAAATCTGTGGAGAGAAATTGGGATGAATACAACTGCGAAATGCCCAGAAACCGTGGACCCGACCAAGTCTCAACCGACGGTAGTTACGGATACTACTTACCCGACAACGAAGAGCAGGAACAGTATTTTGTCAACGACACCCTAACGTTTCAACTGCCACCTCACAGAGCAAGCATATAGTGAACTGTTGTGATCCAAGACTCGTGCCAACGTAGGTTAGTGTTAGTCTACAAATAAATGGGCCAATTAATTAAAAAAAAAAAACGATAATTAATAGTAAAACTTTTACAATTTTCGCGGCAGTTACCGGGTTCGAAGTTGATTAGCTTTTACACTTAGTATAGTTATCGCGTTTTTTATTATAATTCTATGATAATTGAGCTTGGCTTCCTTGTAGATATTGTAATATAGTGTTTTTAAGGCTTGTCGTGCGTGAACGCTTGGTTTTACACTACGTCGGATATGTATTACTTGAGGTAATAAACAAGAAGTAAGGTGCAAGACACCTAGATGATATTTATTTAGAAATATGTTTGAAAATGACTGGTAAATGGGCATTATTTTCGTAGTATTCGAAAGCAGAAAATGGATTTACTCCAATCCCGTGAGGAATCTAACTTATTTTCTTTATGCGTCCGTATTGAGTTCCATTTGGCCATGCTTGCTTCGGTAAAGCTTTCTTTCTTTCAGAGAAGCATGCTTTGGCATTTGTTCCAAACATCAGTAACTTAAGTTATAAGTCACTTTATGCACTGTTCTATATAAAGAACGCAACTTTAGTAGCAGAGGAAACTCAGCAGCACTATCATCTAACTAAACAAATTATGAGAAAAAAATGGTTTTTCTTCCCATACAAATTGCATTAATTGATCATTATTCTTGGACGGGATTTTTAAATGTATTTTCCATGTTGATGTGCCATACTTTGTTTTGTTTCATTGGTAAATTAAAGGTTTCATAGGTAATTGAAATTGAAATAGATGTGACATAAACACCTTGCATATGTCTCATCTATTTCAGTTAATAATGTTAAAGGTGATAAAATACTCATTTGTGCTATAATCATATAGCTATACTAATATTATAAAGAGGTAATGTTTGTGAGTGTGTGACGTTGAAGGGGTAATCTCTAGATCTACTGAACCGATTTTCAAAATTATTTCACCAGTAGAAAGCTACGTTATTGTGGAGTGTCATAGGCTCATGAAAAAACGGGCAGGGTCAAAAATATTTATAACGCCGAAGACCGGGCACTGCTAGATTCAAATAAAAATATTTGATTAAATATTGCTCATTTACCAGCCAACGATACTATCAAAGTTATAACTTATTTAAATGGAATCATAATTTTATAGGTATTCAAATCAGAAGCCTATACAACCTTAAAATGCAGGTGTAATTATTTGTTTTTTTAAACACAACTGGTATTAAGTCAAAGGCGTAGTGTAAGCGATATTATTAACTTACTTTCAATTTCGGAGAGTAGTTGTAGTAATTGGTACGATTGACACAATACGACGAAATGATCGAGCTTATATAAAACTGGATTGTTTGATTACATTAACCTTCAAAATATTTGGACTAAGATTCAGAGTAATAGTTTTGTAACTTTGGAACGGAAAACAGATATATTTGTAACTTTTAAGTGGGGGACAAAAATAATACTGTTAACAGGTACTACTTTCACGGGCCGTTTGGCGTGGTAAATACTTTCATTTAACGACGCACGTCGTGGGTTCGATTCCAGGACATCACATGTGTGTGCATGAAAATGCCTAATTGTACAGAGTCTGGATGTAATTCGATAATTAAATCGAGACTCGTTACAATTTCGCGATTTGGTTTTTCTTTTGTATATACTACGGGCCTGTTAGCGTGATTGGCAAATTCTTGCTCTTCACGCCGTAGGTCATGGGTTCGATTCCCACCCAGGACAGATATTTGTGTGCATGAACATGTCTGCTTGTCCTGAGTCTGGGTGTAATTATCTATATAAGTATGTGTTTACAAAAGAAAAGTAGTATAATATGTAGTATATCAGTTATCTGGTTTCCATAGTACAAGCTCTGCTTAATTTGGGATCAGATGGCCGTGTCTGAATAATGTCCCCGGATATTATTATGTACTATATATTATGTACTATATATATCATCTAATAATTCAATAACAGCCCAATCCCCTAAATTAAAACATAAGCCCTATCAAAATTTGTGACATAACAACCTATTATTACGTCTACCCGTATTAGCCAAATCAAAGTCAACGTGTGACAACCTTAAATAAAATGACCACGCCCATTGACGCTGAGAAAAACAACTGACTGTTGAGGTAGTTAAGACTTTTTTTTTTTTTTTTTTTTGTTTATTAGGTTAACCAACAATTGCTTACACATTAAATTTGAGTTTGGTATATCTTAACTTACACAATACATTTTCTTGTGTAGCAACCAGTTACAGGTTAACACCACATGCGAAATTAAAGGTTGACGTGTATAAATTACATTAATTAAAAATAAAATTTAAAATTATCTAACTTAAAAATTAAAGTGAAATTAAATTGTGAGTGAATGACATAAAATTAAAATATAAAGTAAGAAATTAAACAAAAAATTATTAACAAAAAATTAAAAAAAAAATATTGACAATTAAAAAAAAAATTGGTAAGATTCAAATTAATTACATAATAATAAAATTGTACTGCATTAAATAATACTAACATTAATTACAACATATAACAAATCGCTTTACGTGTCATGGCTCTAATGGTACACGGAAACAATACTTAACTCTATATCTTTACAATATATTATTATTATTATTCGGAAGATGTTGTTTTGTAATTCTGCAGAATGTGGAAATTGCATCATAATTGATGTCTATCAAGTCGCTGCAGCTATTTACAATTTTACACATTCTGCATTCTTACTGGTTAAGTCTTAACTACCTCAACAGTCAATTGTTTTGTTTTTTCTCTGCATCAATGGGCGTGGCCATTTTATTGCCTGCATCAAAGAAAAAAAACATCCCTTGTTTTTTTAACCTTATTTAAAAGTGATAAGGTTGAAATTGATGTGGTCTCGTAAAGTCCACCGTCAGTTTATGGGTTAAAAAATTCTGCATATTAAAGTTTTTATCCTTGTAAAGCTTTTGTCTGCGTTTCTGTTTGTGGTATCAAACTGATTGACCGATGTCGGTGCGTTTAAGGTTCCGTATCCAAAGGGTGAAACGGGACCCTATTACTAAGACTTCGCTGTCTGTCTGTCTGTCCGTCTATCACCAGGCTGTATCTGACGAACCGTGATAGTTAGACAGTTGAAATTTTCACAGATGATTTTTTTCTGTTGGCGCTATAACAACAAATACCTACTAAAAAACAAAATAAAATAAATTTTATGGGGGCACCCATACAACAAACGTGAATTGTTTGTTCGTTTTTATAGATAATGGTACGGAACCCTTCGTGCGCGAGTCCGACTCGCACTTGGCGGGTTTTATATCTTTTCAAAACGAGTGTTAGGTTTTATAAAAATCTGTTAATCCGTTCCATAGTTACAGCGATTATTCTATTATAAGTCTGGTGGTTTTGATTTTTTAGGTTGGAATTTATGTCGTTTATATTCTGATGGATGTTAACATACATCTTACAAGGTAAGATGCAAATGATTAAAAAGAAAACAAGTTACAAAATCAGTATTATTCTCGATAAATATTTTTAAATTGTTATTTATTATTCTATATATAAAGAAAACTGTATGATTTGATCATTTAAAATTTAAAGCTTACCCAGTAAAACTGACATGAAATTGTTACTTTAATCCCCTCAAAATTTACTACTTAAAGTAGCTATTTAATTATTCAGAGTAATTTATTAAATCAAAATACAGATAATATGATTTGATCAATAAGATATATACTATGGACTTTATGAATGTTGAAATTTTTCGAAGCAAAATTGTTGGACGGGTATGTTCGATGAACGAGCAACGCGTCCAGAACCGAAACACAACACATTAATAATGTCCTCCCGGCTGAATTTCGGCCACGGTGGCCAGTCTCAATGGAGTTTAGTCAACGGCGCTTCACATATTTATAGTGCACAAGTGTGTGCGCAAATACAGGGGCACTTTATATCCCATCACTCTCATGGTCCGATGGGACGACTAGCGACAAGACCGGAAAGAGGTCAGGTACATGACCGACGTCTTTACGTGCTATCTGCGGTACGGGGGTGTAATACCGCTAATTCCCAGACTTCAGGCTGATATTTACGGAAAAATCCCAAAAATCACTTTTTTTGCCTGACCTGAGATTTGAACCTAGTACTTCTGCGGTTGAACTCGCTTCCGCTAGACCAACGAGGCAGTCGAAACGTGTGTCGCACGACACGTTACTCGCTCATTGAACGTACACACGGCTACATATCAAACTATACATTTCCAGTATACGCTGATCCCTCGTTGTATAGGATTTCCATTCAATGAGAGGTCTTAAATTGGAAAGGTATATATGTAGCCGTGTGTACAACGAAAATATGGTGTAAAATTTTATGAAATTACGAATTAGCGAAAGTTGGCCCAATTTAAGACATTCCATCATTCCTCTTTAACGAGTGGATGAAAAAAAAAATACAATTTTGTTGAACAAAATTTTAAGTACATTCCTCGAAGATGAAGATTTTTTGGATATTAGATGTCCTTTATGTTATTAATAAGTACTTTAACCACACAGGTACAAAAATAATACTTTTAATATTATTTTCTACTTAATGTTCTTCCAAAGACAAATGGCTTCGTACGAAATGCCATTCTATTGCCATAAAAATACAATTTTAAAATCTTCCATTATCTATTTTAGTTAATTGTGTAAGAGAACTGCCATAAACAATTCAATGTTTTAAAAGAACTCGATACTCTAGTCTAATAAGAAATATAATGAAATACTGATTTTATTAAAAAATACCTAGTCATAAAAGTGATAGAATTTTCAAATATCTAGTCATTAATTTATTTTAATTTTAAGACCAAACTTTCATTTAACTATAAAAGAATGAAAAATTATGACGAGTTTACCTGATATTCTGGAACCTTTTTACAGTTATAAGTAAGTTATTTTTACAATTGTTTATACTTCTATGTACAGACGTCAGCACATCCACCTACCCCAATTCGTCAAATTTATTTGATCGATTTTCAACTTTATCACATGAGCATAAGGTTCACTTTCAATTGAGGAAATTTGACAGATTGGGGTAGCTTGATGTGCTGGCACTGTCTGTAACTCATTTTACATTTTTACTGTGATTTATTTTTTATTACATTATCTAGTTTTAGTTAAATACCAGTATTTTATTTGCTGTGATAATTTTACCTAAGTATTATTAAATTGTAATATGATAATTTTAATGAATAATATTCGTATATATAGTTGCCCATTCTGTGCTATACCACTAAACTAATTGTAATTTATTTCTACTCGATATCATCACATTTATTTATAACATAACTGTTATAAAAAGGAAAGGGTATCTTTTATCATTATCATCTATCAGCCGAAGGCCGTCCACAGCGGGACAAAGGCTTCCCCCAAAGATCTACACAATTGCCGGTCTTGCGCTATTCGCATCCAGCAGTTCAGTTTCTCTAGCACAGTATAAATATGTACAGTAGGGAAACTAATCCTAGTCGGTGAAAAACTTGAGAGGTGTCAAGGGACACCCGGATGGAACGAAGCTATTTCTTATTATTTATTATATACAAAAAACTTACAAAAATAATCGTCGCGACACCACACTGTTCAATGCGAAATAGAAATGAAAATATCTGGCTTGCTTTCTATAAGAGAGAGAGAGACAGACAGAGAAACATGCGCACGCCGCACAGCTGCAAGAAGTGTCGTGACAACTTTTCGTAAGAATTTTTTCCGTCTAGCCCCCTTTCACAACGCGCGATAAGGAACTTCGTTCCAATAATTATCTACACTACAATGAAGCTATAAGTTGTAACTTTTATTGTTTTTGGTATTGATTTTTGTTACAAAAATCTGCAGGAAGTTTAAAATACGATAGTTCCGGTTATGATTAAGCCGAACTCAAACAGTCGTGTACTTCACAATGCCTTCGTGGGATAAAAAAATGTTTAAACTTTTACGTCTTCTCGATGCGCATGTTTGTGTGAGTCCCGTTTCGAACGTTTGTATGTAGTTTCAGTACTGTCTATATTTTTTTATACTGTGTCTTTAGTCTTAGTGCAAAATAATATGGGAAATTAAGCGAAAAGTTAGAACCCGTTGACTTATTATCCGGCCGGTGCGTATAATTACTAATTTAGAGTTAGTGTTTTTTTGGAACGAAGTTCCTTATCGCGCGTTGTGAAAGGGGGCTAGACGGAAAAAATCTCACGAAAAGTTGTCACGACACTTTTTGCAGCTGTGCGGCGTGCGCATGTTTCTCTGTCTGTCTCTCTCTCTCTCTCTTATAGAAAGCAAGCCAGATATTTTCATTTCTATTTCGCATTGAACAGTGTGGTGTCGCGACGATTATTTTAGTTGAGTGTATACAGGTTTTTTGTATATAATAAATAATATGAAATAACTTCGTTCCATCCCCATATCCTTCGTTCGGGTGTCCCTTGACACCTCTCAAGTTTTTTTTTTCCGGGACTTGAGTCAATATTTGACTATGTCAGCTCTGTCTTCATACTCTAAGGTCAATACAAGAAACACAAAGAAGTAGCAATTTTATATTAATTTGAACTGTCAAATAAATGTGAAACTGCTTCTTCTTTGTTCATTAGTTGTTAGTTATTTTTGTAAAAAGCCATAAGTAAGCTAACCTTCTGATAGTATGTACTGACATACTATCACAAGGCTAGCTTACTTATATATGGCTTTTTACAAAAATATTGCCTCCTCAGACAAAGACGCAGACAAAAATACTACGTCCCAGACATTTTCTTTTCTGATCCCTTCACTCAGATCACGCATCGCTTACAAATGATGCACATCCTCTAAGAGATTGTTTTGACGGTTCTATGTATGCCCTGTTCTTTTTATACAAGCTATATTAGAGAGAGAAGGAATGCAATTTTTAGTTTAGTGGTAAGAGACAGAGTCGCCAGCATTATCTTCCAAAGATATCAGTATTAATTTAAAGATAATAATAAACTATTATTTATTGTTATAATAAATGACGAATCTAGTGTCAAAAATAATAGGAATGCCAAAATTATAATGTTAATATCGTTAGGAGCGATTTTTTCCGATTTTATGTCGAATATAATTAAAGAAAATTAAAATTTGTTCATTACCAAGTTATGTATGAAATGTATGGAGAAACGTGGATGGTAATGTAGTTTGTAAGGTGAAAATATGTAGGGCTCATCCATAAAATACTAGAATTAATTGGGTACAATTAAAAACAATAAAAAAAAAATACATTTTTTTTTGTAATTTATGGCTGACCCCTATAGTGAATCTATAAATAATAATAATAATTTTAAACGACTTTATTTATAAGAAATAAAGACTTAAATAGTTTGCCGTCGTGTATAAATGTTGTGTACATGTGAACACAGAAATATCTCGCAATATGTATTAGTGATGATATTATTTTAACTATTGTATATCTGATGATCAAAATACAGAGAAGTGTCAATATCTAATAACTACTAAAATAAGCATACACTAAAAACAACAATATTGTTTATACTTAGACTCACGCCTGTTTCCCAGAGGGGTACATCCTTATCGTATGGGCAGTGGTTTTATTGAAATGGTATGGAACCCTTGGATCGAGTCCGACTCGCACTTGGCCGTTTGTTTTTTTCGTGTGTTTATGTTGCGAGATCGGCTCTTAAGCTATTAAAAGGCTGTTTATGGGAGTTTAATTTTTCCAATAAACATAATAAATCTTCCTTTCTTTCCTTGTATTAGATTTTCATGCTAAATCCCATGTGATGGCGTTTGCGCCTTATGAAGGTCATGAAGTTTGGCTAGAGCTGTGGCTAATGTGTTAACATCTACCTCGATCCTTTCCTTCAGAATATTTCACCAATCAAATCAGGATATTCTATTTACAGTGTCAATAGTTCAAAGTTTCAAAGATTCAAATTCATTTATTCCATAAAAATTTTACATTTATGTGGAATCGTCATATTTTTTTTTACCCTACCGTGCAGTGCATGACGTGGCAGCTACTGAGAAACACTGCCAGAAAACTCAGTAGGAATGAGTTTTGGTTAAAATCTTCAGATACCTCTTAGAATGCCAAACTTCCAAGAATGAATCTCCAATCCTCTTATTGGTAATACGTTAGTGGGTAGTTCATTTTAATTTGATATTTTTCCTGAATTAAATATTTTTACCCCCAAAAAATCCTAAATATTCTGATGCAATCATAATCTGAAGACTGTATTCAGATAGATGCGCGTGCGTCCCACCGCATCCATGTGCATCTCCCCCGCTTGAATCATGTTCACCAGATCAGGGCTGGGTAGAATTTAATTAGCAACTAAGTTTATAGATCATGATATTTCCTTTATTGTAACACTTAAGGGTCTTAAACACACAGTGTATTTTATACGCTTAGAAATCGCGTATTTAAATAGGCACAGTTTTGTTTACACGTTAAGTCTATGCGTAAAAACGACCCTGTGTGCGTAGGCCAAGCAAATCAAACGCTTAAAACTAAGAATATTTCTTTTATTTTGACTGACTGGATATTAAGCTATAATTATTGTAGTTATTCTAACTAGTATCACTGAATTAAGGCAATATTATTTGCCGCACATGTACTGACACAGTGTCTTCGTGTATGTGTGATTACCAGGTTAGGACTTACCACACGAACGATTTTTCATCGGAAACTTGCGCTGCGATTTTCGCATTCTTGTCAGGATGTTTGGGGAATCGGATTGGTCAATATTCTAGTTCGAATGGTGGGAATATGAATGGTAATTGGATGATTATGATGAGACAAACAAATCCAATAATAAGTACCTTAATATCTCTTTATTGTACACCAAAAAATATTGCATACAAAGAACTATTAGCAAGTCATCACGATGTACAAATGGCGGCCTTATCGCTATGTCCGATCTATTCCAGGCAACCGTTGAATGGACCAGGAGTGCAGGAGTATTTCTTTGCATATTAACAGAAAGGATTCTTTTTCTAATCTCAGAGACTATTTGTCATTTTTAAATGGCGTTGGTGTTGTCACCTGTCAAATAGCTTTGAAGCCAGCAAGCAATTTAACTAAAACACTTTAGTGTTTAAAAATTATAATCCCAAATCAATGTATCATTCTGATTGTAAATGGCGTTATCCGCGTAAGAAGCAGCTATGTGAAATTTATACATACGTTGCTTAAACTCGAGTTGACGTTAAAAAATCGCTCGTGTGACAGAACCTTAGTGTAATTAAATCGATACGTTTCAAGTGCGGTTGATTGTAAACTAAATAATTAATGTACTAAGAAATAAATTGTTAAATCGAGTACGTGCGTTCTAGATATTATGAGGTCTGAACTAAATGTAATTTTAAAGTGAAAACTGTAATATAAATCGGATTTCAATAAAAAATACATACGGATGAGTTTTTGTTTCAATTACCTACTTACTTAACGTATGGGCAGTAGTTACCCTAGTGTAGGAGTTGTTCAATCCGCCCAGTAGGCCTCTGACATGGCTAAACGACTGTAGCCTAATGACTACAATCGGGACTGACAGCTATGGTGCCCTCGGAAGCATCCATCACCCATCTATGGACTGACCGCGAGCCTAGTTGCTTAACCTCGTCGATCAGTTACGGACCGGTGAGAACAAATCAAATCAAATTAAATCAATTTATTAATTACGAACACAGGTACATTATTAACATTTCACGGTGTCATACAAATGTGAAGATCACTATGTCCAGCCGGTGAGGGCATGCAATTTTTTAAGTTGTAATGACATAATTAAATTACAAAATAATATATAAAAAAAAAGAAATGTCACTAGCATAATAAGTAATAAAAAATTAATGTCACATTTAAGAAATACATGCTTATCATTATGTCAAAGTCAGAAATCATAAAAATAAAACAATGTACTTAAATCATTGTCAATAATTTGTATATACCTTAAATAACAATTAAATGACGAAATTGATACACAAGTCGGAGCTTTAAAATATTGGAAATATGAAAAATAAATGTCAACTATGTTTTATCCAATAAGTATTCAGTTATTGTATAGTATGCCTTATTCATTAAAAAAATAGACAAATTCTTTTTAAATTTTAGAAGATTAGGTTCGGAAAGAATAGAGGTTGGTAATTTATTATATATCTTAGGGGCCATACCTAAAAAGTTATTGTTAAAAACCGTTTTTTTATGCGGTCTGAATCGTATTTTATTTATGTGTCGTTTACTATTTAATGTATCAAACAAATAAAGGTTTCTTTTAACGAATAAGGCCACCTCGTAGATATATAAACATGGCATAGTAAGAATATGAAGGCTTAAAAAGAAAGGCTTGCAACTGTCAGTGCTTTTTATTCCGCAGATTGCTCTCAAGCACCTTTTTTGAGCTCTGAAAACTATTTCCCTGTTCGTGGAATTTCCCCAATATATAATTGCGTAACGCAAGGTGGATGTGACGTAAGCGTGATAAGCCGTGATTGTTGTTGCCTGATCTACTACCTTGGACAATTTATACAGAGCATAAGAGAACTGGCTTAGTCTTTTACAGATAGTCTCAGTATGGGACTTCCACGTCATATCTCTGTCTATTTTTAGACCTAAAAATGAGGTAGCACTAGTCTCTGCAATTTCATTATATTCATATTTTATGTCAAGTTTGGCGTGATTAGTCCTTTGTTCAAAAGTCATGATTTTTGTTTTGACGTAATTTATGATTAGGTTATTTTTTCTAAGCCAGTTAATAATACTGATGAGGCTGTCATTGATCTCTCTTTCGATTGTCATATTATCACTCTCAGAAAACATAACTGTACAGTCATCAGCAAATAAAACCATAGGATGACGTATTACTGTTGGCATGTCATTTATATAGATGAGGAACAGTAGAGGGCCTAATATGCTCCCTTGGGGTACACCATAATTAACGATTCTTTGAGTAGATTCGTAGGATTCATCAGTTTTTGATTTTATATTTATCCTATGGATTTTGGTTAACTGTTTTCTATCAGTTAAATAGGACTTAATGAGATCAAGAGCGTTGCCTCTAATGCCGTATCTTTCCAGCTTATCGAGCAAAATTTTACGATCTACAAAATCAAAAGCTTTGCTCATATCCATGAACAAGGCTGCCGTCTGACGTCTTTTGTCGATATTTGTGATTACCGTTTCAAATAATCGGTATATGGCCATACTAATATTCTTATTTTGCCGAAATCCATATTGTTCTCCCACTAAAATATCGTTTTGTTCAAGAAATGAATTGAAGTAACTGTATATAATTTTCTCAAAAAATTTTGAGAAAATTGGTACAAGTGCTATGGGTCTGTAATTGCCAGGATCATGTTTATTACCTTTTTTATATAGAGGTTTTATAACAGATAATTTCATTATCTCAGGAAAAACCCCATATTCTATGCATAAATTTATAACATGGCTTAGTACGGGTGCAATAATTATTGATACTGACTTAATTGTATGTGTACTAATGTCATCATACCCAGAACTTTTTGTGTTGTTCAATGAATTAATTATTTTATCAATATCAGAGGGAGTAGTCGGCTTTAAAAATATAGAATCGCGATAAAAGTCAAATTTTAAATTAGCACTATTATTATTGGATTTAGATTCGATCTCTTCAATAAAAAACATCTGGCTGGTTTCAATTTTAACCCACAAAAGGGAGCATTGCTAATCCTGATTGTCCTCTCCCAGGAATGTCTTGGATAACCCAATATCTTGATGAATATCTTGGATGGAGCATGTCAAGTCAATTAGAAAACTTTCGTGTCTATATTGTTTTCACCGACGAGAGTATGACCGCGAGCGTGTCGCGACCACCAGTGTCCTCCACGACCTCCACCTCCATATGTGTATCGATGAAATGCTCCCTCTGATTCTCAATCTGGGAAGGGGCCCGCTTATTAACGTGGGTACTAAACGTCTCTAAAAACTACTGACCCTCTCATACATTCCGACGTCAGTAACCAACCAGTTTGGATAATCGGATCCTAAAAGGGGTGCTCTTCAGCGGGAGTAGATACCTACATTGTAGTGCACTTATAGTGTTCGACGGGTTGAGCCTAATCTCGCCTCTATAGTTCAGTGAAGAAGTGATAGTAGGTACTGTTCTAAAGGGCGAGAAAAATAAATTAGACAGCCGGATAATTTATGCGCGCGGAAGCTAGTTCATAAACGCTCCAAGCTTTCTTACGTCTGATTGTGGTTATTCACAATTAACTTCAACTTACCAGTTAATATTATATACCTACTACTTAATCGTGAGCGTCAGAATGGCTGGCTGCCTATGGTAGGCGGCTCTGAAAGTATATTGAAAAATTTTCTAACGTCAGAATGACTGGTCTAAAAAATATTCATATTTCTCTGAATGTATCATATGTAGCAATTATTGAAGAAACGAAGCAAATATAAGCAATTGGATAGCAATTCTTCAATATACCTACTTTCAGAGCCACCTGCCATAATAGGCAACCAGCCATTCTGACGCTCACTACTTAATCTAATTATAATTTTGTATATACTGTAAAACACAGTCAACTACAAGGCTAATGTTTAATTAGGCTTATTATTATTATTATTGTTTGTTTGGGGCTTGATGCCTTGATGGCATCTTGCTACCTCGACCATTGCTGATCTATTGTAGCAGAGCTCCTTTGACTTATGTCAAAGTTCACTGCTCAATCCCACAGCTTCCAAAAACTCCCAGATTGATTGTGCAGTGAGTGTTTGTATCTCTTCAGGTTGCATAATATGCTGTCCTAAGTGGATACTTCTACAACGCATTAGTGGCCCGCACGAGCACAGAATATGCAAAGGAGTTTCCTCTGATTCTTGGCAGAATCTGCAGGTTGTGCTGTCGGCCAACTTTAGGTTGAACATGTGCTTATTCAGCTTGCAGTGTCCGGTAAGAATTCTAGTTACCGCACATGTTTTGTAACGTTTGAATTCAAGTAATTCTTTCGACAAGTTTTTATTGTAGCCCTTGATAACAGCCTTTGAGTGTAGAGATCCAGCTGAGGATTTCCACAGTTCCATGGCTGCTGAGGTACATTGATCGTTTAGGAAAGAGTAGGCCCTTTGCTTGGTAATGCCACAAAATGGTTCGGGTCCGTTTTGAGGGTTAACGGCTCCGAGTCTCGCAAGTTCATCTGCCTTCTCATTCCCTTCTATTCCTGAGTGCCCCGGTACCCATCTGAGTGTGACTCTGTTGGATTGACCCAGGGAGTTCAGATTTTCTTTGCAGCACTGTACTTGTTTTGAGTTGGATTCAAATGAGTCCAGCGCTAGCAGCGTCGCTTGACTGTCTGAGTTAATGTAGATGTTTTGTTGTTTTAGTTTTCTGTCCAGGTTCATTTCCACACATCTGTTGATGGCGAAAAGTTAAGCCTGGAATATGGTGGCCTCTTTACCCAGGTTGACGCTACTCCTGTGTTTGGGCAGTTGTCCGTAAATGCCACATCCTACATTATGGCCTTTCTTTGAGCCATCTGTAAACCAAATGTGACTGCCAGTTTTGTGGGACATTTGACGGCATAGCCATTCGTCCCTGTCTGGTATGTCCACAGTATACAATTTTGTAAAGTTTATCTCTGTTTGCACGTTATCTGAGGGCATTTTCAGAGATTTAGTTTCGAAGACTGACTCTTTAAATGAGTTTAGGGCTCTAGATTGTCACTTTGGGTTCGATTGTGTGCATAATCTGTATATGCATGATTGTGCCTCTTTTTGCAAAAACAAGTCGAGTGGAGTTAGACTTAGTAATGCATTTAGGGCTTCACCCGGCGTTGTGGAGAGAGCGCCGGTTGCTAACAAGCAAGCCATTCGTTGTAGGCTGTTTAATTTAGTTTGTGTTGTCTTTTGTGTTGTTTTATTGTACCATACCGCGGAGGCATATGTTATGATTGGCCTCACCACAGCGGTATATAGCCAAAGTGCAGTCTTGGGTTTTAGGCCCCATCTTGCTCCAGCCATTCGACAACAAATCCATATAGCCATTTTGGCTTTTTGGATTATATTCTTTAGATGTGTATTCCAAGTCAACTTTTGGTCAATAGTGACCCCTAGGTACTTAACTTCACTTGAAAAGGACAGAATTTCGCCGTTTAGCTTTGGATTTACCAGTCTTTCCAGCTTCCTTTTCCTTGTAAAAGGTACTATCACCGTTTTTTGTGCGTTGATGGATAGTTCGTTGTCTCTGCACCATTTGTTAATGGTGTTAAGAGCTCCTTGCAGTAGTGTGGAGATGGTGTGGAGACAGTGTCCTCTGACTATGACTACCAGGTCGTCTGCATAACCTTGAGTGTCATGTTTTAGGTCTGCCATCACTGCAAGGAGTTGGTCCACGGCGAGGGTCCATAGTAGTGGTGACAGTACGCCTCCTTGTGGACATCCTCTCGTGGTCTGAAATTCGTGCAATGTTTCATTTAATGAAATTGTTGCAGTTCTATTAGAGAGCATGTTTTCCACCCATCTAATAGTGGTGACATCAATTCCCTTTGCTCCCATGCCTCGAAGGATGGTTTCTGTGGGGGTGTTGTCAAAAGCACCCTCGATGTCTAGGAAAGCACACAGAGCAGTTTGCTTGTCCTCTAGGGATTTTTGCACTTTATCGATCAGATCGAGTAGTGCTGTTTCAGTTGATTTTCCCTTTTGGTAAGCATGTTGTTTGGAGCTAAGTGGTCTATCCACTAGATAATGTGCTCTAATGTGCTGGTCTATTATTCTCTCCATGGTTTTTAACAGGAAAGAAGTTAGACTGATGGGTCTGAAGGATTTAGGTTGAGAATAATCCTTTTTCCCTACTTTTGGTATGAAGCGTACCGTGACCCTAGACCATTGTTCTGGTATAATTCCCCATGAGTAACTTGCTCTGAAGAGTTTCACCAGATGCGGGAGGAGAAGGTTGATTCCCTGTTGTAGCAGTGCTGGGAATATGCCATCATCGCCCGCCGATTTATATGGCTTGAATTTGTTAACAGCCCATTTGACTTGGTTCGGCCTGAACACTGCATTGGCCCTGTTCCAGTCGGTTTTGCGAACCCTGTGGTTAGTGCTAACCTTTGGGTTTATGAAGTTATCATTAGTTTGGTACGAACCTGGGAAATGGGTGACTCTTAAAAGCTCCATAGTCTCCCTCTCTGTGGTCGTAAAGGAGTTATCTGGTTTTTTAAGTAGTCCCAGATAAACATTTGGTGTCTTGGCGAGTACTTTCTGGATCCTTGCTCCTTTGTGTGTTTGAGCGATGTCCTCGCAAAACCGTCGCCAAGACGCTCTTTTAGCCTTTCTGATTTGTTTATTGTATTCAGTAAGTGCCTTTTTAAACCGTTCCCACTCGCTAGGTTTGGTAGCCTTATTGAATATTCGTCGTGTAGATACCCTTAGTATTTCAAGTCTTTTGTTCCACCACGTGGTTTTATACTTACCGATAGACTCTTTTATTGGACAGCTTTTAATTAGGCTTTAGTGTTAGTTGACTGTTTTTTTTATAAGTTTGTCCTATATAACCTTATCTGAAATTAACTTATCCAACTAGGTAAAATTATTTTTACCAATCCTACTATCCTACTAAAATTATAAATGCGAAGGTTTGTGAGTATGGATGTTTGTTACTCTTTCACGCACAAAATACGGAACGGATTTTGATGAAACTGTTGTAATAAGTATAGCTTATAAATGCGAATAACACATAGGCTATATAATTTATACAGTTTAACGCGAGTGTAGCTGCAGGGCACAGCTAGTAGGTAGGTACGTAATTAAAGGTATACCACATTCAATAATGTACCTATTGGTAAAAAGAAATGTACGTAGGTATGATTGGTTGGATACCGTAATTGTATATAAGTTAGGTACAGACGCCAGCACATCCAGCTACCCCAATCTGTCAAATTTATTTTATAGATTTTCAACTTTATGACATAAGCATAAGGTTCACTCTCAATTCGGAAAATTTGACAGATTGGGATAGCTTGATGGGCTGGTAAAGATAAAGATAAAGATTTCTTTATTGCTAAAACTGTGTACATGGTTGTAGATGGTATACAATTTTGAGTATCAACAGTTACCCGTATCTGGCGTCTGTTCATTCAGGAACAAATTTATAAAACCCAGTCAATTAAGACTTGCTTTATTTAAACTCTGTTTTAATGAGTAGGGACGTATATTTTTAAGAATGCCTTTTCATACTAACATTGTCATGTCAATATGTCAATTGAGCCCTTTTTGGAAACATAAGACAAAGGTAATCCTAACTTTAAATGCAATTTGGTTGAGGGTTCCCTTTATCCAAACAAATGAGCAAGTAAGTAGGTAGGTTTTTACCAGTAATAATAATTGAAGGTAGTTAGGTCCTTGCTTTTTTATAAATTACTAGCGGCCCGGTACGTGCTTCGCTACGCTTTTAAGTATTAGTACAAATTGTTTGTATATGGGAGTATAGAAAGATGTTGATTTTACACTTTTTCAAGACTTTTTTTAAATTATCTCTACGTACAAACCTTCCCTGGACTTCCACGAATAATTCAAGACCAATATTAGCCAAATCGGTAAAGGCGTTGTTGAGTTATAACATTACAACGAAAAGTGGCATTGATTTTTATATATATAGATATAATACTCTGGGCTTCATTAAAGCCCTGCTTCAGTGCATACGTACCTATATTGTATACTTTCGGTAAGAGAGCGCCAATCAACATAATAAGTTTATATAAAAAGGTAGCCTAAACCTTTTTATATGAACTTATTATGTTGATTGGCGCCCTCTTACGGAAAGATAGCAAACTCTTTGCTATGAACATCAGTAAAGCAATCTTAACCCTAAATGGAATTGTATGGGCAGTTCTGTGGCAGGTTAGTTAGTACCTATGGTACCCGCTTAAGGCGCTGAAAACAGCTACAACAGCTAAAACTATTAATAATTAGCATTAGAATAATTTATACTTTTATAATAACTTAGTGAAGAAGAAGAAAAAGAAGTATGCTAATGTATATGGTGCACGGACGTGGGAATGCATGCTGCCATCTTTAATGAACGAGATGCCCATCGAAATCCATGACAAATTGAATGAAAAAATTGCGCTGCAGTGCTTAAGAAATATTTCTTGAATGGAAGTGTTTCTTAAGCACTGTAGACCTGTGTATGTTGGTGTGTTCATGCTACGGCACCGAGATGAGTGTGTGACATACCACTGTTGAACCCGAGATGGTTTGTGTGGTATGTTCTGAGTTTGTATGTATGTAATTAAATTTAATGTATTGAATAATAAACTAAATAATAATAATAATTGTATTGTATTTGCAACTGGGAACTAAGTTAAACCCATCGGTGAGATAGTGAGATGTGAAAAAGGTGTAGGTCGTAGGTCTAATAATTAGCTCTGGAAGGCAAATGAGCACATCATCATAGCACAGTACAATAATAGGTAAGTATAGAGAACAAAATAAAACTCGCTGGTAAACATGTATTCAAAATTATGAAAATAAGGGGTTCCCTAACTCATAATGAAATGAATGTGTTGTAAAAGGCGACGACGGGAAGTGCTCGTGCAGCAGCGCCTCCGGTGTACTAACTACCACCTAATTGCGGTTGCGGCTTGCAGTGTAGCAATATTTTTGTTGGCGGTTCTTAAATTTCATAGCATTCTTCTGCAGAGTTCTTCTGTGACGTCAATCTTGAAGAGGTGATCTTTTCTGTGCAGTATCCGGCAAGATGCCCAATCAGCATGCGTAGATTTTTCCTGATAATAAAACTTCGGATAGGAGTAAACTACGCGATAGCCGTTTGTTCAACGGTGGTACAATTTCTAATCTGTGTAAATTACTCTACCCACTTTGTCCGCAATTTGTCCCCACCAAGAACTTAAAACGCTTATATCTCAAAACCTTTTATCTATCGATTTTAATATGTTTTGTTTTTGTAATCTGTATAGGTATGTAAGTTTTGTGCACATTTCGTATGCACTTGGAAGATCTTCACCAGTTGCAGTACATAATAAACTTTCGTTTTACGGACAAAAATTTAAAGCCTATGTGCCTATACTAGCTGTTCTCGCGGTTTACCCGCGTTAAACTTTATAAATTATAGCCTATGTGTTAATCTCGAGGGTCTCTACTCCATACCAAATTTTATTAAAATCGCTCCCGCCGTTTAGACGTCAAGAAGTAACAAACATACACAGTCACACACTAGCAATTTTCGTCTTTATAATATTACTGTGATAATTATGGGATTGTGCCAAAAAAGCAACATTAATATTATCCAAAGATTCCAGAATAAAGTGTTACGAGGTAAATGCACCCGGGTACATAAGAAATGACGAAGTACAGCCGCCCCGTCAGCCTCTGACATAGCTGACATGTCTAACAACAACAACCTGGCCCCTCAGTAATGAAGCCACTGTGTCGTTCACCGATCTATAGACAAACCGCGCCTAGATACTTTACCTAACCGATCACATACAGACCGGTCACCGGGGGGACCTTGGGAATAATAATAATAAATATCGTTTATTTTCTCCACAAATATTTTAGAATAAAAGTTACAAGGTTGCAGGTTAGAAATAGGTTGTACAGATATTTTGTGGAGACTGGAGCCGGTACTAGGTTAACCCTGTGTTACAAGTCTCCAGGCCTCCACCTCGGACAGGTGAGATATTTTCCTGAATTAAATTTACATTGTGCTAGTCTCGTTATTGTAGATTATAACGCGCACCTCCCGCAGGGGGGGGGGGGGGACGCCGCGTCACTTCGCGCCCACCGGACAGTACATTATGTTTGTTTTACTGTGTCAGTTGAGTCGATGTCGAATAATATTACGTGTCTATAGTGCAAAGGTTGTAATTTTATAGATACGCTACATAATGTGCAATGTGTATCTGTGTTTTCGTGGTTCACACCCAATAAACAATCTATAACTTATACCGATGTGTTTTACTCCGTTATAAGTGGCGTCCCAACTAGTGGCCCGCGAATCCAGTTAAAACCAGATATCGCGTCGGTTGAAAAACGTTACGTGGTGCGTGTACCTACTTTCGTTCGTTCGTACGGAAAAATAATGTGCTAGAAGATGCCGCCACGTAAAGTACGCACGGGCACTAATGTGAGTGATCACGGTGACCAGTCCAGCTCGGGAGACGAAGCCGCAAGATCTTCGCCAGTACTTATGTCTGGGGACCAGTTGACCTCATTCCTTGCCGCCTTCGCTAAAACTCAGGCGGAAGCGAATCGGCAACTCGTCGAAACCCTCATGACATCGTATTTCTTTTTTATCGGGACTAGTCCCTCCCTCTTGCCCACCACTGCAACTCCTGTAAGCCAGGATCAACAGTGGCACACAATGAAATGACACTGAGCGGTGAAGCTCAGGCATGTCCCGGGGAATCGCTTTAACTGTCTTGGATCCCGCAACGAATTTAATCAGAAACAGAAAACAGGAGGAATTAGAAAATGAATAGTTCCACTTCCCTCCAGAGCAAAGCGGGAGACAGAATGATGTAAAGAGGCTATAGCCTCATAAAATGAGAGATTTGCAACTAGAGAAGCCAGCTGCAAAAGCACCGAGGATCAATTTAAGGGTCCTAAGTGAGCTGTTATACTTGATTCCAATAGTAGGTATGGCAAAAGCGCTTAAACGCACGGAAGTTGTTCCTTGTTGCTACAAGATCCGTATAATAAACTACTCCAGATATTGGTTGCAAGCTGTTTAACATAATATCACGCTGATTTTGCCAGAGATCACACTCTCACATGATGTGGTGAGCATTTTGTTCATATTCGTTACGGGAAGTTGAGCACAGACAGATTGGTGAAGATACTAATTTGAAACTATACAATTTACTTTTAAAATTGCCGTGTCCAGTAAGAAATTGTGCAACACAATGGTCTATGATTAGCCAAGTTTTATTTAACCGTTCGCGTACGTCCGGAAAGAACTGGTGCAGATGGCGACCCTTGGTTGAGGTATTCCATCTACATTGCCATTCATTTAGTAGTTCGTTATTTAAGTCAGCTATTGGCATAAATAGCCTGGTTATTTTCGTGCGGTCGCGTAATAATAAGAAATCATTTTTTAAATTATCGCGCGTAGCATAATACATCGCTGCTCGTCTTTGAACTTCAAGATCAACCGGAAGTACACCCGCTAGGACAGGTAGGGCCTCTGTGCTTACTGTTCTATAGGCTTTACACAGAAATATCAACGCCAACCTCTGGCTTTGTAGTAATTTACGGCGAGCAGCTCCGATGGTAGCCCTATCAGCCCACACAGGCGAGCCGTAGCATATACACCCAAGATAGGTTGCCCCGTAAATGATTTTAAGAGTATTAAAAGAGAGGCCCCAGGTTGCCGTCGATATCCTTGTGAGTGCAAAAAAGTTGCGCTTAGCTTTTTCCCCAACTGATTTAATATGTTCTATAAACGAGAAATTCTTTTCTAAAACTAAACCCAAATAACATGTTGATATCTTGCGTTTTACAGTAATATTATTAAGTTTTACGCTCGGGGGAAATTTTAGTTCACCTTTAAGAAGGAGTTGGTAGGTTTTATGAGGAGCAAATGTAAGGCGATTTCTTTTACCCCATTCACTTATCATACTTAGGCAAGTTTGAGCCAGATTTTCCAACTCTCTCCTGGAGTTACCCTGTATAAGTAAGAGGCCATCGTCGGCATATGCCGTTAGAGAGCAGCGTGATGGCAAGGGTAATGTCAAGAAGTCATCAAAACCCAAGTTCCAGAGATACGGCGCGAGCACTGAGCCCGGGGGGCAACCCATGGTTAACGATTTAGTGACTCTGTAGTGACCAAGCTTAAGAGTTGCAGAGCCATGTACAAAATAAGATGTGATTATCGAATATATATTACTGTAACAACCGCGTAACTTAAGTTTTTGTAACAAAATTGGCCACCAAGTATTATCAAACGCCCCTGAAATATCTAGGAATATGGCCAAAACGTATTTACATTCGGACGAGTTTACAGCTTTCCTCACTGAGATAGCTGCGTCCACTGTCGATTTACCCGCAGTAAAACCAAATTGATTTCCGTGAAATTTTGGTCCTCCCGGTAGCAATCGCGGTACGATAAGTCGTTCTAGAAGCTTGCCTAAGGAAGGTAGTAACGTTATTGGTCGATATGACTTAGGGTCTTTTAGGCAGTTTATCGCCATTTTTCGGTATAATACGAATAAAACCGCTGCGCCAAGTACGCGGAAAAGTCCCTTCAGATATGCAACGATTAAAAACTTTTAGTATTGAATCACCGGATTGTTTTGTGGCTTCTATTATTATTTTGTTGGATATTTTATCTTCACCCGAAGCTTTGTTAACAGGTAGCGATTTCACAGTATTCATAAACTCATTAATTGTAGGAAGACTAGACATATACGTAGCGGGTGGATTGTTTGCCCACTGTCTAATCTGCTTGTGGTAGTCATTATCGTTCAAGGAACTATCATCAGGTATGAGCGAATTAAGTAGGAATTCCGTGGTCTCCTCTATGCCACTGGTGTAGGTATTATTGATTTTAATGTTTTGAATATAAGCTAAATCTATAGACCTATTTGCTTTAAACTCATGGTATAGGGGTGACCACGGCCCTTCTTTATCTAATTTATCGACTATTTTTCTAATAAGATTGCCTTTGGATTTCTCTATTGACGAGCGGTAACGTGAACGAGCTATTTTGAGATTTATATATGCATTATTTAAAACATCGCCTACAATTTTACGTTTTTTTAGTTTATTATATTTTTTACGTGTTCTCCGAAATTCACATCGAACTTTAATTAAGTAGTTATTCCACCAATCGCATCTTCGAATATTAGTGATAGGGACGCGGCCTATGGCAGTATCGGCACAGTAGGTAAAAGTGTCCGACATCATTACAGCGCATTCCTCTGTTGTTAGTTCATCCCGGGTGAAATCCCTGGCATGCGCGGCAAAAAGAGCTCTGAAAAAATCCCAATCAGCCCCTTTGAGCCGATATCTATAGTTACCGTAAATAGCCGTAGGTATTTGTGCCAACCGAGGAACAAACTCGTACACGATTAAGCGGTGATCACTGGATGAAGCGTCAGGCAAAACACGCCATCCATCTACTCGGACGTCTGAGCTTGAAAAAGTGACGTCAATAAAAGATTCGCCAGTAGGGCTACAATAAGTAGGCGGTTCATCAGGAGTGTTATATATTGATAGATTCATCTCAGCGACGAAATCTTCGACGACGTTCCGCCGTTCTGTATCGCTTGAACGGTATTTGCCATACCATAACGTAGTGGATGCGTTAACATCTGCGCCAATAATGATTTTGTGTCCTTTGAGGGACATCAAAACATGGCGCAAGTGATGTAAATGGGGACCGACAGGATCTGAATACTGAAAATAACAGCTCACTACGTGAACTTTCCAGGATGGGGAAGATATTTCAGCGACAGCACAGTGTGACGTCATGAGGTTTCGCATAGCGCTTACCGTAAAATTAGTACGCGTGACGTAAATAGCAGCCCGTGATTTGTTGTCTAGCTGCACCAATTTATTTTTTAAACGCGCATATTGATATTGTTCTTGTACAAGCACTATATCTAAGTTGTATTCATTGACTAAAGTTTCCAACTCTGATGTCGCAACCCTATCGTTGTGAAGATTTAGCTGCCCTATTTTTAAGTAAGCCATTTTAATATTTGGTATTTAGGACTAACTGCTCAAGTTTATGCTTAAATGTGGGGCAGTTGTCCGAGCCGCATTTGTGGTCGTGAGGTTTTTTATATGCTTTACACGATGCACAAACTGGTTTAAATTCTGGGTCATTGTGGTGACTACAGAATTTTATGGGATGTGCTTCTGCGCATAAGGCACAGGTTGGTAATTTATTACTACAGTACTTGAAAACATGCCCATATTGCTGGCAGTTTAAACACCGAACTACCTCTAAATGAAGCGGCATGTAGCCCAGTCGATGAAAAGTTTTTCTTTAGTGCTGACTAAATGTTTTCTAATCTCCGGTTCGAGCTCAATTCCCACCCACTTGCGCCCATTAGCTACGTTACGCTTGCGCACAATTTTAGTTTTAGATGTAAAATCATCTTCGCTGACTTTAAGATCACTATCTTTGATATTTTGCCTGTATAGCGCCGTTAAAAAGACCTGGTCGTTCATTGACGACGGTATATCTTTTATAAGTATGCACGGTCGTCGCCCGGATGGAGTTTGAAGTTTTAAACCCGCCGAACGAATGGCCTCGACAGATCGAATTTTATTGAGTTGGGTTTCATTTGCCACTCGGAGTACAACGCCAGAATAGGAAGTTTTTTTAACGCCTACTATTTGAAAACCGTCATCCGCGGGCTTCATAAGCGCTTCCTTGGTCGCCGACGAAGTCGCGTACTCCGCTGATCGCTCAGCGGTGGGATACGCAATAATTGAAGGAACAGGTTTTCGCGTCTGTACTATGGGGGCGGCGGTTTTTTAATTGTTCCGCGTACGTAGGAATCTCAGAATTGGTTTTATTTACGCATAGATCTAACTGACGTTCTGCGTTCGCCAATTTAGTGTCATTGCATGAAGATTTAAGCGCAAGTAATGAAATAATACTGGTAAGGCGCTGCGTACAATCCATCACCGATAGCTTATTCGCGATATTCATACCCGAGTTGGAATCACTGACTAATTCATTAATCTTTGACAGATAAACGGATGCTTTTGTCACGAGATCGCAATAATTATAGTCCGCACTGTTTGTATCGCTAATATTTAATGTATCCGATTCCAGTTGACCATCGGGAGTACAAAACGTCGGTGACGCATCGCCTAACACACGTTTGTTGAAGCCTGAAGGGGGCGTTCTGGGCGTCCGTTTACTTGTACCAAATACGTTTCGGCCTCGATCGGGGGGACATCATTTATTTTTGACATGTTATTCACAAGAAATAAGCAAGCGCTTTAATGTTAATAGCACGATAACTAATTTAGCACGATAACAAGTAACTGTAACTATGACGCGGTACCCTCACAAGAAAAAAAGTTAAACTTACTCACCGAAAGATAATTTGAACAAAAATCCAGATATTACTTATTAAAACACTTAAAAAACTTACAGATTGTCGTATTTAGCACTAACACTAAAGCTAGAAACAAAACACAGGTCACAAAACAATCACGAAATAGCAGAAAAATAATATTATTTCACAGCGAACCTCCGACGCACTGAGCCGTAGCGTAGCGGGAAGGGAAGTGATGATGACATCGTATGGGAAAGGTAAAGGGGTGCCCCTTGAAGGCTCCGGTGCTGCGATGGCATCCTCACTGTCACCGACGTTATCAACAAGAAATTCCGGCAACATGTCTAAGTGTACGTCGCGCTTCGATGGTCAGAGTCGAGACCCTGAAGCCCTAGAAGCATTTCGAATACGCCTATCTAATAAGCCGTATATCATGTCCAACTTCATTTGTTCTACCCGAACTAATGAAGTTGGACATGATATACGGCTTATTAGATAGGCGTATTCGAAAACGTTTATCACTAGATGCGGTAGCGAATATTGAGACCCTGGTTGATAAGGCGCGAGCCATAGAAGAATCGCTCGTGGAAAGTGCTAGTACGAGCATAACCTCAACGTCGTCGTCGCAGTGCGCTACCTACCGGCCGGCTCGCGAAGTTCACGCGTCGTCGCATCGGATGGTGTGAAGTTGGCGGGAAACAACGGGCAGGCGCCTCCGGCGCATCGTAGCTTTCAGCCGCAGAGTGCCGCAGTGGCTCAGCGGTTACAAGCGCAGTCTCCGCAACGTTCGTCGTCGCCTTCGACTCCAATCACCAATCAGTGCCGATAAAAATAATTCCGCGGTTAAAGTGAAGAGTGAGACAAGTGATAAAAAGTCATTTTGTGTATATTGCAAGTGTCGTGGTCATTCACGCGATTGGTGTCCGAAGAATTCTGGAGACTCGATTAATAGTAATAAGTCTAACTTGTTTTGTTATGGTTGTGGCGAGAAGGGTTATATTCGAGCGAATTGTCCTAAATGTAAACAAAATGTTTCGACTTGCGATGTTTTAGACTTAAATGCGCCACAATCACAAAAGGATGCATTTTATTCACTAGATACAGTTTGTAATGTTCAATGTAATGATAACAACGATATTGTTGCTCAAGGTCGACCCATTTTAAATATCGATATTTGTGGCTACCCCGGTACAGCGCTTGTTGATACGGCTGCTCGGCTTAGTATTGCGGGTTCAACCTTGTACTCACTTTTGTTACGTTTAGGTATTAAATTTAATTCGCAAACAATGTCGGTTAAGCTTGCTGATGGTAGCATACGTACTAATATTGTAATGTTAGCATGTCTAGAGGTGAATTGTATGTCTAGGTGTATACCTATAGAATTTGTTGTATTTCCTGACGCGTGAAATAACGAGACACTCTTGGGCATAGATAGATAGATAGATAACTCTTTATTGTACACCAAGTAAAATAAAACATAAAGAACAAGGATGCAGTACAGAAATGTACAATTGGCGGCCTTATCACTAAATGCGATCTCTTCCAGGCAACCTAGGCAGGGATTGGAGTATGGAATAAAAGAGTTTCGGTAGTTGTCAGTGTACAAAAATGATGACATGGTACGCACTGGTACCATGACTAAAACAGTGAACTTACGCTACAAACTTATACTTAACTTACATATTACATACCATCTATACTATATATAACTATATACATACATAAATAAAAAAAATAAAAAATATATATATCGTCGGCTTATTGCAAGAACTCACTAACGGCAAAAAATCATTAAGTACAGTTTTTATGACATTTAAACTTGTCTCGATTAGCTCTTTAAAGAGCAAAAACTCATTTATTTCTAGCTTTTCAAATTTAGCCGTTATGACCTAGTCGTAAAGTCGATAATTACCATTTCGGATTACCTGGTTCTTAGAAACCCGGTAAAATACAATAATAGTTTTTAGTAATTAAAAATAAAACAATGTGGCACACTTTTTGTAATATAAATGTCATCAAAGTAATTTAATAACTTTTTAAGATACGCGTTACGCACATCGCTTTTGAACAGCATTTGGTTAAAATTCAGTAAGTACACATAATTACTTCTTTAAATCTATGATTTGTGACAAATAAAACATTATACAATTTTAACGACTTCTGTTATAACGAGTGACGGTCATTGTTTACAGTTTTAGTTTAGTTAAAATTACTTATTGTATCTTAGCGATTATTTGTTTTTCGAGTATTAGGCAATCTATTCATTTTTGTACAAATTAAATGCAGTTAACTACTTTGATGGACTCCGGTTTTCACTCTTTTTTTTACTTTTAAATATATCACCTTAATATAGACAATATGTATTACAAATATTAGACTTAAACTAGATAATTAGACTTAAACTAAATAATTAAACTTAAACATAATCTCTTAACAATAACTTGATACGAGCTAGCTAAATATCATTGCTGTTATAAAACAAATTTTATTTATGTTTTAATACTATCAATACAATGTGTACCTAAATATCTATGTTACTAGAAATAATAATGTATACAACTATAATACTACAAACATGTTCTGACTATTTACAAGCGCTTTTTAAAGTATACGTGAATAAAAACCTTTTTTATTTATTTATTTTTTATTTATTTAATGAATTTGTGTTTGCAAACGAGTGCGAGTAAGTAGAGAACACGGCTCGGGTTACTAGCAAAATGCAACGAAATTATATTGTTAAGTCGGGACGAAGTAGTAAGGCGATTGGCACACTACCCCGCATGATGCAGCGAAGTGCGTGACGCTGCATCATGCGGGGCAATCGCCAAAGATGTTGGAGAAACTTGAAAATAAGGAAAATATTATGACGAAAGAGACTATGTATAATGAAAGTACAAATTTTCTTACTAGTAGGTACTTTTTTTTTACCGCGGACGCCTTAAGCCGCGGCACGTGCCGATCATTCTTAAGGCGTGTGTCGGCCTGGATCGGATCTGATAGGCGACGACAGGCCTCCGCAGGCCTCCGCAGGCCTCATCGACGACGGTGCCTTGAGCCTGTCGGCCTGGCCTAGCGCGATCTGGCTTGTGAGAAAGCAGGTCGCGGAACCGGAGCATAATGAGGTCGGTGTTTTAATTCGAGTCCTACTTTTGATTTCCATATTATTCAAACTCAAACTTCATAGGACACGGTGCCGTTTATATCAGAGTTTTAAATAAATAAACTCCGTTATTAAATGTTTCTATTATGTTACCAATAACTTCATCGAATACTTTAAAAATAACCTATATAAGATTTAAAAGTTTATTAATATACTTTCCATGATTTAAGATTTATTGCCACCCACAGTAGATGAATATAATAAAGAAGATCACCATCATCAGAAGATTTCAACTGAAGGAGATCCGATCCATGTAATATTTTGGTTTCTTATTGCTTATCAAATAACTACATTATACTCCTATTATAGACTTCACTGGATATTATTGAAGGGTCACCACCTCCACTGGCAGTCACCAGAAACATTAGTTTACAAAGGACGGTGGTGTGATCAGACGGTAACCAGGAATTCGGGCAACATGTAGTCAGGGAGTCGTTCAATTTCAGTGGTTTAGTTATGAATTACAATTTTATTAATTAATGTTATTCACAATTTTAAAGACATAAACATTAACGTCAACGTAGTAATTTGCGTACATTGCTTAATCATTCAGAGAGAATTCCTTTGGACCGCTTAATAACTACTATTGAACTACCTTAAACACCGATTCATGATAATTCTAATGAACTCGTACGTCTAGAAGATGATTTGATATGTGTAAATCATCTTCTAGACGTACGAGTAATTATTAAATATCATAAAAAAAAAAATGATTTACTAGTGATGGATCACACAGAGATTTTAGATCTAAGAGATCTAAGAAATAATTTGATGTTTTATAAATATCTTGGGCCTGATGGAGAAAGAGTACAATGGCTAAAAGTTAAATGTTTTAGGTTTGTAAAAAGAGGCCTAACATCGTTCAATATCGATATGATTATATGTAGGTCAGACTATAAAGAGCAGGATGTGTCAAAAAAAGGAACAACTGAAACAGCCGACCAAACTATAAATCTGCGAAAGCAAAAACCTAACGCAGACACATTAAATGACAATTTTGAGTATTCCGCAAACGTATTAAAAAGCTTACAACAAAAAGCTTCCTATACCAAAACTATAAGTTATTTTTAAATGTGCTCAGAAAAAATAATAAGCCCTCAGAGCTGCGTCTCTGGTACCCAAAACCTACAGACAAGGAAGGTCGAGATATTTTACCAGAAGAGGTATATTCGGGAGAATATGAGTAGTTAAACACTACATGTATGTTTACTACTTATTTCATTTATTGAGTTACCGTATTTACTTTTATTTTTACTGATTTATGTGACAAAGTGATTTTTTTTTAGTTTTAGATTGTTTTCTTATTAAGAATTTGTTATGAAGCTAAAGAAGACTGTTTTGTTAACTTTCAATACTTATTAATACCAGTTATTAGCTTTTAAAATGTTGCCTAGTAATAACTTAGTCTAATTTAAGAAATGTCTAATTCACACTTAGTGTAAACTTTCAATTACAAGAAGTCTTTAACTTTGTTTTTAAGCTTTTAAAAAAATATACCTCAATTTTTTTTACTACTAATGTTTGATTTTATTGATAAATATATGTAACTATCTAGTGGTGTTTATTTTTTTTATAAACATATAATATATATGATTTTATAGGACATCCAATGAAATCAAAAGTAATTAATTGATTTCTCAAAGTTTTGTGTATGTCACTTAATGACTTCTTGCAATAAGCCGACGATATACATTCTTGAAAATTATAACCATTATGTACACAAGAGCTATTTTTAATGCTGAAGTTCTAGACCAATTAAAAGTAATTAATTTGTACTTTGTTGAAGAGACAAGTAGTGTTCTTTTACAAGATTCTGAAACTGTCGTAGTGATTTTGCTTGACGAATTACTAAAGGCAGTGCATTCCACAGACGGGCACCTTGCACAGCAAACGATTTGGCAAAAAATATTGAGGAATGCTCTGGCATTTTTAATCGAAGATTTTGCGCTGATCTTAGTAACCTCGAATGTGACTCGTAAAGGAAAGAAAAGCGATCTTTAAGATAAGAGGGAGTAGAAGGAGTAAACAAGACATTGTATAAAAGTGACAGAATATGAGCATTCCGGCGAAAGCGAATGGGCAGCCACTTGAGCTTGTTGCGAAATTCCGTGACATGATCATATTTACGTAGACCAAATATGAATCTTATACAGACGTTCTGGAGACACTCAAGTTTATCAAGCTGGGCCTCGGTAAGATCAAGATAGCTGACATCTGCGTAATCTAGTATTGGAAGAAGAAGGGATTGAGCAAGCGCAATTTTGGTGCTAGTTGGGAGGAATTTTTTAAATCTTCGCAAGGATCCAATCGACGCAAATATTTTGCGACTGACGTATTGAAGCTGAGGGCCCTAGGAGAGGCAGTTGTCCAAGTATATGCCCAAATTTTTTACTTCGCGACATAGCGGTAAAACATTGCTACCAAAACGAAGTTGTGGAAGTTGAGACCAAGACACTTTAGCTATCATCCTCGAGCTGCCAACAACAATGACCTGGGTCTTCTGAGGGTTAATAAGTAATCCGTGCGTACGACTCCATTCACTGATAGTAACCAGATCAGTATTGATATTGCTAACAGCTTCTGCCAGCCTATTTAAGATTTTATTACGAAATTTAAGTTGGTCTTGAATTTTTCTACTATGACATGGTTCACAGCTGATCGGCCTCAGGTCATTCACCCCCTGTTAACAGAGAGTTCACGCGGCATGGTGCAGTGCGCCTCTGTCAACCTGTTGAGGGACGACGAGGGCACTTTGTTGACACAGGAGGAGCGTTCCAGCTTGGAGAATCTTCTCAGTGAGTATTCGGATATTTTTGACTTAGTCGGAGAGCCAACGCCATTTGCCGAACATCATATAGATACAGGTGATCACGCCCCTATTGCTGTTCCACCATATCGAGTCACGCCTGCGAAGAAGCAGATAATTCGCGCAGAACTCGATCGGATGTTAAAAGAAGACATCATCGAAGACTGTGCTGGTACCAAAGACTAACGGTGGGTATAGGTTTTGTGTAGACTATCGGAAACTGAATGCTGTGACCAAAAGTGATGCGTATCCTATGCCACGCATTGACGAGCTGCTGCAGTCAACCAAGAAGGGTTGCGTGATGAGTTCCTGTGACCTTCGAAGTGGTTACTGGCAGTGCAGAGTTAAGGATCAGGATAAAACGGGGTTTGTCACACCGTTCGGTATGTATCGCTTCAACCGGATGCCATTCTTCGCTAGAGAGACGGTCAAGTATTTGGGTCACGTGATCTCTCAGGAGGGAATATCTCCGGATAAGGACAAGATACGTGCGGTATCAAATATGAAGGAGCCTACGGGTCTGCACCACTTGCGCACTTTTCTTCAAACATGTTCCTGGTTTCGGAAATTTATACCAGACTTTGCAAAAGTAGCAGAACCACTCACCCGCTTGACCAAGAAATCTCACGTGTGGGAATGGAATTGGGAGAGAAAGAAGGCTTTTGAAGCGCTTAAGAAGTTGCTGACTACGTCTCCTATTCTAGTACAAGCAGATTACACTAAGCCATTGTTACTGAGAATGGACTCTAGTAACTATGCCTTGGGTGCTGCTTTACTGCAGGGGGAGACACCCCATGATGGACATCCAATAGAGTACGCTAGTCGTTTGCTCACCGCCGCTGAGCAGAACTACTCTCAATACCCAAGGTAAGGCCAATGTACTAGCCGATACTCTTAGTAGACCCGTGACCAGTGATGGTGAGCCACCAGGATGTGAAATTTGTCCGGTTGTCGTGGACGAACCACACTGGGATGCTCAGTTGGCTGATCCAGAAGTTGCCCAGATCATCCAAGACTTAGAAGGTAAAGATGAACTTGCTGTTAATCGCTGGACCGAGAGAGGTTATCTCTTGAATCAAGCGGTTTTGTATAGGTATGTGCCTGATACTGATTCCGAGGAGCCTCAACTCGTCATCCCAGAAAGCCTGCGGAGTAAGGTTATGTTCGAGTGCCATGACTCGCCTACAGCCCATGGTAGTATCTATAGAACATTGCACCGTATCTCGTAAAGGTTCTATTTCCCTGGTATGAGACGGTTTGTGACACAATATCTTAAAACTTGTGTCGAATGTCAGCGGTACAAGGCGTCAAACCTTAAGCCAGCTGGACTTTTACAGACTCCGGTTCCCGCTCAGAGGTTTGAAACTCTCGTGACGGACCTCTTTGGTCCTTTGCCGAAGGGACCGCAAGGTTTTGTACCCCAAATTACACCGTACTTGATCAAGCTCGCAGATACCAACTCGGCAGCCAAGGAGAACCTTGAACGTCATCAGGATGCTCGCAAGGTATACGCTGATCAAGGTCGTGCCTCTCCTGAGGAGTATTTAGAGGGTGACTTGGTATTAATGAGAACCCATGTTCTCAGTAACGCCGCAAAGGGTGTTACCTCCAAGTTCAACCCGAAACGAGATGGACCATACGTCATCTCTAAAAAGGTAAGCCCTACTACCTACCTTTTGGCTCATAAATCTGGTGAGGTTTTTGGTAAGTACCACGTGTCGGATCTAAGGCGTTATCATGCTGGGGAGGGTGAATGTCCTGAGCCAATCGCCCCTATGCGTGGTAGAGGTCGCCCGCGTAAAGTTATTGCCTAGGTGTCAGTCCGCGTTATTTGTGTTGTTTGACCAGGTTGAAGGTCCTCACCTGATCAAAAGGGGGAGTGTATAACGCGCACCTCCCGCAGGAGGAGGGGGGGGGGGGGACGCCGCGTCACTTCGCGCCCGCCGGACAGTACATTATGTTTGTTTTACTGTGTCAGTTGAGTCGATGTCGACTAATATTACGTGTCTATAGTGCAAAGGTTGTAATTTTATTGATACGCTACATAATGTGCAATGTGTATCTGTGTTTTCGTGGTTCACACCCAATAAACAATCTATAACTTATACCGATGTGTTTTAATACGTTATAAGATAAAATAAACAATTCAGTGAGGTAACACAAAAACATTTAGTTAATAAGTATTTTTACCAGCCAGTGTGTATATGTAGTGTGTGTATGTGTGTGTGTGTGTTTGTGACACACACACACATACTCATACACTTATAGACAGAACCATTGCCAATATGTATTACAAATATTAGACTTAAACTAGATAATTAGACTTAAACTAGATCATTAAACTTAAACATAATCTCTTGACAATAACTTGATACGAGCTAGCTAAATGTCATTGCTGTTATAAAATAAATTTTATTAATGTTTTAATACTATCAATACAATGTGTACCTAAATATCTATGGTACAAGAAATAATAATGTATACAACTGTAATACTACAAACATGTTCTGACTATTTACAAGCGCTTTTTTAAAGTCTACGTGAATAAAAACCTTTTTTATTTATTTTTTTATTTTTTTTGTGTGTGTGTGTGTGTGTGTGTGTGTGTGTGTATGTGCGTATGTGTGAGTGTGTGTGTGAATGAGTGTAAGAGGAAATAATATGTTGCTAGGTGATGATTCGTATGAGTTCTGAATGGGAATGAATAACTAAATAACTTACTAAACTAATTATTTTATATATACAGACGCCAGCTCATCCGGCTACCCCAATCTGTCAAATTTCTTTTATAGATTTCAACTTTATCACATAAGCATAAGATTCGCTTTCAATTGGGGGAAATTTGGCAGAATGGGGTAGCTTGATGAGATAGCGTCTGTACTACTATGCCCGTAATCAAATGCAAAGCAACAACACTCGGAACAACTATATAGACTATTCAAATGGTAGTCATGTTAGTGGTTTCATTGGTATTATACCAAAAAATGGCGATAAACTGCCTGAAGACCCTAAGTCATACCGACCAATAACGTTACTGCCTTCCTTAGGCAAGCTTCTAGAACGACTTATCGTACCGCGATTGCTACCGGGAGGACCAAAATTTCACGGAAATCAATTTGGTTTTACTGCGGGTAAATCGACAGTGGACGCAGCTATCTCAGTGAGGAAAGCTGTAAACTCGTCCGAATGTAAATACGTTTTGGCCATATTCCTAGATATTTCAGGGGCGTTTGATAATACTTGGTGGCCAATTTTGTTACAAAAACTTAAGTTACGCGGTTGTTACAGTAATATGTATTCGATAATCACATCTTATTTTGTACATGGCTCTGTATCTCTTAAGCTTGGTCACTACAGAGTCACTAAATCGTTAACCATGGGTTGCCCCCAGGACTCAGTGCTCGCGCCGTATCTCTGGAACTTGGGTTTTGATGACTTCTTGACATTACCTTTACCATCACGCTGCTCTCTAACGGCATATGCCGACGATGGCCTCTTACTTATACAGGGTAACTCCAGGAGAGAGTTGGAAAATCTGGCTCAAACTTGCTTAAGTATGATAAGTGGATGGGGTAAAAGAAATCGCCTTACATTTGCTCCTCATAAAACCTACCAACTACTTCTTGAAGGTGAACTAAAATCTCCCCCGAGCGTAAAACTTAATAATGTTACTGTAAAACGCAAGATATCAACGTGTTATTTGGGTTTAGTTTTAGAAAAGAATTTCTCGTTTATAGAACATATTTAATCAGCTGGGGAAAAAGCTAAGCGCAACTTTTTTGCACTTACGAGGATATCGACGGCTACCTGCGGCCTCTCTTTTAATACTCTTAAAATCATTTACGGGGCAACCTATCTTGGGTGTATATGCTACGGCTCGCCTGTGTGGGCTGATAGGGCTACCATCGGAGCTGCTCGCCGTAAATTTCTACAATGCCAGAGGTTGGCGTTTATATTTCTGTGTAAAGCCTATAGAACAGTAAGCACAGAGGCCCTACCTGTCCTAGCGGGTGTACTTCCGGTTGATCTTGAAGTTCAAAGACGAGCAGCGATGTATTATTCTACGCGCGAAAATTTAGAAAATGATTTCATATCATTACGCGACCGCACGAAAATAACCAGGCTATTTATGCCAATAGCTGACTTAAATAACGAACTACTAAATGAATGGCAATGTAGATGGAATACCTCAACCAAGGGTCGCCATCTGCACCAGTTCTTTCCGGACGTACGCGAACGGTTAAATAAAACTTGGCTAATCATAGACCATTGTGTTCGGGCGTAGCGCCTCCCGTAGTTTTGGCAATAAATACTTTTTGTATATATTTTCTTCATAAACCATAGACACTTTTATATGTCAAAATGTCATTATATATTTTCCATTGTTACATAATTTAGGTTTTACACAAGCAATACAATTGTGATATATTCATAAAAAATCGTTTTATTAATGGCACCAGTATGTCCTATCAGACATATTTTGGTGGCCCATGAGGGGAAACTAACAAATAACTAATAAAATTCAAGAAACTAAACAACAATCGGCAACTTCATACAACGAGTACAATCACAGCTTGCGTCATCAGAGCAACGGAGCTGAAGATTGAAGATTATTGCTAGATAAAGAGTTGTGGACAACTTATCATCCAGTTTGACCGGATCAGTGACGCCGCAAAAGCATCACACCGCAGCGCAAATAAGGAATAAGTGCCCGTTCTTTGTCCTATCTAAATGCCCAAATTTCTATAATCTATCCTAAATTTCGCGTCTTATTAGTTCAAATTTGCTAAGATCTGTGTAACCAAAGTACAGTATACATATAATCTATATTTTTTATAGTTAAAATAGCGCGTTGTGCAATTTTTATTGCAATTCATGCCATAATTAGTTACGTCGACGGGTTTAGTTCCTCGATTGTAATATTGTCATAATACATTCGACAACCATTATTCACTACCATAAAACTTCTTTGAGAATTCTACAAAAGTTTGTACTTTTGTCTATACTAGTAGTTTACGTGTTTTCCGATTATTCCAGTTGACGGCATCGCGCGGCTCAGCAGCACTACAACTGAGTTATTGTTTCGATATTGGCGACATTGCGGTGGCTGCGCAACCGACTTCCCGGACGGCAAATGCAGTCAAAGTGAGGAACGTAATCTTATTCATTTATTTTTACATAATACATTATTTTATCATTTGAACAAATAATTTATAATATCTAAATTTACTTTGGCGGATTCCAAAATGGATATAAAAGATTTAAAATTAAGACGTAGCTCTGTCAAAGGACAAATTACGAAGTTTAAAAATTACTTAAGTAATCTTAAATTACAAACAACATTATCCTGTATAGATATAGCAGAGCTAGGCCTTAAACTAACGAAGTTTGAATCTTTATCCGCAAAGTTCGAAGATTTGCAAAGTGAGATCGAGGTCTTAAATTCAGATAACATGTCTGTAGAACTTACCGAGCGCGAAAGCATTGAGAACGATATCATAAGCAATATCGCAGTCGCAAGAACCTTACTTGAGCAGAGCCAATTAGAGAAGGAGCAGCGTCGCAGTTCCGTGGCTCCTCATGAGGTTCATCAAGATATTGGTATTAAATTACCACAAATACAAATATCTAAGTTTGATGGTGCTTATTTTAGATGGTTAGAGTTCCATGACACTTTTAAAAATCTAATTCATAAGAATGAAAGCATTATGCCTATTCAAAAATTCCACTACCTATTATCGTACCTAGAGGGGGATGCCGCTAGGTTACTTTCTAATCTTGAGGTATCTTCTGCAAACTACGATGTAGGTTGGAATCTACTATGTGAGAGATATAATAATAAAAGACTACTTATTAATCAGCACCTTAAATCTTTATTCAATATTGATAAAATCTCTGAGTCAGAAAGGTCACTATGTTTTTTGGTTGACCACGTTACCAAAAATTTGAGAGCTCTGTCCAGCTTGGGCGAGCCAACGGACAAATGGGACACATTAATAATATTTATGGTTTCTTCAAAGTTAGATAGTCGTACACTTCTAAAATGGGAAGAGTTTCGGAACACAATCAGTGAGAGCCCATCACTTACACAATTTTATAAGGTTTTGATCAATCGAGCGGACGTATTGGAGGCTATACATAGAGGAAAATTAGACACTATCAATAAACCATTTACTCCAAATACACGAGCATCGCCTTCAACACCTCAATACAAACTAGAAAGACCATCATACACTAAATCATTTGCAAGCACCAGTCAACCCAAAACTTATGTTTGCGTAATTTGTAATGAAACACACAAAATTTATGACTGCAATATGTTTAAATCTAAGAGTGTTCAAGAAAGGTTGAATTATGTCAACAAATATAAGTTATGCTTGAACTGCCTCCGGCCAGGGCATTCAGTAAAGGATTGTAGGCTGGGTCCCTGTCGAGAGTGTAAGAAACGTCACAACTCTTTACTTCACAACCCAAGTCCAATTGCAGTCAATAACAACGTTTCTGCTCAATCAGATTCTATGGCAAATTTTTCAGAACAATCATACACTCAAGTACTATTATCCACAGCAATGATTGCAGTTTCTAATCCTAAAACAGGTTTTAAAAAAATAGTAAGAGCTTTGCTGGACTGTGGAAGTCAATCTACATTTATCACTGCTTCATTACAAAAGTACTTAAATTTAGATACAACCCCGATTAATCGGCTAAGGATTGTTGGGATAGGTAACAATTGTTCAAACAATGTACACGAAATTTGTACCGCTAAAATACAATCAATAAACAGTGAGTTTCAAATCAACTTATCTTGTTTAGTATTGAGTGAGCTAACAGGTGAGCTGCCTAAAGCTCCAATCAATAAGGCTATGTTAAATCTACCCATAAATATTAAACTGGCAGACCCTACCTTTGATCAACCAGCTCCAATTGATATTTTAATTGGAGCCGATGTATTTTGGGAGTTACTAGAAACTGAGCGACGTTCTCTTGGCAAGTCGAGCCCTACATTATTAAACTCCAAATTAGGTTGGTTGTTATCAGGCCCAGTTCATACAAGTCATTCTAAGTGTAATGTATACAGCAATCAAGCTCTAACATTGACATCTAAGACTAATGATATAGATAACTTACTAACAAAATTCTGGGAGCTAGAAGAGGTCCCACAAAGGTCAAAATTTAGTGAAACGGAAAGAACATGTGAGGAGCATTTTTTAGCTCACACATATAGGTTAGACACCGGCAGATTTTGCGTTAAATTACCATTGATGGACACTCCAGACTGCTTAGTTGACTCTTATAATATGGCCAAAAGACGTTTCATTAACCTAGAAAAGAAATTCAAGAAGAATCCTAAATTACACACAGAATATTCTCAGTTTATACGAGAGTACGCCGAATTAGGCCATCTTTCTCCATCTAAACAACTTAAGCCATTCATAAGCTACTTCCTATGTCATCATGCCGTATGGAAAGAAAGCAGTGAATCCACCAAGCTTAGGGTTGTGTTTGACGGTTCGGCCCCTTCTTCCTCTGGAATGTCTTTAAATGACATATTAATGACAGGCCCAAGAATACAGGATTCCCTTTTCGCCATTTTGATAAGAGCAAGGCAGTATAAATATCTGTTGACAGGTGACATTGAGAAAATGTACCGCCAAGTAGAAGTCTCTGAAGACGATCGCAACTTGCAACTTATTTTGTGGAGAGAAGAGGAATCCAAGCCTATTAAAACGCTTCGATTAAATACACTAACTTACGGTACAGCAAGTGCGAGTTATTTGAGCACAAGGTGTTTATATCAAATTGGAGAGGAACAAGAGGACGAACACATAAAAACTATAATACAGAGCGATTTTTATGTTGACGATCTCATCACTAGTTCTAATGACAAGGACAATTTGCGATATATACAAGGCGCAGTGGCAAGGGCATTAAAATCAGGTGGTTTTAATCTCAGAAAATATAAAAGTAATGTGCCAAATTTATTTGAAACTTCTAATATGGACGCATCTGATAATTTTACCATCAGTGAGTCGTCCGTCACTCTCGGGCTTGGTTGGATTCCGTCTTCTGATAGTTTATATTTTCCTATCACATATCCTCCTGAGTGTGATAAAATTACTAAGCGTTTCATTATGTCAAATTCATTTAAGATATTTGACCCATTAGGTATATTAAGTCCATGCACTATTGTATCTAAAATGTTGTTGCAGCAATTATGGCAGCAAAAGGTTGAATGGGATCAACCTGTACCATTGCAAATTCAGTCAGACTGGATAAAATTTACAAAGGGTCTATCACACCTATCAAACATACGAATTCCAAGATCAGTCCTTACCGATTCTCCAAAACAAATACAGATTCACTCCTTCTGCGATGCTTCTCTACATGGATATGCAGCATGCCTTTTCATGCGGAGCATTGATACCAATGATGAAGTCACAGTTAGGCTGCTTTGTTCAAAGTCCAAGGTTGCACCTATTAAGCCCACAACCATACCGCGCCTCGAACTGTGCGCGGCGGTTTTAGCGAGCAAATTAACTAAGGCAGTGACAAAATTTACCGTTGGAGTGATTCTAGCATAGTCTTGGCTTGGATCAGTAGTGATCTAAGGAAATTGAAATGTTTTGTGGCTAATCGCATTAGCGAAATATTAGAAAATACAAAGGCATCATCATGGCGTTATGTCCCAACTACTGACAATCCTGCAGACTTGATTTCACGAGGAGCTGATGGTAGTCAAATTTTAGATAAGACGTTATGGTGGTCTGGACCTAGTTTTTTGCAGAAACCAATTTCAGAGTGGCCAGTTCTAAATCAAAATAAGGAAAAGGACTTTGAGTTGTTACCAGAAATTATTGCAAACTCAGCTGTAATATCAGAAACCTTTATTGATTTCTCAAAGTATTTATTTATTTATTTATACTTCAGTACTATTGAAATGTACATAGGCGGACTTAATGCCAAAGGCATTTTCTGACAGTCAACCTTAGGGTAGTGCAGAGAGATCATGGCAGGTGCACTTAGGTATAAAAATGTATTTACTTACTATAATTATAAATAATAATAATGACGAACACTATACATATTCTATAAATATATACAATACATACTATACAATAAATACCATATGCTTTAATCTAATGAATACTATACTATAACATAATATACTATAATAAATAAAATTATTAAAATTATTGATGAGACGTTTCTGCGTGAAGCTTCTTGCAAATATGCTCACGTACTTTCTTTTTAAACGCATAGCGAGTCTTAGCCATCCTGATTCCAACCGGAAGCTCATTCCAAAGAAGGATAGATTGGACAAAGAAAGAGGAATGAATAAAGTCAGAGCTATGTGGTGGACATCGTAAAAGACGATTATGACTAGAGCGGAGAGTTTTACTATGAGTAGCAAAAAGATATTGAAAGTGAGGCGTTAAGTAAGAAGGAACAGTAGGAGAGTCCAGTATGGAGAAAAGTGTGGTGAGCGCTCTTAAATTTCTTCGCTGGCGAATAGGCAACCAGTTTAACTGGGTGCGGTAAGCAGACACATGATCATTCTTACGTAGATTGAAAACGAATCGAATGCAGTTATTTAGAACTCGGTCAAGTTTGTTAAGAAGATCTGCATTCAGGTCAAAGTAGCACACATCACCATAGTCGACAATGGGAAAAATTAGAGTCTGCACAAGCATTTCTTTTGTTCTGGATGGAAGGAAATTTTTAAGCCTGTAAAATGCCCTTAACATTCCAGTGATTCTCTGACTGATGCCAGAAATATGGCTTTGCCAGTTTAGATTGCTGTCAATTACCAATCCCAGATCCTTGACTTTTTGGCTAATGGGTATGTGATAGTTGTCAAATATAATAGGGGGCAAAGTGCCAACATCTACCTTGCACATCATTCTTGAGCTACCCACTATGATTGCTTGGCACTTTGACGGATTGACGGTTAATCCAAACTTATCTGACGAGATTTTTAAAAATTGTAAGTCTCGATTTATTTTATCAATTGCCTCTGATAAACTATCAACACTCGCCTGGGTGTACAGTTGCAGGTCGTCAGCATATAGATGATACGCACTCTGAAGATCCTGAGTTAAGAGGTTTATAAATACTGAAAACAAAAGAGGTGAGAGAATACCGCCTTGAGGGACACCAGTTTCTAAGTTGCACCAATTTGACGACGCTTTGCCATGGAAAACTGACTGCTGGCGCCCTCGAAGATAAGATGAAAACCATTCCAGCGCTTCATCTGAGATCATAAGATGGGAGAGGATGGTTAAAAGGATATCGTGACTGACGGTATTAAAAGCATTTGAAAAGTCGATCAACACCAGCACAGTGTGGCTGGTCGCCTCCATGCCGGTTCTAATATCGCCAGTCACTTTAAGGAGCGCCGTGGTGGTACTGTGCCCTGGTCGGAATCCGGATTGTAAGGGGCTTATCAGCTCATTGGATAGCACAAAATGGGACAGCTGTTTGTAGACACAGGACTCGAGCACTTTAGACAGGAAAGGAAGGATGGAGATAGGACGATAATGACTAGGAAGTGTGGGATTTGAAATCTTGGGAAGTGGACGAATGTGAGCGTTTCGCCATATGGAAGGGAAAAGTCCGGAATCAAGGGAAAAATTTATAATGTGGGAGATTGCAGGCAACAGTTGGTCAAGGATTGGTAATATCATGCGTCGGCTAATTTCATCGCAGCCAACTGCATTGGATTTGATGGACAGGATAATCTTTTTAATCTCATTCGAATCGACTGGGGAAAAGTGAAAAGCATTAATGTTAGGACGCGTTAGATCATTTAAAAATGTGATAGTCTGAGCCTTGGTCTGATGATCCATAGGAGAAGTCGTAGAGAAAAAATGATTAAGATCATCTAGTCCAATTGAGGTGGGAAGGTCTAAGTTACGCGATTTGCCGATACCAAGAGTCCCAAGGAACTTCCAGATACCGGCAGGAGAAGAAGATGAAATGTTGTCTTGAATATGACGGCGTTTAGCATTGCGTACCATCTGATTACACTTATTCCTAGCAACTTTGTAATTGTTCCAGTTTTCGTCGGAACGGTTACGTTTAAATTTACGAAAGGCGCGGTCCCTACGTTTCATCGCCATCAAAATCCCTTGCGTCATCCATGGTGCTGGTGGATGCCTCACAGTAACTTTTTTAACAGGTGCATGAATGTCGTATAACTTAGTTACCGCTTGACTGAAAAATAGTACCTTTTCGTCTATCGACTCGGATTTATACAGAATTTCCCAGTTTACGTCAGAAGCATCCTTACACAGGTTTTCGACATTCATCCGAACAAAAGAACGCAAATGCAGAACTTGAGGTTTAGGTTTGGGTGGCTTAAGGATGTAGGATAGGAAAATTAGGTCATGATGGGAAAATCCGGGAGCATCATGTTGCCCATAAGAGGAGACTAAAGATGGATTAGAGGTAAGGATTAGGTCGAGCCAAGTATCATTACCCGAGGCATTGTGGTGAGTGGCTTGCAATGGCAAGACATGTAAGCTACTTGACTCGACTATGTGTATGAGTTTACGGGAACGGGGAGAGTTTGGTACAAGGAGGTTGGTATTGAAATCTCCCATGATGATGTGGTGAACATACTCCGAACCCAAAGATTCTAAAACCAATTCTAAATCAGTGAAATAATCAACATTGGGTGGATTGTATACGACACCAATAATGGTTTTGGACATTTTGACAGAAACCTCAAGAAAAAGAAACTCGGCAGTGGCAGAATTACATGAAGAAATAGCGACAATCTTATATGGGAGGTCGGATCTCAAATAAATGGCAACACCACCACCGCCTTTACCTATTCGGTCATTACGAATAAGAATATAACCAGGAAGAGGATACAAGATAGAAAGAAGGTGAGGTTTGAGCCAGCTCTCGGAAATCAGGATGGCATGTACATTACATGTCGAAAACGCTTCAAGTAGATCGCTATAATGACTAGGGATGCTTTGGGCATTCAGATGACAGACATTCAGTGAATACCTATGACCTGCAGAAAACTTATCGTTTAAAAATTCACCAAGCGTGTCCCCGATCGAACGAAAGCTATTGTCATCAGATGATATAGCAGAGTGAAATGACTCATCATCAGAACTGTACGGCATACTAAATATGTATATATACAATAAATATTATAAATATTTACAATAAATATAAACAATAAAATATTCACAATAAAATAATAAGGCTTTTTGGGGTGCAATATTTAAATCAAACCTAAATCTCTGCACCACCCGCCAGCGTACAAGTACACTACTACACATTACATCTAAAACATAAAACATTACAATAAAGTTATATACGTAAAAGAGAATAAAAAAGGAATAACGAGAAAGAAAATTACAATAAAGAAGATGTCCGATGGGTAAAACGTCCAAAGGTACACAACTTGCTCACATTCCGTGCAATAAAGTTACGGCATGAAAGGGAACATAATTACAGTTACATTGACTTCTGTCAATATGACATAAATTTGTTTTGTATTCACGAAAAATTAATGAACGAAACTTACCTACAAAAGAACAAATAAAACAAGATATTCGATGATTAAAGAAAAATCAATCGAGTATATCGAGGGTAAATAAATTAAACATGAAACTTGTATGTAGCGTAAACCGCTCATTGCATGAGACATTCTAAAAGATGATACAAAAACTAATTGGATATGTACGGTAAGTAACAACAATAATTTATGTTAATACTGGGATATTACGTTACACACAACACAGTGAACTAACTGTCTAATGCACTATATTTTTCAGCTTGCCTGGGTCGACCTTATTAGAACTCGAAGATCCCGACGCCTTTGGATACCTGGCTATGAGTGCAGTCAGCTCTTCATGCGAAGTTACTCGGTGCCGTTTTCCATCTGCTGTTTTAACGAAAATCGTCCCATCCTGGGACCATACAGAACCAAATCCAAAATATACTTTCGTTTGGGAGAAGACAGCTTGCCTAGCTTTAGTGAGAAATTCCTTCACAGAGATGGAGGATCCTTTTAACCTGGATTTAGCACTCCAGATTGCCGATTTCTCCTCTATACGAGATAGCCGTACGAGAATAGGACGATGACGCTCTTTACTTGGGGTCCCAAGCCTGTGACATACCTTAATGGATGATGCAGAGATGTCAGTAAGCCCCAACTTGTTGTTAAAGACATCCAACAGTAACTCAGAGCAGTTTTCTTTCTCCTTCTTAAGGATGCCAGAGAATACAAGTGCCTTCCTTCGACTTCTAGTTTCAAGAGCATCAATTTGATGGGAACATTCTATAATTTGTTGCCGTAGAAGACCAAGGATGTTGTATGTAAGCTCCTTGAAAGACCGGAGCTCTTCGGCAACCTTTGCCACGGTGTCCTTCTGACTGGAAGTACCAGCATTCTGCAGCTGACTTTGAAGGTCATCAAATTTCTTGGCAATATTCACCTCAAGTTTGTGCTGTGTTGACAAAATCTGAGACATTTGACTCATCTTGGTTACAATCCAGAGATATTAGTTATGTGCAGTGAAGTGTAGTTGTTGAGCTGGCAGGTGGTGTGAATATGGTTGCAAAATCACATAAAACTTTGTACCAACGTAAGTACTACAGATTTAAGTATAGTGCACAGCAAATTCATGTAAAAATACTGATGAAATACTTTAAATTAAATTAAAATATTTAGAAGCAAATTGAAACACATCTATACTTTTCTAACACCTACCCGCAAAAAAAAAGTACTCTAAAATGTCTTCAATTCAGAGAACTTTAGTTTACGTTAAACGTTTTATTAATAATGCAAGAAATCCTACTAATAAACAAGTAGGAAATATAACGTTAGAAGAACTAAAGGAATCTTTTAATGTACTTTGTAAATTTTCCCAACAACAATCATTCAAATCGGAGTATGACGCACTTCACAAACAAAGGAATTTAGGTAGTAAATGCAAAATACTATCGTTATCTCCATTTCTGGACCACACGGGCCTAATTCGAGTGGGGGGGGAGAATTGATGCGTCTTTTTGCTCTTATGAAAAGAAGCATCCCATCTTACTTCATGCATCTCATCATTGGACAAAACTCATATTTGAGCGAGAGCATATCCGTAACCTACATGCGGGGCCTCAGTTGTTGTTGGCCACTATACGCCGCATAATCTGGCCCGTAAACGGTAGGTTTCTAGCTACGCGCACTGTAAATAAGTGTGTCCAATGTAGACGACTGCGAGGAAGCACGCTTTATCCTCAAATGGGTAACCTTCCAGCCCAACGCGTTACTGCTGGTTTTCCATTTTTGTCCGTTGGTCTTGACTTTGCTGGACCATTTTATATTGTTAATCACAGGGGCAGAGGAGGTAAATTAGTAAAGTGTTATTTATGTTTATTTATTTGCATGCGATATAAATGCATTCATTTAGAGTGCGTAACTGATCTAACTAAAGAGGCTTTTCTCTTGACACTAAAGCGTTTTATTTCGCGTAGAGGAAAGCCAAAAGAAATATTTTGCGATAACGGCCGTAATTTTGTAGCTGCCGCTAAGGAGGTAGGAATTTTCTTAAAAAACAGTAAAAAACCTCTATCTGACTTTGCAAACCAAGAAGGCATTAGGTTTTTTTTTACGCCAGCTTATTCTCCTCACTTTGGCGGCATCTGGGAAGCCGGGGTAAAGTCCGCTAAGCACCACATTAAGCGTGTTATAGGGAACAGTAATTTAACGTTCGAAGAAATTTCCACGCTGTTTACACAGGTTGAGGCAATTTTGAATAGCCGTCCTTTATGTCCTCTCTCAGCTTCCCCTAACGATCTCCTACCACTTACCCCAGGGCACTATCTTATAGGGAGACCCCTAAATGCACACAGAATTAGATCTTGGAAACGTCAAGGAACACAGTTTGAAGCGGTATTCGCGATTAGAGCAAATCAGGCAGCATTTTTGGAGCAGATGGTCAAAAGAGTATATCTCGGAGCTGCAGCAACGTACTAAATGGCGAAGTAACATTGCAAGACTGAAACTTGGAGATCTTGTGCTGATACAAGAAGACAATATACCACCCTTGAATTGGCGTCTTGGTCGCGTTACCAAACTGTTTCCTGGGTCAGACGGTATAGCCAGGGTGGCTGAAGTCAACACCACTAAAGGACCGGTCCGCAGGCCCTTCGTCCGACTGTGTCCACTACCAAATGAAGAGGACTACGACTGTTGAAATTGTGCGATTTCAACAAGGCGGGAATATGTTCGGGCGTAGCGCCTCCCGTAGTTTTGGCAATAAATACTTTTTGTATATATTTTCTTCATAAACCATAGACACTTTTATATGTCAAAATGTCATTATATATTTTCCATTGTTACATAATTTAGGTTTTTCACAAGCAATACAATTGTGATATATTCATAAAAAATCGTTTTATTAATGGCACCAGTATGTCCTATCAGATACATTGTGTTGCACAATTTCTTACCGGACACGGCAGTTTTAAAAGTAAATTGTATAGTTTCAAATTAGTATCTTCACCAATCTGTCTGTGCTCAACTTCCAGTAACGAATATGAACAAACTGCTCACCACATCCTGTGAGAGTGTGATCTCTGGCAAAATCAGCGTGATACTATGTTAAACAGCTTGCAACCAATATCTGGAGTAGTTTATTATACGGATCTTGTAGCAACAAGGAACAACTTCCGTGCGTTTAAGCGCTTTTGCCCTACCTACTATTGGAATCAAATATAACAGCTCACTTAGGACCCTTAAATTGATCCTCGGTGCTTTTGCAGCTGGCTTCTCTAGTTGCAAATCTCTTATTTTATGAGGCTATAGCCTCTTTACATCATTCTGTCTCCCGCTTTGCTCTGGAGGGAAGTGGAACTATTCATTTTCTAACTCCTCCTTTTTTGTCTTTCTGATTAAATTCGTTGCGGGATCCAAGACAGTTAAAGCGATTCCCCGGGACATGCCTGAGCTTCACCGCTCAGTGTCATTTCATTGTGTTGATCCTGGCTTACAGGAGTTGCAGTGGTGGGTAAGAGGGAGGGACTAGTCCCGTTAAAAAATGGTTGTCATGTGCCGGGATCGAATCCGAAACACGAGGTACGATTAAAAGACGAAGGGCACAGCGTTCATTCGCTAATTAATAATAGGGTGAATTGCCCAACCCAAAAAAATAAACGGCATACCTGAGAACGGTAGTGCAATGTGCCGATTTTTAATTTTACACATTTTTTCTAAATAGAGAATGTACTTCTCTACCTTGGCAAAAAAAATGATTCATTTCTACCCACTAATAGACCGAAAAAAAAAATTACAAAGTGTTATTTTATCATCACGGTGGCCTGTCCTGAACCCAATTCCTCTCATAAAATACCTTCCCCTGTAAATACATTCGTAATATGGATTTAAATCGATTTTGATATCATTAAATTATAATATTTTCGATCAAATAAAACTTTCTTTGTTTGTTTATCTTCTTTCTCATGGATTTGACAGTCAGTCAACTTTTGTCCGGAAAAATGTTATCATTTCAGAGGACAGTAAGTTTTAGTAGAATAGCCACGTCAAGATTGCGTAGTTAGGCCTGTATCAAATTTCCTCACTTCGGATCCGTCCGGCTCAAGATCTCGGCATGATCGCACTGATCCCAATGTCTTGCGGTTTTCCACCAAAAAAGTAAGTTCATCATCTCAGTGATATGGGGTCAAAAATTGTTTCATTTCGGTGGCTGTTAAAACTCGTGCTAGATTCATTTAATTTGTTTCAAAATTATGTATTAAATTCGCCGTAAGTACTGTTTTGTTTGAGTAGTGTTCATATATTTTTAATAAATTTATTTCGGAGTTAAATATAGAACTAACCTGTATTTTATCATCTCAGTGTTATTATTTCAGTGGATTCGGTGGACTGTTATACCAATTACAGTCCACCGGAATGAAATGTATCTCCGAAATGATAAAACCATATAGTTTTAGAGATCCTTGTGTCAAATACAAGGTCATAGTTTTGTAATGTAATTTTACCTAGAGTTTAGATTTGATTATTCGGGTGTATTTGTTGTGTAATATTTGTGTTTACGGTATATAATGTATACACATATTTATGTAGTAAGTACATGTATATACTTACTTTACATACACATTTGTTCGGCTCAACGATAATGTGATGAGTGTGTGAGTTACCACAGTGTAGATTGTTATACTTACTAATTGTCTACAAAATAATAATTTCGAGGGTTTACCTTCATTTTAAGTAAGCTACTTACCTTTATTTTTATGTCATTTATTATGAGTAAATAATATCTATACAAATATTAAAATCGTAGTAGGAAAGTCAAAACTGTACATTGAATATTTTTTAAAACGATACTTGGGGCGTGATCTACAATCGATATCGAAACCAAAAATATAGTATGTTGAATTTTTGTTTGTTTGTCTGTATGTATTTCCGGGCTAAAATCAAAAAGTACTGCATGGATTTACTTAAAATTTTGCATGAATATTACTTAGAGGTCGGGTCAACATATAGGTTACATATTATCACGCTATCACCTACAAGGGAGGAGCTGTGATAATTTATAACATTTAACGCGGGTAAAACCGCGGGGCATAGCTAGTTATATATAATTTCAAAATTTTACAAGATATAACAAATTAATCTATTCTATCACTTCTCCTTCCTATTCTCGACTATGCCGATGTCAGCTATCTAGATCTCACAGAAGAACAACTGGATAAACTTGAGCGTCTTCAAAACCTTTGTATTAGATTCATATTTGGCCTTCGCAAATATGATCACGTTTCATTATTCCGGTCAAAGCTCAAGTGGTTGCCAATCCGCCTTCGTCGGAATGCTCATGTTCTTTCTTTATTATATAACACTCTCTTTAATCCCACTACACCTACATATCTTAAAAACCGTTTCGAGTTTCTCTGTGACACACATTCCAGATTCCTAAGATCATCACACAACCTAAAGCTGCATACTCCTATGCATTCTACCACATTTATGAACAAATCATTTTCTGTTCAAGCAGTACTATTATGGAATGCCTTACCAATTGATATCAGACGTGCACAAACTCTTGCCACGTTTAATAAAGCTGTTAAAGAACACTACCTTCTTTCGTAAAGTCACCTACAGTCTAATATAATATTTATGTTATATATTATATACTGTATTTATACATATTTTGCTATATACACATGCTATTTGGTATGCCACCTTACATTGTTATAAACCTCATTATATATTTATATATATATATGTATATATATATATATATATACTTACAATGTTTTTATACTTTTCTACTTCATTTGTTGCACACCTACTACTTTAAATATTTAGAGCTCCTATCCATCCAAAGGTTGTCTGGAAGAAATCGCTTAATGCGATAAGACCGCCCATTGTACATTATTGTGTTATTTATTTTGTATTCTATAATTATTTTGTTTGAGTGTGTACAATAAAGAGTATTCTATTCTATTCTATTCTATTCTATCTATAATTAAACTTATTAAAAAAGACTGATGTTTATTATAATTATAGTGAAGACGTGTTGTGGTCTAATAATTAAAGAAGACTTGTTAAGTAGGTACATATCTAAATTAAAAACCTATATTTACACTCATAAATAGAAGCTGATTAGTGAATTTGAGAAATTATTGTGTGATTTAAAGTAACATGATGAAAAATCAATCTTTTTAAGCTACATACTTCCGCAGTTATGTATAAGTAATTATGTGGAACAAAACTGTTGGTTTTCGTTCTTTTTAGATATATACGTTTCTCTATTGTTGTAGTAAATTAAGAATAACGTGATCTCAATTTGGTTTCTGTTATGTTTCATACGTTAATGTAAAAGGATTAAAAGAGTTAAGCTATTAGTACTTAGATATTTTTATAATATTTCTTATTCATTTATTGTGTTTTGAAATTGATTTAATTTTATAAGTTTTACTTATATACCTGTAGAAACACTATTCTCGTCTAGATACTATACTAATAATAATAATAACTAAATTATACCTAGCATTTTTCTCTAAGTGCAATAGGTAGACATTATGTATTACTATTAATGAAAAAACTTACAAATGCAGCCATAATATTAATCAGAAACTTTAAGCTTCCTAATCGCACTTCGTTAACTCTTTTGAAAATATATCAAGTAAATTAGTATTAGTTCAAAACACATTAAACATACAAAAATATTTATGTATGGGTATCACCAGTTACGATAAAGTTTTCCAACATTATCACCCAACAACAACCAGAAAAAATACCAAAGGTTATATAAGTGAAGAAACAATTCATTCATATCATAATAAACATTACATTAATATCATATTTTGGGGATATTGTAACCTCAAAGAATGATATATGGTAATACTAAATGTAATATCTGTATATCCATAATGATATTAAAATTCCTGTGTACTGTCCTGTCTCAGTGTTTATCTAAAATTTGTGGATATCAAAACTAACAAAGTACGGAACCCTGGCTGCCCGGCACGGTTGTTCTTAGCTGTATCATTTCGGTGGATTTATTTCATTCCGGTGCACAGTCTATCATTTCGGTGGTCATTTTTATCATTTCGCTAGACACTTTTCATTTCAGTGGACTCTTAAAAATTCATCCTTAAATATTTATGTCAGTTTTTATGATATTTGGTGTCCACTCACGCACAATGTTATAAAATAGGCTAAAGTTTTATTTATCACTAAAAACATGGAAATAGCATTGAAATCAAAAAATTCCACCGAAATGATAAATAAAAATGACTTGTTGAAATTCACCCAATAACATTAATGTTATGTTTCTGAGTGTGAGTAAGGTCGCCAGAGCTCATTAGGATAGGGGGAAGGGTCGGCAACACACTTATTGCTGACTCGTAAAGGCCGGCAACGCATCAGTGACTCCTCTGGTGTTGCGACTGTCCATGGGCGGCGGCGATGGTTTACCATCAGGTGACCCGCTTGCTGGTTCGTCACCCTATGGCAAAAAAAAAACGAGGGCGGTGAGGTTGTAGCGATATGACCACCATAACCACTGCACCGTTCAGTCTATTGAATAGAGATTATTGCAAATTTGTTGTTATTGTAATATCTTTAGCATACTCACTACAAATTTGAAATTAAAAAGTTTACGCATTGCTTAAGGTTTGCCTCTAATTTAGCTCTGCGCCTTCATGTTCTGGGTTCGAGTCCCACACAGAACAACTATTTGTGTGAACTATAAATCATTGATCTGAGTCTCGGTGTTATTGTGGCCGTGAATTTCATGTTTATAAAATCCCCCGCGATACAGGCATTGAATTTCTTAGTGAGGGCGTTGTCTCTTGTTTTATAAGAAAAAACTTGAGAGGTGTCAAGGGACACCCGGATGGAACGAAGTTATTTCTTATTATTTATTATGTACAAAAAACCTGTATACACTCAACAAAAATAATCGTCGCGACACCACACTGTTCAATGCGAAATAGAAATGAAAATATCTGGCTTGCTTTCTAAAAGAGAGAGAGAGAGACAGACAGAGAAACATGCGCACGCCGCACAGCTGCAAAAAGTGTCGTAAATAACTGAAAAACATATCCCGGACAGGTATGTTAGGAGAAGGAGACGGCCGCGATTGGTCGGACTAATGGTCGGACTAACCTTGTACACACGGCTACACATCAAGCTACACATTTCCAGTATAACCCGATCGGATTTCCATATAATGACAGGACAGCTTATATTGGAAATGTATAGCCTGATATGTAGCCGTGTGTACACCAGGCACTCCTGATGCGTGTTCTCCGTACTCTTAACCTTATAGCAGCTGAGACTGACATATTTGTGTGTTCTCTGAGTGAGTTCACGAAAAGTGCATTATTCATAATTAGTTATAAGTAAAATTTGTTTAAGAGTATAATATCTCGGGACAATGTCACATAGATCATCCTAGCCCCAAACTAAGCAAAGCTTGTACTACGGGTACCAGGCGACGATATACATACTTATATAGATAGATAAATACTTATATACATAGAGAACATCCATGACTCAGAAACAAATATTCGTGCTCATCACAGAAATATTTGCACTTTCCGGGATTCGAACCCAGGACCACCAGCTTCGTAGGCAGGAGCACTACCAACTAGGCTACGGTGACCGCCAAAATTAAATTGTATTGTACTTAGATAAGCACTCTGTCGCATTGGACTTATACTTGTCATGATGGATAAATTATTAGAGGAAATAAATAAATAAATATTGCAAATTCGTGCTGTACATGGACTATATTCTGGATTCTTGGTCTAGTGGTTAGTCTCCCTGACTGCTAAGAGCTTGCTAGAGGTCGTGGGTTCGATCCCTCGAAACAAATATTTCGACACCTCCTACGTATATTATCGTAACCAACAAAAAGTCGTTTTTGGCTTTTTTCCACGAAACAACTTCTTTTCATATGTATGTGTTAACTTTAATTACGAAATTCGCAACAGAAACCTAAATACTCAACCCGTTAAATATCTTATGTACCTCTTGTCCCAAAGTTTAGGATCGTATTATTACTTACGATTAGTGTGCGATTATTTGTCCTGCGCGAACGACTCGTAACTATTAGTTACGACAATGTACCCGGGAAGGACGCACGCGCGTGGTTGAAGTTAATAATTTGTTTTAATTTTATTTTATTTTAGTATTATAGCGTCAAGTACAATAATTACCGGTTAAAACTGTTATCTAGATCTAGAAAAATTGTGAATTAAGTAAATAAACATGATAATATGCTGGTTTCTCACGAACCGTTGACCGTTGTTGATTCAAACTGTGATGATAATATTATATTTGTATGTATGGCTGATGTTCAGAAGCCTTCGGAAAGGGTAGGTATGTTGTTTGTTATTACTTGCATTCACTAATATATTAATTAAATAATATTACAAATTACATTTCAAATATTCTATATTAAAATATCGTAAATATAAATTACGGTTATATACGCCGTATTCTGCCATTTAGTTTCTATCTTAAGTTGCAGTTAAGATAGTTTACATCGGAAAAATATCCAAAATATCACTCGCATCTAGACTTACGATACACTACATCGAAATGATGATAAATTTTGTCAATGTATGTTATACATACAATATTTTACTTCGTTAGGTTAAACTACTTACTATTATATTCCACTTGAAAAACTTTGTGTACAATACTTTTTTACAATTTATTGTCAGAATCCCATGTCCCCTTTAACGCAAATGTAGATGAAATAAACGCAATGATGGATTTATCATCTGATTCTGAGGAAATCTCATTCAGTCAAATACCATCGTTATAAAAACAGCAAAGTAAGTAACAGTTACATTACGCATAATAATCATGTTTGTTTCTAACTCTGTTTTTACCATTAATGTTTCAGGATCTGATGATAAGTCCACCATTGAAGAGAACATTGACATGACACGACATCCATCACAAATTGTACGACCAATCGCGTAGATTACGACTGTGACAACCAATTTTGTCCCTGGTATATAAAAATATTATTCAGCCACCATACTCAGTACAATCTCGTAGTACTGATTTATTATTTACACCGCAAGAAAACACGCCACTTCCTTCTTTTTAAGAATATACACCTCAATCTTCTAGAAAACGAGAACTATATTGTTAAAGAATTTAGAAGATAGTTTAATTTTGAGAGAAGCTCCCACCAAAATTTAAAAGTATCAGTTATTGTGTTTTTTGAGACATTTTCCTTTTTGTTAAATATTTTTAATAGCAAATGATTAAAATTTTGATTGAAAGAGTATTATGGATAACTTAATATTCTCGTAAGTACAGAATTCTACAGTTTAAGAATTAAAAAGACTAAAATTTGATACTTTAACAGTATCAAATTTTAGTCTTTTTAATTCTTAAACTGTAGAATTCTGTACTTACGAGAATATTAAGTTATCCATAATACTCTTTCATTATCATTAGGATGAATTAATTACAAAATATGGTGATCAAAGTTAAAATTCTTAGTAACATTTCATTTAACTTAAATTTTTCATTAAAGCATATTAAGTCTATTTTATTTTAATAATCGTCTATCATTTCCTGCTTCCGAAATAATACTCCCTTTTAAAATATTACTGTGAAAATATTACCATTTAAGTACAGTATGTATTACTTACAATACACGTTTATACTGACGAAACATAGAAAAATATCTTATGTATAACATACCATGCGTGATTCTTCTTAATTTTCCACGTATAGTATAGTATCTAACACTTACTGTAATTTTCTGGTGGTGTTACCCAAAGTAAAATATCGTATGTGACTTTTTATTAAAACTAGCAAAAATTTTGAAAAATTGAATATACGACATTATGTTAATTGTATTTAAATACTTATATGCCAATTTTGAAACTTATATGACGTTGCAAGTCGTCATGGTTAAGAAAAATCTGTTTACACATCTTTATCTGGCCGTACTGTAAAGTTCGTCAAATGCAGTTACGGTACTGTGCGTAGGAGGTGTCGATTTGTGTGGTGACACGATTATTTGTTGTGTATGGGTGTAATTTATCTATAACATGTATGTATTTAGAACTATATAAGTATGTTTATGAGTTTTCTGGTTGCCATAGTATAAAGGCTTAGCATATAGACAGAACCATTGACAATATGTAGTTAAAATATTAGACTTAAACTAGATAATTAAACATAATCTCTTGACAATAACTTGATACGATCTAGCTAAATATCATTGCTATAATAAAATAAATTTTAGAAATGTTTTCATACAATGTTTACCTAAATATCTATGTTACTAGAAATAATAATGTATACAACTATATTACTACAAACATGTTCTGACTATTTACAAGCGCTTTTTTAAAGTCTACGTGAATAAAAACCTTTTTTATTTTATTTTTATAGTTTTCCCAAGATATTTGATATTTATGTTTAGATAATATTTTATACATAACTGTACAAATTAGATACCGAAGAATATATAATAATTTAATTAATGGTCAGTCTTAGCATTATAAATATCTGAGTTAATAACATTTTTTTCATTTTGTCGATCATTCTCTGACCAAATCGGAGACCTTTTCAAGAAAGGGCAGGTCAGAAGTACCCAAAACTGGCGAGCATATATGAAGAATATAATGACAGTAATCGAGGCAAAAGAGGTGTGCAAAGATCTTGACAAATGGAAATCCGTTGTCTCTGCCTACCCCTCTGGGGAAAAAGGCGTGAGTCTATGTATGTATGTATTAATAACATAGTGGATATGCGTGCGAGGATATTCTAACAAACACTTGCCTTTGTATTTATAAATTATGTTTTTTTATGTTCCTTTTTTGTGAAAAATTATAATTGGCCATCTCTTTTTTATTAATCTGAAATAATTGTAACCTATTAGCTGTAAGATTTCGAAATTTGGAATTATAAAATAAAGTACCTTCTGCCGCCCGAGGACGGTTATTTCTTTTTCTCAGCATAAACATTCAGTCTCGGGAATAATTTTAAATTAATTGCTAGAAAAGTACGTATTTAATAACTAACGCTGATATTTTTAATTAAAACAAAACAGAGTCGTTTCAAAATAAAACAAAAACACTTCAACAAATTCATTTTGAATGGAGGATTTAATAAATGCTTAAGTGGGAGCGGTGTTATTTCTCTTTGAGACTGGACCAAAGAGAATAGTAGAAGAAAAATGGGTACACCCCCACCCCACCCTTCCAAGGAGGTATTGCTTTGAATAAAGAAAAGTTAAAATTTTCTTAAACACCCCCGGTAGGGTGGTCCTCTATCTATCTTCGTTTAAGTATTGGCAAAAATTACCCCCCACTGTTTCCGTCTCTTTCGCTCTCAGGGTGTCATTGGTTCATTTTTTAAGGGTAGTATTTAAAATAATTGCTGGTTTTTAGAGGTTCTTAACTAAAATGATGCTTTTGAAAGATGTTATTAGGAACTTAGTGGACAAAGAAAGGACTTTCCTACAAGTCAGAGATGTTTATTAAACTTAAGGTACGTAATTATTAAGTAATACCTAAGGATTCTCCTTTGTTTTTTCAACAAGGCTTTATAAATATGAAAACGCCCTGTGTGTCTAGTATTGGCCTGAATATTATAAAATACTATCGTAGTCAATAAATAAAAAAGGTTTTTTATTCACGTAGACTTTAAAAAAGCGCATGTACATAGTCAGAACATGTTTGTAGTAATATTTAATTAATTTATAATTATTTCTAGGTAAGTACATGTAACCGGAAGACGCAGCGTGGGCAGGCCCCCTACAAGATGGACCGATGCTATTGTGCGGGTCGCTGGAAATCGCTGGATGCGGATAGCGGAAGACCGGCAATTATGGAGATCTTTGGGGGAGGCCTTTGTCCAGCAGTGGACGTCTTTCGGCTGATATGATGATGATGAAGTACATGTAGATATTTAGGTACACGGATTGCATGAAACATTTATTTTATAATCTTGTATAGGTTTAATTATCGTAATTTAAAGTTTTAGCTCTATTTATCACATTAGAATATAATTGATCGTACTTATATATACTTTTAAACTATTAACGCGACTAACCTTTAATGTTATTTTCCCGATGTTTCGACCGAGCTGCATTGAACTCGGTCGAAACGTCGGGAAAATAACATTAAAGGTTAGTCGCGTTAATAGTTTAAAAGTGTATATATTAATAAAGGTTAGTCGCGTTACCAGCTCCATACACCAGGTAGTTAGGCAGCAGCGCCACCTAACTACTAGCTACCACCTAACTGACGTATATGGAATAAACATATCCTTAACTCAAAAATGGGAAATCATAAATTTAATCGTCCAGCGGGTCTCAGTCGGCCATGTTTCTAGAAAACAAAACGGATAGGTAATACCTACATCCTCCGGAAGGGTGTTAGCAAGGGAATCCTAATTTTGATCTGCCAGCGTGTATCGTTCGTAGCTTAAAGCAGAGCGCCTACCCCGGATTGGTAGATGGTACAGGTTCGAGAACCGCCGGACGATTAAATTTATGATTTCCCATTTTTGAGTTTAGATAAACGCTTTGCATTGCGAACAATGCTATAAAATTAAAATTAAACATATCCTTGTATCACGAGCTACTTTGTAAACTTGATTTTTTAAATAGACGGACAATTACTTGTGGTATACACTTTTAAACTTTCGCGTATCATGATTATATATAAACATTGTTAACAGGTATTTAATACCTATTAATAAATCAATGTTTATATATAATTACTTGTGGATCACACAAATAGTTGGAGCGTGGGAATCCAACCCAGCACACAAGTGGAAAAAATTACCTGGTGCGGTGTTTCCTCAGCGCTACGATATGTCCTTCTTTAAACGAGGTTTGAAAAGAGTATTAATATCACGGTAGGCAGCGGTTTGCTGTACCCCCTGGCACTACGAATTTCCATTAGCAGCGGTTACGATTTACCAACAGGTGGGCCGCTAGCTCGTGTGCCTCAAAAAGCAATAAAAACATTTTTGAAATTTAGAGCACAGCATTTTTTCGCTCTATTAGACCTTTAGACCATATTTTTTTTAATATTAGCTGTAACGTTTTTAACCGCGTTAAACTATATAAATGATAGCCTGTGTTCTTCAGATATATAAGCTATAATACGAAAATATTTCAACAAAATTCGTTCGGTAGTATCTGCATGAAAGAGTGACAAACATATACCTACATATGCCTCCATACTCACAAACTTTCACATCTATACATATAATAAAATCGTAGGAAATTCAAAACTGTACATTGAATATTTTTTTAAAGGATACTTGGGGCGTGATCTGCAATTGAAATCGAAGCCTAAAATATAGTTTTTAGAATTTTTGTCTGTCTGTCTGTATGTCTTTATGTATGTACGCGCTAAACTCAAAAAGTACTTCATGGATTTACTTCAAATTTTGCATGAATATTACTAAGAGGTCGGGTCAACATATAGGCTACATAATATTATCACGCTATCACCTACGGGGAAGGAACTGTGATAATTTATAAAGTTTAAAGCGGGCAAATACGCAGGGCACAGCTAGTTTATAATATTAGTAAGAAGTAAGTAAGTAAGGTTACCCAGTACTCATCCGCGAAGGAGGAAAGGTCAGTGATACCACGTGTGTCGAAAGACCTCTAAGTTCTAGTAACTTCTTACTTTAAGCTTGTTTGCTCCATAAGTCGTCGTCGTCACCATCATGATCATCATCATTATCGTATCAGCCGAAAGTCGTTCACTGTTGGAGAAAAGCGTCCCCCAACGGTCTTGCGCTACATGTATCCAGCGGCTTCCAGCGACCCTCACAAGATCATCGGTTCTCGCTTTAGCGCTACGCGGATCGAGCGGCTTCCAGTGACCTTCATAAGATCATTGGTTCTCGCACTAGCGCTACACGCACCCAGAGGCTTCCAGCGACCATCACAAGATCATTGGTTCTCGCACTAGGGCTACACGCACCCAGAGGCTTCCAGCGACCTTCATAAGATCATTGGTTCTCGCTCTAGCGCTACACGCATCGAGTGGCTTTCAGCGACCCTCACAAGATCATTGGTTCTCGCACTAGGGCTACACGCACCCAGAGGCTTCCAGCGACCTTCATAAGATCATTGGTTCTCGCTCTAGCGCTACACGCATCGAGTGGCTTTCAGCGACTATCACAAGATCATCGGTCTTCTCTCTCGCGCTACACGCATCGAGCGGCTTCCAGTGACCTTCATAAGATCATTGGTTCTTGCACTAGCGCTACACGCACCCAGAGGCTTCCAGCGACCATCACAAGATCATCGGTCTTCGCTCTCGCGCTACAAGCATCGAGCGCCTTCCAGTGACCTTCATAAAATTGGTTTTCGCTCTAGCGCTACACGCATCGAGCGGCTTCCAGTGACCTTCACAAAATTGGTTCTCGCTCTAGCGCTACACGCATCGAGCGGCTTCCAGTGACCATCACAAGATCATCGGTCTTCGCTCTCGCGCTACACGCATCGAGCGGCTTCCAGTGACCTTCATAAGATCATTGGTTCTCGCACTAACGCTACACGCACCCAGAGGCTTCCAGCGACTATCACATGATCATTGGTCTTCTCTCTCGCGCTACAAGCATCGAGCGCCTTCCAGTGACCTTCATAAAATTGGTTCTCGCTCTAGCGCTACACGCATCTAAAGTCTTCCAGCGACGCTCACAAGATCATCGATCCTAGGTCTTGCTCCATACGCATCCAGAGGCTTCCAGCAACCCTCAGAAGATCATCCGTCCTGAGGAGTAGTTATAAAGAAAAGCACGTCATTTACTATTAATGCTGATAAGTATATGTTGTTATAAGGGCTCGCGTCAACAGGTGGCTTAACTTGCGTATCTTAGTAAGGAGCGTTAGCAAAGCAAGTCCAACAAAACAACTATTCATCATATCAGCCGAAAGACGTCCACTGCTGGACAAAGGCCTCCCTCAAAGATCTCCACAATTGCCGGTCTTGCGCTATCCGCATCCAGCGTTTTCCAGCGACCCGCACAAGATCATCGGTCCATCTTGTAGGGGGCCTGCCCACGCTGCGTCTTCCGGTTCGTGGTCGCCACTCGAGAACCTTTCTGCCCCAGCGGCCGTCGGCTCTACGAGCTATGTGCCCTGCCCACTGCCACTTCAGCTTGGCAATTCTTAGGGCTATGTCGGTGACTTTGGTTCGCCTGCGGATCTCATCATTTCTGATTCGATCTCGCAGGGAAACTCCAAGCATAGCCCTTTCCATTGCTCTTTGGGTGACCTTGAGCCGCCTGATAAGGCCCACACACAAACAACTATTATATGACAAAAAATAACTCTATTTTGGGATATCATATATTTAATAAGGATTAAGGATATTTAATAAGGATTAAGGAGAAGGCTATTAATAAGGATGTTAACGCCATATTCAACCAGTTTAGAAACACAGTCACATGTAATTGATCTTATGATATTGATAGCGCATTCACAAACGATGTATTTCAAATGGTTACTCAATGTTAAGTTTAGATTTAAAATAAGCAAAATATTCAGAATGTACTAAATAATACTTAATTAAAATTTTGTTTATATTATTACTTTTTCTCTTTTTATGTTAACTTTCACGCTATAAATTATTGATGAATAATGATGGAACTATATAAACAAAGTTGGGCCTAGCACCTTTAATACAAGTTATCTCCGAATAACTTAGCTAAGGTGCTAGCCACCACGAAGATTGCTAAATATATTGTAACAAACAAACAATTTTACTATGTAAAAATGTATTGCATTTAACTGTACCTATTATTGTTATAGTTTTATGTTATGTGGTGATTTAAACAATTATCTTATCTTATCTCATAATAATATCCTAGGACATTATTCACACACAAACATCTGATCGCGATAAGCAGAGCTTGTACTTTGGAAAGAAGATGCCTGATATACTTCATATACTACATTCTTTTGTAAGTATATACTTATATAGATTATTACACCCAGACTATCTGTCCTAGGTGGGACTCCAACCCACGACCTGCGGCGTGAAAGGCAAGTATTTACCAACCACATCAACCGGCCTGTCAATACCTATGCTAGGTATGTATGTACTTATGTATGTATATAGTCCTAAATATCTAAAGCGAATGGAAATCTCAATTTGAGACGGTGGGACATCAAAAGTGTGTAAAAATACTCTACGGATTTTATCATATTTTTATAGAATGCTCCAATTTATTAATAATAATATCTAGGGACAATGTCACACAGATCATCCTAGCCCCAAACTAAGCAACGCTTGTACTAAGGGTACCAGGCGACGATATACATACTTATATAGATAGATAAATACTTATATACATAGAAAACATCCATGACTCCGAAACAAATATTCGTGCTCATCACACAAATATTTGCACTTACCGGGATTCGAATTCGTAAGCAGGAGCACTACCAACTAGGCTACGGTGACCGTTGTATTATATGTATATAATATCTAATATCTAGGGACAATGTCACACAGATCATCCTAGCCCCAAACTAAGCAAAGCTTGTACTATGGGTACCAGGCGACGATATACATACTTATATAGATAGATAAATACTTAAAATACATAGAAAACATCCATGACTCAAAAACAAATATTCGTGCTCATCACACAAATATTTGCACTTACCGGGATTTGAACCCAGGACCACCAGGACTACCAACTAGGCTACGGTATATCTATATATATAAAAATCAATGCCACTTTTCGTTGTAATGTTATAACTCAACAACGCCTTTACCGATTTGGCTAATTTTGGTCTTGAATTATTCGTGGAAGTCTGGGGAAGGTTCGTACGTAGAGAAAATTTAAAAAAGTCTTGAAAAAGTGTAAAATTACATCTTTTAGCAATTTAAAATATTTTTTTGTTTGAATAAATGAACTTAATAATATTTTTTTTATTACTATGCCTTATACGTAGCGAAGCACGTACCGGGCCGCTAGTATGATATATATATTATATATATATATATATATATATATATATATATATATATATATATATATATATATATATATATATATATATATAATAAATATGATAATGATTATGTTTGTATCTAAATTGTCTTTGTTTCCAAGTCCAGGTCAACTCAAAACAAAAAGTGTTCATGGAAAGTGGCGTGTTACAACTGCTTACTACTAAGAGCCCGCATACGTCAGTTTTTTTGTTTTTAAATTACGTTTACAGTTTACCGAGGAGGCTTTGACTTCACCGGACTAAATATGTCAGTACCTTAGGTATTTTAACTGACTTTTACTGAAGGAGACTATCAATTCAACAGTAGGCATGTTTATTAAACAATAGGATGGCATATAATAATGTATAAGATTCTATAACAAACTTCCCAATGATATTAGAGAATTGTCTACGAATAAGTTTAAAAGAATTATTAAAGCCAAATTGTGTAGCAGGGCATGTATATTACAAAATATCCGATTATTTAAGTGATAAAAGTGCTTGGGATTGAGTTGTTCTGAGTCAACACACATGATGGTAATTAATCTTAAGTATATTTTATTTTAAAAAAGGATTCCTACTGAGTTTTCTGGCAGTGTTTCTCAGTAGCTGCCACTGCACGGTAGGGTAGAAAAATATGATGATTCCACATAAATGTAAAACTTTTACGGAATAAAGAATTTTTGACTTTGACTTTTATTAAGCTGGTCACCTGATGGTAAGTGATCACCGCCGCTCATGGACACTCGCAACACCAGAGGGGCTTCAAGTTCGATGCCTTTAAGAAAGGAATGGGCTATACGAATTCACCGTTGTTTGTGAACCGATTTTGATAATTTAATATCTCACTACTGCAATTATAGTAGGTAAGGTAAAAGCACCTATTACGGAGGTATTTCGCAACATTTGAAAGTAAGAAACAAAAATAATTTGCATTTGTAAGTATTTTTAAAGGTACCAAACAACTTTATTGTCAAAAGTGAAACTTACATATTGTATTGCTGTTGAGTCTATGTTTCTTTTCATGATATTTCTTATTTTAAAAAAATATTTAAATAGTCGGATCGATTTTCCCTAATACGGAGGTATGATTTTGGTCAGAGCCTATTACTGCGGTAGACTGCTCCTAATACGGAGGGTCAGAAATTATATTCATTGAAGTTCCGTACAAATAATATTTATTAATTAATGTTAGTAAAGTAAATTGTAAGTTTTTCATTCATTGACCATTGATTTGATTACATTGATTCACTTTTAATGAAATTACACAATATATTATATTACAAATATAACATAACCGTGCATTCATAACCACGTTTTAAGCGTTTTGGTTTATTAAAATAAGGTTGATTTTTCTTTTTACGTTCAGTAAAATAAATGTAGGCAGGTTTTATAAAAAAAACATGCATATCAAATAAGAATCCACAAAAAAAGACACAAAACTCATTTTATTTACGCAACCCTAAATCTCGTAATTTTATGTTCTATGAATAGGGCCGTAATAGGAGATCATATAACCTAATACAGAGTTACCTGGAAATAACTACCACCGTAATAGGAAAAATACTCGTGTTTTTAATTATCCTAATTCTGACCCATCAAAATTTTGATAAACAAAAGAGTGTAAATGCTTAATCAAACGATAACAGTTTTTTGGCTCAGATGTGTAAAACTCAAGTCAACAGTTATACAAAATAAATGATTTGTGATAAATTAAAATACACCTTCCTATTTTTACCCCTTCTAAGAAACCAACATTTTGAACTCAACAGTTTTCATATTTAACTAGATTTCTAATTAAGAACACATACCGCAGAATATGGTTTCTAATTTATGAGATTAATAATTATTTCAACTAAACTTGGAACTAATTCAATAAGTTAATAAATTGAAAGTTATAGACAAAATTAACATGCCCAGTATTTTTCCTATTTCGGAGTTATACCACCGTATTAGGATTAATCTATAAAATTCGTATCGTATTACGGCGGTATTTTATTTCTTATTTTTTGGCAAAAAATGAGTTACTAATATGAAACGAGCTATTTAAATAGTGGGTGTAATAGTAAGAAAATGCTATAAATAATATATAAACAAACTTAAACGCTTATTAATACAAAAATATCTATGTGCTATACTTGCAAACGTCAGTTAAGTCATGAAGTAATAAATTTGGAATAAATAGTTTACGTCTTGGTGTACTTAAACTGAATAGAACAGGAATACAATTCGAAAATAGAAATACCACCGTAATAGGAAGCGATTTTGACTACCGCCGTATTAGGAGCTTTTACCTTAGGTATTGTCAATACTACATTAATTTCTAACTATTAATAATTAAAGTTGGTTTTTTAAACAGCATTTATCTTCGATGTTTTTTCCTATCACTACCTCACCGAACTAAAGTTAGCGATTTAAGTTGTTCAAAAGTGTTAAGTTGGTCGCTCTGCAGTCACTTTTCTCTCAACATTCTTGTATGGAATCTTTATAATATCTAATACTTTTAGAGGAGTTTCAACTACATTTTAATTGCCTAACGGATTTAAAAACCTCAGGCAAAATTACACGAATCTATGATAAACTTAAGTGCCTTGTTTAAGTTCATTAAAAATAGCATACTCGGGTGTGGAACCTGATCTATGGTAATTTATTCAATACGGCCCCACTAAGCAAGGTTTGAAAATTGTATGTCATCATATCAACCGAAAAACATCTACTGCTAAACTAAAGATGATGATGATGATTTTAGATTTATCCTTTCTGTTTGTAAACCTTATTTTTTACGTGATGGAGTTTTTACGCTTGGAAAGGCGTCGGGGTGTGTAGGGCTCTCCACTAAAACCACCACGGTAGCCAGCCTCACAGTGCTTGTAGCGGGGGCTCTGGGTACTCGTGAAAGATCACACCGTGCACTGCAGCCTTTGCGAGAATCTCACCCGGGGACAGTGCCTCCTGTCCCGCCATGGTTAACTCTTCCCGGGACTTGTGTTTGTACAGGTACCTAATGCATGGCTGCTATCTGTACTTAAGTAAATGGAACAAAAGACTACTTATTACATAATATTAAAACCTTATTATAAGTGTATCAAATTTTTGATGCACCAATCTATAAATCAATACTCTTTATTTTAATTTGACGGGCCTTTTTATCCAGTGGTTAGTGCGCCTGGCTGATAAGCCAGAGGTCGTAGGTTCGATTCCCACCCGGTACAAATATTTGTGTGATAAACAGGATTATACGAGGGGTGATCCAAAAGTAATGATAATCAGTTATTTCTAGTGCACACAAAAATACAAAAAAAATATCAGTCACTTGTTCAGTTACCCACTAGTTCAGGAAAAAAAAATCATATAAATAGGCCACGATTCCCGGGAGCTACATTCATTTGAATACAGACTGTCAAGGAGTGAACATCAAAATGGAAAAAAACGAAATCAGAGCTGTCATTAAATACCTCTGCTTGAAAAAAATGTCTACCAAAGACATACACAGCGACTTGGTGGAAACATTAGGGGACTCTTCTCCTCCATATTCCACAGTTGCACGCTGGGCTAAGGAGTTTAAGCTGGGAAGAACATCGACGGAAGACGAACACCGCGAAGGACGCCCATCGACGTCCCTCACTGAAGAAAATGTGAAAAAAGTTGAAGAAGTTGTATTGGAAGATCGAAGAATGACTATCAGGCATGTAGCTGAGGTCACAGGGCTCTCATATGGCAGCATTCAAAGAATCCTTGCGAACGAATTGCATATGAGAAAGGTCTCCGCGCGTTGGGTACCGAAAATGTTAAACGACGAGCAAAAGAAGAAACGAGTCGACATGTCAAGAGCAAATCTCGAAAAGTTCCAGGCAGACAAGGATAATTTTTTGTCACGTTTTGTGACCATGGACGAGACCTGGATCCACCATTTTGATCCTGAAACAAAACAACAATCGATGACATGGAAACGACCCGATGAACCGACGCCGAAGAAATTCAAAGTGTCAAGCTCAGCAGGGAAGGTTATGGCGTCTGTTTTTTGGGATGCTGAAGGAATAATCATGGTGGACTACTTGGAAAAGGGGGCCACTATTACAGGCTCCTATTATGCAGAACAAATAAGAAGATTGCGGGAGGCTATTAAGGAGAAAAGGCGAGGCAAACTGCGGGCTGGAGTACTGTTCCATCAAGACAACGCACCGGTTCACAAAGCTGCAATTGCCATGGCTGCCATTCAGGAAGCGGGCTTTGAGCTGGTGGAACACCCCCCCTATTCACCAGATCTAGCCCCCAGTGACTTCTATCTCTTTCCACGACTCAAGGAACACCTCCGAGGCAAGAAATTTGACGATGATAGCGACGTGATGGCCGCGGTTGAGGACTTTTTTGAGAGTCAAGATAAAGATTTTTTTTCTAAGGGAATTTTAGGTTTAGAAAAGAGATGGACTAAATGTATAGACTTGCTAGGAGACTATGTTGAGAAATAAATTTATTTTTTTATTTTATTCATTGTGTTTATTATTGATTATCATTACTTTTGGATCACCCTATGTCTCTTTTTAAACATATATTTTAGTCTTCTTCTTAGTTAAAGCATTTTATATAATCACACTAATATTATAAAGGCGAACGTTTGGGATTGTGTGAGTGTGTATGTTTGTTACTTTCACGTCTAAACGGCTGGAGCGATTTTAATAAAATTGGGTATGGAGTTAGCTGACACCCTGGATTAACACATAGGCTAAAATTTATAAAGTTTAACGCGGGTAAAACTGCGGGGCACAGCTAGTAGAGTAAAAATACATGTGTAAAAAATACATGTGAGCCCACACTCCTCACTTTTCAATCAATTAAAAATCGAAAACCAAACTAATATAACAAAAATAATCTTCTAATTAATTGGATTAAAAATGTTATCAATGACTTACATTTGGCTTAGGAGTCGTTTGTGTGTGTTTGTGTATTCGGGAGTGTTTTGTCAGTATACATAACTATTTTGATTATTAAATAAAGAATTACGGTCACCTTAGCCTAGTTGGTAGTGCTCCTATCTACGAAGCTGGTGGTCCTGGGTTCGAATCCCGGTAAGTGCAAATATTTGTGTGATGAGCACGAATATTTGTTTTTGAGGCATGGATGTTTTCTATGTATATCAGTATTTATCTATCTATATAAGTATGTCTATCGTCGACTGGTACCTATAGTACAAGCTTTGCTTAGTTTGGGGCTAGGATGATCTGTGTGAAATTGTGCCCAAATATTATTATTATTATAATTAAACTCATTGTAATAGACGGCCGCATAGTACAAACGCCAGCACATCAAGCTACCCCAATCTGTCAAATTTCCCCAATAGAAAGTGAACCTTATGCTTATGTGACAAAGTTTAAAATCTATAAAAGAAATTTGACAGATTGGCGTAGCTGGATGTGCTGGCGTCTGTACATCCAGACTCAGTACAATAGTTTATGGGTCACAGCAGCAGTTCTGTGCCGAGGTAGGTCGGCAGTCAAAAATTAAGTACCCAACAAAATAAACGGAATCATACAGTTTATAAATATTTATAACTAGCTGTGCCCCGCGGTTTAACCAGCGTTACACTTTATAAATTATAGCCTACTAGCGGCCCTGTACGTGCTTCGATACGTATAAGGCATAGTAATAAAAAAAAATGATTATTAAGTTAATTTGTTCAAACAAAAAATATTTTAATTTGCTAAAAGATGTTGATTTTACACTTTTTCAAGACTTTTTTTAAATTTTCTCTACGTACAAACCTTCCCTAGACTTCCACGAATAATTCAAGATCAAAATTAGCCAAATCGGTTAAGGCGTTGTTGAGTTATAACATTATAACGAAAAGTGGCATTGATTTTTATATATATATAGATGTGTTAATCCAGGGTGTCAGCTAAAACCATACCAAATTTTATTCAAAAACACTCCAGCCATTTAGACGTGAAGAAGTAACAAACATACACATTCACACACCCACAAATTTCACCTTTATAATATTAGTGTGGCTAGAGCGTATAGCAGAACTGATGTTGAGCGGTTATTTTTTGTGTATTGGTGAGGACATCACTTACGGGTTGCTGACCCATCGGCTCTCCCCACTGGCAACCTTACTCAGAGGAAAATAACAGGTAGTTATAATCCCTGCAGGTATTCTATAGATTCTGATACATAAGATTCTGTATCAAAAACTGATCCTCGCATAATCTCCTCATCAGTATCACTCTGGCGTGGGTTACCTAGTTTTTAGTCTTATTTACTAGATAGCTATATTAAAAGACAACGCCCGCACTAAGGTGTAATGCAAAAGCAACAAGAGTATATTTAAAGGGTTCTAACAAGTTCAATGTAAATTTGATTCCAATAGCAGATAAGCAAAAACGCTTAAACGCTCGGAAGTGGTTCCTTATTTATCTGCCTGACACAAGTTTTAAAACACATATTAAACGTATACTTATGGCTAGGGGTTATTACACCACTAAAGAGTACATCGATGACAAAGACGTCTGGCTCTCACTTCCTACCTGCACATTGCTCGCTGGAGATCTTGTAGCCATATAGACATGACTGATCTGCTGTGTTACGTGAACTATCTGTAAATGATTGCTATCATATACTTAATTTAAAATTATTGACTCTGTCTCAAAATGAATAATGTTATTGTTTCGAAGTTTTTCTTTTGTATACCTAAATATAATCTAAAATAATAAGCATTCAGACAAAAGATCGAGCATATATTGTGTTTGCCTACTAAATAATTACTCTAATTGGACCAAATCCCGTGTTCATGCCCGCTTGAGTATGTTTCGCCGGACCGTCTCAACTGGGTCGTGTTGAAACCGGTAGTAGATGAACCCACTGAGTTTGTTTCGCTGGGTCTTCTCAGTTGGGGCGCATTGGATCCGGTGGTAGCATTAAAGCGCGACCGTCGTTATTAACACAAGGTCCGTCATAATAATAATACCTTTAATATAGACAGAACCATTGACAATATGTAGTAAAAATATTAGACTTAAACTAGATAATTAAACATAATCTCTTGACAATAACTTGATACGAGCTAGCTAAATATCATTTCTGTAATAAAATAAATTTTATAAATGTTTTCATACAAGATGTACCTAAATATCTATGTTACTAGAAATAATATCTAATGTATACAACTATATTACTACAAACATGTTCTGACTATTTACAAACGCTTTTTTAAAGTCTACGTGAATAAAAACCTTTTTTATTTATTTTATTTTATTTTATTGCTACAAGATCTGTATAATAAGCCACTCCAGATATTGGTTGCGAGCTACTAAGGAATACGCATAAAATGTTTTTAAATATGTATATTTTTTAAATGACAACGGCCGCATTAGGGAAATTAATCCTTGTGTCGCGGGGTACTTTACAAACATGTAATTGACGGACACAAAGTAGATCCAGACTCAGTAGAATCCGGGGATCGAACCCTGGTCATCAAAATATGCTTGATCTAATTATCGAGGTTATGACTAACAAACACACGTGGTTTATTCAATTTCAGCATACAGTATTAGAATGTACTTGTGACGCAGCGGTTAAGACAGTCGCCTCGCCACTTCGTGTACCGGGTTCGATTCCCGCGCAGGTCAACTATTTGCGACACCCATATATATTTGTCCTGAGTCTAGATGTATAATCTGTGTCCGTTTACTATATGTTTGTAAAGTACCCCGCGACACATGGATTAATTTCCCTAATGCGGCCGTTGTCATTTAAAAAATATACATATTTTTAAACAGTTTATGCGTACAACTTAGTAGATCGCAACCAATATCTGGAGTAGTTTATTATGATACATATCTTGTAGCATTAAGGAACCACTTCCGTGCGTTTAAGCGTTTTTGCTTATCTACTATTGGAATCAAATTTACATTTAACTTGTTCATCATTACAGCTAAATAAGTCCACTGCTGGACAAGCCTCCCTCAAGAATCGTCTTGGGGGGATATGCCATAATCGCCACGCTTGGCAGGCGGGTTGGCGATCGCAGTAAGATAGTCATAGTAATCAGAAGGAAGCTGCTGCCCTTCCTCAGGTAGATATTCCCTCGGGTCGACTTCTACGCCCCCCACGGGATGAGTTGGGGTGATGATATTCTGATTCTGATATTTGTCGCCGTCACCACACAGCGACTTAGTTTAACTAGTTAGAACCCTTTAAATATATTCTGTTGCTTTTGCAGCTGGCTTCTCTAGTTGCAATTCTTTTAGGAGGCTCCTAGCCTTGTTATATCATTCTGTCTCCCAATTATCTTTACCCTGGGGGGCAACCGGCTAAGTCGCCGAACGTAATGATAGTGATCGGTGTTCAAATAAATAAAGGTTAAAAATAACTTAACCAATCGTTAAATCGGCTTCGACGTTGTAAATCGATTCTAGACCATTTATGTCGTCACATGTGCTCATGGAAGCCGATTTAGCTATTTGATTAAGTCATTTTAAATATTTATTTATTTGAACGCCGATCACTATCAGGATTTTCGGTGGGACGGGGAAATATATTTTTTTTATCTCGTTCTTGCTGCTTTCTAATTAAATTCATTGCGGAATTGCGGAATCCAAGACTGTTGAAGCGATTGGGACCTGTCTGGGCCTGACCGCTAAGTGTTATTTCATTGGGTGCCACTGTTAGCTTACGCTAGTCCCACCATTGTACGACTAAACGCCGAAAGACATTACGCCGACAGACTGTACACCGACAAGAGTTTAATTCGACTGTACTTTTCGCCGACAGAACACTTTGCCGACAGTATTCATAATTATTGGTTTAGGTTAGGTTAGAACTGTGACTACAACGCACGAGCCAAGCGTGCCGCCCGGCGAAGTGCCAGAACCGAATCGGTCCTATATTACACTTGGTAAATATTTCTCTCTGAGTATGAGTGAAGTGTTCTGTCGGCGAAAAGTGCAGTCGAAGTCTTGTCGGTGTACAGTCTGTCGGTTTGTCCCGCCAAAGGAAAAATTACCTCCGGGACATAATATGCCATGGCCAACCTGGAGGACTCTAAATAGGCTACGTACCCAGGTTGGTAGATCAAAAGAAAACATGTGCAAATGTTATGTTATTAAAAACATTCCCACATCACATAACATGTGCGTGTGCGGCGTGTCACACCAAAGTATGGCACATTTATCCGTTTGCCCCTCATGTCCAGTCTCTTGTTCCCTTCAAGACTTGTATGACGCTTCAGCCAAAGGGGTCAGCGTTGCCCAATTTTGGGAAGACAGAAGATAATTCTTACCACCGACACTATAAGAAGAAGAAGAAGAAGTCTGTCGGCCATTAGTCGTACAATGGTGGGACTAGCGTAAGCCAGAATCAACAGTGGCACCCAATGAAATAACACTTAGCGGTCAGGCCCAGACACGTCCCGGGCAATCGCTTCAACAGTCTTGGATTCCGCAATGAATTTAATTAGAAAGAAGCAAGGAGATAAAAAACTACACTCAGTCCCACAACGAAGAAAAGTTTACTGATACACATCTCATTTATATACTTCAAAACATCATTGCTGTATACTACATATTGAAATTTTGGGGTGTTGGTGTAGAAGTTAGTTGGCTGTTAAGCCAGAGGTCAGGTCAGATCTGAGCCCTTGCGGAGCACCACAAGGTAATATAAGAGGAGTACCTATTTTTAGTAGGTAACGTTAAAATAATAAGAATCCTCGTTTATTTTCTATTTATATCTTGCTTAACCAAAACCTCTTACAAAATTTCTTTCACACAGAAATAAATAAATAACAAAAAGTACTCAACCATTAGGCTTCAACATAAAACACAACAACACAGAAAATATTTCAAAGCAACAAAGGAAGAAAGGTCGGCATTTGTTCCGCTGAAAATTATTTTATTTTAACAAAATTGAAACCGGCCGGGCTGTAGCATTTTCTTGAACAAATTTTAATATCTAAGCGAGATAGGGCTATTTATATTTTTCCCTCTCCCCATTTCTTTTGGCGATTATTATTCTGTATTCCAATGGGCTTGGGGTGGCGGGGACCACCCCTTAGACTCTTTCCTTTTTGCTTCTTAAGTCCATCTTGAGACAGCGCTGGGAAAACTGTGGAGTTGTTATTCAATGTTAGTGTTTCTTTTAAGTTTTCGGTGGATGTTTGTGATTTTTATAATTTAATTATATAAGTAACAGGTTAGGTGTGAATCGCACGGACAGAGTCTGGAACACAACAATGCGCTCCAAAACTCGAAGGCTGAAGTGGGACTGGGCTGGACATGCTTCACGTACAGATAGGCGCAGATCTCAAGCAATTGGGTTCCTCAAAATGGCCGACATCGACGTTGTAGGCCCAAACAGAGATGCTGTGATGACCTGAACTCGTTTTGTAACGACTGGCCTGAAAATGCAAAACCCAGGCCAATCTGGAAAACCAAGGGGGAGGCCTTTGCTCAGTAGTGGTAAACTATTAAAGGTTAGTATTAAAAACAAAAGAAAAACATAACAGTTATGGTGGAGTACTAAGGTACGTGAGAACAAATGGCGAAATGGATGACAAACAAATAATTATTTGTTTGGTTTTCGTTTACTATAGGATTTTCTGCCCGTCAACCATCAGCTCACTTCCTGTGCACCTGTGTGGCCACGGAATGCTAACATTTTTCAATCGTAAATGATTATTTGTTTGGTCTCAGTTTACTATATGATTTTATGTAAATTACCACATGCCAATTCATACATTTTAAATAAGTAAATACAATATTAGATGGTCAAGTCATCAATTATGACAATTAATTCAATGATCAGTCACGAAAATTATCCAGAAAGTATTATCCGAATTTGTTGACTATTTTCTAATAAATATATTAAGATCCAATACATTTGTGACACGGCGCAAAAGGGGGGCACTGGAGCAGCATACCCGCATTCCCGGGGCTCCTGCCATCAGGTGCCATGAAAAATGACAGTACCTACATGAACACCTTTAATTACTGTCTGCAACGATAGCTCGTATAATTCATTTTTATAATGATGTGGAGGACTTTATTAGTCAGCGTTTTTCAAGTGACCCAGTAGACCTCTGACGACGTGCCGACTGTTGTATACTATGACCACAAATGAAAGCTTTAAGTTCCCCGAGACAGGGATATTCTCAATATTTATACCAATTTGGCGGTCACCCATCTATAGACTGATTTCTTTCTAGGTGCTTAATCTGGCAATGAGGGCCTTTCTCTAGTTTGCATATGAATGTTATATTTATTTATTGAGTTACTATTTTTTACTTTTCCAGGCCATTCACAAAATCTTATACCAATGTAAAAGGTGATGGATTGCAGATGATTTTTAGTTTTACTTAAGTATCACACTAAATTATATTTAATATGTAAGCCAGTACGACTATACGACGATCAACGTAGAAAATTACTTACTCAGAAATATAAATTTAAAACCAACATAGATCGGCTCCATTCCTTTCGGTATTCCCTGCTTCTGTCACTTACCCCTTTTACTGGAAAAACCGTGGCACCTACCCGGAAGGGGTTCGATATTTAAATATAAGAAGAACACCCCCTTTTTTAAAGGGAGCGCCCTCCCCCTGGATTTATGGATCTGGCCCGGAGAAGGCTCCTAATTACTTATCTTTGAGAATACAAATCAATCGAAATGAAAAAGGCTTTGCTGTGAGTTGAAATGTAGGCCTTAAAAGCAGATATTAAGAGTATATTTGATATAATGTTGAGGGATAATGTTGTTTGATTTGCTGTTGAAAAATCTTTTTGCATACTTAAGTTTCATTATTCACTTTGTGGTATGTATTTTAGTTATATATTTATGCATATAAGTGTATTTAACTTTATGATGTGTTTCTGTGTGTGAATAAGGTTGTTTATTGGCCTGTTGGGTTAGTGGTTAGTCACTTTGACTAATTAGCTGGAGGGCGCGGGTTAGACCTTCTCCCAGGACAAATATTTGTGTGATCAGCTCGATTATTTATTTAATATTACCAGCACATAAAAACAGTTATAAAAAGCTATCAATAGTAATTGAAGGCCAATTACAGGTCTCCATGAATAAACAGTGGTATATGTTATATATGTGATCAGTTTAAATTAATTAATTTACCTCAAAGTGTTAAATTTAGAAAAAAAGTCTAGGCTGAGTACCCGTCTCACTGTTTCAGTTTTATTGACAAATATGTCAAAATTAAAAGATTTTATTTGTTTATTTAACAAATTGCTTGTTCGCCATACGATATCATTTGTTCTATGTTTGGGTTTAATTTATTTATAATATGTATGTATTTTATATATAGAAATATTGAATATTTATATTGAAATATTTTATTGCTGTGTGGTGACGGCGGCAAATATCAGAATATCATCACCCCAATTCATCTCGTGGAAGGCGTAGAAGTCGACCCTGGGGAATATTTACCAGGGGACGGGCAGCAGCGTCTTTCTGAGTAGGTACTATGTCCATCTTACTCCGATCGACAACCCATTTGCCAAGCGTGGTGATTATGGCATATCCCCCAAGATGATTCTTATCAAGAGGCTTTTAACAAGCAGTAGATTTCTCACAGTGAGGATTTAGAAATATATAAGTATGTTTATCAGTTGTCTGGTTGCCATAGTATAGGCGCGTCCTAGGATCAGATGACAATGTTAGTTGTGTCAAGATATTTATTTATTATTAAAACCAATATTGAATAGATTGATTCATTTATTTATCATTCAGATCTCTTTGACATTCTCTGACCAAATAGGAGATGGTCTCAAGAAAGACGAGGTCAGAAGTATCCCAAACCGGCGAGCATATATGAATTTTGAGAGTTAATAAGGCACAGGAGGTGTGTGAGGATCGTGACAAATGAAAACCCGTTGTCTGTGCTTACACCTCTACGAAACAGGCGTGAGTCTACGTAGCTATGTATGCAATGTTTTTGTGTGTTGAATGTTGCTGTGTATAAGTAAGGTTACTAGGACTCCTCGTGAAATGGCATTGGTCATTGGGCAATATACAACAGTTAATGCCTTTTCTTCAACAGACTGGTAACTGCATTATGTACTGTACTCTACTGTTACAGAAATTACATCCAAATTCAGATCAACTATTTGTGGATCACACAAATAGATGTCCCGCGCGGGACTCAAACCCGCGACACGAAGAGGCGAGACGACTGTCTTTGCCGTTGTGCCACACGTGTAGTTAGCCTAGGAGGCTTTAATTGCTTTACCGGACACTGCCTATTGATAAGTAGCTTCAACGTTTGAGTGCTTCACTCATGTATTGCCGAGCTTTACCTTCCTAATGCGCTCTAGAGACCTAACTCAAACCCTAGACAGTATTGTTACATATATTTTTCAAACAGCAAAAGAACCTTACTAAGAAGTTATTACGGTTTAGCGCTTACCAACGCGTACTAGTGTCAAATCTACGAACGCGCGCCGTAAAGACGCCAGCACCTCCAGCTACCCCAATCTGTCAAATTTCTTTTATAGATTTTCAACTTTATCACAAAAGAATAAGGTTCACTTTCAATTGGGGAAATTTGACAGCTTGGGGTAGCTTGATGTGCTGGTCTGTCATTCATTCATATTTATTTTAAAACTGTTGTACACAATATATTAGTAATATAATATTTTATACAAACAATGAAAATACAGGTAGGTATCGCAGTTGCACCAATAAAGAAAATGTTTTGTTTCAGCCGTACTCGTAACTCCGTGTAACGATTACGAACGAAACAAAAGACATGTCCCTTGGGACGCAGAGATTTCCTTATTGAGTGCGTTACTTGTTAAGATAAATATTTTTTTTTTGTGTGTTTTCATCTTCATCATCATCATTTTCGCCGAGAGTCCTTCACTGCTTGACAAACATCTGTTGTAGATAACGATGCTGGTTGTGTGATTAACCAAGTCTTTTCTAAATAATACTGTATTAGTATTAAGCAAATTACGCAATTGTTTGTTGTCTCAAATAAAATAAAATGAAATGAAATGAAATAAAATAAAATAAAACGCCTCACCAAAGATCTGCACGAGTGGCGCTAAGACTGACAGTCTCGCCGCTTCGTGTCGCGGGTTCGAGTGCCGCTCCGGGAAACTATTTGTGTGACCCATGAATAGTTGTTATGAGTCTGGATGTAATTTGTGTCTGTCTATTATATGTTTGTACAGTACCCCGCGATACATTGCAGGGATTAAACTCTAGAACGGGCGTTGTCTTTAAAAAAAAAACAACTGCCGGTCTTGGGTTGCCCTGTGCTTAGACCTAGGTATTTTAAAGGTAATGGCCCATTTAGTATGAAAAATATACCTACGGCGTACAGAAATGAAATATGGGGGGAATCAAAGACAAATGATTATACTTTTCAATGGTAAGTGGTGCATTACTGTGGCCGATGGGGATCATGAAATAAAATATAATACATTGTATTATTGCGCGACCGCAACAAAGCTCGGGTGAGACCGAGACAGCAATATACGTGTTATTTATTACCTGACCGAACGAGTTTGCTTATTAAGTGTCACGATGATATTTTTATTTAACAAAACAATGGCAAAGTAAGTCTGCTTGTTTCATTTTCAAGTCTAAACTACTGAACCAATTTTGGTTAAATTGCTTGCCCCGTAGTATACATGTAAAGAATGAGTATTTGTTTAATACCTTAGGTGCATAGCATAGATTAAGAAAATACATTATTTAATTATTTTTTATCTATCATGTCATGTCAAATTCCTATGAATAGACAAAAAAATATTTCGTATATACCTACATATTAGATTTGTAGACGGACATAGTAAACTTTTTATCCCAGTGACATTTTTCCATGGGATAAAATAATTTAGAGACGGGCGAAACCGCTGGTGCAGCTAATTATTATCCAATTTTGATCGGTCTACTGCAAGATCTCTCCATTGAATTATTTTTTTCTTTTTACATATAATGAACAGTGGGTTATGCCTGCATTATTTACCATTATTTTCGTTTTTGTACAAAAATATTTTTGAACCGGGTCGGATTATGGGCCATGACCTTTGTTATTGATAAAAATAATTGTTATGTTTTAGTGGTACCTTGATAGTTTGGATTTGATAGCGGAATTTATTCATTTCTGAGCAGTACAGTAAATATATTTCTTGAGACAACTAATATACTTCCATCTGATTCCAAACTAGGTAGAGCCTGTAGTAGTCTAGTTCCAACAGACTGCTGATAAACACTGAAAAACCAAAATTTCCTGCTGCTGAAAAGCTGAAGTGGCAGTGGGCAGGGCACATAGCTTGTAGCGCCGACGGCCGCTGGAGCAGAAAGGTTCTCGAGTGCGACCACGAACCGGAAGACGCAGCGTGGGCAGGCCCCCTACAAGGTGGACTGATGATCTAGTGAGGGTCGCTGGATGCGGATAGCGCAAGACCGGCAATTGTAGAGATCTTCGGGCGAAGTCTTTGTCCAGTCTGATATGATGATGATGACTGATAAACATAGTTATATATTTATAAATACATACATTTTATAGATAAATTACACCCAGATACAGAACAAATAATCATGTTCATCATATCAAGCGCCTTAAATGCGTTAAGAAATATTGAATGGATTGTATAAATTCGAAGTGTCAGTACCACGTGCGGTGGCGGAGCGGTTAACGCACATGGGGCCGGATACCCCGTGGTCGTGGGTTCGATTCCCACCCGCACTTAAATTTATATAATTCATTTTAAAGATGTCTGAAAAACAAATAATCATGCTCATCACACAAATATTTGTCCTGGGTGGTCATCGAACCCATGACCCCTAGCTTAGCAGTTAGGGTAACTAACCACTGGATCAATAGGTCAGTCTGCAGCATACATTGCTATTGTTGTGATATTATGATACACATACAGTTTTAAAAGTGTTGTAACTGATTCCCTAACTAGGCTAATGCCGTCGCTTATATAACACTAGCTGTGCCCCGCGGTTTTACCCGCGTTAAACTTTATAAATTACAATAGCTCCTCCCCCTTGGGTAATATGTAGCTTATCTGTTGACCCGACCTCTAAGTAATATTCATACAAAATTTTAAGTAAATCCATGCACTACTTTTTGAGTTTAGCCCAGACATACATACAGACAAACATAAAAATTCTAAAAACTGTATTTTTGGCTTCAATGTCGGTTGTAAATCACGCCACAAGTATCCTTTTTAAAAAATATTCAATGTACAGTTTGGACTTTCCTACGATTTTATTATATGTATAGATAGTTTCTCTTTCTAACATAGTGCTTTTGAAAAGGATGGGGCATCTTTACTTGTGACATTTTAGATTGGGCACGTCATAAACTGTAGACTAATGTCTACAGATTATGTGTTCGGTTTTCATGTGTGGCAATTGTATATAATACTAGCCGTGCCCCACGGTTATATCTGCAGAACAAGTATTTGTGTCAACTATAAATAGTTGTTCTGAGTCTGTATGTACTTAGTGTCCGTCTATTATATAGTTGTAAAGTACTCCGCGACACAGCGATTATTTTACCTAGTGCGGGCCTGGATTTCATAAAAAAAAACTTGAGAGGTGTCAAGGGACACCCGGATGGAACGAAGTTATTTCTTATTATTTATTATGTACAAAAAACCTGTATACACTCAACAAAAATAATCGTCGCGACACCACACTGTTCAATGCGAAATAGAAATGAAAATATCTGGCTTGCTTTCTATAAGAGAGAGAGAGAGAGAGAGAGAGACAGACATAGAAACATGCGCACGCCGCACAACTGCAAAAAGTATCGTGACAACTTTTCGTAAGATTTTTTTCCGTCTAGGTTCCGTCCTCCCCCTTTCACGCGCGATAAGGAACTTCGTTCCAAAAGTAAAAGAAAATATCATTATATCCTAATATTATAAAAGCGAAAGATTGTGATTATGGATGTATGTTACTCTTTCACGCAAAAACTACCGAACGGATTTTGATGAAAATCTGTAGTAATTTAGCTTATATAGCCGAATTATCAGCTATAATTTATAAAGTGAAATCACGGGACACAGCTAGTTTTTTTTTTATAAAATATAATAATAGTCTCAATTACCTACTACTAATGGTCTGGATGAGGCATTTTTACTTGAAGTTAGAAGAAAAAAGATATAAAACTATACATAAATTTGTTTTTATTTTATTTTCTATATTTACGATGATATTTCTTAGTAATAGTTTCGGTTACAATAAGACATCACTGCATCAGAAGAAGTTATCTGAAAATAAATAAAACATATATATTAAATCATTATAAGTACATGGTATAACAATGATTAAATTATTATTGTCGCCTTTAAATTAATTAAAAGTATACCAGATGTTTTTCTTATATCGCAAGGTTTACTGCCCATATTCAAGAAAATCGTAAAAAATTTAAAGCTAATTCTATTTGTTTGGCCCGTTTGCGTGGTTGGTAAATGGGTTCGATTCCCACCCAGGACAGACATTTGTGTGCATGAACATATCTGTTTGTTCTGAGTCTGGGTGTAATTATCTATACAAGTATGTATCTACAATAGAAAGGTATCAGTTATCTTGTTTTCATAGTACAAGCTCTGTTTAGTTTGGGATCAGATGGCCATATTTGAATAATGTTCGAAGATATTATTACATTATATTATTTCAAATAAAAAGCGTCCTTGATCGGTTGAACAAATTGTGGGTAAGTAATAATAAGATACCACTTATACGACAGTATTTATATTTTTACCGAGACTGTACTATGTGTATAATGTCGGAGACCAATATAATAAATAAATATTGTACGAATGCTCCGTGACCTATATAAGGCCTAAACCACCTGTCGTATTATATTTTATATTCAAAACGTTTGGACTACGCGCTACTCACATAATTATGTATGTACATACTAGTGCGAGCTACGGCGTAGATGCTACGGCGCGGCGTAGTCGTTAAGGGATCGATAATTCATTACGAAAAGAAAAAAAAAAACTTCGTTTAAAAAAACCGACTTCAAAAACTAAAAAGTATAAAAAAAATATCTTAATAAAGATTTAATTTAATACATCACTACATACATAATATAATATTAATGAAATACTATAATTTGTATGTGCTACCTATTGATAGGTTTGAAGTCGGTGCCAAGCCAAATGTAATAGTAGGTACCACACTCGCCGCGTGTTACTTTCAGCGGGATAGCTTCGTATTTCTACACAAACAACCCAAGCGTGCAGACGTCTTCGTTGACGGTCGTCATATATTTTTATGATACAGTTTCATCTGTTTCATATTAATTCATATTGTTCTTTAAGTTTATTTACTTAAGTTAATCTTTAGTGTAGGAGTTTCATCACAAAGTATGAAAGCTGTATGTAATATTAACTTTTATTTTGCTTAGATCTTGGCACCGACTTCAAACCTATCAATAGGTAGCACATACAAATTATAGTATTTCATTAATATTATATTATAAGTGATGTATTAAATTAAATCTTTATTAAGATATTTTTTTTATACTTTTTAGTTTTTGAAGTCGGTTTTTTTAAACGAAGTTTTTTTTATTTGTTACTTTTTAGTGTCTAGCTCTGGTTAGGACTTTGAAAGGTGCCGCGCGCCTCAAAACTATAGATCCCAACAAACGAGAACGGAAAAAAGAAACATCTTTCGAAAGAATGTTGTTCGAAACTCTTTTTCACGTTCTTGTGGGACAGTGAACGATCTAAAAGACCGTTTGTAAAGTAAGAAAAACTACATAAAATTACGTTCACTCTAAGAAAACTTGCACAGTACGAGTCTAGACTAGCTAAGATTTATGAAAGTCTGAACAGCAAGCGCATAGGTTAGGCCGTATTTATGACTATCTAGCTAACGAGTCTGTGTGCTGAGGGCTTATACACTAGATCTTATTATAAATCGAATGATCTTATGATCGAATAGCTATCTAGTCTTCTGAACAGAGGGTATGAGTCTATGAACTAGGTCTTATTAATGATCGATTAGCCAACGAGTCCACTGAGCAGAGGGCTGATAGCCTAGGTCTTATTTATCATTGATTAGATAATGAGACGGACTCGCCCGTGAAAGGCGGAATGTTTCTTTCCGTAGCAGCAAGTATTTGAGTTGATAGAATGGAAGGTAAATTGCGGTTGACGATTTATGACGCATTAAAAAACTACTTACTAGATCTCTTTCAAACCAATTCTCGGTGGAAGTTTGCATGGTAATGTACATCATCTATTTGTTTTAGTTTTATGATTCTCTTATTTTAGAAGTTACAGGGGGGGGGGGGGGGGGGGGGGCATTTTACGTCTTTGGACTTGTCTCTCGCGCAAACTATAGGAAAGTGGTCACCCTACGTACACATTTTAGATTTTATTTTTTTAATTTATGATTAATTATCGAATTTATCTAGTTTATGTACCTAAGTGTAACAAAAATATTCTAGTTTGTTACAAAAATGTTCGAAACTATTATGTCAAAAGGTTAAAGAGTTATATTCAATTTTCTACGATAAGATATTTGTACGAACGTACCCCACGTATGGGGTACGTTCGTACAGTAGGTGGGGTACTTTCATACGCTATGGGGTAGATTGATACAGGGTAATTAAAAAGCCTATTAAAGTCGTTAAATTTTTATTAAATATTATATAAATATTTATTTATCCAAGTACTAACTTAATAATATTTGACTTGACTCAGTCGATAAATCTTTCTTTATAAAAATAACAAAAAAATAAATCTTACATTTTATTTTACTTGCTTAGTTTTTTTTTTCTTTTGTCTTGAATTGAGTTCCTTCAAACTACGGTGAACTGTGACGTGTGTGTGAGAGCCAAAACAGTGAACTGTTTTGGCTCTGGCTTTCCTTTCCTGTTCTATTTTTTTCTATTCTGCATATCTATGTCTTTCTTCTAGTTTAGTTTTTTCTGGTGTATCTGTATATATACGGGATTTACCCGATTTTCTTCCTTTATTAGCTTTTAATTTTTTAACAGGTGTAGGATAAGGTCTTATAATTTCTGGTGTTACGGGAAGATAAGTACTCGGTTCATATTGTGTCTCTGCCGCAGAAGTGGAAGGTTCGCCAGTTTTGGTAAAAATGTCTTGAGGATTTTGGAGCAAAGAAGGCGACTGCTCACGAGTATCTGCCTCATTCATATCTGTCGATAGCACGCTGGTGGAAGATTGTGGTTCTAGAGTGACAGTGCTTGTTTCCGGATTAGGTGTCATATTTACCGAATTATTTGAAGCATACACGTCAATGGGAGCGAAATCTTCATCACTGTAGTCCATTTCATTGAACGGCCATATACCTGTATTTTCAAATGCTCTTGTAATATTTTTTGCGGTAAAAGTATAGAAATATGCAAGTTTTACCAGTTTTACTTTTTACTCTTCATCCACCTCTTGAGTACGCGTACCCTTTTCTTAAATTTTTTTCGCAGCAATATTCTGCATTAAAATATTAATTATAAGGTTTCCTTAATAAAAAATCCTTCAATTTTGTTAGAAGTAGAATACTTTATAAAAGGAAAAATATGTTCTTGTGTTGCCTGCACGATAATTTTAAAATGTTAATATATTTTATTCCATAAAAATCTAATTATGATGTTCTGCTGATTAATATAATGTAAAGGGGAGCATTCGTACGCGTACGAATGTGCCCCCTGTTTCACTGTCCGAAAGCACCCCATGCCTTGCACAAAATTAAAATTCAACTTTATACAAATTCTTATTAGGTTGAGAAATATAACAAAATTATAGCTCAAAATAAACTATGTTAACATAAATTAATCATCACCATTTTGTTAAAAATATAACAATTCCACTTAAAATTACGAATTAACCTTAGCTAAAAAATTTACTCACCGCGCGCGAAAACACGTTTCGTCTTGTCAGCTGATACACCGTGGTGCAACTGGCGCGACACTCCGCTAGGAACATGGCGGCCAGTATGTCTATGCATACAAACAAAGACGTGTTTGTGTGCCGTTTAGTTTTTCTGTTATACTAACTGTACGAATGTGCCCCGTGTACGTATGGTGACCACTTTCCCCTACAGTTAAGAAAAAAATTTATTATAAACCTCAATATCATTTTCGAAGTCCTATCCATAGATACCCCACATGTATAGTGTAATGATTTTTTTTAAATTCAGTTCTAAGTAAGTATAGGGAACCCCCAAATTTTATTGTTTGTTTTTCTATTTTTGTGTGAAAATCTTAATGCGGTTCACGGAATACATCTGCTGAACAAGATTCGACAGTATAGTTTCGGAAAAAAGTGGCTGTCACATACGGACGGGCAGACATACAGACATGACAAATCAAGAAGAACCTTTGTGAAAGACATTTGGCTACAGAACCCTAAAAATGGCAGCTATTCCGCATCAAACTAAAGAAGAATCACGTACATCGGTTCATAAATCTCAGCGTAATCGGTGTACGTACATAAAAAAATACGCTGGTGTTAAAAGGTGCGCCTACTAGCGCTTCCAAAAAAAAAAAGCTTATACGTGCGTAATAAACGCTAGTCATCTGAAATTGTTGTTTATGTTCATGCCAAGACACACTTGAACAGGATGAGTCTAGCTTGACTAGCTAAGATTTACAAACGTCTGTGCATCATCGACATCGTCCACTTAAACAAAAAAAATCATACAAAAATGTCCATAAAATGAAAACTACTGGGCCAATCTATATAAAATTTTTATGGGATCAAATGGCAACTATTCCGCATCAAACTAAAAAAGAATCACGCAAATCGGATCATAAATCTCCGAGTAATCGGTGTACATACATAAAAAAAAAAAAATACCGGTGAACTTGAGAACCTCCTCCTTTGGAAGTCGGTTAATAAAATTACTTTTATATGGGATAAGTATTAGCATAAGTATAATCATGGATTAAAAAAATATAGTCTCTCTCTCTCTCTTATAAATATGTGCGCTCGTTAGCTCAATGTTATTATTGTAATAAAATAAAAATGTCAATGTTATCTCATTGTCAATGTTGTCAATATTACCTTTAACACAATAAATCTACTATCTTACTATTAAAGATGTGATTATAAAGTGAACATATGATAGTCTAGCTTTAATAATAATATCCTGGAACATTATTTACACACGGCCATCTGCTCCCAAACTAAGCAGAGCTTGTACTATGGGAACCAGATAACTGTACTACATATTCTACTTTTCTTTTGTAAATACATACTTAAACAGACAACTTCACCCAGACTCAGGACAAACAGACATGACATGCACACAAATAACTGTCCCGGGTGGGAATCGAACCCACGACTTCAGCGTGAAAAGCAAGCATTTGCCAACCGCTCCAACAGGCCCCTCCACGTTTAGTTTAGTTTTGACTGCATTATGCGGATACTTGTTTTGAGCCGAGTTCGGGATTAAGCCTTAATAATATTTAATGACAAAATAGCTCAATGAATAAATAAAAATAAAATAAAAAGGTTTTTATTCACGTAGACTTCAAAAAAGCGCTTGTAAATAGTCAGAACATGTTTGTGGTAATACAACTATTATTTCTAGTTACAGATATTTAGGTACACGGAATGTTAAACCATTTATACAATTTATTTTATAATAGTAGAGTGATATTTAGCTAGCTTGTATTAAGTTATTGTCAAAAATATTATGTTTAGGTTTAATTATTGAAATTTATATTTTACTTAATTAATAATTAATATGTAATACGGAAGAAACTAAATCTTACAATGAATTTTAACCAAATGGAGAAGAATTTTGCATATTACGCTAAACAGCCTCGTCATACAAAATTCGTCTGATGATCGGTATATTTTATGGAAAAATTCATTGAATGAATATCTTTTATTTTCTGCCTTTCTTATTAAATCTCTAATTTATTCATATATTTAAACAAATGTGTTACCAAAATTAAAATGTATAAGCTAGCCGTCTATATATTCAATGCTTTAAAATATGGTGTACGAGGCAAGTACAAACACCAAACCAAAATATACAACATGTAACGTCATTAACGCACACCCTCAAACACCCCAATTAGATTATTATGTTGTAATTATAATACACACACTGAATTTTTAATTTTACATGTATATATATTGTTATTTACTAAATTCGTTTCTTGGAATAAAGTTTATTTTGTGTTGAATGATGGAATTTGTATGAATACAAATACAACTGCTATTTAAAAGTCTTATTACTTTGACTTTCGGTCCATTTCAATTTATTTTGACTGTACAGGGTTAATATGACAATAATTTCCGTAGTTTTAATTATTTTGAAATAAAAAATTATCTATATAAATAAGGATATAAATTGATTCAGTAAACGACTCTGAACAAACTATTTCAGGGTGTGCGTTAATTATGTTACATGTTGTATAAGCTAGAATCTGTCATCTCTGTCACCACATTAGCATCTCCTAGAGCGAACTATGTCCATACTTTACTTACTAGTTAGGGCACTGGTACTGGCACACACACGACAGAAAACTGTAACTCTCACTTTCGCCTATAATATATTAGTGTGATTAGAATAACGATTTATATCGTAACATATTATTACGAAATTGGTTGTTGTCCTAAATAAAAAATAATACCAGCCGAAATCCATCCACTGCTGGACAAAGGCCGCCCTCGAAGATCTTTACAATTTCCAATCTTGCGCTTCCTGCATCTAGCGGTCTCCAACGACTCTCACAAGATCATTGGGCCATATTTTAGGAGGCCAATATAAATAATACCGCTCACAAAATGTATGCAAATTTATTATATTTTCACGTAAACTTGTATATCACCAAACCATAATTGGAAGACATTATTCTTCGCAGGCAGCCAGTCTGAAAGTATATACAAAAATACAATGGCGACTTGAATAAAAGGCATCTTTTGTGAAATAACACGGGGAGGGGGGTTGGGGTGGCCATCGTGAACCACTTTTCTTTCTCTCGCCAAAGCCATTTTAAAGGAGGGAAGAATTAGTATGGACAGGACTAGCAGAATAAGTGTAAAATTACTGATATTACTTGTATCAATGTATTGTACATGTATTTAGGCTTTAGCGACTCACCTACTAAAACTATTTAAATATTTCTATTTTAGTTATTTTAATTTTTTAGAGCTTACTCTCTCTATCTTTCAGTAGACAAAAATTCTTAAATATATTTCCAGCAGCGACTTACTCGACTTAGTCATGCATATATATCGTTGACCTAAACTAACCGAAAGTTATAGGCAAAAATAAATATTAGTAATTTATTTTAGGGGCTCATACCATGCTTAATATTTCTAAGTACAGCTACTATTTCAAATGAGGTGTCATATGATGATTATATAGTTTCACTACTGTTAAAAAGTTTCCTTAAACAAACAAATGGCAACCTGACAACTTATTAAAATTATCTCTTTTGTCAAGTACAACTCGAAAATTAGTACCACTGACATAATAATTGTAGCTGGATGAATTCCTGTTATAACTGGCTGCCTGTTTCCCAGAGGAGCAGGCAGAGAGAACGGAATTCCATTATTTGTCACGATCTTTACCCATCTCCTTTGGCTCGTTTACTGTCATTATATTCTTCATACATGCTCATTGCTTTATAGTACATCTGACCTGGCCCGATTTAGTTACGTTCAACATATTTTTTATAAAAAGAACACGAATCAGATTGGGAATTGTATCTCAGACATTGACAAAAGGTTTTTAAAGGTAATGCTTGTGTATACGTAAGGAGTTTAGTAACGTCTGAGACTCTGAAATTATACAAAAATATATAGTTTGTTGTCGTATCCACTATATCCTTTCATTCCACAGCCGTCGGGGCAACGCTGTTTTTTCACTCGTTTTATATTAAAATCGGGAGAGCCAAGGAAATTGTCAGTCAGATAGGAAATTGCGAGGCCTTGCCAGTCGTGCCAGTCGTCGTGGAGTCGTGACCGGACGCCTTTATACCTACTAAAGTATTATCTATTGTTATAGCCATATTTATTGCGAAGAAATACCTAGGTTTTTTCTCAATATTGAAGCCAAAGAGTTATAATATATGTAGTTTTCAATCTACAATTACTTTTTGTTTTAATAGGTATTTGTTATTAAGGTTATTGTATAATAGGTTAAAGGATACTTGTGTGTGATCTCAATCGATATCGAAGCAAAAAATATAGTTTTTAGATTTTTTGTCTGTGTGTCTGTTTGTCTGCATGTATGTCCGGGCTAAACTCAAAAAGTACTGTATGGATTTACTTCAAATTTTGCATGAATATTACTCGTCGGGTCAACATATAGGCTACATATTATCACGCTGTCACCTACGGGGGAGGAGCTATGATAATTTATAAAATTTAACGCGGGTAAACCGCGGGGCACAGTTAATTATTGATATAATGGTTTATTTCAAGAAGTTCATCCTTTGCCTTTATTCCAGATGACTTACAGAGCACTGTCTGAGAGATACTTTTTTCGGTGGTTGAACAAACTGATGTGAGACATACATAACCTGCCACAAGTTTGACAAAAGGAGTTTTCGGCAATGGTGGCAAGCGTTCGTGTCGGCTCGGTCATCAGTAGAGATGTAAAATGACTGAATATGACTAGTCACAATTGTCATAAACCTTAAATGACCGGTCATTTACTCTCAAATTCAGTCAATTTGACTCAAATATGATTGTCTATTCTCGACTACCACTCAATTATTTATTTATTTAGGTACCCAATTTATATGCAAGTTTAAATGAAGCAACGTTTTATTTTTTATTATATCATGAGATGCGATGCGACGTTGCCATTTTGTCTTATATGCACGCATGATTAGAAATGTAAAATGACTAATACTATATAATAATACTATAAGTCATAAAAACCACTTTTTTGTTTCAATTTAGAATTTGTAGACTTTTATTAACGACAAAAACTTAAAAGTTACTAAAATATTACTACAATCAAATTCACTGAAAATGACCATTTATGACAGTTAATTACCATTTTTGACCAATTTGACCGTAAATGATAGTCAGTCTAATTCCGTCACTTTACTCATTTTCAACAGTAGTCATCAGTAAATACTCCTAATCAGGCTGCATCACAAAAATAACGACTTCTCTACTATAAATTGGCGACATTCTATACTCAATACTCTATATATTTATTGCATTCCACAATGTATGCTTAGGTGGTAGATTATAAAATGTATTAGTTCATTGTGGACCCTGGCGGGCATAGCAAATTAGAAGAGAGGAAGAGGGCATTTCATTAATTCATAATAATTTATTACTAGTATTATTATTTGTTTGGGGCTTGATGCCTTGATGGCATCTTGCTACCTCGACCATTACTGATCTATTGTAGCAGAGCTGCTTGACTTTGTCAAAGTTCCCTGCTCAATCCTACAGCTTCCAAAAACTCCCAGATTGATTGTGCAGTGAGTGTTTGTATCTCTTCAAGTTGCATAATATGCTGTCCTAAGTGGTTACTTCTACAACGCAATAGCGGCCCGCACGAGCACAGAATATGCAAAGGAGTTTCCTCTGATTCTTGGCAGAATCTGCAAGTTGTGCTGTCGGCCAACTTTAGGTTGAACATGTGCTTATTTAGCTTGCAGTGTCCGGTGAGAATTCGAGTTACCGCACATGTTTTGTAACGTTTGAATTCAAGTAATTCTTTCGACAATTTTTTGTTGTAGCCCTTGATAACAGCCTTTGAGTGTAGAGATCCAGCTGAGGATTTCCACAGTTCCATGGCTGCTGAGGTGCATTGATCGTTTAGGAAAGAGTAGGCCCTTTGCTTGGTAATACCACAAAATGGTTCGGGTTTTGAGGGTTAACGGCTCCGAGTCTCGCAAGTTCATCTGCCTTCTCATTCCCTTCTATTCCTGAGTGCCCCGGTACCCATCTGAATGTGACTCTGTTGGATTGACCCAGGGAATTTAGATTTTCTTTGCAGCACTGTACTTGTTTTGAGTTGGATTCAAAAGAGTCCAGCGCTAGCAGCGTCGCTTGACTGTCTGAGTTAATGTAGATGTTTTGTTGGTTTAGTTTTCTGTCCAGGTTCATTTCCACACATCTGTTAATGGCGAAAAGTTCAGCCTGGAATATGGTGGCCTCTTTACCCAGGTTGAAGCTACTCCTGTGTTTGGGCAGTTGTCCGTAAATGCCACATCCTACATTACGGCCTTTCTTTGAGCCATCTGTAAACCAAATGTGACTGCCAGTTTTGTGGGACATTTGACCGCTTAGCCATTCGTCCCTGTCTGGTATGTCCACGGTATACAATTTCGTAAAGTTTATCTCTGTTTGCATGTTATCTGAGGGCATTTTCAGATATTTAGTTTCGAAGACTGACTCTTTAAATGAGTTTAGGGCTCTAGATTGCCACTTTGGGTTCGATTGTGTGCATAATCTGTATATGCATGATTGTGCCTCTTTTTGCAAAAACAAGTTGAGTGGAGTTAGACTTAGTAATGCATTTAGGGCTTTACCCGGCGTTGTAGAGATAGCGCCGGTTGATAACAAGCAAGCCATTCGTTGTAGGCTGTTTAATTTAGTTTGTGTTGTCTTTTGTGCTTGTATCATACCGCGGAAGCATATGTTATGATTGGCCTCACCACAGCGGTATATAGCCAAAGTGCAATCTTGGGTTTTAGGCCCCAACTTGCTCTAGCCATTCGACAACAAATCCATATAGCCATTTTGGCTTTTAGGATTATATTCTTTAGATGTGTATTCTAAGTCAACTTTTGGTCAATAGTGACCCCTAGGTACTTAACTTCACTTGAAAAGGACAGAATTTCGCCGTTTAGCTTTGGATTTACCAGTCTTCCTTTTTCTTGTGAAAGGTACTATCACCGTTTCTTGTGCGTTGATGGATAGTTCGTTGTCTCTGCACCAATTGTTAATGGTGTTAAGAGCTCCTTGTAGTAGTGTGGAGATGGTGTGGAGATAGTGTCCTCTGACTATGACTACCAGGTCGTCTGCATAACCTTGAGTGTCATGGTTTAGGTCTGCCATCTCTGCAAGGAGTTGGTCCACGGCGAGGGTCCATAGTAGTGGTGTTAGTACGCCTCCTTGTGGACATGATTACTAGTAAGATCATCATAATATTTCATTAACTTTTAAATATTATTTATATTACATTTTTTTCATTAATAGTTGGTTCTTCTTATATAAATATCATCATATCAGCCGAGAGACGTCCACTGCTGGACAAAGGCCTCCCCCAAGGATCTCCACAATAGCCGCTCCTGCGCTGCTCGCATCCAATGGCTTCCCGCGACCCGCACAAGATCGTCGGTCCACCGTGTAGGAGGCCTACCCACGCTGCGTCTTCCGGTTCGTGGTCGCCTCTCGAGAACCTTTCTGCCCCATAATTAAAGTTTAATATAAATATATTAAATTAAAGTTTAATATAAATATATTAAACTTTAAATAATGTCTAGTACCAGCGAGCTATTCCGAGTAGCGGTGGTCAATTCTAAAACCTGTTATATCCTCCTTGGTGCTGTCTTCAAAGCGATGCAATGGTCTTCCGACATCATCATCATCATCTTAATTAAGGACTGGGAAAAATAATAGCTCCTGTGCCAATACTTTTTAAAGTTTATATGTTATGTACAGACGCCAGCACATCCAGTTACCCCAATCTGTCATTAGATTTTCAACTTTATCACATAGCATAAGGTTCACTTTCAATTGGGAAAATTTGACAGATTGGGGTAGCTTGATGTGCTGGTGCCTGTACCATTAGTTTAAAAAAAAAACTTGTGTGTACTTATGTACACGCGTTAGAAGTTATACTTCTTAATATACAACTTGAACATAGTTATAAATTTTCATACCACCTAGAACTAACTTCATGCTGTTATTTTTACGATGCGCGCGCATCTGCGCGAAGAATTCACTGTCATACCACCTAGAACTAACTTCATGCTGTTAAATTTTTTGGTGTCGGTGTGCGCGCGCATCGTAAAAATTCACTCTCATCATTTTTCTCCATCGCGCCAAAAGAAGTATAACTTCAATAATTTGTTAATGTAATGTAAAATAATTACATTAAATTTTTAGAATGAATAAATTTTATAAGTTATTATTATTTGTAACGTAAAATACACTTCTATTATTTTCACAACCACCCTATGACACTACTAACTGCGTTAATTGGTTAGTATAGCTTAGTTTAATATTGTGGTTTTCTTAATAAGCGTAAATAATCAAAAATCAAACCAGCATCTTCTACCAATCCGGAGTAGACCTTCTGCCATTAAGTTATTTTATTTTATTTTTAAGTTTAGAAAACAAACAGCTAATTAAACAGTAATAAGCCTGTATGTTTAAGTTTAGGCCAATTACAGGTTTTCACTGATACTATTTTAACAATTGGTAATTTAAAGCAGTACAGCCACATAATAAAATGGTTATGATTCATCATCATATCAGCCGAAAGACGTCCACTGCTGGACAAAGGCCTCCCCAAGATCTCCACAATAGCCGGTCCTGTGCTGCCCGCATCCAGTGGTGATGATTAATCAATACTATTTACGAGAAATATTTGTTACACAAGATCTTTTTTTACTTGTGGTATATTAAAAGCATCAATATTAACTCTCTGGCACGCACCATTGTACAGAATTGACATTGACATTGAACGATATGTCGTAACGATCAAAATTTCGATTCCATTAATAACACCGATGGCTTAAACTTCGTCGTAAAAATCAAGGCAAATGGTAAATTTCAAGTTAAAAAAAAGTGCCATCCATGATAGATCACTGGCCTGTTTGTCTAGTGGTTAGAGACCATAACTACAAAACAGAGGTTGTGGGTTCAATCTCTACCCAGAGCAATTTTTTGTATGAATAGCACAATTATATGTTCCGTGTCTGGGTGTCACAAAACCAGTTCAGGTCATCACACCATCTCTGATTAGGCATACCACGTCCTCGTCTGCCATTTTGAAGAACGCAATTGGTTGTGATCTGCACCCATCCGTCTGGGTGCATAAGTGAAGCATGTCCAGCCCATTCCCACTTCAGCCTCGCGGTCTTTTTGCCAACATCAGATATTCGAGTTTTGGAGCGCAGTGTTGTGTATTAAATGATCGAACATAATAAAACATTACACGTATCTAGACCTGGACTTAAGGAGTAGCAATAATGGTACCTCCTACTAATATCATAAATGCGAAAGTTTGTGAGTTGATGGATGTTTGTTACTCTTTCACGCAAAAACTACGGAACGGATTTTGATGAAACTTTGTGGTAATATAGCTCATATATCCAAATAACACATAGGCTATTATTTATTATCTTTAATGGGTGTGAAATTGAGAGGCAAGGCTAGTATGCTATAAAACTAAAATTTGTAATATAAGTATGTTTATCAGTTGTTTGATCAAGTCCATCCATATGTATTTACCAGCTGTGCCCCGTGGTTTTACCCGCGTTACACTTTACAACTTATAGCCTATGTGTTATTCTAATATATAAGCTTTAATACTACAAATTTTCATCAAAATCCGTTCGATAGCGTTTGCGTGAAGAAGTAACAAACATACACATTCACAAACTTTCGCCTTTATAATATTAGTGTGATCAGTCGCACATGAATGCAAAAAGTCAGTGGTACGCGCCTTGGGTTTAAACTCGAGACCATTGACTCCACAGTCTAATGGACTAACCACTAGGCTATCTCGTTCTTTTTAGAAAATACTCATCAATCATTTTTACCTCCAACCTTCTGGTTCTCCTTACAAGTAAGTACCTATATACAATAGATTCTTCGCTTTATATGCCGACCAATTTATGTAGACCTTCCAAGTTGGTCCAAGATTCCCCCTTTACTGGTATATTCTTGCAAAATGAGGGGCGTAGGGGAGATCTGGGTTTAATGGACGTTTATTTATTTTATTCCGGAGCGTCATTTTTGCCACGGCTCCCCTTTAGCGGATCGTTTTTGTAGGGCGTCCGGCGATGGCGATGGTGCTGTTTAGTGGCCCTGGAAAATAAAAGTAGAAATAAGTTTTTGTTTGACTCTGGGAAATTTCATATTTTATATGATGTTTAAACTGGTTAATAAGTTTGTATTAATACCAAAATTAACATTATTATAGATTTATTAAATATGTTTAATACATAATTACCAAAAATGTATTATTATGAAGAATTTTATATAAATATAATAAAGATTGATATTAATTTAATTTAACTTTTATTTCAGACATATCTACATATATAATGACAGATACAGTCCATATTTTGTGACGAAGTTAGCGTTAGTAAGGGTAGTAGTACACAAAAAAGTGTTAGTAATTTGTTAGTAAATAAAACAGGTTATATAATCTTCATAACGTAAAGATTTTACTGCGTGACTAAATATGTATCCACCAATTTCTAGATACAAAAAAATTATGTATTATTTGGTTTGTCTGTGGTTGTTATTACACACTAATAATTGACTATATGACAGTTCCAATGGCTCTATAGATAAAAACATATAGCAATCGAAATATTATGAACAAAAAGAGGCGACGGTCCTCTCTCCAGCAAGCGTCCGGCCTTCCTATCTTTTTGCGAGACTTTACTTACTTCAAATAATTGTATAGATAACGCGGGACAAAGAAACGAAACCCCCTCCCCCCTTGGGGAGACGGGGGACATTTTTACTGTACCCCCTCGATCAAGCTACATTTTGACGAAGATGTTTTAATTATTTTAAGAAAAATTGGTTTATGTTGTGACTAAGTTTGCTTTGTTTTTATTAGGGGAGATATTTCCGTCATGTTTATGATGAACTGTTTCAGTTGTGAGCTCCAAAACTACGTCCACTGCTGGACAAAAGCCTCCCCAAAGAAAGGGGGATATGCCATAATAGCCACGCTTTGCATACGGGTTGGCGATCGCAGTTTGATGGTAACAGATCTGAGAAAAAGGCTGCTTCCCGGGCTCTGGTAGGTATTCCCTGGGGACCATTTCTATGCTCCCTCACGGGATGAGATGGGGTGATGATATTCTTCGATGTCACCAGACAATCGCTACATTATAATATAGTGTCCTTAGGACGGTGTCTATAGTTTTGCTAAATATCTATACTACGTTATATTAGCTACTTATTGTCCATTGATTCCAATAACAAGGGATAAGTTATGGAATGGTTGAGGTACTTACGACTTTACTATATTTTAGGTAATCCTAATGAATATAGTATAGTGTCCCGAGGACGCTGACCATACTTTTGTTAAATCTGGATACTATTTTATATTATCTGCTCCAATTCTAGTAATAAGTGGAAAGTAATGTAATAGTTTAGCTGAGGTATTTACGACTACACAATATTTTAGGTAATCCTAATGAATATAATATAGTATCCCTAGGACGCTGCCCGCACTTTTTTTAAATCAGGATACTATTTTATATTACCTACGTACTGTCAACTTTGATTCTGATAAGTAGTGGAAAGTAATGCAATAGTTTAGCTGAGGTACTTACGACTAAACAATATTTTGGCAATCGTAATGAACATAATAAAGAGTCCCTAGGACGATGACCATACTTTTCTTAAATCTCAATACTTTATTGTATTACCTACTCTGATTCTAATAAGAAGTGGTAAGTAATAAAATCGTTTAGCTGAGGTACTTACGACTATACTATATTTAAGGCAATCCTAATGTTTATAATATAGTGTCCCTAGGACGCTGTCCGCACTTTTTTTAAATCGAGATACTATTTTATATTACCTACGTACTGTCCACTCTGATTCTAATAAGTAGTGGAAAGTAATGCAATAGTTTAGCTGAGGTACTTACAACTATACAATATTTTAGTTAATCCTAATGAATATAATATAGTATCCCTAGGACGCTGTCCGCACTTTTTTTAAATCAGGATACTATTTTATATTACCTACGTACTGTCCACTTTGATGCTAATAAGAAGTGGAAATATAATTAAATAGTTTAGCTGAGGTACTTACGACTATACAATATTTTAGGCAATCGTAATGAATATAATAAAGTGTCCCTAGGACGCTGTCCACACTTTTGTTAAATCGGGATACTATTTTATATTACCTACGTACTGTCCACTCTGATTCTAATAAGTAGTAGGAAGTAATAGAATAGTTTAGCTTGGGTACTTACGACTATACAATATTTTAGGTAATCTTCATGAATATAGTATAGTGTCCCAAGGTCGCTGACTATACTTTTGTTAAATCTCAATACTATATTATATTACCTACACTGATTCTAATAAGAAGTGGACAGTAATAGATATGACGGTCACCGTAGCCTAGTTGGTAGTGCTCCTGCCTACGAAGCTGGTGGTCCTGGGTTCGAATCCCGGTAAGTGCAAATATTTGTGTGATGAGCACGAATATTTGTTTCTGAGTCATGGATGTTTTCTATGTTTATAAGTATTTATCTATCTATATAAGTATGTATATCGTCGCCTGGTACCCATAGTACAAGCTAGGCTTAGTTTGGGGCTAGGATGAACATTGTCCCTAGATATTATTATTATTATATTATAGTTTAGTTGAGGTCTTAACGACTATAATATAGTTTAGGCAATCCTACTTAATATTTAGTGCACCTAAGACTCTGCCCAAACTTTTTTAAATCTCTATACTATTTTATATTACCTACTTATTGTCCATTGAATAGAATAGAATAGAATACTCTTTGTTGTACACACAGCAGGATAAATAATTAGGACAAAAAAACAATGATTCCATGAGATGTATGATTCCAATAAGAAGTAGGAAGTAATGAAATAGTTTAACTGAGGTACCTATTTATAACTTTTCTATATTTTAGAAAAATATACATATATTATAATATATATATTTTTCTAAAGCCCTCGGACGGTGTGCATACTTTACTTAAATCTCTAATAAATTTAATGGTCAATAAAAGGCATCAAACTACATGAAAATGCAAGCATAAGTATATTTTAGACTACCAAGACTTAATTTTAAAACGACTTATAGTTTTCAGTTTTAATTATTCCGGGAGACAAAACAGAAACATTTCCATTCCAATAAGACTATCCCAGCCCTCTTGATGGAAGACAAATCAACCCCTTCTTTTTTTGTTTGAAAGAGACAGCAACATACAAAAGTACTAAGGTAGAAAAGGAAAAAGCGCTGACCGCTCCACGAATTTTAATTTTCTTACTATTTGAATCTTAATTTTTCGCGGGGCGATTGTCTGTCTCGTTTTGACTTGTGGGGATGTGTATTTGTGTCTCTGTCTTTCTTTTTTTTGTTGTATAGGGGTGGGAAGGCGTCTTATCTCAGTGTAGGTGGTTATGTTAATTTGTTTGTTCGAGTTGAGGTAATCGGTCTGTTTTTTATTACTTTTCTTTGAGTGGATTTCGTAATTTTGGTGAAGACAATATTGTTTGGGGGCTTTTGAAAGAAATCTTTGTTTATTTTTGTATTAAAACTAATTTAACACAAATTCATCCGTGCGGTAGATGAAAACATCTTTCAAGATCTGTAATTAACTAATAAAAAAAATGAATACCTAGATGGTTATGAATTTGAATGTATTTTTTTTATTTTCCTTACCAAATTTGTTTATTATTTATGGACTAATTTTGATCGTTCTCTTTTGATTCGATAGGGAATGCTTTCGATGTAATTTAGTTCGATTTCTGGTTGGACAGCTCTTGTGGTGGTTAAGGTGGTCGTAACGATATTACCTCGTGTTTTGCATTTGATCTCAATCCAGTAAAAGACAACTATTATCATTTACATTTGTTCTGTTCGGATGTGCTTTATATATTAGTCTAGTGATGGAGGAAAAAGAATAACTTTTTAAGGAAGGTGTTACAAACTTCTCACAATGAAAAGCTGAAGTAATCATTAAAATATTTTTGTATAAATACATTTGTAAAATTAAGAATGACCTTTATTATATCTCAAGATTCAGTGAAGTGTTTTTCATAAAAAATTTTAGTTGGACAAAGTATTTTGAGTCAAGTTCCAATTAAATAAATATCCGGGGGCATAAGCCAAGACAAATCTTTGTGTGATGATCATGCTTATTTGTTCTGTGTCTGGGTATAATTTATCTACAATATGTATGTATTTAGAAATATATAACAATGTTTATTAGTTATCCATAGTACAGGCTCTGCCTAGTTTGGGACCAGATGGCAGTATGATAGTTATCCCAAGATATGTTTTCCCCTTTTATCACGTGGCTTAGCAGTCAGGCTTACTTGCCGCTAGACTGAGGGTCCAGTCAACTAAGGTATATATACTATTGGTTGTGCCCGCATTTCATCCGCCCATTTTGCAATGACTCCTTAAATATTAGAATATCTCTAATATTTTGTCTCTTGTCGCAAACTTATAAAACATTCGCAAAAACCTTACATTTTCCGTACAAACTTTCACCCATTGAAGGATAAGGGTAAAACTTATATAAACTTTAAATATCATATTTGTTTATATCGACTCAACAGCCTGAAGAAGAATGAAGCCAAAGCTAAGTTTCAAACGTCTCACTCTAAAAATGACGATACTATCAAACAATTTTCAGCAACCCCCCTCCCTCCCCCCTTACAATGCCTTACAACCCTTTTTCGTATTAAAAAGTGGCCTATGACCTTTCTCAGGCTCTAGACTACCTAATTTAATTTCAATCTGTTCGGTAGTTTGTTCGTGAGAGCGCGAGAGACAAACAAACAGAGTTACTTTCGCATTTATAATATTTTTTTTTATTTATTGACCATAAAACTTATTCTATCATTACAGGCGAGCCTAATGCGACAGAGTAGTTAAACTTATATCTATCTATTAGTAAGGATAATTTATGATAGATACACTTTATTGCACCAAATCTAAATATATAATCGTAACATGAGTAATCTTAAAACTATAAGGTACAAACGGCGATCTTATCGCTAATGTAGCAATCTCTTCCAGACAACCGTAGATGAACCAAAGCACTGCAGCGAGACAAAGTAGTAATTGACAGTGCATCTACTAATGTAAATTAACATATATACGTACTTCTGTACAAATAATATGCTTACCTATGTTCAAAAGTAAGTATTAAGTTCTTATAAAACCTCATCTTAAACCATTTGCGAGTTCCATCTCGACCTACCCGCAGTCCAGCTTATAATACTGAAGGCTATGTTTAAATTGTCTTAATTTTTCATCTCGCTTCGCCTCGAGCCTTCCCCTCTCATAATTGTTTTTAATTTAAGCTAGCGACGAGGTTGCAAGACTTGTTACAAGAAAAATAATGTTAACACAAGTACCTACGAGGAGGAATTATTATAATGGAAAGGTGGGGGTAATTCTTGAAGATAGACGTTGTAGCAGGGAAGGTTTTTGTGCTAGTAATTTCAAGCAATTTTTTTGCAACTAAAAATCCGTAAAACTTTCTTGAAAATTATTTAAATATTCTTAAATTCATATGACTTACTTACTACGTAAGATGCTTTGTAAGATGGTAAGTTGTCGGAGGAAAGTTAAAGTGCTGAAATCAGTAAAACTGGCGGTTTTCTATAAGTTTTTAGTGAAGACTACGATAAGTTCATATTGTTTAAAAAATTTGGAGTAGGTATGTGTTCATACTTGACTATATTTTGAACAATATAGGTATTTCATTCCAAAACACGATTCAACTACTTTTGACTGATAGAAAGTATCACAAAATTAAGTTGCAAAAAACATACAAACACAATTTAAATTTAAATTACTATACCCAGAGCACTTTGTGCACAGTGGATTTCTTTCAGCTGATATGATGATAGAAGTATAAAGTCTAAAAACAAAACCACTTGCTAATCACAACAACATACGAAAATTTAATTTATTTAATCTTTCGTTTTTTAGCAATATATTTTAATCATTTAATTTCTTTACAAAATCCCATCCCTATCCACATAATCTAAGTAATTAATAGTATCATTGACAAAACTCTTGTAGTAGATAGTTATTAATACATAAAAAATAAACTATTGAAATATTCTCGCGTTTCAGACTGGAAGTACCCACAATAATCTTATAGCAACTTAAAAAAAAACAAATGATCCTTCACGTCTGGCGCCCCCTGGCGGACATCCAGAAGACTACGGTTGTCTCCATCCGTTTCCGCAACTAACCCCTGAAAATATGTCCCTATTCGCGTTATTAATGCGTTCTTCGACTTACTTCGTGTATTTATTTCCCAGTTATCATATAGAGGAATTTAATTATGCTAACTTCTTTATGTATGTACAATAAAGAATCGAAGGCGCACATTTATAAACTATATTGTACTCAGAAAAGCACATGTAACACGAAATTAAAGGAAAATAATGTGAATAGCAAGCGTTGTTATTTAACACTCAAATGTTATTTAACTGCAAGTGTGGCGTAGCGGCTAAGACAGTCACCTCGACGCTTCGTGTCGCGGGTACGAGTCCCGCGCCGGACAACTATTTGTGTGACTCATAAATAGCTGTTGTTCTGAGTCTGGATGTATATTGTGTCCGTGAATTATATGTTTGAAAAGTACCCCGCGATGCTGGTATTAGATTCCCAAATGCTGGTGTTGTCTAAAAAAACATTTGCTTGTTAAATAAATACAGTTATTCAATACCCAAATGTGTTATTGTAGAATTGATTGTATTATTTTAATTTTAATTATGACCCGTTCTAGGGTTGAAGGTAAACGATAAAACCAGGTTATATCAGCCTCGTAACGTTGTTTAAAACATTTAGTTGTTAAATATCTATAGTTATTTAACAACTAAATGTTTTTATAAATTGCCCGATGGATCCCTCACAATTTAACAAATGCTCAAAAAATCGATCGCATCACTCTATGCAATGCCATGGTTACGAGATGTGTTTTTTTTTGTACAACGTCCGCACTAGAGAAATTAATCACATATGCAACCAGACTTAAATATTTACAAATATGTACATACAGATGATAGATAAATTACACTCAGACACAGTATAAATTATAGTGCTCATCACCCAAAGATTTGTCCTCAGTTGGGATCGAACCCACGACCAGCTTAGCAGTCAAAGTCACTACCTACTATACCAACACATTAGTGAATACATTATAATGACCGATGCACATTCTAAGAAATTACCCATCAAAATTGTATCATACTAAAATTATCAAAGCGAAAGTTGGTGAGTGTGTGAGTGTGTACGTTTGTTACTTCTTCACGTCTGAACGGCTAGAGCGATTATAATAAAATTTGGTATGGAGATAGCTGTAACCATGGATTAACACATAGGCTATAATTTATAAAGTTTGACGCGGGAAAACCGCTGGGCACAGCTAGTATATTCAATGACCGATTCACATTTTAAGAAAGTACCCATCAAAATTGCATATATTACTAGCTGTGCCCGCGACTTCGTTCGCGTGTTAATTAGTTTATTTTGATGTTTTTGTTTTTTCTAAAAAAAAAGTAGCCTAAGTTACTCCTTATTACATCAGCTACCTGCCAATAAAAGTCCCGTCAAAATTGGTCCAGCCATTTCAGAGATTAGCCGGAACAAACTGACAGACAGACAGACAAAAATTTAAAAAATGGTTATTTTGGTGTAGGTCCCGTATATATATTCATATTATGTAGAAAAAAAACGGTTATTTCAATATTACAAACAGACACTCCAATTTTATTTATTTGTATAGATGTATAGATAAAAGCATCAATCGTGCAAGCGAGACAGCTGCTCAAACAATATTAGATACCTACTTATCACCCTTGTTCTAATAGGATACGTTGACAGATCGATTTAATCAAAGGGGTGGTTTATGATGATAGTATAGTTAGTTTTATTAAAAAAAAATGGCATTAAAGTTAAAGTAAGTGTTGATGGTTGGCGTGGTTGGTAAATGCTTGCCTTTCGTCGTGGTAGTTCGTGAGTTAGATTCCCACCTAGGACAGATACTTGCCTGCATGAATATGGTTGGTAAATGCTTGCCTTTCGTCGTGGTAAGTTCGGGGGTTAGATTCCCACCTAGGACACATGCTTGCGTATAGTAATAGTCATAGTAATTTATTCATAAACAATATCAATTGTGTTTGAATGTAACATAAATTATTAAAATATAATGTACAATTATCAATATTATCTAAATTATCTAATAAGCATTAAAAACCAAAAACATAAATATAAAATAATCAAAATAATGCATACGTCAATCTAATCTGATAACCAAAAACATATGAAGATATATGAGCATGTCTGTTTGTCCTGAGGTTGGGTGTAATTATTTATATAAGTACCTATGTTTTTACAAAAGAATAGTAGTATATGTAGTATATCAGTTAATTGGTTTCCATAATGCAAGCTATGCTTAGTTTGGAATCAGATGGCCGTGTGTGAATAATGTGAGAACTATAGTGATGACTTTGGACTTTGGCTGAATTAAAAAATATATTATTATTATCATTAATGTCCCAGCATATTATTTTTATTATTAAGAGTAATAAGTTAAAAATAAGTAAGTACATATAAGTTGTTGTTTAAGGGCATTGGATAAATACTTTTTTCTCAATATCCTTTCCACTGCGTCACATACCACCGTTATTGCACCGCAAAATTTAGATTTAAATAATGTACCTGTTCAACATAAAAAAAATGCTACGGAGTAATAACCCCGCCCGATGCCACACAATATTTTTTTTTCTTAATCCCAAAAAAAGAATCATCCCTTTTTATATACTCTACATAAACGTTACACGAGTACCTAAGGGGCATTGTGAAGTTAAGGAGAAGAGTTTTTACAAGGGGTAAGCACCCCATTTTATTTTTTATCGTTCGCGAATTATTAAGAGTAGGGCAGCAAGAAAGTACTGCGAGAGGAATTTATTGACTGACAATTTTTCATTGTACCTTATATTTTATAGAGATGCGCCCTCGGTTACTGAATATTTTCTTTTTTTTTCTTTATAAAAAGACAACGTCCTCCTTAGGGAATCTAATCCCTGGTACTTTACAAACATATAATACACGGACAAAAATTACATCCAGGCTCTGAACAACTTAATGGGTCACACAAATAGTTGTCCGGTGCAGGACTCGAACCCACGACAAAAAGCGGCGCGGCGACTGTTTTAGCCACTGCGCCACACGTGCAGTCAAAATATCTATAAAATCTTAAGGCATTGACTGATATTTTGACTTGAGCATTTTATTCTATTCTATTTTTATTGGAATCTAACAAAAATAAGATACTTAATTCTGTATTGCGTTACAATTTATCAATTTATTAATAAGGAAAAGTACCGAAAAGCAATGAGAAGAAGCTTATAGAACAACTGCAAAATATCTTCAAATGATTTCATATAAATAAATAGAAATCAGTAAATAAAATACTTATACGAAAAGACAAAGACGCAATAAAAAAAATCATTTTGATACAACATTTTGTAAGGTTATTGTTTGCAACTAAATTTCATGTGTGTCCCTTTTGCTTTTCAAAATTAAATACGAGTTGCAGTTTTTAATAGTTGCACGTGAATATAGTATGGCATTACATGCGACAAATAAATGTGTAATTTAATTATTGTAGATCTAATTTTAGCTTAAATTGTTTTATAAGAAATATTTAACTTTTTGCGATGGGAAGTTGGAGTGCAAGTGTTATTGAGCTGAGTGTTAACGAAGCTCTTTCTTAAGCGACTCATGTAGTTTTCTCCTGAACGTAATCCTCTTAAACGGCTAAACCGTTCTTCTCCAAATTTGATACAATGATAATGACTATACTTGAGTGAGTACATATATATGATTTAATAAAAATCGGTAAGGCCACGGAGGAACAAACACCGAAAAAACCAAATTTCCTATAGAAATCAATGTAAAAGTGTAGACATAACTACACTAAGTTGTGTAGTTCAGCTGATATTACCTTGAGCTAGTATTATATAGAAGGCTAGTAGGAGACATACATATATATATATATATATATATATATATATATATATATCCCGTCCCAATCGTTTACTCCACAACAGAGATTTTTATGTTTGTTGAAAAGAAATCAAAATAATTCACGGAAAATTTCATGATAGCAGAACTTTCATGTTGCCGTACCCAACCTCCCTGGCTAGGTGGCAACCAAACTTAGTCTTCGGACCCCAGCTAGGGAGAAAAATAAATCTAAATTGGTCCAATCCTTTGAAATCCCCCACTTTTTCTGCTACGCCGTTTCCAAGAATAATTGTCGCAATGAAGTTTAAGAAAGTTACTTTGTTGTACGATTTTGAAGTTTAACTCTTTGGAAATGTGGTCGGTATTTGCGTAGTGACAGAAATATGATTAAAAATGTTAATACCTAGATATATTTTCTTTTCGTTGGGGTAATTTATAATGTTTTTGCTTCGATGGTTTGTTTATGTTAGCTATCTGTAACATTTTTGGCACTCACGGACTTAAGTTTATTTTCGTTAGATTTTATGTACTTACCTCTTACTTTTGTATGAAGTTTATCACATAAGGTCGTCCTGGGTCGGGCTAATAAAGGGATTTGGGATTTTTCTGTTAAGCCCGAAATATTGAAGTTTGTGGTATTACACCCCTACCAACAAATAAATCCGTCAGTCATATACCTCACCTGTAACCGGTCGTCGATCCATCGGATCATGAGAGTGATGGTTATTATATGTCCCACTCTAGCTATCTAGCTAGTCTCCATTCAATCAATCAATAATTTACTTATTTGCTAGAATGTGGTTACAATAGCCGGTAGTAATACATACAATATAGAATCCAACAGATTCTGCCGCTTAAGGCGTGCAAATTTATTAACGATTCAATAACACATAGCAATAAAACATTTACATCCTGTCCTGTCTTCTAAGTATTCTCTAGTATTATAATAATTTTTATTCAGAAGGAAGTCAAATAGTTTATTTCTAAATTGTTTGTATGTTAATTTCTTAATGTCTTTTGGCACATGGTTATATAATTTAATAGCCATACAGTAGGCGATTTTCTTGAACACATCTAATTTTATTCGAGGCAATTTCATATGGTCTCTATGTCTGGATGTAGAGTCGTATTTTTCAAAAAGTTCTGAATTTATTTTTGCAAATATACACATTTCTAATATATATAAACGTGGTAGTGGCAATATTCTATGTTTTTTAAAGAGTGGTTTGCAGTTGTCTAGAAAACTGACTCCACTTACAGCACGAATACATTTTTTTTGAGCTCTAAACACTCTATCAAATTCGACTGAATTGCTCCAAACAATGATACCATATCTTATTATGGATGACACATATGCGTGGTAGGCAATTATGCTGTATTAATGTTTACAGTTGGTCTTATTTTTTTAAAACGTATACAAATCGGTCTATTTTGTTCACTAAATTTTCAATATGTGGCTATCATTGCGACCGCCATGGCCGAAATTCGACTAGGAGTATAAGAAAGAGGAGTTATCAATCTCATGCGTGGTAGGCACGGGAGTGTAACACTGCTTACTTCTAGTTCCCGGGATAATACTAAGATTTTTTCTTAGCAGATAAATCACAATATCACTTTTTTTAAGGCCCGACACATTAGCTGCTGTTGATTACTCTACAGCTAGACCAATGAGGCAGTTAAATTGAGGCAATTGATTCGGTTAACAACTGCTTGTTGACCTAAATTGAGCAGCAAGCAGTTTGTAGTATTAATGAGTTCATAAATGACAAACGACAAATGTAATAATGTACCTATTCTTGCCCTTTATGTATAAGTTTTTTTTTTATATTATGTAAATTTATATGAAATTTTAAATGCCTATTGTACAACAAAATTTATCAACACAATGTAAATTGTTAAGAAATAAATGACTGACTTGTAGCAGGCTGATAATTGGCATAGAGGAACATTACATAGATAAAAATACAACCATATCATCACTTTCTGTTCATTTAAATCCTTTCCTATCCACAATCTCAACCCCACAACACATCCAAGATAATAACTCCCTAATGATTTCAGCAAATTATACTTAAAAGTTGGTTAAACTTCTATCCCCGGTAGGTGAACGTGAAAAATTGCTCCAATTCCAAAGTTTCAGACTCTCGCCGGAAGTGACGTAATGGCTGGGCTCCGGCTCCACAGGACGTACTTCCGGAGCTCATATAGTGTGCTGATAATTATATTATTCAATCGATGACCAGAGACGGCTATAAGGGAAACTACTTAATTCTATTTATACTCGCCTGTTGCTGTTCATCCTCCATCTTGAACAAATCTTTATGTGATGCACACGACTATTTCTTTTGTGTTTGGGTGTAATTTATCTATAACTAGCTATGCCCCGCGGTTTTATCCGCGTCAAACGTTATAAATTATAGCCAAACACTACTCTATATAAATTGCTCCAACCGTTTAGCCGTGAAGAAGTAACAAACATACACACTCACACACTCACATACTCACAAACTTTCAGCTTTATAATATTAGTGTGATGTGTAAGTAGGTATATAAGTATAAATGTATAGCATAATTTAACAGTTGTCTGGTTGCCATAGTATAGGCTCTGTCTAGACGAGACGCTAAATTTACATCTTTAGCAGTGGCCCATCATTGGACTGTACGCGCGCCTAGGTACTTAACTTTTCTGATCACACACGGACCGGTGAGAGCAACTCCCATACGGAAACGAAATCTCAGTTTTTCAATTACTCATTCTATCAGGTTTTCTCCGCAAAAGCTCCATAAGCTCAAAGTTTAACAGTTAATGTCCACAAACTACTGGCTAACACTCCACGGGTGAAAAATTTCAGAGGCGCCTAGGCTTTAGTGGAAGCGGAAAGCGAGTACTTCAAAAACTAAAATCTACAATTTTTTTAAGAATACATTTCACTTATATATTTTTACTGGTTAGATTGGAGAATGGAGACCCGTCTTTTGTTTTTGGAGACATTTGGGGTAGACTAGCAGAATGATGACTGGTTTGCTTTTTAAAATATTGCAATCATTATGATATCTATTATACGATTGATGACTATATTTTTACATGTCCGCTGAAATATACTTAAAATCAAGTTCGATATTCAATAAAAATCGGATTGTATTCCGATATATCGTACTGGATATTACACCAGCATTTTTCATAGCCCTTAGTTCGTATCTATTCTATTCGTTATCAGATGAGAGGCCCCCGTCTGAACGTAGAATGATAGTTGCACAAAACAGCTGACCTTCTTATGGATCCCCAAGTCAGTAAAAAACTCAGGGTCGAGGTATGACTCCCGATATTTGGTTAGATTACTAGAACACATTGTCCTAAACATTATTATCTAACTCTATTTGAAAATGTCATGTTTAAAAATAATTACAAAATATGATTCTGGCTGGTAAGATTATACAACATCTACTACTATTAGTTCCCATCCAGGTCAAGGGCCTATTTTCACAAAGAGAAGGGATAGGACATAGTACATCCCGCTGGTCTACTGCGGGGTGGCAGACTTCGCAAACCATCATAAATAGTTTGGAGAACTCTCATGCGTATAGGTTATGATTTTTTCGTTCCACCGTTTTAAAAATGAGATATTAATTTCTAATACGCACATGAATTCAAGTAGTCAGTAACCTGTCGAGACCGGTCCACCGGCTTCACAGTCTAATGGTCTAATCAATATCGTCAACCCATCTCATCCCGTGGGGGGCGTAGAATATCTACCCGAGAACGGTCAGCAGCGTTTTTATGTGAACTAAGACCATCAAACTGCGATCGCCGACCTGTCTACCAAGCGTGGCGATTATGGCATATCCCTCCATTATTTGGGGAGGCTTTTGTCCAGCAGTGGCATGATGGTTGTGAGATATAAGAGATATCCTCTCTTATATCTCACAACCATCCCCTTGAGGCCCGTTCTCTGGTAGATATTTCCTCGACACTGCGATATTCTTTAGTCAGCCGATAAGAACATTTACGTGGGTTGTGTCCATGTAAATGTTCTTATCGGTTCTTAAATATGCAGTTTATAAATTTTGGGAACTTTATTTATTTAATCAATCAGCATATTTAAATCTTACAGTGGGACCTAATTCGTAGCCTGTTCGCAAATTAAAAAGTTGTCGAACACTTTCGCTCGCAAACTTCGAACTATTCCGTCCGCCATTTTGGTTTAAAACGTTTAACTTTTTAATTTTCACTCTTTGACGCTGCGGTGTTTGGTTTTGGCTTGATTATAGCTTTAACCGCAGATCGAACATAAAACGTTTATATTGATATCTCGAGCAGATATTATGTTGATTTACTAAATAATTGTTTTAAGAGGACAAATCCCATGTATATGCCCACTTGTGTATGTTCCGCTGGACCGCCTCAACTGGGCTGTGTTGGAATCGGTGTTAGATAAACCCAATGATTTTGTTTCGAAGGGTCTTCTCAGTTGACATATCACGACCACGGATCATCTATATAAGTAGGTATTTACAAAAAGAAAAGTAGTATATTTAGTATATCTGTTATCTGGTTACATAGTACACCCATATATATAATATCCCAGAATATTATTATAAACCGTTATTTTCTTTTATTTTTGTGCGGTATCGTGATTATTTTTTAATTGACCCGTTAATCTAAATAACTTCTTTTTTTAATTTTGGGTTCATGTGTTGAAACACAATAAGGCAATCAAGAAATTCTAAATCAAATCAAATACAAGAAAATTATATTATGCCATACCAGTTATCTTGTAAAATAGGAAACATCGTGCAAGAAAATTGCCTGTATAGATTTACAGCACCCCTTAAACCTATGAATAGGAGCTAATCAAATACCTGTGACCCATTTCGCTTCAAATTATGTTATGATTGAATAGTTACACAGGTATTTTGCTCATCATAAATCATTACAGTTGTTTGTCATCGTATATGTTAATTTTAGATCATTATAGATTATTATATAGATTTAGATCGCAAGGAAATCTCTTTTATTATTTCTGCTATTTAATTTAAAATAGCAGATTTGTCCTCCTGGTTGAATTTCAGCTATGGCGGCCGGTCTTAATGGAGTCTAGCCATCTGTGTGCGACATATTATAGTGCACAATGACACGACTGGAAAGTTTTTGTCTCTAAAATAATATCTAATATAATAATAATATCTTGGGACAATGTCACACAGATCATCCTAGCCCCAAACTAAGCAAAGCTTGTACTATAGATACCAGGCGACGATATACATACTTATATAGATAGGTAAATACTTATATACATAGAAAACATCCATGACTCAGAAACAAATATTCGTGCTCATCACACAAATATTTGCACTTACCGGGATTCGAACCCAGGACCACCAGCTTCGTAGGCAGGATCACTACCAACTAGGCTACGGTGACCGTCTAAAAAAAGTTAAAGATGTACTTTTTTGGCCTAATCCTGAATTTGAATTCAGGGCCTTGTTATATGCAGTTAAACACACTACCGCTAGACCAACGACAGTCATCGAATATCATAGGTGTGCAAAAATATATTAAGCTTGGACTTTTTTAACATTATTGTAGGGGTGGGCGGTGGCTTAAGCCGTTTAGCTAATAAGAATAGGTGAAACATACAACAACTTCTATGCTAAATATTCGTGCAACAAGTACTTTAGTACTTGCCAACCCCTATAATAATGCCTGCCTTGTTGGTCTAGCGGTAGCGTGTTCAACCTGGTTGGTGTCCTGGGTTCAAATCCCAGGTCGGGCCAAAAAGTAATTTTGGGATTTTTCCGTAAAAAGAAATTTCTCAGTATCAGCCCGAAGTCTGGAAGTTGGCGGTTTTACACCCCCGTGCCTCGGAGAGCACGTAAAGCCGTCGGTCCTGTACTTGAACTCTTTCCGGTCGTGTCGCTAGGCGTCCCATCGGATCATGAGAGTGATCGAATAGAAAGAGACCCTGTGTTTGCGCACACACTTGTGCACTATAATATGTCCTGCGCAATTGGCTAGTCTCCATTAAGACTGGCCGCCGTGGCCGAAATTCGGTCGGGAGGACATCATCGTCATCACTTTAGTAATGTCTATAGAAACGAATAACATGTCACCCGAAATATAGAAAACAATAATTAAAATTTACAAATAAATTAAAACAATTACTTTATAGAAAATGTTACAAAACTAGTACCTATTAAGGTGACCTAGAACGGCAAGATTATATCTAGTGGTACAACCAAATGTTTACGTCATTTATTTTGCGTGTATATTCCACATACAGTAGTGACGAGTATCTAAATGATAATACTAACTATAATCAAATATCTATAGATAAATATGTAATTTATCAAAGCTCCCTTACTCTCTCCGAATTGGCTGTGCCGAGAGGGTCCATGATCATCTAATAATTTAACCTACCACCTAAGTCTACATTATGGAATACAATAAATGTATTACATAAAATCTGGAATTTTAATACTTTATAATAAAAATAAGTCGGGTTTTCCTTCCTGACGCTATAACTCCAGAACGCACGAACCGATTTCCACGGTTTTGCATTCGTTGGAAAGGTCTCGGGCTCCGTGAGGTTTATAGCAAAGAAAATTTATAAAATTTAACGCGGGTAACACCGCGGGGCACAGCTAGTACTTTATAATAAAATATTAATTATCAATGAAATAGACAAATTTCGGAATAAATTATGGTATTGGGTCTTATAAGTGGAAAGTTTTAAATGCGGATATTTTTAAATCCGAAAGCTATTGTAATAGAGTTTGCAATTTGTTTTTAAAACTCCGATTTGTAGTTTTAGCTCTTTTTCCAATTAGATTATAATTGGTAAAATACAACAATTGAGGGATGGAAGAATGCTTAATACTAAAAGTATGTTGATGTCCAAGATCCACACGGACTTGGTTGACGGCGCCGCGTTACTGACATCTATTTTGGCGTGGAACCTTAAATGAACTTAATCTGTTCCCCACGACAGGTTGTTAAGGTTAGACATACATAGCTTACGTTACTTACTTATCGTATGGGCAGTGGTTACCCTAGTGTCAGAGTTGTTCAAGCCGCCCAGTAGACTCTGACATGGCTGAACGACTGTTGTCTAATGACTACAATCGGGACCGACAGTTTAACGTGCCCTCCGAAGCACGGAGGCGCTCAGAAATTAAACCACTTTGGCGGCCACCCATCTATGTACTGCCCGCGAGCTTAGCGACTGAGCGCCTCATAGCTTACGTTGAAATAATTTAACCAGTAGCAAGTTCCTGCCAGTTCCGAAATAACCCTGATAAAATTTTCACACTCGGCCATCTGATTCCAAATTAAGTAGAGTTAGTACTATGGAAACCAGATACTGACATAATTTCACCCAGACTTAAGATAAACAGACATGATCGTGCACACAAATATCTGTCCTGGGTGGGAATCAAACCCGGCGTAAAAGCAAGTATACACGCCGACCGGTCTGCCAAATCACATAGTAGCTTCAAAAATGATCTTTGATTTTTTTAAACCTATCAACTCGATGAACAAGGATACGGCCTAACTGAGAGTACCTACGCTTAAAACACACTTGGCAACTCTTATGAATTTAGGACCGTTTCCCCTCTCCAAATCCTTATTTCCCATCCAAGACTACAACGTTAACAGTAGTGTTACTACATTAAGGGTGTTCTATAAAGATAACTTCGCCAGTCGAGTGAAAAGAAAGTTATGCTCTATCCCTCTTAATAATAATATAATAATAATAATATAATACTAATAATTATATCTAGGGACAGTGTCACACAGATCTTCCTAGCCCCAAACTAAGCAAAGCTTGTACTATGGGTACCAGGCGACGACATACATACTTATATAGATAGATAAATACTTAAATACATAGAAAACATCCATGACTCAGAATAAAATATTCGTGCTCATCACACAAATATTTGCACTTACCGGGATTCGAAGCCAGGACCACCAGCTTCGTAGGCAGGAGTATACCAACTAGGCTACGGTGACCGTCACCTTAAACATTGCTACCACTTAGCGCTACCCAGAATTCACATGTAGTGTTAAAGTCTACGAACTCTAAATACTTCGATTAAGAATATTAATATCTGAGCGATTAGATTAATACCGAGATTAATACCTAATTTGCAGTCTCATTTGCTAGATGTTTTCGGTCCTCGCTCGCATATTGTCCGTTGAAGCAGTGAAAATATTAGACTTAAACTATATAATTAAACATAATTTCTTGACAATAACTTGATACGAGCTAGCTAAATATCATTGCTATAATAAAATAAATTTTATAAATGTTTTCATACAATATGTACCTAAATATCTATGTTACTAGAAATAATAATGTATACAAACTATATTATACAAACATGTTCTGACTATTTACAAGCGCTTTTTTAAAGTCTACGTGAATAAAAACCTTTTTTTTTTATCCTTGGTTGATTATAAAAAGCATGTAAAATTAACACCTTTTTATATACTGGGTGAGAATATGTGATATCGACTCGCATCAAAGAATTGCGTGATCCCCTAATTTGATTTACGAATCTAGAGAATTTTCTTCTAACGTTTAGAGATTTGGTTATTCTTCTCACTCATTACGAAGAGATAAAATTTAAATTGCAAAACGCACCCCCTACGAAAAAAGGGCTAGTGGGCGTCAAAAAAGTACCTTAAAAGAGGGTGGCCACCCTCTCGCAGATTTAATATTTTTCGACTTTCGCTCGTAATTAAGGTCTTGGAATCAATGTTTTGGCAAGAAAACGGGGATTATATTCAAAGGTTTTGATCTTGTTCAATTTTTGCAGATGTTTCTAATGAATATTGTTAATAATAATGTACTTAAGACAATATCTAAGGACATTATTCACACACGGTCACTGATCCCAAACTAAGCGGAGCTTGTACTATGGAAACCAGATAACTGATATATTACATATACTACTTTTACTTTGTAAATACATACTTATATAGAAAATTACACCCAGAGTCAGGTCAAACAGAAATGTTCATAACACAATATCTGTCCTGGGTGGGAATCGAACCCACGACCTGCGGCGTGTAAAGCAAGCATTTACCAACCACGCCACAAGCCCCAACTTATATACTGTACAACTGTAACTTGGAATAGTTTCACATGATATAAATACTGCGTTCGATTACCGTAATTTGTTAACAAAGCCATATTTTTTTTTATGTGTATTTTATAGTTCTACCTGGGCGCCTAGAGCTTTATTGGTAGGAATTTGCCTGCGGGCGACACACTCACTTTGCTACTTCATCAGAACTGGGCCAAAATGATGACCCTCAAATTTCACGCGCACCTCTTTAGGGGACACATCTACATACCGATGCGTCAATGCCTGTCGAGGTTGGGGTGAATGCTAACGTTATACCAGGTCCAGGGTTTTGATAAATAATAAATATCTTGGGATAACTAACACATATATGTGATGACTGCCAAAACGCATGTTTAGAAATATATAACGTCTCTATCACGGGGAATGCTCTGAGGAACTGTTTGAGCTGGTGCCACCGTCCCCTTTTTATCATCGGACCACGCGCACTCGCAGTAAGGTTCATCCGTATCACCTGGAAGCGATCTCGTCAAGCACGGTTCGCTTCCAGCGTTCATACATCCCACGTACGTCGGCTCTGGAATGAATTACCTGCTGCGGTGTTTCCCCAGCGCTACGACATGTCCTTCTTCAAACGAGGTTTAAAAAGAGTACTAATATCACGGTAGGCAGCGGTTTGCTGTGCCCCCTGGCACTGCGAATGTCCATGAGCAGCGGTTACCACTTACCATCAGGTGGGCCGCTAGCTCGTCTGCTTACTAAGGCAATAAAAAAAAATATATATATATATATATATATATATATATATATATATATATATATATATATATATATATATATATATATATATAAGTATATTTATCAGGTGTCTGGTTACCATAGTACAGTATTTGCCCAGTTTTTCTCAGATCACAGTGTTTTAGTCGTCCCAAGATATTTATTATTTATTTATTTTGTGCGCTCAGTCGCCGAGTACCTACGATATATGACAATTGATATTTTGGAAAGTATTTTTAAATACGCGTGAACTACGACACAACTATTTACGTCCGAGTAGCTGTCCATTTTATTAACAATTAATCGGAATACTTTCAATGTAAATATTAAGCTCTATCATTCTAACTTTGGTGGTTAAATCAAGGTACTTACCGCAGAGTGAGTAGGTACTCACAAAAAAAACATGCAAACAATTATACCTATACATATGTATGTACATATTACCTATAAATCCTGCTTTTTAATTTATGCACGTCGTAAATCTAAATCTAGGTCACTGTAAACACAAAACAAAACACTATCAATGACAATTAACGGGACCATACCAAATTTTTCAACTTGTCAAGTGTTCGTCGCTTGGCAAAACTTTTCCAAGCCAATTTACTCTTTAATGGGTCTCATTTGTTGTTAAAAACATTTAAGAGACATCGCGAACCTCTTGAGGCTCGACTTCAGTCTAGTTCTTCTATATCCGATCGACATGTTAAAGTTAGTTCGAAATTGAATCCTAATAGAAGGTATTAAGAGTCAATTTAGTACACGATTCCAATGGACGGTTGGCCATTCAAGTGGAGTAAACGCCTTGGCTATCCGAAGTAAGGGTTTTAAAAAGAAATTTTGCGAGGTTCAGGAGTTTGAAGCATTTCTTGAGAGGCGATCGGTGCTCATCGATTTATATTGTTTATGTTGGGAAGAAGAATTTTAGGCGGTTGTTTTTGAATTTTCTTCTTAAGGAATTATTAGAGTGGAGTAGATTAATGAGAAGAGAATTAGTAGATTTATGTATCTGATAAAGAGGCATGGGCCTATAAAACTGCTAATAAAATATCAAATATCTCCCAGAAAAATATCAATAAGTTTTGAGGGCAACCCTGGATCTGAACCCAGGACTTCATTAAACCAGGGCCTTATACATGCTACCCCTAAATCAATGAGTCAGTAAAAAACATATGCCCATATATCGCTGATACAGCATACGGATTCGAACATGTCGAATGTCAGCAAACATAGTTTTATTAGTAGTGTAGGCTACTCCTTTGCACATTATATATTTACACTGTATACATTTATATTATTGTTACACATAAATTCATTTACACATTATTACCTACAGTTCATTTACACATAATAATATTTACACTATTTACACAATACACAATATTTATATCAGTTGGTCGATGTCTACACATCCCGTTAATTCCCGCATAACTCATCGACCTGCGCCCATCACTAGCGCTGCGCTGTACATAACGCCTTATGTACTCGGCCACCGGCCGGCGCACGCGCAGAGGTCAACTCAGTCACAGACTAGATCCCACGCGGAACGCACGCTGCCTTTCTATGCCATATAGACTCGCGCCACTCGCTTATTTTATGTTACGCGCTTATGTACTATCTATTATACCTAAGAACTATATTTCATTTCCTCTCTTGTGAACTTTCTACTATACTAGTGCTTGTGCTTCCTATCATTGTGCCTTCTAAACTTATATATGTAATGTACTTGGTGATATAGTGTGTTGGACAATACATAGCTGGAAACCGTGAGTTTTGGTGTCTTATTTATCACTCCCGGGATACCACTAAGTTACCACACGCCTCACTACCATACTGGTGACCCCGTTTAAGAGCATGGATAAAGAATATAAGGACGCACTTGGCCCGAGCACGTCATCGCCGGCCGCCACTAGTGAGGGGACAATGTCGATAAATCAGAGCGATGTTTTTAGAGTCGGAGTAAGAGTGCCACCATTTTGGGCGGAAGAACCGGAGATATGGTTTGCTCAAATCGAGGGACAGTTCGCGATGTCCGGGATTACGAGTGACGTCACGAAATTTAATTACGTGATCGCACATCTCGACAATCAGCACTGCAGGGAAGTCAAAGACCTTATTGTCAGCCCTCCCGCCACGGAGAAGTACGAGAAGCTTAAAACTGAGCTTGTCAAGAGGCTTAGTGCATCCAACGAGAAGAAGATTAAGCAACTTCTCATGCATGAAGAGCTTGGAGACCGCAAGCCTTCTCAGTTTCTCCGACACCTTAAAGGACTCGCAGGTACGGGAGTTCCAAATGATTTTTTGAAAACTATCTGGACTAGCCGCCTGCCTCATGGCATCCAGACGGTGCTGGCAGGACAGCCAGCCACAGCTTCTCTCGAGGACCTGGCTGATTTAGCTGATCGAGTGAACGACCTTGCTTCTTCGTCACCGAGCGTCGCTGCCGTGAGCAATACAGAAGCTGGCTCCCTCATCAGTGAGCTCACCAAAGAAGTAGCTGAGCTCAGGAAGCAGTTTCAAAAGTTGGCATCGTCAAACAGGAATAGCAGATCCAAATCTCGCTCAACCAACAACCGAAACACTCGAAGTGGTTCGAGGCGGCGATCTCAATCCAACTATAGGAAGTTTCCTTTGTGTTGGTACCACGGCAAGTTTGGCGAGAAGGCGAACAAGTGTATCCGCCCGTGTGACTTCAACTCGGAAAACTCCAGGGGCAGTCGATAATGGCGACTGACGATTGCCTCTCACCGTCTTCGGGTCGCCTGTTCGTCACCGATCGTTCTTCGAAGACACAATTCCTGGTCGACACTGGTAGCGACCTCTGTGTCTACCCACGATCGGCGCTTCGGGATCGTCGTTCTCGGACTGAATATAACTTATGTGCTGCTAACGGTTCTAACATTGCTACCTACGGTTATATAAACTTAAATTTAGATTTTGGCTTACGCAGATCATTTATATGGCGTTTTGTTGTTGCAGACGTAACAAAACCAATTATAGGCGTAGATTTTTTAAATTATTACAGCCTTGTTGTTGACTGTCGCCATAAGCGTTTAAGAGATAGCTTAACTTCTGTAACAGCTAGTGCCACTTTAGTGAACCGTAAAGATAACGTGTCCTCTGTAAAAGTCGTGACTGCTGAGACTCGGTTTCATAAAATTTTAGACGAGTTTCCTGAAATAACACGACCAGCTGGTAGACACCACGTTACACCACACAACACAGTCCACCATATCCGCACGACCCCAGGCCCCCCGGTCTCCCTCCCGCCGCGCCGGTTACCTCCAGATAAGCTCAAGATCGCTAAAGCCGAATTTCAGTCTATGCTGGCCTGTGGTACAGCTAGACCCTCAGAGAGTCCCTGGTCTTCGCCATTACACATGGCTCCAAAGAAAAATAACGGATGGCGCCCCTGTGGCGATTATCGCAGTCTTAACGCCCGCACGGTCCCTGACAGATATCCGATTAGGCATATCCACGACTTTACTCACAGTATCGCTGGTTGTAAAATTTTTAGCACACTGGATTTGGAGAAAGCATATAATCAGATACCTGTCAGCCCTGAGGATATACCTAAGACTGCGATCACCACGCCATTCGGCATGTTCGAATTCCCGTTCATGAGTTTCGGCCTTCGTAACGCGGGGCAGACCTTTCAGCGATTTGTGGACGGGCTTACCAGAGGGCTAGATTTTGTTTACTCGTACTTAGACGATTTTTTAATATACTCTAGGAGCGAGACAGAGCACGAGGAGCATTTGCGGGCAGTCTTTAATAGATTAAAAGAGTACGGCATGTTGATTAACACGTCAAAATGTGTCTTTGGGGCACCAGAGGTGCAATTTCTAGGGTATCTGATCTCGGAAAGTGGATGCAGACCCCTGGACACCAAGGTGCTGGCTATAAAAGATTTTCCTCCTCCCACAAACGTGCGGCAGCTACGAGGCTTCTTAGGGATGCTGAATTTTTACAGGAGATTTCTTCCGCGAGCAGCCCAAATCCAAGCCCCACTGCATGCGCTTTTGACAGGTTCGTTGAAAGGAACGCAGCCAATCCAGCTAACGGGTGATACTTTAGAGGCTTTCCAGGCCTGCAAGGATAGCTTAGCAGACGCAGCTTTGTTGGCTCATCCAGATTGCGCAGCCAAGCTTGCTGTCGTTACCGATGCGTCGGATAAGGCCATCGGAGCGGTTCTTCAGCAGTTCAAGGATGACGCATGGGAACCTTTGGCATTCTTCTCCCGTAAGCTCAGCCCCTCACAGACCAAGTACTCGCCCTATGACAGGGAATTGTTGGCGATATACGAGGCCATAAAATATTTTAGGCATATGCTCGAGGCTCGTCACTTTATTGTCTATACTGACCATAAGCCAATCAGTTTTTCATTCCATGAAAGGAAAAACAACTGTTCGCCAAGGCAGTATAGACACCTTGACTTCATATCCCAGTTCACTACAGACATCCGCCACATATCCGGCAAAGATAATATCGTTGCCGATACTTTGTCACGGATTGAAGAACTGGGAGTACCTGTCAGCCTCGAGACATTAGCCGAAAATCAAGCTACTGACCCTGAACTTGAGGAGCTTTTGAGTAAAGGCTCATCACTCGAACTTCAAAAACTCCATATTCCTGGAAGTCGAGTTACCTTGTACTGTGACGTCAGTACCTCAACTTCCAGGCCTTACGTTCCAAAAATCTTACGGAAGCAGGTCTTTGATAGCCTGCACTCCCTGAGTCATCCTGGCGCCACTGCATCGGCCAAATTGGTATCAGAGCGATTTGTCTGGCCCGGTGTTCGGAAGGATTGCAGAGAATGGGCGCGTTCGTGCTTACCGTGCCAGAGGGCTAAAATCACTCGTCACGTGACTTCCCCTCTAGGCACTTTTAACTTACCCCGCGCTCGTTTCAGTCAAGTTCATATTGACCTAATTGGTCCTCTCCCTCTCTCGCATGGTTTTCGATATTGCTTAACGGCTGTAGACCGATTTACTCGCTGGCCGGAGGCAATACCGATACAAGACATAACAGCGGAAACTGTTGCAAAAGCCTTGCTGTCGACCTGGATTTGTCGGTTCGGTTGTCCAACAGACATTACGACCGACCGTGGCCGACAATTTGAATCGGCCTTGTTCCAATGTCTGTCACAGATGGCCGGTTTCGTTCATAAAAGGACGACAGCCTACCATCCGGCATGCAACGGCTTAGTTGAGCGGTTTCACCGACAACTAAAGGCCGCCATTGTATGTCACGCGAATGACCGATGGACAGAATCGTTGCCATGGGTTTTGTTGGGTATACGAGCCGCTTTTAAAGAGGATTTGCAAGCCTCGTCAGCGGAACTTGTATATGGTGAGCCGCTGAGACTTCCTGGCGAGTTCTTCGAGCCTCCAATTGGCGGTACGACGGATGTATCCGAATTTTCCGCCAGACTTAAAAATTTTGCCGGGAAGTTGCGACCTATTCCTACTTCGCGCCATAGTAAGCCCAGAGTATTTATTTATAAAGAACTCAAGACCTGTGATCATGTCTTCCTGCGCGACGACACAACACGTGGTTCTCTTACTGCAGCTTACTCCGGGCCGCATAAGGTGCTTGCCAGAGGAGATAAAGTCTTTAAGATTATGGTTAAAAATAAAGAGACGACCGTGTCCATAGATCGACTCAAGCCCGCCTTTACACTATCTGTTCAAATAGACGAACCCTCATCCGAAGTTCCACCAAACCGTGTGACTCGTTCTGGCCGTCATGTGAAGTTTCCAGAATATTATCGCCCTTGACGGGCTCTGGTGGGGGGTGGTGTAGGCTACTCCTTTGCACATTATATATTTACACTGTATACATTTATATTATTGTTACACATAAATTCATTTACACATTATTACCTACAGTTCATTTACACATAATAATATTTACACTATTTACACAATACACAATATTTATATCAGTTGGTCGATGTCTACACATCCCGTTAATTCCCGCATAACTCATCGACCTGCGCCCATCACTAGCGCTGCGCTGTACATAACGCCTTATGTACTCGGCCACCGGCCGGCGCACGCGCAGAGGTCAACTCAGTCACAGACTAGATCCCACGCGGAACGCACGCTGCCTTTCTATGCCATATAGACTCGCGCCACTCGCTTATTTTATGTTACGCGCTTATGTACTATCTATTATACCTAAGAACTATATTTCATTTCCTCTCTTGTGAACTTTCTACTATACTAGTGCTTGTGCTTCCTATCATTGTGCCTTCTAAACTTATATATGTAATGTACTTGGTGATATAGTGTGTTGGACAATACATAGCTGGAAACCGTGAGTTTTGGTGTCTTATTTATCACTCCCGGGATACCACTAAGTTACCACATGCCTCACTACCATAGTAGAATGCGCTCAAGACCTCCATGAACTTATCCCTCCTTCCCCCTTTTTTCATCGGACTACTAGGCGTCGGGAGGATTTCACCGCTTTGTTGTTCACATCCCATTCTGCCGCACGAAGCGCTTTGCTTCCTCCTTTATCATACGTACGGCTAAGTAGTGGAACACCCTCCCGAATGACGTGTTTCCAGACTCATACAACATGGGTTCATTCAAGGCTAGAGTGAACGGGCATCTTATGGGTACGCGCGGTCCATCTTCGACCACATCTTCACTTACCATAAGGTGGTCAAGCGCAAACTCATTCAGCATTAAAAAATAAAAAAAAAATTGTACCAAAATCAGGAAGTTACGTTAAAAATATAAACAAAAGAAAAGTTCTACAATAGATTTGTACGACTATTGATGTTTTAAAAACAGTTTTTAATCTAATAAATCTTCAGCCTGATCCGTCCACTACTGCCTTCTCCAATTTGCGACGCCAATTGGAGACCGCAGTTGGATGGTACCTAGTACACAGGTGGCGCTGCTGCCCGACTACCTGGTGTATCCCTTAGTCACCTTTTACGACACCTAAGGGATGCTATGGGGTGGTCCTGTTATTCTTTCGAAACCATACAGCTGTTTCCTACTAAGTAAGATGTTTCATGGTAAATAAAATGAAATTAATTCGCACTTGGGTATTAACATACACTTGTACTTGTCAAGCTCACAATGCAGTACATAAACATAGTGGATAGTATAAAAGTTACAAAAAAAATGTGAGCCGTCACGGGACGCCTGGCAGGTGTGAAACATCTACATTATTTTGTAAAAGTAATATGCAGAAAAGAACATATTGTGATAGGAACTAAATATGTTATAATGATAAAATAAAAAGTCGATTGCGCATGCGTCACGGCATGCGTCGCCACGCCAGAAATCTGTTTTACGTGCGGCTATAGATGTTTCACATCAAAAAAATTAATTAGTCCGTCCGTGCGGTTTATTTTATCGCATATACTTTCTGAAATCCTTAAATAAATAACAAGTTACTAATCTATTATTATTTAATTAATCCTTTATATTTTAATATCTAAATTTATTAAAAGTCGTGTACGTATTGCACGGCATTTCTATTGGCCAATTATTACCAAAAGAAAAATTTCAAGCATTGACTCTATCCAATACACTTAGGTAATGTGAAAATTTTCCGATCGCTATACATGCAAAAGATATGTAACTTGGACGCCGATCTTTGGCCCATCAAGTTTATGAAAATTTATTAAATAATGTAAAGCATCTTACCGAAAAAGTATTTCAAATAATAATAATTCCCGAAACAGTCCATCAAAAGTTTGAGTCATTACATAAATATAATTACTAGAAGGTAGGGTAAGAAAAACTCCTCAGTCAGGGCGAAACTGGGGTGAAATTGATTTTATTTGCGACTCGACACGATTTTTTAATTAGGAGACCCGGAGTTTTAAGAGAAAATTTTAATGACGGACGCCATCTTGAATTTTGGAAGAGGAATTTTATAAAATATTTGACAATATTTTCTGATGGCGCCTTTGGACTACTTTCTTCCCGCGACCTCATTCACGTTGACTTTAGAATTGTATTCAGAGAGAAATGTTACATGTATGATAAAATAAAATATGTTTGGCATGACACTTGCGCTTTTGTATAATTCCACAGAAAAATTGCATATTTCTTGTTTAAAAAGTATCCCATGCATTCATATAGGTTATAAAAAACTATCCATGTGCTAACTTTCAGCCAAACTCGTTATGTTGTCTTTGGGTGATTCAGTAATAAACATCTTAACACACGTTCCCATTCATAATATTAGTAATAATAAATATCTTGTTGACCGACTAACACAATGCTATCTGATCCCAAAGTAGACAGAGTCTTTCACGAAAAAATCTACGGATTTTGATAAATGTCTTTAGTAATATAGCTTATATATACGAATAACATATAAAGGCTATAATTTATGTCTAACTAGCTGTGCCCGCGACTTCGTTCGCGTGTTAATTAGTTTATTTTGATTTTTCCTAAAATAAATGTTTTTTTCTAAAATAAAAGTAGCCTAAGTTACTCCTTATTACATCAGCTACCTGCCAATAAAAGTCCCGTCAAAATCGGTTCAGCCATTTCAGAGATTAGCCGGAACAAACAGACAGACAGACAGACAAAAATTGTAAAAAATAATATTTTGGTGTAGGTACCGTATATATATTCATATTTATGTAGAAATTAACGGTTATTTCAATATTACAAACAGACACTCCAATTTTATTTATTTGTATAGATTATGGCTCTTAAGTTTAAAGCGGTTGAAACCGCGGGGCACAGCTAGTTATAGATAAATCACAAATATATGCTAATAATAAATATGCTCATCACACAAAGATTTGTCCGGATGGAGAAAGTGTAGTTATAGATAATCTACCTACATATGTAGCGCTGTGGTTAAAGTACCATACCGGCGCCCTCACGGACACATGTCTGAGTTGTGCTTTGTGTCTGAGAATTGCATGATATAACAGATTCAAGGATTCATTTCTGTAGATATTTTATGATGTTTCTATAATAAGTACTAATGATGGCAATATCACATGTAACACTTCTACATAGGTTATAGTTCGTTTTAGGCTTTTTACGATATTTTTTGGGGTCGTATAGCTAACAGGATCACACGAGTGAGTGCCAGCTGACTTTATAATCCGTAATAAAGTTTGAACACTAGAAACATGTTTTTCTTTATATAATAATAATATCTAGGGACAATGTCAGACAGATCATCCCCGCCCCAAACCAAGCAAAGCTTGTACCATGGGTACCAGGCGACGATATACATACTTATACAGATAGATAAATACTTAAATACATAGAAAATATCCATGACTCAGAAGCAAATATTCGTGCTCATCACACAAATATTTGCACTTACCAGGATTCGAACCCAGCACCACCAGCTTCGTAGGCAGGAGCACTACCAACTAGGCTACGGTTATCATCACCATATAATTAACAATTTTTTAATATCACTTAAATTGTAAATTGACAACTACAAACTCAAATTACAAAGTAAATTCCCCAAGGAAACGTCTACTTACTTAGTTTTGTTCACCGCTGGCTTCAAGCAAGGTGGTAAAGTGGATTTCATTCAATATCTTACAGTCTTTATTTCTTAGGCATTAAAGTCTGTTTTTGAACTGCAACTGTATTTATAGACGGGCTGTCGTCTGTACATCTTAATAATTGGAAAGTCAATTAATTTTACTATAAGATTAGACATATTTTTTTATTGTTGTTAACTGAATTGCGGCTTCAATGGCGAAACTCTATGGAGAGTAGCCATCAGTACAGGAAATATTAAAGTGTACGAGTGAGAACAAGTAAACACAGCTGCCGATGAAAGGGTTATCGGACATTAATGGGGTGAGGTCAGGCGCTGGGCCCGTAGCTCGATATGCTCTCTGAGGACGGGCGTGTAGCACCGAAGACTTTCAGGCTCCGAATTTTTATCCAAATTTTAATCGTCCCCTCATTATTGGGGTACTATAATGTGTAACGTGTAATAGCTGTAACTGCCAATCTTAATGGCTTGGCGCCATTAAGATTCGGTCGAAAAACGACTGGAAGACATTATATTAAAAGAGATAGTTCGGTCAAAATAGGGGAATATTATTTTATGGGTCAAAAAAAAGAAATAATTATAAGTACCCTTTATTGCGTAAAATAATATATAATTCAGAAAAATAAACAACAGTAATATAAATGAAATAGGCGGCTTTATCGAAAAAAGGCGATCTCTTCTACTGTTTTGGCGGAACTATCTTTTTAATGTAGAATATTTAAAAATGGTATTATTTGAGAACCGTGTTCAAGATCACACTTAAAAAGGTGATCCTAAATCAGCTTGGTTAATGATGTCATCCCGACTGAATTTAAGCTCGGTTCCAAGTGCATTTTAGCTTTTTAAGCTCAAAAATATAAGGCTGTTCTACCGCATTCATTATTTAAAAATCTTCATAAAATATATTGACTAGGTATCGCAAATGTATTTTTCACGAAAATAACATTTTAATATGTTTGAGTACCGATGAAAAGGAATTTATAAAGGTGTCTAATTTATTGACTTTTTGATTCGATATTTGCCCAACGAAAAACCTTCTGTATTTAATACATTAATGCAACCGAACACGGAAAAGAAATTCGAGATATTTCAATTGTATATACATAAATAATATTTTGATAATTTTACAAATATTCGACATACTCTAACATTTATTCCGTCTTCGAAAAACGAATTCAGAATATAACAAATTTATATAAACTGTTTTGACTACTCCCAATATTCTACAATCCTACCAAAAATATTATTCCTTTCGTGTAAATCTGTCATCACGAAAAGCATTCCGAATTTGAAATATTTTAAACAGAAAAAATTCAAATATAGAATTCGGGAAGCAAACATTTATGTCTTGATTGCAAATGTCTACCTAATTATCATTATCGCGTCGTTGTCAATGTCAAACTATTGAGTAACAATATCTTTATACTCTTTGAAGAAATTAATTACTTTAAGGTGATTACTAATTTAGTTTAGAATCATCATTACATAACAATAAACATATATGTGAAAACGATCGAAATTCTAGCGTAAGTAAGAAAGTGATCGACTGTTTATACAAATGACCTAGATTTTCGTTTTTTTGTGTATCGATTGTGTATTCGAATAACGATTTTAAACACCAATTTCAAAGACATGTAATCCCTTATACCCTACAAATCATCTTTCCTAAATACCTCAGATATTGCAAAACTTACAAATTCAAAGACTATATTTATTAAAAAAATAAATTAGTTAACTAATCTACCACTCCAAAATTTCAAAGAGCGTAAAATATTACCGAGAAATATAAAGTATTTTAGAAGTAATTTTTCAAGGAGACCAGCCATCGCCACCCTCCCCCTAAGACGCCCACTACGGAAAAACCTTTAGAATTGGAACAAAAATGCCGCCCAATGAGGGGTAGCTTTTAAAAATATAATCGATAGCGGGGGCGGGATGAAGAGTTGAAAAAATGGAGGGTCCAACTATTGAGTTAGGGACCTTTTGTATCGTATTAAAAATGGCGTTTCAAGTTTGTGTCATTTTTATTACTATTAGCGTATCGCTAATAGTAATAAAAATGACACATAAATTTAATATGCCTGGGCGACCGAGATCCGCTCGTATTGCTTGCTAAATCTTGTACAAAATATTCGCCAGATTAGTTATTCAATATTAAAATTCATTCTATAAACCAAAGTCATAGACATATATTTATATTCGTGGAATAAAGTTAAAAATCTTTCTATTTTTCTTTTGTAACCTTTCGTTCTATTATCCGACATAACCAGCCTACTGGGCGGCTTGAACAACTCAGACACCAGGGTAACCACTGCCCATATGATAAGTAAGTATGATAAATGAAAGGCTGTAGGTTACAATAAAAGTTAGGTAACCATACGCCCATTATTACAATGACATTAATTTACCTAATGTAAAAATTACTTACCGTAAAATGTTTTGTTTGGAGAAGTCTCCTCTTCGATTTTCTTGTTACCCATTTTCACTTTCCATTTCCTCCATTGCGCCATTATTATCTTTTAAATTGGAGCCGCGGGTTCAATCTTTGTATTAAGGGCGTACATTGAAATATTAAAGATATTTCAATGTGTTTTCTTCTTTTGTATTTTCGTTAGATGTTTGTATGATTAACAACAGTAAATGATATTTCATTGTTTATCTTTTTACTGGCTTCATGTTCTATTTGTGGCAGTTAGTTAATCACAATTTATAGTATTTTTCTTCTTTTATCTACACATTATTACGTAAAGATCTTTTCAAACACGAGAAGGATGAATGGTCTTCTGATAGAACTCAGATATATATTTCCAGATAACTTAGTAAAATTTGGAGAATCGCTAAAACTTTCGTAGATTTTTATCTTCCAGGTAGTATCTATAAATGTTTAAAATTAAATCGTTAACAAGAAGAAATTGGTAACTTGATTGCTTGCTTTAACTTGTTAATTTGAAAGAGGACAACACTTTTTACCCGACTTCGCAAGAAGGAGATTGTCAGTTCTATTGTATGTTTCTTTGTATATATGTTACGCGATGTCTCATTTGTTAAAATTATCAAACAATTATGATAAACTCAATAGAAATTTATACATTTTCAGTTTCTACGGGCAATGCTCCATATAAACAGTATGTTTTTTGTATGTCTGTATGTATGCTTTAGTTAACTATTTGCTGGACATACTTCGTTACCATTCGGGCCAGGTCAACTATTTAACAAAAATTTTAGAGGGGGTTTTTCAAATAACTTAAATCACTTAAGACGGCCATAGCCAGTAATAACATAGGTTTTCTTTAACAATTTCACTGTAATTTTGTCTTAAACTTTAATAACTTCACCACACACCAACATGGTCAAAATAGAACTGAAGGTAACCCTTTAAAACTGGGGGTCAAAGTTGTCTTACCGGTTATCTTCCGTAGGGTCTGCACAAAGGACAGAAGGGTGAAAACTGGACATAATGGCACCTTTACAGGGGCCTTGTATTAATAGAAGCGCATTATAATATTTGGACCTATTTAAGTATCCATTGGGTCGACTATTGTGATTTTTGCGGAACTGACCTGACCGGTTTTGAACGGTTGCGGAATAGTGTTGGGCCATACATGTTGTAAACTTACCGTAAGTTATCGATAAAAATGATTTGAGACTTTATTTTATACTTATGAATTTGAGTGTTGTGTTGTACAGATGGTGGAGATACTATTGGCTGGTGTGGTTAGAACGCAGCCTTATCGATATTACAGGCATCTGTCCAGGTATAGACGAATTACGATAATATTAAAAAAAATGTTTATTTAACGGCATTTTAGTAGTTAGTTTTATATTATTTACTAAGTACATGCCGTTTAACGAAACTCAAAATATAATATTTTAAAGTTTATAAAATATTTAAAATATAGTCAAATTTGTGACGTCATTATAACATTATAAGCTATATATAAAAAAAATAGGAAGTTAAATTATTAAATTATGCTTAAGGAACATAATTATACATTACTACTGTGCATAGTTAGCACATTATATAAATTAGAACATCTTGTTTCCACCTATATTTGCAAATAAAGATTATTGTATTGTATTGTGCCCTGCGGTTTAATATTAGTGTGATAAAATAAAATAATATTGCATCATTTTTGAAATAACAATTTTTTTTCTATATGTAGATAAAAGACTCATCTCAAGTCTTAATAACAATTCAACTCGACATATCGATACAAATCCCAGCACACAGACAACGTCCATCACATAAAAAAGAACAATTAAAAAGCGAAGAATTGTCCAGGGGTACCTACAATGTACTTCATTTGCATTCTCGCCGGACCGGTTCTCACGCGCAAGGGTTGACGCAGCCGGCCACATGTCTTCATCACACCTCGCCGATGTACAGTTCAATCGCAATTTATATTATTACATCAGGAGATTTATAAACGACTAGCTGTGCCCCGCGGTTTTACCCGCGTTTAATTTTATAAATTATCACATCACTTCCCCCGTAGGTGATAGCGTAATAATATATTATGTAATATCAGGGGACATTATTTACACTCGGCCATCTGATCCTCAAGTAGAACAGAGCTTCTACTTTAATCCAGATAACTGATATACTACATACACTACTTTTTTTTGTAAATACGTACTTATTTAGATAAATTGTAGGCTATATGTTGACCCGATCTCTTCGTAATATTCATGCGAAATTTGAAGTAAATTTAGGCATTACTTTTTGAGTTTAGCCTGGACATATATACAGATAAACTGACAAAAAATTAAAAAACTATATTTTTGACTTCGATATCGATTGCCATCTGCGCGGGACATATATAATATCTATTTACTTTATTTGGGAAGCTTACAGCTACATAAAAACGGTTACAAATTTTCATAAATAAATGTCAATAACAAGTTTCCACAACTAGTTTACAAAATGATGGCATCTCCTGGCTACTTAGTTAATTACAATAATGACAACCTTACAAATGGTTTTACAAGATTGAGCCAATAGTACTATACACAAATTTATACATTATCAATGAAATATCTAGTTAATTTGGATCTGGTAGAATTTTACTAGAAGTAAACAGATCAATAAAATCAAAACGAATGTCACTCTTTAACTTGTTAAATTCATTGAATACTCTAAGCAGAAAGCTATTAATTCTAAATCTGGTGTGGCACGGAGGACCGCATAATAAGAGTATTTTACGTCAATTTCTTACAACTTGATTTTTAAGGTTACGTAGCCAAATGGCAAAAAAACGGAACCCTTATAGATTCGTTATGTCTGTCTGTCTGTCCGTCCGTATGTCACAGCTACTTTTCCGAAACTATAAGAGCTGTAATGAAATGAAATAATGAAATTTATTCAGCACTTGGGTATTTACATACACTTGTATTTGTCAAGCTCACAATGTATTACATAAACACAGTAATTAAAGCAACAAAATATTTTGAATTAGTCCGTCCGTGCGGTCTGTTTCGTCACATATATTTTTAATATCCTTAAATAAATAATAAATAACAAGTTACTAAGCTATTATTGTTACATTTAGCAATTGCATATTAAAATTAAAGAATTGAAAACAACGAGCAGTTGGCTAGCGCAAAAGGCTCTCAACCAGTAGCTTAATTTAAGCAACTAATACCTGAGGGCACCCTTATAGGCTTCGGGCCACAGCTCAGGCGGCCGCTGAAGTAAAAAGATGGAATTCGAAATGGGGGTCAGATCACTTGCACGGGATTAACGATCACGTGTTAAGGGGTGAACGCGATCCTCGCCGCTGAGGATCCTACCCTAGTTAGCCTGCGGCTTTCTCTAGCTACCTAGGTGGACGACCCGGAGAAGAAAGCCACAAGGAAACTCCGGGCTTGCTTTTTTCGTCTTCTTTTGCTTTTTGTTTTCGATTATTTTTTAATACGTCATAAATCGTAAACCGCAATTTGCTTTTATTAAATCAACTGAAATACTTGCTGCTACGGAACCCTTCATGGGCGAGTCCGACTCGCACTTGGCCGGTTTTTTATTGAAAGAAGTTCGGGTCAGTCGATATCAACCTGGGCAATATTGAAAAGAAAAGTTATGCTATATATATAAAACCTATGATAAGGACACAATATAGCGCACATTGCACTTTCTATTTCATCAGTCTCATGATCCGATGGGACGCCTAGCGACACGACCGGAACGAGGCCAGGTACAAAACCGACAGCTTTACGTAATCTCCGAGGCACGGGGGTATAATACCGCCAACTCCTAGACTTCAGACTGATGCTGAGAAGATTTTAATTTTACAGAAAATACCCAAAATCACTTTCGTTCCGACCCGGGATTTGAACCCAAGAGCACGTTCTCGGCGGGTGAACACTCTACCGCTAGACCAACGAGGCTGTATTACTAATTAACACAGCTGGCGACAAGTTTTCTAGAAAAGAGCTTGACTTAGATTTTCTTGGCTTGCCTGTAATAGGTAGAATATGGCCTTGTTCACAAAATTGTCGCCAATATATCTTGTTATGTAACCTATATTCTAAGCAAATAAATGATTTCTGATTTAGTGTTTTACTTGACAGGCCGGTTAGCGTGATTGCGATCCCACGACCTGCGGCGGGAAAGCCAAGTACCTACTTGGCTTTCCCGCCGCAGGTCGTGGATTTGAAAAATAATAATAATAATAATATCTAGGGACAATGTCACACAGATCATCCTAGCCCCAAACTAAGCAAAGCTTGTACTATGGGTACAAGGCGACGATATACATACTTATATACATAGATAAATACTTATATACATAGAAAACATCCATGACTCAGAAATAAAGATTCGTGCTCATCACACAAATATTTGCACTTATCGGGATTCGAACCCAGGACCACCAGCTTCGTACCGGCAGGATCACTACCTACTAGGCTACGGTGACCGATCATAATTTATTTTTCCACTTTTCTTTGAAACTGCGAGGATCATCACGTTGCTACCGCGAACGAACTTGATTTTATGGCTATTTCCCGATTGTTTTGTTTTTTAAGGGTTCTAATCAACCTAATACAACCGATAGAGATCTGACCTCAAGATCTGACACTTTGTATATTTTTAATAATCGTTGCTGTCAAGATTAAGAATAAGACCACTAAATAGAAAGTGCTCTTGAGTTTCTGCAGAGCCGAATGGGCATCTAAATAAATTAAATAATAATATCCTGGGACATTATTTACACACGGCCATCTGATCCCAAAAGCTTGTACTATGGAAACCAGATAACTGATATACTACTGGCCACCGTGGCCGAATTTTGGTCGAGAGGACGTTATTATTATTATTATTTTAATAATGATTTTAATGCATTGTAAAGTACAAAATTTTTAATTTTTCCTCCCGCTGAGAAAACAAATAGTGCTGAAGAAACAACACACAATGAATAATTCTTATATTATTATTTATTTTTTTCATACAAACTTTCTTCTCACAATAACGAACACATAAATGATTCTTCATTTCGTGGTTCGTTTTTATTTTTCTGTTTCTCTTGATATTGTAATTATCTATATAACGTATTTACAAAAGAAAAGTAGTAAAGTATTATATCATTTATCTGGTTTCCATAGTACAAGCTCTGCTTAGTTTGTGATCAGATGGCCGTGTGTAAATACTGTCCCAGGATATATTATATTATATTTATATAAATTATTTTATTGACATCGAAATACAAATGTATTATACTATATACTTAACTAAATGTTGTCGTGATCGAATGTTGATCGATCGTTGCGTAATAACACCAAGAAAATCATAATTTCTAAAAACTCTGAACTTATTATAATTACGGTATTTGACTGCACGTGTAGCGCAGCGGCTAAGACAGTCGCCTCGACTCTTCGTGTCGCGGGTTCGAGTCCTGCGCCGGACGACTATTTGTGTGACCCATAAATGTTGTTCTGAGCCTGGATGTAATTTGTGTCCGTCTATTATATGTTTGTGAAGTACCCCGCGACACAGGGACTAAATACCCTAGTTAGGGCGTTGCCTTAAAAAAAAATCCTCTTAGCCGAAAATCGGCCTCAGCGGCTGAGAGCAGATGAGGGTCTCAAGAGAGGATCTGCGTGGGAGATATTATAGTGAACGAGTGTGTGCATAAACACGGGGACACTTTGTATTCTATCACTCTCATGATCAGATGGGACGACTAGTGACACGACCGGGAAGAGGTCAGCTACTTGACCGACAGCTTTAAGGGCTCTCCGAGGCGTATAATACTGCTGGCTCTTACCTGATTCTGAGATTTTTATCTTTTTACAGAAATCACTTAAATCCGGGATTTGAACTCAGGACCTCATTTATCTGCGCTTGAACACGCTACCCATAAACAAACGAGGCAGTCAGTTACGGTTTTATAAGACTAATGACACAACCATTTTTCGGTTGCCTATTCTTCTGTTATGGCAGCGGACAGAAGAATTGTCCAGGGGTACAATGTACCTCATTTGAATTCTGGCTGGACCGGTTCTCACGCGCAAGGGTTAACCCAGCTGGCCACACGTATCTTCACACCTCAATAATTACGTTTAAATATTATTATATCAACTAAGGCTCCTAGTAGAGTAAAGTAATTATTTACGATTTTAAATTAACTATATTTTTTAAAATTGAAAACAGTAATTTGAAATTAATTTTTATAATAACTATTAAATAAAAATTACGACCGACTTCAATTTCATTTTATAAAATCTGAGTTGTTGCATACATTATAAAACAAACGTAAGTCGTTAGTTCTTTTAATAGTTTTTTTTTTATTATATTTTTATATAACAATATCATGTGACATTTTTTACACACGGCCATCTGATCCCAAACTAAGCAGAGCTTGTACTATGGAAACCAGATAACTGATATAATACATATACTAATTTTCTTTTGTAAATACATACCTATTTATAGATAAATTACACCCAAACTCAGGACAAACAGACATGTTCGTGCACATGAATCCTGGGTGGGAATCGAACCCACGACCTCCGGCGTGAAAAGCAAGCGTTTGCCACCAACGCCAACAGGCCGGTCATGACGTATGCAACCTGACGTTGCCTAGGAGGCTTTCACTGATTCACCAGACTATGCATGCGTGCGAGGGATCCAGCCGTCTAGCAAATAAATAGTTCATGTTTTGATTTAAGAAAAAAATATAAGCAACTCTCTGAAAAACATCCATAAAATACAACAATGAAATAACATAACATATACACACCAATTACGGTCGAATTGAGATACTGCTCCTGTTTTAAAGTGGGTTAAACGTATTTAAAGTATTGAAGTAAACCAGGGTCAAGGCTATGTTTCTGTCCTGGGTGGGAATCGAAGCCACGACCTGCGGTGTGAAAGGCAAGCATCTACCAGCCATTACAACTGGCCCGAAAACATCGTTCTTACCTGTGCAACATCTTAAATATTTATAGACTTTTAACTGGTGTATTTTTCCCGGTTATTTTTGCGTCTCTTACAGACGATTTACGGCGCATCGTCTGAGAGACTTTTTTTTTGGTGGCTAAACAAACCGATGCGAGAGCGACATAGTCTGCCGCAGGCCTGACAAGACAAGTTTGCGGTGGTTGGTGCCGAGCCGCTTTCATGTCGCTTCTGTCTCTTATCAGCAAGTACTCCGAACCAGGCGTCGTCACAGATCTGACGACCCTCCACTACACGTTTGCGCCATTCAACTCTATTTTCAGCGAGCTTTTCCCAGCAACAGTTGTCAATTTTAAAAGCGGCCATATCCCGCTTGGTGCAGTCTTTAAAGTGATTTACGACCCGGTTATTTACGACTTGTATAATAAACCTAACCGAAAATATTAGGAGTATAATAGGTATATTTTCCCAGTTAAGTTCTTCCGGTTGGTCGCTCGCTTCATTTTTAAGTAGTTACTAATTAAAGTCATTGTGTAAACATTTAATTACTTATTTACTTAGTACGAAGTAATTGATTATCTCATTGCTACGCGGCGTAGCGTCGTAGATTACGCGTAGGCGTTGCTACGTGACGACATTTTCTTAAACAATTAATAACGTAGCCTATTATTGAATATACATGATATCACGTTGAAAATAATGTTAGCGGAAAAGTGATTAATAATAACTGAGGTTGTGGAATGAACTCCCTGTTACGGTTTCCCAAGAGACTACAGCATGGGGCCCTTCAAAAAGCGAGCTATAAGGTTTCTAAAGGGGCGGCAACGCGCTAATGATGCCCCTGGTGTTGCAGGCGTTCATAGGCTACGGTCAACACTTACCATTAGGTAAGCCGTATGCTTGTTTGCCAACCATATGCTGGTTTGCCAACTAAGTCGTATAAAACAATCCATTTAGCTTTATTAATTCTTGATTGAGTATTTACTTCTCTAGTAAGTTCAACGGTAAGCACAGACATTCTTAATTTAATTTTAATAAGGTCTTAAATTTATTTTAGTTATGCCTTAATTTTATTTTAATAAGGCATTTATTTTATTTTAATACTGTCTTAATTTTATTTGGAACTTTCTTTTAATTTAATTTTGAAATTAATTTAATCTAAAAGAAAAAAATGTATTACTAAACACGGGGAGGGTACTGAATTGTAACACAGGTTGAATCATCTAGCACAGAATACAGGGCCTTCAACTTAATTGTACCGTCATTTATGTCGATAAAGATTATGATTTACCGGCCTCTCTAAGATATGCATACCGGAAGATGAGCAGATGCTAATTTAACGTTATGGTCCATATTTTTTACTCGCATATTGCCCATTGTCCCATATCATAAAAGACAAACATTATTCTAACCCTTCGCTGTAATAAGTGGCAATTAATTTGAATAACAATACACGGGGGTATTATTGACCCGCGCATTTTTCTTGAGATATTTAGGGTGTCTTGATCAGTTGGACCACTTTGTCATGTGGTGTTATAACGGCCTGTAGACAATCTCTTTGATTAGTGAGAGCATGGGAATTTAAGTTCATTTGTTGTGGGGAACTTTAATAATAATGTACTGGGTCGAATTTTGGCCATGGTGACTAGCCATCTGCGCGGGACATAACAAGTGAGTTGGCCAACACAGAGGCACTTTCTATTCCATCACTCGCTTTATCCGATGAGACGACTAGCGATACGACTGAAAAGGTGGATCGGAAAGTGGTCAGGTGGAAGAGTGACGGCTTTGCGTAGTTTCCGAGGCCCGGAGGTTGTAGGTACCTAATACCGCCAACTCATAGACTACAGACTCCTATTGAGAAAGGAGAAGCCCAAGTGACTATAAAATATTTAATCTGTGTAAAAGTTATTGTGCCATAATGAAATAGTTTAATTAAAAGATTAATTTTAAAACTATGGTTAATTATGGTAATAATTATGATTATTTTTTCTATTTTATGATAATTCTCCACATAGTCCGGTAATTAGGTCGTGAAACTAGTTTCAAGGTATACAATATTATACTAAACATTTTTTATAAACTAGCTGTGCCCCGCGGTTTGACCCATGTTAAACTTTATAAGTTATAGCCTATGTGTTAATCCAGGGTGTCAGCTAACTCCATGCCAAATTTTATTAAAATAGCTCCAGCCATTTAGACGTGAAGAAGTAACAAACATACACACTCACAAACTTTCGCCTTTATAATATTACTGTGACTATATCTCAATATCAATGGTAATATTCTTCTTCTTCTTATCGTGTCGATGGTAAGAATTGCTTTGGCTGAAGCGACATACAACTCCTCCAGGAGGGACAAGCAGATAATTCTATGGGGTGACACGCCGCAGTCGTATTATCTTATACGGACTCTCGTCACCCATCAATGGTCTGACCGCGCGCCTAGTTGCTCAACTAAAATAGATAAATCGTCGTGCCCATCACACAAATATTTGTCCGGGGTGGGAATCGAACTCATGACCGCTTGCTGTTAGGGTCACTAACCACTAGACTAAAAGGTCAGCCAAGTCAAGTATAAATATGTCGCAAGTTATAAGCTACATATTAAGTATATGTTAGTTGTATTAATCTGTAAAAAGTATCTAATTTGTGAAACTCTTTAATCTGTAAAAGTATCTAATTTGTGAAACTCTGGTAATGACAAAAAATTTTATTACCTACGCACAGTTTTCTGGCATTACCAGATGTTTCCAAATTAGAAACCGATCTAGGTAGGCTTGCTAAAGCATATAATTTGTAGGTTTCCGTAGCCAAATGGCAAAAAACGGAACCCTTATAGATTCGTCATGTCTGTCTGTCTGTCCGTCCGTATGTCACAGCCACTTTTTTCCGAAACTATAAGAGCTGCACTGCTGAAACTTGGTAAGTAGGTGTATTCTGTGAACCGCGTTAAGATTTTAACACAAAAATAGAAAAAGAACAATTATTTTGGGGGGTCGCCATACATAGAACTGAAACTCAAAAAAATTTTTTCATCGTTCCCATACATGTGGGGTATCTATGGATAGGTCTTTAAAAATGATATTGGGGTTCCTAATATCATTTTTTTCTAAACTGAATAGTTTGCGCGAGAGACACTTCCAAAGTGGTAAAAACGGTGTCCCCCCCTCTAACTTCTACAATAAGAGAATGATAAAACTAAAAAAAATATATGATGTACATTACCACGTAAACTAACAACGAAAATTGGTTTGAACGGGTTCTAGCAAGTCGTTTTTTTTAATACGTTACACCGCAATTTGCATTCATTTAATCAACTGAAATACTAGCTGCTATGGAACCCTTCATGTGCGAGTCCGACTCGCACTTGGCTGGTTTTTCTTTATTCGTGTAACCAAGACTCAACAAGATTATAAGTAAAACTTAAGACTATGTTAGTAAGCATAGGCAGTAATAAAAAAAGAGATGTAATGATCTTTCTAAGTAACTCATTCCCTCTCCATTCATGTTGTAAATGGATTCAGCAACGCTTTATTTACACACACAGTGAACAAAGTAAAAATCACCGTTTACTACGTAAATTATTAAAAGGTACATAAAACCGTTTCTACCTTTTAAAAAACCTTTTAAAAATATTTTTTTTTCATATATATCCGTTAATAATATTGTTCGTACCTACTGCATGAAATTTATACAAGCATAGTATTTCAACAAAAGGCATAATGGAAATCGGCTTATATAATACACCGCAGATAGCATTAAGAGCCTTCTCCTTTATTGAGTTGGTTAAATGTAGTAATTTGTGTTAGTTCATCCTTATTGACAAGGATATATTAAAGTATTTTTTTGTTTAAATAATCAACCTTAAGTAATACGTTCATAGAACCAGGTATCTCCTTCAAATACACACAAGTAACTGTAAGTTCTTTCTTAGTAACTTTTAGTAATGCCTTTAACAGCACCTGCAAAGACTTAAGAACTAAGAACTAAGAACTAACTAAGAACTAAAGTAAAAATATAGCGACTCCAAGTGTCGAATAGAATTAACTATTATTTACTGGCATCTAGTGACGAGCAGCTGAACTGTTCAACGCCCTCTATTATTGTGATAGAAGAACTAAAAGCGACACCTTTTTTAAGTTAATTGAACTAAATATAATGCTTACGCCATCTATGATCGAGTAGTTAAAATTATTAAAATATAAAACGAAAAGCTTTATTTCGTTTATGTAATAAAGCAAATAATCCTGTAAGTAATGCCATTTTATTAATCAAACTATGGATATGCTTTGTGCGTCAAGTTGTATTTATCAATGTCTGAATGATTGTCATTCAAATTTGTTATAGTATTCACTACTAGATGACGCTGCTTGTTCTTAAAATCTGTGATAAGTGAATAATTCTTAGGTATGTATTACATCTAGAAGGCGCGATGTAATTTTATAGCCAAATAATAACAAGAATATTTTAGATAAGATAATGAATTTGAAACCTGAAGAGGGTAACAATACTGAAAAATTTAGATTTAGAGAAAATAAATCCTGTACAAGGCCATTGTTTTGTGTTGTAATTTTTCATAACAATATATATTTGATATATAATATTTATTTTTCATACGTATGTGTAAGATGAACCAACATTAGAACCAACGGCATCTGGGAAAAATAGCTTCTCGAGTGACGACCGGAAGTCACAGCTTGGGCCGGCCCTCATCGAGATGGACCGATGATCTTATGAGGGTTGCTGAAAGCCGCTGGATGCGTGTAGCACATGAATAGCAATTGTGTTAATCTTTGGTGGTCTTTGTCCAGTAGTGGACGACTTTCAGCTGATATGATGAGGTGTGCGAAGTGTTTTACAATAGCAAGTTCCACTACTCACTAATGACAATTATAAAAATCAACAAAACCCAATAAGCAACTTAGCAATATAGATTAAATAGCTATGTACATCTGGCCTTGTGTGTCTTTTAGATCGGTACCGTACAATATGTTATTACTAGCTGTGCCCCGCGGTTTTATCCGCGTTAATAAACGTTATAAATTATAGCCTATGTGTTAATCCAGGGTGTCAGCTAACTCCATACCAAATTTTATTAAAATCGCTCCAGCCGCTTAGACGTGATGAAGTAACAAGCATACACACTCATAAACTTTCGCTTTTATAATATTAGTGTGATATGCTAGATAGATTCCAGCTTATTTCCCGAGGCTTCGTACATGTGGGTTTTTATTCACTATCTGTGGAAATTTCTAATAGAACTTATCACCTTAACATATCGGCCTTATCGTGCATGATTTTATAAAAAGCCGGCCAAGTGCGAGTCGGAACCGCGCACGAAGGGTTCTGTACCATTATCTATAAAAACGAGCAAAAAATCCCCTTTTTTTGTTGTATGGGAGCCCCTTAAATATTTATTTTATTTTATTTTTTTGATTATGCGGCAATAGAAATACATCATCTGTGAAAATTTCAAGTTTCTAACTATCAAGGTTCATGAGATACAGCCTGGTGACACACGGACAGACAGACAGCTAAGTCTTAGTAATAGGGTCCCGTTTTACCCTTTAGCTATGGAACCCTAAAAACTTCAGCTTTCTAGTTCCAAAGCATTATATGTAAATTTATAAATATGAAACCAATGGACTCAGCATTGGGTTCATATTTATAAATAACACTCGAATCGAAGCCGTGCTCTTCACGTCTTAGGAGCAAATTAACCAACTACGAACCTGCCCTAGAAGTCTGAATTTTTAAAGGGTTTTATACGTTGACCCCGATTGTCCTCCATTAAGAACCAGTCACACGATACAGAACAATGAGATCACGACTTACCTAGAAGTTTACGTAAGTATTAATTGTAAGTATTATGACGGGCCTATTTGCGTGGTTGACAAATGCTTGCTTTTCACGCCGGAGGTCGTGGGTTTGATTCTCACCCAGAACAGATATTTGTGTGCTTGTCTGTTGGTCCTGAGTCTGGGTGTAATTATCTATATAGGTAAGTATGTATTTACAAAAGTCCATAGTATACACGGCTACATATCAAGCTATATATTTCCAGTATAGTTTAAACTGGAAATATATATCCCGCGTAGTATAGGATTTCCATACAATGAGAGGTCAGCTAATATTGGAAATGTATAGCTTGATATATAGCCGTGTGCACAAGCTCTGGTTAGTTTTGAATCAAATGGCCGTGTGTAAATAATGTCCCAGGATATTATTATTATTAAATAAATAATTATACTCCCTAAGATATTTTCTAAAAGAAACCGCAGCGGCGGTACAATGACGTCAGTCATAATTATTCGAATATTCAGATAGGCTTAGTGCGAAATTACAGAAAACTAAACGTATTAACATGCTCATACTCTAGATGGGAACGAAGCAATATGATTAGCAAAACTCTTTACGCTAATTGCACTAAATGATCTCGACGCTATGTGCTGACGGAAGCTAATATCAGTATATCATCATTCCATCTCATCCTGGGGGGCGTAGAAGTCGACCTGAGGGAAAATCTCCCGGAGGACGGGCAGCTTCCTTTTGAGTACTATGACCATCTTACTGTGATCGCCAACCCGTTTTCCAAGTGTGACAATTGTGGCATATAATAATCTAGGGACAATAATAATATCTAGGGACAATGTCACACAGATCATCCTAGCCTCAAACTAAGCAAAGCTTGTACTATGGGTACCAGGCGACGATATACATACTTATATAGATAGATAAATACTTAAATACATAGAAAACATCCATGACTCAGAAACAAATATTCGTGCTCATTACACAAATATTTGCACTTACCGGGATTCGAACCCAGGACCACCAGCTTCGTAGGCAGGAGCACTACCAACTAGGCTACGGTGACCGTCCTATCCCCCAAGATGTGGGAGAGGCTTGTCTAGCAGTGGACTTTTCCAGCTGTAATGATGAGCTCGACAAACGGATCCATATTATTTCGAGTGCACGCTTGTACGACAGCTTCATATCATAGCAGCGGGATATTGAGCTCTAGTATGACGCAGAAGCGTGCATTTGAACTCTGCTGAGTCGCGAAACAGATTTGTCGCACAAGCTTAAATCGCAAATGTCGAGTTTACGTAGTGAACTCTTTTACGCTATCACTACAGTTCCCAATCCTAGATCTGGATGCCCGACAAGAGCTACAACTAGTTCGTAACCTACGAGTTTAGTTATTTGCAAACTCGTACTTTAACTATTTTTTTATTGTAATTTCTACCGCAATAGCTTGTTTTTTTTAATGTTGACACCATACTTATAAACATAGAAAAAGCTGTAAAAAATACAAATATTTATAGAGTAAGTGAATGCATATGTACATACATGCATATGTAATATTTTGATTTGGTCCAATAAAGTATCTATTTATCAACCTTGTTTTAGCCAACGTAGCAGTAGCTACAAAAAGCCTTTACTTGTTTTCATTAGTTTATTAAGTTCTCTTTATGTGTCATCTGCTCACATCCTGTTAATAAATGTCCACAAGGCTCGCCTCTTGAATTAATACTTGACTTGACTTTTTTCATAAGAAACTAATGTATTTACAGAAATATATCATTAATATATAATTTTTAATATATCGTAGTAATATGTATATTACTACGATATATTAAAACTTGACAACCTAGGTAGGTATATAGAATTTTCGTATAATGATCCGGGTAACGAGAGAATTATCTAAGAAATTAGAAGATATACATAGAAACAGGAGCAACTTAGAAATAACACACAAAAAGCAACAAAACTAGATCAAACCATATGGCAAGTCTATATACCTGTACGTCTATGATCCCTCGGTGTGATATTGTGTGCCGCAAAGGCAGCAGCAGTTTTTAGCTGACGCCTGCAAAAACCTAAACAGTAAACTTAATGGAAACTAAAGTAAAATTTTAAATTAGAGCTACTGTTCTTATGAAGTAAGAGTCAACTGAAGTAACAGTCATCAGCATCATCATCATCATATCAGCCGAAAGACGTTCACTGCTGGACAAAGGCCACCCCCAAAGATCTCCACAATTGCCGGTCTTGCGCTATTCGCATCCAGCAGTTTCCAACGACCCGCACAAGAAGTAACAGTAAAATCATCTAACTAGATATGTACTGTTCTGTTCAAATCTAATCAGACTCCTACCAGAAAACCTCATTCGAGTCTACTAGAATAACAAATAAATTCCTCATGAATTTAAATAAAAACACTAGATTCGGTGCTTATGTCCAAATTCCGTAACATTAGGATTTCCGCCCCCACGTAAACATAAGTGCACAACCTTCTCCAAGCTTTATAATTCATCCCAAGACACCCCTTATCCGAAAAACAAAAACCGTAAACCAAAATTAACCGGAAAATAACCGGATCAGATTTACCCTCTGCTGCATGTTATTTAAACACCCCTCTGCGTAACACTTTCTTTTTCAGACGACATGAGAATATTAATGGTTTTTTAAGTACCAAGGCATTTTTTACCGGCCATCTATGGTATGTTAACAGATTTTTTTGCCGGACTTCCGGGTGAATATTGCCGTGGTTAATTCAGTGTTGGCGCTTTTACATTTTTTAACGTTAAAAAGTGTAATTTGTCGGACAATTTGCGAGCTGATGGCAATTGACTTTGGCTGTTTGCTTTATGGTTGGGCCGTGGGAATTTTGTGGAGGATATTATTTATTTTGGTTTTGGTCGGCTCGTAAAGGCGATTGGGTGGTTATTGAATTGTATTAAGTATCAGATTAGATGATTTTTGTTTCTGATTTCTGATTGATTGGTAGATACTTGCCTTTTACGCCACAGGTCGTGGGTTCGATTCTCACCCAGGACAGATATTTGTGTGCATGAACATGTCTGTTTGTCCTGAGCCTGGGCGTAATTATCTATATACGTATGTATTTACAAATTAAATGTAGTATATTAGTTATCTGATTTCCATAATACAAGCTCTGCTTAGTTTGGAATCTGATGGCCGTGTGTGAATAATGTCCCAGAATATTATTATTTTACCAAAAAACAACCAGTTTAACCTAAACACCTGCAAGATTGATTCGATTCTCGCACCAAATATTTTCGTGAAAAAAACAAAGTTTTATTTAAGGTCTAGTTAGTTGATGGAGTATTCTCCTTCCTCCTCCTCATGAGAACATCAATGACAGTCAATAATAAAATTGCCGTGTGGTTTACGGCCTAGAAAGTGTAATCCCGCGAGTGATTATATGGGGTGGCCATATAATCACCCGCGGGATTATATGGCCACCCCATACAATCCCGCGGGTGTTGTAAAAGGCAACTAACACTAGTTAGTTGGGCAGCAGCATTACTTATGTACTAGCATCCACCTAACAGCGGTAGCCAACTTGCATGCCAAGAGCGTTGACTAAGGCAAACTCCGCCAAATAGCAAATGATGGACACTACGCCATTGTGGAGATCTTTTGGGGAGGCCTTAGTCCAACAGTGGACGTTATTCGTCTGATCTATTCATATCATTTATTCGCATAATACAGGTAGGTACATAGAGTTAGTAACGTAATATAATTATAAGTTCACTGTATTATAACCTCACAAGGTATGCAAATTAATTTATGATTCTAATAGTCTAAGTACAATTACAAAGTACAGTCTAAGTACAATATAGACATGATGATGATAAACTTCTAACTGACCTCTGTCCGTCCGAACAACGTTCTGAGTCTGGATGTAATATGTGTCCGTCTATTATATGTTTGTAAAGTACCCCGCGACACGGGGATAAATGTCCCTATGCTTCCTCTTTCATACGCACGGCTAAGCTGTGGAACAGCCTCCCAAACGACGTGTTTCCAGACTCATATAACATGGGTTTATTCAAGGTTAGAGTGAACAGGCATCTTATGGGTACGCGCGATACACCTTCGACCACATCTTCACTTACCATCAGGTGAGATTGTGGTCAAGCGCAAACCCATTTTGCATAAAAAATAAAATAGTCCCTAGTGCGGGCATAGTCTTTAATAAAATATATTGTTCACATTTATATCACCAACTCTAAAACATCATTATATTTCCCAGATTTCAATACATTTTCCTACAAAACGTCCCACACGGGTTATTTTTTCACTCGCCCGTCCCGTTGGCTACGAGTTAGCCCGGACGTGGTCGGATTTTGACCGGCCTGTCCCGAGGGTGCTCAAGTTTGAGACACAGTAAGAGATTTTGTTGACATTTATTTTTTAAGAGCAGTGTGACTATTGCCCAGCTTGGTTCTGGTCTAAACGGCTGGTGTGATTTTAGTAAAATTTGGTATGGAGTTAGCTGAACGTATGGATTACCACATAGGCTATAATTTATAAAGTTTAACGCGGGTAAAACCGCGGGGCACAGCTAGTGATAAACAAATGACATCACAGACTAAATTTAAATCACATAATTATAGTATTTTTATGCATCTTTTTTGTTTTAAAAAGAGTGATTGACCCTTACCATCAAGTGACCCATTTGCTCATTTACCTTGCTATACTTAGCATTTAAAAAAAGTTTAAAAAATGAGCCTCATATAAGAATTTTCACTACATGTTTACTTAGAGAGACCTGCGACTAGAGGCCCCAATAAGACAAATAGATGTTGTCTTATTAATATCTTTTAATAAGAGTACAACTAGTTTCAACTAGAAACATTTAAAAAATCTAATATAAATTAGAAGATACAAAGGAATACTTAGCCCGCGACTAACACGATACAAGGCACTAATTTCAGATGAAATAATAAATTAATTTCGTCTGTCATATATTGGCATTTCAACAGTTGAAATTCAGTCATAGCTATTGATACTTTGTTAGTCGTACCTGATGGTAAGAGTAATATTGTAAGAATTAAGACGGACCACGTAATTTAAGAATTAAACTTTAATGAATGTCTTATAAACAGTCATAAAAATCAGGTTTTACTAGGTATTATCCGCGATTGAGCATATTTATTGTAGCCCTTATAAAAACAAAATGGTTTTTATTCACATACACTTAAAAAAAGCGCTTTTAAATAGTCAGAACATGTTTGTAGTAATATAGTTACAGATAGATATTTAAGTACACGGTTGTTAAAACATTTTTAAAATTTATTTTATAATAATAATGATATTTAGCTAGCTTGTATTAAGTTATTGTCAAAGAGATTCGGTTTCATTATCGAAATTTATAGTTTCATAGTATATAGGGTATAACTTGTCTTAAGTCCGGTTAGCTAGTTTTCGTGCGATTGTATAACAATAATCTATTTCAAATACACCAGCTATTTTGGTGTGATTAAGTATTAAGTTAAAAGTGAGAATGTTTGAATATTCTCAACTTTAAAATTATATAACTAAGATCACATTTCAATTCACACAATTTGTTCAAAATCTTTATAATTGAAACTACTACATTGTTGCAAAATCTAAATTTTACGTTTAGCGAATAATTAATCAATTGATATTAAGTGCATTGCAGTGCCCAATCTATATAAGTATGTATTTACAAAAAATAGTAGATATATGTAGTATAAGTTACCTGGTTTCCATAGTACAATTTCTGCTTTGTTTGAGATCAGATGCCCGTGTGTGAATAATCCCTCAGAATATTATTCTGATTCAGATACTTTATTGTGGATCATAGGTAGATACAAAAAAATTATGGTGATCAATATTTTTAGATCAGCCATTTCCCGCTCTTTGGGCCTACAATAATTAACACAATAATAAAACAATAATTACTTAACACAATGTCAATACATTAATTAAGAAATAGATGACAAATTACAAAATAATAATTGTCAAGTTATATAATAAAAATAATAATAATTAAGATTTTTACATAATTTTAATTATTATTAGTGTGTACCTTTTAATATATTGTTATATGGATGTAATTTGTGTCCATCTATTATATGTTTGTAAAGTACCCCGCGACACAGGGCATAGATTACCTAGTGCGGGCTGTGTCTTTAAAAAAAAAAATATTAATTGTGTACAAATATTTTGATGCTTCTCAAAGTGATTATGGATCTTTGAGAAATAAAGTAATGCGAAACGAAGAGTCAGGGCAAAAATAATATATTTTTGTGTCTCAGTGTGCCTCCTACCTTAACAGCTTGTTAACATTCATTGACGCTTATTTTCTTTTTTCACAGTTTTTTTTTATTTACTGTTTACACGCTCCGAGGGAGGTTAACGCCACTGATGATTTTTATATCCGTCGTTTTTAAGGTTACACTGCATAATGAAGAGTTTTAAATGGACGCTTTTATTAGCGTTTTTGCGTGTAAAGGAGTGTAATGGAGATTTTTATGAGGCAAATTGTTGGTTTGTTTGTTCGTTGGAGTTTATTAAAATGTTGTGTGGCACGTTGATTTTTAAGTGGATTAAAGTGATTTTAATGTTATTCTTTGGATTTATGACTGGTTTTACATTTTTTTATTTTGATAGATGTACAGACGTAGTAGTGTTCGGCATTTTGCTGGTCAAACGTAAAATTTAAGCAAATTGTTGGTTATATTGTTTATTGTAGTTTATTAAAATGTTGTGTGGTGTGTTGATTTTTAAGTGGATTAAAGTGTTTTAAATGTTATTCTATTGATTTATGACTATATATTTTTTTCTTTTTATTATGATGGATGTCCAATCGTAGTCTATAGTATCTTGCTGGTCAAGTGGTAAATGGTAAGCAAATTGTTGATTATTTTGTTTGTTTGAGTTTATAAAAATGTTGTGTGGCGTGTTGATGTTTAAGTGGATTAAAGTGTAAAATCACTTTAATCCACTTAAACATCAACACGCCACACAACATTTTTCGTTACGTTATTCTTTTTATTAATGGCTATTGTCACAGTTATTTATATTTATATAAAAGACGATTAAATATGAGATGAGCGAAGAGTTCTATTATGGTTAGTACATCAATATTTAAAGTGACGTGTCAAAAAGGAGGTGAGGAAGGGGTCAAGAATAGAAAAGAAAGTAGTTAACGCTCTCAGAGTTCTACGTTGGCGAATAGGCGACCATTTAAGTTTCAGGCAATAAGCTGATACGTGGTCATTCTTTCGAAAATTGAATACGAATCGAGTCTTATATAGTATCTTGCTAGACAAGCGGTAAATGGTAAGCGAATTGTTGGTTATTTTGTTAGTTAAACTATATTAAAATGTTGTGTGGCATGTTGATTTTTAAGTGGATTATAGCGATTTTAATGTTATTCTTTAGGTTTCTCACTATATTTACATTTAATAATGGATGTGCAGGCGTAGTCTTTGACATTTTACTGTCAAGCGGTAAATGGTAAGCAAATTGTTGTTTTTTTGGAGTTTATGAAAATGTTGTGTGGTGAGCTGATTTTTAAATGGATTAAAGTGATTTTTAGTAGTTGTTCTTTTGAGTTCTGACATAATTGTCATTGATTTTATTTCTTGTGATGGATATGCAGACGCGTGAAGTTGTCTATAGTTTTATTTTTTATAATTAATAGTTGGTTTTTTGATAGGAGTTTATTGAAATGTTGTGTGATTTGTTGATTTCTAACTGGATTAAAGAGATTTTTATATTATTATTTTAAGTTCTTACCTCATTGTCATTGATTTTATTTCATGTGATGGATGTGCAGACATGTGATGGATGTACGAGTATATAGAGTATTGCTGGCCATGTGGTAAATGGTAAGCAAATTGTTAGTTGGTTTGGTAATGGGAGTTTATTAAGATGTTAAGTGATTTGTTCATTATTAAGTGAATTAAAGTGATTTGTTTGACTGGCCTGTTGAACTAGGGGTCAGTGACAATGATTGCTAAGCAAAACGTTTTCTTCATGAATAATATAATGCGTGTTATTCTGTGTTGTTCAACCTAATTAAATACATACTTATTTATTTCTATATAAATACAATTACATCCAGACATAGAAAAAATAATCGTCTTAATCACACAAAGATTTGTATGGGGTGGGAATCGAACCCATGACCTCTGGCTCAGCTGTCGTAGTCACTAACCATTATACCAACAGGCTAGTCAAAAAATACAAAATACCAAGACAAATAGACATCTTCAAGAACACTAATATTTTCTAAGTATATTAAGTCTTGAGCGGGGATCGAACCACTACCAAAAAGCAAGTTCACTGCTCACTGAGTCACGTCGGTCGTCAATGCCTCTACTGTACAGTTTTCTGCACCTTACACTGATAAATTAAAAAAAAATACGTCTCCTACGTATTTTTTTTATTTATCAGTGCCTACGATCAGGCTCGACAATTGATGATAAGTAGTAAAGTATACTTCTTCTGACTTTATTATTCTACTACGCCGTTGGATGCGGGCAGTGCAGGACCGGCTATTGTGGAGATCCGTGGGGGAGGCCTTTGTCCAGCAGTCGGACGTCTTTCGGCTGATATGATAATAATAATAATAATATGTTGGGACAATGTCACACAGATCCTTCTAGCCCCAAACTAAGCAAAGCTTGTACTATGGGTACCAGGCGACGATATACATACTTATATAGATAGATAAATACTTATATAGATACATAGAAAACATCCATGACTCAGAAACAAATATTCGTGCTCATTACACAAATATTTGCACTTACCGGGATTCGAACCCAGGACCACCAGCTTCGTAGGCAGGAGCACTACCAACTAGGCTACACTGATGATAATACTTCTTATTTATGTATTCGTGTCTAATGCACGCCCGTTTCGTCAGATGGCAGTGTGCTAGTTGTAGATACCAAATTAGAGAAAAGAAAGACCTAACGAAGTACAGACGCCAGCACATCAAGCTACCCTAAACTGTCAAATTTCCCCAATTAAAAGTGAACCTTATGCTTTTGTGATGAAGTTGAAAATCTATACTATAAAAGGATGTGCTGGCGTCTATACTACGTCTTAAATTAATCTTATTTTGGTAGTTGGCCTAGCACAAGACCGGTCATTGGGGAGATCCTTGGGGGAGGCCTTTGTCTGCTGGACAAAGGCCTCCCCCAAGGATCTCCTTCTTACGGCTGATGATGATGAATTTGGTACTTTTATTAATACATGTGTTTCCATTTTTTTTACTATTTGCAAGCGCTCTGAATAAGTTGATGTGAAATAAATAAAGATTATACTTTACACCACATGGCTGAAGTAAAACTTATATATATACAAAACGTAACTAGCTATGCGAGAACGAGAGAAAGAAAGTATGCTCGCATCGCACCTTTCTCTCTTGCCCCTACAGTAATATAGGAAACTACTAAGTCTACTTCCGTTCGCCTGGCCCGATCACACTTTTCGTAACTCTCTCGTGACGCATTCTTCACCTTGAAGAAGTTTTACTTCAAAAAAGTATAGAGGTAGGAATAGTAAACAGCGAGAGAATTGTTAAGAGGTTGGAACAAATGCATACGTCTAGCCTCTAAAAGCTTAGCTCAAGATCTTATGTAAACTTTATACCAGTAATACCAACTTTGCGCTATAAGTAGGCAACGTTGCGGCTGCGGGGCGGTTGCGGGGCTGCTGCTGGGCGGCTGCGGGAAGATGCGGGGTCGGCCGAGATCGTAATCAATTTAATTGGAAATTTCCTTTGATTAAACGCAAAGACGTTGTTAGAAGTTGACCTATTAAAACAAGTATGGTCAGCAAAATATTCGGAAAAATGCATTATTATTTTTGCATTCATAGCCAAATCTCACCGGTCCGTTAGTGTTTGGCGAGGTTAAGCAACTAGGCTCGCGGTCGGGCCATAAATGGGTGGCTGCCAAAGTGGTTTAATTTCTGAGCGTCTCCGTCCCGTTTGTAGCCATAAGGCAACTGTCATTAAGCCATGTCAGAAGCCTACTGGGCGGCTTGAACAACTCTGACTCTAGGGTAAACACTGCCCATACGATAAGTATTTATTTGAAGGTTTTCTGGAAGAGTAATAATTAAGATTTTGTGGAAATCAACATGGCTTTCTTTCCTTCTCTAAAGAACTACTTAGTCAGACTTCGATTGCGTGAGTTATCCCAACTTCTTTCAATCAAAAGACAAAGCTATCGAGCTTTAGACTTATATACTAGGTTCTGTAAAGAAAATATTGGGGCGATCACTCACGTAGTCGCCCTTGCCTTGCCTTTTTACCTTTTTGGTAGAGTCCTAGTGTAACCTGGTGATTTTTTTTTTGTTGAGTTCTAAAAATATTATACTTACATTAAAATCAACACCTTAGTTGTCTTAACAAGTGGTACAAATTATATAGCTGAACAACAAAAGGAAGTATGCGATAGGTACGAGTTCTGCCATTCTCTTTTAAAATGTAGTTATATTGACATTACTAAAATAGTTAGACATATGCTATTGCGTAATTTTTTGTATATCTTTATATTGTTTGATTGTTCTTTAACATTGTGAAACATTTTTTTGCAGCGCATGCGATGAAAGTTATTTTATAGGAATTGTTTTCACCTTGGGTAACATGATGTAGTTTTAGTAGGGATCCTTATTTTATTTTGCAATTAAAATAACCTATATTAATTAGTAATAATGGAGCATTAAAATAGTGAAAGAATTTTTAAAATCGGTCCAGTACTTTTTGAGCCAATTCGTTACAAACCTACGTACATACAAATCTTTCCTCTTTATAATATTAGTATAGTTAAGAACTACCGACTTCTGCTAACGGTACCAAATCTGTATATCTTAAAATTTCTACCCAGTGAATGTTGCGGCAACCCAAGATTATGGCAATAAAATTTATGTATTACCCGCATAGCCGATAACTCGCTTTGTTGTCTTGTAATGAATTCTTGCTTAGTCTTGCTAGTTCTAGCAAGATAATGCCAAACGTGAAATATTATGTTACAGTAATAATTAATATTATTTGTATAATAATCATAATGTCCTCCTAGCCGACTTTAGACCACGGTGGCCAGTCTCAATAGAGATTAGCCTTCTGCGCGGGGCATACTACAGTGCCCTAGTGTGTGCGCAAACACAGGAGCTCTTTCTATTCTATCACTCTCATGGCCCGAGCGACACGACCGCAAAGAGGTCAGGTACAGGACCGACGGCTTTACGTGCTCTCCGAGGCACGAGGGTATAATACCGCCAACTCCCAGACTTCGGGCTGATGCTGAGAAATTTTGATTTTACAGAAAAGGCTCAAAATCATTTTTGGCCTGGACCGAGATTTGAACCCAGGACGTCGCTCTCTGCGGGTGAACAAGCTACCGCTAGACCAACGAGGCAGTCAATGTATATACAACATGTAACATAAATAGTAGTCGTAACTTAAAGAGCTTAATTTGCCTGTGAAACTGTATCATCATGTCAGCCAAAGTACGTCCACAGCTGGACAAAAGCCTCACCAAAGAATGGGGGAATATGCCATAATCGCCACGCTCGGCAGACGGGTTGGCGATCGCAGTTTGACGGTCAAAGTTCACAGAAAAACGCTGCTGCCCGTTCTCTGGTAGGTATTCCCTCGGACGATTTCTGCGCCCCCTACGGGATGTGACAGGGTGATGATATTCTATGGCAGTGAAAATGAATAACGTCTAACATATTAACATGCGAAATACACAAAAATAAAGTAACTCTCCATACAAGAATAATGATCAGTTGATCGAGGCGCCGTTTATTTTTTATCGTTTTGCACAAACCGGTTTTATTTAATTAGTTTAGTTTCATGGGTAGATATATGACCTCCAGTTACGTCCACTACTTCTCTTACACCTTTTCAATGTATATATATATATATATTGACTGGCCTGCTGGTCTAGTGGTTAGTAATAATAATAATAATAAAACATTTAATTCAGATACTCGTATCGATAGTATTGTTAGTAAAAAAAGTCCCGGGTCGGGCCAAAAGTGATTTTGGGACTTTTCTGTAAAAAGAAAATTTCACAGCATCAGTTTGAAGTCTGGGAGTAGGCGGTATTATACCCCCGTGCTTCGGAGAGCACGTAAAGCCGTCGGTCCTGTGCCTGACCTCTTTCCGGTCGTGTCGCTAAAGCGTCCCATCGGATCATGGGAGTGATGGAATAGAAAGTGCTCCTGTGTTTGCGCACACACTTGAGCACTATAATATGTCTCGCGCAGATGGCCAATCTCTGTTGAGATTGGCCGCCGTGGCCGAATTCGGCTAGGAGGACATTATTATTATTATTATTGTTAGTAAATTATATGAAAGAACTATGTTGTATAAAAATACATAAAATTAAATTAGCCAACCCCTATGTTATTTCCCACCCAGTGGCTTAATATGGAGTTGTCAAACTGCTCAGAAATCATTCTCAGAATACTAGTACACGTCCGGTGCAGTATTGACGCCACCCTCTTGCGGATGATAGCATGGAAACCATCCGTATAGGCATCTGCAAATATTTGCGATGCACTAAAGTGCCTGATTTCTAAGCTAAACCATAGGTTATGGTTTAAGGGGCATCAACATATTTGCCCGTCGTGGGGAGCTTCTTAAGATGAATAGGTGAAATGATGGTGGTTCCGGGTGGAGATCGTCTCGAGTTCCCGGAGCCATGACCCACAGCACCGAGAGGTTAAGCTACCGTGATGGTTTTAGTGGGTAACCCACGAGGATTCCCACACACCCCGTAGTTTCCCCAACTACGAGGACCTATAAAAGGTTTCCACCACATTAAAAAGTAAAATAAAAGAAATCGTGGGATCGATCCTCATCCAAACTTTGTTTGATGGGTACGATTATTTGGTAAATGACAGGGTGTAATAGGATGGCCAGGGGTTTAATGATGTTTATCAGTTGTCAGGTTGCCGTAGTGCAGGCTCTGCCTGGCAGTGTGTTTGTAGTCACAAGATATTTATTTATATGTATGGGGGAGTAGTCTAATGCTCGGTCCATTGGGGTGGAGATGAAAGAAAAGTTGCGCAGACTTTTTATTACCCTTATGACTAGTGGAATATTTTAATATGGTCACATCATTGGATACGAGGCTTTTACAGGCAGGTGTCCTATGTTCGGATATGTTAAACACTTAGGTACTAGGGTACTAGGTTATTCAATATATGGGTGACCGTCACCGCGTCGGTCTGAGCGACTGCGGCTGTCATCATACTGCGATCGCCAACCCGTCTGCCAAGTGTGGCGATTATGGTATATCCCTCCAAGATGATTCATGGTGAAAGCTTTTTTTCAGAAGTGGTATTTATTCAGCTGTTATGATGATGATTACATTCGGTAAAAGGTTGACAGCAACCAATTTTATTGTGTCAAACTAGTTGCATCCGTATAAGCTATTAATTAGGGGTCAAAATAGATAGTATATATTATATAGATGGTATATAACATAGTAATAATTTAAAAATCGCATAAACCAGGATGACATAAAACATAAATGACTTTGTTATATTTCTGTTATATTTTTGCGGCAAACGAAATAAGAAGGGGCTTAACAACTGATGTAGTTAAAAGTGGATTAAGAAACAGACTGAGAGTATGTGTGCGAAACAGAGAATGAACTTTAGTCTAAGACTTTGTATTAAATAGTAATAAACATCATTTAGTTCCTATTTTAGTTTTTTTTTTTAATTTGTTTTATGACCCAACTGATAAATTTTACGCTTAAGTACAGATATTTTTAACTTACCTAGTAGCCTTTCATCAAAGTTTTTTCTTTGAACTCTGGTATTGGATAGCTATTGAAATGTAGATATTATTAAAATGATCTGCAGCTTAACTGTCATAGATTATGTTTGAAATATTTCGGAAAGAAATAAATATTACTTACGAATTTATTTCATGTTCTAACTATCACTCGGTTTAGTAAATTGCAATTTTAGTGTTGAGAATAATAAAACAACTTAACTACTACACAAAAATCGCAAACACAAATAAATTAAAGGCAATAATCCCAAAAAATATAGGCAAATAAACAAAAATCGGAAAATTAAAAAAAAAAATATAGTCCAATATCTGAGAACGGTTCAATTTGGGGAACCATGTTTCATGGTGAAATGAGTCAGGAATGATGGAAACTACAACCTCTTCAAGGATCTAGGTCGACTTAACCTTTAGCCCTGTATATACATATTTACTACTCTGTCAAGAACGTACCGGGAAAAGATCAATAATATACAATATGTTTGTTATTCATCCAAATTTATTTTATCACCTTCAAAGTATGCTCCTTCAGAAACGATACACTTAGGCCAACGAATAAAACATTTTTTAAACGCTGCTTTCGGAATTGAGTTCAGTTCTCGCCGCGAATTCTCCTTAATGTCTTCTACCGATTGAAAACGGGTACCACAAAGTGGTAATTTGAGTTTAGGAAAAAGAAAGACGTCAGCTGGAGCCATATCTGGTGAATATAGTGGTTGCTGGATGGTATTTGTTGAGTGTTTGGTCAAAAATTCGTTCACAATGATGGCCTTGTGCGAAGGCGCATTATCGTGGTGCAAAATCCAAGAATATTCTTTCCACAAATCTGGCCTTTTTCGTCGAATTTGCTCTCTTAAACGCCGCATAACTCTCAAATAATATTTTTTATTTACCGTTCGACCTTCCGGTAAGAATTCATTGTGCACAACACCGCGATAGTCAAAGAAAACAGTCAACATGACTTTGACTTTTGATCGACTTTGGTGTGGTTTTTTCGGTTTCGGTTCAGTTGGAAGGCGCCACTCCGAAGCTTGTTGACTAGTTTGCATGTCAAACTCGTAAACCCACGTCTCGTCACCAGTAACAATGCGTTTCATGAATGCTGGGTCGGAATTGACTCGTTCTACCATGTCCTCAGCGACTTTCATTCGATTGAGTTTTTGGAGAAGATTCAGATCTTTTGGGACTAGCCGAGCGGCAACATGTTTCATACCCAAATGATTAGTTAAAATGGTACAAATCGGCGCGTGAGTTACAGAAAGTTCGGCGGCTATCTCTCTCAGAGTTGAATGAGGATTTTCAGTCACTATTTCCTTCACTGTTGCGATGTTAACTTCAGTTGCAGACGTTGATGGCCTACCAGAGCGAGGCAAATCTTTCATCACATCTCGACCGCTTTGAACCACTCATAAGCACGAGTTTTTTATAAAGTCGATTCACCGTAAGCCTTGTGTAACAAATTTTAGTGATTCCGAATACGAAATTCCATTAGCGGTGCAAAATTTAAGACAAACTCTTTGTTAGATATTTTTGTCCTTTATGAAATTCGCAATACACACTATAATTATGATATTACTAAAACCAGCACTGTATTTAATATAAATAACAGATGCAACTCAAACTCCGCGCCAAAATGGAAAACTATTGCGCCAATCTAACAACAACAAAAAAACTAAAATTTGAATTTGGAACCACAAACAAATCATCCATTCCCGATACTTTTTTGACTGAATGTTAATAGTATTATCCATCATATATGTAGTATTCATCATTTGCAGGCATATGTTCTAATTGCAACGGATGTCAGATGGGTTGGCGATCGGAGTATTATAGTCATAACACACAGAGTAACGCTGCCATTCGTTTTCTTACATATATATTTATATTAACCTCTGCAGATAACTTGATTATATTATACCTTATAAATTAAATATTGAATTAATACGTGAAGCAAAAACTTATTACTTTTTACGATAATTGCGCGGACAGATTAGTATGAAATTTGGAACAGTTAAAGTTCATTTGGAAATGGAGTGCAAAAAAGCTAATATTTTTATATAATAGGAATTAGAAGTAATTTATTTTTATTAAAATAAAACATTACGCACACTACTATGCTTTTGCATTGACACACTGACAAACTGTGAAGAGATGACAAACTGAGTGTCAAAACTGAGGACAGTATAATTTTATTTATCTTTAATGTCTATAATCTTTGACTATAGAACCTCAATGATCGAATTTCGATCTCTAGTAATTTATAATTTTAACAATAACATTGCGGTTTTCTGTGCCATATACCTACATTAAATTTGGTAATTGTCTTTACCCCATCAAAATCAAATCCCCTTTTAACAACAAACGAAGCTCCGAAATACCATAAAGCAGTTTATTTCTACCTACATAGACAGTAAGCTCGCATAATCTTATAGAACACAGCATAAAACTTCATATGTAGCAAATCCCAAGATGATATTAATATTAAGATGGGTTGTAGCCTGGAAACTTAGATCCACTTTTCACATACGAATTTCGAACTTAACTTAACGGTATAAAGGTGGTATCTGTGTGATACGAGGGGGCGGTTAGTGGGCTTTTGTGGTGGGGTGGGTACACTTGAGGGGTGAATGTAAAAACCACCCCGCGATCGACTTATATGTGTATCAAGACGTGTTCGCGGATGTGGGAAAGGTGTGTTAGTGTATTATATATATTAGTTTGCGTGGTTGGTAAATACTTGCCCAGGTCGTGGGTTCGATTCCTAGGACAGATATTTGTGTGCATGAACATGTCTGCTTGCCCTGAGTCTGGGTGTAATTATCTTTATAAGTATGTATTTACGAAAGAAAAGTAGTATCTGTAGTATATCAGTTATTTGGTTTCCATAGTACAAGCTCTGCTTAGATTGGGATCAGATAGCCGTGTGTGGATAATACCCTAGGATATTATTAATATTATATTTTAAAAAAATTAAAGAGGTCCTGGAAGCTACCAACCTTATAAGTATTGTGGATTTGTAACTCAATTGAAAATGTTTCGTAATTTGCATGTTTTTGAATTAAGGTTGAGCTATGGTTGTATTTGAAAAGAAGTTTGATAAATTCTATACTTTTTAGGGTTTCGCATCTATCCATAGGGTACCAAAGAAATCCCATCACTAAGAATTTTTCCGTTCATCCGTTTATTAGCAGCCTTTACCTCATGAACAAATCATGGCTGCTTTAACAAGATCTAAAATACATTTAAATATGTATGAATGATCAATGTTAACAATCGCTGTAAAATTTTGTACAACGTGTGTGTGTGTGTGTGAGCGTGTGTGTGTGTGTGTGTGTGAAAACCCTGTGTGTTTGGTGGACTCGCACTTGGCCAGTTCTATTTGTTAACGGGAGTTTCTAACGGTAACTAACGGTCTTACCATAGGGTGTGATAGTGGTACTACTTAATCTATATAATGATAGCAGAATATTCTTATAACCCTTTACTCTACTCCCATAGCGAACTACATACCTTTTATATAGTGAGTTACAATCTTAACATATGAGTCAATTCCTCCCTTAGTGAGTAAAGCTAATAATATTAATAATATCCTGGGACATTACTCACACACGGCCATCTGATCACAAACTAAGCAGAGCTTGTACTATCTTTTTCTTTTTTTTTGTTCACACAGATCATCCTAGCCCCAAACTAAGCAAAGCTTGTACTATGGGTACCAGGAGATGATATACATACTTATATAGATAGATGAATACTTAAATACCTAGAAAACATCCATGACTCAGAAACAAATGTTCTAGCTCATCACACAAATATTTGCACTTACCGGGATTCGAACCCAGGACCACCAGCTTCGTAGGCAGGAGTACTACCAACTAGGCTACGATGACCGTCCGTAGGAACTCGTCGACTATGGAAACCAGATAACTACTTTTTTTTGTAAATAATAATAATAATATCTAATAATATCTAGGGACAATGTCACACAGATCATCCTAGCCCCAAACTAAGCAAAGCTTGTACTATGGGTAACAGGCGACGATATACATACTTACTTATATAGATAGATAGATACTTAAAGTTACGCTCTTAGAGAGCTTCGAGAGCCATGTTACATTTACAGTGAGTCCGTTTCTCCCTATGTCCTGACCTTTTCATATATAAACAGACATAATATTTCATTGTGTGATCCATTAGAAATAACCCTCCATAGACAGAAAGCTCTAAAAATGTATACAATGAGCTTATTGGAAGTCTAGTCAATATTATTATACTTTACGTTACATATATTTCTTAGATGTATATATCCCGCTCAAAGCAAGCCATAAAATATCCCTGCCTAGTGCCATAGTACGTACTATTTCTAACTTGGTGAGTTGTCTGTCTACTGTCTCAAGTCGAAACTCTTCGACCAGTGTGTGTTGCCAGTGATGACTTACGGAACAGAGACGTGGTCGCTCACTATGGGCCTTATCAGGCGGCTCAAGGTCACCCATAAGGCAATGGAAAGGGCTATGCTCGGAGTTTCCCTGCCGGATCGAATCAAAAATGTCGAAATCCGCAGGCGAACCTAAGTCACCGACATAGCCCGAAGAATTGCAAAACTGAAGTGGCAGTGGGCGGGGCACATAGCTCGTGGAACCGACGGCCGTTGGGGCAAAAAGGTTCTCGAGTGGCAATACGAGTCACATACATAATCAACGTATCTCTTCCAGTTCCAATTTTGATCCAACATTATACCCAGAAACTTGGAACTTTCTTCTTATTCGAGTTTTATGTTGGTATTTAGGGAGGGGTACAGCCAAATCTTTTAACGCGTAGACACAACTCAACAATATTTGAAGACACGGAAGACAACTTCATCATCATCATATCAGCCGAAAGACGTGCACTGCTGGACAAAGGCCTCCCCTAAAGATCTCCACAATTGCCGGTCTTGCGCTAGTCGCATCCAGCAGATTGACCAGCCTGCCCACTGCGTCATATGGTACATGGTTGCACTCAAGAACCTTTTCGTACCAGTCCCTTACTCTCCAATTTACGAGTCTTTTTAATACAATGCCCGCATTTGTGCATCCTCTTGTACTTTACAAACATATAATAGGCGGACATAAATTACATCCAGACTCTGAACAACTATTTATGCGTAACACAAATAGTTGTCCGGCGCGGGAAACCAACCCGGGCCACGAAATGGCGAGGCGACTGTCCTAGCCTATGCGCCACATATGCAGTTTAAAAATAAAACTCAAAAATTCTAAGATCAAAAGGTTCACTTACGACTCTACCATCCGCGGTAGAGCGCCCCCACATATTTTACGTCGCCTCGCACCACGTACTCTACATATTTATTATGTACTCCATCGTCTTGTCTCTATGTGCTACAAAACAAAACTGAACAATTCTAAGATCAAAATGTTCACTTACGACTCTACCATCCGCGGTAGAGCGCCCCCACATATTTTACGTCGCCTCGCACCACGTACTCTACATATTTATTATGTACTCCATCGTCTTGTCTCTATGTGCTACAAAGACAGTCATTACGTGTATTAGGTACTCTAGTTTAGTATATTATTTATTAGTCACGTAATAATTTGGTAAATAGAGCTATCAATCTATACATATAATAAAATCGTAGGAAAATCAAAATTGTACATTGAATATTTTTTTAAAAGGATACTTGGGGCGTTATCTACAATCGATATCGAAGCCAAAAATATAGCTTTTAGAATTGTTGTCTCTATGTATGTCCGGGATAAACTCAAAAAGTACTGCATGGAATTACTTCAAATTTTGCATGAATATTACTAAGAGGTCGGGTCAACGCTGTTACACACGAGAGAGGAGCTGCGATAATTTATAAAAAATAATGCGGGTAAAACTGCGGGGCACAGCTATTAATTATATTTTATAACCACCGCTCTAATATTTAAAAAAATATCTTGGGCCAACTAACATACATTTCTAAATACATATATATGTCTTAAAAAAAACCGCTCAGACCTTCGATCAATAATAGTACTAATATTGATCTGTAGTGGCAACAACTACAGTATAAAACCTACTTTTTACAATTTCTCTATGATAGTGAGTGACGTTTAAAAAGATTTATAACCTCAATATTAAGTCAAGAAATAAAATAATTTTACATGCTAACTCGCTTCTAATTTTCTACTCCTTCTTTTAATTTAGTAGTCTCACTAAATTGGTGACTTCATACTAAAGATCGAAGGCTCACACAGTGCTCATCACACAAATATTTGTTCTGGGTGGGGATCCATCCCACGACCTCTGGCTCAACAGTAAAGCTCACTAACCACTAGAGCAATAGGCAAGTCAAAGTTATCAATGAATATTTATAATTATTTGAATCCACTGTAATCTCCAACAAATTTCAACAAAGAGTGTCGAAGACACAAGAACAAAAAAAACTTGTATGTACTTATGTACACGCGTTAGAAGTTATACTTCTTAATATACAACTTGAACATAGTTATCAATTTTCATACCACCTAGAACTAACGTCATGCTGTAATTTTGACGATGCGCGCGCATCGTGCGCGCGCATGGTCAAAATTCACTCTCATCATTTTTCTCCATCGCGCCAAAAGAAGTATAACTTCAAAAATCGGAGAATTTTAATTTGTTTGGAGATTTTTATATTTTTGTCATATAAACCTCCTGACAATAATGAATATGTAAAAGTAAGATTTATACAATTCGGTATAGTCATTTGGAAGTTACGAGCGTACAAACATTTCGGTGACTCATTTTTATTTATATAAATAAGAGGATTTACTCATTCAAAAGTACAAACTCAATGAAAAATAAAATAATGGATTTTTCTTAAAAGAAAATAATAATAATATCCTGGGACATTATTTACACACGGCCATCTGATCCCAAACTAAGCAGAACTTGTACTATGGAAACCAGATAACTGATACACTACATACACTACTATTCTTTTGTAATTACATACTTATATAGATAATTACAGCCAGACTCAGGACAAACAGGCAATTTAATGCACACAAATATCTGTCCTGGGTGGGAATGGAACCCGCGACCTCCAGCTTGAAAAGCCAGCGGCGTACTTTTTACATGATACTAACAATTCGACTAAAACGGTTTCAACTTATGCTAGAGACTAGCGGGGTCTCTAGCAAGCTATCTAGCAAATAAAGCTATGAACCTTTAAGGCTTAAACCTCGACCCGTGTGTTTACTAATATGGAGATAATAATAATAATAATAATATCTAGGGTCAATGTCACACAGATCATCCTAGCCCCAAACTAAGCAAAGCTTGTACTATGGGTACCGGGCGACGATATACATACTTATATGGATAGATAAATACTTATTAAATACATAGAAAACATCCATGACTCAGAAACAAATATTCGTGCTCATCACACAAATATTTGCACTTACCGGTATTCGGACCCAGGACCACCAGCTTCGTAGGCAGGAACACTACCAACTAGGCTACGGTGACCGTCCGATGCACAAAACGTCCCTAAAACCGACCCTGGGATTTAGGGACGTTTTGTGCAATTGAAGTTCTACGTTCATGAATGAAGACGCGGAACAGTTGTCCTATTGAGGATTGGAAGGGGCAATTGGTCGTCCTAAGATATTATATTTATTTTATTTATATTTGTAATTATAACGGGCTGGTTGGCGTAGTTGATAAATACTTGCCTTTCCTTTGCCTGGTTTCGATATAATAATCCTGGAACATTATTCACACACGGCCATCTGATCCCAAACTAAGCAGAGCTTGTAATATGGAAACCATAACTGATATCCTACATATAAGTACCTACTACCTACTTTATTTTTTGTAAATATATCTATATATATATAAAAATCAATGCCACTTTTCGTTGTAATGTTATAACTCAACAATGCCTTTACCGATTTGGCTAATTTTGGTCTTGAATTATTTGTGGAAGTCCAGGGAAAGTTTGTACGTAGAGAAAATTTAAAAAAAAGTGTTGAAAAAGTGTAAAATCAACATCTTGTATAAATTTAAAAAAAATTTTTGTTACAAAATTAATAATCATTTTTTTTTATTACTATGCCTTATACGTAGCGAAGCACGTACCGGGCCGCTAGTATACTTATATAGATAATGTCACCCAGACTTAGTACAAATAGTACATGCACACAAATATCTGTCCTGGGTGGGAATCGAACCCACGACTTGTGGCGTGAAAGGCAAGTATTTACTCACCACGCCAATCACGACGTATAGCGGAAGTTTAGTACCTACTTGGGTTTGGTTGGCGTTCTTCGGATACGGAACCATAAAAATTAGATTCAATGACGGTCACCGTAGCCTAGTTGGTAGTGCTCCTGCCTACGAAGCTGGTGGTCCTGGGTTCGAATCCCGGTAAGTGCAAATATTTGTGTGATGAGCACGAATATTTGTTTCTGAGTCATGGATGTTTTCTATGTATATAGGTATTTATCTATCTATATAAGTATGTATATCGTCGCCTGGTACCCATAGTACGAGCTTTGCTTAGTTTGGGGCTAGGATGATCCGTGTGACATTGTCCCTATATATTATTATTATTATAATGGAGCAACATCCACAAATTGAGAACTTTTTGGTTTATTTTATTTTCTTTAAACATGAGTGCGTCCGTTAGCTTTTTTTTGTTTTAATCAACTTAAATAGTTAAATTTCAGGTAGTGATTAAGGCGTTTGCCTCGCTATTACCTCGGTACCTTCGTGTTTCGGATTCGATTCCCGCTCAAGACTACTAAATAGTAGTCTTTAGCGGGAATCGAAAACGAATTCGAATCGAATCTGTGGAATTGTTGTACTGTGTCTGGGCATGCGTTGTGTCCGTGAATAACATGTTTCTGTAGAGTGTACTGACACAGGGATTGCATTCCATAGACCGGGCGTTACTTAGAAACAAACTGACTAATTGCGCTTTCTAACTTAATTCTAAACACTTTCTAATAATTATTATTTCAGACACAAACTCCATATTATGACATCAATAAGTTAATATAAACTTATAATATATATAATTATTCACATTTAATTGAATTTGATCTAACTTAAATTATGGGACCCACGAACAGTTTAAAATTTAATTAAATTAATAAAAAGCTACATATTTGTAATTAGATTTGGAATCCTTTTTAAATCCACCATGTAACCGACTTATCATGCTCAACTCATACGCAATAACAAAAAGCCTGTCCTTTTCCCAAAATCCCGCAAAATTAAAACTAAATCGCGCGACCCGAATTCAAATTTCGAATACCCCCACCACACACAACTACAGAAACAAAAACACCAATGAATGGCGCGCATTTAAATTTGGAACGCAACTATAAAAGCGCAGGTATCGTCAACCCACGGTAAGAATTCTATTTTCTAAAAATATAGCAATAGTTATACTACGTCCCAACCCCTTGGAAAGGATAGGGTGGCGAAGGGTGTAGGAAGTGGGGTTGAAGTAGCGGGGTGTTTCTGCGTCGGGCGGGGTGTCTCCTAAAAACGGTTAAGTAGCTCCCCCTACCCTCTATAACTATTTTATGCGGTCCCCTTAGAAAGACAGCGGGGCTGCGGAGATGGGGCCCCGCGATACGCTATAGGCGTAGTTAGGATGGGGGAAGTGAAATTTTAATATGTCTAGTCGGTTAAGAATTCATGGCGGATTTATAATTAAATGCCTAATTAGGGTATTGCGTTGTTTTCATAATATGAGACGCGTATGAATTTTAACTTGTCTGTTAATCACGGTTTTTGTTTTTATGAGGCGGTGGTATGGGGTGCCAACAACTTATATTTCATATTTTCATTTCAAAATATATGTATGCAGAAAATTTTTCTTACCTGTTTAAGAATATTAGTTATTATAAAATCAATAAAACTATTTCATAATTTTTGCACTAATGTAACCTTTACACTCACGACACACATAGATAAACAGTCTAATAAAAGATAATAGTCTAATAACAATTAAGAATAGTTTTCAGCATTACGGCAAATTAATAATTAAGTCCATCGTCTTTATAGCTTTGCAAAATAATTTATGAAGTAGAAAAGCTTAGGCCTTTAGTTTTATGTATTTCTAACCTTTAAATATAAATAAAACATTTATGTGTTTAACATAAAAAATAGTTCATAGCATGGAATTTTGCATGTTAATGTGTACCTATGCTTGAGAACTATACCTACCTAATCAATAAATTACTCGATCAATTTATTTATATACTGTGGGTCACCCTTAAATGAATGTTAAATAAATAAAAGTTTAGTGCTAAATAAATAAAAAAGATGGAATTTAAATATGAATAAAATAAAAAAATCACACGCAAGAACTGAACTCATAAGAATCACGGTTACTACTGATATGAAATCCATATAAAAGTAACATTCTCTAAACCCTTTGTATTACATTTCTTAACAACACAATTCGCTCACTCGACTTACAAACCCACTGCGATATTAATAAAATACTACTTACAATTTCATGCCACCTGTATCACCCTATTCTTAACAGGTTATAACCTGTTTCTTAAAAAGTAACAATACGATGTCCGAAAGATGAACATTTCTAAACTAGTTCAGTATTTTTAAGACGTGGGAATGTGGGATCTGTAGTTGAAAAAACATAAACCGGTTGAAATACTTAAATTGGATTAAGGGTGTAATATAAATACCGTATTTTATTAAAAGCAATATCATTAAGATCTTCAGAGTTGTTTACTTTTTTTCTTTTCTTAAAGATTTTCGATTTTCTAAACTATATTTGAACTCATGATCCACATGAACTCAAATATAGATTACATTTTTATAAAATAAGATTTTGGTTTTTTTAAATAAGTTTGTACAAAAAGGCATTTTTATGAACAAAGCAATGATTAATTTAATATGTAATTTTTATATTATTCGTTTTCCGAAGCTACTGCTAAAAGCACACGCATATTGTGTTATTTTTATTATTATATTTATATTTAATTATTTGTAGAAGACGGATCAATCATTTTCATTTTACCTTTCTTGTATTGATACGTAATGATAATAATAAATTGTAATTCAAGTCCACCCCATTATAAACAACATTATCACGATCGAGAATAGCCCAAACAAGAAAATCAAGACAAGTCTAACTTAAAAAGCTCAAAATATTTTCTCATACAGATAAATAACCCTTTCCGATTCTCACGACATCAAAATTCGTATTAAACTGGAATTCAATAGCCCGCTAACGAAAATAGATAAAATAAACCTCAATGAAATAAACGAGTTCTAATTTTGATAATGTTGGTTTGACCGAACAGGTTGCTCAAGAAATATTGAAAAGAAAGAATTTTTACCCTCATTCCCATAGTACTATCTAAAGTCGACAGTTTTTTTTAAACTTGTTGCACCAAGGGATGGTCAAATACACAATTAAAAATTAAGTGTCAGATTGTAAAAACTGGTTCTTGGTTCTAGTTTTTGAATTAATCTTTATAAAAAAAGATTTTACTGAGAGTTAAGATTTTTTGGGTTTGTGATAGAAAGATGATAAAATGTTTACGATAAAATTAGATTATTAAACTTTTACTTATTGAATTCTATGTAGTGTTAAAGTGGAAATACTCAGTTTATAAAATTGTTTTGATACTATTGATAAATGTTTTCAGTAAAATATTATTTTATTTAGATTTTATAATATTATTCCACATTTTAATTTTTAAATACACCAAATCTTAAGCAAATTTATTTTTTCATTAATGTTATTAAATCAACTTTTCCAAATACGATACATTTAGATGAAATTTTGATAATATTTTACTGTAAAACCTTTATAAATAAACGAAAACATGAAAACTGAAAACATCGTGCCAATTGTTACCAACCCCTGCACGGCTGCTTATACTCATGTAAAAAGCCAACGTCTAAGGCGCACGGAGTGGCAACGGGTGGGGGCGGAGGGGGGACCGCGACTCATACATACACCTGCGATCTATCCATGTGTTGGCGTAAAACTGTAAATGTGTGCTTATATTTTCATTTCAATAGTTTTTGCATTGCAGTTGTATGCGTGATATTTACATGTGTGCGTTAATACCCGTATTGATTCTGCCTGTACACCGGAGTTAGTAAAGTTTATGATCTTAAAGACGCATGGATATAAAAGTTTCCAGCTCGTTGAGTAAGTAGTAATTTGGGTATTCAGTACAGTTATGAGAGCCCGTATAGTGTAGTATAACTTTGAAGTTAATAGTTCTGAGGAATTTTCTAATATACCTATGAGTCAAATTAGTAACGAGAATATCTATGGACTTGTAGAACAGTTATTCATATAATTATGATTTACATGTTGTGTTTATTTACTGTAATATATATTAAGAATACTTAGTGTAGTATATATTTAGAATTAATTTTAAGAATAGTTTATTAATTAAACGAAAGGAATAAAATTTAATGACGATAAAAAATGCTACTTATAGACGTTCAAACTTCTTTTATTTACTACTACTTTAATTTTGAACTTAATATTTTTTTTTGTGTAAATTAAACTAAAGGAACATTTCCTTTATTGTGATTAAAAATTGCTACATTATACTACAAAAAATTGGTTGTTTTCAGTCTGTATTTATTCATATATATTTCTTGATTTTTAATAATTGCTAATTAATACGATTGTAAAAATATGCACACTATTGTAATGTAGCTCTGTATTTATAAATAACAGAAGTATTAAAAAAAACAATATGCAAATTAAAATAATCTTTGCGTACGGGATTAAACCTTCTTCGTTTTGACACATATCCACATAGACTCATACACTTTTTCAGAGGTAGGCAAAGATAACAGATTTCTAGTTGCTACTATACCCACACCCCCTTCGACTTACGGTACTTCAGACTTATTTTTTTTCTAGTATAAGCAATCTTCACATTTTAACCAGATCATTTGCGTTTGACATGTCTCGTTAAACTGCTCTCATCCATCCTGTTTACACACTAACACATCTTCTTATTTAATGTAACTCATTAAGGTACCGTTATGTTAAAGTGTACTACGTGTGCTCTACAAATGGATGTCCGATTAACGCTTATGCGACAAACTGTACTGCAACTCACCATAGAATGAATGCTAGTGCGACACACTGAAGATCGACATCTCGCTAAACGATCAATAGCTTTAGATTTGGTTCGGTTCGGTTAGGTATGGTCCAACCAACATGACAAATATAGTGAGTTACAGTAGGTACAGTTTTGTCGCATAAGTGTTAATAACACATCCATTTGTCGAGCTCACGTAGTACACTTGTTATGTTAACTGAAACTTCAAAATAGAAAAATACATAATATATTCCTAGAACTTAAGTTTAAATCATTATACACGCTCCAGTTAACCTAAATTTTGCTCTGGCCCTTTAAATGGGAACTTACTTGCTCACTCACTTTAGAAGTATAAGTAAACAAGCTGTTCGTAATTAATTTAACTACTGATATCCGTAATAAAATAATTTGAAAGATAAACTTAAATATAATTAAATCATTGTTTTCTTTTCATTCATATAATTTTTTCAGTGGTTATAGATTTACTTTATTCATTATCGTTTTTATCATGACTTTGATGATATTTAAAACCTTCTTATTACTGTAATATAAATATAAGATAAAGGAAGACCTAATTCTTAGCATTCCATGGAATCACCGTGCGGAAACCGGGTCCATCGCGTAGTAGATGAGGGAGCACTCGACAGAGTCTGAAACTTGTGAGTGAAATGTAGGTTAAGGGGGCCCTGTGATGCATCAACGCTCACTTTCTCTGTCTCTTAATATTCTCCCCTCTTCCTATCCAAATTCGATATGATTCTAATAATACTGCTTTGTATATCGTTCTAATATAGAACTTACGGAAGACTAAGTTTTTGGTAATCTTAAGTATTTTAATAGGTTATAGAGGGATTTAGCTGGTATACCTCTCGCATCCACCTCCACGGCATATAAATTAACCACAAAGCCGTTTCTGGTTAATTATGTAGATTTTATTTAAATATTAATGTGTATTTTATCATTTTTTTATCCCAACACTTCATTCAATCATCATCGTTAATATACCCGTCATATTAAGATCTCACTGTCTTAATCTATCTGGTCTGCTTGAAGCCTAAGTTATATTATTATGAGCTTTAAATGTGTTCTGTGTACAAGAATAGCAATATTCCCAACGAACTATTTACCTATAGTCATATTTATAGACTGCACGTGTGGCGCAGCGGCTAAGACAGTCGCCTCGCCGCTTCGTGTCACGGGTTCGAGTCCCGCGCCGGACAACTATTTGTGTGACCCATAAATAGTTGTTCGGAGTCTGGATGTAATTTGTGTCCGTCTATTATATTATGTTTGTAAAGTACCCCGCGACACAGAGTGCGGGCGTTGTCTTAAATAAATATCGTATTAATCACGTTAGTTGGTTTGATGTATATTCAAGTATAAAAAAAACTTGTGTGTACTTATGTACACGCGTTAGAAGTTATACTTCTTAATATACAACTTGAACATAGTTATCAATTTTCATACCACCTAGAACTAACGTGATGCTGTTATTTTTATGCATGCATCGTAAAAATTCACTCTCATACCACCTAGAACTAACTTCACGCTGTTAAATTTTTTGGTGTCGGTGTGCGCGCGCATCGTAAAAATTCACTCTCATCATTTTTCTCCATCGCGCCAAAAGAAGTATAACTTCAAAAACGTTCCTGTAGCTTAAGATCTTCTCTCTTTATTTAAAATGGCTATTATTAAAGTGAATAATAAAATAATTCTTTGAAAATTTACTACTATATAGATAGAACATATTATGTATGTTCTAATTAAATTTCACCCCGGCGCGAATCACGTTGCATATCCTCCAAAAACCGGTAAAAACCCGTGACTAAATCTACAAAATGTTGACGATCCCTCTCAGCCACACCGGCGGAGTTTGAAAAAGCGAGCGTCTAAGGAGGCGAGGGGTGGCGGGGAGGGCACTTATATTTTAAGATGGCTTCCGAGCGCGAATATCGACGCGCGCCCTCCCCCCGCGTGCCTTCGCCCTCGCACTTACGCTGTGCTATTTTGTTAGCATCCTGATTTGTTAGTGCCTTGCATTTCGTTGGTATAAAAAATATTTTATAAAAAAAGGTTGCTTGTTTGTCTTTCCTGTTACTATAGTGATTAGTGACGCTGACTGTAAAGCCGGAGGACGTGGGTTCGAACCCCACCCAGGACAAATATCTTGTGTCATGAGAAGGATTACCTATGTGCTCTGTGTCTGGGTGTAAATTACTTATAATATGTGTGTACTAGCTGTGCCCCGCGGTTTTACCCATGTTAAACTTTTTAAATTATAGCGTTTGTTTCATTCGAATATATAAGCTGTATAACTAAAAAGTTTCATAAAAATTCGTACGGTAGTTTTTGTGAAAGAGTAACAACCATCCAGATATCCATATTCACAAACTTTCGCATTTACAATATTAAAAGGATTTAGTAATCATCACCCCATCTCATCCCGGGGGGGCGTAGAATTCGTCCGAGGGATTACCTACCAGAGAACGGGCAGCAGCGTTTTTCTGTGAACTATGACCATCCAACTGCGATCGCCAATACAACATTAAGAACATATACTGCCGACCAACAAACCTGACAAACCTAGACAAAACGGAGTGGTAAACTATGGTTCTTGACCACGTCAAGAGAAACAGACTCTCCTCCTTAAAAGGAGGAATAATAAAAAAAAAAACTGCGATCGCCAACCCTTTAGCCAAGCGTGGCGGTTATGGCATATCTCCCCATCGTTAGGGAGGCTTTTGTCCAGCGGTGAACGTACTTTGGCCGACATGATGAGTAAAATATAAGTATGTTTATCAGTTGGCTGGTTATCATAGTACAGGCTCAGCCTAGTTTGGGATCAGATGGCTGTGTGTTAGTTGTCCCAAGATATATTGCATTTTAATGCTATACGAATTCTAAGTTTCATATAGTTCAATATTTTCGGAATGAATTGGTGACAATAAAAGTTACGGACATAAGATTAAGTAGTACTAAATAAATAAATAACTACAAAATTAAAGTGCTCCTAGCTGATTTTCTTAGCAATGGGGACCAATCCAACTGGGTACAAACCAACAGCGTAGTAGACTATTATCAGCTTGTGCACTCACTATTCATTAGTCATAGGCATAATAACGTTTCGTTCAATTTTTTTAAGTGTTACATTGTTGATCCTATATCGTGCATAACTATCTATGCATTGTAGGGTAAAACATGTGATTAAAAAAAAACGCTGTAAAATTCTGAGAATGTAGAAAGTTAAGTTTAACGTGGCATCTACTGAAAAAAACTGCCAAAAACTCAATAGGAATCATTTTATTTAATTCAGGATCATATTGACACCTAATTACTATTATAATGAAATCTACGCATTCCCAAGCAATTTTATCATTATTATAGTCTAAAACCTTGCAATATGCCTTGTTACACAATATGGCTTAAATTTTTATTTAAATTAGTTGATTGATAGTTTTCTGGTGTCATTTGGATGGAAGTTTGTTGTAGCACTGGCTCATAAAAGAACTACTGATTTTGTACAGATGAGTAGAACCTATGTGCAATAAACTTGCACTGCACTATATTATACTGCACTGCAGTATATTTAGTACTAGCTGTGCCCCGCGGTTTTACTCGTGTAAAATTGTATAAATCATCATAGCTGTAGGTGATAGCGTGATAATATGTAGCCTATATGTTGACACGACCTCTTAGTAATATTCATGCAAAATTTGAAGAAAATCCATGCAGTACTTCTTGAGTTTAGCCCGGACATACATACAGACAAACAGACACACAGACAAAAATTCTAAAGACTATATTTTTGGCTTCGATATCGATTGTAGATCACGCCGCAAGTATCTTTTTTAAATAATATTACATGTACAGTTTTGACTTTCCTACGATTTTATTATATGTATAGATATCAGGTATCTGGATTCCATAGTACAAGCTCTGCTTAGGTTGGGGTAAGATGACCGTGTGTGAATAAAGGCTTCGGATAGCATTATTATTATTACTATTGTAAAAGACCCTAACGTGAACTATGACAAAGTTAAATTTTCTTAGCTTTACATATGAATGAATTACTCGTATTTATAAACGAAATGGAAAAGTATTGAGTTAGTTTACAAGAACCGCGGCACTATCCCGCTAGATACTTACTACAACTAAAAATTACCGAAACATTTACAATGCAAGCAAATATCATACAATGAAAGTCAGCTTTTATGTTAGTAAAAGAATAAGGTAGTTGTATAGAGCCAATGGATACGGGGAATACAAGACTATGGGGATCCTTGTGGTAGGCCTTTGTCCAGCAGTGGACGTTTTTCGGCTGATATGATGATGATGATAGATAGTAGGAATATATTAAAAATCGCCAGTATATGAAAATAGTATTTCTTTTTGATGTGAAACATCTATAGCCGCACGTAAAACAGATTTCTGGCGTGGCGACGAATGCCGTGGCGACCCGTCGCCACGCTATACGACAGTAGTGTGTACGGTGTGGCGACGCGTCGCCATGCGCAATCGACTTTTATTTTATCATTATGACATATTTAGTTCTTATCACAATATGTTCTTTTCTGCATATTACTTTTACAAAATAATGTCGATGTTTCACATCAGCCAGGCATCCCGTGACGGCTCACATTTTTTTCTTATAAAAAAAGCATATTATAGTGTAAAGGACTAACTTATTGATAAGTTTAATTTATAGATAATTATTATGACATTTTCATTTTAAATATTTAAATATGACAATTTAAGATTAATTTTGACATTTTATATTATTATTTATTGTACAATTAAAGTGGTTTTGATTTAATAATTAGTTTTGGGTTAAGTGCATGCATAAAAGTACAGTGAAGTAGTGTTTTTTATTTATACAATTTTGTATGCCTAACAGGCAGAACAGGGATGTACTTTATTTTATTATCAATATCACCTGTATTCATAACCCGTGTTCACAAATTAAATTTGATTGGATTTTTATATTTTCCTCTAGGAAACCTTTGGTGGAGCCCCGTATCTAGCAGTGGACGATATCACGCTTCTTTTTATAGTGTCGATGGTAAGATCTAGAATCTATCCTCCCAAAATTGGGCAACGCTGACCACTTTGGGTGAAGCGTTATACAAGTCCTGAAGGGAACAAGAGACTGGACAGGAGGGACAATCGGATAAATGTGTCATACTTTGGGGTGACACGCCGCCCACGCAGATGTTTTGTGATGTTGGAATGTAGGAATATCACGCTGATGATGATAGATAGTAGAATATATAGATAGTTGAATAGTAAAAATACAATTTGTTGCCAATTCATTTTTTTATTGTCAATGTTCACATTGACGTTTAACGTTTATTAACTTAAATCAACGTTCAATCAACGTTTATTAACTTTAATCGACGTTCAATCAACGTTTTTTAACTTAAATCAACGTTCAATCAACGTTTATTAACTTAAATCAACGTTCAATCAACGTTTTTTAACTTAAATCCACGTACAATCAACGTTTATTAACTTAAATCAACGTTCAATCAACGTTTTTTAACTGAAATCCACGTTCAATCAACGTTTATTAACTTAAATCAACGTTCAATCAACGTTTTTTAACTTAAATCAACGTTCAATCAACGTTTTTTAACTTAAATCAACGTTCAATCAACGTTTATTAACTTAAATCAACGTTTTTTAACTTAAATCAACGTTCAATCAACGTTTATTAACTTAAATCAACGTTTAATCAACGTTTTTTAACTTAAATCAACGTTCAATCAACGTTTATCAACTTAAATCAACGTTCAATCAAAGTTTTTTAACTTAAATCAACGTTTACTAACTTAAATCAACGTATATTAACTTAAATCAAGCTTAAGGTTGGTCAATCACCAAAACAATAATTGTTACAACTTAACTAAGCAGTTGGCAGTTTTTCAACCTCAGCTACCTATTAATTTTATAGTTACCCGTAAATTACTTACCATTATTTTTGGTGGCATAGTTACCGAGATGGACTTTTATAAACTAAAACCGCGAGCGTGTTGCTCTTCTTTTAGAAATCGAAGAAATGTTCTCAGATATAAACTGAGACTGAAGAAGATCATCAATCACCTCATATTCATCACAATGATCGGGTAAACAGTTTCCTTCTATTCTCACATTTGATAGACCTTTAGGTTTCCTATTTAACTGTTTTTGCGCTGTCAAGACACTTACTATCTTTTTCACAGTCAAATAAGTCATATTATTATAAGCAATATTGAGATATGCTAGGATATTATTTCCTAGGCAATGAGTTTTCCCTTCTTTAATAATAGTCTCAGCCATAGAAAATGGGTCTTTATATGCTCCCAAAAAGTTCAGAGCAACAGTTTCTGCCTTTTCATGTACGAAAACATCTTGATCCATTATGCTCTTGGTTACTTTTAAGGGTATCGCTTTCGGAGATTTCTTGGGATTCGGAGATTTCTGTTTGCGTTTAACCATATTATCAATTTGAGTTGAACTCCTAAATTCTTCTAATGTTTTTGAAATTATTTCATTTTTGAGTTTCAGATATGTGATACGTCGTTTTCTTGATTCAGTTACCTCTTCAATCGTTAGAGGGAATTCTTTCATGCAATTAAGAATATAAAATGCTCCTTCGTCAGTAATTGAATTATCAGAAATATTTAAATATACCAGTTGTCTGTTTGATCGAAGTGCTTGAGCCAAATATTTTGCACCAACATCTGTTATTCTATTAGTTGCTAGATTTAAAACAGACAAAACATTTGCTGCAGCGGCGCCAAATGCTAATTTGGAAGCGATTGTTTCGATGACTTCATCATTAATTTGGCATTTAGAAAGAGAAAGATTCTTCAAGCAGTTTGGATTTTCCAGCAAGATATGGTAGTTAGCTTGTCTTATAAATGTGCAGTCTAGACAAATCTCCGTAATGTTAGATACAGGGAGTAGTTTTGATAATTCATATAAACCCGATTGATTCAGACCTCTATTAATAACAATAGAGTTTAGACTTTTATGAAATGGTAGTGTCAGACTAATCATTTTTATTACTTGCCCCGGTATTTTAGGATTATTCTTAAATTTTAGTTCAATTAGACGATTCTGGTTATCATACACTGCATGTATGGTTAAGGTATCATATCCTTCTATGGCTGCACGATGTGGGTGTGAATCCTTTTTTCCTTCGTGGGAATCTGGATTTAAATTAGTAATTGCTTTTGGGAGCGAAGAATTTCGTTTCGGTTTTCCTTTTGAATTCGCTGAGCTGATATAATTGACTGCAAATCACAAAAATTTGGGTTACAAGTGCTTATTATATTTGGTTATGTTGCAGTTAGTAATATGTATGTGATATAGAATATGATTATTAATAGATTGTATATTTGTCAAAAGCGAATGCAACGAACGGTTTCTTTTGGAATTATTTCATACAAAAATTCTACGAAATAATTATGTATATCGTAAACACAACTGAAGAATCATAAAGGTTTTTCTAAAAAGGCCTATAAATGACACCTTCATCTTCTGTTAGGGGGTTGACAAACTCTTAAATTTTATCTGCCGGTGAGTAACGTTCGTAGCTTATCGTGTGAGTGCCTAAACTGGATTAATAGAGGGTGCAGTTTAAATTCCTGCCCGACAATTCAATTTATTTTAATTCTTAAGAAAACTTACAGCTAGGTTATAGATAAAACAATAATTGAAGAAGGCCAATTACAAGTTTTCACAGATAGAAGTGAAAATAGAACAAACGTAAGTGGTCCCCACCCAGTAGCAGCCAGCAGTCTAGAACGCTCCTATCTCAGAGAGCACGTATCTCTTATAAAACGGATCTCTGAGTTCAGGTCCAGAACCAATGTTCTGCGATCTGGTTTATAAGAGTTAGAGAATAGACACTACACCGGTTCTTCTCATACAGTTGGTTAATCTTTGTTGAGATTGACCGATCTTCTACTCACTGGACCTTCATAATTGGACCCAACCTCTTCTATAGATCTCCAATCAAAAACATTGAACCTTTTCACACATTTGACCCCCTTTTTGTGAACGCACGATTGCATCATAGTGAAATAAACAAGATAGCTGCAAAGAATATTGCCACCCCATTCCATCCCGTGGAGGGCGTGGGAGTCGACCAGAGGGAATATTTCCCAGATAACGGTCCGCATCATCTCTCTGTGAACTATGACCCACCAACCCGTCTGCCAAGCGTAGCCATTGTAGCATATTCCTCCAAAAGATGGGACAACTTGTGGAAGTCTTTTGGCGAGACCTTTGGCCTTTGTGATCATTATTCAGCTGACATAATGATGATGAAAGAAGACAGGTCTCACTAACTGTCATTTTGATATAATAGTAGGGCACAGCGGTCATTCGCTCGAAGAGCAGCCGGATGGGGAAGTACCTCCACCTTACAGAAGACATTCCTTAATAATAACATTAATAACTTAACATTGTGTTTTGGCGTGTGAGTAAGGTCGCCAGAGCTCATCGGGGTGGGGGGACAACACTTGTTTGCTGACTCTTAAAGGCCGGCAACGCACCCGCTACTACTCTGGTGTTACGAGTGTCCATGGGTAGCGGTGATAACTTACCACCAGGTGACCCACTTCCTCGTTTGTCGTCTGATATATAAAAAAAACTTTTAAGGAGTTCGAATGGGGCCTCTGAATAGGGTCCAGTAGGTACATTTAAGTCTTGAAGAGCCAGTGGGTACAAGCCCGATTGACCTACGTACCCGAAATTTTACTAGGAGCATTTTTATGGTAATATATGGTTGTAATCTTACACTGTTTGATGATGTTCACGGTAACTTCGACCAGAAGCATGGAACAAGCCCATGGTAAGAACGCATCGAAGTCAGTAGGATCTGGATTACTAATTTGTAAAGTAGATTTTTGTACATCAGAGACACTTCTCTCCATTTTTATCTTAAACTATATAATTATTTTATTACTTAATTCATTTTGCATTTACTGACGCAAAATGTCAAAGATATCTTTTTAAATTTCGATACCAACTGGCAAGTATTAACGTTTGACAGATAACTTCAAGCTCATTTTAGTAACGGAAAAGTCCCATCATTAAATAAGTTTTGATATCTTTACCAATAATAATATCCAGAGAAATTATTCACACACGTCCATGTTGCTGTGTGGTGACGGCATATAATATCACCACCCCATCTATCCCGTGGGGGGCGTAGAAATACCTGCCAGAGAACGGGCAGCAGCGTTTTTCTGTGAACTATTGTCTATGACAATCAATCAAACTACGATTGCCAACCCGTCTGCCAAGCGTAGCGATTATGGCATATCCCCCCATTCTTTGGGGGGGCTTTTGTCCAGCAGTGGACGTCCCTTGGCTGACATGATGATCTGATCTCAAACTAAGCAGAGCTTGTTCTATAGAAACCAAATAACAAATATATTACATACTAGCTGTGCCCCGCGGTTTTACCCGCGTTAACTTTTATAAATTACCACAGCTCTTCCCCCGCAGGTGATAGCGTGATAATATGTAGCCTGTATGTTGACCCGACCTCTTAGTAATATTCATGCAATTATTTTAAGTTACTCCATACAGTACTTTTTGAGTTTAGCCCGGACATACATACAGACAAACAGATAAACAGACAAAAATTCTATTTGGCTTCGATATCAATTGAAGATCACGCCCCAAGTATCCTTTTAAAAAAATATAAAATGTACAGTTTGGACTTTCCTACGATTTTATTATATGTATAGATTATACTACTTTTCTTTTGTAAATACATACTTATATTGATAATTGCATCCAGACTCTGGACAAACAGACGTATTCTTGCACACAAATATCTTGGTGGGAATCGAACCCACGACCTGCGTGAAAGGCAAGCATTTACCAACCACGCCAACCAGCTCGTCAAGCATCACAAGGATGGTATTTAGCAGCTTAACCATAGGTAACTAATCTTTCACGAAAAGACCTCCATGACCCTTTATTTGCATACGTGCCGATGAATTATCTCGTCTATCGGACAAGAGGACCACCTTTCCATGAATTAACGTAGACCGAAAAGTACCCAAAACGCACTTAGCACATCTGAGAGTCGAGGTTCAAGCACCAAAAGGGCTGGCCCTTTATAATAATAATAATAATATCTGGGGACAATGTCACACAGATCATCCTAGCCCCAAACTAAGCAAAGCTTGTACTATGGGTACCAGGCGACGATATACATACTTATATAGATAGATAAATACTTATATACATAGAAAACATCCATGACTCAGAAACAAATATTCGTGCTCATCACACAAATATTTGCACTTACCGGGATTCGAACCCAAGACCACCAGCTTCGTAGGCAGGAGCACTACCAACTAGGCTATGGTGACCGTCTTTTTATTTTTTACATGACATTTACGGATAATTTAGGAGGCTTACACTACGTAGAAGTAAAGCATCTTCTACACGGTTGCAAACCAACGTCCCAACAACCTTGTCATCCATCTAGACTGCAAACCTTTTCGACCGACCCGGGAAATCAACCCGGGACCTCACTATCGGCAGACGAAAAGAGAAATGTGTTTAGCAAACAAACAGCCTATCCAGTGCCCTTAAAATAAAAATAAAAATATTAACATTAAATTATTATATTATTAAATAAATTACTACATTTATTAAATTAAAATAACAAAGCAAAACATAACTTATACATAACTTTACTGTCATTTGAAATTATACTATGTGATTCAATTTGAATTGAATTAAAATAGTTTCGATTTGTTATCTAGAATAAATAAAACGAATCTAGAAAGTTATGTTATATTAATAGTTTAATCTAAACAACTAAATAAATAACCATAATAAGTATAATTAATAATAACTAAGATCATAATTAATAAGTACTTATACGATACCATCATGATAAACTTCAAGTTTTCGACGAAATTAAGGTAGGGAATAAGAAAAAAATGAATTTCTCAAAATTTGATTATGATAAATAAACAATTTGAATCAACTTATACCTCATTTCAACAGTTAGTTTACAAATTCATAAAATAGTTTTGTGTTTAAAAAAACAAATATTCATGAAAATGATTATTTTTAACAATTCAATATTGTATGGATTTCGGTAAACTTAAGTTAACTGTAAGTAACAGAAAATATGGTTTAACGCTTAACACGAATCCATACGTCTGTAGTGGTTATCCTTGGGCCAGTATTGTTGTGGCCACCAAGCATGTTACTGATATGACTTAGAAATACAGCTCGTTCCGACAGCTTTATGTCCAAAACACGGAAGCTATTTAAAATTCCTTCTACTATTAGCTATACTATCTTTGGAGAGAGACTCCCACAATCCGATGTGATTGTAATTCGTCATGACCCACGAGAGGTCAGGTACCACTAAAAGCTTGAGGTGCTGTCTGAAGAACCGGTAAAGTCTAGACTTCAAATTTCTTCTGTATCACTTTTGTTGCTAATATAAACCCAAAACCATGTTTTTGCCTGAAAACGGATTTGAACCTATAAGATTGCATTTTATTGTTATCATTTGTTGTTCATTTATTTGTAATCATTGTCTTAGTTGAGGTAGTATTTGCTTTTGGATTACTGCGTGATTGGAGTACCTAATTGTTTGCGCACCGGTGAAAGAATCATTCATATATGTATACTAACATATGAATATTTAAAAATATGAGTATGAATTGTGTTTCATACTTTATTTGGATGAATTACTTAAAAACAATGAAATGTATATAATTGTAAAGATTCATTTACTTAGATTCTTTAGAGTCTTTAGTCGAAATTCTTTTTTTCATAGTCGAAAATTTTCTAGTAGTACCAGCATCAAGAATATCGTCTATCTCTGCATATTCTCTACAAAACTCAGGCAAGTAGTTACCATCTATCTTCACATTGAGTAAGCCGATAGGTTTCCTGTGCAAATGCTTTTGTGCATGTAAAACGTTGAGCAATTTCTTCACGCTGATATAAGTTAGGTTATTATACGCAATGTTTAAATAGCTTAGAATATTATTACCTAAGCAATAAACTGTATCTTGTATAACTGTTGTTTCATTGGCAGAAAATGGATCATTGTAATATCCTAGAACCTGGTCAACTGTAGTTTCAGCTTTCTCTAACCACACATCGTAAGTACTTTTAAATGACTGAGTTCCTTCCAATTTCTTTTTGGGTAGAAGTTTAATTGAACGTTTTTTACTAGCAATCTCTTTTTTATCTACATCTGCACGTACATTTTCTAATGCTTTTGAGATTAGCTCATTCCTCTTTTTTAGATACAACATGTGTCTTTTTCTTGATTCCATTAATTCATCAGCAGTTAGAGCGAATTCTTTTAAGCAATCTAAAATATAAGCTGCTCCTATATCAGTGATATTGTTATCTGAAATATTCAAATAGCTGAGTTTTCTGTTTGTTCGCAGTGCCTCTGCTATATATTTCGCTCCCAAATCAGTGATTCGGTTTGATGCTAAATTTAATATAATCAAAGTATTAGCAGCTCCTGATCCTTCAGAAGATATTGTTAATTTAGCAGCGATTTTTTCTACAGCTTTATTATTAATTTTACACTTTGAAAGTGAGAGATGTTTTAAACAATTCGGTCCTTCGAGTAAAATATAATAATTAGCTTGTTCTATAAAAGTCCCATCAAGGCATATTTCTGTTATGTAAGAATTTGGTAGAAACTTAGAAATTTCATATATTATTGCTTGATTACATGCTCTATCTATTGTAATTGAGGTGAGCTGTTTTTGAAAAGGTACAGTTAAACCTATTACTTTAATAATTTCTCGAGTTAGTGTTACATTTTTTAATAGTTTTAGTTGTACTAGGGAATTATTATTGTCATGGAATGTATGTATAAATACAACTTGATCATCTTTGACACCTGAATCTAAATCTAATGAGTCACTTTTGTCATCGGAAGCAGAATGATCTCTTGGTGTCTGGCCAGTGTAAGTTGTTGAGGTCCCTTTTTTCTTTCCTTTACCTCTTGAGCGTTCAGTGTTGACTGAACTGATATATGTAGCTAGAAATAAATTATGCTAAAATTAATGGAACATCAGGATCATGATCTAGTAAATTTAAGACTCATTCATTAATTCCATATAATGTTGGTTGACTGGATTACAAGAAAACCCATGGTGCCTGAGAAATTATATTTCCAATTTAGCTTGCAAAAATGGGAGTTGCAAAACTGTCTCCTCATTTTGGAAGATTAGATGTGAGTAAGCTTCAATACGTGATTTCATTCTTTAAGTATCCTATCAAGTCAATAGACTAGGATACTTTAAGAATGAAATCACAAATATATAACATTAAAATCATTTTTCTCTACTGGAATTAAACTCGACATTAGTTTAGATGTAATCAATAAAATGGTGGTTCCGGTGTCCATGTGGCTTCCAGCCTAAAAAGAATATCAGGGCCACCCCATACCATCCCGTGAGTATCATAAAAGGCGACTAAGGGATTCATTCACCAGATAGTCGGGCAGCAGCGACACCTGTGCACTATAGCTACCACCTAACTGGAGTTGCTTACTAGCATGCAAGCACTAAGGCAGCGTTTTGTAACTTTTGGGGGAAGCCTATGTCCAGCAGTGGACGATATTAGGCTGATGATCTGAATCAATGAAATACCAACTCTGCATTCCATCATCTTGGGTTGTTTCTTCGTGAGTTCAATTCAAGATAGTTTTGGAGAAATTATTGAACCATAACGTACCTTGTTGATGTTTTATGATTACTGGTCTCAAAGTTAGTGTCAATTGGTGACATGCCCAAGGCAAAAAGTTTTCAAAATCGGCTGGAGATGGTTTGTTATCAACAAAAAATGAATTAATAGATGTGCTTGCCATTCGAGTAGTTACTTTAATATTAATTACAAAATAAATTCACGTATCAAATTACTTAGTACAAATTGACGGAAGGATGACATGAATAATATTGTTGTACAATTTTTGACAGGGCTAATAGTTAGTGGCACATTTCATGCCGGTAATTACTAATGAGTATGTAACCCCCATAAATCGAATATGCAAGTAGCTACAATTTATGCTACTAATATTATAAATGCGAAATTTTGTGAGTATCGATGTTTGTGACTCTTTCAGGCAAAAACTACCGAACAGATTTAGATGAAACTTTGTAGTAATATAGTTTACGTTTTTTCCCACGTTAAACTTTATAAATTATAGCCTATGTGTTATTCGGATATATAACCTATATTACTACAAAGTTTCATCAAAGTCCGATTGGTATTTTGCGTGAAAGAGTAACAATCATTCATACTCACAAATTTTCGCATTTATAATATGCTAGCTGTGCCCCGCGGTTTTACCCAAATTAAACTTTATAAATTGTGTGTGTGTCAGCTAACTCCATACCAAATTTTATTAAAATCGCTCCAGCCGTTCAGACGTGAAAAAGTAACAAACACATACTCAGAAGCTTTCACCTTTATAATATTAGTACGATATATCCGAATAACACAGGCTAAAATTTATAAAGTTTTAGGAGGGTGAAAGTTTCATGTAGAAGCGTTTACACCACCCCATAAAAAAGTTATTGATTGATGAGGAGATGAGTAGAATGTGAAAAAAGATATTGCTTATTTCGAGTATTTATTTATTTATTATGAGTTTGATCTTCTTTTTAAATTCATCGATATTCCAGTGATTCTTAATGGAAAGATCTGCGGATGAATTTCTCTGCTTTATTGTTTAAAAGCTCAAAACCTGTTGTTCAAAACGACTTACTTCATCCTTGGAATGTTTACTGATACGCGCTCACACCTTGAGACTTCAATAACTGCCAACATTATTGCTACTTTCGTCCCAGAACACACAGTTGTAAATTATATGTAATTATGTAAATAAGTGAGTGTTGAAGTACGGAGTTATCACGGGGTGGTTCCCACCCCCTCCCGCGAAAACTACCAGCGATATAATAACTTCGTGTGCTAGTTTGCTAATGTGGAGACGGACTTGTCTTATTTTAAGACCCTTACCAATATTATGACTGTCTTAAAATATACAACCTTCCTTTTTACCAATAAATATGAGTAGAATTCCAATAAGACATCATCTTAAAAACATTCCCTGTCAAATAAAATAAACAAATATCAGAATCTATTCACTAACAATGGAAAAATTGCGTAACTTATCATGAGAAAAAATAAATCGGTTTTTTTAAGGCAGCGGGAATTCCTTTGCATGCCAACCGCAAAAAGTGTGTATGGGTGGGTCTGTCGTACTCGCACCGACTAAACCTAACCTGACGTGGACTTCTACTGGCACCTGATGGGGGGAGCCCCGGGAAAGCGGGTATGCTGCTCCGGTGCCAAAGGTAATTGTGTCTACTAACTGTGGTTATTATTTGTAAAGGGAGATGCCACGTATTGGCTTAAAGAATACCCAACAGTTTGGGTTCCCTTAAAAATTAAATTATGATTTATTATAATAATATTATTAAATTGTAATTGAGTGTAAGCACTTATTATTTTATATACAACTAGCTGTGCCCCGTGGTTTTACCCGCGTTAAATTTTATAAATTATCACAGTTCCTCTCCCGTAGATGATAGCGTGATAATATGTAGCCTATATGTTGCCCCGACCTCTTAGTAATATTCATGCAAAATTTGAAGTAAATCCATGCAGTACTTTTTGAGTTTAGCCCGGACATACATACAAACAAACAGACAAACCGACAAAAAAATCTATAAGCTATATTTTTGGCTTCGATATAGATTGTAGATCACGCCTCAAATATCCTTTAAAAAAAATATTCAATGTACAGTTTTGACTGTCCTACGATTTTATTATATGTATAGATTGTAATCTCACAAAATCGATTCAATATTTATGTAAATATAAATAGGCTACCATTGATTTAATATTTTAAATGCTGCCCTTGAACTTAGTACTGTCAGAGAAAATCTCAATAAACTTTAACCACAGAGATGCGTAGTAAATAAAAACAAGGCCTGCATGCTATTCTGCTGCTTGCATAAATATTGAGCTGAGCATCAGAAACATGTACCTATATGTCTATACTATTACATTGATGTCAATGAAATGATGTTAGTTGTCCGTAATTATTCCATAATGAACTATGGAATAATTACATATACGCATAAGAAAGGTCTTCGTTTACACTTGAACTCATTGTCTTGGGACAACTAACACACTGCCTTATGATCTCAAACTAGGCAGATCCCTACGGCAACCAGACAACTGATAAACATACTTATATATTTCTACGCTACGATGCGTAAGAGATGCGCATCTCTGGTGCGCAGAATACGTGGCAGCACCAACAGCATCCTTCGCATGATCGCTAGTCGGGTAGACTGTATTTACGTCAATCATCACTGCGCCATTTCGCATGGAATGATGCAGCAATGAATGGTAAATTTTTTACATATTTTAAAATACTGATTACTAACATTCGTTTATAAGAAAATTGTTACTTACTTATTGGACACTAATTTGGTTTGAAAATAAAGTCTTATTATTATTATTATATTTCTAAATACATTCAGATCGAAGCCACGACCTCCAAATTAGCAGCCAGGGTTACTAACCCCTAGATCAACAGGCCAATCGAAAATCAGTAACATTGGATTTGCCTCTATCTCTGACAACTGAAAGTATGGCCTGTGCACGCACGTACACATCGGTAGATATTTTGCAATAGAAAAATAAACTTTATAGTGTAATATTTAACATTCTATACAGGTGACCTTAATGTTGCATCTCCTTTTTTTTCTTATTTTGAAAGACAACACCCGCACTAGGAAAATTAATCCCTGTATCACGGGGTACTTTACAAACATATAATTGACGGACACAAAGTACATCCAGACTCAGAACAACTTTTTATGGGTTACACAAATAACTGTACTGCGCAGGATTCGAACCCAGGACACGAAGTGGCGAGGCGACTGTGTTAACCTCTGCGCCACAAGTGCAGTCATCTCCTCAGCGAGTATGAATTTTAATACGCACTCTAAAGATTGATTAAATTCATCCAAATTATCTGCAAAATAAGCATTGAAAATTGGCACATTACTTTTAAAGGTACGATATAAATACACACAAACTCTAATACATTAACTGATAAATTATAAAACCTCACTTTTGTGAAAGGGGTTAAAGATAACTAAATATAAAATACGGAAGCCTTTTCCGCACCAGCTTCGCCGACGCTCCGCGCTCTAAGAAGTGTTTCAAAGGCCGCCATCTTGAATCTCATCTTACGTGCCGCGGAGATAATGTATTAAAATATGTACATACATACTATTTTATACATGTATACACGTAGCGACATGTAGAGACATGTAGAGCTATATAGAGTTGATACATAATTTAGGATGTAGAGGATGTATTTTGCGTTATTTGCGGGTTTGTGGTGATATTTATTAGAGATAGAGTTGAGAGTTGGTAATGAGGTACCTATTTTGGAGAGAATCCCTAAGGATCTTTTGAAGCGGAATACCAGAAATATATTAATGTTAATATACTGAAAATTGTGCCTGTTTGTTGATTTGTTTGATTATTAATTAACGCTTACTCTTTCAATTAATGAACATTACACACATATACAACATGTAACTTAATTAACGCACATCCTGAAAATAGTTTGTTTAGAATCGTTTACTGAATCGTTCTATATCATTTTTAATATAGGTAATTTATTGTCCAAAATAATTAAAACTACGGAAATTATTGTCATATTAACCCTATACAGTCAAAATAAATTAAAATGGACCGCAAGTCAAATAATAAGACTTTTTAAAGTTGCAGTTTTATTTGTATTCATACAAATTCCACCATTCAATACAAAATAAAGAAAAATAAACTTTATTCCAAGAAACTAATTAAGTAAATAACAATGCATATACATGTTAAATTAAAAATTCAGTGTATGTATTATGATTACAACATAATATTCTAATTGGGGTGTCTGAGGGTGTGCGTTAATTAAGTTACATGTTGTATACATTATCAGCCTGATATCGTCCACCGCTGGACAAAGGCCTCCGTACTTACTTACTTATCGTATGGGCGGTGGTTACCCTAGTGTCAGAGTTGTTCAAGCCGCCCAGTAGGCCTCTGACATGGCTTAACGGCTATTGTCTAATCACTACAACCGGGACCGACAGTTTAACGTGCCTTCCGAAGCCCGGAGACGCTCAGTAATTAAACCACTTTGGCGGTCACCCATCTATGGATTGACCGTAAGCCTAGTAGCTTAACTCTAATCTCTTACCGATTGGTGAGAGCATCTAGCTATGATAAAATAAAATAAAATAAAAAAGGTTTTTATTCACGTAGACTTTAAAAAAGCGCTTGTAAATAGTCAGAACATGTTTGTAGTAATATAGTTGTATACATTAGATATTATTTCTAGTAACATAGATATTTAGGTACATCTTGTATGAAAACATTTATAAAATTTATTTTATTACAGAAATGATATTTAGCTAGCTCGTATCAAGTTATTGTCAAGAGATTATGTTTAATTATCTAGTTTAAGTCTAATATTTTTACTATTTTTACTATGAGCGCCTCCTCCAATGGTTTTTATAACGTTGCTATTTAGAGGGGTTTGTCACTGCGCTTGGCATACGAGTTGGCGTCCGCAGTTAGGTGGTAGCTGGTACACAGATGGTGCTGGTGCCCGACTACCTGGTGTATCCCTTAGTTGCCTTTTACTACATCCATGGGATGGTATAGGTTGGCCCTGTTAATCTCTCTACGTTGAAAACCACACGGCTAATCAAATCAATTAGTGTATTTCATTTTTCACTTCATTTCATTTATTTCAGTAACAATTTTTACATTGTATTGAAAATAACTAAAAAATAACTAATAATTATTATGCTAAAACAACAAAAAAAACTTGTGTGTACTTATGTACACGCGTTAGAAGTTATACTTCTTAATATACAACTTGAACATAGTTATCAATTTTCATACCACCTAGAACTAACTTCATGCTGTTAAATTTTTTGGTGTCGGTGTGCGCGCGCGTCGTAAAAATTCACTCTCCTCATTTTTCTCCATCGCGCCAAAAGAAGTATAACTTCAAAAAATACATTACAAATTCCGAGGCGCTCATAGCCAGATGCTCTCACCGATCCGTAAGTGATTGGCGAGGTTAAGCAACTAGGCTCGCGGTCAGTCCATAGATGGGTGACCGCCAAAGTGGTTTAATTTGTGAGCGTCTCCGTGCTTCGGAGGGCACGTTAAGCTGTCGGTCCCGGTTGTACATTAGGCAACAGTCGTTAAGCCATGTCAGAGGCCTACTGGGCGGCTTGAACAACTCTGACACCAGGGTAACCACTGCCCATACGATAAGTAAGTAAGATTACAAATTCCCATACAAAGTCAAAAATAAAAACATTACACATACCAAAGGGTGTAGTAGCACTTCTCTAACAAAAATGATCTTAACTGCTGCTTGAACTGATTTATGTTGTGAATCGACTTCAAATGTACAGGTAGTTTATTAAAGAGTTTCACCGACTGATAACCTGCAGCATGACGCACTACTTCTAGATGAGGTTGCACCTTATTTTGTAGATCCCTACGCCTAGTAGCTTCCCGCTTACTTCTTTCATCTGGTGTTTCAAAATTTAAAGTCAAAGTCAAAGTAATTTATTTGTTAAATATAGGTAATATGGTACATGGTATAAAATTGTGTTCTATCACTATGGTTTGCCTTGCAAGGCGTACAAATTATACAGAGCAATAAATATATTAATCAATTTAAATCAATTAATGTACTAATCAATTACTACTGTTTATCTTTAACCCATATTTTATTACAGATTCCAGAAGCTATTCTCTAGCTGATCTGCTGACCTTTATAAATAAATATCTTCGGATAACTAACATACTGCCATCTGAACCAAAACTAGGCAGAGGTTGTAACTATGGCAACCAAACAACTGATAAACGTAAGTACTTACTATTTCTAAATACATACATAATGTAGAATCGATGGCCGTTGGGGCAGAAAGGTCCTCGAGTGGCGACCACGAATCGGAAGACGCAGCGTGGGTAGGCCGTACATGATGGAGCGACAATCTTGTACCCAAGGGTTGCTGGAAGCCGCTGGACGCGGGCATCACAAGACTGTCCATTGTTGAGATCCTCGGGGAAGGCTTTTGTCCAGCAGTTGACGTTTTTCCCAATTAACCCAGTTAAAGATAAAATAATCACATAAATATTTGTCCTGGTTAGTGATCGAACCCACGACCTCTGGTTTAGCAATCAGGGTCACCTACCACTGGGTCAACAAGACAGTCAAACTATATACTCATAAAGTACTGTATTACCAAGAGGTTTAAGGGTAGTGTGCTTAGTAAATGACAATCTAACCTCAGCTGACTCAATGTTTGCATCACCCAGATATTTCGGACACCACAAACTCTACCTGGTCGGCTGGCCCTATTTTGTCTGTCTGGCTGGTATTCTCTATTAAGTTTGTAGGAATCGAGGCTGCACAATTGCAGCCCCGATGTATAGGACATTTTTCACACTGCGATCAGTGTGAAAAATGTCCTATACAGCCGCTATGTGAAAGCAGCTCCGGGAAGACAGCGATCTGACTGTGGCACAGGCGCTGCGCCAGACTGGCAGGAGTTGGCAAAAATGGAGGGTCAGTATGAGCTCTCCTAAGGTATGTGTCTAACCATCTAGGACATGGCGAAAAAGGTGGGCACCGGAGCAGCATACCCGCGTTCCCGATGCTCCCCCTATCAGGTGCCAAGTGAAGTCCACGTCAGGCAGGTTTATTCGGTGCGAGTCCGACATACTCACCCGTAGACACTTTTTGCGGGAGGCATGCGTAGGTATTCTCCCTGTATTATAAAAAAAAGAGTTGTAGGAATGCCCATATTCTCACTTTAAAATTTTATTCATATATTCTTATAATATACTAGCTGGTGCCCGCGACTTTGTCCGCGTCAATTTTGAATGATGACCAATGTAACTACTTACTTCTAGCTTAATCTAAAAAATATAACTTTTAAAACAAATAAGCAATATAAATTGAATAAAACCTAACCTATAAATAACCTTACTAAGAAATAAATGAAAGACTACTTTGCTACTGTTATTTACAAATAGGACCCGATATCATCAAGCAAAAATCAAAGAATACATAGGTATCAATTGTCCTTAAGTATAGTCAGTAAGTTAAATAAAGTAAAATAATAATCAACGATAATCACAAAGGTAACTCTCATTAGATTAGGTTGCGAAATTTTGTGAACGAAACCATAGCGCGATCTAAAACGATGATTACGCCATCTACTAACAAAAATATAAACTTGTAATCCAGGCAGGACATATTATAGTGTACAAGTGTGTGCGCCTAAACAGGGGCACTTTCTATCCATCACTCTCTTGATCCAATAGGATGACGAGCGACACGACCGGAAAAAGGTCAGGCACAAACAGGACCGACGGCTATGCGCTCTCCGAGACACGGCGGTGTAATACCGCTAACTCCCAGACTTCGGGCTGATACTGAAAAATTTCTTTTTACGCAAAAATCCCTGTTTGTGTCCAGAGTAATATTTCTTTACACAAGAACACGTAAGACACAGAATAAATAATCTTGCTTATCCCACAAAGATGTGTCCTGGGTGAGAATCAAACCGAACTCTGGCTTAACAATCAGGGCCTCTAACTACTATACCGACAGGCCAGTCAAATGTCAGTAAATAATCTTAGTATAAGTATTCACCGCTTGCATAAGAACATGGGAACTGTGAGCAGAAGTAGAAACGTCGCTTCGTTTGTTCGTTCTCAATCTAACTTTGTTCTGCACCCCTGCTCCCAGCTCAGGGTTGGTAGATACCCATTATTTATTTTTATAAAAACACAAATAGGTTGGATACATAACAAGAACATGTCTCGCACTGCTTAGCCTATGTCCATAGAATTTGTAAGTATGCAACCTGTTTTATGAGAGAGTTGCGGCCCGGTACGTGCTTCGCTACGCTTTTAAGTATTAGTACAAATTGTTTGTATATGGGAGTATAGAAAGATGTTGATTTTACACTTTTTCAAGACTTTTTTTAAATTTTCTCTACATACAAACCTTCCCTGGACTTTCACGAATAATTCAAGACCAAATTTAGCCAAATCGGTAAAGGCGTTGTTGAGTTATAACATTACAACGAAAAGTGGCATTGACTTTTATACAGTATGTTAGGTTAGACGAGGGACATATTAAGGGAGGGTGTTCAGTATTCGATTCTCGTCCCAAATATTTTAAAAACATATAACCTAATTTTTTTTCGTAATTATTGTCCTATAAAATACATTATCATGAACACTGAGCGCGCAAGAAGTGAACTTGTAAACAGTAGAAGCTCGTGCGTAAACCTCGCCCTCCCCCTCGCCCTTTCCTCTGTGTTGTTCCGATGCACCGACAGGACCCACCCCCGCGCTGACCGCACCCGCAGTCTATGCGAGCGCGCCGCTGCTAGTACCGCATGTCTGGCGCATCCGCGTATTGCATAAACAACCCCGCTTACCGATAAGTGTGTTCTGTAAACGTGTACTTGACTAACTAAAAATGACGTCATATCAATATTCCAATGAAGAAAACTGGGATATGGTTCGTACCTACGTGTTATCGAATGATAGTGTACGAGGAGCTATTAATTTGTACCGAGAGATGTTTCCCTACCGCCTGATTCCGTTGTACAACCTTATGCTAGGTGTCAACCAACGATTGCGAACATTCGATCAGTTCACCGTACCGACGCATGCCCAAGGACGAGGGAGGGAGCCATACCCAGTGCACCTACAAGAAGCCATTTTTGAATACTTCGAGCATCACCCACAAGAAAGCACTCGAAATGCTGCAAGACGATTCGGCGTATCACATTGGACTGTGTGGAAGCTGCTGCATGAAGAAGGAATGCACCCATACCATTTTAGACCCGTTTGGTTTAAAGTATGAAGCGAAAATGGATTCTACCTAAAGGTCATTGACCCGCACACATGTTCTGCGATAATACTAAACACGTTAGCGCAAGGGTGTATACACGTTGTGAGACTTTTGCGAAATTTTTGGTATGATTCTGTTTGTTATTTATCAGTGTTTTTTTTTGTTCATATTTTTATTAGTATCATATAAGCATACACTATTATGGGTTTGAATACGTCCCTTGTCTAAACTAACATACTGTATATATAGACTAGTGCCTGAATTAGGTTTAGAAGAACCTGTAGTACAGGTCACCAGGATCCCATTCCACGGATTGTATATTACATGTATTTATGAACTTTAATTACATATAATGTATCACACTAATATTATAAAGGTGAAAGTTTGTGAGTCTGTGTGACTGTGAGACTGTGTGAGTGTGCAAGTTTGTTACTTCTTCACGTCAAAACGGCTATAGCGATTTTCATAAAATATGGTATGGAGTTCGCTCACACCCTGGATTATTAATATTTATTATTCATTTCATTTTGGATTCTTAAATATTCCATACTAGCTGTACCCCGCGGTTTTACCCGCGTTAAACTTTATAAATTATCACAAATCCTCCCCCGTAGGTGATAGCGTGATAATATAGCCTATATGTTGACACGACCTCTGAGTAATATTCATGCAAAATTTGAAGTAAATCCATGCACTACTTTTTGAGTTTAGCCCGGCAATACATACAAAAATTCTAAAAACTATATTTTTGGTTTCGATATCTATTGTAGATGACGCACAAAGTATCCTTTTAAAAAAAATTCCTTTTCTACGATTTTATTATATGTATAGATATTGTTAGTAAATCAAACTTATTAATATGTTAGTTTATCAATATTAAATGTCAACCTTACAAATTATGACATTATTATGTACATGAGCACTATTTTACATTAAATACGACCCCTCCAGATCCGTGTACAGTATTCCTCGTCACATAGTACTGGACATTATGCTTGAGTCGCAGTACCGCGATTTCAGTCGATTGCCCAGCCCTGAAACCAACCTAGGCTATAATTTTAACACGGGTAAAACCGCGGGGCACAGCTAGTTAAGATATAAACTGATAATTTGCGCTTAGCATCTTCATCATATTCATGGCTTGGTTGGTAAATGCTTGCCTTTCACGCCGTAGGTCGTGAGTTCATTTCCCACCCAGGACAGATATTTTGTGACTCTCATAATGGACCGGCTATCCACATGAACGACAGAGAACAGTGAAGAACGAACCACAGTTCGTGGCCGCCAAGATTCGTCTAACTCCCTCTATCTAGCTACCAGGAGATTTTCTTGTGAGAAAAATCGCAATAAAAGTGTTTCTGGCACTACCCGGGATTTTCACCCGTCCCTGGTGGAAATTTGCGGTGTGGTAACGGCGGCAAATATCAGAATATCATCACGCCATCTCATCCTGAGGGGCGTAGAAGTCGGGGGACAGGCAGCAGTTTCCTTCTGTGTACTATGAGCAGGTTTCTGCGATCACCCTTAACCGCCTGACGAGCGTGGCGATTATAGCATATCCCCTTAAGATGATTCTTGGCGGTGACTAGTCCAACAGTGGACTTCTTTGAGCTGTAATGATTGATTGATTAATTTAGATATAAACTGACAATTGGCGCTCGGTATCTTAATCATTTTCATGGCGTGTTTGGTAAATGACATTAGACAGAAACATTCAGACAATATGAAGTAAAATATTAATTTCAATCATGAAACCTTTTTTTTTTTATTTTTTTTTTATTTGATAAGGCAGCGGGAATACCTTCGCATGCCACCCGCAAAAAGTGTCTGCGGGTGGGTATGTCGGACTTGCACCGACTAAACCTACCTGCCGTGGACTTCTATTGGCGCCTGATGGGGGAGTCCCGGGAACGCGGGTTTGCTGCTCCGGTACCCCCCTTTTGCGCCATGTCCCAGGTGGTCGGGACACGTGCCCTGGGAGGGCTCCTTTGGATTGCGCTCCCCTATTGCCGACTCCTGCCAGTACGGCACAGCGACTGCGCCACAAACAGATCGCTGTCATCCCGGAGCCGCTTGTACGTGGCAGCAGTAGAGGACACTTCTCACACTGCCGCCGCGGCCCCGAGGGGAGTTGGGCTAACGGCTGCCGCCGCCACCCCGACGCCTCCTCCGCCTACGAGCGGGATCGGCTCGTTCCCGATCCCGCTCGGCGGCCTCCTTCTGCAGCAAAACTGCCTCACAGAAGGAGACCACGGCGTCCCATTTGGTGGAGTCGCCAGCCAGCATCGCATACACGACTGTCAATCATGAAACCTAAACATAATCTCCTTGATAATAACTTAATACAAGCTAGCTAAATATCACTACTATTATAAAATAAATTTTATAAATGTTTTAACATACCGTGGACCTAAATATCTGTAATATGCAACTAGAAATAATAACTGTATTACTATAAATATGTTCTGACTATTTACAAGCGCTTTTTTAAAGTCTACGTGAATAAAAACCTTTTTTATTTTTTAATGCCTTGCCTTTGGGTTAGATTCCCACCCAGGACAGATATTTGTGTGCATGAACATGTCTGTTTGTCCTGAGTCTGGGTATAATTATCTATACATACATACATAGACTCACGCCTGTCTCCCAGAGGGGTAGGCAGAGACAACGGACTTCCATTTGTCACGATCCTTGCACACCTCTTTAATTATAATTATCTATATTAGTCTGTATTTACAAAAGAAGAGTAGTATATTATGTAATATATTAGTTATCTGGTTTCTATTATAGACAAGGTGATTCAAATTTTATTTTATTTTATTCTAATATTAGATTAAATTTTATGCTAAGCCAGAAGTCGTGGGTTCGATCCCCACCCAGGACAAATCTTTGTGTGATAAGCACGATTATTTGTTCTTCTAATAATGCTATAATCTGAATATGACAGTCTCGTTGGTGTAGCGGTGGCGTTTTACACCGCAGACAATGAAGTCCTGGGTTCAAACTCAGGTCGGGCCAAGACGATTTTGTAATATTTCTAGTACGAAAATTTCGCAGCATCAGCCCGAGGTCTGGGAGTTGGTGGTATTACACCCCCGGGCCTCGGAGAGCCGCCGCTTATGATCCTGACCTCTTTTCGGTCTTGTCGCTAATTGTCCCATAGGAGCATGAGAGTGATGGAATAAAGACCTTTATCTTTATCTAAGAGTGCCCCTGTGTTTGCGCAGTCACTCCTCGATGGTACCAAACCCGTCTTGTGGCTCTCACACTCGCATTTACCCAGTTTTTATAATGGCTAGAGTTTAAGCTACTAATAGTTTTACACCATGAAGTTCAGACTTCAGACCTTGAACCTTTACAACCTCGTACCTTACGGTTTCAGGGAAATTCCCTCCCACGTACTCTGAACTTGTGAACTTAGCTCTCTGTCATGGCATTTTCAACTTTATTACTTCTGTTTTTAAAGACTCTTTCAAATAGTATTTACTTTTCAGTATTTGAGTATATACTCTTTCATATAGCCAATAGTCTGTCATAAAAGAATTACCTAATAAAGTTTAACTATTAATTTTTTTTATCTAAAACGTCTTCCATAAAATGTACAGGGTCGAACTTAATAGTCAATATTCACACCCAGTCAACCTTCAGGTACTGTAGCTCATTGATCTAGCAGTAGCGTGTACAACCGCAAATAATGAGGTCCTGGGTTCAAGTCCCGGGTCGGGCCAAAAACTGATTGTGGGATTTTTCTCCAAAAGAAAAAAATCTCAGTATCAGCCTGGAGGCTGGGATTTATACGCCCTTGCCTCAGAGAGCACATAAACGGGTCCTGTTTACAGTCGGGTCGCTAATCGTTCCATCGGATATTGAGAGAAAGATGGAATACCTGAGAGCGACCTCATGATGAACTGGGAAGACTTTATGTAAAACTAAAATCAAAACACATCAGTGCCATTTAATTAACCTACGTCTTCGAGTCTAGAATGATTTCCTTAAACATCTTGGGAAGCAAAAACAAGGTATAATAAATAAGCAACCTAGCAACCCTACCAATTCGAAATTCAAAACGGAACGCGGGTGGGGGTTCATAAGTAAGTACGTGTTTCTAAGTTCGCGATTATATTGTCGGTCGAGGCGGCTGATTTATTCGTGTTGCCACTAATTCGAAATATATTTCCCCTCTTCCCGAGTTGTAGGGTAACTGGGAGGCTTCAGGCTTCCGCGACTTGTATTCAGGGTAATTTATAGTATAAGGTTGCTTGTATAAGATGTTTGGATTTCCGATAAGAATGTGGGCGGAATTTATTGGGTAATTAAGTTGGAGAAACGCGAATTTGAGAGCATGTTTATGGGCTTTGTTGGCATTGGTAACATACATAGTTCATATCTTTCCAGTCTGGCTTAAAATGTAGTTGTTTTAGATAAGTTAAGACTTCGCGTATACTATATTCAAAGCTATATATAGACGCGGTGTGCGCAAAATGGAATAAAATAGAAGATCTTATCACAAAACACAGAAAAATACTTCTTGACTTGTTAATAAATAAAGCATACTACTCTATAAAAAAGTACTTGACTGATAATTTATAAATTTTAGTGTATCCTTTTTAAGTCCGATTTCAAAGTCAAAGTCAAAAATTATTTATTCCGTAAAAATTTTACATTTATGTGGATAATATGACGATGCCACATAAATGTAAAAAAATTATGCCATCTATGACACAAAATACATGGATGGCATGCAAAGCATTACATTATTAATTCACAGTTAATGTGAATTAATAATGTAATACTTTGCATGCCAAATCAGGCAGAACATAGTGAACTAAGCGCCTTATTTGCCATCTTACATTGTATACTTGCCTATGTTCAGTAATAAATGATGATTTGATTGACCGATGATCTTGTGAGGGCCACGGGAAGCCGGTGGATAGCGTAAGATTGGCAATTGTGGCGATCTTTGAGAGTGGGCTTTGTCCGGCAGTGGACCGCTGATATAGTACGGCTGATACTAGGATTGGGTTCGCCTTAGCCTTTGCAGTTGTAAGAATCGTTTAGTGAGCGCTATTTATAAGCACCTTTTTTATCGACATAAATTGCCATACGCTCATCGACTCTAAAGTATTTGTAACTGGATTTAAAATGTCTTGTAGCACGATGATGCAAATTAGTACTGTTAACCGTTGACTGATGCAAACTTTCAGTTATTTTTGATGGTTTCTATGTGCATCGTTAATCGTCAGAGAATCTAAATCTAGAACCAATGTTCACTAAATGTAGCTAAGACCACTCCCGACTAATTCACCTTTCAGACAAAAAAATAATTCAAAATACTTTCATCCGCTCGAGAGCTACGATGCCACGCAGACGGGCACTCGGGTAGCATATGTAAAATATTCTTCTATTATTAAGCCAGTTAGCCAGCTACAATTTATAGATTATCTTAAAAATTGCACACACAACCTACATAGATTAATTTGACGCCAAGTCTAACGAGTCAGTGGGTTCACCTGGTAATACCTGGCAACCCTGCATGTGCTTTGCCGACTTATCAGAAATGAATAGGCTCGCTTCTTGAAGGTTGTCGCATCATACGGGATCAGAAATTCCTCCGCAGTTTATTGATTCCACAGAATGGTCGTCGAATAAGGTTGAATGTCTAAAAATATTAGACTTAAAATAGATAATTAAACATAATCTCTTGACAATAACTTGATACGAGCTAGCTACTATATTACTACAAACATGTTCTGACTATACAAGCGCTTTTTTAAAGTCTACGTGAATAAAAACCTTTTTTATTTTATTTTATTTAAAAAGTCTACTCTCAACTTTACTTCATTTACTTCCCTATACCGTATGGGCAGTGGTTATATAATACATTATATATATATATATATATATATATATATATATATATATATATATATATATATATATATATATATATATATATATATATATATATATATATATATATATATATATATATATATATATATTATATTATAGATATATAATACCAGAGTTGTTCAAGCCGCTTAGTAGCCCACTAACGTGGCCTAACGACAACAATCAGGACCGACAGTTTAACGTCCACGGAGACGCTCAGAAATTTTCGAAAACCACTTTGACGGTCTCTCATCTATAGATTGTACACTTACCAAGGTGCTTAACCTGATTACTTATTGTATTACTTAGTGTAACTGGCTATAAACAAGTCCATTTTAAACAACACAAAACCGAACGCGACATTATTAAAAAAAAAAACTTGTGTGTACTTATGTACACGCGTTAGAAGTTATACTTCTTAATATACAACTTGAACATAGTTATCAATTTTCATACCACCTAGAACTAACGTCATGCTGTTATTTTTACGATACGCGCGCACGTTGCGCGCGCATCGTAAAAATTCACTCTCATACCACCTAGAACTAACTTCATGCTGTTAAATTTTTTGGTGTCGGTGTGCGCGCGCATCGTAAAAATTCACTCTCATACATTTTCATACCACCTAGAACTAACTTCACGCTGTTATTTTTACGATACGCGCGCACGTTGCGCGCGCATCGTAAAAATTCACTCTCATACCACCTAGAACTAACTTCATGCTGTTAAATTTTTTGGTGTCGGTGTGCGCGCGCATCGTAAAAATTCACTCTCATACATTTTCATACCACCTAAAACTAACTTCACGCTGTTATTTTTACGATACGCGCGCACGTTGCGCGCGCATCGTAAAAATTCACTCTCATACCACCTAGAACTAACTTCATGCTGTTAAATTTTTTGGTGTCGGTGTGCGCGCGCATCGTAAAAATTCACTCTCATCATTTTTCTCCATCGCGCCAAAAGAAGTATCTACTTCTATTAACTTCAAAAAACCCTTTGCAACTAAATTGGAACAATTTCGAAACAATGACGGGCCAGTTGGCGTGTTTGGGAAATACTTACCTTTCAAACCGCAGGTCGTGAGTTTGATTCCCACCCAGGACAGATATTTGTGGGCTGAGTCTGAGTATAATATATAAGTATGTATTTGCGTATTAAGCGTTGCGTACCTTTGCTTAGTTTGGGATCAGATGGCAGGGTTTAAAAAAACTATATAATAATCGCTTTCGATTAAAAAAAATAACTGACAAAATCCTTACATAAATAACAAAAAACTAACATGCAATCGAATCGATGATCAACTTGTTTTGAGATCTGTTGATAAAGCTTAAATTGCTTAAATATATTAGGTACTATTAAACTTAAACTTATCTACTTCACATACGCGTTCTAATAAACAGGCATTAGACAGCAGAACGAAGAAAATCAATACTCCTTTACGTGAGTATAACGTTCTTCTTACTCGCGAAAATACGCTTCGCGGCTGCCTCCCTACCCCATTAGTGGGTGGGGAGTGGGGGCCACCTGAGACTTGCGAAGACGGGGCACTCAAAATTTCGCTTATATAACTAGACGTAGATGGAATTAATTAGTTTTACTGGGTAAAGTTTTCACGTTATGCCGCGGTGATGGTGAGTAGAAACTGGTTGGTAAATACTTATTTATGTAAGATGCTATTAAATAGTACGTAGGTATTATCTGGATCTTACTGGTCTTGCAATCTTTGCTCTATTTTTCATTCAATGACATATAGTTCGTAGGACCAGCCTTCATAGGCACATAGCTCGTAGAACTGACGGCCGTTGGGGCAGAAAGGTTCTCGAGTGGCGACCACGAACCGGAAGACGCAGCGAGGGCAGGCCCCCTACAAGATGGACCGATGATCTTGTGCGGGTACTGGAAACTGCTGGATGCGAATAGCGCTAGATCGGCAATTGTGGAGATCTTTGGGGGAGGTCTTTGTCCAGCAGTGGATTCTTTCGGTTGATGTGAGGATGATGATGATATAGTTTTGACTCCGTGTGTGGCGCATACAGTAGAGTCACCTTAACTTCCTCGCTACTAATTCTGCGCCCAAGTGTTTAGGGTTCGATTCCCGCAAAGAACTATTTGTGACCCATTTAAAGTTGCTCTAAGTTTAATCTAGTGGTGAGTGATCTTGACTGCTAAGCCACAGGTTGTGAATTCGATCTCCGCCAAGGACAAATCTTAGTGTGATGACCACGATTCTTGGTGCGTCTGGGTGTAATTAATCTATAATATGATTTAATACATTTAACATGCTTAGGAGCAATCGCTGTGCCAGACTGACAGGAGTCGGAAATTTTACAACTAAAGCTCTCCCAGGGTACGTGTTCCGACCACTTGCATGGGATATGGAGCTAAATGGGGGCATCGGAAGGGCATAACCGCGTTCCCTGGGCTCCCCCATTAGTAGCTAGAAGAAGTTTTAAGGCAGGTTAGGTTTAGTAGATGCGAGTCCGACATAACCACCCGCGGACTCTTTATGCGGGTGGCAGGAGTAGGCACACCCCCTGACATAACAAAAAAAATATTACATACTCTGCCTATCGTTTAAAAATATAAGTACCAATCGATCAGTAATCAAAATTAATCTGTTCTGAATATTTTGGAATATAAATCTCACAAGATAACACACAGCACGATTTTAAATTGCATACAAATCGGGTGACGGAGTAACAGTGGTGCTCAAAGTTTAATCATATTTTGCCAATTATTATACATTTCAAGTTTTCGTACGTATTAACAATTTAATGATAATTGAGGCTAGCTCAAAGTTAAATTTACGAGCAAGATCGTTGCGCCTTGAGGTCACAAGTCGTAGGTCTTGTGTATGTGTTAAATATAGTTGTACAATATCATGCTAACATAACATATAAATTAACTTTATAGAAGGTCGATCACCTTGGACGCTATGGTCTGTCATGTTGCCGTAACGCGGGCAGAATCTCACGCCACAGTAGCATCAATGATATAATCCGTCGGGCTCTTTCCAGCGTTGACGTTCCAGCGGTTCTAGAACCAAGCGGCTTGGCACGTGATGATGGAAAGAGACCCGATGGTATGTCATTGGTTCCGTGGAAGATGGGTAGGCCCCTGGTGTGGGACGCAACATGCGTCGACACCCTTGCGCCCTCCCATCTTCCCCATACGTCGGGTTCTGCAGGCGCTGCTGCTGCTTTGGCGGAAACCCTTAAACGGCGCAAATACACAAATTTGGCAGCAAATTTTGTTTTTGAGCCGTTTGGGGTAGAAACCTTAGGACCATGGGGCCCAAGCGCACATTTAATATTTCGGGAAATAGCTAAACGTTTGATCGTCGCTTCCCATGATCAGAGGGCTGGTCTATTCTTGGGTCAGAGGATCAGCATTGCCATCCAGCGTGGCAATGCGGCCAGCCTTCTGGGCACTTTTCCCATAAGCGATGCGGAGGGATTATTGGACGCCTTTTAGGGTAAATAGTGTATCGTAGTTAATCTAATTTTTACCTTATAATTTCATTTTATTTAATTTAATTACTAAAATAAAGGAAATTGCTTACTTAATAGAATAAATAAATACATTTCATTTAGATTATAAATAAAGTATTTATCGTAAAACCAAATAAATACTAAGAATACCAAATATTGAATTAAATAAAGTATGACATTTTGACTAAAACTTTAAACTAAACCATAAGAAATCCAGTAGAGTACTAGTGACAAATACAACCGCCTCATAGTCTCATATGGTATTTTATATTTTAGTGTGTACAGTTTACTTAGTAAAGCTCTTAAATGTTTACTTAAATCATCAAACATCATACATAAGAGTAATAATTGTACACTACATCATTTCATTTGTCGTTTCTAATTTAAGAACTCATCAATTCTATATATCCATTCTTAAAGTAAAATGATTTCAATTTGTTTTTTAAAGAAGTTAACACTTAACCAGGCTGCAGATTGTGAGACCACAGTAATTTCAACCGTATTACTTTGGATTAAGGTTCAAAATCAATTATATAAAATGTCTATCGGCAGGATTGTACGCTGAGCGTAGTTTGTTTTTAACATCTGTTCCTAAGATTATGAAGGGTTAATAACTTGTGTTGCGGCGGCTATCCTTTACAATACGCAGCCGAGGTTTCTACAGTTTTTTGAAGGTATGTATATACAAGCTAAGTAGGAAGAAAGGTAAGTAGGAAATTGGGGCTGAAAAGGATAATTTAAATATAAACATTCGATTGTCATCATCATCATGTCAGCCAAAGTACGTTCACTGCTGGAAAAATGCCTCCCCAAAGAATAGGGGAAGAAGAAGAAGAATATATGCCATAATCGTCACGGTTGGCGATCGCAGTAGCGGTATGGTCATAATTCACAGAAAAACACTGCTGCTCGTTCTCTGGTAGGTATTCCCACGGACGATTTCTACGCCCCCCACAGGATGAGATGGGGTGATAATATTCTATGCCATCCCCACACACTTAAAATTTTATAAACCTATAACTAGAATCTTATACACTTTTGTGTATAGTTATTTTTTGTGTATAAAACTCTAATATACGAAGCTCATCGAACCAGTGGCCGTTGGGGCAGAAAAGTTCTCGAGTGGTGACCATGAACCGGAAGACGCAGCACGGGCTGGTCCCCAACAAGGCGGACCGGCGACGTTGTGGGGATATCTGGAAGCCGCTGGATTCGGGTAGTGAAAGGCGTTGTCCAATACTCGATGATTTTGACTGATGTTGAAACTGTAACATAAATATTAAACCTTGCTTAAGAAACACATTAAGGTTGCAAATACACGAAAAAAATACTTTCTATGGTAGAATAATCTCTCTCTATATATATATATATATATATATATATATATATATATATATATATATATATATATAAATCAATTGTTGTTCGTTAGTCTCGCTCAAACTCTGGAGCGGCTGAATGGATTTATCTTATCTTGGTCTTGAAATGTTCGTGGAGGTCTATGGAAGCTTCAAAAGGTGAGAAAGTTCGAATAATTGCCGGGAAAATCCTAAATACAACCCTTTTCTTTTTCTCATAAAAACGTTTCCATTAAGATTATTTTATACAAAAGTTAGTTACTTTATACAGTAGTCAGCTAGTATACCTAATAAATATCTTGGCACAGCTAACACACTGCCATCTGATACTAACTAGGCAATATCTGTACTATGGCAACCAGATAGTTGATAAACATACTTATATATTGCTAAATACAAGCATATCTATAAATATAAAAATGAAACCCGTTTTCCGTTGTCACGACATAACACGAAAACGGCTGGACCGATTTCACTATTTCTTTTTTTATTGTGTTTGTTACTGTCAGAAGAAGGTTCTTATGAAAAAAAAAGAATAAAAAATTGCGCGTAAAATAAGACAATTTAAGAATACTTCACAACCATACAATATTATTTCTGATCTAACCTTAGCGCTTTGGACAATATAACCTTTTTTAATGTAACTTTTTTTTTATTTGACATAGTATTGACAGAAGGCGTGCGTAAATAGTCATCGTTAAAGGCCGATCCACACTCGCACGAAAACCACGGCGCGGCGTGAATAGCAGCGCGAAGCGCGGCGCGAATCGCGGTTAATATTGCCAACAATCTACACTCGCAGGTTCGCGCCGGGCTTCACAGTATAGTTCGCGCTCTTGACGAGTATGCACGTCAAATTTTGTAGTTTATTTGTAAGTAGTAGGTATGGACAGTGAAACCACTGCAGGTGCTTTAGTATTTTGTGCTCTAGCAATTTATAGTTACGCCTTAAAGAAAACACAATTCAAAAGCAGCACAGAAAACCAAGATGGTGGATTATCACCATTCACCGAAACTAAGCTACCCGCGAATGTGGAGTCTTGTCGTGTTCACGCGCGCTTCGCGCCTGCGAACCCTTTGTCGCGGGACAAAAAACCGACAATTTTCGGCGAACGAGCCGCGAAGCCGCGAAGAATATGCGAATAGGATCCACACTCATGCTTCGCGGATGCTTCGCGCCTTCGCGCGCGGACCGCGCGTGAGTGCGGATGCGGCTTAAGACAGGACAACGTCAGTCGGGACAGCTAGTTGAATATAAATTACACCCAGATACAGAACAAATAATCGTGCTCAAAACACAAAAATTGTCCAGGATGGGCTTAGAAGTCAGGGTCTAGAATATTAGTCAACTAATGCATTGTAAAGCCAAAAAATATTTTTCATTTATGACACAAATAATTGTCTTTAATTTCCTCGCTTTCGGGAATTTCTCCTTAAGTTTCTTCTTCTATATATGCCTTATATTATACCTGTCTGAACCTGTATTATAATGGCATATAAATAAAATAAAATAAATAACAATAACAATAAAATAAAAAAGGTTTTTATTCACGTAGACTTTAAAAAAGCGCTTGTAAATAGTCAGTACATGTTTGTAGTAATATAGTTGTATACATTATTATTACTAGTAACATGGATAGATATGTATCATAATGGCAGAAATTTTTCATTCATTCATTTAAAAAGAAAATAAGAAGCCTAGCGAAACGAGCGGTAAGCAAATATCAAGATTGTAAGATATCGATTCCAATAATACCGCTATGAAATGATGCATGCCAATGTATGTCCCACTGAAGGGAAAGGGCTACTCTCACTAAGACAGGGCATAGGCCTTAGTCCATGGGGCAGCGGTGGCAGTAAGATAAGTGTCCTCTACTGCCGCCAGGTGCAGGCAGCTGTGGGTAGACAGTGATCTATTTGTGGCGCTGTGTCACTGTGCCGGTTGGAAGAAGCCGGTAATCCGTTAGGACAATTACGTTTCCCACACAATGTGGAATCATGGTGTAATAGGGGGCACCAGAGCAGACGTCAATAGAAGTACACGGCAGGTTAGGTTTAGTCGGTGCGAGTCCGACATATCCACCAGCACACATATTTTGCGGGTGGCATGTGTAGGCATTCCTGATTCTTTAACAAAAAAGGCCTTAGCCCAGAGTCCTAGGTCGGGTTGGCAGACAGCAAATGTCATAAATAACATTCTTGAAGATCTACCAGGCATTTAGGCATTGCCGATTTGCTCAAGATATTGGCAATACCTACATGCCTGGTAGGTAAATAGGAGATAATTCAATTCTACAAAAAAAACCTACAAAAAGAATGTCATCAATGCCTCGTATAGGAAAAATAAAATTCATATATTTCATAGTACATACCTACATTTGTGGTTTCTTACCTTTTATTTTATTTGTATACCCACATTTTATATTATTTTAATAAAGTTGTTCTTATTCTTAACCGTAACCGTAAAGGGAAAAACATACCATTCACATAGTGATATTTGCCTCAAGTGGTCGGATTATATGCTCATCGTGCATGATATAAAGCTCACAGCTCCTCTGTGTTTCAAAATAATAGTGTAGGGGTAAAAATATAAAAATAATGACAAATAGCTTTTTATATTTATATTTTTTTAAAGTTTAATCAGGATTATGTTTGAACTAGATAAAATTAGTATATTTTTTTAATACTCTTTCGATATTTTAGTTGCCTCCTCCTCCTCTGTATTTCAAAATTACGGGCTTTCGTTTTGGAGTCATAAAAAAAAAACTTTTCTTTTGACCCAAGTTTAATAAGGATTATTTTTTAACTAGAGAAGATTAACTTTTTTTCTGTATTTCATTAACTCCAATTTAAAAGAGTTAAAGTTATAATTAAATATTAAACAATTACTTAAAACTAAATAGACAGAATCTGGACAATTTAAGTGTTTAACTTTTGTAAAGATTCTGTATCGTTCAAATAATTAATGTCCCTGTGAATTTAGATAACACTATACTTAAATAAATTTGATAATTTAGTTTTGGTCTACATAAATAATTTTTAATCATACGTAGCTGGTAATAACCGTAAGCATAACACCTAATAAAATACAACAATTGCGCAAAGTTTTGTTACAAACTGATAAATGCGTAGTACCTACAGGAAAAAAAAAAGAATACCAAATCGGTTCAGATATTTTGAACTATCGGTCATAGTTGGTGTCAATGAGAAAGTGGCAATTGATTTTTATTAACATTTTTTATTATGTCAATTTGATCCAATAGTTCCCATCTGTTATTTTTCTGTCACAATGAAATCATTTTCATATCGGTTTTCTATCCATTAATTGCATTTTTAAAAAAATATAAATTTAGATGCTTAGCGGCCTGCTGATAACTCTGTGCAATATAACTTAATACTGTAGTTAGTAGTTAGGAGGCGCTCATAACTCGCGGTCAGTCCATAGATTGGTGACCGCCAAAGTGGATTAATTTCTGAACGTCTCCGTGTTTGCCTTGTCAGAGCCCTACGGGGCGGTTTGAACGACTCTGACATACGATAAGTAAGTATTTAGTAAAGTTTTGACATGCTTTCGCTCTAATAATGCCTTAGATTTATCTTAAAGGAATTTCTAATCAAACTATTGATATACATTCTACAGCACATAACACACGAAGAAGCTCTATTCGCTAATATGTAGCATTATAATAATTTTAATGGAATCTTGCTAATCCGCAAGGGAGGTTCTCACCCTCCCGCTGAAAGGGGTAAGGGGTAGAAAATTACATAAACAGAAACTGTTACATTATATCCAAGACGTTTCAATTTAATTAAAATTGTAATTAAATTAAGTCTTAGTTGCTTCGGAGTAATTTTGGTTGGAATAAATTACGTTGCTGAATTTTCATTTTGGTGCTTGCGTTTACAGAATTGCTTTAAAAGTTAAAGTTTGAGAGATTAATGGTGTTTAGAAACTTTTTTTAAATATAAGAGGGCGACAAACGTGCAAGTGGGTCACCTGATGGTAAGTGATCACCGCTTCCCATGGACACTCGCGACACCAGAGGTGACGCGGGTGCGTTGCCGGCCTTTAAAAGTCAGCAAACAAGTGTTGCTGATCCTTCCCCCCACCCCAATGAGCTCTAGCGACCTTACTCCCACTCGGAAACACAACATTAAAGTTATTAATGTTATTATTAAGGAATATCTTCTGTAAGGTGGAGGTACTTCCCCAGTTGGGCTGCTCTTTGAGCGAATGAACACTATGTCCTACCTCTATTGCTGTTACGTTATGTTCGTTTCCATGACAATACCGTTAAAAACATATCGCGTCGCGATATGTATTAGAAGGAAGAAGAAGGAGAGGAGTACACTTTATGACTGTGAGGTCTTCGTGATTCGGACTAATATTTGTGTAATCCATAAATAGTTATATAGCGTGTTTTTAAAAGCAAGCGTGACATGGAGAATAATTCAGTGCGAATGAAAAATCATTGAAAAATAAAAGTACCCAGGTTGTAATTCAATATACAACACGCAAAAAAATTGTTTAGAAATCAATTGAAAGGCAAGGTCATAATCAAAATCATTACATACTGTTAAGTTAGTCGGCAGGCACCTTGATACTCGCGTATTTTGAGTTAGGTTCTTTTATTGGTAAGTTATCTGTGAGATACATATGTAGGCGTTCTGAGTTTTAAGTATGCTTTGTGTTTATGAATTGCACGTTTGTAATGTGTCGATACAGGAATTTGTTAAGTTAGTGCCAAGTCGTCCGTCCCTAAACATTACAAACATATATATGTTTTATTAATTTAAATATTATATTTGTGAGTAAGGTCACCAGAGCTCATTGGGGTGTTGGGAAGGGTTCGCAACACTTGTTTGCTGACTCTTAAAGGCCGCTAACGCTCCCGCGACTCCTCTGGTGCTGCGAGTGTCCATGAGCGGTGGTGATCATTTACCATCAGTTGACCGACTTGCTCGTTTGTCGCCCTCTGACATAAAAAAAAACATGGTCATTGATGTTGCTTATGAAACTGATATATAATATATTCACACGCCACTATGTTCTACTAGAAAGATCCTTATTAGATAACGCTCAAAGAGCTTTACATGGTTCTAATTTTTCAGTTGATAATCTACAAGTTGTACAATTTCGTGGGTGAATCAAACTCCTTAAGTATTTGACACTATTTGTGTTACAAGTTTTATTAGGACAACAATAATTTACTTATTAATTCTCCATACTACCTTCCCTAAGCTATAAATGTTTATCCACCCTCGAACGTCACCATGATAACCAAATACACCCATTACTAAATCAAAATGTCTCTATCCACGTTATTGCCTATAAAATTTAACAGCTTAGACTCGAACCCACGTCTTCGCTAATAAGAAATACAAGCGGTTCGTACGTAGGTATGCCGTGTGAGGAATTTCATAACGCTACTCAGTAGCGGGAGACGAAAATAGCAGTGGTGCTCAAAGTTTAGTCATACTGTGTTGATAATAAAAATAATAAATCTCGATCTATCATTACAGACAGGGGGGCTACCGGCTGAGTCACCAAACATCAGGATAGTGATCGGCGTTCAAATAAATAAAGGTTAAAAATGACTTAATCAATCGTTAAATTCTATTCGATTAAATCTAAGTAGTCTTTCGGCTGATATGATAACGATGATGATCATTTTTGCTAAGTAATATCTGATTACGAGTAGTTCCGGGTAAACACGAGAGACAGAGAGAGAGAGAGAAACATAGTTTAAAAACATTTTTAGTCGACACATAATAATTACGATTAACATTTGTAATTTATGTCCGCCTATTATAAAATATGTTTTTAAAGTACCCCGCGAGGCCGTGACACAGTGATTAAATTCCCTATTGCGGGCGTTGTCTTAATAGAAATTATATAGTAATTTAGTAAGATTTTCTATTAAGTATAAAGATGGTCAATTTTATAAAATTATTGCCTAGTGGGTATATAATAGTATACCTTATGTACAATGTATCAAGGGTGCGAAAGTTTGAGCACCATAATCTTAAGTGGAAAGATGAGACAGCAAGGGTTGGTCCCTCTACGCTTAATTACCAACCCCATAACGCTAAGTACACATCGCGTGTTTTGTTACGCCACTCAATATTTATAAGGCTTGATGAAGGAGTATCTTGAGACAAGGTATTCGTACATTAAGATATACATAACCAAGTATAAATTAACCAGACCTTATATATTCATAAAAAAATTAAAATCTTTGTTTTTTCACAAACGTCCGAGAAATGGAGGGTAACACGAAAAAAAAAAAGAGTGTGTGTACTTATGTACACGCGTTAGAAGTTATACTTCTTTGGCGTATGGAAAAAAAATAACTAAAATGGAGTAGTGATGAACGATAAATATTAAAATTAATCAAAATGATTTTATTTAAATAAAAATACTAGAATATACAACTTGAACATAGTTATCAATTTTCATACCACCTAGAACTAACTTCATGCTGTTAAATTTAGGTGTCGGTGTGCGCGCGCATCGTAAAAATTCACTCTCATCTAGAACTAACTTCATGCTGTTAAATTTAGGTGTCGGTGTGCGAGCGCATCGTAAAAATTCACTCTCATCATTTTTTTCCATCGCGCCAAAAGAAGTATAACTTCGAAAATACATATCGTAAGGAACCAACTTTCCATTTGATTTTAAATTATTTGAGACATCGTCTACACTTGGAAAATTTATTCCTGTGTCGCGGGGTACTTTAAAAACATATAATAGACGGACACAAAATACATTCAGCATTCATACTCAGCTATTTATAGGTTACGAAAATAGTTGTCCTGCGCTGGAATCGAACCCGGGACACTAAATGGCGAGAGGACTGTCTTATCCGCTGCACCATACGTATAACCTGTTAATTTGACGTTTAAAGTAAATATGGGGTAACTGTAAGACATATGTCAGTTCAGAACCTTTTATTCATTTTAGCAATGTTACATTACATGCAAAAATGTTACATTATACCTAGAGCTACGGAATCTTCGGATTTATGAAATAGATGCGAATTTATGCGAATTTTTTTATATAAAGTCATAACGCGAAAAAAACGGTTTATTCGGTTTTGGCGCGCTATAGCGACGCAGATCAGACATCATCGTGCGTGGCGGTAGTTTAGTAACCTCCCGCGCACACATGTGAGTTCGTCTCTCTCTAGCACGCATATGCGCTGCCCATCATCATTTCTGACTTTGACATGATAAGCATGTATTTCTTAAATGTGACATTAATTTTTTAATACTTATTATGCTATGACATTTCTTTTTTTTATATATTATTTTGTAATTTAATTATGTCATTACATCTTTAAAAAATTGCATGCCCTCACCGGCTGGACATAGTGATCTTCACATTTGTATGACACCATGAAATGTTAATAATGTACCCGTGTTCGTAATTAATAAATTGATTTGATTTAATTTGATTTGATTTGATTCGATTTGATTCGATTTGATTCGATTTGATTCGATTTGATTCGATTTGATTCGATTTGATTCGATTTCATTCGATTTGATTCGATTTGATTCGATTTGATTCGATTTGATTCGATTTGATTCGATTTGATTCGATTTGATTCGATTCGATTCGATTCGATTTGATTCGATTTGATTCGATTTGATTCGATTTGATTCGATTTGATTCGATTTGATTCGATTTGATTCGATTTGATTCGATTTGATTCGATTTGATTCGATTTGATTCGATTTGATTCGATTTGATTCGATTTGATTCGATTTGATTCGATTTGATTCGATTTGATTCGATTTGATTCGATTTGATTCGATTTGATTCGATTTGATTCGATTTGATTCGATTTGATTCGATTTGATTCGATTTGATTCGATTTGATTCGATTTGATTCGATTTGATTCGATTTGATTCGATTTGATTCGATTTGATTCGATTTGATTCGATTTGATTCGATTTGATTCGATTTGATTCGATTTGATTCGATTTGATTCGATTTGATTCGATTTGATTCGATTTGATTCGATTTGATTCGATTTGATTCGATTTGATTCGATTTGATTCGATTTGATTTGATTTGACTTGATTAGTTTTGATTTGATTTGATCCTTTGCAAAAAGCTGCATTACAGAGCATCTGGAGTCCAACCAACAGCGTAGCCGCAGAACGGTTCTTTAGCAAGTACAATGCCATCGTAGCAGACCGCAGGACAGCTCTTAACGAGTCCAATGTTAAAATTGCAACGATGTTAGCATTTAATTAAAGTTAATACTGTGTTTCTTCCGAAAATATACTTTATTTTATTAGTATAAAAAGCGAAATAGCTGCATAATTTCCTTATCATTAAAAAAATTAATGCGAAATTCATGTTTTTTATTTGCGAAAATTCCGTACCTCTAATTACATCTTAAGTCTAAATATAAAACTTTAAAAAAATAATCATAATTATGTTAAATTTTTCGTGCTCAGGTGCTCATTCGGTGCCTCAATATTTGCCCCATTACAGAATATACTACAAATATTTTGATCACTGTTGTTATCATTCATATGTGTGGGCATTGGTTACGAATTGAGTGTCAGAAATCAAGCCACCCGATTAGTTTCTGACATGTCCCTCTCTCCCTCTTACCCACCACTGCAACTCCTGTAAGCTCGGAATCAACAGTGGCACACAATGAAATGACACTGAGCGGTGAAGCTCAGGCATGTCCCGGGGAATCGCTTTAACTGTCTTGGATCCCGCAACGAATTTAATCAGAAAGAAATAAAAGGAGGAGTTAGAAAATGAATTGTTCCACTTCCCTCCAGAGCAAAGCGGGAGACAGAATGATGTAACGACGGTTGTCTAACGGCCACAAATCCAGCACGGAGATTTTCAGAAATTTAACCACTTTGGCAGTCACCGATCTATAGACTAAACGCGTGCCCAACCTCACCGATCACTCTGGGACCAATCAACGCACCTGACTATAAGTGCATCTAGCAATTCTAAATTGTAATCCTGAGTGTGAGTAAGCTTATCTGGGAGTGAGGAAGATTCAACAGTGATGTATTGTGTGTCACAAGCATCTTAGCCTGCGGTAACTCAGGCAACGGCAACCACTTAATTTTTTGTTTAAAGACATCACCCACACTATGAAATCTAATCCCTGTATCGCGGGGTAGTTTACAAACATATAATAGACGGACACAAATTACATCCTTATCCTTATTGTACTCAGTTGCCGACTCAGTAGCACAAAAATATACCTCATGATTTACACGAGGCGTAAATAAATAAGTGTTTTAATAAACTTTTCTTGTGCATACCTTTTAATTGCAGCGTGCCCTTGTCCCGAGGGGAAATCCTTCAGACTTCTGGAATGCTTAATTTGCAGAGCCGTCTCCGAAAATACGGCGTCCGAATGTAATTTAAAATTAATGAAGCTAAAACAATATATTTTCTTGGTTTAGTAAAACTAGTTATTTTTAGGTTAGGTCAGCATGTTGTTGTGAATTATGGTGCGCCTTTTTAATTTCGTAAAACTTCCCAAATTAATTACTTAAAAAGTACCTAAGTTGTTTTGTATATAAGCCTTACATGCTATATTAAACTTAAGTGCTAAAACGTTGTTGGATATTTACACCCGCGTTTTTGTTATATGTAAAAAAAAATAAAAACATTGCTGAAAGGCATAAAGATTGTATGTATATATGTGTAAAACACTTGAAAAATTGCCTGAATCTTGAGATAAATCACCAGTCTGTGTTCTCAACGAAGTACGGAGGTATTTCCGATCCGATAAGGCATGACAACCTCCAAGAAGTGACCTTATTTCTTTGTTAAAAGCCGGTTGGTAACCCACTTTCTCGTTTACCTTCTTGATAAATAAAAAAAAAAGTGAATGAAATACCAATTCTTATAAACTATCTATCAATAATATTTCAAGTCCGTTATATCGCTATGACTGCTGTAAATTTTTAAAAAGACAATTGAAATTTTAAATTTGTATCCGATTATATAAACATTTTATGATTAACTAGAATTATTACATCGACATATTAATAAATTTTAAATTTTGTATAACCATTGCATGCCATAATGGTAGAACATAATGGGAAAACACATTCACTCACATCTGGAAATGTATTGTTAAAAAATGTATGTACCTATGTTCGACAATGATTAAATGAATTATGAATTATTATGAATTATGAATTAATTATGAATTATGAGTCCTGTCATAAATACGGACCTTATTTTTCCTATTTCCCCTAAGAATTCTGTACCATTTTCGTAAACAAAACGACCAATCCAATATTGTCCCTCCCCACAAAACTGAAACAAATAAAACACAGTGTTTTCGAAAGTCAGACAGGCTATACCCTTCTCATTTCCCTGTCTACATTAATTACTAGTCGAATAGTTTGCAAATAATTCTTATGATTAATTAGAAATGTCACGATAAAAACTATAGGTATCTAATTTATTTACTATTTCAAAGGTATTTATTTATGTTTTATTTAATTCTAAATAGATAGCTTTTTGTAATTTTAAAGGGTTAGAAGATGCTGTGGATGTGTAAAAATCCTCCTTGGAGGAATAATTGTCGATGAATTTATTTACAAAAATAATTTATAAAAGAGAAAAGTGGTTGGAAACTGCTTGCTTTTGACGCCGGAGGTCGTGGATTCGATTCCTACCCAGCACAGATGTTTATTTGCATGAACATGTCTGTTTCTCTTGAGTCTGGGTGTAATTACTATATAAGTATGTATTTACAAAAGGAAAGCAGTATATGTAGTACATCAGTTTTCTGGTTTCCATAGTAGAAGCTCTGCTTAGTTTGGGATCAGATGCCCGTGTGTAAATAATGTCCCAGGATAGTATATTATTAAATAAAATATATTTTTTGTAACAAATAAATTAAACAGCTACTAAAAAAAAAAAAAAAATTAAAACTACTTCAAATAGATCGACAATAAATACAGATATCCTTTGAAAGAGAGACAGAAGTAGTCTCTACAATCCGTCTAGCCAATTCGACCACAAACAAAGTAACCTACGCAAGAATACGCAATACGCAACCTCTGGGGTTCGATCCTCGACACAGGGCGGTAACTGATGTGGACATACTTACATGAGAAGATGGACTCAGTATGACAACTCTTTAAAGCGAAAGATGTGCGCTATCCGTTTATCATACAACAGGCGCATAACACAAGTATCGTATTCACACAATAACTTACCCCATTTTAAAGATAGAATCCCGTTTTCAAGGAGTGTGAACCTAAATCGGGACAAGACAGTATTCTTGTGGAGTGATTCAACCTGTTTTGATCAAGTTTTGAATGAAGGTCGTGTGTATTCTTAGGTCAAACATTTTGTATGGACACTTGTTACTGAACTGTGGGATTTTTGAGGCTCTTTATAAGTTGTGCCATATTGTTGAGCAGATCTAGTTAATACCCACGGTACATTACATATCAAATACTCGGAATTGAAATAATAAATGTGAAACTTGTTCGGTTCTTTAAATAAGCGAAACTACTGAACGGAGTTTATGTAACTTTGCAGTAGATAATATAGCTTACTAGCGATGCCCCCCGCGTTAAACTTTTGAAATTATAGCCTATGTGTTACTCGGGTATATAAGCTATTTTACTACAAAGTTTCATCAAAATCCGATTAGTAGTTTTTGCATGAAAGAGTAACAAACATCCATCCATACATCCATACTCACAAACTATCGCATTTATAATATAAGTAGGATATATACGAATAAAACATATGCTATTATAAATATTATAATGTTTAACGTGGAGGAAACCGCGAAAGATTAAATAATGTAAAATAAAATGAATTAGTAGAGTAGTTAAATAAGAATGTTATAATTTAAATACCAACACTTCGCATTAGTTATAATGATAGATGTTAAAGAGAGAGATAAATAAATAAATAAATTCATTCATAAAATATGGAATATTATTTGTAAATGTAATGTATTTACATTACATTTACAAATAATATTAAACTAATGGTACAACGTATATAAACTTAAACTTACATATGTGCTAAAGTTTACAAGTTCAAGTTATTTTTTTTCTTTCTTTCCTTACACCAGGATTCCCTGTGTCGTGAGGACTCGGGGTTCCTTCCTAGATATTAAATAATGACTACTGAAAGTAAATTAATATTAATAATTATATTAAAATGTATAACTATATTAAAATAATATGTGTGTGTCAGAGTCTGACTATAGTTTTTAGGATGCCATTATTAGCCAGAATATGGTAATTTAACATCTAGCAAAAATTTTTGAACATACTTGCAAGTTTAGTAGCGGCACATATTAACTCAGTCATAAGTAGTATGATGAAGTCACTTTTTATACCATCTTTTAGTAATGTTATTAAAATCAATTTAGTTAGTAGTTTAAACATGTAAGCATGACAATAGAGAAGTGTGATAACTTTCTAATTCTATCACATCAAAATATAAACCGCTTCTCTGGCAAAATTCTAGACATAGAACTTTTTAATGAAAAATATGAAATAGATATCCTTTGTTTTACAGAAACATGGCTGAAGGCACACAAGATGGCTTTTAGTGTCTGTGGCTATAGGGTCGCCAGCTTTTATAATAGGGTTTCGGCAGAGGGTAGTGGAGTACTGATACTACTTCGAGACCAAATTAAATTTAAAGAACGTAAAGATATATGCCAACTATCTATTGAGCGTGTGTGTGAGGTGGCATGTGTAGAGACGCAGTTTTATTGTATAATATGTGTGTATAGACCACCAGCATCCGATTTAAAGCTTTTTACAGCAACAATAGAAGACATTCTTAGGAAAATTAAAAGTAAAAAAAAAACCTTGTATGAGGTGATTTTAATATGAACATTTTAGCAGATTCACCTGAAATAAACATATTTCTATCTGTATTTCGGTCCTTTAACCTTAAATGCTTGTTCTCTGAGGCCACGAGAGTCACACCCACATCTGCTACTTGCATTGATAACATAATTACCAACTTTGATGTCTCTGAGAAGTGTTTGGTGGCTGGTGTTCGCTCTGACCATAAATGCCAAATAGTAAAGATAAAAATGAGATAAATATAAATAAACAAAAAATTAGTTTTAGACCTTTAACAAAATCTAATTTGGGAAAATTCAGTAACAACCTGGAGAATAGTTTGTGCAATCTATTGCCAAACAAAAGTAACCCTAACGATATGTGCATTATTCCACTGTATTTGCAAAGAATTTAATAAAGCTTGTAAAATAAAAAACATAACGGTTGACAGTAATAAGATAAAATTTAGTTCTTGGGCAACTCAAGGCATTAGACTGAGTAGAGATTTTTTATATGAGTTGTATGACAGAAGGTCCTATAACCCTGATGTCAATTTTATTAATTATGTTAGAAACTATTCAAAAATTTTTAAAAAGGTTTGCATTCAAGCTAAATCTTTATATATAAGAGATAAAATTAAAAAATCTGATAATAAAATAAAATCAGCTTGGCAAATAATTAATACTGAAACTGGTAAAAGTAGATCAAGAGATCAAACATTAGTATTGAATATTGGTGATGAACTGGTTTCAGACAAGCTTACCATTGCCAATTTTTAGCTGCTTTTTTTGCAAATATACCCGTGGATATTACTAAGTGTCTCGCATCATCACCAGATGTGGCTGAACTTTTTTTAAATCAAAGCGTAAAACAAACTGTACCTAACTTTAGTTTTAAATCCGTAACAGGTGATGATATTATAAAAGCTTTTAAGAGTATTAAAAGGAAAGGCACAGAAGATTTGTGGGGACTGTCTGTTAAAGCAATTGAATCAATCATACTAAACATTGCTACAATCCTTGCAGCCATCTTCAATGGCTGTATAAGTGATGGTGTCTTTCCCGATTTAATGAAAATAAGTAAGATAATACCCATTTTCAAGGCAGGTTGTTCAAAAAATGCCACGAATTATAGGCCTATCTCAATACTGCCAGCTTTAAGTAAAATATTTGAAAAGCTGATGCTCAGCCAAATGTTGTCGCACTTTAACGTGAATGAGATATTGCATAACAAGCAGTTCGGGTTTACAAGGGGCCGCTCTACTCAGGATGCAGGTTGCATATTAATTAGGTCAATATTGGAGGCTTGGGAGGTATCACAGGATGCGCTGGGAGTTTTCTGTGATCTCTCTAAGGCTTTCGATTGCGTTGATCATCGTACGCTCGTTGTTAAACTGAAGTACTATGGAATATCTGGCACATCTCTTGATCTTGTGATGTCCTATTTATCGGGGCGACAACAGATGGTTTCGATAGGCGGTGTCACTTCGGCACGTCATCCTGTGAAAATGGGGGTGCCCCAAGGATCCATATTGGGCCCATTTTTATTTCTAGTTTATATAAATGATCTCCCTTATCTGGTAGAGAAAGTATCAGACATAGTTTTGTTCGCTGATGATACCTCGCTCATATTTAAAGTAAATAGAAAGGATAAAGATCTTATTGAGCATAATAAAACACTCAGCTTTATATCAGAATGGTTTTCGGCAAATAATCTCTTGTTAAATGCAGGGAAAACTAAATGCATCAGGTTCTCATTGCCGAATGTGACTCAAATTGTACCAACAGTTGCACTTAATGCGAAAATATTAGATTTAGTCCCATCGACCGTATTTTTGGGATTGACACTTGATTCAAAATTGCAATGGGGTCCTCAGATTGAAAAGTTAGCAGGTAAATTAAGTTCGGCTTCCTATGCTGTCTGGAAAATAAGGCAATTGTCAGATGAACAAACTGCTAGATTAGTGTATTTCGCGTACTTTCATAGCATTATGTCGTATGGCATTCTGCTGTGGGGTTCGGCGGCTGACATAGGTACTATTTTTGTATTGCAGAAAGCTGTAAGAGCAGTCAGAGCCATTTATGGTTTAGGCAGTCGAGATTCTTTGCGAAATTTGTTTAAAGAAATAAATATACTTACCGTGCCATCGGAATATATATATCAGAATATAATGTTTGTTAGAAAAAATATTCATAATTATAAAAAGAAAAGTGAACTGCATAATATAAATACTAGGAATAAAAACAAACTAGCCATGCCAGGCTTTAGAGTAAGCAAAACTAATAAATCATTTTTAGGAAATTGTATTAGGTTTTATAACAAGCTTCCTACTCAAATTACTGATCTGCCTGACACAAGTTTTAAAACACATATTAAACGTATACTTATGGCTAGGGGTTATTACACCACTAAAGAGTACATCGATGACAAAGACGTCTGGCTCTCACTTCCTACCTGCACATTGCTCGCTGGAGATCTTGTAGCCATATAGACATGACTGATCTGCTGTGTTACGTGAACTATCTGTAAATGATTGCTATCATATACTTAATTTAAAATTATTGACTCTGTCTCAAAATGAATAATGTTATTGTTTCGAAGTTTTTCTTTTGTATACCTAAATATAATCTAAAATAATAAGCATTCAGTCAACCGATCGAGCATATATTGTGTTTGCCTACTAAATGATTACTCTAATTGGACCAAATCCCGTGTTCATGCCCGCTTGAGTATGTTTCGCCGGACCGTCTCAACTGGGTCGTGTTGAAACCGGTAGTAGATGAACCCACTGAGTTTGTTTCGCTGGGTCTTCTCAGTTGGGGCGCATTGGATCCATAGCATTAAAGCGCGACCGTCGTTATTAACCCAAGGTCCGTCATAATAATAATACCTTTAATATAGACAGATCCATTGACAATATGTAGTAAAAATATTAGACTTAAACTAGATAATTAAACATAATCTCTTGACAATAACTTGATACGAGCTAGCTAAATATAATTTCTGTAATAAAATAAATTTTATAAATGTTTTCATACAAGATGTACCTAAATATCTATGTTACTAGAAATAATATCTAATGTATACAACTATATGACTACAAACATGTTCTGACTATTTACAAGCGCTTTTTTAAAGTCTACGTGAATAAAAACCTTTTTTATTTTATTTATTTTATTTATTGTAGTTTTAGAACACTCTCATTGTTTTTGTAAAATCTTGAATACAGAAAGGGTCCAAGATTTTTATTATTGTATTGTATTAAAATTTTAATAATTTTAGTAGTTTTTCGATCAAGTCCTCCCGTCAATTTCGTAGCCCATCACATTTAGCGCACTATTTTCCTCTTGAGACATCCTGGGACATTATTCACACACGGCTTACTTTGGGATCACATGATCCTTAGAATGTAGGTACTATTTGTTTTATTTTGATAAGGCAGGGGGATTGCCTACTCATGCCACATTTTTCTATAACCGTTTAACGTTTGAAGTTTACCAACCACGCCAACCAATGAAATGATGCTTCATTATCAATGAAATCTGCGAGATCTTATGCATCCCATAATAATGTACCCGCGTCTTCCCAACCGCCTTCACCGCAAGGACTCGACACATCCGTCCCAAGAACTAAAGGCATGTACCTACCAAAATTATTTACTAACGAACAAAACACCCGCATCAGAACGAAGGAAATTATCCAGCAATGATAAGACAAGACGTCTCTTAGAGTAATGTTTCCGTTTCGCCCCCTCCTTGGGGAGGAAGGGCTTATCGCACAAAAGGTATCGAGTCGAGTCGAGTCGCCCCTCTTTATAGAATTTTCGGGCTTACACGTCGGGGTGGGAGGCGTCCCCCTTTTTGCGACGTACATTTTCATTTCCTTCATCTTTCTCCGCTCGAGGCAGAAAGGGACGGACTTGGGAAACTTAGTATATAACTTACATATTTAGCTATTTTATTTATCTTGTTTATAAATATATAAGTATTGACACACCCACACCTTGACCGACTGAAATAAAACATGAATCAGATGATATACATAAACTTTGTTTTTCTGTTTTTTTTAACGACATCTTCCGATACAGTGTTGTAACTGCTTGTGTCGTGGGTGACTTTACAAAAATACAATTCAGCCCAGAGCACACCCAAACTTGAACTATACAACATGTAACGTAATTAACGCACACCCTTAAACACCCCAATTAGAATATTATGTTCTACACATAATACATAAACTGAATTTTTTATTTAACATGCATGTTATTTACTAAATTAGTTTCTTGGAATAAAGTTTATTTTTCTTTATTTTGTATTGAATGATGGATTTTTTATGAATACAAATAAAACTGCGATTTAAAAGTCTTATTACTTTGACTTACGGTCCATTTCAATTTGTTTTAGTCAAAACAAATTGAAATGGACCGTAAGTCCAAATTATTGTCGTATTAACCCTGTTTAGTCGTACAGGGTTAATATGACAATAATTTCCGTAGTTTTAATTATTTGGGAATAAAAAATTACCTATATTACAAATGATATAAAACGATTTAATAAACGATTCTGAACAAACTAATTTCAGGATGTGCGTTAATTAAGTTACACGTTGTATATGGGTCACACAAATAGGTTTTCTTTACGGGGATTGGACCTGAAACACGGGGCCCCGAGTTAATACCAAGGCAACTGCTTTAATCTAACTGCGCATATTAACAAAGAGTTAATAGGCCACGGATTCACAAAATACATTGAAAACCTTTTAAATTTTCTTTTTTTTTCTTTTTAAATAGACAGAACCATTCTGACAATGTGTAGTAAAATATAGCTAAGACTATAAACTTCGATAATTAAACTTAAACATAATCTCTTTGACAATAACTTAATACAAGCTAGCTAAATATCATTACTATTATAAAATAAATTTTATAAATGTTTTCATACAATCCGTGTACCTAAATATCTATGTAACTAGAAATAATTGTGTATACTTAATTATATTACTACGAACATGTTCTGACTATTTACAAGCGCTTATTAAAATCTACGTGAATAAAAACGTTTTTTATTTATTTATTTTTATTTGTTTAAAGAAATACTTAACAAACTACATAAGCAAGGAAAAATACAAACTACTGAAAAGTAAATTATATACATAGATAAATGATAACTAACTACCGATTGCGTCGTAGTATTCCTCCGAATAGAGGCCATGAGAAACCGTGCCCAGAAGACTAGCCACATTATCATGTTGAATTGCCAAACGAATGCCAAAGAAAATCCAGCCCTCTGGTCACGGGAGTCGTCAACCAAACGCTCCGAAATCTGGCGACTACGGGCACTCGGAGCACATGTTCTACGCGTTTCGACCCCACACGGTTCAAATAATAATATGTAATTCCCTATAAAATTACCGTATTTGCATCGCTAAAGTTTAAAGAAATAATTCTTACAGGTAGGTAATTTAAACATAATCGTTTATAAAATATCGTAGTGGCCAAATTTATGAACACTACTTATGTTATTTTTATGTACTTAATGGAGAGGCAAACGAGCATGGATCAAATATAAAATAAAATAAAAAAGGTTTTTACTAACGTAGACTTTAAAAAAGCGCTTGTAAATAATCAGAACATGTTTGTAGTAATAGTACAGTTAAGTAGGTATACATAATATTTCTAGTTACATATTATAGATATTTAAATACACAGATTGTTAAAACATTAAAAAAAATATTTTATAATAGTAATAATATTTAGCTAGCTTGTGTTAAGTTATTGTCAAGGAGATTATGTTTAGGTTTAATTATCGAAATTGATATTTTACTACATATTGTCTGAATGTTTCTGTCTATATTAAGGTAAGAATTCAATATTATTATTATGATGAACCTTGTGTTTATAGCGACAGTCGCGCTGTAATGCTACCACCGGATCCAATGCGACCCAACTCAGAAGACCCAGCGAAACAAACTCAGCAGGTTCATCCACTACCGGTCTCATCACGGCCCAGTTGAGAAGGTCCGGCGAAACATACTCAAGTTGCACTATACAATAGACATTTGCCAACCACGCCAACAGGCCTGTCAAGTTTTATTGTTAATGTTAATTTGAGTTTAAGAGAAATACACTGGGTGGAAAATCTCCAAAAGTCCGTCCCTGTATCCAATTCCCCGTCTTACAGCCACCTTAGTTCCCCCTCCCGCACTTCGTTAGCGAACTTCCATACTTTGTAATATGCAAATGTACGTTCTAAGGGGATGCGGTGTCGTCTTAAAATGAATTAATCGCAGGTGGGGTTCTCGCTAAGATTTATATATGTATTGATTTTAGACGTACACCGTAAGGCTTTTGGAACACACAATGTATATAATTGAGAGGCGGTATATTATATACCTAATTATTTGACTATTTTGTTGGTTTATGTACAAGGATATTGATAGTTTCAACAAATATTATATATTAAATATTCAACTGTTGAGTGAATTGTCTTTCTTGACTAAAATCGTTGAACAAAATAAAATAAAACAATATTTTGTTCAACGAATTTAAATAGATTTCATTTAATTTTCTCTCTCTTGGTTATTAAACCTTTTAAAAACAAAAAACCACTCAACAGCTGAATAAATGTAGCTTTAAGAGGGAGCTTAAATATGATCATTTATGAAACAAAACATAGTGGCATAGTTACTAAACAGCATGGCAAACGAGAAAACGGGTCACCTGATGGGAATTGATCATCGCCGCATATGGAAACTGGCAACACCAGAGGGGCTGAAAGCGCGTTGCTGGCCTTTAAGAAAAGAATAGGCTCGCTTCTCGAAGATTGCCATATTATATCGGATCATATATACCTCCCCTGTTAATTGCTAAGTTTTATGACGCATGCGACGATACGAACCGATTTACATTGAATATGATCAAAAGAAAGAACTTAAAGTTAAAGTAGTATTAGACTTAACTTATATATGCTTTGTCCCGTTGGCCCAGTAGTAGCGTGCGCATCCGCAGATTATAAGGTACGAATCTCAGGCCGCTCCCAAAAGCATAATTGAGATTTATCTCGTTAAAAAACATACAGTAGTACAGTGTCACAGCCATTTTTTTCCGAAACTATAGGAACTATACTGATGAAACTTGGTAAGTAGATGTATTCTGTGAACCGCATTAAGATGTTCACACAAAAATAGAAAAAAAAAACGAATCCTGGGGTTCCACATACTTAGAACTGATACCCAATTTTTTTTCATAATACCATACATGTAGGGCATAATATGGATAGGTCTTCAAAGATAATATTGAGGGTTCTAATATATTTTTTTTTGTCTAAACTGAACAGTTTGCGCTGGAGACATTTCCAGAGTTGTAAAATGTGTGTAACTTCTAAAATAAGAGAATGATAAAACTAAAAAAATATATGATGTACAATTACTATGTAAACTTCCATCAAAAATTGGTTTGAACGAGATCTAGTAAGTACTTTTTTTTAATACGTCATTAATCGTAAGACAAGTTCATACACACAAATATCTGTCCTGGATGGGAATCAAACCCTCGACATGCGGCGTGAAAGGCAAACTTTACCAACCACGCGAACCAGCCCGTCAAAGTAAGTCTGGTTCATTGATGGACTAGGACAGCACGTTAAACCTTTGGTACCAGTTATCATCCACCGTAACTTGTCTGCTTAGAAACTGACTCCTAAGATCTAGTAACTGGATCCGTATGCGATTTGAGGTAGTACTTAACTTAGTATAATCGCGTAGCTAGCCTCAACAGGTTGCAGCAGAAGGCAACCAGAAATGGGAAAAAGCAAGCAAAAGAAAGAGATATGCGTGTTTATTACGTTGTGGATTACTGTTGACGTGGTTGGCAAATGCTTGCTTTTCGGGTCGTGGGTTCGATTCCCACCCAGGACAGATATTTGTGTGCATGAACATCTTTGTTTGTCCTGAGTCTGGGTATAATTATTTTTATAATTATATATTTACAAAGGAAAAGTAGTATATGTTATTATCAGTTATTTGGTTTCCATAGTACAAGCTCTGCTTAGTTTGGGATCAGATGGCCGTGTGTGAATGATGTCCCAGGATATTATTATTATTTATTTATTTATTATTATTAATTAATTTTATAAATACATACACTCACGATTGATTGGCAGAGACAAGACGGATCTCCATTTGTCACGATCCTTACACACCTTTTTCGCCTCGTTTACTGTCATTATATTCTTCATACGTGCTCGCCGGTTTAGGGTACTTTTGCCCTATTTTATAAGAGCTACTAAAATACTTAACTAGAATAGTTTTTTTTTTAATATCACACTTAATATATGTGCATTTTTTTATTTCCAATGTTTTATTTAATATTTTTAATACAAACTGTGCCGCACGCCTAGTTAAACGACCCGACGCGCCTCGGCAGCGCCGCCCGACGGCAAATTAAAAATGTAAAGATGCTAACGATAGCATATAAATTTACATATTTAATTTTCCAGCTATGTGACTGGGTGTCAAAAATGTGCTGTGACAAAAAATATGGATGGCTTCATATAATGAGATTAGGTACTATGTGAATACAATCTTTAAAAACGGATATTAACCAATACGAAAAAGTATGTTAAATTTTGTTTTATTACTGCTTTAATATATGCACATTTCATTAAATTGATACATTGGGGAGTGCTTAAAACTTTAAAACGTATAGATATTAAATATAATTCTAAATTCTGTATTTAATTCTGGAATAAACAAACGGTTATGTATTATGGTTATATCTAAATAAAAATCAAAGCAATGTATCTTTCGCTTGCAGCCAGTTGCTCTAACTGGTTCGTAAGTAATGAGTGAGTTTTAACATCTAGATGCACGGTCATTCTATAGATGGGTGACCGCTAAAGAGGTTTCATTTCTGAGTCTTTCCGTGCTTCGGAGGGTATGTTAAGCTGTTGGTTCTAGTTGTAATCGTAAGGCCGTGTCAGAAGCTTACTGGACGGCTTGAATAACTCTCACACTAAGTCAACCACTGCCCATAAGATAAAGAAGAATAATGGATATAATTTTATAACTAGCTGTGTTAAGTTTTATAAAATATCACAGCTCCTCCCCCGTAGGTGATAGCGTAATAATATGTAGCCTAAATATTGACCCGACCTATTAGTAATATTCATGCAAAATTTGAAGTAAATCCATGCAGTAATTTTTGAGTTTAGCCCAGACATATATACAGACACACAGACAAAAATGCTAAAAACTTGTAGATCACGCCCCAAGTATTCTTTAAAAAAAAATTCAATGTACAGTTTTGACTTCCCTACGATTTTATTATATGTAGGTGCCTGTATAGATAATAGATAACGTGAAAGTTTTAAAATTTACGGGATTAAAAACCATTTTTTATTAGGGTAATTATAAATAAAGTTCCCGATAACGAGGTTGTAGTTCCACCAAAGTGTGTTCCAACTCACTTTGGTGGGACTACAACCTCAGATTTTTATGGAAAGAAAAACAAGTTCACAGTAGTAGCCCGGAATTGGAGTCGTTACATTCTTATCTACACATTTTTAATGGGCCTATAAGGTTAGCCTTTCACTGCTTCACCAGAAAATACAGGCAAGTGGGGAGCCAAAGCCATCTAAATTTGTCATTTCATGTAAATGACCAAAGACAGAAAACCCATCTTAATTAATAATAATAAATAGCATTAAATTAATTTACTCATGGTCTATAAACGTCCAAGTGGCGTCCCTTACTTTACACGTCATTTGGACGTAACAGCTGTTAATTCAAGGCCATGGTCCCAATGTTGGCCAAATCACTACAATGTACAAACATGATGGCCACCCACTACAATTAAATGGTCCTAACAATACACAGGATTACTACGTGTTCTCGATTGGCAATTGGTTTCCAGCTTGGCAGCCACTTTTTAGATTACGTCAATTTCAATGACGACTACCAGATTTTTAAGGAGTTTCTTAAATTATCATCATCGTGTCAGCCAAGGTACGTTCACTGCTGGACAAAAAATGCCTCCCCAAAGAATGGGGCGATACGCTATAATCGCCACGCTTGGCAGACGGATCTCAAATTATAATATCTGGGGACAATGTCACACAGATCATCCTAGCCCCAAACTAAGTAAAGCTTGGACTATGGGTGCCAGGCGACGATATACATACTTATATAGATAGATAAATACTTATATACATAGAAAACATCCATGACTCAGAAACAAATATTCGTGCTCATCACACAAATATTTGCACTTACCGGGATTCGAACCCAGGACCACCAGCTTCGTAAGCAGGAGCACTAACAACTAGGCTATGGTGACCGTTATATGTGTAGTCTTTGTTTTATAGCTCCCTTAGAACGGGCTACGGCAACCGTTTTGCCTTTTGGCCATACACGGCACTCGTAGGCCTCACATATGCGTAGGTGCCCGTGACATTTACGTGATTAATGTTTCTAAATCAATTTTATTTTATTTTTAAAGAAAGAACTGTTTATTTGTAAGAATATATTATAAGAAGGCGAAAATCTCATATATTCTAACATTTCTGGGGTACAAATATTATCTTATAACTATAAAATTATTATTATCTTATAAGTATAGAATATTAAAAATAAAAAAATGAAAACGACTATTCATCTAAAAATACTCTTTGGTAGAATAATAACATTTATGAATTCGAAATGCTAATAATTTGTGGTTAACCTCTTTAAATTATTTTTTTTCAAGTATTTGGCAATTTATTGTAAATTCGATTGGCCATACAATAACAGTTCCTGCTATACATCGAAGTACGTTGACAGGAGATCTGAAATTTGTTGGGGAATCTAAAATTTCTACCATTTACTTTTTTTACCAAATAAATTGGAATGTTTGTAGACCAAAAAACAAATTAATTTAAAATAGTCCACTTGGATCTGGATAGTAATCTAGCCTTAAGTAAAATATAGAATTTTAGTTAAGACAACGCCCTCACTAGGGAACAAAATCCTGTCGTGGGGTACTTTACAAACATATAATTGACGGACACAAGGTATATCCAGACCCAGAATAACTATTTATGGGTCACACAAATAGTTGTCCTGTCCGGGATTCGAAACTGGTACACGAGGTGACGAGACGACTGTCTTAAGTGCTGCGCGCCACAGTATGGATATGCAAGTATACAATAAAAAATATATAGTCTATTAGTAGTAAAAATATATATATAGTCTAGTAGTATATAGTCCACCTGATAATAAGAGATTCCAGTAGCCTATAGACTTTCCCAATACCGGAGGTACCAGAGGAACTCCTTTATTGAAGAAACTTATGATGTTCTCATAATTTAAATTTTCTGGGTCCGTTGTGTTCGAGTTGAATTCTTAGTAGGAGCTACTGACCACGGCTATTTCTGTCCCGTGCAGAGATTTGATTGACATGCCAACTTCCAACTAGTTATCAACCGTCTTATTGTTGGTCACATGTGTTGATACACTTGTAGATATTATTTGGTACAATTTAAATGTCGTTTACACACGATATGTAAATTGTACCTCATTTCAATACTTGTATGATTATTAAATGATGATTGTATATGATTATTAAAAGACTTGTTAATGTCTTTTTTATATGACGTTTACAGTTAGGAGGCTTTCACTGCTTCGTTGCGCTCATAAACAGATGCTCTTACCGATTCGTAAGTGATTGGCAAGGTTAAGCAACTAGGCTCGCGGTCATTCCATAGATAGGTGACCGCTAAAGTGGCTTAAGTTATAAAGTTTAATGCGAGGTAAAACCGCAGGGCATATCTCGTAAAATAATAAATATTAAAATAACAATTAACACACTGCTATCTGATTCAAATTAGATAAAGCCTATGGGTACTATGGCAATCGATAAACTGATAAAAATACTTATATAATTATTACTAAGTAGGTACATACACAATATACATAAATTACACCCAGAACCAGAAGAACTAAGCGTGTTTATCACACACAGATTTGTCCTCGATGGTGATCGAACCCACGGCCTATGGTTTAGTAAGCAGGATCACAAGCCACTACACCAACAGTCCAGACATTAATAATAAATAGAATCTATCTATTAATTACCAATGCCGTCTGATCCAGCCTGGACGTCACAGTCTATCTAAGACATACCAAACATTACTAATTCTATACCAATCGATCGGAATAATATCTAAACACTAACCAGACTTCAAGGTCACGTTCAAGGTCACTTTCAAGGTCAATTCCACATGGTCATACTGATCCGTTGAGATAATTGGAGCAAGTGACCCCGGTAGTACGATGTGATTTGATATTATATTGTGTTAATTTGGAGGTAGCTGTGCCTAGTTTAGTAGGTTGAATGTGTGTGTGTGTGTCCATTAGGACACACAAACACACACACACAAGTATTAACTTTAACAATATTACAATCTCTATATTGTAGATGGCAACAATTATCTTCTATGTTTTTAACACCACTGCTTCTAGTTCTAGTGGCCGTGTGCTCGCTGGGGCTTGCTGGATAGACAATGTAGCAGGCCCCAACGAGCTTTAACAAAATTTTTAAGAGAGGTAGGGCACAGCGTTTATTCGCTCAAAGAGCAGCCCGACTGGGGAAGTACCTCCACCTTACAGAAGACATAGTTTAATAATAACATTAATTACTTTAGTGTTGTGTTTCTGCGTGTGAGTAAGGTCGCCAGAGCTCATTGGGGTGGGGGGAGGGTCAGCAACACTTGTTTGCTGACGCTTAAACTCTTAAAGTCCGGCAACGCACCCGTGACACCTCTGGTGTTGCGAGTGTACATGGGCGGCGGTGATCACTTACCATCAGGTGACCCGCTTGCTCGTTAGTCGCCCTATGCCATAAAAAAAAATAAACCACTGCTTCTACTTCTAGTTGCCTTGTGATCGGTGGGGCTTGCTAGATAGACAATCTAGCAGGCCCCAACGAGCTTTATCAACACATTATAGCTTTTCATAAACACATTATTTTTTACCTGAAGAAAATAAATAAGATATATTTTGTACCTAGTTAGTTTTTGATTGAATCGGGTTTTTATGAAGTGTCTAGCCAGCGGGCCCCTTATTATTATTTTGATTGATATTATACTTTCAGATCTCCCAATGGTGCTCTGAGTTAGAAGCTATTATGTACCTTACAAATCCAAAATTTCTTCGTGCTGCGAGTTCAGAAGATATCAGTTATTAAATCAAACGTCTTGCCAGCGGGCCCCGTTTTAAATACTACTCTTTTATTTCAAACAATAAGTAGTGTTAGAAGCTTGATACTATGTATTATGTAGGTACCTTATAAATCCACATTTTCGACTTCCGGTGAGCTATACTTAAAATATGATTATGTCTTCCCGCCCGAATTTCGGCCACGGCGGCCATTCTCAATGGAGCCAATTAGCCTATTGCGCAGGACATATAATGGTGCACAAGTGTGTGCGCAAACACAGGGGAACTTTCTATTCCATCACTCTCATGATCCGATGGGACGAATAGCGACACGACCGGAAAGAGGTCAGGTACAGGACGTCGGCTTTACGTGCTCTCCGAGACACGGGAGTGTGATACCGCTAACTTCCAGACTTCGGGCTGATACTGAGAAATTTCTTTTTACGGAAAAATCCCATAATCACTTTTTGGCCCGACCCGGGATTTGAACCCAGGACCTCATTTTCTGCGGTTGACGTTACCGCTAGACCCACGAGGTAGTCAAGAAGTGATATTCGTTATTTATATAAGTATTCCAACAACGCATCTAGCTGAAATTGCGTTTTCGCAATACTATTTATTACCTACGACTTTACCCGTTATGCACATTTTGTAGGTAGTATTTTTTACTTGTCTTTGCCGATTATTTTAAATAATAATAAGGGACCCGCTAGCTAAATACTTCATAAAAACCTCACTAAAACAAAAACTGTCTAGGTACAAAATATATCTTATTTATTTTTAACCGACTTCAAAAGGAGGAGGTTCTCAAGTTCACCGGTATTTTTTTTTATGTATGTACACCGATTACTCGAAGATTTATGATCCGATTCACGTGATTCTTCTTTAGTTTGATGCGGAATAGTTGCCATTTGGTCCCACGCTTCTTCTTCCGGTTCGTGGTTGCCTCTCGAGAACCTTTCTACCCCAACGGCCATCAGTTCTACGAGCTATGTGCCCCGCCCACTGCCACTTCAGTTGTGACCGAGTATTTAAAACTAAGTTTGGTCTAGCTAGCCATCTAAGGGCACACCAAAGAAGGTGATTACGAAGGGTCGCCGTTATTGAAATCGATAAGGAGGACCATATATATATGCTCTTGGATTCAAATGTCAGATGAAAGAAAAAAGGGGCTGCAGCGGCAACTGTATACTATGATTATCACACCATATTCGCCATGCCTCTGCCACGGCGATTATGGTGTATCCCTCCAGATGGTGGGCACAACTCCATTGGAGAAATCTTTAGGTAGGCCTTTGTCCACTTGTGAACATAATTCAGATGACATGATAATGGTGATGATCATAAAAAATATGTTATTTAGATTGTATTGATTTTCGCTCATGCTAATGGGGTCAAAATTCTACCACTTTACATCCTGACGTCAAAACGTCATAACATCCGTAACGCCGTATTGTTACTAAACTTAGTACAAAGCTAAATCTGACCTCATAACTACATAATTCTATATGATTGTTTACAGTACAGTAATAGATCTGACCTTAACCCTAAGGGCTCTGACCGCCGCCGGACACTTCGCTAAAACATCATTATTACGTTACTCTGATTACACGAAACTTGCTGGAACTTCCCACATGTATATAACAGATATAGTTTGAGTAGAAATGTCTGATTTATAAGTACATCAGATTCACAAAGAGAGTTGTTATTAGCTTATAACGTTTACTTTTTAAACTACCAATGTTATAAGTTAATAACTGTAATAACTATTAAATATTGATACGTAATATTTTTATAATTGAAATCCATTAATTTTATAATTGAATATTTAATCGTTAGTTTATTTATCCTATAATTTGAAATTAGATATTTGTTGTCGACTTATTTGTGAAAATTTTCATGCCATATATATGGCGAAGCATGTGAAACCTAACAATGATTACAATACCTATAATTTGTAAACCACGTTTCATGTAAATAAATTATTTTTATCTTTATCTTTTTATCTTTATATTTTTTCTTTTGAATTATAAACTCGTCACTTGTATTATTATAAATCTGTGCTCCTTTTAAAAGTAAGTATTCTAGTTCCTAACAAAAGTTTTTACTTTAAAAAGGACTCACTACGGCTTATTCTATCTTATTACTTTAATCATTGTCTTATTATTAATGATGGTAATCTGTCTTAATGGACGATCCTACTAATATTATAAATGCGAAAGTAAGAATTAATTTATGTATGTTTATTATTCTCTCAAGCAAAAACTATGGAACGGACTTTGATGAAACTTAGATAGTACATCCGAATAACATAAGCCTAATGTGGACACCAAAGACAATATCTAAAGATGTTTAAAAATTAATAGAATTATATTTTACTCTTTATGAAATAGTTAAGTAAATTTTTAGAGTTTCTGTAATTTTCGATGAATAAATTCCGATACGAATAATATTAAAAAAAAAGAACAACAAAAATTCCCGGAACTAAAAACTAAAATTTCAGCGACGACGTGTTGTCGTAAATATATAGACGGAATGTCTATATATTTACGTGTTAAGTGGCTATAAAAATGTTTTAATGAAATAACTGGACATTTCTATATTAATTTAGTTTAGCCAAATCATTTGGTTCTTTATATAAAGGCGGTGTTACACCTTTGAGTCACAGAGAGAAAGTAAGACGGTCAGTACTGTTCCTGGCTTTCCACCTGATCTATACACTAGCCCATCTCTACAGATTATGAGTATGAAGAAATTGATAGTGAACCTATCTTTACATACACTTGAACACTATTAGTCCACACTTGTACCGTAAATGACCTATATACTGGCTGCCATCACCGAAATTCGAACAGGAGGATATTGTTATATTACCTACTAACATAAACAGTCGTCAGTGTCCGACGGCCGCCGCCCTTGACCCGACCGTATCAGATATCTGGCTCTATCACGTAACGCATGGGTCGAGTCCTTAGTTGTTAATTGTTCATATTTAAATGTCAAATCAGACAGATTATGTCTAGCTTCAGTGATTCTAGACGGTTACCGTAGCCTAATTGGTAGTGCTCCTGCCTACGAAGCTGGTGGTCCTAGGTTAGAAACCCGGTAAGTGCAATTATTTGTGTGATGAGCACGAATATTTGTTTCTGAGTCATGGATGATTTCTATGTATATAAGTATTTATCTATCTATATAAGTATGCATATCGTCGCCTGGTACCCATAGTACAAGATTTGCTTAGTTTGGGGCTAGTATGATCCGTGTGACATTGTCCCTAGATATTATTATTATTATTCTGAAGCTAGACAAAATACAGTTGCTAAATATGAGAAGATATTTCTGATGAAAGGTAACGGACACTCAATCAATTTGCTTATAGTCGGTGACTGACCGCAAATAAAACAAATAACAAAAAAAAAAACAGACAGAACCATTGCTAACTGTATTTAGGCTTCAACTTCATAATTTGCTGGATTTTAGCTTTGTCAATGTAACAGAAAGAAAGCATGCAAAAACGTCATGCTTCAGACAAGAAATTCCTTGGGTCTTTTCTTTAATTTGAAATAATATGGAAAATATTATTGCTTTAGCGACTCATTAGCGACCCAGCTTTACACGGATAGATAGAAAAACAGAAATGAGTACTTAAAATTTACGTCAAGTAATGACTGTTATAGTCAAATTTTTGATACCTACTTTTTTAAGGCATGGGAAATGCCTCCGCGTGCCATCTGCAGAAGTGTCCGCGGGTGGGTATGTTGGATTCAAACCGACTTAAACAGGGAGCGTCTAAAACGTGGGTATACTACTTCGGACTACAAAACAACGCCCTCCACGACGTAAAAGGGGGTTAGTTTAATGTCGTGGAGAACTTTGGTTTGTTCTCATGTATTGCCGGCTCCTGTTAGTCAGGCTCAGTGACTGTGCCACAAACTGATCGCTGTCGTACCGGAGCTGCTTTCAAGTGCTGGCAGTAGAGGAATTTTCTCTTACTGGCAACACAACCCCGAAGGGTCATCTTTATTCACTTGGTTTACATTACTGTAATTTTACGATCTTAATATTTTTTGAAAATGAAATACCCTATTACTTCCTGATAATTTTAACTTAAATATGAATAAACAATAAATTAATGGAACGTTTTGTATAAGTAATGTCATTTACCTATAGCTTAACATGAAAGCAGCGGCCTATCTATTACAAATATTATAATATTCATCCCATCTGTATCCCACCCACATAATAAACACTTAAACAAAGCAATCACTAATTATATATTTTTTTTTCTTACACATAAAAACATTTGCTTTCCAATCTTGGCGGGAACGATTTCTGTTACTTTTCAAAACGTCAATAACATGAATATTCATTCATGATTGTCACAATGACTTTTACATCCATTTATCCATCTAGTTAATACATAGATAAGTAAGTATAACCGACAAACAATCGCTGTGCAACCGATTGCTCAAAAAGTTTACATAATAAGCCCATGTGAATGGACATAAGCTATTGACTGAATACCTACTACACTTTGCACGTGCTATACACCTATATTTGTATGAAGATGGTAATTGTGTAACGTATAATAGTAATATTGTATTGTTATGGAAGTACGGAGTCTCCTAACACAGACATTTTCTAGTCTAAATGGAGGCTTCAATGACAATTTGACTTAGGTACCTACTTGTTGAAGAAATAAACTTTTTTGTAATTGTATAATAAATAACTTTTAGACAGGTTATTATTAACTTAGAGCTTGTCTTACTTACGGTGATGTTATTTATAATTAGACGGGTCTGTGGCATCGTTGGTAAATGCTGGCTTTGCACACCGCAGGTCTGGGGTTTGATTCCCATCCAGGACAGATATTTGTGTGTATGAATATGTCTGTTTGTCCTGAGTCTCGGTGTAATTATTTATATAAGTATGTATTTACAAAAGAAAAGTATATATGTAGTACCTAAATCAATTATCGGGCTTTGCATAGTACAAGCTCTGTTAAGTTTTGGATCAGATGACCGTGTGTATTGTATAATGTATGTTGTGTTATTATCCACTTAGAGCTTGTCTTAATTACGGCGATGTTAGATATCATTGGAAGAACGGAATTTTATGTGGAAGGTCTAATTTATAGGGCTCTGTACTAAAATTTTCTGGACTGTTGGTGTTGTGGTTGAGCTGGACTGCTAACCTTGACGTCGTAGGTTCGATCTCCACCCAGAGCGAATCGTTGTGTGATGAGCATGATTATATCCCGTGTATGGGTATAACTTTTTTATAATATGTAGGGTTTTTAAAATATAGACATTGTTTACAGATATTTACAATGTTGTATAATTATTATACGCGAAAGTTTAATTGTTTAAATACATTAACATTGACTTACATTGACGGGCCTTTTGGCGTGGTTGGTAGATTACGCCTTTCACGCCGCAGCTCGTGGGTTCGATTCCCATCCAGGACAGATATTTGTGTGTATGAATATGTCTGTTTGTCCTGAGTCTCGGTGTAATTATTTATATAAGTATGTATTTACAAAAAAAAAGTAGTTTATGTAGTATATCAGGTACCGGGTTTCTATAGTACAAGCTCTGCTTAGTTAGGGATCAGATGACCGTGTGTGTATAATATCCTAAAAATTGAAATAACGGAATTGTATCGGGTAAGTCTTATTTTTAGGACTCTGTACTAAGATTGGTCTGGTGTTGGTCTAGTGGTTATTGACCCCGAATGCTAAGCCGGAAGTCGTGGGTTCGATGCCCACTGAGGACAAATCTATGTGTGAAGAGCACGATTATTAGTTTTGTGTTTCTGCGTAATTTATCTATAAAATGTAGATACGTATTTAGAAATAAATTTAATAATCAGAAATAATTGTCTGGTTACAATAGTACAAAGTCTGCCTAATTTGGGATCGTATGGCGAGGCGTTCAAACAAATGGGTAGAAATCTCTATCGTATTGTTGAATAATGTTTGTTCTAAAAGATTTCACGGCCCTCAAGCATCTTGAAAAGTATAGGGCGACAGTAGAACAAGTTGTCTCAAGATATTTAAATATTTATTCGATATTTTAATACCGCCACCGCATCTCATCTCGTGGGGGGCGTAGGAGTTGTTCTGAGGGATTATCGACCAGTTAACGGGCAGCAGCGTCTCTCTGTGAACTATGACCATCATACTGCAATCCCAATTTATTTATTTAAAAACTTCTTGCACAGACTTGTACAAAGGCGGACTTAATGCCAAAGGCATTCTCTACCAGTCAACCTTGGGGTGATGCAGAGAAAACATGGTAGGTGCACTAAAGTTTCAAAATATTGTAGATGAGAAGATATAGAAGATATATAAATTACACAGATACATATCATATATATACCTACTTACATACTATAATATATATCCAGCTTCGCTTATCCAGCAGAGGACGTCATTTCGTTGGCATAATGATGATGCATATTTAAAGGGTTTATAACTTAAAAAAAGATCGGATACAGTCACACCAGATACACTCAGGAGTCGGGAGTTCATTTTCCGGGAGTTAAATCAAAATATTTCACTGTTCTCGGGTTCTGAACAAGGATCCTTATAATCTGCAGTAGAATGCGCCATTGCTACATAAATGGCAGTTTCATTAGAAAAAATACCCCTTTCAGTTTATTGAAGAAATATTGTTACGATGTAGTTTACTTATATAAGTATTTACATTTCCGAAACACTGAGCAGTCGAGAATCATTTTTCCGGGAGTTAAATCAAAATGTTTAACTCTTCGTGGGTTTATAACAATCCATGTAATGTAATCTGCAGTAAAATGCACTATTGGTACACAAATGTCAGTTTGATCTGAATAAGATACTTACCTACCTCTTTCAGTTTAGGTACTGTATAAATATTGTCATGACGAAGAATTTGCATCATTTAATATTCGATTTCAATGCACTTATTTTTATACATTCGCTTAACACTTAATAGCATACGCACTTATATACACACGTTCTAAAATTTCAGGCTGGCTTAGTTTGAATACTTAAGTAGGTACAAGTTCTCTAGCGAACTGAAACTAAATATTCACTTCAAATTAGATCCAACACTTGTAAAAACATGATTTATACTAAATTTATAAGCAATAATGTCTTGTCCTTCCACCCTTAAAGAAATTCACCCTTTTCACCACACACAATAGCGTACCTGTTTCTAAGCAACAGGTTTTAAAAAAATATCTAAGGTCGATATATCGGTACCCCTTGAGAATTTTTTTGAAGTTATACTTCTTTTGGCGCGATGGAGAAAAATGATGAGAGTTAATTTTTACGATGCGCGCGCACACCGACACCAAAAAATTTAACAGCATGAAGTTAGTTCTAGGTGGTATGAGAGTGAATTTTTTTTTATTTAAAAATAACAGCATGAAGTTAGTTCTAGGTGGTATGAAAATGCATGAGAGTGAATTTTTACGATGCGCACGCATCGTGCGCGCGCATCGTAAAAATAACAGCATGACGTTAGTTGTAGGTGGTATGAAAATTGATAACTATGTTCAAGTTGTATATTAAGAAGTATAACTTCTAACGCGTGTACATAAGTAAACACAAGTTTTAATTTTTTTATCTACGGCTTTTATATTAAGAACACAGTCAGTATACAGATCAAATAAGACAGGATATTTTAATACTCATTAATAAAGTTGATTATTTTTTTTGTATTTAATGTAATTTACAGTTTTCTGCTTCACTGAACAATAGAGAGCAAACAAGAGCTTAGGCAGTCTAACTAAATAATAATTAAAGTCTTACCATATGGTGGATAGGTTACGTGAGATGCATAGGAAGGTTCGTTTTAGTGACGTTTTGTGAAACTATCGCTCTACGTTAGTACATAAAACGCGCTCTTGAGTATTTGAGGGTATTAAGTAAAATTTTCTGAAAAAGTTATTCCATCGTGAACATTGTTATCATTCGTCATTCGAAGAGTTGTCAATCTAGGTTGTAATCAAATGGCAGCACCATTAAACCAAGTCCTGTACTAGGCAGCTAAAGAAACTCCGATTTCTAATATAAGTTTAAAATTATAGTGTAAAGTGGGTTTCTCACCCAGGCCAGATATTTGTGTGCATGAACATGTCTGTTTGTCCTGAGTCTGGGTGTAATTATCTATATAAGTATGTATTTACAAAAGAAAAGTCGTATATCAGTTATCTGGTTTCCATAGTAGGGAGGTACAAGCTCTGCTTAGTTTGGGATCAGATGGCCGTGTGTAAATAATGTTCAAGATACGTAATCTTGACTAACTGTTTAAATAATAAATTAATTAATTTAATATGTGACTATTATTATAATCTCATCACCGTCATCATCATATCAGCCGAAAGACGTCCACTGCTGGACAAAGGCCTCCCCCAAAGATCTCCACAATTGCCGGTCTTGCGCTATTCGCATCCAGCAGTTTCCAGTATTATAATCTATATACATCTAATCATCTATATACATAAAATAAATCTGTACAAAATCCGTTTTTTTCTTTTTTAATTTTGTGTAGGCAGTTAAATCCAATTGAAGTGAGAATATTCTGATAATATGAAACAGGTGGGCTGTGTGGTGACGGCGGTGAATATCAGAATATCATCACCCTATACCATCCCGTAGGGGGGCGTAGAAGTCCCAACCCGAGACCGAGGGAATATCTATCAGAGAACGGGCAGAAGCATCTTTCTGTGCACTATGAGATGATGCTCACACACACACTGCGATCACCAACCCGTCTGCTAAGTGTGGCAATTATGGCAAATCCCCCAAGAATATTCTTCCCCCAACAAAAGCCTTCCCGCCTTTGTTCAGCAGTATAAAGAAGATTATTACAAATAATCTTCTTTATAAAAAGGATCAGATACGCGTCCTCATACATGTTTTTATTTTTTATGTTAAAATTGTCCCAGGCTTAAAAAACCCGACCGATCGCTTAAACGATCGAACTACAGTTCATCAACGTGAATCAACTCTAATGTTTAAATTAACAATGTTATTTGTAACCTGTTCCATATTATCAAAATATTCTCACAAAGACCATAATTAACTGCCCCCACCAAATGCGATCGCTTACCTACACGATCGTACTAGCGGCCATCTACAAGTTTTAGAAAATATCTTTACTAAATCTTCAAGTTCTTTTAGAACCACTTAAAAATTGGGGTAGGTATCTCCATTCAATAAACAAGACTCATGTTACAATGTTATTTGTAACCTGTTCCATATTATCAAAAAATTCTCACAAAAACTGGAATTAACTGCCCCCATCAAATGCGATCGCTTACCTACACGATCGTACTAGAGGCCATCTACAAGTTTAAAAAAATATATTAACTAAATCTTCAAGTTCTTTGAGAACTTAAAATTTGGGGTAGGTATCTCCATTCAATAAACGAGAGTCATGTTACAATATTTGTAACCTGTTTCATGTTATCAAAATATTCTCACAAAGACTGGAATTAACTGCCCCCACTAAATGCGAACGTTTACCTACACGATCGTACTAGAGGTCATCTACAAGTTGTAGACTATATTATGAATGTAGGAATTTCTACTTAAATCTCAAAGTTCTTTTAGAACCACTTCAAAAATTAGGGTAGATATCTCCATTCAATAAACAAGATTCATGTTACAATGTTATTTGTAACCTGTTCCATATTATCAAAATATTCTCACAAAAACTGGAATTAACTGCCTCCACCAAATTCAAGCCGCCCGTTCTAAAATCTCGTAACTGGTTTTTCTTCGCTTTTGATTTCTACGATTACGGGAATTGTATGAAAGGTTAAGATGTCATGGGAATGTAAAGTTGTATTTTATAAGGGGTTGATAGAATACAACTATACAAACTTTCAATTGTGATATTAAGTTGTATTTTTGAAAAGTTGTAAAACTTGATGGGTATTCTATGGCGACGATCGAATGGACATTTTAGATCTTTGAGGTCATGGGATTTTTTTCTGTGCTATTGAAAGTGCAACTCAGTTTACCAAATAAATGATTATGATTATTTTTTAAATTTTTTCATAGATTATATTTTCATAGGTTTTGGGGGAAGTTGATAATATCAAGAGCCGGTGATGTTGATTTCTACAATTACTGGAATGGTATGAAAGTTTAAGATATAAATATAAAGGTATTCCTGAACAGGGTTAACAAAATACTCTTTTACTTTCAATTGAAATATGCATTTGTATTCTTACAAATCTTCCAAAACTGGATGATTTATGATGAAGATGTGATTTAAATGGACATTTAAGATATTTGAGGTCATGGAAGATGTTTTTTTTTTGTGATTTAGCGTGTACTTTGTAATGAACATGAACATGAAAATATCAAGAAAAAAACATTTTTATTATTTATTTTTCCTAGGTTTTGGGGTAAGCTTAGAGCATATTTTTTAAGGCAACGCCAGGTTTTGTTTTGCTTTGTCTTGATTCTTGATTTGTACGATTACGAGAATAGTATGAAAAGTTAAGATGTCAAGGTGTTATTTATAAAGGGTTTATAGAATTATTTATAGAATATATACCTACTTATAATTGTCAAATTAAGTTGTAGTTTTTTTTTAAATTGTAAAACTGGATTATTTTTGTAAGCTGACGTTTTAATAGGAATTTAGTATCTTAGGGGACTTGCTTTTTTTAATTCGAGCGTTTCTGGTATTTATGTAGGTACTTATAAGTACTTGATAACTAACTTAATCATGATACCTATTACAATAACTTATTAAAATTATGACATAAAAATACCTAATAGTATTTATAATAGCTAATTTATACAAAGGTTTTGGGGTAAGTTTATGACATATTTTTCTAGCCCTGGAAGCCTGCCTGAAAGAGATCTCTTTTAGCGATAAGGCCGCCAATTGCATTAAAATAAGCTAATTTTCTTGTTGTATCCATTATTTTGTGTTACTTATTTTTGCAATAAAGTGTACTTCTTCTTCTTCTTCTTCTAAAGTAAGTGCCAGAAATTTCTATCAAAAGCAGGCGTTGGCGATTTCTATGATAACGCCGATTCTATGAAAGGTTAAGATGTCATGTGAATGTAAAGTAGTTCTTTGCAAAGGGTTGATACTTACTTATGGTATGGGCAGTGGTTACCTTAGTATCCGAGTTCTTCAAGCTGCCCAGTAGGCCTCTGACATGGCTTAACGACTGTTGTCTAATGGCTACAACCGGGACCAACAGCTTAACGTGTCCTCCGAAGCACGGAGATGCTCAGATATCAAACCATTTTAGCTGTCACCCATCTATGGACTGACCGCGAACTTACTTGCTTAACCGCCAATTAGAGCATCTCGCCATTAGCGCCTCAAACAACACTGAAGCCATACACACATTTACTATCAGATGCCTATAACTACCTTCAGTAGTAAATACTCTTATGTATGTTGAAATAGTAACTACCTAATAACTCAAACATATTAAAAAAAAACTAACAACCATTTAAAAAAAATAGAGCCGACTTTAACTCGCCTGTATGACAACCGATTTAGACAAAGTTTAATTATGACGATTTTGATAGTATTCCGTATCGATCGAATAGAATAAAAAAATAACGAACAACATAGACATAGTATAACAAACTTTCAACTATGTATATAAACAAATACATAACAACACTTTTTTTGAAATCGGTTAAACTAAATATAAAAAGAAGTATGATAGTAAATTAGTTAAATTAAACGCCTACTCGTTGTTAAATATATATGTGTAAGACTCTTAATAAGAATTATTATTTTTTATTATGTTTATTACCAATTACTATATTACCAAAGCCTTTATTATTACTAAAGTATTCTTAATATATTGCGTGCAAGAATATCTATCTACCTATATTTACAGTAAAATGAGACATTATAAACAACTAGTTATGTAATAACATGACTCAGAAACGTACCTAATTTATATTGCAATAGAATTAAATTAAAAAATATGGTTTATTAATGTCCATTAAACACTCTATATTTCATTGAGCTAATTGTTGAGAAAATACCTAAACAAATAACATACCTCAAAAGGTACATAAAACGAATACACAAAGCAAGTCCAAAAATCTATAGAAATATTACACCCCAACTTAAAACATCCCACAATCCAGCTCTCTGTAAAACTTGCACCGTCTAGCGAACAACATAGTTTAGAGCGCTGCAGCCGCTGCAAAGTCAACCCACCCCACCTACTCCTCGGAGAAATTCAAATACCGAACGCAGCAGCCATTTTGAGCAAGACGCTGGCATAGAATAACTATACGTACTTTTTTTCACTGAAACGTCTTAAGTTAAACATTTTTGTGCCACTATAGCTCTTATGACGCGACGTTACGTTGGTAAATCGCTCGCGGAAAAATGGCTCTACATCTCGCGCTAAAGTTTCACCCAAAATACTATACTTCAAAACCATTGATTCCCCGAAATCAACTTAAAGTACTTGAGATAAAGTTTATATTTAAATGCGTTCTGTAGTGCCTTACGACATTTTACAATCCAGCTGGGGAACTATCATGACATTGAAGTAAACTGAACTATGTGCTGTCTCATTTTCCGTGGTTACTTGATAGTATGCGAGAAAGAGACGAATAGTTTTACCTTAGTAGTTTCGTCAAGGGGCGTGGCTTGATAGTTGGATAGTGGAAGTTTGGAAGAAGTTTGAAAGAGGGTAGATTTTAGTACATTTTATTGGATTTTTGTTCGGTAGCTGTCGGAAGCGGACGCTTGTCATTAGAATATTAATGGGGTCCAAATTTCATTTGCTTTACATATTTACGTAAGTTATTGCATATGCACAAAATATTTTTTAACATTACGTTTAGAGTGAACCTTCATTACCAGCATTTAAAAAAAAATATGTTTGTATGTATAGGCACACGTCTTTATCCCCAAAGAGATAGACATAGGTGTAATACACCTACATTATGCAATTTTTTATGAGTCCCATGTGAAAGTCTATTGCCGTATCGGGCAGTTTACCAGCCAAAGCCATTAACAAATTGAAAACCCATTAAGACTTTTTGCATGACTCGAGAAATGAATCTGGGAGCGAAAGGTGAACGCTTCGTCCACTTCGCCACGGCATCGTTTAAATAAATACGTTCGAAATAATAAAATTTCCCATACCTAGGAATTTACGGAATAATAGCATAAAATTTATGTCTACCCTTATTATTCAGAAAATTTTTGTTTAGGTTCTTAAAATCAATAGGTATGTTGGGTGATGAGTCATTCACATAATACCTACTTACTTATCGTATGGGAAGTGGTTACCCTAGTGTTGGAGTTATCAAGCCGCCCAGTAGGCTTCTGACATAACGACTTTTGCCTAATGACTACAACCGGAACTGACAGCTTCACGTGTTCCGAAGCAATCGAACCACCTTGGTGGTCATCCATCTATGGACTAACCGCGAGCCTAGTTGCTTATCCTCATATTAACTTGTCTATTTCTTAGGCACATAACACAGATACTACTCGGAACATGATTGCAGGGCGTCCCTTCTCTCTCTAATCTTCTGTAATTATAAAACGCCGTAGTGGCATCCTTATACGCCACCGTAAAATTTTAAATATCGTTAGATTATAATGTCGTTGACTAAAACTTTAATAAGCTAGCTAAGTAACTAAACCAAAAAAATGAGGTACCTACTGTAATAAATTGAATGTTTAGTCTGAATGTTGTCATACAAGCCACATATACAAATTAATAATAATAATAATATCTAGGGACAATGTCACACAGATCATCCTAGCCCCAACTAAGCAAAGCTTGTACTATGGGTACCAAGCGACGATATACATACTTATATAGATAAATACTTATATACACAGAAAACATCCATGACTCAGAAACAAATATTCGTGCTCATCACACAAATACCTATTTGCACTTACCGGGATTCGAACCCAGGACCACCAGCTTCGTAGGCAGGAGCACTACCAACTAGGCTACGACGACCTCAGAATTATTAATAATCACACAAGTAGGTATTATAAAGGTGAAAGTTTGTGAGTGTGTGTGTATGTTTGTTACTCTTTCACGCAAAAACTAAGGAATGGATTTTGATGAAACTTTGTACTTATCATCACCATATTCATATCAGCCGAAAGACGTCCACTGCTGGACAAAGGCCTCCCCCAAAGATCTCTACAATTGCCGGTGTTGCGCTATTCCCATCCTGCAGTTTCCAGTTAGCAGTTTGTACTAATATGGCTTATATACAACATATAACTTAATTAACGCACATCCTGGAAATAGTTTGTTCAGAATCGTTTACTGGATCGATTTATATCACTTTAATATAGGTAATTTTTTTTACAAAATAATTGACACTACGGCAATTATCGTTATATTTTAACCCTGTACAGTCAAAACAAATTGAAATTGACCGTGGGTCAAAGTAATAAAACTTTTAAATAGCAGTTTTATTTGTAGGTATTCATACCAATTCCATAATTCGACAAAAAAGAAGGAAAAAGAAACTTTATTCCAAGACACTAATTTAGTAAATAACAATGCATATACATGTTAAATTAAAAATTTAGTGTATGTATTATGATTATAATATAATATTCTAATTGGGGTGTTTGAGGGTGTGCGTTAATTACGTTACTTGTTGTATATATCCAAATAACACATAGGCTATAATTTATAAAGTTTGACGCGGTTAAAACTGCGGTGCACAGCTACTAAAAAATCATTATTATTGAGCCTATTCACTACAAAATCCCGAGGAAAGGGGAGTTCTCACTTATAGGGGGTTCTCCGCTACCTTTTTCACATATAGGTCACATAAATAAACCTGTGCGGGAATCGAACCCGGGAGATGAAGTGGCGATGTGATACTGACTTAAACGCTACGCCATAAGTGCAGACAAGCAGAGCGCATAGTGATAAACTATACGACATGTAACGTAATTAACGCACACCCTCAAACACCCCAATTAGAATATTATGTTCTAGTCATAATTCATACACGGAATTTTTTATTTCACATGTAGGTATATATGCATTGTTATTTATTAAATTAGTTCCTTGGAATAAAGTTTATATTTCTTTATTTTGTATTGAATGATGGAATTGTATACAAATAAAACTGCGATTTACACATCTTATTACTTTGACTTAGGGTCCATTTCAATTTGTTTTGACTGTACAGGAGTAATATCACAATAATTTCCGTAGTTTTAATTAGCTTGTAATAAAAAATTACCTCTATTAAAAATGATATAAATCGATTCAGTAAACGATTCTGAACAAACTATTTTCAGGATGTGCGTTAAGTTAAGTTACATGTTGTACAACATATAGTGATAAACTACATACATATGTGTCTTAGCAAGCGAAACGTCATCAATGCATAGAAGTATACCTACTGAGGCGCGAGACAGATACAAGAGGCATCTGTCTCGCGCATCAAGCTGTAATTACTTACTTACTTATCGTATGGGCAGGGGTTACCCTAGTGTTAGAGTTGTTCAAGCCGCCCAGTAGGCCTCTGACATGGCTTAACGACTGTTGTCTAATGACTACAACCGGGACCGACAGCTAAACGTGCCCTCTGAAGCATGGAGACGCTCAGAAATTAAACCACTTTGGTGGTCACCCATCTATGAACTTTACCGCGAGCTTAGTTGCTTAACCTCGCCGATCACTTACGGCCCGGTGAGAGCAGCTAGCTATGAGCACCTCTAAAGCTGTAATAATATACAACAAACTACCAAAAGACACTCAAAAATACATAAGAGATTACAAGTAAAAAAAATTAAAAAGGTTTTTATTCACGTACACTTTAAGAAAGCGCTTGTAAATAGTCAGAACATGTTTGTAGTAATACAGTTATTATATCTAGTTACTTATTACAGATATATAGGTACACGGAATGTTAAAACATTTATACAATTTATTTTATAATGGTAGTGATATTTAGCTAGCTTGTATTAAGTTATTGTCAAGAAGATTATGTTTAGGTTTAATTATTGAAATTTATATTTTACTACATATTGTCTGAATGGTTCTGTCTATATTAAGGTATGAATTCAGTATTATTATTATAACGGATCTTGTGTTTAAAACGACGGTCGCGCTTTAATGCTACCACCGGATCCATCATCTGGGTAACTTTGGTTCAATTTATAAGAGATCATGGGGTAGGGAAGAGAGAATGTAACGCGTAAGCAATGCTATATGTGTTGTTGAAGATGGACGACGACGTAGCGAGCTTGTGCCTACCTGAATGTTTTATGCGTGGCTGTATGTAGGGATATAGGTACGAGCCGGCCGATGCGCCCGCGCGCGCCGCATTATCTATTAAGTTAGTTCCTAGTTGAGTGCCGGAATAAATGCATGCGTATTAAAGTAATCATTACGTTTTTATTTACTTGTCCCTGGATATACTCTGCCAACAGGTTATGGGCCCAGGTAGACAGCAATATGAATAACACTAACGTGTAAAATAGTGTATAAAAGTGAACATTATCGTGACATTATTTACTGTGTTGGAAAAACAAGTGCATCATGTCGGCTACGATAAAAATCGATCCGCTTACGGGCGACAATTATGACACGTGGAAGATACATATGCGAGCTATTTTGAAGAAAAATGACTTGTGGGAATATGTGTCTGGTGTATTGCCGCAGCCATTACCTACGGATCCAAAATATAGTGAGTGGATGGGAAAGCGGAGTCGGACATTTTACTAGCCGTGAGTTCGAGTGAATTGTTTGCTTTGGACGGCTTGGCATCTTCGAAAGCGGTATGGGACAAGTTAAAATCTTTACATGCATCTAGTGGGCCAGCGCGAAAAGCGTCGTTGTTGAAAAGGCTTGTGTTAACTCGCATGCAGGAAGAAGATGACCTGCGTAAGCACATTGCAGATTTTTTTGACGCCGTAAAGAAGCTCAAAGAAATCGGGCTAGTGGTTATCGACGAACTACTTGCCGTGTTGTTATTGTATAGTTTACCAGAGTCCTTCTCGATGTTTCGAACGGCCATTGAGACTCGTGACAATTTACCGACGACTGAAGTGTTGAAGGTCAAAATCATAGAAGATTACGAGAGCCGTAAACCAAAAGAAGGTGGCGACTTACAAGGTGCTTTGTATGTGAATAGACGACAACAGGCTCACAGGAATATGAACTCCACATTAAAGAAAAATAAATATCAAACATTTATAAAATGTTTTCGTTGTGGACGGCACGGTCATATTGCAAAGGACTGTAAAAGTAAATTCGAAAAGAAGAATTTTTCGGAAGATAAACAGGCTAGTAGCTATTCTACTATGCTAAGTGTTACAGAAGATGTGATGCTGAGCGATTCGAATAGAGGTACAGTGTGGTGCATTGATAGTGGGTGCACAGGACACATGTGTAATGAGAGGAATATGATAAAAAGCTTCACCAACGTGGAAAATGAGCTAAATTTAGCAAACTCTGAGAGCACGCGAATTACTGGAACCGGTCAAGTATGTATTTCAGTAGACACTGGTAGCGAAGAGCGCCGTATTAACTTAGAAAAAGTTTTTTATGTGTCAGATTTACGCACTAATCTATTATCAGTAGCGAAAATCACAGACCATGGTTTTGAGGTGCATTTTAATAAGAATGGAGCGGTTGTACTCGACGGGAAAAATAAAGTTCACATGCGCGCTGACCGAGTTGGCAATCTTTATCATGTTCGTTTGTGTGAGAACAGTGTGAAAAACGCTGAGGTGCCAAAGAAGGGCATAGATATGTGGCACGAAAGATTAGGCCATTTAAATGAGCAAGATTTGAAGGCTCTGATGAAAAATGATTTGGTATATGATATGAAGTTTAATGATAATGAAAAATTGTCTAAGTGTGAAATATGTACCCGTGAGAAGCAAACATGCAAACCATTTCCTAAAGGTTCCGTTGATCGTACTACTGATCTACTACAGATTGTTCATTCGGATGTATGCGGTCCGATGAGAGTAGAATCATTCGGAGGTAAAAGATACTTTGTGACGTTTATCGACGATAGATCAAGGTGGTGTCAAGTATACTGTATTAGAAACAAAAGCGACGTATTTGAGACTTTCAAGGAATATAAGGCTGAAGTGGAGAACTTTACCGGGAAGAAAATTAAGAGTCTACAGTCTGATAATGGACGAAAATACGTAAACAAAGATTTTGATGATTTTCTGAAAAAGAATGGCATTACAAGGAGATTAACTGTACCACACACACCACAGCAGAACGGGATAGCAGAAAGGAAAAACAGGACATTGATAGAAATGGCAAGATGTATGATGAGCCAGGCAGGAAGCCCACCATCATTTTGGGCTGAGGCGGTCAACACCGCGAATTATATTAGAAACAGGTGTCCTACTAAAACATTAAAAGGAGGTATACCTTTTACTGTATGGAAAGGGAAGAAACCTACAGTAAAGTATATGAGAACATTTGGTTCAAAAGTTTACTACATTGAGAAGGGGATTAAGAAAGGAAAGTTTGATCCATGTTCTGAATTAGGTATATTTATGGGTTATGATTTGCAATCTAAAACATATCGTATCCATAATCCGAGAAACCGAAAACTAATTATAACTAGAAATGTAAAATTCTTAGATGAGACAGCATTCAAACATGAATATAAAGAGATACTTGATGAAGAAGAAAGTATAGACACTGAAAAAGTGGTCGTCACGTTGAACAAACCTGAAAAGAAGATAGAAAACAAACGAAAACCCCCTCTAAAAGCTAGTAAAGATAAAGAAAAAATAAGGAAATCATTGGAAAGTCTAAATGATGAGACAGATTATAGATATAGTACACAAAGTAGAAGAAAAAGAGATGCTACTATTTCATGGGAAGAACTGATAGAACCTGCGAAAAGGGGTAGAGGAAGACCAATACGTGCTTGCCGTAAGAAATACATGGAATATAGACCAATAATAGATGTAAACTCAGAAAGTGAGGATGAAAATAATAAACTTTCAGATGATAGTGATGAGGATTATGTTGCGGGCATTGCGACTATTGAGCCAATGACGTGGGATGAAGCAGAAAATTCGGATGATTCTCCGGCTTGGAGATCTGCTATAGAAGATGAATTCTTGGCGCAAATAAAGAATGGCACCTGGGAAATAGTACCGAAACCACGTGACCGAAAAGTAATTGGGACTCGTTTTGTTTTTACGACAAAAACTACTGGCGATGTAGAACGCAAAAAAGTGAGATTAGTCGCAAAAGGATGCTCACAACGGCCAGGGGAGGATTTTTATGAGACTTATTCACCCGTGGTGAGATCACCATCTATAAGAATGCTTGCCGCTATATCGGCTGAATTTGGACTTGAGATGCATCATATGGATGTCGTGACTGCATATTTGAACGGAAAACTAGAGGAAGAAGTTTTTATGGAAATACCAGAACAGTTAAAAGAAGTTTTAGAGAAAATAATAACTAACCAAAAGATTGGATCAAAGAAGGAGAAAATAGAAGATAAGAAGATTATAGAGACTGTTAAACGGTGGTATAAAGGTCTGAGTGATAGTGAAAGTGTGTGTTGTTCTTTAAAAAGGTCTTTGTATGGTTTGCGTCAGGCTGGATTGCAGTGGCATAAGGAGTTGGTAAGAAAGTTAAATAATATCGGTTTTTACTCTTTGCCTCAAGATTCGTGTATTTTTATTGCAGAGAAGTATGACAGTATTATGTTGATTGCGATTTATGTTGATGATATAATATTATCTACAAATAATATGGCTGAAACAGGTAAAACAACAGTTATCAGACTCGTTCGAGATGAAAGATTTGGGTGAAATAAGTAATTGTTTAGGCATTCAATTTTCTCGTGATTATGACGGCAGAGTGTGTCTTAATCAAAGTATGTATGTTGAGAAAATATTGAATCGTTTTAAGATGAGTGAATGTAAGCCTTCAATTACACCAATGGAAAGCAATTTAAAATTAATTAAACCTGAATTTTTAGACAAAGATGTAATGAGTCAGTACCCTTATCAGAGTTTGATAGGTGCATTAATGTTTTTAGCAGTGTCGACTAGGCCCGATATTGCATATGCCGTTAATTTTTTAAGCCAGTTTAATACTAACTATAATGTTGAGCATTGGAAAGCTGCGAAACGTGTATTAAGATATTTAAAAGGCACAATAAATTATAGTTTAGTATACAAAAGTACAGGTTTGCCCTTATTCGGCATGGTCGACGCGGACTGGGGTACAAACATGTTAGATAGGAAGTCGTACTCCGGCTACGCGTTTATTTTAGCGGGCGCTCCGATCAGCTGGGAAGCTCGGAAACAGCGCACTATTGCATTGTCGAGCACCGAGGCCGAATACATGGCATTATCGGAAGCTACTAAAGAGGCTGTGTATTTACGTGGCGTGTTGAATAATATAGGTATAATTTGTGATTGTGTACCAATATTCAACGATAGCCAGGGTGCGATTAAGTTAGCTCAAACCAAAAGTTATCGCTCCCGTACTAAACATATCGACGTTAGGCACCATTTTATTCGAGATATGTGCGAGCAAAATGTTATAGATCTAAAATACTTATGTACGGAAAGAATGCCCGCAGATGTTTTGACGAAAGGTTTGTCTGCATCAAAACATTATGAGTGTGTGCGTAACTTGGGCATTATTATTTAACTAATTAATGAATGAATCGTGTGTAAGTGTTTGGATCGCTCACTACTTCGAGGGGAGGTGTTGAAGATGGACGACGACGTAGCGAGCTTGTGCCTACCTGAATGTTTTATGCGTGGCTGTATGTAGGGATATAGGTACGAGCCGGCCGATGCGCCCGCGCGCGCCGCATTATCTATTAAGTTAGTTCCTAGTTGAGTGCCGGAATAAATGCATGCGTATTAAAGTAATCATTACGTTTTTATTTACTTGTCCCTGGATATACTCTGCCAACATGTGTCACTAGCGTTTTGGGCTACAAAAGCCGCTTCCCAACAGCTAGTGCGTAAACTTGTTAGCCGACTTGGCAGGATTAAAAAAAATACTAGCTTTTTTACAAAGACGTGATACTTTACAAATTAATTATTGACCGACACAAAGCACATCGAGACTTACAACAACTACCCGTGGGTCACACAAATTGTTGTCCAATGCGGGAATCGAACCCAGCACAAGAAGTGGGGAGGCGACCGTCTTAATCTTTGCGACACACGTGCAGACAAAATACATACTCTTACTATACACCATTATTGAAGGTCAAATCAAAAGCTTATTTCACACTGTCAAGGTACCGTTTATAAACCGTAGTACACATATAACACCAATCGGGGGCCATTGTCTGTCCCGCGTCACAAGACATAGACATGCATGGAGTATTGTGTATGTATAGATATTTTTATAGAAGTTTACGGTCTAAATAAAAGTGTGGATTTTAAAATCATTTTTAGTATAAGTAAAGTTGTGTGCGCTCATTGCGGTAGAATAAAAATACTTACCTATACAACGCGAAAACAATGGCATATATTTTACAAGCGTTCTCAGCTACAGCAATCAGATTTTTTTTTTTTGACGGGACTAATCTCTGCCTCTTACCCACCACAGCAACTCCTTTAAGCCAGGATTCACAGTGACAAATAATGAAATCACAATAAGCGGTGAGTCTCAGGCATGTCGCCGTGAATTGCTTTAACTGTCTTGGATCCCGCAACGAATTTGAAATCAGGTAAGTCGTAATGTTGGTTGCCGACTAGCAAGTATAAAATATGTATTATTGAAGTTATACTTCTTTTGGCGCGATAGAGAAAAATGATGAGAGTGAATTTTTACGATGCGCGCGCACACCGACACCAAAAAATTTAACAGCATGAAGTTACTTCTAGGTGGTTTGAAAATTGATAACTATGTTCAAGTTGTATATTAAGAAGTAAAACTTCTAACGCGTGTACATAAGTACACACAAGATTTTTTATGCAAAATTAAACATATTTTATAAAATATAGACGTATATGATGGTGATAACAAGAGCAACACTCGTATTAAATGCTCTCATCGGTCCGTGAGTGGTTAAGCAACTAGGCTCGCGGTCTGTCCATAGATGGATGACCGTCAAAGTGGTTTAATTACTAAACATCTCCGTGCTTCGGAGAGCACGTTAAGCGGTCGGTCCCAGTTGTAGCTATTAGGCAGCAGTCGTTAAGCCATGTCAGAGGCTTGAACAACTCTGACAATAGGGTAGCCACTGCCCATACGATAAGTAAGTAATTAAGTTCTAGTTGGAATTACAATCAAATTTTCCAACAAGTTTCTAAGAAGATCAAGGAAACTTCTTACCTAGAAAAACTTACATATTGGTTATTATGGGTTTCTATGAACCAGACATGATAGCTATCTAGGAAAACTTACAAGAATATATCCTGTAAATCGTGCCTTTGTTTAATTGGTAGGTATACAACATTTTCTTGTTTATCTTAGCAGAAAAAGCTGATGAATGCTTACGATAGCGTATCATTTTTTTTCATCCTGGGATATTAGTTATACACGGGCACCTGGTCCCAAACTAAGCAGAGCTTATACTATGGAATTAGATAACTGATGATTGATTTACAAATAAAAATAAAAGTATTATTAAATACAATACAAATACTCTCTATTGCACACCAAGATTTACTTGTGAGAGTAAACAGCAACACAATCACCAACACAGTAACAGAATATTAAAACGCTACCTAAGTAATTTCACTTAATAAATATTAAGTATATTAGATAGTTGCCGCTCCACTGTTTTCCTTTGAGGTCATCGGCCGGTCAGTCAAGCGTATTGAGTCACGCGATACGTTCGACGTGAAACCTTTTCAGCACCTTTTCGACTGAAAAATAAATGTCTTTGAATTGAAGTGACACTAGAGATTATTCGGCATTTATGTTCCTGAAAAAAAATAACGATAATAACAAATCTTAATTCAACAAACATTTTGAACATATTTCGTTCGACCTTTTTACATCTTAACAGCGGCTAAGACATTTGCCTCGCCTCTTCTTGTCGCGGGTTCGAGTCCCGCGCCGGACTATTTGTGTGACCCATAAATAGTTGTTCTGAATCTGGATGTAATTTTTGTCCGTCTATTATATGTTTGTAAAGTTCTCCGCAACACAGGGATTAGATTACCTAGTGCGGGCGCTGTGTTTGAAAATAAACAAATTTAATGTTTTTATTGTGGTGTGTGGTGTACTATGGCAACCAGACAACTGATACATATACTGATATATATTTCTAAATACATACACATTATTGTCCAGCAGTGGCGGCTGATAGATATAGTCCGGTGAAGCAGTGAAAGCCTCCTAGGCTAACTGTAGCGTCATACAAATTAAAGTGGCGGCTGATATGATGATGATGATGATGATACACATTATAGATAAATTAAACCACCCCGACACGAAATAAATAATTGAGCTCATCACACATAGATTTGTCCGGAATGAAGAAGAAGAAGAAGAAGTACACTTTATTGCATAAAGAATATATAGAGTACAGTATGCATAGAATATTATTTTTGCGATTGGCGGCCTTATCACTAAAAGCGATCTCTTCCAGGCAACATATTTGCGTTGGATGGACCAGAATTTAACATCAATGGATAATGGTAGCAAAAGGTGTACGAATTTATTGGAAATAAGAAAAGATAGCTTACGTATGAATTTACGACCTCTGACTTAACTGCTACCAACCACTATAACAACAGACCTTTTTTTCAAATTCACGCGCTCACTTGGTCAGCTGGTCGGTTGGCCAACTAACTGCTCTATCTTGTTAATGAGTTCCACAGATTTCAAAAGTGGTCTAATAATCATTTTACAGCTGTAAGAAGTTCACAGTTGGACAAAAGCCTCTCCCCAAGAATTATGTTGGGGAGATATTTATTTATTTATTCTTGGAAGACTAACAGCTATACAATGGTAACAAAGATAACAATATAATAAGCGACAAAAAGCCAATAACAGGTCTTCGCGAATATGTAATATCTTACGTTAGTTATCAACTGGTGTGAACATAGATATGCCATAATCGCCACGCTTGGCAGACGGGTTGGCGATCGCAGTAAGATGGTCATAGTACTCAGAGAGAAGCTGCTCCCCGTCCTCTGGTAGATACTCCGTCAGGTCGTCGACTTCTACGCCCCTCACGGGATGAGATGGGGTGCTGATATTCTGATATTCCCTGCCGTCACCACACAGCAATTTAATTTTTGTCCACTAATTACCTCACACCAATTACAAACCAAAGAGCTTGGTCTAGGCGTGCTTAGAATATTTGGGCCTAGTCTAAATCTTAGCAAAGTTATGATTGCAAATTAGATGTTGAATTGAACTATGCTCTTACTGTTTCAATTTGGCAAGCTCTGAAGATTCCATATTTAGACTTAGTTTCATGTTTCTAAGCAAAATGTAATTTTAATTATGTTGCTGTATTTTTTTGTTTACCTGATTTGAGTGTTTGAAAAATAACTTTTAGACGGTCGAAGAATTTACATGAGCGAAGGCGCGGGCGGAAGCTAGTCTAAGCATGAATTAGTTAAGTTGGTCGTGGTTAGAATAGTGTCCACTATAGGTCCATGAAGTGAGGCCTGTGGACGGTGGACATGGGGCAGTCCACCATCTGACCAGAATAGGCCCGAAACGGTGGCGCGCCGTGTTTCACGCGCTCCTCTCTTGAGGAGAGGGGCATGGATGCCCCCAACAGAAGTAGGGCTCACTAAAAAGTGGGCCAGCATCTGTCTAGGCTGCGGTAAATGCGCGAGCAAATCCCGTGGTCAGGCCTCAGGGTGGCTGAAGAACACCGTGGGGTTTTAGTCGGTAAACTCAGCCCTACTACCTGGGGCTCTACCGGCTAAGTCGCCAAACATCGAAATGACTTAATCAATCTTAAATCGGCTTCAACGTTGACATTCGATTCCGGACCATTTATGACGTGACGTCATAAATGGTCCGGAATGTGGTCATGGAAGCCGATTTAATGATTGATTAAGTCATTTTTAACCTTTATTTATTTAAACGCCATTCACGAAAGCGATGTTCGGCGACTTAGCCGGTAGAGCCCCTGGCTGGGAGTCCGAGATACCCCGTCGCTTCCCCAGCGGCGGGACGATCCATAAAGGATTTCCCCACGTTAGTGTTCAGTGTAGGTAATAGTCACCTATTGAACAAAATGTGCCCTACATTAATAGAACCTTTGAAATTGACCAAAACCAAATAATTGTTAACAAGACATTTTGTAATAAGATTTTGGTTCTGTAATAGTTCCAATAATCTTATTGGTCTATCAAAATGTAAACGAATGTCCAAGTCAGGACTGAATGATAATGTTTGAGTATAACTACAATGAAAACGGTTTTTGGACACGTATACTTTGAAAACAGCGCTTGTAAGATGATAAAATAAAAAAGGTTTTTATTCACGTAGACTTTAAAAAAGCGCTTGTAAATAGTTAGAGCATGTTTGTAGTAATATATCATTATTTCTAGGTACATAATAGATATTTAAGTACGCGGATTGTGGGAAATAATTTACAATAAGATTTATTTTATAATAGCAACGATATTTAGCTAACTTAAATTAAGTTTATCAAGGATCATGTGTAGGTTTAACTATCGAAATTTAAAATTTTAGCTATATTTTTACTACATATTGTCTGAATGATATTAAATATAAATATCGCATGATAACATTAAATATGAACATAATTATCTATTGTTAAATAAATATCTTAGGACAACTAACACACTGCCATCTGATCCCAAATTAGGCAGAGTCTATACTATGGCAACCAGACAACTGATAAACATACATATATCATCACCATCATCATCATAATATCAGCCGAAAGACGTCCACTGCTGGACAAAGACCTCCCCCAAAGATCTCCACAATTGCCGGTCTTGCGCTATTCGCATCCAACAGTTTCCAGCGACCCGCACAAGATCATCGGTCCATCTTTATAACATACATATATATTTCTAAATAAATATCTTGGGAGAAATAGCACGCAGTAATCTGATTCCAAACTTCGCAGAGCCTATACTTATTTAGTTCTCAATAAATACCTTGGGACAACTATAACACTGCCATTTGGTCCCAAAATAGGCAGAGCGTTTACTATGATAACTATACAACAGATACTTATACAACACGTAACTTAATTAACGCACTTCCTGAAAATAGTTTGTTCAGAATAGTTTACTGAATCGATTTATATCATTTTTAATCATCACCATCATCATATCAGCTGAAAGACGTCCACTGCTGGATAAAGGCCTCCCCCAAGGATCTCCACAATAGCCGGTCCTGCGCTGCTCGCATTAAATCATTTTTAATATGGGTAATGTATTATTCCAAAATAATTAAATCTACGGAAATTACCGTCATATTAACCGTGTACAGACAAAACAAATTGAAATGGACCGTAAGTGAAAGTAATAAGACTTTTAAAATCGCAGTTTTATTTGTATTCATACAAATTCCATCATTCAATACAAAATAAAGAAAAATAAACTTTATTCCAAGAAACAAATTTAGTAAATAACAATGCATATAAATGTTAAAATAAAAATTCAGTGTATGTATTATGATTACACCATTATATTCTAATTGGGATGTTTGAGGGTGTGCGTTAATTACGTTACATGTTGTATATTTCTAAATACATACATATTACAGAAAAATTACACCCAGACACTGAATAAATAATCGTGCTCAACACATAAAGTTTGTCCAGGGTGGGGGTTGAACCCACGTCATTAGGCTTAGCAGCCAGGATCTCTAAACACTCGACCGACTGACCAGTCAATAACAAATATTTTTTGTTACCATCAATGTTTCTATGTTTTTCTTTTGTTTCCTAAATATAATCTAAATTAATATCCATTCAGACAACCGATATTGTTTTTGCTTACTAAATAATTACTTTAAGTGGACCAAATCCCGTGTTCATGCCCGCTTGAGTATGTTTCGCCGGTTACCGGTTACCGGCGAAACATACTCAACCGGTAACCTAACCGGTAGTAGATGAACCTGCTGAGTTTATTTCGCTGGGTCTTCTCAGTTGGTTCTCATTGGATCCGGTGGTAGCATTAAAGCGCGACCGTAGTTTTAAACACAAGGTCCGCTATAATAATAATACTGAATTCCTACCTTAATATAGACAGAACCATTCAGACAATATGTAGTAAAATATAAATTTCAATAATTAAACATAAACATAATCTCCTTGACAATAACTTAATACAAGCTAGCTAAATGTCACTACCATTATAAAATAACTTGTATAATTTTTTTTAAAAATCCGTGTACCTAAATATCTGTTATTACAGATATTTAGGTACACGGAATTTTAAAAAAACATGTTTGTAGTAATACAGTTATTATTTCTAGTTACTTATTAGTAACTAGAAATTATAACTGTATTACTACAAACATGTTCTGACTATTTACAAGCGCTTTTTTAAAGTCTACGTGAATAAAAACCTTTTTTATTTTATTTATTTATTTGAAAAAATATATAATATTATATCAAAAGGAATAGGTATTATATAGAATCGTGACTCGCCGAATAATAGATTGCTGCTTTAGATATCACATGCAAGGTGTAAAAGAAATATTGGACGTAATAAAAGGAGCGATTTTACCCATGAAACTAAACTAATTTAACAAAACCAGTTTGAGAAATTAAAAAAAATGTTGCCCCATACAAAATGTCTCCGCTGATCGTTAATCTTGTATGGGGAGTATAAAAATGATTTTTGTGTATTTTGCATGTCGACGGGGCAGTTGCCGGAGTCCGTGTGTTCGATTCCCACCCAGGACATATATTTGTGTTCATGAACATGTCTGGTTGTCATGTGTTTCGGTGTAATTATCTATATACTTAAGTCTGTATTTACAAAAGAAAAGTAGGTAGTATATTATTTATGTAGTACCTATATCAGTTTTCTGGTTTCCATAGTACAAGCTCTGCTTAATTTGGGTTCAGATGGCCATGGGTGAATAATGTCCCTGAATATTATGTTATTATTATGTTTTCAATTTTATAGGTAAATTAAGCTTAGTTCTCTATTTATGTTACAACTTGTATTTATATTTCTCTTGTATAAAAATGTTTTAAACATTGTTGTTAGTGTTTGTAGAACAGTAATTGTTTGCTTTCTGTAGGAGAAAAGCTTATAAGTTCTTAAGTATTATTAAATAGGTATAGAACAGTTCTGACCTTAGGTAAGTTACGGGAATTCCCACCTGGGTCAGAGGTCAAGCGACCGCTTTAGCTAAAATATAGGGGATACACGGGACACCTGTCGCATGGTAATAACTTGAATCAAATAATCTATGCTTACTTCTTACTACTCAGTTTCCATATCATATGTATCTGTATTAAAATCATAGTCATATTTACAACATGGGGAAATCATATAAATATATATTAGGTCTTTACCTATGAAATTGCCGTTCTGCAGTACTGGCCATTTCAAATCAAAATAATTTTTGTTTGGCTAAGAATTCTAATTTCAAATTAATTTTATTTTAAAAACATGGATTCTTTTTTCCAAAAGTAGTCATTTCTTTATTGATTAGTGTTACATTTTCATCGCATTTCAATCTTTTTCGTCATCATGGATACGTTAAAAATTCGAGTAATTATGGAATATGAGTACCGTCGTGGCAGCAACGCGGCACAAGCGGCACGCAACATCAACGACGTTTACGGAGCTAACACTACAAACCAACGCACCACCTGTTATTGGTTTGCTCGCTTCCGTTCTGGAAATTTCGACCTGAAAAATGAACCTCGCGGTCGTCCGAAGACTTTGGTCGACAATGACGAATTAAAGGCGGTTGTGGAAGCTGATGATACACAATCTACGGCTGAATTAGCAGCAGCTTTCGACGTTAGCGTCAAAACAATATTGGTCCATTTGCGTCAAATTGGCAAGGTAAAAAAGCTTGACAAATGGGTGCCCCACGAACTCAATGATCGCCAGCGCGAAGTACGCGTCGAGACGTGCCTTGCACTGCTCAACAGACACACAAATGAAGGAATTTTGAACCGCATTGTTACCTGCGATGAAAAATGGATTCTGTTTGATAACCGCAAGCGCTCAGCAAGTTGGTTGGATCCTGGTTCAGCACCTAAACAATGCCCTAAACGAAAACTTACCCCTAGAAAAGTGATGGTCACTGTTTGGTGGTCTAGCGCCGGTGTGATTCATCACAGCTTCTTACCAAACGGGGTGAGCATTACTGCAGATGTGTACTGTGAAGAACTGAGCACAATGATGGAGAAGCTGGCGCATCTCCAACCAGCATTGGTCAATCGCTCGTCTCCGCTGCTCCTGCACGACAACGCGCGACCTCATACTGCACAGCAGACGGTCTCCAAGTTGCAAGAACTGGGGTTGGAAGCTCTCCGTCATCCGCCCTACTCACCAGACCTTGCGCCTACAGACTACTACTTTTTCCAGAATTTGGATAACTTCTTGGCGGGAAAAAAATTCAATACCCGAGAGGCAGTACAAAATGCCTTTGAAGAATTTGTTGCCTCCCGTCCAGCTGATTTCTTTAAGAAGGGCATCAATAAACTGCCACTGCGATGGCAAAGATGCATTGATTGCATGGGTGATTACTTCGATTAATACAAATAAAAAAATTCATGAAAAAAATTCGTTTAAATTTTTTCATACAAAACGGCAATTTCATAGGTAAAGACCTATTATTTTTGTCACCAAATAACAAAAAATACCCATTTTTTCAGTCACTACTACATTTGATCAATTTTGAAGCACCTAGTTTAATAGTTCTGATTTTATAAACAAATTTAGTAATTCATCATGCTGTGGGTCTTTTTAAATGGGGGAACATTTGTTAAGAACCCATTCGTTAGTTTATATATTATAAAAATGAGCTAACTTCGATTACCCGTATTAATAAACAAAACTACTAAGACGATTAAAAGAAGACCCCTACCTACTCATATCTACACCCATACCTGTATTTTGCAAATAAATAGTAATAATTATGCTCTGATTTGTTTTATAGAATCAGAAATATTTCAATTGTGCAAGTTTTAAGGAATAGTATCGTTTCTTAAAACTGTACCAGAAGTACCTACTGTTCTGACGGTTTCTGTAATCAAAAAGTTAACAACAATGCTTAACGATCTGGCCAGTGTATTACTCAACAAAAATAAATACACACAATTATTTCAGATAATTATTTCAATTATTAGGTGTAATTATTATATATTTACATATTATTTCCCTAACAAAATATGTGGTTCTGCGCCTTGGTTTGTAATGCAAGTGGAGGTATTATAGAAGAAGCTACAGGCAGCTGAAGTTATTTAAATAAGTGACGTGTATGTATTCTCTGAAGTCGTTAAGATCTGAAATTAATGTTTGAATGGAAAGTGGCTCAACCGTCCCGAACTCCCCTTACTTATCACAATAGTCGTTCAAAACTAGGTGGTGCCAATTTTGCCGCAATGCCCTTTTACCGACAATACAATACCTTTATATCTTTATCAACCAGAACATGCTAAAATCTGTGCGTGTAAAGAAAATGCCTCACACCAATCGGCTACGTGTTAATGGTTCGATAGCACACGGGACAATTGTGACGTCTATTACGCACTCGTAGGTTCTGCACATTAAAACTCCCGAGATGTTTTCCATTCACAATATTTAATCGAACAGAGTAACGTTCTCATCTACCGTCGTATAAAGAATGCCTCTTCAATAATTCACCTACCCTAGGTATTTATATTTTTATCAGTGACAACCATTTGAAAGTCTAATATCGATTAATAATAGTTTTAATATGTAAAATGATTATAGTAATTAATAAAATGATAATCACTAAAAAAATAAATAATCACCATGTAAATATATTATTATAACATAGCAGCTACGTCATAACCGTTGCGCGGCTATTGAGTACTTGATAACACGTCATAGTAATTTTGAGGCTGGAAATGTGTTGTCTATGAATTGTATGTGAAGCCTTATCAATACACTCTCGTCCTGGACATCTCTCAACCCCCTTCCGAGGGCAGAGGAATCTGTACTGGGCTCGTTTCCCCGCGACGGAGATTCATTCACGATTATTGAATGTCGATCTTAGTGATAGTGGAATTAATGGAATCTATGCTAACGCGTAAAAGCCAGAAAATATTCCTTACTTTTACTTCAAATTTAGGAGGTAATCAATTCGACCGTATATATTTTATTGGATGTACGTTTACAAATACAAGTACAAATTACATGATATTAAGATGAAACAAATAAAGTTGACAAAACGTATGAAGTTTCAACTTGTGGGAGATCTGGAGTCCAAACTAAACCAAGGCCTGTATTTTGGCACTCCAGCCCCCCCCCCCCCCCCCTTAACCTAGTGCATTATATAAATTTGTCAGGAAGATACTTTTATATATATTTTTGTCAGTTATTTGTTAACCGAATTAGATTTTTTCATGGGAAATGTTTTCTTTTTACAACCCAAACAAACACCTAGCATAAGTTAAACATTACTAAAAATAAAACTAATAATCAAACGAATTAAAAGTATGTTACAAATCTAAACTGTTCGAAATTCAAAATTCATTTATTCCGTTAAAATATTAGATACATTTTTGTGTGAAATCGTAATGATTTTTTTACCCTACCTATGCATTCGCGTTGCACGTTGCAGCTACTATGAAACACTGCCAGAAAACTCAGTATCAGAAATTCTTTTATAAAAATATTTATTAGTACTTAAATGTTTAATTTAGAACGACTTATGTGAAATCTCTATATTTTTGTTACGTAAAAATAATTCATTCGCTTTAATAAGGTTAGCCAGTACCTTGTCATTTTACTATAATTCACTATTTATTAATATATGCATCAACAAAACTCGGATTCTAAAAAAATCTACTTGAAAATAATACTAAATAGTTTACTTTAGGTGCACAAATTTCACAAGCTTTTTAATTTTCGGGCCCGCTACCCTTGCTATTAGCTATTCGCCACTAGATGGCGCATCTTCAACACTAGCCAAAAATAGATAGATGTCGCTTTAACAACTATACTTCAACTATTTCCTAAAAGATGGCAGTACTAGTATCCTATAGTCCAATAAGACTGCTATCATTTAGGTTCCATTTATTTCTATAAATTCCAAAGCAGAGCAATGAAGCGCATTGATAAACAGTTTAATATGGCAAAAAAAGATAAATATGTAACTCGACTATTATTCTGAATCACAGATAATTACCAGAAGTTTCAAGTTTCATTTTAATCTACCGTTTTTATATTATACAAAAAGAATTTGATAGTAGGTACGTAATCTGCCTTATTTGATTAAATAAAATTTTCATAAAACATACCATGTGGACATCTTTGGGGGAGGCCTTTGTCCAGCAGTGGACGTCTTTCGGCTGATATGATGATGATGATGATACCAAAACTAAGTCACGGGAGCAAAGATATCTTGTTTATAGCGGTGACGAAATAATCTTTTTTGATTTATTTAGTACGGTGTATAGTCGTCAACAAAACTGGATAACTGATATACTACATACACTACTTTTATTTTGTAAATACAGACGTATATAAATAATTACACCCAGACTCAGGACAAACAGACATGTTCATGCACACAAACATCTGTCCTAGGTAGGATTCGAACCCCGGACCAGCGGCGTGAAAGGCCAATATTTACTAACCACGACAATATTTACTAACCGGCCCGTCAAAGACGGGATTCAGTCTTTTACACCAGCATTTTTTATATAGTACAGATTTATTTTAAAACTTTGAATTTTGATTTATTTTAAAAGTCTGGAAGAAATCGCTCTTATGCGATAAGACCGACAATTGTACATAAATTGAAACTATGTCTATACATCCAAATTTTATTCTGTGATGTGCAATAAAGTGTACCTATCTATCTATCTATCTATCAATCACAATAATAATGTAACAATATCATTTTAATTTTTAATATTATTCATCATCATCATCATCATCATCATGACAGCTGAAAGACGTCCACAGAAGGACAAGAAGGCCTCCTCCAAGGCCAACGGCAGGTCGTGTGCTGCCCGCAACCAGCGGCTTAATTTTACTTATTGTTATTTGATTTAATAGCTGTGCCCCGCGGTTTTACCCGCGTTAAATTTTATAAATTATCATAGTGATAATATGTAGCCTATATGTTGACCCGACCTCTTAGTAATATTCATGCAAAATTTGAAGTTAATCCATGCAGTACTTTTTGAGTTTAGCCAGGACATACATACAGACAAACAGACAAAAGTTCTAAAAACTATATTTTTGGCTTTGATATCGATTGTAGACCACGCCCCAAGTGACCAACGATCCTTTAAAAAAAATATTCAATGTACAGTTTTGACTTTCCTACGATTTTATTATATGTATAGATATTTTAATACATGTGCGCATGATTGGGCCGCGTATTAGTGCGCAGTTTTATTAGTTTGACAGTTCTATGTAAACCCTGTCCTTTTTTTACGGACGATGTCAATCAATCAATCATTACAACAGAGAGAAGTCCACTGCTGGACAAGGCTCACCAAGAATAATCGTGGGGGGATATGTCATAATCGCCACGCTTGGCCGATGGGTTGGCGATCGCTGAAAGATCGTCATAGTACAAGAAGGGAGCTGCTGTCTGTTCTCTGGTAGATATTCCCTTGGGTCGACTTCTACGCCCCCCACGGCATGAGATGGGGTGATGATATTCTGATATTCACCGCCGTCACCGCACGGTGAGAGATGTAATGACATTTGAATTAGATTAGTGTTATATAAGACATCTCCAGCATTATCTGCGCTAAAAAAAGCTATATTTAGATCAACGAAGCAATCAAAAGAAAAAAAGTAAAAATACTTACACCTTAAAAAGTTTTAATAGAACACATCTTGGGAACGGTGATTAGAATTTATCAACCCTACATTGACCAATGTCCGCTATTGTCCACTACATTGTCATCTGTCGGGTCAATATGACCCTTCCTAATTTAAATGATAAAACTTATTCTTAACTTGAAATTTGTGTTACAAAACCGGTTTTGATTCTCAGGAAATTCGTGAGTATAATTTTGTAGTGGTCAAGACGATATGCATAACAATAGTGAAGAACCAGTTTGAAAATGTCAAACTCTCAATATATTCCTGAATATAAAGTGTACAACGTGGATTGTTTTAATTTGGATTTTTATTTATTAAGGACAGCCAATAATTGTTACATTTTTCTTAATACTAACTTTAAATTTATTATTAGAGCACTAACACTAGAATATAATTAGCAAATACTACAGCTAAGTGTTAAAAGCTGAACTAAAATACTACGCAGGGTGCGTGTTAGCTCACACAGCATCTTGAACGAAACTTTCTTGTAATCTATAGCCTTTTCTGCTGAGATTCAAGGTTCAATATCACGTGGTTTGAGATTGGCTAACTGTGACGATGGTTTTCAAAATTGCTCCAAGAAAATTTCCTTCACTAAAATTTTGGATGGATATGAAAGATTATAAACTACCTAAAATTTAAGTTACCGGTTCGTTGATGTAGTAATTTCCACCCCTGTCTATTGTTTGTCTTTTCCCTCTTTGTATGTTCTTTCTACTTATTGGTCTTTCTCTATTCCTTTTCAATTGTATTTTTCCTTCTTTGCTGTTGTTGATGAAAGTCTGGTCTTGCAATATGTCCTATAATGGTATCTATGCCCATGTCCCCTGGTAAACATATGAGCAGAAGAAGGAATTCCTCTATTCATATTGTGTACCACAATGTTTCTTATTGCCCTACAAGTTATTATAATGAAATATCAGTTTAAGGTTAACCAACAATTGTTTACACAAATTACATAACAAACATTAATAAATTACATTAAATACAAATGGTTAACACCGCATGCACTAGTTACAGCTTAGAATGAATTAAGACTAGAATATTATATCTCATAACAAATATCGAAAATAGAAGAAACTAATATTAAATATTATTATAAATTGAATATCATGGCATTAATCATTACAAAAATTATAAGTATTTATTATGATTGTTAACATAAACAGTATGCAACACTAATTATAATAGGGAAACCAATGAAATCTCATGTGACCCGTATCATTATTTATGAAGGCTTTTAAATATTTACCCATACTATCACCAACTCACTGCAACCATTGAGGGCTTTACATAACCTCGCCACTGGCGAGTTTGGACCCAGCACTGTCCTTCGCATTGGTGGACATAAGGGTGTAATTTTATGCCCAGGGTACCTGGAGCTCGGAACCGGATATGACTAAGAATATTTGGGCAATCCATAGTCTTTCTAGGTACTTTAAATATGAATATGGAGTCTGTAATATTTTTGCGGTTGGATAAGGACAGCATACTGAAATACTGTAAATGAGTTTGGTAGGAGGGCAGGCGCTTGGCTTCCCATACACTGAAAGCAAGATGCCACAAGAAACGTTTCTGTACACGTTCTAATCGTAGTATGTGCGTCGCGAAACGGGTCTTCAGACAACGCTGCAATACTCTAGGACATTACGTACTAGACTGTAGTATAACATCATCTTGGTGCTGCTTTCACAGAAGCTTTTTGGCATTGTGAAACCCTAACATTGTTGATGCCTTTTTTACAGTGTTTTCAATTTGGGGAATGGAACTGACCTTTCTATCAAACTGTACTCCTAGTCCCTAATTGTCTAGACTTCTTATATACTTCTTTGTCTTGTTTTATGAAATATTCGGTGTGTATATAGTTATTTTTCTTGTATATTTTACGTGATAGCATTTTTTCGGATTTAATTGCAAATGGAAATCCGTTGTCTCTGCCTACCCCTCTGGGAAACAGGCGTGAGTCTATGTATCTATGTATGTAATTGCATTTTGTTGCTATTACACCACCACTATTATTATAATTCAATGTACTCCTAGTCGCATTTCGCCAATGGCGGGTCTCATAGAGACTAGTTATCTAGAGGCACTTTATATTCCATCATTGACATGATACGATGGGACGTCTACGACGACTAGCGACTAATGTTTAATTCGTGTGGAATACTTTATCATTGTTTTTAGTTATGACTGTAATTAAGAGAAAACAAGTAGCAGTATCATCGGCGCAAACGCTATGCTTACGGCTGTTTGATAAAGAGTCTACAAATATTATGAAAAAGGGTCCCAGTATTGAGCCCTGCGGTACACCCTCGTCTAGTGTAATCAAGTAAGATATCAATCATTTTAAGTTGTACCCAGTTTACTTCAGATATACTTACGGCTGTTTGTAAGGTGAGTAGAGACAATGGATTTCCACTAGCACACCACGTGGTTTATTTAGTTTGGGCCTTTTTTACGAGTTGGTGGTCGAAGTATGGTGATACTAAGCCGTTCTCTGATAGATATATCTTCACGACAACTTGTACGTTCCCCAGAGAATGGGATGGGGTGGTTATATTCGTCACCATGCCCACAAAGCTTTAAAAAATATAATACAAGACATTTTCAGCCTTCAGAATATAAGGACAATCAGCGGTCTTATCCCAGTAATCTTTCCCAAACGACCTTTGTGTGGACCTAAAGATGGATGAAGGAAAAAGGCCTCAGTCAAAATTAAAATAAGAGTTCTACATAGAACACTTATTTGTATTTTTTCTACTTCGGCCAGTCTCCATACTAGTCCGTTTGTCTCGCTAACATATAAAAAAGAGATATTTTTATTTACCCCCAAAGCCCTCTGCAAAAATTTTATTGTGTCATTTTTATTTATCGTATGGGCAGTGGTTACCCTGGTGTCTGAGTTGTTCAAACCCTCCAGTAAGCTTCTGACATTTCTAAACGACTATTGTTTCACTACAACAATCGGGACCGACAGCTTACGGTGCCTTCAAGGCACATAAATAATAATAATATATCTGATCCCAAATTAAGCAGAGCTTTTACTATGTAAACCAGATAACTGACATACTGCATAGTGTTATCAAGTAGCTGCTATGTTATAATAATATTTTTACACTGTGATTATTTATTTGATTAGTGATTATCATTTTATTAATTACTTTAACAATTCTATAATAATTTTATATCTTCAAACTATTAATAATCGATATTAGACTTCCAAATGGTTGTCACTGATAAAAATATAAATAGGGTAGGAGAATTATTAAAGAGGCATTCTTTTGCACGACGGTAGATGAGAACGTTATTCTGTTCGATTAAATATTGTGAGTGGAAAATATCTCGGAGTTTTAATGTGCAGAACCTACCAGTGCGTAATAATGTGTAATAATGTACAATTTTTTTGTATATACTTACTTACATAGATAATTACACCCACACTCAGGACAAACAGACATGTTCATGCACACAAATAGCAGTCAGGTTTGCGGATCCGCAAGATAGGGCCTAAAATTATGCTGGATCCCGTTGGATCGCGGGATCCCGCTTTGCTGGATTGCAATCCCTAATACCTACTAGGCAATGTCGGAGGCCTACTGGGTGACTTAACAACAGTCACACTAGGGTAATCACTGCCCATACGATAAGTAAGTAATTAACCTTATTCTAAAACGATGGAGATAACCTATACATATAATAAAATCGTAGGAAAGTCAAAACTGTACATTGAATATATTTTAAAAAGGATACTCGGAGCGTGATCTACAATCGATATCGAAGCCAAGAATAAAGTTTTTAAAATTTTTGTCTGTGTGTCTGTTTGTCTGTATGTATGTCCGGGCTAAACTCAAAAAGTACTGGATGGATTTATTTAAAATTTTGCATGAATATCACGAAGAGGTCGGGTCAACATATAGGCTACATATTATCACGCTATCACCTACGGGGGAGGAGCTATGACAATTTATAAAGTTTAACGCGGGTAAAACCGCGGGGCACAGCTAGTAGGTTCATATAATAAAATCGTAGGAAAGTCAAAACTGTACATTGAATATATTTTTAAAAGGATACTTGGGGCGTGATCTACAATCGATATCGAAGCCAAAAATATAGTTTTTAGAATTTTTGTCAGTATGTCTGTTTGTCTGTATGTATGTCCGGGCTAAACTCAAAAAGTACTGCATGGATTTACTTCAAATTTTGCATGAATATTACTAAGAGGTCGGGTCAACATATAGGCTACATATTATCACCCTAGCACATACGGGGGATGCGCTGTGATAATTTATAAAGCTTAACGCGGGTAAAACCGCGGGGCACAGCTAGTAGTAAATAATTTAGCTAGAAATGTATTTTAAATGCTATTAAGATAAGGTGAACAGTTGTCTTGGCACCATAAATAGGTTGTTGGCTTAGTCATCGCTCTTGCAGGGCTAACAAGTAACTGTACGTGTCAGATATCATTGACAAAAAATAAACCGCACGTGTGGCGCAGCGGCTAAGACAGTCGCCTTGCCGCTTCGTGTCACGGGTTCGAGTCCCGCACCGAACAACTATTTGTGTGACCTATAAATAGTTGTTCTGAGTCTGGATGTAATTTGTGTCCGTCTATTATATGTTTGTAAAGTACCCCGCTACACAGGGATTAGATACTGTTGAGAGTTGTCTTTCATATAGAAAAAAAAATTACTCTTTACTAGGTTTGTATTTGCGCTTTTTGGGGTAGAAACTTTGGGGCTGTCGCGGAGAGTGGGGGCCAAAAGAAATAATAGCTGTACGGCAACACGTTCCAGGAATGCTGGCTAAATTTATATTTATTTAATATATATATATATATATATATATATATATTTATAGCTCTATAAATAAGCATTGTGATACAGTGTGGTAATTCTGCCATTGTTCCGGTAACGACATCCACTGTAGAAAATATTGAATATGATTTATGGTTTTTTTTAGTTTTTTATTAGTTATAAATTATGTAATTTATTTAATAAATTTACTGCCATTTATGGTCAACTCCTGAACGACTTCAGAATAACTCTTCAATGACCCCACAAAACTTAAAAAAAAAATATTTCGTAAAATTTATTTAATTCTTCTTATTAGTATTCAGGTTCTCGACTGGTGACCATGCAACGGAATACGCGGCGTGGACCCGGATACTTGGACGTGGATCTTGTGAGGGTCGCTTGAATCCTCTGGATACGCGAAGCGCAAGACCCGCAATTGTGGAGATCTTTGGGAGAGACCAGCAGCGGAAGTTTTTGGACTGATATAGTATCATCATCATATCAGTCCAATCATATCCAATCATGAGAGCAGTAGGATCATAGCTCGTAAAGAGCTATGTGTCACAATCCTACTGCTCAGACTACTGACAGATTTTTAAAAAGAAATAAATTTCTTTGGACAATTAATACACTACCATCCGATACCACATAATGCAGACAACTGATAAACATTCTTACATATATATTTCTATCATATATATATATATATAAAATATATAATACATCCATATTATAAATGATTTACACCCGGATACAGAACAAATAATCGTGTTCATCACACAAAGATTTGTCCCGGGTGGGAATCGAACCCATTAGCTTAGCAGTCAGGGTCACTAACCATATGACCAACAGACCAGCCAAATAATTTTATTCTACACATCATACTATAGTGACCCATCGAACTTTCATTCAACTTTGTTTCCTCAGACAAGAGAAGAAAAGACTGGGTCTGTTTAAACCTACGAGCTAATCATGTATGCTTACCGTTTTTACATATTTTTAGAACGTTTTGTGTATAAAATCTCAATAAGATACTACACATTCATGTCTGCTACAAAAGATGTAATAATATAGGTAATAATTTAATTTGTAGACACACTCGATTGTGCTGACACAAAAATTTTAAAATGACTCCAATATGGCATGATTTATATGACTAATAATATTAACATTCATTTTTAATTTACTTCTATGTTTAGTATATCGACATAGCATTCTATATCAATACATATAATGTTAATTAAATGTATTTATTTTTATTAATACTTAATTTTTTTTACATAACTGTTATTTAAAAGCATGATACAGCGACTGTCTGAAGCACAAGGCTAAATGCTAACTTTAACTTAGACCAAAAATTTAGATGTTACTTTAATTATTTCTCTAGTTTATCTCGAGGTATTGAAGAAGAAGAATAAAATATATTTATTCTGAAACAAGCACAGATAATAATAATATATAGGTACAGATAAAGAAATTCTTAATCGCTATCTGCGCGAGTCCGAATTGGTCCCATCTCAGCTCTAGCTGCGACTGTGGCAGCGCTGGTTTTGCGATGGAACCAGTTAATAACAACAATTGGACAATTCATGTGTCAGTACAGCTCACATTTAAATTTTAAGAGTACTTGAACGGTAATAATCTTACTTACAACAAATTAAAATACTAAATATGTGGATATGGAGACTTATAAAATAAAAATAATATAAAATAATATAGTTTACACACGTCAATATTCAATACTTTTAACATTTTGTGTATTGACGGACATTTCTACTACATTATCTTATAACGGTTTCGTTTTAACCATTCGAGAACGAAACCCTAAAAAAACAAATAAGCAACAACATACCCATAAAATGCCATCACCCTATTGTTGCCAAAATCAATCACCACTCACCAGTCGTCACCTTACAGGCAATTAACCCTCCGCACCCCTTTTCCCACACTGACCGCTGTCCGGTACGGGTCATTTTGACCCTTGAACAAACTTGATTCTTAAGACGTGTAGTTTTATTGGAACCGGTTTTGTTTCCCATGGTGGATAAGAATGGACAATATCAATGTACTGGACATCTTCTTAGTACTTTGAGGGTTAAATCGATCAGTTCAAGCGGAGATTTCAAAGTGAAATCATCTTAAAAAAATAAAATAAAACAAATGTGATAAATATAGTGAAAAGTGAAATATATAAAATTTATAGTTTTAGTAAAAGTGCGTAAAAGAAAATGAAAGCTAAGTATTTTAATATTTTACTTAGTTTAAAAAAAAATATATTGAAACCCAAATTTTTAAGTTTTGTTGTAGGTACCTACATGGTACATTTGGCATTTCAGTTTTCGAAAAAAATATCTTACATTATTATACATACGTGTATTTTTTTGACATTTTTTGTATAATGTAGAAACATTTCAATTAAATCAATGAAGCCACAAAATGCGAGTAGCGCAATGCCAGAAGTTGAAGAGATCTTTAGAAGAGACCTTTGTCCAGCAGTATTTTTCGGCTTATGTGTTAATCAAGATAAGAATAGGTTGTCGCTTACCATAAGTTAACCCTTATTACTTTAATTAGCACTCATTAAAGGCACAATAGTAAAAAGGCAATTTGTCATATTATAGCCACCGTACGACATCCACTGTCATGTGTCCTGTGTGTTCCTGAAAGATCCCCATAGTTCGGTTTTGAACTCCCTACGTCCAATGACCCTTACAAGGTCATCGGTCCACGCTACGTCTTTCAGTTCGTGGGCGCAGCTCAAGAAAAAAAATATCTATATAAATTATCATGTATTTCGCGATTTCAAATTAGAATACCAAATTATTTGGAGCTGGTCAGAATTCACGTACTTCTATTATCAAATATTTCTTACTTCTCGTAGTAGAACGTAAGCAAAACGGAGTAATTTTATCTTAGTAGGCGGCAGCGGTAGGCTAACACATAAATCTGCCGGCAAAACGTAATGAAACGCCGCGCGTTTTCTCTGGCATCAGTCAGGGCAACGAGCAAAGGGGCCTACATGTATTTTCTGTATTGATTTTTATGCTAAAATTGAATACATTTAAAACACTCTTAGGGTTTTTAAGTACATAGAATAATATTTTAAACTTTCGCGTATCATTTCGCGGGCTAAGTCAGCCCGTGACCACTATCAATGCAACTTGGTCGAAATGTCGGGAAAATAACAATACATAGAATAATCGTCAAATGTAATATACCTACGGTTGTTTAGGTCAAATCATTTATAATAGTTCAAATTTTTATTTTACAATACTAAAGTTTACTTTTCGACTGCCTCGTTGATCTGGCGGTAGCTGTAGATAATGAGGTCCTGGGTGTGAAAAAGTGATCTCGCTACCAGCCTGAATTCTGGATTGTGTTGGTTGGCGTAAGTTGGCGGTATTACACCCCTCGTGACTAGGAGTCCTGTACTTTAAGTCTAACCAGTAGTATAGCTGGTCGTCCTGGGGCGCGGTGGTTCATGAGAGTGATTGGCCTTTGGCCAGCAGTGGACGGTTTTCGGTTAATATAATAATGATGATGAACTGGATTTAGGTTTAATTTGGAACGGTGATAAATTTATAAAAACTATTTAATTTCACTTAAGCCATCGACTTAAAAAAAATATCGTGGACATAAATTTTGTAAGCTCCATTTTAGGCTTAGGCTATTGATGGATTCAGTAACTCGTCGTTTATAGAATCTGATAAGCTAACAACAGACTTGTCAAGAAAATAATTATTATTAAGGGTTATTCTGAAAGGTGTTTTGACTATACTTAAGAAGACAATATTGACATTATTGGGAAAAAAAATTGTTTTATAAAACCAAAGGGCCAACGATTCATAATTATACCTAATTTGTTTTCTTTTTGTACGTTAGCCATTCACGGTAACCAAGCACGCATCCAGAGTTTGAATAACTATAAGCCTAAAAAATGTTTCCCCTGGGCGTAAACTGAACCCGCAACGTATAGACACAATATTTCTATTTTAATTCCAAAAAGCGCACATCCCACTTTTTCCTAATCCACCAACTTAAGCCGAGAGCTACAGAAAACAAATTACGAATCATCTACCTTCGCGAAGACGCTTCCCCGGCAAATGACTCAGTTAGAAGTAAATTGCCGCTTCGCCGCAAGAGCAACGCGTTGTCGCCGACAAAATATCCGTTCAGGTTATTGTGTACTACTTGTATATGTTTACTTTTAAAGTGGATTAAATCGAATTAGTAATAGAAACTGTGCTAATATTTTAATGTCATTTTCGATGTTTGAAATTTGACATTTCTCCCGATTAGACGTTCTATTCCGATTTCAAACCAAAACTACCTAATCATTACAATTAGACTTGTATTCTCTTTCCAAATCGCTCCATATAAGAACTTCTATTCTTTTTTCGAATCTTTTCATCGTTCGAATATCAACTAATCACCAGCTTCCCGTGTAACTATAGCTACCTTAACATTACCATTAGACTTGTATTCTCTTTCCAAATCGTTCCATATAAGATCTTCTATTATTTTTTCGAATCTTTTCATCGCTCGAAAATCCACCAATCAGCAGCTTCCTTGTGTAACTGAAGCTACTTAAACATTTCTATTAAACTTGTATTCACTTTCCAAATAGCTCCATTCTTTTTTCGAATCTTTTCATCGTTCGAAAATTTACCAATCAGCAGCTTCCTCGTGTAACTAAAGCTACCTATCCCATTAGACTGTATTCTCTTTCCAAATCGCTCTATAGAAGATGTTCCATTCTTTTTTCGAATGTTTTCATCATTCGAAAATCAACCAATCAGCAGCTTCCTCGTGTAACTAAAGCTACCTAACCATTACCATAGGTACATAAACAAACGCAACGCACTAACTCACTGTCACGCCACGTCTTACTATTTCTTGAGGTCATTAGCAGAAACGGCGCCCATTTCGAGGCCCATTTAGATAAAATGTCAGAGATTTGAACGAAGATTCCCTCTACCCCCCTTTACCCCACCCGCGAGTAATGAGTCGCGAAGATTTTCACTGGGGTGCAAATGTTTATATAGGGTGCGAATTTACGTAGTTCGAGGTCTAAAAATACGTGGGAGGTTTCTTGATAAGGGATAAGTGGAATAAGGTATTGAATGTCGATTATTAATAGTTTGATATAGAAGGTAGTTTGAAATTATTTAAAGTTAACGTTCAGGGTTACAGAATCGGTCACGTTTTGTAACTATTAACTTTGAAATAGTATCATAATGTCGCGTTATGCTCGTGGACTTGTGGCTCGAGAAATTTCCCCTACTGTTTATAAAACAATTACATCCTTATTTAAAAACGAAGTCTAAAGTATTTTTTAATAAATGTTTTCATTACTTGGTTTCTTGGTAAAAGATAAGTGGAATAAGGTATTGAATGTCAATTATTAATAGTTTGATATAGAAGGTAGTTGGAAATTATTTAAAGTTAACGTTCAGGGTTACAGAATCGGTCACGTTTTGTAACTATTAACTTTGAAATATTATTATTGTGACTCGTTTTGCTCGTGGACTTGCAGCTTGAGAATGTTTCACCTATTATTTATAAACACTAAACCCCTTACGTGGATTATTTTTTTATAAATGTTTGATAAAATGTGTTGCATTTCACATGAAGATTGGCTTAAGGAATTTCCCTACTGTTTATAAGGATATTTAAACACCAGTGGAAACATAAAAAATATATATTGTTTGCAATTTGCTGCACGTGTGGCGTAGCGGCTACGACAGTCACCTGCCGCTTCGTATCTTCGGTTCGAGTCCCGCGCTTGACAGCTATTTGTGTGACCCACAATTATTTGTTCTGAATCTGGATGTAATTTGTGTCCATCTTTTATATGTTTGTAAAGAACCCCGCGACCAAGGAATAAGATTGCCTAATGCGGGCGTTGTCTTTTTAAAATGAGCAATATACAACATGTAACGTAATTAACGCACACCCTCAAACACCCCAATTGGAATATAATGTTGTTGAATTTTTTATTTACCATGTATATGAATTGTTATTTACTAAATTAGTTTCTTGGAATAAAGTTGATTTTTATTTATTTTGTATTGAATGATGGAATTTGTATGAATACAAATAAAACTGCGATTTTAAAAGTCTTATTACTTTGATTTACGGTCCATTTGAATTTGTTTTCACTGTACGGGGTTAATATGACAATAATTCCCGTAGTTTTAATTATTTAGGAATAAAAAATTACCTATATTAAAAATTATATAAATCGATTCAGTGAAGGATTCTGAACAAACTATTTTCAGGATGTGCGTTAATTTCAGTTTTGTATAATTCAGTTGTTGTATAATTTAACAAAAAATTTAATTTTTAATTTGCCCCCACATCCTGTATACAAATTTTGTATACAGCGTTACTCATTTACTTATCTTTCCTCTTTGAGACGTCGCGGGTTAGGGGTCGAAAGCACCCCTAGACTTTTATAATGCATTATTTAGCAACGGAGGGTTGATTCTTGAGTCTCGTGTTACGTTCTTGTTTTAATATGTAAAATTGAGGGTGGAATTTCTATGAAGGATTGATTATACCTAAGGGAAAGAAACTGTTTTGCCATAAGTAAATAAAGATCAAATTCAATTCAAGATAATTCATCTTGAATTGAATTGATCTTTATTTACTCTAAGAGTGGTACAGTACAATTTTTCCATAAAGAAAATTTCTCAATATCAGCCCGAACTCTGGGAATTGAGGGTAGTATGTCCCCGTGCCTCGGAGATCACGTAAATCCGTTGGTCCTGTACCTGGCCTTCTTCCGGTCGTGTCGCTAGTCGTCCCATCGGATCATGAGGGTGATGAGAGATGATGGAATAGAAAGTGCCCCTGTGTTTGCGCACACACTTGTGTACTATAATATACCCTGCGCAGTTCGCTAGTCTCCATTGTGATTGGCCGCAATGGTCAGCTCACAATTAAAGGGAATAGGCCGTAGACTATGGCCTATTCCCTGTAACTGTGAGCTGACCATTGCGGCCATACACAATGGAGACTAACGAACTGCCAAGCAGGCCTAGTGCGAGTAAGCAGACTTCACATGCCATCAAGGCCATTTTGGGAACTCGCAGGCATGTAGGTATCCTCACGATGTTTTCATTTATCATTTTAACTATGAGATAATTAATTTCTAATATGGACATAATAATAATAAATCTTTATTTGCATAGTATGTAGGTGATTACAATGTGTGATGTTAGAAATAAAAAAGATACGGAGTACATTCTGCCAATTTGGCATACAAACATTGCATGGACTTAAAACTAAAATAAAACTAAATAGGGAAACAAATAAATTACTAAATTAAATTTCTATTTATTTAAATTACAAAACTATAATTCGAATGAATCATTTAAGTAATCTGTAACTGAGTAGTAGCACCTTTCTAGTAATAGAGTGATCAGTCTATTCTCGGTCACCATAGCCTAGTTGGTAGTGCTCCTGCCTACGAAGCTGGTGGTCCTGGGTTCAAATCCCGGTAAGTGCAAATATTTGTGTGATGAGCACGAATATTTGTTCCTGTATCATGGATGTTTTCTATGTATATAATATGTATTTATCTATCTATATAAGTATGTATATCGTCGCCTGGTACCCATAGTACAAGCTTTGCTTAGTTTGGGGCTAGGATGATCTGTGTGACATTGTCCCCAGATATTATTATATTATTATTATTATTAAATCTGTTATATGGCTGCTCTTTGATTACTGAAGGAATTTTGTTGTTAATTAAAGGTGCCATACCAAATGCACTTTTTTTAAGAGGGCAGTTTTATGGTTTCCGGTACCTACTTAACATATTTTTATATTGAGATCTTATAGGTACGGTTCGTTTTCGGGTTTCATTTCATTTTCATTAAAAACTCAGTGGTGCGCGCGCGCCTTCGGTTATAACCATATTTTGAGGCAATAAATCATTTTTATTTCCAGCTAATTACTTACGGCAAAAAGTTTATTATTTAAAATTTAAGCCCAATCACACCATACACATGGTAAACAAATTTACTTATGAACTAATATTAAACAAAAATATTTAATTACAATACCTAAACGTAATTTTATTATTTACTTAATTTATTGTAAACTAGCTGTGCCCCGCGGTTTTACCCGCGTTAAACTTTATAAATTATCACAGCTTCTCCCCCGTAGGTGATAGCGTAATAATATTATGTTGCCTATATGTGGACCGGACCTTTAGTAATATTCATGCAAAATATGAAGTGAATCCATGCAGTACTTTTTGAGTTTAGCCCGGACATAGGTACATACAGACAATTAGACACACGGACAAAAATTCTAAAACCTAATATAGGTTTTTCCTACTTAGTTTCATTTCGATATCGAATGTAGATCACGCTTCAAGTATCCTTTTTGAAAAATATTCAGTGTGCAGTTTTGACTTTCCTATGATTTTATTAAATGTATAGATCTGCCAAACGACGTCTACCACTGGGCATAGGCTTCTACGAAAAAAACTCCACAATTGCAGGTCTTGCGCAACCCGTACCCAGCGTATTCTTTATCCCAATTAACCATTACAATATTATTCCAAATATTATCTCGTAAATCAATTCATACTATATACACATAAATAAACGAGCCACTAATGTACTTTTGTCTTACATTTATTTGAAGATAATTAATTATCTACTAGTTTAATTAACTATAAGGTACCTTACCTCTAATTAATTTCGTATAATTTTTTGTTAAAAGAAATTTTCTCAAGCTAGTTATTATGCTTTAATTTGAACGATCCATTTAATAAACAAAATTTTGCCGAATGCCAATTCAATAACTTATACTATGTATATAATATAAAAAAACCAAAATAGGAACCTTATCTGTTTGAACTCGATTAAAAAAACAACACCATTCTAAATCCAAACAAACCCGCGTATCGACCGCTTCGTTCAAAAACTATGTCCCTTTCTAAATTCGTTTAATAATACTTACTACACACACATTCGCGCTGAGCCCGCCCCACTCGCGCAAAAACCACCCTGCGCCTTGGGGCAATTCTTCAAAGGGTGAAAAAACTACCCCCGACCCATTCCCCGACCCGCCTTAACCAATTCTTGGGTTAAAAAAGGGGAGGATACTTAGCAACGAACTATGCAGGGGGATTGATTTTTGTTCCCGGCTTCTGAACGACTCCAGTACACGGTTGGAACGCGGCAGCTATTATTTTAAAATTGGAATTGTATTATGAAGCTGGTTTTCTTTTTAATAATTCTTATACATTGAGTTATATATAATCTGTAAGTTCTATTTTATTTTGGATTTTATGTTGCCTAGATTTGTCCTACTAATATTATAAAAGTTTGTGAGTATGGATGGATGTTTGTTACTCTTTCACGCAAAAACTACGCAACAGATATTGATAAAACTTTGTAGTAATATAGCTTATTTATCCGAATAACACAAAGGCTATAATTTATTAAGTTTAACGCGGGTAAAACCGCGGCGCTCAGCTAGTAACACATATGAATGATTGAGATTTTTTAAAGTAAATTGCATATTTTTTTTGACTAAGTTTTATTGATTTTTATATTTATTTTATTCACAGTTTGGAAGGTGTGCTCAACACGATATTATGTTCTTTAAACTGCACCTGTGAACATATCAGTCGGCCATGTGTCTAGAAAACAAAGCCGATGGATTACTACATCCTTTTAAAGTATGTTAGCAAGGGAATCCTAAATTTGATGTACCAGTGTGTATCCTTAGTAGCTTAACGTAGAACGCCTACCCAGGATAGGTAGAGGGTGTTGGTTCGAGACCCGCCGGGCGATTAAATTTCCGATTTCCCGTTTTTGAGTTTCTTGTAGTGTATCATTACTATTTAAATATGTTGGTATGGAATGTTATTATCTACTATATAAAAATAAGTCGGGTTTTCCTTCCTGACGCTATAACTCCAGAACGCACGAACCGATTTCCACGGTTTCGCATTCGTTGGAAAGGTCTCGGGCTTCGTGAGGTTTATAGCAAAGAAAATTTATAAAATTTAACGCGGGTAACACCGCGGGGCACAGCTAGTTTTTAATAAATAGGTACACTTTTTTGAACATCACAAAGTAAAAACGACTTAATTTTGTTTTATGTACAATTGGCGGTCTTATAACAACCATTTCTCCCATAAAAAACATTGGATGCTCTCATAGGCAATTTCTCTCACAGATACGTAAATGATCAGCGAGGTTAATCACCTAGGCATGCGGCCCGACTAAAGATGGATGTTCGTTACATTTTTAAAAGTGAGAATACACAGATTCTATATCGCTTTACGCACACACTTGTGGATATATACTACGCAAGATGGAACAGGCCTCCATGCCAGAAATTCATCCAGAACGATATTATTAATTGGTCAGGTACAAGACCGACGGGTTTACGTGCTCTTCGAGGCCGGTATAATACCACCAACTCCTAGAATTAAGGCAGATAGATATAATTATATGTAGGTATATATTGTATGTAATTGTAGTATTTTATTAGTGTTTATATTAATATATTAATGTAACTGGTACATATATACAAACGCCAGCACATCAAGCTACCCCAATCTGTCCAATTTCCCCAATTGAAAGTGAACCTTATGGTTTAAAGCACACTCGTTTTTTTTGTTGTATATAGGATGTGTACGTTGGCGAGGAAAAATATTTTTTTGTTATTTGTTTTTAGTTTGCATAATAGGCATGTAGGTACAGACGCCAGCACGTCAAGCTACACGATCTGTCAAATTTCCCCAATTGAAAGTGAACCTTATGCTTAGGTGATAAAGTTGAAAATCTATAAAAGAAATTTGACAGATTGGGGTAGCTGGATGTGCTGGCGTCTGTTCACTACTTGAACATTATCTTACTTTTTCTTGTCCAACCTACTACCTACCTTCTGTCTGGAAAAGATCGATACAAAGTGATGAGACCGCGGATTATAACTGTATTTCATTGTATTGAGATAATATATTTTGTTTTTTTGCATCAATAAAGTGTACTCTATTGTATGCAGATTATATATTTAACCTCACCTAAATGAACGGTTGTCTAAAGCTACAAGACCGCCCATTGTACCTACCTGTCTTTGTTTATATTGATATCATGTATTTTAGTTTTTTTGAGGCCATAAAGTATACTCTTTCCTATTAAATAATATGCGTATTATATATTTAGACATTACTCCTGCCTAAAATTTATAGAAGGTAACTTAAACGTTTATTTAGAAATCATTCACATCGGACTAATATTATGATTGCGAATGTGAATTTGTTTGTATAGTTTTCACTCCTTAACTATTCTGCCGAATATCATGAAATATTGTCCACATGACACATTGTCAGGGGTATATAAAAATACATAGAATATCAGCGCCCTAGCAACAACGCACATGCTGGCCCTCTGGTGTTGTGAGTGTCCATAGGTGGTGGTGATCACTTACTATCTGGTGACCCACCTGCTTCATTGCCTTGATAATATAAAAAAAAATACAAGTGAGTCTAATTAATTCACGATTTTTCTGTCCCAGTATCTCATAATAGGCTCTTCAGACCCATTAGATATTTTTAGTACGCAATTTAGAAAAAACCCGGTTGCTATTTATACATATAACGGTAAAATTATTGCAAACATGCAAAAGCTAAATTTGAACCCATACTTTTAACAAAATCCAAATTCAACCCAACGAAGCATCTACAAAACTATAAAACACCCAAATTTTCCGGCATCGTTTTTAAACTGCGATATAACAGTTTTTAGTCAAAAGCGACTATTAAATTTTACCCCTTTCTAGCTAAAAAGCTTATCCGAAAAACCGTTGCACACATATAAAAAACTTCACACACACATTCATAAAAAAATACAGTAGTTTATACTTACACAGACAAAAAACCTTAACTAGTCGTGTTCTACCCCGTTATCGTGACCATAGAATAGAAAATTAGAAATAAAGGTACAATTCTCTGTTACTACATGAATGATGGGTTTATATTGAATGTTGTCTATCCACAAATGATCGTGAATTACATCATCATACTGAAAATATAAATATTCAAATAAATCAAATCAAATTCAAATTGTGGAGATCCTTGGGGGAGGCCTTTGTCCAGCAGTGGACGTCTTTCGGCTGATATGATGATGATGATGATGAATTTAGGTAGAACTGACGCCAAGCAGTAGGAATGTATCCCGTCACTTCCACCTTCTGCAGAAAAATCAGAAAAAGACATTTGGCTTATAGTAAATGTTATCAGTATTAATTATAATTATATCTAAAATAAAGTCAGTGCTTATCGACAACACTGAGTTCAGTCGTAGGACAACTTAAACGTATTTTTTATCTACATATACAATACCAACCAGAAACGATTTATGATCAATATTGTCTCCAGAAAAAAGACTCTGAGGCACTCACAGCATATAGTTCTACCCAGTCCGTGTACTACCAGGTCCAGGTCGATTTGTTGATGGGTGAACGACCCAGGGTACATGTTTTGAGCATTTCGGTCCCTCGGTTCCTATGATATGTCTACTGAGCAACATAACAACTCTTATACTAGATCAACTACCCACATGAGAAATGAAAAGCACAAAAAATCTAGCGACACCTTTCATAGCGAGCTCAAGTAGCGCATGCGTAAGACATATAGGTATAAAACTGTGATAACAATGGCTGCCACTTCTGTGTAATTATTTTCTATGTTCCCCCTTCCCTCGGCCCACGCCCTCATATCCTTGTAGGAATTTTGTTTACTTCTCCCGCTAGGAAGGAAACGCGTTCCGGGAAACGTCTGCGTTCGAAATTGGAACGCTATTGGCTCAGTGTTCCTATTTTTTTTTGTTTTGTTTTATGACGAAGGGGATTTGCAGTAGGGATTTGTTCGTTTTGTTTTATTTGAAGATGAAGACTAGAGTTGATATTTTTTTTAAATTGAACATGAATTGTTTGTATCGTGAATGTTTAGTAAGAGTAATTATTAGGTTTTGAAGAAAATGAAAAAACACGGAAAGATGAATTCGTTTTCTTACAGTTGCTCATAGTCCGAAATGTGTAAATTTTCAGAAAAACATTTTGTACCTATATAAATATTTTCACCCGACAGCAAAAATAAGGAGGTTTTCAATTCGACCCATGTTTTTTAGTAGTATTGTATGCCATGTATGCCATAGTAGGTTGTATGCCATTTATCCATTGTTTTTTCGTATTTGCATGTAGTAGGATGGATGCCATTTCTCCATTGTTTATGTACTAATTTTTATAATTCTTTATTTCATTCGTTGGGAAATATTTTTTGCATAATTTTATATACATTTGGTTCAAATCGGTTCATATAAAGAAAATCGTCTGTGGGTTATTTAAAACAGAAAAAGATATTAACATTGTCTTTGCTTAGAAAAATAAATTTTCTGAAAATCTAAAATTATTTAAGAACATAAATCTAAGATCTTCAAAATCTGTGCAAAATATTTGTTCAGAAAATTAACTTCGGATTGCTTGTAATATTACCATATTATACATTGACCAATTACGATTACGACCTCAATTATACCTAACCATATAAAAATATTCTATTTTATCTCCAATTATGATAATTTTTTAGATCACATTACCATCTTATCAATTTTTTTCGAAGCTCCTTCACAAGTCAATTTAACGTTCAGCGATAGCGGGGACAGGAAAGGGGGTGAGGGGGCCGTGATATGAAAACTCGTGCCTCGAATACGGAACGCGCTCAATTCAAACTTGAATTTAAACGTAGAACGGCGCGTTCCAAGTTTCCAAATTTGTAAATTAAAGCGACTTGGCGGGAATTAAATACAATATGGCGGAGTTTGTCGAGTTTGTTGATGAAAAGTATAAATTAAGGTACAGGTTGGAGTTTTAAATAAATATAGGTAAATCTTTACGTAGGTTTAGAATATATCACGTTCGGAATAAACCGCTCTCCATGGGTCATGGAGAGCGGTTGTTTGAAGCGATTATCGTATCGATAAAATGCCCATGTGATCCTCAACTTGCCTGTTAGGGTTATAACGAAGAGCAACAGTCTGAATAGAATGACCTCAAAATCTTACCCTCACTTGCATCTCCATATCCCAGACAGACTACTACCGAGATTGGAACCTGTTGAAAATGTTACACAGATAAGTTCAGTCGGTTTTATGTTTTTTTAAAGAGTAGGTAAAAATTAAAATGTTCTATATCAGTAGTAGACCATAATTGTCCGGTGAATTAGTAAAAGCCTTCTCGACAAACTTACTTACTTGAACTATTAAGCAATATTTATGGTTTTCCTATATAGGTACAACAAAAAAAAAACAAGTGTGCTTAAAACCACACGACTGAAGTAAAATTAAGATTTATGAAATTTAACTATTGGAGAAAGAGAGAAAGAAAATGTGTGCTCAAACCTCTCTCTCTTGCCCCTACAGTAATGAACAAAACATAACTCTCTCTCTCTTTCTACCTTCACTAACTTATATCTTCATCTCACTTCCGTAATGCCCTCGTCACGCATTCAACAGCTAACTCCCCATATCAAGCGGGCGAAAAAGAGTTTTAATTTGAAATAATTTCAAAAGTACTTTATTTTGAAATCGAAATCGAAAGAACGGTACGTCCCCCGTTTTTGTTTCATAAGATCATATTACAACACAATCCCCCATTCCTCCTTACGAACATCTTACAACCCTCTCGCAACTCGCAACTTACGAAATACGCTCCAACTCCCAAGTTGTAATATAAGCGTTTGATTACGCACAATAAAGTAGCAGTATTTCTTAAGAACCAACACCTGGCCTGGCACAAAATTTTCATGTACAAACTTGGTTGTAATTAACAAAATACATTCAGAACTTGTAACTAGATTTAAATAGTAACGCCGTGCCGTTTTAGTGATGGGCCTTTGATGTCGATATTATAAGATTACTACTTACTTTTTTATATAGTGGACACGGGTCTCAATCGCGATAAAGATTTAAGGCAAATCAATACCTTTAGGTTACCCAACGTTTCGGCATGGATTGCACCAGCCATGGTCACGGGTCAAAATCAAAATTCATTTATTCCGTAAAAAATTACATTTATGTGGAATCGTCATTTTTTTCCCCTATTTTGCAGTGCATGACGTGGCAGCTACTGAGAAACACTGCCAAAAAACTCGGTAGGAATATTTTTTTTAAATAAAATATCCTTAAGATTAATTACAATCATGTGTGTTGACTTAGAACAACTTAACTCGACTGGTGTGTTTCGGAAGCGTCATCTCCGTGAAGTTCGGGTCTCAGTATCTACCCTCGCATGGTCTTGATATTTTTCTTTATTTCACTTTATTCCACAATATATATAAATGTCTACAAATCGCGAAAGTTTAAAAATACTACTTACTTATTACTCCAGTCTTCTAAGTTTGCCATGCCCTACAATCCGTCAGGTCCATTACTTACTTACTTACTTATTCTTCCTCCCTTCTAAGTTTTTCGTGCCCTGTAGGTTCTATATTTGAACTGTTTCCAATTACTGTAACAACTTTTCTGGCTAATGGTGTGCAATAAATAAATGAAATAATAATTATTACTTGCTCGTAGCTAGACACTCTCACGGTGAGAGCATCTAGCTACTCCTTTATCTTGAAAATCAAAATTTCGTCGACATGAAACTGAGCTACAAGTTTTACTTGTGTAAGATACAGATAAGGCTAGTAGGAACTATCTATGAATATATGAATAATTCCAACGGGGGCATGTTTTCCTTATTTTCTTATAACTGGATCCGGAGTATGTTTTGACATAAGTTTAAGTACTGGAAAAAGATAAATTTAAAAGTTCCTAAATACGATTTGGTCAAAGAGTTATTTCTAATTAGATATATTCAATGTACTTCACAATTTTTTAATATCAGTCTTTTTAGATTACGAAGAAGACCAAAAAATCATATGTAGCATTACATTTACACAAATGAAATGAAAATAACTGTTTTGTTATGTCATAAAATTTATTAATAAGTTGAATAAATTAGCTGTTAGACTGCATCTCTACGCCAATACAATAAATGTAAGAAATTACTAAATTACGATCGTTAGTAACCAAACATCTGCATAAAAAGAAGAATAGTCATTTATCGATAAACTTATTTAATAAGCTGCTGGACCCTTCCCTAAACCCATACTAATAGATAGTAAGCTAGTATTAGGTTATGGCAAGGAGAAGAAGAAAAGTAGTTATCTATCGATAAATTTAATTACCTGTTTAATCCCAACCTTAAGCCCATACAAAGAGACACTAAGAAATTATGTATTCCCCTTAGCGCAGTTCTCAACTTTATTGAATTTGTTCGGAGGCGTCCGTACTCGGATTCGAATGCAGCACTTTTGTCAGCTGTTCGTGATTTGAATGTTTCTAAGTTTTGTTTGTTAAGGGTAAATAGGGGGAAGGGGGAAAGGGGTGCTTAGTTATAAGTACAGACGCCAGCACATCAAGCTAGCCCAATCTGTCAAATTTTCCCAATTGAAATTGAACCTTATGTTTATGTAATAAAGCTGAAACTCTTTAAAATAAATTTGACAGATTGGGGTAACTGGATGTGGTGGCGTTTGTACATAGAACTGGAAACTGTCGTGCCGCCCATGCCAAATTATATTTAAAATATCGCACTTGTTCGAAATTTGATCATTAAGGTTCTATTGTCAAAGACTATAAAATTAAAGACAAATAATATGAATCTGTTCTCAGTTTTGACACTCAGTTTGACAGTGTGTCAAAAGCATGGTGGTGTGTTTTTGATGTGAAACATCTATAGCCGCACGTAAAACAGATTTCTGGCGTGGAAACGCATGCCATGGTTTTTTTTTTTAGTTCCTATCACAATATGTTCTTTTAGACTTCGACTTCGACTTCTACCTGGACTTCGACTTGACTTCGACTTCGACTTTGACCTCGACTGCGACTTATACTTCGACTTCGTCTTCGACTTCGACTGCGACTTATACTTCGACTTCGACATCGACTTTGACTTCGACTTCGACTTCGACATCGACATCGACTTCGACTTTTGCATATTACTTTTACGAAATAATGTCGATGTTTCACATCTGCCAGGCGTCCCGTGACGGCTCACATTTTTTTTATTTATTAAATTATTTGACTTCTAATGCCTATTATATAACAATATTACCTATCTGCATTTCTTCCCCATATGAACTTAACTGTTCCAATTTTCATACTAGTGTCCGCGCAATTTTCGTAAAAAGAAGTAGGTACAGACGCCAGCACAACCCCAATTGGTCAAATTTCTTTCATAGATTTACAACTTTATCACAAAGGCATAAGGTGTACTTGTCTAAAGGCCTCAATCCGCTATGGTCAACCCTTACTAAAGAAGCTCCTCTCTCCAACAATATATCTACCAGCTCCGCCGGACCAGCACATGCTAGACCCAGCGGTGTACGACCACTGCCATCGAGTTGATCTTATATTAATAAAATAAATAATAAATAAATAATTTCATTTGGGAAAATTCGACAGATTGGGGTAGCTTGATGTGCTGGCGCTTGTTCAAAGTTTTTGCTTCACGTATTAATATTATGATAAACTACGTTTAATTATATATATATATAATTGTACGAGGCGTAATATATAAATAGCGGAAGAAATTCTAAGAACGCATCAAGCATTATGAGAAAATTAAACAAACTTTTTTACCCTACCCGTAGAAGAGAAATATTATTATAATTTATTTTTAATTAAACAAATATTTGCACGACGTAAATGTCGAATATGGTGGAACCTCACTCATTTATGTCAACAATTTGTAAACCTGTATTCTAGCAAATAAAGAGATTCATTCATTCATTCAAGATTCGTCAGATCGCCATTTTAGGGTTCCGTACCCAAAGGGTAAAACGGGACCCTATTACTAAGTCTTCACTGTCTGTCTGTCTGCCCGTCTGTCACCAGGCTGTATGATAGATGTAGATGCTGTTGCCGCTATAACAACAAATACTAAAAAAAATACAGTAAATGTTTAAGGGGGCTCCCATACAACAAACGTGGATTTATGGCTCGTTTTTACAGATAATGGTACGGAAGTCTTCGTGCCCGAGTCCAACTCGCACTTGGCCAGTTTTTTTTGAAAGCTAGAAAGTTTATTCAACAATAAACATTTACAGAAAACTCACCAATGACATAAAAAACAAACAATGAGAAAAAATATTAATGGTTAATCTTTTTTTTTTGTGTGTATTGCAAGTTAATTTTCTATTCATTATTCAGTTTCATATGCAACATTAGCAACTTTAGGTTCAGTTACTATTTTTGTTACACCTTGTACATAAAAAAATGTAACTTCTAGTTAGATATCTTACTTACTTATCGTAAGGGCCTTACGATAAGTTAGTCAGAGTTGGCTTAACGACTGTGTTAAGCCTTGTCAGAACAAGGCTTAACGCAGTCGTTAAGCCTTGTCAGAGGCACCTTGCACCTTGAGGTTGCCTAATGACTAAAACCGGGACCGACAGTTTAACGTGCCTTCAAAGTAATGAGACGCTCAGTAATTAAACCACTAAGTTGGTAACCGATATACGGACCGATCGCGAACCTAGTTCCTTAACCTCGCCAATAACTTACGGACCGCTGAGATAAGATGGTTTACATTAAATATAATAATAAATAATAATAATAAACTAAGCAGAGCTTGTACTATGGAAACCAGATAACTGATATTCTACATATACTAGTTATTTCTTTTTGTAAATACATACTCATATAGATAATAACACCCAGACTCAGGATAAATAGACATGTTCATGCACACAAATATCTGTCCTGGGTGGGAATCGAACCATATATTTGACGGTCACCGTAGCCTAGTTGGTAGTGCTCCTGCCTACGAAGCTGGTGGTCCTGGGTTCGAATCACGGTAAGTGCAAATATTTGTGTGATGAGCACAAATATTTGTTTCTGAGTCATGGCTGTTTTCTAAGTATTTATCTATCTATATAAGTTTGTATATCGTCTCCTGGTACCCATAGTACAAGCTTTGCTTAGTTTGGGGCTAGGATGATCTGTGTGACATTGTCCCTAGATATTATTATTATTTACTTTCCTTTACTTATTTGTTAGAACCCTTCTTAACAAAACACAACATCAAAAATGTTCCTATTATGTTCCACAACCAATTAATCGTACACATAATTAAACAATAGAACAGTAAATAGAAAATTCAAAGCCTCCATTACGTCGTATCATTTAATTTATTGCCTCCCCACTCTTATCGTTATGGCGCTATAGAAACGTATAAAGGAAAGGGGGGAAGAGAATAATGTCTTGTTAAGAACAATTTAATTTGACTTCCTTGAAGGTATTTGTGAAAGAAAATTGATCTTGAAAGAGCAGAGCTTAAACTTCACATAACTAATATTAATACAAAAAAATATGCCGAAATGTAAAACGATTTTGTACACTTCTAATCTAAATAATCTACGTTGACAAAAGATATATTAGCTATTACTATATAAGTTAAAATTAAAAACTAGATTAAACCTACATAGATATAAAATAAACTAAATCTAAACAGCGTCAAAAAATTCCTCATCGTTGTCGGGGAACGTACTCAGAAGACTGGCAGCATTGCCACGTTGTATGGCAATACTGATTCTTGGACCAAAATAAAGGCCAGCCTTCTGGCCTGATAATCTACGATATAATAGTTGATACTACACAATTTGTAAATTTTTTTTATAGATTTTGAACTGTATCACAATAGCATAAGGTTCACTTTCAATTGGGGAAATTTGACAGATTGGTGTGCTGGCGTCTGTATATGCCGGAAATCCACGTGCACAAGGAACATCCAGATTCAGACACAAGTCGTTGTTCTTTGTAAAGATCGTACTCAAAACACGATGCCTGCCGGCGGTGCGCTATTGTAAATAACTATTTACTCATAAAGCATATTTTTTGTATTCATAAATAATAATAATAAATTTATTCATTTTCACAATATAAGATACATTACATTAACAAAATTTTAGATTAACATAATTTCACCTTAAAATAAACGTATGTGCTAATGTTAAACATGTTTACTGAGCTCACACTAGGATTCCCTGTGTCGAAAGGCCCAGTTCCTTCCTAGTTATTAAATAATTACAAATAAAAGTAAATTTATATTAAAAATATTTTAATTTATAATTATTTTTAAAAGTAAAATTTAAATTATAAAGTATAATTTAAATAAAATTATTTCTATAAAGCAAAACCCGCACTAGAGAAATAAATGCCTGAGTCACGGGTACTTTACAAACATGTAATTACCGGACAGCAAGTATAGCCAGACTCAGCACAATTACTTATGTGTCACACAAATTTTTGTTCTGTGAATCGAACCTGGGGCCTAAAGTGTCGAAGCGATTGTCTTAACCGCTGCACCACACGTGCAATCAAACCATTTTTATATATATTTATGGTATGGTAACTAATGTTACTGTTCCATAAATACATAATAATATAAAAATTGCAAGATACCTAAATATTTATGTTAAGGTATCATTAAATTTGTGAGACAGACTACGCTTAAATCTTGTTTTTTAAATGAATGTTTTATACTGTATTCGACTTACTGCCGAATAAATTTCATAGATTGTAATCGACTTAAAAAAAGGAGAATTTCAAATCGGTATACTTGTTTTGTATATATTTTACGCACGAATTATCCATTGTTTTTAATAATACTAGTATTTTCTTACACGAACCCGTTGAGTAAAAAAATACTAAACACAATGCCCGCATTAGAGAAGTAAATCTCTAAGTCGCAGGATACTTTACAAACATATCTATTATAAATTACGGAACCAAAGTATATCCAGCCTCAGAGCATCGACTTATAGGTACCACTAATATTTGTTCTGTGCGGGAATCGCACTCAGGACATGAATTGACTAGGCGACTGTCTTAACCGTTTCCCCTTACTTTTTTATATTTATTGCTTATGGAGGCAGATGATCTAGTGCCCCCCCTAATGGTAAGTGGTAACCGCTACTCATGGACATTTTCAATGCCAGGGGGCACAGCAAACTGCTGCCTACCGTGAGATTAATAATCTTTTTAAACCTCGTAGAAAAGGACATGTCATAGCGCTTAAGAAAGACGGCAGCAGGTATTTCATTCCTTCTGCAAACTTACACGTCTCAACATACGAGCAAAATCACTAATACTAACCCAATTCTATAATGAAAAATATACGCTGAAACAAAAACTATTAAAATCAATACGCCACACTCCGCAAAACATAAATTGGCGTCCATACTGGAGAGGCACAAAAGTGTTTTGAAAAGTAGTTCGTAGTCACCCTTAATTCCCTTAGTTTTACTGCCTTTTTGGTACGTTTTTGGACCCGCGCTACTACGGAATTACGATAGGTCAACCGTACAAACAAGAATATGGGCATTATTAGATGAAGAGTTTATATCTTCTCGAAAAATATAGTCGAAATTTAATAGAATAAAATAGAATACATTTATTTGCCAGAAACACGGTACAAGGTATGTATGTTATAAATACATTACATATTGTTATAAAACATGTTTCACCGACACAGCGGCATGCAAAAGGTTACATAAGAATTACATAATATTAATAAATTAGTAAAATTTGATTTTATTTGATCAATTGAATTATATAAATAAAGCTAAGTCAACTCTTAATTAAATACATTACAATACAATAACATTACACACAATTATTTTCTATTAATAAACACTCAACTCACTCAACTTCGATACTTCAGTTTTGATACAAGACCAAGACTAAAAAACTTACAGGGATTTTTGGTAAAAAATTCATTAAACATTCCTGCAACAATATAGGTGGTGTGAAATAGAAGTCTGTAACTGGCTGGGAAATACCATATTATGCCGGAAGTAGAAAAAAAAGTTGTTATAAGATTGATGCTTATTATTCGTATGATATTATTTCACAAACGCTGGTTGATAACTGGAGATAGGTACAGTTTTCTAATCATCACCTGTGTTTGCGATTTTTATGCCATTACTTTTACAGTAAAGGCAAGACGAGATATTTTGAAGATCTTTGGGGGAGGCCTTTGTCGAGCAATGCTTTTAGCGGATATGATGATTTTTACTGTTAGGTTAGGAGGCTTGCACTGGTACACCACACTAATACACACAGATATGTACAGTAGATGCATGAGGAGTCTGCTTCCTTAATGCAATTGACGCTCGACGCTAATATGCGACCAGAGAACATTTTGAGACGTGGTGTTGCAAACAGCCTTAATTATTTTACACATTTATCCGAATCCGGTGTTTTAACACTGGTCATAACATATTGACATAGTCACAGTATGCCAACAAGGTAGTTCCTATTTAATGTTTGATGTAAAAAAGATACAAATTAAATTGCATAACAAAAATATATCTGTTGCTCTCAAACACCACTTATAGAAATCCGAATGAATTAACTATATAAATAAGTTCTAATTAAATTAATTTATAATTCCAGCTTAAGTAGGCAGTATACGTCGTACAACTACCTCAAGCTCCAATGATTGAAGTCCAAATTAAATAAATAAGTCTTAATTAAATTAATTTGTTAATGCAACTTAAGTAGGCAGTAAAAGCTTTTACCACGTAGTAGACGTCGAAGTATACCTGGCCTGTGTGAATGGGACAACCGGAAGGGGAAGACCACGTCGAACATTCTCTGACCAAATAAGAGATGTTCTCAAGAAAGGGCAGGTCAGAAGTACCCTAAACCGGCGACCATGTATGAAGAATATAATGACAGTAATAGAGGCAAAAGAAGTATGCAAAGATCGTGATAAATGGAAATTCGTTGTCTCTGCCTACCCCTCTGGGAAACAGGCGTGAGTCTATGTATGTATGTACACGTCGTAAAAGCACCTCAAGCTCCAATTATTGAAGTCCTAATTCAATAAATAACACTTAATTAAATTAATTTATTAACCAACTTAAGTAGGCCGTAGTATGTATTGGAACAAGTATACACAGATACGATGTACCAACTATATATATTCATGCAATAAGCCAACCGAAAAATCTTTTAACCATAACCTATTAAAATAAATCATAGAAAATCATCCCTAAATTAAATATTTGAAAAAGCAATGTATCGTAAAATAATCCGGGAAACGTTCGCGTTTCCATAGTATTAGCTAGGGGTGTTTTATAAGGGTATGTTTGGTTAGGCCGACCTTTTTTCGGCCTCTCAGCCCCCAGATAGTTTTAGTTTTGCCGCTGTAAAATTGTGAGAATTACGTTCGGAAAAGTGGCCGAGGGTTTTTCGATCCTTTATTAGTTTGGCGTAATTTTACGTTATGTTTCGTGTAGTTATGTGGATTTTCGTTGCTTCGTTTGGTAATATTAAGTGGTGTACTTCTGCGAAGTCTAAATATTATAGCATGTGAGCAGCTGTGGTCACCTGCGATCTTTTCTTGGTTGTTGGTCTAGTGTTTAGTGAGCCAGAGATGAACACTTATTGGGTCTGTGTCTGTGTAATTTATCTATAATATGTATATATAAATATGTTGATCAATTTCCACAGTACAGGCCTTGCTTTTTTTTTAACGTGGTGGAAACCTTTAATAGGTCCCCGTAGTTGGGGAGACTACGGGGTATGTGGGAATCCCCATGGGTTACCCACTAAAACCACCACAGTAGCCCAGCCTCTCGGTGCTGTGGGTGATGGCTCCGGGAATTTGAGACGATCTTCATCCGGAACCACCATCATTTCACCTATGCATTTTAAGGAAGCTCTCCCCGAGGGGCAAAGATGTTGATGCCCCCCGATCCACTCCTTGTGCGTAGGCAACCTGCAGCTACCACAACTTGCCTCTTCCAATGATCACCTTCTGCATGGATGGCCAGAATCCCCACTCCAACTACCCGAGTACAGGCTTTGCCTAGTCCATATTTTACGGAAGACATGAGCTGTGCAATACAATAAAGCCTTGTTCGCTGCTGTCTGTTCTAAAGTACTGTGGTAATAAATGGATTATTTTAACACTAGCTCTTTGCTACCCACAATACAATACAATAATGTAATGTAAATACAATAATGTAATGTATTTCTTGTAAACCACACATCTTTTATGGAAATAAATATATCTTTATCGAATAAAATCTTTATTATACACGAAATAAATTACATAAGTAGGAAAAAAATAGAAGTATAATAATTTACAAAGGGCGGTATTATCGCTAGCTGCGATTTCATACAGACAACTTAAGGATGGACAACCTACTTTTGCTGATTGTAAATACTTTCTTTATTACATACTAGCTGTGCCCCGCGGTTTTACCCGCGTGAAATTTTATAAATTACCACAGCGGCTCCCCCGTAGGTGATAGCGTGATAATATGTAGCCTATATGTTGACCCGACCTCTTAGTAGTATACATACAAAATTTGAAGTAAACAATGCAGTACTTTTTGAGTTTAGCCTGGACATACAAACAGACACACAGACAAAAATTATAAAAACTATATTTTTGGCTTCGATATCGATTGTAGATCACGCCCTAAGTATCCTTTTTGTAAAATATTCAATGTACAGTTATGACTTTCCTACGATTTTATTATATGTATAGATTAGCTGTGCCCCGCGGTTTTACCCGCGTGAAATTTTATAAATTACCACAGCTGCTCCCCCGTAGGTGATAGCGTGATAATATGTAGCCTATATGTTGACCCGACCTCTTAGTAGTATTCATACAAAATTTGAAGTAAAACAATGCAGTACTTTTTAAGTTTAGCCCGGACATACATACAGACAAACAGACACACAGACAAAAATTCTAAAAACTATATTTTTGGCTTCGATATCGAACGTAGATCACGCCCCAAGTATCCTTTAAAAAAAATATTCAATGTACAGTTTTGACTTTCCTACGATTTTATTATATGTATAGATTTTCGTATGTATCTTTACCTTTTTTAATTTCATACAGCTTTGGTTCATACTAATATTGTTTGTTAGTTTTTTTCGGTCACTGAACCCTAGGTGATTTTTGTTTTGATGCTGTAAAATTATGAGAAATACATCTGGGAAAATAACCGAGAGTTTTTCCACCTCCTTTTAGCTAAATTGGCAAAATTTTGCATTATGTTAAATTTATGTCATTTTTTATGTAGTTATGTGAAATTTTTACATACGTATCTGAATATTTAAGTAATGTTTGGCGTAGTTATGTAATATTTTACACTAAGTGGAAATAAACCACCGCTATCTGATCCCACACTAGACATAGCCTATACCAGACTAAAGAATTGTCTTCGGTGGGGATTGAACCCACGACCATGGCTTAGCAGTCAAGGTCTAAACCACTAGAACAACAGGCCCATCAACCCATAAATAATAATAAATTGACTGATAGGCAGTTAACGGTACTAGACTGCTTAAACATCCAAGCGAGATCGCCGCATAAGGGCGTCCGCGCCAAAATAGTATTACACTTTTAAAGTAAAGACTTTACAAATTCTCTCTTCCTATTCATATTTTTATTTTCTGAAATTTTACTTATAATAACTGCAAGTTTACACTTAAATAATCAACAACAACTAATAATATAACTTACAACAGGCATTAAATTATATTTACAATATGCATATATATTATTTTACGATCACCGTAGCCTAGTTGGTAGTTGGTTGGTAGTGTAGGTCCTGGGTTCGAATCCCGGTAAGTGCAAATATTTGTGTGATGAGCACGAATATTTTTTTCTGAGTCATGGATGTTTTCTATGTATATAAGTATTTATCTATCTATATAAGTATGTATATCGTAGCCTGGTACCCATAGTACAAGCTTTGCTTAGTTTGGGGCTAGGATTATCTGTGTGATATTGTCACTATATATTACTATATGCCCAGAATGCTTGCCGCATTGCCACGCTGGATGGCAATGCTTAAACGCTGCCCAAAATATTGGCCAGCTCTTTGGTCGAATATATAAAATTATTTATTATGCATTTAATATTTAGTATGGCAGTCGAATGATGTCCACTGCTGGATATAAGCCTCCCCCAAAGTTCTCCACAATAGTCCTTTATAAGAGATTATAAGATTACCGGTCTATGTATTATCTATGCCGAAAATTTGGACACGTAATTCGTTCTAGTTGCCTTGTTTAAAAAATACTGTTTTAAGAACTGTTTTGGGTATTTTAAAAGTTAAAATGATGTCCATAATCTGACAAATGAACTACATAAATATCAATTCCAAATTAATAATAATTGGGGACATAATTGAATGAAGCAAAAAATTTTGAATCAAGTGTTATTTTCGGTGCGACGTCTCAGCAGACTACAACATACTAAAGTCTATTGATGATGTCCTCCCGGCCGAATTTCGACCACGGCGGCCAGTCTCAATGGAGATAAGCCAATTGCGCAGGACATATTATAGTGCACAAGTGTGTGCGCAAACACAGAGGCACTTTCTATTCCATCACTCTCATGATCCGATGGGACGAGTAGCGACACGACCGGAAAGATATCAGGTACAGGACCGACGGCTTTACGTCCTCTCCGAGGCACGGGGGTATAATACCGTAAACTCTCAGACTTTGGGCTGATACTGAGAAATTTTTATTTACGGAACAATCCCAAAATCACTTTTTGGCCAGAACCTAGCACCTCATTGTCTGCGGTTGAACACGCTACCGCTAGACCAGAGGCAGTCTACTCTATAACTGAAAGTATTTCATCAGTGGTAATAATCATTGAGCAAAAAACAGCTTTGCTCTTTCTCAAATAACTGTTGCTACCGCTAATTCGTAATCACGTATTCCTAAAGAAATTGAATACTTACTTACTTTTCGTACCTTAATAGGTAACCAATGCCCATACACAAAACTCAGAGTTGTTCAAGGCGCCGCCTATTAGGCCTCTAGCGTTACTTAACAACTGTTGCCGGCTACAATCGGGACCAACAGCTTAACGTGCCCTCTAAAGCACGTTGAAACTCACAAATTAAAACACTTTGTCGGTCACACATCTATAAACTGATCACGAGCCTAGTTTCTTAACCTCGTCGACCACTAACATCTGGTTATAATAATAAATTTAATTTATTTCATTTACTAAATAACGTAGCCCCGAAAAGAAAATCACCAACAATTCTACAAATTTAAACTTCCCCGATCCGTCTTGTGGTGGCTCATTTTTGCCCCCACTCCTCCACCCCAAACTTTGACGGTTCCGTGGAGGTAAACTACCGCCCCCTTGCGGTTGGCGCCGCTTTAATCAATTTTTCAACTTCATTTCGCGGCTTCGTTAATTAATTTTGGTTGTAATCTTAGTTTTTAGTATATGTGTATTTGGAACCATATTGATTAGAATGAATTTAATGAACACTAATGCTGGCCTATATTTAGCTCAACAACTGAGCATTGCTATACAACGTGGCAATGCTGCCAGCATTCTAGGAACGTTACCCACTGGCACGAATTTCGATTTTGATATTTTTAGAGTTTAGTTTTTAATTTAGCGTTAATTATTTTAATTACTAGAATAGTTTTTATTGGAATGATAAATTCGTTTTATTAGATTTATTAACCTTGAGTAAATAAACAAATGAACACTAGATAACAACGATAATATAATGTTACTGTTTCCACCAAATTATTAAAAAATACTTGACTTGCCAAAATTATTGTCTGATGCAGCAGTGAAAGCCTTCTAGGCTGACTTGAAACGTCATGTCAAAAAAACATTTGTCTTACCATCAAGTTGATTACTCCTGTTGCGCAATGGTTATGGTCACTACTACTCTAGTGCCCTCGTGATTCGGGTTCGTTTCCCGCACAGGACAACTATTTCTGGGACCCATATACAGTTGTGCTGAGTCTTGGTAAACTTTAAACATGTGAACGAAAAGAGATTCATTTCGATTGAGCACCTGCCAGCTCACAGTGGTGTATAAAACACCATATCAGTTGAATGACATCCACTGCTGGACAAAGGCTTCCCCAAAAACCTCCACAATGGAACTGTGTGCATCATTTAGTTCGATATGCCATAACTGTCACGCGTGACATTCGGGTTGGCGAGCGCTCATAGCACACAGATAAATGCTGCTGCGCGTTCTTTCGTAGATATTCCATTCACGACTACTCTGCCGCCACGGGTAAAGATTGGTGGTAATATTCGTCATCGTTAAGTATTAAGTACGGTAGGTAAGTTCCTTCTTTTAGACATTATACCTATATTTTGCAAAGTGGAATGTGAAGAACGCAGTGTGAAGAATTTTTTTTTGTTGTGTCAAGTGAAGGTTATAGATTAATAATAACGTAAAATAATAATGACTAAGTATATTTTAACAAAAATTGCTAACAAAAGCTTTCATATATAATTCAAACATATTAAGAGAAGTTAATACCAGGACCAGAACAGAACACCAGGCAGTTGGGCAGCAGTACCAGCTATCACCTAACTGTGGTCGCCAACTCGTATGGCAAGTGCGGTGACTATGGCAAATCCCTCCAAATGGCAACGTAAAAACCTTTGGGGGTGGCCTATGTATGACAGGCAGTGAACGATATCAGGCTGATGATGTGTCAAACACCTAAACACGGACTGAAAACAACTAATGCTTTATCTAAAAATTAGAGTCACAAGCCCCATTACTCGGCCGCAATAATAAATTCTCAGTTGATACCAAAAATTTATTAAATTTTATAATCAATCTGTGTTATATATCAAATTATTATATACAGGTGTTAACTCAAAGATAAATCATAACTACAAAAAAATATTCTGACGTCACGAAACGTATAAGTATTTTCAAAAAACAATTCATAGTAACAAACCACAGAATTCAATTAGAGCATTGATACGGCACCATCTTGCGAATTTAAATGAGTCTGGTGTCTGCATAATATCGCTGTAATGGAAGCCCCAGGGCTCCCAGATGTATTCCAAATTCCAACTAACATAACTTTGTTGTTTGAAAAATTAGAGACACACGCGAGTTTCAAATATTTAGAATAGAAACCAATTCGTTACAACGTTTGAAATAAGAATAGTAATTTCAAATTAAAATGGAATGCCATATTTTAAAAAAAAGAAAATTGCGTTCTATTTTTATAGGTACAGACGCCAGCACATCAAGCTACTCCAATTTGTCTGATTTCCCCAATTGAAAGTGAACCTTATGCTTTTGTGATTAAGTTGAAAATCTATAAAAGAAATTTAACAGATTGGGGTAGCTGGATGTGCTGGCGTCTGTACTGACATGTAGGAAAAACGCTTGCTTCCCACCTCTTGATAAGTTTAGTTACTATTTTACTATTGTGTACTAATACTTGTTTCATTTGCGAATTACCAACTTCTTCTCATTTATGTCTTCCTAAAAACGTTGTCTATTCGTTAAATAAGGACATGTAAAGAAGGGAAATAATGAAATTAAAAAATTCTGACTATTGCTGTAATTTTAATTTTTATAATCTAGGGAAATATGTAACATTAGTTTTAGTATTTGTTTGCCAAAAATCTGACCACGCAAGAGCTTAACTATATAATCTGTTAAAATAACAATTAAATAATCTCCTCCAATTATATTCTCATAAACAATAAGATTTTTATGCTGCCAGCCTTCTGGGCACAATACTCTTTGATGCCGATGCGGAGAGCTTATTGGATTGCCTTTAGTTAGTTTATTTTATCACGTATAGTCAATTTCTTATTTTATTTTGGATCTAGTTTCCATATTTTATTATCTCGTGTTTTCTTCTGTATTTATCGAGTTATAAAAATAAATCATATATTATAAGATTTTTTTTAAAGTATATTAGTTATCAATAGTTATAAAAATTAAAAACACTATTATTTTTATTAGTAGTTCTGGAAAATTCCAGAAGTTCCATTGGGACTTCAAATGTTTTTACCTGAGTATATGCTCAAATAATGTAAAACGGGGAAATCAACTCGAAGTAGCGAGCAGAGAGCCGCTCAGGAAACTCTTGAAACAAAGGAAGGTAATTGAAAATTCTATCAAAACTTGCCACGAACGAAGCCAACGAAGCTAGTTCCAAGTTATACTGTAGAGATGGGAAGGGATGTTTATGTACGTGGATTCTGTTACTTTTGATTACGATTTATTATCTCTCAAATAACCGTTGCAACTGCTATTTAAGAACTGTTTTACAAAAACAACTAATTCCGAGTATAATACCTAAAAAATAGATATGATACAAGTTTAATAACGTCAAATAAAAAAAACGGTATAACATAGTAAAATCTATTTTATTGCTGAATAGTTTAAAATGTGGTAACTCTGAGCAGATATTTCTGTATGATTCATGAAAGAATTTATCGTTTGTAGAAGTCTATGTCATATAGTCTCCCGCAACATACGGATACCTACCTTGTCCCTTGTGCGAACATCGTTGTTATTGTAAGTATTAAAAATAAGACACTGGTACCCTCTTACTCAGTCACATCACCCTTGTCAATCTGAGAATAACATTCACCAAAACTCATATAACTAGTTTACATTTGCATTTTACGTATTTTATCATTTTTATTTGTTTTTTTATCATTTACTTTAAAAAGTAGATTATCAATTCACATGTATGTATGTCTTTTTGTTATTATTTCTCTGTTTGTTTTAATTTCGAATAATCGAAATTTTGGCACAATATTTAATTGAATTTAATTCGAATTGGTTGTTTAAATAATAGGTTACTTAAAAACTGGATACTATATCGTAAAACGGGGTGTATAGAAACCCCGGGGTGAATAGAAACAGGAACAAAATTTTACTTTTGTATGGACCCAGTCCATATTGGAAATTCCTGGCTTACTGGTAAACCGAGTCATCACTCTTATTCTTAAAAACATACACATATGATGTAGACAAATTACCAATCCGGTTTTTTCCAAATTTTCATTCGATGCTGCGATATTGCAGTGCTTACAAAATTTTATAGCTATTATTTTTCACACAGCTATATTTATAGATACAAAATATAGCAGTGCAAAAAATAACAGCTATCTATATAATATCTTGAAATTTACAACACTAATGAAACGAAACGATCTCGCAAAGTTCCGTCTCGCCTTGTGTTTGACAATCACAAGTTGAAGCCGCCATTATTTTCACAACGTCTTATTCCAACTTTGTCTGAATATTCATTATACTGATTCAAAATTGTTTCGGAATTTGAAACGGTGAAATTTGATAAAAAATTCCATCTCTACTTAGTAATAATTTATGAAATGTTCATCGGTGAGTTTGAGCATACCATTGAGCGGCTCTGTGTGGGCCCGTTAATCTGTTCATACCAGTTGGCGTGGTTGGTAGGTACAGACGCCAGCACATCCAACTGCCCTAATCAGTCAAATTTCTTCTATAGATTTTCAACTTTACCACAAGAGCATAAGATTCACTTTCAATTGGGGAAATTTGACAGATTGGGGTAGCTTGATGTGCTGGCGTCTGTACCTACTTGCATTTCACGCCGCAGGTGGGAATTGAACCCACAAGGTTCAATTCCCGAAGTCAGAGGCCTTGAAAAGCGGTTAAGTCAGTCGCCTCGCCGCTTCGTGTCCCGGGTTCGATTCCCGCCCAGTAAACTATTTGTGTGACTCATAAATATTTTATAGGTCTGGATGTCATTTGTGTCCGTCAATAATATGTTTATAAAGTACTCCGCGACACAGAATATCTTTTGAAAAATAAATCTATACTTATAATAAAATCGTAGGAAAGTCAAAACTGTACATTGAATATTTTTAAAAAAGGATTCATGGGGCGTGGTCTACTAACGATATCGAAATTTTTGTGTGTGTCTGTTTGTATGTCCGGGCTAAACTCAAAAAGTACTGCATAGATTTGCTTCAAATTTTGCATGAATATTACAGAGGTCGGGTCAACATATAGGCTACATAATATCACGCTATCACCTACAGGGGAGGAGCTGTAATAATTTATAAAGTTTAACGCGGGTAAAACCGCGGGGCACAGCTAGTAATCCATAAATTTGTGGACACTAGGGTAACCACTGCCCTTACGATAAGTAAATAAGTAAGCCCTATTTATAGGTATTTCCATCTACATAAGGCAAAAATACATCAAATAAAAACAACTAACACAGATCCGTATACAATAAATATAATATTAATACAACTGTGTTCGCAATACGCCGTTTGTGCCTGAGCTAATTTAAATTTCTATTAAAACTTGGCAGTCGCGGGGAGCGGTGTCAAAGGCAATCACGATGTTTTATGTAGTGTTGTTGTGCTATCAAGATTTTGTGGGGAAATTAAGAAAATATTAGTAATAATGTTAAGTTATACTTGTATAAAATTCTTAATGTATAAACGTGGAAACCGTTTGTACATTAAGAATTTTTGCCTAAAAAAATATCATCATCATCATCATATCAGCTGAAAGACGTCCACTGCTGGACAAACGCCTCCCCCAAAGATCTCCACAATTGCCGGTCTTGCGCTATTCGCATCCAGCAGTTTCCAGCGACCCGCACAAGATCATCAGTCCATCTTGTAGGGGGCTTGCCCACGCTGCGTCTTCCGGTTCGTGGTCGCCACTCGAGAACCTTTCTGCCCCAACGGCCGTCGGTTCTACGAGCTATGTGCCCCGCCCACTGCCACTTCTGTTTTGCAACTCTTCGGGCTATGTGTCGGTCTATAGGTCGGTGACTTTGGTCACCGACATAGCCCGAAAAAATATTATCCAAAAATAAAACGTAGTCATCTAAAGCCAATATGCATGGAATTACCAAAACTCGGAAGACTTCTTACAAACTATTCTATATATATTGGAACGGAGTTCCTTATCGCGCGTTGCGAAAGGGGGCTAGACGGAAAAAATTAAGACGAAAAGTTGTAACGACGCTTTATGCTTTATTTTTTATTACGAAAATTGAGCCTACTGATTAAGTTTATAATATATTATATTTTTTAATAATATCAATGTACAGTTTCGATTTTCCTACGATTTTATTGTATTACAAGAAATAATTACCGAAACGTCATTTGCAAGCAAACCAATCAAGAAAACCAAGTTTTTGTTCAACAAATCGATTCCACGACAGAAATTTAAATCTTAATTGAATTTAACTTCAAACAGTATCGAGCTACGGTTGAATTTAACTGGAATATCTAAGTTTTAATGAGTTTTCTTTATACAAATATAAACAACACTTGAAAAGTTGTAAGCTATGCTAAGTAAATTAAAATACTTTAAGTTTTATAGTTGTTTTCAAGTAAATAACTTTAAGCAAAGTTGTGTTTATACTTGCTCTGTAATTTTCGTGATGAAATATCTTAATTAGAAACTTAAGCCCATAAAGACATACATAATGTATAACAAGAAATTAAAATTCTAGCGTCTCCCGTGACTGTAGCCGCGTGACTTAGAATACTTAGAGAGTCATCATCATCAACCTGATATCGTCCACTGTGAATATAGGCCTCCCCTAAAGGTTTCTACAGTATGTTAGTTTAAACGAGGGACATATTCAAACCTACAATAGTGTATGCTTATATGATACTAATAAAAATATGAACAAAAAAAAACGTGGATAAATAACGAACAGAACCATACCAAAAATTTCGCAAAAGTCTCACAACGTGTATACACTCTTGCGCTAACGTGTTAGTATTAATGGGTCAATGACCTTTAGGTAGAATCACTTTGAACCACGTGATCACTTTAGGTACTGCTTACAAGTTCACTTCTTGCGCACTCAGTGTTCATGATAATGTATTTTATAGGACAATTACGTCAAAAATGTAGGTTATAGGTTTTTTAAATATTTGGGACGAGAATCGAATACTGAACACCCTCCCTTAATATGTCCCTCGTTTAACCTAACATACTGTATAACGTTGCCATAGTCACCGTGCTTGTCATAGGAGATGGCGACCGCAGATAAGGTGATTTTCCACCAGAGTGGCTAGGCGCGGCGAGGCGAGGAGAGAATTGAAATTTGTATGGTAAATTTGGTGCATCTTTTTTTTTATTGTCTTAGTAAGCAGACGAGCTAGCGGCCCACCTGATGGTAAGTGGTAACCGCTGCTCATGGACATTCGCAGTGCCAGGGGGCACAGCAAACCGCTGCCTACCGTGATATTAGTACTCTTTTTAAACCTCGTTTGAAGAAGGACATGTCGTAGCGCTGGGGAAACACCGCAGCAGGTAATTCATTCCATTCATCTTTGGCGCATCTTTGGTCGAAACAGCATGGATTGACGAGAATATGCGAGGCGTGAATTGAAATATATGTAAAAATTAACGAAGATAATGAACTAAAATGAATTAAGAGTATAAATTAATTTTGGAACAGAAACACGCTTCTCGCGAGAGGCTTATTGTTGTTCATTGTGCGTGTGTATTGCAAGACGAACTCAATCAGTGTTCGATCACAAAACTGTACATTGAATATTTTTTTAAAGGATACTTGGGGCGTGATCTGCATTCGATATCGAAGCCAAAAATATAGTTTTTAGAATTTTTGTCTGTTTGTCTGTATGTATGTCCGGGCTAAACTCAAAAAGTACTCCACTCCCAATTTTGCATGAATATTACTGAGAGGTGGGGTCAACATATAGGCTACATATTATCACCTACGGGGGAGGAGCTGTGATAATTTATAAAGTTTAACGCGGGTAAAACTGCGGGGCACGGACGGTAAAACATAAAATTTCAAAAAAAAAATCAAAATTATTTATTAGTCATTGGGTTTTACAATAAATAAAATAAATAATTAGATAGAATATCTCAACCAAGGATCGCCAATTGCATCAATTTTTTTGATTGGTTAACGTCGTGACGTCGATTTTGGCTTACAGAAGCTGCCGTGGTGGGTAAGAGGGAGGGACTAGTCCCAAGTCTAAAAGAAAGAACCCTATTATTTTTAAAAACAACGTATGCAGCAGATTTCTTAATCTCTGTGCCGAAGGGTACTTTACAAACATATAAATGACGGACACAACGTACATCCAAACCTAGAACAACTATTTATGGGTCACACAATAGCTGTCCTGTGCGGGAATCCAATCTGGGATACGAAGTGGTGAGGCCACTGTCTTAACCGCTGAGCCACAGGTGCAGTAAAAAAGTGGATCAAAATCATACATAATAAAAAGAGATAGCACGAGATATAAAAAAAAAACTTTTTTTTTAAAACTAATATCCATAAATTAGACAAATAATAACTTCCTTTTTTTGAAGCCAGTCAATAATTGACTATAATAACAACAACATTAACTAAGTCAGTAATAAATACCGTCAAAGGACACTTGCAACACCATTGACATCACATACGCGTTGTCAAACAAATTCACGCCTTGAACGACTCCAACCGAACAAAGTCACAGCCCACCCAAATAACACTAGCAATACTAAATAGCAAACAAAATATATTTCTAATATAAATAACGTATATAAAGGCAAGTGGTGCGGCCACATAAATGTTGTACCGTTCGCACTTATAACTCTTGGTTCGCCTTACCCCCACCCCTAGCCCCCACCAAGACGCGGAATATTTACATAAATTTACAAATTTCGCGGCGAAATAAAATTTTTTGTTGTCACGAACGACAATTGTAAAAATCACACTAATATTATTAAGGCGAAAGTTTGTGAGTGTGTGAGTGAATATGTTTGTTACTTCTTCACGTCTAAACGGCGGCAACGATTTAAAAAAAAAACTATGGAGTTAGCTGACACCCTGGAATAACGCATAGGCTATAATTTATAAATTTTAACGCGGGGCACAGCTAGTATTATAAAGGCGAAAGTTTGTGAGTGTGTATGTTTGTTACTTCTACAAGTCTAAACGGCTGCAGCGATTTAAATAAAAATTGGTATGGAGTTAGCTGACACCCTGGATTAACACATAGGCTATAATTTATAAATTGTTGGTTTAAAAGTTAAAGTTTTTAAATTTCAAATTCATCGCTCTCACTTTGTGCTTAAACTCACAAATCTCTACGTAAGTTGTTAGTGATGTTAAGTTCAAAAGCGCACATTCAGTCTATAGATGGGACACTGCCAAAGTGGTTAGACGTCTGTGCGTTTTATGCCTCGGAGGGCAAGTCAAGTTGTCAGTCCCGGTTGTAGTGGTAAATGCATATCAGAGGTCCAATGATTAACTATCTCTGACACTAGGGTAACTACTGCCGAAACGATAAAGAATAAAGATAGAAGAAGAATCTACTTAATTTTCGCATTTTATTTTAGACTAGCTGTTCTGGTAGACGTTTTTCTCCAGAAGAAATAAAAATATCCTGGAATCTGATCGCAAGGCCACATCCCAAGTCCAATTGCGAAAACTATTTCATTACAACAGAGGGGCAAAAGTTAGAACCCGATCGTATCTACTACTTATGGGTGGGTCTAATCGTAATTCTTAACCATCAAGAGTCCAACGCATACTAGCACAGTCCTCTAGGAGGTCAGCCAGAAACACACCGAAGTTGAATTTTAATATAGGTATATAAAACTAGGTCTTTTTAGTATTGTAGGTTTGTAGTCTGTTGACTTTTATTATCACTGCTTGAGCAGACAACCACTAATTTTAATTTTATTAATGTAATTGTATGGCTATAGGTTAATTGAGAAGAGAGGCAGTATGTCCACACAGTCCTAATTATCTTTCTCGCGTCTTCTATTTTCTTTCTATAAGTATGAATAAAAAAAATATTTTCTATTACATTAAATAAACTCAATACAAAGAAACTCATTCACAGTTTTACCCCACCCTTTGGTTTGAACTGGTTTACCTTGCAGTAGCCGGTTTGAACCAGACCCAGCAGCTTTTATTCACAAACCGAACCAGTACAAATACTATTAATACATGCCCCAATTTTATTTCCCATGCACGATGCAAATTCAAATAAAAAAATAAATAAATATAAAGGCTTCTTTAATGAAAAGACTGATTTAAATATATTATTACATAGAATTGAAAGACGGGAGTGGAGCTGGGTGAAGTATATACAAGGTGTATATACTTCACCCAGTATATAGTCAGTGTAAATTAGCTTAATTTTGGCCTGAAACCTTGCTTGGTATAGAAAATCAAAGTGCAAAATATACAAAAAAATTAATTACTTCCCATACCCGAATAACAATGTATAAGGAGAATTTTATTTGTTTCGTGTTTCACATACTGAGTTTCTTTGGCCGATAGTGCTCCTTAAGAGGCTGACAACACCCAACTTGAATGTATCAAAAAGGAGTGAACACAAAACTATAAAAACACGTTGAAATCAGTGAAATATAAAATAAAACAAAACATTAAATAATTGCGAGGAATATATAATCTTTATGACAAATCTAAACAGTGCACTTCATATTACCATAATAATTTTAATTGATTATAATTTATCGAAATTATTAAACTTAAAAAACAACCTAGTTTTCTATCGAGTAATATTAGTTGAATAGTATTTTGGAGTCAATGATTTTCTTCAAAATATAGTCAAATTTGGCGTTCACAAACTCGTGCATAAATTTAGAGGAACGCAAATAAAAGTGGGTTTAAAATAAAATATCATCGATATTTGTTTAGTGTGGTAACAGTTCTGTTAATAAATTTAGTTTTTGGTTATTATTCGGTCATTTATAATAGAACACGGCATAAATCAAATGATCATAATGACAAAAAATAACCAAAAAAATAAAAAAGGAATAATTTTACTTTAATGCTCAATTTTATTAATATATTGGACTATAATCCGTGCTTTTCTGTTGTTTCGTAGTATGTAAACGTAGTATAATTAGCAATAATTAAGTAAAAAACGAATGAAATTAAAAAGTAAAAAAAAAACCAAAACATTCGTTTTTCAAATAACATTTAATAATATTTGTGGCCAGTACGATAATTCCAACAGTAAAAATTTGACCTTTTTCTTACATTCCTGTAATATTGTCAACGAGTGTATTGTTTAACAAGATAAACCTCGTAGTTTTGGCAAAAGACTTGCGAAAAAGCACCAATTTGGCTGATGTCGGTGCCTTAAGTTTCCGCCACTTTTAAGTTCCACCTTGTTTCGCCCTTCTCTTGTTTTGCATGCTCATTGGTTCTTTTACGTCTCTAGTGCTCTATGACGTATGTATCGGCGTCAGAGAGTATTCATAGAGAAAGAAACATCTTTAACCTTTTGACGGCCAATAATTTATAAAGTAGCACTTATATACAAATTATAGTCAGAATTGGGTAAAAATGTGTTTGAGTAGCTTTAGCTTACGATTATTGAGTTTATTTTATTATTTGAAATCACTAAAATAACCGCCATGACTCCGTTGGCAATGGACCTACCTTTCATCTCATACTTTCATTTTGCAGGCGGGAGGGCGGTGCAAATTGCATCCCGGCATGATTAAACAGACAATTAGCGGAATTAACACTACATATTGATTTAGTACTTTGATTAAGTGTATGTTAATATAATACCCAAGTGCTGAATAAATTTTATTATTTCAAAAAGTCACGGTACCCACAGCCCTAGTACTAGAGCATAGTTCGCGCGGGTCGCCCCCCCAGGTAGTAAGGGAGATAGGGAGGTGCCGTTTTTCATGTTTAATTTTAACTTTGCAAACCAGCGTTTTAATATACGCCCGCCGTCTTTCGCGCTCAGAATTTTATGCTCTGCTAGCAACCTTTTGGCGTTTTCAAATGAGAACTCCGTTTTAACACTACGCTAGAGACGCCGTTTTATTGTGTATAAATTAGTTTCGTGTTTTTATGTTGTGTGTGTAAAAATTTTATAGTCGCTCGATAGGGAATAGTGTTGGGATGTTTTTTGTTTGTGTATGTAGTTTTTGTAGTAAGTTCTTTTTTTAGTCGTTTAAATATATACCGATGAAATACTGAATAACCATGCTACCTTCCCGTGGTTACCCGTGGATATACAATAAAATACCGATTAATAATATCTATCCTGAAACATTATTCACACACGGCTACATGATCCCAAACTAAGCAGAGCTTGTACTATGAAAACCAGACAACTGATATATTACATATACAACTTTCCTTTCGACTATACATTATACATACTTAGAAAGAAAATTACATCCACACTCAGAACAATATCTGTCCTGGGTTGGAATCAAACCCACGATCAGCGGCGTGAAAGGCAAGCATTTACCAACCACGCCAACAGGCCTGTCAATAATTAAAAGATAATATTTATAAGTTTTGGTTTGGGCAGTCTTATTTTTAGGTATTAAAATAATAAGGTTTATCTAAAGTAGAAAGTAAAATTGGAAACTTGAACATAATGTGGGTAGTTTTAAAATGTTTTCATTCTAAGTTTAACTCGATAATAGTTGTTTCAGTTAACCTTATTTATATGGTCTGTTTTACTAAAACGTAAATAAAAAACCAAACACAAAATCAAAAGTACTAAAGTTGTCGCCTATCCTTCGATTTAATGCTGGAAAATCAAAATTCAAAAGCTACAAATTACGACATCGCAATTTCCAACCCTCTAATTTTATTGTCCCTACAATAAAGGGAACCTTTCAAACATCTTCGGGATATCAGAACCTCTGAGATCACAATTAAAATAACTAAATACATTAATACCTTACGGCCTAAGTAGCTAAGCTTCGCCGTAAAACAAGGAACGGAATATTAAAACCGGAGGCACCAACGAAAGCCATTAAAATGCGTAATTGCTGGATTAAAGCGCCCAAGATTCCTCTATTTACCTCTCGATTCCAGTACAAACCATACCTCGAAAATCCACAGTGTAAATAAATTCCCCTAAAAACATTAACGTACTGTAAAAACTAGACAAAATATTAATAAGATATTTCTAAACTGTGGCATGTCCAAGATGGCGGGCGTTCCTAATTTGAACTTCGATTCAAGCGACGTGCCTTACATACGTCATGAGCGCGGTCTCAAGATTAGGCGATTTACATTGGCTTTTTCGAATTTAGAACGCACGATGCCTCTGAAGCATTTTATATGCCTCGAATATAAATGGATTTGAATCTAATGCTACGATTAATTTGAATTTAGAACGTGGCGAGTTCTTTTTAATTAGGCATTTGGTGTGTGGGATTGCGGTTAAGTTTTTTAGGGTGTTTGGGATCCTGGTTTTTGAACGTGATTTGTTTTTAGAATATGTGATATGTAAAGTATCGTAGGTATATTAATATATTTGTGTTATAGTTCATAAAATTAAAGTAAAATTCAGCCAATGGTACCTAACAGGCGAAGATCACATGACTTTGTGATAGCGTGGCAATTGACTTTATTGATTAGTGGAGAAATTACCGATAGATATTCCATTTAATCAATTAGTAATTTGACTATAGCTGCTGTTACATTTGAATTTTGATAAGGTGTATATTACGTTAAATTTGTATCTTAAATAAGTACTTATCTATAAATATGGGTTGTATATTTATTCTTATTTATATATTTCTTACGATTTCAGGCAACTTTAAATGTTTATTAATTATAATAAGCTATTACTTTCAATTTCTTAAAGTAATTATGTTTTAAATTAAAAATATTTCGCAAAAAACCTTCACATAAAAGGTAGAAAAACCTTCTAAAACATTCATGAAGGGGTAGTAAAAACTTTTCACCCCTCGGGGCGGAGAAACACCCTACCAACACATCTATAAATCTATACCACGTCATTAAGAAAACGGAGCGCACCGTCTTGCGCATACCTGTCTCACTCACACTTACTAAAATTAACAAGTTAGAAAGAGATAGAAAACGTCTTAGCAAAGAACAGTGGGTGGAAGGGGTACTCATGCCCTCTCTCTTGCCTTACAATGGCGAAAAGACGAAAATTAAATAATACTTTGTCGTTTAAATTGAAAGGGGGAAGGGGGTAGTTTGGAAAATTTTCGGGGGTTCGAGGTAAAAAGGTATTGATTTTAGGAGATTAGTTATGTCTATTGTGGCTCGTTATTTTGTGGTGGCGTTTTAAGACGAGATTAAGGGTGTACGGTGAAACTTTCGCCTAAGTTTTGGACAATGGACGTTTTCATGCGGTTTCTGGACGGATTTTTGACGGTTAAAAAAAATTACTGTTTATGGTTAATAAGTAATATTATTGTTTCGGCGGAAGAAATTTGGGTCCAGGCTAGTAATTATTTTATTTAGGGACTACCGGGGCAAAATTTATTTAAAATTACTGTCCAAATCAAAGTTCTATTTTTAAAACGCTGTCCTAATCACAGTTTTATTTTCAAAAGGCAGTCTGAATCTAGTTCTATTTTCAACTGTCTTCAAAATTAGGAGGTTGTTAATTCGACTGTGTTATTAATTCTGCTTTTGGAATAGTCATATAAAAATTTTATTCAAATCGATTGTCAAATTGAAAAGTTCAAGTAGTTTCTATGTTTTAATAATATCTATATTATATAAGTATGTAGGTATTATTGTAATATGTTCTGAACTCATAGGTCCCACTCACGCGTCTCCTCGTCAGGAACTGCCCAGAGTCGAGGTTCGAACCCCAAATGGGGTGCCCTCCGGCGCGTGTACTTAGTTAGCATCATATCATCTATATTCATGCATTTATGGATCTTCGTTAATATCATATCATAAGATATTCCGGTGAAGCAGTGAAAGCCTCCTAGGCTAACTGTAAACCTCATGTAATATATAGAACAACTCTAAGAACAGTTATAACAGACTCAGTCACCCGTTTACTTAACTAGGAGTAATTTACTATCAATATGCTGGTTATATTAATTCCGGACATTATAGTAAAAACAATCTTTATTAATTACTCTCTCGGAGTCGTCGGGTATAAAAGATAATTGTGCTGATTTTGAACATTATAGTAAAAACAATTTTTATTATTTATTCTCTCGGAGTCTTCGGGTATAAAAGATATTTGTGCTAATTTTTTACATTATAGTAAAAACAATCTTTATTATTTATTCTCTCGGAGTCTTCGGGTATAAAATATAGTGGTGTTAATTCCGAACATTATAGTAAAAGCAATCTTTATTATTTATTCTCTCGACGCGTGACGTTTCAAATTGCATTGGTTGGGGTCACGACTAGAGTGAGCCAGTAGACGATGATCAATGAAACTTGGTCGGTTAATACCTCCGGTAGCAACCGACCAAGTTACATTGTTGTATAATTAATGATACGCGAAGAGTTAAAAGTCTTTTTATTTACCAAGGCTCAAAGGATATCTTCATTACATAGTCCGGTGAGGCATTGAAAGCCTCCTAGGCTAACTGTAAACATCATATACTAAAAAAGAACAACTCTTTGAATAGTTAAAACAAACTCAGTCGTTAATTTACGATCAATCAGTTTTTATCATACTCTTCAGGTATAAAAGATAATTGTGCTAATTTTGGACATTATAGTAAAAAAATCTTTATTATTCATTCTGTCGACGTTCTAAATTGCATTGGTTGCAGTCACGGCTAGAGCGAGCCAGTAGACGACGATCAATGTAACTTGGTCGGTTAATACCTTCGGGTACTAACCGACCAAGTTGCATTGTTGTATAATTATGATACGCGAAGTGTTAACAGTTTTTTTTTAAATTACCAAGGCTCAAAAGAAACGATCATGGTAGTCTATGGAAGCTTACTATATTAGAGACATCAATTCCCTAAGGGCTTAGTTTATCGAGCTGGACTTAAGAATAATTCGTCAGAATGTCAGAATGTCAGAATTAAGTAAACGTGGTAATAATCTAAAATAATCACTATCGTAACAGCCGAAAGACCACTGCTGGACAAAGGCCTCTCCCAAAGATTTCCACAATTGCCGGTCTTGAGCTTACCGCGACTTCCAGCGACCCTCACAAGATCATCGGTCCATCTTGTAGGGGGCTTGCCTAAGCTAGGTCTTGCGCTTCGTAGTCGCAATTCGAGAATCTTTCTGCCCCAGCGGCCCCAGCGGCCCCAGCGATACATTGTATGTTTCTATAATTATCATAATCAAAAATTAATAAAATTATTTTTCCCACAGGTCGTGAGTTCGAAGCACTGCAACTCTTTTCCAATCTACGATGTCAACACTAATGCAAAATTTGGTCAAGATGGAATTTAAAGTAGTATCTGCCACAGAATCCAGCTATCATTTTGAAAAATCTGTTTTGGATATTGTTATTCAATCCCGCAAAAGCAGCTGAACGTATTTTGATAAAATTCGGAATGTTATTCACTAAAATAGCATATAAGTTACAATAAATAGCTTAAGCGGGGCGTACCTAGTGAACACATATAAATTTACTTAACTTATTTAATACGTTTAATATATACATAGTTTCGTCGAAAGAAATACATTCTACATTTTCATTTCAAACATAAAATATTAAACAAAATCTGCTGCATAAAACTGAGCGACTCTAAAATGTACACTTTTATAATGAAGTTTCAAAAGTATAATTTTATATTCGGCTACGTAAATACGGGAGCTGCTAGCGTAGTTGCTACGGCGTAGTTTTTGCTACGGATTTTGCCGTACTATAAGTTGTTATGTAACTTTTATGTTTGTATTCATTTCGAAGTCATTTTTGTTTTGGTATTGGTGAAATTGTAAGATTTATGAGTATTTAATTGTAATGGTTTGTTAAATTAAATTTATCCACTTACGAAAATTGTTCTTTTATTAGTTTCTATAAAGTTGCTTATATATTTTCAGTTCTGGTTAGAAAGATGTAAAAGGTTAGCATTTGAATTTAGGAGAAAACTCTTAAATTCAGATAACACGTAAACGTAATCTTTTGAATACTACTTGTGTTGTGTTAATGAGAATGTTGTGTAGGTACCTACGTATCAGACTGTGAGACTCGTATTGCTCTATGTTTCTATTTTAATATGTATGTGTACCATATTATAAACAAATAAAAAAACGCTTAAAACAAATATTGAATCTTATGAAAAAAAAAATGATTGCAATACGTGGCGTAAAAGTAGATTATTTTGTTATAGTTTGAATTAAAATAATATACAACTTGTGTTTTACATAAAATCAATAGAAAATTTGAATGAAAACTGGTATGAAAGTAAAAAAAAATGTACTAATGAAGGATGTCTAAAACAACGCACAGAGCTTACGCATGCAAAGCTTTGGTTAGCAACTATTTAAATAGAAATTTATTTTAGACTCGACTAGACTACGCTCAGGAATAACAGACATATTCATGCACATAAATATCTGTCCTGGGTGGAAATCGAACCCACGACCTGCGGCGTGAAAGGCAAGCATCTACCAACCACCCTAATTAAGTAATAACCGGATTAAAATAAAAACATAAATGCTACGTGTGAATTAATTTGTCATCAATCAGTTAAGTATACCACGGAATTTGGTCGAGTAACGAGTGTTACGAAAAATATTTTACTGCCTCATATGTCCGAAAGCTTGTGAGCTTGAATCAACTATTAATTATTTATTTAATCAAATAGTCGTGAAATCTATAAAATATTTGTAAATCTTATAATAAAAAACATAAAATTATTTATTAATTGACTCCGTATATCATTACATTTAAAACATAATTTCTATCAATTAATTCTGTAAGTGATTAATCACTGTCAATCAAAATTTATTATTTTTATGAAATACTCAAACAGTAGTTGTGACTACTGTATACATATAAAAGGTACAGACGCCAGCACATCAAGTTACCCCAATCTGTCAAATTTCCCCAATTGAAAGTGGACCTTACGCTTATGTGATAAAGTTGAAAATCCATAAAAGAAATTTGACACAGTGGGCTAGCTGGATGTGCTGGCTTCTGGACAATAAAATTATATAAAATGACTACTAGTAATAATAATATACCTGTACCTTTAATTGCTACTAGTATTTGTATATAATTGTACCTTTTATTGTGTTGTATAGTAGAGAAGTCTTGGAGTCTTTTGATATCTATTCATAATCATTAAAATAATCATTGATTGTTTGAAAAAACGTAACAATGTCGAACTGCAACAGTCAAAACTACACTGGAGGCGCTCATAGCTAGATGCTCTCACCGGTCCGTAAGCGAACGGCGAGGTTAAGCAACTAGGCTCGCGGTCAGTCCATAGATGGGTGACCGCCAAAGAGGCCTACTGGGCGGCTTGAGCACCTCTGACACTAGGGTTACCACTTCCCATACGATAAGCAAGCAAGCAAAACTACATTGGATACACTTCATTCATGGTCACGTTACCTCTAAACTAAACTCTTCCTTACTTGCCTCATGACCTCTGTCAGCACCTCAACCCATAGATCAGACAATTTTATTAACCTTAACCTATAATTTATTTTTATATCTTACTACCTAAAACTATTAATTAATCTAGAATATCAATGTTAATCTTTGAACAGTAAATTATTATTATTATAATTGCATATATTTCATCCTGAAGTACCACGACGCGGTAAAGCGGCTTACATGTATCACAATCGGATTATCTTGTTAAATATCTGACTCTTTGCCACTGACCACCCAGTCGATACTGAGCTGAAAAAGAACAAACATTTTAAGATAAGAATTGAATTACCGAGACATAATGTACCCGTGTCGTCTACCCTCTATTTCTATTAAAATATTTCAAGACACAAAGAGACTCCAACCCCTTCCATACAAATCAAGCAAACAATACAACAAAATTACTTACCCCCTACCCATCTAAGATATTTTATCCAACTCTAGAAAATGTCATATCATTTTAATTATACTACGGAACGGCATAAAAGCAGTTTATCGTAGGGGGTACCCCCACCCCATAGGGGGGAAGAAGCAGAGATTTTATAGCCCAGTACCGTCGCACGCTTTTAATGGCTTATTTGCCTAGCCTTTGGGGGTGGCCACCCTCCTTTGTATTGCTGATTTTGTTCCGAGATTCGATAGTATACGACTAGTTTTTTGAGGTCAGAGGGAGACGAATCTACTTATACTTCGTCTGAAGACTTTCTAAAACATAAACACGTCTATTACGTGTTTATGATTTATTTTGTTTCAATGTTTCGTTACATGTACTTTTGGGAAATATTGCTAAAGATTTTTATTGAAACAGAATTAAGTAATGAAATAATAATGACGCAAATTCATAAAATCAAATTTATAATTATATGATATTATATTTTTATGGAATATTGCAATAAAGAGGTGATTTCATAGACATCGTAGTAAACATTGTGTTTGTTAGTGTTTTCCTGCTCAAATTTCGGCCAATCCCAATGGAGACTACCCATTTGCACGAGACACAATGTAATGCACAAATGAGTGCCCCAATACGGGTGCCCTCTCAATTCCTTCAATCTTATGATCCGAAAGGATGGTTCGCCAACACGACCGATAAGAGTTTAGGTACAGACCAACAGCTTATGTGATCTCTGAAGCATGGGATTACACCGCCATCATTCAGTCTCCGGGCCAATACTGTGAATATTTCTTAACAAAAATCCTAATATCACTTTTTGGCTCGACCAGGATTTTGAACTCAAGATCACAATCCTAATATCACTTTTTGGCTCGACCCGGATTTTGAACTTAAGACCTCATTATCATTATCAGATCGGTGGGACGCCCCTCTGCTGCGTCACTGGGTAAGGATCCATACCAGTTGTAATGTACCTTTATTACTAACACTATTTACTAAATTATCTTATTTCTACTTACACTTACATGTCTGAGATAATGTATTTGAATTTGAATTATCTTCCGTTGAACACATTGCGGAAGTGCTGGATACGAATAGCGCAAGACCGGCAATTGTGGAGATCTTTGGGGAGGCATTTGTCCAGTAGTGGACGTCTTTCGGCTGATATGATGATAATGATGATGATGAACACATTGCCGCTAGACTGGCTTTGTAATAAAAACAATTATTATAGATGATGTCCTCCAAGCCGAATTTCGGCCAAGCGGCCATTCTCAATAGAGATAAGTCATCTGCGCGAGACATATTATAATGCACAAGTGTGTGCGCAAACTCAGGAGCACTTTCTATTCCATCACTCTCATGGATGGGACGCCTAGTGAAACGACCGGAAAGAGGTCAGGTATAGGACCGACGGATTTACTTGCTCTCCGAGGCACAGAGGTATAATACCGTCAACTCCCAGACTTCGGGCTAATACTGAGCAATTTTTCTTTTTACAGAAAAGTTACAAAATCACTTTATGTCCCGAGATTTGAACCCAGGACCACGTTTTCTGCGGGTGAATACGCTACGAGGACCAACGAGGCAGTCTATATTATAGATACTACAGTACAGAACCAGTTTTTCTTAACCCGTAACTTGTCCGACTGGTCAACGAGACCAACTGGTCGTAACACTACTTGGGTCAATTGTGTCAAACGAGGGGTTGATATAGATAGAATATCCTTATTTATAAAAGTAAACCGGTTAAATAACTTGTTTTTGTTTAAATATAAAACTAGATTTTTTATTATTTGATTCTTTTTTGTTTGTTTTCATACTAGTATTTTGGACACGTGTGTCAAGTCACACGTACTACTAATAATAATGTCCTCCTAGCCGAATTTCAGCCACGGCGGCCAGTCTCAACAGAGATTAGCCGTCTGCGCGGGACATATTATAGTGCTCAAGTGTGTGCGCAAACACAGGAGCACTTTCTAATCCATCACTCTCATGATCCGATGGGACGCCTATGCGACACGACCGGAAAGAGGTCAGGTACAGGACCGACGGCTGTACGTGCTCTCCGAGGCACGGGGGTATAATACCGCCAACTCCCAGACTTCGGGCTGATGCTGAGAATTTTTTCTTTTTACAGAAAAGTCCCTAAATCACTTTTTGGCCCGACCCGAGATTTGAACCCAGGATTATTGATACCTACTAATCGTATAGGCACTGGTTACCCTAGTGTCAGAGTTGTTCATGCGGCCCATTAGGTTTCTGACATGGCTTGACGACTTTTGCCTAATGGCTACAACCGTCAGAAATTAAACCACTTTGGTAGTCAACCATCTATGAACTGACCGCGACACTCGAGGCAACTGTCTTAACCGCTGCACTACACATGCAGTCACAATCCATTCGGTAGTTTATGCGTGAAAGAGTAACAATAATAATAATATCTGGGGACACTGTCACACAGATCATCTTAGCCCCAAACTAAGCAAAGCTTGTACTATGGGTACCAGGCGACGATATACATACTTATATAGATAGATAAATACTTATATACATAGAAAACATCCATGACTCAGAAACAAATATTCGTGCTCATCACACAAATATTTGCACTTACCGGGATTCGAACCCAGGACCACCAGCTTCGTAGGCAGGAGCACTACCAACTAGGCTACGGTGACCGTCCATACTCGAAATCTTTTGCATTTATAATAATAGTAGGACATGTAAGTCAGTATTTATTCAATAGTAAATAATTGAATCAAATAAAATGAAATTATAAGCTAAAAATTAGATAAACTACAGGTACACTATTTACCCTATAATGCGTCCAATAATCCCTCCGCATCGCTGATGGGAAAAGTGCCCAGAAGGCTGGCCGCATTGCCACGCTCGATGGCAACGCTCATCCTCTGACCCAAGAATAGACCAGCCCTCTGATCATGGGAAGCGACGATCAAACGTTTAGCTATTTCCCCAAATATTAAATGTGCGCTTGGGCCCCATGGTCCTAAGGTTGGTTAAGGACATGTAAGTGTTTAGAAATATATAAGAATGTCATATCAGTTATCTGATTGCCAAAGTACAAACTCCGCCTAGTTTGAGATCAGATGGCAATGTGTTAGTTGGTCCAAGATATTAATTATTATCTTTTATTATTAAAATATATTATAACAGTTTATGAATGATTGACAATTATTATTAAAATAACTTAAATTATCAACTAAAGAAACGTAAAATTAAGTACTAAAATATATACTTATATTTAAATTAAAATTAAATATATACATATTATTATATAAAGGTCTCATCTTTGGGCGTCGAAAAAAACTTCGGTATCGCTGCCTTTGAGCATCGTGCCCAGAATGCTGGCCGCATTGCCACGCTGGATGGCAATGCTTAAACGCTGTCCAAAATATTGGCCAGCCCTCTGGGCGCGTGTAGCGTCCACCAAGCGTTTGGATAATCCGCGGAAAAAAATCCGCGCTCTCGGACCCCATGGCCCAAGCGTCTCCACTCCAAACGGCTCAATATAATAGGTCTTTACCTATGAAATTGCCGTTTTGTATGAAAAAATTTAAACGAATTTTTTTCATGAATTTTTTTATTTGTATTAATCGAAGTAATCACCCATGCAATCAATGCATCTTTGCCATCGCAGTGGCAGTTTATTGATGCCCTTCTTAAAGAAATCAGCTGGACGGGAGGCAACAAATTCTTCAAAGGCATTTTGTACTGCCTCTCGGGTATTGAATTTTTTTCCCGCCAAGAAGTTATCCAAATTCTGGAAAAAGTAGTAGTCTGTAGGCGCAAGGTCTGGTGAGTAGGGCGGATGACGGAGAGCTTCCAACCCCAGTTCTTGCAACTTGGAGACCGTCTGCTGTGCAGTATGAGGTCGCGCGTTGTCGTGCAGGAGCAGCGGAGACGAGCGATTGACCAATGCTGGTTGGAGATGCGCCAGCTTCTCCATCATTGTGCTCAGTTCTTCACAGTACACATCTGCAGTAATGCTCACCCCGTTTGGTAAGAAGCTGTGATGAATCACACCGGCGCTAGACCACCAAACAGTGACCATCACTTTTCTAGGGGTAAGTTTTCGTTTAGGGCATTGTTTAGGTGCTGAACCAGGATCCAACCAACTTGCTGAGCGCTTGCGGTTATCAAACAGAATCCATTTTTCATCGCAGGTAACAATGCGGTTCAAAATTCCTTCATTTGTGTGTCTGTTGAGCAGTGCAAGGCACGTCTCGACGCGTACTTCGCGCTGGCGATCATTGAGTTCGTGGGGCACCCATTTGTCAAGCTTTTTTACCTTGCCAATTTGACGCAAATGGACCAATATTGTTTTGACGCTAACGTCGAAAGCTGCTGCTAATTCAGCCGTAGATTGTGTATCATCAGCTTCCACAACCGCCTTTAATTCGTCATTGTCGACCAAAGTCTTCGGACGACCGCGAGGTTCATTTTTCAGGTCGAAATTTCCAGAACGGAAGCGAGCAAACCAATAACAGGTGGTGCGTTGGTTTGTAGTGTTAGCTCCGTAAACGTCGTTGATGTTGCGTGCCGCTTGTGCCGCGTTGCTGCCACGACGGTACTCATATTCCATAATTACTCGAATTTTTAACGTATCCATGATGACGAAAAAGATTGAAATGCGATGAAAATGTAACACTAATCAATAAAGAAATGACTACTTTTGGAAAAAAGAATCCATGTTTTTAAAATAAAATTAATTTGAAATTAGAATTCTTAGCCAAACAAAAATTATTTTGATTTGAAATGGCCAGTACTGCAGAACGGCAATTTCATAGGTAAAGACCTAATATAATCTCTTTCAAGGTTTGTATTATTAAAATTCAATTTTAATACGCCAAATGTCTACAGATGCAGAAGTACCTACTTTAATCAATTATAAATCAATTAAAAACTTACACTTCTGTGGATACGAATATAAAGCTGCTAAACATTACAATCCAATATATTGTGACCCTTTATACCTTGAAATGCGTACATAATGAGAGATGTTTTTGTCTAGAGCAGTAGAAAAAGAGCTCTTGTTATATTGGTCGGTACGCAAATTGCCTTGAAGGGGGTTCCAGTGTTCCACCCTAAGGAGTTGGGGAGGAAAACCGTGAAAATTACACAAGAAAATTTCTCCATTCAGCATCTTTGTATTTTCCTGCAAGATGGCGTAGGGTGCGGTGTTTGCGGCGAGAGGAGTATATGAAAAGTTTCAATAGGTACCTTAAGAGTAATCTTTATTACTGCTTTATTATTGAACCCTAGCTTTCCAAGGGCAGAGAGATAGAAAGATAATTTTAAATTAGTACTTTTCGCCAAATAATGAATGTTGTAGGCAAGTAATTGCGACCTTGGGTTACATTATTCTTATTTTCTTAGGGTATTCAATTTCTTTTTCGATAATTTAATACGTTTCTTGTTATATTCAAAGAATGTAACTTATTGAATGAAAGAATTTATAATAAGTATTTTTATGTTTTAGTTTATTCGTTACCAACTGACATCCACCAAAAACCTAATCTTGTTCTTGGCCACGACAAGAGTTTTGGCCGCGGCCGCCAGTCTCAATAGAGATTAGTCATCTGCGCGGAACATATTATAGTGCACAAGTGTATGCGCAAACACAGGAGCACTTTCCGAAAAGTCCCAAAATTACATTTGGTCCGACCCGGCATTTGAACCCCGGACCTCGTTTTCTGCGGGTGAACACGCTACCGCTAGACCAACGAGGCAGTATTATAATTATAATTGTATAACAGCACCACATTAGGTAACCTAAACTATGTAGGTAGTATAAAAACAGAGACATTCAAAGGCGCACTATACAACTAGACCTATTCATGCTAACTATTTTAATTGAATTATATTTTCAATTTAAACATCTGTATTGGTATGTACAATATTTTTATTTTTGACTTATTTTTTTTTAACATAAATATTAAATAAATTGTGTAATATTTTTCAATTGACATACATCATATTATAATATAACTTGTCATTTTATGATTTCTTTTGTACCTTTGTTTGTTTTAATTTTATAATTTAATGTAAATTTTCTAAAAATAGTTACTGAAATAAAATGAACTTTCGCCATTTTGCAACTACACCGTAACAGGAAGTCAGCACAATGGCTGTACTGAGCTTCTTTGATCATCGCTTTAATTAACGGCTTGTACGTGTTTTATATATATCTTTTGTTCATATATTTGTACATATCTATTGTTTGTACGACGTTTTAAAATTAACATGTACATTATTTAAAGTATTAACTTAAACTTCTGTTCTTATAGTAGATATATATTTCCATTATTTTCCTCGAACTCGCGAGCCAGTTGGCGTGTTTGGTAGCCTTTCACGCAGCAGGTCATGGGTTCGATTCCCACTCAGGACAGGACTGTTTGTCCCGAGTTTGGGTATAATTATCTATATAATAATAATAATATCCTGGGATAGATAGATAGGTACACTTTATTGCACATCACAGAATAAAATTTAGATGTACAGACATGGTTTCAATGTGTGTACAATTGGCGGTCTTATCGCATAAGAGCGATTTCTTCCAGACAACCGTTGGATGGACTAGATTAGCATTACTGGGACATTTTTTACACACGGCCATCTGATCCCAAACTAAGCACAGCTTGTACCATGGAAACCAGATAACTGATATACTACATATACTACTTTTCTTTTGTAAATATATACTTATATAGATAAATTACACCCAGATTCAGGACAAACAGACATGTTAATGGACACAAATATCTGTCCTGGGTGGGAATTGAACCCACGACCTCCGGCGTGAAAAGCAAGCATTTGCCAACCACGCCAACAGGCCCGTCAAATAATGATAAAGTTAGATGCTCTCACCGGTCCGTAAGTGATCGGCGAGGTTAAGCAATTAGACTCGCGGTCAGTCCATAGATGGGTAAACATCAAAGTGGTTTAATTTCTGAGCGTCTCCGCCTAGGAGAGGACGTTAAGCTGTCGGTCCCGGTTGTAGTCATTAGACAACAGTCGTTAAGCCATGTCAGAGACCTACTGTATCCATGGGCAGTGATTACCCTAGTATCAGAGTTGTTATTTTATTTGAGTCCTGAAGTCATAAGTTACATGCTCCCCGAAACACGGGGATGTAAAATATACACCTCAGGGAACATGTAAAGCGGTCGCTCTTGCACCTTACCTCTCTCCATTCGTGTATGCTCGCCCGTCCCATGGGATTGAGTAATTAAAAATAGATTCACTCACTCTCACTCACTTATAGACTGATCTAGGCATACGATCAGTCTATAAGTGAGGGATTTTGATTTTTAGCGGTGTTTGACGCCATTGATCAATTACAGACCAGTGCCTCCAAAAACTGTATTATAAGTAAGATTCGAATTAATAACTAGATATTTATTTATAAATTTTAATATTATTAGACTTCTAAAGAAGGGCGTTTTGAAACGTAGTACCAAACATCCCTAAACATTCTATCCCTATGTGTTTTTCTTCTTATGTGACGTGATTTCTTATAATTCATTCTTAATTCAGTGGGAAATACTTTTTGTGTGATTTTCTACATTTTTTTTTAAACCGGCCTCAATAAAAATTGTATTCAGTACTAATTTCTTTTTAATTTTCTTGTATTTGTAGAAAATATATTTTTTTTTAATACTCACCTAATACCACATGTTTCGTATCAAAAATCTTGAAATACAATTGAACTTAATAGACATTTTATGTATATCATTCAAACAAATGTGATAATAAACTATTATTTTGATAAGCGTTCCCATATTTTTATAAGTAAGAGTAACAGTGTATAGATTGTCTTACCATTTAGCTACCAAATGTTATTATGTAATGTATAATAATTCTAGTTATCTTACTCTTACATAATCATAACCTATGAGCCAAAACCACAAATTAATCTACATACAAACAATCAAAAACCAAACTCAATTTTAATCTTTACTCACATGAAAGCAAACATACAATAATAATAATGAGATATACATATTTTATGTAAATTTATACATATGTAATTCACTGTATATTTTCGGTTGCAAGACGGGCTCGTACCGCGCGCAAGTTGTACAAGAAAATTAGTTATTAAAATTTCACTGACGCTCCAAAATTTATCTCAGGCGCGGTACATGTGGATTGGATAGTTTTGATACTTCATTACGTAATAGAAAGAAGAGGTTTGAAAGTAAATTAACTATTAGCTTGTTAACCCAGATCATGTTTATCATTATTCTATCGATATACAATAATTTACCTATGATACATTATTTTTTAGACCTTTACCGTTCATTCAATTGTCTTTAAGTGGTTCCTCGTATATCAGCAGTTGTACAGACGCCAGCACATCCAGCTACTCAAATTCTTCACACAATCAAACAAATTCTCGACACATCTATCAAATTTCTTTGATAGATTTTCAACTTTATCACGAAAGCATAAGGGTCACTTTCAATTGGGGTAATTTGACAGCTTGGGGTAGCTTGGTGTGTTGGCGTCTTGAATGCATAATGAATTAAATGACCTCCAATACCTTGTTTATTAGTTATAGAATTTAAAATAAGAAAGATATTTGACTTATAGATGAAAAAGAATATTATAAAAAATATGGACAGAGTGGTGAATGAAATGATAGAGAGTTGCTGTTGTATTGAGCTGCAGAAGAAAACCAATTAAATAATTCTATTACGTATATATTTACTCTGTGGGCCCTGCTACCTCATTTTGGAAGGCTTTTATGTACCAGTAACCCTAATGAAAGTCTTAGTATTTTAGTTGTTTGTTGTTGAACCGTTAAGGCTTGTTTCATAGGGTCAGAGGATCTAACTATTTTGCTCTAAATTTAATATTTCAGAAATAAGTTGTATTCATACCTATAGTTCGTCTTTTATTGTTATTAAATTATATCTAAAGTAAAATAGAATTAAACAAGTAAGTACAAATGGCGGCCTTTTCCTTGGGTTAATTTTATCCAGGCAATATTATTAAATGAGTTAGGTACAGACGTCAGCACATCATTTCCCCAATAGAAAGTGAACTTTATGATTTTGTGATAAAATTGAAAATCGATAAATAAATAAATAAAAATAAAATAAAATAAAAAAGGTTTTTATTCACGTAAACTTTAAAAAAGCGCTTGTAAATAGTCAGAACATGTTTGTAGTAAAAGTTATTTGAAACATTGGGGTAGCTGCATGTGCGTCTGTACATATAAACTTAGTAAAACTTCATAAATATTGAACACTAATAAAATATTAAGTAGCCTTTAAAAGTACGGTGCATAGAAAACCAAAATGACTAGAAACAGTAAGCATACGTAAATTACCTAAATATTTTTTCTGGAGAATAAAAGTCTCCAGAAAAAATATTTACAAAATAATAAAATAAAGGTTTGAAAAATATTATATTTTATTATTTTATGAAACTCATTAAATAAAACAGATGGTCATTCATAAATTGTTTTCAACTTCTATTTTTGTCAAATCATTTATTATTTTAATTACGTCACATTTAAGGAAAGTAATTAAAAAAACCGGCCAAGTGCGAGTCGGATTCGCGCACGAAGGTTTCCGTGAAAATTTCAACTACCTGGTGAGAGACGGACAGACAGCGAAGTCTTAGTAATAGGGCCCCGTTTTACCCTTTGGGTACGGAACCCTAAAAATAATACTTAATACGTTTACCCCTTATAATTCGTAGTCTTAAAACCTAATTGTTAGCAACATAATTTAAATTCTTCAAATAATATTTAAAATATAATAAAAATAAAAAATAATATCTCGGGACAGTGTCACACAGATCATCCTAGCCCCAAACTAAGCAAAGCTTGTAATATAGGTACCAGGCGACGATATACATACTTATATAGATAGATAAATACTTATATACATAGAAAACATCCATGACTCAGAAACAAATATTCGTGCTCATCACACAAATATTTGCACTTACCGGGATTAGAACCCAGGACCACCAGCTTCGTAGGCAGGAGCACTACCAACTAGGCTACGGTGAGTAGTTTTAATGTCTTATGAAACGAACTAAGATACAACAGGTTTCCGACCCTTTTGGTCACTCTTTGTCCATAACAAAACTTCAATTATTATCATAAAGACAATTTCTGTGGGAATAAAAACAAGTTTTTCTTGAATAACAGTTATTTTCGTACTAAAGAACAGGTTTTATAATCACAATTGAAGGGTCATTTAGACCCCAAGACGTTACCGGACAGTGGTCAGCGCGTGGGAAAGGGTTATGCTAGGGTTGGGGCTTATTAGGTAGCTTTATTGTGTTAATTTTGTGACATTGGAGTGTTATGTTATTCAGTTTTGTGATGGATGCCGTCTTGAAATATTTGCTTCGTGGTATAATAATGTTATAAAAATAAATCTTAAAGGTAACAGATGGTAGAATAACGTGTAATAGATTTCATTTTATATCGCTTAATTTTTATAGTATCAGACTAATCTTATTGCTAAAACAGCTTATATTTATAGTTCAATTTGAAGGCTTTTACTAATTCAGCGGCAACAGTGGTGGGTTCTAAATCAAGCCGTCCAATATGGAATTAAGCCTAAAAAGCTAAGTAAGCTCAAGTAGAGTAAGATTATTCTATAGAAAAAAATCCTCAATGGCCTCCACCTCTCACGAACTCTCTCTTCTAAATGTTAAAGAACCGATCGCAAGATAAAACATGAGATGTTGTGATGATATTCTTCGTGGTCGGCCACATATAAAACTGATGGTAATTTTTTCAATATACTAAATCTTGTACCAGTCAAGTAAGCATAAAATCTTTTTACTCTTTATTTTTGTGTATGACTATTGAGTTCTGAATAAGAAGCATTGTGTTTTATGTCTATTAATTACTCGTTATGATCCACTGTAAATAGTTCATCTATCTATCTAGGTATTGCATTCATCATGCCAACGCTTGACTTCTAAAAGATATCTAATACCTTTGGATTTAAAATTATATGTGCTTATTTTTGACCAAGAGGCCGTTTCATTATTTATGTATCTCTCTAATTATCTTCATATTAACCGTAAGATGTCAATTGCTGGACAAAAGCTTTTCCCAAGAATCACAAGGCCATGAAGATAAAGAGGTCGATTGTTTTTTTATTAATTATCGTTCAGCCAGATCCTTGCCAAGAGAAACAGTATCTCAAGAAATGTGTCTTAATCAATATTTTGAAGGTAGTCCTACAAAAATTGCTACCCAATTACCCCTCTTGCCATCCTCAAGTACCAACTCCATTTCATCAAAGTACATAACGAAGACGCTGTTAAAGTTTTCCGTGCTACTTTCGCGGCTCTGCAGAAAGTTGTGCCTGGGCTCATTACTGAAGACTTCTGAGGTGTATACACTAGGGAAATACGCGCTAGTGATTTTTTTTATTTAAGATCATTTGGAATATTTGCTACTTATGATTGCTTACTATGGGCCTCATAAGAAGGCTCAAGATCTCCCTAAGAGCAATGGAGAGGACTATGCTCGGAGTTTCTCTGCGAGGATCTGATACATTGAAATCCGCCAGAGCCAAAGTAACCGATAGCCGTGACAGTAGAAAGTTTCTCGTGTGGCGGCGGCATTGTGAGGAAGTCCTCCACAACTTGGACCTTTGATACTGCGAGGGCAGCTATAAGCCGGTAGACATGAGAAGCGTAAGACTAGTCATTGTGAAAAGGTCTTTGGGGTAGGTCTTTGCTCAGATGTGGACGTCTTTCGGCTGATATGAACACGTAATTCACAAATTTCGTATCGATATTAGTCTCACCGGATTCAAGTACTATACCAATATTCAACCAATCACCATGAAATTTTAAACACATGTTATCGAAGGTACAGAAAACGTTTGATTTTGAAAAAATACAACAGTTACCTCAGTATAAATTGTCCATTGCACGAGTCGTCGTGACCACGGCTGGTGGAATCCATGCTGAACGTCGGGTAACCTAAGGGTAATGATTTGCCTTAAATTGTTATCGCGATTGAGACCCATCTCCACAATATATAAAAAAATATGTACAAATTGAGAAAGTATAAAAACATTGTCTATTTATGTATATTATAGCTATTCATCCATACATAATATACTATTTTTACAACGTCGTCTCTTGAATTTTTTATATATGTTTACCCTTTTATTTATTTATGTTTATCTATGTCTGCATTAATTATAAATATATTATAAACAACACATTATATGTAATCTTAATGAGCATATGGCTTCAAATGAGTAATTCCTTTAGAAATCGTTTCAAAACCGCGCGTCTTATTTCAACTAATGTGCAAGCCCCTCAAAATTCCTCGCCTCGCCACCCCGAGGCGCTTATATAATATCAAGCAGATAAGTTCTGCTGTATATACCCGTATTGACAGGTTTAATATTTATTACCCCATTGTTATCTCAAGAACGTAGATCAACAGAGTAATTGCTTCATTAATAGTGTAACTAAAAAATTACTATTATATACTCACGCGATTTTTAATTCTTATATAGACTTTTTGTCGTCATGCGGTGAGTGTTTTAGGATTTTTTTTTTGATCAGCTACAAAAGCTAATATATATATAGGATGCAATTAGGATTAAAGGTAGCAGTTAACTATGAAACATAGTGGAAGAAATCCAATAGATATCAGAAACAAGCCTATTCCTTTCTTAAAGGCCGGCATCGTTCTTGAACCACTCTGGTGTTGCGAGTGTCCATGATTTTTAAATGTCAACGCCCGCACTAGGGAATCTAATCCCTGTGTCGCGGGGTACTTTACAAACATATAATAGACGGACATAAATTACATCCAGACTCAGAACAACTATTTATGGGTCACACAAATGCATCGCGGGACTCGAACCCGCGACACGAAGTGGCGAGGCGACTGTCTTAGCCGCTGCGCCCCCACTTGTTCGTTTGCCATCGTATTACATTAAAAAAGTTCCGCGTCAAGATTGTTAGGGGAACTCGTAAATTTGATCTATCAATGTGTATCAGCAGAGTACCTAGCTAGTTATCCAGGGAAGGTACTCTGCTGACAGGTTGGTTCCAAAATATTACATTTAAGAGTTTATAACATTATAATTAATAAATAAATAATTTTGAGATATATTGAAGATGTTACGTAAGCTTTAGCAAATTAACTATAGTAGTCTGACTACAGTTAAGGCGAAGATCAGAAAGCAAAGAGACGATGAGAAATAAAAGTACTGTGGTGGTCTTCGACTTATTCATATTATATTACTACAAAATGAGAGATGTACAGACGCCAGCACATCCAGCTACCCCAATCTGTCAAATTTCTTTTATAGATTTTGAACTTTATCCCAAATTATAAGGTTTACTTTCAATTGGGGAAATTTGACAGATTGGGGTAGCCTGATGTGCTGGCGTGTGTACACCAATACAACAGGGATTTTTAGAATTTCAAATACAAATGAAAATTTTCAAGCTTCATCTGACAATTAACATAAATACTATATTAAATATATGATTTAATACAGTAAAAGTCGCCCAACCTTGACTAGTGCTTGGATTATCAAACGTTATATGATAAACTTTATAAGGAACTATTTTACAATTGTATTTTATCGAAGATATTCTTAAGAAAGGCCAGGTCAGAAGTACCCCAAACCATGCTCCATGCTCACCATGTACCTATGAAGAATATAATTACAGTAAACGAAGTAAAAGAGATGTGCAAAGATCTTGACAAATGGAAATCGTTGTCTTTGCCTACCCCTCTGGAAAACAGGCGTGAGTTTATGTATGTACAAGCTGTGTCCCGCGGTTTTACCCGCGTTAAACTTTATAAATTATCACAGCTCTTCCCCCGTAGGTGATACCGTGATAATATGTAGCCTATATGTTGACTCGACCTCTTAGTAATATTCACGCAAAATTTTAAGTAAATCCATGCAGTACCTACTTTTTGAGTTTAGCCCGGACATACATACAGACAAACAGACAGACAGACAAAAATTCTAAAAACTATATGTTTGGCTTCGATATCGATTGTAGATCACGCCCCAAGTATCCTTTAAAAAAAATATTTAATGTATAGTTTTGACTTTCCTACGATTGTATTATATGTATGCATAGATTGGAAGAAGAAGAAATTATAAAAATTACTCTTTTAAATGCGGCGCTCATAGCCAGATGCTTTCATCGGTCCTTAAGTGATCGGCGAAGCGAAGCACCTAGAAACGCAGGAAGTCTATAGCTGCGCGTTACGCACTTTAAGCTATCGCTCCTAAAGTAGCCATAAGACAATAGTCGTTAAGCTATGTCAGAGGCCTCCTGGGTGGCTTTAAATAACTCCGACACTTGGGTAACTTCTGCCGTACGATACAAAAAATCTGTTTAAAAAAATATACGTCCGCATTCTACTTTTCTTTATTCATTCAATTTAATGGAATCATTTCAAAAATCAAATAGCAAAGGAATGCCCAAAATCGGGTCACAAAACACGACGAACACGTGAAACATACATTTAATAATAAAACATAACGTCGAATTGACAACGTCCTTCATTATGACAATCAATTCAAACAAACTTTATATGCAACCACTCGGAAAGCGTTACCTGTCAAATAGAAAAAGAATACTCAAAATCGGTCACAAACAACGAGGAAAACGCAAAAAACACATACAATAATAAAAAAATGCAAACATCAAATAGATAACCCTCTTGTTTATGACAAGAAGACTTTAACAAACTTTATATTATGGAACCATTCCAAAAGCATTCCGTATCAAATAGAAATAGAATAATCATTATCGGTTCACAAAAAAACTAAGAAAATTCAAAACACATGCATATAATAATTAAAAATACTGTATGTATATGTCGAATTAAGAAGCATTTAATCAAAATTTATATGGAACCAGGGAATGCTTTCGGAATGGTTCCATAAAGATTTCGTTTAAATCGAATAAAAACAGAATAATCAACATCGCGGCATCGGTTGACAGATATAAAAGAAAATTCAGTAACGTACATCCAAAAAATACTATCAAATTGAACTTCCGGCTTTAGAAGTCAGCAAAAGATCAGTTCATGGACATTGAGGAAGAGAAAACTGATTGAATAAAAAATAAAATACCAATATATTAAAACCTGCAACTGTTTTTGCAGTCGTTCCATAAAGATTTCGTTTAAATCAAATAGAAAAAGAATAACCAACATCGGTTGACAGATATAAAAGAAAATGCAGTAACGTACATCCAAAAAAATACCATCGAATTGATACTCCCGGCTTTAGAAGTCGGCAAAAAATCAGTTTACGGACACGGAGGAAGAGAAAACTGATTGAATATAAATAAAAAACAAAAATATACAAATAAATTAAAACCTGCAACTTTTTTTGCAGTCGTTAACCGTAAGGACTTATTTGATTATGTATATTTTAATGGGCCGATTAGCGTGGTTGGTAAATGCTTGCCTTTCACGCCGCAGGTCATGGGTTCGATTAGATTGTGTGCATAAACTTTTGTTTGTCCCGTGTCTGGGTGTTATTATCTATATAAGTATGTATTTAAAAAAGAAAACTAGTATATCAGTTATTTGATTTCCATAGTACAAGCTCTGCTTAATTTGGGATTATTTCTTAGAGCACGCTCAAAACCCTGAGGTGTCGCATCTAAAACTTAAGACGTAGCTTTGGACCAACTTAGATGGAACGAACTTCAAGAGCGTGTAGTAAATTTATAATAATAAGCATTTTAATGATGCCACTATAAATTCTATGGAAGTGCGGTATAAGTATAATAATTGCCTTCGTTAAATTTATAATGTGAGCGTCTTAGAAATTGGGTGAGGTACTTTGGAGTTGTATTATTATTTTGTGTATTTCAAATATCACCGTAGTCTAGTTGGTAGTGCTCCTGCCTACGAAGATGGTGGTCCTGGGTTCGAATCCCGGTAAGTGCAAATATTTGTGTGATGAGCACGAATATTTGTTTCTGAGTCACGGATGGTTTCTATGTATATAAGTATTTATCTATCTATATAAGTATGTATATCGTCGCCTGGTACCCATAGTACAAGCTTTGCTTAGTTTGGGGCTAGGATGAACTGTGTGACATTGTCCAATTGGGTTAAAATCAGGTTCTAATGTGTTTTATTCAATAAGATGGAGGTTTTTAAAAAGGATTTGGAATGATATTAGTTTTATAACTTAACCGGCCTTCTATAGAAGACATTCATACAGATAATATTTATTGCTGTATTTTCGTTATATATTATATATTCTTTATAGCTTTGCTCTTGCAAGATAGAAGAAGCCGGTTATATGCCAAATCCTCTAAGCTCACTCATGTCATGGGCCCTACTATATACAACAAGTTACCGGATGCCGTTAAAACAGCTCCTACCTTGTCAAGTTTTAAATACCGTCTCAAACTATTGGATTCCAAGTGAGCGACCAACATTGACATACATATAATCTTATTTTTATTTTACTTTAGCTTGTTTTAGATTTTAGGTGGACTTATTATTTGAATTATAATTTTGATTCTTGATTCTTGATGTTATTTTATAAACAAATAATAACATCTGGGGACAATGTCACACAGATCATCCTAGCCCCAAACTAAGCAAAGCTTGTACTATGGGTACCAGGTGACGATATACATACTTACATAGATAGATAAATACATATATACATAGAAAACATCCATGACTCAGAAACAAATATTCGTGCTCATCACACAAATATTTGCACTTACCGGGATTCGAACCCAGGACCACCAGCCACCGTAGGCAGGAGCACTACCAACTAGGCTATGGTGACCGTCTTTTTTTGTTTTTATTGTATTTTGTGATCATCATATAATAATAATTATTGACATGTAAACTGGCTTTACGAAATAAATGAATATGAATATGTTCCTCGATCTTTCGTCTCCATCGTATGGGCAATGACTGTCCTGGTATCAGATTTGTTGAGGCCTCTGACATAGACTATTGTCTTATGGCTGCGACCAGAACCAACTACTTTACGCAGCTTCTGAAACACGGAGACGCTTAGAAATTAAACCACTTAATAAATCACCCCACGGTCACCGATAACATACAATACGGTGAGAGAAACTGACTCAGCTTGATGCTCTCACCGGTCTGTGAGTGATTGCTGATGAGGTTAAGCAACAAGGCTAGCGGTCAGTTCATAGATGGGTGACCACCAAAATGGTTTAATTTCTGAGCGTCTCTGTGCTTCGGAAGGTACGTTAAGTTGTCGGTCCCGGTTGTAGTCATTAGACAAAAACCGTTAAGCCATGTCAGAGGACTAATGGGCAGCTTGAATAACTCTGACACTAGGGAAACCAAAGCCCATACCATAAGTAAAGAAGTAGTAACTGACTCTAAGCACCTCATGTTCCACGATGACAGTGTACAGAGTATTCACCGGTTTGACGGTCACCGTAGCCTAGTTGGTAGTGCTCCTGCCTACGAAGCTGGTGGTCCCGGGTTCGAATCCCGGTAAGTGCAAATATTTGTGTGATGAGCACGAATATTTGTTTCTGAGTCATGGATGTTTTCTATGTATATAAGTATTTATCTATCTATATAAGTATGTATATCGTCGCCTGGTACCCATAGTACAAGCTTTGCTTAGTTTGGGGCTAGGATGATCTGTGTGACATTGTCCCTAGATATTATTATTATTATTCTCCATTGCGGCTTTTAAGTCAGCAACTCTATTATAATAAATCAGGTCAGTTCCATATTTTCTTCATAAAACTCATCTAAACCGGCACGATATTACCATAAACCCATAAAGACGAGTCACTCATCGCCTTCAAGGACAATTAGACACCCCATTTTGGGTCAAGTCACCCCTTAGCCCATTAAGAAAGTTCATGCTTATGTACTCTACGAAAATAACTAGAAAGTAAAATAATTACCGTTTGAAACATATATAAAAATGACTTCAACTTTACTTAGCAATGACCTAACAAAATCCAAACAAAACAGCGCAAGCATTTTCTATGCAATAAAAAAATATTCATAAAGTCTCCAGTACTGACATCGGCGCGCACCGCTGACTTTTAGAATTTATTAATCTTAGAAACAAATTCTTCATCATCATTATAATATCAGCGAAAAAAGCTCTGACTACTGCGCAAAGGCCTTCTGTAAAGATCTCAACAATCGCCGGTCTTGCACTTATATATATGTACATATTTTTAATATATTATTATTTTGATTTCTACCATTAAACCAAGAGTGGTTTGTATTGACACTCATATTCGCTTTTAATACTTATTTGTATTACATACTAGCTGTGCCCCGCGGTTTACCCGCGTAAAATTTTATAAATTATCACAACTCTTCTCCCGTAGGTGATAGCATGATAATATGTAGCCTAAAGTTGACCCGACCTCTTAGTAATATTCATGCAAAATTTTAAGTAAATCCATGCAGTACTTTTTGGGTTTAGCCCGGACATACATACAGACAAACAGATAAAAACTATATTTTTTGGCTTCGATATCGATTGTAGATCACGCCCCAAGTATCCTTTTTCAGAAATATTCAATGTACAGTTTTGACTTTCCTACGATTTTATTATATGTATAGATGATTCCTCATTTTATAATAATATTAGGTACTTGAATACAAAAATGAACATACATTATATTAGACGCACTCGCATCTTCATCTCTCAACGCCTCACAAGATCATCGGTCCCTCTTGTAGGGAGCCTACCCACGCTGTATTTTATGGTTTGTCCGTCCGAAACTAAAATGTATTTTACTACTAGAATAGTAGGTTAGGTGTTACGGCCGTACAACGCACGATCCAAATGAGCTAAGCTAGAAAAATAATAAACACAAACAATCTACTTTTAAGTTTTTGTAACACAAAAAAATATTTATTTGCAGTAAAATACCAATACTCTTTTATTTCGGCCAAGAAAAATATAACTACTTTCACTTATATGGATCATATGTGATAGTAGTAATAATTTTCTTAGGATTTATGACAGTAGGTAGGCACTTAATATAAAATAAGTCTTATTTAATTTATTTTCTTAAGCGAAGAAAATATACATCAATCGGTGGAGGATATATCTTTCTTCCCTTTGGGGTGGAAACAATGGGTCCCTGGTGTCCAGAAGCACGTGTTTTAGTTAGGGAGCTGTCCAGGCGTCTAATCAAGTCTTCAGGTGACCAGAGAGCTGGCTCGTACTTAAAACAACGTATTAGCCTCGCTATTCAAGGGGGTAATGTGGCCAGCTTTCTGGGCACCTTGCCCGCAGGCAACGATTTAAATTCAGTTTTTTATTTATAGATATTAAATATTATAGTATGTAAGTTTTGGTCATTGTTAATATGCAAATTAATTCCTTTAAGTTTTTATGAATAAATATAATCCATTTATAGTTTCCCCGTAACTATTCTCACCCAGGGTGGGACTATCAAGTCGGGACACAATCATTTCCAAAATCCTATTGATGTGACCGCGCAGTCTTTTCTAATAGTGACGCATTGCCACTCTTAGATACCTACGCATTATAGTAGGTAGCCACATTCGCCACATTGCCGCGGCAACCCAACAGCATGCTGAAAACCTAGTTATACTAAATACGCAGGACGTTGTCAACTCGTTGCTTCGAATCCACAGGCTTCAGTAAACAGATTGGTAACATGCCCTAATGACGGTGTATTCCTGTCTGATCACAAAAGGATTTTTCATAAATATATACCTACATACGTAGCTACTCACGCCTATTCACCAGATGGGTAGGCATAGACAATGGATTTCCATTTGTCACGATCCTTGCACACCTCTTTTATTCGAACTATATTCTTCATATTCTCGCCTGTTTAGGGTACCTCTGACCTGGGGCTCTACCGGCTAAGTCACCGAACATGGTTTTCGTGAATGGCGATCAAATAAATAAAGGTTAAAAATAACTTATTAGCCATTCACGAAAACGATGTTCGGCGACTTAGCCGGTAGAGCCCCTGGTCTTTCTTGGAAACATCACCGAGTTGGTTAGTGAATTAAAAGGAATTTTAAATTACAAAGAAACCTAAGATTACCCAAATTCAATAGTGGAACCTTAATTTTTTCTGGTATTAAAAGGAAAACATTAGTATCATAAAAGCAAGTATAAATTATCTAAAGTTTCAATATTAAAGTCAAAGAAATTTAATATTACCGTCTTTACATTTTATATTATGGGCACGAAATAACCTCGGGGGTTCAAAATAAAATTACCCATACCCTGTACCTAAACAAAAAACTACAAGCCAAGAAAGGGGTTCTTCCCACCCCTAACCCCGAACGCCCCATTTATCCACATTAATATAACTTGACTCGTGATAAATTGCTACAGAACCCGGCCTACGTTTTCTTAGACGAATTTTGTGGGTAAATATAGGGTGTTTGAAGATTTCGAAATTGGTATTTTGGCTCATATTTTTAGTTTAAATAAGGAGAATGAATATAAGCATGCGGTATGTATGGTGAGTGCGAAGAATATCATCGCACTATCTTATGTCGAAGCCATACACAGTAATATCCAGAATGGACAGCAGTGTACAATGAGTACCATACTGGGATCGCCAACCCGTCTGCTTAGGGATTATGGACACAACAACAATGGACACAATGGAGATCTTTGGGGAGGGCCTTGTCTAGCAGTGGACGTGTTTCCGCTGATATAATGATGAAGCAAATATATAGTTAACTAGATGTACTACTGTACAGCTGTGGTTTTACCCGTGTTAAATCCTATAAATTATAGCCTATGTATTATTAGGATGCATAAGCTATATTATTAGTTACATCAAAATCCATCCTGTAGTTTTTGGCACACACATCCATACTCACACACTTTCTCATTTATTATTATATTAGTAGGATATCGTTTTGTGTTATAATAAGAAAAAAAAACTCCGTTTAACATTATAATAAAACTCCTGCATTCCCAAATGCTTGATTAATTCTGCGTCGTACATTCCAGAATTCAATATGGCGGATGTTAAATTAAAAACTTAGTTTGTAAACTAACTTTGGTAACTAGTGTTAATTTGGACTATTTTTGTTCGTTCTGCATGTAATGTCAGTATTTCCTGGTGAATGCATAGATTAACTGGGCAGAGTTACTGATTTTATTTCCAATTTACGTTTTTATTTCCATTTGAAGTTAAAGTTGGGTATGGCAGAAAAGAATGAAAGTAAAATAAATGCAGTGGAAATGAGAGCACTGAGAAGTATGTGTGGTGTGACTTTGAGAGACAGAATTCGAAATACTGATGTAAGATGTAAGATCGCGTTGTGGTGTGAAAGAGGATGTATTGTAGTCACAAAGATTGAAAAAAGAAAGCTGAGATGGTTTGGCCATTTAGAAAGGATGAATGAAAGAAGATTGACCAAAGAAGTATACCTGGCCTGTGTGAATGGAACAACCGGAAGGGGAAGACCTCGTCGAACATTCTCTGACCAAATCGGAGAAGTTCTCAAGAAAGGGCAGGTCAGAAGTACCCTAAACCGGCGAGCATGTATGAAGAATATAATGACAGTAATCTAGGCAAAAGACGTGTGCAAAGATCGTGACAAATGGAAATCCGTTGTCTCTGCCTACCCTTCTGGGAAACAGGCGTGAGTCTATGTATGTATGTATGAAGTTAAACTTTCGATTTATGAATGGAGGTTAAACTATACATCGAAAATATTGTGGTCATTCATGTTACATATTTATTCATGTTTATACTTCGTTTCATTCATGTTACTTTAATCCTTTAAATGGCAGTGCCACATATGAGATCACATCTAATATCTAGGGACAGTAATAATTATATCTAATATCTAGGGACAATGTCGCACAGATCATCCTAGCCCCAAACTAAGCAAAGCTTGTACTATGGGAACCAGGCGACGATATACATACTTATATAGATAGGTAAATTACTTATATACATAGAAAACATCCATGACTCAGAAACAAATATTCGTGCTCATCACACAAATATTTGCACTTACCGGGATTCGAACCCAGGACCACCAGCTTCGTAGGCAGGAGCACTACCAACTAGGCTACGGTGACCATCATATATTAATCAATTTTAACTTTTTTTTGGAATAAGAATAAAATTTATAAAAAAGATTTGCATTCTCTAAGACTTTATAAAAGCGCTTGTAAATTATCAGAACCTTATTTGTAGTAATATAGTTATTATACATAATTATTTCTAGGTATTGTATCGTATGTACGGATTGTATGAAAACATTTAGAACTAAAATTATAATAGTACTGACTTAAGTATTTAGCTAGCTTATATTTATTTCTTGTCAAAGATTATGTTTAGGTTTAACTATAGAAATTTATATTTTTAGATATATATTCTGAATGGTTCTGTATATATTAAGGTGAGAATTCAATATTATTATTATGGCGGACCTTGTGTTTATAGCGACGATCGCGCTTTAATGCTACCACCGGATCCAATGCGTCCCAACTGACAAGACCCAGCGAAACAAACTCAGCGGGTTCATCTACTACCGGTTTCAACACGGCCCAGTTGAGACGGTCTGGCGAAACATTCTCAAGCGGACATGAACACGGGATTTGGTCCACTTAAACTAATTACTTAGTAGGAAAACCCAATATCTGCTCGATCGGTTGTCTGAATGCATATTATTTTAGATTATATTTAGAAAGACAAAAGAAAAACTACGAAACAATAACATTATTCATTTTAAGACCGAGTCAACAATTAATGTTTTTAAACTTTCGCGATTTGTACACATTTTTATGTGTTCTGGACACGGGTCTCAATCGCGATAACGATTTAAGGCAAATCATTACCTTTACGTTACCCGACCCAAGGAAACAAACTCAGTGACTTCATCTACCACCGGTTTCAACACCGCCCAGTTGAGACGCTCCGGCGAAACATATTGACGTATCAGAGCAAGCTATATTACTAGAAAGATCAGCAAAAATCTAAAATAATTCGTTTCTACGCATGAACAAAAATCAAACACCCTGTATCCAATTTTCTTAGACATGTAATTAACGACGAAGGAGGCCTTTTCGTGAACAAAAAAGCACACACCCGTCTGCGCCATACACTAACAAAGGATGGATTAAGAAAGGAAAATGTCGAAGCGAATGGGTTTTGGCACGTCATAGTAGGCCTTAAGAGTAGCTATGTATACGTAGTATGGATATAGAGGCCCTTAAGTATAGCTCTGTATACGTAATATGGATGTATTGAACCTTAAGAGTAGCTTACAGTATATCTATACTTCGGTAGTACTTCGGTACTTCGGTTTTTTGGAGGAGATTTGGAAGCAAATGAGGTACATAATAAAAGAAATAATAATAATGTCCTCGTAGCCGTATTTTGACCACGGTCAGTCTCAATGGAGAGTAGCCACACAAGTGTGTGCACAAACACAGGGGCACTTTATTTATTTAATAGGTTTTGTACACACAGAAATCGTCATGATCAATCGTCGCGGTTTAATGCTGCCACCGGATCCAATGCAGGAGAAGGCCTTGCAAAACAAACTCAGCGGGTGTTTCTACCACCAGTTTCAACACGGCCCAGTTGTGACGCTCCGGCGAAACATATTGACGTATCAGAAAAAGCTATACTACTGGAAAGGTCAGCAAAAATCTAAAGTAATTAGTTTTCTACGCATGAACAAAAAACAAACACCCTGTATCCAATTTTCTTAGACATGTAATTAACGACGAAGGAGGCCTTTTCGTGAACAAAAAAGCACACACCCGTCTGCGCCATACACTAACAAAGGATGGATTAAGAAAGGAAAATGTCGAAGCGAATGGGTTTTGGCACGTCATAGTAGGCCTTAAGAGTAGCTATGTATACGTAGCATGGATATAGAGGCCCTTAAGTATATACGTAATATGGATGTATTGGACTTAAGAGTAGCTTACAGTATATCTATACTTCGGTAGGTACGGTTAGGATTTTTGGAAGAGATTTGGTAGCAAAAGAGGGTAATAAAATAAATAATAATAATGTCCTCCTATCTGAATTTCGGCCACGGCGCGGCGTCTAGTCTCAATGGAGAATATCTTCGCGGAACATATTATAGTGGACAAGTGTGCGCAAATACAGGGGCATTTTATATTCCATCACAATCATGAGTGTGGATGATAGGCTGACTAGCGACATGACCGGAAAGAGGTCAGGCACAGGGTCGACGGCTGTACGTGCTCTCCGAGACACGAAATTTGTAATTGAGACAGATAATAATAATAATAAAATATGCTTATTTTTCCTTCCACAAATTAGAACTTAACTTAATTAGACAGATAGTCTTAGTATATATCTACTTACGCTTTAATTATAGAGTGTGCGTCGCAAAAATATTAGGTCCTACTTGCACAAATGTGTGAGCTAAAACCAAGAGCACTATCTAATCCTCAATTTTACAATTTAAGGCTACGGGTGCATACGGCTACATATCAAGCTTTACATTTCCAGTATAAGCTGATCCCGCGTTGTATAGGATTTCGCTACAATGAGAGGTCAGCTTATATTGGAAAATATAGCTTGATATGTAGTCGTGTGTACATCGTTGCAGTGTTTACAGTTACATTTTTACAATATTTTTTGTTTGAACCCATATTTCGAACTTGGGAATGTATTTACGTCAATTAAACACCTTATTGAATTTTTTTGCCATAAATGCGGCCTAAAAGACATTATAACAATGAGATGCAAAGCCTAGTTTGGATATCAAGAAATGCATTGGCCAAATATCCTACTAATATAATAAATTCTAAAGTTTGTGATTATGAATTTGTGGATGTTTGTTACTCTTTCACGCGTAAACTACGGAACGGATTTTGAAGAATCTTTGTAGTAATGTAGCTTATATTATATATATCCGAATAACACATGAGCTATAATTTATAAAATTTAAATAGGGTGTATCCGCGGGGCACAGTTAGGATTATAAATGTGAAAGATTGTGAGTATCGATGTTTGTTTCACGTAAAGACTAGGGAACGGATTTTGATAAAACTTTGTAGTAATATAGCTTATATATATATACGAATAACACATAAGCATAATTTATAAAATTTAAAGAAGGTGAAACCAATAAATTCGAGAGTTTCTGAGTATGGATGTGAGGATATTTGTTATTCTTTCACGCAAAACCGACGCAGCGGATTTCGATGAAACTTGGTAATTATATAGCTTATTTATACGAATAACATGTAGTGCGAGTGTAAGCGGGGGACACATCTAATGATTTAATAAATTAAATTCAGTACGTCTAATAATGTCACTACCTAAACAAGTCCAAAATCTTCGGATTTTCGGAGACTATATAATCATTTTACTGAAAATTTCAAATAACTTAATTACTAGTCTAATAAAATTACAGAGCATTGTTTTCTATAATTGATATATTTTTCAAAATATCTAGTTAATCATAATTACGTGCAAAATAACTGAATTACTCAAAACAGATAATATTTTATTCCTATTATTTCTAAGCGCGGGGCACAGCTAGTGATTTAATAAATTAAATTCAGTACGTCTAATAATGTCACCACCTAAACATGTTTTAGAGTCCAAAAGCTTCGGATTTTAAGAGACTATATAATCATTTTACTGAAAAAATCAAATAGCTTAATTACTAGTCTAATAAAATTACCGAGCATTGTTTTCTATAATTTATATATTTTCCAAAATTTCTAGTAAATCATAATTACGTGCAAAAGAACTGAATTATGCTAAACGGGCAATATTTTATTGCTAGAATATATAATTAATGTAATAATGTTACCTAATATTCCCCTCCTATACAACCTCTTTTTATAAGTTGAGGCTAGAATCTCCTTTCATTCTAATAGATATATAGGATTTACAGAGACGCTGATGTGTTGAGCGTGCGGTAAATTACTTTTTTTTAGGTCAGCCAACAATTGTTTACACAATAAATTTTCAATTTACAAGGTCAATAACAAAGGCAAGTGTAACAATTACTTAAAGGCTAACACAGCATGCACATATTAATACGGTTAAAATCTAAAATTTTCATAAAATTCTTTAATATAAAAGAATTATTTAACCATTTTTCAACATTGTTGATGTTTTTAAAATTTAATTAAAGTACTTAAAAATATAAATAATATTTCAAATTAAACTTAAAATAAACAATTATATTCATGTCAACTAAAAGACGTCCACTGCTGGACAAGGGCTTCCCAAAACATCTCCATAACAGAATTGTGTCCATCATTTGGAGGAATATTCCATTATCTTAATGCTTAGCAGACGGGTTAGCGATCGCAATATAATGTTCATAGTACTCAGATATCCTGGTGTCCGTTCTCTGCTAGATATTCCCTCGGGAAGACTTCTACACTTCTTATTTATTTAAAAGGATACTTGGGGCGTGATCTACAATCGACATAGAAGACAAAAATATAGTTTTTAGAGTTTTTGTCTGTTTGTCTATATGTATGTCCGGGCTAAACTCAAAAAGTGCTGCATGGATTTACTTCAAATTTTGCATGAATATTACTAAGAGGTCGGCTCAACATATAGGCTACATCTTATCACGCTATCACCTACGGGAGAGGAGCTGTGATAATTTATAAAAATTAACGCGGGTAAAACCGCAGGACACAGCTAGTTCTGAAATATAAATGTAAATAAGAACAAATTACTCTGTACCTAATATTTTCTAAACTAACAGTATATATATAAACCTATTATATACTTCCAATTAAGTATCTTACCTTCTTCAAATAAAACTTCACCCAACAAAGACGTGTTATCTTGGGGGGTTATCTCAAAACTCTTATAAGTGCGAATAATAATTAGAAGGGGGGGTAGGGGAAAAGGGGGTTCGTTAGAGCCTTAATGCCGGCAGACATTAATCATGCCTTTCATAAAGAGTGGGGGCCTCGTAGATAAATAAGTGTAGTATGTTTTCTTAGGGTTGGATACTTAAGGAAGAGACTAGGTGATATGGATAATACAAGAAATTATCACACCCCTTATATAAAAAATAATAAATATAAAAAATTGTTGTATTAGTTTTTATTAGTTTTAGTTAGTGTTAATTTTTAATTTTAGTATTTGTATTTATTGATATAATTATTGTCATTGTGTTAACGAGCGCTAATCCCGCTGACAAACTGATATGCAGTTTGGTGGGTTAATATTTTATGTAACATGTTTTTATTCTCAATAAAATTCTATTCTATTCCAATCCATTTAACATACTTTTGCTAGATGCCTTAGCCATCGCTCGCTTCTACTGTGGCGTGTGACGCAGCTGCTAAGTCAGTCGCCTCGCCGCTTCGTGTACCGGGTTCGATTCCCGCGCCGGACTACTATTAGTGTGACCCATAAATAGTTGTTCTGAGTCTGGATGTAATTTGTGTTTGTCTATTACATGTTTGTAAAGTTCCCCGCGACACAGGGATCAGATTTCCTAGTGCAGGCCTTGTCTTTAAAAAACAACAAAAACTGTCCAGAGAATCATTAAAAACTTACATACACATACATATAGACTCAGACCTGTTTCCCAGAGAGGTAGGCTGGGACAATGGATTTCCATTTTCACGATCTTTGCAGACGTCGCGTTTACCTCATTTACTGTTAATATATTATTCATACACGCGGTAGAAAATCCACTGTGATATTTCCCGGGTTAATCCTGAGTATCTTTCTATCAATAAAACAAATAAAGAGAAAAAAAATAAGAAAAGATAGTTTCATTGAACTTACTAAGCTGTTGGCGTGGTTGACAAATGCTTGCTTTTCACGCCGGAAGTCGTGGGTTCGATTCCCACCTAAGACAGATATTTGTGTGCATGAACATATCTGTTTGTTCTATGTTTGGGTGTTATTATCTATTTAAGTATCTATTTACAATAAATAAAGTATATTATGTAGTAAATCAGTTATGCAAAGTTCGTGACAAATGGAAATCCGTTGTCTCTGCCTACCCCTCTGGGAAACAGGCGTGAGTCTATGTATGTATGTATGTATGTAAATCAGTTATCTGGTTTCCATAGAACAAGCTCTGCTTAGTTTGGGATCAGATGTCCGTGTGTAAATAATGTCCCAGGATATTATTATTATATGGCCCAGCAAAATATTAACGGTTACCGTAGCTTGACCTTTAGGTCAAATTTTGGCGATGGCTAAGGTCAATAAGTTAAGATGGATGAGGTCAATGGAAACTAGCTATCTACGCGGGACACATTTGGTTTTTTTTTGTAAAGTACTGGTTGTGCCCCGCGGTTTAACCCGCGTTAAATTATAGCCTATGTGTTAATCCAGGGTATCAGCTAACTCCATACCAAATATTATTAAAATCGCTCCAGCAATTTAGACGTGAAGACGTAACAAACATACACACTCACACAGTCACACACTAACAAACTTTCGGCTTTATAATATTATAGTGTTATATCCACTGTAGGGAAATTGATACACGTGTCTTACACACATCTAATTGACGGACACAAATTACATACAGACTCAGAACTAGTTATGTGTCTCACAAATAGTTGACCTACATGGGAATCGAACCCAGGACATTTGGCAAGGCGACTTAACCACTGCGCCACAAGTGCAGCCAAACGAACTGCAAACTGAGCTTGTGCAAACACAGGGGCACTAGTCCACCACTCTCATGATCCCATGGGATGATTACCAACACGACCGGAAAGAGGTCAAGTACGAGATCAACGGTCAATGAGGCATTAAAGAATTACACTAATATTATAAAGGCGAAAGTTTGTGAGTGTATATGTGTGTTACTCTTTCACGCAAAAACTGCCGGACGGATTTTGATGAAACTTTGTAGTAATATAGCTTATATGTACCTATATACATACATATATAGACACACGCCTGTTTCCCAGAGGGCTAGGCAGAGATAACGGACTTCCATTTGTCACGATCCTTGCACACCTCTTTCACATGTGTACTGACATTACATTCTTCATACATGCTCGTCGGTTTAGCGTAGGTACGTCTGACCTGACCTTTCTTGAGAACGTCTCCGATTTGATCAGAGAATGTTCTTCCCCTTCCGGTTGTACCATTCACACAGGTCAGGTATACTTCTTTTGTCAATCTTCTTTAATATAGCTTATATATCCGAATAACACATAGGCTTTAATTTAAAACCGCGAGGCACAGCTAGTATATATAGTCATCATAATAATACCTTAATATAGACAGAACCATTGACAATATGTAGTAAAAATATTAGACTTAAACTAGATAATTAAACTTAAACATAATCTCTTGACAATAACTTGATACGAGCTAGCTAAATAGCATTGCTATTATAAAATAAATTTTATAAATATTTTCATACAACCAATACAATGTGTAAATAAATATCTATGTTACTAGAAATAATAATTTATACAACTATATTACTACAAACATGTTCTGACTATTTACAAGCGCATTTTTAAAGTCTACGTGAATAAAAACCTTTTTGAAGTTATACTTCTTTTGGCGCGATGGAGAAAAATGATGAGTAAATTTTTACGATGCGCGCGCACACCGACACCAAAAAATTTAACAGCATGAAGTTAGTTCTAGGTGGTATGACAGTGAATTTTTACGATGCGCGCGAATCTGCGCGCGCATCGTAAAAATAACAGCCTGAAGTTAGTTCTAGGTGGTATGAAAATTGATAACTATGTTCAAGTTGTATATTAAGAAGTATAACTTCTAACGCGTGTACATAAGTACACACAAGTTTTTTTTTATTTTTTTTTATAGTATAAAACTGAAATAAATAAGTAGGTAAATGTGTTCGTCTTATCCATATTATTCTAGCTCATTTCCTCGCTCGCAAGGCGGCACTGCCACATAATTATTCATCTTAAATTGCACACGTGTGTATGTGTGTTGTGTACCGTACACGTGTAGTAATGTGTGTGGCGAAATTACTCCCTCTTTGTAAGAAAAGCACTCTCGCAGGGAAAATTTATAAATTTATTAAATGTACAGAGATTTAATTATGGGGAAATATAGGGAGTTATAGCGTGTTCATGACTTTTTGAGGGGTAGGTAGAGGTTGGTAAGTAGGAGTGAACTAAGTGATTGATGTATTACCACCTTAGAAAATGAAGGCCGCCTTTGTTAAAATACTGTATATAATAACAAAGGCTGTTAATATATTGTTAACTAGCGGCCCGGTACGTGCTTCGCTACGTATAAGGCATAGTAATAAAAAAATGAGTATTAAGTTAATTTATTCAAACATAAAAATTATTTTAAATTGCTAAAAAATGTTGATTTGAGACTTTTTTAAATTTTCTCTACGTACAAACCTTCCCTGGACTTCCACGAATAATTCAAATCGGATAAGGCGTTGATGAGTTATAACATGACAACGAAAAGTGGCATTGATTTATATATATATATATATATATATATATATATATATATATATAGGTAATAATTGTTGTGCATAAAGTTTAAAAACCAACTAATCATCCTACGTATATTATTATAATGTGAAAGTTTGTGAGTGATGTATGGATGTTTGTTACTTTTTCACGCAAAAACTATCGAATGGATTTTGATGACACTTTGTAGTAATATAGATTATATATCCGATTAATACATAGGCTTTAAATTTATAGAGTTTAATGTGGGTGAAATCGCAGAGAAGCTATTCATAACATAAATGCGAAAATTTGTGAGTATGGTTGTATGGATGTTTTTTCGCGAAAGAGTAACATTTCACGAAAAAACTACGGAATGGATTGTTATGAAACTGACCGGCGCACACTCTTTAAAAATCTCCACTGAGTCGATGAATGCTTCTATGGCTTCAGGGTCTCGGCTCTGACCATCGAAGCGCGACGTACACTTAGACATGTTGCCGGAATTTCTTGTTGACAACGTCGGTGACAGTGAGGATGCCATCGCAGAACCGGAGCCTTCAAAGGGCACGCCTGGCGCACCTTTCACATACGATGTCATGAGGGTTTCGACGAGTTGCTGATTCGCTTCCGCCTGAGTTTTAGCGAAGGCGGCAAGGAATGAGGTCAACTGGTCCCCAGACATAAGTACTGGCGGAGATCTTGCGGCTTCGTCTCCTGAGCTGGACTGGTCACCGTGATCACTCACGTTAGCGCCCGTACGTACTTTGCGTGGCGGCATCTTCGGTGTTCGGCGGTTAGTGTTTTCGTGAAAGAGTAACATTTCACGAAAAATCTACGGAATGGATTGTTATGAAACTTTGTTGAAATATTGCTAATATTAGGTCTTTACCTATGAAATTGCCGTTCTGCAGTACTGGCCATTTCAAATCAAAATAATTTTTGTTTGGCTAAGAATTCTAATTTCAAATTAATTTTATTTTAAAAACATGGATTCTTTTTTCCAAAAGTAGTCATTTCTTTATTGATTAGTGTTACATTTTCATCGCATTTCAATCTTTTTCGTCATCATGGATACGTTAAAAATTCGAGTAATTATGGAATATGAGTACCGTCGTGGCAGCAACGCGGCACAAGCGGCACGCAACATCAACGACGTTTACGGAGCTAACACTACAAACCAACGCACCACCTGTTATTGGTTTGCTCGCTTCCGTTCTGGAAATTTCGACCTGAAAAATGAACCTCGCGGTCGTCCGAAGACTTTGGTCGACAATGACGAATTAAAGGCGGTTGTGGAAGCTGATGATACACAATCTACGGCTGAATTAGCAGCAGCTTTCGACGTTAGCGTCAAAACAATATTGGTCCATTTGCGTCAAATTGGCAAGGTAAAAAAGCTTGACAAATGGGTGCCCCACGAACTCAATGATCGCCAGCGCGAAGTACGCGTCGAGACGTGCCTTGCACTGCTCAACAGACACACAAATGAAGGAATTTTGAACCGCATTGTTACCTGCGATGAAAAATGGATTCTGTTTGATAACCGCAAGCGCTCAGCAAGTTGGTTGGATCCTGGTTCAGCACCTAAACAATGCCCTAAACGAAAACTTACCCCTAGAAAAGTGATGGTCACTGTTTGGTGGTCTAGCGCCGGTGTGATTCATCACAGCTTCTTACCAAACGGGGTGAGCATTACTGCAGATGTGTACTGTGAAGAACTGAGCACAATGATGGAGAAGCTGGCGCATCTCCAACCAGCATTGGTCAATCGCTCGTCTCCGCTGCTCCTGCATGACAACGCGCGACCTCATACTGCACAGCAGACGGTCTCCAAGTTGCAAGAACTGGGGTTGGAAGCTCTCCGTCATCCGCCCTACTCACCAGACCTTGCGCCTACAGACTACTACTTTTTCCAGAATTTGGATAACTTCTTGGCGGGAAAAAAATTCAATACCCAAGAGGCAGTACAAAATGCCTTTGAAGAATTTGTTGCCTCCCGTCCAGCTGATTTCTTTAAGAAGGGCATCAATAAACTGCCACTGCGATGGCAAAGATGCATTGATTGCATGGGTGATTACTTCGATTAATACAAATAAAAAAATTCATGAAAAAAATTCGTTTAAATTTTTTCATACAAAACGGCAATTTCATAGGTAAAGACCTATTATATCCGAATAACATAATTATAAGTTATAATTTATAAATTTAGTTAAGGGTAAAACCGCGGGGCATAGCTAGTTTTTTTTTAAACACAATGCCTGCACTCTTCTATTTCAGTTGATTAAATGAAAGGTAAATTGCGGTTTACGATTTATGACGCATTAAAAAATAAACTACTTACTAGATCTCGTTCAAACCAATTTTCGTTGTTAGTTTACATGGTAATGTACATCATATATTTTTTTTAGTTTTATTATTCTCTTATTTTAGAAGTTACAGGGAGGGGACACTCATTTTTCCACTTTGGAAGTGTCTCTCGCGAAAACTATTCAGTTTAGAAAAAAATGATATAAGGAACCTCAATATTTTTGAAGACCTATCCATAGATACCCCACATGTATGGGTACGATGAAAAAAAAATTCAAGTTTCAGTTCTATGTATGGGGAACCCCCAAAATTATTATTCTTTTTCTATTTTTGTATAAAAATCTTAATGCGGTTCACAGAATACATCTACTGACCAAGTTTTAACAGTACAGCTCTTATAGTTTCGGAAAAAACTGGCTGTGACATACGGACGGACAGACAGACAGACATGACGAATCTATAAGGAACGGAAACGGAACGTTTTTTGCCATTTGGCTACGGAACCCTAAAAAGGTCTTGATAAAAAGTAAAATAAAAGATTTCTGGTTTTCTAGACCCAGGTACAGAATAACTATTCGAGAGACCCAATTTTTAATGACTCTGGGTGTGCTTTGTGACAGTGAATTGCATATTTACTGTGCTACTATTGCCTCGTTGGTCAAGCGGTATCGTGTTTAACCGCAGATAATGAGGTCCTGGGTTCAAATCCCGGGTCTGGCAGAAAGTGATTTTGGGATATTTCCGTAAAAAGAAATTTCTCAGTATCAGCCCGAAGTAGGAGAGCACGTAAAGCCGTCGGTCCTGTACCTGAACTCTTTCCGGTCGTGTCGCTAGTCGTCCCATCGGATCATGAGAGTTATGGAATACAAAGTAGGTACCCCTGTGTTTGCGCACTATAATATGTCCTGCGCAATTGGCTAGTCTCCATTGAGACTGGCCGCCGTGGCCAAAATTCGGTCGGGAGGACATCATCATTGGTCTAGTGATTAGTGACCCTAAATGCTATGCCAGAGGCCGTTAGTTCGATTCCACTCTGGGAAAAGTCTTAGTGTGATAAGCACGATCATTCATTCTGTGTCTGGGTATAATTTATCTATAATATTTATGTAGTTAGAAATATGTAAGTATGGTTATTAGTTGACTGCCGATCTCGCACCGACTAAACCTAACCTGTCGTGGACTTCTCGTGGCGCCTGCGACGGGAGCCCCGGTCATGCGCTCAAAGAACTTTCACGCCTTGTCCAGCAAGCAAATAATTTGCACCGACTAAACTTAACCTGTCGTCGACTTCTCTTGGCGCCTGCGACGGGATCCCCAGTAATACGCTCAAAAAACTTTCATGCCCTGTCCAGCAAGCAGATAGATTAGCACCATTTAAACTTAACTGCCGTCTACTTCTCATGGCGCCTGCGAGGGGAGCCCCGTTGACACGCTCAAATGGCTTGCACGCCTCGTCCAGCAAGCAGATAGACTCGCACCCACTATACGTAACCTGCCGTGGACTTCTCTTGGCGTCTGCGACGGGAGCCCCGGTGACACGCTCAAAGAGCTTGCCCGCCTCGTCCAGCAGATAGGTTGGAACGCCGAACGTGCTGCCTCGTGCAACAGCATCAGTCAAATTCCAAACTGCTAGATCATAAAAATTGGTCAAGCCATTATTGAGGCTTATATATAGACATATATACTCTGTCATAGATACACTATACTTAAACGTAATTTATTGCTGTGTCTTGTTTACGTCTAAGCACAGATGACGCCATATCAGTGGACAAACTTTAGGTACGAAAATTGCCCTTACTGCCAACGCAATAAAAACGCTTTCAAGGATCTACTAGTCTGGCGTTACCGAGCTAGACTCGTTTTGCTCTTTTTTTTATTGCTTTTGGAGGCAATCAATCTAGCGGCCCACCTGATAGTCAGTGGCAACCGCTGGCTGCTCATGGACATTCGCAGTGCCAGGGGGCACATCAAACCGCTGCCTACCGTGAGATTAGTACTCTTTTTAAACCTCTTTTAAAGCCTCGTAGCGCTGAGGAATCACAGCAGTAGGTAATTTTTCTTAACTTTCCTACTTTAACAAGTTTTCCATACATGAGACCAGTTTCGTTGACTTTTTATTTTAACCTCAGATTATTTGTTTCTAATACAACTCATGCACTCAGGAATTAAATCTCTGTATCGCGGGACACTTTACAAACGTACAATTTACGAAAACAGAGTACATTCTCTCACACTAACGTTGAGATAAAGTGAATTGGTTATATAAATCTTAGATGGGTGACTGTTGAAGTGGTTTAAGTTTTAAGCGTCTCCGTGCTGCGGAGAGCACGTTAAGCTGTCGGTCCCGGCTGTTGTCACTAGACAACAGTCGATAAGCCATGTCAGAGGCCTACTGGTGCTTTGAATTAAAATTGGTGGCTTTGAACAACCCTGACACTATGCCTATATCGATACTACCACTGCCCATATGATAAAGAAGAAGAAGAATAAATAAATTACACCCAGACACAAAAGAAATAATCGTGCTCATAATACGAAGATTTGTCCCGGTTGGGAATCGAACCAACTACCTCTGGCTTAGCAGTCTAGGTCACTAACTACTAGATCAACACGCTAATTTAATATTTATTACAGAAGGCAACCCGATGGAAGATAGCGGAATATTCCTGAGAGATACTACAGGCTAAGTATCTAAGAATACCTTTACTTTGGAATTAAGAAGGAAAGTTTTAATACAATAATCATAATCCTTTCACAGAATACAGGTTAAACATACAAAAGTTGTTATACTATATATTGGTATTTTGCTCTATATTCTACCTTAACATAAGGCTTGCGAACAGTATTTTTTTCATCATCTTAAATAGAATGTGCTGTGTGGTGATGGCATAGAATATCATCAGCCCATCTCATCCCGTGCAGGGCGTAGAAATTGACCGAGGGAATAAGTCGCCGAACATCGTTTTCGTGAATGACGTTCAAATAAATATAGGTAAAAAATGACTTAATCAATCTTTAAATTGGCTTCAACGTTGACAATCGATTCCGGACTATTTATGACGTCACAGGTGCTCGTGGAAGCTGATTTAATGATTGATTAAGTAATTTTTAACCTTTATTTATTTGAACGCCATTTAAGAAATCGATGTTCGGCCACTTAGCCGGTAGAGCCCTAGGCAGCAGCGTTTATCTGTGAACTATGGCCATCAAACTGCGATCGACAACCCGTCTGCCAAGCGTGGCGATTATGGTATATCCTCCCATTCTTTGGGGAGGCTTTTGTCCAGCAGTGGACGTACTTTGGCTGACATGATGAAATAGAATCTAGGTAGTAGAAAATAAACAGTATTAAATCAGAAGATATATTGCAACCATGCAATTATTAATTTCCCTGGGGGCATCAGAGCATTTTGAATGAATACAGTATTGAAATAATGGCTTTATATATAATGTTTTTTTTAGATAATTAGTTAATTAAAGTAATACAAATATTATTCCTAACTATTAAGGCGCTCATCGGTCTCACCGGTCCCTAATTGATGGGCGAGGTTAAGCAACTATGTTTGCAATCAGCGCATGGACGGGTGACCACCAAAGTAGTTTATTTAATATTTAGTAGTAGTTTAATGTGTTCTCTGATATGGCTTAACGACATGGGACCGACAGCTTAACGCATTTTCATCACACTTTTATAATTAGATATTACACTTTGACGGTCACCCATCCATAGACTGACCGCGAGCTTAGTATCTTAACCTCGCCGAACACTTACGTAACGGAGGTTAAGCGAATAAATTATTATGAATAAAATTTGTCCCCCTACCCCCTTAAAGTAAGTTTGGTGCAGGTAACACAAAATAGTCACGTTTGCTACTTAGCAACTTCGATAACCTTTTAGAATTGGGTCATCGAGAAGCCATGCAAATGACGTCACGATGTGATGCGGCTCCTAGCGGCTACATGCTAATACTTGACTGATTTGTATAAGAATTTTTCTGTTTTGAACCTAAACTCACAGGGAATATGATTCGATTTAAAACAACAAAAATCTTTCTCACTTCTAAAGAACTGCGTTAGTCTACCTAAAAATTCTTGTTATAAAATATGATTAGCGGTTAAGATTGTAATTGTAATGTGTAATTTTTTTATATTGCAAATAAAAATTATAAAATGTCTTTATTATTATCATTTATTCCTGACCTTACTTATTAAATACATTTTAGAATATATAAAAAACAGCAATATACATTTTAAAATATAAAAAATAGGATTTGCAACCGGCAGCAGGAACAGGGTCTATGCTACCGGAGGTTACGGCTCTAGAGACAGGGACCTCCTGACAATACGAGCCGTGTCCAAAAGCACCGCTTTTTAGATGTTGTTCTTGACCCAACCGCCTAACGTCAGCCTCTGTAGGTGTTTTTCGAAGCTCGTTGCTATTAATCCATTAGCAGAAACGACTATCGGTACAATGATAGCTGAGTCAACATCCCACATGCTGACAACCTCCCGCGCAAGATCCAAATATTATAATTATAATATTATAATAATAAATAGTAATAATATCTAGGGACAATGTCACACAGATCATCCTAGCCCCAAACTAAGCAAATCTTGGACTATGGGTACCAGGCGACGCTATACATACTTATATAGATAGATAAATACTTAAATACATAGAAAATATCCATGACTCAGTAACAAATATTCGTGCTCATCACACATATATTTGCACTTACCGGGATTCGAACCCAGGACCGCCGGTTTCGTAGGCAGGAGCACTACCAACTAGGCTACGGTGACCTTCGGTGATTTTCTTGTTATTATTATTATTAGGGCATTAAACCGCGGGTAACGGGGTCCTGGGTTGAATTCCAGGTTCAGGCCAGATAAGAAGAAAAAAAATCTCTCGGTAGTAGCCCGCAGTCTGGAAGTTGATGGTGTTACACCCACATAGCTAGGAAAGCACGTAGAGCCTTTGGTCCGCTACCTGGCCTCTTTCCAGTCGTGGGGTTGCCATCCAGCGGATCATGATAGTAGGGGAATAGAAAATGCACCTGAGTTTGCGCACTAATAATAGTTTCCGCGCACATGGCTAGTCTCTATTAAGACTGGCCGTCATTCCCGAAATTTGACCAGGAGGCTATTATAAAAATAGTGCCAAGTTCGAAATTAGTGATCACTTTGTTTTATTTGTCTCATTTCATACATTTGATTAAGACCATCTCAAAATCTCTATAGATTGAGATGGTCTTAATCAAATGTATGAAACATTGATGCAATTGGCGATCCTTGGTTGAGATATTCTATCTAATTATTTATTTTATTTTTTACCACCTGTGCCCCGCGGTTTTACCCGCGTTAAACTTTATAAATTATCACAGCTCCTCCCCCGTAGGTGATAATATATAGCCTATATGTTGACCCGACCTCTCAGTAATATTCATGCAAAATTTGAAGTAAATCCATGGAGTACTTTTTGAGTTTTGCCCGGACATACATACAGACAAACGCACAAAAATTCTAAAAACTATATTTTTGGCTTCGAAATCGAATGTAGATCACTCCCCAAGTATCCTTTAAAAAAAATATTCAATGTACAGTTTTGACTTTCCTACAATTTTATTATACGTATATAGATTAGCTTTATATTTCCACAAACGTAACCTCTTTTTAATATTTGTACCTAAGTACCTATGTACTTAGGTACAAATATTAAAAAGAGGTAACGTTGGTGAGTTTGTGACGTTGTAAGGGGTAATCTCTGGATCTACGGAACCGATTTTCAAAATTGTTTCACGAATAGAAAGCTACGTTGTTGTGGAGTGTCATAGGTTATGATTCATCATCATAATTTTTATTTATTTTGAACTTTTAACCCGAAGTATTACGCGAGACAAACGGGCAGGGACAAGTATATTTATAAGGCGGAACGAAGTCCGCGGGCACTGCTAGTATTTTTATTAGTAAAGAACGTGGCAGAGAAGTCAGAATCGTAGTGGAAAACTAAATTAGTGTAGGTTATATAAACTAACTAATAATAATATAATAATAATATCTAGGGAAAATGTCACACAGATCATCCTAGCCCCAAACTAAGCAAAGCTTGCACTATGGGTACCAGGCGACGATATATATAGTTATATGGATAGATAAATACTTATATACATAGAAAACATCCATGACTCAGAAATAAATATTCGTGCTCATCACACAAATATTTGCACTTACCGGGATTCGAACCCAGGACCACCAGCTTCGTAGGCAGGAGCACTACCAACTAGGCTACGGTGACCGTCGAACTATCCAGGCAGACGTTGTCTTCGCAGGGCCACCTATGGGGCTTTTATTAAAATCGATTAGAAAATCCTACGACCCCCATGTAACACCACATACCGATACTAATTGTGTATTTAAATCATTTTTATATATAAACCATCATATCAGCCCTAGCCCAGGCCTCCCATAGATCTTCTTCATTTTTGGGGGTTTTGCCACGCTTGGTAGACCGGTTGGCGATCGCAGTATGAAGATCAAACATAGTACTCAGAGAAATGCTGCTACCCATTATCTCGTATACATATACACCTACCAGAGAACGAGCAGCAGCATTTCTGTGAACTATAACCATCTGCGATCACCAACCCGGCATATCCCCCCATTCTTTGGGGAGGCCTTTTTCCAGCATTGGACTTAATTTTGCTGACAGGATGACAATCTTACTATACTTATGATAATAATAATATATCTACTGGGACATTATTCACACACGGCCATCTGATCCCAAACTAATCAGACCTTGGAAACCAGATAATTAATATATTACATTTTCTACTTTATTTGTAAATACATACTTATATAGATAATTGCACCCAGACCCAGGACATACAGACATATTCATGCACACAAATCGTCGGTCGAATAACGATAGGGCGTATCCAACAAAATTTTAGATTTTGAGATATTAGCACCATCGACATTAATTTATAGGTCAAGTTTCAGCATGTCACGAAAAGGCGTAACCAAAACTGCAACGGAACCGCATTTATAAACCGTTACGAAAAGCCCTACCTACTATTCCTTCTAATTCAAAAAATCACGAAGGGACATATCGCTAGTTACGCCTGTTCATGCATAATAATATTTTTTCACGAAGAGGCGTAACATAATTTGGCGCGAATGAAACCAAGACCTGTCGAAACTCGTTTACTGTCATTCGTCGCCGTGTAAATACTAAGCTGCAGTATTTGTTTACAGGTAGTTAAAATAATTAATTTACTGTGTTAAAAGTGAATTTGTGCGCGGTTAAAAAGTTAATATCCAGTATTTTTTGTGCAAGTCATAAGGTAAAGTAATTTGTTTGATATATTATGCTGTATTTACGTAAAAAAGAAAATTTTAGGTTACAATTTTGACAAAAGTTAACTTTTTTGTTTCTAAATTATTTTATTGACTAGATTATTTATAAAAAAATTGTTGTAGTGATAGTATGATTACTAGATAGTTGTGTTTACTCGGTTTGTATGAATAAATAACATATTTTATAACAATAAATAATTGTTATTTTTACAGTTACCTGCCTCATTTTTGGCTGCTTTTCGGAGGGCGAAAATCGTAAATAATGGACGTATTGGTGAAATGGAAGGATGGAACTCAAAATGTTGTCAATACATTGGAATTATTGCCAGTTCGAAAAGGTCAAAAGATTACGGTTGGTACAAAGGTAAAAATGTTATATGAACGAAAATGGTGGTATGGTACAGTGACTGTTATAGAAGCATTAGAACCCTCTTCATCTGAAGATGAACCACTTTCATTTCATACCTCTGAAAACCGCATAAAGGATGTAAAAAGTTGCTGTGAGTATATTAATTGTCATAATCCTATTTTGAGCACCTGTACCAAATGTGCTTCTTTCTTGTGCACTGAACATTACGAAAATGAAGCTCCCTGTTCTAATCATTTGGCTTGTAAGACCTCTTTGCCAGAAAGTGAGCACAACCGCTACGAAACAGCTTTGAATGGCGTAGAATATAATCCTTTTGACACATACATTGATGAGGTGGATATAGCCACAAGGCATGACTACCAGAAATACTGTCAGTTTTCAATTTGCTCGGAGGAGGTGTTTAGTGCCTGCCATCGCTGTTCGTGCCTACTTTGCTATGACCATTTTGTCAACGATTCTTCTACCTGTGAAAAACATCTAACCTCTGAAGCTGCTATAACATATCCTGCTTTGCTTGAAAGTAGCCTAAATGATGTAGACCAGACATGTGAATTTGCCGACTGCACTAACCCTGTTTTGACTACCTGCTTTGAATGTGCCTGTTTATTGTGCGATGTTCATTTTGAGTCGTTGCTAAAAGTGCAATCTTGTGCTGATCATGCTATAAGAAGTGCAAACCCGATAAATTACTCGTTGTCTGATTTCAATATTCATGGTATGGAAAATGTTTCCTACGATTCTGATGCAACCATGACGTTATTCGATTCACGCAATCCATCGCCCAGTATTTTAGAACCGGTACAACAACAAGCCGATTTAGCCCCCAAAGATTATGTAGTAGATGGCGCTTCCAGAGAAACAGCAAGGTCACAATCGCAAAGAAAAAACAAATACAAGGAAGCCAAGTCTTTGCTACATACAGGTTAAGAGCACATTTCGCCATATACCAAAAAAAATGTACCTGGGAAGAAGGTTGGTTCTTTGTGCAATCTAGAGAACTGCGCAAAGCAAGGCTTGTATTGCTACCGTTTTGATGAAAATGAAAGGGAAAATATATTTATGGATTTGTATTCGTTAGGTGATCTAACTTTGCATAGAGAATACATCACTCGATTTGCTGAAAGAAAGCCGGTAGCACGGAAAACTACTGCCACAGAATCTCGGCGTAAATTTTCTCATTGCTTTTACTTGCCACTAAATGGACAGAAAGAAAAAGTTTGTCGAACAATGTTTTTGAAAACTTTAGGTATTTCAGAAAAGACTTTTCGCACGGCTATGCAGAAATTACAACCCACTGGTATAATAGAAAAAGACAAACGTGGTGGAAGGCAAGAAGTCTATCATGAAAAGGACACTCAGATGCGAGCACTTATTACTGAACATATTAACAGATTTCCACGTATGGAATCACATTATTGTAGAAAAGATAGTAAAAAAGAATATCTAAACCATGATCTATCATTGAGGAAAATGTACGAAATGTTTTTGAAGGACTATAACCAAAAAGTTAGTATTACACTTTATAGAAACATATTCAATACCATGAATTTATCCTTTCATAATCCAAAAAAAGACCAATGCAGTTTGTGTAATACGTACAGGGAAGGTACAAGCGAAATAAAAGAGAACTTAAAAGATAGATATGAGAGACACATAAAGGAGAAAGAAGAAGTACGACAAATAAAAAATGAGTGTAAAATTCGGCCAATGGAAAATACTAAAATTTGTTGCGCTTCATTCGATTTACAACAAGTCATTTATTTGCCGCAAAGTAAAGTAAGTAGTATTTTTTATAAGAGACGTTTAGCAAACTATAACTTCACGATTTATGATATAGCCTCCAGAGATTGTGTGTGCAATGTATGGAATGAGACGATCAGTAAAAGAGGTGCATCTGAAATATCTACTTGTCTCTATGATTTCTTATCAAACTGTGATAGAAAGGGGATAAAAGAAATATTTCTATTTAGCGACGGCTGTGTCGGCCAGAATAAAAACTCCACGATGGCTGCAATGCTTTTACATCTAATAAATAACTGTGGATCTATAGAAGAAATCAGTTTACGTTATTTTTGTTCCTTTCATGGCCAAAGCGAAGGCGCTTCTGTTCATAGCGTGATAGCATTTGCAATGGAACAAGCAGGACAAGTTTTTGTTCCCTGCCAATTGAAACCCATCATTCGATTGGCACGCAAAAAGCCATATGAGGTTAAATTCCTTGAATATGATGATTTTAAACATTTCAAAGAACTCGCATCAAAATTAAAGTTACTAATGCTAAAAAAAGATGACCAGAGCGGTGAGCCATTTAAGTGGACAGATGTAATGGAATTCCGGGTAGTGCGAAACAATCCAACTATGTTATTTTTTAAAACAAGTCACATGGAAACACAATACAGATCTATATCACTTAGGCGAGGAAACACTCAATGGCTGAAGACAAACGTCGAACAACTAAACCAATCTTTGAATAAAATTTCCAAAGAAAAATATGAAGACCTGATGAAAATGTGCAGCGGAGATACACCGATAATAAGAAATCGAGAACATGTTATTTACTATGAAAATCTTCCTCACGATTAAACAGAAAATGAACACAAATTAATTAAAACAGAATATTATTTAAGTTCTTGTATTAATATTACGAGTATTTGGTGATTCTTTTTCAGTTATTTATTTTATTTATTTATTTAATCATTAATGTACACACGGAAAAGGAATACAGAAAATAAATTTTAAAAGAAAATAACATGTACAAAGGTACTGCTTATTTCAATGAAATTTCTTCCAGCAGACCCGCGAGAGGAGAAATTAAAAGAAATATAATATATCGTGTGTAGTTTCTAGTAATACATATATACATACACTACATGCTAATATACATAAATACTTATAAAATACAAAGATAAATATCTATATACACATACATATACATACAACTAGGATGAGGAAGAGAGATAATGTGCTTTAACACGGTTTTTAAATATTGAAACTGTTTTACATTGGCGAATGTTAGGGGGAAGAGAATTCCACAACCTGACCGCATGAACCGTATAGGAGTAGGAGTAAAAATCAGTTTTATGTTGAGGGATTAGGAGAAGAGATCGACGATGGGATCTGCAGGGAGCATCGGAACAATGAAGATAGGAAAAACGGTCCCGTAGGTAGGAAGGGGATAAGGGATTGTGAAGGATATTGAAGAGGAGACACAATATACGAGTATTCCTGCGAAGTCGAACGGGTAGCCACTTGAGATCCTTGCGAAAATTGGAGACATGATCATATTTCTTAAGACCGAATATAAAACGAATGCAGAGATTTTGCAAGCGCTCAAGTTTATTCAACAGCTCCTCGGTGACATCCAGATAGCAGCAATCAGCGTAGTCTAGAATGGGTTGTAGAAGAGTTTGAGTAAGAGAGATTTTCGTTTTCAAAGGCAGAAAGTTTTGGAGATGTTTCAGTGAGTGAAAAGTAAAGTGAATCTTCCTACTGACTTCAGAGACATGTGCCTTCCAAGAAAGATTACAGTCGAAGGTTACACCCAAATTTTTAGCGGTTTCGGTGTATGTTATTGCATAGCCATCTAAATAAACTGCAGGAATGGACGCGATCTCCAGATATCTCAACATATGCCTGCTTCCAATGATCATGGCCTGGGATTTACTCGGGTTAATTAATAGACCATAGGACTTAGCCCATTGGTTTATGTGTTCCAAGTCAGAATTTATAGCAGAGATGGCGGCAGTAACATTATTATGGGCGAAGGACCTGTAAAGTTGCAAATCGTCTGCATACAGATGGAAGTTAGAGGAGATAACTCTTGTAACGGAGTTTATGAAAATGGAAAAAAGTAAAGGAGAAAGAACGCCACCTGAGGTACCCCCGCAGTGAGTGAACACCAATCTGAATAAGACTCTTCATGGTGAATACACTGCGAGCGCCCCCGAAGATAAGAGTTAAACCAGGAGATGCTGCTGGAAGAGCAGTTTAGTGAAGATAAGACACCAAGAAGGACATCAAAATCGACAGAATTGAAGGCATTACTGAAATCCAGCAATACCAAAAGGGATAGGAATTTATTGTCCATGGCCCAGCGAATATCTTCGGTCACTTTGAGAAGGGCAGTGACAGTGCTATGGCCAGAGCGGAATCCAGACTGGAATGGGCTGAGGAACTTGTTGCAGGATAGAAAGTCTGACAGCTGACGATTATTTTCAGGTATCTTTAAATAAAGTTAATTTTTTATGCATACCGATGTTTTCAATTTCATTTATAGCAATAGCAACCTGGGCGTAAGTCAAATGACTGATATTAGGGGTACATCACGAAAAGGCGTAAGTGAAACTTTTTTCAAAAAAATATGAATATCCTTACAACTAACTACAGTACACTAAAACCATATTTGAATATGTAATCAGTCTTAGCTACATATTTACATAAATATCATACCAAGCACATTAGATCTTAAGACATAAAGTTATGACAGTACATAACGTGACGATTTCATAAAAATAGCTCTGCTGTAAAATTTACCAAAACACAGATAAGCCTTTTCGTGATTCGACCGACGAAATATCTGTCCTGGGTGGGAATCGAACCCACGACCTGCGGAGTGAAAGGTAAGCATTTCTAAATACTTTCGTATTTAAATATAAATCTATATATAAATACTTAAGTTTGTGAGTGATGATATATGGATGTTTGTTACTTTTTCGAACAAAATCTACATAATTTTGATGAAACTTTTTAGTAACATAGCTTTTAGTATGTATCCAAATAAGACATAGGTTAGAATTTAACGTGGGCAAAACTGCAGGGCACAGCTAGTTCTATATATCTCACAAAACAAAACTCTTACCTACGTTTAATACAAAATATTCTAAACTCGTATACAATGACTGAGGGACTGAAATTCCAACTTTCACCTGTTTCACAAAGAAAATACCTAAACGTCTTCTACTTCCACATTTCGCGGAGAGATTTAATTAAAATGTGGGGGATTCCTCCCCAAGGGGTGGGAATGAAGAAATATAGTGGGGCGGCCAAGTTTTTGGGGGCAACGCAAACATAGTATTAACATATTATTTAAATTCGATGCTCTGATGTTTCATTTTGCTTTTGCGTACGTCTAGGGTGGGTTTTTATGTACTTAGGAGTAGGGAGGTTCTATGGGGTATGGAATAGACATAGTGCAAAAGCATATAGTAGTTTATTAAGATGTTCATATGGTCTTAATTAGCTGTCAAATTTGTTTAAGCCTCATAGTAGGGCTAAGAGTTAGCTTGACTTAATGCCCTACCTAATCCTTAATTGGACGCGCAGCTCGCATATAAAGGCTCGCAAATAATGCATAGGTACCTACATAATGTAAAAAAGTGGCCAAGTGCGAGTTGGACTCGGCCATGAAGGGTTAGATAGCAGCAAGTATTTGAGTTGACTGAATGAAAGGTAAATTGCGTTTAAATTTGTATTTAAAATATATTTTATTTTCTTGATTTTGTCTTACTAGATCTCGTTCAAACCAATTTTCGGTGGAAATTAGCATGGTCATGTAAACATTATCATGTATTATTTTAGTTCTATCATTGTCTTATTTTAGAAGTTCCAGGGGGGGATGATACATATTTTACCACTTTGGAGGTGTTTCTCGCGCAAACTATTCAGTTGTAAAATAAATGATATTAGATACCTCAATATTATTTTTTAAGACCTATCCATAAATACTACAGTTGCATGGGTATGATGAAAAAAAATTGAGTGACATAAGTATGGGGAACCCCCAAAATTTAATGGTATTTTTCTATTTTTGTGGGAAAATCTTAATGCGGTTCACAGAATACATCTACTTACCAGTTTAACAGTTTAAAAATAGAAAAATGTGGCTGTGACATACGGACGGACAGACAGACAGACATGACAAATCCATAAGGGTTCCGTTTATGCCATTTGGCTACGGAACCCTAAAAAGACACCCATTCAAGGTTCCACAGGAGTTTTCATCGAGAAAATAAAGAAATGGAAATAGTGTAACAAGAAAACGGACAGCAATAATACCACAGCAAATAATAACAGAAAACACAGGATCCAATATAAAGGGAAGGCCAATGACAGGTTTCCCTTAGTGTAACACTGAAAGTGCTAAGTGCTAATATATGGCCTTTGCATCTGTTACAGACGATTTACGATATATATATAATACCGCCTGGGACGGAGTAAAGGAAACGTAGGGTTGCCCAAGACCTGCATTCCTCTTTAGGCCTCACTAGCTGAGCCCACAGGAAAGGCAAGCCAATACGTGTAGAGCTAGGTCATCTGTAGTAATCTGCCGCGTATTTCGGGTTGGACCCGACTCGCGCCTAACGGAGACCCCGTTCCGGGTTTGTGATCAGAGTTTTGCATCTCCTAGATGAGTTGCAGGCCAGTACTTAGAGGCTCATCTCCCCTGCTATCGTAGGCCTCTGATGAAACGTTCGTTTCCTGAGCCTTCGATAGAGGCAGTTTAAGGTCATACCCGGGACCAAGTGCTAATAAACGGACAATAAATATAAAACTGACAGTAATTGATTTAAAGTCTTTATCAGACATCGATGTGGTGAGATATTTCATTATCAAAACTGCTGCATTGCAAATTAAGTAATATAATTATTATTATTAGTGCCAGTTATGATGCAAAACTTGTGATTTTTAAACTGTTAACCCATAGGTACAGCGTTAATTCGCTCAAAGAGCAGCCCGACTGGGGAAGTACCTCCACCTTACAGAAGACATTCTTTAATAATATCATTAATAACTTAATATTGTGTTTCTGCGTATGAGAAAGGTCGCCAGAGCTCATCGGGGTGGGGGGAAGGGTCAGCAACACCTATTTGCTGACTCTTAAAGGCCGGCAACGCAACCGCAACTCCTCTGGTGTTGCGTGTTTCCATGGGCGGCGGTGATCACTTACCATCAGGTGACCCACTTGCTCGTTTGTCGTGCTCTGATATAAAAAAACCTAGGCTCGCGATCAGTCCATATATGGGTGACCACCAAAGTGGTTTAATTTCTTAGCGTCTCCGTGCTTCGGAGGGCTAACCTGTGCATCTGGCTATGACCGTCTCTGATGTAATGAGAGGGACGATATTCTTTTTCGTCTACCACACATGATAAAACAGAAAAAAAAAACAATTATTTGAATACTTAAGTGGTTATTTTATTTTAGTAATTTTATTTTAGTCAGTATTCTCAAATCACTTTCTAAAAGTATTTTACGTCAGCATTTTAAACATAGATTATGTCATGGTTGACCTGTCTATAACGCCGAAAATAATATCTGTGAGAAATTATTCTATGGTGTTGGTAGGTGTTTGCTTATCTCGAAACTTTAATGGTTGGCAAGAGTGATAACAACATGACGATTAAAGTTTAATAATAACTGTTTCAAATATTGATATGTTTCAAATAACACACAACAAATTTAAATTATCGCGTTATAAGGATTGGACGGCATTTTAAAGGGACCACACAAAAAAAAATCGGTTCACATACAACGCAGACATCGCGTTACATACATACAAATAGACAACAGATTGACACATTTTTGATGGAAAGAATTATTTGTCCATTTAAAAATTAAAATTGTTATTTAAATCGGTTCATAATAAAGGGAAAAATCGGGTAACAAACATACAAGCAGACAATTGATTGGAACAATTTTTTACGGAACCTAAAAAATTCAATAAAAGAATGATTAAAATCGGTTCACAAACAACGGTTAAAATGCGTAACGTACAGACGCAAACACATCCAGCTACCCCAATCTGGCAAATTTCTTTTATAGATTTTCAACTTTATCACTGTAAGGATAAGGTCCACTTTCATTTGGGAAAATTTGACAGATAGGGGAAACTTGATGTGCTGGCGTCCATACTACAAATGGACAACTGATTGGAACAATTTTATAGTACCATTACGAAAACACTTTACGTCGATTAAAAAAATGAGTTATTAGGTAAAATCAGTTCTCAAACAACGGTGCAATCGCGTAGCATACATACAAATAGACTACAAATTGAAACAATTTTTTATGGAACCTTTACGCAAACATTGATTGTCTTTAAAAAAAACAACGGAAAAATTGTGTCACAAACAAATACACACCTTAGCCTAGTGAGTAGTGCTCCTGCCTACGAAGCTGGTGGTCCTGGGTTCGAATCCCGGCAAGTGCAAATATTTGTGTGATGAGCACGAATATTTGTTTCTGAGTCATGGATGCTTTCTATGTATTTAAGTATTTTTCTATCTATATAAGTATGTATATCGCCTGGTACCCATAGTACAAGCTTTGCTTAGTTTGGGGCTAGGATGATCTGTGTGACATTGTCCCTAGATATTATTAGATATTATAGACAACAGATAGAAACAAACTTATATTGAACCATTCCGAAAGCCTTTGTCGTCAATTCAAAAAAGGATGATAAAAAATGGTTCACAAGCAACGTAGAAATCGCATAACATACATATACCTAAATAGACAACAGATCGAAACTATTTTATGGAACCATTCCGAAAAAAGTTTTCGTTGATTAAATAAAATAATGATTAAAATCAGTTCTCAAACAATGGAGAAATTGGGCCACATACATATAAATAGACTTATTCCGCAAACACTTTTCGCCGATTTTAAAAAGAATAACTTCGCTTGATAAATATCGTTATTGTCTTCCCGGACATGTCGTTTGCGGTCTACCTCTCCTTCTTTCTTGTAGCTATGGAAAGGTACTTTTTTACCATGGTCATCGGTTCTACGCAATACTACACATAATATGCCAATACCAACTTAGTCTGGACTATGTTATTTAATCAGTAATAGGTGTTAATCCGTTTTATGTACGAGATAATTAATTTCAAATAATAATATCTAGGGACAATGTCACACAGATCATCCTAGCCCCAAACTAAGCAAAGCTTGTACCTACTATGGGTACCAGGTGACGATATACATACTTATATTGATAGATAAATACTTAAATACATAAGTAGTATATTATTGGGCATTCTATACCACTAACGGCAAGTTGCTCGGCGAGTGCGCCTCGCTGCCGATAGTGGTATAGAATGCCCAATAATTGATAATCGACTCGCCTTTCCACTCGACCGATAAACTCGACCGAGACAGTACATTTTGCTGCGTACTTGATGAGCAACGATGATCATCCATCAACTCTCCGTTTACTTACTCTCTAGTGTATAACTGTATACAACCAATGATCATGCGAGTTTGCTATCGCTCTGAAGGGTGGTACAGAATGCTTAGTAATGAACAATCCACTCGATCAATGACCAGTAACGCAAAAGAGGTTGTGGTAAGTTTATAAATGTTAACGTACTATATACATTCACTCATTTTTAATCGGTTCATTTCCAACAGTAATCATGAAATTTGTAAAACAACCGCAATCGCTGCATGTTGATACAGTCTGCGATGATATTTGTAAGACTAGTTTTCGTCATGGGGAATTATTACCTAACTCAGTACGATGTATCATTTGTGGTCCATCTAATTGTGGAAAAACCAATTTATTAATTGGCCTTCTTATACACGAAAATGGATTAAGATTTGAAAATGTTTATGTTTATTCAAAAACTCTGCACCAACCTAAGTACATTTTCTTAGAAAGAGTTTTGCAACGGGTTCCCGGTATTTCCCTCCAGAAATATCAGGGAAATGAGGAAGTACTAAGCGTTCAGGACGCAAAACCCAACTCCGTGATTATTTTTGATGATGTTGCTTGTGAAAATCAAAATAACATGCGTGATTATTTTGCAATGGGAAGACACAAATGCATAGATTGTTTTTATCTGAACCAAACATATAGTAAAATCCCCAAGCAGTTAGTAAGAGATAATGCGAACTTAATCATACTTTTTAAACAAGATGAAATTAATTTACGGCATATTTATGAAGAACATGTCAACACTGATATGACATGGATTGAATTTCGTGAAATGTGTTCGAAAATATGGAGTGAACCTTTCAATTATGTAGTGATTAATAAGGATTGCTCCAAAAATAAAGGATGTTATAGAAATAAATTTGACACTTTTGTTGTCTTTGATTAAAAATATTTATATTTAAGAGTGTTACCCTCGCGATATTATTATTCTTCAGACATCGCTTAATCAATCACGAACTTTTTGTTACTATGGAAAAATCACTGAAAAGACAAATTGTTGAGGCTGCAGATGCTGTTAAGAAGAAGGTGCGAAAGATGAGAGATGCTGAGCTTAACAATCAGCAAGTACTGGAATCAGTTTTCAAGCCGGTAACAGAACCACTCAACCAAATTGCTAATGTCAGTAAGCAGGCTTGTGTTCCGCATAATATAGAAAATGAAGAAACCGAAGTTCCGTTTATCGATAAAACTTTGCAAAAAGAACCCACAATTAGTAAAGGAACCAATGATAATAACGACAATGAAGACGAATATGAATCTGATATCGAAAGTGACTCTTCGTACAAATCATTAGTTGAAAACAACCAAGGTATTGATTCATCATCCTGGTCACTGTCCTCAGAAGCTCTGACCGATATTCCGTTTGGTGTCAGAAAAGAGGGCGGAAAATTGATGTTAGGTTCTGCTCGTATAACGATCAGTGATGAGTATATCATCGTAGCTGGACGCAAATACCGAAATACGCCTGGTTTAAAACAGTTGCTGTTGAAAAAGAATGTCGATTTAAGCTTGGTTACAGAGAGTGATATGAAACATTATAAGTCGATGCTACTTGACACAAACGCACATCGACGGGACTATGAGCCCAGTAAACCAATCAAAAGTAATAAAGGACAAAAATATTTGCAAATTATTAAGCCTCTATTCCAACTACGAAGTACAATTCAGGACCACCAAACGAAAGGAAAAGGACTACCCTTTACAAAAATGTGGAAGAAAAATGTTGATTTTGTTTATTGGGACGATCCAAATGAATTGGTAGATAGGTTAAAATTACTAATTGCATCTCGAGATGCTGGTAACACAGGATTAGATAATGAAATTATATCTATCATTGAAGAATTGCGTGAAAGTAAAGTTATAAATAAATAAATATTTTAAAATGTGTTTATTTTATTATCAGCTTCTCGATACAATACACCTTAAATATGAACGTAGACAAATTCGGACACTACATTCACAAAAGAATGCGTTTATCAGAGTTATTTGAGTTTAATGAGAACGCATTGTTAAAATTAGAAAACGGAGATTTTGATTTAAAAACATCAAGATTAAGAGGAGTCCGATCTCCAGTAGAAGCAGGCGATGCTGTGAACAAGGATTATGTAGATCGATTGAATGCTAACATGTTAAAAGAATTAAATAACCTGACCGTGAACAAGGATTACGTAGATCGATTGAATGCTAATATGTTAAAAGAATTTAATAACATGATTGGTTCATTGCGCTCTCAAATCATAAAAGACACAAAGGACACAGTTCAGGCTACTTTAAAAGCAAAGATACCTGAGATTTCAACTCATTTGGAAGATAAGTTTTATACCCAAGCAGAGGTAGATAAATTACTACAAAAAACTCCGTAATGGCAAAACAGCAAATTGTTAATGAAATACATAAAGCAGCACGAAGAAATTTCGTTAGACGTCCTGTCATTCTAAAGGGGATCGATGACTTGTGGCAAGCTGATCTGATGGACATGCAAAATCTAAGAAAATATAATAAAGGTCATAATTACATTTTAGTGGTGATTGACTGCTTCTCAAAGTACGCTTGGGCAGAGCCATTAAAATCAAAAAATAAACTTGATGTTACTCATGCATTTAAACGAATACTGATTAACAGCAATCGCAAACCGGTTAATTTACAAACTGATATGGGAACAGAATTTTATAACAACTCATTTCAAACGCTTATGAAGACTTACAATGTTAACCATTACTCAACGTTTTCTACTAAAAAAGCTTCGATCGTAGAGCGACTGATTAAAACTCTTAAAAATAAAATATATAAATATTTTAGTCTGAACGGAAACTATATGTGGTTAGGTATACCGTTAGAGGTTACGTTAAAGATATATAACAACACAAAACATCGTACCATTAAATTTAAACCAATTGAAGTAAATAAATCTTGCGAGTCTGTTATAAAAGAAAATATTAAAAAAGCCTTAAATCATGTAACCGTCCGTAGAAAACCTAAGTTCAAAGTAGGTGACTTTGTTCGTATCAGTAAATACAAACACCATTTTGAAAAAGGTTATACACCTAATTGGTCAACTGAAATATTTACTATAAAAAAAATTAATCATACCATACCAGTAACATATCATATACAAGATCAGCGAAAGCAAGCCATAATGGGAACATTTTACGAGCAAGAACTTCAGAAATCTTACTATCCTGGTATTTATTTGATAGAAAGGGTTTTAAAAAGAAAAGGATCAAAAATGTTTGTGAAATGGTTGGGTCTAAACAACGAAGAAAATAGTTGGATCGAGAAAACTGCAATAGTGGATTAAAATAATTATATAACGATTACTTTTGCATCATTTCTCTCATTACACATTAGACAATGCAAGGAGGTGAACTTGTTAATACCTTAATTAATAATCTACCGTTCGAACTTCATTTACCCGGCTACAATTATTGCGGTCCCGGAACTAAATTGCAGAAACGTTTATTACGAGGTGACCGAGGTGTAAATAAGCTAGACGAAGCTTGTATGCATCACGACATTGCATATGCAGACCATACAGACTTACCCAATCGCCACAAAGCTGATTTGCAACTACTAAATATGGCTAAACAAAGACTTAAATCGAGCGATGCTGGGAAAGGTGAAAAACTTAGTTCATGGTTAGTGAGCAAAGTTATGAAAGCCAAACTGAAATCTGGTTCTGGCATTAAAACGTTTAAAAGTTTCGTGTCAAAAATAAAAGCAAAAATAAAGAAACTGAATCCAAAGGACAGTAAAGCTTTAATTAACGCTGCTTACTCAGCAGCAAAAAAAATAATCCCATGCATTCAGAAAATTCGAGTGCCGCGAGTGATACCCTTACCAAAGACTGGAGGTATTCTACCTTTAATCCCAATTTTTGCGGGTTTATCAGCTTTAGGAACTTTAGCTGGTGGTGCGGCTGGTATTGCAAAAACTGTTAACGATTACAAAGCAGGTCAGCAAAATTTGCGAGAAACACAACGACATAATAAGGCTATGGAGTCTTTAAAGTTAGGTCAGGGCTTGTACATTAAGTCACATAAAAATGGTAATGGTTTATTCATTAAGTCTTCAAAAAACTGAAAAATAAGCTACCTAATCGTCCTCTCACTAATATAGACATCCAAAGGTATGCACGCAACATCCCTCACTTTCGAGGAGTATACATGAAGGATCAGTTACCAAGGACGCCAAAACGGGTTGAATGTGGTGTTGTTAACTTGGCCGACTCTAAGAACGAAGGCACGCATTGGGTAGCTTATGTAAAAGTATGCAATTATTGTGAATATTTTGATAGCTTTGGAGATTTAAAACCTCCAATGGAATTAATGCGATATTTTAAGAATTGTAATGTTTTTTATAATTATACAAGATATCAGAAATTCAACACTGTAAATTGTGGACACTTATGTTTAGAATATCTAAGGAATTTTTGGAAATAAAACGTATAAAACTTATGCTTTTCTTTTATTTGAATCATTTGCAAGATGTCACTCACATTATCGATAACTGGAAACTCGTCAACTTTATCTACTTACTATCCTAACACGTTGCAACTATATGAACAGTATGAGTGTGCCTTATTGCATTTCGCAACATTTAATTCTATTCCAAACATTGACAAAACGAATAATAAGTTCTATTATGGTTCTAACGAAGTTATTGAAATACCTGACGGCACCTATGAATTGCAAGATATTAATGATTATTTAAAATCTGAAATGAAAGATGCATCAATCAAACTACAGTGCAATAACAATACTTTAAAAGCTGCTGTATATTGTACAAAAGACATAAATTTTAATAAAGAAGGTACGTTTAGGAATTTGTTAGGGTTTAATAAGCAGATCTTAAAAGCAAATAAATGGCATGTATCGCACTTTCCAGTCAACATTTTACCTACAACAGTGATCAGGATCGAATGTGATATTGTAAGCGGCTCGTACACAAACGGAGAACCCAGTCACATTATCCACGAATTTGCTCTCAACGTGCCTCCCGGATATAGAATTATAGAAATCCCGAAAAACGCGATATACTTTCCAATTAACCAAAACAACATTAGCTGTATACATATCAGGCTGTTAGATATAAATAACCGCTTAATCAATTTGCGCGGTGAAGAAGTGCAGCTGTATTTGCATCTCAGAAGAAAAAAATGATTGACTACAATAAATATATGCATCAACAAATCAAAAATATCAGTCCCGCTCAAGCTTTCAACCAAATAAGAGCTCGCTCTAAGAAGAAAATTAAATTAACTAAAGAAAACAAGGCATTTCTCAAAGCGATCGGTTTGCTAAAATGAATATCTTAGACGTTTTATCTGCTCCGACTTATGACAACACTGTTGAAGGAATCGAATTTCATTCTTACAAGCCCTACGTAACTAGTTTCAATAGAAACGATGAAATCCGCATACCTATTAACCAACAGGACTTGTATATACTTCCCTCAGCTAGTACCTTGTATTTGGAAGGAACTGTTGTCGTAAGTAAAAAGGATATGAAAGAGAAAGCCACTAGTGTTAATTTTACGAATAATGCTCTACTCTACTTATTCCAAGATATAAGATATGAGCTGAATGGAGTGGAAATTGATAGAATAAAAAACGCTGGCATAACTACCACCATGAAATCGTTAATATCAATGAGTGAAGGTGAATCAAAGATAGCCAATGCATGGGGCTGGAATATCGATGGAATAAAAAATATTAATGGGGGTAGTTTTTCTGCTTCTATACCCCTCTGTAACATTATCGGTTTTGCAGAAGATTTCAAGAAAGTCGTGATAAATAGTAGGCACGAACTGATATTGCTACGAAGTAACACTAATCTGAATGCTGTGAAACTTAACACCGGGGAATTTGTAGACGACGTTCAGATAAATAAAATCATCTGGCGTGTACCGCATGTTAAAGTATCCGACAAAGAAAAAATAAGTTTGCTAAAACTGTTAGAAAAAGATCGACCACTCCAGATGATATTCAGAAATTGGGATCTGTACGAATATCCAGCTTTACCTAAAACTACAAAACATACCTGGTCTATCAAAACTTCCTCACAAATAGAGAAACCAAGATACATAATTATAGGTCTACAAACAAATAGAAAAAACAATTCAAGTTCTGATATGTCCCAGTTCGATCACTGTCATGTTCGTGACGTTAGAGTATACTTAAACTCAACTTACTTCCCGTATGAAAACCTAAATGTCAGCTTCGCGAATAACAGAATCGCTTTATTATACGAGCAATACATCAGATTTCAACAGTCTTATTACGGACGTCGCTCGGAACCCTTATTAAGTGAGAAACAATTCAAAGATTTGGCGCCGCTATTTGTCATAGATTGCTCTAGACAAGCTGATAATGTAAAGACAGGTCCTATTGTGGATGTAAGAGTGGAAATTGAGAGTGATTCCGATATACCAGATCAAACTTCTGCATACTGTCTTATATTGAACGACTGCATAATTGAGTACAAGCCATTGAGTAATACTGTGAGAAAAATATCATGAATCCGAATACTATTATTTTAGATGTTCAAGGGTTTAAAGACCTGAACAATAATTTTATAATAAAAGAATTAGCTTTTGCAAGTCGTGATTATACGCAAACATTTTTAATAAAACCGCCATACTTGTTTAAATACTTAACAAGTGACGAAAAGAGACAAGTTAAATGGTTGGAAAGAAATAGAGGTATTTATTGGAATGAAGGATATATTGACTATAGAGAATTTCGGCGTATAATCGTTCCATATCTAGAAAATAAGGAAATTATTGTAAATGGTTTGGAGAAGGTGAATTGGATAAAGGAACTGTGTGTGAATTGTAAAGTATCAGACCTTGGTACAGAACAATGTCTTAGTTTCTCTGTTTTGCATAAAAAATACTGTGAAGGAAGATCTAATTTTAATTGTAATAAACATCTAAAGCAATGTGCTCTTAAAAATGTGCTTTGTTTAAGGAAATATTTAGAATGGGTATAAATGTATGTACTCATATGTGTAATGTATTTAGATTATTGGTTTTAAGGTTTTTAAATAAAAATCAAAATAATGTAAATTTGCTTTTATTTTGTTAAACACCCCCACGCTACTCCACAAATAACACAACCTAATACAAAATTAAATAAAAACATCATAATGAAAATACAAATATTAACTACTTTACAAAAATGGTTAATAAAAGTCAGTACCTATTAAAGATTTTGATATTTTCTTAACTAAAGACTCAGTTTCGTCCATAACACTGTCGATGGGATCTTGAACAATATATTGAGCGTTTATAATAACGTTTTCACTGTCACTATCACTGTCTATGGTTTGAGGATTGTTGTTACACAGATCTACCACTGAAATTTTTATTAACTTAATCCCTTTTCGATGTAGTCGACTCATAACGAAGGATTTTGTAGGATTTTGCTTTATCGATTTTTCCCTGCACCGTTGTTTTGGTTTTTTATCTTTCGTGACTTGTTTGCTTTGCCCGGGTTCACTGCGAAACATCTCGGAGAATCCCTCGTAAGGATTCTGAGCATACTGGCTGAATACAATCTCGGTGTCAGAATTCTGGAACAAAATATAAACACAATTTATACCACTATTCCGCTAGTATAGCGTTTTAATTGGGTTTTCAATCGAGAAAGTCTAGATTTACTTTAGATTAGTGACAAAAGGCTCTGGAAAAATGCAACACAACACAGCTGCGAACACAATCTCTAATTATAAAACAATCATAAAAAAACGAATTAAAAATATTTTACTCACCGACATGATAACTTTTGATGGAAGTTAAAAAAATATTAAACAGGTGTTCGCGCCGAATAATATTTCGTAAATGATGACAAAATAACTAAATAATTACAAGTCATACTAATATTGTCAACTAAGCGTTTGTGTCTCAAGACTAAGGCCAATGAACTGCAACGTAGGTAACACTTATACAATGACAAACAACGCCTTGTAAGCATGTTACTTAATCGTAAAACGTTAGTTATTCGAAAATCAACCTTATGATGCATGGTATTTTAGGTGCATAGTGAGATAACTGCAATCAGTGTTAACTTTGTTTACCGATTTTAAAAGTGTAATGATATTTTGAAATAAACAGGATTTCAGAAATAAAACAAGTCAATAATTATAATAATTCACACTTTATTTCATTTTTTGTATAATATTAACATTTATTATTTCCTAAAACTAAACTATGAGTAGGTAACACTTAACTTAAAATTATGATCAAAGTAATTCATTCTTAAAAATAAATGCATGCCCCCAGGCTCGGGTTGATATTTGATCCACAGATATCGATCGTTTGTCATCATTTCTAGATAAAGCAACTTTGTTGACAGTCCGAGTAAATATTTCGTGCTTTATTGATTTAAACATATTATTTTTTCTCCGGATTACTCCACCATTAAATAAAATGGTTTCATAGTCTGATAAGTTTAAATCCCTGACCACGCATGATTTTACTCCTTTTGCTTTTTTAATGATACTATTAGGGGTTCTTATAGAGTAAAGTTTCGATCTCAAACCAACAAAATCAGTAATATATTTTCCTCCCATTTCATCTTTAAAGAGACCGGGAACCTTTTTATTTTTTAGCGGTATCTGTAAATCATTTGTGATTTCATAGTTACTGCTGTCAAAATATTGTAAAAAATTATATTTCAAATCATTGTAAAAATCGTTGGTGTATATTTTATAGACAAAGGAATCGGTATCTGTGTAACATAGCTGCACTCGATCTTTATAAAAAGGCTTTACAATATTGTAATGAAAGTAATACATGTGTGCTTTTGAAAGTTCTAATACAGCGAAACCTATGTATATAGGTTTATCTAAAATAATTTGATCAGGTTTCATTTGTATTGCAACTAAATTTTCTGATAAAATAGATGCACTGTGGAAATAGGGGTTGGCTATAAGTTTCTCAGCGGATATAAATTTCTTAGTTCGATTGGACTGATCGCACCATTGATTAACTAAATGTACGGTTACTCTATTTTCAGTATTTTCTAATGTTTTTCCAAAAACACTGTTATTTAATAACTTAAAAAAGTCTTGTTCGAAGGAACTTTTTGCTTTCTGTCTTAATTGAGTATTTAACTCTATGTACTGTTTTAAATATGGACTCTGTCTAAAAGTAATTGCTCTATGAATTTTACGTAATATTAAACCATGTTCTAAACATTTTTTTAAATGAACGTAGTGAATCACATAGTTGTACTTATTATACAAATTTGCTATTAATTTCTTTGTTTTACCTCCCGGGGGTACACATTTTTCGGGACAAAATGGTAAGTCATTATGGTCATTATGTAAATGCTCGGGATACAATAGATCGACTTCTAATATGAAGCCCCAGTTTGCGTTATCCTCTATAGTGGTAACATTAAAATTTGCTAATTCGTTATCACTTAAAAATCTGAAACTAGAGTATGGTAAATACTGACACATGCTAAAACCGTAAAGATTATTACAATCTAAATATACTATGAAACTCTCAGGTTGTGATGGATTATATTCAGGCATGTATTTGTGATTGGCTCTAGCATGCCGATGGGAACACATGCACAAACCGCCGCGTATACCGCTTTGTATCATTCTGATGATAGCTAAGTCCGACACGAGTTCTAACTGAACGCCCGTTTTTAGCAACATTGCATCGAAAGATAAACTAGGTGCAGTAATGTAAAACGCCGGGTCAAGACTGTAATATTGTTTACAGGTTTTCCGAAAATTTTGAAATATGTCTGTTAACAAAAGCACATCCGTTTTTAAGTATAGATCCGTATACTCGCCGAGGTTATTAATATTGAATTCAGCCCAAACAGCCTGTGCGTGATTATAATCCTCATCTGTAATGTCTTCGTTAGTCAAATAATTATAAAAATTACCCTTAGACGGCAATGATTTTTGATCGTAACATTTCCAATTGGTCATGTAATCATAAGGATATATACCTTTTCTTGTCAATAAATTAAACTGTCTGTCTTTAGAAAAATGAAATCGAAGATTAACAAAATCTTCCACCTGCAATGTTTTAGCGAGCTTGTCTAAACTTGTCCCTAAAAAGTTGAATGAATCTAAAAATCTTATACAAATAAACTCATTATCAGCAATAGGAATAAATTTGGTGAATGCGACGTATTTTTCTTTAGTCTTAGGGATTATTTTAATTGGACCTGGAATTTCGCCTAACTTTTTTATAAATAAATGACAATCGTACCCGGATAAATTGTGAAAAAATATTGGTATAAATTTTGGTACTTTATGTTGCAAATTACAGTGTCGATGTGCTGCACCTCGATACAGGCCTGTAATATGACAATGATCTCTTACTTTATCGGTCAAGAGTAAATTGTCGCAAATATGACACCTAACGGCACGTTTGAACTCTAGAGAATTGTCATCAGTGAATATCATAGGCTCGCTTTTGGATATAATCTGATGTATTTGTTTTACATCCTCAGTAAGAAAATTTATAAATTTTGAAACACAATCATTGCCGCGATAACTTCTATAGCCTTCAACGCTATCATTTTTATTTGATGACACGACATTGTAAGCGAATGCAGCCGGCACGTGGCGTTTAGAGTATGACGTATTAGCGGTGTTGAAATCATCGTCGGAAATGGGTTCAAGTAACGTTTCGAAATCAGCGTATATGACGAATGGAATGTTTTGTTTCCTATCATAATTTTTAAATTTTAAAAATGAACCTTGTTCTGGTAAAACTGTGACGATCCCCCCACACAAGTGGGATTCAATTTGACTAAGCGTTGGAAAAAACAATAAACAAGTTTCACAGAAATATAGTTTACCATGATGTTTGGTCATCTGATTTCTAACTAAACGAGATAAATCTTTGATAAGACAGTAATGAGAATTATTATTGTTTTCTATAAACAGTAGATGGATACTTTTATTAGACTTATTATTCAACGTTTTATAAAGCGGTCCAATAATTGTCTTCTCGTTTTTTAAACCATACACATATATATTAACAGAAGGATTATTTTTCTCAAAGATAGCTATGTCCGAAAATGTGATTGGAAATGTCAAATTATTAACATTCAAAACATCCTGAAAGCGGGGATAAGACGAAATCCTATCGGGATGTCTATTTGTGGGGTACAATGCCGCCACAACACACCACAAAAAGCAATACTCATCATTGTTCCGAATATTCAAACAAGCTCTTTTACTTTTTATGAATTTCGGCAAAGTTAAAAATTTAGATCCGCTGAGAGGTTGATATTTATTAATATTTAATTCTAAATGTGAATTGCATAAAAAAGTCCAACCACTATCCCTTTCCTCAAATTCTTCAATTTTTTTTAGTAGTAAATCAATAGTTAGTTTATAAATAGAATCAAAATCGTAATTAAAATGTGTAATAATGTTGTTTGTACGGAATGATTTTATTTCTTGTTGATCATTTTTATACATAAGAAACGAAGCAAACAGTTCAAAATTTATTTTGACAGAGGTGTGTTTCTCTATTGAATTGTCTATTAAATGTTTGACTTGTGTACTAATACTTTTGAGAAACACCTCAGGAAAACTATGTATTTGTTCACCTGTCGCTATGATTTTGTAACTTTTGATTCGTTCTTTAAAAGAAGAATTAATAATTACAACATTATCATACATAGGGTTAGAACTATTGTTTTTATGTACATTGCTACGTAAATGACCAGACCATCGACGATTGTCTACAAATACTTTACAATCAGAGCAGTGAGGCATTATATTATTGTTTGAAATCAAAGAACACTTGAAATTATTAGTTCAATAAATTTGGATTAGATAATACTTACAACTAATATTCACCGTCTTAGGTATACCAGACAAAATATTTTATATAATTAGTACAACTTGGTCAGGACAATTTTACGCTGATTTCAAGATCCTTGTGTAATTTTTCACAGGCAAGTCGGTAATTATGTTTAGGCAGGATGTATCTGAAATAATAAAAAAAAAAAAAAAAAAATGGATGCATTAGGTACATAATCTGATTAGGTGAGATTAATGGTATATTCTGGGAAGAAAAATATATTTCATAATTACCTGCAAAATATGAAACTATGTATACATAAGAGTACGTGTATCTGCGTGGTCCAAATATGTAGATATACTTCAAGTAATTTAATAATTCTTCACAGGCAAGTCAGTATTAATATTATGTTTAGGCAGAATGTATCTGAAACTAAAAAAATGGTTTATTGGTACCGATGAAGAATTAGGTAAAAAGCTGTAAATTCTAGAATGAAAAATAGTCATAATTATTGTAATGTTCTAAATAGTTATCGTATTATTGTTGTGTTATATTTGATAATTACCTGCACAATATGAAATGGTTCATACATAAGATTATGTATTTGCGTGATCCAAATATGTATGTATATTTCAGCACCCCGATATAACGAACACAGTTGCTCCAGTAGCTGAAATTGTTGTTGTTTCTGGTGTGAGATCAATTAAATATTTATTTATAATAATTAACTTGATTGTACTGTAACAGTTTAGAAAGGTGCTCGCTCCGAGAGACTTTGAGGTAATAAATAATATTTTAGGGATTTTTTTTTGTTTTCTTTTTTGTCTACAAAGCAGAAAAATATTTCATCATAAAAGTTGTTATTGTCTAATTGTTACACGTGTGCTAAACATAATTATTTATTTCGCAATCACAATAATCAGCTATTTTGGTTAGGGTTGGTAACAACTTGGTAGGCATTCAAATATACAAATTTCACACAATGCACTTAATCGATTAAAATATATCATAGTATGTCGATAGACGACATGACGATGACGATATCATATAACGTTCATGGTTTCGTCATGCCCGTTACCGTAGTTACAGGAATTATATTATCTATTTATTTTAGGAAATCTAGAGAAGTACGCGGTAGACGGCAGTAAGTTCATTAATTCTACACGAAACCTAAATGTAGATGATGAAATAATTACCTTGGAAACATTTATTTACTTCTTTAAAATAATAAAATCTATCTGGTTTGTGGCGATTCCGTTCACGCTATCGTTTGGTCAGCCCTAGCTTATTTCGCTGCATCGACATTCGATACAGTATAAAATTTTCCAACGCGTATAATACGACTATAGAAAAAAAGTTACTTTAACAAAGCAATACCGGATTGATTGTAGTGGATTTAACATTCCTAACTTATAATTCGATTTTAACTTATAAGCCACAAGTTTTTCTGTTCGGTACAAAGTTTTCGCAGTCTGCAAGTGCAACGAAGTGCACTTGTATAATCGGTCTACAAACACTCCGTGTCGCCTACAATATCAGTGACGGCATTGTCGATAGCCATCCGCTGCTGTCACCACCAGCCAAGTCATCAAACCGAGTGGAACTTCTGATCGGAAAATAATGTAAGTCTGATAAAATAGTCGGTTCGTTTTCATGGATCACACTTGTGATTAGCCTGTCATTTATAACTACATATATTTGTTTGTGAGCGCGTTACTTCACAGATCACCCGATCTGTACATAGTTAGCTCAGTCTCAGTGCTATCCCATTTAAATATTAGAGAACCAGTGTTTGCCCGAACACTTGTGTCCTATAGTATGTCCAGCGCAATGGACATTACTCCATTGGATTAATTAATAATAATTGTGTGACTACATTTCCTCTATCTTTATTTCAGGTCAGACTCTGAGTGTGATTACTCGCAAGCATCGATCACTGGACACAAAGTGAAGGCCAGACGCAATCCGTCTGCAGACAGCAATGGGAAACGCAAGATGCAGTCACAAACAACAACCGTAACTCGTAGCAGGTGAATAATATTTTGAATTTATTATCTCCTAGTTCTGATTAAATTAAAATAGTAAAGTAGTACGTTTCCACTAATTGAATTATAATAGTGCAATTTGCATAAGTATTCCATTCGCTGATTAGTTACTTGTAATATTTTCTACAGAAATATCCGTGGTGCCGTTCATAAAATATTATGCGATTGTGTGCGCTGCTTACACACCGTTGTTATTTTTTGTTTGCCCCTGCATCTCTCGTTGTAAACATTAACTAATAACAGTTTTCGTTATTATTTCAGTAAAAAAACCAACACTGACATGGACATATTCGGCATCAGTAAAAACCGCGACATCCCACACAAAGAACATTCATCGGATCACCTAACTTCATTCTTTGTGAACCGCGTAGCCAGCGGCTGTGAGCGCCGAGCAACGAGCACCGACGGAGAGTACTACATCGACTGCAAGGTGTACAAGGCTGACGACGCTCGCCTCACCGACTCCGCCGAGCTGTGGAAGAAAGCGCTCGTCCGAATCAAGTTCCAGACCGACGCGGACTCTCCTCAGTGGCGAAAACTACAAGAGCTCGTGCGTGCGGCTGATATTTTGTTTCCAGACAAACCAACATTTTATGATAATTAAACCAAGTACCTAAGTTACAGTTGTTTATTATTTACAGTAACAACCCGTTAACGCTTTAGTCACAAGCTTTGGTTTGTTACAATCATCGGTCACCATCACTCTCGCTCGACATTCTGTTAACAGCGAATACAAACTCGAGTGATCGGTCGAGTGCAGTAAGTAAACGGAGAGTCGAGTTGATAGTTGACAGTTCATCGTTCTCCGAAACGCCGCATACTGGTCAGACGTATGGAATATAGTGGTAAGGAGTAAGTTACTAGTCAATGGTCGAGTAAAGCTCATCCAGTACGCGACAAAATGAACTGTCTCGTTCGAGTGTATCGGTCGAGTTGAGTGGCGAGTCGAGTATCGATTTGCTCGAATTATCGTTCCAAATCAAGTTCTCAGTACAATGTACTGTCTCGGTCGAGTGGAGAGGCGAGTAGATTATCAATTATTGGGCATTCTATACCACTATCGGCAGCGAGGCGCACTCGCCGAGCAACTTGCCGATAGTGGTATAGAATGCCCAATAATATACTACTTACATACTCAGAAACAAATATTCGTGCTCATTACACAAATATTTGCACTCACCGGGATTCAAACCCAGGACCACCGGCTTAGTAGGCAGGAGCACTACCAACTAGGCTACGGTGACCGTCGTAGACCACTAAGCTATCTTGTAATTACTTGTTCCAATAAAAGCCGGAACTGTTAACTCATATCCTCACAAATAAAATGTTTAAAAAATATAGAGGCCAACGCTGCCGTGTGGTGAGTAGAACAAGTGGTAAATTAACTGTGGTAAAAATCCGTTTTTTTACCACAGTTAATTTACCACATGTTCTACGCACGTGATTAAAACGTTGTGGGGAGTACAGTAATCGAGCTTACAGCGTATTGTGGACAAAAAAGAATGTGGTTAGGAAGCATGGAGACGGCTTCTTAAGGCATTGATTAATAATAATAATAATATCCCTATTAATAGGTCTTTACCTATGAAATTGCCGTTTTGTATGAAAAAATTTAAACGAATTTTTTTCATGAATTTTTTTATTTGTATTAATCGAAGTAATCACCCATGCAATCAATGCATCTTTGCCATCGCAGTGGCAGTTTATTGATGCCCTTCTTAAAGAAATCAGCTGGACGGGAGGCAACAAATTCTTCAAAGGCATTTTGTACTGCCTCTCGGGTATTGAATTTTTTTCCCGCTAAGAAGTTATCCAAATTCTGGAAAAAGTAGTAGTCTGTAGGCGCAAGGTCTGGTGAGTAGGCCGGATGACGGAGAGCTTCCAACCCCAGTTCTTGCAACTTGGAGACCGTCTGCTGTGCAGTATGAGGTCGCGCGTTGTCGTGCAGGAGCAGCGGAGACGAGCGATTGACCAATGCTGGTTGGAGATGCGCCAGCTTCTCCATAATTGTGCTCAGTTCTTCACAGTACACATCTGCAGTAATGCTCACCCCGTTTGGTAAGAAGCTGTGATGAATCACACCGGCGCTAGACCACCAAACAGTGACCATCACTTTTCTAGGGGTAAGTTTTCGTTTAGGGCATTGTTTAGGTGCTGAACCAGGATCCAACCAACTTGCTGAGCGCTTGCGGTTATCAAACAGAATCCATTTTTCATCGCAGGTAACAATGCGGTTCAAAATTCCTTCATTTGTGTGTCTGTTGAGCAGTGCAAGGCACGTCTCGACGCGTACTTCGCGCTGGCGATCATTGAGTTCGTGGGGCACCCATTTGTCAAGCTTTTTTACCTTGCCAATTTGACGCAAATGGACCAATATTGTTTTGACGCTAACGTCGAAAGCTGCTGCTAATTCAGCCGTAGATTGTGTATCATCAGCTTCCACAACCGCCTTTAATTCGTCATTGTCGACCAAAGTCTTCGGACGACCGCGAGGTTCATTTTTCAGGTCGAAATTTCCAGAACGGAAGCGAGCAAACCAATAACAGGTGGTGCGTTGGTTTGTAGTGTTAGCTCCGTAAACGTCGTTGATGTTGCGTGCCGCTTGTGCCGCGTTGCTGCCACGACGGTACTCATATTCCATAATTACTCGAATTTTTTACGTATCCATGATGACGAAAAAGATTGAAATGCGATGAAAATGTAACACTAATCAATAAAGAAATGACTACTTTTGGAAAAAAGAATCCATGTTTTTAAAATAAAATTAATTTGAAATTAGAATTCTTAGCCAAACAAAAATTATTTTGATTTGAAATGGCCAGTACTGCAGAACGGCAATTTCATAGGTAAAGACCTATACACACGCCCATCTGATCCCAAACTAAGCAAAGCTTGTACTATGGAAACCAGATAACTGATATACTACATATACTAATTTTCTTTTGTAAATACATACTTATATTTAATTACACCGACATATTCATGTTCACAAATATTTGTCCTGGGTGGGAATCGAACCCACGAACTCCGGCGTGAAAAGCAAGCATTTGCCAACCACGCTAACAGGCCTGTCATAATAAGCAGACCCCATACAAATCCGCACGCAATTTCGCTTGTGTTGAAGCGTCATTCGCGATAAAACTATTAACTGTTTAAAAAATATAGGGGCGCATTGGATCCGGTGATAGCATTAAAGCGCGACCGTTGTTATTAACACAAGGTCCGTCATAATAATAACACCTTAATATAGAGAGAACCATTGACGATATGTAGTAAAAATATTAGACTTAAACTAGATAATTAAACATAATCTCTTGACAATAACTTGATACGAGCTAGCTAAATATCATTGCTATAATAAAATAAATTTTATAAATGTTTTCATACAATCAATACAATGTGGGCTGCGTACCCATTGGACCTACAAGATTAGACCCTCTATCGCAAAAGTACCCGTTCGACGTCATTTTAAGTCCCTTTGGACCTTCTTTAAAATATAATAATCAATGTGCCCATTGGACCTCTTTTTAAGTACCCTTTGACCTTCAAAATTAAAACTACTAAAGATGAACCTGTTGGACCTCTATTCTAATACCTTTTGGACCTTAATAAAATATGTTTTTATTTAGTATTCGCTGGGCGTTATTTTAGTAAAAAAAGATACAGTTGTGTTGAAAATGTTTAACCAGAATTCTAATAATTAGACGAAATAGCATAAGCGAATACAGGCACACTAACAACAAACAGCAATCCGTGGTCAGTAGAAGAAACACAAGAAATTATAGTGAAAACTATGTTTCTTGAAAATTTACAGGTGTGTAATGGATAAATATTTTAAAAAACCCCATGTACAAATAGGATCAGTTTTCTTAGGTTTAAGTAACAAATTTCGTTTAGTTAAATTGTACGATAATACTGTGATTTTAATGATTGATCTGTATTTATAGCTAATAACATTTTTGTTTTTGAAAAGCTTATCTTAATGTAAGGCAATACTATACTTTATTATAATTATCTGCGAGATTTATGATAATTTTATTAAGTGTACTTAGTTTACATGGGTAAAAATAAGACTGATTTTAACATTTGATCTGTTATTTATATACTTAATTTTACTTATATACATTATTTTAAATTTACAAAAAATCTACGAGGGTAAGACTGTGATTACTTGAAAGGTGATTTACAAATATGTAAGTAAAATACAAAGAATCTTATATTTACAAATTTAATCAAGTTGCTGCTTGTAAAACCAATCTTCACAAATTCAGTTGCTACGGCATACAATTTAGATTTACTTACATTATTATATCAGTGTTTCTTTCTTTCAAAATGTGATATAAACATTCTAAATTAATATATTGCATGCATTTTTATGTATACGGTCTTGAAGATCTGTCAAATTAGAAAAATGTAACTGGAATATGTGATTTTATTTGTTACATAACGTTGTGATCTTTTATATTTTTGATTAAAACATTGATTTATATTGTAGTGTTTTATTTTTGATAAGGTGTGTCACTTTTGTGCGCGAGTGTATTTTAGCTTTTTATACGAAGACATGTGAATGAGGTCCAACAGAACACGTTGCTTAATAGAGGGTCTAATAGGTAATCAAGTATAGACAACATCCAAGTTTGGAGGTCCAAACGGTACAAAGGGGTCCAAAGGGTCATCTTTGTAGACGAGGTCCAAACTAGGAGGTCCTACGGGTACGTAGCCACAATGTGTACCTAAATATCTATGTTACTAGAAATAATAATGTATACAACTATATTACTACAAACATGTTCTGACTATTTACAAGCGCTTTTTTAAAGTCTGCGTGAATATAAAAAAAAAACTACTCCCAACTGTACAAAAGTAAATTAAATTTCTTTTTCTTTTAATAATGCCTTCTTAGCCGAATTTTGGCCACGGCGGCCACTCTACACATTACTCTACACACCACATATTATAGTGCACAAGTGTGTGCGGAAACACAGGAGCACTTTCTATTCCACCACTCTCAAGATCCGATGGGACGCCTAGCAGCACGACCGGAAAGAGGTCAGGTACATGACGACGGCTTTACGTGCTCTCCGAGGCACGAAGGTATAATACCGCCAACTCCCAGACTTCGGGCTGATGCTGAGAAGTGTTTCTTTTTATGTAAAGTCCCAAAATTACTTTTTGGTCTGACCGGGTATTTGAACCCAGGACCTCGTTTTCTGCGGGTGAACACACTACCGCTAGACCTACGAGGCAGTCAAATGTCTTTATATGTATGTACCGCGTAGCTGGACGGTCGATGTTCAAATTCGACGCAGTATTCTTAATAAACTCCTATTCCACATTTACCTAGCACGCTCGATGTTCTAACAATAAATCACCGCGTGGACAGTGGCGCCACTTAAAAATCCATTTCACAGCTCATCCCTTTGAACAAAATGGGGGAAAAAAACACATTTTAGGGAATATTTTTTACACGACACCTCTAATTGGGACTTAATTTTGCCCTAAGGGAAGCTTTTAGAAGTTAATCTACTGCGTTTTAACGGGAGACAATTATCTGGTGTAACTGACAAATTGGGGCCCGGGTTCATATAAAAAGCTCACAATCTAATTTTGTTTTTAACCCACTTCAAAAGTAGGAAGTTACCAATTCAACTGCATGTTTTTATTTGTATGTAGGTATGTAACGCGATTTCTCGGTTCCTTGTCAATTGATTTTGATAAAGAACGAGCATTAATGGTTATGCTTGCGGAATTGTCCCATATAACACATTTTGTTTATATCGATCGTTTCTAAGAGAATTTGAAGTCGTTTGTATATAATTTTAAACATTAAACCGATTCCTTCCTGGGGCTTTACCGGCTAAGTTGCCGAACATCGATTTCTTAAATGGCGTTCAAATAAATAAAGGTTAAAAATGACTTAATCAATCGTCAAATCGGCTTCAACGTTGACAATCGATTCCGGACCATTTATGACGTCACATGTGCTCATGGAAGCCGATTTAACGATTGATTAAGTCATTTTTAACCTTTATTTCTTTGAACGCGACTTAGCCGATAGAGCCCCTGAACGATCTTTGATACACCTTCTATGGGTCTGACCACCCTGCCTCTTCCGTTTCATGTTCCCCACTCAAGGACCTTTCTGCCCCACCGACCGTTGATTCGACGAGCTATATACTATATTGTTTGGGATCGGATGATAGTGAGTTAATTACCATATCAGACAAATGACGTACTCGGTTCCCGGGTCTCCTCCTGTCAGGTGCCAGAAGAAGTCCACGGCAGGTTAGCTTTAGTCGGTGCGAGTCCCTCATACCCACTCGCAGACACTTTTTGCGGCATTCCCCTGCCTTATAAAAAAAAAACTGTGCCTGGTTTGGGATCAGATGGACTACCCATTAGGCCTCAGGATATTATTAAATAACACTGGTGTTATTTAAAAATATTCTGGAACATAATTCACACACGGCCATCTGATCTCAAACTAAGCAAAGCTCGTACCATGGAAACCAGTATACTGATATACCACATACCTGTCTCGTTGGTCCAGCGGTAGCGTGTTCAATTGCAGACAATGAGGTCCTAGGTTCAAATCCCGGGTCGGGCCTAAAAGTGATTTTGGGATATTTCCGTAGAAAGAAATTTCTCAGTATCAGCCCGAAGTCTGGGAGTTGGCGGTATTATACTCCCGTGCGTCGGAGAACACATAAAGCCGTCGATCCTGTACTTGAACTTATTCCGGTCGTGTCGCTAGTCGTCCCATCGGATCATGAGAGTGGTGGAATAGAAAGTGCCCCTGAGTTTGCGCACACACTTGTGCACTATAATATGTCCTGCGCAATTGGCTAATAATAATAATACCTGGGGACAATGTTACACAGATCATCCTAGCCCCAAACTAAGCAAAGCTTGTACTATGGGTACCAGGCGACGATATACATACTTATATAGATAGATAAATACTTATATACATAGAAAACATCCATGACTCAGAAACAAATATTCGTGCTCATCACACAAATATTTGCACTTACCGGGATTCGAACCCTTCGTAGGCAGGAGCACTACCAACTAGGCTATGGTGACCGTCAATTTGAGAATGGCCGCCGTGGCCGAAATTCTGCCGGCAAGACATCATCATACTACATATACTACTTTTCTTTTGTAAATACATACTTATATAGATATTTACGCCCAGACTCAGGACAAACAGATATATTATGTTCATTGTTAAAGTTTATGTAAATTGTCAGTCTAAACTTTATGTCTGAAACGGGGGGAGCCTGGAGATTTGTTATACAGGTTTCGAGCCTAGTACAGACTCCAGCTCTCTCAAAGGCTTTTAAATAAGTGCTTAAACAATGTTTTTTACATAACAACACGATGTATGGGCCTTTAAGGGAGAAATTAACCATTATTTTATTTTATTTATTGTTCATAAACAAATATCATCATCATATCAGCCGAAAGACGTCCACTGCTGGACAGAGGCCTCCCCCAAGGATCTCCACAATAGCCGATCCTGCGCTGCCCGCAGTCAGCAGCTTCCAAGATCGTCGGTCTACCTTGCAGGGGCCTGTCTACGCTGCGTCTTCCGCTGCGTGGTCGCCACTGGTCCTCGATGCACAAATATATTATTTATTTATTATTATTGGAACGAAGTTCCTTATCGCGCGTTGTGAAAGGGGGCTAGACGGAAAAAATTCTTACGAAAAATTGTCACGAAACTTTTTGCAGCTGTGCGGCGTGCGCATGTTTCTCTGTCTGTCTCTCTCTCTCTCTCTCTTATAGAAAGCAAGCCAGATATTTTCATTTCTATTTCGCATTGAACAGTGTGGTGTCGCGACGATTATTTTTGTTGAGTGTATACAGGTTTTTTGTACATAATAAATAATAAGAAATGACTTCGTTCCATCCGGGTGTCCCTTGACACCTCTCAAGTTTTTCTCATGGGCGGTGATTACCTTAGTGTTAAAGTTGTTCAAGCCACCAAGCAAGCCTAGCCGGCTCTTGTTTTATTACTACAGGCGGGACTAACAGCTTTATGTTACCTCCAAAACGTGGATGTTCTGATAAATTTAACCTCTTTTGCGCTCACCCATCTATAGAATGACATTTCTTCTGATTAATAGACAGTAACACTGGGGTAAGGAGCATACCTCTTTTCATATCAGTCAGTTTCAGAATCAGTGTTTAAAGCCCAAAAAAGATGCCTTCGGTCTATGTTTAAATTAAAATCTACTGACAGCTGTGTGCCATATTTCAAAAAATGTAATATACTGACTCTACCTTGTTTGTACATTCTAGAAGTAGCTGTGTTTGTCAAAACTAATCCTAATCGCTTTACACGTCGCGCAGAGGTAGTTCCTTAAAATAGACGCGACAATAGCAAGCTATGTCTGCAGACCGCAAAGACAGCACTCATGCGTAAGAGTGTTTTCTGCATGGCCCCATGCATTTACAACAAGTTACCGATATAATGGAAGGCATTAAGCGTACCTTTATTTAACAAAAAATTAAGTAACTTCTTAGTAAAAAAAGCTTATTACAATATCCCTGAATACTTTTCAGAACAAAATAATGCATTTGTTTGATTATGGTTGTTTATTTATTACGTGATATTATTATATGTACCTATATTGAATGTGTAAAGTTGTTCCTCTTTGTTTTTAGGCGTTTGTTATTGGTCTTGCACCTTTCGCATGCCTTATGGTGAAATATGGCTGAACTGTATACTGTATAACACCATGTATTGTACCCATATTTGCGAAATAAAAAAAAATATCTTATCATATTTTTATTTTACTTAAGGCCTTAAGAGATGTAAGGCTTTATGAGAGGTAGGGCACAGCGTTCATTCGCTCAAAGACAGCCCGACTACAAAACATTAATAGTTTTAATGTTCTTTCTCTGCGTATGAGTATGGTTGCCATAGCTCATCAGGGTGGGGGGAAGGGTCAGCAACACTTGTTTGCTGACGCTTGCAACACGCCCCGCCGCATCTGGTGTTGCGAGTGTCCATGGGCGGCGATGATTACTTACCCACTTGCTCGTTTCGCGCCCTCTGATACGAGTATATATAAAAAAATAATTTAGTTATTAATTAATTTCAGTACTTTCCAACAATTTGCATTAGATTAATAATCGAAAATGTTTATATCAAATTGAAATTTTATATGATTTACTGACCAAAAGAAATAGGAAAATCTTTTTATCAAATATGATAAATTTGATAAAAAGATGATTGTTATTTCGATTCATAACAATAGTTGAAACATAAGAATTTGATTCAGATATATGTATTTCGATTCATAAATACATATATCTGAATCAAATTCTTATGTTTTTGAGTTTGATGCTTGGCAACACTTTGTCTTACATCACCAGCCTCATAACATTGGACAAAGGCCTCCCTTATATAGGCACCAAGGGATTGGCACGATGAGCATTCAGTTCTGTGTATGTGTTCTATTTGACGGTCACCATAGCCTAGTTGGTAGTGCTCCTGCCTACGAAGCTGGTGGTCCTGGGTTCGAATCCCGGTAAGTGCAAATATTTGTGTGATGAGCAGGAATATTTGTTTCTGAGTCATGGATGTTTTCTATGTATATATGTATTTATCTATCTATATAAGTATGTATATCGTCGCCTGGTACCCATAGTACAAGCTTTGCTTAGTTTGGGGCTAGGATGATCTGTGTGACATTGTCCCCAGATATTATTATTATTATTTCTTTACAATTTTCTTGTAATTTATGCAGTGTGGTATGCCCACACCACAGTATGCGCAGTGTGGTGCGCCCACGTCACGAGACCGTTCCTTCTACAACGCTCCTTTCCATGTGAGTACATACGACTCGATTAAGACGGTAGAAGAAACACTGAAAAGTATTATATTTCCGTTTCTCTCGCACCCTCGAGAAACAGCCAATTTTGTAGTTTGGCCATCTAAATTATAAAGCCTTCATTTTCTCATTACCAGGAATATTAGAACTAACTGTTTAGAATGTTCCTGAACAGGTTAAACTTGATGCACAAACTTTGTGTGTTGAAATATTATATCGAGCTACCTGCATTGAAAATATGTGGGGTAATATAGGACATAGGGGACAGCCTACCCAAAATTGGATCAATATCGGATCTTTTTCTAGATGGACTAGGGAAGAAATTTAAGGTCGTTATTTTCTTAAATTTCATCAGTTCTTTGAAATGTTGAAGACTTTTGTGTTGAAAAAATGTAAGCTAGCCAGTCCGACATGGAGATCCAATCGTCGCAAAGCCAGTATAGGATAGGTAAAACGTTCAAACACATAAATATCTGAGGGTCCTTTAAATTGCAGTCGCCCAAATATCGGACACTTAAAGAAATTCAATATAATTATAATTTGTATATCAACGTACTTGCAGACCGTCTGGTGTTGCAGGTATACATGGGCGGCGACGATTGCTTACCTTGAGATGAACCACTTGCTCGTTTGACTCGATATTATATAAAACAAATAAGAAATAAGATTTAATAAACCGTTTCACATTTTGATACACCTATACGATTTTTATATACACCTAAACGAACAATACAACCGAAAATTGGGGAGATCTTTGTGGGAGGCCTTTGTCCAGCAGTGGACGTCTTTCGGATTATATAATGATGAAACGAATACAAGGTTATTGATATATAACCTAACTGGTAGAAAACCCCGTATTGCAACTGTAATTTCAACACTTTGGAAAAGGGCTGATACTTTTACACTGCTGGACTGATACTGACCAAACATAACTAAGAACCATCGCGAGGACGCTGAGTTTCAACAAAAAAATACGTATAGAAATCGCTCCATCCCTTTGAGAGCTACGGTGAAACAGACAGACAGGTATGGACGGCAAACTTATAAAAGCCCATTTTTTACGTCTGTGGTTAAAAAATTAAGTAATTACTTGCTTATTTTTGGTATAATTGTCTATGACCGGACAGTATTAAACAATTTAAGAAATTCCACCGGAAAATAATCTATTAAAGTGAAAATATATATGAAGCATAAATGATATGATATAGGATACTAGGAAATACGAAATTTCTAATCTAATACGAAATGCATCTTCTCGTCATCCGACCTGGGCCGAAGTTCGAACCCAAAGGGAGCGCCCTCTGGTGCAGGTTATTTTGTAGTCTTTTAGGGCTATAGCCGTTTGAGTTTATTGATAAAAGACAAACGATAGACGTCATACTAAAAAAACCTCCGCCCGCTACACACACTCTTTAAGTACGACAAACCACGATGTTTCGAAGTGATCGATGTCGCAGTTTTTAACATTTTTTTATGTTATGTGAACTAAATGTTTTTTTTTATTACTATCAGGGGCTCTACCGGCTAAGTCGCCGAAGATCAATTTCTTAAATGGCGTTCAAATAAATAAAGGTTAAAAATTACTAAATAAAAAGTTAAATCTGCTTCCATGAGCACATGTGACGTCATAAATAGTCCGGAATCGATTGTCAACGTTGAAGCCAATTTAACGATTGATTAAGTCACTATAAACCTTTATTTATTTGAACACCATTTAAGAAATCGATGTTCGGCGACTTAGCCGGTAGAGCCCCAGGTTGGTAAATAATCATACCCATAGCCCATCTGATAGTAAGGATTCCCGTACGACGCTAGCGACGAAAAATACATTTTTCACCCGTTGCAGAACATTCCCTCTCCCTGTTGGGCTTAACCTGCCATAAACCTTGGATATATAATAGTTTAGTATTCAGCAAAATGGAGGAACTACTCAGCCGAACTGTAATCTTTCTTAAAAAGCTTATCTTCAAAATGTTTAATGAGTATACAATTATATTGAGGTACCTACATCTTAAACAGTTCTCTGTTCTGTTTATACATTTATTATAAATATAAAATTATTATTATAGTAATAACATATGTGACTGCAGGTGTGGCGCAGCGGCTTAGACAGTCGCCTCTTTGTTGACGCCGCTTCGTGTCGCGGGTTCGAGACCCGTGCCGGACAACTATTTGTGTGACACATAAATAGTTGTTCAGAGTCTGGATGTAATTTGGGTCCGCCTATTATATGTTTGTAAAGTATCCCGCGACACAGGGAATAAATTCACTAATGCGGGCGTTGTCTTTAAAACAAATAACAAAAAAAAAATTACAATTGATTTTAAATATGTCTAAAACTTGATTTCAGTTTAATATATTTAAAATGCTAAAAGTAATAAAATTAAATGAAATCATATTTAATTTTAAAAACTATGATTAAGGAAGTATTCAAAATGATAACATATTTATGTTGAAGAACAAATAAAACATTAACCAATCAGTCTACCGAAATACATCACACAAAACTAATTCCATTTAAGATGGCGTTAGCTATCTGTAAGAAAATATAAAACGGAACTATAAAAACATTTATTGCAAATGCAAATAATTAATTAATAAGTCCTTTGTGATTTATGAAATAGAAAAGTTTAATCAGAAAGAACATTATTTTTCTAATCTGCTTTCTAAATTCATGCCAAAACTACAACTACTCGATAACAGATGTCGCTACTGATAAAACAGTTCTCACTAAATCCGGCAGAGCGCTCGAAGTCAACAAAGAATCCAATAAGAATTTATCCAACAAAAAAAGCTTTGACCCAAATCCAATAAGCCTTGTAAAGCCCTCGTTGAAAAAAAAACAAAAGAGTTAAAAATTCATCCCCAACCCTCTCACTTACAAGCCAATGAAGCGGGTAAATAAGCGAAAAATCCGCCCTTCTGTGGAAAAAAAAGATAAATTGAAAAAAAAGGAAAAAAGATAAATTGAAATAAGGAAAAAAGAAAAACGCGGCAAAAAATCCGTCAGTCTCGTTGATGTTCAGTCGAGCGCGGTGTAATTGCAAAAGGTCGGGAAAAAATGCCGCGCGGGAGGTACTTGATGGGAAAGGGTTCCTTACATTCATTATTTGTTTTATTATTCATGAAGAATAAAGTAGATAACATTCGAATAATGTGAACGTCTACGAATTACGGTAAGTATAAAAATATTCGTAATATTTTTAAAATTGTATTTTTTTGAGTTAGATGTGTTTCTTTTGTTTTTATTTTATTTTATTTATTAAGGACAGCCAGTAATTGTTACATTTTTCTTAATACTAATATGAATAATACGATCACACAGATCTTAATGCACAATTTTTAATTTAGTTAAGCGCTGATTAAAGTGTTATTTTAGCTCTTATGGAAAAGTCTATTTATATCTAAATTATAATAATTACTTACTTAATGTTTGCGAACCCACTATAAAAGAACTTAGTATGTTTAAAATTTATCTTATAGTATTGTATCCCAGCTATCCTAAGACCCAATAGGCTTCATGGTAGTCTATGCATGGTGGCCTAATCAAATGGATGAATCCTCATCATCATGTTGTCAGCCGAAAGAGCTCCACTGGTGTCCAAAAACTCGCCTCAAGGAGCTCCACAACGGCTGGACTCCTTAATTTAGTTTTATTTATTGAAAGAAAGAAAGAAAATACATTTATTCAGTAAACTGACACAGATAATAATATATATAAAGGTACACAAACAGAAGTCCTTAATTGTTATCTGTGCGAGTCCGAATTGGTCCCATCTCAGCACTAGCTGCAACGTTAATGTTTGGGAAACGAACCACGTGGCTCGTGGTATCGATTCCCACCCGCACTTAAATTTATACAATTTATTTTAGGTAAAGATGTCTAAAACTCGTTTTCAGTTTAGTATTGTCTAGGCCCTAACGGGTGTTCTCAATAAAAGCAGTGGACTGTATAAAATAGATATATTGGTGATAGTTGGTCAAGTTTACAACAATAAGACGTGCCCGTTTCCTGGCTCGCGTGGAACGCAGTGGGGACGCAGATCACGGCCCCACCATTCCGAACTGCTACAGGTAGCTTAGGCGACGACAATATTTAAAATGCTAAAAGTAATAAAATGATTTCATTTAATGAAATCAATCACAGTTAAATATAAAAGTATGTTTAAGAAAGTATTCTAAATATTAAACATATTTATTTTGAAGTACATAATATAACATAAATGAATTAGTCCCATCTCAGCACTAGCTGCAACAGTTAATGTTCCAGCTAGTGCTGAGATGGGACCAATTGGTTTTATGATGGAACCAGCTTTATTATGAAGAATAACAGTTACAATATATTATGGAATACAAAACCAACAACATTTTCAAAATATGGTTGTTAGACAATGCAATATAAAACGTCGGCACCCACTATTACGGCTTTTATTCTCGCACAGGATATAGTTTTTTGTGGGACTCACAAATGGTTGTTCTGAGACTGGGTGTGATTTGGTGCCATTTCTTGCATGTTTGTCAAGTTCCTACGTTACAGGGATTCCCACGATATTGGGTGGGTATTGTCTGAAAACAAAAGAAAAGGCATCTATACTTACTTATAATAGTCAAAGTCAAAATCATTTATTCCGTAAAAATTTTACATTTATGTGGAATTGTCATATTTTTTTACCCTACGTGCATGACGTGGCAGCTACTGAGAAACACTGCCAGAAAACTCAGTAGGAAGTGTTTGGTTAGTTTTAAAAAAAGAGTTTACATTGTAATTTTTATATAAATACTAGCTGTGCCCCACGGTTTTACCCGCGTTAAACTTTAGACGATCACCGTAGCCTAGTTGGTAGTGCTCCTGCCTACGAAGCTGGTGGTCCTGGGTTCAAATCCCGGTAAGTGCAAATATTTGTGTGATGAGCACGAATATCTGTTTCTGAGTCATGGATGTTTTCTATGTATTTAAGTATTTTTCTATCTATATAAGTATGTATATCGTCGCCTGGTACCCATAGTACAAGCTTTGCTTGGTTTGAGCTAGTATGATCTGTGTGACATTGTCCCTAGATATTATTATTATTATTTATAAATTATCACAGCTCCTTCCCCGTAGATGATAGCGTGATAATATGTAGCCTATATGTTGACCCGACCTCTTAGTAATATTCATGCAAGATTTGAAGTAAATCCATGCAGTACTTTTTGAGTTTGGCCCGGACATACATACAGACAAACAGATAAACAGACAAAAATTTAGTCAAAACTATATTTTTGGCTTCGATGTCGATTGTAGACAACGCCCAAAGTATCCTTTTAAAAAATATTCAATGTCTTTCCTAAAATTTTATTACCTATATGTATAGATACGACACTACAGATTTGATTTTTTGATTTTCTCTGCATATAAGTAAATTCCCCGACTTTACTAAATATCCAAATTATGGAAACATACAACACCCAGATGCAAAACAACTATATATGGATCAGTTCAGCAACCTTAACCAGTGACCCACAAATGAATAATACAATTTAAACATGATTTTAGTGACAAAAAGATAGGAATTTAATATTTAGTTGTACCCAGCTTGTACCCATTATATAAAAATTTCACTCTCCTAATGGTTTATTATAATTAATTTATTTTATTTAATTTACTAACCAACTAACGTTAACGGTTAGACCAAACATATAAGTTATAGGTTACATATTAAGCAAATGTTACTAACATTTAAGTAAGGCTTTAAGTTTGTTTGGTATTAGTTAAAATTATTTAATGCATAAAATTGTAAAACCACTTAAATTAAGCATCTTCCTAATAGGTTGAATTTTTCTGTCGGTGATTCTGAGAGACCTGGTATCCATAACACAAGTTAAATCTTACTTGGGATACCAGAGTGTCAATTATATACTTACATACTTAATGTGTTGTATCCTATTATGTAAGCTAATAATAACATTACAATGTATTTTGGTCTGTAAGTGGTTCTGTACTACAATATTCTGGAAATAAAGTGATTTATTATATAATATTATTTACAACTTATAATATAATTAATAGTTATATTTTTACATTAAACATGAGAATATAATAATATTAAAATAAACATTTTGAGGTAACGGCATCACATAAGTATCAGTATCCGAAAACAATCACCCGGTTATAGAGCTAGGAGTAGCATTACTTTCTAAATAAAGATTGGCTGTAGCTAGAAATCTCGGTTCCGTGCATGTAAATAAGTCCAAGAATGGATCATATTCTAAAACTTTATTGATATGAGTGAGAGCTAACCACTGATTAATGAATTAAGCTCGCCTATGTACCTACAGACGCCAGCACATCCAGCTACCCCAATCTGTAAAATTTCTGTTATAGGTTTTCTACTTTATTACTAACGCATAAGGTTCACTTTCAATTGTGCAATTTTGACAGATTGGGGTAGCTTGATGTGATTTTTTATCGTAAAATGTAACTTAAATATATGTTTCTGTGTTCATTCGCACTAATATTATAAAGCGGAATGTTTATGAGTGTGTATGTTTGTTACTTCTACGTCGTACACGTCTAAACGGCTAGAGCGATTTTAATAAAATTTGGTATGGAGTTAGCTGACACCCTGGATCAACACATAGGCTATAATTTATAAAGTTTAACGCGGGTAAAACCGCGGGGCGCAGCTATTAAAGAATAAGAACCTCCCACAAATATTACTAGAGAACCCTAAAACGAGCGAGCGTGGAAATGAAAACAGTATTGAATTCGTATAGGCAGCGTGCAAATTGTAAGCCACGGCCGCGTCTATCATTTGATACGGATTACATTCAATTCACACCCTCCATGTTTTCTGTTGATAACAGAGTGATATTACAGAGTTTTTCCGCAGAACTTTTGCTATCTGTGCCTCTGGTTATAAGATAAGTATGCTGCAATTGATGGGTTTTGATTTTATTTATTTATTCATTTGATCTTACGAGCTAACAGATGTCACATCCAAAACACTTAAAAGATTAATTTACTAACAATTGAATATTAATATTAACTAAATATACATTCTCGTAGACTTCACAAAGATTACGGTCACCGTAGCCTAGTTGGTAGTGCTCCTGTCTACGAAGCTGGTGGTCCTGGGTTCGAATCCCGAAGTGCAAATATTTGTGTGATGAGCACGAATATTTGTTTCTGAGTTATGGATGTTTTCTATGTATTTAAGTATGTATATCGTCGCCTGGTACCCATAGTACAAGCTTTGCTTAGTTTGGGGCTAGGATGATCTGTGTGACATTGTCCCTAGATATTATTATGATTTATTTAATAATATAATATATAAATTTAAAAATATATAAAATAATCATGACATGTCACCAAAATTAAGTCCCAAAGAATGGAGGGATAAGCCATAATTGACTGCACGTGTGGCGCAGCGGCTAAGACAGTCGCCTCGCCGCTTCGTGTCGCGGGTTCGAGTCCCGCGCCGGACAACTATTTGTGTGACCCATAAATAGTTGTTCTGAACTTTTTTAATTATTTTTTATTTATACATAGACATAACAATTTTGCAATTAACACTATATACTCGCCAAACTTTTACGTTTAATGGCGATACGCGCTTGTTTTACACTTTTTTAACGTTACTTAATCATAATTTTATAATTAACCTTAATCGGTCATGCAACGTTTCAATAAAATTTTATTTCTATTGACACACACTGTGGATTTGTTCCTCTATGATAACAGATACTGACTTTTTTTTCTTTTATTTATTATATGTATTATTTTTGGTATTGTTTTTAGAATTTTAAATACAGTCTAATCATCATCGAACAACAAGTTCTTCAGCTTAGATTTTAATATAGTTTTACTTATTTTAGGTTCCTGTTTCAATACGTCGACTTTATTAAATATTTTCGTCACTAGATGTAATTTGTGTGTTTAGAATTTTAAATACAGTCTAATCATCATCGAACAACAAGTTCTTCAGCTTAGATTTTAATATAGTTTTACTTATTTTAGGTTCCTGTTTCAATACGTCGACTTTATTAAATATTTTCGTCACTAGATGTAATTTGTGTCCGTTAATTAAAGTACCCCGCGACACAGGGACTTACCAATGCGGGCGTTGTCTTTGGAAAAAGAAATCGCCACGCTTGGCAGACGGGTTGGCGATCGCAGTTTGATGACCATAGTTCACAGATAATCGCTGCTGCCCGTTCTCTGGTAGGTATTCCCTCGGGACGATTTCTACGACCCCCAGGGGATGAGATGGTGTGATTATATTCTTCAACGTCACCACACAGCTATAAAATAATAATAATGTTAAAGTCAATAACTAATATAAATAAACAATAATAATAATAACAATGTTGAATTGACAATATTAATAATAAATAAAATTTAATACCTTAATATAGACCGCACCATTGACAATATGTAGTAAAAATATTAGACTTAAACGAGATAATTAAACATAATCTCTTGACAATAACTTAATACGAGCTAGCTAAATATCATTGCTATAATAAAATAAATTTTATAAATGTTTTCATACAATGTGTACCTAAATATCTATGTTACTAGAAAAAAAAAACTTGTGTGTACTTATGTACACGCGTTAGAAGTTATACTTCTTAATATACAACTTGAACATAGTTATCAATTTTCATACCACCTAGAACTAACTGCATGCTGTTAAATTTTTTGGTGTCGGTGTGCGCGCGCATCGCAAAAATTCACTCTCATCATTTTTCTCCATCGCGCCAAAAGAAGTATAACTTCAATAATAATGTATACAACTATATTACTACAAACATGTTCTGACTATTTACAAGCGCTTTTTTAAAGTCTACGTGAATAAAAACCTTTTTTATTTTATTATTAAATTAATTAATATATAATTTTAAATAGAATATAATATTTTATTTAAAATTATACGGAATTTATAACATAAACGATCTAATCCATCGGCAAATAAGTCCAGTGGATTTTTTATAATAATATAGTCCCGAATATCGGTTGCTGCGGTTAATCTCAACGGATATAAGCCAATAAGCGCTTAGGGTTGATGATCAGTGAGACTAGGTATCCGGACACGCGATCAGTCTATCGATGTGACTTCCAATATGTGCAATTGTCAAAAGTTTTAGTCTTTATTGGAATTGGACGCCGTAGACGTAATCCGGCAAGCAGGTTTATTTTTATCTACTATTACTGTTACCATAACTATAAAGTATGAATATGAACTGATTTTACTTCGAAGATGGTCTGCGAAGTAAAATCAGTTCATAAATAGCTAAGAAACATTAATTTTATTAATGCACTTCTTTCTATAAGCTCTTTTGGTTGTAACTAAATTTTCAAGTGTTCTAAGAATAATTATTATTATTATTTATTCGTAGATTATTATATATGGCACATATTATAAAAGCTATGTTACCTGCTTTGCGTAATAGCCTAAATATTTTATTTTTGTAATACTAACTTGATCACTTATTTAGTTTTAGCTAGTCGATAATAGATGTCGGGCATTAACAGCGGTTAAAAACATATATTAATTTTAATAGATTAAGTAAATATTACAAGATATTCTAATCACCCTTACGATCTTTTTTCATGTTGATAAATACAGTATTTTATACTTTGTTTCATATCATTTTTATTATAAGACTGCCAGTAGGAATCTAGTTTCACTACTTGACAATAGATGGCGCTGGGTTAGTTCCTGTTTGTAGTAAAGTTACTGGAGCTTATCAATGAGGGAGATGGGTTAGCTACGAGTGAATGATGCCCCGGCAAGCTTTCAAGGATCTTTAGGCTAGGATAATACTGCTAGAGACATTGTAAATTTTTCTATTCATTGTGACGTCTGATGCAATATGATTAATTTAGTACCCGACTTAATTTAGTAATTGATTGGCTAATTTATAACAAATCCACAACATTATCGACACGATTAATGACGTACGAACAAACAAATGGTATTTTAATTTTAATGAACGGAGCTACGTTTATATCTATCAATGACCCTGATTCTATGCTACACCAAGTAGACTAATTTTGATATCATTGCATTATTTTCTAACAATGTTATTATGACGGCATGGCGTGGTTACGCCGCAGGTTGTGGGTTTGATTCCCACCCAGGACAGATATTTGTGTGCATGAACATTTTTGTTTATCCTGATTGATTGGTGTAATTATGTATATAAGTATATATTAACAAAAAGAAAAGTTGTATATGTAATAGTTTGATCGAGGGAAATCGTCCAAAGGAATACCCACCAGAGAACGGGCAGCAACGTTTTTCTGTGAACTATGACCATCAAACTGTGATCGCCAACCCGCGCCAAGCGTATGCCTTCCCAAAGAATGGGGGGATATGCCATAATCGCCATGTCCCCCCATTCTTTGGGGAGGCTTTGGTCCAGCAGGTCCATCACACAAAGATTTTTCCGGGCGGGATACGAACCGACGACCTCTGGCTAAGGAGTCAAGGTCACTATCCACTAGACCAACAAGCTACTCAACTCTTGTCTTACAATGTAATGTTTTGATTTAATGCAATCAAGTCTCTATCTCTATCTATCGATCTGGAATACACGTATGTTGCAGTGATTAAGACCGTCCTCCTCATCACCTCATGTCCCGGATTCGATTCCCACCCAGGGCAATTAGTTGGGTGACCCATAAATACTTCTTCTGAGTCTGGATGTACTCTGTGTCCGTAAATGATATATTTGGAAAGTACCCAGCGACACAGAGATTAATTTCCCTTGTGTGAGTGTGGCCAAAAAACAATCATCATTATCATCATATCAGCCAAAAGACTCCCACTACTGGACAAAGGCTTCCCCCTAAGATCTCTACAATTGCCAGTCGTGCGCTCTCCGCATCCAGCTACCCTCACAAGATCATTGGTCCATCTTGTAGGGGGCCTGCCCACGCTGCGTCTTCCGGTTAGTGTTTGCCACGCGAGAAGCTTTCTGCCCCAGCGGCCATCGACTCTACGAGCTATGTGCCCTGCCCACTACTACTTCAGCTAAAAAAGAATACTGGTTCCAAACTCTAACTAACTCTGAGTATATAGTTACTTATAATTCTAAATAGAAGTATCTAGAAGGAACTGTTCTCTATACTCGTTTACCAACAAGAAGCAAATGAACTCCAACTCAATCACAAGCCAATTTAAAAAACTCCTTTATTAAAATAAAATACAAAATAATAATATATGTAAAGCATTCGGTTGGCTTCACAAAAATGGCGGCAGCTCATCGAGACGGAACTAAAGCGATCCAACGCAGACAGTTGGGGAAACGAATTTATTTTAATTTACCTGCGTTTTTATATAAAAAGTGATACGATGAAAAAGGGGCTTTTACCTTTACCTACAAACTTCTATGTACTTAGGGAGATATTGAAATTTTTGAACTTTATACAGACTCACTTAATACCACTTACATTATTTAAGTAGTAATGTAAGTAGATATCAGTTGAGTAGTTTTTGAGTTTATCCATTACAAACAAACAAACATATTATAAAAAAATCCTTTTCTCTTTAGTTCAGAAGTTCAGATAAACGTAAAGAAACTTTTTTGTATGATGACAATTATTTGTATTTAAGTACAGTTGTACGGCAATAAATCCACACTCACACAGTATTTTAGTCGAAATGTTCTAGTTAAACTTTGAGGGTCGTCATTGCCAACTGACTATAGTTCGGGTTCCGTACATACTACTTTGTACACATTTACTTTTTTTATTTTTTTGATAAGGCCGGGGGAATGCCTTCCCATGCTACCCGCAAAAAGTGTCGTACTTGCACCGACTAAACCTACCTGCCGTGGACTTCTCTTCACGCCTGATGGGGGAGCCCCGGGAACGTGGGTATGCTGCTCCGGTACCCCCCTTTTGCGCCATGTCCCAGATGGTCGGGACACGTACCCTGGGAGGGCTCCTTTGGATTGCCCTCCCCTATTGCCGACTCCTGCCAGTACTGCACAGCGACTGCGCCACAAACAGATCGCTGTCATCCCGGAGCCGCTTGTACGTGGCGACAGTAGAGGACACTTCTCACACTGCCACCGCGGCTCTGAGGGGAGTTGGGCTAACGGCTGCCGCCGCCACCCCGATACCTCCTCCGCCTACGAGCGGGATCGGCTCGTTCCCGATCCCGTTCGGCGGCCTCCTTCTGCAGCAAAACTGCCTCACAGAAGGAGACCACGGCGTCCCTTGTACAGACTTACTTAATACCAATTACATAACTTAAGTGGTATTAAGTAGTTAATACCACTTACATTATGTAAGTGGTATTAAGTAAATCTGTACAAAGTAGTACTGCACAGAAATAAGAGTCGCAGGCCACCAAGCATACGGCTCGTCCGGTGGTAAGAGGTTACCGAAGTGGACGCTAGCAACACCCGTCGCGTGGTAGTGGACATCAAAATTAAATGGTACAATATACACACATACATCATCGGCTAGATATCTACCACTGCTGGAGTTAGGCCTCCCCCAAAAGTCTGTACAAAGAAGTATTGCTTCGAAATAACAGGCGCGTCCGGTGGTAAGGGGTTACTAAAATGGACGCTTACAACACCCGTGTTGTTTTTTCGGCTCTGACACAGCGGAAAGTGGTAGTGGCCAACAAATCGTACAATATTTTTCAGCCCGTTGTATATATACTAGGCGGTAGAACAAATACAAAGAGAATTTTCCGTCATTCTATTCAATAGACATTTCATAGCTTGGATCTTATTATCTTCTCCATTTGGGAGGTTTATTGTATTTACAAACAATATAGTCGTAATTTGTATGAAATACTTACTCCAAAGTGTTGCCTATTTATGATTGTGTTAGCGAGGTGATCAGAGCCTCTAGCACGAGTTCCTACAGTTTACTTACTCGATCACACGTACAGTTTCCTCCCATACATTGAGCACCAGCGCCTCTTGCGGAAACTATTAAGAACTAAATCTCTGGTGCTCAATGTATGGGATGAAACTGTACGTGTGATCGAGTAAGTAAACTGTAGGAACTCGTGCTAGAGGCTCTGGAATGTCCATGAATTGGCAAGAACTGCGGAACTACTGGAATGTCTCCACCTTGTCTAATGTATTGGTAAGACCTTGTTAAATATTTAACGAACTTGCGGAAATCTTGCCCAGTGGAATGTCTTGTAAATTTCAAATATCAAATTCAAATGTGTGCAATCAAATTCAAAATTTGTTTGTTTCAGTGTACCATCGTCAGTTCTACAGAGTGTTTTTGTTTTTTTTTTTACATTTATTTACCAAACACTTAAGATATATGTTATAAATAAAAATAATAATAGTAAAACAAAAGCCTCTTGGGCTTGTGCGTGCTACTTTTGTAGTCCGTTGTGTAGCTGACAAACATACTTAATAGCTAGGTTCGACTTATATTCTTATCTAAGGTACTTAACATTACAATTCACAACATCTAGGCAGGTATTATACAGTTCGCAATTGTAAAGTACATATATTCGTATGGACGTTACAATTGCGAACTATAGTATGCTTTTAATTTATATTTAATGTAACGTTAGAACTACTAACCTAAAAATAGAAATAAGCGACACGCCTATAATATACGACTACGTCATTTCCACTACTGCTTACACAAATAAAGAAAAATAAGTAACCTAACTCATACGCATACTAATACAGTCCTGCCGATCCACCCGGAAAACGTAAATTCCGGAAAATAATTACCGGCCGACACAACTCTGATACATTCCTATTAATATTAAAAACTTTAATGAAAAAAATATTAAAAGGTACCCTAAAATTTTATCCTTTTTTCCATTAGACGGGTTCTCGGGAACATCGAAAGGGATGGAGAATTTGTTCATATTTTTTATTTTAGAATGTTAATATCTCAACATCGGAAATGATCATTCAACATCGCCATATCTACAGGATATCATATTAAAATTAACAATATTTATAAATGAATTTGTGAATGCAGGTTCTACGTGGTTTATAATAAAACTCAAGTTTAAAAAATATTATATTTATTTAATAAGTATGTATTTGTACATTCAAAAGAAGAAAGCTTTTTAGTCACATTTACAGGGAGTAAATGTGACTAAAAAAGCTTTCTTCTTTTGAATGTACAAATACATACTTATTAAATAAATATAATATTTTTTCGTTTTACAACAACGAAGCAATAAAACGCAATTTAAATGTTAAAGAGCTAGCGATTAAATAAAATTTGAATAGGATTAGTTTATATTTTCCCGTCTTTATAAAGAAACCGATTCACCATAGATTCACCAGAGAAATTTTGCCGTAAACCCGGACTACGCCAGTCCGGTTTTATGGTGAAATTTCTCTGGTGTTAACTTTCAAAGCTAACTAACAAAAACCTTCAGAAGTCGGGTCGCTCTTAGTAGTGTGAGTTGCAACGTTGAAATCCATTTGAATTATGAAAATTAATATCGCGCGTTTACGGTAAAGAGATAATTAGACTTATGGAAGAATTAAATATAACTCACTTTGGTCTTTGTTTTCTTTATGTTGTGTATGAATAAGGGATTAACTGTAAATGATTTATCATTTATTTCTATCTTAAAACAAAAAGTTTATAAGATAAAAAGATTACAAAGAAATGTTCAAGTCATGAAGACCACTCCATTATTTTTTGTGTGGAAACTAAGTACAGTCAACTCCAAAATTATATTTCGGTACAAACCCTTTTAAGGATGGCGGATCGTCGCGTGCCTGTACAGTCATATTCAAAATTATCTAAACGATTTGTGTCTTATCATTTATTTGTAAATTATGATATTATAATAAGGTTATATATAAAAATCAATGGCACTTTTCGTTGTAATGTTATAACTCAACAACGCCTTTACCGATTTGGCTAATTTTGGTCTTGAATTATTCGTGGAAGTCCAGGGAAGGTTTGTGCGTAGAGAAAATTTAAAAAAAGTCTTGAAAAAGTTTAAAATCAACATCTTTTAGCAAATTAAACTTTTTTTTGTTTGAATAAATGAACTTAACAATTATTTTTTTTATTGCTATGCCTTATACGTAGTGAAGCACGCACGGGGCCGCTAGTAAGGTTATAATTTGTAATATTGACATTGAATTTTGATATAATAACATTGTTATCAGTTTGATTTACTAACAATATAACAATATCTGTAGGTACTATGTAGGTGTGATTTTTTATGGTGTAATTGTCTGTATAATAAAATCTTAGTATTACTAATAAGGTCACCAAATACTTCAAAATTGGTATTTTAGATACTTTACGCCAAATATAAGTATAAAACGACGATACGTTACGCCAAATATATTAAGTAAGTAGTAGTAGTAATATAAGTCAATTTTTGATAGCTTCGATTACATTCAACAACAACAAACATTCAGACGATATGTAGTAAAATATAAATTTCAATCATTAAACCTAAACATAATCTCCTTGACAATAACTTAATACAAGCTAGCTAATTATCACTACTATTATAAAATAAATTGTATAAATATTTTAACATTCCGTGTACCTAAATATCTGTAATATGCAACTAGAAATAATAACTGTATTACTACAAACATGTTCTGACTATTTACAAGCGCTTTTTTATAGTCTACGTGAATAAAAACCTTTTTTATTTATTTTATTTTTTATTTATTTATTTACATCAATGTAATTTTCGTAGGGATTTCTAATTAAATATAATTCATGTTATTTGTCGATAATGCGGCTTTCTATAGGTGACAGAATTATTAAAATAACTTGAATAGTTTTGTGTATATGCTTCACTAACTAACATATACACAAAATATTAAATATTTTGTTCTAATATTTAACTAAATAGATTAAAAAGACATTCCACTAATTATACTGGTCACTAGGAAGAAATCTTATTAGATCAAGATTTTTCTTACAAGCTGTAGTGTATTGTAATTAGAATATCTTTTACCTTGTCTAATAAGTAAAACTACTGACTATTTTTGCATATTTTTACTGTTTTGTTGGTCCTCCGTTGTTTAGGTTTATTTTCTGGGAAGTAAAGTACACAACAGCACCCTGGAATCTGGGACTTGGTACGTTAGGTTCTCGAGTGGAAGACGCAGCGTGGGCAGATCTCTATAGGATGGACCGTTGATCTTATGAGAGTCGTTGCAAGCCGCTGGACCGCCAATTGTGGAAATTTGAGGGAGGCCTTTATCCAGCAGTGGACGTCATCTCACTGATATGATGATGATTATAGATAAATTACAGTTTAATTTTAAAGTGATAGATAGAAATTTAATTCTTAAGTCAATCCATTTAAAAGTAAGGGGTTGAATTTAAACTTAAATAAACTAATATGAAAAAGTGAAAAAAAAACTGATATTGTAACAGATGAACTCAAAAAAAATTAAGCTTGATTTAAAAAAGTACTTTCATCCACATAACGCTATTAAACTAAGCTATAAGATGATGGCATACTTTAATAAAAATAGTCTATCTGATTACTACTTGATGTAATATCGCGTAACTAAACATTTTTGCTACGCAACTATAATACTAACTTAGCTTTGAATACCTTTTCAGTTACGTATTGGAATACTACCTACGATATGTAGAAATAAAAACAACACAATACTACCTTCACTTATTGCCTTTGCCAACTGTACCGCCATACTTTTTCTTTGCATCGCAAAAATAAATATTTTAATCTGAGGGCGAAGCTTCGTATCCTCTCCCAATTATAAGCCGGGGGGGATGTTCGCCGACCGGCCAGTGAGAGGCAAGGCGGGGCTTCTGTGAAAAAAATCAAAGGCTTTTTTGAAGATGGGACCCATTTAAAGATAGGTATGGATTACAGAAGAGGAGGCCTTTTTAATTTATGAAGGACTTAAAAGACTTAAAAATTAATAAGGTTATCAATGTACCCGTGAAACATATTTAAGAAAAAAGCTGTAGGTATGATTTTTGACTATGACTAATAAATAAACTAGATATGATACGACTATTTGTGCGACCCATAAATAATTGTTCTGAGTCTGGATGTAATTTGTGTCTATTATATGTTTCTCATCCCGTGGGGGGCGTAGAAGTCGACCCGAGGGAATATCTACCTGAGGAAGGGCAGCAGCTTCCTTCTGATTACTATGACTATCTTACTGCGATCGCCAACCCGCCTGCCAAGCGTGGCGATTATGGCATATCCCCTCAAGACGATTCTTGAGGGAGGCTTGTCCAGCAGTGGACTTATTTAGCTGTAATGATGATAAGTTTGTAAAGTACCTACACATTGTAGTGTCGTGTTTTTTTTTCTTTTATCGGGACTAGTCCCTCCCTCTTACCCACCACTGCAACTCCTGTAAGCCAGGATCAACAGTGGCACACAATGAAATGACACTGAGCGGTGAGGCTCAGGCATGTCCCGGGGAATCGCTTTAACTGTCTTGGATCCCAAAACGAATTGAGCGTCGTGTTTAAAAAAAAAGTCTTTGTCCCGAAGGAATATCTCCCAGAGAACGGGCAGCTCCCTGTGTACAATGACCATCATACTGCGATCGCCAACCCGTCTGCCAAGCGTGGCGATTATGGCAGGCCCTGGGTACAACTCCATTGTGGAAATCTATTGGGGAGGCCTTTGGCCAGCAGTGGGCGTCATTCGGCTGACATTGATGATTTTCTTATTAATAAAGCCTACTACACAGTTGATGAATATTGAAATAGTAGATTATGAGTAAAACTATATTTATAATATTATACATAGATCCAAAATCGGCAGAGCCTGGACTATGGCAACCAGGGGCTCTACCGGCTAAGTCACCGAACTTCGATTTCTTAAATGGCGTTCAAATAAATGAAGGTTAAAAATGACTTAATCAATCGTTAAATCGGCTTCCATGAGCACATGTGACGTCATAAATGGTCCGGAATCGATTGTCAACGTTGAAGCCGATTTAACTATTGATTAAGTCATTTTTAACCTTTATTTATTTCAACGCCATTTAAGTAATCGATGTTTGGAGACTTAGCCGGTAGAGCGCCAGCCAACTGATAAACATTTTAATATATTTCTAAATACTTATATGCATTAGATAACTTACTATAAATAAATTGCTATAGATAAATTACATTCTCAGACACAGAACAATTAATCGAGCTCATCACAGAAAGATTTGTCTTGGATGGTATTCGAACCCACGACCTCTGACTTATTTGTCAGGGTCACTAACCACTAGACCAATAGGCCAATCATTAAACACTAACATTATCAAAAGCAAAAATATATCTTCAAATTCACTTACGAACAAACCTCGGAACAATATGCTAACTCGAACCCTCAATAAAAATGCTCTTTCCACCCCCTCCATCCCTTCGAAAGGGCTGATTTTTCAAGGGCCCGATTTTCTTTTACCTGCGTATTATAATACAACGTGCCACGAAAAATGGTAAATATATTTTCTGACTAAAATCTTTCTCTGAAACAAAACCACTTTAAAAAATATATGTATGGTCTGATTCATACCTACATATATTTTTTTAAAGTGGTTTTGGTTAAGAGCAAGATTGTGATGGCCGTGTGTAAATAATGTCCCAGGATATTATTATTATTAGTTTGGCTTATATATACTACGGCTAACTGTCAGACAAAATGGTGCGACGAGCTTAAGCCAAGTCGATACCTGTTTCAGGATTTCGTTCAGAATTTTGGAAACTAACGTACTAATCGGCATGTGTTCAATATTGCAGCTTTCTGCAGAAGAATACAAGTTAACGGTGGAAGATCTAACATGGCAAGTGATTGGAGTAGAGTCTTAGGGATTACACCGGTCGCTGACAGGACCATTATTATTATCATCAACTTTATTACAAACATACAACAGACTGCATTTGTGGCGCAGTAATTCGGAGAGTCATCGTGCCTTCGTGTCCGGGTTCAATTTTTGCACTTGAAAAGTATTTGTGTGACCTATAAATGTAGTTCTGTGTCTGTGTGTGCCTTTTGTGAGTCAATTACATGTTTGATTAGTCCGCTGCGAAACACGGAATCATTTCTCTAAAGCAGACGTTGGTTAAAAAAATAACAACTTTGTGTCATTTTATACTAAGTCAACAAAAATGCATGGACGCAAAGGCTAGCAATACCATAGTAAAGCAATGAGCTTTTTTGCTCTTGGGATAGCCAGATGGGAGGATAACCTATATCTCAACGTTTTATTATTACATTCTATAGTCGGGTTGTTCTTAGATAAAAAAAAAGCAAGTGCCTTGAGATCCACGTGTCTTTAAAATGAGTGGAAGCAGTCCTCTTAATTATGACTGCTTACTTTTGATACACATTCTAATTTATAAAAGGGCTCTTTTGAAGATTATCTCTGAAAGGATTTTTCACTTGAGTAGCTAAAATATGTTTTTACAGAGGTTATTGATTTTTTTATAATATAATATTTTTATATCATAAGATGTTTGTAATTTGTTCGGTTATTATTAAAATATTAAGGGCCGTTTTTAAACTTGCAACTTAACCACTTAAGTATTCAAAGAATTGTTATTTTTTCTGTTTTATCATGTGTGGTAGACGAAATATAATATCGTCCCTCTCATTACATCAGAGACAGTCATAGCCAGATGCACAGCTTAACGTACCCTCCGAGGCACGGAGACGCTCAGAAATTAAACCACTTTGGTGGTCACCCATCTATGGAATTTTAATCTTTTTTTCAGTGTTAACAATTTGTGATTCTTCATTGTTTTCGCTACATTCAGACTCAGAACTTTCTTCTGAAGATTCTTCTAAACTAACAACATAAGGATCATATTTTTTCTTTCTTTTTCGCATTGTCTAGTTTGAGAAGACGTAAGCGTTTTTTGGCACCAGCAATACTGCTAAACTTCTTATCACTCTCCTCTGCTACAGGCTGTGCCGCTGTCCACATTCTAAGTTGAACTCATTTAATTTTCGCAGCCCAGTTGTTTGTATAGCAGATATGGTGGTCAACTGTCTCACTACATCTGGTGTTGCTTGTACTTGTGATAGAGATTCTAGGAGGGATGCTCGATTTTCTTTCTTCTTTTTCTTGTCAACTATCTTCTCTAATCTTTTCCTCTGTGCCTTTGACAGGAATCTAGTCTTTTCTTTGACAACTTTTGTATCTCGCTTCTTTGATGGCAGAGCCACAAGGTTACTTGTGTCAGATGCTCCATATTCATTTGATACAAAATCAAGTTGGATCTCATTCATGTGCGAATTATCTATATTTGTCTTCACGACTTGTCGCGCCTTAGCATTATAGCGCGCTGTCCCCATCTTTTCAACAAATCTTTCCAATAATTACAATTAAAGTTAAATAATTTTAAATGAAATTTACTGCATTTAACACTACAAATCCAGCGTGTTTTATGACTTCGATCGAGAGCCTAGGTTTTTTATATCAGAGCACGCCAAACGAGCAAGTAGGTCACCTGATGGTAAGTGATCACCGCCGCCCCTGTACACTCGCAATACCAGAGGAGTCGCTGGTGCGTTGTCGGTCTTTAAGAGTCAGCAAACAAGTGTTGCTGACCCTTCCCCCCACCCCGATGAGCGACCTTACTCACATGCAGAAACACAACATTAAAATTATTAATGTTTTATAAATTAATACAAATCTCGTGTATATGCCCCATTGAGTATGTTTCGCTGGGTCTTCTCAGTTGGGGCGCATTGGATCCGGTGGTAGCATTAAAGCGCGACCGTCGTTATAAACACAAGGTCCGCCATAATAATAACATTTAATTCGTACCTTAATATATACAGAACAATTCAGACAATATGTAGTAAAAAATAGCTAAAATTTAAAATTTTCAAAATTTTTTAATCCTTCACAATAACTTAATTTAAATTAGTTAAATATCGTTACTGTTATAAAATAAATCTTATTGTAAATTATTTCCTACAATCCGTGTACCTAAATATCTATATATACCTAGAAATAATTATAAATTAATTATATATTACTACGAACATGTTCTGACTATTTACAAGCGCTTTTAAGTCTACGTGAATTTTTTATTCTTTTTTAATGTTATTATTAAGGAATGTTTTCTGTAAGGTGGAGGTACTTCCCCAGTCGGGCTGCTCTTCGAGCGAATGAACGCTGTGCCCTACCCAGTTGTTTAACCTTACCCGATTACTTACATACCAGTGAGAGCATCTAGCTGTGACACAATCAACGGAACGCCTGTATACACATGTACTTACTAAACCCTGGATTATCCCGCAGGTACCTTAAACATTGCCCAAGGGAGGTGTCAGGACATGGCGCAAAAAGGGGGTACCGGAGCAGCATACCCGCGTTCCCGGGACTCCCCCATCAGGCTCCAAGAGAAGTCCACGGCAGGTAGGTTTAGTCGGTGCAAGTCCGACATACCCACCCGCAGACACTTTTTGCGGGTGGCATGCGAAGGCATTCCCCCTGCCTTAACAAAAAAAAGGACAAATGCATTTAAAGTTTTTCTTTTAATGTCAGTGTATAACTTTTTGTTGTTATGTTAACTCGCATTGAACTTACGGCATGTATCCTAAAGGGGAATTACATAAATAATAATGTGCTTCTAGCCGAATGTCGGCCACGGCGGCCAGTCGCAATGGAGACTAGGACATATTATAGTGCACAAGTGTGTGCGTAACCACAGGAGTACTTTCTATTTCATCACTCTCTTGATCGGATGGGACGACTAGCGACACGACCGGAAAGAGTTCAGCTACAAGACAAACAGGTTTACGTGGTCTCTCACTACAATACTATCTGTCAATTACAAATTCTTCACCTGCTTTATTTTATTTAAATAATTAATTTTAATTTCGAAACGTTTGATTGACGTTTCCGTGACCAGAGAGCTGGCCTTTTTGTGGGTCAAAGAATCAGCATTGCCATACAGCGTGGCAATGCGGCCAACCTTCTGGGCACGTTACCTCCCGACGACGCGGAGGAATTCTACGACGCCCTATAACTTAGTTATAGTAGTTAGTTATTATAGTTAATTTAGCTGATATTTTTCTGTTTCTTATAAGTTCAGTTAATTATTTAAATATGTATTTCTTTATTTTCACATAAATGAATTGATTGATTTGAATAAATGAATGATTTGAATAAATATATTAGTTGTTTTTCCCTTTATTTTATTATAATTAGTTTTTTTTTTATTTCATAGGGCCATAAACGAGCAATTGGGTCACCTGATGGTAAGTGATCACTGCCACCCATGACACCGGAGGAGTCGCAGGTGCGTTGCCGGCCTTTAAAAGAGTCTGCAAACAAGTGTTGCTATCCGGATTACTACCGGTTAACCTATATTTACATATACTACTTTTCTTTGTAGATACAAACTTATATAGACCATCACACCCAGACTCAGCACAAACATCATGCACACAAATATCTGTTCCGGGTCGGAATCGAACCCTCGACCTGCGGCGTCAAAGACATATTGTATTTACCAAATACACCAACCAGCCCGTCAACTCTTACACTACTACTGCTACTACACTACACTGCTACAGTGTACTAGTGTACACTGTTCAGCGGCCGCCTGAGCTGTGCTCGAACCCCATAAGGGTGCCCTCAGGTATTAGTCGCTTAAATGAAGCTACTGGTTGAGAGCCTTTTGCGCTAGCCAACTGCTAGTTGTTTTCAATTCTTTAATTTGATATATATAGTAACTATTATAATATATTATATAGTAACTTGCTATTTATGATTTATTTAAGGACTAGCTGTGCCCCGCGGTTTTACCCGCGTAAAATTTTATAAATTATCACAGCTCCTCCCCCGTAAGTGATAGCGTGATAATATGTAGCCTATATGTTGACCCGACCTCTTAGTAATATTCATGCTAAATTTAAAGTAAATCCATACAGTACTTTTTGAGTTTAGCCCGGACATACATACAGACAAACAGACAAAAATTTTAAAAACTATATTTTTGGCTTCGATATCGAAAGTCGATCACGCCCCAAGTATCCTTTAAAAAAAATATTAAACGTATAGTTTTGACTTTCCTACGATTTTATTATATGTATAGATATTAAAAACATATGTGACGAAACAGACCGCATGGACGGACTAATTCAAAAATTGTTGCATTAATTACTGTTTTTAAACTGTGTTTATGTAATACATGGTGAACTTGACAAGTACAAGTGTATGTAAATACCAAAGAGCTGAATAAATTTCATTATTTCATTATTGGAACGAAGTTCCTTATCGCGCGTTGTGAGAGGGGGCTAGACGGAAAAAAATCTTACGAAATGTTGTCACGACACTTTTTGCAGCTGTGCGGCGTGCGCTTGTTTCTCTGTCTGTCTCTCTCTCTCTTATAGAAAGCAAGCCAGATATTTTCATTTCTATTTCGCATTGAACAGTGTGGTGTCACGACGATTATTTTTGTTGAGAGTATACAGGTTTTTTGTACATAATAGTGATTATTTGTACATAATAGTGGTGATTTCTTAGTATCAGCTCGAATTCAAGGAGTTACTGCCAACTGGTAGTATCACACCCCCGTGTCTCGGAGGTAAAGAGGTTGTTCCGCTACTTTTTTTATACAGCTTGTTGTGCAAACAAGCAAACAGCCCTCCTGATGGTAAGTGGTCACCGTAGCGTATGAACGCTTGCAACACCAGGGGACTCATTAGCGTGTTGCTGACGCTTCAGAATCCTTATAACTATCTTTTTGAAGAGCCCCATGGTGTAGTCTCTTGGGAAAACCGTAACAGGGAGTTCATATCAAACGTTCGAGGATATGAGGATGAACTCCCTGTCTGTGGCGAGAGGTGAGATGGTAGAAAGCCACTTTTCGGTCATGTTGCTAGACACATAATCCGATGGAACTCATGGGATCATGTGTGGGATGGAATAGAAAGGACGTATATTTGCACTCACACTTGTGTGCATTATGTTCCGCACAGATGGCTGGTCTCCATTGAGACTGGCCGCCGTGGCCGAAACGTTCAACCAGGAGGACATTATTATTATAAATATTTTTCTTTTAATAAGGCACTTAGAATTCTAATACAAATCCTAGCCTAAAGGTTAATAATCAATTTATTAAATTAACTTAAACATATGTATATTCTAAGAATCAGTCCTTCGATTACTTAGTCATCTGTTAAGGGGATACTTTGTTCATGTGTAATCTATACATATAATAAAATCATAGGAAAGTAACTGTACATTGAATATTTTTAAAAGGATACTTGGGGCGAGATCTGCAATCGATATCGAAGCCAAAAATTTAGTTTTTAGAATTTTTGTCTGTATGTATGTCCGGGCTAAACTCAAAAAGTACGGCATGGATTTACTTCAAATTTTCCATGAATATTTCTAAGAAGTCGGGTCAACATATAGGCTACATATTATCACGCTATCGCCTACGGGGGAGGAGCTGTGATAAGTTTAAAAATATAACGTGGGTATAACCGCGGGGCTCAGCTAGTAAATAATAAAACTCATTGGTCACTGTTAAAATAATTTACTTTACATTATAATATTTGCTGCGCTAGTTTTTAATAGAACGTGTACCTAGTATTCCAGTCAAACCTTAGTGCTTTTTGGTCTACTTTTGTATTGTTTTATGTGTTTTTAAATCTACAATAATAAAAAAACGGAATCCACAAATCACGATACTTGTTCATATGTTTTCGTTCCGTTTATAAGCCTTACTAGCTCTATAGTATCGAGTATCATTTCTAATACATGTCCGTAAAATTTCACCCACTACCTAAAAACCATACGCATCTATTCAAAAAGTATCTATAATCACGAAAAGATACGCAGTTACTTATAAAAGTGCGTATATAAACCGCAATCGTAAAGCCTTAGGTACGCAGATACGCGCGTATATTTTTATGATAAGGCAGATTTATAGGAATGAGTCTTCGCTGCCGGAGGCCTGCGGTGTCTACCCCCGCCCTACGTGAGCTAAATTATGTGGAGAAGGACTTTGAAGAAGAATTAATTAATTTTATAAATTTTTATTTGGATACAAGATGGACCGCTGGAAATCGCTGGATGCGGATAGCGCAAGACCGGCAATTGTGGAGATCTTTGGGGGAGGCCTTTGTCCAGCAGTGGTCGTCTTTCGGCTGATATGATGATGATAATGATGATTTTTATTTTATTTATTAATTAATGTGTATAACATAAATAACTAATACATAATAAATAATCATAATAATAAAGCCTTTTTATTTCCTACTAGCTGTGCCCCGTGTTCAATTTTATAAATTATCACAGCTCCTCCCCCGTAGGTGATAGTGTGATAATAAGTAGCCTTTATGGTGACCCGGCCTCTTAGTAATATCCCTGCTAAATTTTAAGTAAATCCATACAGTACTTTTTGAATTTAGCCCGGACATACATACAGACAAACAGATTAACAGAAAAAAATTCTAAAATCTATATTTTTGGCTTCCATATCGATTGTAGATCACGTCCCATGTATCCTTTTAAAAAAATATTCAATGTAAAGTTTTGACTTTGCTACGATTTTATTATATGTATAGATTAAAATGTATAACATAAATAACTATTTAATAATAATAATAAAGCCTTTTTATTTCCTATAAACCTTAAAAATAGTAGTTACAAAATATTTTTATGCTTTCCTAATTCTATGTTAGTAACTCTTAAGTCTAAATGATTCTAGTGTTAGTGTTTTAATTAGGAATTTATATTATAGGAACCCCTAGATAGGCCTCCTCCAAATTCTTCCATTTTGTTCTGTCCTGTGCTATTTTTGTCCATTTTTTCCCCGCCACCGATACTATGTCGTCCGCCCATCTTCTTTGTGGTCGGCCCACGCTTCTTTTTCCTAGTGGGCCGGTCCATTGCGTACTATTGAGAGTCCATCGCTGGTCTGTGCATCTTGCTACATGGCCGGCCGGTTAATAATAAATACCACATAAAAATTAACACACTGCCATCAGCTCCCAAACTAGACAGAGCCTGTATTATACCTATCTACACTACTGATAAACATACTTATATATTTATTATTTTATATATATCTTACTAATATGGTAAATGCGAAAGTTTGTGAGTATGGATGTTTGTTACTCTATCATGCCAAAACTACGTAATGAGGCTAGCTAGGGTAGGTTCCTCAGCGGCGAGGATCGCTTTGGCCCATTAACGCGTGATCGGTGATTCATTCTTTAATTCCATTCTTTAATTTTATTATAGTAGAACTAAATTTCAAAATAATAGATTAGTAAATTGTTATTTATTTAAGGATTTCAGTAAATATATGCGATAAAACAAACCGCACGGACTGACAAATTAATTTTTTTTTGTAACTTTTTACTATTCACTATGTGTATGTACTGCATTGTGACCTTGACAAGCACAAGTGTGTGTTAATACCCAAGTGCTGAATAAAAATTTCATTTCATTTAATTTCATTTCAATGGATTTTGATGAAACTATGTAGTAATATAGTTTATATAGGCGGATAACAAATAGGATATAATTTACACAGTTTAACGCGGGTGAAAACGCGGCGAACAGCTAAGTTGTTATAGATAAATTTACCTAGAGACAGAACAAATAATCGTGCTCATTACAGAATTACGTTTCTTGGGTGTGGTTCGAATCCATGACCTCTGGCTTAGCAGACAGGGTCAGTAACCACTAGACCAACATACTGATAATAAGAAAAATTTGAGCCGTCACGGGGCGCCTGGCAGATGTGAAACATCCACATTATTTTTTTAAATTAATATGCAGAAAAGAACATATTTTGATATGAACTGAATATGTCATAATGATAAAATAAAATAGTACGATTAATAATCGTACAGTCGATTGTTTTGTTTCACATAAAAAAAAACGTGGCGACGCGTCGCTCCCCCAGAAATCTTTTTTACGTGCGGCTATAGATGTTTCACATCAATAATAGAATTTTAAATAGACTTACTGGACTAGCCATATACACGTGTACAAGTGTGTGCGTAAACAGAGGTCTACTTTCTACTGCACTGCACGTGTGGCGCAGCGGCTAAGACAGTCGCCTCGCCGCTTCGTGTCGCGGGTTCGAGTCCCGCGCCGGACAACTATTTGTGTGACCCACAAATATTTGTTTTGAGTCTGGATGTAATTTGCGTTAGACAGAATAGTTTGAAATAAACCATACCATACGGCAAAGAACCATATGCACTGAAACGCTCCGCTCCCCGGGCCGCCGGAGATTAGCCTATTCTGCAGGACATATTATAGAGCTGCGTAAACACAGAGGCTTCACTTTCTATTCCATCACTCTCATGATCTGATGGACTAACTAGCGACGCGACCGGAAAGAGGTCAGGTACAGGAACTATGCTCTCCGAGGCACTGGGGAGCGGGGTGTAATACTGCCAACTCCCAGACTTCGGGCAGATACTGAGAAATTTATTTTTACAGAAATATCCCAAAATCACTTTTTTGGGCCCGACCCGGGATTTCAACCCAGGACCTCATCATCTGACCAAAGAGGCCGACTATATGATAACCACAACCTAAGTACCTACCCAACTGCACGTGTGGCGCAGCGGCTAAGACAGTCGCCTCCCCGCGCGTTGCTGGTTCGAGTCCTGGACCGGACAACTATTTGTGTGAACCATAAATAGTTGTTTTGAGTCTGGATGTAATTTGTGTCCGTCTATTATATGTTTGTAAAGTACCCCGCAACACAGGGACTAGATTCTCTAGCGCGGGCGTTGTCTTTAAAAAAAAAAGTGTGGCCGCAAGATATAAGTACTCTTTAATTACCTACGAGTAGAAGCCGTTTCCACCCTAACGTACCACCTCCCATCCCTTTGTCTTGCCGCGCTCAGTATTTTTTCCCCATTACATTTTCATTTTATTTCATATTTCTCCTTAGGGGTGGGGGGTGGTCGGGATAATAAAATTTTTCCCTCTTCGAACCCGTCGCCTTTATTTATGGGGGAAGTAAGGGAACGAATATGTTTTTCTACCGTTCCGTAATGAGCCAAATTATAGGGTATGTTTTTTCAAATTTGGAATGAGATTTTTTGTTTTCATAAAAAGTTTCCACGAATGAGGTTGGAGTGTTATGTTACATCGACAATGAATTTTATTTTTTCATGTAACATTCTTTTTTTAAGTTTTTGTTCGTATTAGGTATATTTATATATTTTGTCCAATATTTTTCGATATTTTAAGAGGATAACTCTTTGCATAGTTTAATACTTTGAATGACGCAGTATTTATCTACATATAGGTCTTAGTTGATTTAAAACGTCCCAATTACAGCCCAATATGTGGAAATTGGCGGTGCTATATGTACGCCCGTAATTCGGTAATTGCGTAAATCTATTTGTTCTGCGCCTGATATCTCCCCAACTGTGATTGAATGAATAGAGAGTGTACATGTGTTTGTGCACATACTCCTGTCCTATATCAGTCCAGCATAGTTGGTGCGTCTCCGTGGAATTTAGCCGCTGTAGCAGGAATTTCGCCAGGAGCATAGGAGCTATATCATAGCTGTCAGAGCTATATCATACCTCTAGACAAATACTTACGTCTTGTTTTAGATGAGAAGCATTCGCATATATATTGTTTAACCTCTAATCGAAAATAGTATATTCTTGTTGCAGATATTTTTTCTTACAGTACTATACTAAAAACTTGACTAGAAACTACACCATCCAGTCTAGGCGCTCCGTTGTTAACCTTATAATGACACCAGCAGATCGGATTGATAGAGAGTGCAGGTTCGATTTCCTCCTTACAAGTTTTAAAATTAACGCTATGAGTTTGACTATTGATCATTATGTCTAAATTAACTTAACGTTTTCTTAAATAAGTTTGAGGATGGACATAATGTCCTCCTCGCCGAATTTCGGACACGGCGGCCAACCTCAACAGAGATTAGCCATCTGCGCGGGACATATTATAGTGCTCAAGTGTGTGCGCAAACACAGGAGCACTTTCTATTCCATCACTCTCATGATCCGATGGGACGCCTATGCGACACGACCGGAAAGAGTTCAGGTACAGGACCGACGGCTTTACGTGCTCTCCGAGGCACGGGGGTATAATACCGCCAACTCCCAGACTTCGGGCTGATGCTGAGAATTTTTTTTTTTTACAGAAAAGTCCCAAAATCACTTTTTTGGCCCGACCCGGGATTTGAACCCAGGACATTCTCTGCGGGTGAACACGCTACCGCTAGACCAACGAGGCAGACTACAGACGAGGGTGGACATACTACGGGTGATCACCACACTTGGCTCGCGATCGCAGTATGATAGTCATAGCACACAGAGATATGCTGCTCCCTGATCTCTGGAAGATATTCCCTCGGGACAACTTCTGCGCCATCCACAGGATGAGATGGGGTGACGATATTCTATGACGTCAGCCAAAAAGGGATAACAGTCACAAAAACATACTTACTAATTTATTTATTGAGTACAACCACATCATAAACATTAACAATTCACATAGCTAATATTGTAACATTGGTCACTGATGCATATGACAATAACGGCGTACATAATAATCACCACATTTAACAGTTATATAAGACGAGCTGTGCCCCGCGGTTTTACCCGCGTTAAATTTTATAAATTATCACAGTTCCTCCCCCGTAAGTGATAGCGTGATAATATGTAGCCTATATGTTGACCCGACCTTTTAGTTATATCCATGCAATTTTGAAGTTAATCCATGCAGTACTTTTTGAGTTTAACCCGGACATACATACAGACAAACAGATAAACAGACAAAAATTCTAAAGACTATAGTTTTGGCTTTGGTATTGATAGTGGATCACGCCCCAAGTATCCTTTTAAAAAAATATTCAATGTACAGTTTCGACTTTCCTACGATTTTATTATCTGTATAGATTAAACTAAATACAAATGAAAAATTAAAAAGAAAAATTAAATTTATATTACATTTACAAATTATATTATGATGACTGGGGGTCTATATACTGCTGTGTGGTGACGGCGACAAATATCAGAATCAGAATATCATCACCCCATCGCATCCCGTGGGGGGCGTAGAAGTCGACCCGAGGGAATATCTACCTGAGGAAGGGCAGCAGCTTCCTTCTGATTACTATGACTATCTTACTGCGATCGCCAACCCGCCTGCCAAGCGTGGCGATTATGGCATATCCCCTCAAGACGATTCTTGAGGGAGGCTTGTCCAGCAGTGGACTTATTTAGCTGTAATGATGATGATTATGATGACAGTAAACTTGTGATATAGTAATTAAATTAAACAAATTATATCTATAACTAATTAGATCAACCCAAGCGTAACTAATAATAAACAAAACAATAATGAAAGTATCATCAAAGAATAGACTTACTTACTAATTCGATTCTGACAACCACGGTGCGGTGCGTACCCGTAGTTCGTGGGTTCGATTCTCACCCGCTCTTAAATTTATACAACTCACTTTGAAGATGTCTGAAACTTAACAATAGCATTTTATAGATTTCAGGTATTGGCTAAGAAAATACCCTAAATACTAACAATTAGATGATACAACTTGTAAACATTAATACTAACACTTCTATTACTATTACATGTAACTTATACCAAAGAGAGATTTGGAAATAAAATGGCTTAATTATTATTATTGAAACGAAGTTCCTTATCGCGCGTTGTGAAAGGGGGCTAGACGGAAAAAAATCTTACGAAAAGTTGTCACGACACTTTTTGCAGCTGTGCGGCGTGCGTATGTTTCTCTCTCTCTTATAGAAAGCAAGCCAAATATTTTCATTTCTATTTTGCATTGAACAGTGTGGTGTCGCGACGATTATTTTTGTTGAGTGTATACAGGTTTTTTGTACATAATAAATAATAAGAAATAACTTCGTTCCATCCGGGTGTCCCTTGACACCTCTCAAATTTTTTATTAATTATTAAGTCCACTATGAGCTATACTGTCACATGAAATGTCCAATTGTTATTTTTACGTGGTTCCATCAGAAAACCAGCGCTGCAACAGTAATTTCGCAGCTAGTGCTGAGATGGGGCCAATTCGGACTCACACAGATAGCAATTAAGAATTTCTTTTTGTGTACCTATAATATATAGGTATTATCTGTGCTTGTTTACTGAATAAATATATTTTCTTCTTCTTCTTAACTGCTCAAGGACTGGACAAGGACTGCTCACGACCTAAGCCTCCCCCAAGAATCATCTTGGGGGATACGTCATAGTCGCCACGCTTGGCAGACGGGTTGGCGATCGCAGTTAGATGGTTATAGTTCACAGAAGGAAGCTGCTGCCGGTCCTCTGGTAGATATTCCCTCGGGTCGACTTCTACGCCCGCCACGGGATGAGATGGGGTGACGATATTCTGATATGCGCTGCCGGCACCACACTGCAAAGGGTAGTATTAAAGTAAGTATTATAATAAATATTAATAATAAAGTCCTGTTCCTGGTCGAATTTCGGACAAGGCGGCCAGTCTCAATGGTAACTGAAGGAGTTGCAGCACGCCTTGTTTAAGTTGTTTCAGAGTAGGTTGCATTTCTGAGCGTCTTCGCGCTTCGGAGGGTACGTCAAGCTGTCGGCCCCGCTTGTACTCGTTAGACAATATTCCTTAATTTATATTAGAGGTTTACGGGATGGTTTGGGCAACTGTGAAACTAGCTAGCTATATGCTAACTACTATATAGTAATGTAAGTAAAACATTTTTTTAATTCTGTCAGACATAGGTTCATATTGTGTTAGTGCAATATAGTTCTAAATACTTTGTTAGTATAAAAGTTCATAAGTCTGTTCATAACCGTATTATGTTCTTAGCTACCTAATTGTAATGTATTTTGATTTTGACCACGATGAAAGGGACTGGCCTCCACGACATAGGAAATCCTAAAAAGAAAATAAAAATAAATTAAAAGTAAAATTCACATGTCATAAAGGAGAAGATTTTTGAAGAACTCTCAGGCATTTCCGACGTATTTCATCGTTTCAAGTCCAGATAATTATTTTTGAGACGTACATGAAACTGGAATGGTCTCTAAAGTCTGTAAAGTTCAACGAACTTACCACCAGGTTCTGTACAATACCTTTTAAAAAAAATATTATTACATGTCCAACTTATTTTACAGTTTACGTCACGAATATTATAAAAACTGGGTAAGTATTTACTATTAGCTTAAATAAGTAACATTAATCACTCTAATTTCTTCCACTTACCCCTCCAAACCAAACACAAAAATAACTTAAAAAACAAAACTAAGCACCGCGCCTAAAAACGTTAAGGGTGAAAATTACTCAGCTTAAAAAGCATTAATAACCTTTTCCCCCTCCCCCTAAAACTCCTTGTGCGCCATTTTCGAGTCCTTCGTTCATTAAAACTGTAGAAAAACACCTCCGGGGGGGGATTGTGGGCCGTTCCCCCCACGGGGTGTTCGCGGGGCAGTCTAAAGAAGAAGAAATATGGATCAATAAAGAAATAGCGCTGTGCCCAATGGAGGCACCGGCTATCACGCACACGAATGCATTTTGCTGTGCTTGTATACGTTTTTGTGTGGAGTCTTTGTTTGTGTGGAACCGCAAGATTTTTTACGACTGTGGGTTGGTTTTGAGATTTTTGTCGTTGCCGCGTCGGTCGCTCAATATTGGCAGCCATTAATATTAGAAGAAAAGTCGCCCAAATCAATAGATTTTCTCTCAAAAAACTTTTCTTTTACTTAAATTTTTAATTAGTGTGCTTAAAGTATCATGATACAAGTAGTAAAATGAGACTGGCCTAAATTAATATATAACTGAATGTAAGACTGCGTTATTAAATATGACTATAATTTAAATGCAATATGTGATAGGTGACCACTGTCTTGAAACAACTTTGTGCAAGTTGTTTCAAGACAGTGGTCACCTATCACATATTGCATTTAAATTATAAAGGTAACATATGGTCTAGGACAAATTATATATTGTAATATTTTAACATCTCCTTATATGTGAAAATTGCTAGTTATAAGTGAATTGTATTTCGGACACAATGTATATTGTTAATGAACTAATAAATGAATGTATGTGCCCATGTGATTTGATTTGAAATTTGAAAGACAAATGTGTTAATCACAAATTCGGCTAATCCAATACCTTTAAAGCCGTTGCGGGATCCCAGACAGGTCGATTTCTCGTAACGAATCTGAGCGTCACCGCTCAGTTTATTGTTTGCTACTGTTGATCCTGGCTTACAGGAGTTGCAGTGGTGGGTGAGAGTATGGGAGAATATTGCAAAAAAAAATTAAAACATATATTACATTACATATTAATTTATTGGTTAGTGTCCCTGACTGCTAAGCCAGAGGTCGTGAGTTCGATCCCCACGCAGGTCAAATCTTTTTGTAATAAACACAATTATTTGTGTATGCTGTATCTGATCGTTAATCTTGTGTGGGGAGTTATTTTTTGTGTTCTTCATGTTGATGTGCTACATGTTTACTTCCGTCCTAAAATAGATTAAAAATCCGGCCAAGTGCGAGTCGGACTCGCGCACCAAGGGTTCGTGCGCGAGTCCGAAAATTCACGTTTGTTGTATGGGAGCCCTCTTAAATATTTTTTTTTGTGTTTGTTGTTAAAGCGGCAACATAAATACATCATCTGTGAAATTTCATCTGTCTAAGTATCACGGTTCATGAGATACAGCCTGGTGACAGACGGACAGACAGCGAAGTCTTAGTAATAGGTTCCCGTTTTACCCTTTGGGTACGGAAACCTAAAACCATTATAATTCATATTGCTTTATACATTGGCAACCAATTGAATTCACAGTTCCAAATTATATTTGAATTTATTATAATATATATTTAAGGTTTTTGATACTAATTGCCAATACTTGAATATATTTTACTACGTCTTGTCTGGTTCTGTCTATTGTTTTTACATTTATTGTACATCAATTTACAAAAGAAGTATACCTGGCCTGTGTGAATGGGACAACCGGAAGGGGAAGACCTCGTCGAACATTCTCTGACCAAATCGGAGACGTTCTCAAGAAAGGGCAGGTCAGAAGTACCCTAAACCGGCGAGCATGTATGAAGAATATAATACCAGTAATCGAGGCAAAAAAAGTATGCAAAGATCAACAATCAATGCCACAAATGGAAATCCGTTGTCTCTGCCTACCCCTCTGGGAAACAGGCGTGAGTCTATGTATGTATGTAATTTACAAATACACATGTATAAAATGTATTTTTTTTGTGTGCAATAAAGAATAAGAATTCAAAGATTATCAAATCAACTCCATTTTCATTTTTTTTGTATGTAGGTATGTTATACTATTTCTCCATTATTTGAAAACCGATTTTAATGATTATGTTTTTATTCCATGGAAAATGCTTTCAGTGAGTTCATTTAAGAATGTTATTCAAATCGGTTTTCATAAAGAAAATTTAAAGTCGTTTTAATATTTTCAAAACCAGTAGGTAATTATATTTTACATTAAGATCCAAGAATTCAACCCTAAAATGCGACGGTCATATGATGCCAAATAACACAATAAAAAGGCGAAAACAGCCCCGCGTCTAACATTAAAGCGAGATAATGCCAGTAGTTGGCAAAAAACATAAATTTGGCAACATATCATGCTGGCAACGCCGCCGGTCTCAACTACCCCCACCGGCGAGTGGAGGGTTAAAATATATTCCTTAATAGTGCAGTTTTTAAGTAATTTATCAAGTTTTATTGTCTTTAAAAGTATTTTGTTCGTTTTAGTGCGGGATAAAATAAAACCTCTATAGACTCATTCTACGAGTATACTGACTTGATTAGAAGAATTGTAGAAATCCCACAAATATTATAAAGGCGAAAGTTTGTTTGTGTATGTTTGTTACTTCTTTACGTCTAAACGGCTGGAACGATTTTGATATATTTGGTATGGAGTTGGCTGACACTCTGGATTAACACATATAAAGTTTAAGGCGGGTAAAACCGCGGGGTTTACGATATATTTATTTTTGGTATTTTTTTTAATCTATTGTGGAAATAATGTCTGTTTCGCTTTACCTGTTAGTCTAATGGCTATTTACCCTGACTGGTAAGCCAGTATTCGTGGGTTCAGTTCCCACCCAGGATAAATCTTTGTGTGATGACGATCACCGTAGCCTAGTTGGCAGTGCTCCTGCCTACGAAGCTGGTGGTCCTGGGTTCGAATCCCGGTAAGTGCAAATATTTGTGAGATGAGCACGAATATTTGTTTCTGAGTCATGGATGTTTTCTATGTATATAAATATTTATCTATTTATATAAGTATGTATATCATCGCCTGGTACCCATAGTACAAGCCTTGCTTAGTTTGGGGCTAGGATGATCTGTGTGACATTGTCCCTAGATATTATTATTATTATGAACACGATTATTTGTTCTACGTTGTATGGATGTAATGTATCTATAACTTATATGTATTTAGGTAATATATAAGTACCGACGTTTGTCAGTTGTCTTGGTGCCATAGTCCAGGCTCTGCCTGGTTTTGGATCACACATGTTAGTGGTCCAAAGATATTATTTACTAGCTGTGCCCCGCGGTTTTACCCGCGTTAAATTTTATAAATTATCACAGCTCCTCCCCCGTAAGTGATAGCGTGATAATATGTAGCCTATATGTTGACCCAACCTCTTATGAATATTCATGCAAAATTTGAAGTAAATCCATGCAGTACTTTTTGAGTTTAGCCCGGACATACATACAGACAAACAGACATACACACAAAAAATCTAAAAACTATATTTTTGGCTTCGATATCGATTGTAGATTACGCCCCAAGTATCTTTTAAAAAAAATAGTCAATGTACAGTTTTGAATTTCCGACGATTTTTTTATATGTATAGATTTGCTTTCAGAATAATCCCATTTTTTTTATCTACTTGGTTGTTAGTAAGCAAATGTGAAGGCGGTTGTTTGTTGTTACGCGATTTCCAAAGAATTCCAAGATCGGATCATTTTTACTTCATTTTTTATCAGTATAAATAATGAAGTCTTTTATTTAGGTACACCGTAGAGTCGACGAAAAGCCTTTCTGTATTATCTATGTTTAGTCAGCATCTTAACTATATCCAAAACCAACCCCAATAATAATTTTTGTAAGTCTAAGATAAAGGGGGAAAATTTAACCCCTAAATGACGAACCACCTTGCATGTGTCAGCAAATCTACAGCCATTTAACTAAGAGCCTTTGCCAGTCAAAAATAAGGTTAGACTACGGGTCAGGTTATACTGGTTGTTGAGTAACTGTTTTGTTTGCCTCAGCTTAAATGATGTAAAAAGCTTTAAGAAAATTATGATAGAGGGGGGAATGAGTAGTATATTGTACAAGATAAATGAAAGAGAAGAGTATTTATTATTGTGTTTATTATAAGGCTTCTATTGCAAGGAAGTTGTTTACTTAGTAAAAATTGAGATAAATAATGTTATCGTAATCACGTTGAACAGCCATATTCTGAGACATTATTCACACACGGCCTACAGTACTCTGTTCTGTTCTCTGTTCCTACACTAAGCAAATATTGTAGATACTATGGAAACCAGATAATTATTATTCCACATTTACTACTTTTCTTTTGTAAATATATTATTATTGTTTATTTTTTTATTATTTACTAGCTGTGCCCCGCGGTTTTACCAGCGTTAAATTTTATTACAGCTACAGGTGATAGCGTGATAATATGTAGCCTATATGTTGACCCGACCTCTTAGTAATATTCATGCAAAATTTGAAGTAAATCCATGCAAAACTTTTTGAGATTAGCCCGGACATACATACAGACAAACAGACACTCAGACAAAAATTCTAAAAACTATATTTTTGGCTTCGATATCTATTGTAGATCACGCCTCAAGTAGGTATCCTTTAAAAAAATATTCAAAGTACAGTTTTGACTTTCCTACGATTTTATTATATGTATAGATTTATATTATTATTATACAACTACAGATAGTTCTTAAAGCTAAGACATAAGCCCACAAAACTGTTTTAAACAGTTTGTCTGTGGACTGAGTATAATCATATAGATAGTTACGCCCAGACATGTTCATGCACACAAATATCTGTCCTAGGTGGGAATCGAACTTACGACCTGCGGCGTGAAAGGCAAATATAGACCAACCACGCAATGTTACACTTAAAAATGAAGCTTGGAGATTCTGCACTCGAAGTTGGCGTGGAAAAGATGAAGAGAAGATGAATCGTACGAAGGAGTTTGAATTCCGAAAGAAACGAAGCATTGTGATTGGCCAAACTTATCACGCCGTCACGACATCAACCAATCATAGTGCTGTAAATACCTACATACTTACGCGCAGCTAAATAAAAAAAAAAAAAAAAAATTCTGTGTGTACTTATGTACACGCGTTAGAAGTTATACTTCTTTGGCGTATGGAAAAAGTAACTAAAATGCAGTAGTGATTAACGATAAATATTAAAATTAATCAAAAATATTTTATTTAAATAAAAATACTAGAATATACAACTTGAACATAGTAATCAATTTTCATACCACCTAGAACTAACTTCATGCTGTTAAATGTAGGTGTCGGTGTGCGCGCGCATCGTAAAAACTCGCTCTCATCTAGAACTAACTTCATGCTGTTAAATTTAGGTGTCGGTGTGCGCGCGCATCGTAAAAATTCACTCTCATCATTTTTCTCCATCGCGCCAAAAGAAGTATAACTTCGAAAAAGATGTGTTCACAACAAACATTGTATCACAATCCTCAATTTAAATTCGTTCATACGTTTAGTTTTTGCAAACACATACTCCTCTGGATATAAATATAAATAAACAGTGCTAAAATCTTAACCCTTCCGTGCTACAGTTGTAACCCTACATTTTTCACATATTCATCTTAACCCTGCATACATCTGCATACTTTTTTCATCCCATAATTTTCCGCATTATCTCCCGCAAGGCGAAAACAAAGAAGTGGTATCTACGTAAAATACGTAGGTACCTACAGTTGATTCAATACGCGGTGCTCACAATGGGGGCGAACTGAAGAAATATGTAAAACGTCGGTACGGAACCCGCGGCGACGGCCCTTCAGGCACGCATTTGGAGATAATCGTGCCCCATCTTAGAAACTTCGTGTTTCTTTTTCCAAAAGGCAGTCTGTCTGCCACATAGGTTCACTATGGTCCAAAGCGGCTCTTTAAAAAATGTCTATTATTTTTAAAAGCTTACTTAAATAACTAATTAATACAAATTCCAAATTTAAAAAATAAAAAAAATACATACAAATTATAAAACAAAAAAAGTCCAGCTGATTATTTTATTATAATTAATTTTTAAAAATCAGTAAGGTGTACAGTCAGTGATAGTTTCGTTTGTTAATGCGACTCGTGCTAATTCTCTACTCAGTTTAGAGAATTAACATGAATACTTTTTATAATATAGAGGGATGTCTATGTCTCACCGAGATTTGAGATCAATTTTGACTGATTTATATATTAATATTAATCTGCCGAAACACAGAGCAGGTCAGCGTTGATGCGTCATAGGGGGCCCCCCTAAACCTATATACAGACGCCAGCACATCAAGCTACCCCGAACTGTCAAATTATTATTTTCCCCAATTTAATCCCTGTGTCGCTTTACAAACATATAATAGACGGACAAAAATTACATCCAGACTCAGAACAACTATTTATGGATCACACAAATAGTAGTCCGGACTCGAAACCGCGACCCGAAGCGGCGAGGCGACTGTCGAAGCCGCTGCGCCGCACGAGCAGTGGACGTGCACGTGCAATTGAAAGTGAACCTTATGCTTTTGTGATAAAGTTGAAAATCTATAAAAGTAATTTGACAGATTGGGGTAGGTGGATGGGCTGACGTCTGTACATCTGAGTCGCAAGTCTCAGAACCTGTTGAGTGTTCCCTCCTCTACCACGCGATGGACTCGGTTTCCGCACGGTGAATCCTTGGAATGCTGAGCTTTAAGGCTTCTTCTCTCTGTGTCTATTTCATATTTGTTTTTTTTTTGTCAGAGGTCGACAAACGAGCAAATGGGTCACCTGATGGTACCTAAGTGATAACCACCGCACCGCCCATGGACACTCGCAACATCAGAGGAGTCGCGGGTGCGTTGCAGGCCTTTAAGAGTCAGCAAACAAGTGTTGCTGAACCTTCCCCCCCCCCCCCCCACCCCGATGAGCTCTGGCGACCTTACTCACACTCAGAAACACAACACAAAAGGAATGTCTTCTGTAAGGTGGAGCTGTGCCTTACCTCTCTTAATGATTGATATAGGGAGCACTTTATGGACATGGGAATACTACAAATACAACAATAAGTGTGTTATTGTACGGCCGCTGAGAGATTGCGTTCCAGACGTTTGCCAGTTGGGCCCGACTTGTGATGAAAATAATATTAATTTAACGAAAATTAATAATATTCATAGTCAGTTGACATAATGCTGTTGGGTCTGCCACGTTTCTGTAGCGCATTGGGGATGTTTGCTGAAGCCAGAGTGGACTGTTTGTACGCCACAATGCGCAAACGGAGTGTATCCCTGGTGAGCAGGATTCGTAACCACTCTAACAGCATTCTGGCCATAATAGCAGGCAAATTGGACTGCCTATACATGAGTCACTGCTGCACTATTTCTCACGGAATAGGGAATCAGTGGTTCATGTATTCCAGTAAGTCCCTTTGGGTACATTTTTACTAACATAGAATAAGTCTTATGTATTGGCAACAATTTCGAGTCATTGCTTACTTGAATAAAGAACTTTTATTATTCATCATCATCATCATCATATCAGCCGAAAGACGTCCACTGCTGGACAAAGGCCTCCCCCAAAGATCTCCACAATTGCCGGTCTTGCGCTATCCGCATCCAGCGATTTCCAGCGACCCGCACAAGATCATCGGTCCATCTTGTAGGGGGCCTGCCCACGCTGCGTCTTCCGGTTCGTGGTCGCCACTCGAGAACCTTTCTGCCCCAACGGCCGTCGGCTCTACGAGCTATGTGCCCTGCCCACTGCCACTTCAGCTTGGCAATTCTTCGGGCTATGTCGGTGACTTTGGTTCGCCTGCGGATTTCGACATTTCTGATGCGATCCCGCAGGGAAACTCCGAGCATAGCCCTCTCCATTGCTCTTTGGGTGACCTTGAGCCTTCTAATAAGGCCCATAGTGAGCGACCACGTCTCTGTTCCGTATGTCATCACTGGCAATACACTGGTCGAAGACTTTCGACTTGAGACACTGCGGTATTTTGGACGAGAAGATGTTACGTAGCTTCCCGAACGCTGCCCATCCGAGTTGGATTCTACGATTGACCTCCTTCTCGAAGTTGGACCTACCTAGTTGAATGGTCTGTCCTAGGTAAATATAGTTCTCTACAACTTCGAGTGCAGAGTCACCAACTTTCAATTGAGTGGGTGTAACATGGACGTTTGACATGATTTTCGTCTTATCCATGTTCATTTTCAGACCCACTTGTTGAGAGACTCTGCTGAGGTCATCGAGCATTGTACCGAGGTCTTCCATGGTCTCAGCCATGACTACGATATCATCGGCAAATCGAAGGTGAGTGATGTACTCGCCATTGACATTGATGCCAAAGCCTTTCCAGTCCAGAAGCTTGAAGACGTCTTCCAATGCAGCGGTGAACAGTTTCGGAGATATAACATCTCCCTGTCTCACGCCTCGCTGCAAGTGGATAGGTTTCGAGATCTGGTCCTGGAGTCGCACTGACATAGTGGCGTTTTCATACAAACACTTTATCACCTCGATATACCGGTAGTCAATTTGGCACCTTATGAGAGACCTCAGCACGGCCCATGTTTCGATAGAATCAAAGGCTTTCTCATAGTCCACAAACGCTAAGCACAGTGGCTTCTTATACTCTTCGGTCTTCTGTATAACTTGTCGCAGCGTATGTATGTGGTCTATGGTGCTAAAGCCTTTTCGGAAACCGGCTTGTTCGGGAGGCTGGAAGTCGTCAAACCTGCGCTCGAGACGGTTCGTAACGACCCTCGAAAACAACTTGTAAACATGGCTCAGCAGTGTGATGGGTCTATAATTCTTCAATAGGGTTTGGTCGCCCTTTTTGAAGAAGAGCACCACCACACTTCTGTGCCATGCTTGTGGCGTTTGACCATCTAGTATGACGGAGTTAAATAACTTCTGAAGGGCCCGTAGGATTGGTGTACCACCCGCCTTCAGAAGCTCTGCTGCAACTCCATCATCACCAGGCGCCTTGTTGTTCTTGAGTTGTTTGAGAGATTCTAATCTCGTACAGGCTGACGTCCGGGATGTCTTCGGTGTAATGTCGGGTTAGTCGTGCTCTGGGATCTGAGGCATGACTTTTGACAGGTGGCTGTGTTGTCGTATATAACTGTCCGTAGAACTTCTCGATCTCTCCCAGCAACTCAGGTTTAGACGTGACGATTCTACCATCCTCAGTCTTCAGCTTCGTCAGTTGGCTCTGTCCAACAGACAGAGCTCTTGCGAACACTTTAGAGCCTTTGTTTCGCTCGATGGCCTCTTTAATACTAATTGTATTAAATTACCGCGTGTCACGAGTCAAAGACTTTGAGATCTGTCTGTTGAGCTGCCGATATCTGGTAGCATCATCTGAGGATGTCAGAACCATTTTCCGTCTATCTTCCATAAGTTGCAGGGTAAAGTCAGAGATCTTTTTAGTTCTGTTTGTACGGCGGGCCTTGAAGACCTTAGACCCAGCCGTATGGACAGCTTCTACGAGCCTGTCATAGTATGAGTCCACTTCCTCGCAGTCTGCTAGGCATTCGAAACGGTTTTGCAGTTCGAGCTGAAATGGTTCGGGGTTTTGGACGTGGATAGGTAAAGGTCGGAGCGTAGACTTTATCAGTCGGGACCTCTGGAGTTTGACATTAAGGTTCAATGAGCCTCTGACCAGTCTGTGATCGCTCCCGGTTTTAACCGCATTGATCACGGAGACATCATTGAACATCTGTCGTCTCGTCGACAAGATAAAGTCTATCTCATTTTTAGTTTTACCATCCGGGCTCACCCAGGTCCATTTGCGGTGATCCGGCTTCCTGAAGAAGGAATTCATCATAAAGAGTCCCTCCTTCTCCATGAAGTCGGCCAACATTTGGCCCCGGGGGTTCCGGTCACCAGTTCCAAATTGCCCCACTCTCAGCTCATTACCGAATCGTTTGCCCAGCTTCGCGTTGAAGTCCCCCATGACCACAGTGAAATAGGAGTTAGAGGTATGTATGGCTCTGGATATGTCCTCATACATAACCTCGACCTCATCGTCGGAGTGTGTCGAAGTGGGTGCGTATACCTGTATAACCTTCAACGAATACCGCTTGGTGATTCTGAGTATAAGGTACGCAACCCTCGTCGACACACTCTCGATTTTCACTAGGTTGTTCACGAGGGACTTGTGGACTATGAACCCGACACCACCTTGGGATATTTGGTCACCCTCCCGGTAATAGAGCAGGTTTCCGGATTTCAGTATTATCGAGTCCTCCCCCTCTCTTCAGACTTCAGATAATCCTACAATATCCCAATGTAACCTGCTCAATTCTTCCTCCAGTTCGGTTATCTTCTCGTCGGACCGCAGTGTACGTGTGTTATATGTTGCCAGGGCCAGAGGTCGTCGGTGTTGGTAACGCGGAATCTGCCGGGGATTCTTAGCACCCCCTGCCCTGCCGTAACCACGCCTGTTACCACGGCTGGGAATAGCAGGGCTGCCGGGGACTGGGGGCCGCGGTTTGGTTGTGTCCATCATTTGAGGGGATTTGCCATAATCGCCACGCTTGGCAGACGGGTTGGCGATCGCAGTAAGGTGGACATGGTACTCAGGAGAACGCTGCTGCCCGTTCTCTGGTATATATTCCCTCGGGACGACTTTTACGTCCCCCCACGGGATGAGAGGGGGTGGTGATATTCTTAGGCCGTCACCACACAGCATTGCAAAGAACTTTTATTATTACTTTATTATAATAATGTAATAATAATCATATCTTGGGACATTATTCACACACGGCCATCTGAACCCAAACTAAGCCAAGCTTGTGCTTGATGGAAGCCAGATAACTGATAGACTATATATACTATTTTTCTTATGTAAATACACATTTATACAGATAATTACACCCAGATTCAGGACAACCAAACATGTTCTTGTACACAAATATCTGCCCTGAGTATGACTCGAACCCTCGACCTTCGGCGTGAAAGGCAGATATTTACCAAGCACGCCAATCGGCCCGTCAAATATAATAATAATATAAGCCATGTCAGAGGCCTAGTGGGCGGCTTGAACAACTCTGACACTACCTTAGTAAGTAGTGTTCCTAATAGACTGCCTCGTTGGTCTAGCGGTAGCGTGTTCACCCGCAGAGAACGAGGTCCTGGGTTCAAATCCCGGGTCGGGCCAAAAGTGATTTTGAGACTGTTCTGTAAAAAGAAAAATTTCTCAGCATCAGCCCGAAGTCTGGGAGTTGGCGGTATTATATTCTCGTGCCTCGGAGAGCACGTAAAGCCATCGGACCTGTACCTGACCTCTTTCCGGTTGTGTCGCTAGGCGTCCCCTCGGATCATGAGAGTGATGGATTTGAAAGTGCTACTGTGTTTGCGCACACACTTGAGCACTATAATATGTCCCGCGCAGATGGCTAATCTCTATTGAGATTGGCCGCCGTAGCTGAAATTCTTAAGAAATTTATTTATTTTTTATTTTTATTTAAAACTTTAGCACAAATAATATTGTACATAGGCGGACTTAATGCCATAGGCATTATCTGCCAAATTAAGTGTTCTTAAGAACTATATTACTGACTAGCAGTGCCCGCAGTCTTCGTTCCTCGTTATAAATATGTTTGTCCCTACCCGTTTGTCCCGCGTAATACTTCAGGATAAATAAAAATTATGATATGAATAATAGCTTATGACACTCCACAATAACGTAGCTTTCTATTGGTGAAATAATATTGAAAATCGCTTCAGTAGATCCAGAGATTACCCCTTACAACGTCACAAACTCACAAATGTTACCTCTTTATAATATTAGTATAGACTGGTTTGACCAATTCTGATAAAATAGCAATACACAAATAATGTATATCAATAGGAATAAATTGACGTCCAAGATAATAATAATAATATCTAGGGACAATGTCACACAGATCATCCTAGCCCCAAACTAAGCAAAGCTTGTACTATGGTTACCAGGCGACGATATACATACTTATATAGATAGATAAATACTTAAATACATAGGAAACATCCATGACTCAGAAACAAATATTCGTGGTCATCACACAAATATTTGCACTTACCGGGATTCGAACCCAGGACCACCAGCTTCGTAGACAGGAGCACTACCAACTAGGCTACGATGACCAAGGTCCAAGATATTTATGTTTTCATGTTTTAGCTTATATATGTATAGAGAAAAACAAGAGTTATTCCGAATTCTATCCCAAGTCCGCCCCCGGCTACGTCCGTGGCCAAGGGGAGGGGAGTCCAACACAGCGCTCCTTTTTACGTTGCTGCAGGGGACACCAACATTTTCTTAGGTTTCAACATTGGTTGAAACCCAAGAAAATGTTGACACAAGACTTATTCTATAGTAAAAATTTACCGAAAGGGACCAGAAACTAGTGTTTACTGGAATACATGAATCACTGATCTCATTAATATTGCATAGATCGTGAGCAACCTGAAAAACGGTGACCAAGGAACTTGGTCAATAAGTCAGACAAATAACAATAAAGGTAAGTCGCTTTAATACCCTTACATAATGTTCTCAGACCTTGTTAACATTAAAAAAGGAGTTCAATTATATTCTATCCTGTCTAGGATACACACACCTTGACTGGACTTATGGCCACTACTGACTGGACTTGTGGCCACTACTTCGGTGCTCTTGTGTTTCGAGTTCAATTACCGTCATTCCAAATATTTGTGTGTGAAAAATAATTTTGTGTCTGTAAAGCGTCAATAGTATGTTTATAAAGAAAGAGTGGCCTTAAAACATATACTTATTATGTTTTAGAAGTAAGCACGGGAGTAGTTAAATATATACATAAATATACACAAATAACCTACATGTTTTCCTGGAAGTCGTAGTGTCGAAACTATATCTGCTACTACAAAAAGGCTATATTAATTATAATGTGTCAGAAAATTAAGTAATTAATTTATATCTGTACAGTACACACAATAAATTAATTATACTTAAATACTTATTCGTACCTCCGCTAACACTGTGCGCCTAATAAGAAATAATTAGGTAAATTATGTAGTCATAATCTTATCGGCAAAATAATTATATGGTAAATTGTGTGTTTATGGCATTGCTAATTAGTAATTTTATACTTTCCACACAGTAAGATAACGGAGTATCGAAACCATGAGTTTTATTTTTATATTCAAGTATAAATGTTAATTTGTATGAAACAAACAATTTTAACTCATATTCCAAATAAAAAAATTTTTAAAATTACATAAAATTATATTTTAAAAGATTTTAAAACCCAACCCAAATGTTTCCAACCTCTTCCGCAAGAAGGTGCGAGCGGAGCGTTGCCTCAAGAATGCTACAATTTTCCCGAGTTTTCCATTTCTCGGCGACCCTCCCCCCTCCCACCTCCCAAAAGGGAGGGGAGGGAGAAAAAAGAAGTGGCCTCTCCGTTGCGGAGGCGACGCCGACGCCTTGAGATGTTTTTTGAATTTGAAAATGGAAAATGGCGGATGAGTTTTTTTTATTTCGTTTGGAATATTTTATAATTCGAACGCAGTCTGTTTTGTTTCGAATTTAGAATTTTGTGGTTATGATTTATACTTTGTTGACTTGACTTTAAATTTTGTGATTAAACGAAAGTACAAATAGGAAATACCGTCATTTTGTTTGTTTTAAAATTACTAAACTCGTTTTACTAACGAAATAATGATTTGATATTGTTTTAATGAATCCGCAATAAAATTATTTAGTGAAATTAGTATATAGCCAATATAGTTTAAACGAGCCGGTTGGCGTGGTTAGTAGTTAGTTAGGTTCTATTCCCAACCAGGACAGATATTTGTGTGCACGAACATGTTTCTTTGTCCTGAGACTGGGTATAAATATCTACCTATATAAGTAGGTATGTATTTACAAAAGGAAAGTAATAGGTATATGTAGTATGACAGTGATCTGGTTTCTATAGTACAAGCTCTGCTTAGTTTGAGATCAGATGGCCGTGTGTGATTATTGTCCCAGAATATTATATTATACTAATGTTTCATTAATCAAAATATTGCTTTGGAGAATAAGATAAATATGCATGTTAGATACTAGAGAATTTTTATACAGTTACTTTAGTTTATATCGAACTATTTCTAAAACTTAACTATGGACAGTTCAAATCCAAATCGGCTCACAAACAACGAAGCCATCTTGTGAAATAAATAAACAAAACTATTCGATTGGATCTCCCTTCTTTTGACGCTAAATAAAGTTTAACTAACAAATTTAATCAACACAGTATAAAAAAAACAGTCTTTAGGGACTGCGGCTAGAAGTGAAAACTATATTTTCATTTCTCACACTCTAAAAGTAGTGTTTATTTGATCCGAGTAGCGAGTGGAAGATGCTACTTCCCACCTTTGGGCGGTAAAGACTCATAGTAATCGCTTCCATCCCAAATTTTAAAAATAGAACTAGAATTGGTTAAGCAGTAGTCGGCTGTAAAAAATTTAAATAAATAAGAAAAAAAAGTGCACAACGCCGCTAAAGAAGTTCTCACTTCAAAAATGCTGCGGTCAGGTGAGTGTATAATTGGCCAGTGTGAATTAAAAAGAAGACCCTTAGGTGCAAGCCACACATAAATGGCGTCGGGCAAGGACACGGCGCAGATATGGCTCGGACATGGCGCATAAATGACGTGGCGCAGACGCAAGTTTAGAGCAGTCTGTTGTCCGGCATTGAAGTGTCGACATGTCATCCTCAGAAGACGAAGACGCTCTTGCTCTCGTACAATTAATTAATATACAGATGCATAAACGATTTATCTTGAACATTTCTGTTACAATAATCGGAACGATTATGATCATAAAGCGCCGGATATTTTTCAATCAATTCACAAAATTCTATATTAAAATCGATGTCGTCACGCATTTTTTACATCACTAACAGACGTTTGTCGTAAGCAAGCACACACTACGAACTGGCGGCGATCAGGCGCGGGCGCCGAAATGGCGCGTCATATCCACGCCCGAGCCACGACATTCCGTGTATCCTAAAATGTGCTTTATTTCTATGCATTAGGTATAAAGATTGAATGGAATAGGAAGCTGCCCGCGCCGTGTCCTCGCCCGACGCCATTTATGTGTGTCCTGGGCCTTACGCGACGTCCTGCGTGAGCGATCTAGACGCGAACGCGAAGCGGCGCGGCGCGGCGCGAAAACAACAAACAGTTGAAACCTATTGAAGTGTGCTACGTGACCAAACGCGCGTGCGGTGCGGTGCGGAGCGGCGCCAAATGAAGCGAACGCGATCAGTTGGTTTGATATTTTCGCGCGAACAGGATGCGATGCCGTCGTGTTTTTGCGGCGTCTGTGGCGGCTTCGCGAGATGATTCGCGTGCACGTAGGACACCGCCACCGCGTCGCACCGCATCGCATTGAATTCGCGTGTCATCGCTTCATAATCGCGTTCGCTTTGAACCGCCTACCTAGGACGTAGCGTCAGTATTACAAATATTTGAGCAAGTCACGTGTCTTGACGCGAGTTTAACATTTTTTCCCATCCCTAAAATGCACTTATTTGGGCGCGTCTTTAAAATAAATTTTCACTTCTAAAATTCTGTACAGTCAATCGTCTCTCCTTCAACGGATACACTATGACCGTAACAGCGTCTTTAATGCGTAGGTATTAAGGACGGTAATTGTAGTGCTCGCGTGACCATTGATGTGACGTTATCCACACGATATTATATTTTAAATATTAAGTTATAAGTCCTGTATCTAACCTCTTTCCGGTCGTATATGCTAGTCCCATTGGATCACGAGAGTGTGGCAGGTGTTCATATCCAGTCATACTGACCGGTCTGTAAATGATCAGCGAGGTAAAGCACGGCACGCGGTCAGTCTATAGATGGGTGACCGTAAATGTGGTTTATTTTGTGAGTGCTTCACGACACGTTAAGCTGTCTGTCCCGGTTGTTCTTGTTAAGAAATATCAGAGTTTAAAGAACTCTGACACCAGGGTAACCACTAGAAGGCGATGAGAGTGATGGGTAGTCTCCACTGAGTCTGGCCGCCATGACTGAAATTATACCAAGAAAGCATTATAGTGATTAAGCATTTTCAGCTTCATTGCTTTTAACCATAAGTTTAAACAGTAATCAGTGCTTTTGCTTAATTATTTATTCTTGCAAGCCCCAGAAACCGACCAACAGGCGACAGTCCGCTATAACAAATCTCTTCTCTGCAAGAAAATATAAAAATAATACCAAGAAAAGCCTATATACAATATTTTACAACCCATCAAAAATCAACCTTATGTCTATATTAATTAGAGTTACAATACCTTGTGTTAAAGACTTTTTAACGTCTCTAAAATTCGCTTCCACAAAAGATCTTTACTTCACTTGTATGCATTATAATCTCAACTTTAAAACTGAAGTTGTAAAGTTGAATTTCGTATGTAGTTATTTTACTTAAAAGTTAGCTATACAGGGTGCCCAAGATAGTGTTGGTGGAAATTTCTCAAGTGTTGGGGCGCTGCCTCCACTTCTTTGCCGTGTTAATTTACATTTTAAATTGCACTTACATAGCTAAGCGGCGAGTTGCAATGTTTTGTAGCGTCCTGTATAATCTGAATAGATATTGTATGGAGTTGTAGTTTGGTTACTTTGTTCTTTGTAGGTATATTGGTGAAACTTACTGACTTTGACATTACTATAGTTACGTTGTAAAATAACTCTTTGGCCTAGCGTTTGCAGATATCACCTGCAGATGATGAGGTATTGAGTTCAAACCCCGATTCGGGCAAAAAAGGGTGTGATATTGCGGGCCGGTTGGCGTGGTTGACAAATGCTTGCTTTTCAAGCCGGAGGTCGTGTGATCGATTCCCACCCAGGACAGATATTTGTGTGCAGGAACATGTCTGTTTTTCCTGAGTCTGGGTGTAATTATCTATATAAGTAAGTATTTACAAAAAAGTAGTACCTATATGTAGTATATCAGTTATCTGGTTTCCGTAGTTGCCAGCCCCAACATCATTCTTAAAACGTTGGTCGATAGGTGGGTCTCTCCGATCCAGGGAAGGTGGATACGACTGCACGCAGTCAAGTAGACATTTCCCAGAGTCGGCGGGCTCTGCCACGATGCTCACGCAGCAAGAAATATTTTTTTTTCTAACACTAGTTTATAAGTGGTCATTGTAACTAACCCAATACATAACATATGGAATTTATTCTGAATTAAATTATTATTACTATTATAGTAGAGGCTCTGCTTATTTTGAATCGTATAAAAAAAATATATATATACATACACAGTAGCCCATAAGAACGTCACATAGTATTCTTTTTGGTTCTATATCGATCTATAAATTTAACAATCCATGGTCTAAAGAGTGCCGCTTGGTGTATCGAATATAAGTAAGGAAGTACTACATTAAACCTTCTGCACGACACTCATTATTAATATCTACCTTACGATGGCCACGTAGGTATTATACAAAAACATACCAACCCTCCCATAGTTATTTAAAATAATGCACTTGTTTTAATTTCATACAATTTTGTTGCGCGATTTGTGCTCATTGCACCGAAACAGCGTTCATTTGCGAGCGAATATTAATTGGCCACTAACAGGACATCGGTCATTTCTTTGCACAGTAGATGATATTTTGACTTTTATGTAATTTTTATTATGTCAGCAGTAAGGACTACTTTTCTAGTACACGTGTGTAGACTGATATGGTGTTAATGTACATAAGTGTACGGTAAGTGATTCCGATAATGATATATTGGTATTATTTGTTATGTGACGTCGTTTATGTAGGCGGTAGATATGTTGCTTCAAGTAATAAAAATCAAAATCAAAGACACCGACATAGCCCTAGATTCTCGTGGCCAAGTTCTGGGCGGACACAATTTAGATTGCCATCGACTCGCTAAGAACAAGAAGATAGCCCGAAGAATTGCAAAACTGAAATGGCAGCGGGCGAGGCATAGCTCGTAGAACCGACGGCCGCTGGGGCAGAAAGGTTCTAGAGCGGCGACCACGAACCGGAAGACGCAGCGTGGGCAGGCCCCCTACAAGATGGACCGATGAACTTGTGCGGGTCGCTGGAATCCGCTGGATATGGATAGTGCAAGACCGGCAATTGTGGAGATCTTTGTGGAGGCCTTTGTGATGATATGATGATGATGATGAATGAAAATAATTATCTTCTTAATCTAATCTTGTGGCAACTAAAACACAGCCAGAGCCTGTACTATGACAACAAGACAACTGATAAACATACTTATATACTTCTCAATATACAATATGTAAGTAAACTAACGCACATCCTACAAAATAGTTTGTTCAGAATCGTTTACTGAATCGATTTATATCATTATTAATATAGGTAATTTTTTGTTCCAAAATAATTAAAACTACGGAAATTATTGTCATATTAACCCTGTACAGTCAAAACAAATTGAAATGGGCCATATGTCAAAGTAATAAGACTTTTAAAATCGCAGTTTTATTTGTATTCATACAAATTCCATCATTTAATACAAAATAAAGAAAAATTAACTTTATTTCAAGGAAGTAATTTAGTAAATATCAATGCATATACAAGTTAAGTTAAAAACTCAGTGTATGTATTATGATTACAACATAATATTCTAATTGGGGTGTTTGCGGGTGTGCGTTAATTACGTTACATGTTGTAGACATACATGTAATAGATGAATTTCACCTAGACACAGAACAAATCGTGCTCATCACACAAAGATTTTTCCTGGGTGGGAACCTACAACCTCTGGGTTAGCAGTCAGTATCACTAATCACTACACCAACAAGTTAGTCAAATAATAAATATTACAATAATTTATGAATTATTATTGAATATTTTTTTTAAATGATACTTGGGGCGTGATCTACAGTCGATATCGAAGCCAAAAATATAGTTTTTAGATTTTTTGTCTGTGTATCTGTATGTATGTCCAGGCTAAACTCCAAACGTAGGTACTGCATGGATTTACTTCAAATTTTGCAAGAATATTACTAAGAGGTCGGGTCAAAATATAGGCTACATATTATCACGCTATCACCTACGGGCGAGGAGCTGTGTTAATTTATAAAATGAAGCGATTTTGATTCTTTTTCATTTTCATATCGCATATAGAACAAAATGACCGCAAAACAGCCGTTTTATAAAGCGTGTATTCACGCAATTACCAAACATTTTATTGAAACGAAACGTTTGAATGAAAAACTGATCAACTTTCACTACACCTGGTAAGTTCATGTTAAGTGAGACCGGCAAATGATTATGTGCCCACCACGTGGCTACAACCCTTCTTCACTTTCGTTTTATTTAAACATGACATGTGTCAACACCATTATATGTATACTAGCTATGCCCCGCGGTTTCACCCGCGTTGAAGTAGTTTTGGTGTAAAAGAGTAACAAAGATACATCCATACATACTTACAAACATTCGCGTTTACAATATTAGTAGGATCACTTTTTAATTTTTTATTATTAATGTACACACAAGATATAAACAAAAGGAAATTTACAAAGTATGAAGTAGAGGTACAAGGGTGCTGCTTTTTGAAGTTATACTTCTTTTGGCGCGATGGAGAAAAATGATGAGAGTGAATTTTTACGATGCGCGCGCACACCGACACCAAAAAATTTAACAGAATGAAGTTAGTTCTAGGTGGTATGAGAGTGAATTTTTACGATGCGCGCGCATCGTAAAAATAACAGCATGAAGTTAGTTCTAGGTGGTATGAAAATGTATGAGAGTGAATTTTTACGATGCGCGCGCATCGTAAAAATAACAGCATGACGTTAGTTCTAGGTGGTATGAAAATTGATAACTATGTTCAAGTTGTATATTAAAAAGTATAACTTCTAACGCGTGTACATAAATACACACAAGTTTTTTTTCTGAAGAAATTTGTTCCAGTAGACCCGCGAGAGGAAAGTTGCAGAAGAAAGTACAAAAGTGTGTAGGTATAAAATAAATGAAAAGATTATAAGATTCGGTTAATAAGTGACAACATTCATATACATTTTTATTGTAATTTAAAATATTTGCGTAATTATTTTAAAACGCTGCAGCGCCCGTATAAAATAAATTAAATTATAAATATTTTTATTCACGTACACTTTAAAGAAGCGCTTATTAAATCGAAAATCGTTAAAATCGGTAATAGCGAATAAAATCGGTTCTTATACCCAGAAAATATTTGTTTTAATAACAGTTTCCGATTTCATCCTAGATTTTATTAGGTACGTGTTCATAACATGGTGAGGCACAAAATCCAAAGACCACCGCAGTCTGAGATAGAAAAAGGTTTTTAGGTACCCTTTCAAAAAAGGGTTATAAACCCGTAATTATGATTAAGAAACTGAGAATAAATATCTATGCTATAATATACCTAGGTAATCCTCGATTTCGAATTTCTATGGATGTGGCCAATTCTATTTTAGACTTTATGGCGTGGTCATAGGGTAAAAAATCGTTTAAGTTTTACTTGTCACATACATGTTTTGGTGTGTAACCGGGGACGGAAATAGCCATTTTAAGATTCAATAACTTCGCTGTCAATATAAACGATCAACACCTTGTTAAGTTTGGTCATAGAGTAAATAAGTCTTAGAAGTGTTGATAAGTTACCAATAGTCCTAAGAATGAGTTTTAAAATGTAAACATAATAGACGAAAAATATTGACTACATATTTTAGATTTTTTTAAAAACAATGAGTTCATCATTACAGCTAAATGCGTCCGCTGCTGGACAAGCCTCCCTCAAGAATCGTCTTGGGGGGATATGCCATAATCGCCACGCTTGGCAGGCGGGTTGGCGATCGCAGTAAGATGGTCATAGTAATCAGAAGGACGCTGCTGCCCATCCTCTGGTAGATATTCCCTCGGGTCGACTTCTACGCCCCCCACGGGATGAGATGGGGTGATGATATTCTGATTCTGATATTTGTCGCCGTCACCACACAGCTATGTGGTAATAATTATACAATTTATACAGAATTTAAAAATCGTTCCTAATATGAAATTCGCTATAAATTTTCTATAGCTCTTTATTCTAAGTTGATGGAATGTTGACGCTCTGTTGTTAACACACCACACCTTTTCACAAATAATATTACCATCAATAATAATAATATCCTCAAATATTATTCACACACGGCCATCTAAGCAGATATACTACATATAGTACGTTTCTTTTGTTAATACATACTTATATAGATAATTATTCCTTGACTCAGGATAATCATACATGTTCATACACAAATATCCATGGGTCCATGGGTGGGAATGGAATCCACGACCTGCGGTGTGAAAGGCAAACCAACCTGTCCGACAAAATCAGTCAATAGTTGTGTTTTAATTTCATTAATACCTTCAAAAATACGGTACAGAAAATCAATTCTCATTTGATACTGGTATGAAAAATAAATGTCATTGTGTAAGTTAGAAACATAATTAAAAAAAAAAGAATTGCAATGTCGAGAATTTCTTCCTTTTACATCTTTGATTTAAGCTGTGTTCTTACATCACTCCTAGCCTGTAAACACAGAAAACCAACTTTGATACCCGTGTTAGAATAAATTGCCAGATTTGTAACAAGGGTAGGAGCATGTTAACCTCTCTCGAAGCACCTAATCTATGTCCCAACCCGTCCGCGTACAACACATGTGAAAATGTGTTTTATGCCACAACTGGCCACCACCTGTTGTGTTTGTTTCTATACCTCATCGGTTCCAAATTCAAATGTTTTGATAGCTTTATGAGTGTTAACAAGCTAGTTTAGGGTTAAGATTTTATCATAAAGTTTGATTTTTCTTTTTTTTTTCTGATAGCAATTTAATATAACATGTGTGAGATTTCTTTATGAGTTGGATTAGAAATTGTCGTTAGTTTTGGAATTTGGAACAGGTGTTCCTTTTTTATTAACCATACTTTTTATACAATATTTATTATTCTCTTTAGCGAAAGCAGAATAGAAACTGAAATCCGGATTGTAAATGGTATTTACTTTTGATACCTTATTTTAACATGGTGTTTGTAGTAATTAGCCTTTAGCCTTTAGCTTTCACTGCTTCACCGGATAATAAGGGCGAACGTGGGTTCAAGCCGTCTAGTAAATTGCACTAAAAACTAAGTACCTGTGATTTTCGAACCTTGACTCTGAGCGATTATTGAATTGCTGATGTATTTAAAGGTCTTGGCTTTTTAGGAACGTTTGAAGATCGCAGAGGGCTTTTTCATGTATATGAATGCAAGCAAAGGGTAATGGAAGACGCTGGTGGTTGCAGTCATACTCTCAGTCAGCGAGTATGGTGTGTCGGTTTGTGTGTAGTGTCACGAGAGTGTCTAATGGTCTCAACTAGCACTAGGTCTAGGTGATCTCCTTGGCCGGATCGTACAAAACGTTCTTGGGATGAGTCTTATGATAGGTTATCACGACCACTTAGTGACACTCGCAACACTGAAGGCCGTAAGTGCTTTGCTGGCATTTTAGAAACGAATAGGCTCGCTTATTAAAGGTTGCAATGGCACCCCGGATCAGAAATACCTCCGCACTTAATTGATTCTACAGTAAAACTAAGCTGAAGCGACATTTCTTAAGTAATTATGAGCACAATTACAGCATTAGAAAACAAATGTACTTAGAAACTCCTAAATAAGATTATCGGTTAAGTTTGTAAAAAAAATATATTTTTTTTATATTGAAATATATATAATAGTTTTTATTATTATTAATACGTGGTAAAAAACTTCTCGTGTTCATGGTGGTAGACGATTACTCATCCCGGTGAAGTCTTAATTTGGCCTAGATCTAATTTAAAGTCTGCCGTGGAAAAAAAAAGCATTTCATATACGGCATATTCTGAAGTTCGGGTGCGCCGGGCAAACAAATGTGATATAAAGATTTTACTGCTAAGAATACTTCTCAATACCAGGCCGGAGTTTGGAAGATTGTCGTGTTACACTGTACCTCGGAGAGCACGCCTAAGCCGTCGCTCCTGTAACTAAATTCTTTCCGGCCGTTTCAGCTATCTGTCCCAACGGATTTTGATAATAACAATGTCCTCCTAGCCGAATTTCGGCCATGGCGGCCATCTGCGCGGGACATATTATAGTAGGTACTCGAGTGTGTGCGCAAACACAGGAGCACTTTCTATTCGATCACTCTTATGATCCGATGGGACGCCTGACGACAAGACCGGAAAGAGGCCAACGGCTTTACATGCTCTCCGAGGCACGGGTTTTTATTCATAGAAAATTTGGGATTTTATCATGGACCTTATAATTCACGGTGGTAAATGCTAATTCTAGACCAGAAGGGCTACCGGCTAAGTCGCCGAACATCGGGATAGTAATCAGCGTTCAAATAAATAAAGGTTAAAAATGACTTAATCAATCGTTAAATCGGCTTCGACGTTGAAAATCGATTCCAGACCATTTATGACATCACATGTGCTCATGGTAGCTCCTCCATCTTTAATAACCTATTGTATAAGATTTCCAAAAACCGCAGTAACCAAGCTCTAACCCTCTAAAACACGCTGGAGTAATCCCGGTATTTGTGAGGCAAATTTTTAGTGCGACGTCCGGATATCCGGCGCGAGCTAACTATTCCTCTTGCCGGATAACCGGTGTAAATCTTACATTTGCGCTGTACAGGCGCTGGGAAAAGTGGATTGAGACTTACTGAGTTTCAAATTAATAAGTGTGAAAACTTCTTTAACGGCGTTGTGCACTTTTTTGGGATGGGTAAAAATGTTTAACTCGCCTCAGAACACGTGACCCGATCGAATATTCGTAAGACAGGGAGTCTTTTTATTTTTAATTCATACTGGCCGTTTATACACTCACATGACCGCAGCATTTTTTCTTAAATGTTAGTTTTTTTTACAGCCAACAGCCAAATCAAAATAAGTTCGATTTTCAAAACTTGTGGGAATAAATTTTGAAAATTGAACTTAACTTTTCAAAATTTATTCCCACTAAAGGGAGGGAAACTGTCTTTACCGCCCAAAGGCGGAAGGAGCATCTTCCACTCGCTACTCGGAAAAAATAAAAATTACTATCCGAGTATGAGAAATGCTGCTGTGTGGTGACGGCGACAAATATCAGAATCAGAATATCATCACCCCATCTCATCCCGTGGGGGGCGTAGAAGTCGACCCGAGGGAATATCTACCAGAGGATGGGCAGCAGCTTCCTTCTGATTACTATGACCATCTTACTGCGATCGCCAACCCGCCTGCCAAGCGTGGCGATTATGGCATATCCCCGCAAGACGATTCTTGAGGGAGGCTTGTCCAGCAGTGGACGTGTTTAGCTGTAATGATGATGATGATGATGAGAAATGAAAAAATAGTTTTCACTCCAATCGGCAGTCCCCTGAATACTGAAAGACTGCCTGATTTATATTATTTCAACACGTTTACTTGATGTCAACAGTACGCACACTTTTTTTACTGCTATGTTGGATAAAAGAGATAAGCGAGGCTTCTATCAATATAGCATAACAAAATCAACTAAATAATCCATGCCGTAGGTCACCCCCTTGAAAGTGTGAATTTCGACTCTTTACTGGCGGTTTGCGCAAGACTGGAAGCCACTTTTCTGATTGAGGAGGACATTTAGTCAATACAGAAGAAGATGGTGGAAGCTGTCGCGGGCATCCTGTAGGCCGGCGTGTACGAAATACGGGATAGAAGATGTTATGCGATTTTCTACTATCAAGTTGTTCTATTAGTGGAACTATTCATTTTCTAACTCCTCCTTGTTTCTTTCTGATAAAATTTTTGAATGATTCGAAGGGTCATGCCTGAGCTTCACCACTCAGAGTCCTTTCATTGTGTGTCACTGTTGATCCTGGCTTACAGGAGTTGTAGTGGTGCGTAAGAGGGAGGGACTAGTGCTGAAATAAAATATCAAGTTGCTCTATGTAAGCCATTATCAATTGAAAATTAGAAAAATTTTCGCCATCGCTATTTCAGCTCGCAATATATTACAGTTTTGTAAGCTATAAGTCTTCCACAGTTGGACATAAACTTCCCCCGATGATCATTTAATAATTTCGAGAAATATGCCATAGTTGCGACGCTTGGCAAATGGGTTGGTGATCGCAGTAGAGGGAAGCTGTCCGTTGTCTAGTAAATCTTTCCTCAGGTTCTGATCTCAGGTTGAGATGGGATGATGATATTCGTTGCCATAACCACAGAGTATGTATAAATCAATAGTTTATCGACAAATGGCTAGAGTGAGAATAGTTTGGGTAAAAATCTTCTCTTTGTTTTACAATGGAAAGTTAATAATTTCATCGCCAAGACTTGAGAGTTTTCTACGATATTATCTTACGTTTTAAAGGGAACTTACTTAACTACTCGAAAGATATCGAATTGAAGGCAAGGTATAGGCTTCACAACTTTTTGGATATGAAAACTTTACGAAAATGTTGTCAAAGTTTTAAATTAATAATAAGATAAAGAAAATATGTATTACAACACCACGATCATTTATCTATTCTTAAGAGTAGTGGTTACACTAGTTTCTGAAGTTTTTTATCTAGGCCTTATTTTTTGTTTAGGCAGGGGGAGTGCCTATGCATGTCACCCGTAAAACGTGTCTACGGGTGGGTATGTCGGACTCGCACCGACTAAACCTACCTGCCGTGGACTTCTCTTGGCGCCTGATAAGGGGAGCCCCGAGAACGCGGGTATGCTGCTCCGTTGCCCCTTGTCCCAGATGTTTGGGACACGTACCCTGGGAGGAGTCTAGATTGCCCTCCCTTATTGCCGACTCCTGCCAGTCCAGCACAGCGTCTGCGCCACAAACAGATCGCTGTCTTCCTGGAGCTGCTTGCACGTGGCAGCAGTAGAGGACACTTCTCATAGTGCCACCGCAGCCCCGTGGTGAGATGGGCTACCAGCTGCCGCCGCCGCCCCGACGCCTTCTCCGTCTACGAGCTGGATCGGCTCGTTCCCGACGGCGACCTCCTTCTGGAGCATGACTGCCTCACAGAAGGAGACCACAGCATTTTTATCCAAGACCTAGTGAAAACTAAACCACATTATAGACAAACAGAGCGCAGATCTGGGTATACCTACTAATAAAAATATATATATATATAAAAAAATAATAATACACGGAGATATAGGGGTCTATACACAGTACACAGTATACATATGTATGGCTTACTAGCTGTGCCCCGCGGTTTTACCCGCGTCATAGTTTATCAAGCCTATGTGTCAATCCAGGGTGTCAGCTAACTCGATACCAAATTTTATTAAAATCCACCCAGCCGTTTAGACGTGAAGAAGTAACAAACATACACACTCACAAACTTTTGCCTTTAAAATATTAGTGCGATGGACAGCTTTCTACGAAGACGCAATTTTCACGCCTTTAAGTTCCCAAAAATTGCTCAACTCGCCTAAAGAAGTTATCACTTAAATACAATGAAATAATATCTCATACTACGTTATACCATTGTCTCTGTGTGTACAATCCAGAACAGGAAGGTGGCAATAATTCGCCGGTGTTTTCGCGAATTCTTACCGCGGCGGTACACCGCGCTTCCGTTACATACCGTGTTCCCATTAAAGAGGGTAGTTCCACAGAGAAATATTCACATTACCTCCTTTTAGGAAATTTCAGAAACATTTCTATTTATAATAGCTTAAAATTACGTTTTTCCATTACGTGACGATACACTATTTATATTGAATTATCAGCCGCGACTTCAACCGCGCTAATAATATGTGAGTTATTTTATTGTTTTACTAATATTGTAACTTTAACTGTGCGTGTTTGTTGACCTGATAAAGTGATCGCTTTGCAGCTCGTCACCATCGTGTTTTAAGATGAGTCCAGTATATATCAACTATTTGTTTGACCTTTAAATCGTTGTTTTGAGTTATGTCTTGCTTTGACTTTTTCACAATAAATATTTATATGTTACCATACGGCAAAATGATTGTAGAAGATACGAACAACAGTAACTAGAAAAATACGATTATTTTTTTTACACAGTAATAGTAACGCGAGTCGCTTATTGCACCTTTATAATTTGTTTTTGGAACGAAGTTCTTTATCGCGCCTTGTGAAAGGGGGCTAGACGGAAAAAATCCTTACGAAAAGTTGTCACGACACTTTTTGCAGCTGTGCGGCGTGCGCATGTTTCTCTGTCTGTCTGTCTCTCTCTCTCTCTCTCTCATAAAGAAAGCAAGCCAGACATTTTCATTTCTATTTCGCATTGAACAGTGTGGTGTCGCGACGATTATTTTTGTTGAGTGTATACAGGTTTTTTGTACATAATAAATAATAAGAAATAACTTCGTTCCATCCGGGTGTCCCTTACCACCCTCATTCTCATACTTATTGCTTAACTAATTGAGGTACCTTCTTGGTTATAGGTTCTCTATGGATTTCCAGGCTAGGTGGCAGTTGTTTCCTTGTCGTAACAGGTTAGACTAGGCATCCTCTAATAGAAGTGGGAAAAAGTCAAGAAGGTCTACTCTCTCTACGCTGTTCACTCTCTACGTTTCCCATGTTTATCTAGCGCTTATCTAATTGTTAGTTCTTTGGTTGTATCGTGAGTGCTAGAATTCTTCGAGTTTCAGTGTTTGTTTCGTTTCCAAATAGTTTTGTTGGAAAGAGGCAATGTCCTAGCAGTTGGTTACGGTTGACCTTATTAGAACTCAGTATAAGGAAGGAAATTAGTTTTAAATTGGAATACGAGAAGAATTCCATTTTAAAACGAATACTCTTCCTTATACTGAGTTCTTTGATTTAATAACTTGATACGAGCTAGCTACATATCATTGCTATAATAAAATAAATTTGATAAATGTTTTCATACAATGTGTACCTAAATATCTATGTTACTAGAAATAATAATGTATACAACTATATTACTACAAACATGTTCTGACCATTTACAAGCGCTTTTTTAAAGTCTACGTGAATAAAAACCTTTTTTATTTTTTATTTTATATTAAGCAATAAATTGATGATTACAATTATTACAATATTCCATTTTTTTTGTTACTGTGATTAAATTATTCTCTTAATTGAAATTAGGCACTTATTTTCTTTGATTGCAAGTACGTATGTTGTATTATTTATTACAATTAATTATATAGCTATTAAGAATAAATGTAAAAAAAATTGCATGTCTCTGTGGATTGTGTGAACCTAAAAATTAATGTAGATATTCTGTATGTACCACGTTTTTAAGCTAAATAAATGTAGTTACTTACTTACTAGAATCACATTTTTTTTTATCAACGCTATTTTGTTCTTATTATTTATCATTAGCAGTGCCCGCGGACTTCGTTCCGCGTTATGAATATGTTTGTCCTTGCCCGTTTGTCCCGCAACTTGGATTACATTATTCAATTTTAACTAAAGATGCGTTATTAATTTTGGATTTTTCATAGCCTCTGACACTCCACAATAACGTAGCTTTCTATTGGTGAAATAATTTTGAATATCGGTTCAGTAGATCCAGAGATTACCCCTTACAACGTCACAAACTCACGAACGTTACCTCTTTATAATATTAGTATACCTCTATACTAATATTATAAAGAGGTTCACTAGTTAGACTAATTCATTATTTTTTATAGCTAAAGGTATAACAAATAATGAACTAGTCCACTTTTAAATAGATTTAGTAAGATAGTAAACAGAAGTGGTAGATTTAAAAGTGGACGAGTTACTTCAATCAAGTAGCGAGTTTATATCTTGCCAGCCTTTCTGAAAAGGCTGGCAAGATACAATTTTATTGTATATCTCTGGTTTCGAATGTATACACTGCCGTGTACGGGTCCCGGTTGTAGCCATTAGGCAACAGAGAGAAACATGTCAGAGGTCTACTGGGCGGCAAACAAATACCTACTTATAATAAAAAGGTAATCTTGAAATGACGATAAAATTAAAGCGAGAACGCTCAATGATTGTGATTTCTTTGGACCTAATTAGGGTTCCGTAGCCAAATGGCAAAAAACGGAACCCTTATAGATTCGTCATGTCTGTCTGTCTGTCCGGCCGTATGTCACAGCCACTTTTTTCCGAAATTATAAGAGCTGTACTGTTGAAACTTGATAAGTAGATATATTCTGTGAAGCGCATTAAGATTTTTACACAAAAATAGAAAAAGAACAATAATTTTGAGGGTTCCCCATACATAGAACTGAAATACCCATACATGTAGGGTGTCTATGGATAGGTCTTCAAAAATGATATGGAGGTTTCTAATATCATTTTTTTCTAAACTGAATAGTTTGCGCGAGAGACACTTCCAAAGTGGAAAAATGAGTGTCCCCCCCCCCCTGTAACTTCTAAAATAAGAGAATGATAGAACAAAAAAATATGATGTACATTACCATGTAAACTAACAACGAAAATTAGTTTGAACGAGATCTAGTAAGTAGTTTTTTTAATACGTCATAAATCGTAAACCGCAATTTACCTTTCATTTAATCAACTGAAATACTTGTTGCTACGTAACCCTTCATGGGCGAGTCCGACTCGCACTTGGCCGGTTATTTAAAATGTGTTTAACTTACCTAATTAAAAACCGAATCATTTATAAATGAGAGCATGTTTTTATCGTACCATAATGTTTCTCTTAAGCTTACAAAATTAAACTGCATTAGGTTGACTGGTTGGGCACTTTTGGTTCGATGGTGTACTAGTGGGGTCGCGCCGAGTGACTCAGACCTCATATCAGTAATAAAATTTCCACTTTATTGTAATATTTTTATTTTATCGCCACAAAGAGATTGTGTAATTGCAGTTGCTATGACACGTAACCAGTTTTTTAGTAGTATTATTTTGTATTTCATTCTACGTGACCACACAATGCGGAATTCCGGAACATCTGCTGACAACGCTGAATAGACAATAGAGTAAGAAAGGGTCACTCATAGATAATAGAATAAGAAGGGGTCAGTTCCGAACCGGAATTTGCGTCGTGATTTTTTGAATGGGTCCTGTATGCATTGGAGGGTTAAAAGTGTTAACAAAAGAACAGGTAACGGTTGACCACTGCTATTTTTAATTCGAATTTTAAATTGTATTCATTTTTTAATTCCATGTTCAATGTCCGTTGAAATTCGAACGAAATTCGAAATAATAATTAAGCCTTAATATGCAAAAATATGTGGGCAGGGCACATAGCTCGTAGAGCCGACGGCCGTTGGGGCAAAAAGGTTCTCGAGTGGCGACCACGAACCGGAAGACGCAGCGTGGGCAGGCCCCCTACAAGATGGACCGATGATCTTGTGCGGGTCGCAGGAAACTGCTGGATGCAAATAGCACAAGACCGGCAGTTGTGGAGATCTTTGGGGGAGGCCTTTGTCCAGCAGTGGACGTCTTTCGGCTGATATGATGATGAATATGCAAAAAGGCGCTGGTTGACCACTGCTATTTTAAATTCGAATTTTAAACTGTATTTTTTATAAATTAAATTTTTTTTATGTCCGTTGAAATTCGAACCAAATACCAATTGATAATTAAGCTAAAATATGCAAAAAGGCGATAGATTACGGAATTCAGTTTCGTCAAGGGTCCCAAGAACGTCGCACTTTGCTCCAATCCTGGGCGTCGAATGGGAATAAAAAAAAATCCCATCTTTCATTCGATTATCAAATCGCCGCCTAAGAAGTTTCACTTTAAGAAGTAAGTTTGATATTTTGGTCCAGGAGTCTCAATGTGAATATTATAATGACTACTATAAAATTACACTCTCACAAATAAATAATAAATTCTCTTACTATACTAACGAATATCTAACTATATTTTCTTTAATCCAGGTCCATGGAAGAGATCTTACCTAGCGATAAGGCCGCCATTTGCACAACTTTATAAAATTTGTTAAAATTTTAATGATTATATATTTTTATTGTAAAAACAAAATTACTCACTTACTAACTTAGTAGTCTCCATGTCGAATTTAGGCTACGGTGACCAATCTAAATGGAAACTCGCCATCCACAAAAGACATAATAATAGTGCAGGAGTGTGCCCATTGCATGTTTATAGTGATAAGTTAGATTGTAAGTATTGTATTCATAGCTAGTCCCAAAATGATAGAATTATTTTACAATATGCAACTTCAACATCTGCCTAACCTTTGCACCTCGACAGACAAAAGATCGCATAAGAAAGGGTCAGTAACTACTCAAAACCGGATCTGACCAGTGAGTTCCGCTTAAAACCGGTTCGGGTTGGACGTCACATATTGTTGGGGTGAAATTGGGGACAATATGGTTTTGTATAGGAATTTGTTCAGAATAAACAGGTTAAGATATTTACTACTTTAATTCAATTTATCGTATGGACAGAGGTTACTGTGTGTCAGAGTAGTTCAAGCCGGCCAGTATACGTGTCTTAACGAATATTTCGGAGACTGATTTTTTTTTCTTTCTAATTTGACATATAAACTGTGACCACCAGGTTAAGATGTTCCAGTATAAACTGATCTCGCGTTGTATAGGATTTCCATACAATGAGAGGTCCGCTTATATTGGAATGTCTAGCTTGATGTGTAGCCATGGGTTTGAATTTCTTTCCGCAACCTCTCTTTAACAGTCTGGATTCTGGAGTCGAAGAACGCGTAAAGTCTAAGACAGTTGCCTCGCCGCTTCGTGTCGCGGGTTCGAGGCCCGCGCCGGACAACTATTTGTGTGACCCATAAATAGTTGTTCTGAGTTTGGATGTAGTTTGTGTCCGTCTATTACATGTTTGTAAAATACCCGGCACAGGGATTAGATTAACTAGTGCGGGACTTTAAAAAAAAATCATATCTTGCATAGTTGTCAGTCACCGTTGAGAATGTCCATTTAAAAACGAACGCTATTCAAATTTATTAATAATTCGGTTGCATAACAAACAAATTCTTTTTTCAAAAAAGGGCATATTTAAAATTCGAACACGGAAGCTCAACATCACGGTCAGTTTACACCTGATTATTACCCATTCAAAAGAAACGATTCATTACCAACATTGTAAAAAAAAACAATAATACCAACCATATGGACAACGGTCGCGGCGTGGTCATTTTTTGTTCCACGTTTAAATAAACAGCTCGGCCGAAATGACCATATGCCGCGGAAGGGTTAAATATTTAGTCACGCCTTATCTATTGATTTGTTATTGAAGGGTTGTTTACTTTATTGGTACAAAAAGTACCATAAAGGTGGTATTCGATAATTATTATGCTTGTTGGTTAGAGGGTTAAAGCGGATGTATGGACAGTCAATTAGGCAGCTAATGGATTCAAGTTGATCTTTTTTAGAAAAGGTCTTCCGTTTTATTGATTGTAATAGATTTTAAATACTTTAACAGTAAGGTGATATCATATATATATATACTTAGACTCACGCCTGTTTTCCAGAGAGGTAGGCAGAGACAACGGTCTTACATATGTCACGATCCTTGCACACCTTTTTCGCTTCGTTTACTGACATTATATTCTTCATACATGCTCGCTGGTTTAGGGTACTTCTAACCCAATCATTTATCAGCAAAATTATGTCCACAGCTGGACAAAAACTTCCCCAATGTCCCAGAAAAAAAAAAAATGTCCCAGGATATTATTATTATACTTATATATTTCTACGTACAGACACCAGCACATCCAGCTACCCCAATCTGACAAATTTATTTTATAGATTTTCAACTTTATCACAAAAGCATAAGGTTCACTTCCAATTGGGGAAATTTTACAGATTGGGGTAGCTTGATGTGCTGGCGTCTGTACATATATGTATATAATAGTATATGGAGGCGCTCATAGCCAGCTATGCTCTCACCGGTAAGTGATTGGCAAGGTTAAGCAACTAGGCTCGCGGCCAGTCCATAGATGGGAGACCGCCAAAGTGGTTTAATTTCTGAGCGTCTCCGTGCATCGGACGGCACGTTAAGCTGTTGGTCCCGATTGTAGCCATTAGGCAACAGTCGTTAAGGCCAACTGGGCGGCTTGAACAACTCTGACACCAGGGTAACCACTGCCCATACTATAAGTAAGTGGATATTAAGTTATATATAAGATTGACAAAACAGTTATTTTGACTGCACATGTGGCATGGCGCAATGGCTAAGACATTCACCTCGCCGCTTCGTGTCGCGGGTTCGAGTCCCGCGCCGGACAACTATTTGTGTGGAGTCTGGATGTTTGTGTGTCCGCCTATTATATTTTTGTAAAGTGTAAACAGGGAATTAGATTTGCGAAATAGGTATAAGATTGACTAGTGCGGGCGTTGTCTCATTTTCTTTTGTTTAAGTTATTAAATAGCTAAGTTAACAGAAAAACGTTGTAAAAATTCATAAAATTCTATAGAAGAGTATGCTGAAATAAAAACAGTAATAAAATTACATCGGTCCAAGCAATGTACCTGAATGATATCGTACCAGCCTGATTGGCGCTCCTCTTCATACTGTACGATTCGGAGCCGATTTGAAAGCAATAGGACATTTTAAAGTGAATCGGTAATAATCGATAAGTGGGTTAGATTTGAGCATAGAAAAGAAAAATATGACGTCGAGGAAAAGAGAAAGCGAACTGTAGGTATGTAATATACAAGGATAAAAAGTTATATAATAAGATAAGGTCACGCTTTGGTGTATTGTATATTTATGAGTACGCCTCAGACGCTATATATGAACAGCTGATGTACCAAACTTAAGTTGTGCAATTTATTTTCTTCTTGTTTCACGTGTACGTCAATACATTTAAAATATTGAATAATAATAGTAATGAAATCAAAAGCCGCCCAATATATCTGAATGATATCGTAGGTATATATGCCTGTTTTGTGGTTTTGTTCATATTATACGATTTGGAGCCGATTTTACAGCGACAAGACTTATTTAAAGTGGTTTTGACTGCCTCGTTAGTCTAGCGGTAGCGTGTTCACCCGCAGAGAACGAGGCCCTGGGTTCAAATTTCGGGTCGGCCCAAAAAGTGATTTTGGGAATTTTCTGTAAAAAGAAGAATTTCTCAACCCCCCATACCTCTGAGAGCACATAAAGCCGTCGGTCCTGTACCTGACCTCTGGCCGGTTGAGTCGCTAGGCGTCCCATCGGATCATGTGAGTGATGGAATAGAAAGTGCTCCTGTGTTTGCGTACACACTTGTGCACTATAATATGTCCCGCGCAGATGGCTAATCTCTATTGAGACTGGCCGCCGTGGCCGAAATTCGGCTAGGATGACATTGTCTGCTTAGATTACATTATATTAAACACTGCCATCTTTTACCATCTTTTCTTTTAATTCTTTTTAGCAATTGGCCTTAAATTTTCGCTCAAAGAGCAGCCCGACTGGGCAAGTACCTCCACCTTACAGAAGACATTCCTTAATAATAACATTAATAATTTTAATGTTGTGTTTCCGAGCGTGAGTAAGGTCGCCAGAGCTCATTGCGGTGGGGGGAAGGATCAGCAACACTTGTTTGTTGACTCTAAAAGGCCGGTAACGCACCCGCGACTCATCTGGTGTTGCGAGTGTCCATGGGCGGCGGTGATCACTTACCATCAGGTGACCCACTTGCTCGTTTGTCGCCCTATGATATAAAAAAAAAATCTGAAGAAAGAGAGCTGTGGAAGAAGAAATTCACTAAATACCTAAAAAAATTAAATTTACAATAATCGTGTCGGATTATAAAGATTAATTATGCGAGACAGTCGATGAGAAACTCATGAGTTACCGTTTCAATCGATTCGTCATCTTAATTTTGTGTTGATTGAGTTTGACTGGCTTGTTGGTCAAGTGGATAGTGACTGCTAAACCAAAGATCGTGGGTTCGATTTCCACCCAGGACAAATCTTTATTGGCGAGGGTGATTTTTTGTTCTGCGGACAATCACACTAATATTATAAAGGCGAAAGTTGGTGAGTGTGTGACTGTGTATGTTTGTTGGAGCTGACGGCTGGAGCAATTTTAATAAAATTTGGTATGGATTAGTTGATGTTGACTACGGATTATGATAGTTAATTATAATTATTAATTTAACTGCATGTAGCATACAATTTATGAGATATTAAAAAATAAGTTTTGTTAATCTTAGTAATAAATAATGTGTGAAGTGTATGTGTGTGTTTATGTATGAAGTGTGTGTGTAATCGTAATAAATCGTAAGTGGATAAAAGCATGTGCGTTTAAATTGGAGATCTTATAGGATGATGATGATTTAATTAACGTGTAAGCTACAACTGTTCACCAAATCGCGAGTGACATCGCGGGGCCCAGCTAGTTATATCTGTCACTATATATAAAGAATCCTCTTTACAATCGTATCGGATTATAAAATAGTTATTTAACTAGACAATCGATGAAAAACCGCCATCTTTCGTCTGATTGAAATTTTATAGAGAATTCGCGTGATGGCCGCTTTGCCATGAACCGTGCAGGGGCGGATTACGGAGGGAGTAAAAATACCCCTTATGTAAAATTCGGTAAAAATACATGGTATTTGCTTGTTGCTCCGAATAGGGGGATTCGGATGTATCCATCTAATGTTGTCTTGATATAATTTAGGGCATAATGGGTTAATTGATAAAACATATCTAATGTTTTAGTTCATTGTGGAATTTAATGTAATGTTAGTTTTAGTTAACAAAACTTAACTTAGTTTACAAATCTTTATTTAGTTTTTTAAAGTATCCTTTGTAGAGTTTACTTACTACTAGTCACTAAGGTATGTAAGTCACCTGTTGGGCGATTGACTATACCTTAAAAAAAACAAGGTACAATAACTAGACTAAATCCTTTCTCTGTATGTTCACCTAATAGCTACTACTAGCTGCGCCCCGCGGCTTTACGGGGGAGGAGCTGTGATGATTTATAAAGTTTAAGGCATAAACTTTATAAATCATCACAGCTCCTCCCCCGTAGGTGATAACGATAATATACAGCCTATATGCTGACCCGACCTCTTAGTAATTCATGCAAAATTTGAAGGAAATCCATGCAGTACTTTTTAAGTTTAGCCCGGACATAGGTACATACAGACAAACAGACAAAAATTCTAAAAACTATATTTTTGGCTTCGATATCGATTATAGATCACGCCCCAAGTATCCTTTTTAAAAAATATTCAATGTACAGTTTTGACTTTCCTACGATTTTATTATATGTATAGATGATTTAAAAATACGCAAGGGCATAAGTGACGACTATTAGATGTGACTTTTAAACATTCTTGGTAATGCTGTATACTACCAAAGAACTAATATATCCAAAAAGTAAGATACAAAATCCCTTTCTGTATATTTTATAAGAAAAACGCCACTGTGATATCGAAATGCGTAAGAATATAAGTTACGAGTATGTGGTGTCGCTTATACAAATTCTCGGTAATGTTCGATACTGCCTACTTTACTCTTTGACCTTATTGCGCAGTTCCAATATCGACTATTTTTATTTAATGGTCTGAAACATCATGTAAGTTCCACGTTACTATAAAATAATACACGTATCATTTTACGCTAGTTGTGTTCCGTTTTTTTTAAAGCATAGTCAACAGGCCAGGCCAGGCCATGTTCGATACTGCCAAAGAATCTTCTTCTTTTTAGCGTGTCTATGGCAAACTAATAATTTTTTGTGGCCTAGAACGTGGCCATAGAGATTGCCCTGCTTGTGGTATGCTTAAGATACTGCCGTGCTGGGCTGGGCATGATGTTAGGTGGGCCATTGATTGGACCGCTGCTCCACAAAAACAGTCCATTTTGGGGTTGCTCGACAATCCCCACCTAAACATGAGGTTGGAGTATATTTAGGGACTTCCAGATCTGCCACGGCAATTGTTATTCAGGCGGGAGACTATCAGAATTACCATATCTAAAGCCAAAGAATGACTGTATCTAAAATGTAATTTATAAAACTAGAACGTACGTAGAACAACCTTCTTACTTTAGCGGAGAGCGATTTGATATTTGTCTAGTACACAATAAGCTATAACATTTTATAGAAATTTTCTAGCAATTTGATTGTTGTTCTATAAATAACTAAATTGCTTGAAAAATTATGTAAAATGTATAGCAAATTTTGTACTAGACTAATTTCAAATTGCTCTCCTCTAAATTAACGATTATGCATTATGCAGAAGAAACTTTAGTCTACGGATAGGTCGATTTATTCTCCACCAAATACGTCACTGCAATACCGAAATACGCAAGGGCATAAGTTACGACTATGTGGTGCGGCTTATATAAATTCTCGGTAATGTTCGATACTGCCTACTTTACTCTTTGACCTTATTGCGCAGTTCCAATATCGACTATTTTTATTTAATGGTCTGAAACATCTATATGTAGGTTCCACGTGACTATAAAATAATACACGTATCATTTTACGCTAGTTGTGTGTTCCGTTTTTTTTAAACCATAGTCAACAGGCAAATTGCCTATGGTATCTACATTTTTTTTTAAATTTGACGTTTACTTTGTGTGTTTTTTTAAACCATGGTCAACGGGCAAAACGTGCTATAGTGTCGGTATTTATTTTTTAAACTGACGTTTACTGGTTCGAATGAACCTTTGTATAAATCAGTTGTTGTTCTTTTTTTAAATTTCAACTCTCATAATGGAGTAATGGCTCGCACGTTCAGTTCATCAGCCAGTTTCAAGTGTTGATAAATCGGTCGCCAGAGATAAAGTTTGAAGACGGCTTTTAAAGCAGTAATTATGTTCACTGGATTCTACCTAAAAATAGATCATGCGAATTGTATTAAGTCTTAAGGAAAACAATGTAGGTACAGACTCCAGCCTTTGAAAACGACATGACTGGAAAGAGGTCAGGTACAGGACTACCTGACCTGTTTCCAGTCGCGTCGTTGTATCGGATCATAAAAGCGATGGAATAGAAATTGTCTCTGTGTTTGCGCGCACACGAGCGATCTCTTCAAGGCAACGATGGCTTTTAGCGATATGACCGCATATTGCATTTATATTACTGTTGTTTATTTTTTTGAATTGGTCACAAGAAAGTGAACTTATTAGAAGATTATTTATATTCATATAATATATTATACATATTGATCATTATAAAATTATATAAAAAATAGAACACCTCCCACAGCGCGGTTTGACGCCCTAAAGGTGGGCACCTTTATTACTAATATTATGCCACATTATTTATTTATTATTATTTTTTACATATTTATAATTATAAAGTTGATACAAAATTATATAAATAACCAAAACACGGAGTTCCCCATGCGGCAGGGTTTGATACCTGCGGCCGCTGGCAGGGCGAAAGAGTATGAAACCTCCTTATTATTATTATTGTGCACTACAATATGTCCCGCGCTAATGGCTAATTTCCTTGGAGACTGGCCGACATTATACTACTTTTATTTTTTATTAAATGGTGCAATAATTAATATAGCGTATAAAACTTGTATATTCAATTATTATGTGAAAATAAAGAAATAGATATTTAAATAAAATAAATAAATAAATAAAATAAAAAAGGTTTTTATTCACGTAGACTTTAAAAAAGCGCTTGTAAATAGTCAGAACATGTTTGTAGTAATATAGTTGTATACATTAGATATTATTTCTAGTAACATAGATATTTAGGTACATCTTGTATGAAAACATTTATAAAATTTATAATAATTAACTTAACTTATAAGATCAGGAAAATATCAGCTAAATTAACTATAATAACTAACTACTATAACTAAGTTATAGGGCGTCGTAGAATTCCTCCGCATCGTCGGGAGGTAACGTGCCCAGAAGGCTGGCCGCATTGCTGTATGGCAATGCTGATTCTTTGACCCAAAAAAAGGCCAGCTCTCTGGTCACGGGAAGCGTGAATCAAACGTTTCGAAATTTCCCGAAACAATAAATGTGCGTTAGGTCCCCACGGCCCTAGCGTTTGTTATAGCGTTAAACATATAAATACAATGTCCTTAAAAATATAGTCCATTTCAATTGATTCATGTTGTGTACCACTACTAACTTTCAACGTAGTAAATTAGAATTTATATCAAATTTGGAGTGAGAAGTTAAAATTAATTCATCATAGTTTTGTCTTCAAATAAGTCAATACAAACCTAAATATGACAAAAATAAGGTCAACTTGTTCTCTGGAATCCCAAATATTCAATCTAACGCAATAAATAACAAAACTGACATTGTTTATGAACCAAAATTTCTAAACAGGAATTCCTGAATATGCAAATAGGATACAATACTTTTGTCACGGAACCGGAATGGCAGCTGTCTAACACTTTTACTGCTAAAAAGTTTAAGGAAGGGTCAGTAAAACCAGATTTGAACCTTTTCAAAATAGACAATGGACCTAGCGTTGACCCTTGGGGGACACCGGTCAGTTTGTTCGCGATCTAAAACCGGTTAGTGAGCTGTAGGGTTATTTTTCATATTGTTATTGTTAATTTTTGGACTGTCCAGTCTTTTTATGGTCAGTTCATGTTCAATTTTGTATCGTCACGGTAGTAGAATTATAGAAAAATTGTCGAAAGCAGTTAATAAATCAAATATTTACGAAAATTAATTAATAAGTGATATATTTTGTTACTCTATAAATCAGTGATTTGTTTTGTTATCCAGATGTGTTTAGAGGAAACTGGTGAAATGTTTATGGTAACCACTTTTTTAATAATAATAATAATCGCCATCATCATCATCATCATAACAGCCGAAAGACGTCCACTGCTGGACAAAGGCCTCCCCCAAAGATCTGCACAATTGCCGGTCTTGCGCTATCCGCATCCAGCGACTTTTTAACAATATTTTTTGAAGTTATACTTCTTTTGGCGCGATGGAGAAAAATGATGAGAGTTAATTTTTACGATGCGCGCGCACACCGACACCCAAAAATTTAACAGCATGAAGTTAGTTCCAGGTGGTATGAAAATGTATGAGAGTGAATTTTTACGATGCGCGCGCATCGTAAAAATAACAGCATGAAGTTAGTTCTAGGTGGTATGAAAATGTATGAGAGTGAATTTTTACGATGCGCGCGCATCGTGCGCGCGCATCGTAAAAATAACAGCATGACGTAAGTTCTAGGGGGTATGAAAATTGATAACTATGTTCAAGTTGTATATTAAGAAGTGTAACTTCTAACGCGTGTACATAAGTACACGCAAGTTTTTTTTTTTTTAACTACTTCGTAAGGAAATCTTTTTCCATGCTGGGCCAAAAAGAGCTACTGGGATATTTTTGTCAACCCAGTAGCACCTCGGAAGCTGAAACGTGGCGGTATAAGACTTCAGAATCTTGGAGAGTACGTAAAAGCTGTTTATCTTTCTGTTGATCTCCCTTCATCCATGTCGCAGAGCCAACCCATCAGATCATGAGAGTGATTGGAACTCTTTAGAGTTCACCTGTGTTTGACTGGCCTGTTGGTCTAGTGGTTAGTGACCCTGACAGTCTGAGGTCATGGGTTCGATTCCCATCCGGGAAATTTTTTTGTGTGATGAATACGATTATTTGTTGTCTGGGTGTAATTTAATTTTGCAATGAGTACAATTATAATTAAAATTCATTTTTATTTTGGTTTTTTTTATATTCGAAAAACATTACGCATTTAATATTGGAGTAAGACAGACGTTGGTCTAAGACCGTATGAATCTAATTTCCCAAAAATTTGGGAAACTTTTTCATGATAGCATCATTTAATACAAGCTTTCATGGCGTTAAGTTTAAAGTTACTATATTAAATTAGTTCACTTATGGCATAATAAACTAAAGCTATCAATCGACATTTGAAACGTACCTATCGATTATTTAAGTAATTATCAAAATAATGTTTGAATTAGTATATATCATAAATATGTCATTGTGATCTACTTACAAAGGTACTACAGCTTGTGAAGTTAAGAAGCTTAAGTGAGTACTAAATAATAATCTGTAATAGTCAAATAATCTGTAAGTATTGCATGTATAGAAATAGGAATAAAAACGAAATAACTATATTAAATGTTCCTAACTGCCCAAATTCTTGAAAAATTGATTTGTACATTTATAACCTAGCGTCAATCTTACCCTATTGAACCTTATAACAATTATTCTGAAATAGACGATGCTAACTAAACTCACATGACTTAACATGAATATTTATTAACCTTTCCGGTTAATTTATTTAAGGCCCAGATATCGCTCACGCATTAAAATGTTTATAAGATGTAAAATAATTGTCCTCACTTTCAAAGAATGTTCATAGTCATTATTGTAAGATTAATAGTCCAAAGTAAAGAAAAAAATATATATTATAGCACTTTTTTTATAATGAAATCGTCCGCACTAAGGAATCTAATCCCTGTGTCGCGGAGCACTTTACAAACATATAATAGACGGACACAAATTACATCCAGACTCAGAACAACTATTTATGGGTCACACAAATAGTTGTCCGGCGCGGGATCCGAACCCGCGACACGAAGGATAGGAGTTCGGCTCGAGCCGTAACCAAGCGCAGACCTACTGTCAGTTCTTCCAGCAATTTTAATTTAATATAGTTGTCAAAAGTACTTCATTTGATATAAAGTATTCACAATTAGAAAGTGCAACATCCAAGTAACAATCTGTGAAAAAGTTGTAGTGATACACCCAGTGGAACTATATGAAAACATCATTTATAAAAAATAACGAACTCATATTTTGTTTAAAAGTGAACGTAAAAGTGAACTTTGGACTGTGTGATAACGGTACCAACCCAACCCACAACTACATCGGCGACTCGTTACAGACTCTGTAAGGAAGCTATCAACAATTTCGTCAACCATTGCATCGTACACTTGGTCTAGTGGTTACTAGTACAACTCGGCGTAATCTCTCGAGTCCGAGTTCAAACCCCACAAGTAATAATACTTTTTGTAGCTTTTCAAGTCCTGTTTGTGCCTTACAGGAACTTTAGCTTCGAAATTGGAGTATTTCTTCTGATTTTTAGCTTGTTTAAATTGTTTTTCTATTTCTATTTTTTTTTTTTTTTTTTTTTTTTTCCATTATGGAAAATTCTGAAATAGAAAATATTACTTTTCGCAAACCTCCGAGAGCAATTTCAATGGACAGTATATTTAATGCTAACATGAGCACAAACACCTCATTATCAGATACAACAATGATGAGTCTGCCAAATACGTCACTTAATGACAGCGACGCTGTTCTGAGTCTTAAAGACACAATAAAAAAACTAAATATGGAGCTCAAAAGTGCACATATAGAAATTGAAAATTTGAATAGCGAAAATTTTAGACTAAAAATGGACATTGGACAATGTCAGAAAATTATAGAAACTTTTAAAAAAGTAAATATATTAGACACAAAGTGCTTTTCTCCGAGATCTGCGAGAAAACGAAATAAACTTCAAACGGACAGTTCCTCTACACCGGCTCGATTGCATCTCTCTCCTACGACGACTCACCTACAGGATGCTCTCATTCAAACACCAGCTGATTCTGTGGATGACTCTTTCAACTCAGCTTTATCAATCGGCAGCTCAGAGGCAACAGTACTCAGGAAGCCACCACCAAAAATAGCACGAAATATCAGCTCAAGCAAAGAGATAGAAATCATATTTACCTCCGAAACCGAGTTTAAAAATACAGGTACACAAACAAACAACACCATAAATACATGCCAACCCTTACTCAAAAATCAACTAGCGCCCAATGTAGCTGAGGCTTCTAAGGATTCTAATTATAACTTAGAGCAGTTTCCTCAACAGAGTTATAATCAACAAAGAAACATCACTGGAAGACACAAGGTGTGTATCTTAAGTAGTAATAAAAACAACAAGATACTAGCGATTGCAGAAGATTCATTCCCAAACTACGAAATTTGCCACTACTTATCCCCTAACTGTGGGATAAAGAAAATTATTAATAACATTGATCAAAAATTAAAATACTACACAATGAAGGACTTCTGCCTAATATTAATTGGCGAAGAGGATTTTCGACGAACGAACAACTATATCGACTTAACAATTTATATACGAGAAACTCTTGTGAAGATACAGCACACAAATGTTATTATATGTGCACCTACATTCAAATTGAACAACTTCTCAACAATGTATAACGGAAGAATAGAGACATTTAATAGCCTATTATACCTAGATAATTGCACTCATAATTTTGCGTATTTATTCGATTCAAACTATTATCTATCTTATGATTTCAAAATGTTCTGGCAAAAAAGTGGATATGTTAACAATTACGGTATGTCAATTATACTTTCAAATCTTAGTCTAATGTTAAATGAATTTGTATATAGCGATGATGAAAATGGTCTATCAATTGACGTGGAATCAATAGAGGCACCACTTAATGGCAATTTGACTCAACCTAATGAGTTTTTTCTTTTATAATCACTTACACATTTTGCACCAAAACATAGCTGGTCTTCTCAATAAATCGGACCTATTGTCAGTACATGTTCATGAATTGTTACAAAAGAAAATAGATTTAGATGTGATCTGTATAACGGAACATTTCATAATAGCTGGTCATGAAAACTTGATCGACGTACCTAACTTTAAGATAGGCGCGTGTTATGCAAGAAAAACACAAAAACGTGGAGGTTCCTGCATTCTAATTAAGAATACCTATGAATACAAAGAATTAAAGAACATAGCGGGTTTCTCAGTGGCGGGAGTGATAGAATGTTGTGCTTTAGAACTAGTTAAGCAAAATACTGTAATAATATGCATATATCGTCCGCCTAATTGGTCGAACATAAGTCTTTTTTATGACAACCTAGACTCTCTATTAAAAACTGTTTGCACTAATTCAAATAAAAAGGTGGTTCTGTGTGGGGACTTTAACATAGACATAATGAAAAGAAATAGATTTACTTTGGACTTTGAATCTCTACTTCTCAGTTACAATCTTAAATTGGAGATAAATCAACCAACAAGACTAATGAGCAAAACTTGCCTAGATAATATGGCGCATAACTCTAAGCAGAAATGCAATAGTGAGATAATAGACCTTGCTTTATCGGACCACACAGCTCAAATACTAAAAATCCCAGTTAAAAAAACATGCATTATTAATTCTTGGAGAGTACAGAAACGTAAGTTTACAAAGGAAAATTTGTTAAAATTTAAAAATCATTTACAGTGTCTTACTTTCGCAGACGTATTTGGTACAGAAAACGCTAATAAAGCCTATGACAATTTCATCGACATTTTTTGTTTATTATACAATCTCTGCTTTCCGTTACAGTGGGTAATTGTTAAACCTGACAAAAAGACTAAGTGGATTTCTCGGGGTATTAGAATTTGCTGTCGGAAACAAAGAAATCTACTGTGGAAGTATAGGCGATCACCTTCGCAAACAAATAAATCTATTTTCAAAACATATTCACAAAGACTCAAAAAAATTATTCGGCTAACCCAAAAGGCCCAAAATAACTATATTATAAACAGTTCCGAGAATAAGACTAAAGCAGCATGGCAAATTATTAATAAAACTAAATTTACTAAAGATCCTATATTACAAATCAACAGTCAGAATTCCATAATTAAAGACCCGCAAAATATAGCTGAATCTTTTAATAATTTCTTTGTAGATCAAGTACAAGATGTAGCAAGCGGAAAAACAAAAGTGGAAAACATAACTAGTATAGCCAATAACCCGAACTCAATATTCATGCCACCAGTGGTGCCACAAGATATATCTAGTGCTATAAAATTATTAAAAAACAAAAAAAGCCACGGTTATGATGGCATTACCACTTCTGTAGTTAAATTTGTGGCCGATATAATAGCGGTACCACTAAGTTACATTATGAATATAAGTATTAGCTCAGGTATCTTCCCCAGTAATCTCAAAAAAGTAATTATAAAACCACTGTATAAAAAGAATAACAAAGAAGACATGGCTAATTATAGGCCAGTGGCATTAATTCCTGTGTTTTCCAAAGTTTTTGAAAAAATTATATACGAGACAGTTGATAAATTCCTAACTAAATATAAAATCTTATGTGATGAACAAAAGGGGTTCAGAAAACATAAAAATATTAATATGGCAATATACGATCTGCTGAATAATGTAATGCCAAGTGTTGACCTTAAAACTCCCGTGTGCGCTATCTATACTGATATGACGAAAGCATTCGATTACGTAAACCATGACGCTCTCGTTAACAAACTTTACACGTACGGCATCAGAGGAAATGTCTTGAGTCTGATAAAGTCATACCTTACTAATCGAAAGCAATGTACAGAAATATCGAGGATTTGTGTAAAAACAAAAAAAGAATATAAATATCTGTCTCACTATAGAGAAGTCAAATTTGGTGTTCCCCAAGGAAGTGTACTTGGACCTTTGTTATTTATTTTATACATTAATGACTTGCCTCGTCACATTCAACAACCTATGGTGTTATTTGCAGACGATAGTACGGCTATAGTAAAATGCGGCAATAAAAATTACTACGAAACAGACATTAATAATACATTGAAAAGAATAATTAATTGGCTAAATCAAAATAATTTAATCATTAATCTCCAAAAAACACAAATTATGCATTTTCATCAGCGCCTACGTGCTGAACATTATGATGTGGAATTCAATAGACAAAAAGTAAACTCAACAAATGTTACAAAATTCCTCGGTATTTTAATTGATAATAAACTAACTTGGAAACCGCATTCTGAGGAAGTATGTAAGAAGTTAAGTAAGTCAGCATACGTACTATATAACTTATCAAAAAAAATAAACACTCGCACTGTGCTGGCAGCATACCATGGTATAGTTGTGTCAGTTTTGAGATTTGGAGTTATTTTCTGGGGTAACTGTACTGAGAGGGAGAGGATTTTTAAAGCTCAAAAACGTTGCATAAGATCAATGACTGGTCTTAATAATACCGACAGCTGTGAACCTGTGTTCAAGTCTCTAAAATTACTCACCTTTCCATCTTTGTATATACTTGAAGTTGCAATATTTGTTAGAACTAATAGACACCTATTTATCCTAAGGGAAGATATACGAACACGGCCAGGATCTGTTAGATCACAATATAAAAATCTAATGTACACAGGTAGGCACAAAACAGCATTATTGAGAAAAAGTATTTTGTCAATGGGGCCCGTCATATATAATAAAATTCCCCATACTATTAAAGATCAGTCATCAAGTATATTTAAGGAGAGGCTAACATCATTATTAATAAATAAATGCTATTATTCAGTACATGATTTTTTGACTGATAAGAGTTTATAATGTTGTATTAGGTAATCTATTAATTTTGGTGCAAATTTAATTATTTATTTTGTTTATTACTATTTTTAGAATAAGATTATTGTTTTATTTATTGTATTCATGCATGAATGATATTTGTTCCATCCATCCACTGTACTTTGTTTATATACTTTAGTTTTTTTGTTCAACTGAGTGGATCTATAAAATTATATACCTACTTATTACCTTTGCATGCCGTAAGGTAGAATGCGGAAGAGCTATTTGTTAAAATGTGAACACCTTATTTTGTACCCACATTCTTTGCAAAATAAATGATTTCTGATTTCTGATTTCTGAAGCGTCGAGGCGATTGTCTTAGCCGCTGCGCCAAATATGCGGGAAATTAATTCACTAGGTTAACATGATTTCACCTTAACACAATCTCCGTATAAAAATTAACAATGGCCTTATCTCAGCTTGTACTACATTTTATTAGTGCTGGTCTTCTGAGAGGGCCAATATGTGCTGTTTAGTATAGTAGCAAACTGTTACATTCAGAAAGGCTTCTAAGTATATAATCATAAGTAATGCACAGACGCCAGTACATCCAGCTACCCCAATCTGTCAAATTTCTTTTATCGATTTTCAACTTTATCACATAGGCACTTTCAATTGAGGAAATTTGACAGATAGGGGTAGCTTGATGTGCTGCTTCTGTACCTTAAAGTCTTTAAAATCTAGTTGTAGTTATAAGAATTATACTTCAATGCAAAATCCTAAAAGGGAGTGAACTTTCTGCTAACAAACTGCAGTGCAGTTTGGCGGATGATATTATGATTGTATAATTTAAATAAGAAAAAAAAATTAATCATTTTAATACAAGATCTAATTTAAGACAGGGATGTCTATGTATAATACCCAAACAGTGGTTCCTCTGGTGTTGCGACTGTGATCACTTACCATTAGGTGACCTACTTGCTCGTTGGTTAAACTATTTACACAAAAAACGTAGGCATATTCATGAATTAATGTAAGACTAGCCGTGCCTGCGGTTTAGCCCACGTTCAATTTTTTTTCGGATGTATATACTATACAAAGTTTCATCAAAATCCGTTTCGTAGTTTTTGCGTGAAAGAGTTACAAACATCTTAACATCCATACTCACCGATTATTACAGGTATGTACGTTAACTACATTTACGAAATATTTAAAATATATTGATAAAACTTAGAACAATTAATTAAAATCAACAAACATAATATTTAGAAATGGTAACAAAAATATAAATAACAAATGCGGTAAATGAGTGTTACTCTTCTTTTTTTTTCTTAATTAGACTCACTCACATATTGCTAGTGTCAAGTTCACTCGTCTTTAGGTATGCGATTCCGAACTGCAACTTTGATGTCAATGGTAAAAAGAGATCTATGGTAAAACACCGCGGGGCTGGCATGCCTGATTTTATATTTATAAATGGCTACTGAACTTTTTAGTATTCTAAACATGTTTTCTGGTTATATAATAGCGTGATTCGCTTATATCAAAGAAGATTAAAAATAATGCGGTATTTTTTTGTATTAATTGAAATTGTCTAAAAGAAGAAAATACAGAGAAATTCTATAAAATATGTTTCCTTTCCATTCTTAAACAGGACAAAAGGTATATTATTTTTAAATAAGCTTGCACGACACGTATAAAACACTCTTTTCCCACGCATTAAAAAGGTTAAAAACGTCGTTTTCCGAACAAAAAACCCCGTTTTTCCTTCATCACAAAAAAGTCCCACAATTATCGCCTCCCCGTTTTGCTCGGCAAATAGAATTAGGCGTGAATTAAATTAGCCAGGGAATTAACAAGGATAATACCCGGTTCTCTTCGCTTTTTCCTTATTTTTAACCTTTTTAAATTTTTTTTCGGACACGTCCCTCTTTGGCGGTGACGGAGGCAATTCAGACAATTTTAAAAGACAAATGTTTTATGTTTTCTCTTTTTGCTGACGCTTCTTTTATTTCGTTTGATATCGGAATATTATGAATTCTAATTAGGTCGTTTAAAATTTTACTGAGCTTTTTTAAAGTGTTTATTTTGTATGTAGTGTATGGTTTGGATGATTGGATATTTGTATGAAATTTTTTATTCAGATATTTGTCCTCTCAATCCGTCATTTGAAATACTAAGTATTTAATAATTAAGTTTTAATTTTATTGCATTATTCGCAAGTCAAAGCGTTAAATATAAGCAAGGGAATCTTAAATTTGATCTGCTATTGTTTATCGTAGCTTAACGCAGAGCGCCTACCACGGATTAGTAATGGGTGCAGGTTTGAGATCCGCCGGACGATTAAATTGATGATTTCCCGTCTTTTTTTTGTAATCCTAAAAATATGAAATAATAATAATAATATCTAATATCTGGGGACAATGTCACACAGATCATCCTAGCCCCAAACTAAGCAAAGCTTGTACTATGGGTACCAGGCGACGATATACATACTTATATAGATAGATAAATACATATATACATAGAAAACATCCATGACTCAGAAACAAATATTCGTGCTCATCACACAAATATTTGCACTTACCGGGATTCGAACCCAGGACCACCAGCTTCGTAGGCAGGAGCACTACCAACTAGGCTATGGTGATATATGGTATGGTGTATGTAGTTTTTTGTTTGGTTCACAGCTAGAATTGTAGTCATTAGGCTAGCTAGTTGGTAGTGCTCCTGCCTACGCAGCTGGTGGTCCTGGGTTCGAATCCCGGTAAGTGCAAATATTTTGTGATGAGCACGAATATTTGTTTGTGAGTCATGGACGTTTTCTATGTATATAAGTATTTATCTATCTATATAAGTATGTATATCGTCGCCTGGTACCCATAGTACAAGCTTTGCTTAGTTTGGGGCTAGGATGATCTGTGTGACATTGTCCCTATATTAAGCAACAGTCGTTAAGCTATGTCAGAGACCTAATGGCCGGCTGAAACAACTCTGACAGTACCTGTGGTTACCACTGCCCATACGATAAAAAAAAATATTTGTATGAAATTTTGCACACCTAATTCCAATTACCTGACTTAACACATAGAATACATTAATTTCCAAAAAAAAATCTATTCCCGATGGATATTAAGAAACTAATTCCAAGAACTATAATCTTTTTCTAAAGTCCACGCAGATGAAGTCACGGGCTGTTGTAAACAAATTGTTATCAAGACAACGTAAGTTTTAGTTCATGTTGAAAAATAATTCTTAAAAGTTAATATATATTGCAATCAGTAACTTCATTAAATTTTAAATTGCAATAAAACTTCTTCAAAGTAGTAATTATTAGGGTTATTCGTTTTAAAGGTTCTTGGGGTAGAGTGAGATACATAGATGTAAAAGAAACGGAAATAACTTTATGAGCTGAACCCAAGATTGAACAGACTATCGCTAGACCAACGGTGCAGTATAACAAAAAACCGGCCAAGTGCGAGTCGGACTCGCACATGAAGGGTTCCATAGCAGCAAGTATTTCAGTTGATTAAATGAATGCAAATTGCGGTTTATGACGTATTAAAAAAAACTACTTGCTAGATCTCATTCAAACCAATTTTCGTTGTTAGTTTACATGGTAATGTACATCATATATTTTTTTAATTTTATCATTCTCTTATTGTAGAAGTTAGAGGGACAACCATTTTACCACTTTGGAAGTGTCTCTCGCGCAAACTATTCAATTTAGAAAAAAATTATATTAGGAACCTCAATATCATTTTTGAAGACCTAACCATAGATACCCCACATGTATGGGTACGATGAAAAAAATTTTCTTGAGTTTCAGTTCTATGTATGGCGACCCCCCAAAATAATTGTTTTTTTTCTATTTTAGTGTAAAAATCTTAATGCGGTTTACAGAATACATCTACTTACCAAGTTTCAGTAGTACAGCTCTTATAGTTTCAGAAAAAAGTGGCTGTGACATACGGACGGACAGACAGACAGACAGACATGACGAATCTATAAGGGTTCCGTTTTTTGCAATTTGGATACAGAACCCTAAAATTTGATTTTTTGCCTTTTTGTTTGCAAAACATCACAGTATAAGTCTGGAGTCTGGAAGTCGGTGGTGATTCAATGTCGTGCCTCTGAGTAGGTCTTGTACATGACTACTTTCCAGCCTTATCGGCTAGCCGTTCTAAAGAATCATGAGAGTGAGAAAATAGAAACTGCACCTGCGTTTGCGCATATACTCGTGTCGTTTAGTATTATTCGGGCAGATGGCTCAATTTAAACTGATCGCCATGACCTAAATTTGACCACGAGGACGGAAATTATACAAATAAGTTAACATAAGTTCAACTAATTTAATTTCCATATTTATAAGTAAATATTTACCAGGTCTGCGAGGCATTTTGCGGCTTACAAATATTATATTGAGTGTAGAATTCCTGTTTTTCACATCGTAGTTCATGGGTTTGATTCCCTCCCAGGACAGACTTTTGTGTGCATAACATGTCTGTTTGTCCTGAGTCTGGGTGTAATTATCTATATAAGTATGTGTTTACAGAAGCAAAGCAGTATATCAGTTATCTGGTTTCCATAGTACAGGCTCTGTTTAGTTTGGGATCAGATGATTTCCGTTTGTTAATAATATCCCAGGATATATTGTTTTTCGGTAAGCATTCCTCAGTAGTGTGACACATTGCTAGTGAACATACCCGTGAGTGCAAATACCTGAATTCATAAAAATCGGTTTTATGAATTCAGGTATTTGCACTCACGAGTATGGTCACTAGCAATGTGTCAAATTTGAAGAAGTTCTACTGTTCAGGAGGAGTGCGATCAGAAACAAACTCATGAGTTGTCGAAGAAAGAGCTTCGTTTACACTCAGCCAAATAATGCCGTTTTTAAGTGTGTGACAAGATTCGAGACCTGCCCGAGACTCATAGCCTTTACGTCTTGTTCCACTATTGACCTTGGCAAACAAGAGTTATTTTGTTTTGTTTTTTTTTTTATTTGGAAAACAAACAGTTGTACAACATGAGCTTATAAACTATAAATAATAACACTGTGTAATGTTACGAGTACAACCCACGGCGTTTTCACAGATTAACACATTCACAGATTAAGTTTTGTTCTAACTGTCATTTTTTATAATTTATTAATTTGTTGTGATAATTCCTGTAATAGCTTTTTTTATGTACTAGTAGTTGCATGAAATATCCTTTTATTATTTCTACACCAGCAATGGTAGTATATGTGATCTAGTTTATAAATGTTAGACCTCAATGTACCATATACTGAGAAATAAAGAATTTATTATTTTTATTATTACTAAAACAATAATAATAATAATATGTAGAGTGCTGTGAAGTCTAATGCTAAGAGGTTAAATATACACCACAATATAAGCTGCTTATAGCTAGGTAAAACGTAATTATACAAAGAACAATGAATATCAAATATCAAACAATAAAATAGTAACAACCTACTTTATGTCTTCAGCTAAATTCCAATCAACATTGGAAAAAAAACGAGACAAAACAGTAAAAAAAAAATACAGAAACAATCAATGTATGTTAATTTATGAGCGTATGAGTATGAGTTAGTTACGAGTGTGTTTTGTTCCAAAATATCATCTTAAATATTTTCTTCTTTCTTTAAAACCTCTTTTATTTCGTTCATCTTTCTAAACACACATCAACCCAACTAACATGAAGAAAACAAGGTTTTAAAAAACATACTGTCTTAAAATTTACACAGCACGGTCTGAAAAGTATTAGCTATCGAATTAAACAAAAAGTTATATGGAAATCGGTCAACAAACAACGGAGAACTTACGTCGCATAATCACGTATATATAAGGTAGGTATGTAGGTTTATGTAGTTTATTAAATAGATATATATTTTTATAAGGTATCGTATGTAATTATTAGTGTGTATTTTATCAACATATTTACCCGACAAGGTACATAATTATAATAGTTTGTTGTACACTGCCTATACCCATAATTTTGAAAATCTCTCTTTCCTGATGGTTTGCTGGTAGACAATTCAATAATGAATTAAGCTCGCCTATGTACATGCATTCTGCATCTTTTGTAACTTCTAACTTATGTATTTATTTTCTGTGTGCAATAAAGAATAAGAAAACATAGTTACAGGACCAATTCATAAGCTGTTGAAGTTGGTTAATCGTATTGATTTAAAATTAAAATAAAATAATTAAGAAAACATAATATGTAATTATTAACATAGCAATAAATTATACAGATATTAATAAAATTTTGAAAAAAATACATGCTTCAATAACTAATCGGCCTAAAATATACAAAACAATAATAACCATTATGAAAATTTTAAAAAAATGGCTTTGAATAAAATCGAGTTTATACATTTTTAATTTAAAGCGGTCTTAGTTACTACGCTCTCCAAATAATTTATATCCTTGATTACAGGGGTTTAAGAAAAGGGGTCTTTAAAATGTCAAAAGAAGGAATGAATTTCCCCAAGGGTGTGCCCACCCCCTTAATTATATCTTTTAATGTAATGTCTGAGTGCATTTTTACATCCCCCTTCGGTACATAACGTTGTGTATTTGGGGCTAAGTAAAGGGTCTTTTGGGGTGATTTAGGAAATTATGGATTTTTTAATCTTGAGTATATTCTTTATGGTAAACCGTTTATTTTAAAGACCAGCATCGCTGCAATATATCTATTAAATAGAATAATTGTGATGGATGGAACATAATAAAACATTGATGGCATACAAGATCAAAGGGGCAGTTTAACTCATCATTGTATCACCATATCAGCGGAAAAACCTCCACTACTGGACAAAGGCTTCTTCCAAGGATCTTCATAATGGCTGGTCATGTGCCACCCGCAACCAGCGGCTTCCCACGACATTATAAGGTTGTTGGTCCACCTTGTAGGGGGCCTGCCCACGCTGCGGCTTCCATATTCCGTCATTCTGTATATTCATCAGTAAATGTATTTAATAACTAGCTGTGCCCCGCGGTTTTACCCGCGTTAAACTTTATAAATTATCACAGCTGCTCCCCTGTAGGTGATAGCGTGATAATATGTAGCCTATATGTTGACCCGACCTCTTAGTAATATTCATGCAAAATTTGAAGTAAATCCATGCAGTACTTTTTGAGTTAAGCCCGGACATACATACAGACAAACAGACAAATATTCTAAAAACTATATTTTTCGATTCGATATCGATTGTAGATCACGCCACAAGTATCCTTTAAAAAAAATATTCAATGTACAGTTTGGCTTTCCTACGATTTTATTATAAGTATATGGATAATATCCTGGGACATTATTCAGACACGGCCATCTGATCCCAAACTAAGCAGAGCTTGTACTATGGATATCAGATACTGATATACAACATATTATACTACTTTTCTTTGGTGTATACATATTTACATAGATAATTATACCCACATTCTGGACAAACAGAGATGTTCATGCACACAAATATCTGTGCGGGGTGGGAATCGAGCCCACGACCTACGGCGTGAAAAGTAAGTATGAACCAACCACGTCAACCAGCCCGACAAAATATACATGTATTTATAAGTATACTAGCTGTGCCCCGCGGTTTTACCCGCGTTAAACTTTATAAATTATCACAGCTCCTCCCCCGTAGGTGATAGCGTGATAATATGTAGCCTATATGTTGAGCCGACCTCTCAGTAATATTCATGCAAAATTTTAAGTAAATCCATGCAGTACTTTTTGAGTTTAGCCCGGACATACATACAGACAAACAGATAAAAATTCTAAAAACTGTATTTTTGGCATCGATATCGATTGTGGATCACGCCCCAAGTATCCTTTTAAAAAAATATTCAATGTACAGTTTTGACTTTTCTACGATTTTATTATATGTATAGATTAATCCCTGTTCCCTCGAAAAATAGTTATGCGATGTGTGTAAAAATATTTAATGCCTTACCTTCCGATTTTAAAATATTACCGATCAGGCAATTTAAAATATTACCGATCAGGCAATTTAAAATATTACCGATCAGGCAATTTAAAGCAAGGCTAAAGACATGGCTTTTGGACAAAAATTATTATTCTGTTAATGATGTTATTCACATACAAAACTAAAGTGTAATTTGATGTATTGATGATGTAATAAAATTTTTGTTTTTTTTTTATTTAAAATTGTAATTTTATTCTGTACTAGCTGTGCCCCGCGGTTTTACCCGCGTTAAATTTTATAAATTATCATAGTACCTGCCCTGTAGGTGATAGCGTGGCAATATGTATCCTATATGTTGACCCGACCTCTCAGTAATATTCATGTAAAATTTGAAGTAAATCCTTGCAGTACTTATTGAAGTTAGCCCGGACATACATACAGACAAACAGACACACAGACAAAAATTCTAAAAACTATATTTTTAGCTTCGATATCAATTGTAGATCACACCCCAAGTATCCTTTTAAAAAAATATTCAATGTACAGTTTTGACTTTCCTACGATTTTATTATATGTATAGATTTGACATAGATAAGCTGTATTGTAATTAATTTAAATTGTATTAGATAGTTTAACAATGTATTTGAATGCCCGTGAGCAGAATATGAGGACTTTATATTTTGTTAACATCTTAATAACCATATTTTGAGCAATTAAAGAAATTGAATTGAATTGAATTGTTCCTCTCTGATTAAACTCGTAACGGGATCTAACACAGTGCATGTAGTGGCTGCAATGGACTTCGCTTTCGAAGTTATAAACCACATTTATAAGTAGATAATTATAAATGGAACTGTTTGTAACTCCTTCACGTTAAGACTGTACCATTAATTAATACAAAATACACTTTTTACTAAATGCATCTCTTTGTGATTTTTTTTTCAATTGTATAGGTTCTATTTAAAATTAATAGTTAAATTTAATTGATTCATTAGATTACCCCGATGATAACTTTCAAATACTTTCAATTGTCTTATGAACTTATTAACATTGGATCTATCAATGAACTATTGAGTTCAAGGACAAATAAAAATTTAATTGATGTATTAAGTTACCCCGATGATGACTTTCAATTGTCTTTTGAACTTATTAACGTTGCATCCATTAATGAACTGTTGTGTTCAAGGACAAATAAAAAAAGTTTTTTTCTATACTTAATACATTATGTCTCTTTTTAATTAGCTTACCAAGATATCAAATAAAACATCTAACTCAGCTTCCCTCTGAAAAATAATATGAAGTAACGACTCGGCAAGTCGCCCTCGCATCTTAGCAATTTAAAACAGGGGTTGTCCTCATTTATTCCTTCTTCTTTTGCCGTAACCACCCCAGAAAACACCCTTGAAACCACCACCATAATATGACACCTTACCCCTCTTGCGTCTTTCAAAAATTGCACAACATTTCCAGAAAACAATCGAAAGTTAAGAGGTCTTTCTTCGCTGGTTCTGGACCCTCGGCGGGGAGTTTTGGCGTCCCTAAAAAATACACTTACCCTTCTTATTTAGAGGGGTGGAATCATGGAAAATTGTTTTATTATTACTTTTGTACATACTCAGGTTTGGTAATTTATGGGAGGCAATGTTGGTGTGTTTTATTTTGTAGTTGTGAGGGAATTTAATTGCGGCGAATGATAGGTTATGGTGTAAGGTACGTATCAGCAGAAATAACTATAGATTAAATAAAAAAATATAAATAATAAAAGCATAAATAACTTAAAATTATACGTTAAAATGATCATTTTCTATGCACTTTTAATAAAAATGTAATACATAAAAATCCTAATAACTTTTTCTGGCTCGGCTTTAGATTAAATCTCAAGACCTCAATATCTGTGGTAGTATATGATTTCTTATAATAGTAATCAACAAATGTAAAAGAACGAACCGGCAAAACATTACTTTCGCACTCCAAAATATTTATTTATTCTAACTTAATTAAGTCGGTTTTTATGCCAAAGGCATTCTCTACCAGTTGACCTTTGGAGATGCAGACATAATATGGTACATCGGTGCACTATAGATATATAATAAAAATTACTAAAACAGGGTACATACTAGATAGTACAAAGATATGAATACCATACTTACATAACTAGGTACATACTATTAAATAAATACATAATAATATAGATTTATACATATAATATATGATGATAATAATGATGCCATAAGTTTACTTTTGATACCTACCACAGATATCGAGATCGTTTTTATTGGTTGATAGCAATCAATCAATTAAAAAGTACAGACAAGCAAAATATTTCTTTTACTTTCGGACTAAAAAACATATAATAATGATCTACCACAGATATTTAAGTTTTGGGTTCAAAATTCAAATCGAAAGTCCGGCCATAAAATGATATTAGAATTTTTCTGAAGGCAAATTGATAATGTCCTTCTATAGAAGTCAATAAAAAAAAAATAGGTTTGAGAGTGACGATGTAACAAACTCAGAGGTATTTATGAATTACTCAAACTCATCTTGGAGTCGGCCTTAACACTTGAGTATATAATTTATGATATAAGAATGACTCCTTTCGTGTAAGAGCTGAGTGACATAGATTATATTTTTAAAATTTGACCTCTTTGCGGACCATAAACACAAACATTTGCTTAGAACTTATATCGCCATCTATAACTGTCAAAACTTCAGGTTAACTCATTGGCCCGAAACGAAATATAAACTTAGCTATAGTTCCACAAACTTATCTGGCCCGGTGGCCAAAAGTAGAACTAACGTAGCCAGTTTGAAATGTCAATCGGCCTGTTATTCCCTGACATTCCTGCCATTGTTGTTTGTTGCGCGTATTTATTTTTCTTTCGGTGGTTTTTAATATTGTGAAAAATGCCGAAAGCTTTATAAAGTGATGCGAGGAACGTTATATTATAAGAATTGAATTATATGAAGGAAAAAAACGCCTCCAGGCACCAATTATACGCTTCAATAAGTTGTATGAATGCGTAGCTGCTGCTACAGGTTAGTGTTGTCAGCATCTGAAAAAATACGAAACTCCCCCTCGCACTTTAAATTGGAATACATATTCTAAAATATTCATTATTTATTTTTGCTATTTCCAATGTAGGTGTCGGGGAGTGATTTGTAAGAAAACTAGTGAAAGAAAAAGAGCAAGCAGATGCAAAAATTTATAGCATATCAGAATATTGGTAGATCGTATTCTGAAATGCCTACATTGATTGCAGAATCTTTTTATTATAACAGTTAATGAATGGCAAAAGCATTGCAATCATGTGAAAAATATTGATGTTGAGTATAACAATTCCGGTGACATAATAATACCCGGAGTATCTCCGTTGGAGAGATGCTACACTCAGCAGACATTTTATGTAAATGATCATAATTATTGTATAAAAATATAAAGATTTGTAATGACAGTATTTGTTTGCTTTTTAGTGAAGTAATATTTACGTTACAATGTACGTATTATTTTTACCCACTTTATTGCAAAAAATAGTTACTAGTAACACTAAATGCGATAACAGCGACGCTGCCAGCGGGCCAGATAAGTTTGCGGAACTATACATAATAGATTACATTACGTTTTTTATTTACAGACGCCAGAACAGCCAGCTACCCCAATCTGTCAAATTTATTTTATAGAATTTCAACTTCATCACAAAAGCATAAGGTTCACTTTTAATTAGGGAAATTTGACAGATTGGGGTAGCTTGATGTGTTTTTATATTTTTTTTCTTTTTAAAATTATTTTTCTTTAAAAAAAAGAAAAAATTAAAGTTATAATTTTAAAATAATAGCTTATTAATTTATTATTTGGTATTTATTTAAGGAGTTCAAAAAAATATTGTTATAATAGACACAGTCTGCACGGACGGATTTCTTCATTGTTGTTTAGATTAATATTGTATTAGACTATGTTTATGCTTTACAAGTGTACCTATGTTAATACCTAAGTGCTGAATAAATCCCATTATTTCAAAGAAAATATACCTATGTTCATTTTCAGCCATCAATAAAACTTATAATCTGATTATTATTTACAAGTAATTTACAAGTTTAATTATCGTCCTTATAAATATAAACATAAAATTATTTTGGCAGTGCACAGATTAAAACCGATATCGATTCTAAATTCAAAAACACACTTTGTAACTGAACGCAACTCGCCCGCGGAATTCCAATGACGAATCGCAGAGGCTTTTTCTTGTTCAAAAACAGTACTCATTTTGCGTTCAGCCAGAGACAATAAAAAGAAAAATGGTCTCTATGACTGTGCATTATGGTGGCTTATCTCGCTATTAGAGGTTTTTGGCGGGAACGTTACGTCAGCAAGTTATCTCCCCACTGCCTCTCTTCAAGGATTTATCGTCTTGCTTGGGGGAAAGAGTGGAAAAATAAGAAAGGGCTGTTTTTCCTAGGGGACTTTCGGGAGATAGGGTGTAAGAGATTCAATTAAGGCGTGCGCCACCCGTGCGATTAATTATGCTTTCTAAATTATTGTTTCAGAAAAAATGGTGGCTGCCAGACCGTGGCTGAGTTTGATGGATTTATATCGTTATATTTTTCAACAAGTAAAGTGTTATTTATATTAATAAATGCTATAATCCTACTAATATTATAAATGCGAAAGTTTGTGAGTGTGTGACTGTGGGAGTGAGTACGTTTGTTACTTCTTCAAGTCCAAACGGCTGGAGCGATTTTAATAAAAATATTGGTATGGAGTTAGCTAACATCCTGGATTAACACATAGGCTATAATTTATTTTATTAAGTTTAATGCGGTAAAACCGTGGGGCACAGGTAGTAACTAATACATGATGATTAGGTATCATCATTTATTTGTTGTGTTTTGACATTACTTTAACAACTTATAAGTTGCGTTTTGATAATATTTAAAGATAGTGTATTTCAAATATGAATCTTGGTATATATTTAATCATACTAATATGTATTATAATGGCGAAAGTTTGTGAATGTGTGAGTGTGTATGTTTGCTACTCGTTCACTTTTTAGTGATATAGCTTATATATCCGAATAACACATAGGCTATAATTTATGAAGTTTAACGCGGGTAAAACCGCGAAAACTAATCGAAAGATAGTGATTTTTCACTTTTTTGCATTCTACTAGACGCGCAATCCCATATTGAGAATTTGCTCACTGAGTTGCAGCGCGGGCGCTGCAACTCAGTGAGCAAATTTAGTAGTTTAGTAGTAGTAGTTTCATATGCAATTGAAGCTCCTTAACTTTCGTCCACTGCGTTACACCTTGTATAATCGGTTTATTTAAAGAAATTTAAGTAGATATTCTAATACAGCTGTTAATTTTCTTACACGTAGTCGTGATATAAATTGCCAGCTCTAAAATAGTACATTTTAGAGTCTAGAAACATTTTTATGGCGGCGGTTTATTTTTAGCGAGAATAGTTTCAGTGCTTTCAAACGGATTTATAGTGGCTTCGAAATGTATAGAGTTGATATCAAAATTAAATATAATTTCGTATGGAATCTGATACTTAACTGGTAAAATATAAAAATAAATAAATAAAAAAGGTTTTTATTCACGTAGACTTTAAAAAAGCGCTTGTAAATAGTCAGAACATGTTTGTAGTAACATAGTTGTATACATTAGATATTATTTCTAGTAACATAGATATTTAGGTACATCTTGTATGAAAACATTTATAAAATTTATTTTATTACAGAAATGATCTTTAGCTAGCTCGTATCAAGTTATTGTCAAGAGATTATGTTTAATTATCTAGTTTGAGTCTAATATTTTTACTACATATTGTCAATGGTCTATATTAAAGGTATTATTATTATGACGGACCTTGTGTTAATAACGACGGTCGCGCTTTAATGCTACCACCGGATCCAATGCGCCCCAACTGAGAAGACCCAGCGAAACAAACTCAGTGGGTTCATCTACTACCGGTTTCAACACGACCCAGTTGAGACGGTCCGGCGAAAATACTCAAGCGGGCATGAACACGGGATTTGGTCCAATTAGAGTAATTATTTAGTAGGCAAACACAATATATGCTCGATCGGTTGTCTGAATGCTTATTATTTTAGATTATATTTAGGTATACAAAAGAAAAACTTCGAAACAATAACATTATTCATTTTGAGACAGAGTCAATAATTTTAAATTAAGTATATGATAGCAATCATTTACAGATAGTTCACGTAACACAGCAGATCAGTCATGTCTATATGGCTACAAGATCTCCAGCGAGCAATGTGCAGGTAGGAAGTGAGAGCCAGACGTCTTTGTCATCGATGTACTCTTTAGTGGTGTAATAACCCCTAGCCATAAGTATACGTTTAATATGTGTTTTAAAACTTGTGTCAGGCAGATCAGTAATTTGAGTAGGAAGCTTGTTATAAAACCTAATACAATTTCCTAAAAATGATTTATTCGTTTTGCTTACTCTAAAGCCTGGCATGGCTAGTTTGTTTTTATTCCTAGTATTTATATTATGCAGTTCACTTTTCTTTTTATAATTATGAATATTTTTTCTAACAAACATTATATTCTGATATATATATTCCAATGGCACAGTAAGTATATTTATTTCTTTAAACAAATTTCGCAAAGAATCGCGACTGCCTAAACCATAAATGGCTCTGACTGCTCTTTTCTGCAATACAAAAATAGTACCTATGTCAGCCGCCGAACCCCACAGCAGAATGCCATACGACATAATGCTATGAAAGTACGCGAAATACACTAATCTAGCAGTTTGTTCATCTGACAATTGCCTTATTTTCCAGACAGCATAGGAAGCCGAACTTAATTTACCTGCTAACTTTTCAATCTGAAGACCCCATTGCAATTTTGAATCAAGTGTCAATCCTAAAAATACGGTCAATGGGACTAAATCTAATATTTTCGCATTAAGTGCAACTGTTGGTACAATTTGACTGGCGATACCATAATGAGCTCTTCAGTAAGCTGCTTCGTTTTTACTGCTATAAGTTAGATAGTCTTTAGAGTCATATCTCCAGTATGTCGAACCCTAGATGTGCTAAACGCCCTCCTGATTGTCAATCCTGAATGTGATGTGTTTGCCGGTAGATGGACAGACATTAGGCGAATACGTTTGTTTTTCTGCGAAAGAAAGTATGGAAGGATGTCCAGTATTTTGTATTAGTTCTAAAGTAACCTTAAAAATAAATAAATTTATGTAATGTTGATTAATTTAATAGGTGATAATTAACCGTATTAATTGACTATAAAGAAATAAATAAGTAGTAGGAGAACTGCTTTTTAATGTACAGGCATTATAAGCTTCTAGGCTTTTAGACTTGTAAGTGTCATATAAATAAATATTAGTTATTTAATAAACGACAAAATAAATGATTGAGTATTTATTATATAAAGTTTGTTCAATTCAGTTCTAATTTTTTTGGTATTCAATATTCTACTTAATTGCACCGCTATCACGGTTATTCGGCAGCCATTGCCGGCATAATATAAAAATGGCGGAATTTTCTATTGGCACTTCACTAGTTTAAGGGCTTTGACACAATTTGCGTTTTAAATACCATAGAGATAAATATATCCCTATTCCGCATTCAAAAATAAAAGTGTAATACATTTCAATTTTAAAATAAGAACTTTGGTACGAGCTTATAAAACGAGACATAGCATTTACTTTATTAATTTGACGTAGCATTACGACATCCTTAATATAACTAATAATAAAGATTGTTATAAAACATAGCCAATTAAAAAGATATAAATGTAGTATGAAGGCCCGACGCCCTGACCTAAATATAGAGAGGCTTCTAAAATCAAAACATACATCACAATTTGACCTACTAACGTGTGTAAAGGTTGAAGACCTTTAACCTACCTACCAGTTAAAATTCAACGTTAATAGCTTAGTGTAAGATTCATTTCTGAATAACCTAATATCATGCGTAAACTCGTAGTATTCGCGTATCAATTAAAGTTTTGATTATTTCGAAGTTTCTTTCTAAACTTTCTTAGAGGTCTTCATTTAAAACATATGAACGATATGTGAGATCTAAAGTGGTTTTTAAACCATTTCTGCTAACTGAGCAAATACATTTGATCTCAGAAATAGCAATATAGGTACTCGTAATTACCACCGTATGTATCTTTTGGTAGGTACTTAATTTAATAGACAAAAAATATTTCTTTTTTTTTTCAAGTATTAACGCAGTAACAGAATATTACTGGCTGAAGTTCTCGGAATTTTACCTAACAACTCAAGTCTCAAACTGGAACAAAAGAAAAAACAACAAAGGCATAAACAATGTTCGAATTTCAAAAGCAATTTAAAACGTAATCGAACGCCGCCGTTTGGAGCTCGCCGCTTCTTATTCCCCCCACCTTGAATATCTATCTATGAAAGGTATGGCACACTTTTATTCTTGAAGGGGCCGGCGTCCACCCCATTTAAAAGAAGCCATCTTGGGATTGGGTACCCAGGGGCGCACCTCCCCACAGGGAGGGGGCAGGCGAACAGGGGGAACCACTTTTCTCGGCGAGTGTTGTTTTAATTCTACCAAATATCTTTTCGTGAATACCTCAGTAGAAGTTCTGATATAATTTTCTTCGCGTAATATTTATATGTTTTAGGTGTAAATGCCTTGAGTTTTCTTCGTACCAAACTTATTCTTATAATCGAATCGTTGGTAATTAGATTTTAACAAATGTTGTGGTATTACATTTTGCCAGTTATACAACTTTTAAGCAATCATTATTTATTTGCTAAGTTTATAATTATAATTTTACTAAAATATTTATTTAGGATCTATTATGAATTAATAAAATATATTATAAAAATCAAAGGTCTATATATAGTGTCTATTGCCTATAATACACTTCAAATGAACTGATCTATGACACTCAATATTTGCTGCAAAATAAAATTAGCAGAATCCATAGACATAGGTATGAGGTAACATAACTCCTTTAGATCGCATACAATAAAAACCGTTAATGAGCGAAATTTTAAACGAACGTATTCCAAATTCGAATTCGAACCGCTTTGAAATTCTACGCCATAGTTGGGCAAAGGAATTCCACTTTCGGCCACTAGCGAGGTGCGGTCCAGGTAAATTTTAATTTCTATGCAAATGGAAGCTTTCGTTAGGGGTTTAATCTACGAGCTTTGTCGAAGGTATCAAATCGCGACGGAAAACTTAATGAAAATACTGTACGAAGATGGCGGAAGAATCGCCCATTGCTATGACTCGGGTTGGTTTTAGTAAACCGTTTATTTTCTTAAAACGTGCTAATGTAATAAAGCTAAACCTTCGAATTTCACGACTAATTCATATTTAGAATAGACACTACAATATTTTACTTTCTACCGTAAGGTTTTTTGTTCCGTAATTTGTCCGGTGTTTTGTGAACCGATTTTGAAAACTCTTGTTTTTATACGATGGATAACATAATTTAGTTTCAATGCTATTTTATAAAGAATATTTAATGTTCTATGAACATCGAGGCGCTTAAAGCTGGATGCTCTCAACGGTCCATAAGGGATCGGCGAGGTTAAGCAACTAGGCTCGCGGTCAGTCCATAGATGGGTGAGCACCAAAGTGGTTTAACATCAGAGCATCTCCGTGCTACGAAGGGCACGTTAAGCTGTCGGTCCCGGTTGTAGGTAGTCGTTAGACTAAAAGTCGTTATGCCATGTCAGAGACGTACTGGGCGGCTTGAACAACTCTGACACTAGGGTACCACCACTACCCATACGATAATTAAGTAAGCAAAATAGACAACTTGACATACATAGGTACTCTTTGATTAGATTAGATTTGATTTTGACATACTTTGTAATTTTGACATTATAAAATTGATGATCATATCAGACATTGTAAAATTGTTATTATTATTTTAATGCTTATAATTATGTCAAACAAATGTTATTAATTAGTTAGATTAGACATATGAATGAATGTGGTATTATTCTATAGATGCTATATATATATATATATATATATATATATATATATATATATATATATATATATATATATATATATATATATATATATCTATTTTTTTGTGTTTTATTCAATTACTTTATAATAATTAATAACTTATGTCATATAAATTTGCATGCCGTCAAATCGGCGTAACATGCTGAACCTGTACGATTCTATATAACACCTTGTAACCATGTTTCTGGCGAATAAATAAATATTTCATTTCATTTCATAAATTTATTCTAACTTTAAAGTAATTAAGAACAAGTCATGTTAAGGTGTTGCATTATATTTTTAATATGTTTCTATTGTGCGACATTGGAGTAGGTGTTGACTAGCCTTGAATCTATCTGAAGATAGTTAACATTAAATAATTAAAATGTATTATTATTTGCTTTATAGAGATGTTCTTTTTAATAATATACTAAATATCAACCATGTAAGGGCATTTGAACGTGGTAGGTAGTTCATGATGATTTCTTTTACTGAAAACATTGATATGTATTTTTTTAATCAAATTTTTTAGAACTTTGTATTAGTTGTATATAGATTCTATGTGTGTATTATGTAGATACTCATCATGGCACCGGTTTAAACCTTAGTGGGTTTTAGGATGTTACTAAAATATAAATTATAATTGTTCATGAATAATAAATAAATAAATAAAATAATAATTTTTAAAAAAGAAAAATAATTACTTTTTTGTACTACCTAACATTCTGCGAGCTGATCTCAAATTAGGCAGACCTTATACTATGGTACCCAAACAACTTAAAAGCTTACTTATACAACATGTAACTTAATTAAAGCCCACTCCACACAAACTACTTTCATAGTTTGTACAGAATCGTTTACTGAATCGATTTATATCATTTTTAATATAGATAATTTTTTTTGTCCAAAATAATTAAAACTACGGAAATTATTGTCATATTAACCCTGTACAGTCAAAACAAATTGAAAAGGACCGGCAGTCAAAGTAATAAGACTTTTAAAGTCGCAGTTTTATTTGTATTCATACAAATTCCATCATACAATACAAAATAAAGAAAAATAAACTTTATTCCAAGAAACTAATTTAGTAAATAACAATGCATTACATGTTAAATAAAAAAATAAGAGTATGTATTATAATTACAACATAATATTCTAATTGGGATGTTTGAGAGTGTGCGTTAATTACGTTACATGTTGTATATATCTTAAATGAAAATATAATCGTGCATAAAGATTTTTCCTGGGTAGGGATCGAAACCACGACCTTTGGTTTATCAGTCAGGGTCACTAACTACTAGGCCAGCCACGGTTGGACACGGCTGGACGTCATTCAGTTTACATGATTGATATTACACCTTGTATATAACAAAACACATCAGAAACAAACAACAAAAACAATAACTTTATCGCACCACGATATAAAACCTCACCATATACCAACTTACACCAAGTTTAACCATATAATATGCGGTGTATAGGAAGGTGGAAAATATCCAGAAAGTCGATTATAACTCCACGGAATAATGGCTGAAAGAATCCAACGCAGTTGCCTTAACCGCCACCGTACTAGCGGTTCTCGAAAGTATATTTAGCAAAGTGAAAAACATATGAGTTCTCATCAGTGTCTCAAAAGAACTGTGATAACATAAAAAAATTCGATGATTGTGTTATGTTATCACCGTTGTTCTAGGATGATTCTCATTACTATTAACGAACAAGATATCTTGTCCAGGAGTATGAATATGTTCAAAATATAAAAAATAGAACAATGGCCCAGCTGAAGTGGCTGTGGTCAATGACGACCGCCGCTGAAAATTTTGTGATGTGAGAAAATTTATTACATAAATATAATTTTATTTGTTTTATATAATATAGTTTTTGTGTTTATTCTTATGATTTACGTACACACGGCCACATGTTAAGCTATACATTTCCAATATAAGCTGACCTCTTATTGTATGGAAATCCTATATACAACGCTCGAGCTTATACTGGAAACTTATAGCTTCATACGTAGCCGTGTCTACGTTAGGAAGCTATTATAGTAAGAACGATACATTAAGTGTTTAATGAAAAGTTTAAGCTAGTCTGTCGCAAAAAATGGTACAGTTCTACCTAAAACTTAAATAATGTAACCGTCCCTAAATAACGAATATTACAGCATAAACCTGAAAAGCTACCAGAGAGTTTGAGAAACTCAATACTCGAAACTGGCGGATGCACTGAACGTGCGAGCCATTGCCCATAATAGGAGACGAAAGAAAAAAAATTACAATAAATGATGCTGTCATGCGTTATGTGATATGTAACTCCATTTCTTTGTGTCTATATAATGTCAACAATTACATGATATGTTAATCTGTAAGTAGTTCTGCCCAGATTATGCATATCTTGTTGTATTTTTTATTAACTGTTGATGGACTGAAATGTATAAATAAATAAAATTAAAGATATATAACAAAAATGTTTTTATTTCAACTTGATACCTCCTACATGCGTCGTGCACTACTATATTGTCCCGCGCAGATGTTTACTCTTCATTGAGACCAACCGCCGCATAAAAATCTATCAGGAGGACATTATTATTAAAATCGAATTATAAGAACAATTTATCTATTTGTACATTCATACTTTATAGGACCACTGTTTGAATTTCTGTTACAATTGCAACGAAATTTGCCAACTACGCAAGACATTAGTGCACGAGTGATCGAAATCGAAACGCAAGTGCACTCTTCATTTACTCACTCATAATCCGGGTGAGGTAGCGCGCTGGACTGATAGCTATATGCGTTCGCCGGGGCACCAAGATGTAACACCACCAACTTTTAGGGGATCCAGCGTCGGTGAAGCTCAAAATAAAGTACCTTAAGAGAGGTAAGCCGTAGCGTTCATTCGCTCAAAGACCAGCTTGACAGGGTAAGTACCTCCACCTTACAGAAGACATTCCTTAATAATAACATTAATAACTTGAATGTTGTGTTTCTGCGTGTGAGTAAGGTCGCCAGAGCTCATCGGTGTGGGGTAAGAGTCAGTTACACTAGTTTGTTGACTCTTTTAAAGGCCGGCAATGCACCCGCGACTCCTCTGGTGTTGCGAGTGTACGTGGGCGGCGGTGATCACTTACCATCAGGTGACCCGCTTGCTCGTTTTTTCGCCTTTTGACATGAAAAAAAATGAGAATCAGGTTTTTATAAATGCTCTCATGAAGTGTATTTATATTACTTTCCAATGTATTGCTTATCCGTATGTATAACTTTATGAAAGAAAGAAATAAATAATAATTATAATTAAATAAGTCAATAATACTTTTAGTACTGACCGGATTGAAATCAGTTTTGGATAGAGGTAGTTTTACTGTTTGTCTGTCTGAAAAACTGATAGATTTTATAAAAATGTTTTTCTTGTGTTATTTCACGTTCGAAATTCACTAGTAAGATCCGTTATCTAGAATCTAGAACAATCTGCAGACAATTACAGTTTTTGCCTTCCATTCCAACTTCAAATTCGAAAAACGTTAGTTGCCGAACTCGGCCGAAAGCAGCCGAGCCATCCCGAAAAGCCGGCGAGATCACGTATAACATTACCAAGTTTGTACATTAACTGAACTTTTATTACACTTATCTTCGTTCAAGGCAGGTACTAACGTACGTATGTAAAAATGTACTTACAGAATCGCAAAGTAATCAAAAGACCTATCCAGACGGGAATTTTTGAGATAAAATTAAAACTTCTTTGTTATAATGATATCTGTTCGTTATGTACGCAATTAAATTTCAATGATAGATATTTGCATCGCATGTTCGTAAAATGACTATAGATATGTACATGGATTTATTTAACTAAGCCCCTACGTTCTTAAAAAATAATCTTGTCAATACTAATTTTAAACGACCAAATAAATTTTTATGTGTTTCCTTTAATTGCAAATTGTATCAAAGGACAGAGCTATACTTGACATGTATAGTTCTGTTAAAATAGAGAAATTAGGTAAATACAGACGCCTGCACATCAAGCTACCCCAATTTTCAAATTTCCCCAATTGAAAGTGAACCTTAGGCTTTGTGATAAAGTTGAAAATCTATAAAAGAAATTTGATAGATTAGGGTAGATAGATGTGCTGGCGTCTGTTCATGTCTGGAGATCACACCTACTGTACTGTTTTTATACTTCCAGGGCATCTTTGGTTTAAAATATGAATATTTGATTAAAGCCAGACTTCAGCTATCTCACTCTTGCATTTGGATATTTTAAAGGACATGAAATGATTGTAAGTAAGTATGCAATCTTAAGAACATTTTTTTATCCTCACATTATTTGTAATGATAATAAAAAAATTGATAAACTAATCTTTTTAGAATTATAACGTCAATAATTGATTGACGCATATTTTTGGGATCGTCACATCCATAAATTCATATCCTGAAAATATCTATAGACATATTAGAAAAGATAGATCGAGATCAATTGGGCCAAATTTCAATTCAAACGAAATATCACTTCCTAGCACAGAAAATTATTCGCTTCAAATTTTGGAACACCGATTCGATATTTTGAAATTTAAATTCCGCATTCTATTCGTGATACGTACGAATACGGAGTGTAATTTAAAATTTGACTTGTGTTCTATCGTGACTTCTTATGTTGATTTTGGAAATCGAATCAGTTTCAATTTCAGTTTCAATTCTTATTTGAAATTAGAAAGTATGTTTATTGATAGTTTTGACCTTGTTTTTTGTATGTAGTTACCATAGAGAACAGGTAAAATGAATTATTTAATGTCAGGTTGTTTGTGCTATTTGAATTATGAGGTAGTGAGGTTTTATTTTATTATTTTAAGCACTAAGCTGCATGGTCTTGTTGTGTACCTATAGATAAAACATATATTATTATTTCTTAATCTAAATGGGTTTTTTTAATGTCATAGGGCGACAAACGAGCAAGTGGGTCACCTGATGGTAAGTGATCACCGCCGCCCATGGACACTCACAACACCAGAGGAGTAACGGGTGCGTTGCCGGCCTTTAAGAGTCAGCAAACAAGTGTTGTTGACCCTTCCCCCCACCCCAATGAGCTCTGGCGACCTTATTCACACGCAGAAACACAACATTAAAGTTATTAATGTTATTATTAAAGAATGTCTTATCTAAGGTGGAGGTACTTCCCCAGTCGCGCTGCTCTTTGAGCGAATGAACGCTGTGCCTTAAATCTCTTAAAATTACAATAATTTCTTTTACAATAAACCAAAAAAAATCTTATTCATATATAGATATTAGTAAGTATTTGTTCCTTTGGATCACAGTCAGTGCACAAACGTGCAAGATGTGTTGCTTAATTTAATTTTAGAGATGGTATATCCACCCAGTAGGTCTCTGACATGGCTAAACAACTACAACCGGGACCAACAGCTTAACATGCTCTCCGAAGCATGGAGACAGTCTGAAATTAAATAAGTTTGGCGGTCACCTATCTAAATACTGACCGCTCGCCTAGGAGCTTAACATCATCGATCACTTACGGATCAGTAAGAGAAACGTCTGGCAACACTACTGCTGTCACTGTCAGTTAGAGTGACTTGCGCTGTGGTTCCTAAGTTTGTTTTACAAGTAGGCTGTGTAGATGACGGGGGCGAATATAACACCCTATTTTATCCCGAAGCATGGAGACATTCTGAAATTAAACGAGTTTGGTGGTCACCCATCTAAAGACTGACCGCTCGCCTAGTTGCTTAACATCATCAATTACTTACTGACTGATGAGAGCAATGTCTGGCAACACTGATACTGTCATGGTTTTGTCAGTTAGAGTGACTTGCGCTGTGGTTCCTAAGTTTCTTTTACAAGTTTGCTGTGTCGATGACGGGAATGATTCTAATCCCCTATTTTATCCCATGGGGGGCGTTGATGTCTATCTGAGGAAATACCTACCAGAGTACGGGCAACAGCATCTCACTGTAGGTATGCCATGACCATCATATTGCGATCGCTAACCCGTCCGCCACGCCTAGTGATTACGTCATTTCTCGCCAAATGACAGCATCTCCAGAGGCTGTCACCGGTCCATAAGTGATTAGCGAGGTTAAGCAACTAGGCTCGCGGTCAGTCCATAGATGGGTGACCGCCAAAGTGGTTTAATTTATGACCGTCTCCGTGCTTCTGAGGGCACGTTAAGCTGTCGGTCGATTGGAGCCATTAGGCAACAGTCGTTAAGCCAGGTCAGAGGCCTACTGGGCGGCTTGAACAACTCTGACACCATAGTAACCACTGCCCATACGGTAAAAAGTAAGTAAGTAACCAACATTCAGATGACATAATGATGATGAGGAGATGATTAGAGCGTTTTTTCGGCTGTTTAAAAAAAAAGCACACTAAAAGAACTATAATAATCATTGTAGTATTCAAAGTAAACTATATATTAATTCTAGGTTCAAATAGATTTTTAGGTCGGGACTTATATTTAATTATATTATATAATATATTATATAATAATATCTAGAGACAATGTCACACAGATCATCCTAGCCCCAAACTAAGCAAAGCTTGTACTATGGGTACCAGGCGACGATATACATACTTATATAGATAGATAAATACTTAAATACATAGAAAACATCCATGACTCAGAAACAAATATTCGTGCTCACCACACAAATATTTGCACTTACCGGGATTCGAACCCAGGACCACCAGCTTCGTAGGCAGGAGCACTACCAACTAGGCTACGGTGACCGTCATATATTAATTATAATTTAATTTCTGATTGGCATGGTTTAGTTAAGGTATGCTGAGATGGTTTGGACATTTAGAAAGGATGAATGAAGGAAGATTGACAAAAGATGTATACCTGGCCTGTGTGAATGGCACAACCTCGAGGAGGGAACTTCGTAGAACATTCTCTGACGAAACCGGAGATGTTCTCAAGAAAGGCCAAGTCAGGAATGCCCTAAACCGGCTAGCAAGTATGAAGAATATAATGATAGTAAACGAGGCAAAATAGGTGTGCAAATATTGTTATAAATGGAAATCCGTTGTCTCTGCCTACCCCTCTGGGAAACAGGCGTGAGTCTATGTATGGTATAGTTAAATGTATTGTCGAAATTTCGAAAAAATTCTTTAAGTTTTGACATATTTAGGTATAGTTTTAGAAATATTTGACTATATCTTGTCTTGTTTTAAAAGTAAACACCAAGAATAGAAACTTAGTTTAGACGGGCCAGTTGGCATGGTTGGTAAATGCTTGCCTTACACGCCGCTGGTCGTGGATTCGATTCCCACCTAGGACAGATATTTCTAGGCATGAACAATTGAACATGTCTGTTGGCTGTGTTTACAAAAGAAAACTAGGATATGTAGAATCTCAGCAATCTGATTTCCATGATACAAGCTCTGCTTAATTTGGGATCAGATGGCTGTGTCCCTTGATATGATTATTCACACATATTATTACGGCATATTCCAAAGATTATAGAGAGTAGACGAGGAAAATTGATTGGACATTTAATTCGACACGACCAGTTCATCACCAACATCATAGAAGGCAAAATTGAGGCAAGAAGAAAAAGAGGCAGACCAAGACGTTAATATATGGACCAGGTGAAGGAAGTTGTGAAATTGGAGGCTTACAAGGAAGTCAAGGAGAAGGCTTTCGATAGAGAAGGCTGGAAACTGCTACACCGACAAGTGCACAACACTTAAGTATTAGTATTTTCAGTTTTAACGAGTGTTCTAAAAAATAACTTAATTACATATATAAATATTCAAGAATCGAAACAAATGACCCGGGCTAAGTAACTACGGAGCGAGTTTACGACAATGCCTATAAGAAAACGGGCGTTGTGTTATAAAATTTGCATTCGGCGGGCGGGTGATGCAGACGGCAGGCTAACTATGGAGGAGACGGCTTCTGTATTAAGTATTTAAATAAATATTCTCTATTGAAACATATAAAACATGAATGTAGGAATGAGGAAAGTTAATTATTTAGTAATCTGTTTAACGAAATGAAAAAATACTTACTAGTACCTACAGTTTATTAAAATACTAGAAATTTAAAAAAAGACTTAGTGTTTTATTACTTTTTACACATAGTTATAGGTTTTAGTTTATAAATACGTATATGTTAGCAATATTGCTAAGTTGAACAAATGGAAAAGAAAATAAAATCGCAAATATATAGTAAATGATATTTATAATATATATTATAATGATTATTTACTTAAAGAAAGAAGAATAAAGGTTATAAAGACCCAAAATTACAATAAATAACATACCAAATTAAAATAAAGTACAACAAAAAATCTGTACCTTCAGTGAAAAGTGATACATCTCGGCCTAGATCGGTTCTCATATTCACTGATTAAACTTCTTAAAAAAAAATTAGCTAAATTTCAGTCTTATCCCCGTTATTATAAGATTGAAATTGAGCGAGTTGTTTTTGTGAGTAGTGATATAAGTAAGCATTTATTTCTGGATTTTTTTGTGTAAAAAAATACTTTTTCATTCGTATCAAAGTGTACTGAACCCATACTAATATTTCTAAAATGTATTTTAATACGACTCAAGATACCACATCTTACGCGACTCAAAAGTTTTTACTTCAATTAGTACAAAGTGATATAAATCGAATCCTATCATAATACATTAAAAAATAGACACAATGCAGTTTAGTGCAAAGTGGTACATTTGTACATAAACCATAAAAATACAAAATTATTTTCATAAAAAGAAGTGACTAATGATACAACTGCAAATCAATCAATTTACACGTAATTTACCTAGCTAACTTTGATGTGATTATAAATTGAATACATATTATATTAATATAAACTTACGGAACATAGAACATAGATTTATGTGAAAAATTATACTTTTATAGTAGAATCAAAACTATCGCCAAATTTTAGAACTGAATTAGCGGAAAAATACGTAAAAAGTGATTTAAGTTCGCGCAGCTCTTACGCACCCCGTCCCGCACCTCTTAGCGGGGGGTATGGAAAGGGCGCAGGAGACGCGTGATTGTCAGTCTCGTACGTGCGATTAGAGAGGTGCGTCGTGCGTTACACCACAGGACAACGACGCGTAAGGTAAGACTTGTATTATTTTACACGAATTACGTAACATTTTTGTTATTGAAATGTTTACAAGGAACATGTATTTTATATTGATTTTAATAACGCAATTTTGTCATAAAATGTAGAGTATTTTATCATAGTACCTATTGTCAAACAGTCTTTATAATAATAATAAATAGGCAGTCTATCAATGAGTTTTAAATCGTTTTTATAAATTAATGTAGACTGGGTAGGTATTTTAGTGTAGGGATAGAGCAAATTATTGTTTTTTTTTCCATTGTGAGCATTTGCGTAGCTTCTTGGTGTGAATCACATTTTATTGCACCTATAGGTAATCATTTATTGTACACACGGCTACGCATCAAATCGGACAAATTTATTTAATGCAGTTTATACCTAATTTTGTTTGGAACTCGAGGCACCGATTTTATTTTTAGTTTTTGAAGTCGGTTACTTTAACGCAGTTTCTTTATTTTGAAACATACATTTTGTCTGAACTGCATAACAGTAATGTTAACTTTTTATCTGCTCGTCTTTCTTTTAATGGTAGTAATTTTATAATATTAATTTTGCACTGTTATTTTTTTAGAGTCCATAATGAAAAAACGAATAGATAAGATTATGGAAGGCCTTCACCTAAGGAGGGATGTAATAAATACGAGAAATGAACAAATAATAAATGACGAAGAATCTAATCAGCCCAGAGAGAACATAGAAATAGAAATCGGTGAAAAAAATACTCTAGAAATAGTGGATCAATATGAAGAAGAAAACGCACTAAAAAAAGACGATCAATATAAAGAAAATATTAGCAATGAATCACAGGGCAAGGAAACTGTACTATCGCCTGGATTTCTTGATTTCAGCTTCGGGAGTAGTGATGATTATATACCAAACAGTGAAAGCGACTCAACTGAAACTAGCACGTCGACTAGTAGACCAAAGAAAAGGTGTAAAAGATCAAATAATCTTATAATTGCTGAAAGCTCTGATGACACAGATATCTCCATCACAGAGCCAGAGCCTGGATGCTCAAATTCAAATAAAAAGCAACGAAAATCGTTAAAGGAAAGAAGAGCAGAGAGAGAGTCCCGATTAATTTTACGCAATGCAGGCAAGAGTTATGTTACAAAACTGGGTAAAATGAAGCCTGGAAGAAACTTGGCTCCACTAACGGAGTGTCGCATGAAATGCAGAAGTCGTATATCTGAGGACATAAGAGAATTTATTTTTAAGGAGTACTGGGCTTTGGGTTCGTACGATGAAAGAGCTAAGTATACTGAACGCTTTATTAAAATTAATAATAAAAAAACTCATACAATCGGAAGCAAACTAAAACGAGAATACACTAATACATATAAAATTGTTTATTTTAATGAGGATTATAAGATTTGTAAAGGTTGTCTTTTAAAAACTCTTGGTGAGAGTAATGGCTTTCTTCAGACCGTGAGTGAAAAAATAAAACAATTTGGTCGTGTGACGAAAAGTGAAAGGGGGCGTGCTGCCAGTTACAGAAAAATCTCTAACGAGCGACTAGAACTCGTGAAACAGCATATCAATAAATTCCCGGCATACGAAAGCCATTACTCTCGATCCAAGACTTCTAAAAAGTACCTTAGCTCTGACCTATCCCTCAATACTATGTATCAGCTTTATTGTAAAGAAAATAGTAACCCTGTCTGTAAAACTGTATATGCCAAAGTTTTTAAAGATATGAACCTATCATTTAAGAAACCTAGTGTAGATACATGCAATAAATGTAACTTGTTACAAAATAAGCTGCAATATTTACAAGATGCTGAAGAAATATGACAAGTACAGGAGCAACTGAGACTACATCAGGAAAGCTACGAAAGTGCTTACAATGAAAAACGCAAAGATAAGGCTTTGGCTAAAACTAATTCTGATTTTTGTGTAATTGCATTTGATTTACAACAATGTTTGCCTACTCCAATGCTGAATACTCAGTCAGCATTTTATAAAAGACAGTTATGGGTCTACAACCTAACAATCCACGATTTTATGTCTGATAACGCATATTGCTACATGTGGCCAGAATGTAGTGGTGGTAGAGGCGCCAATCAAATAGCTTCATGCTTATACGACTTTATCACTGTGAGACTTCCGTTGCTTCACCCAAATGCTAAAACCTTAATCATGTATTCAGATTCATGTTCGGGACAAAACAAAAATTCTATTGTTTGCACAGCCTTATTATTTGCAATAAAAGACTCGCCTCAACTTTTGAACATTGAACAGAAATTTCTCGTGCCCGGCCATACGCACATGGAAGTTGATAGTGACCATGCGCTGATTGAAAGAGCAAAAAAACGAACTTCAATGAATATTCATCACCCACGTGATTGGTGTCAATTGGTAAGGACTGCATCGACTAGAACTAATAAATTTTCGGTAATTGAAATGGCGGTAACAGATTTTTATGATTTTGCACTATTTTCAAAAAATAATTTTACTGTAAAAAAGACTAATTCTACTGGTGAAAAGTTTGTATGGTCGAATGTACGAGTTATTAAATTTAGTAAAGAAAAATTTCCTGTTTTTGAATATAAAGAAAGTTACGAAGGTGATGACTATTCAATGATGTCTTACAACAAAAAGAATAAAAACTACAGTTTAGTTAGTATCAATGCAGTACAAAAATGTTACAATGGACCGGTCCCTATAAGCGTTTTGAAGAAAAGAGATTTAATATCACTGTTAGAATACATTGACCCAAGTGTTCACAATTTTTATCATGATCTGATAACCAACTCAAATATGCGTGACGTAGATCCTGATATTGATTCTGATAATGAATAGTTGATAGATGTTTCAACACATTTGTTATTTGATTTTTGAGACAACTGATTTGATGCTGTGATAATCAAGATTTACCCTCCTTACTAATAAACACGAAATAAAGTTACACCAACTCTAATCGGTTAAAAATGTATGTTATTCCGGAGATCATCCTAGTTGTAACTTAACGCCGTGTTTATTAGTAAGAGGGTAATGCTATAAGTTTAAAAGTTATGTTTTTTTTATATAGATGTTAAGTACTTTAAAATATATTGTTTTGTGAAAGGGTTAGTTGAAGTGTTTAAATGTATCTATTGTTTAGTTTTTTGAGACTGATTTTTAAGAGTAAAGACTGATTCGAAGAGTTAAAATTAATCAAGATTATCGCTAAGGTTTAAAGTTACGTTCTATTCAAATACATAATATTGTATTGTGTAATGAATAGTTAAAGTGCTATAATTATATCTGTTGTTTTGTTTTTAAAGACTGATTTAATACTAGTTAAGACTGATTCGATACTCTGATAATCAAGATTAAGGCTATAGGTTTAAAAGTTATGTTTTTCTTTATAAGGATATTGTTTTATATCGTGTAGTTAGAGCGCTACAATATAATATATCTGTGTTAATTTCTTGAATTCTTTATTAAAGGAACCCTTTTCTAATGTTGGTTTTATTTTATTTTGATATTTACGTAATTTTAACCTTTCTATGACCAATACGTTTGAAAGTATCAGTGACTTGTATCACTAAACACTTTGAAGTATAAAAATGTATTACGATATATTCTAGCTTGTAGCAATAATCACTAACTAGTTTTAAAAAAATCTTTGGTGTAAAGGGATACAAATGAATATTTTCATACTATTCTTTAATAAAACAAGGAAATAAGATTGCTGACAATTAAATTGATCATATTAGTTTTACGACTTTTGCTTACAATAACTGTTTGCTAGCAAAACAGGGCAAAACGCAAACCTTATAACATTTCACACCAAACGATAACTAAATGTGTAAAATAATGCAATTTGTTTTAAACCTATCTACACAAAAATTAGCAAAGAAAATTATAGTGTACAGTGATACAACTGGCTATTTTCAGTAATAACTTAAATCTCGTGCAAAATAATGAATTCAAACCTAGGTCTAAATAATCTTATTGGTATTATGTACTCGTAACACATACCGTTTTTCATTTTAAAACGTCAGAAACATAATGAGAATTTTTTGAATCTTTAACTTCAAATTACTCAAAACTGTGATTTTTGACTTGTATCACTTTTCACTGATGGTACAGAAATATAAACTGACTCTTCGTGTGGCACAGCGGTATATAGACAGGTAGGTAGTATAATATATGTAAATAAGTAAAATATGTACACTGTAATTATCAGATGCAAAACCTTTTAAATAATATTTGAAAGGCGGTCTTATAGCTTACAGCGATCTCGTGTGTGTGCGTTAATATGAACTGCTTTTGTCTGTGTATTTATCTATTAAGGCTGAATACAAAATATGCAAAATGAGTGGCATGAATGAGACCCTAATGATATAATATAATTTAAGTTCCCACCTTAAATATTTATCTTTTATAACTTTTTTTAATTTATTTATATTAACTCAACCACACACTAATTTGCACTAACATACCATGATCGTCACGGGTACCAACGGAAGATCAGCGCTGGGTGCAACCCAGCAAATGCTGAGATGGCTCTTTCGGCAGGACAAACAGGACCTATTGCGTAGTGTTAAACTATCTTATTGTTTGATTTTTATATGTATTTAGTTAGTTCTGTTTGTAAATTTCCTGTATGTCTATTGTCGAATAAATGTATTTCTTTCTTTCTAACTAAGTAAATTAAATTTTGGGGACTTCAGAGAACTGCGATACAAGAGTGTCTGCGAGCGATGGTACTCGTATGTTGACGAAGCTATCATCACCACTACGCGCAGAAATAAAGCGCAGAAACAGAGCGCCTACCCCGGATTGGTAGATGGTGCAGGTTCGAGGCCCGCCGGACGATTAAATATATGATTTCCCATTTTTGAGATTAAAATCTTCACTGTCATCATCACTATCTAAGGAAGATAGTAAAATAATAAATAAAAATAAATAAATATAACTTCTAAATAAAAAGCTTATTATCAGCATTTATTTATCAAAATTTGTTACCGATTGTATGGAGCTGTAAACCTACCAAATAAAAAAAATGCAACTAAACAAAATAAAAACTAAAAAGTTTAGACGCCAGCACATCCAGCCATATCTATAAAATTTCTTTTATATATTTTCAACTTCAAATCAAAGGTTCACTTTCAATTGGGGAAATTTGACAGATCGAGTTAGCTTGATGTGCTGGCGTCTGTACAACAATAAAAATTTAAGTTTACTAAACATTTTACCCACTAGCCGTGTTAAGTTTATAGCGATAACAATACAAGATCATAATACCACTGTCCGATGGATGAACACATTAAATTCTACACAAGATTAAGCATTGGAATATTGCGTGAAATCTCGTGGGCTTAAAATCTCAACCAAAAAAGTAGTGTATGGTGTAAGTAGAGTAGGATATGATTACTTAAGAATAATAGGGTATCTATTATATTATATATACCAGCTTTCAATATATAGAATCAAAGGTATGTGCCCTAAGTCCATGATATTAAGGATATCAAACATCCATGTACAAAACTAACATTAGGTAAGAAAAACTTTAAGATACCTCTTCCATATAAACTACAAACGAAGGGGGGATTGTCCAACCTCGCTCCCACCAAGGGGGGAGCTCTAACAGGAAAAAGGAGGGTTGGAAAATTTCCATTTTCTTACGTATTTCGCCGTCTCTGCAGCACTTTTTGATTAACGGACGGCTAGGGGCGAAATTTCATTATGTATTCATCCCCTCGAAGCTTATTTACCCCCCCACCCCATTTATTGTGCGGTTAATAATGTTATTATAAAAGTTTTGTTGCCTATCTTTGGTGGGGGTGTTTTTTGTCCAGAATTAACATACCTACTAAATTACCACTCTTGCGTCATTCCTAAATGTTCCTTATTCAAAATAGCTGTGTGAATAGTAAAGCACTAACTTACCTCATTTCTATAATTTACAATGTGACAGTTTTAAATAAAGTTAATTGTGTACTACCTTCAACTAGCTGTGCCCCGCGTTTTTACCCGCGTTTAACTTTATAAATTACAGCCCATGTGTTATTCCAGGGTGTCAGCTAACTCCATACCATATTTTGTTAAAATCGCTTCAGCCGTTTCGCCGTGAAGAAGTAACAAACAAACACACTCACAAACTTTCGTGTATATCTAAACATATAATAAAATCGTCGGAAAGTCGAAACTGTACATTTTTTCTTTTTTTATAAGGATACTTGGGATCTACAATCGATATCAAAGCCAAAAATATAGTTTTAAGAATTTTTGTCTTTTTATCTGTTTGTCTGTATGTATGTCCGGGCTGAACTCAAAAAGAACTGCATGGATTTACTTCAAATTTTGCATGAATATTAATAAGAGGTCGGGTCAACATATAGGCTACAGGGGAGGAGCTGTGATAATTTATAAAGTTTAACGCGGGTGAAACCGCGGGGCACAGCTAGTATAATAATATTAATGTGATTTCACTACCATCATCATTATCGTATCAGCCGAAAGACGTACACTGCTGGACAAAGGCTTCCCCCAAAGTTTTTCATAATGGCCGGTCTTGTGCAGCCTGCATCCAGCGGCTTCCCTCGACCCTTACAAGATTGTCTGTCCACCTTGTAGTGGATGTGCAACATTTGCTGATAGAATGGTACGGTCACCGTAGCCTAGTTGGTAGTGATTCTGCCTACAAAGCTGGTGGTCCTGGGTTCGAATCCCGGTAAGTGCAAATATTTGTATGATGAGCACGAATATTCGTTTCTGAGTCATGGATGTTTTCTATGTATATAAGTATTTATCTATCTATATAAGTATGTATATCGTCGCCTGGTACCCATAGTACAAGCTTTGCTTAGTTTGGGGCTAGGATGATCTGTGTGACATTGTCCCCAGATATTATTATTAATAAAATAAAAAAAATGTGTTCCGAATAAAGATGAACGTGACTCGCTTCTGAACGAATTAAAGTTAAATAGGCTGGCTGTAGGTCTGATACAAAGCATTTTAGCAAACCCTAAATCGCAGGCAGCAAAAAAGTTATGTAGCTTAGTATTAGTCGTTCAGCAGTGAGCAGCAGCGTTTGTTCTTTTAGTACCTCTAATTTAAGCTTTTTTGTGTGTTATTTATATTATTATGTATTTACTACGTTATAAGGTATGATGGGGATGGCATACCCTTATTGGACAAAAGCCCCTAAAAAAGATTAAGATATAAAAAAAAACCTTGTAGTGGCCTGCTCACGCTGTCTTCCAGTTCGTTGTCAACGCTCGAGAACCATTCTGCTATGCCCCGCCCACTGCCACGTCAGTTCGGCAATTCTTTTTGCTCTGTCGGCTACTTTGATTTCTGTATAATAATAATAATATCCTCGGACAATATACACACACGGCCATCTGATACCAAACTAAACAGCTTGTACCATGGAAATCAGATAACGGATATACTACGTATACTACTTTTCTTTTGCAAATACATACTTACTGAAATTGATAATTACACCTAGACAAAGGTGAAACAGACATGTTCATGCACACAAATATCTGTCCTGGATGGGAATCGAACCCACGATCTGCCGCGTGAAAAGCAAGCATTTACCGACTGCCCCGTCATTAATATGTGTATAGTCCTCCTTATCGATTTCGATATCGGCGTCCTTTTGTTATCACTTCCCTTCGTGTGCCCTTAAATGGCTAGCTAGACCGAACTTAGTTTTAAATACTCTGTCCCAACTAATTAGATTTACACAGTCATATAAACTGTCGTCTCTAATAGTTAGTTATAAAATTAGTGCAAATACTATGTACGCCGTTACTGTGATGCATATCAGAACATGTATTAAATATGTACATATTTTGATTGTGTACTTATAATAATAATAATGTCCTCCTAGCTGAATTCGGGCACGGCGGCCAGTCTCAACAGAGATGGGCCGTCTGCGCGGGACATATTATAGTGCTCAAGTGTGTGCGCAAACACAGGAGCACTTTCTATTACATCACTCTCATGATCCGATGGGGCGCCTAGCGACACGACCGGAAAGAGGTCAGGCACAGGACCAACGGCTTTACGTGCTCTCCGAGGCACGGGGGTATAATACCGCCAACTCTTAGACTTCGGGCTGATGCTGAGAATTTTTTCTTTTTACAGAAAAGTCCCAGAATCACTTTTGGCCCCACCCAGGGTTTGAACCCAGGATCTCATTAACTGGAACAAGAAAGTGGGCCTGCTATGTTGTATGTATACGTGTAGGTGGGCTTAGGCTTCTCTTTGAGTATTTGGCACTTCTCAGTAATAGCTTGGTGGGGCATTTCTTGGAAACATTTTATCCTTTTGTTAATAGTTGAGCACGACCCCTGTAAAGTAAACCAACCAGTGAAATCAATAGTGGAAGTGTTTGGATGCCTCTTGAGTAGGTACATCTTTATAGAGGAGATGTTTATTGGAGGCCAACTGCGCGGGACATATTATAGTGCACTAGTGTCTACGCAAATACAGGGGGCACTTTCTATTCCATCACTCTCATGATCCGATGGGACGACTAGCGACACGACCGGAAAGAGGTCAGATACAGGAGCGGCTGCTTTACGTGCTCTCAAAATATACGGTCAGTCAAAACATAAATCTTACCATTAACCTGGTAAGAATAAGAAACAATGTAAGCAAGGTTCAATATGGCACATTCTTGTTAAACAGTCTTATAGGACCCATCTTGTAAAACCCATATTTAGACACGAACTAAGGATCTTGGTTGACTCAAGCTTGTGGTGGTGATTTTTAATACTGATCAATTAATTCGTTCCTCAAGTGAAAAATTAAGCATCTTATTGAGTTTGATTTCCAAATATGATCATAACCAATGCAAGTTAAGCAAGTTCCAATGGGACAAATTTGTCTTGATAAAAATAAAATATCCTGGTACATTATTCACACACGGCCATCTGATCCCAAACTAAGCAGAGCTTGCACTATGGAATCTACATAACTGATATACTACTTTTCTTTTTAACCGACTTCAAAAGGAGGAGGTTCTCAAGTTCACCGGTATTTTTTTTTTTTTTTATGTATGTACACCGATTACTCGGAGATTTATGAACCGATTTACGTGATTCTTTTTTAGTTTGATGCGAAATAGTTGCCATTTGGTCCCATAAAAATTTTATTAGGTTTGGCCCAGTAGTTTTAATTTTATGGCCGTTTTTGTATGAAAATGTTTGTTTATGTGGACGATGTAACGGTCTTTGGCACAGACGTTTTTAAATCTTAGCAAGTCAAGCTAGACTTATTCTGTTCATGTGTGTCTTGGCATGAACATAAAGAACAATTTCAGACGACTAGCGATTAATACGCGCGTATAAGCTCGTTTTGGAAGCGCATGTAGGCGAACCTTTTAGCACAAGCGCATTTTTTTTTATGTACGTACAGCGTAATCGACGCTGAGATTTATGAACCGATTCTCTTGATTCTTCTTTAGTTTGATACGGAATAGCTGCCATCAAATCTTGGTAAGCAGATGTATTCCGTGAACCGCATTAAGATTTTCACACAAAAATAGAAAAACAAACAATAATATTTGGGGGTTCATAAACCATACATGTGGGGTATCTATGGATAGGTCTTCAAAAATTATATTGAGGTTTATTATCAGACACTCTTCCAAAGGCGTTTACTGTCCCCCCCCCCCCCCCCTGCAAATTTAAAATAAGAGAATGATAAAACTAAAACAAATAGATGATGTACATTATCATGCAAACTTTCACCGAAAATTGGTTTGAATGAGATCTAGTAAGTAGTTTTTTTTAATGCGTCGTAAATCGTAAACCACAATTTACTTTCCATTCTATCAACTCAAATACTTGCTGCTACCGAATTCTCTCGACTCGTTGTCTTGATCATCAATACAACCTAGCCCTCTGCTCAGTAGATTAGTTGGCTAATCGATCATTAATAAGACCTAGTCTTCATAGACTCATGCCCTCTGCTCAGCAGACTTGGTGGCTATTCGATCATTAATAAGACCTAGTCTATAAGCCCTCAGCACACAGACTCTTTAGCTAGATGGTCATAAATACGGCCTAACCTATGCGCTTGCTATACAGACTTTCATGAATCTTAGCTAGTCTAGACTCGTATTGTGCAAGTTTTCTTAGAGTGAACGTAATTTTATGTAGTTTTTCTTGCTCTCGGTCATTCACTGTCTCACAAGAACGTGAAAAAGAGTTTCGGACAACATTTTTGTTGGGACCTATAGTTTTGAGGCGCGCGGCACTAAAAAGTAACAAATAAAAAAAACTTCGTTTAAAAAAACCGACTTCAAAACTGAAAAGTATAAAAAAAATATCTTAATAAAGATTTAATTTAATACATATCTTATGCAAACGTAATACCTTTAATATTAATGAAATAATATAATTTGTTTGTGCTACCTATTGTTAAGTTTGAAGTCGGTGCCAAGCCCTAAGCAAAATAAAAGTTAATATTACATACAGTTTTCATAACATGTGATGAAATTCCTACACTTAAGATTAACCTAAGTAAATAAACTCAAACAACAATATGAATTAATATGACACATTTAATATTAATACCTAAATTAGTTACTATAGTTAGAATAAATCTATATTATGCTTATATATGAATATATTTGTGGCCCTGAAAAACAAACAGATAAATGATTAATTAGGAGACAACTCATAAAAATTTTACAATATTTCGAAACGACCGCGCGACCGTCAACGACGTCTGCACGCTTGGGTTGTTTGTGTAGAAATACGAAACTATACCGCTGAAAGTAACGCGCGGCGAGTGTTACCTACTATTACATTTGGCTTGGCACCGACTTCAAACATATCAATGGGTAGCACAAACAAATTATATTATTTCATTAATATTAAAGGTATTACGTTTGCATAAGATATGTATTAAATTAAATCTTTATTAAGATATTTTTTTTATACTTTTCAGTTTTGAAGTCGGTTTTTTTAAACGAAGTTTTTTTTTGTAAATACATACTTATATAGATACTTACTCCCAGACTCAGCACGAACAGACATCTTCATGCACCCAAATATCTATCCTGGGTGGGAATCGAACCCACAACCTGCGGCGTGAAAGGCAAGAATCTACCAACCAAGCTAACCGGTCCGCCAAATGTAATGCTGTCTAAGTATTTTTTTTTCATTATTTTACTCTAACATTACAGGTACACAACCTAATTCGATAGCTTAGAAATGATATATTACATATCAAATAGAATATTATTATGCCCTGTATCATTGTCCTGAGTCTGGGTGTAATTTATGTATTTACAAAAAAAAAGTACCTAGTATATGAAGTATATCAGTTTTCTGGTTTCCATAGTACAATCCCTGCTTAATTTTGGATCAGATGGCCCAGGATATTAGGTATTATTATTATTCAGCGAACACGAAAACAAATCGACTTGGTGTGCAATGGCATTGAGCACGCGCAGCGCTGCGCGTGCTCAATGCGATGCTGCGCAACGGTGGCCAACGCCGCCTCTCCCTGTCCCCATCCAGGACACAAAACCGAATTCAAATATTAACTGCACGCGTGGCTCAGCGGTCAAGACAGTCGTCTCACCACTTTGGGTTCGAGTTCCACGCAAGATCTATTTGTGTGAACCATAAATAGTAGTTTCAAGTCTATATTTACAGACGCCAGCACATTCAGCTACGCCAATCTTTCAAATTTCTTTTATAGATTTTCAACTTTAAGGTTCATAAGGTTTACTGTCAATTGGGGAAATTTGACAGATTGGAGTAGCTTGATGTGCTGGCGTCTGTACCCACTTTGTGTCAATTATATGTTGCTTTATTTATTTAATTATATTGATTATAGTAGGTAGTGTTGTAAAATTAAAAAAATAATTGGAATGTAGTTTTCATAGCGATGGCGATAGTATTAAGTGTTTACCTGTATGCTATAAAATTAATCAAAATAATATTGTAAGTTATAAAAATTGTATAATACTCTTTATTGCACACCAATACATAACATAATAATTTAACATAAAGTAAAGACGCCAGCACATCCAGTTACCCCAATTTGTCAAATTTCTTTTATAGATATTCAAATTTCAACTTTATCACAAAAGCATAAGGTTCACTTTCAATTGAGGAAACTTGACAGATTGGGGTACCTTGATGTGCTGGCGTCTGTCCAATGGGCGGTCTTGCGGCTGCTGCGATTTCTTCCCGACAACCTTAAACGGAATATAATCCAAGAATCCAAAATCATATTGTAATACTCTCGGCGACTTAGCCGGTAGAGACCAGCTAAGTCGCCGAACATCGATTTCTTAAATGGCGTTCAAATAAACAAAGGTTAAAAATGACTTAATCAATCGCTACATCGGCTTCTATGAGCACATGTGACGTCATAAATGGTCCGGAATGAAAGCCGATTTAACGATCGATTAAGTCATTTTTACCTTTATTTATTTGAACGCCATTCACGAAAACGATGTTCGGCGACGTAGCCGGTAGATCCCCTGGTCGTATTTTGGTCATGTCGATACATATTATAGAGCATATTTTTTAATATGACGAATACAGTTGCCTAAGAGGCTTTCACTGCTTAACCAGACGAGGCGAGCGAAGGCTCCAGCCATCACATAGACTTTACATATACATTATATAGATTTGACGGGCCTGTTGGCGTGGTTGGCAAATGCTTGCTTTTCACGCTGGAGGTCGTGGGTTCGATTCCCACCCAGGACAAATATTTGTGTGCATGAACTCAGGACAAACAGACATCTGTTTGTCCTGAGTCTGGGTGTAATTTACTATATAAGTATGTATTTACAAAAGAAAAGTAGTATATGTAATATATCAGTTATCTGGTTTCCATAGTACAAGGTCTGCTTAGGATTTGGATCAGATGGCCGTGTGTAAATAATGTCCAAGGATATTATTATTATTATAGAGCACAAGACAAGTTTGCCCACGAGTATAGAAGCACTCTCTATTTCCTCAATCTCATGATTAGATAAATATTAAATAAATAAATATCTAGGGACAATGTTACACAGATCATCCTAGCCCCAAACTAAGCAAAGCTTGTACTATGGGTACCAGGCGACGATATACATACTTATATAGATAGTTAATACTTATATACATAGAAAACATCCATGACTCAGAAACAAATATTCGTGCTCATCACACAAATATTTGCTCTTACCGGGATTCGAACCCAGGACCACCAGCTTAGTAGGCAGGAGCACTACCGACTAGGCTACGGTGACCGTCTGGTGGAACGGGCTAGCCGACGAGTCCGCAAAAGTTTTGTAAATACATACTTAAATTATACAAGGTGAAATATTAATAATAGTGAATGCTAAATTAAAACCTAAACTCTAAAAATATAATCCTATTAAAAATGCGTGCCAGTGGGTAATATTCCTAGAATGCTGGCATATATATAACTCTACGTTATTCAAATACAATTTACTATATTCAGCTGCACTTTCTATGCTCGTGTTTTAGTTTTGCAAGTTATATTTTAGTAATATTTTCTACCCTTTTAGGCTTATTATTATTAGAAGTAAATTCTTTATTTTTGTTACTAATTTAATAGGTCTTCCACCGAGGAGACGCTAAAGTTGTCACTCTCAGGTTGTGGTTGAAAATCAGTTTTCCGCTGGTGCTGCTTTATGCATTGCCACGGTACCCAAACTGAACCGCACCCTATTTTTGTTCCAAAGCGGCGCACTATGTAAGATGCGCTTATTATTGATGACATATAGTTATATGAATAGTCATATTATATTTGTTAGTACAGTTTTAAGAAGTAGTTAATGAGTTCATCACAATTTGTTTAATACGCTGTGTTTTAATATTTATTAGCGCCGATGTTCTGAGCAAAAATAAATAATATTTTTTGTTCTTTTCTTTTCTTTTTATTGCCACGTTGAATGGCAATGCTCAGTTTTTGAGCTAAATACAGGCCAGCATTTCGGGAACGTGTTGTTTTTACTTGTCACGCTGTCGTTTCTCTATAGATTTTGGAACGAAGTTCCTTATCGCGCGTTGTGAAAGGGGGCTAGACGGAAAAAATTCTTACGAAAAGTTGTCACGACACTTTTTGCAGCTGTGCGGCGTGCGCATGTTTCTCTGTCAGTCTCTCTCTCTCTTATAGAAAGCAAGCCAGATATTTTCATTTCTATTTCGCATTGAACAGTGTGGTGTCGCGAGGATTATTTTTGTTGAGTATATACAGATTTTTGTACATAATAAATAATAAGAAATAACTTCGTTCCATCCGGGTGTCCCTTGACACCTCTCAAGTTTTTTCATTGATTGAGTGGTGAACAGACGGTTTTCCCTTGTCTCCGCAGCTCCGCTAACGTTAAGACTCCGGGCCGATTCTGAGAAAACATGAAATTCCTAGTATCACTCTTTGGCCCGCTCTCCGGGATTATGTAACAACGTGTTCTACTAGAATAAATGTAGTAGAACACGTTGCAAATGCGTAGGATACTGAGAAAAATTTATTTATTATGGAAGTGAACTGCAGATCATGAGTTCGCAAAATAATACAACTTAGGTACTTACTTATCGTATGGGCAGTGGTTACCATAGCGTCAGAACTGTTCAAGCCGCCCAGTAGGCCTCTGACATGGCTTAACGACTGTTGTCTAATGGCTACAACCCCGGTTGTAAATAACATAATTAACGCAATTCCTGAAAATACTACGCGATAGGCGAGGTTAAGCAACGAGGCTCGCGGTCAGTCCATAGATGCGTAACCGCCGAAGTGGTTTCATTTCTGAGCGTCTCCGTGCTTCGGAGGGCACGTTAAGCTGTTGGTCCCGACCAACAGCTTAACGTGCCCTCCGAAGCACAATCCGAAGCATAATAAATAAAAAAATCAATAATACACGGCATACGCTATGTCTACCTCTGGTGCAGCGAATCCTTCGGTCGAAGAGCAGTTTAACTGGGCAAGTGGGTACATCCAGCTACCCCAATCTGTCAAAATTATTTTATAGATTTTCAACTTTATCCCAAAAGCATATACACACATCAACAAAGTCTAGGGATACGTTATTTTGAAATCAAACATGGCTTTATTGTTTAAAACCTATTTAGTTTCCTTAAAAAGTTTATTTACAGATTTAAACCTTGTCTATTCTTTATTCAAAATTTAAAAATTAAAATGAGAAACAAATGAAAACACGCAAAGCACAGCGCAATCTTGAGTTGTATCTAATTTCAAGAAGTTGCATTAAAATTTTTTTTGCGTGTTAATTGAAGAAAACCTGATAAATTGTTTTATTTTCTTTTCTCAATTGGTTGTGTAAGCTTTTTAGCGTCATGCCACGCCATCATTTGAGTCGAGATGAAATGTTACGGGCAGTTGGCATGTTACAAAACGGTGCTATTCAACGCGTCGTTGCTAAGTCTCTGGGCACAAGCCAAAATGTGGTATCCAGGCTGTGGTCACGTTATCGCGCTACTGGAGATGTGGCAGAACGGCACACAGGTAGATATCGTGTTACCACTCAGAGACAGGATCGATTTCTCCAAATGACCGCCAGAAGACTACCCAATATCACAGCGATGCAACTAGTGCAAAGGCTCCAGGAGGGTCAGCAGCTGCTGGTGAGCGACCAAACCGTGCGAAGGAGGCTGCATGAAGTTGGTCTTCATGCTCGCAGACCGCTACGAGTCCCAGCGCTGCGACGTGGCAATCGCGGTAGGCGACTTTTATGGGCTCAAGAACATTTGACATGGAGTGATCAACAATGGTCATTGGTGCTGTTCACTGATGAGTCCCGCTATGGATTTCATCCAGATTCGAGACGAACACGCGTTTGGAGAACTCCAGGCAGGGTCAGCCGTCTCCGACATCCACAGGAGGTCCACTCTTACCAAGGCGGGACAATTATGGTGTGGGCAGGAATACGAATCGGCGGACGAACCCAACTCATTTGGATTCAGGGCAGCATGACTGCCCATAGATACCGTGAGGAGGTAGTAGAACGTGTCATTGTCCCGCTCAGGGCCCTAACGGGGCAAGAATTTCAGCTCATGCATGACAATGCACCTTCCCATACAGCGCGGCTGGTGAGGGCCGCCCTTCGAGAACACGATGTTCAGGTATTAGATTGGCCTCCACAGTCGCCAGACTTAAACCCAATTGAACACGCCTGGGACATGTTACAGCGAAGAGCATTGAGGGATTTTCCGCCCAACTTGACAACAGAAGAACAACTTTTCGAACATTTAAAAAGAACTTGGGACTGCATACCCCAGCAAGACATTGACACCTTAATTTTAAGTATGGAAAATCGTTGCCGCTGTGTGATTAATGTTAGAGGAGGAAATACCGATTACTGATTATCAGATTTGGTAAGATTTTTATTCATTTAATTCGATTGAATAATTTTATAAGAATAAAATGTTTTTGTTCACTCAGTAATTTTCTATGGCTTAATTAATTTAAGACTTTTATTAATTAGAAAAACAAAATCGCATCGTGTTGTTAATGTTTAAATATCGGCCATGAAATTATCTTTAATTCTTCCATTTACAGTCATAACAAAATGTTTATAGTTTTCTAGATAATCAATGAAATGTTCAATATCCCTAGATTGTGTTGATGTGTGTATATATAAAATTTCCCCTATTGAAAGTAAACCCTACTTTCAATTGGGGAAATTTTACAGATTGGGGTAGATTGATGAGCTGGCGTCTGTACCTCTACGGTAGAGAATGAAAAACCCTATATACTTTTATAAAAATAAACGTTCTAGCTCACTCTCTAACTTACTCATCAACGCAATGGAGTAAAAGTAAAATCGAATTTAAGATCTATATACCTACAAACACGTAGATGTGAATATAAAGTGTCTAAAAAAAGTTTATCTAATGTAGGAAACGTATCAACAAATATTGTACAATAATGGCTTACATAATTAATAAGAATAATTTAATGTTAAGTCCAAACGAAATCGAAACCACAAATACTTTTCTCGATATCAATCTTTATAAGATTGCATTTTGTAAAGAGAACGGTCTTTGAAAATAGTTCCGCTATTCGATACTAGATGACACTAGTTGAAAAGCCAGTCAAAAATATTTTTATGTGTATTGTATTCAGGTCATTATTTTTATAAATTAATAGTATAATTTTCTTACATTTTGTTACTTACTATAAGTAACAAAACTGCATCAAACTACTATTTATATTTGCTTCAGAAAATAGTATTATATTTGTGGAACAGATGGCAGTACCGTAGAACTTATTGCAAGCATCACAAGATGTCAGCACTTTCAAGTAATTTAATTAGTTGATATTAAAATTAAATTACCACAATATAATACGATTAAAAATTCAATACAACTAAAATAACATATAATTAAGTAAACATAATGATTGAATTATTAAAAAGAACAAGGCTTTTCTCTAATCTATAAACACTTTAAAAATTATTATTCTCTGTATATTTTTGTAGCAATCACAAAAAACACGCACGAGGAAGTCACAAAGATTAAATCTTGTGTTTGATTCGTTAATTTCACGGTGAATTTACTTCAACAATCAAGCAACCATTGGTTTTAAAATGAAATTCAGTTAGAGTATATCGTCTGTAGCGAAAACGAAAGGCCGTAATGATTATCGCAAGATAAAATTTTCAAAATCATGTGTGCAATTTTTTTCATTATCATATTAGTTTTAAATTGTTTATCGTCTGTTCTACCTGAGAGTACGTGTGTGTTTTTTATTCAATTTTAAGAGGAACTACTACTATTTACCTTAATATTTTACACAATTTCAATTTTTATGTGCAATATTTTCCATACCTATATTATTATGATTATAAAGGTCACTAATGGATATTTGCAATATTATTCAATCTTTTTTAAGGGTATATTATGCTGTGGTATCTTTAAATAAAACATTAAAGAAGCAAACAAAATCAGTTTGTAATCATCATCATATTAGCTGATAGACGCTTACTGCTGGAAAAAGGCCTCGGCATTCGACTACCTCGAGTGCCACTTACAAGATCATGGTCCATCTTAATTTAATAATGCTAATATTAATATTCCACTTTCAGAATATAACATCATCGTAATACCAGTGCATATACCGATCAAAGAAACAAATCCAATTTATTTACCAAGCAGAAGTCAAAAAAATCGAAATGTTTATGTCAGAAAACAGCAAGTAGAAAAGCTCGACATTGAGTCTTATGAAAATCCTACTGAATTGCCTGATATTGACAATTTCAGTGATCCTAATGATCATGATACTGAGAGGGGAGAGTTAAATGCTGATTATGAATTTCAAGGAAATGATAAGATTGTGGGTGGTATTGAAGTTGATATTAGTTTGTATCCGTATCACATAGCATACGGATCTAATTGTGGAGGAGCAATCATTGATAATAGATGGGCTATTACGGCAGGGCATTGTGGGTAAGAATTGAGGTATATTTTAACCATAATTATCGTAAGAAAATTATCAAGACATCTGACTAAAATTTCATCAGTCCGCGTGGTACGGTCAGAGACAGAACTATAGCCTCTTTACATCATTCTTTGCTTTGCTCTGGTCAGAGACAGAAGTACTCACTGCATCTATGAATTTACGACATAAAACAAAAATTTTAAGTGTGTAACAATAGTATTTTTGAAAGGCAAAAGAATACAATGATTTTACATCTAATTTTAAGTCTAAAACCCAGACCCAAATAGATTCGGAGACAGGTAGATAGTTTAATCTTATAATGAATATCATAGATCATATTTATCACAAAGCACCTGCAGCACGAATGTCATTAGCAGAGCATTTGATAATGTTATACACACCATTTTAGCTTAGGAAATTTGGAATTAAGGCAGAGGCCTTATGAAGATAACTTCATTACTTTAATAATAGGAAACAAACTATAGAAACATGGCTTATCGTGGAAAATTTATCCGGCAGATATTCCATAGCTTAATAGTGCATTTATAATTAAAATTCCTTTATAGTTAACTATTTTAACTTACCACTTTGTATAACGATAACTTTCCTATATTTATAACTTCCTAATTTCTAAAGATACAAACCTTACATCAAAGCGGGATCAAAATACGTGAAGCAAGGCAAAAAAATACGAGTCAAACGAGGAGTAATTCACCCCATGTGGTCAAAGAAAAATAAAGAACATCCCTTCGATTATGACTTCCAATTATTGGAACTAGCGGAACCGTTGAAGTTTGATGAAAATATACAACCGACGAAAATAGCGCACATTGAAGATATGATCATTGGCAAAATTGTCACAGTTACAGGATGGGGTAATGTTCAAGAAAATGTAAGTTAATTTTTCTTCATCATCATCATACCAGCCAAGTTGATGGCAGTGCACTGGGAGAAGGAATTGTTTTGGAATCTGTTGGGGTGTGAGAGCACCCTTAGGGCCTCTCATTGCACTTAGGCTACTTGATATAAAAATATCAATGACAATCTAAGCTGTATGCAATTGAAGGACTGGTACATCTACCTCGATAACTAGAAATTCCCTATGCTCCGATCTCAGATAATTGTTGTGGTGTCTAGCTGCGTCAGATTAGAATCGGAGCGATAAAAAACCGAACGATTACAAAATTTAATTATAATCGCTCCATTTATTTGTAACAACACCTCTTAGAGGACTGACAAAACTAACGCCTCCCATGCCCCAAATCATAACAGATTGGTTTCAAAAATATATCCTTGAAGAGCACCTAATTTCTATGAATCAAACAATTTACTGTACGAGTAATAATATACGATAGTGAAAAGTCATAATTTAATAAACTTAAGATAAAATATACATGAAATTCACTTTTATTTTAATGCAATCTGGCATGAGAAATTGCAATTCATGTATAAAGAAATTGCTGCATGTTTTGTTGAGGCGTTACGTTCCGGGAATGCTGGTATATATGTATGTCGTCCAACAAATATGCATTGCTATACAGCGTAGGGCTACTGCTAACATTTGAGGAACGTTATTCACTAGTTTGGAATAAAGAATTTATACATAATAGTATAGTAAAATATTATTATTAAATGAAAATAAGAAATAATAAAGATGAAATAAAAATGAAAGACCTGTCAACTACTTCTCAGCTATTTTTCTCATTCTTATTTTGAAGTGGTGAAAAATATTTGCCTTGCACATTAGCAGCATTATTTTCTTTATTTCTCCATTTAAAGTTTTCTTATATGTTATTTTGAAGCGGTGAATCATATTTGTCTGTCTAATTAGCAGCATTATTTGCTATATTTATTTATTTACATTTTTCTATAACTTTTTTATATTCTAGGGTGCATATTCGAATGTATTGAGAGCAGTAAGAGTTCCGATAATATCAAAGGAAAATTGCCAGAATGTTCCATTCCCGTACTTCAGAGGCGGTTTAACTGCTAGAATGTTCTGCGCTGGCTTTCCAGACGGTAAAAAGGATGCGTGCCAGGTAATTTTATTGATTTTAGATTTGTTTTCTTTTGTTAAGAAAATACTTAGGTGATCCAAATGCTTGATCCTCTTGGTGAAAGTCAACGTATTTAAGATAAATCTCTCTTCATTCTGTGATTAGATATTAGTATATTCCAGTTTTAAGATTACATAAATACATTCATCATCTGCCTGATAACTTTTAATACTGGACATAGGCCTCCAGGAAAGGTTTCTATTATATAATACAAAATTTTCGATAAGAGTAGGTAATGATTTCATTTCAGCCAAATCTGTTCAGTCGTTTTTGTTGTGATGGAGTAACAAACATACAATCATAAAAACTGACACGTTTATAATTAAAGTCGTTCTAGTAAGATTTATGTACGAATACAACAAATAATTAGTCATCATCATCATGTCAGTCAAATGACTTCCACTGCTGGGCCAGAGCCTTCCCAAGAACGGGGGGATATGCCATAAGCCCTTGGTAGATGCATAAATAATTATCCTAACTGATTAACAAACAACGTACAAATCGCGTAACAAACATGCAAAAAAGTTTGTTTTTCATACAATCGAATTGATTATTCCCTTCTTTTGGAGTCGATTCAAAAGAAACTAATGAATGCAGAAGATTGTTGTGACTGAAATAATTTGTTACCAGGGTGACTCAGGTGGTCCAGCGGTGTCTCAAGGTCGTCTCCTGGGCATGGTCTCTTTTGGCTACGGCTGCGCAACACCTGGATCCTTCGGAGTCTACAGCAAGGTTGCCAAAGTCCGAGGTTGGATCGAAGAAATTACTGGTCTTACGCTTGATTAACGTTTTTTTTACCGGAAATAAAATATTTGAGAACGTTGTGTGTTTAACTCAGAACAATATTACTATTAAAAAACCGGCCAAGTGCGAGTCGGACTCGCCCATGAAGGGTTCCGCAGCAGCAAGTATTTCAGTTGATTAAATGAAAGGTAAATTGCGGTTTACGATTTATGACGCATTAAAAAAAACTACAAACTAGATCTCATTCAAACTAATTTTCGTTGTTAGTTTACATGATAATGTACATCATACATATTTTTTAGTTTTATCATTCTCTTATTTTAGAAGTTACAGGGGACACTCATTTTTCCACTTTGGAAGTGTCTCTCGCGCAATCTATTCAGTTTAGAAAAAAATGATGTTAGGAACCTCAATATCATTTTTGAAGACCTATCCATAGATACCCCACATGTATGGGTACAAACAAAAAAAATTTTTCGAGTTTCAGTTCTATGTATGGGGAACCCCCAAAATTATTTTTATTTTTCTATTTTTGTGTAAAAATCTTAATGCGGTTCACATAATACATCTACTTACCAAGTTTCAACAGTACAGCTCAAATAGTTTCGGAAAAAAGTGGCTGTGACATACGGACGGACAGACAAACATGACGAATCTATAAAGGTTCCGTTTTTTGCCATTTGGCTACGGAACCCTAAAAATGGTAGTTAACCAATACTATTAAATTGCTAATTAACAGTGTTAAGATTCCGTACCTTTTTTTTTGTTTTGGTAACCTTTTATAGGTTCCCGCCGTTTGGGTAGACGAAGGGGTATGTGGGAGTCCTCAAGGTTACCCACTAAAACCACCTCGGCAGCCAAGCCTCTAGATGCTTATAGTGACCGCTCCGGGAACTCAAAACGATTGCCATCCGGAAAAGATTCCTTACCTAAAGGGAGTACATAATGCACCCTATTTTTTTAACCTCCGATGCAAAAAGAGGGGTGTTATAAGTCACGTCGATGTCTGTCTGTGGCATTGTAGCTCTCAAACGGATGGACTGATGCGGCTTTTTGCGGCGTCCTAAACCACTTCTGGCCCGACCCGGGATTTGAATCCAGGAAATCGTTTTCTGCGGGTGAACACGCTACCAAGCCCTCTTCGTCTATCCAAAAGATGGGCCTTTTACGAAGAGGGCTTGGTAGCGTGTTTACCCGCAGAAAACGATTTCCTGGATTCAAATCCCGGGTCGGGCCAGAAGTGGTTTAGGACTTATCTGTAAAAAGAAAAATTTCTTAGCATCAGCCTGAAGCCTGGCAGTTGGCGGTTTTGTACCCCCGTGCCTCGGAGAGCACGTAAAGCCGTCGGTCCTGTACCTGATCTCTTTCCGGTCGTGTCACTAGGCGTCCCATCGGATCATGAGAATACAATAAAAAGTGCTCCTTTATTTTTATTATTTTTTATTTATTTATTGTTTCCTTAATATTAAAACACAAGTACAGAAAAATACCCCAAAAAACCGATCAGTCGGTTTGACTGCGGGAGAAAAGTCTCAATAAACAAGAAAACAACAACAAGATATAATAATCTACTATATAAAAATAAGTCGGGTTTTCCTTCCTGACGCTATAACTCCAGAACGCACGAACCGATTTCCACGGTTTTGCATTCGTTGGAAAGGTCTCGGGCTCCGTGAGGTTTATAGCAAAGAAAATTTATAAAATTTAACGCGGGTAACACCGCGGGGCACAGCTAGTAATATACTAAAAATAACTAATAACAATTATTAATCACAGTTCATATTATGGCACTATTTTATGTATTTACAATATCTCTAATATCTATCTAATCTAATTTGGTAAGTAAGTATTTATATAATTTGTTTTTAAATATATATTTTTTTTATTCCGCACACACTTGTGCACTATATATTATGTCCCGCGCTGATGGCTAATCTCTATTGAGACTGGCCGCAGTGGCTGAAATTCGGCTAGGAGGACATTATTACTACATGTACGGAATCCTAAGTGTGTGATCACAACTCGTTCATGACGTGTTATTATTAAACTACTTCGAAAATTTCAAGGAAATTACTGAGAACTAATAAAAATTTTAAGTGTTTCATTTTTTAATTACATTTTCTTACGTAGTTATTACGTAGGTAATTTATTTCATAATGCATAGCTATGCCTTATCGCTAATAATTTGCGTGTTTTTTACAAAATGGAAAATTGTAAGTAGGTAATATTAATTTGATTAATATTAATCTTTTGATAACTCATAGCCAGGCGCTCTCACCGATCCGTAAGTGATTGGCAAGGTTAAGCAACTAGGCTCGCGGTCAGTCCATAGATGGGTGACCGCCAATGTTGCTTAATGTCTGGGCGTCTCCATACTTCAGAGGGCACCATCTACTGTCGGTAAGGCAACAGTCGTTAAGCCATGTCAGAGGCCCAACGTGTGGCCTGAACAACTCTGATACTAGGGTAACCACTTCCCATACGATTAGTAAGTAAATAATAACTTTCGTGGCCAAATTTAGAGAATGTGCAATTTGGTACACGCTCCAATAGCAAACATTGTGGTGTCATTCGATAGGTCTTTTAATCAAGAAAAATATTTACTATGGGGATTTATCCCAAATCCTTCTCCGAAAACCACGGGAAGCCCCCAAAGTTCCAGTTGTATTTGATATTTTAATTGCAATCTTAATACTTGACAAAAAATAACTCGGTTCCGACAGCAAATGGGGACAAGCGACTTGGTTATAAATTAATCGTTGTAAAAAGACCTTTACAATGATATATATATGATACTAGCGGCCGGGTACGTGCTTCGCTACGCTTTTAAGTATTAGTACAAATTGTTTGTATATGGGAGTATAGAAAGATGTTGACTTTACACTTTATTAAGACTTTTTAAAATTTTTCTCTACGTACAAACCTTCCCTGGACCTCTACGAATAATTCAAGACCAAAATTAGCCAAATCGGTAAAGGCGTTGTTGAGTTATTACATTACAACGAAAAGTGGCATTGATTTTTATATATATAGATTATCGATATGGGGCCGAGTACCAGGCTTCATATATTTTGCCCATTCTCCTTTTTGCCGGCGAGAATGATTTAAATATCTTGGAACACCTAACACACTGCCGTCAGATCCCAAACTGGGCAGAGCGTGTATTCGGGCAACCAACAACTGATAAACTTACTTAGATATATATATACACAGAACAAATAATCTTGCTCATCACAGAAAACATTGTCCTGGTTGGGGATTAGTCAGGGTCTTAACATAGGACCAACAGGTAAGTAAGTAAGTAATCTTTATTTCGCTCAAAATATGGTACAGACAAGATTTTATAGTCATCGCAATTACAGTTTCACATATTTTGTCGACAATGACATGCGAAATTTTATCAAATCATGTACATTAACATTCATTATAATATTCTAATACATTGTTCATAAAAAAATAATAATAATAATGTCGTCTGTCTTAGTATCCATGTCAACATCGTACTCACTATAAAATAAACATCAACATATCCTGTAATTAAATAATTATTTTAAATTATAAAAGACATTACTTAAAAGCCAATGTTTTAATTCTTTAAGCAGGCCTTGTGACGGATTGTGCAAGAGTTTCTAAAAGCTTACAGAGTCTATGTCTAAAACCTCATCGTCCAGAACATCTAGATAGTAGTCCCCTAACACCCATGTCCTTAAAAGATCCTAGTATATCATAGATGGCTGCCATCAATCGCTGATAACGAGGTCCTGGGTTCAAATCTTGGGTCGGACCAAAAGTGATTTTGGGATTTTTCCGTAAAAAGAAATAATTCTTAATATCAGCCCGAAGTCTGTGAGTTGGCGGTATTATACCCCCGTGTCTCAGAGAACACGTAAAGCCGTCGGTCCTGTACCTGACGTCTTACCGGTGGTTGCTAGTCGTCCCATCGGATCATGACAGTGATGGGATAGTAAGTGCCCCTGTGTTCGCGCACACACTTGTGCACTATAATATGTCCCACGTAGATGGCTAGTTTCCATTGAGACTGGCCCCCATAGCTGAAATTCGGCTAGGAGGACATTATTATTATATATTGTTCCTGCGGCCGATACCCTTGACAACCAAACCTATACGGCAGCTTCCACAATATCCATATACTGCATTAGTCGATAATTATGTATGCATAGTTTGATTCACTTCAATCAAAACCTTTTTAGATTTATCGATTAAATCGAGCTTTAGTTCCAAGTTGTAGAAATCAATAACCGATTTTCCATTAATAGCTATAGATGAAAGAACTTTACGTAATATCATTTCACAGACACTCATAATCTTGACCTGCTTCAGTCATTTGTCTAATGACTGAAGCAAGTCTGAAATACTAAAACAATCGGAAATCACACAACATTCATGAAAACCCATCTGCGGAAAATATAGGGGACTCACAGCTTGGGGAGTCCTGTACTGGACAACGAATTTCAAGTGCTGATCGAGAGACCCATTTCCCATTTGATAACTAGCTGAAGAAACAATATATCCCTGATTGGTCGAATTAACCTTCTCTGAGATGATCTCTTTATTACAAAATTAAATGTATCCTTAAGCGATAAATAATTGATTTCTTTCTGGCACTTGCCGGTTCTGATACGGCACGTTCGCTGCGCTTGCTCAGCTCTTGTGTTGTATGGTCGCAATTATAACCTAATCTAACCTACTTTGATACATTTCATCAGTAATTAATATATCATTGTTTAATTCCATAAATCGTTCAGTGTTGAATCGATTCTTCTACCAGTTAATCGACTAATCGCTAGTTAATTGACTACCTAAATTTCGGTGTCCCTAAAAGCCATTTTCTATGGATGAGTGACCTTAAACCTTATTAAATCCAGATTAATCAAACACTTAAACTTAAATGGAAGACAGTTTGGATACCAAAAAAATTTTGGGACCCAAGACTGCTGTGAAACTATCGGTCCCATCTGTAGGCATCAGAAGAAATTAAACAACATTGAGAACAGTCGTTAAACATGTCAGAGGCCTACTGCACAGCTTGAATTTGAACTTAGTGTCATACACACAGTTTTGTATATTGTTGTATGTTTGATACCCTAACCTGACAGTAGTAAAATAGAATGCCACGGTTGCTACCGAAAACTACTGATTTTTTAAATGAATATTAAAATTTTAGCATTATGGGTGGCGAGAGTATTAAGATCATTGAGGCACCATATCAGCTGAACTATGGAGATGAATGTGGAGCTGTTCTTATTCACAATCGATGGGCGCTAACAACAGCACACTGTGGGTGAGCCCATCTTTCTTACTTTCTTCACTTTCCTTCTCAAGAGGCAAAGGGGAACCGTGAGGCGGTGACCGTGGAACTTCTCCTGACTGAACTTATGTCGTAACATGGATATTGCCAATTCAATGGATAGGAACCATTCGTGCCACTTTATGTGTCTTCTGCCAGTCTTCACGCACCACGTCACGGGATCATATTAGCAATTATACGAACTAGTTACTCCAGGATCAGTTACTTCTCGACTGTATTGTTTTATTTCTCAATGTCATTTAAGAATGTGATAGGATTTTTATATTTGATGTCACTACTTGTGATAATATTTTAATAGTAGCAGGTCATAATAGGCCGAATGTACGTCCTATAAATTTTCACAAAAAACACAAAGAAACATCACGGCACGCAATTAGGAGCATAGTTATAGGCTATGGTGACCCTAGTGATAGGTCGCTTAACTACTTTTAGCATAGCATAATAATCTAATGGAGTTGGGTAACTACCATTGTCGCAAGCTATGAAAATTAAACTAAGGTACGATCTGACGTCGAAACTTAAAAGAAATCAGTTAACAAAAAAAGAAAATATTTTCTGACCACCTGCAATGACGTGTGACGTTTCAAATTATAGACGTTCTCGTGATAACTGAGACTGATAACCTGACGACGAAATAATTTGCATCGTCGCAAATAAATATCTGACAGTGGACTCTCGTGGTCAACAGCCCGACAAAACATCAGACCGCTAAGTACTTGTCTATACCCATTGTTTTCAGCTATCACGACTATGTGAGAGTAGGAAGCAGATATCGCTTAGAAGGCCGACAAGTCAGGATCATTTTACACCTTGTACATCCAAGATATGGGGAAAGGCACAAATTTGATTTCGATATCCAACTATTGAAGTTTCTCCGATTGCTCATGTTCAACCAAGTTGTGAAGGCAATTGCTATTAGCGAAAAGTTTGGGAGTTGGGTCTTTGTTGCGGGATGGGGATATACTGCAGAAAAGGTGAGGTAACATTACCAGAGTTTTGACTTCAGATTTACGCTTTGCAATGCGAACAGTACTATAAAATTTAAATTACTACAAACTGTTCTGATTATTTATGTACAAGCGCTTTTTTCTAGTCTTCGTGATTGAATACCTTTTTTTATTTTATTTTTTTCCTTTTAACTCAATTATTAAAGAGGATTTTTCATTTATGAAAGGGAAATAGTCAGAACATGTTTGTAAATAGTAAAATACAGTCTATTTTTCCTTACTTGTCTTATTTGGTAAACAAATATGGCGCACTGGTAACCAAAGACAATTGATAGAGTTGGGAAATTATATGAATAAAGGACTGAATGAATTCATACAGCTGTAACCGAATGATTTTTGTAATGTAGGATTTCCTGACAAATAAATTTTAGTTATGGCCCTGGGAATAAATTAGCGTTGATAATTTGGTTGTTAGCTGCCAGAATATCACACATTATCTTAATCACAGAAATTATTCCTGAAATATATCGTTGGCCTTTATAAAAAATAAAACAAAAAGCTATTTTTAATTTATTTATTAATTTGATTCACTACATGTATCTTCACTTCTCGAGTCTTCCGATTCTGACACGTGTATAATGAAACTCTGGGTAGGTGCATCTGTTGCAGCATCTAAAAGTCCGTCAAGCTGCATCATTTTATCCTCTTCTTTTTTATTATGATTTATACAATTATTCCAAGACATCATACCAGTTTGGCCTTCTTTTAGTAACTCCTTGACTTCAGCCATTTTTTTTTTTTTTTTTTTTTTTTTATTATTATTTATTCACTGCTGCTATTATATTGCAGCAACATTGTAGCTTGGGTTCTTTTTCCCTTTAGTTGTATTTGCCTTTATTTGCATACAATTGTTTACTTAATTATACTTACATACATACATACATTTCTATAATTATTTATATACAATATCATTTTTAGTTTATATAATATACATTTAATTAAAACTGTTAACAATATTTGGTATAGTATTAACTTACATTTATATTTACTTACAACGTATAAGTTTATGCATACGTGTATTAATTTTGTATTTACAGTTTTCTTGTAGTTTATTCAATTATATATTTAATTCAATTTTATATTTAATTAACGTTATATAATTATTTAAGATTGCGTTACATTGGATAACTTAAGGATTATAGTATATATTTCATAATTTATTGAGATCGAGCTAATAGCACCATCAGACTGCCGTACTACCATTTGCCCTAGCCGCTGCCCTTGCAACTCTGCGCGCGAATCCTACAAAAGTAGAGCGATCCTCATCACTACGCATTAGATCCGCATAGTTGGACCTTTTGATCGCGTACGACAGGTTCTGGGACGCATCCAGTCTCCAGCGGCCAAATCTGGGGCAGTCGTCCAGCAAGTGGGGTACCGTCTCTGGTATACTGTTGTCGCAGGCACAGCCTGAGTCTGATCTTAGGTGGAAACGACAGAGATATTCACCGAATCCTCCGTGGCCAGTCATCAACTGGGTGGTAACATTATCAATTTTTATCGATTTCATAATTTTATAGGCTTGCTCGATATTCGGTAAAAAGCTGCGAGTCAAGGCTCCTGTTTCCATCATTGCGTATGTGTTTTGCCACTCGGTTACGGTGTTCTGGCGTATAAGGCGTTTCAGGTGTGAGATGGGGATCGCATCGTAGGTGGGTGCTGAATTTTCAGTTAAAGCCGCTTTTTTGGCGAGTTCGTCAGCTCTCTCGTTCCCAACGATTCCCGCGTGGGCCTTCACCCATAGCAGAGACACTGTTACATCTCTGGCTTCTAGACCTCGAAGCAGCTCTTGTATCTCTACTACGATAGGGTGGGTATTGTCGGGTATGGCGATGGCTTCTAAGGACGAACGTGAATCGCTGAGTATGTTTACCGTTTCAAAACCAAGTATCTGTGCCATGTGTAACCCTTTAGCGATAGCCACAAGCTCGGCTTGGAATACTGTGCAGTACGGGGCCAGTAGGAATCCCTGTGATTCAACCTCAGCTCCATCTATCCAGATGGAAGCAGCCCCGCCGACCTTACCCTCGAGCTTACTGCCATCAGTGTATATTGAGTATCCTGGTAGCTCGTCTGCTTCCTCCTGAGTGTGAACAAGGCCGTGAGTTGTTCTCCTTCTGGCCACTGGGTGTGGCAATTCTTTGGTGCTGATCCTGGATTCTATCTTCCTACCAGGCAACCAGTTTATAGGCTTCCCTCGTTTAAATTCGTACAGCTCCGCGGCCTCTCTCACTCTCATGTCTAATGGCTTCCTTATGAATCTCAACACCCGCATACTGCAGCATTACTCTCCTGTTGCTTAAGTAACTATCCATTAATAGGGTTATGTCGCTAGGGCAGTCCCTCTCCAGAAGCTGGTGAATGATAAGAGGCCACCATGCACCATCAAAGGCCCCTTCTATGTCTAAGGACACCACGGCGACCAACTTTTTAGCCAATATTGCTGTTCTGATGAGGCCTACTGCATCGTAGAGCGCATCTTCTGTACTCCTCTGCGGTGTAAAGCCGTATTGCCGGTCACTCAGAAGTCTTCTAGCCCTTAAGTGCCACTGGAGTCTTGCCGTTACCATTTTTTCCAGGATTCTCCCGAATACAGGCAGAAGCCCAATGGGCCTGTAGGACTTTGCCTGCTTGTAGTTGGCCTTTAGAGGTTTAGGGAGAATCCTGATTGTGGCTATCTTCCATATCTCCGGAAAATGACCCAGCACCAGACAACTGTTTAGGATTCCTAGAAATAAATTCTTAGTGTGTGATATCACTTGGTAGCAGATGTCCGCTGTGTACCCATCGCCCCCTGGAGCCTTTTTAGGACCAATTTGCTTGGCAGCGTGGATGAGTTCATCAAGCTGAAATGGGAGCTCTGAAGTGTCGGACATCTGTTCCTTCAAATTGTTTAATTTATCTCGCACAATGCTCCTAATGTTAGTCTGAAACATGGTGTCTGTCGCCGGGTCGTCCTCCGGGTAGAAAATGTTAGCGAACATATTGGCGGATCCTATGGCATCTAGTTCCTCACCAGCTGGGTTTTCCAGCATACAGTCTGCCCCAGAATTTGAGTATGTGAGGATGCGATAGATTCCGGTCCACATGGACTCTGTGTCCTGTTTGGTACAGTAGGCCTTCCAGCTATCCAGTCTAGTCTTCTCGATGGTGTCCTTATAATGGGTTAACGCTTGTAGATAGTCCTCAACCACTCTAGGCTTGCGAAGAGGGTTAGCCCTCCCTATTCGTTTCCGCTTCCGTATTACGGACGCCTTCAGTGCCGTCAGTTCGTCCGTCCACCACTTGGTTGTACGAGGTCTGGGGTTCTCTGGTGTTAGGAGGGTCTCAAGGCAAGCTGTTTCAACTATATTGCTAAACTTAACTACAGCTGCCTCAAGAGCCTCTCTATTGTTTAGGGCCCTGACATTTTCCTCGTTGAGGTCGTTTAGCAGTAGTTCCCTGGACAGTACGGTTTGAAATTTATTCCAGTCTGCGTTTTTTGTATTAAACCTCCTGGTAGACGGCCGTTTTTTTGGTATTTCGCTTTCACTAAGAGCGAGCTTGAAAGTGATGGCTCTGTGGTCCGAAGTGGTTACCAGGCCCGGTTCCACCCTCCAGTTTTTCATTTTGGGTTCAAGCCTGGACGTGCATGCCGTGACGTCCACAATACTCTCACAGAGCCTACCCCCCCTGGCGACACTGAAGGTGGGCACAGAGTTAGTGTTTAGCACAGACATGCTTTGCTGCACCAATAGTTCCGCATATGCAGATCCCCTAGAGTTCTCCTGGGAAGTGCCCCACCAGTAACTTTTTGCATTAACATCACCCGCCAGAACAACCTGTTGAGTGCCTATGTTATCTAACACTTGCTGGACCTGTCGTAGGTAGGGTTCGATATTCCGATCTGGTTCGAAGTAAATAGAGACGATACCTAACTTCCATGTCCCCAGGTTTACCACCGCGCACGCAATATTGGGACTACAGAGGTCGTCTCTACGAGACAACACTAGGTTGCGGTTCAAAATGGTTATTGCTGCTTTATTTGGACCTCTACCAGCGTATTGGACTACTATTTCGCTACCCCCCGTCACCTTACCCAATGAGCCAACATACGGTTCCTGTAAGATGAGGATGTCTATTTGCCTAGCCCGGGCTTCTTTAAGGCATTCATGGGATGCTATTTGTCCCCTACCCAGATTGAGTTGGAGAAACTTAATACACGGTTCAGATTCCAGGCTGGTCACTGAGGTGCTCTCAGCAATACGAAACCGTGGCCCTCGCCATTCTATCCCATCTGCATCTGATTGGACAGTCCATACTGTAAGCGGGATGCGAGGTTAGCCTTGCCTTACCTTTTGTGCAATTAATGCACTTCGGCTCTCCGCTACGGCTAGGGCAATCCCTTGTATCGTGACCCGCTGCACAGAACCCACAACTAGGATTTCTCTCCGTGCAGTTTCGCGCTATGTGGCCGTAACCCAGACAATTAAAACATTGGATGACTGGCGATTGATCAATCGCCCAGACCAGTTGGTAGCCTAGTTTTAGCTTCGTGCCTTTTAGTCTTTGGTGTATTTTGGGGTCTACCTCCACAATTATGTTGGACAGTACAGCTGTCCTGGATTTTGTTCTCCGCAGGACCTTTACGACCAGGTCAGCATCCGGAACCCCAGCAAGCGCTGGTTTATTTTGTCTTAGGAGAGCTTTCACCACTATGGCATCCGATAGATCGTTCGCTACTTCTTTAAGTCGCAAAAGTGGTAATCGGTTTGACACCTCGGAAGTTGAGAGCGTTTTGCTCTCTTGGAGAGCCGCTTTAAGGCGGTCTCTATTTTCCGACGTGTCACATCCGATGACCACCTTGTGAGATTTTGTCTTCCTGATTCGACTAACGCCGATACCCATACCTATAACGTCGACCTCCCCCTTTAGCTCCTGTAACACCTCGTCTCCCGATTTATCCGGGTTAGCTGAGCTGATAAGTATGGGGAAGGTTTGCCTTTGAGCTATTTCTGCATATGACTTCAGCCATTTTAAAAGCATTATTATTTTTTAAAAATTTCACTTGGCAAATAATACTTTTAGTCTACGACCAGTTACAACAAAAACTTTAGTTTTTAAAAATAATGCCTTACATTACCATACACACATAACTTGATATATATATAAACATTCTGATTTATTATTTAGTTTTTTACATTAAAATTATACAGTACACACTGGTCAGAATCATTCATTCACTTTTCCCTTCTCTAAGTTCCAAAGACAAACTAGCATTTTGAAATGTCAAATTGCCAATATAATTTTTAATCTGTGGAAATGGATTCTGATATTATTTTGATTTTAAGAGAATTAATGTGTTTGGATGGTTAATTTGAAGCAGTTTTTGGTGTTATTTATGTAGGAACGAAACGCAATTGTTAGAGTGAAAGGTGTGATGTGTGAAAGAGAGGTAAGATTTAAAAGGAGTAATGGCGGAAAGACTGTATTAAGACGTGTGTGTGCTCCGAAATAAATCAAGTTTTAAAACTATTGAAGACTTTACTTTCCTTCTCGAATATAAATCCCACAATTTTGGGGGCTCGTCCGGGATACGAGAAGGAAAATCAAGACGGGAGCTTCAAGGATTGACGAGAAAAGACGATACGAAGATTTGTACCGGGCGGTGTGCAAATTTTTTCTACAAGCACGCGGTAATCCGTTGGAGGGAACATCAATTCACATTAAGACGCTAAGATGATAGACGGAAGAAACGTAGACGACGTGATGTCCAAAACCAGCGAGGATACAGCGATGACGGCGGCGGCACCTAGATTATCAAGTATCGGGTATGCTGATGATCTAATACCTACATTCACGGGCTGCGACGATACCTACAGTGTTACGAATTGGGCGAACAATATCGAAGAAAGTGCTGAAATCTTTGGTTGGACTCCGCTTCAGCAATTGATAATAGCCAGGCGATCGTTAGGGGGCACGGCGGCATTGTGGCTCAAGAGTGAAAAAATACATAAGACGTGGGCCGAATTGAAACAAGCTATTACCAAGGAATTTCCGGATACACTCGATCAAAAAACTGTGCATGAGATGATGAGCGCACGAAAAAAAAGGAGTGGTGAAAGCTACCTAGATTACATCCTAATAATGAGGGAGCTAGGAAAGCGCGGCAAAATTCCAGATTACGTAGCTATAAAATACATAGTTGACGGGATTCAAGACTTAGAGACGAATAAAATGATATTATACGGCGTAACTACCTACGGCGACCTAAAAGAAAAAATTAAGATTTACGAAACTGTGAAAAATAAAATGAAGGTGCGTCGAGATACATCAAATCAAAATCAGCGAGTTACAAGACACCAGAAAGTGGGTGCATATGATTTGCGTTGTTATAGCTGTGGTGAACTAAATCATTCATCGCAAAATTGTCCGCATAAAGAGAGAGGATTGAAGTGTTTCGCATGCAATGATTTCGGTCATATTTCATCAAATTGTCCAACGACGGTAAAAATGGCGCCAAATGGAACAAGATTCGTCGATGTTCGGAAACAATCGGGGAACTTCGGAGGACGAACGCCGGCGACGACGACAGCAGCGACACGCGCGGCGGCCAGCGAAAACTACCGGCAGTATCGCCAACATAACGAACGTCATCAAGACATCTCACCCAATGCAAGCACGTCAAAACGCGCGATGTTCACGACGAATACAATTTCTTCAGTTGGCAACTCTACTTTTGACAGCTATGAGGAGAACAAAGAGGTTATGATGTCTATTAAAAACAAACAGTGCAAGCCGGTTATGAGCATCATTATCAATAATATGGAAGGAAAAGCGCTCATAGATTCAGGAAGCGATGTAAATTTAATGTCGGAGCAGTTTTACAATGCGATTGGACGGCCAGAGTCGCGGGAAGATACTGTAATATTGTCGGGACTCGGATATAAACAAGTGTATTCGTTAGGAAAATTTCAAGTAAATATAACAATCAATGGACGTTATTATACAAACGTAATTTTTCATGTTGTGCCTAAAGATTGTATGCCTTATGTTATCATATTAGGTCATGAGTTTCTCTCAGGGGTTACTATGGTAATGAATGAGGGCTGTGTTCAGTTATTACCCTCTGGGGAAGATTGGATGAAAAGTCTTAATTGTTTTTCTTTTGATAATAGTGTTATGGTGGGTCATTTGTTGATCCGGCTATAAAAGAAGAAGTTCTGCAGTGTGTTGAGAATTACAAGCCAAACCAAACGAAAGAAGCACCTATTAAGTTGAAGATTGTGCTAAAAGACGACATACCAGTTGCCCAGAAGCCTCGACGTTTATCATTTAAGGAGCAAGAGATAGTGGAAAACCAAGTAGAGGAGTGGTTAAACGACAACATTATACAGGTGAGTTACTCTGAATATGCTAGTCCACTGGTTTTAGTAAAAAAGAAGGATGGCTCAACAAGAGTTTGTGTTGATTACAGGCAGCTCAATAAAAAGATAGTCAAAGACGAATATCCACTTCCTATTATAGAAGATTTAATTGAAAAACTCAGGACTGCTAAAGTATTCAGTGTGCTTGACCTTAAGAATGGATTCTTCCATCTAAGGGTAAGCGAAGAGTCAATACCTTATACATCTTTTGTTACCCATCAAGGCCAATATAATTTCTTAAGAGCTCCGTTTGGATTATCCAGTTCACCGAAATATTTTATGAGATTTGTGTCTATTATTTTTAGAGATTTAATTGTAAAAAATATAATGCTCCTTTTCTTTGATGACATTTTGATTCCAGCCGATGGACAAACTCAAGCCGTTCAAAGGTTAAAACAAGTTTTGTCTGTAGCTTCAGAGTATGGGCTACAATTTAATTGGAAAAAAGCTAAGCTACTGTGTCGAGAAGTTGAATACCTAGGACATCTTATATGTGATGGAAAAATAAGTCCAAGCCCAGAGAAAACAGCTGCAGTAATGAGATACCCAGAACCAAAGAATGTTAAACAAGTCCATAGCTTCATAGGATTGACATCCTATTTCAGGAAATACATAGAAAATTATGCTTTAATTGCAAAACCTTTGACGGATTTAATTAAGAAAGACGCTGTATTTATTTTTGAAGAAGAACAGCATGCAGCTTTTAACGCATTAAAACAAAAACTTGCAAGTAGTCCAGTATTGAAAATATATAATCCAAATTTACCAACAGAGGTTCATACAGACGCATCCAGTGTGGCATACTCTGCTATTTTATTACAGAAGCACCCAGATAGTGGTTTACACCCAGTACTATACATGAGCAGGAAAACAAACGAGGCAGAACAAAAATACTCAAGCTATGAACTAGAAGCTCTTGCTATAATAGAAGCCATAAAGAAATTCAGACACTACCTGTATGGAATACATTTTAAGATAGTGACAGACTGCCAAGCATTTGCATTGACTCTTAAAAAGAAAGATTTATCTGCTAAGGTTGCAAGATGGGTGTTGCTTTTGGATCAATATGACTTTGAAGTTGAGCACAGGATAGGCTCTAAAATGAAACATGTAGATGCACTGAGCAGGAATCCCTACATATCAGCTGTAATAGTCAATCTTCATGATAGAGTAAAAGAAGCACAGATTCAAGATGAAGGATTAAAAGCAATTTATGACATTCTGAAAGAAAAACCCTACTTAGACTATTGGATAGAAAATGATATATTATATAAAGGAGATCAGAAACAATTAGTAATACCAGGAAGCATGGAAAAAGAAATTATAAAAAGATTGCATGACAATGGACATTTCTCAAAGAAGAAAATGAAAGAATTACTCAATAAAGATTTTTATATCAAAGATATTGATAAAAAGATAGAAGATTTTATTGTTGGATGTATACCTTGCTTGTTAGCAACTAAAAAACAGGGAAAGGAAGGTTTTCTGAATCCAATAAGCAAAGAAAGTATTCCCTTACACACTCTTCACCTCGATCACATTGGTCCAATGACTGAAACAAAGAAAAGATACAATCACATCCTAACTGTGGTTGATGCATTCACCAAATTTGTATGGTTGTTCCCTGTTAAAAGCACCACAAGTACTGAAACATTGGATAAACTCAAGCTACATCAACAGATATTTGGAAATCCTGAAAGAATAATCACTGATAGAGGTACAGCATTTACCAGCAATGACTTTGCAGAATATTGTGAAAATGAGAATATTGTTCATATAAAAATTACTACCGGTGTACCAAGAGGTAACGGGCAAGTTGAGAGGATTAATGGAATAATCAAGCCAGTTCTAACAAAGCTATGTATTGAAGATCAATCAGTCTGGTATAAGCATGTGAGTAGACTGCAGAGAGCAATCAATAGCACATTCCAAAGAAGTATTGGTACAAGCCCATTTCAATTATTAATAGGTTCAAAGATGAAACTCAAAGAAGACATTCCTTTAATTGAATTATTACAAAAAGAAGACATTGAAAGGTTTCAAGAAGAAAGAGAAGACTTAAGATGTTTGGCAAAGGAACAAATAAGTAAGATTCAGGAAGAAAATACAAAAACCTATAACAAAAAGAGAGAAGAGAGCACCAAGTACAAGGAAGGAGATAGAGTGGCTATACGACGAACACAATTTGGTCCAGGTCTCAAATTGAAACCAAAATACCTTGGTCCATACAGAATCACAAAGGTCAAAAGAAAGGACCGCTATGATGTAGAGAAAGATGATATCACCGCAGAAGGTCCAATAAAAACAACATGTGCAGCCGATGGAATGAAAAGGTGGCCAAAAAATTAAGGTATGATCTACTTATAAATTTTATTTTGTTGTTTTTACATTTCCTCCATATTTGTTAGTTCAAAAGTTTTCATTTGTTGGCATGGGACTCTTGAGAGAAGCTCAAAACTGTTTTTGTGTATTTTTACCAATTGCTTTACATAAAAAGAAAACTTGAATGTGTTGTTTCTAAACTTATTTTCAAAATGTTGTAAAGGTAATCTCCTTGTTAATGTGTGTTTTTCAGTTTTTTTTTTAACATAATACTGATACAGTGATATGACTGCTCTGTTCATTTTAACATTAAAATGTAACTGTAGTAATCTTATAATGTATAATTAAACTTAGTGTACCTACTAACTTCAGCAGATATGTTTAATATCCTCTGTAAGAAAGCTTAACAGATGTTGTGTTTGTGTTAAAGAGATGTAAAAGTTAGATTTAAAGATGTTCTCTAATTTCTAAAATGTACCTACATACTTACCTTATTAAAAGAAGTAAGTAAAGATTTTGCTAAGACTTTTAGTTTCATATTATTTAAGAATGCTTTAAAATATGTTTATTCTTTACTAAACATACCTAAATAAACAAAGGTTATTTTAATTTAAGGGTTTAGATATGACCTAAGCCGGTGTACTTACTTTATTCTTGTTTGTAAAAGAAGTTCTATAATAAAATAAAGTGTTAGTGCTTTATGTAAGATTTGTATAATATTCTTGATTTATAGAATTGTAATTATTTAAAAAATTTACCTTTTTCAAGAACTTAAAAGTTTTAATGAAGTATATGGTTAAGACTTGTCACCTTATATTTTATGTTCTATTACTGGTGTAAAAGATATCTATACTTACAAAGATGATTTAATAGTTTTAGTTAAGACTGTCGACTGTTACTTTGCATAATATGGTCTATGACTGTGTTAAATATTGTATTGTATAAGATTGTTGGGTTAGTTAAGATTCATGAATGTTTAGTGTACTAGTTTTATGTAAATTCTGTTAAGTAGTATAAGAATGAAAGATGATATTGTTAAGAGTGTGAGTTGGTCTGAATGTGAATGGCATGTCTGGGACAGACATGATTGTTGGATGGCCGATCTGTAGGAACGAAACGCAATTGTTAGAGTGAAAGGTGTGATGTGTGAAAGAGAGGTAAGATTTAAAAGGAGTAATGGCGGAAAGACTGTATTAAGACGTGTGTGTGCTCCGAAATTAATCAAGTTTTAAAACTATTGAAGACTTTACTTTCCTTCTCGAATATAAATCCCACATTTATATAGTAAGTGTTTCTTCCAACAATCAAGATGTTCATACCTAACTAAAAGTGCGTGATTGATGACGAAACTAGTGATTTTCGTACCGAGTAGTGTTTGTTTACCAAATAAGACAAGTAAGGAAAAATAGACTGTAGTTAAGTATACATAATTATTTCTAGGTACATATATATTTAGGTATACACGGATGGTATAAAAAACATTTATATAGAAATAACATTTAATTTATGATAGTAATGATTTAGTTATTGGTTGTTAAGTTGGGTAGGGCAGAAAAATAATGAAAGTACGATAAATGCAATGGAAATGAAAACTCTGAGCAGTATGACGTTGAAAGACGAAATACGAAATTCTGATGTAAGAGAGTGTTGTGGGGTGAAAGAGAATGTAGTCACAAAGATTGAAAGAGGTATCCTGAGATGGTTCAGGCATAGAGAGAGGATGAATGAAAAAATATTGGAAAAAGAAGTATACCTGGCCTGTGTGAATAGTACAATCGGAAGGAGAAGACCTCGTAGAACATTCTATGACCAAATCGGAGACGTTCTCAAGAAAGTCAGAAAATGTTTGTACTAAATATTGTGTTTGTACTACAGTTAAATATTATGTAAATTAACTCTATTACTATAAACATGTTCTAACAATTCACAAGCGCGTTTTTAAAGTCTACGTGAATAAAAACCTTTTTGATATTTTTATTTATTTTAAAGGCTAGTCAGAAGTGCAGAAAACCGGCGAGCATGTATGAAGAATATAATGTCATTAAACTAGGGGTATGAAAAGATCGTGATAAATGGAAATCCGTTGACTGTCCTTGTCAGGGAAACAGGCATGAGTCATCAGTCTACATAGACTGATGTACGTATATATGTATTTATTCAATATTTATGTATGTTTCACAATAAAGGGTGAAGGCATTGTTACCCCCCGAACAAGTGTCGTAACAACTGCCCGAACTTTACAGCAATATGTAACTTCTTCCTTCTACTTTATTCAGGGCGACTATCACAGTACTTTACTCCAAGTTATGGTAGAGATGGTTCCAATGCACGAATGTCAAGCAGTAAACAACTCCTGGTATAACAACACCTTGACGGATACGATGTTCTGTGCCGGAGGCTGGGGATTTGATGCTTGTCAGGTAACTTTCAAGTTAACTCTTGTATTGCTTTACCAAGAGAAGTCTTCTTTGGTAATAATCAAGTCAGTCGAATAACGTCCACTATTGGACAATGCATTCCCAAAAGATTTCCACAATGGAGCTGTGTCCATCATTTGGAAGGATATGCCATAATCGCTACGCTTGAAAGAAGGGTTGGCGATCATAGTTAGATGGACATAGTACACACTTTTTATTCCATCACTCTCATGATCCGATGGGACGCTAGCGACACGACCGGAAAGAGGTCAGGTACAGAATCGACGGCTTTATGTGCTCTTCGAGGCACGGGGGTATAATACCGACAACTCCCAAACTTCCCAAACTGGATTTGAACCCAGGACCTCGTTCTCTGCGGGTGAACACGCTACCGCTAGATTAACATAACTACCTAGGATAGATTCTACTGTACGGAAACGTTTTGAAAAATATTGTAAACAAGACTTCTCTTTTCAGGGTGATAGTGGTGGTGGCGCAGTTTCTTTTGGCAAACTCATCGGCCTCTCTTCTTTTGGCTTCGGTTGCGGTCGAAAAATGCCTGGAGTATACACAAATATATCCAACCCAATCATAAGAAGATGGATTCATTCTCATACTGGTGTTTAAAATTAGTTTTATAAAAATTATATGTAATGATAAAGACAGAAATACTTCTCTTCATAATACATAACACTATCAAATATCATCATCATCATTATAGCTGAAAGACGTCCACTGCTGGACAGGCATCCCTTAAGAATCGTCTTGGAGTAATATGCCGTAATCACCACGCTTGACAGACGGGTTGGCGATCGCAGTAAGATGGTTATAGTACTCAGAAGGATGATGCTGCCCTTCCCCTGGTTGATATTCCCCCGGGTCGATTTCTACGCCCTCCAAATGAGTTTTTTTTTAAGACAACGCCCGCATTAGGTAATTTAATCCCGGTGTCGCGGGGTACTTTACAAACATATAATAGATGGACACAAATTACATCCAGACTCAACACAACATTTATGGATCACACAAATAATTGTCCGGCGCGGGACTCGAATCCGCGACACGTGCAGTCCAAAGTTGGGGTGATGATATTCTGATTTTCGCCGCCGTCACACATTTTGCCTTGTACCATAAATGGGTGCCAACCTCAGTATTAGCTACAGCAAGAAATGCTGTAGCGCTGGTATTCTAGTTGGCCCCACTGATAGACGCCATGTATATAATTTCGAGCCGTGTGGTTTCTTGCCTAGAAAGAAGACCAGGGCCACGTCATATCATCCCGTGGGTGTCGCAAAGGCGTTTAAGGGATACACCAGGGAGTCGAGCAACAGCGCCATCTGTGTACTAGCTACCACCTTACTGCGGTCACCAACTCGCATGCCAAGCGCGGTGACCCCTCCAAATGGTAACGTTATAGAAACCTTTGGAGGAGACCTATGTCCAGCAGTGGAAGATATCAGGCCAATGATGTATGACGATATGATTTGTGCATAGATTTAACATAACTTAAAAAAACTGCTGTGTGGTGACGGCGACAAATATCAGAATCAGAATATCATCACCCCATCTCATCCCGTGAGGGGCGTAGAAGTCGACCCGAAGGAATATCTACCAGAGGACGGGCAGCAGCTTCCTTCTGATTACTATGACCATCTTACTGCGATCGCCAACGCGCCTGCCAAGCGTGGCGATTATGGCATATCCCCGAAAGACGATTCTTTAGGGAGGCTTGTCCAGCAGTGGACGTATTTAGCTGTAATGATGATGATGATGAAAAAAAAATTAGGTACACTACACAAAATTACAGACAAAATCCTACTAATATTATAAACTCGAAAGTTTGTGAGTATGAATGGATGGATGGATGTTTGTTACACTTTCACGTAAAAACTACTTAATGGATTTGAATGAAACTTTACAATAATATAGCTTATACATAAGAATATCACATAGGCAACAATTTATAAAGTTTAGCGCGGGTAAAACCGCTGGCCACAGCTTGTAACTTATAATAATATGAACATGAATACTTAGATTAAATAATACTAAGTTAAAAACTTCAATTTACAAACAAATTGGTTCGTTAAGTATCCATTTTACCGAATTGACATACACGCATTCAACCCACCTAATGTTAAGTGGTTACCGTAGCATATGACTACACACATTAACTCTGGCTACAGTCAAAGCTGCTCTTAGAACGAAATAAAGTAAGCCCTAACTTACTACTATTACGGTATTAGCTAGATGCTCTCACCAGTCAGTAAGCGATCGGCGAGGTTAAGCAACTAGGCTCGCGGTCAGTCCATAGTTGGGTGACCCCGAAAGTATTATAATTACTGAGCGTCTCCATGCTTCGGAGGGCACGTTAAGCTGTCAGTCCTGGTTAGCCATTTGACAACAAGTTAAGCCATTCCAGAGGCCTACTGGGCGGCTTGAACAACTCTGACACTAGGGTAACCGCTGCCCATACGATAAGTACTACTACAATTATATAAAAACTGTTTATTTGCCTACACTTATGAATTAATAGGCCATATCAGATGGCTCAGGGTCACCCAAAGAGCTATGGAGAGGGTTATGCTTGGAGTTTCCCTGCGAGATCGAATCAGAAATGCTAAGATCCGCAGGCAAACTAAAGTAACATACATAGCCCGAAGAATTACCAAGCTGAAATGGGCTGGGGCACATAGCTCGTACCACCGATGGCCGCTGGGGCAGTAAAATTCTCTAATGGCGACCAGCAACCTGAAGACGCAGCGTGGGCAGGTACCCTTTTGTAAATACGTACTTATATAGTTCATTACATCCAGACTCAGGACAAACCGATATATTTCTAAATACATAAATATTATACAAAAGATACACCCAGACACAGACATAACAAATAATCGTGTTCATCACACAAATATTTGTCCCGGGTGGGAATCGAATCCACGACTTCAGGCTGGGCAGTTAGGTTCATTAACCACTAGACCAATAGGCCAGTCTAAATCATATGCCACCTGGAAGACTTCTTTTTTTTTTCTTTATTTATTTTACAGTATTTTCGTACATGAAATGACGATGCCAATCCCATCGAACCTTATACTAAGCTAGCTCTAAAACCCACTGAATACATAGACGGGTCACTTAATTTTAAAGAAATATAGAATTCTAGATCGAACCGAGTACGGTTCAGCTAAAATGCTATGAAATACACCAACATCTCTTAAATTTATATTGAACCTTCTTATCATCTCATTTCGCCTACTACCGTTACGGACACATTCTCTCAATATATGGGACTACTATTTATTTGGGCTTATATGAAAATACTGATGAACATAAGTGGTTGGAATGAAATTATGATTTATTCGATTTTGTTTCACAGATATTGGTCCTGGGTGGGAAACGATTTTTTTATATTTTTTTTTATAAGGGGTTTTATCACTTAGTACTAATGTCACCCCCATACCATCTACATTAAACAACTTAAAACTAAACAAAGGGTAATGAACAGATATTATTATAATCATGACCATATAGGTACCAGAACGAATAGGGACAAATCCCTATTCGTTCTGATACCTAACCAATAGCAGCCGACACAACATCCTAGCTTCCTTCGACAAAGGGGACGCCAGAATGCTGTTACATGTCCCCACTTCAAATCCCACACTCAGCAAATACTGTCTTTTATGAGCACTCCAGCTACATTCCATCAACACATGTTAAACATCCTCAATCACCCCACAAACTTCGCAGTTTGGCGAGAAACTTCTACCCATTAAATATTTTAATTTATTAGACGGGATGTGGCCTGAACGCATCCCCAACAGATCAATCGAACTTACTACCTGCGGCGTGAAAAGCAAGTATTTACCAACCATACATATTTTTTTTATTTCCGTAGTTTTGGTATGAGAGTAAATCTCAGAGTTATTCATACAGAAAAAATCTCTACATCTCTTATTCCAACGTTGCTACCCCACGTGACCCAAAGTAGGGTATAGTTCAGGCAATTGCGATTCCGCCTACTAAGTGCCAAACGGCCCTAATGTCAATGAACTTTGGAGTGCACTGTTGATTTTCACGCGTACATGAAAGGCTATCAGACGCAATGCAAAATCAATGTTACAGGGATACGGGCACTCCACATGGCTCTACAGGCGTTTATACTAGCAGAACTGTATTCGTTTTAGCTAGGTACAGCTACATCTATTTTTAGGGTTCCTTAAATAAAACGGAACCCTTATAGATTCGTCATGTCTGTTTGTCTGTCTGTCTGCCCGTATGTCACAGCCACTTTTTTCCGAAGCTATAAGGACTATACTGTTGAAAGTTGGTAAGTAGATGTATTCTGTGCGTAGTGCACACATTAAGATTTTTAAGAAAAAAACAATAAACTGTGGGGGTTCCCCTATGGATAGGTCTTCAAAAATGATATTGAGGTTTCTAATATATTTTTTTCTAAATCGAATAGTTTGCGCGAGAGACACTTCCAAAGTGTGTAAGTGGTAAAATGTTCCCCCCCCCTTGTAACTTCCAAAATAAGAGAGTGATAAAACTAAAAAAAATATATTATGTAGATTACCATACAAACTTCCAACGAAAATTGGTTTGAACGAGATCTAGTAAGTAGTTTATTTTAATACGTCATAAATCATAAGCCGCAATTTCCCTTTCATTCAATCAACTACTACAAAAACTTTTATATTATTACTTTTATATTGTTACTTGCTGCTACGGAACCCTTCATGGCCGAGTCCCACTCGCACTTGGCCGGTTTTTATTTATTTATTTAAACTTTTGCACACAAACTGTACAAAGGCGGACTTAATGCCAAAGGCATTCTCTACCAATCGACCTTTGGGTGATGCAGAGATAATATGGTAGGTGTACGAATGAACGTTTAAGTAAATTGTAGATACTTCTGTACTCTATATAAACATAAATACATAAATACTTACTATAAATATTATTTTATACATCTTATACAATAAATAGTATTATAAATACATACATTAATATATACATAAATAAGATTACTGATGAGAGGTTTCTGACTTTATTTTATTTAAAATAGCAGTGCCCCGCGGTTTTACAGATGATAATATGTAGCCTATATGTTGACCCGACCTCCTAGTAATATTCATGCAAAATTTGAAGTAAATCCATGCAGTGGTTTGTGAGTTTAGCCATCATGATCAGTCTGGACATACATACAGACAAACAGACAAAAAGTGGGACTCCCGCACAAAGTATTCCTTACCATTATCAATAAAAACGGCTAACAATCACGTTCATTGTATGACAACACCCTTAAATACCTATTCATGTTATCCTGTTAATATTTTTTTTATTCAGACATGGCCACTGCACTATGGAAACCAGATAACTGATGTGCCACTTTTCTTTGGTAAATAGAATACTTATATAGTACACCCAGACTCAGAACAAAAACAGACGTGTTTCCGCACGGAAATATCTGTATATCGATAGGATAATAAGTATAGGATAGGACCAATTTATGTCCCTCTATTATGCTCCCACGGGTCCGTAAGTGAGCGGCGAGGTTAAGCACCTAGTCGCACGGTCAGACTATAGATGGGTGATTTCCATAGTGGTTACATTTCTGAGCGTCCCCGTGCTTCGCATTTATTCTTAATTCATCCAAAAAGGCTGTATAGAAGATAACTTTATAACAATACTATAAATTCCATAGACTTCCAGTCAACCATAACATACCTTCCAAATATCTAGATGAAGCCTATTCCATCTAGGTACGTGGCTAACCACGGAGGTCGTTGAACTTAGAAGCGGCTTCGATTTTCACGGTACATTAGATAGTATTACGTTTCTATGTTGTGTTTGTTGGCTACCTCTTTGGTGTATCGGTAGCGTAATCAACCGCATTCAAGTTGGGGCAACACGACACTGAAAAATCTAATACAGATTCAAAGTTTCAAGACATTCAAATATGAATTGCAGAACTTCCTATAGAACTTGGAACTCTAAGTGCCACAGATAGGATTTAATAGCAATATAAGCAGTGTATTTTTATAGCTGTGTTTCTATTCTTCTTCGAATGTTTACGGAGAAAACGTTAACGCCAAGAATGGTGACAAAAGAAAGAGATTTAAATTTGTAGTGCCTGCAGCTATGAGTTTTGTGTCTGTGATGTTAACCGTTTTTAATATTATTTTTTATTTATAATGCCCCCTTCCTAAATAAAGTTACTTTCTTCTTCAACTATTCTACTATTATGTAAAAGTCAAGGGCGCTTACATGTTAGTGTATGTTTCTGAATTGCCAAAGAGGGTGAACTATGATTGAATTGAAAAGAAACAAATCAGCAGCAGGCAGGAAGGACTTAATAATACTATTAAAGGCTTCATAATATTAGTCCTGGGTTCAAATCCCGGGTCGGGCCAAAAAGTGATTTTGAGATTTTTCTTTTCAGGAAATTAAAAAATTCAAAGTTGGTGGTATTCACAGCCCTATGCCTCGCGAAGCAAGAAAAGCGTTCGGTCCTGTGCCTAAGTTTGCGCAATCATTTGTGCACTATAATATGTATACCGCGCAGATGACTAGACTTTATTGGGATAGGCCTTCGTGACCCGAAATTCAACCAGGACGGCAATATAATAATAATATCTAGGGACAATGTCACACAGATCAACCCCCCAAACTAAGCAAAGCTTGTACTATGGGTACCAGGCGACGATATACATACTTATATAGATAGATAAATACATAGAAAACATCCATGACTCAGAAACAAATATTCGTGCTCATCACACAAATATTTGCACTTACCGGGAGTCGAAGCCAGGACCACCAGCTTCGTAGGCAGGAGCACTCCCAACTTGGCTACGGTGACCGTCATATAGTTGTAGAAAATACCTCGGTAGCTTAATTGCAGAGAATAAGGTCCTTAGTTAAAATCCTGCACCCCTTCTCATCGAGTGGAGGGCGTAGATGTCGATCCCAGGGAATATCTACCAGAGGACGGGCAGCAACTTCCTTCCAAGTACCAACCTGTACTGCGATCACCAACCCGTCTGCTAAGACTGGAAATTATGGCGTATCCCCCTAAGATGATTCTTGGAGGAGGTTTGTCCAGCAGTAGAATCCTTTCAGTTGTAATGATGAATATAGATTTGTATCAAAAATTACAAGAAAGTTAAAGCGTACATTCGCTCAAGGAGCAGCAGGACTGTGGAAGAATCTCTACCCTCTAAGTCAGCAAACAAGTGTAGACCCCACACCCCGATGAGCTCTGGCGACCTCACTCACGCAGAGATACAAAATTAAGTTATTAATGTTATTATTAAATAACATTACAAAACAAAATTACAATACAAAATGAAGTTATTAATGTTATTATTAAATAACATGAATTACTTAATTTTGTGTTTCTGCGTGATTTAGGGCGCCAGAGCTCATCGGGATGAGGGGTCTAATAAACTCTTGTTTGCTGAGTTTTTTTAATGCTGGCAACGCGCCCGCGACTCCTCTGGTGTTGCGAGTGTTCATGGGTGGCGGTGATTACTTACCATCAGGTGACCCGGTTCATCGTTTGTCTCCCTCTTACAAAAAAAATAATCACTTTAGTGTTAAAGCTTATAATGTCCCTACAATATTTATTCTAGCAATCAATCTATTGAAGTTTAAGACGCATTTCGACGACTTTATTCTATTTCTTTTTTGCAGAACACTTTTGAGAACGCCATTAATATGTTGTCATTCGTGCCAATGGAATGCGGTCTCCGAACCTCAATCGGAAGACAGTCCTGTATCTTGCGTATTAAAGAATAGCGACATTTTCATATAACGACCTTAAAAACAATGATCCTCCCATGCATTTACCCAATACCCCAGTACCGAAAACATTATCGAATTGCTGCAGTAACTTAAATGTGATATTGCTGCAAACTTTTTTTTAAATCTTAAAACTACTATTTACATAATATTTTTTATCATAATGATTTATTAATTTATGTATAATTTAATTTAATCCCATGTCAATCATGGGATTATAGTAGTAGATTATAGTAGATAGTAAATGTGTATCTAATAAATTTTCTATAGTCAAAAACACACACACGCGCGTACACACACACACACACATGCGTACACAGACACACACACACACACACTCACGCACACACACGCTTACACAGGCTTATTTACTTACTTATATATAGCTAAATAAATAATATAAAAGTAACTTGCTGACAAATTAATATAATGTACTAGGTTTCGGGGAGCCTGGAGTGCCAAAATACAGGCCTTGGCTAAGTTTGGACTCCAGATCTCCCACTGGTTGTAACTTCATACATTTTGTTAATTATATTTGTTTCATGTTAATGTCATGCAATTTGTGGAGATGAAATAAATCATTTTTGTATTTGTATTTTAATAGTTAACGCCCAGAGTCGAGGTTCGAACACCAAAGGAGGTGCCCTCCGGCACGGGTACTTGCTAGGGTAATTCATGTACTTTTTTTTTTACTGGCGACTTTTGTCCGGTGAAGCGGTGAAAGCCTCCTAAGCTAAGTGTAAACAACTTGTAAAAATTATCTCATTGCGTACATCACTTAACAGTATTAACAACAGCATGTTGAAAGTAGGTAATTACTGAAAGGTGAAACAGCTCCTTTCAGAACTACTGGATAAGATAGTTGCTTAATTACGCTAATCATTACAAGTAATAGTCTAATTATTTAAAAAATAATAATACTAGTTGGGCCCCGCGGTATAATACGACTTAAACTTTATACATTAAAGACAGTCAACGAGGCAAAAGCAAACAGTCGATTTCCATTTGTCACGATCTTTTCACCCCCAAAGATCGTGGCAAATGGAAATCGACTGTTTCTGTCTACTCCTCTGGGAAACAGGCTTAAATATACATATGTATGTATATGTACCAAAACTGATTTTACATACATACATCTCACGCTTGTTTCCCAGAGGGGAAGGCAGAGACAACGGCCTTCCATTTGTCACGATCCTTGCACACTTCTATTCCGGATTTTATACTTAGTATTTCAAATTTAAGCTCTAAGTTTAACATAATAATAATATCCTGGGACAGTATTCACACACGGCCTACTAATCCCAAAATAAGCAGAACATGTTGTTCTGAAACTGATATAGACAACTTTTCTTTTGTAAATCTTATCTTATCTTATCTTTGATGGGGTGTACTTGCGTACAGCACTTCGACACTTCAGGATCTTTTGTACTATCCCCCACTGGTTTTATTCTATCCCTAAAGCCCTGCATGAAGTCTTCACATAATCCAGTACACTTCTTAGGGGTAGATCCTTGTAGTCTCCTGGTTCTGGATATGCCAGCCCCAGGATGGCCATTCTGTGTCTCGCCAATGCATCGCATTTGCATATTATATGCAGCATTGTTTCCTGTTCTTCCCTACAGGTCCTGCAGATTAGGCTATTCGACAGTCCCAATTTGTGTAGGTGATAGTTGGTGCCATAGTGGCCCGTGAATACTGCTACTATCAGTCGTAGCTGGTTTCTGCTGTACTTCCAAAGTTTTTTGGACCAGCTTTTGTCTATTCCTTTAATGAGTTGCTTTGAGTGTTTTAATTCTTTGATTTTGGTCCACATTTGATTGTGTTTAGCTGTGGATTCATTTTTAAGGATTGCTCCTATTACATTTGGAGGAATCCCTACGCACGGTTCTGGTCCACAGAACTGACTTTCAGATCCCTTCCTAGCTAGTGCATCTGCTTTTTTGTTGCCTTCTATTCCTGTATGGCCTGGTACCCATACGAGTTTGACTTTGTTTTTAGTACCAAGTTTGTTCAGAGCCGTGATACAGTTCTGGATTAATTTTGATTAGATTTTATGTGACATCAGGGCTTTTAATGTAGCCTGGCTGTCACTGAGTATGTAGATGGTCTGAACTTCAGTCGCCCTATCTATGATCGTCTGGGCGCATGTAATTATCGCGTATGTCTCTGCCTGAAACACTGTCGCGAAATTGCCCATGCTTTCGCTGATACTGCAGGTTTCATTATATACGCCCGAGCCTGTACCAGATTTCATTTTTGATCCGTCTGTATACCAAATTTGACTTTGTTCGTTTTGTTTACAAAGTCCCAATTTCCATTCCTCTCTACTAGGGATGTATAAATTATATTGTTTGTCAAATGTGTAGGTGGGTTGCATTTTATCACTTCCCATCTCTATTACATTGTCAAGGTTTTTCCAGTTTTCTGTCTGCGTATGCCTTGTGGGCATACGTTCATTAGATATGTGTCCCAGGACAGTAAGCCTTAGGAGTGTTTTTCTTGCCTCTTCTTGTACTTCAAGGTGTATTGGTACTAGGTCTAGAATAACTTCCAAGGCCGCTGTTGGTGTAGTGCTAAACGCCCCTGTCATTGCTAAGCAGGCATTGTATTTTGTTTAGCACTTGTTTACAAGTTTCCAGTTTGTACTACCGTACATCAGTACCGGTTTTACCATCATTTTGTATATCCAGTGAACGATTTTGGGTTTTAGACCCCATGTTTTGCCATATGCTGCTCGGCACATGCCGAATATTCTCAGGGCTTTGTTTTTTATGTTTTCTACATGTTCTTTCCATGTTCTTTCCATGTGAGTGATTTGTCGAGTGTTATACCCAGGTATTTCACTTCTTTTGGCAAATCAATATTTGTGTTGTAGAGTTTTAAAGTTCCTATACCCGATAGGTCTTTCTTTATTGTGAATGGTACTATAACGGCTTTCTGTGGGTTTCTTTTGTAAATACTAACTTATATAGATTATTACACCCAGACTCTGGACAAACAGACATGTTTATGCACACAAATATCTATCCTGGGTGGAAATCGAACACACGACCGGAGGCGTGAAAGGCAAGTATTTACATACCATATATATATACAGTCCAAATAAGGGTTAACCCTAAAAGCCCAATGATTTAAATGACCTGCAAATAAATTTTTACACATTTCGAATTGAATTAATTAACTGACTAAATTGAGTTGGCAAATCAATTACTAGACAGGTCGCTATCGGGTTTTGACAGCACGTAATAATGTCAATTGATTGGGGAGTAAACTGCCCAATCCAAAAACTATAAGAGAGGTAGGGCAGTGTCCATTCGCTCCAAGAACAGCATGACTGGGTAAGTAACTCCACCTGACATAAAACATTCCATAATAAAATTAATAATATTAATGTTGTGTTTCTGTGTGTGACTAAAGTCGCCAGAGCTCATCGGGGTGGGGTGAAGGGTCAGCAACACTTGTTTGCTGACTCTTAAAGGCCGGCAACGCACCCGCGACTCCTTTGGTGTTGTGATAATCTATCAGTGTTGGTGATCACTTATATTACGCACTCGTAGGTTCTGCACAATAAAACTCCGAGATATTTTCCACACACAATATTTAATCGAACAGAGTAACGTTCTCATCTACCGTGGTACAAAGAATGCCTCTTTAATAATTCTCCTACCCTATTTATATTTTTATCAGTGACAACCATTTGAAAGTCTACTATCGATTATTAATAGTTTTAAGATGTAAAATTATTATAGAATTATTATAGTAATTAATAAAATTATAATCACTAATCAAATAAATAATCACAATGTAAAAATAGTATTATAACACAGCAGCTACGTCATAACCGTTACATCAGTTTTTTAAGCCGCCCAGTAGGCCTCTGATATGGCTTTACGACTGTTGTCTAATGACTACAACCGGGACCAGCAGCTTAATGTGCCCTCCGAAGAACGGAACCGCTCACTAATTGAACCACTTTTGTGGTCTATGGGCTGACCGCGAGCCTAGTTGCTTAACCTCTTCGATTACTTACGGAGCAGAGCATCTAGTTATGAGCGATATTCTATTATATGTAAATGTTATGATATTCTATAATCACACTAATATTATAAAGGTGAAAGTTTGTGAGTGTGTATGTTTGTTACTTCTTCACGTCTAAACGGCTGTAACGATTTTAATAAAATTTGGCATGGAGTTAGCTGACACAAGACCGGCAATTGTGGAGATCTTTGGGGGAAGCCTTTGTCAAGCAGTGCACGGCTTTCGGCTGATATGATGATGATGATTATAGCTGACACCCTGTATAAACACATAGGCTAAAATTTATAAAGTTTAACGGGGATAAAACAGCTAGTGTAATATATAATATTATATGTAAATTGAGACTGGCTGCCGTGGCCGAAAAATCCTCGAAAAGCCTCGGGTGTTTTCATCTGGGTACAAAACTATACCCGCATTAATAGTTCAAAAAAAAAACACTGAAATTGTCATTCTTGATAATCCACGCTTGCCGGTATTAAATTTAAAAAATATATACTAACAATTTCAGTATCACTAAAGGCGGACATGGCTGCGACGGGAATTAAAACTGCATGAAAACAACGCTATGAAATATCCAACTTCCAAAAATTCGGAACGAAAAACATTTTACTATTTTTCGACAGCTCCCCCCTCCATTTTCCCCCACTACCTACATACATACCTAAATATATGATACATTCGCGCCGTTAATGTAATTATCTGATCAATTTTGTATAAATACATCAAAGTGTGAGTTAAGTTTTATTAGTGAGTGTACTTGTGATGACGCTGAAATGCGTCAGTGTGAGTTTATTTTATCCAACAGTGTTTGGTGTATATTGACGGGGGGTGAGTGGGGGTGGGGGCCCGCAGGGGGTTGATGACGATGACTTTGAGTCTGCGCAGCAGTAGCCCGAATGAGATGGGGTGATAAAAATGTAGATACACTATAGTCTGAATATAGTGCTATAGTGGGTACAGCGTTAATACTAGTAATTTACCATGAATCGCTCGCTATTACGATGAATGGTTGTTCGGTTTAATTTTCTGTAGCTTTTAATGTAAATGACACTAATTTGGCGGTGGCAAAGTAAAAATGGCGCTGAACGTAATTATGAGATACAATTCGCTGATAAACGTTGAGTTTGTCTGGCCTGACTGGTCTATGGTGTAATAGTTAGTGAACTTGGCTGCTAAGTTAGAGGTCTTAGGATCGATCCCACGATAAACACAAATATTGCTAACGATAAGTTGAAAGTAGGTGTCATGTAAATGATTATTAAAACTGTACGTGTGGCGCAGCGGCTAAGATAGTCGCCTCGTCGCTTCGTGTCGTGGGTTCAAGTCCGTGTGCCGTGTATAAATAATGTCCCAGGAGTATTGTTAACTTGTCTGTTTATCCTGAGTGTAATTATCTATAAAAATATGTATTTACGAAAAAAATGTGGTATATGTAGTAAATTTCAGGTGGCCGTGTGTGAATGATGTGCACGTGTGGCGCAGCGGCTAAGATAGTCGCCTCGTCGCTTCGTGTCCAGGGTTCGAGTCCCACGCCGGACACCTATTTGTGTGACCCATAAGTAGTTGTTCTGAGTCTGGATGTAAATTGTGTCCGTTTATTATGTTTGTAAAGTACCCCGCGACACAGAGATTAGAATACCTAGGGCGGGCGTTGTATTTTTAATAAAAAATAACTGAAACCTACGTGGGCATTATTATTTTAATGGCCTGTTGGTGGAGCGGTTAGTGACCTTGTCTACTAAACTAGAGGTCGTGGATTCGAACCCCACGATATACCTTACTCAAATGTTACGATAAGTAAAACCTATAGGGGTCATGTAAATGATTCTTAAAACTGAAACTTACGGGAGCATTAGTATTTGACTGTCGTTTTGGTGTAGCGGTTAGTGACCCTGGCTGTGAAGCCAGGGGTCGTGGGTTTGATTCCCACCCAGGACAGATATTTGTGTGCATGGACATGTCTGTTTGTCCTGAGTCTGGGTGTGATCTATACATATAATAAAATCGTAGGAAAGTCAAAACTGAACATTGAATATTATTTAAAAAGGATACTTAGGGCGTAATCTACAATCGATATCGAAGCCAAAAATATAGTTTATAGAATTTTTGTCTGTGTGTCTGTTTGTCTGTATGTATGTCCAGGCTAAACTCAAAAAGTACTGCATGAATTTACTTTAAATTTTGCATGAATATTACTAAGAGGTCGGGTCAACATATAGGCTACATATTATCACGCTATCACCTACGGGGGAGGAGCTGTGATGATTTATAAAGTTTAACGCGGGTAAAACCGCGGGGCGCAGCTAGTTACCTATATAAGTATGTATTTACAAAAGTAACAGTAGTAATGTAGTATATCAGTTACCTGGTTTCGATAGTACAAGCTCTGCTTAGTTTGGGATCAGATGACCGTGTGTAAATAATGTCCCAGGATATTATTATTGTTAACTTGTCTGTTTATCAAATCAAATTGTACCAACAGTTGCACTTAATGCGAAAATATTAGATTTAGTCCCATCGACCGTATTTTTAGGATTGACACTTGATTCAAAATTGCAATGGGGTCCTCAGATTGAAAAGTTAGCAGGTAAATTAAGTTCGGCTTCCTATGCTGTCTGGAAAATAAGGCAATTGTCAGATGAACAAACTGCTAGATTAGTGTATTTCGCGTACTTTCATAGCATTATGTCGTATGGCATTCTGCTGTGGGGTTCGGCGGCTGACATAGGTACTATTTTTGTATTGCAGAAAGCTGTAAGAGCAGTCAGAGCCATTTATGGTTTAGGCAGTCGAGATTCTTTGCGAAATTTGTTTAAAGAAATAAATATACTTACTGTGCCATCGGAATATATATATCAGAATATAATGTTTGTTAGAAAAAATATTCATAATTATAAAAAGAAAAGTGAACTGCATAATATAAATACTAGGAATAAAAACAAACTAGCCATGCCAGGCTTTAGAGTAAGCAAAACTAATAAATCATTTTTAGGAAATTGTATTAGGTTTTATAACAAGCTTCCTACTCAAATTACTGATCTGCCTGACACAAGTTTTAAAACACATATTAAACGTATACTTATGGCTAGGGGTTATTACACCACTAAAGAGTACATCGATGACAAAGACGTCTGGCTCTCACGCCCTACCTGCACATTGCTCGCTGGAGATCTTGTAGCCATATAGACATGACTGATCTGCTGTGTTACGTGAACTATCTGTAAATGATTGCTATCATATACTTAATTTAAAATTATTGACTCTGTCTCAAAATGAATAATGTTATTGTTTCGGAGTTTTTCTTTTGTATACCTAAATATAATCTAAAATAATAAGCATTCAGACGACCGATCGAGCATATATTGTGTCTGCCTACTAAATAATTAATCTAATTGGACCAAATCCCGTGTTCATGCCCGCTTGAGTATGTTTCGCCGGACCGTCTCAACTGGGTCGTGTTGAAACCGGTAGTAGATGAACCCACTGAGTTTGTTTCGCTGGGTCTTCTCAGTTGGGGCGCATTGGATCCGGTGGTAGCATTAAAACGCGACCGTCGTTATAAACATAAGGTCCGTCATAATAATAATACCGTCACCGTAGCCTAGTTGGTAGTGCACCTGCCTACGAAGCTGGTGGTCCTGGGTTCGAATCCCGGTAAGTGCAAATATTTGTGTGATGAGCACGAATATTTGTTTCTGAGTCATGGATGTTTTCTATGTATTTAAGTATTTATCTATCTATATAAGTATATATATCGTCGCCTGGTACCCATAGTAAAAGCTTTGCTTAGTTTGGGGCTAGGATGATCTGTGTGACATTGACCATAAAAAAAAAAAAAAAATAAATAATATAGACAGAACCATTGACAATATGTAGTGAAAATATTAGACTTAAACTAGATAATTAAACATAATCTCTTGACAATAACTTGATACGAGCTAGCTAAATATCATTTCTGTAATAAAATAAATTTTATAAATGTTTTCATACAAGATGTACCTAAATATCTATGTTACTAGAAATAATATCTAATGCATACAACTATATTACTACAAACATGTTCTGACTATTTACCAGCGCTTTTTTAAAGTCTACGTGAATAAAAACCTTTTTTATTTTTTTATTTTTATTTTTATTTTTATTTATTTTTATCCTGAGTGTAATTATAAAAGTAAGGTAAGGTAAGTAACGTAAAAAGCAAGTATTTGTCAACCATGCCAACAGGCTCGTCGAATGAGACTAGTCATCTTAAAGTTACTATATATCAGGCTGATTAACACCACTGGAAAGAGGGTAGGTACATGACCTGTAACACCACCAACTATTCCTTTCTTCAAAGCTGGATACGTAGTTGCAGCCCCTCTGGTTCTGCGAGTGTCCATGGGCTTACCATCAGGTGGCCACCTTGCTTGTTTGGCTTGCTATTATATAAAAAAACTTCCAGTCTCTGGGCTGGTATTAAAAATCACACTTATATTATAAAGGCGAAAGTTTGTGAGTGTGTATGTTTGTTACTTCTTCACGTCTAAACGGCTGGAGTGATTTTTATAAACTTTGGTATGGAGTTAGCTGACACTATGAATTAACACATAGGCTATAATTTATAAAGTTTAACGAGGGTACAACAGCGGAGCACAATAAAAAAAACTTGAGAGGTGTCAAGGGACACCCGGATGGAACGAAGTTATTTCTTATTATTTATTATGTACAAAAAACCTGTATACACTCAACAAAAATAATCGTCGCGACACCACACTGTTCAATGCGAAATAGAAATGAAAATATCTGGCTTGCTTTCTATAAAAGAGAGAGAGAGAGAGACAGACAGAGAAACATGCGCACGCCGCACAGCTGCAAAAAGTGTCGTGACAACTTTTCATAAGATTTTTTTCCGTCTAGCCCCCTTTCACAACGCTCGATAAGGAACTTGGTTCCAAATCTCTTTCTTTTTCCGGAGTATAATAATAATAATAATATCTGGGGACAATGTCACACAGATCATCCTAGCCCCAAACTAAGCAAAGCTTGTACTATGGGTACCAGGCGACGATATACATACTTATATATATAGATAAATACTTAAATACATAGAAAACATCCATGACTCAGAAACAAATATTCGTGCTCATCACACAAATATTTGCACTTACCAGGATTCGAACCCAGGACCACCAGCTTCGTAGGCAGGAGCACTACCAACTAGGCTACGGTGACCGTCTAGTATGAAGCCATGTCCTCGTTATTTGCTCTTAAATACGCTACTGCGAAACCAATAGACAAGACCAACTATATCAATAACTAAAGCCTAGGATATGGTAATTTAATAACGGAAAAGCGTCAAATATTGGTCTGTTGTGAGGGTGAGTCAGTCTAAACCCGTAACTAACCTACCTCAACAGGCTTTTACCCTAAGGGCGTTTAGTTCCGCAAAATACTGTCAGGCAAATTATTGTGGGCGCTTGGTTTCGGCAATCGAATACAGGCCAGCTGTTGGTCAAAGTCAACGTCAAAAATCATTTATTCCGTAAAACTATTATATTTATGTGGAATCGTAATTTCTTTTACCCTACCTTGCAGTGCATGACGTGACAGCTTCTGAGAAACACTGCGAGAAAACTCAGTGGGAATCCTTTTTTTAAATAATATACACTTAAGATTAATTACAATCATGTGTTAACTCGGAAGAACTCAATCCCAAGCACTTTATAATCAGAAATTTTGTAATATACCCTACACAATTTGGTTTTAATAATTCTTTTAAACTTATTCGTAGACAATTTTCTAATATCATTGAGAAGTTTGTTATAGAATCTTATACATTGCCTCATAAAAATGTTACTTATTTGGCCATTTAGAAAGGATGAATGAAAGAAGATTGACAAAAGAAGTATATCTGGCCTGTGTGAATGGGACAACCGGAAGGGGAAGACCACGTCGAACATTCTCTGACCAAATTGGAGATGTTCTCAAGAAAGGGCAGGTCAGAAGTACCCTAAACCGGCGAGCATGTATGAAGAATATAATGACAGTAATCGAGGCAAAAGAAGTATGCAAAGATCGTGACAAATGGAAATCCGTTGTCTCTGCCTACCCCTCTGGGAAACAGGCGTGAGTCTATGTATGTATTTTGTGGAGACGGGTAGTATGCAATATAAGATTATTCTTACATATATCTAGTATTTGCATTATGTGTATCACTCCTTTTACAGAAGGAATATTTTTATGCACATATAGTAGGTTTTCATATATATACTGAGATGCTACAATAAAACGTTCTAGCAAATGCTGAGGTGGTGCCATTTCAGACTTGCACGGACAACAAGTGCCTTTGTTTTTCTTTTTATTTTATCTTTTGTTTTGATTGATATTTTATATTTTTGTTGTCTGTACAATGTTTTCTGAATAAATCTTTTTCTTTCTTTATTTCTTTCTTTCTAGTTAGGTCTAGTGGTTAGTGACACTAAATGCTAAGCCGGAGGTCTTGGGTTCGATACCTATCCAGGCCAAATATTTGTGCGATGAGCAAAATAATTGATTGCGTCTAAGTGTAATTTATATAAATACTAGCTGTACCCCGCGTTTACCCGCGTTAAACTTTATAAATTATTACAGTTCCTCCCCCGTAGGTGATAGCGTGATAATAACTATGTATACTATGTGACCCGACCTCTTAGTAATATTCATGCAAAATTTGAAAAATATCTATGCAGTACTTTTTGAGTTTAGCCCGGACATACATACAGACAAACAGACGGAAATACTAAAAACTATATTTTTGGCTTCGATATCGATTGTAGATCACGCCCCACATATACTTTAAAAAAAATATTTAATGTACAGTTTTGACTTTCCTACGATGTTATTAGAAGAAGAAGAAAAAAAAATATTGAGCACACATAATAAAGATACAAAAAGACACAATCAGAGTAACAATGGCGACATACAATATAAATACCGTACAAAGTACTCTATTATTGTTACTAAAACAGATTAAGTGCGCTCAAATGGCTAGCAGCTCAGCATGATGTTACAACCACAATATGGCTGTAACGCTGATTTTCAGCTACCTGCCACAGTGAGTCACAAATGTGCTACACAAATTACGTACATGAATCCGTTTCGTAAAAATTATATATATAGAACAAAATAAAAGAATACGGTTTAAAAGAAAGAAACAAAAAATCTAAATAAAAGATCATTAAAATAAAAGCAAAATAAAATCATATTGCTCCGATTCGCTGTCTGCTCTGATTAGCTGTATTATATGAATAGATATATAGATAATAAATATCTTGGGACAACTACCACACTGCGGGTTAAACCCAACCTAGGCAGAGCCTGTACTAGACAATTGATAAACTGCGGTCCTGGGTTCAAATCCCAGTACTGACCAAAATAATTTAAGGACTTTTTGAAGATAAATATTTCTTACCAACTTGCACGTCTGGGAGTTGGCGGTTCTTATAAATCCCCTTGCCTAGAAGAGCACGAAAAGCCGTCAGTTCTGTACCTGACCTCTTTCTGATCATGTCGCTAGAAGAGTGATTGGATACAATGTGCCCTGTGTTTGCGCACATACTAGTACATTATAATATGTACCGCGCATATGGCTAGTCTCTATGGAGACTGGCCGCCGTGGTTGAGGTTTAACCAGGAGGACATTATTATTATGAGTTTGGGATCAGATGGCAGTGTGTTAGTTTATTTATTTATTCTTCCAAATTCATCATCATCATCATTACAGCTAAATGAGTCCACTGCTGGACAAGCCTCCCTCAAGAATCGTCTTGGGGGGATATGCCATAATCGCCACGCTTGGCAGGCGGGTTGGCGATCGCAGTAAGATGGTCATAGTAATCAGACGGAAGCTGCTGCCCATCCTCTGGTAGATATTCCCTCGGGTCGACTTCTACGCCCCCCACGGGATGAGATGGGGTGATGATATTCTGATTCTGATATTTGTCGCCGTCACCACACAGCTTCACCACACAGCATTCTTCCAAATTAAAGCCATGGAAAACATACATATTCATTTAATAAAGAATATATCATGATTGAGCGTTCGGGAAGCTACGTAACATCTTCTCGTCCAAAATACCGCAGTGTCTCAAGTCGAAAGTCTTCGACCAGTGTGTGTTGCCAGTGATGACTTACGGAACAAAGACGTGGTCGCTCACTATGGGCCTTATCAGAAGGCTCAAGGTCACCCAAAGAGCAATGGAGAGGGCTATGCTCTGAGTTTCCCTGCGGGATCAAATCAGATATGTCGAAATCCGCAGGCGAACCAAAGTCACCGACAGAGCCCGAAGAATTGCAAAACTGAAGTGGCAGTGGGCGGGGCATATAGCTCGTAGAACCGACGGCCGTTGGGGCAGCAAGGTTCTCGAGTGGCGACCATAAACCGGAAGACGCAGCGTGGGCAGGCCCCCCCTACACGATGGACCGATGATCTTGTGCGGGTCGCTGGAAACTGCTGGATGCGAATAGCGCAAGACCGGCAATTGTGGAGATCTTTGGGGAGGCCTTTGTCCAGCAGTGGACGTCTTTCGGCTGATATGACGATGATGATGATAATGATTGAGGGTAGAAAAGCACTAAAAGGAATATTATTTCATCTTTAAATATTTTTGTTATATTCATCATCATTATCATATTAGATGAAAGACGTCCACTGCTGGACAAAGGCCTACCCCCAAGATCTCCAAAATTGCCGGTGTTTCGCTTACAACTTCCCTCACAAGATCATCGGTCCATCATACCACTTTAGCGGTCGCCTATCTATAGACTGGCCGCGTGCATAGATCTTTAACCTTACTTACGAGCCGGAGAGAGCGCTTCAAAATTAATTGAACTCCACAGGCAAATACAACACCTGTTTATATTCAATACACATACATATTTTCTAATCCATTCCCATAACTAGTTTTCTAAAATGGACAAACAATAATACATTCTTGTTTTACTCGGAATTTGAACCTAGACCCTTTGACCACTACTAATAGCACAATAGATAAGCTTTACATCCTGGTAGGATCAGATTGCCAATTTATTGGTAATAGGTTCAATCCGTGGTGATAATATTCCGTTCTTTCTGGGTTCTGTATGATTTTACGAAATTATATAGTCAACAAATAACTATGCTGTGTGGTGACGGCATAGAATATCATCACCCCATCTCATCCCGTGAGGGGCGTAGAAATCGACCGAGGAAATACCTTACAGAGAACGGGCAGCAGCGTTTTTCTGTGAACTATGACCAGAGCTGCGATCGCCAACCCGTCTGCCAAGCGTGGCGGTTATGGCATATTACTTTGGCTGACATGATGACGATGAAATAACTATGCGGTCTACCTGACGGTCATTGTAGTTTATGGCGCTTGCAACACCCTATATTATTATTAATCACCTCTGGCAACCTTACACACACATCACCAAAAACTATAAAACTCTTTCAAAATAACAGAAAACTCACATTTTATCCTCAGATTTATAGATAGATTATACTTCATGAAAATTTCTATAATCTGTAACCCAAGCATGGTATCTAAACTTTGCTTGTATAAGTACCACAGGATCGGTAATTTTTGAGGTCTTCGGGGAAGGCTTTTGTCGAGCAGTGAGCGTCTTTCGCCTGATATAATGATAATGTTCGCTATCTAGCCCAAACGAAGTAAAGCTTGTAGGTACTATGGATACTATGGATATAGACAACGAATAGAAATAATAATATTATTTACTTTTAATTTGTTGTAAATATAACGGTAATATATATGACGGTCACCGTAGCCTAGTTGGTAGTGCACCTGCCTACGAAGCTGGTGGTCCTGGGTTCGAATCCCGGTAAGTGAGAATATTTGTGTGATGAGCACGAATATCTGTTTCTGAGTCATGGATGTTTTCTATGTATATAAGTATTTATCTATCTATATAAGTATGTATATCGTCGCCTGGTACCCATAGTACAAGCTTTGCTTAGTTTGGGGCTAGGATGATCTGTGTGACATTGTCCCTAGATATTTATTTATATACATACATGAAATCGGTTTCTTGTATGTATATATTTACACCCAGACCAATACAAACATACATGTTCATGAACACGAGGATTGAACCCGTAACCTTTGGATTAGAAGGCAGGGTTATTTCCAATGGAGAAACTGCGGTCATTAAATTAAATATTATTACTTAAAATCATTAAATACGTATTTAATTTCGAGTGTTTTATAATAATCTATCCTACCAGTATGAAGAAACTAATGTCGTGGGTTCAATTCCCACTCAGGACAGATATTTGTGTGCATGAACATGTCTCTTTGTCCTGTGTATACGTGCAATTATCTATATAAGTATGTACTTTTCTTTTGTAAATAGTAGTATATGTAGTATATCAGTTATATGATTTCCATAGTAAGCTCTGCTTAAGTTGGGATCGGATGGCGGTGTGTGAACAATGTTCCAGGATATTATTATTAAAATTAATAATAATATCCTGGAACATTGTTTGATCTCTAAATAGAGATCAAACAAAATTTTGTTTTACAATCTGTTACTCACATACTCATTTTATGGGCAGTATTTTTTTTTTGGTGTCAGAGTTGTTCAACCCACCCATTACGGCCTCTGACTGATTAATGTCCCTGGATGGTAATATTATTATATATAAGTACTCAACAATAAACACCATGCAGTTATACGGAACCCCACGGAGCGAGTTACAGTACATACTTAGCAATAGTCGTCCTTCCTGGAAAGTGTACGAATTACCTCCATCTTTAACGCTATAACCATTTTAGGATGAGCACTTTGACTCAGAAATCGGATATTTTTCGAATAGCGCAGTCCTAACAATGGACTTTTTATTGCAATTTATACTTCGTCACTATTATTGCGTTGACATTGAGACAAGCTTTAAAAAGATTGACAGGAATCACCACATTCCTTTTGACTTTCCGTAAATGAAATAAAAAAAACCGCCCAAGTGCGAGTCGGACTCACCCATGAAGGGTTCCGTAGCAGCAAGTATTTCAGTTGATTAAATGAAAGCAAATTGCGGTTTACGATTTATCACGTATTAAAAAAACTACTAGCTAGATCTCGTTCAAACTAATTTTCGTTGTTAGTTTACATGGTAATATACATCATATATTTTTTTCAGTTTTATCATTCTCTTATTTTAGATGTTACAGGGGTGGGGGGGACACTCATTTCACCACTTTGGAAGTGTCTCTCGCGCAAACTATTCAGTTTAGAAAAAAATTATATTAGAAATCTCAATATCATTTATGAAGACCTATCCATAGACACCTCACATGTATGGGTACGACAAAAAAAAATTGAGTTTCAGTTCTATGTATGGCGACCCCCCAAATTACTGTTCTTTTTCAATTTTTGTGTAAAAATCTCAATGCGGTTTACCGAATACATCTACTTACTAAGTTTCAACAATACAGCTATTATAGTTTCGGAAAAAAGTGGCTGTGACATACGGATGGACAGACAGTCAGACATGACGAATCTATAAGGGTTCCGTTTTTGCCATTTGGCTACGGAACCCTAAAAAGGAACCGTAAAAGGTTCTCTTTAATAATGCCCTTCTAGACGAATTTCGGCCACGGCTGCCAGTCTGGATGGAGACGAGCCATCTACGTGGGACATATAGTGATCAGGTGTGTGCGCAAACACAGGGGCACTTTGACATTACTCTCATGATCCGATGGCACGACTAGCGATACGACCAGAAAGAGTTCACGTATAGGACCGACAGCTTTACGTGCTCTCCGAGGCACGGCGGCATAATACCGCCAAATACTAGACTTCGGGCTGATACTGAGATTTTTTTCTTTTTACAGATAATTTTGAACCGATTTGAACCCAGGACCTCGTTATCTGCGGTTGAACACGCTACCGCTAGATCAACGAGGGTCACATTATATAGAATACGATAGGTTGATTGTGTGCAAATAACATTTAGAAATTAAACTTGAATGATTTTTTTCAAGATTTCACTATGGAAATTAATCGCTGTGTCACGGGGTACTTTTTAAACAATAATTGACTTGCACAAAGTACTACTAGATTCAGGACATCTATCTATGGCTCACACAAATAGTCGTCCTGCGCGGGAATCGAACCCGGAGCTCGAAGTAACTAGGCGACTGTCTTAACCGCTGCGCCACACGTGCACTTTAGTATACTCATCACACAGAGATTTCTCCTGCCTGGGAATTGAACTCACGAACTGTGCTGTAGCAGTCAGGGCCACAAACTAACAAATAAACAGGCCACGTTATACTATACTACTATTTTCGAAGCACCCTGTATACAAATTAACACGGCAAACAAAAGCGTCACACCCATTTCCCATTTACCTTTCATCAAAATCTGCTACCGAACTTCGGAACAATATAAACAAAGTACATAAGGCGTTATGTACAAAAGGCAACACTTTATTCGAAGCTTTAAAGCCCGCCGTTCAATGTATATTTATTAATTTCAGATAATTTTTACATGCACCACCATTTTCACGAGGCTTTCGGACGTCGGGAAGCGAAGTAGCGTCAGCAGAGAAAACAGTAGCAGTTTTTTTTATATATCTGAGGGCGACAAACAATTGTAATTAAAATATTAATGTTATGCTTAAGACATAAGAGACTCAAAAGCTTTTGCATATAGAGGTAGACTTGCGTTGCTGACCCTTCCTCCCATCCCAATCAGCTCTGGCGACCGTAAGGTTGAGTATTACACTCGGAATTATTGAGTAATCACACTCGGAAACACAACATTAAAATTATTAATGTTATATTAAGGAATGTCTTCTGTAAGATGGAGGTACTTCCCCAGTCAGGCTGCTCTTTGAGCAAATGAACGCAATGCCCTACCTCGACTAAACACAATTACATGGAATGGGATTGTATTAGTTTTAGGAGACCTAAATTTAAAGAGCGCATCTGTAAATATTAACAACTATTATGGTTATTTTATAAATTTTTGTAATCTGGCTGATATGAATGGAGTGATGAATATGCGTGGGAGTAAGTTAGACGTAGTGTTGGTTCGTGAGGGCACTGGAGTAGTGTGCGAGTATGTTGAAGGCTTGGAGTTGGTCCCAATTGATCTCTATCACCCACCCCTAGACATCGTGGTGTCTCTAATATTGCATAAAGTTTATGAAAAGCTAGACCCCAGCAACATAGATCGAAGTAGGGACTGGAACTTTGCCAAAGGAGATTATAAACTTCTTTATGACCAAATAGGTTCAGCTCCATGGCACGAAGTTATTAGCTGTAACAACCCGTGCTTGGCTACCGATAAGTTTTACACTATAATGTACGATCTATTTGACACCTCCATCCCTAAAAAGAAGAGACACACTTATAGTTGTAAAAGGTATCCAGTGTGGTTCACTAAAGATATAGTAAACAATATAAATAAGAAAATCAAACTACACAAAAGATGGAAACAAACACATTGTGAGCATACCTACGCAGAGTTTAGTACTTTACGATCAGAACTTAGAGCTAGAACTGAGAAAGCCTATAAGGCATACTCCCGTAATGTGGAGAAGAGCTTAAAAAAGAATCCAAAAGATTTATGGCAACATATATCCAGCTTAAGATCAAAGGGTGGCTTTGAACCACAAGTAGCATATAACGGAGAGCCTTGTTCAGGTGTAAAGGCGGCCGAGGCATTTGCTCAGTATTTCTCCAGTGTGTTTTTGCCTGATGTACCTAGATTGGACCCAAATATATTGAACCTAAGCTCTGAGGGAGGTGATGTACCTCTTCCTTCTCTGCCAATTCGGGATGTAGAGAAGGGAATTGACAAAATTAGACCTTCTAGCTCGATCGGTCCTGACAACATTCCCGCCTACATCCTTAAGGGATGCAAAGAAAGTCTATTACCTCCCCTATGTCATATTTTCAACCTGGCCTTCCAATCAGGTGTATACCCCAAACAATGGAAAATATGGCGAGTTACGCCTATTCCTAAAACCAGTGATAGATCCTCAGTGGATAAATACAGGCCTATTGCTGTCCTTCCAACGATAGCAAAAGTTATTGAGCATATACTTCATACATTTATTTACAATAGTATAAATGCTTATCTATCAGATGCCCAGCATGGCTTTCGGCCCGGTCGCTCCGTTAACTCAAATCTTATGGTTAAGGTGGACTTAATTTCTAGAAGCCTAGACATAGGAAAGCAAGTTGATGTCGTCTACTTCGATTTCTGCAAAGCTTTTGACAGGGTCGACAATGATGTACTCTTAACTAAGTTGGCTGCCATTGGTTTCTGTCAAGGTTTTCTCAACTTCTTTGCTGACTACTTGCGCGATCGCACACAGTTCGTCAAACATGGATGCTTTGAGTCCGGGCCTTATAATACTCGCTCAGGTGTTAGTCAAGGATCTGTGTTGGGTCCACTTCTATTCCTAGTAATGATCAATGACCTTGTAAATAAAGTTAAATTTGCTAAATGCCTACTATATGCCGATGACCTAAAACTAATAATGGAAATAAAAAAAGAGAAAGAATGTGAACAGCTACAAAAAGATATAAACGCCATTTGGCACTGGAGCATTGAAAACAAGCTGCTCTTCAACTCTAGTAAGTGCTATATCATGACCTACGGTCGCGGGCGACGACCAGTTCTTTTTAATTATTCTATAGGTGGTCAATCAATTACTCGTGTCAACAACATAAAGGACCTGGGAGTGACCTTTGATCGTTGTCTCACATTTAGTGATCATGTTTCCGGTGTTGCCAAGGAACCATTTAGGCGGTTGGGTTTTGTTTTGCGTAATGTCCGTGACTTTGAGAACCCACAAGTCATCAGCCTTCTTTACAATTGTCTGGTTCGAAGCAAACTCGAGGCTAGTGCCTGTGTCTGGAACCCTCATACAGCGACCCAAATATTGATTATTGAAAAGGTGCAAAAAACCTTCTTAAGATTTCTATTTAAAAGGATATACAACTACTATCCTTATATGTACCCTACTAATTATCTTTTAGGAATGTTAGGTTTTAATTCTTTGGAGGTCAGAAGAGGCTTTGATCAGCTTACGGTAGCCTGCAAAATCTTTCGTGGAGAAATCGCCTGTCCTGAGCTCCTCAATTTATTCTGTCGATTATATGTGCCTGGTCGTAGGCATCATCAGTGCCGCCACCAGCGTGAATTATTTGCGAAGCCGCTGCATCATACTGTCGCTAGAGCCAAGTCTCCAGTATGTCGAACCCTTTTTGAAATTCCTCGCCGTCAGCACACATCACAAGACCTTTATATCTTACATAAGATGTAAATTCATTATAGCGATTCCATTCCATTACAAATAAGGAGTTTCATTCATCAATTCTTCCACCAGACCCTTTTAAAAAGATTGATACATGTATGGTCGTCAGGTGGTGAGTGTGTGATGTAGTGTAGAAGAAATCACTTATAGGTACCTTCTTTGTTTCGGGCTTGGTTCAAATAAATATCCACAATAACGTAACACAGAAGAAAGTTTAATAGTCACACACAATACACACAAGCGATAGTCCATAGAAAAGTTCAGAAGAGAATAAGAAAGAAAGTAAGTAGGAAAAGAAATACTTTCAACACTAATAGACACGCGGTAAGCGGTAGCTATTGCGATAGAATCGAGTGACGCGAGAAGCACGAAGTGCAGCTAAAATGCAACTGAACTACCGGTCGGCGCACGCGCCGATCCCCGCTAATCCTTTATCATCCATTCACGCCGTACGAATAGGTAAATGCACTTTCCGTATTTACATCGTACGATACTCATACGACGCGATGTGAATGTTTGTGTCAGTATGAAATATATATTATTACATATTGTGTATGGCATGTATGTAGTATATTTATGTATATAGTTATAATATATATTAAATTATATAAATAATGCATTATATAGTGTAATTATTGAAATGTATAAATGGAAATAAATAAGAATAATATAATAGGTAAATATATAAGTGGAGATTAAAATATATATTTATATATGTGGAGGCCACATCACTCCCCCCCAGAAACCGTCATCACGGTTGATAATAATCCGGAAACCGAACCCTGCGCCCCGAACGAGTTGTTTTGTAATATGACTCGTCTGGAATATTAGTTTGGGCGGGAACAGGATCAGATGAAGAAATAGGAGGAGAAGAAGTGGTAGGAGAATTTACAGAAGTTGATGTAGAGGATGGGTCAACAAGCAGATAGGCCGGTTTTAGACGGTCTATAGATACTGTGACACTTTTTCCTTTAATTAAAATTTTAAATGTTTTGTCAGCGCGTTCCAACACTTCATAGGGACCGCAATATGGGGGCTGTAATGACCCTCTGACAGAATCATCCCTCAGAAATACGTGAGTTGAAGTGTTGAGATCCTTGTAGATAAAAATTTTGTTTTTGGTATGTCGAGCTGCCGGAGATGGACGTAGCTTATCAACAATGTGGCGTAACCGAGTGGTAAAATCGGTTATATCGGTTGAGTCTGGAGCACTCGCCTGGAAGAATTCTCCAGGGAGACGTAGGGGCTCACCGTATACCAATTCAGCTGATGAAGCCAGTATATCCTCTTTATAGGCTGACCTGATACCTAAAAGAACTAAAGGTAACGTATCTACCCAGTTGCAATCCGCATGGCACATTATGGCTGCCTTCAGTTGACGATGGAACCGTTCCACCAGGCCATTACACGCAGGATGGTATGCAGTTGTTCGGCGATGCTTAAATCCTATCACTTTTCCTAGATATTGGAAAAGTGCGGATTCAAACTGCCGGCCGCGATCCGTAACAATATCCGATGGACATCCAAATCTGGATATCCACGATATCAAAGCCTTTCCGAAGGTTTCGGCTGTCATATCCATCATCGGCGTAACTTCAGGCCACCTGGTAAAACGGTCCACTACCGTAAGGCAATAGCGGTAGCCCTGTGAAGGTGGCAATGGGCCGATAATGTCCACATGGATAAACGCAAATCTGGCGTGAGGGAGATCGTACGTACCTAATGGTGCTGATACGTGACGGTTAACCTTCGCACGTTGGCAGGTCAGACATTTTCGAGCCCACTCTCGACAATCCTTGCGCATACCGGGCCACACATAACGCTCAGCAATGAGCTTAGTGGTTGCTTGTACGCCTGGATGGCTGTAACTGTGCAGATTGTCAAAGAGTGTCTTTCTTAGCTCTTTGGTAATGAACGGACGGGGTGATGGTGTGCTCACATCACAATAAAGTTCTTTATTACTCCCAGGCAGTTTGAATTTCTCCAGGCGGAGTGAAAATTCACTACCTGTGTTGTATTCAAGCAACTCCTCATCGGAAGCTTGTGATTCAGCTAGCCTGTCAAAGTCTATAGGCATCTGCAGTTCATCGACTCGCGACAATGTATCGGCAACAACATTGTCTTTGCCTGATATATGTCGAATGTCGGTCGTGAACTGAGATATATAGTCTAAATGTCGGTACTGACGTGGCGAGCAATTAGCTTTCCGCTCATGGAAAGCGAATGTAATCGGCTTGTGGTCAGTAAATATGATAAAATGTCGAGCTTCCAACATGTGACGAAAGTGTTTGATACATTCGTATATGGCTAAGAGCTCGCGGTCATAAGGGGAATATTTTTGTTGAGTGGGACTTAATTTACGCGAAAAGAACGCGAGAGGTTCCCACTGATTGTCCTTGAGTTGCTGCAAGACTCCACCCATTGCGAAATCCGACGCGTCGGTAACAAGACCAAGTTTAGCATCGCAGTCTGGGTGTGCAAGTAATGCAGCATTAGCAAGGCTCTGTTTGCATTGTTCGAATGCATGTAGTGAGTCACCGGTTAAGGTAATAGGCTGTGAAGCTTTTACTGAACCCACAAGTAAAGCGTTTAATGGGGCTTGAATTAATGCGGCGTTGGGTATAAATCGCCTATAGAAATTTAACATTCCCAAGAATCGTCTCAATTGCTTTACGGTTTTTGGGGCTGGAAAGTCGTTAATAGCCTGCACCTTAGATTCTAGCGGCTTAGTACCTTTTTCAGAAATATGGTAACCAAGAAATGTTACTTCACTAACTCCGAAGACACATTTCGATGTATTAATCAGGATACCATATTCCTTCATGCGTTGAAATAGTTGTTTTAGATGAACTTCATGCATATCGTGATCTTTGGAGAAAACTAAAAAGTCATCACAGTATGGATATACAAAATCCAGGCCTCTCGTCATTTCGTCTACGAATCTCTGGAAAGTCTGTCCAGCATTACGTAAACCGAACGTCATGGAGGGAAACTCGAACATGCCGAACGGCGTGGTGATTGCCGTCTTCGGGATATCCGCTTCATGAACCGGTATTTAGTTGTAGGCCTTGACTAGGTCGATTGTGCTAAATACTTTGCAGCCAGCTATACAATGGGCAAAGTCGTGGATATGCCGTAAAGGATAGCGGTCCGGAATTGTACGTGCATTAAGCATGCGATAGTCTCCGCATGGTCTCCAGCCGTTATCCTTTTTAGGCGCCAGATGTAGAGGGGAAGCCCAGGAACTCTCGGAAGGGCGAGCAGTGCCATTAGCTAACATGAGCTCGAATTCTTTTTTCGCTATCTGGAGTTTATCAGGAGCTAATCTACGGGGCGTACAAAAAACAGGAGGGCCGGGAGTGGTGCGAATGTAGTGTACCGTGTCATGTTTTGGAGTGAACGGTGTTCCGGACGGTCGTGTTATTTCGGAGAATTTACTGAGCAAAACGTGAAACCTCGTGTCACCCGATGATACCTTAACAGAACACACGTTTATATAAGTTGTACAAGCAATAGAATATAAAGAAGTAGTATTATCTATAAGTCTTTGGTTACGAACATCAACAATAAGGTTATAGAAGCTTAAAAAATCTACACCAATGATGGCTTTTGTTACATCCGCAACAGTGAAGCGCCATGGAAAATTGCGCCGCAAACCTAAATCTAACTTAAGTTCTATAAAACCAAAAGTCTCTATAGCCGTTCCGTTGGCCGCACATAATTGAAAATTAGTTTTGGATCGTCTTTCGCGCAATGCTGACAGGGGATATACACATAAGTCACTGCCAGTGTCGACCAGGAACTTAATTTTCGTAGAGCGATCGGTAACGAAAAGGCGACCTGCAGCTTCAGGGCAATCGTCTGTCGCCATTAGCGACTGCCCGTGAATTTTTCCGATTCATTGAAATTGCAAGGCTTCAGGCATTTGCTAGCCTTTGTACCAAATTTCGAATGATACCAGCACACTGGATACTTCCGATAACTCGAGGTCGATCTGGATCTCGGACGTGAAGATGATCGACGATATTGTTTTCTCGATCTATCTTGAGTTCGACATGATGAACGCGTATGTTCGTCGAGTTTAGCCTCTAGGCGAGCCACCATCTTCTTCAATTCAGCAATCTCATTAGATGCATTGCTACTATTGCACGGAGTAGGGTTACAATGGGCTTCAGCGACGATAGGTGGTGAAGTGAGGTCGTGTACTCGATCTGCCAATTCAGCCAGCTGTTCCAATTCCAATTTCACTTGGGACGCTAGGACCGTTTGAATACCAATCGGAAGCTGGTTGCTCCATATTTGGCGTACTATGTCATCAGCAGCAGACGGGCCAGCCAAATCTTGTAAATGTCGCAAGAATTCTGAAGGTTTTCTATCGCCCAACCTTTCTCGCGTAAGCAACTGCTTGACCTTCGTCTCTCTCGAAGCTGTCAATCTTCGAAGCAGCTCATCCTTGATTTTATTATAGCTATTCCCCATGGGAGGCTTCATGATAATGTCCTTAACCGCCTTCGCATGATGAATGTCAATGTTGCTTGCGACGGTGCTGAATTTCACGGAGTCTTCAGTGATATTAAATGCTTCGAATTGTCTTTCCAAAAGTCCAAACCACAGCTCCGGATCTTCGGGTGAAAACGTAGGTACCTTGAGAGTAACCTTCCGACGATCGGACGACTGGTCGTGTCGGTCCGTGTAAGCAAGCATCGGCTTGGGCTTCCGCGACGTAACATTCTCATTTCGCGACGTGGTGGTTTTTACGGAACCTTCACTCTGGTCACTGCTTTCGTTGTTGTCACTCATAATTATGCGCACTGTACGTCACCAGTTATGTCCTAGGTTCAAAGTTCAAACACGAAGTAGTTCCTTGAAAGTAGCCGCGTGTCCAGTACGGAGTCACCAGTTATGGTGACAGTTGCGTACTCTGTAGGGGTCACCAGTTATGGTCGTCAGGTGGTGAGTGTGTGATGTAGTGTAGAAGAAATCACTTATAGGTACCTTCTTTGTTTCGGGCTTGGTTCAAATAAATATCCACAATAACGTAACACAGAAGAAAGTTTAATAGTCACACTTTTTACGGAACCTTCACTCTGGTCACTGCTTTCGTTGTTGTCACTCATAATTATGCGCACTGTACGTCACCAGTTATGTCCTAGGTTCAAAGTTCAAACACGAAGTAGTTCCTTGAAAGTAGCCGCGTGTCCAGTACGGAGTCACCAGTTATGGTGACAGTTGCGTACTCTGTAGGGGTCACCAGTTATGGTCGTCAGGTGGTGAGTGTGTGATGTAGTGTAGAAGAAATCACTTATAGGTACCTTCTTTGTTTCGGGCTTGGTTCAAATAAATATCCACAATAACGTAACACAGAAGAAAGTTTAATAGTCACACACAATACACACAAGCGATAGTCCATAGAAAAGTTCAGAAGAGAATAAGAAAGAAAGTAAGTAGGAAAAGAAATACTTTCAACACTAATAGACACGCGGTAAGCGGTAGCTATTGCGATAGAATCGAGTGACGCGAGAAGCACGAAGTGCAGCTAAAATGCAACTGAACTACCGGTCGGCGCACGCGCCGATCCCCGCTAATCCTTTATCATCCATTCACGCCGTACGAATAGGTAAATGCACTTTCCGTATTTACATCGTACGATACTCATACGACGCGATGTGAATGTTTGTGTCAGTATGAAATATATATTATTACATATTGTGTATGGCATGTATGTAGTATATTTATGTATATAGTTATAATATATATTAAATTATATAAATAATGCATTATATAGTGTAATTATTGAAATGTATAAATGGAAATAAATAAGAATAATATAATAGGTAAATATATAAGTGGAGATTAAAATATATATTTATATATGTGGAGGCCACACATGTATATTTTTCTAGTACCAAAATCATCTACTAAATGATTAAATCGCTGAATATCGCCATGAATAACTAAAATGTTTTTGCTGACAGTACCATCCGCAACGCGTGCAGTTAATAATGATATATAGAATTTTGCGAACGCCCCTTAATCTGTTGGATTACTCGGTGATGCAGCAGCTATACCCTGTACATATCATCGTCATCATCAATATTATAGCGGGTGTTACAAAGCGGTTTCATCATATTATCGTGATAATGTACTGATTTGTAACTGTCCTTAAAATTTGTTGTATTTTTACGTCAGTGAACTAAATAATACGCTAATTTAGTCATTGTACAGTATTTACTGGGGAAACTCAACAAATATACAATCCACCTTTATTCTCCAGAAAAAGTGCCTTAGGACAATATATAAAATGTATAGTGATGAGTCTTTGAGAGATGTTTTCAGAACGAAGGGCTATCTTACACTGACAGGGATCTATATTCTGGAACTATGTCTATTTGTTAAAAATAATATGCAATATTTTAGTTTTAAATCAGACTCAAAGAGGAACATTCGTAGACAATATAAATATGACATAAATTTACCCAGAATACAAAACATGAGTTATTATAAAGTACTTATATATCTGCTATTCGTGTATATAACCACTTACCATCTAATATAATGCAATCAAATGGAACATTGTTTAAAACGAAATTAAAGAATATGTTAATAGAGAATGTTTATTATAGTTTGCATGAGTTTTTTTGCCAAAAAATAATGTGTGATTATTACTAAGAATGAATTATATAGACTTGTTTGTATTGCATATCCGATATGGGTAGACTGTTGGTCCTAAACACTGTTACGATATGATAAGACCTTATTGTACACAGTTACGCAATAAATAATTCTTTATCTTTATCTTGTTTTTATCGTGAGCAAAACCTCATTGTCATCCTCCACCTTGGGGTGGGCGGAAGACTCATGCCACGGTGGCCATCTTAAGCACATATTGTAGCAACTCAGGAGTCTCCAGTGGAACACGCCGAGGAAATTTGATCTGCCAATGTGTATCGTTCGTAGCTTAACGCAAAGCGCCTACCCCGGATTAGTAGAAGAAGAAGTACACTTTATTGCATAAAAAATATACAAAGTACAGTATGCATAGAACATTATTTTTGCAATTGGCGGCCTTATCACTAAAAGCGATCTCTTCCAGGCAACCTATTTGCGTTGGATGGACCAGAATTTAATATCAATGGATAATGGTAGCAAAACGTGTACGAATTTATTGGAAATATAAGAAAAGATATCTTACGTATATATATACATGTATATAGAAGGTGCTGGTTCGAGACCCGCCGGACGATTAAATTTACGATTTCCCATTTTTGAGACTAGATTAACGCTTTGCATTGCGAATAATGCTATATAATTCAAATTAATATTAAGTTATTGTCAAGTTTTATATATTAGGTTTAAGTATCGAAATGTAATGTTTAAATAGAATTTACTACATATTATCTGATTGTTTCTGTCTATATTAAGGTAAGAATTGCATATTATTATTATGGCGGACCTTGTTTATAACGACGGTCGCGTTTCAATGCTGCCATCGGATACAATGCGCCCCAACTGAGGAGAATCTGTACATATATCTAACTATTATAATATATCTGTGCAAAGCTTGTGTGGGCATTAAGTGTATATTAAGTGTATTTTATATTTAACTAGCTGTGCCCCGCGATTTCACCCGCGTTAAACTATATAAATTATAGCCTATGTATTAATCCAGGGTGACAGCTAACTCCATACCAAATTTTATTAAAATCGCCTCAGCCGTTTAGACGTGCAGAACTAACAAACATACACACTCACACAGTCACAAACTTTTGCCTTTATAATGTTAGTGTGATTATTAATATAAGAAATACTTTGACATCAAAAAATGGACGCGAGTAATTATTGGATTTTATAGTTGGTTTAGCCTTACAGCCTTCGACCCTAGGGCCATGACTCACATACAAATTACCATAAAAACCTTATTCACCAAGTTTTGTGCAATACCAGCTAGTACCTCCATACATGGAATTTACCTAATGACCAGAAAAACCATCGTGTAAAAATATACATATTATTATATTTAAATGTCAAAGCTACTGACATTATAAATGTGACGTCATCTAAAAATGATGTTGTTTTGTTTCAAGTTGACACTTTCCGTGAATAGTGACATAAGGTGGAGTTTTGGCGTCAACGCGGAAAAAGACATATCGCGGGATTGTTTCATTCTCTAAAACTGGTTTAATTTATTTTAAGACAACACCCGTATTAGGAAATTTAATCCCGCATTAGGAAATAAAATCTATTATGTTTGTAAAGTACCCCGCGACACAGGCGAGGTACTTTACAAACATATATAATAGACGGACACAAATTACATCCAGACTCAGAACAACTATTAATGGGTAACACAAATAGTTGTCGGGCGCGAGAATCGAACCTGGGACACGAAGCAGCGAGGCGACTGTCTTAACCGCGGCGCCACACGTGCAGTGAGTAATTCGAGTTTTTATGAGTAAATATTTTGAGCCAGATGCTTTCACCGATGCAAATGATCGGCGAGGTTAAGCAACTAGGCTCGCGGACAGTCCATAGATTGTTTAATTTCCGCCAAAGTTGTTTAATTTCTGAGCGTCTCCATGCTTCGGAGGGCAGGTTTAGCTGTCGGTCCCGGTTGTAGCCATTAGGCAACAGTCGTTAAGCCATGTCAGACGCCTAATATAAAAATATAACCATTTCCCATCCCGTGGGGGTGTATAAATCGTCCCGAGGGAATACCTACCAGAGAACGGGCAGCATAGTTTTTCCATGAACTATGACCATCAAACAGTGATGGCTAACTCGTCTGCCAAGCGTGGCGATTATGGCATATCCCCCATTCTTTGGGGAGGTTTTTGTCCAGCCACTGCTAGCTGACATGCTAGTGACGCGTAGATATATACATACAATGATAAGAATAACCTTTTTTTATATTTTTTTTATAATAATATCTCGGGACAATGTCACACAGATCATCCTAGCCCCAAACTAAGCAAAGCTTGTACTATGGGTACCAGGCGACGATACAGATACTTATATAGATAGATAAATACTTATTATATACATAGAAAACATCCATGACTCAGAAACAAATATTCGTGCTCATTACACAAATATTTGCACTTACCGGGATTCGAACCCAGGACCACCAGCTTCATAGGCAGGAGCACTACCAACTAGGCTACGGTGACCGTCAAATTTATAATAACGTTTATATTATTGTTCATTAAAAATATAAAAATCTTACTTCCTTCTAAATGCGACAGTTTGTGATTATGGATATTGTTTCACGCAAAAACTACGGAACAGATTTTGATAAAAGATAGTAGTAACATAGCTTATTTGTCCGAATTAGACATGGGCTATAAGTTACACAGTGTAACGCGGGTAAAACCGCGGGGCACAGCTAGAATAACTGAAATGACTAAAAGCTAGAATAACTGAATTTTTGAAATTTGCGTTAAGTATTTGTAAATATTATATTTAAAAGAAAAACACATGCTTTATAATTTTTCTCGAAGATTCCCACATTTACTTGAACTGTCTCCGAGTGTGTCTGTGTTTGCGCTCTGGCTAGACTAGTGCCAAACACATTGAAGTCATATACAAAGCTTTTGGCGACAACCTCAAGTCAGAACAGTCAACAATACATCACTAGATACAAATACACTAGCAAAATCGCCCTTACCACCTACATAAAAAGGTGATATCGAGGTCAAATAAAATAAAAAAGGTATTTATTTACGTAGACTTTAAGAAAGCGCTTGTAAATGGTCCGAACATGTTTGTAGTATTATGTAATTAATTAATTAATTTGTAATTACTTATAGGTATATACGAACCGGAAGACGCAGCGTAGGCAGGCCCCTACAAGATGGACCGTTCTTGTGCGGGTCGCTGGAAACTGCTGGATGCGAATAGCGCAAGACTGGCCATTGTGGAGAACTTTGGGGGAGGCCTTTGTCCAGCTAAGGACGTCTTTCGGGAGATATGATGATGATGATGACACGCATATAGATATTTAGGTACACGGATTGTTTGAAAACATTTACAATAAGATTTATTTTATTATAGTAATGATATTTAGCTAGCTTATATTAAATTATTGACAAAGTCGTTTATGACTAAGTTTTTGACGGGTCTGTTGGCGTGGTTGGTAGATACGATGCCTTTCACGCCGCAGGTCGTGGGTTCGATACCCACCCAGGACAGATATTTGTGTGCATGAACATGTCTGTTTGTCCTGATTCTGGGTGTTAATTATCTACATAAGAATGTATTTACAAAAAAGAAAAATAGTATATGTAGTATATCAGTTATCTGGTTTCCATAGTACAAGCTCTGCTTAGTTTGGGATCAGATGACCGTGTGTGAATAATGTCCCAGGATATATTAAATAGATCATGTATAGGTGTAATTAACGAAATTTAAAATTTTAGCTATATTTTTACTATTGTCTGAATCTCTATATTAAAGTACGAAATCAATATTTTTATTATGGCGGACTAAAAACTGATATTTATTAACCCGTCAGTAACAACCCTGAATAGAGGTTCAAACCCTATGACGCGGGATGCTTAGTTTGTGCTTTTATTTCGGTTGATGATTTGAACCCCCGCTCGTGTCAATATTCTGGTGACGTAGTTAAAGCCTGCTATGATTGTAATAATAATATCCTGGGATATTTTTCAGAAACGGCCATCTGATCCCAAACTAAGAAGAACTTGTACTATGGAAACCAGTTAACTGGTATACCAAGTATACTACTTTTCTTTTATAAATATACACTTTTACAGATAATTACACCCGAACACACAGAACATGTCAAACATATATGTTCATGCACACAAATATCTGTCCTGGGTGAGAATCGAACCCACGACCTGCGGCGTGAAAGGCAAGCATCGAAAACTAATCGGCCAACACGTCATAATAGTCAAGGTTAAAATATATCCACCGATACGATGGGGTTTGACTTTAAATGATTCACAATTACCATTTGGGTCAGTTGGTGTGGGTTCGATTCCCGCCCAGGAAATATATTTGTGTGAAGGAACATGTTTGTTTGTTATAAGTCTGGTTGTAATTATCTATATAAGTATGTATTTACAAAAGATACCTAAGTAGTTTATGTAATATATCACTTATCTGGTTTCCATAGTACAAGCTCTGTTAGTTTGGGATCAGATGGCCGTGTGTGAATAATGTCCCAGGACATTATTTTCATTTGTAGTTTTCAGTCCAATATACAGAATATTAAAGTTTTTAATTCGGTATAATATTTTTGTTAAGTAACTATATAGCCTAGAGGTTAGACCATTGGACATGTCACTGTCCTCTGACCCTGATTTGGATGTTGCCAGTGGTGACGAGTTCTTGTGCGTATAAGAAATTAATTATTTCTTACTTAAAACGGTAAAAGAAAAGATCGTGAGGAAGCCTGTATGAGTTCTCCAAAAAGTTTTTGCGGGCATAATATGAAGTTGGCAATCTGCGCTATGCCAGCTTGGTGGAGACTTAAGCATATCCCCTCTCACTGTGAGAGGAGGCCCTTCTGCAGTATCCTGGGACATTATCCACACACGGCCATCTGATCCCAAACTAAGCAGAGCCTGTACTATTGAAACCAGATAAGTGATACCACATATACTACTAGTCTTATGTAAAACATACTTATAACCAGACTCAGATACACACACAAAAAAATATTTCTTATGCAAGAATATCGATCAGCTGGCGTTTTCGTATGGTTTACAGACTTGTTTTTTTTTTTAATTTGTTCTGTTCTTAGCTAGCATTTCTCAAGTTTTCTCAATAATTTATCTTACACCTTTTAAAAATCCTCCTTTACTAAAATCTGACCAAAACCACCTAAATCTAAACAGGCGTCAAGAATAGGTAGTCATAAGTCCAAGACTAAGTATCCACTTTATCTGCTTACCACCCAAAGTAGCAGTCATGAAGTTGCGGTACCGCTACGCCTTATGTACAACCGACTCACATAGCGAAGAACCGTGTCATTGTGTGTAAGTATTGTACATAACGAATGCAAGTATATAATGTTATTGATCCAATTTCCATAACGCTGTTTATGAATATAATGTTCGGTAAATAGTTTATTCTAACTAACCAAATAACAAACAAAATATCATACACACATTAACATTCTACGCTTAGAATATCCTAGATTCAGCTACCCACACATGGAAACAAGGAGAGTTTTATAATAACGCGTAAAATCATTATTTGATGATTTCGAGGTACGCGAATCATCGGGGTGAGGTGGGTGGCGGCTGGGCACTCATCCCCTAGCCAGGGGGGTCGACGATGCAGCAGCGATGCAACCTTCCCATCAGTGTGACCGGCGAGGTTGGTGACGCCGCGTGTTTCACCATCTACGCAACGCGCGAGAAAACCTACCGCGCAAAAAAAACCTTCCACAAAAAATCAACCTTCAAATAAAAAAAGAACAAAATCAAAAAATCTCAACGGCCTAAAAATTCAAAAATCGAAAATATAAACCAAAATTTTGGTTCCAAATTCGAAAATTTGCGCGCATGCGTCTTCCGCACCGCTGCCGCCCGCCGTCACATTCAAGAATAGTTTTATGCAATAGACTCTGTTTAATTTTCTCCACAATACACACATAATAATCATAAATAGTTTTAAGTGCATTTGTAATCAATAGTATTCAGCAACACTTGAACTCTGTAACTTTCAAAGGACCGGTTTCATTTTTACTGTTAATCTAGTGTTAAGGCAGCTGTTGGCAGTTTTGCTCGGATTTGTCAATACAGGGCTAATCAACATCTACGACCATCCGGGACAAACCGCCATAATTAAACCATCAACAACAACAACAATAAAGAAGAAGAGGAAAAAACCAGATGAGCAGTCCGCGACGAAGATCATGGCACTATAGATGCGGACCAAAATAAGTTAAATGCGCAAGAAGCTAAAGAAAATCAAGATTTTATAGCTAAGGAGAATTTAGCTAAATAAATCAACAACCAGCGCCATTTGACAATAAAGAAACACGTTTTTTCGCAATAGAACAAGTTTTAAGTTTATATCAACCGTTATTACAAAGAAACAATAGAAAAGAGAATTTAAATCTTACGTTTTTTAAGTACATTTAAACAATACTGGTTAATTTTGGAACTTTTAATATTGATTTAAATTGATTTTTATATGCAAACTCTCTATATATATTAGTGAAAAGTAATTTAGTGAAAGACTCTGGACCTAAATATTAAGGCTAAGTGATATTTGAAATATTTGGCAAATAAGCTTTCGGAGAACGTTTCGACTACCTTCATCAGCCCCTCCAGACTGCATGGTTGATGAAAACAGAATAAAGAAACAAAGTATACAAAAAAAAACTTGTGCCTTAAATTGGCCTTAAATTAATAGTAAAAAGGTAAGATAAAATTACTCAAAAGTTACAAAAAAAAAACTAAATTTTACCGAGTTTACCTACCTGTTGAAACGACTTCTAGATTTCTTTAAATAGTACAAAATTAAAATAAATTAAAGTTAAGACTTAGTTAAATATTTGCGTTATTTCTATACCTATAACGTTTTATATGAGTATGTATAATTACTGGGCTTAAACAATGGAGAGACAATAAAAATAATACTCAAGAGGACATAGAAGATAACGGAAAACAAAAGACTATATATAAGATTTAAAAGAAGAATTAAAGGACTTGACAATTTAAATCACGGAATCGACTCTACACATCTACCAGAAGACAAATATCAGGTAAGATATGATTTAATATTCTGTGATATAAAATATAAAATGCTACATATATTTATGCCTAGTATAAGTTTTAATGTCATGTGTTTTCTTTTATCAATTTATGACATTAACTAAATTTGTTAAATATATTCGAAAATTTTCGTCATCATTACCACGAATATCGATAAAACAGTGAGTACCAACCTACATGAAATGCTCGGACGCCATTAAAATAAAACTGTCGTCTATTATCTCGCTCGCACTTATGAAAACTGTGACTGCTGTTTCATCTTTTTCAGCATCATCTCTTGTTTATTTCACATTGAAGTGTTTTTCCGTCTGCTACGTTAAATACTTCATGTCTATCTATGTCCTTTTCTAATTAATGATATTTAAAATAAGATTCATATAAAAATGTTGATTCAATTAAAAAATGTAGAAAAAAAATCTTGTATAATTTTTGTTTGAAAATAAAGAACATCTGTAAGTTTACTACAGCTAGTGTGTTAGTATCGAATGCCAAGAACGGCGTAGAAACATTCACCTAACTTTCGTTTTCGGCAAGTCAAGTTCAGATTTTGCCGATGATTCTGGAGCGCCTTTTGCGCATGTCCGAGTCATCACAGTCATTGCCCAGCCAAATTATTGATCCCGGCCATGTTGGAAAACTGCGGGGAGTGGGGGGAAGCGTCATTTACTAACGTGATAGTTTTCACAATGCTGAATTATGTAGGGTGGGGAGGTGGAGGGTAGGAAAAAATGTATACATCAATATGGCGGATTTTGTATTAAATTCTATCGGTCACGCCCCTCCGTTCGCGGAATTTATAGCCGGGGTTTGGTTCTGATGGTTTATTTAATTACAATGCTTTTGATTATATTAATTAAGCATTTAGTTTGCGGCATTTTGGGAATTGGAGCTGTAATTTAGCAGATAGTCTGGTAGTGCAACTTAAGTAGAAACTTAGTGAAATCATTGTCGTTAGTAATTTCTAATATTAATAAAATTATAACAATTCTAAGTATTTTATTAACAACTGTCTTAATGTAAATAGAGCACAAACATTATCTAAAACTAACATTTAGCATGACTATTTCTAAAAAAATAGCTTTTAATTTAATTGTGACTTATGGCATAATACTATCCATAGTTTTATCAAGAGGGGAGTTCGGCTGGTCCGTTGATTTTGAATCACTAAATACTAGTTTTTTAGACATTTCTTTTTTTTAATCTAGGTAGGTATATAGAGTAACGATTTTTATAAGCTCAGTTTACAGTAGCGATGGCCTAAAAGATTTGAAAGGCAATTGGATTAGCATTTCTATATGAGTATGAGACTTTTTGTGACTAGCAGAGAAAGTCTCAAAGTCCATAGGAGTTTATGCTAGTGCTTAAAACAAATGCGTCTCAAGTGGACTTATTGTCATGCCATATTCATTTGGGACTTTCCATTCCTTACTTTATTGTATGGGCAGTGGTACCCTGGTCTCAGAGTTGTTCAACAACACCATATGCCTCTGTCATGGTTTAACAGCTGTTGTTTAACAACTACAACCGGGAACAACAGCTCTCTGAAGCGCGGTTGCGCTCAGATATTAAACCACTTTGGTGGTCACCCATCTATAGAATGACCGCGTGCCTAGGTGCTTAATCTCGCCAACTTACGGGCTGGTGAGAGCAACTAACTGTGAGATCATTAAAAAATTTATTTAAAAGTTTTGCTTCATTTGGATCTAAATAACGGAGCTCTCGGATTCTTAGGCGATATTGCTGTCCATTCTCTGGGAGACATATCCTCGGTCATATTTTTTACCGTCAGCATTATCTATACTAATATTATAAAGAGGTAACGTTTGTGTCGTTGTAAGGGGTAATCTCTGTATCTACTGAACCGATTTTCAAAATTATTTCACCAATAGAAAGCTATGTTATTGTGGAGTGTCATGGGTTATGATTCATCACAATAATTTTTATTTATTCCGAACTTTAAACCCGAAGTATTACGCGGGACAAACGGGCAGGGACAAAAATATTTATAACGCGGAACGAAGTCCGCGGGCACTGCTAGTAATATTTTTTTACTTTATTTATTTAACACCATATAATTAACATGACAGGTTTACACCCAATGCGTTGATTATTTATAACACCACTAATCTAAAACATATCATACTATTAACAAAGAAGATTAATTAACTTTCACATTATTACATTGAATATACATTATTTTTATAGATTATAATTAAGTGTTATTATAAAATTATTAAATAACATAAATCCTTACAATTATGTCAAGTAATCAAGAGTCAATCTCATAGATTCCGCCAGTGTACAAGTAAAGATGGTCTAGTCTTTGGGACACTTCATTAAGTATCTTTAATGAGGTACTAATTTATGAAAATTTTAAGATATTAGTCCTGGTTGATGGGACTTTAAACAGTCTTCGTCTCGGCCCCTGTCTTAATCTGGTATTTGGAACCATCAATTTGAATGATTGCAACACCTCAGGATTATTTGTCTTGTCGCGAAATACATAGAAGCTGTATTTAGCTAGAGCTAAGTTTCGCCTCACCTCGAATTTATAGTATCCAACCATCCGTATGACGAAGAGAGTTGGATACATAAGCGGGTAGAATGGATATACTCCGTACTGCTTGAAATATAGAAACCGCGTGAATTTATTTTTGTATCTTATCCACCATGAGACCATATTTAGCTTCATGGGGATTCCAGATGATAGCATTCGTTTCTAGCCTACTCCTTACCAATGCATTGTAAAGTGACTTTAGGGCTACTATACTTGTGAAGTTCCTGGTTTCCCGTAAAACAAATCCTAGATTTTGAAAAGCTTTCTTACATAGTTGAACAATAAAATGGCGAAACGTCAAATACGTATTATAAGTCTCAAAATAAAATGGATCTCTTATGTCGCTCACCGTACATGCTGTGTGGTGACGGCGAATATCAGAATATCATCCCGTGGGAGACGTAGAAGTCGAGGCGAGCGAATATCTCCCGGAGGACGTCAAAGTCAAAAATTATTTATTCAGTAAAAATTTTACATTTATGTGGAATCGTCATATTTTTTTTACCCGACCGTGTAGTACATGACGTGGCAGCTACTGAGAAACACTGCCAGAAAACTCAGTAGGAATCCTTTTTTAAAATAAAATATACTTAAGATTAATTACAATCATGTGTGTTGACTCAGAACAACTCAATCCTAAGCACTTATATCACTTAAATAATCAGAAATTTTGTAATATATGCTACACAATTTGGCTTTGATAATTCTTTTAAACTTATTCGTAGACAATTCTCTAACTAACCTAGATAAGTATAACATTGTTTAAGTTTGTTATGATTAGATCCACGAAGCATACATTGTCATTATGTTTTTACTTTTCGTTTTATGTTCATTTTAATGTTTATCTTTTACTATGTATGTACCTATGCCAACGAACATATATTATTAATTTTGTTTATATATAAGTTCTCATGTGAGTGACGAATGTCTTAATGAGAATAAATGTCTTTAAACTTAAACTTAATCAGCAGCTCCCTTCTGTGTACTTCTGTTTACCATCTTTCTGCAATCGCCAAGGCTACCCAGGCTTAGAAGAACTATTTGAATTACAGAAATAGTCATCCTGTGCTAGGATTGAACCCATATACACCTGGAGGTCGTGATCTTGAGCGGGTCACTGGAAACTGCTGGATGCGAATAGCGCAAGACCGGCTATTGTAGAGATCTTTGGGGGAGGCGTTAGTCCAGCAGTGGACGTCTTTCGGCTGATATGATGATGATGACACGTGGACCTCAAGATACTAGCGAGCAGACTACATTATCTACTAAACCATATATACAACATGTAACGTAATTAACGCACACCCTGAAACACCCCAATTAGAATATAATGTTGTAATGATAATACACACACTGTGTTTTAATTTAACATGTAGGTATATGCATTGTTATTTACTAAATTAATTTCTTGCAATAAAATTTATTTTTCTTTATTTTGTATTGAATGGTGGAATTGGTATGAATACTAATAAAACTGCGATTGTAAAAGTCTTTTACTACTTTGACTTACAGTCCATTTCAATTGGTTTAGACTGTACAAGGTTAATATGACAATAATTTCCGTAGTTTTAATTATTTTTGAAATAAGAAATTACCTATTACCTATTACCTAATCGATTCAGTAAACGATTCTGAACAAACTATTTTTAGTTTATTATTAAGTTACATGTTGTATACCTATATTTTTCAGTAATCCAGGGTAGCTCTAGTGGCTAAGCTACGAATGATACACATCAACTCCAAATTTACGAGTTCCCTTTCTAACACCCTCACATAGGCTGTTAGTGCCATCTATTGGCTTACTCTTGAAACATGGCCGTCTGATATGTAACATCGATTCCCGCCGGACGATTGTATTAATGGTTCTCAGATTTGTATTTGACGGGCCGCCGGTCGGCGTGGTTGGCAAATACTTGCCTTACTTTTAGGTCCTGGGTTCAATTCCCACCCAGGATAGATATTTGTGTGCATAAACATGTCAGTTTGTCCTGAGTCTGGTGTACAATTCTTGGAGCTGTTACCAAAAATCTATGAATCAATCGAAAGTAATTTAATTTACATTTTGTCGTAATGACAAATAGTGATCTTTCATAAGACTCTGGAACTTGCGTAGTGACTGAGTTTGACGTACATAGGTACTGATAGCAGGGCATTCCACATACAAGCACCTTGCACTGCAAACGATTTGCAAGAAAAAGGGAAACAAGATGAGTATTAGGCGAAAACAGCCAGTAAGTACTTAATTGTCAGCATGTTTTGATTAGGCAGGGGGAATGCCTACGCATGCCACCCGCCCAAATGTGTCTGCGGGTGGGTATGTCGAACTCGCACCGACTTAACCTACCTGCCATGGACTTCTCTTGGTGCCTGATGAGGGAGCCCCGGGAACGCGGCTATGCTGCTCCAGATCGTCGGGACACGTACCCTGAGAGGGCTCCTCTGGATTGCCCTCCCCTACTGCCGACTCCTGTCAGTCTGGCACAGCGACTGCGCCACAAACAGTTCTCTGACATCCCGGAGCTGCTTTCGCATGGCGGCAGTAGAGGACACTTCTCATACTGCCACCGCAGCCCCGAGGGGAGTTGGGGTACAGGCTGCTCCGCCGCCCCGACGCCTCGTCCGTCTACGAGCGGGATCGCCTCGATCCCGATCCCGCCGAGCCAACTTCTGGAGCATGACTGCCTCACAGAAGGAGACCGAGGCGTCCCGTTTGGTGGAGTCGCCTGCCAGCATCGCATACAAGACTGCTGGTGGCGAAAGATCCCGTCCGATCTCAGCGACCAAGACTAGCCTAAGTGTTTTAGGCAAAGTCCAGGTCGCTTCCGCAAATAATAGTGACAGTGTGTCGTCACTTCTCGGCCGATTCGGTGTTTCGGTGAGTATCTGAATCAGTCTGTAGGTGACGCAACCACTCCTCCTTCCCACCCCGGCCTCGAGGTGAGGCAGGATGGCACCGACGGCACACTGCGTTTAGGCGTAACTCTAGCCGCGCGCGCTACTGCACTAGTACCTAGCTGCACTGCACTAGCTGGTGGACATCTCGTCTATAAATCGTTTAGCCTAGCAGCGAATTCCACATACAAGCACCTTGCACGGCAAATGATTTGTCAAGAAAAAGGAAAACAAGGTGATTTATTCTACGAAAACAACCAATTACTACGCCGCGGCATCCAACTAGTTGGCTAGTCGTCCCATCTCTACTCGTAAACAGCTCTTTAATAGCTCTAAAGGAACAAAAAACGTAAATATTAACAACTAATAATAATTTTTTGTCCGTATGTTAGTTGAATCATTAATGTGATCAAACGTCCTTAATGTGATTTTATATAATATGGCGCGAGAAAAAGTTATATTGCCATTTTATTAACAAATGCTTAACATGCCTAAGTCGTTAAGTTGACGTGCCGGTTAGCCTGGTTGGTAGGTAAATGCTAGCCTTTCACGGCGCAGGTCGTGGGTTCGATTCCCACCCAGGACATATATTTGTGTGCATGGACATGTCTTGTTGTCCTGAGTCTGGGTGTTATCTATATAAATATGTATTTACAAAAGAATATTAGTATTTGTAGTATATCAGTTATCTGGTTTCCATAGTACAAGCTCTACTTAGTTTGGAGTCAGATGGCCGTGTGTGAATAATGTGCCAGGATATTTATAAGTGGTGTGTTTTTATGAATTTGTATTAGTATTCAACTAAATTTTTTACTCATTTGAAAATGAAATGAAAATGAAAAACATTTAATTCAGCACAACACACAAGAAAATGAGGAGTACAAATATACAACACACAGTTCTACAAGACATAACATACCTAGATTTGAAGAAAATACACACACAATTACGATTCTTGCATGTTCTGCCGAAAGGGTCACCACCTCAGCACTAGCTAGGTGGGTTACACCTAGCGCTGGTTTTCAGTTGGCAACCCTGGAAGTCACGTACGGACGGGGGTAGTGCTAGTACGATACTAAATGTTTATTTAATATAATAGATACATAAATATATAACGAACGACGAAAGACAAGCAATTACCAACCACGCCAACCGGCCCATTGCACTAATTAAATACCTAATTTATTTTTATACTAGGTATAAATATAGATACTATAACTATTTGGAATGGATACGATTCGTTAGCCTAATACAAAATGAGAGGCGTAGTAAAATTGGCGATCATTGTCTATTTGTATCCATTCCAAATGACTTGAATACTAATACTTACTTGTATTAGTATTCAACATAAACATTAAATATAAAATTAAAAGCATTAGGAAGAGAAAAAAAAATCGTCAAAATAACAGTAATATTAAACATATTGAGACAGACTGTGGGTGGAAAACGTGCTTTAAAAACGGAAGTCGCCGTAAATTGTCATCATGTAGTACAATGTTTTTGATGAATAAAGATTTAGTATATTAAAACTGGGCAGTGACGCACGGCACCCATTGCAAAACCTCAGTCTAGTGCCTTAACGGCTTAAAACAACGTTGTGAAGTAAGTTCTTCCGTCTGCGGATAGCTCTTACAGACTATACAGATGCCAATTATGTGGAGAGTATAGATACCAAACTGCCTACACCATGTTTCACCATCTTAAAGCCTCGCCCCTGGATAGAAACTGCCTTGGCTAGCCTTCGCTTCGAACCAAGGTTGACTGTAGCAAGGAAAACATTAATTCATTCATTTATGTATTAAAAGTATAATGATACTTACTTACTTATCATAGGGGCAGCGGTTCCTCCGCCCAGTTGGCCTCTGACATGGCTTAACGACTGTTGCCTATTGGCTACAACCGGGACCGACAGCTTAACGTGCCATCCGAAGCACGGAGACGCTAAAAAATTAAACCACTTTGGCGGTCACCCATCTATGGACTGACCGCGAGCCTCGTTGCTTAACCTCGCCGATCGCTTACGGACCGGTGAGAGCATCTAGCTATGAGCGCTATGAGTACAATGATGATCTTAGTATTATGTTATTCTCTTCTATTTTACTGATGAACAGCATGCAAAATGTTTGATTTTTACGAGTATAATGTCAAATTTCACACAAATAATATTAGGTCTTTACCTATGAAATTGCCGTTCTGCAGTACTGGCCATTTCAAATCAAAATAATTTTTGTTTGGCTAAGAATTCTAATTTCAAATTAATTTTATTTTAAAAACATGGATTCTTTTTTCCAAAAGTAGTCATTTCTTTATTGATTAGTGTTACATTTTCATCGCATTTCAATCTTTTTCGTCATCATGGATACGTTAAAAATTCGAGTAATTATGGAATATGAGTACCGTCGTGGCAGCAACGCGGCACAAGCGGCACGCAACATCAACGACGTTTACGGAGCTAACACTACAAACCAACGCACCACCTGTTATTGGTTTGCTCGCTTCCGTTCTGGAAATTTCGACCTGAAAAATGAACCTCGCGGTCGTCCGAAGACTTTGGTCGACAATGACGAATTAAAGGCGGTTGTGGAAGCTGATGATACACAATCTACGGCTGAATTAGCAGCAGCTTTCGACGTTAGCGTCAAAACAATATTGGTCCATTTGCGTCAAATTGGCAAGGTAAAAAAGCTTGACAAATGGGTGCCCCACGAACTCAATGATCGCCAGCGCGAAGTACGCGTCGAGACGTGCCTTGCACTGCTCAACAGACACACAAATGAAGGAATTTTGAACCGCATTGTTACCTGCGATGAAAAATGGATTCTGTTTGATAACCGCAAGCGCTCAGCAAGTTGGTTGGATCCTGGTTCAGCACCTAAACAATGCCCTAAACGAAAACTTACCCCTAGAAAAGTGATGGTCACTGTTTGGTGGTCTAGCGCCGGTGTGATTCATCACAGCTTCTTACCAAACGGGGTGAGCATTACTGCAGATGTGTACTGTGAAGAACTGAGCACAATGATGGAGAAGCTGGCGCATCTCCAACCAGCATTGGTCAATCGCTCGTCTCCGCTGCTCCTGCACGACAACGCGCGACCTCATACTGCACAGCAGACGGTCTCCAAGTTGCAAGAACTGGGGTTGGAAGCTCTCCGTCATCCGCCCTACTCACCAGACCTTGCGCCTACAGACTACTACTTTTTCCAGAATTTGGATAACTTCTTGGCGGGAAAAAAATTCAATACCCGAGAGGCAGTACAAAATGCCTTTGAAGAATTTGTTGCCTCCCGTCCAGCTGATTTCTTTAAGAAGGGCATCAATAAACTGCCACTGCGATGGCAAAGATGCATTGATTGCATGGGTGATTACTTCGATTAATACAAATAAAAAAGTTCATGAAAAAAATTCGTTTAAATTTTTTCATACAAAACGGCAATTTCATAGGTAAAGACCTATTATAATTAATTAAATAAATCACTGATGGAATAAATGATTTTCCAGAAGCCCAGTCTGAGATAGTTTATGACGTTTGCCGCTGAAAAATCTTTCACACACATGACATAGCATAGTAACTTTTTTTAAATAGTGTTGTATTAGGCCTTGTAATAGTGTTTACTGGAATGCAAATGCGATCCCACAAACTATGGGGCACCTATTATCATTTCTCGCGTCCCCATACTATCTGATGGACACTTCTAATAATGTGATACTCGTAGCCAAGTTCTGGACAGACAAAACTTAGATTGTCATCACATCGCTAAGAAGAAGTCTGCCCAAGCAGTCGGCTCATGAAGGACCACGGTTATCTCTGTTTTCTTTTTTTTGTTCTGCCATGACACCAAACAAGCAAATATCTACAGGGAAAAATGGTTACCACAGCCTTCAAATTTTGCCTTGTTACTGCTCACGCTATTCCAATATTTTCCTATACCCTGGTGAACTCTGGAAACCTTGAGAAACAGACAATACCTAACTTTATTGCATCAGCAACGTCTAAGAAGTGGGAGTGTAATAGTAATGGCAGTATCAATTGAGTTATAATTGTGTGTTTTTTTTCTATCGAGCCAAAATAATAGAGTCTATTATTTTGGCTCTATTTTGGCTGGTGTTTTGGGATGAATGATGTTCTTTAAAATACTTGTACATGTCTGCTTCAAACTTGATATGTATGTTTTTAACAAGATGCACCAAGTATTATAGACTAAAAACTTGCGGGCAAAAATATCAGTGCCTTATTAATGAATTAATTAATATAATAATGTTAATACTTTAAGTTACTAAAGGTCTCTATGCTCTCATTTGACTGAAGCTAGAATAGCGGTAATAATGTAGTTTAAAAATATGGTTACTCATGGATAGATCATGAGAGGGTCGGTTTTTAGGGACAGATTCGAGCAACTGTTGTTCTAAGTTGATGTTATGTGTGCGGAAGCGTTTATATATGAGAAAAATGTGACACAACGGACATGACTGAGCCGTGTAAAGTGTCACTCACGCATGAAACACAGATGCACGCAAAACAACAAAACGCACGACTCGTAATGTAATAAGAAGGATTTTTCTTTCACAAAAACTTGTATGGTAATGGTGTTAGAAAATTGATGGCAGTTCAATGTGAGATGGGAGGAAAGATGCTCTACTTCTGATATTACGGAATCAGTTTTTGAAGGACAAACAGTTTTAGGAGTTAAGGTCACGGAAACCATGACATTGAATTCATATAAAATGTGGAGCCAATTCCACTCCAATTTTCTAATCGTGTGTGATCATCATCATATCAGCTGAAAGACATCCATTGCTGGACAAAGCCTCAACCAAGGATCTCCACAATTGCTGTTCACTAATTCGGCCCGTTTTCTGGTAGGTATTCCCTCGGTCAATTTCTACGCCCCCCACGGGATGAGATGGATGATGATATTCTATGCCGTCACCACACAGCAACTCTATATATATTAACGAAATAGTTTTTATCTCTTAAATTGAAAAGAATTGTCAAAATGTCAATGTATCCCGAGTATATTGACATTTTGCCAATTGTTTCTTGAAGAATTCAGAACATTGACATTGTCATCATGCCAAATGACGACTGCTAGAATATTTCTCTCCTATAAAAGGGAAAAATGCTATGGTATAAAATCTACGCTTTTGTGACGGGTTGCCGATTACTGTATGATGATCATAGTTGAGAGAGAGACGCTACTACCCGATTTTTTGGTAGATATTTCCTCGATACGACTTATAAACCACCCACGGGAAGAAATGGGGTGATGATTCTTGTGGCCGTCACCGTGCATAATTTGTCACCGTGCATATTACGTCAAAAAATCCCTCTTATCAATAACATCTTCCGCTGTTGGTAACGATGATTTATGCTCCAGAATGGTCACTCCAATCATTCCTATTTTAATCCCTATCCTTACTCATATTTTTAACTTTTCTTTATACTCCTGTTGCTTCCCATGTGCTTGGAAGAAAGCTCATATCCTCCCATTGCCTAAAGTTTCCAATCCTACTCTTTTGTCACAATTTCGCCCGATTTCTATCCTCATATAGTTCACCGTCAGCTATCTAGTTACTTATTGCAGAATAATCTTCTAAATCCCTTTCAATCTGGCTTTCGACCAGGTCACAGCACCGTGACAGCGCTCCTAAAGGTCACTGACGATATCCGTTGGGCCATGGAGAATAAATCTCTCACAGTCTTGGTTCTCCTTGACTTTAGCAGTTCCTTTAACTCCGTGGACTTCGATATTCTTCTCGAAATTCTTAAATAACTTAATTTCTCCTCGGAGTCTGTGGCCTGGTTCGATACATATCTTCGGGGACGCTCGCAGCGTGTTTGCTCTAAAGATTCTTACTCAGACTGGTGCAATCTTACTACGGGCGTACCCCAGGGTGGCGACTTATCTCCTTTACTTTTTTCCATCTTCATCAACTTTGCTACACGAGTTATTTCCTCTAATTTTCATCTCTACGCAGACGACATGCAGTTATACCGCCATTTTACATTAAATGAAGCTAGAACCGCCATTGCTGCTATAATATAATAATAATAAAGATATTTATTCAAGTTACCAAAGACTCAAAATCAAGACCTGAGTGCCATCAGTCACTGGGCTAGATCGTACGGTCTTCAATTAAATCCGATCAAGTCACAGGCCATGATTATTGGCAGTAGGCAAATACGTGCTGGTTTTGATGTAGGCTCTTTTCCTCCTGTTCTACTAGACAATGTGCATATTGCGTACTCGGACACGGCTAAGAACCTCGGGGTTATTATTGATCGGAACTTATCCTGGAATGCTCACATTAACGAAGTCAGCAAAAAGGTATATTTTACCTTTCACTGACTTAGGTGCCTCCAGTACTTTTTGCCCTTTGAAACCAAAATAACTCTTGCTCAAACTCTAATCCAGCCCATTCTGGACTATGCTGATGCCTGCTATCTGGATGCTACTGAAGAGCTATTAAACAAACTTGAGCGCTTGCAAAATTTATGTATACCTACGTTTCATTTTTAGTCTCCGAAAGTACGACCATGTCTCAGAATTCAGCAACAATCTCAAGTGGCTCCCAATCCGCCTTCGCAGGAATACTCGAATATTATGTCTCCTTTTCAATATCTTACACAATCCCGCATATCCCTCTTACCTACAGGACCGTTTTTTCTTTAAACATTCTCCCAACGCCCAATGTAGGTCACACTTAAAAAGTATTTTGAAATTCCCATCCCATAAAACTGATTTCTTCTCCAAATCCTTCACTGTTCAGGCGGTTAGGCTGTGGAACTCTCTTCCGCCTAACATACGTAATAGTAATACCATTTAAAAAAAGGTTAAAAGAACACTACCTTGCCTCTTTGCCTTAGATATATGTATTTTATGTAGTTTATTATTTTAAATTATGTGTGTATTTATGTATATGTGTATTTTGTTCGTATGTATGTATACTACTACTATACTACTACTACACACTCATATCTTCCTCTCTTCCAAAATCTCCTCTTGCAGGTCTACTGGAAGAGATTTCTTTAGAAATAAGTAGTACCTTTGTGCAATGTCTTCTCTTGTTTTTTATTCTTTCTTTCTTCTATCCTATCAGTGTGTACATAAATTTGAAAATAAAATAAAAATAAATAAATAATTGAAGGTTTTGTTAGCGTTGTTACCCTATAAATACCTAAGAAAAATAATTTGACAAAAAATTATCTTTCGTTTGAAATTAACTTTTCTATTACCTTATTAAGATATATGACGTTTTTCTTTTACCTATACCTGCAAATATTCTTTTTAAAGACGACGCCCGCAGTAGGGAATCTAATCCATGTGTTGCGGGATACTTTACAAATATTTAATAGACGGACACAAATTATATATAATAAGATAATACTGTAAAGAGTTATCGGTTAATCTATGCTAATAGTACCTTAGTAGAGCCACATTCACGGCGTAGCTTAATACAGCTTTGACACCAAGTTTTTACAAGTCGCACATTCTTCGATGACTGCTAGCCATTCCAACACATGTAATATGTCGATAAGATAGACTCTGTTTGTTCCACTCAAAGGGGATAGCAGTTATCTATACCTATTTTCCACTAAATACTTTTTCATAAATTAGAAAGTGCCCTTGCTTCTTCAAGCAATTTATTTTAAACTAGCTGTGCCCGCGACTTCGTTCGCGTGTTAATTAGTTTATTTTGATATTTTGTTTTTTCTAAAATAAATAATTTTTTCTAAAATAAAAGTAGCCTTAGTTACTCTTTATTACATCAGCTACCTGCCAATAAAAGTCCCGTCAAAATCGGTCCAGCCATTTCAGAGATTAGCCGGAACAAACAGACAGACAAAAATTGTAAAAAATGTTATTTTGGTGTAGGTACCGTATATATATTCATATTATGTAGAAAAAAACGGTTGTTTCAATATTACAAACAGACACTCCAATTTTATTTATTTGTATAGATAGATGTATGATAGAATTAAAGAGTTATTGGTTAATCTATGCTAACAGTACCTAAGCAGAGCCACATTCATAGCGTAGCGTAATACAGCTTTGACACCAAGTTTTTACAAGCTGCACATTCTTCGACGAGTGCAAGACATTCCGACACAAGCAATATCTCGATATGAAGCAGTCTGTTTGTTCTAGACAAAGGGAATCTTTTAGAGTACTTCTTCACTAGAATGAAGGTGCCCTGGCTTGTTATGGCAATTTATTGTAAATATATAAAAAATATTTAGTGCTCAATCTGTGGAATTAGTATTTAAGTAAATCAACATTCCCAGCGTATCGTATACAGCTTTGACACCAAGTTTTTGCAAGGCTCACATTCTTCAATGAGTGCAAGACTTTCCGACACATGCAATATGTCGATATGGAGCACTCTGTTTGTCCTAAACAAAGGGAATCCTTCTTATCTAGAGCTATAGTCCTCAAAGTACTTCTCCATTTAAATGAAGTTACGTAATTTACATGGAGAAGTACTTTGAGGACTATAGTTCTAGATAAGAACGATTCTCTTTGACTTTAGACATTTTACAATATAAATAAAAAGTAAGAGGTTAATCTATGCTAATAGTACCTAAGTAGAACCACATTTATGGCGTAGCTTAATACAGTTTTTACAAGCCGCACATTCTGCGACGAGTGCAAGACATTCCGACACATGCAATATGTCGATAAGAACTCTGTTTGTTCTAGGCAAAGGGAATCGTTCTTGTCTAGAATTGACTAGCTATATACTTTAGAGTATTTTTTCACTAAAAAGAAGATGAACTGGCTTTTAAGGCAAGTTCTTGTAAAATTATAAGTACTAAAAAGTTATTGACAAGAATAATAATATCCTGGGACATTATTTACACACGGTCATCTGATTCCAAACTAAGCAGAGCTTGTACTATGGAAACCAGATAACTAATATATGTACTACATATACTACTTTTCTTTTGTGAATACATGGTTATATAGATAATTACACCCAGACTCTGGACAAACAGACATGTTCATGCACACACATTATTTTCCTGGGTTGGAATCGAACCCACGACCTGCGTGGAGAGCAAGCATTTACCAACCACGCCAACAGCCCCGTCAATCTGTGCAAATAGTACTTAAGTAGAGCCACATTCACAGCGTATTTTATACAGCTTTGACACCAAGTTTTTACAAGGCGCACATTCTTCGATGAGTGCAAGACATTCCAGTACATGCTATATGTATGTATGACGATTGCCTCGTTAGTCTAGCGGTAGCGTGTTCAACCGCAAATAATGAGGTCCCGGGTTCAAATCCCGGGTCGGGCTAAAAAGTGATTAAAGAAAGTATCCAGGAAGTCTGGAAGTTAGCGGTATTACTATAACACTCCCAGGCCTCGGAGAGGACGTAAAGCCGTCGGTCCTGTACCTGACCTTTTTCCAGTCGTGTCGCTTGTAGTTCCATCGGATCATGAGAGTGACGGAATAGAAAGTGCCCCCGTGTTTGCGCATACACTTGTGCACTATGATATGTCCTGCGCAATTGGCTAGTCTCCATTGAGACTGGCCGCCGTGGCCCAAATTCGATCGGGAGGAAATTATTATTATGTCGATATGAAGCACTCTGTTTCTTTCAGTGTTATCTAGATATTTATTCCTAAAAGGTCATCTTCACAAAAATTATATCTTGGGACAAGTAACACACTGGGATCCCAAACTAGACAGATAATAATAAATAAATAATAATGTCCTCCTAGCCGCTATCGGCCACGGTGGCCAGTCTCAAAAGAGATTAGCCATCTGCGCGGGACATAATATAGTGCACAAGTGTGTGCGCAAACACAGGAGCACTTTCTATTCCATCACTCTCATGATCCGAAGGGACGCCTAGCGACACGACCGGAAAGAGGTCAGGTACAGGGCCGACGGCTTTACGTGCTCTCTGAGGCACGGGGGTATAATACCGCCAACTCCCAGACTTCGGGCAGAGATGAAATTTCATTTTTACTGAAAAGTCCTAAAATCACTTTTTGGCCCGACCCGGGATTTGAACCCAGGACCTCGTTCTCTGCGGGTGAAAACTAGACAGATCCTGTACTATAGAAACCAGACAACTGATATAAATCCTAGTAATATTATAAAAGAGGAAATTAGGATGTGAAAAAAAAATATTTTTAATTCGGACTACATTGATCCCTTATTGGGTTGGTAACAAAGCTTATAAAAATATAGTGTCAGTAATAAAAATAAAATCCAAGGATATCCAATACTATGATATAATTTATTATGTTTTAATTGATTAAAATATTATCTGAATTTAATTATAATGATATTTCTCGTTATTTTTATTTTATTTATTTATTTTAACTACAATTATTAAATATTACCTAAACATAGATCATTTATAACCTAAATCAGGCACCAGTCTCTCACAAAGTTCTATTTTGTACAAGAATGTATTAAACTATGTATTTAAGACTTAACTTTGTGTAGAGAGAATAAATATATCTTATATCTTAAAAAAAATTGTAATTATCTATACATATGATAAAATCGTAGGAAAGTCAAAACTGTACATTGAATATTGTTTAAAAAGGATACTTGGGGCGTGATCTACAATCGATGTCGAAGCCAAAAATACAGTTTTTAGAATTTTTATCTGTTTGTCTGTATGTATGTCCGGGCTAAACTCAAAAATTACTGCATGGATTTACTTCAAATCTTGTAAAAGGTCGGGTCAACATAATTATAGGCTACATATTATCAAGCTCTCATATACGGGGGAGGAAATGTGATAATTTATAAAATATAACGCGGGTAAAACCACGGGGCACAGCTAGTAGTGAATAAATTTATAAATTATGTTAAATTGATGTCATGTAATGGACTGTTATGTGTCATGTCTGTGTCATGTGATGTGTGAAATAAAGATTATTATTAATACGTCATGGGAGACCGACATCTTTCAAATAATCAGTCTCCTCGTGAACTTTTCTCAAATTGGAGAGGTGTCACTCTCCGCCATATGTTGGATGTTAGCTACTCTTTCACGCACAAACTACCGAACGGATTTTGATGATACTTCGTAGTAATATAGCTGACTAGCTGTGCCCCGCGGTTTTACCCGCGTTAAACTTTATAAATTATCATAGCTCCTCCCCCGTCGGTGATAGCGTGATAATATGTAGCCTATATGTTGACCCGACCTCTTAGTAATATTCATGCAAAATTTTAATACTTTTTGAGTTTAGCCCTGAGATACATACTCATCTATCCATACATATAATAAAATCGTAGGAAAGTCAAAACTTTACATTGAATATTTTTAAAAAAGGATATCGACATCGAAGCCCGAAATATAGTTTTAAGAATTTTTGGTCTGTTTGTCTGTATGTATATCTGGGCTAAACTCAAAAAGTACTGCACGGATTTACTTAAAATTTTGCATGAATATTACTAAGAGGTCGGGTCAACATATAGGCTACATATTATCACCCTATCACCGACGGGGGAGGAGCTCTGATAATTTAAAAGTTTTCACGCGGGTAAAACCGCGGGGCACAGCTAGTAGTTAGATATCTGATACATGTTATGAACTAACTGTGGCCCGCGGTTTTACCCGTGTTAAAGTTTATAAATTATCATAGGGTGATAATATGTAGCCTATATGTTGACCCGACCTCTTAGTAATATTCATGCAAAATTTTATGTAAATCCATGCAGTACTTTTTGAGTTTAGCCCGGACATACATATAGACACACGGACAAAAATTCTAAAAACTATATTATTAGCTTCTATTGTAGATCACGCCCCAAGTAACCTTTTAAAAAATATTCAATGTACAGTTTTGACTTTCCTACGATTTTATTATATGTATAGATAAATTACACCCAAACACAGATTAAACAATCGTGCTCATTACACAAAGATTTGTCATAGGTGAGGATGGAACCCACGATCTCTGGCTAACCGTCAATGTCTCTAACTACCAGACAAACAGACCAGTTAAATTTATGTATACATCCGGTTGGCTTGGTTGGTAAATGCTTGCCTTACACGCCGCGGGTCATGGGTTCGATTCCCACCCAGGACAGATATTTGAGTGCATGAACTTGTCTGTTTTCCTGAGTCTGAGTGTAATTATCTATATAAGTAGGTATGTATGTGTAAAAGAAAAATAGTATATTTAATATATCAGTTATATAGTTTTCATAGTACAGACGCCAGCATATCAAGCTACCCCAATCTGTCAAATTTCTTCAATTGAAAGTAAACCTTATGCTTTTGTAATAAAGTAGAAAATCTACAAAAGAGCCTCTATGTAGAGTCTAGCCTATATGTTATTCGAATATACAACATGTAACGTAATTAAGGCACACCCTCAGACACCCCAATTAGAATATTATGTTGTAATCATAATACACACACTGAATTTTTAATTTCACATGTATATGCATTGTTATTTACTATATTAGTTTCTTGGAATAACGTTTATTTTTTGTATTTTGTATTGAATGATGGTCTTTGTGTGAAAACAAACAAAACTGCTGTTTTAAAAGTCTTATTACTTTGACTTACGGTCCATTTCAATTTGATTTGACTGTACAGGGTTAATATGAAAATAATTTCCGTAGATTTAATTATTTGGGAATAAAAAATTACCTATATTAAAAATGATATTAATCGATTCAGTAAACGATTCTGAACAAACTATTTCCAGGAAAAGCGTTAATTAAGTTACATGTTGTATAAGCTATATTACTACTAAGTTTCATCAAAATCCGTTGGGTAGTTTTTGCGTGAAGAAGTAACAAACATACACACTCACAAACTTTGCCTTAAATAGTAGTGGGTTTTTCATTCAGGTTTCGGGTATTAAAAATACTCCAACTCAGAATCAAACTCTCTACAATATAAAGCGATGGTGTGCCATTTAGGTCGCTACTTAAACAACACAAAAGCCGGTGAAAGGATATTTAAGCTCATGATGACTCAGAAGTGTGGGCGATTGCTTAACTGAAAGCTTCGAGTAGTGTCGAGTTGAGCCGCTAGATGGCGGGAGTAGGCTATTGATCGTAGATCTCACTGCGCTTGAGGGCCAACTAACGCATCGGTATTATTGAACACAGAATAACACACACTGCTGGGACATTATTCACACACGGTCACACGACTGAGGAAGGATCATGCACAGGAACAACAGTTTTATAAAATTAGTAAATAAATAAAAATAAATAATAAATAAATAAAATAAGCTTTTATTGCTGTCCCATAAAACAATAAATTTACATATTAGTCGATCGGTTTCACTGCACAGCTTGTCTTCCGACAGAGGCCTCTTCTAAAGCTTTCCATTTCTGTCTGTCTCTCGCTGTTCTCGTCCACTCTGGACCCGCTACCTTTTTGAGGTCATCTTCCCATCGTTTTGTTTGACGCCCTTTACTTCTCTTCCCATCCCCGGGATACCATTCTGTTATGGTTTTTGTCCATTTTCCATTCGTATCTCTAATCATATGTCCATTCCATCACCATTTCAAAGTTTTACATGTATAATAAAATAAAATAAAAAAGGTTTTTATTCACGTAGACTTAAAAAAGCGGTTGTAAATAGTCAAAACGTATTCGTAGTAATATATAATTAATTTATAATTATTTCTAGGTACATATAGATATTTAGGTACACGGACACGGAAATAATTTACAATAAGATTTATTTTATAACAGTAACGATATTTAACTAACTTAAATTAAGTTATTGTCAAGGATCATGTGTAGGTTTAATTATCAAAATTTTAAATTTTAGCTATATTTTTACTACATATTGTCGAATGGTTTTGTCTATACTAAGGTACGAATTAAATGTTATCATTATGGCGGACCTTGTGTTTATAACGACGGTCGCGCTTTAATGCTACCACCGGATCCAATGCGCCCCAACTGAGAAGACCCAGCGAAACAAACTCAGCGGGTGTCTCTACTACCGTGTAATGTGTTTTTTGCATCCTTAAATTTAGTTGTATTTTTAATTTTTTATAGTCTTATTCTATCTTTCCTCTTGACGCCCATTACGCTTCTCTCCATTCCGTTTTGACATACCTTTAAATAAATAACTAAAATACTGCCATCTTATCCTAAACTAGGCGGATGTGGCCAGACAACTGATAAACATACTTTTATATAATATCCTGGCACATTATGCACAACACAACAACGACAAGCCGTCTGATCCCAAATTAAGCCGAGCTAGTAACTATGGAAATCAGATAACTAATTTACTACATATACTACTTTTCTTTTGTAAATACATACTTATATAGATTTATTATTATTCTTATTAGATAGTTGAGTTAGATATTAATTACACCCAAGACTCAAGACAAGTTCATGCACACAAATATCGGTCCTGGATGGGAATCGCCGGAGCGTCTCAACTGGGTCGTCTTGAAACCGGTAGTAGAGACACCCGCTGAGTTTGTTTCGCTGGGTCTTCTCAGTTGGGGCGCATTGGATCCGGTGGTAGCATTAAAGCGCGACCGTCGTTATAAACATAAGGTCCGCCATAATAATTACATTTAATTCGTACCTTAATATAGACAGAACCATTCGACAATATGTAGTAAAAATATAGCTAAAATTTAAAAATTTTATAATTAAACATACACATGATCCTTGACAATAACTTAATTAAGGTTAGTTAAATATAGTTACTGTTATAAAATAAATCTTATTGTAAATTATTTCCTACAATCCGTGTACCTAAATATCTATATGTACCTAGAAATAATAATAAATTAAATTATATATTACTACGAATATGTTCTGACTATTTACAAGTCTACGTGAATAAAAACCTTTTTTTTTTTATTTTTATTTAAAAGAATCTGGGAAAAACGTGTCCAAGTATAGACGCCAGCACATCCAGCTACCCCAACCTGTCAAATTTGTTTTATAGATTTTCAACAAATGAAATGAAAGAACATTGACAAAAGAATATATACCTGGCCTGTGTGAATGGTACCACCGGGAGATTGAGACCTCGTAGAACCTCGTAGAAACTGACCAAATCGGAGACGTTCTGAAGAAAGGGCAGGTCAAAAGTTTTGCCTTTTTTGATACCCATCCTAAACCGGCGAGAAAAAACTCTGTTTTTTTTGTTTTGTAATTTTATCGTGGGTCTGCTGCTGAAAGTAGTTTTTGAAATTAGCAATAGCTTACAGCAGTAGCATTTTATTTTACATCTTTTTATTTTTATTTTAAGGTGTATTTATTATTTAATAAAACTAATTGATAAATGATACACCATCGACAGTTCAAATTGCAACTTAACCTTTTTTTCATGTTCTGTGTGATTTGCCTTTACAGGTGCATACAACACTTAAAATATTATAACAAAACAAAAACTTAAAAAAAACCTATATTACCTAAAATGAACATGAACATTAACACCTTTGACTGACGCGTGTATGTATAAGGGGATCATAACTGTTTAGAGATATTTTGTGGAACTTTTGCTTTGCGTTATTACGCGAAGATCTTGTCTGATTGAGGATCGGAGAGGACGTTTCACCGATACGAATGCAAACAAAGGGTCATAGAGTACGCTGGATGTCGTAAAGAACAACTTCCTTGCGTTTAAGCGCTTTTGCCATACCTACTATTGGAATCAAATATAACAGCTCACTTAGGACCCTTAAATTGATCCTCGGTGATTTTGCAGCTGGCTTCTCTAGTTGCAATTCTCTCGTTTTATGAGGCTATAGCCTCATTATATCGTTCTGTTCCCCGCTTTGCTCTGGAGGGAAGTGGAACTATTCATTTGTAACTCCTCCTCTTTTCTTTCTGATTAAATTCGTTGCGGGATCCAGAACAGTTAGAGCGATTCCTCGGGACATGACTGAGCCTCATCACTCAGTGTCATTTCATTGTGTGCCACTGTTGATCCTGGCTTACAGGAGTTGCAGTGGTGGGTAAGAGGGAGGGACTAGTCCCGGCGAGTAAGATATATCGGATTCTGACGGGCCACTTGAAGTGATTGGTAAAAGCTTGCCTTTCACGGCGCAGGTCGTGGGTTCGATTTCCACCCAGGACAAATATTTGTGTGCATGAACATGTCTGTTTATGTGTCTGGACACACAGGAAAAGAAACAGAGGAAAGTACCTAGTATATATTTTCTGACTTCCATAGTACAAGCTCTGCTTAATTTAGGATCAGATAGCTGTGTGTGAATAATGTCCCAGGATATTATTATGATTATCTGTATATGGTCACGAGAGTATCTAATTGTCTAAGAACTATGTTTACAAGAAATGATTTTTTGTTTAGTTGGTATGGTATGAAATCGGGGGCAATGCCTTCAATGCGTCGGCTTAAAAATACACCGTAGACACTTAAGTATCACATTTCTTGCCGTTGAGATCACATAGTAATGAGAAAGAGGTCAGATTGCCGAGCAGTAACCTGATTGGGTACATCAGCTGTGATTGAACTTAAGAACGACCCAGATCTAAGTTCCATCTATAAAAACCTTCTTTTTTTGTCTCTTTAACATGAAGTTTACAGTTAAGCTAGGAGGTTTCCATAGACTTCGCCTAGTTTGGGTTCATGTGGCAGTGTGTTAGTCCTATGATCATCTTCATCATAACAGCTGTTCGATCGAGTGACGATCACCGTAGCCTAGTTGGTAGTGCTCGTGCCTACGAAGCTGGTGGTCCTGGGTTCAAATCCCGGTAAGTGCAAATATTTGTGTGATGAGCAGGAATATTTGTTTCTGAGTCATGGATGTTTTCTATGTATATAAGTATTTATCTATATATAAGTATGTCTTGGTCTCAACTTCCACAACTTCGTTTTGGTAGCAATGTTTTGCCACTATGTCGCGAAGTAAAAAATTTAGGCATATACTTGGACAACTGCCTCTCCTGGGGCCCTCAGCTTCAATACGTCAGTCGCAAAATATTTGCGTCGATTGGATCCTTGCGAAGATTTAAAAACTTCCTCCCAACTAGCACCAAAATTGCGCTTGCTCAATCCCTCCTTCTTCCAATACTAGATTACGCAGATGTCAGCTATCTTGATCTTACCGAGGCCCAGCTTGATAAACTTGAGCGTCTCCAGAACGTCTGTATAAGATTCATATTTGGTCTACGTAAATATGATCATGTCACGGAATTTCGCAACAAGCTCAAGTGGCTGCCCATTCGCTTTCGCCGGAATGCTCATATTCTGTCACTTTTATACAATGTTTTGTTTACTCCTTCTACTCCCTCTTATCTTAAAGATCGCTTTTCTTTCCTTTACGAGTCACATTCGAGGTTACTAAGATCAGCGCAAAATCTTCGATTAAAAATGCCAGAGCATTCCTCAATATTTTTTGACAAATCGTTTGCTGTGAAAGGTGCCCGTCTGTGGAATGCACTGCCTTTAGTAATGCGTCAAGCAAAATCACTACGACAGTTTCAGAATCTTGTAAAAGAACACTACTTGTCTCTTCAACAAAGTACAAATTGATTACTTTTAATTGGTCTATAACTTCAGCATTAAAAATAGCTCTTGTGTACATAATGGTTATAATTTTCAAGAATGTATATATATATATTTATTTTTTATTTATGTATGTATATATATATGTATATAGTTATATATAGTATAGATGGTATGTAATATGTAAGTTAAGTATAAGTTTGTAGCGTAAGTTCACTGTTTTAGTCATGGTACCAGTGCGTACCATGTCATCATTTTTGTACACTGACAACTACCGCAACTCTTTTATTCCTTACTCCAATCCCTGCCTAGGTTGCCTGGAAGAGATCACATTTAGTGATAAGGCCGCCAATTGTAAATTACTGTAATGCATCCTTGTTCTTTATGTTTTATTTTACTTGGTGTACAATAAAGAGTTATCTATCTATCTATCTATCTATATCGTCGCCTGGTACCCATAGTACAAGCTTTGCTTAGTTTGGGGCTAGGATGATCTGTGTGACATTGTCCCTATATAAGTAAGCTGTAAAAGTCCACTGCTGGACAAAAGCCTCCCCCAATAATCGTTTTGGGTGATATGCCATAATCGCCACGCTTGGCAGATGGGTTGGCGATCGCAGCATGATGGTAATAGTACTCAGATAGACGCTGCTGCCCGTCCTCCGGCAGACACTCCCTTGGGTGATATGATGATATTCTGTCTAATATTCGCGCGCCATCACCACACAGCATATCCAATGTCATAGTCCCATGATATATTATTATATAATCAAAACTATATAAAAATTTTAAAATTTGACTTTTCTAATTTCGTTCGAATCAGATTAAAATAAATAAATAAAAAAGGTTTTTAGTCACGTAGACTTTAAAAAAGCGCTTGTAAATAGTCAGAACATGTTCGTAGTACTATATAATTAATTTATAATTATTTCCAGGTACATATTATAGATATTTAGGTACACGGATTGTAGGAAATAATTTACAATAAGATTTATTTTATAATAGTAACGATATTTAGCTAACTTAAATTAAGTTATTGTCAAGGATCATGTGTTAGTTTAATTATCTAAATTTTAGCTATATTTTAACTAAATATTGTCTAAATTTAGATTTGAATATAAAAATATAATAAAAATTTAAAAATAGAACCAACGACGTCTTTTGAAATTTTGTTCGAATCAGTTTTAATAAACTTAAAATCTATTAAAAGAATAAGATTTGAACAATATGTAATTATAAAAACTTCAAAATTGATTTACCATATACCAGACAACACGTAAAGCATTTTCAACAAAAAACAAGGAAATAGAGTTATAGGCATACGAAAAATGTACACATGCCATGACATTGAAAAATCTCTTTCTTTTTAAAGTGACCAAAAAGCGATTTAAAAAGGTCAATGTTGTAAAAAGAACAATATTATAATTTTAGAAATAAAAGAGAATGGTGATACTAGTACCAAATATACATCATACTGCAATAATTATAGCGCGATATATTCAACTAGCGACGAAGATTTCTAACATTTAGCGGTGTCCTAGAAACGAACGTACGCCCACAGCCATCGAACATTTCTTTCTATATCTAATACCACTATAGCTATCTAAAATTCATAGCGAAATAAGTGTAAGAGCCTAGCTTCTAAAAAACTATTTGTTAGAAACTCGTATGATTTAAATATTTCACAAGCAAATTTCAACTTTAACACTCGTATGTAAAGTAGACTTTGTAGTAGGAGGAAAAGGTTGTTAGAATGTTTTTCATTAAGCTTAGATCGCGGCAGTGCAGGCCAATGCACGGTGCATACAACTAAGTAGTGATGTGGCGCCACCAATAACAGCTTTTAGTGATGTTTTTAACTGCTATTTTTCAATATTTAGTTTATTGGTAATGTTGAAACACTTTTATTTGATATGTTTTGATTGGTAACTTGTCATCATATTGACAATTTATGAAGTTAAAAGTTATTTTGCATATTATACTTTTAGGTACTAGGTTAAAATAGACTGAATCTAGGACACAATTTTTATAAGCTTATGTCGCACATTTTAGTATTTATCAAAATCTATTATGATTCATGGCCTAAAAATGACCCAAATTAATGAATATAATTTTTTGCAATTTTTTTATTCCCACACACCACAAATCAGTCTAAATCTTTAAATTTGATTTTGTCAACGGTGTTTTTACGCTGGTAAAGTAAAAGGTAATAGTTACTGAATCCAAAATAATAGTTACACTAACTAGTGATTTAGTATATTAAAATCGTTTTCTTGACCGAGGATCAAAAATGTGCTTTAGCCCACGTTCACCTCTATTGGCCGATGAAGCCGTATCCTAGCCTAGCTGTCAACGTTTTATACATATAATTAAAAATAAGCACATGCAACCAAAGTGAACTTTGTTTTGGGTTCTAGTTCTAATGGCAATAAAAAAATATATTTATGACGGTATTGCTATACATACATAATGTTGTACGGTAAATAGCTAGAAAATACACTTCTAAAGATATAATTTGATGTTTAATATCCTGTTCTCGTGTCTTACCAATTGGTATATATTGTAGAAAAGATTCTTCTATTATACAATATTCTATAACAAGTGCTTAAGACAGGAACTTTGTACAATAGAGCACAAAGTTCCTGTCAAGTACAAGAAAAATATTCTATTCTCAAAAAGTCAAAATTATTTCAGTAGAAAATAATCCCTGTGATTAATATTTTTAACACATAGTTCTTCATCTAATGTGAGATTAGACTTGCTAAAGCCGCTGGATCCAGTAGCACAAGAGTGGCAATTGTGAAGAACTTTGAGGGAGGCTGTTGTTAAGCAGAAGACGTTTTTTGGCAAATATGATGGTGACGTTGACTTTGTATCAGTCATCGTAGTAGTAGTAGTATAAATAAGTAAGTAATAAAATATTTGCAAACTATTCAGAATGTTCAGATAATATTTATAATAGCCGGTTTTGTGTTGGGACCTTTTAAATTACAGTTACACTAAGTTTTCTACTCATTTCATAAAAAGTCAAATAAACTTGCATTTCTATAATTTATTACTTTAATACCAAACGAATAACAAAAAATTATTGAATACTTAGAAAAATAGCAACTGCTATTTAGCATCATAACACTACGTTAAAAATAGCAGTTCAAATAGCAGTCGCAAGCGCAAAGTCGGTGCCTGTAAGCGCTCAATATAGGCTAAAACATATTATTATATGCAAGAAGTTTCTTGTAGTACGCGACTATAGGGCTGGCTGCATAATACAATGTTGTTAACAAGGCATAAATATCTATTAGAATGTTACGCTACACATATGATTTATTCAAATTATCCAGCGGCATTTTTCGAGAAGTAATATCAGACTAAGTACAACTTAAATAACTATATTATGTTAGAAAATAACTGCAAACTAGTTAGTTCTTAGTAAAGTTTTGCAAGGTATCGATTTTATGGCAAGTCGATTTTGAAAGTAGTTATTTTAATACTCAAAGTAATGAACATGGATTGGGTAAATCACCGTAACTATTTAAAGCATATATTTGAAGGTCGAAATACTTGTCTTGTTAGCTATATAATTATAGATAAATTCGTGATAAACATAACTCTTTAATGTTCAGAAATATTTAACAACACTAGAAACAATTAAAACCTAAAGAATAAACAACTAACTACATTATTTTTGCATCAAAAGAAACTTATTTGAATTTGGTTTCATTCATTTAACTTTTTTCTTCAGCAAATAGAGTTAAAGCCCTCACAATAGACAGGCTAAGCTTCATTTGAACCGTACACAAAAGAAAATCCTTTAATTATCTCTCGCCATCTCGAAGCCATAAATAAAACTACAGTTACTTAAAGAATACGGAAATATACAAAGGTATTAAACTATGTTCTAACATCCTAGCACAGCCCTACGCCCCGCAGGCAAATATGAACGAATGTAAGTTGACTTAGAATAAGTATGTTCTGCAATCGAGAGTCAGCCAGTGTTAGATCATAATGTGTTGAAAGAGCACACGCGCGCGACACTCCACCAAGAAAACAATGAAAAATCAACGATATTTTATAATAAATCCTAAATATTAACGCCATTTTTTATCTACAAATGTGTTCGCGCCATTTGGTTTTTTTTCGAGCGCCGCCCGCGCCGCTGCGCTTGCGTTCGTTTTTCAAAAATGTGACAGTCGGTTAGCTATTTTCGGAACTGTGATTTTTTATTCAATGTGAAATGACTTGGTATTATTATTTAATATTTTGTATAAAGAATATTTACTGTCTCGTTCCACGAGCCGTGAAATTAAAAAAAAACGTCGTGTCATTGCGTAACTAAGACATAAAAAAGAGTGCGTCATATCGAAAAGATTTTGGCGCGCAAATCGAAATATAATTCCTTTTTTTAAATAAAGTATTAACTTTAAAATATAGATATATTTCGACCATTATTCAATGTGAGTGTAGAAACGGACTTTTTAGTGTTATTTTGGAAAGTATTAAGGTTAGTTGGTTTATCACTAATTTTATATTTAATTACATTTTTGATGTTGTGTGTAACTCCAATATTAAAAACCTCTATTCAATTTAATTTATTTGAGACTTTCTAAGAATTTCTAAATGGTTTTTTCCTTTATTCGTATTTTCTAACTCTTGATAGTTACAACTGTAATGCATGCTATTGTTTATTTAATTAACAAAACATTATTTTAGACAAGAATACTATTGTAGTATATTTTTTACTAACTATTTATTCAAACCAATCGGTTTTATTCATTTTGTTGCGGCGTTTAATTTCATTACCGTGTTTTTAAAGTTCGAATTGTTTTATATTTATAACTAAATTTTTTTTGTTAAGTTTCCAACTCCATTTTATATCGCTTTTTTAAGTATGTCGGTTATTTCTCCTATAAAAGTATAAAATAACTATATTATTAGGCACACGATTTAAGTCTTGTTTGGATAATCATTGTAATTTGCCACACATCGGTCCAATAAAAAAAGTAAGGCTTCCTTTTTGGTTTCATATAATTTTTATTTTATTTTATCGGGACATTAAATAGTAACACATTACAGTATAATTTAATAAGAGTAGATATATAACGTAGTAAACGTGTAACCCACACCAATGTCCGCAAAATAATTGTTAAAAGAAAAGGTATCTAATCTTAATCTAAACTCGCGCGACTTTACGTAAGGGGTTAAAATGTATATATTATTATAATATATTAATAAAAAGATACAGCATAACATTTATACCGTAAATGTACAATTATTTTAATATTTAATAATAACCCAAAAGTTCTATTTTAAGCGACGTGTCGTGGGAGCGGGGAATCCAATCTCAGAAAGGAACATCTTATTCATGAACCTTTTCTTGATAAATCGAGTGTCAATGATTATGACCTGAAAATATAATATATACTGAACTCAATATTAAATATTGTGTATTTACTAAAATTAAGTTCAATTATAGAAGTTATTTATAAAAAAGTATACATTTTTTAAAGAAAACTCCCGTCGTAGTCACGGAGTACTTTACAAAGATATCATTGAGGGACCCGAATAAATAAATAATTGGTACAGTCCTGGGTTTTTGGACTAAAGAACTTTTTGGAGAAGGGGTAACATTGCCGTGTGGTGGGATAGTTTGGCCTTATAATAAACATTAACATAGAGTAACTAGCTCACAAAGTTGACACGTCAGCACTATGTACATCAGAAAGTGGGAAATGATTTGCCTTCGAAAGCAGACAAAACTGTCGTCTCCGTCGGGATACTACCACGAACGCACCATGACCCCGAACAATCTTCTACTATATAAAAATAAGTCGGATTTTCCTTCCTGACGCTATAACTCCAGAACGCACGAACCGATTTCCACGGTTTTGCATTCGTTGGAAAGGTCTCGGGCTTCGTGAGGTTTATAGCAAAGAAAATTTATAAAATTTAACGCGGGTTACACCGCGGGGCACAGCTAGTTAATTATAACAATTATATCCTTAGTTTGTTTGTATCGATGAAATCTATTTTACTTGGTCGTATGGGCAGTGGTTACCCAAGTGTCAAAGTTGTTCAAGCCGCCCAGAAGGTCTGTGAGAAGAGAGAAAGGTTATCAACTATTTTAACTGACAGCTTAGCGTGCCCGCCGAAGTTATTTCGAAGTAGGTAAGCTCTCTGTGTTGAGGATTAAACTTTAAAGAGGTTGCCGGGGGTTACTTAGTTTCAGCCCCCGCTCACTTCTATTATCCGGTGAAGTAGTGAAAGTTTCCTAGTCTAACTGCGAACGTCTAATTTAAAAGCAACCTTTTCGGCTTGATCTCTTTAAAGTCGTACAAACCTATCGTAGGAAATCGTAGGAAAGTCAAAATTGTACCTACATTAAATATTTTTTAATAAAGATACTTGCGCCGTGAACTACAATCGATATCGAAGCCAAAAAATTTTGTCTGTTTATCTGTTTGTCTGTATGTATGTCCGGGCTAAACTCAAAATGTACTGCATGGATTTACTTCAAATTTTACATGAATATTACTAAGAGTTCGCGTCAACATATAGGCTACATATTATCACGCTACGAGTATCACCTACGGGGGAGAAGCTGTGATAATTTACTAAATTTAACGCGGGTAAAACTGCGGGGCTCAGCTAGTACATTTAATAATGATTAATCAATTATAATAATTCTTAAGTAACACATTAATCAGGACTAGTCCCTCCTTCTTACCCATCACTACAACTCTTGTAATCCAGGATCAACAGTGACACACAATGAAATGACATTGCGTGGTGAGGCTCAGGCATGTCCCGGGGAATCGCTTTAACTGTCTTGGATCTCAAAACGAATTTATTTAGACAGAAACAAGAAGGAGTTAGAAAATGAATAGTTCCACTTCCCTCCAGAGCAAATCGGGAGACAGAATGATATAACAAGGTTGGAGCCTCAAAAATCCTATTAACTTGCTTTGTGGCATGACGGCAAACAATATAACGACCCCATTTCGTTCCGTGGGGGCGTAGAAGTCGACCCGAGGGAATATCTCCCAGCGATAAGGCAACATCGTCTCTCTGCGTACTCTGATCATAATTCTGTGATAGCCAACTCGTCTAGCAAGCGTCTATACATATAATAAAATCGTAGGAAAGTCAAAATTGTACATTGAATATTTTTAAAAAAGGATACTTGGGGCGTGATCTCCTATCGACATCGGAGTCAAAAATATAGTTTAAGGATTTTTGTCTGTTTGTAAGTCCGGGCTAAACTCAGAAAGTACTGCACGGATTTACTTCAAATTTTGCATGAATATTACTAAGAGGTCGGGTCAATATATAGGCTAAATATTATCACGCTGTCAGCCACGGGGGAGGAGCTATGATAATTTATAAAACTATATAATTTATATAACTTGCTTATACCTATATAATATCACTACCCCATTTCATGCCGTGGGGGACGTAGAAGTCGAGCCGAGGGAATGTCTCCCAGAGATAAGGCAATATCGTCTCTCTGCGTACTCTGACCATAATTCTGCGATAGCCAACTCGTCTATCAAGCGTCGCAATTATGGCCACTCCATTGTGGAAATCTTTTTGGGAGGCGTTTGTCCATTGCTGTTCATCATCATCATCATCATATCAGCGGAAAGACGTCCACTGCTGGACGAAGGCCTCCCCCAAGGATCTCCACAATAGCCGGTCCTGCGCTGCCCGCATCCAGCGGCTTCCCGCGACCCGCACAAGATCGTCGGTCCACCGTGTAGGAGGCCTGCCCACGCTGCGTCTTCCGGATCGTGGTCGCCACTCGAGAACCTTTCTGCCCCATCGGCCGTCAGTTCTACGATCTATGTGCCCTGCCCACTGCCACTTCAGTTTGGCAATTCTTTGGGCTATGTCGGCTACTTTGGTTCGCCTGCGGATCTCTCTCTTTCTGTTTATTTAATTTAAATAAATATAATAATCACAGGTTGCCATGCAGCCGGCAAATCCACCGACTTTGTTTATGTAATATAGTCGACCGATATTTTTACAGTTTTATGTGATAACCAATGTACAGGTACGGTGCCTTTCCTAGGGTGCCATCTGATCTCTGACAAGGCATAGGCTTTGCCTAGTTTGGAATTAAAAGGCAGCGTGTTAGGTGTAACAAGATATTTAATAAAAATTAAGAGTGTTTAATTATAGATCAAATCAAATCTCAAATCTTTTATTATTCATATAATTGTGGGTCGTATGGTTAATATAAAATGAATCACCAAAATCTACCTGTGAGGCGTATGAATCGTTTGGTATAATCCAAAAGTGACACGAAAATTAGTACAATTAAAAAAAACATGTCAAGCTGTCAAAAAGTGGTAAACTAAAAAGATTAAAATTCCCTATAATAACTTCAGATAAAATTATACAATATGTAAGAAAAATAAATGAGAAAATATAAAATGTCATCATCTAAGTAATTCCAGATCAGATGTAGCATGTAAACTGTCGAATTATTCTATACAAAATTATTATCATTTAAAAAATCCTGGACATTATAATAACACTTGTTTAACTAAATAGATTTCAATTTATTTTTAAATAGTTCTGTATTGTGAAGCTTTATAAGATGAGGTATTTTATTAAATATTTTTAGAGCTATGCATAGAAGACTTTTAGTCATCAGATCATCATCAGATCTAGTTTTTGCAATGTGCATACACAACCCATTATTATTACGCCGATTTCGCTTGACAATGTCTGATATGCGTGGAAATAATTGAGGGTTCTTGTGTACAAAGATTGCAAACTTCCAGTAATATAGATGATCGAATAATAGTGAGTTGTAATCTACAATTAATGAATTAATAGCAACCCGCCTTGGCTTCGTGCGAATAGATAGATTAAAATATAGATTAAAATTTTGAACGAAATTATGGACAAGGCTCAATAGTTACAATTGACTCAAATATAATAGACATATATGTATGTATAATGACATCATGTTTTTGGGGGTACCTATAACCTATATCTTTAGTACGTTATAATAATAATAATATCTAGGGACAATTCACACAGATCAGCCTATCCCCAAACTAAGCAAAGCTTGTACTATGGGTACCAGGCGATGATATACATGCTTATATAGATAGATAAATACTTAAATACATAGAAAACATCCATGACTTAGAAACAAATATTCGTGCTCATCACACAAATATTTGCACTTACCGGGATTCGAAGCCAGGGCCACCAGCTTCGTAGGCAGGAGCACTACCAACTAGGCTACGGTGACCGTCACTTAATTTTATATTATACCGTTATTTTATATAACAAATAGTTTTCTCAGCGCACGCAACATAAAATGACTTTTAAACATAAAAAATTATTAGGATTCATTATTATACTTTTCGTAAAGATCTATAATTTTTTTATAGTAAAATATGGCTTGTGCTACTAGCCAAAAAAAAATAGCGTTCTATAGGTAATTTTTTTTTATAACTAGTCCAGTATTTTTTGAATTTATCCATTATTAACTAATATACAAATTATCACATATTTACTTTTTAATTTAAAGCCAGTAACACACTGGCGACCCCTCTAGCGACTATGTGCTAGCGACGGCAAAGCGCTTGCTCGATTGCCTTCTAAAAAATTAATCGGTGGAGATATAAATGAATTTATTCGCTCCAACAACAAGCAGACCAAATGCTAGCGAACAAGCTCTCCTAAGGATTATAAAATCGTATAATGGTTTATTTCACAGATATTGACTTATTCCTTTTGACACGTAATAAAATAAAATAAAAAAGGTTTTTATTCACGTAGACTTTAATTTTCATTTCATTGTCCCCAGATAATATATTAAATATTTAGGTACACGGAATGAAATGTAATTAAAAAGTCTGTTATTGAAAATTTAAAACTAATGTTACCGTTACTTCTATTAAGATTACAGCTATATACTCTCACCGGTCCGGAAGTGATCGCCGAGGTTAAGCCACTTGGCTTGCGGTCATTCAATAGCTGGGTGACCCGCAAAGTCGTTTAATTACTGAGAGTCTCCGTGCTTCGGAGGGCACGTTAAGCTGTTAGTAGACAACAGTTATTGAGCCATGTCAGAGCCCCATTGGGCGCCTTGAATAACTCTGACACTAGGGTAACCACTTCTCATATGATAAGCAGTAGTAATTTAGATTTTTGTTTCTTTAAAAATCTATTTATGTTTTTCCATAGGGAAATCAATACGTATAACTGAAATAGCAAAAGAAATAAATTAATTGATATAACTATTGAGTTATATCAAGTAATTTATTTCTTTTGCTATTCCAGTTCTACGTCATCCTTCAAGTTTATATTAATATTATTTTGTGGAGAACGGTGCTGGTTGCGTAATTATTTAATATTTGTTTTAGAAATATGGTTCATACTGTAACATAATATTACGCAATTGCTTGTTGGCCAAATAAAATATAATTATAAATTTCCTGGCCACTACGTTGCTCAATTTTGGCAAGATAAAATCTAATGCATGTTAATAATGTTATTTTTGGTATTTAAGCTTTATCCTTCCACTATTATTTTATTTTATTGTAAGTTATTTTTTTATATATATAGCTATTAATGTTATTAATTGTGTATGTTCTGTAGTATATATTTGTCCGTATTCTGCTTTTCATATTACTTTTTTTCTCGTCTCGATGTTTATTGTTTATGGCTTGTTTTTGTAATAAGTGCAAGTTTTTAATTAATTTATTGTAATTAACTTCAATAATGTAAAATTTTAATGCTGTGGTCGTCTTTAAGTGTTGCAGCACTATTATTTTTAAGTATGTACGTGTCCTATAACTGCATGAGTGTATGTAACTTTTTTTTTTGTAAAGACAACGCCCACATTTAAGAATCTAATCCCTGTGTCGCGTGGTACTTTATAAACATATAATAGACGGACACAAATTACATCCAGACTCAGCAACTGAACAACTATTTATGGGTCACACAAATAGTTGGCCGGCGTGAAACTCGAACCCGTGTCACCAAGCGGCAAGGCGACTGTCTTAGCCGCTGCGCCACACGTGCAGTCTTCAAAAAAGGTAGAACGTAAAGCTAGTGTCAATTTTAATAATTTTATTCGAATTGGCAAACACATTATCGATATAATGTGTGCACATAAACACATAATCCGATGATTATGTGTTTATGTGCACACACTTGGCACTAAATTATTTCCCGCGAAGAAAAAGGGTCTCAATTGATTATAGCCAGTAATAGACTAGATATACATTTATTAATCACTAGCTGTACCCAACGGTTTTACCCGCGTTAAACTTTATAAATTATCATAGCTGCTCCCCGTATGTGATAGCGTGATAATATGTAGCCTATATGTTGACCCGACCTCTTAGTAATATTCATGCAAAATTTGAAGTAAATCCGTGCAGTACTTTCTGAGTTTAGCCCGGACATACATACAGACAAACAGTCAAAAATTCTTAAAACTATATTTTTGGCTTCGATATCGATTGTAGATCACGCCCCAAGTATCCTTTTTTAAAAAATATTCAATGTACAGTTTTGACTTTCTTACGATTTTATTATATGTATAGACTAGCTGTACCCCGCGGTTTTACCCGCGTTAAACTTTATAAATTATCATAGCTGCTCCCCCGTATGTGATAGCGTGATAATATGTAGCCTATATGTTGACCCGACCTCTTAGTAATATTCATGCAAAATTTGAAGTAAATCCGTGCAATACTTTCTAAGTTTAGCCCGGACTTTTACTTAAAAAAACTGATTTTAATATTTTATTATAAGATTTGTGTAAACTTGCAAGTACGTGAAAAATAAGATAATCCTATGATTTACGGATGTCTTTAGATTTTCTTATAAACCCAGTCACTTAAAAGAGTGAAGAAACAAATGTTTTGAAAACAATTCATAAACTTCAAAAATACCCGTAAAAGTTGGTGCCATTAATTACATAGGTACACTTTTTCCGTGTTCTTAATAAATAAATAAACATCTTGGGACGATTTCTAGAGCCCCCACGGGATGAGATGGGGTGATGATATTCTTAGCCGTCACCACATTCATGTGTTCTTTACCACGTTATCACGGGGAGTGTTCAGAGGAATTGTTCGAGCTTATACCTGCCGCCACAGACCCTCTCGCCAATAGTGGAAATTTCATCGTTAACACCTGGATGAATGGTCATCTACCACCGTACGTTTCACTTGAAACTTTTTTCCACGCACTACCACTCTGTGGAATCAATTAACTACGGAGGTATTTTCGATCCGGTATGATATGGCAATCTTCAAGAAGCTAGCATATTCATTTCTTAAAGGCCGGCAACGCCCCCTGGTGTGGCGAGTGTCCATAGGCGGCCGTGATCACACTTTCTTCTTTATTTTTCTTCTTTTAAAAAGGCAACGCCCGCACTAGGGAATATAATCCTTGCATCGCGGGGTACTTTACAAACATAATAAACGGACACAAATTACATCCAGAATCAGAACAACTATTTATGGGTCACACAAATAGTGTAGTCAAAAGCACTTACCATCAGGTGTCCTAATTGCTCGAGTTCCAACCTATTTAATAAAAAAGCACAGTATTTGTAGACGTCATAATAATAAAAAACCTCTCTCTGAATTTTCCCTTCCAAAAAAATGTTACTAAGTAACTTAAATTAAACGTCTAACTATATAACATACCTCTTTTTAGAATTGGAGTTTAAAATCTATAGCTTAGGTCAATGACCAGTATACCTATTTACACTTTATGGGCTTATGAAAGTAAGTTAAGTGAGCCCGTTTCTACCAATAAAAGTCAAGTTAGAAAGTATTTTAGAGTCTGATTAAAAGCCAGACTACTTAGTAACTTTGAGACTCAGTTACATTGTGTAATTTATTATTATTTTATATATTTATTATTATAAATCTGTGCGAAGAATAAGTAATTGTTAAAAAAGGCGGAATAAAGCAACATTATTTCAAGATATTTCATATTTTAAATTTACGCTATAATTTCTTTTTTGAAATAATGAAATTATTTCAGCACTTGGCTATTAATATACATACACATTTATTTATTTATTAATCATTTTTATGTAAATCTATACATATAATAAAATCGTAGGAAAGTCAAAACTGTACATTGAATATTTAAAAAAAAAGGATACTTGGGGCGTGATCTTCAATCGATATCGAAGCCAAAAATATAGTTTTTAGAATTTTTGTCTGTGTGTCTGTTTGTCTGTATGTATGTCCGGGCTAAACTCAAAAAGTACTGCATGGATTTACTTCAAATTTTGCACGAATATTACTAAGAAATCGGGTCAACATTTAGGCTACATATTATCACGCTATCACCTACCGGGGAGGAGCTATGATAATATATAAAGTTTAACGCGGGTAAAACCGCGGGGCACAGCAATAATTAATAAATAAATAAATGGGACAACTACCCCAATGCGACCTGCTACTAAACTAGGCAGAGCCTGTAATATGGCAAACAGAAAACTGATGTTTATCAGTTGTAGCCTGTTGGCGTGGTTGGCAAATGCTTGCTTTTCACGCCGGAGGTCGTGGGTTCGATTTCCAACCAGGGCAGATATTTGTGTGCATGAACATGTCTGTTTGTCCTGAGTCTGGGTGTATATAAGTATATGTATTTACAAAAGTAAAATAATATATGTAGTATATCAGTTATCTGGTTTCCATAGTACAAGTTCTGCTTAGTTTTGGGATCAGATGGCCGTGTGTAAATAATGTCCCAGGGTCCCAGGATATTATTATATTGGCTACAAGTATGGTACTTGTAGACAAAAATCGATTAGTCGGATTCAAATTGTTATAAGTGGTTTTGCCCAAACTTACAAGATTGTCGGACACCATGCGTCCAAAATCGAAAATATCATATTTTATGTGCGAAAATCAAACCCGAGACATGAGGTAGCGAGGCGACTGTCTTAATCACTGCGACACACGTGCAGTAGCAATTACATGACCAATGTATCTAAATATATACGCTTCTCACTGTACTTTTAGACCAGTAGTTTAACGAGGGCCTATTGTCTAACTTCCGTATCTTTATGTGTATTTTGTTTTCTTGTCACTCGAGAAGAATAAATTGACTTACGGCGGAAAAGGTATGAACAAAATGTTACAATGTAAAAAGCTTTAAGATGTCACTTAAAGAAAACGGTAACATGGAAAAATTGACGGGGCTTTGAAGGTAGATAGAATACAGTTTATTGTACACACGGCTACATATCAACCTATAAATTTCCAACATAAGCTGACCTGTCATTGTATGGAAATCCTATACAACTCGAGATCTTATACTGGAAATGTATAGCTTGATGTGTAGCCGCGTGTACACACTCAATAGAAAGAAAATACATTGCATATAAAAACAACGCGCGGTCTTATCGCCTTAAGCGATCTCTTCCAGACAACCTTTGGATGGATAGGAACTGAAAGTAAAGTAAACAGTAGCAGGAGTGCAACAAATAAATTATACTAAGGACGCGGAGAAAGTGAAATTTAAATTAACTGCACGATTTGACACTTTATTGTAATGTCCTCCTAGCCGAATTTCGGCCACGGCGGCCAGTCTCATCAGAGATTAGCCATCTGCGCGGGACGTATTATAGTGCTCAGTGTGTGCGTAAACACAGGAGCACTTTCTATTCCATCACTCACATGATCCGATGGGACGAAACGACCGGAATGAGGTCAGGCACAGGACCGACGACGGCTTTACGTGCTCTCCGAGGCACGGGGGAATAATATCGCCAACTCCCAGACTTCGCGCTAATGCTGAGAATTTTTTCTTTTTACAGCAAAGTCGCAATATCACTTTTTGGGCCGACCCGGGATTTGAACCCAGGACCTTGTTATCTGCGGGTAAACGCTACCGCTAGACCAACGAGGTAGTCTTATTCTAGTCTTTATTGTACCTATCTTCTGACAAGTTGGTTGGCGTGGTTGGTAGATGCTTGCTGATGGAATAGAAAGTGCCCCTGTGATTGCGCATGTATGTATAATAAGTCCCGCACTATAATATCTGGCTGTCTGAGAGGCAGGCCGCCGTGGTCGAAATTCAAGCAGGAGGACATTTCTTTTTATATAAATATCCTGGGACATTATTCACACACGTCCATCTGATCCCAAACTAAGCAGAGCTTGTACTAATGAAACCAGATGACTCATATATAACATACACTACTTTTCTTTTGTAAATGATACTTATATAGATAACTACCTACACACGGACTAAGGCCAAACAGGCCAGTCCTGGGTGGGAATCGAACCCATGACGTGCGGCGTGAAAGGCAAGCATTTACCAACCACGCCAACCGGCCCGCCTAATATGTATGGTCATCAAAGCTGACACCTATAATGTACAGACGCCAGCACATCAAGCTACCCCAATATATCAAATATCTTTTATAGATTTTTTTAGAATTAACTCTATTACATGAGTGTAAGGTTCACTTTCAATTGGGGAAATTCGACAGTTTGGGGTAGTTTGATGTGCTGGCATCTGTACGTCTTTTTTGTCGTGATTAAAAGTTTCAACTCCACGCACTCTTCTTCTCGTTCTTATGGTAAAAACTAAAGATATTATCTAAACGCTGGACTCTTCATCATAAAATTGCAGTTGAGTTTTAATGAAACTTGAAAACTAACGTGTTTGATACAACTTGAGTAGATTACTTTTTAATTCATTCTATTGCGTGATCATTCGCACTGTGACATACGATTAGTATAGACATTTAAAAGATACACGACGCGGACGTGAGTAAAAAGCAACTAAGTATTTAATTTAGGTAGATATCAGCTATAGATATCAAGTGATTCTTTTTTTTATATATTAATTGGCTGTGAGATTTGCCGACGACCTGACCAGAGACAAGCTGGGTGGCTGTCAGTGTTATGTCAATAGCATAGATAACTTTTCTTTAAGTATGACTTTGTGGTTTTTACGAAGCTCTACTAACTGCGATGGTGCATGGAACACGTTTCTCTCAAATTAGTGACAGTTAAAGCCTGCGCAGACCAGGGACAGTGGTGGGAAAAATATCCGCGGAGTGCTGTTATTTTTATTTTTTATAGACTACGCAAGCACCAATCATAAGAGCTGTAAAAAGTCCACTACTGGTCAAAAGCCAAGAATTATATTGGGGGATATGCCATAATCGTCACGCTTGGTAGATGGGTTGAGAATCGCAGTATGATGGTCATTGTCCATAGAGAGACGCTGCTACCCGCCCACCGGTAGATATTCCCTTGGGTCGAATTCTACGCCCCAGCGGGATGAGATGGGGTGATGATATTTTGAAATTTGCTGCTGTCAAAACACAGCAAACGCCCACAAAATGTAATCCCTGTGTCGCGGTGTACAAACATATAATTGACGGACGCAAAGTACATCCAGACTCAAAACAACTATTTATGGATCACACAAATTAGTTGTCCTGCGCGGGAAGCGAACCCGGGACACGAAGCGGGGAGGCAACTGTTTAACCACTGCGCCACACGTGCATATATCTATATCTATACACATTATAAAATCGTAGGAAAGTCAAAACTGTACTTTGAATATTTTTTAAAAAGGATACTTGGGGCGTGATCTACAATCGATATCGAAATCTACTATCTACAAAAATATAGTTTTTAGAGTTTATGTCTGTTTGTCTGTATGTATGTCCGGGCTAAACTCAAAAAGTACTGCATGGTTTAACTTCAAATTTCGCATAAATATTACTAAGAGGTCGGTTCAACATATAGGCTACATATTATCATATACGGGGGAGGAGCTGTAATCATTTACAAAGTTTAACGCGGGTAAAACCACGGGGCACAGCTAGTAAATTCATAAAAATCGGACACGCCACGGAGGACTAATCAACGAAAAGAAAACAAATGTCAGATTGAAATATTACTATTTGATCCCAGACAAGGCAGAGCCTGTAAAATGGCAACCAGATAACTGATAAACATTCTTATAAATCTCTTAATACACACATATATGAACAGAACAAATAATAGTGCACACAAGGATTTTTCCTGGGGGGGGGGGGGGGGTCGAAACCATGACCTCAGGCTTAGCAGTCAGGGTCACCAATCACTAGACCAACAATCTTTTTTTCCAAATATCTAGTATCCACCCAGTGGAGACACCTAGTTCCCAATTTTGGTTGAAAATGTGTTTTTCAGACATTCAGCCAATCCGATGCCTTTAACTCATCATCATCAGCCTGATATCGACCAGGGCTGGATATAGGCCTCCCCCAATCTTTCTGTAAAATTGCCATTTGGAGGAGTTTACTTTAGCCACCGCGCTTGGCATGCGAGTTGGTGACCGCAGTTATGTTGTAGCTAGTACACAGGTGACGCTGCTGCCCAACTATCTAATATCCCTTAGTCGTATTTTACGACACGCATGGAAAGGTATGGGATGAGGCCTTAACTAGGTAAAATTCAATCTACAATTCTGATAACAGGAACCCTTATTGCCGAGACTGGATCCACATATACTTGTGTGGAGACGCCATGTTGCCGATTTCGGTTGAAAATGTGTTTTCCACACATTCAGCCAATCCGATGCCTTTAACTCATCATCATCAGCCTGATATCGACCAGGGCTGGACATAGGCCTCCCCCAATCTTTTCTGTAAAGTTTTCATTTGGAGGGGTTTACCTTGGATGCAGGTGACCGCAGTTATGTTGTAGCTAGTACACAGGTGACGCTGCTGCCCGACAATGTGATATCCCTTAGTCGTCTTTTACGACACCCACGGGAAGGTATGGGGTGATGCCTTAACTCAGTAAAAGTCAATCTACCATTCTGATAAAAGGAACCCATATTGCCGATACTGTATCCACACATACCTGTGTGGAGACACCTAGTTCCCAATTTTAGTTGAATAGTGTTTACCACACATTCAGCCAATCCGATGCCTTTAACTCATCATCATCAGCCTGATATCGACCAGGGCTGGACATAGGCCTCCCCCAATCTTTTCTGTAAAGATGTCATTTGGAGGGGTTTACTTTAGCCACCGCGCTTGGATGCAGGTGACCGCAGTTATGTTGTAGCTAGTACACAGGTGACGCTGCTGCCCGACAATGTGATATCCCTTAGTCGTCTTTTACGACACCCACGGGAAGGTATGGGGTGAGGCCTTAACTCAGTAAAAGTCAATCTACCATTCTGATAAGAGGAACCCTTATTGCCGAGACTGGATCCACATATACTTGTGTGGAGACACCATGTTGCCGATTTCGGTTGAAAATGTGTTTTCCACACATTCAGCCAATCCGATGCCTTTAACTCATCATCATCAGCCTGATATCGACCAGGGCTGGACATAGGCCTCCCCCAATCTTTTCTGTAAAGATGTCATTTGGAGGGGTTTACTTTAGCCACCGCGCTTGGATGCAGGTGACCGCAGTTATGTTGTAGCTAGTACACAGGTGACACTGCTGCCCGACAATGTGATATCCCTTAGTCGTCTTTTACGACACCCACGGGAAGGTATGGGGTGAGGCTTAACTCAGTAAAAGTCAATCTACCATTCTGATAAGAGGAACCCTTATTGCCGAGAATGGATCCACATATACTTGTGTGGAGACACCATGTTGCCGATTTCGGTTGAAAATGTGTTTTCCACACATTCAGCCAATCCGATGCCTTTAACTCATCATCATCAGCCTGATATCGACCAGGGCTGGACATAGGCCTCCCCCAATCTTTTCTGTAAAGATATCATTTGGAGGGGTTTACTTTAGCCACCACGCTTGGATGCAGGTGACCGCAGTTATGTTGTAGCTAGTACACAGGTGACGCTGCTGCCCGACAATGTGATATCCCTTAGTCGTCTTTTACGACACCCACGGGAAGGTATGGGGTGAGGCCTTAACTCAGTAAAAGTCAATCTACCATTCTGATAAGAGGAACCCTTATTGCCGAGACTGGATCCACATATACCTGTGTGGAGACACCTAGTTCCCAATTTTAGTTGAATAGTGTTTACCACACATTCAGCCAATCCGATGCCTTTAAGTCATGATCATCAGCCTGATATCGGCCAGGGCTGGACATAGGCTTCCACCAATCTTTCTGTAAAGTTGTCATGCTTGACATGCAAGTTGGCGACCGCAGTTAGGTTGTAGCTAGTACACAGGTGGCGCTGCTGCTCGACTACCTGTTGTATCCCTTTGTCCCCTTTTAAGACATCCACGGGATGGTATGGGGTGACCCTGTTATTCTTTCTAGGCCGAAAAACTTCACGGCTAACCCTTAACTCAATAAAAATAAATCTACCGTTCTGATATGAGATAGGCAGCTTTGATGCCCTAAGATTTTATTTCTATTATATAAAAAAATATTTAATTTAGCCAAGTAAATAAATATTGTTTTCATGAGTAATAGCATCGTTGTTTTAATTGTAAAACATAAATAACACCCGCTTATAAAACAAGATCTTAAAAAACCATTACCTTTATTACAAATATCTATAAAAAATAATAGATGGAAAAATTCTAACGCAATGAAACTTACACATACTCGTACAAGCATAAACGCAAGCGCATGCACACATGCGCAGAAGTTACGTAACGTCATTTTAAAGGCAATAAGTTCTTTTGAGTACGCTGTGTGCATACGCGATGGAGATGGGTTAGTTTTCATTTTCGAACGATAAACGAATTTAAAATTTAGATATTAAAAATTAAGTTTTTATAGAAATTAAATTTAATATTTATGCTACTTGGATTTATTTTATAATCACTGTTTAAATGAACTTTTTAAATCAACCAAATGTTTACGGGTTCGTTGAAAAAGCTTACCGGTATATCAATTAAAAAAATATTATCATAATCAAATCTGTGAACTGATTATGCTAATATTTTTGAATACAATATTATAAGGCAAAATAAGTAGGATATAAAGAAAATTTTCGCAGCCGGAAGTCCGTGAGTTGACGGTATTAATTATACCCCCCCGTGCCTCGGAGAGCACGTAAAGCCGTCGGTCCTGTACCTGACCTCTTTCCGGTCGTGTCGCTAGGCGTCCCATTGGATGATCAGAGAGATGGGATAAAAAGTGCCCTCGTATTTGCGCACACACTTGTGCACCATAATATGTCCCGCGTAGATGGCTAATCTCTATTGAGACTGGCCGCCGTGACCGAAATTGGGCTAGGAGGATATTATAATTATTACTAGATACGGTCAATTCAATGGAACACTCGCCAAATACTATAATATTAGGAATATATACCTTGCAAACGAGACATTCACAGCCAACTGGCTCTCACCAAACTGTAAGTGATCGGAGAGGTAAAGTAATTAGGCACACGTTAAATCGTTAGATGGATGACCGTATTTTTTCAATTTCATCTCCGTGCTTCACAGGGCACATTAAGCTGTCGGTTCCGGTTGTAGTCCTCAGAAAATAATCGTTAATCCATGTCAGGGGTCTTCTGGGTGGTTTAAACAACGCTGACTTAGGGTAACCACTGCCCATACGATGGAATAATCATCATCATCATCATATGAGTGAAAAGACGTCCACTGCTGGACAAAAGCTTCTTCCAAAAGATCTCCACAATTGCCGGTCTTGCGCTATCCAGCGGTTTAACCGATGCAATAAGGTCATGTATGAAGAATATAATGACAGTAATCGAGGCAAAAGAGGTGTGCAAAGATCGTGACAAATGGAAATTCGTTGACTCTGCCTACCCCTCTGGGAAACAGGCGTGAGTCTATGTATGTATGTAATAAGGTCAAGTAATATTCTCGCAAATGCCTAATTTACTAATTTCTATTAGCCAATGATTATAATTTTTTTTACTTAAATATCGGATTCTGTCAATGGAAACACACATAAACGTATCAAGAGCTCAATTTATAGACAAATTTGCATACATTTCAATATAGCCGTTTGTATAGTAGGAAAAATGTTAGCTTCACGTTACCTGGAATCAAACTGAGATTTCTCGTTAAAAATATCAAGATTTTTAATCACTATGCAACGGGATTAGATGACGGGTTATATGACAGGTTATATTATAATTAAAGAACATTGTCCCTATTACATGTTAGCTTTATGTAAGTTTTCAACCGGCTTCTAAAGAAGGAGGAAGTGTGTATTTGTTTGTATTTGTTTTTTTATATGTCAATAAACCGGTAATCGAAACATCAAAATTTTACAAGAGAAAAAATTTACACATTTTATCAATTGATCAACGCTTTCCTTGACGAGAGGGCTGGCCTGTTCTTGGGTCAGAGGATCAGCATTGCTATCCAGCGTGGAAATGCGGCCAGCCTTCTAGGGATTAGCGATGCGGAGGGATTATTCGACGCCTTTTAGTATAAATAGGGTTTATGTAGTTTTATCTAATTATTGATAACTTAGTATTAATTGTATAATCCTAATTTCATATTTTATGTCTGTACACTTAAATGAATATACCTACCAACTTAAAAAATAAAATTTATTTTAGCTTTTATCGAACATCTTTTCAGCAGCAGTTTATTGATATCATTGATGTATCAAATGAAAGCTATTTTTTGTTGTGAAATATAACTGTGCTATTAATATGAAATTTCTTTAATTCCAAACCTAGCAATTTACTAATACAAATAATACCTAAAATTCAAAACATGAATGAAATATTATCGTATTAGCACTTACGGGGTTATTGCAGTAAATTCATCAAATAAAATATTTCGTAATATTATATTATGGACTTTACAGCGTTATTTTTTATCTTAAGGATGATATATAACGTCATATTACCGAGTTATTGAGGTAATATTAAATGATGTCCACTGCTGGACGAAGGCTTCTCCTATATGTAGATCACCACATTTGCTGGTCTTGTGCTACCCGCATCCAGGGGTGTCCAGCGACTCTCACAAGATCATCGGTCCATTTTTTAGGGGACCTGCCCACACTGCGTCTTCCGATTCGTGGTCGAGAACCTTTCTGCCCAAGCAGCCGTCGGTTCTACCAGCTATGTGCCCCGCCCACTGCCTTCAGCTTTGCAATACTTCGGGCTATTTCGGCGACTTTGGTTCGCCTGCAGATTTAGACATTTCTGATTCGATCTGCACGCCTGCCCACGCTGCGTCTTCCGGAACGTGGTCACCACTCAAGATCCCTAATATATATTATATTATTATAGTAACACTTAAAAGAGAATATTCAAAATGTATTGTCAAGCTCTAGTGGAATATAAACTATTTCAAATTTAAATTAGCAAAAATGCAATTAAATAGCATAAATTATTCATCAGTTTGTATCGAATTAACCCAATTCCCGTCAAAACATATACGTAAACTAATTTTGCATAACTATCTCGTATCAAATAAAGGAAGCTAGCGGTTTAAGTTACGTCGCTAGACCAGTATTCGTTCTATAAAATTTGCAATCTCCGACTATTTAGTGTAAATGCGAGCTTGTGTGGTCTCTTTGCATAAAAAATGTAAACGGTGTAAGAAACATTTTTATTCAACCATGTTTTTGCATTTGTTGCCTCTATCTTATTTTTATTTACATAATTGCAAGTTTATTTGTTCCATAATACTAACTAATCAAAACAAAGTAACCGACATAGCCCGAAGAATTGCCAAGCTGAAGTAGCAATAGGCAGGGCACATGAGGTACGACAGAATGAGGCATCGTACATTCGAATATATTTATATATAGGGAAGTATGTAGGACATAGCTCGTAGAACCGACGGCCGCTGGGGCAGATAGGTTCTCGAGCGGCGACCATGAATCGGAAGACGCAGCGTGGGCAGGCCCCCTTCAAAATGGACCAATGATCTTGTGAAGATTGCTGGAAGCCTTTGGATGCACTAGCGGAATACCGGCAATTGTGGAGGTATTTGGGGGAGTTTTTATTCAGCAGTGGGCGCCTTCTGGCTGATATGATGATGATGATTAATTTCAATATTATTGTGTCATTTATAATTTAATTTTTTGTCTGTATTTTAAGTTGATAGTCTCTTCTTGTAATGAAATTCGTTAACAGCGTAATAATTTTTAATTTTGAAAACTAGCAGACGTAGTAATATTTTCGTTGTCTATTACAAAAATCATTTGACTGTCGTGGTCTAAGCGGGTATTGACATTTAGCAAAATTATGGGGTGGTTATGGTTATTATTCCAGCCCCAAAGATCTCCTCAATTGCTGGTCTTGAGCCATCCGCTGTTTTCAGCGACCCTCTCAAGATCAACGATCCGTCTTGTAGAGAACCTGCCCACGCTGCGTCTTCCGGTATTTTAGTAGTATCACAAACGCTTTCCTCAAAATAATCCAACGATATATATTGCGCAAAAGAAGCTTTGTGGAAATTGGTAGGCCTTTGACCAGTAGTGCACGTGTTTTCGCCAACAATTATTACTCGAGCCCACACATTGTAAATTCGTGCCCAATCCATCAAATGAGTCAGAGTAACGTTGCATTGATTAATAAACGTGTCGTTCTGTCACGATGTCTTGCCTCACTGAAGACAAACTAATAAATTGACAATGAATTTATCTCTTAAACTCAGTACGCTTTTCTATAACTGATTCAAAAAAGCTAAAGCCAAGCTTTTCGCCTTCCATGACGCTTAGTTTGCATTAATGCTACCAACTAGGCTACGGTCACCGTAGCCTAGTTGGTAGTGCTCCTGCCTACGAAGCTGGTGATCCTGGGTTCGAATCCCGGTAAGTGCAAATATTTGTGTGATGAACACGAATATTTGTTTCTGAGTCATGGATGTTTTCTATGTATATAAGTATTTATCCATATGTACCCATAGTACAAGCTTTGCTTAGTTTGGGGCTAGGATGATCTGTGTGACATTGTCCCGAGATATTATTATTATTATATCGATAAAATATTGATATGGAGATGGACGTATCAACAGTACCACCACGTAAAATTCGTCCCGAGTGGATCATCATATCAGCCGAAAGACGTCCACTGCTGGACAAAGGCCTCCCCCAAAGTTCTCCACAAGTGCCGGTCTTGCGCTATCCGCATCCAGCGATTTCCTGCGACCCTCACAAGATCATGGGTCCATCTTGTAGGGGGATATCTCCCAGAGAACGGTCAGCAACGTCTCTCTATATATCTTGTCTGTAATACTGCGAGTGCGATATTAACAACTATATATTCTTTGATCTTAAAGAGAATTTTACATGTTGTCATAAGTGTAACATTATTAAAGCAAACGAAACAATAAAAATTGTACTTCAACAAGTCCAATTAAATTCATATATACAAAACACTTTTATTACTTGCCTGACTGACATTACCGAGAATTTCTTGTCTTATAAAACTGTCACAAGGACTTCTATGTAGGTATTTTGGTACTCATTAGTCATTAGATAGAGTCTGTCTCGCCTTTTTTACACGAATGTTAGAGAAGAAGCGTAATATGTAATTATAAGTAAAACTTTTATATGTTATAATAAGTAAAGTAAAAGTTTATAAAACTAAAAAACACACTCATAGAAAATAAAAATCAAAATAAATTATATTATTAACAAAAATATGGCTAATGAATCTATTTTTTTATACAACTTAGTTTGCAAACAAGCATACCGCCCACCTGTCACCGTAGCCTATGAATACTTGCAACACCAGGGGCATCATTAGCGCGTTGCCGACCCTTTAGAAACCTTACAACTCCCTTCTTGAAGGGCCCCAAGAATTTTTATAAAAAAATGAACAAACGAAAAGTCTGTATTCTCATAAGTTCCAAACTACTGCACCAAATTGGATAAATATTTCTTCTATGTATTGTCATGGTTTGTATGAAAAAAGACATACATTTTGGTCGTTGTTTCTTCAACACTATTTGTTTTCTCTCCAAAAGGAAAAAAATATTATATATTACAATTTATTAAAATACTTTCATATTATAATTTAGACAGTATTGGCGGCAAAAAATATGGCAGTATAACGAAGTCCCCCGGGTCAGTTAATATTATATAATTATTGTAGTACATAAATACATACATACATAGACTCACACCTGTCTCCCAGAGGGGTAGGCAGAGACAACGGACTTCCATTTGTCACGATCCTTGCACACTCTCACTTCGTTTACTGACATTATATTCTTCATACATGCCCGCCAGTTTAGGGTACTTCTGACCTGGCCTTTCTTAAGTACGTCTCCGATTTGATCAGAGAATGTTCTACGAGGTCTTCCCCTTCCGGTTGTACCATTCACACAGGCCAGGTATACTTCTTTTCTCAAACTTGTTTGTTATATTGTAGTACTATATAATAATATATAATTATTGGGCTTATAAGGACTTATGACAATTCACATGCATTTAAATAAATCTCAACAACCACACAAACTAACAATTTACACAAATCTAATCCAGACTGGAAATCGCTGGATGCGTATAGCGCAACACCGGCAATTGTGGAGATCTTTGGGGGAGGCCTTTGTCCAGCAGTGGACGACTTTCGGCTGATATGATGATGATGATGATAACATCCAGACTTAAAATAATCATAAGTGCCCCAAACAAATAATGGTTCTATACGGGTCATCGAAATTAAAAAAAAAGAACCATATGTCTGGACTATTTTATCACCCCAATGAGCTTGAACAAACAAACTCATACCAGGACCACGCCATTAATGTAATAACCTGGAGTGTATGCTCTAATGTAGAACTTCCCTGGTCAAGCCAGAACGAAAGCTCTGCTCTACCCAATTTGCTGCTGCTATTTAACCTTCTATAAGGTAGACCGGTGGATCTTGGAAGGGTCAAGGGAAACCACTGGATGCGGCCGTCACAAGACCGGCCACTGTGGAAATCCTTGGGGGAGGCCTTTGTCCAGCATTGGACGTCTTTCGGTTGATATGATGATGATGATGATTTAACCTTTAATTAGACAATGGTATAATAGTTATTACCTCGTAACCGGTCATAGTGTATGGAATAATTCATGGGGTTTAGTTCTTATTACAACACAATCTCTATCTCTCATTTCTCTCTCGTCACCTCGCGGCTTCGTGTGACGGGTTTGAGCCCCGCACCGTATAACTATTTGTGTGACCCATAAATAGTTGTTGGGGGTCTGGATGTAATTTGTGTCCGTCTATTATATTATGTTTGTAAAGTATCCCGCGACACAGGGATTAGATTACCTGGTGCGGGCGTTGTCTTTATATAAAAAACAAAACAAATAAAAGCTAGATTCCCATAATTATTCTATACACTATGACCAATTAAGAAGTAACGGTACCCAGGGGTTACGTGTAGAGTAACTAAATAAATAACTGTATTGGCACAACTAACACACTGATCCTTAACTAGGCATTACCTAGTTTAGGATCAGGATCCTGTGGAATCTAAGACATTTGATAATCATACATATATAAAGTAAAATAGGCAGGTAATGATTTGCCTATATCTTTATCGCGATTGAGACCCGTGTCCACAGTATATAAAAATGTGTACAAAGTTGCGAAAGTTTAAAAACATTAAAGTAAAATAGTTTTTATTGTTCTGATTGAGTAATAACACAGTTGTTACATTTTTGGGCATACTAGCTGTGCCCCACTAGCTGTGCCCCGCGGTTTTACCCGCGTTAAACTTTATAAATTATTTGTGTTAATCGAGGGCGTCAGCTAACTCCATACCAAATTTTTATTAAAATCGCTTCTGCCGTTTAGTCGTGAAGAAGTAACAAACATACACACTCACAAACTTTCGCATTTATAATATTAGTGTGATGTGATACTGTACGGTGACAGCGGTGAATATCAGAATATCATCACCCCATCTCATCACGTGGGGCCGTAGAAGTCGACCCGAGGAAATATCTACTAGTCTGGCGGCAGCTTCCTTCTGAGTACCATGACCTTCATTCTGCGATCGACAACCCGTCTGCCAAGCGTGGCGATTATGGTATATACCCCCAAGATAATTCTTGGGGGAGGCTTGTCCAGCAGTGGACTTCTTCCAGTTGAAGATTATGATGACTTATATATTTCTAAATACATAAATACTATTGATAAATTCGGAGGGCACGTTAGGCTTTCGGTCCCGGTTGTAGCCATTAGGCAACAGTCGTTAAGCCATGTCAGAGGCCTAATTGGCGGCTGGAACAACTCTGACACTAGGGTAACCACTGCCCACATTATAAGTAATTAAGTATCGAGGAATTACACCAGGACACAAAATAGTGTTCATCACACAGTGTAGTAGTGTTTGCTCTGAGTAGGGATCGAATCCACAACCTCTGGCATATAAGTCAGGTTCACTAACTTACCAATAGGCCAGTCAAGAGCCAGAACGTATGGACACTTGGTAGATTTCAAAACTAGGTTGATTTTCCTCAGTATCCCAATTGAATTGAAGTATACACAAAGGAAAACAATAAAATTCGCTCTCCGAAATATTTGCTCTATCATTAACCAACTGGATTATATCTCTGCATTTCGAATCGAACGTGGAACATCTATCGAAGTCATGTAAATCGTCTCCATAGGTACAGATATTTTACGCCTCGACCAGATTTTCTTGGACTTCTTCCAACAGGCCAGGTTTGTTTACTTCCAGTAAAAGCGTAGCGATGTTTGAAGGTAAAGCGATGAAGATGAACTTTGGAGTAAAATATACGAAAATTACAGACACCATAACCTCTACTCTAGCTTATGCCCGGGCGTGGGCCCGTTTGCGTGGTTGGTAGATGAAAGAAAGAAGTAATATTATTTTCATAACATATACGGAAAATACATTCAATTGTGGTATACATTTTAAACATTTCTAATTTTATCCGTACTGGTATGAAAAATGTCCCTATCTCCGCTAGTACTTTTTGCAGTGCTAATCTTCCGATGCTTGCCTCTCATGCCGCATGTCATGGGTTCAATTCCAACCCAGCATAATAATATAATAATAATAATCATCTGATCCCAAACTAAGCAGAGCTTGTACTATGGAAACCAGGTAACTAATATACCACATATACTACTTTTCTTTTGTAAATACACACTTATATAGATAATGACACCCAGACTCAGGACAAACAGACATGTTCATGCTCACAAATATCTATCCTGGGTGGGAATGGAACCCACGACCTGCGTCATGCAAAGCAAGCATTTACCACAGGCCCGTCAAATAGATATTTGTGTGCATGAACATGTCTGTTTGTCCTGAGTCTGGGTGCATCTATATAAGTATGTATTTACTACAAAGAAAATAGTAAATAGTAGTATATCAGTTATCTGATATCCATAGTACAAGCTCTGCTTAGTTTGGGATCAGATGGCCGTATGTGAATAATATCCCAAGATATCATTATTATTATTTATCTTCTGTTCCAGTAGACCAACAGATTTGATAGCATTTTGAAACTGTTATTTAAAAGCTGAACTCAAAAATGAAGATCTAGGTATGAGTAAACTGGCAAGGGAACAACGTAAATTGTTGTACTTGAGATCTGATAAGAGTCGATTTGTTTACTAACAAAGTCAGGCAAGAATCATCAAAGCATTTGCTAACTATCTTTGTTTATTGCAGAAATAACTTAGGTACAGTCGGTAGGAATGATCTTGTGAGGGCAGACCGGCAATTGTGGAGCTCTTTGGGGGAGGCTTTTGTCCAGTGGGCGTCTTTCGGCTGATATGAGGATGATGACAGTAGGCAGAGCTCTTTTACAGGGCCAATTTCGATAAACACAAAGGCACATTCAAAATCTGATAGTAAGAATCTTAGGATCTTTCCGTTCGGTTATAAGAGTGTTTGAATAGAGAATGCAGGCGTGAAGACACAGTCTTTAAACGCAGTCCCCATAACCTACCACTTACTTTTAAATACTAACAAATGCTATTTAATGTCTCATGATTCGACTTAGAGGCTTCTAAATCTGGATATTTTTTTATACCAACGTCGCCTGTCCTCTTAAGTTCCTTATGAATCGTAAGATTATAATCCGATCTGAACAAAATGTATATAACTACCTGCCAAGCAAGCAAGCTTGTTATGCTGGTGTCTGTACAACGTTTATACCAGCATTTACGCCAAATTTGACCTTTTTTTACATGGCAAAGAAAACACACCGAACTGAAAACTTTCCTCTATCCTAATCAGTTAAAAGCATACGACCAAAATGCATATTAGCAAACCCACCGCGAAAATTTTATACTGCATATCTTTTATAACAAAAACATCGAATTGAGGACTTTCCTCCATTTTGATCATTTAAAGGCATACATGCAAAATTCATATAAGCAAACCCATCGAAAAAAGAAGACCTAATTCTTAGCACGCCATGGATTCACCGTGCGGAAACCGAGTCCATCGCGTGGTAGAGGAGGTAACATTCGACAAAGTCTGAGACTTGCGACTCAAATGTAGGTTTAGGCTCCCTGTGATGCACCAACGCTCACCTTCTCTGTCTCTCAGTGTCCACCTCTTCCTAGCCAAATTTGGTGTGATCCTAATAATGCTTTGGATACTCGTTCTAATATAGAACTTATGAAAGTTACTGATAATCCTAAGTCTTTTAACAGGTTATAGAGGGATTTTGCTGGTATACTCCTCCCACACACTTCCTCTATTTATCACAGTTCCTTAGCACAACCTATTTGTTGCACTTCTGCTACTGTTTACTTTACTTTCAGTTCCTATCCATCCAAAGGTTGTCTGGAAGAGATCGCTTAAGGCGAAAAGACCGCCTGTTGTGCATTATGTTCTTTATATCCAATGTATTCTCTTTCCGTTTGAGTGTGTACAATAAAGAGTATTCTATTATATTCCATTCCACGGCATATAAATGAACAACAAAGCCTTGTTTGCAAGCATTTGATAAATCGTATACTGTCATTATATTGCATATCTTTTAGTGTAGAACGTACCTCACTTTTTAATTATTCAAAATCTATCGGCTGGGCTAGTAGCACAGTTAGGCGATACATATCAAAGTCGGTAATACAGTTAGAAAAATGTAAGGACCCAGCTTAACTCGTTTTAACGGAGAAAGGGGCTAGTAAAACTCGGATAAAGTCTATGGTTAGTGGAGTTTTTACATTTATTCATGTAAAATGTTTTAGATGTAATTTAAACGCAAAGATACGCATTACATTACACCTAAGGCAACGCACTCTCACACATAATATCTCAAAATTAACAGGATCAAAAGGTTACTAGAAATCTTTGGTTTATTCTCTATGGAAAAAGTCACACGCTAAATTATTTACTAGCAGTGCCGCGGACTTCGTTCCGCGTTATAAATAGTTTTGTAATTCTTCGGGTTAAAAGTTCGGGATATAAAAAAATATGATGATGAATCATATCCTATGACACTCTACAGTAACGTAGCTTTCTATTGGTGAAATAATTTTGAAAATCGGTTCGGTAGACGCAGAGATTACCCCTTACAACGCCACAAACTCACAACCCCACAAACGTTACCTCTTTATAATGTTAGTATAGATAATAATATCCTGGGACATTATTCATAGACGACCATCTGATCCCACACTAAGAAAATGCTCGTCTGCTCAAATCTCACTAATTACACGCACACAATGTAATTAGTGACATTCGAGCAGACGAGCATTTTGCGCGGCTGGTTGTATAACCTCAATATTGAACGCGTCCAAATATTTATTAAAACTTTTGTATTAATTCCGTTCTTGAGAGACTAGTGTATTCTTAATTGATGGAATGCAGCAAATGATTATAACAAGTGACATGTTCCTGTGTAGCTTGGATAGGGACGAAGATTCAGGTATCTTCGACCCTTTCCAAGCTACATAGGAACATGTCACTTACGTTGTTTTAATCAAGTTCGGATGAAATTCGTATAAATAATTGTGCATGCAGGTAATTACTGCAATTTGACTAGACGAGCATTTTGCTTGGCTGTTGTTTTTACGAGTCTATGTATTTTTTTTTTGGTGGATTACAGCAAAGAGACATAAATCTTCGTCGCTATGCAAGCTACACAGGAACGATATTTTTAACGCTTTTCATTTAAGTTCATATGTAATTCATATAATTAATGGTGCATGCCTGTAATTACTAAAATTCGAGCAGACGAGCAATTTGCGCGACTGGTTAACAATACAAAATGCGTGGAAATTTTCTTTTGACAAGGTCAAAGTTTAGTCACCATCTACACATAGATAACTATGAACTTAATACGACTGTAGCAATCGAAATTTCCATTTTATATTGTACTTAAACATAGCTTAGAACAATAGTGTTGTGATACAGAAATGTGACACGTCTATTAGTGGAAAAACGACACAATAGGCAAAGACGGAGTCTGGTTTATAAATAGTGTATTAATAAGGCTCGTCGCATATAACTTTTATAAACTGACAAGAAAGTTCTTAATGTACATATCCTGTGCTTTTTTAGGGTTCCGTACCCCAAGGATAAAACGGGACCCTATTACTAAGACTTCGTTGTCTGCCTCTCCATCTGTCACCATGCCGTATCTCATGAAAATAAAAATGATAGTTAGACAGTTGAAATTTTCACAGATGATGTATTTCTGTTGCCACTATAACAACAAGTACTAAAAACAAAATAAAATAAATATTTAAGAGGGCTCCCATGCAACAAACGTGAATTTTTTGCTCGTTTTTTATAGATAATGGTACGGAACCCTTCGTGCGCGAGTCCGACTCGCGCTTGGCCGGTATACTGCTCTAATCCGGCATAAGTCATCGATGGAGTTATTTAAGCACTACCTTTACTGTTAAACATTCTTTCCTGTTCCTATCATGTAAAATAGAAAGAGATGAGAGATTCAGTTAAGAATATTACCAAATCACACTAATATTATAAAGGTGAAGTTTGTTAGTGTGTATGTTTGTTACTTAAACAGCTGGAGCGATTTTAATAAAATTTGGTATGGAGTTAGTTGTCATCCTGGATTAACACGTAGGCTTTTTAAGCTATTGCATAGCTTATATCGCGGGCCTTGAGCGTGGGGACCGAATCCAGAAATTCCGTAACGAAAAAAACCTAACACCCCCCACTCCGACCGCCATCTATCGATAAATACCAGAACTTTTAATGACTTTTTGAAATATCACGCTTGTCTCTTTAGTTCAGCAACCCGCCTTTAGGTGGCATTGGTTGTATTGGAAAACTACCGTAATCAGCTGTTTGTGAGAAAGTATATAGGTGTATAGGTATTTATCATCTACGTACAACAGTGAATATCTGTACTCGTATAATTTGTGTACAAAGTGTTTTAAATATGAATAAACAAAGTGCATTTATTAATGAACGTAATCACGAAAAAATAGTGAAAGAAAATGAGTTAGTACTCTATATACATTCATTTTATTATTATTATCACAAATGCAGTATTATAAAATAAATAAATAATTATAATTGCATAAGCTGATAAAAAATGCTATGCAATAGCTTTACCGCGGCAGTCTCCGAGTGCCACACGTCTTTTTTTTTATTAATAATTTTTACAGTTTAACGTGGGTATAACCGCTGGGCACAGCTAGCTATATATAAAATCGTTTTTGATGAAGGCCGTTGAACTTTGAACATTATAGTTATGTATACAAATGTATGTGAGGGACCTAATACCTTGTCTTACTCATTTTTTGCGCAATATACATATAATACACAAGCTCTACAGCTAATAGATATACCTACCTACTATACATAATTATTTTATGAAGCTATTAATGATTAGTCATTGCCAATTAAAACACTGATCATTTTCCTCTAGCTCCTTGAAAAATGCAGAGAAACTTTAAAATCATTATTGAATAGGTATACTAACACATCTATACATATAATAAAATCGTAGAAAAGTCAAAACTGTACTTTGAATATTTTTTTAAAAGGATACTTGGGGCGTGATCTACAATCGATACCGAAACCAAAAATATAGTTTTTAGAATTTTTGTCTGTTTGTCTGTATGTATGTCAGGGCTAAACTCAAAAAGTACTGCATGGATTTACTTCAAATTTTGCATGAATAATACTAAGAGGTCGGGTCAACATATAGGCTACATATTATCACGTTATCACCTACGGGGGAGGAGCTGTGATAATTGATAAAGTTTAACGCCGCGGGGCACAACTAAACGGGTTAAACTGAAAAAGTATTATGCAGTACTTTTTCAGTTTAACCCGGACATACATACAGACAAACAGACACACAGACAAAAATTCTAAAAACTATATTTTTGGCTTTGATATCGATTGCAGATCACGCCCCAAGTATCCTTAATAAAAAATATTCAATGTACAGTTTTGACTTTCCTACGATTTTATTAAATGTATAGATATGCAATCAAGACGCTCCATTAATTCACGCAATTAAGACGCCTAACGCCATCTTGCCGAGACTTACAAAACTGCTTACTTTTTTCTTATTTAATTGCTCGTAGAATACAACATGGCGCCGTTACGGAAACAGTGCTTTTTTACCTTACTTACTTATCGTATGGGCAGTGGTTACCCTAGTGTCAGAGTTGTTCAAGCCGTCCATTAGGCCTCTGGCATGGCTTAACGACTGTTGTCTAATGACTACAACCGGGACCGACTTAACGGCCCTCCGAAGCACGGAGACGCTCAGAAATTAATCCACTTTGGTGGTTACCCATCCGTAGACTGACCGCGAATCTAGTTGCTTAACCTCGCCGGTCGCTTACGGACCGATGAGAGCATCTAGCAATTAGTATTTTATTATATATTAACTATTACCTTGTAATATGTTATTCAATCACAATGTATGTAATTATTGAAGTACTAAATGAAATGAATTATCTACCAGGCATTAGCTAAAAGTTGTCGATCTACATTTAATAATTATTATAATGAAGTGCCGAGACGGATGACCCTTTTAAAGCTAATATTGTAATCATATTTTAATTTATTGAATATAATTTATACATGATTTATAGTTGAAAATATCAATAAAGCTATAAAATAATAAATTAAATAATTATACTTAAATGTACGAATGATCGTTTACTCTTATACATTTTATAATGATTGTTTAACATTATATAAGTACAAAATTAATTGCTGATTAAACTTTAAGGGCCGTATTTATAAATTAATCTCAGCGCGGACGCATGTTCATATACAATCTTATTCTTAAGGGTTACGGCGAATGTGTGCAAAACAAATTTTTCAATATTTTTAAACGACTTCAAAAGGAGGAGGTTCTCAAGTTCACCTGTATTTTTTTTTGTATGTACACCGATTATATTAGATTTTGAAATTTATATCCGATTTTAGTGTACTTAAATATAAAAATACATACCTTTTGCCTATACAATGCTTTTAAATACGTCATTTGAAATATTATATTTCCGCCATAGGTACCCATTTTTTTTATCTATTCTATTCTAAGATACTACACACTAAGCTGTAGCTTAAAACTCTTGGTATTTGATATTTTAAATTCCAGCATTTTTAATGCTTTCCTTCGTACACACACACACACTTGTACACACACACGCACATAAACTCGTACAAGCGCACACACACAATTCGCGCCATAACGTGGATCACCATACAGCTAATTTTGTAGCAAAACTTTCCACAGGCGAGTGTCCTGGAGTCCATATACTGGGTTTCCCTAGTTTAGGCTCCAGTCCACCTAATCAGGTGGACTGGAGCCTGGTTGGTATATAAAATTAGAAGTATCTGTTTTATTTATTTGTATCTTGTATTTACTGTGTGGTGGAAAATAAGCACAGTTTATTATTATTTCCTGATAACGTTCTCAATAACAAGGTAACGAGAGTCATATAAAAGATCCAAGATCCTTAATAGTTTCCACCTCTTGTGATAGCAGTGGCCTTGGTGGTGAACGCATTGTATACTGGGACTCGAGAGTTTCTAATAACTTTGAGACAAGGTTTACGTTACGTTTGGTATTGGTAGTATAAGAAACTATCTTTTTACTAGCATAACATAAACATGTCTGTAGACTTAATTTCAAAACACCTGTGATTTCGCAATTAACCGGATAATTTAACTTCACTTCTATCTGTCATCTTAGAAGCACTTAATAAAATCCCAAACAAATCAGCTATTTCCTAAAGCTTGTATGTTTTCCTTGCGCAAATGTTTTAACGCACACATGCGCAGTTTGTTTTGTGTGGACGTTGATATACGCACACATTGAAGGAGATGCATCGTATCGTATAAACCAATGTTTGGCTGCCGTGCCAAAAAACACAAAGGAAAGATTCGAAGATGAGACGATCTTGATACTTTATTACTTATGTTTTTTTTAAATGACCTCAAAAGGCTCCTCCTTTTAGAGTTTTAAAGTATATTCAATTAAAATCAATTCAACTGTATGTATGTAACTAGTTTTCGTATTATTTTAATCGTATTATTTCAACAGTTTAAGAATTAATCTTAAAGCAACAACATTTGGACTGAAACTGCTGTTAAAAATAGCAGACAATCTTTTAACTAATCATCATCATCATATCAGCCGAAAGACGTCCACTGCTGGACAAAGGCCTCCCCCAAAGATCTCCACAATTGCCGGTCTTGTGCTATTCGCATCCAGCATTTTCCAGCGACCCGCACAAGATCATCGGTCCATCTTGTAGGGGGCCTGCCCACGCTGCGTCTTCCGGTTCGTGGTCGCCACTCGAGAACCTTTCTGCCCCAACGGCCGTCGGCTCTACGAGCTGTGTGCCCTGCCCACTGCCACTTCAACTTGGCAATTCTTCGGGCTATGTCGGTGACTTTGGTTCGCCTGCGGATTTCGACATTTCTGATGCGATCCCGCAGAGAAACTCCGAGCATAGCTCTCTCCATTGCTCTTTAGGTGACCTTGAGCCTTCTAATAAGGCCCATGGTGAGCGACCACGTCTCTGTTCCGTATGTCATCACTGGCAACACACACTGGTCAAAGACTTTCGACTTGAGACACTGCGGTATTTTGGACGAGAAGATGTTACGTAGCTTCCCGAACGATGCCCAGCCGAGTTGGATTCTACGATTGACCTCCTTCTCGAAGTTGGACCTACCTAGTTGGATGGTCTGTCCTAGGTAAATGTAGTTCTCTACAACTTCGAGTGCAGAGTCACCAACTTTCAATTGAGTGGGTGCAACATGGACGTTTGACATGATTTTCGTCTTATCCATGTTCATTTTCAGACACGCTTGTTGAGAGACTCTGCTGAGGTCATCGAGCATTGTACCGAGGTCTTCCATGGTCTCAGCCATGACTACGATATCATCGGCAAATCGAAGGTGAGTGATGTACTCGCCATTGACATTGATGCCAAAGCCTTTCCAGTCCAGAAGCTTGAAGACGTCTTCCAATGCAGCGGTGAACAGTTTCGGAGATATAACATCTCCCTGTCTCACGCCTCGCTGCAAGTAGATAGGTTTCGAGATCTGGTCCTGGAGTCGCACTGACATAGTGGCGTTTTCATACAAACACTTTATCACCTCGATATACCGGTAGTCAATTTGGCACCTTATGAGAGACCTCAGCACGGCCCATGTTTCGATAGAATCAAAGGCTTTCTCATAGTCCACAAACGCTAAGCACAGTGGCTTGTTATACTCTTCGGTCTTCATTTGGCCCCGGGGGTTCCAGTCTCCAGTTCCAAATTGCCCCACTCTCAGCTCATTACCGAATCGTTTGCCCAGCTTCGCGTTAAAGTCCCCCATGACCACAGTGAAATAGGAGTTAGAGGTATGTATGGCTCTGGATATGTCCTCATACATAACCTCGACTTCATCGTCGGAGTGTGTCGAAGTGGGTGCGTATACCTGTATAACCTTCAACGAATACCGCTTGGTGATTCTGAGTATAAGGTACGCAACCCTCGTCGACACACTCTCGATTTTCACTAGGTTGTTCACGAGGGACTTGTGGACTATGAACCCGACACCACCTTGGGATATTTGGTCACCCTCCCGGTAATAGAGCTGGTTTCCGGATTTCAGTATTATCGAGTCCTCCCCCTCTCTTCGGACTTCAGATAATCCTACAATATCCCAATGTAACCTGCTCAATTCTTCCTCCAGTTCGGTTATCTTCTCGTCGGACCGCAGTGTACGTGTGTTATATGTTGCCAGGGCCAGAGGTCATCGGTGTTGGTAACGCGGAATATGCCGGGGATTCTTAGCACCCCCTGCCCTGCCGTAACCACGGCTGTTACCACGGCTGGGAATAGCAGGGCTGCCGGGGACTGGGGGCCGCGGTTTGGTTGTGTCCATAATTTGAGGGGATTTGCCATAATCGCCACGCTTGGCAGAACGCTGCTGCCCGTTCTCTGGTGTATATATTTCCGTCGGGACGACTTTTACGTCCCCCCACGGGATGAGAGGGGGTGGTGATATTCTTAGGCCGTCACCACACAGCAAACCACTTTTTAACGAAACCCATATTTAATCATGTCCTTGTAAAAGATGAATGTTCATTTTATTCAATACATAAAAGTTCAATTTGAGACATCCATCAGTTCAGTGCGTGTTAGTTAAAATTTTATTGAAAATGTTGGAATACGCTATGCCATTAAACTGATAAAAACTACCAAAATATTTGTTATATAAAAAAGGTGTATATGTATGAGATCTGAAGCTGCAATTCACAATGCTAAGTTATAATGGAACCACAACTCTTGGCACCCATCTCTCATAGATATACCTGTTACATGATGATGAAAAAGATATATTTATGAGAGTTGGATGCCAAGAGTTGTAGTTCCGTAATAACTTAGCATATGAATTTGTACCTAACTCCCTTATATAGATTTTGTAACTGCACTTTACGAGAAGTGCTAGTTAATTATATTGAAAGTTAAAATTTTATTGTTGAAGTAATAGTAAATGTTTAATTATTCCAACATTCTCATTTTCACTTAATGTGCTATTAATTATTTATTTGTCGATCTGCCATTGGTTTCTTGGCGTAAGAGGTAACTATGAAAATTATTAGTAATCTAGGGAAATAATAAATCTTTTCCGCAAATTTTGTGGTTTCCACAAAAGTCAGCAAAAATTGCGGAAATTACCGATTCTTCTTGAAAACTAGCATAGACTATAAAAACGCATATTTCACAACTAGTAAAGAGATTTTCCCGCACAGGAAAACCATTTGTGTGACCCATAAGTAGTTGTTCTGAGTCTAGATGTACTTTGTGTCCGTAAATTATATGTTTGTAAAGCATCCCACCAGGGATGTAATGTAGTAGTTTACATAGATTTGTTTTATTAGTGCAAGCGTAGTCTAAAGAAAAAATATCAATAATTTTTAGACTATGCCATAAAATATGTTATTTCATTTCATATCTGACAAAAACCTTTAATCTTCTTTATACTCCATCATCTCATTTATTTAATGTGCAGACAGAATACCTTGCTTGGAAAAAAATTGTTCAGAATAAATATTAAACTGAAAACTGAAACAAACCATTTACTTATTTATTTTGCAAATGCAATGTTTAACTTATGTGACTTTAATGCATGCCGCTTGACGTATAAAAAAGGTATTAAAACATAACTAAAATTAACCATATATTCATTATTATTTCATTCGATGTAACGTGATTTTATTTCTAATATATAATTTTATCTAATTAGATAATTATGCAACAACAGGTGTGTTTATTAATGGCGAAGATTCTAAGAAATCTTGTTTATTAATAGAAAACGGTAAACCAGTTGTCAGCCCTCTTTACTGTTAAAATAAAATTGAACAAGTGACACAAGTGATGTGTTAGTGGTATTAAATTGTTTAAATTAGTATTAAATTACATATTACATTCTTTGGTATTTTATTTTAGTTCCCCGAAACATACTAATGTTTCGGTAAACCGAGGAAAACAATTAAGGGGTGAATTTCAACAAGTCATTTTTATTTATCATTTCGGTGGAATTTTTTGATTTCAATGCTATTTACATATTTTTAGTGATAAATTAAACTTTAGCCTATTTTATAACATTGTGCGTGAGTGGACACCAAATATCATAAAAACTGACATAAATATTTAAGGATGAATTTTTAAGAGTCCACTGAAATGAAAAGTGTCTAGCGAAATGATAAAAATGACCACCGAAATGATAGACTGTGCACCGGAATGAAATAAATCCACCGAAATGATACAGCTAAGAACAACCGTGCCGGGCAGCCAGGGTTCCGTACTTTGTTAGTTTTGATATCCACAAATTTTAGATAAACACTGAGACAGGACATTACACAGGAATTTTAATATCATTATGGATATACAGATATTACATTTAGTATTACCATATATCATTCTTTGAGGTTACAATATCCCCAAAATATGATATTAATGTAATGTTTATTATGATATGAATGAATTGTTTCTTCACTTATATAACCTTTGGTATTTTTTCTGGTTGTTGTTGGGTGAAAATGTTGGAAAACTTTATCCTAACTGCTGATATCCATACATAAATATTTTTGTATGTTTAATGTGTTTTGAACTAATAATAATTTACTTGATATATTTTCAAAAGAGTTAACGAAGTGCGATTAGGAAGCTTAAAGTTTCTGATTAATATTATGGCTGCATTTGTAAGTTTTGTCATTAATAGTAATACATAATGTCTACCTATTGCACTTAGAGAAAAATGCTAGGTATAATTTAGTTAAATTGGTATCTAGACGGGAATAGTGTTTCTACAGGTATATAAGTAAAACTTATATAATTAAATCAATTTCAAAACACAATAAATGAATAAGAAACATTAAAAAAATATCTAAGTACTAATAGCTTAGTACTTTTAATCCTTTTACAGAAACGTATGAAACATAACAGAAACCAAAATGAGATCACGTTATTCTTAATTTACTACAACAATAGAGAAACGTATATATCTAAAAAGAACGAAAACCAACAGTTTTGTTCCACATAATTACTTATACATAACTGCGAAAGTATGTAGCTTAAAACGATTGATTTTTCATCATGTTACTTTAAATCACACAATAATTTCTCAAATTCACTAATCAGCTTCTTTTTATGAGTGTAAATATAGGTTTTTAATTTAGATATGTACCTACTAAACAAGTCTTCTTTAATTATTAGACCACAACACGTCTTTACTATAATTATTATAAACATCAGTCTTTTTTAATAAGTTTAATTATAGATATTTTATTTGTTATATCTTGTAAAATTTAGAAATTATATAAAACTAGCTGTGCCCCGCGGTTTTACCCGCGTTAAATGTTATAAATTATCTCCCCTGTAGGTGATAGCGTGATAATATGTAACCTATATGTTGACCCGACCTCTAAGTAATATTCATGCAAAATTTTAAGTAAATCCATGCAGTACTTTTTGATTTTAGCCCGGACATACATACAGACAAACAGACAAAAATTCTAAATACTATATTTTTGGTTTCGATATCGATTGTAGATCATGCCCAAAGTATCGTTTTAAAAAATATTCAATGTACAGTTTTGACTTTCCTACTACGATTTTAATATATGTATAGATATTATTTACTCATAATAAATGACATAAAAATAAAGGTAAGTTGCTTACTAAAAATGTAGGTAAACCCTCGAAATTATTATTTTGTAGACAATTAGTAGGTATAAAAATCTACACTGTGGTAACTCACACACTCATCACATTATCGTTGAGCCGAACAAATGTGTATGTAAAGTAAGTATATACATGTACTTACTACATAAATATGTGTATACATTGTATATCGTAAACACAAATATTACACAACAAATACACCCGAATAATCAAATCTACACTCTAGGTAAAATTACATTACAAAACTATGACCTTGTATTTGACACAAGGATCTCTAAAAATATATGGTTTTATCATTTCGGAGATACATTTCATTCCGGTGGACTGTAATTGGTATAACAGTCCACCGAATCCACTGAAATGATAACACTGAGATGATAAAATACAGGTTAGTTCTATATTTAACTCCGAAATAAATTTATTAAAAATATATTTACACTACTCAAACAAAACAGTACTTACGGCGAATTTAATACATAATTTTGAAACAAATTAAACGAATCTAGTACGAGTTATAACAGCCACCGAAATGAAATAATTTTTGACCCCATATCACTGAGATGATAAACTTACTTTTTTGTTGGAAAACCGCAAGACATTGGGATCAGTGCGTTCATGCCGAGATCTTGAGCCGGACGGGTCCGAAGTGAGGAAATTTGACACAAGCCTAACAACGCAATCTTGACGTGGCTATTCTACTAAAACTTACTGTCCTCTGAAATGATAACATTTTTCCGGACAAAAGTTGACTGACTGTCAAATCCATGAGAAATAAGATAAACAAACAAAGAAAGCTTTATTTGATCGAAAATATTATAATTTAATGATATCAAAATCGATTTAAATCCATATTACGAATGTATTTACAGGGGAAGGTATTTTATGAGAGGAATAGGGTTCAGGACAGGCCACCGTGATGATAAAATGACACTTTGTAATTTTTTTTTCGGTCTATTAGTGGGTAGAAATGAATGATTTTTTTTGCCAAGGTAGAAAAGTACATTCGCTATTTAGAAAAAATGTGTAAAATTAAAAATCGGCACATTGCACTACCGTTCTCAGGCATGCCGTTTATTTTTTTGGGTTGGGCAATTCACCCTAAGATTTAATTCAGAGTTGCCTCTTCTCAGACGAAGCGTAGCCTGATTGATCAATAATGGTAACTATTTTAACAGTGAGTTATCACCAAGTCTGAAAAAAGTACACGAACATTATCATCATCATATCATCCAAAACGCCCACTGTTAAAAAAAGTCCTCCTGCAAAAAAGTCTACAATTTCCGATCTTTATATTCCGACTATCCGTAACCAGGCTTACAGCGACCCTCATAAGATCATATATTTCGGTTGACAAAAGTACATGATAAAGTTCACAGTACAAAGTATTATTAAAATAACTTAGTTGTAAGTCAAGCGGAAGCCAATTTTGTAATCAAATTTTGTGCAATGGAATTGGGAAAAAAGAACTAGGAGTATTTACTGTATCAAGATACAATTTGAGATTTAATTTCTAATAAGTGAGATAAGGAACATTTATATGCCTATAAAGATAGCTTAAGAGTCCATACGGTTTTTATAGAGTTGTTAGATATTTATCTTTTTTTATTGCTGGTAATAAATAACATACTTAGAAAATATTTACTGATGTTGTTCCTTCATCAGTAAATATTTTCCTTATACCTATATTTTTTATAATTAGAAGAATTTAAATCTAATAAAATGTATGATATCTGTTTGATTCTACATCAATATCAACTCTAAACCACACGCTGCCTTTTGATTAGCAGATACCATAGTAATGTAAAGAAAAGTACTCTTAATTGTACCTCAAAGACAATAGGCGCGCTTATCACTGTTGCGATTTTTCCTAGACAACCTAAAACTAAATTTTATAAAAGAATCTAAAAACCTTAACCTAATCTTTTCTAACAAAATTCAACGGATATATTAATTCTAATTAATAAATATATAAAATATTTTTTATTTGCATTATACTGTGTAAAACTATATTGTAATGTATATTTATATTATGGATACCTACCTATATAATTAACAACTATTGGATCCTATAAACATAAAGTAAAACGTAGCAGAAAATAATTAACTTAGGAAAATTAGAAAAAGTTAACGACAATATTAATGCTAGCTTAAGTCTTTAAACCTGGGTCATCACTCATATGTTGCTACCCGTCCCTTTCTCTCCAATGAGCTCTGGCAACTTTACCGACGTACAAGAAATCAACCTTACATTTATTCTCTTACAATGATTGTCGCACTATTTATTTATTTGCAATGACCTAGAAAGTATTAAAACCATCCGCTCCAACTATGAAAGGGATAAAAACTTGGTAACACAAAAATAGATCGTCGAAAAATGAACATTAACGTATATTCTGAAATCACTGCGCTTGCGCTAGCCAATCACAGACGGGGAACTCTAGTGTGTGAACTCGATAAAAATTTTAATTGTGTGCGTCTAACGTTCTTGAAGTTTTTTTTAGTGTGCGTCTACTAATATAGAAGACTGTTTGGAGATTTTTTTATGTGTGTGTGTTTATTCATATACTCCGTTTGTTCGTTTTAATGCTAAGTACCTAGATACATATATAACGTAGTTTTATCTACATAGATGTTAAATTATTGGATGCTGGATTTATCATACTTGCTGTTCACGTAAGTTAACGCAGTGGTTTACGTAGTTTCTCGGTACTTTTGGGTTTTAGGTTCAATTCTAGGGCTTCTCTTGTTCTGGTTATAAGTGTACTTTGTGTCCTGGACTATTCGGTTATCAAGTCACCGCCAGACAAGGACACCTGTTTAAAAATTATGGTGTCATGATTGGAGAGATGTTATTTTAACTAAGACGTTAACAGTGACTAAGATGCTTTTACTACTTCACCAGACATTAAAAGAAAGTGGGGACTTAAGTTTGCCTGCAAGGCACTTAGGTGGAGGTCCGTTTTCTTTATTTGACTATAGTACGTTCCATAAAAAGGGGGGCAAATGTGTGAAAAAACCCAAGTCCAATGGGATATATTTTTAACAGGAGGTTAATAGGTCTCATGTTGTAGGAAAGGTTCTATATTGTAGCTCCAGTGGGTAAAAGATTTTTGATAGCAGGTCTAATGGGTCCTATCAAGAATAAAGAAAGAAGGTCCAGTGGGTACTATACTGCTTTTATGTGTGTGACGGCAGCAAATATTAGAATATCATCTCCCCATCTCATCCCGTGGGGTGAGTAGAAGTCGACCCGAGGGAATATCAACTAGAGGACGATCAGCTTCTGTTTGAGTAGTGACTCTGCCAACCGTGGCGATTTGGCCGCCTAAAATGATTCTTCGTGGAGGCTTTTGCCCAGCAGTAGACTTTTTACAGCTGGTATGATAATGAACATCTGGTGAAATTTAAATTACTGAATGAATCAGGCTGTATTCAAAGTTTTTTATACTTACTAACATATGTATTTATTAAGTAAACAGCAACTAGTGGATGCTTCATTTTCCAACGCAGCAACAGTAATATCGCTAACTACCAGATTTCGGACTGATAATGAGCAATGTATTAACACAAAAACTTTAAAAAATCACTATTGTTTTGGCCGGGTTTTGAACGTAGTACACACGGCTACACATCAAGCTACACATTTCCAGTATAAGCTGATCTCGCGTTGTATTTGCATTGTATGTGGCATAGTGGCGGAGCTAGTACAGTAGGACGGTTATTAAATTAATTTTTAAAATCATTTATCTTACATATTCTAAGTCCTGTAATATTAATACTATATGGGTTTTATATCTGAATTAAATGAATAATAATAATAAATAGGATTTCCATACCATGGCATTTCAGCTTATATTGGAAAAATGTATAGCTTGATATGTAGCCGTGTGTACCTCATAAACTTACCAGCGCTGGAACAATAAAATGTTCTAGCAAATGCTGAGATGGTGTCATTTCGGTCTTGCGCGGACAACAAGTGTCTTTGCTTTTATTTTAATTTTGTTTTTCTTTTATATTTTTGTTTTCTTATTAAATCTTTTTTCTTCTTCTTCTTCTAATCTGTGTCCAAAAACGCAGTCATTCGACCAAGGAAGCAGTTCGTCACCTACCTCACAAAGTTTGACGCAAAACATACCTTCAAAGATGTGCATATAGATATATTTTAGCTTCAGAGCATCGAGAATGCACTCGCGTTATTTTTAACAGACTCCAACCTTGAATTTTGTCGGTATTTTTGTATGCACTTATGCTTTTGGCAAGTGCGCAACGAATGATACGATTGCAAAAAATAGTGAAAAATTATATTTTTATAATATTATTTAAAAATCTCACTTATAAAACTAAATTAAAGAGGATTTAACTTCATCATCATCATATCAGCCGAAAGACGTCCACTGCTGGACAAAGGCCTCCCCCAAAGATCTCCAGAATAGCCGGTCCTGCGCTGCCCGCATCCAACGGCTTCCCACCACCTTGATTTAACTTACGTAGACTTTAAAAAGCGGCCAAGTGCGAGTCGGACTCGGCCATGTAGGGTTCCGTAGCAGCAAGTATTAATATAAAAGTTCTCGTAGTAGTTGATTGAGATGAAAGATTGGGCATTAGGGTTGCTGGAGGCCGCTGGATGGTAGCGGCAGACCAGCAGTTATAGAGATTAGTGGGGACACCTATTTCAAGCAGCAGACAGCTTGTAAATAGTCAGACAAAGTTTGTAGTAGTATAGTTAACTATACGTAGGTGATAATTTCTAGACACATGTTGATTAAAAGCCAGGGTCCTCTTAGGGTATGTGCCCCAATCACCTGGCACATGGCTGAAAAGTGGGGCACCGATGCAGTGTACCCGCACCCCCCCCCCCCCCCCCCTCCGCACGGGACAATACAAAGCTGTACATTAGTATTTTTAAATTAATACTTTACGCCTAACAATATCGATTTAGATTATATTTTTGTACTGTAGCCAATGTTAACGGTATTGAACTCGTTGACAAGTTTACCCGCAAATCAGGGATTTATTTCCCTAGTACGAGCGTCGTCATTTGTATTTCAAAATGTTGCTCGTAATGAAATCCGTATCCATCATTGTTAGAAAATCTTGATAAAGTCACTAAAAAGCTTAATTGAAAACACAATGTCTCAAGATCTTACTTAACAATACCTCATCAGATTACATGATATGAGACTGGATATAAATGAGTACTGTACAATTAAATGATGAATATACTTTGTTCCTAAGCACCGGTATTCTAGAACAATGCATCGATCCTATAAGATTGGTAAAGATTGGTAAAGTCTGTGCTTTAGCTTAAAATCGACAATATATATCATATTTTTTTTATAAACATCCGGGAATATGGCTTAGATAACACAGTGACATGTGACCCAAATTAGGCAAAGCTTGTACAATAGAGTGTCTCAAGTCGAAAGTCTTCGACCAGTGTGTGTTGCCAGTGATGACTTACGGAACAGAGACGTGGTCGCTCACTATGGGCCTTATTAGAAGGCTCAAGGTCACCCAAAGAGCAATGGAGAGGGCTATGCTCGGAGTTTCCCTGCGGGATCGTATCAGAAATGTCGAAATCCGCAGGTGAACCAAAGTCACCGACATAGCCCGAAGAATTGCAAAACTGAAGTGGCAGTGGGCGGGGCACATAGCTCGTAGAACCGATGGCCGTTGGGGCAGAAAGGTTCTCGAGTGGCGACCACGAACCGGAAGACGCAGCGTGGGCAGGCCCCCTACAAGATGGACCGATGATCTTGTGCGGGTCGCTGGAAACAGCTGGATGCGAATAGCGCAAGACCGGCAATTATGGAGATCTTTGGGGGAGGCCTTTGTCCAGCAGTGGACGTCTTTCGGCTGATATGATGATGATGATGTACAATAGATACTAGATTATCGGATAGAAATAGTTATTCTTTTTCTTTTCTTTGTCTTTTTTTTAAAAGACAATGCCCGCATTAGGGAAATTTAATCCCTGTGTTGCGGGGTACTTTACAAACATATAATTGACGGACACATGTACATCCAGACTCAGTACAACTATTTATGGACCACACAAATAGTTGTCCTGCGCGGGATTCAAACCCAGGACACGAAGTGGCGAGGCGACTGTCTTAACCACTGCGCCACACGTGCAGTTTAATTTTTTTTTTGTAAATATAATAAGCATACATTAAATACACAGAAAACACCCAGATCAAGACAGATAGACATGTTCAGGAACACTACTAGGATCGAACCCCAACCTTTGGATTAGTTCGAAGTAAACCTGCACATCGAACTGAGTTACGGCAGTGGTTATCAGTATAGAAGAAAAAATACTTATAAAAAAATTTATGTGTGGAGCATTGGTTATGACAGACGCCTCACCTCTTCGTGCCCCGGGTTTGATTCCCGCACAGAGCAACTTTTTATGTGCTAATTGGCTGACGCCTATTCAATGCCATACTATGATAAATATGTAGTTAAGGCCACATAAATACATACATAAGCAGTCAACATCATATCAGAAACTCTCGTGACACTATCCAATCCGGTATATCGTACTCGACGGCCTAGAATACGACTGCTGAAGTTACGCCTTCAGATATCTGTAAAAAACATTGGTATTAAAACACTCAATATCAATATAATTCCATATGTAACTATTAAATGAATGCTAGACGATTCTTAAGAATTCAGTAAAAAATTTATACCGCCTCTTCGTACCGCCCACCGAAAAAAAATTGGCGAAACGACCATAGATAAATAAGTAGGCAAACACTCAATCAAAATGACTCAGACACGTATGAGCCACGCCTAGAATTAAATAAACCGCAAAAATAGATGGCCAGCTTCCTGCGAATGATTCTAAATTTAAATATTTAAAAATGGCCGCGGCCGGCGCACGGTACGAAATTTGTGCATAAAATTGCATCCCGCATTACCGATCTAAACAGTAAAAATAGAACAGTAGGGCGGGGTGCACACGTGTGGATTATAGCTTTGATTTTTAGGAATCTTGATTACTGATTGATGCTTCATTGCTAGTTTATTTTAATTAATAACTTTGCATATATAGTCTAAATCCTTAAAACTATGGAATGTGTGTATAAAAGTAGAAAGCTAATGAAAAATTGGGTGGAAGACGAGAACGAAGAAATCTGGGATAGTGTCAAGAAAATGTTTTGTCACTAAAAGTATCGATTCGAAATATTTTCAACGGAAATAAAAAACGACATGACAAAATACAGTCGATTGTTGTAAAAATAAATTTAAATTGTACCAAAAATTTATTTTCCTAGCACAAGCAAGATTATTTGCTTAAAGGGTGGCTCCAACCACTTGATATATTAGTATTAGACTAAGTTACTGAAATAAACTATTTGATTTGAATAGGTATATTATATTCGTTACTTTATGTGTCAAAACAAGTAAGCGTCTCAAGAGTAAATTAGACGAAATCAATAAATGAAAGCCAAGGAAAAAATAAATTTGCTTATAAAAGTCATTATTTGGTGAAAAATACTAATTAAGATAAACTAGTATTTTTCACCAAATAATGACTTTTATAAGCAAATTTCGTGGCTTTCATTTATTGATTCCGTAAGATATATCATTGTTATTTTGTAGGGATTTCTAATTATTTTCTTAAATAAAGCACATGTAACTAGCTGATTAAAAAACTTTCTGTAGATGCAATATTTTTTTAATCAATTAAGTACATAGTTCTTATTTGATTTATTAGAGACCAACAAACGAACATACGCAGAAGTCCAATATTTTCTCACCGTCATTGTTTTAGTAATCTGAAATATTGTTACTGTTTAGTAATAAATGTATGTGCTTTGTATTAGGAGAACCTTATCATGTTTCTTTATGTACAAAGTCCTTAACTCAATAATTTTTAAAAAAGTGGATGTAGTAGCTTAGAAGAAATTACAATCAGGCATTGTCGATAGACAAATATATCAAGAAGTGAAATGACTAATTACAATTTTGTATTATTTCATATTATCATTATACAAGTTACAAATCCTCAGTATTGCCAGGGACATCACGATTTATAAAAAAAATCTTATTTTATGTCCTCAGGAAACCAACAGGTATTTTATTAATTGATCGCATTATCGTACAATCTGAAGATCACATGCATAATTTAAGAATATCGTTCAATGTAAATAGTATGAGAGTAAACGAGTCAAAAGTGGTGTGCAAGAGTTGTGACAAATGGAAATCCGTTGTCTCTGACTACCCCTCTGAGAAATGAAAGAAGATGAACGAAAGAAGATTGACAAAAGAAGTATACCTGGCCTGTGTGAATAGTATACAACTAGAAGGGGAAGACCTCGTAGGGCTATCTCTGAAAAATCTGAGATGTTAAGAAAAGGCCAGGTCAGAAGTAGTTTAAATCGACGGGCATGTATCTATACATATAATAAAATCGTAGGAAATTCAAAACTGTACATTGAATATACTTGGGGCGTAATCTACAATCGATATCGAAGCCAAAAATATAGTTTTTAGAATTTTTTGTCTGTGTGTCTGTTTGTCTGTATGTATGTATGTATTTCCCGGCTAAACTCAAAAAGTACTGCATGGATTTACTTCAAATTGTGCATGAATATTACTAAGAGGTCGGGTCAACATATAGGCTACACGATATCACACCCCGTAGGTGATATCACGATATCACCTACGGGGGAGGAGCTATGATAATGTATAAAATGTAAGGCGGATAAAACCGCGGGACACAGCTAGTGAAGAATATAATGAGAGTAAACGATACAAAAGAGTTGCGCCAGGATCTTAGCAAATGGAAATCCGTTGTCTCTGACTAGCCCTCTGGGAAACAGGCGTGAGTCTATGTCTATGTAAGAAAAATTGTCTATTCGTTTGTTCGCTTTAACGTATAAAGTGTAATATTGATTAACAATTTCTAGTAATTAAAACTGTATTACAATTGTCGATACGATATTATTCCTTAGAACTCAAATACCATACTATTACATTAATATTATATAGGCGAAAATTTGTGAGTATGTATGTTTGTTTCTTCTTCACGCAAAAACTACCGAACGGATTTTGACGAAACTTTGTAGTAATATAGGTTACTAGCTGTGTCCCGCGGCTTAAACTTTATAAATTATAGCCTATATGTTAATCCACGTTGACAGCTAACTCCATACCAAATTTTATTAAAATCGCTCCAGCCGTTTAGACGTGAAGAAGTAACAAACATACACACTCACAAAATTTCACCTTTATACCACTTCAGCTATATAAGTTTAACGCGGGTAAAACCGCGAGGCACAGCTAGTATGAAATAAAATGTAAGATGTTACGAGAGTTTAAAAGAAAATAAAAAAAAAGATAAAAAAAATCACTTTATAGTTTTTAAATTGTGTGTCATAATTAAATTGGATTTTATTATCGTTTAAGATTTATAGTACACCTCTTGAAGAATATTTTATTGCATTGGTTGGAAATTATTCTTTTTCATTCGATCAAATTAATAATGCAGCTCATTACTGTCCAACTACACGGCAAGGGAGAGGTGAGAAGAGGCCCATAGAAAGAGATAGGACATAATCTGATATAGAAGACCAGCATTGTATAGCTAATATATATACAACATGTAACGTAATTAACGCACACCCTCAGACACACCAATTAGAATATGTTGTAATCATAATACATACACTGATTTTTTTATTTAACATAAATTAGTTTATTGGAATAAAGTTTATTTTTCTTTATTTTACTAAATGATGTAATTTGTATGAATACAAATAAAACTGCAATTTATAAGTCTTATTACTTTGACTTAAGGTCCATTTCAATTGGTTTTGACTGTACAGGGTTGATATGACAATAATTTCCGTAGTTTTAATTATTTTGGAATAACCTATATTAAAAATGATATAAATCGATTCAGTAAATGATTCTGAACAAACTATTTTCATGAAGTGCTTTAATTACGTTACATTTTGCATATTAAACAAGTGACCAATAATATATCCCCAGTAATGGGATCTACTTACATACTTACTTATTTATCGTGTGGGAAATGGTTACCCTAGTGTCAGAGTTGTTCAAGCCGCCCAAGCCTCTGACATGGCTTAACGGCTGTCGTCAAATGACTTCAACCGGGACCGCTTAAAGTGCCCTCCGAAGCATGGAGACGCTCAGAAATGAAACCACTTTGGTGGTCACCCATCTATGGACTGATCGCGAGCACATTTGCTTAACCTTGCCGATCACTTAAGCATCTAGCTATGATCTCCTGTAATCCCGTTATACCGAAAAGATAAACCTGTCATCATCATATCAGCCGAAAGACGTCCCCGGTTGAACTGAGGCCTCCCCAAAAGTCTCCACAATTGCCCGTTCCCGTTGCCCCCATTCAGGGGTTTCCAAAATAGTTATTCAAACCTGTTTAGATCTTGAAAAATCCTGGCTGAACAATCTCTTCACTGAGGCTATATATTCGTGTTGTTTATGTGTATGTTATCATGTGTTTTGTTCACCATGTTTAAAGTATTACACGCTCGCCATAAAAAAAAATATTTTACCTATAGTTTGTGTCAAGTCGAGGAGCTCAGACGGACAAGCTTTATCGCATAACTTGCCCGTGCATTGACTGACTGGGGCATTAAATGTAATTTTAGTATGAAGTCTTCGACCAGTGTTTTGCCAGTGATGACTTACGGAACAGAGACGTGATCACTCACTATGGGCACTATCAGACGGCTCAAGGAGCTATGGAGAAGATTATGCTTGGATTTTCCCTGCGAGAGCGAATCAGAAATGCTGAGATCTGCAAGCGAACCAAAGTAACCGACATAGCACCAAGAATAATGCCAAGCTGAAGTGGCAGTGAGCAGGGCACATAGCTCGTAGAGCCGACAGCTGCTGGGGCATAAAGGTTCTCAAGTGGCGACCATTAACTGGAAGACGCAGCGTGGGCAGGCCCCCTACAAGACGGATTGATGATCTTGTGAGGGTCGCTGCAAGTCGATGGATGCGGATAGCGTAAGACCGGCAATAGTGGAGATCTTGCGTCCTTTAAGGCAACATTTTTAGGTATTAGAAAGAATAGAAGAGAAAGAATATATATTTATTAGACACAAGGTACATCAGTATAAATTAAATAATAGGGGTACAACACAGAAGAATACATAAAAAAATGTTGATACTTATAAATAACAATTAATACATTTTTCTATAATCCATAATTTCTGCCACAGATGACTGTAGCGTTGATTTTCAACTGTGGCCAACGCCAACGTTCACAATCGATCAAAATGAAAAACTGTGAAAAATAAAGTTAATCATGGGTTTAGAGTAAGTCTAAAATCATTCATTAATTAGTCTTCATATATTGGTTTTGTACTATTCAACTTTTGCCATGAGAACTAAACTGATCATAATTTTTCTTTCTTAATTAGTCTTTAATTGAGAATTGATAGTACAGTAGCGGTAATTTAAAACATAATATGACGTTTTGCCATATTCAGATATCGGGTTTACTGCCCAATTGCAAACATCAAAACCAAAATTTGCAAAAATCAGGATATGAACAATATAATATTTATTATACTAAGAGTATATAATGGTTGTTATACTAAATATTGAAATAATGAAATTGATTCAGCACTTGGGTATTAACATACACTTGTACTTGTCAAGGTCACAATGCAGTACATAAACATAGTTGAATAGTGTATAAAAGTAACAAAAAAAAAACCGGCCAAGTGCGAGTCAGACTCGCACATGAAGGGTTCCGTAGCAGCAAGTATTTCACTTGATTAAATGAAAGCAAATTGCGGTTTATGACGTATAAAAAAATACTTGCTAGATCTCGTTCAAACCAATTTTCGTTGTTAGTTTCCATGATAATATACATCATAATTATATTTTTGTTAGTTTTATCATGCTCTTATTTTAGAAGTTACAGGGGGGGGACACTCATTTTACCACTTTGGAAGTGTCTCTCGCGCAAACTATTCAGTTTAGAAAAAAATGATATTAGAAACCGCAATATCATTTGGAAAGAAAGATCAGGAAGAAAGCCACAAAGAAACTCCGGGCTCGCATTTTCATATTCTTTTACTTTTTGTTTATTGTTTTCTTTTTTTTAATATTTAATATTTTACTTACATTACGATTGGCTAGGGTGTAAGCTAATGCACGCACAGAACCGTTGTCGTCTAGTGAATCAAAAATAATTGTGTTTATTGGTTTCCTTTAATAATAAATTCTGTGACAATCAACTTCGATGCTCCTCTCGATCGTGCTGACGTCATGATTTTTACATAGTGGAACGTTCACCTTCAAAATTAATGTCCGTGAGAAGATAATGTGTAATTTTGCATGACGAAAAGTGGTAGAAGCATTTTCCTTCATAAAAGCTGAAGCGATTTTAACATGCTTTTCTCGATCGTCGGGAATCACAGTAACGGTAGTTTTAAAATACGTGTCTTGTCATTACGAATTCAATACCCAATTGCATTTAGAAAAGCTCTGTATTGTTCTCATGCAAAAACAAGTCATGAAAACACTTTGTGTATATTTATGTATCTTAAATGTTTGCTTTTAATTATTTATTTTTAGGGTTCCTTACCAAAAGGGTAAAACGGCACCCTATTACTAAGACTTTATAGCGGCAACAGAATACATCATGTGTGAAAATTTCAACTGTCTCTGTTCGAGGTACAGCCTGGTGACAGACGGACAAACAGACACTACAGTCTGTTTGTCCATCTGTCACCAGGCTGTACCTCGAACAGAGACAGTTGAAATTTTCACACATGATGTATTCTGTTGCCGCTATAACAACACATACTAAAATAACAAAATAAAATAAATATTTAAGGGGACTCCCATACAACCAACGTGATATTTTTGCTCGTTTTTATGGCTAATGGTACGGAACCCTTTGTGCGCCAGTCCGACTCGCACTTGGCCGTTTTTTTTTTTCATTCGATATTTTGAAGTAAGATCGGAAATGTACCAGCAACGTAACGACTACCATTGTTTAGAACATTCAGGTATTTCACATATCCTAATGATAGCCGTAAAACTCTCGTGTGCACTAAGCTTTACAAACACCAGATTGCCTTCTTTCAGCCAGTTAAAATAAACATTCCCGATGTTCTGCAGCTCTTTAGATTTTACATATACATTGCTGTGCTAGCTGTGTGTAATGCATTTATTTGTCTATACATATGCGGTAGTGTATGTGTGTTTCACGTTTGATCTTCAGAGTTATGTGGGCGTATGGAAAACATGGTGGTTTTGTAGCTTGGATCTTTTGTAGTCTTACTAAAAATATCCTGGAAAGAAAAAACTTGAGAGGTGTCAAGGGACACCCGGATGGAACGAAGTTATTTCTTATTATTTATTATGTACAAAAACCTGTATACACTCAAGAAAAATAATCGTCGCGACACCACACTGTTCAATGCGAAATAGAAATGAAAATATCTGGCTTGCGTTCTATAAGAGAGAGAGAGAGAGACAGAGAAACATGCGCACGCCGCACAGCTGCAAAAAGTGTCGTGACAACTTTTCGTAAGATTTTTTTCCGTCTAGCCCCCTTTCACAACGCGCGATAAGGAACTTCATTCCAAAACTAGGCTAGTAAAAAGTTAAAATTACAATAGAGAGACTAAGTACTATTCGTTTTCCTCTGGTGACAGCTATTTCCAGTTCCCAGAAGTCCTGGTGGCACTGCCTCCAGCGTTGAACTATTGTGATTGCTGATCTTCCGTCTAAGCCTGAAACAAAGACAATTCTAGAAATTTTTTGACAGGAGTAATGACACCATACTGAACATGGAATGTTATATACGGCCTCTATTAGAGTGAGATGTATTATTTGTAAGCAGTATAATAATAACAGGTAATACATATAACTGTCAAACTAATAATATTACTAATATTGACTGCCTCGTTGGTCAAGCGGTAGCGTGTTCACCGCCAGACCAACGAGGTCCTGGGTTCATACCCGGGTCGGGTCAAAAGTGACTTTGAGACTTTTCTGTAAAAATAAAAATTTCTCAGCATCAACCCGAAGTCTAGGAATTGGCGGTATTATACCCCCGTGCCTCGGACAGCACGTAAAGCCGTCTCTCTGTCCGGTCGTGTCGCTAGGCGTCCCTTCGGATCATGAGAGTGATGCAATAGAAAGTGCTCCTGTGTTTGCGCACTCACTTGTGCACTATAATATGTCCCGTGCGGATGGCTAATCTCTATTGAGACTGGCCGCCGTGGCCAAAATTTGGCTAGCAAGACATTATTTTTATTCACTACTAATCAGACAGTTATTTATATTACCTGTTATTTTCATTCGATCTATAGAGAGCGATGTTATAGTATTTATAAGAAATATTAGTAATTTGACAGTCTTATGTATCTGTTCTTTTGATGCGATCTTTTTTTGATAAGACACAGGGAATGTCTACCCATGCCACCCGCAAAAATGGTCTAAGAGTGGGTATGTCTGTCTCCCACCGACTAAACCTTACCTGCCGTAGACTTCTCTTGGCGCCTGATAGGGAGAGCCCCGGGAAGGCGAATATGGTGCTCCCCTTTTCGCATTATGTCCCAGATGGTCAGGAAATATGTTTCCCGAAGGGCTCTAGTATGCCCTCCCCTTATCTTATCTTTGTTGTACTACCTTCCTGCTCTCCCCTAGTGCGAGTCCGGCACACTACACGACTGCACGTGTGACGCAGAGGCTAAGACAGTCACCTCGCCTCTTCTTGTCGAGGGTTCGAGTCCCGGGTCGGACAACTATTTGTGTGACCCATAAATAGTTGTTCTGAGTTCTGTTTATTATATGTTAGTAAAGTACCCGGTGACACAGGGATAAAATTACTTAGTGCGGGCGTAGACTTTTTTAAAAAATAAAGAAAAAAAGGGACTGCGCCACAAACTGATCGCTGTCTTCCCGGAGCTGCTCGCACGTGGCGGCAGTAGACACACTTCTTATACTGCCACAATGTATGCCCTGTTATTTTGATACGAGCTATATTAGAAAGATATGTAAATTAGTTTAGTGGTGTAAAAGTCAGAAAAGCATTGATTCACAAATTATGTCACAGATAAAGGAATAGTAGAGCAATCAACCCGGAATCTTATTCATGCTTCAGACATCATTAAAATCAATTAATCATTAACAATAAAATAAAACAAAAGTCAAGATATTTCGAAAAGCTGAAACTAATAGTATTTATAAGCAGTATTAGTAGTTTGACAGTTATTTTATGTATTTGTTTTATTTTAATTTTTTATGGACACCCAGAAAATTTTAAGTAAGTTATACAAAATTATAGAGTAGTACAAGATATGTATTTCCTGTTCTTTTCATATGATCTATATAAGAAAGAAAATTAGTTTAGTGGTATAAAAGACAGATATGCCAGCATTGGTTCACAGATTATGTCATGTGACATTCTCTGTGAGTGAAAATGAATCAGAAAAGAATGAAAGACCAATCAGCCCGGAACCTTATTCATGCTTCAAAAACAACAAAACAAATATAAATAAACCAACATCAAGATGTTTCCAAGAGCTGAAACTATTAGTATTTATAAGAAGTATTAATAGTTTGACAGTTATATATATGCCCTGTTATTTTCATATGATCTATATAAGAAAAGGATTTAATAGAATTTAAATTAGTTTAGCGGTGTAAAAAAAATTATAACGCCAGCATTGATTCACAGATTATGTCATATGTAAGTGACATAATCTGTGAATCAATGCTGGCGTTATAATTTTTTACACCACTAAACTAATTTAATTTCTATTAAATGTCTAACTACTAATACTGCTTATAAATACTATTAGTTTCAGCTTTTGGAAATATCTTGACTTTTGTTTTTATTGTTTAAATGGTTTATGCATGAAGTCGGAAGCATGCATTCCTTTTCATTCATTGATTGATCCACAGATTATGTCTTATTACTTTTAACTTTTGGAAATATCTTGCTTTTGGTTTTATTGCTCAAATGGTCTATATATAACGCATGAATAAGATTCCGGGTTGATTCGCTCTACTATTCATTTTAAAGCTAAATGTGACATATTCTGTGAATCGATGCTGGTCTGTCTGTCTTTTACACCGCTAAACTAATTTAAATTCTATTAAATCCTTTTCTTATATAGATCATATGAAAATAACAGGGCATATATATAACTGTCAAACTATTAATACTTCTTATAAATACTAATAGTTTCAGCTCTTGGAAACATCTTGATGTTGGTTTATTTATATTTGTTTTGTTGTTTTTGAAGCATGAATAAGGTTCCGGGCTGATTGGTCTTTCATTCTTTTCTGATTCATTTTCACTCACAGAGAATGTCACATGACATAATCTGTGAACCAATGCTGGCATATCTGTCTTTTATACCACTAAACTAATTTTCTTTCTTATATAGATCATATGAAAAGAACAGGAAATACATATCTTGTACTACTCTATAATTTTGTATAACTTACTTAAAATTTTCTGGGTGTCCATAAAAAATTAAAATAAAACAAATACATAAAATAACTGTCAAACTACTAATACTGCTTATAAATACTATTAGTTTCAGCTTTTCGAAATATCTTGACTTTTGTTTTATTTTATTGTTAATGATTAATTGATTTTAATGATGTCTGAAGCATGAATAAGATTCCGGGTTGATTGCTCTACTATTCCTTTATCTGTGACATAATTTGTGAATCAATGCTTTTCTGACTTTTACACCACCAACATACCCACCCTTAGACCATTTTTGCGGGTGGCATGGGTAGACATTCCCTGTGTCTTATCAAAAAAAGATCGCATCAAAAGAACAGATACATAAGACTGTCAAATTATTAATATTTCTTATAAATACTATAACATCGCTCTCTATAGATCGAATGAAAATAACAGGTGATATAAATAACTGTCTGATTAGTAGTGAATAAAAATAATGTCTTGCTAGCCAAATTTTGGCCACGGCGGCCAGTCTCAATAGAGATTAGCCATCCGCACGGGACATATTATAGTGCACAAGTGAGTGCGCAAACACAGGAGCACTTTCTATTGCATCACTCTCATGATCCGAAGGGACGCCTAGCGACACGACCGGACAGAGAGACGGCTTTACGTGCTGTCCGAGGCACGGGGGTATAATACCGCCAATTCCTAGACTTCGGGTTGATGCTGAGAAATTTTTATTTTTACAGAAAAGTCTCAAAGTCACTTTTGCATGCGTTATATATAGACCATTTGAGCAATAAAACCAAAAGCAAGATATTTCCAAAAGTCAAAAGTAATAAGACATAATCTGTGGATCAATCAATGAATAAAAAGGAATGCATGCTTCCGACTTCATGCATAAACCATTTAAACAATAAAAACAAAAGTCAAGATATTTCCAAAAGCTGAAACTAATAGTATTTATAAGCAGTATTAGTAGTTAGACATTTAATAGAAATTAAATTAGTTTAGTGGTGTAAAAAATTATAACGCCAGCATTGATTCACAGATTATGTCATATGTAAGTGACATAATCTGTGAATCAATCAATGAATGAAAACGAATGAAAGACCAAATCAACCCGGAACCTTATCTACGCTTCCGACTTCTTGCATAAACAATTTAAACAATAAAAACAAAAGTCAAGATATTTCCAAAAGCAGAAACGCTGACATTTATTATTAAAATTCTAAATAGCTAACAGGATCCTGTGACTCCCGTCAGGCCGAGTCACGACTTTCACATGCGTAGGCGTCGTGTCGCGGTGCTATTGTAAATCTCTCTCTGCGCTTATGAAAATGTCATGCTCAACCAAATAAAATTTAGCAAAGAGAAACACGTTTCAGAAATAAAAACAAAATATAATACACATGTTACCCCTGAAACGAAAGGCCTCTCCTTTTTAAATTCTTCATATTACATTTATATTACATATAATAATAATAATACAATACATACACGCCTGTTTCCTAGAGGGGTAGGCGGAGACAACGGATTTTAATTTGTCACGATCTTTGCATACCTCTTTTGCCTCGTTTACTGTCATTATATTCTCCATACATTTAGGGTACTTCTGAACTCGCCTTTTTTGAGAACATCTCCGGTTTAGTCAGAGAAATGTTCTACGAGGTCTTCCCCTTCCGGTTTTACTTCACACAGGTCAGGTATACTTCTTTCATCAATCTTCTTCATTCATCCTAAATTCTTTTTTAGGTTATAAATATAAAACTAGCGTAAATAGTGAAACATTGGTGTCAGCTTTTCTTTGGCGTATTTGCAGCCAAAGAAATATATTATCTTCAATCTTTTAACTATAATTTATTTTTATTATATTTTATTTTATTACCACGACCAAAGCTAATTAAACAATTAAAAAACCATGCAGGGCAGTCTTTCGGGACTGCCGATTGGAGTAAAAACTACTTTTTACACTGAAAGAAAAGTAATTGATTCATTTATATTATATAAACACAGCTAATTAAACAATTTAAAAAAAGATGCGGTGCAGTCTTTTTTTTGATTTTATTATTTATTGTAGATTATTTAGATTATAAGTGTAAAATATTAATAATTAATAATAATAATTAATAATAATAATTAATAATTAATTATTGATTGTAGATTATTTAGATTATAAGTGTAAAAAATTATTTTGACTTCTATTGGCAGTACGCCAATAGAAGTCAAAATAATTTTTTACACTTATAATCTAAATAATCTACAATACTTATAAGTAGTGACTTGACGAACCGGTTGGCGTGATTGGTAGGTGTTCGATTCCCGCTCAGGATAGATAGTTGTGTGTATGAACATGTTTTGTCCTTTATCTGGGTGCAATTATCTATATAGGTAAGTATGTATATACAAAAGAAAAGTAGTATATGTAGTTTGTATATAAGTTATCTGATTTCCATAGAATAGGGATCATATGGCCGTGTGTGTATATGTAATGTCTCAGGATATTAAAATTAATTAAAAAGCATCTTCAAAAGTGTAGTGATTTTGTTTATTTTGCAGATGCAATGTTTTGCTAGCATGTGATGTACAAACGCATCGTATAACTGTTGAGATGCCGTTATAATGATACAAAAAAATAAACAAACGCAAAACCTCTTTTAGCAAGTATAATAGGCAAATAAAATACATCCAAACTACCTAACTAGAAACAACTTAAAAACAACATGGCGTCTAAGCCTAATAATGCCATTGTCTCGAACCGGTAGAATTTCGGTTGCAAAACCTGCGCGCGCTCACTGAGTCATAGTGGTGGGGTTGGCTAGGCTATGTGAATATTTATAGATTGGAACGTTGCTGTATAAATCTCGTTACGTCATTATTTTTGCGGATTTTGGAGTAGACGAAGTAAAAGATATTGTTAACTATATACGTAATTTTATAAAACATTTGTCTTTCTAAACTGAGATTAAGTCTGTACTTTAGAGTTTTAAAACTAGCTTTGACTGCACGTGTGGTGAAGTGGTTAAGGTGATATCACTATTATCTATATACCTATAATAAAATCGTAGAAAAGTCAAAACTGTACATAGAATATTTTTTTAAAAGGATACTAGGGGCGTGATTTACAATAGATCTCGAAGCCAAAAATATAGTTTTTAGAATTTTTGTCTGTTTGTCTGTATGTATGTCCGGGCTAAACTCAAAAAGCTGCATGGATTTACTTCAAATTTTGCATGAATATTACTAAGAGGTCGGGTCAACATATAGGCTACATATTATCACGCTATCACCTACGGGGGAGGAGCTGTGTTAATTTATAAAATATAACGCGGGTAAAACCGTGGGGCACAGCTAGTCTATAATAAGTAACTAGAAATAATAACTGTATTACTACAAACATGTTCTGACTATTTACAAGCGCTTTTTTAAAGTCTACGTGAATAAAAACCTTTTTTATTTTATTTTTTTATCTCGGCGGCCTCATGTTCGGGTTCAATCCCCGCACAAGACACCAGTACCTACAAGCTCCATAGTACCTACAAGCTCTGCTTAATTTGGAATCAGGTGACCTGGTGTGAATGTCCCAGGATATTGATGATGATGTCCTCCCGACCAAATTTTGGCCACTGCGAAACTCAATGGAGACTGGCCACTTATAGCAGCGCAGGACATATTATAGTGAACAAGTGTGTGGGCAAACACAGGGGCACTTTCTATTCCATCATTCTCATGATCCGATGTGACAACTAAATAGACAGACGACCGGAAAGAGATCTGGTGACAGGGTCAGGTCCAGGACCGACGGCTTTACGTGCTCTCCGAGGCACGGGGGTGTAATACCGAATAAAATCTCTTTTTGGCTCGACTCATTATTATTATTAATATACATAGACTGGCCTCTTGACCTGATGGATGGTAACTCTGACTGTCTCTGACTGCTAAGTCAGATGGACCCTACTTTTGTTAATACATTATTTTACTTCTTCTTACCCTTTGAACCTCACAACAATCATTTATTAGGTAAAAAAAATATTCTTTCCCTTTTAATTCGACTACCCCGATATTAATATAATAATAATAATGTCTAGGGAGATTATTTACCCACGGCCATCTGATCCCAAACTAAGCAGAGCTTGTACTATGGAAACCAGATAACTGATGTACTACATATACTATTGTTTTTTGTAAATTCATACTTATATAGACAATTACACCCAGGCTCAGGACAAACAGACATGTCGATGCCCACAAATAACTGTCCTGGATGGGAATCGAACCTACGACGTCCGTGAAAAGCAAGCATTTGCCAACCACGTCAACAGGCCCTTCGTAGCAACCAGGACCTTCGGCCCTATAGAGATATTACTCTGCGGAGCTACAACTATGACAACTCCGCAGGCTTACAAAATGCCATACTAGATCAAACAAAAGCGGATTCTAGCTGAGAATTTCTATTGCCCCTCCTCCGCAACTCCGTCTCAGCCGAAATATGAATACGCAAGGTGTGGGTTCACGTTATCATAGCAATGGGTGGAGCTTAGTCAGCGATAGATCAATCTAAGTAACGCCTTACATTTCCGCTAGTCGGTTTTTGTAGCATTTAGTAAATACGGCGCTATTAGTCGAGCTCTGGTGAGCAAAAGAATAATGTCGTCTAAGAAATATATGGATGGCGGTTATAGTAGCTTTTCCCTTAGAAGACTGCACGTGTGGCGCAGCGGCTAAGACAGCCTCGCCGCTTCGCGTCCCGGGTTCGAATCCCCCGCAAGACAACTATTTGTGTGACCCATAAATAGTTGTTCTGAATCTGGATGTACTTTTTGTCCGTCAATTATATGTTTATAAAGTACCCCGCGACACAGGAATTAAATTCCCTAGTGCGGGTATTAACATTAAAAAAAAGGGAACGGCTAGAAGTCATAATTCCTTCACAAAGGAAACTCGGGAACTTATATTTCTATACATATATTATATATTTATGTATTTATATAATCATAATATTTATTCACAGAATACAGTTTAAAAATACAAAAGCTGTTATAGTGTTGGTATTTTGCTCTATATTCTACCTTAAAATATGGCGTGCGAACAGTATTTTTAGGGTTCCGTAGCCAAATGGCAAACAACGGAACCCTTATAGATTCGTCATGTCTGTATGTCTGTTCGTCCGTATGTCACAGTCACTTTTTTCCGAAACTATGAGAGCTGTACTGTTGAAACTTGGTAAGTAGATGTATTCTGTGAACCACATTAAGATTTTCACACAAAAATAGAAAAAGAACAATAACTTCGGGGGCTCCCCATAGGTACATAGAACTGAAACTCAAAAATATATTTTTAATCGTACCCATACATGTGAGGTTATAGGTCTTCAAAAATGATATTGAGGTTTCTAATATCACTTTTTTTCTAAACTGAATAGTTTGCGCGAGAGATCCTTCCAAAACGGTAAAATGAGTGCAACCCCTCCCCCCCCCCCCTGTAACTTCTAAAATAAGAGAATGATTAAACTAAAAAAAATATATGATGTACATTACCATGCAAACTTTCACCGAAAATTGGTTGGAACGAGATCTAGTAAGTAGTTTTTTTAATACGTCATAAACCGTAAACCGCAATTTACCTTTCATTTAATCAACTAAAATGCTTGCTGCTACTGAACCCTTCAATGGCAAGTCCGACTCACACTTGGCCGGTTTTTTATTTTTCACATTATCTTAAATAGTATCCAAGTAGTAGAAAATAATTGGTATTTAAGAATCAGTAGATACATTGTAAACTCTACTAACTAATTGTAACCTCGCATTTTATTGCATCAGAATACCGTTACCGTTGCCTAGTTGGTAGTACTCCTGCCTACGAAGCTGGTGGTCCTATAGATAGATAAATACTTATATACATAGAAAACATCCATGACTCAGAAACAAATATTCGTGCTCATCACACAAAAATTTGTCCTCGGTGGAGATCGAACCTAAGATCTCTGGCTTAGCAGTTAGGCTCAATAACCACTAGTCATGAGAGTGGGAATAGGGAGTGCACCTGCATTTGAGCACTATAATATATTTCGCAGCGTGGGCAGGCCCGCTACAAGAAGGACCGATGATTTTGTGAGCGAGGCTGGAAGCCGCTATATACGGATACGGGAGATCTTTGGGGGAGGCCTTTGAGCTGATATGATGATGATTATGATAAAATGGCTAGTCCCAATTGAGACTAGCTTAAATTCAATGAGGACAACATTTTTTTTTTGAAACCAGGACCTCATTATGATCAGACGAACTTGTTACCGCTAGACCAAAGATCTTCCACATTATGTACATAAACAGCAAAACACATAAAGATTGAATAATTAAATAATATACGCAAGTCTTAGACATTTGATATGTTTTAAAAACTGGTTGAGCAAGGTAAGCGAGCACAATGTTATTATATTTCTTTTGAACACTTGTCTTTATTATGTAAGTAGCTGGTTATAATACTGGTATCCTAAGTATAGTACTTCTAATCTAACTTGGCATGCCCCTCAACGTTTACATATTGAATAATAATAATCTCGACCGATTTCGGCCACGGCAACCTCTTCAACTCCTTTTTTAAAAGATACTTTGGTGTTACGAGTGCCCAAGAAATGAAATAAAATGAAATAATGAAATTTATTCAGCACTTGGGTATTTACATACACTTTTAAGTGCAAGTGTATGAAAATACTCAAAGGTCAAGCTCACTGCAATACATAAACATCGTATCGAACAAAAGTGTATATTACATAAACATAGTTTAATACAGTAATTAAAGCAACTAAATTATTTTGAATTACTCCGTCCGTGCGGTCTGTTACGTCACATGTATTTATATTAAATCCTTAAATAAATATTAATAGCATGATCACTTACCATCAGGTGATCCGCTTGCACGGATGCCTTGGTATTCTTAAAGAAGAAATACTTTAAAAAATCATCACGCATTAAGGTATTTTAGTTGTTTTATAATTGTTCTTAAATGCGTTGATTTATCGATATTTGACTGACACATACCTACATGCATGGCTCCTTTTACAGTAGACTATTATAGAATCGATACTTTTGGATATTCACAATCATTATGTCAGCTAAATGTGGTCCACGGCTGGACAAAAACCTTTCCTAAGAATGGGTCCTCCACACTAGGCAGACGGATTGGCGACCGAAGTATGATGATCATAGTTCACAGAGAACGCTGCTGCCTCTACTCTGGTAGATAATAATAATAATATCCTGGGACATTATTTACACACGGACATCTCATCCCAAACTAAGAAGAGCTTGTACTATGGGAACCAGATAACTGATTACTACTTTTCTTTTGTAAATATATACTTATATAGATAATTACACCAAGACTCAGGACAAACAGACATGTTCATGCACCCAAATATCTGTCCTGGGTGGGAATCGAACCCACGACCTCCGCCGTAAAAAGCAAGCATTTGGCAACCACGCCAACAGTATGTACGAAATGTAAAAAAAAATGTAAAAAAAAATGTATATTAAAATTCGGTGGACAAGTGTGACAATATAGAGTAATCTAGCTCTACTATAGTTTATGCTTAGTACGAGGTCGGAAAAAATGGTTGTAGATATAGAAAAATATGTAAAGCTTTAATAAAAGCCAGAGGGTGGCCTCAGTGTCACGTCATAGCGATATCAGCTTTCCATTCGTGAGGTACTGTACCGTGGAGGTCAAAATCCTCGAATGGCATATATTGAATATATGAACGGATTTATATATAGTGGCAAAAACCTCACTTACCTGAGCAATTAGATTAATGAATGAAGTATACGAAAAAGTGGATATATTCTCATGTAATTTAGGTGAATACGCAAAGGTTCTGTTAAATGTAGATAAATAGTTTTAGAATGAAGTAAACGGGCCTGTTGATGTGGTTGGCAAATGCTTGCTTTTCACGCTGGAGGTCGTGGGTTCGATTCCCACCCAGGGGATCTACCGGCTAAGTCGCCAAACATCGTTTTCGTGAATGGCGTTCAAATAGATAAAGGTTAAAAATGACTTAATTAATCGTTAAATCGGCTTCATCGTTGACAATTGATTGCGGACGATTTATGACGTCACATGTGGTCATGAAAGCCGATTTAACGACTGATTAAGTCATTTTTATCTTTTATTTATTTGAACGCCATTCACGAAAACGATGTTCAGCGATTTAGCCGGTAGCGCCCCTGGACAGATATTTGTATGCATGAACATGTCTGTTTGTCCTGAGTCTGTGTGTGATTATCTATTAAGAATGTATTTACAAAAGAAAAATAGTATTGTAGTATATCAGTTATCTGGTTTCCATAGTACAAGCTCTGCTTAATTTTGGATCAAATGGCCGTGTGTAAATAATGTCCCAGGATATTACTTTTATATACTAGCTGTGCCCCGCGGTTAAACTTTATAAATAAAGTGTGTTAATCCAGGGTGTCAGCTAACTTCATTACAAATTTTATTTAAATCGCATCAGCCGTTTAGACTTAAGCTCACAAACATACACACTCACAAACTTTCGCCTTAATAATAATGTGACAAAAGGTCGTATTTTATAATTGTAATAACAACACTATCGCATTTGGTTAAAATTGTTGTCTAATTATTACAACCGGGAGCGACAGCTAAACGTGCCCTACGTAGCACGGAGACGAAACCATTTTGGTGGTCACCCATCTATGGACTTACCGCGAGCCTAGTTGTTTAACCTCGGACCGGTAAGAGCATCTTGAAGTCGGTTCGTCCGTTAGATAGCTACTATGCTACAGTTATGCAGACAAACTTATAACAATATATTTCGTCGGGATTAAAATACTTAAATGAAGAACACAAACATACATACTGGAGTAGGTTATTTATAATAAAACGGAATTAAATAATGATTTGAATGGTCGCATTTGCATTATGATTTGAAGACCGTTCTACAATGGTAACAAATATATGTACCTAATTGAATATTTTGTTTGGAAATTTTGACTGCCTCGTTGGTCTAGCGGTAGCATGTTCAACCGTAAATTTTGACTGCCTCGTTGGTCTAGCGGTAGCATGTTCAACCGTAAATTTTGACTGCCTCGTTGGTCTGGCGGTAGCATGTTCAACCGTAAATTTTGACTGCCTCGTTGGTCTAGCGGTAGCATGTTCAACCGTAAATTTTGACTGCCTCGTTGGTCTAGCGGTAGCATGTTCAACCGTAAATTTTGACTGCCTCGTTGGTCTAGCGGTAGCATGTTCAACCGTAAATTTTGACTGCCTCGTTGGTCTAGCGGTAGCATGTTCAACCGTAGATTACGAGTTGCTAAACCTCTCTGATCGCTTACGGACCGGTGCGGTGAGAACTAGATACAATTAATGTAAAAAAAAACGAATGAGATTTATAAAAATTCTGATGTAACATTTTTTTATTTAACGCCAGAGGCGCTAGTAAAACCTCTCATTAAAGTAGTTTTAATTACTTATCTAATTACGTAGTTAGTAGGCTGTAATATATTTTATACTGAACTTTCTATTTTATAGCTTACAGCCAATAACGCCCCGTGTTAAGCTATTATAACGGTGAGCCGATCCGGCTCGAACGTCCATCATTGTGAATAGTATAATATTCCGTTTAAATTAAAAAGTCTATATATTATTTATAAATATATATTAACTTTATAAATTATAGCCTATGTGATTTCGAATATATGTATAAGCTATATTACTACAACGTTTCATCAAAATCCGTTTATGTTTCTGGGTAGTTTTTGCGTGAATGGGTAACAAACATACATACCCACAAACTTTCGCATTTATAATCTATATATAAATCTAATACAACAGCGTATTTTTAAGCATAAAGTACACATGTTATAGTTATAATAACAATTTAAATTTAATTTGAAATTTTTGGAGACTATTTTGTTTTTATTAAGATGTTTTGGTCTTTGGGATTGTTTTCTAACTAGTGTAATTAGTTCAGTCGTGTTTTATCGTGTGGGATCAATGATGTTCTTCAAAATTTCGTTTGTGGTGCAGCATTTAAGACTGTCGCCTTCCCACTTCGTTTAGTTTTCGTAGTTCAATTCCCGCGTAAACAACTTTTTTGTGACCCATAAAATTAAATATTGTTCTGAGCCTGGATGTGTTTTCTGTCCTTCAAATGTTTGTAAGGTACCTGAAGAGACTTCGTGTCTCTGGTTCGATTCTCGCGTAGGACAACTATTTTTGTGACCCATAAACAGTTGTTCAAAGTCTGGATGTATTTACTCTCTTTCTTTTATGCATTTGTAAAATACTTCGAGACACCGAGATTATTTTCCATAGTGCAGTATTAAAAAAATATATATAATACTAGCTATGCCCCGCGGTTTCATCCACGTTAAAGTAGCTTTGGCGTAAAACAGTAACAGACATACCTACATCCATACTCACAAGCTTTCGCATTTATAATATTAGTAGGATGTGTACCACTAGCAGTTTTGGCAGTGCACGCCGCAATAGCTCGCGGATGGTAGATTTGACACTTATCGTCACAGTTTGTACAATTCACACAATATGTTTATAAATTGTAGCCTGTGTGTTATTCTGATGTACAAGCCATATTACTGTAAAGTTTCATTAAAATCCATTCAGTCGTTTTTACGTAAAAGAATAACAAACATCCATCCATCCATAGTTACAAACTTTCGCGTTTATAATATTAGTAGGATAGTCGGTACAAATTTTGGCATATGTTGAACCGCGTATCTTGTAGCTAAAAACTTGAGTAAATATGACAATTTGGCTAATAGCAGCGCCCTCAAATAAAATAATAACATTTTGCTTATACCAACGTAGTTATGTAAATTACATTTAATGGGATCGATACCGTTTCCCTGTACCGCCGCCAGCAGCCGCCTGTGGCTTGTAATTAATTTAAATTAATTTTATTTCGTGGGAAGTAACTTTACGTATTAAAACATAGTGTCTGCAAATACTACTATATTTCTCTTCTCTCTTTAAAAAAGACAACGCTCGCATTAGGGAAATGAATCTGTGTCGCGGGGTACTTTACAAACATATAATAGACGGACACAAATTACATCCAGACTCAGAACAACTATTTATGGGTCACACAAATAGTTGTCCGGCGTGGGACTCTAACCCTCGACACGATGCGGCGAGGCGACTGTCTTAGCCGCTGCACTACACGTGCAGTCAATACTAGAATCGGGTTAGCGCTTTGATACTAGTCCCTCCCTCTTACCCACCACTGCAACTCCTGTAAGCCAGGATCAACAGTGGTACACAATGAAATGACTCTGAGCGGTGAGGCTCAGGCATGTCCCGGGGAATCGCTTTAACTGTCTTCGAATCCCGCAACAAATTTAATCAGAAAGAAACAAGGACGAGTTAGAAAATGAATAGTTCCACTTCCCTCCAGAGCAAACTGGAGACGGAATGATATAACGATGTTATAGCCTTATAAACGAGGGAAATTGCAACTAGAGAAGCCAGCTGCAAAAGCACCGAGTATCAATTTAAGGGTCTTAAGTGAGCTGTTATATTTGATTCCAATAGTAGGTATGGCAAAAGCGCTTAAACGCACAGAAGTTTACTTTAAAACTTCTTTACGTACGCTTGACTTGGGAGTAAGCTGGTGAATGCGATACGAGAGCGTTACAAGAAGCGTGATCGGGTGACGCAAAAATAACGGAGGTTGAGAGGGAGATATAAGTTAGTGGAAATAAAAAGTGATAGTCAGTTAAGTTTCGTATATTATTGAAGGGGCAAGAGAGAGAGGTGCGAGCACACATTTTCTTTCTCTCTTACTCTCGCCAGTTAAATTAGCCATATTAATAGCCAGTATAGCCAGTTAAATTTGAAGATTTACTTCAGTCGTGTGGTCTAAACCATACTCTTTTTCTTTTTTGTTTAACATAACGTTTACAGTTATACATAAAAGGCTTTCGTCACTTCATCGGACTATAACCGATTAGTGCATTAGACTACAAACCAAGTAACCCACGCCGAAGCAACGCTCCGGGATAGGAACCTTGACACAGGCGGCTACTGATGTGGGGATGCATGAGAGATTTTGTGCCACTATCACTCTACGTTAACACGCGAAGGTGCAGACACATTGTCCAATTGATGATCGAGGTGGGAGCTACATGTAGGACGTACATATGTGTTCGGCTTGTATATGGCACCTATATACTGCTCTAGTAGCAAAAACTGACTGAACGCTTTGAATTAACACACTTTGACATTTATTTATTAATAATTAACTCACTCTGACATTTTTAGCACCACAGGGCTGTAAGTGTAAATTCACACTATTTTATTCCTTGCCAAAAGAATTATAACTAAATATCCAGGAACTTCAGGTACGTTATCTGGTATCCATAGTACAAGCTCTGCTTAGTTTGGGGTCCGATGGTCGTGTGTGAATAATGTCCCAGGATATTGTTATTATTCCTTTAACTTAACGTTACTCACACACACGTCAGTTTAATTGCACGTGTGGCGCAGCGGTTAAGACAGCCACTCGTGTCCCGGGTTCGATTCTCGTCTGGACAACTATGTGACACATTGTTCTGAGTCTGAATGTAATTTGTGTCCGTCAATTATATGTTTGTAAAATACCAATCCACACAGGGGTTAATATACATAGTGCGGGAGTTGACTATTAAAAAACTTGAGAGGTGTCAAGGGACACCCGGATGGAACGAAGTTATTTCTTATTATGTACAAAAAACCTGTATACACTCAACAAAAATAATCGTCCCGACACCACACTGTTACGTTGCGAAATAGAAATGAAAATATCTGGCTTGCTTTCTATAAGAGAGAGAGAGAGAGAGAGACAGAGAAACATGCGCACACCGCACTGCTGCAAATTTTTTTTTCCGTCTAGCCCCCTTTCACAACGCGCGATAAGGAACTTCGTTCCAAAAATATATGTGTTAACTATTGTGTGCAAAACACATTTTTCTTTTTATACCATAATCGATGATATCGATTAAAACTGTTGACAATAGATAAGTTGTACAAGATTTAAAGAACTTTAGATCATTTTAAACTTTTTTTAAATTAATAATAATAACTAAAATTGGCTAACAAGTAGGTTTTTTCATAACAAATTGTTGCCCGATCCCTCAGTTTTTACGTAAAACTCACATTATCAACTATCGTTCAAGTTTATTACACAACTGTTTCATTTTTAATTAGTATTATGCTAGGCTCGCGGTCAGTCCATAGATGGCTCCAGCGCCAAAGTGTTTTAATGTCTGAGCGTCTACGTGCATTAGGCAACAGTCGTTAAGCCAAGTCAGAGGCCTACTGAGCGGCTACTGTCACGATCCTTGCATACCTCTTTCGCTTCGTTTACTGACATAATATTCTTCATACATGCTCGCCGGTTTAGGGTACTTCTGACCTGACCTTTCTTAAGAACGTCTCCGATTTGATCAGAGAATGTTCTACGAGGTCTTCCCCTTCCGGTTGTACCATTCAAACAGGCCAGGTATACTTCTTTTGTCAATCTTCTTTCATTCATATAAGTGTTATCGATTATTGTATTATAAGAACAATATGTTTTCCCCACATTCAAACTATCCAATGTCCAAACTTTTACACAGGATAACCTATTCAGTACCCACAGATAATAAACCGATAAATTGCAATCTATATAATAAGAAGATTATGCTGTACCTTAACAAGTCCACTATAAATATGCCAAGAAAAAGCATCAATTAAAAAGGTCCCTACAGGCATCTAAATCAATGGGCCGACAGAACCATTAGATATAAAACTACAGAACACAACCTTATATTTAACAAAATAGAGTTCAAATCTCAACATCACCACAAAGTTATAAGGAAGATATTACGTTAGTCAGGTTTAAATTGTTTATTAGAGTCAAATGAAAAACGTACAGTTTCCATATGACGTTTTAATGTGATATTATTTTTATTTATGTCGATATAATTATGTAGTCGCTTACGGCTAAATTCTAGGTGTTATTTATATACTTAAACAGTGTAAAAGATGTTAAAATCTACATAGATGGACTATAAATTTATTAAAAATATAGCCGTTAAAGCTAGATTAATATGAGAAAGTAGAAGTCTCAGATTTTATAATTTGCTTATAGGTTATAGGATAAAGGCGACGTCTAAGAATAAATTAAAATAAAAAAACCGGCCAAGTGCTAGTCGGACTCGCCCATGAAGGGTTCCCTTGTAGCAAGTATTTCAGTTGATGAAATGAAAGGTAAATTGCGGTTTACGATTTATGACGTATTAAAAAAAAAACTACTTACTAGATCTCGTTCAAACCAATTTTCGTTGTTAGTTTTCATGGTAATGTACATCATATATTTTTTTTAGTTTTATCATTCTCTTATTTTAGAAGTTACAGGGGGGGGGGGGGGTTTCGCTCATTTTACCTTTGAAAGTGTTTCTCGCGCAAACTATACAGTTTAGAAAAAAATGATTTTAGAAACCTTAATATAATTTTTAAATACCTATCCATAGATACCACACGTGTATGGGTACGATGAAAACAAAATTTGAGTTTCAGTTCTATGTGTGGGGAACCCCGAAAATTATTGTTATTTTTCTATTTTTGTTTGAAAATCTTAATGCGGTTCACAGAATGCATCTACTTACTAACTTTCAACAGTACAGCTCTTATAGTTACGGAAAAAAGTGGCTGTGACATACGGACAGACAGACGGACAGACATGACGAATGTTTTCTAGTATGTTTTTTCGAGGGTTCCGTACCCAAAGGGTAAAATGGGACCAAATTACTAAGACTTCGCTCTCTGTCTGTCCGTCCGTCTGTCACCAGGCTGTATCTCATGAACCGTGATAGCTAGACTGTTGAAATTTTCACAAATGATGTATTTCTGTTGCCGCTATAACAACAAATAAAATAAAATAAATATTTAAGGGGGCTCCTATACAAAAAACATGATTTTTTTGCTCGTTTTTATAGATTATGGTAGGGAAACTTCGTGCGCGAGTCCGACTCGCAATTGGCCGATTTTTATGTACGTTACCAGATTTCCACGTTGTCTATGAATAGACTTTGATAATTCTTTTTTTAAACGATAGTGAATGCTTTCGGAACCCTTCCATAATATATATACATTTTGTTCCAACTGAGTATTTAATTATATGCATTTTTTTTTCTAATTTTGGATCTTGCTTCAGGTGAAATGATTTTATGTATTAAATGGATTTTTCTACTGAGAAGTCGTAAAATAAAAAAAATAATACATTATTTATTTTGTGGATTGGATTAGAGCTATCTTATGTATCATAATAGGAGTAGCCTGCCACAACGGCAATATTAAAAATCATTGACCAATAGAAAGAAAATGGAACTTTTTAGTAAAAGGTATAAAGTTGTAATTACCTTGATGGTTATTTACGATTAAATGATCCATCCATGGCTACCCGCCATGGATAATATGAACAACGAAAATTCTGTTTGTACTGTTTGAAAAAATTTAAGGCGTCTTCAACATAATACATTATTTAGATATGTATATAGAAGAACCGATTTTAACAAAATGATATGGGGGAATATTGTAAGCACTGCCCATCCAATAAAAAGATTAACATATCCCATTTTGTTGTCATCCAAATAAGGAGGTATTTAAAAGTATGTTTTTTTTTGTATGTTTGCTGTTTGAAATAAATTAAGGCGTTCAGCATAAATATACATAAACTGATTTTAACAAAAAAGCATGGGGCCATATAAGCATTTCACATCCAATAAAAAATTAACATTTCCCATTTTTTCGTCTTCAAAATAAGGAAGAATATTTTTTTGAATATAACGTGATTTCTCCATTGCTTAATGTTTTTTTTATTCAGTAACGAATGTTTTCGAAATGCCCTCACAATTGGTTTATACCTATAAATAAGTAATTATAACTAACTAATAAAATTAACATACACATAAACACCAGGGCATACTTACTATAAACTAAAAAATATTATCGTCTATGTATCACATTCCTAAACTCGTAAAGAAATTAAATCAAAATCCTCGTACTCGTACTCAACAAAAGTACCTTCAAAAAAGGAATGCGCGAACACAAAACAGGAAGAAATTTTCCCGCTGCGTCCGCGCACCACCTAGCGGCAACGGACGAAACTAAACCGGAGCGCGAACGACCGCCAACTCTTTCCGCGCGCTTTCTTTAATCTCCCTTCTCTCTCACACCCAGCCGTACGCCTACCTTTTTTGGCGTAAGAGCGGGACAGAAAGAAAAAAATGGACGAACGCACATGTGCGCGGGAGTTTGTTTTCGTCTTGTTTTTCGCAGGTCGTTCGCCTCGGATATATTCGCGTCGCTTTTGCAATTTTTTTTCTTGCTCCATCTTTTTTTTCGTCCTTTTCCCTCCGTGTGTGTCCGTAGAGCTAGGACGCGTGGGCAGCTGATTTATTTTTCTTATTTTAACTTAGTCCTTTCTAATACTGTTCATTTTATAGGGCCTTTTTAATCTAATACTAGGCTTTCTTGGCAATTTATTTTTTATGTTGTGAGCTCGTAGACTATTTATTAGTAGTGGTAAATGGCCTTTTGCTCGATTCCAAGAAATATGAAGGCCTTATAAATCAGTTTTTCTTGTAGACGGGAAGCGAGATCGTAAAATGGGCTTGTTAATTAATTATTATTTCGTTATGTGAGCCTTTATATTGTTGTGGTTCCGATAATGAGACAGAGCGAACCATGTAATTCGATTTATAGATTTAGACTTACTTTTTGTCTATGGAAGCTTTTTAAGGCTAAGTATGACGATAAATTCGGATAAAGACATGATCTTTGAACTCAAATAAATATATAAATAGTCATTCTTGCCGAATTTCATGTTATAGTGTATGAGTTTGTTTAGAAACATTAGTGCACTCTCTATTTCCTCAATCTCATTATCTGATAGGATAGCCCACCGATATATCTGGGGAGAGATCAGGCGCAAGTTTGACAGTTTTTCGTGCACTCTGAGGCAAGAGCGTATAAAACCGTCAACTTTAAGTCTCCGGGCCCAGCCCGCTTTCTTTCTGTAGTATTTAAAAAACTATAAATAAATAATATCAAAAAGAGAATTCGTGCTATTTGATAATTCAATTGGATGAGCCTGTGTCTTTTCGTACTAACGTAGAGTGATAGTTGCATAAAATTACCCTAACATAAGGCTTAATCTCTTAAAGGGCCGCGCCTCTAGCGTGAAATGCGTAATTAAAACTTGCAGCATTAGTACTTAAGGTTTTTCACTTCTCTCTTTAAGTCTTTGACTGTACGCGTAGCGTAAGTACCTAGCTACTACTTCGTCGCCCACACGTTTAGAATTTGATCCTATAGGTTAACTGTTTCCTAAACGATCAATGCACCTCAGCAGCCATGGAACTGTGGAAATCCTCAGCTGGATCTCTACACTCAAAGGCTGTTATCAAGGGCTACAACAAAAAATTGTCGAAAGAATTACTTGAATTTAAACGTTACAAAACATGTGCGGTAACTCGAATTCTCACCGGACACTGCAAGCTGAATAAGCACATGTTAAACCTAAAGTTGGCCGACAGCACAACTTGCAGATTCTGCCAAGAATCAGAGGAAACTCCTTTGCATATTCTGTGCTCGTGCGGGCCGCTAATGCGTTGTAGAAGTATCCACTTAGGACAGCATATTATGCAACAAACACTCACCGCACAATCTGGGAGTTTTTGGAAGCTGTAGGATTGAGCAGGGAACTTTGACAAAGTCAAGGAGCTCTGCTACAATAGATCAGTAATGGTCGAGGTAGCAAGATGCCATCAAGGCATCAAGCCCCAAACAAATAATAATAATATAGGTTAACTGTAATCACATAGCTAGATGCTCTCACCGGTCCGTAAGCGATCGGCGAGGTAAAGCCGCCAAAGTGGTTTAATATCTGAGCGTCTCCGTGCTCCGGAGGGTACGTTAAGCTGTCGGTCCCGGTTGTAGTCATTAGACAACAGTCGTTAAGCCATGTCAGAGGCCTACTGGGCGGCTTGAGCAACTCTGACACTAGGGTAACCTTCTAGTTCAAACATTAAAAACGCAACAAAAACTAATAATACACTACTACAATTCACATGTTAAATTTGAATTTTATAGCATTACATACATACATACATAGACTCACGCCTGTCTCCCAGAGGGGTAGGCAGAGACAACGGACTTCCATTTGTCACGATCCTTGCATAGGTACCTCTTTCGCTTCGTTTACTGACATGATATTCTTCATACATGCTCGCCGGTTTAGGGTACTTCTGACCTGACCTTTCTTAAGTACGTCTCCGATTTGACCAGAGAATGTTCTACGAGGTCTTCCCCTTCCGGTTGTACCATTCACACAGGCCAGGTATACTTCTTTTGTCAATCTTCTTTCATTCATCCTTTCCTATTTATATCATTATTGGGAATAATGCTATACAATTCAAATTTCATTTTCAAAGCATTAATCTAATCTCTATAATGGGAAATAATATTCACTTCATGCATATGTTGTTATTCGTATCAATGAAACGCCTTCTCCGATCTTCAATCGGACGAGAGGCTTTTCGCGTATTATTCTAAAGCCGCGTAGAAGCGCATTCAAAATGTCAATTGATATAATTTGAATTACAATAATATCTAAACATAACAATAATATATTAAATATATACATATAATAATAATATATACATATAATAAAATCGTAGGAAAATCAAAACTGTACATTGAATATTTTTTTTAAAGGATACTTGGGGCGTGATTTACAATAGATATCTAAGCCAAGAATATAGTTTTTATAATTTTTGTCTGTGTGTCTGTTTGTCTGTATGTATGTCCGGGCTAAACTCAGAAAGTACTGCATGGATTTACTTCAAATTTTGCATGAATATTACGAAGAGGTCGGGTCAAAATATAGGCTACATATTATCACGCTATCAGTGGGACGAGGAGCTGTGATAATTTATAAAGTTTAACGCGGGTAAAACCGCGGGGCACAGCTAGTAAATTTATAAAATTATAACGTTAAAAGTATCTTGAATTTTCTTTTGAGTAACTCATATGGATTTGTACTTATAATTATAATTTGAGTACCTTAGTCATTGGAAAATGTCAATCGATTTGGAAAATGTCAATCGATTTTAATAAACATTTGAATAAGAAAACCGACAATTTATAAAATTATATGATCATATTATGATCATAATATTACATACTAGCTTTACCTGCGGTTTTACCCGCGTAAAACGTCATAAATTATTGCCTATGTGTTATTCGGATAATATTACTATAATGTTTCATAAAAATCCGTCCGGTAGATTTTGCGTCGAAGAGTTACAAACATCTCTACTCACAAACTTTCGCATTTAAGTAAGTTAGTAACTCTTTATTGTACAACAAAAAAAAATACATAAAAAGATGTATTTATTTATTTTTTATTTAAAACTTTAGCACAACGATGTACAAGGCGGACTTAATGCCAGAGGCATTCTCTACCGGTCAACCTTAGGGTGATGCAGAGAAAAACTTGGTAGGTGCACTATAAGTGAAGGTAAAAATCCTATACTAATATACAAGATGTGTACTTACATAAAATACATAAATACTTATTACATAAACTAATATATATTTATAAATAAATATAAGTATAAACATATATAAATATATATGTATATAATATTAAAAATAAATATGAGAATACTATTGAGCTGATTCTGCCAAAAATTTTTTCATCAAATGCGCACGGGTTTTGTATGTTATGAGTATGTTACGATTGTACAAATGGCGGCCTTATCGCTAAGTGCGATGCTAGTGCTCTTCTATGCAACCGTTGAATGGACCAGGAGTAAAGAAAAGGCATTTGGGTATTTGTTGGCATAATTAGCAGAAAGGATTTTTTTAAATAATATTAACAGGATTATTATTTTATCTATTATTATGATTATAATTGTTTAAATTCACATTATTGTTATTCAAATGTTTAGTTATTATTGAGTTTAAATTGTCATATAGATGTCATGTTATATAGATTGTCAATTTTCAAACTCTAATTATAGTAAGCCACAATTTACTCCAAAGAAAACCCAAGAAACGTATAAAATTACAATTTTATAATTATTGACATCTTTTTATAGTTTAGGTACCTAATACACTAATTACAATTCTAAAACGTTCTTTTTCTAATATAGGTACCAATTTAATTACTAAGCCATAATTACAATTAATACGAAACCATTGTTTTTCATGCTAACATGGAACACTATGTACAGACGCCAGCACATCAAGCTACCCCAATCTGTCAAATTTCTTTCATAGATTTTCAACTTTATCACTTAAGCATAAGGTTCACTTTCTTTTGGGGAAATAATTATAGATTGGGGTAGCTTGATGTGCTGGTGTCTATACCTATCTACATAATATTGGCTTAATTTTACCATCTTTATGTATTTATCGCGTTTTATTAAATAATAGTGTCTATGGGCGGCGGTGATTATTTACCATCAGGTGACTCGCCTCCTCGTTTCCCATGCATAGAAAAAGAATGATCTGTTGTCTCTGGACTAAGTAGAGACAAGTACTTCTTAGTTGTTGTTGTTATTGACGAGCCTGTTGGCGTGGTTGCCAAATGCTTGCTTCTCACGCCAGAGGGTTCGATTCCCACCAAGGACAGATATTTGTGTGCATGAAAATGTGTTTGTCCTGAGTCTGGATGTATTATCTATATAAGTATGTATTTACAAAAAATAAGTAGTATATTATGTAGTAGGTATAACAGTTCAAGCTCTGCTTAGTTTGGGATCAGATGTCACAGAATATTATAATTTACTAGCTGTGCCCGCGACTTCGTCCGCGTGTTAATTAGTTTATTTCGTTTTTTTTTTTTGTTTTTAGTAAAATAAAAACATTTTCTAAAATAAAAGTAGCCTAAGTTACTCCTTATTACATTAGCTACCTGCCAATAAAAGTCCCGTCAAAATCGGTCCAGCCATTTCAGAGATTAGCCGGAACAAACAGACAGACAGACAGACAAAAATTGTAAAAAAATATATTTTGGTGTATGTACCGTACATATATTCATATTTATGTTGTAAAAACCGGTTATTTCTATATTACAAACAGACACTCCAATTTCATTTATTTGTATAGATTTATTATTACCAATCCAGAAAAACGTGTATCTACATAAGCCTAATTTTACTCTCTATATGTATTTATCACGTTTTATCAAATAATACTGTCTATGGGCGGCGGTGATTACTTACCATTAAATGACTCACTTGCTCGTTTCCCATGCATAAAAAAAGAATTATCTGTTGTCTCTGGACTAAGTAGAGACAGGTACAGTCTTAGTTCAGAGACCACAGATAATTCTCAAAAGAAAACCCAAGAAACCTCTAACATTATAATTTTATAATTATTGTCATTTTTATTAGTTTAGGTACCTACTTATCTAATCATAATTCTATTTTTTTCTAATCAACCGATTTAATTATTATGTAATAATTACAATTAATATGAAACCATTGTATTTACATGCCAATCTGAAAAAACATGTAGGTACGTAGTGTACGTACAACTTTTACCATATATATGCATTTATCACGTTTTATCAAATAATAGTGTCTATGGGCGGCGGTGATAACTTACCATCAAGGTGATTCGCTTGCACGTTTCCCATACATTAAAAAAAAGATTTGTTGTCTGTAGAGTAAGTTTTGACAAGTACAGACGCACATCAACCTACTCCAAACTGTCAAATTTCCCCAATTGAAAGTGAACCTTATGCTTATGAAATAAAGTTGAAAATCTATTCAAGAAATTTGACAGATTGGGGTAGCTGGATGTGCTGGCGTCTGTATTTCTGTACTTCAGGGACCACAGATATTTCTTTGCTTTGGTCACCGATTACGGTTGTGTAACATAAAATTAGAAGATTTTATATCACAGGCTTTTTATAGGTTTGAAGATTTTATAGTATAGACTTGCTGTTATTTATGTTTACGACTATGTCAGCTACAAAATGATTGACAAACATTACTCAGGTTTATTGATAATAAATATACAGTGATTAATAAGTTTTATTCGGGAAACTTTACTAATTATTAAACGATTTTAATTAAGGAGAATTCGACTAAATGTTATTTTATTAATTATATATTTATTATCTTTGTTATATAAGGTGTAAGATAAATAGATTTTATAACTGAGAAATTGTGTAATAAAAATATTTCGATAATTTAAAATACCCTCGTTTCGTGAGTCGTTTTACAATAAGTAAAGTTGCTTAGTAGGTGACGTAATTTAAAAGCGCAATTAATAGCAATTAATTGTATGTTAAGTTTTTGCATGCCAGCAGATAAAGTATGGCTGGACTTTTATTTATATTCAATAACATGCACCATGTACCCATACTTTCGAAATAAAATATCTTTATCTTTATTTATCTATCCATAAATAAAAGAAATTACAGAAAACCAGTAGTTATAGTTAACATGAAAAAAACTTGTGTAGAAATTTAGTCATTTTACTGTGAATTTTGCATGTGTGAGACGTTATTGAATTTCATGGGCAAATAACAAAAATTTAAAAAAATCAATTCTATACATACGAAAAAACAATAAATAAATATCATAAGACAACTTACAGACTGCCATCTGATCCCAAACTACGCAGAGCCTGTACAGGACCAGACAACTGATAAACATACTAATATACCTATTTCATATCCTACTAATATTATGAATCCGTAAGTTTGTCAGTGTGGATGTATGGATGTGTTAGTCTTTCACGCAAAAACTACGGAACGCATTTTGATGAAACTTTGTAGTAATATAGCATATATATCCGAATAACACTTAGTCTATAATTAATACAGTTTATGGCAGTTGAAACTGCGGGGCAAATTAAAACAAATAATCATGCTCATAACACAAAGATTTGTCCTGGCTGTGGATAGAACCACGACCTTTGGCTTAGTAGTCAGGCGCCCTAACCACTAGTACACCAGGGCAGTCGATAATCTTCCTCCTTTTCGAAGACAGATACACTACCGAATTCAACTTTCTAAATATGTTTTATAGGGTACCCAAAGGGTAAAACGGGACCCTATTACTAAGACTTCGCTGTCTGTCTGTCTGTCCGAAATTACCCTAACACAGACTCTTTCATGCATCGTCACGACAGTCACCCATAAGGCTTAATCTCTTAAGGGGCCGCGCCCTCTAGCGTGAATTGCGTAATTAAAACTTGCAGCATTAGTACTTATGGTTTTTCACTTCTCTCTTTAAGTCTTTGACTGTACGCGTAACGCAGTGGTAGTAATAGTAAGTATCTAGCTACTACTTCGTCGCCCACGCATTTAGGATTCGATCCAATTCGAAGACAGATACACTACCGACTTCAACTTTCTAAATATGTTTTTTTAGGGTACCCAAAGGGTAAAACGGGACCCTATTACTAAGACTTCGCTGTCTGTCTGTCTGTCCGTCTGTCACCAGGCTGTATCTCATGAACCGTGATAGTTAGACTGTTGAAATTTTCACAGATGATGTATTTCTGTTGCCGCTATAACAAAAAAAACTGAAAAATAAAATGAAATAAATATTTAAGGGGCTCCCATACAACAAATGTGTGATGAATTTTTGCTCGTTTTTACAGATAATGGTACGGAACCCTTCGTGCGCGAGTCCGACTCGCACTTGGCCGGTTTTTTAACCATGGATGAGTTTACTTATTTAAACTAATCTAAACTAAAGCATTACTATCTTAAATGAAATTATATTCTACTTGATCAAATATACGTCACGATCGATTAATCTACTTGTATCTAGAATTTATTTTCTGACTATTTACAAGCTTTTTGAAGTATATGTCAATAAAATTATTGTATTTTATTTTATTTTGAAGTCTACGAACTATTTACTACATCACGTATTGTCTTGCCGACGTTGTGGCTGCTGTCGTACACGAAAAGATTTCCCGTATTATTTAATTTCCTAAAAATAGTCACTTTGGCTCGCCACCTTAAAACTAACAACTGTTTTTATTATTAGGAAACTCTAACGGCGACCGCTGTAGTCTACAAATTATAAAGGCGAAAGTTTGTGAGTGTGTGAGTGTGTATGTTTGTTACATCTTCTCGTCTAAACGGCTGGAGCGATTATAATAAAATTTGGTATGGAGTTAGTATAACACATAGGCTAAAATTTATAATGTTTAACGCGGGTAAAACCGTGGGGCACACCTAGTCATTAATAAGTCTTTATGCAAAAGCTTTTGAGGGCCTTATGTCTTAAGCATTACATTAATATATTAATTACAATAAGGTAGATAATTAATCAAAAAAGAACCTTCAATCACCTAGGAAACGGAAGAGTCAGAAATCCCCTTTACGTAATTAAGGTACTACTCAATTAATATTGGAATTTTCTAATCAAAGTGAGTAGTAAAAAGATTTATCTTATAGTGCGCCTGCGCGCCGTTAGCGACCTCTAGGGTTGTTAATTGGAATATCGATATCGGATTTTATCGTGCAGATTTACTTTAATTGGGTAGCGGATTTGGATCCTGGGCTAAACAAAGAATATAAGTGGTTTCATGGTTTTTCTTTCGATTAAGTCATGCAGTTCGCAATACCAGTAATCTTGGAGACCTTTAGGGGAGGTCTATGTCCAGCAGTGGACGTCCTTCGGCTGATATGATGATGATTTTACTTACTTATCGTATGGGCAGTGGTTACCCTAGTGTTGGAGCTGTTCAAGCGGGTGGCTTGGCCTCTGACAGGGCCTAGCCACTGTTGCCCAATGGCTACAACCGGGACCGACAGCTTAACTTGCCCTCCGAAACAAGCAGACGCTCCGAAGTTAAACCACTTTGGCAGTCACCCATCTATGGACTGACCGCGAGCCTAGTTGCTTAACCTCGGAGATCGCTTACGGACTGGTGAGAGCATGCAGCTATGAGCGCCTCTCTATTGAACTTAAGACTAATATTTCAAAGTTAGTAAGTAAAGAAACATGTAACTCTCCTACCATGTAATATTCATCAAACTCATTACTTAATTTAGCCATGTGTGTGTTCCATAAATTTTCATGTCGCCTCTTCGCAGCCAAATCCTCGGTTTGCATCGAAACTATAATTCCTGCAAATTTCAAGGAAATTATTAGATGGATCTAATTATAAACAAATTTAGACACCAGCACCAGCACATTCAGCTACCCCAAACTGTCAAATTCCCTTATCGATTTTCAACTTCATCACAAAAGCATAAGGTTCACTTTCAATTAGGGAAGTTTGACAGATTGGGGTAGCTTGATGTGCTGCCATCTGTACACACGGCTACATATCTAGTTTTACATAATCAGTATAAGCTGATCCCGCGTTGTATAGGATTTCCATACAATGAGAGGTCAGCTTATATTGGAAATGTATAGCTTGATATGTAGCCATGTGTATATATCACAAACCCGTATTCCGATAAACATGTAGAGTGGTTAGTTCCGTACATAGTTTCCTTTCTAACTACTCCTTGTTTCTTCCTGATTAAATTCGTCGCGGGATCCAAGACAGTTAAAGCGATTCCCCGGGACATGCCTGAGCCTCACCGCTCAGTGTCATTTCATTGTGAGCCACTGTTGATCCTGGCTTACAGAAGTTGCAGAGGTGGTTAATAGAGAGGGACTAGCCCGGTCTTGGACATGGCTTCTTGCCTGTCATATCACTAATCGTCCCATTAGATTATGGGTGTGAGAGAATAGAAAGTGCTCCTGTATTTGCGCACACACTTGTGCACTCTAATATGTCCCGCGCACATGGCCCGTCTTCTTTAAAACTGGCCGCCTTGGCCGACGGTCTACCTGGAAGAAATTAATAGATAATATTAATAAATATACATACTGCCATCTAATCCCAAACTAGGCGAAGCCTATGGCAACCAGAAAACGGATAAATATTCTTAATATATTTAATAATATAAAATAAAGTACATCCAGACACAGAACAAATAATTATGCACAAAATTTGTACTGGTTTGGGATCGAACTAAGGACCTATGACTTAGCAGTCACGGTCACTAGCTACTATACAAACAGGCCAGCCAAAAATAATTAAATATATGTATATGCACACACGGTCATCTGATCCCAAACTAAGCAGAGCTTGTACTATGGAATCCAGATAACTGGTATATTACATACCAACTGTGCCCCGCGGTTTTACCCGCGTTTTATTTTGTAAATTTTCACAGCTCCTCCCCCGAAGGTGATAGCGGGATAATATGTAGCCTCAATGTTTACCCGACCTCTTAGTAATATTCATGAAATTAAATGAAATTTAAGTAAATCCATGCAGTGATTTTTGAGTTTAGCCCGGACATACATACAGACAAACAGACAAAAATTCTAAAAACTATATTTTTGGCTTCGATATCGAATATAGATCTGACGCCCCAAGTATCCTTTTAATAAAATATTCAAAGTACAGACGCCAGCACATCAAGCTACCCCAATCTGTCAAATTTCCCCAATTGAAAGTGAACCTTATGCTTATGTGATAAAGTAGAAAATGTATAAAAGAAATTTGACAGATTTGGGAAGCTGGATGTGCTGCCGTCTGTACAATTTAGACTTTCCTACGATTATATTTTATGTTTATAGATACTACTTCTCTTTCGTAAATACAGATGCTTTACTTTTGTAGATAATTACACCCAGACACAGGACAAAATAGACATATTTATGCACTTAAATATCTGTCCTGGTTAGCAATCGAACCCAAGATCTGCGGCGTGAAAGGCAAGCATTTATCTACCACGCCAACCATCCCACTAAAAATCCTACTTATATTATAAATACGAAAGTTTGTGAGTATAGATGGATGGATGTATGGATGTTTGTTACTCTTTCATGCAAAAACTACCGAACGGATTTTGATGAAACTTTGTAGTAATATAGCTTATAAATCCGAAGAACACATAGGCTATAATTTACAAAGATTAACTCGGGTAAAACCACGGGGCGCAGCTAGATATTGATAAGTATCTAACTTCCTGTATAATATGTCTCAAAACTCAATTACGCAGTAAACGGTAAGTCTCTTTTAAATAACCAACAAAAATCAAGAAATAAGTATAGTTTTACCACTACGAGAATAGCCGTTCAACTTGGAGACCACAGAATTGACCACGACCACAAATAGGACGGCTGGCGGCAACTTTGACTTTTTTCTAATACCAAGTCACGTACTTCGATAAATCTGTAAACGAATAGACATATACTCAGTTCTTTTGTTACTTAGTTTCATTAAACTAGATAATTAAACTTAAACATAATCTCTTTGACAATAACTTAATACAAGCTAGCTAAATATCATTGCTTTTATAAAATAATTTTTATAAATGTTTTCATACAATCAATACAATGTGTACCTAAATATTTATGTATCTAGAAGTAATAATGTATACAACTATATTACTACAAACATGTTCTGACTATTTACAAGCGCTTTTTTAAAGTGTACGTGAATAAAAACCTTATTTACTTTATTTTATTTTAGTATAGTGGTCATAGAATACAAAAAGACGCTGCGCTGCTGCCCGTTCTTTGGTAGATATTCTGTCAGAACGACTTCTCCTCCTCCTCCTCCCATGGGATGTGATGGGGTAGTGGTATTCTTTGCAAGTACCAAAGTGACTGCCTTAACAACTGCGCTACACTAAATAAATACCAACAGTAACACGCTTTACAGATAATTGATCTAAGTTCAGTTCCGGCTCCGGAAAGTCTTAGAAACGGACTTTACATCTAACAGTTTACATTGATCTGCAATCTGTCCCATTAGGGTATAAGGGACAAGAGTTGTAATTAAAACGTAATCTTAGGTAATATTTTCTGAAGCGGAAGTCGGAGTGTTAGCAAAATCTTTTAACTTAGGTACTTAAAAAAGCGGCCTAGTGTGAGTCGGAACGGTCGTGAAGGGAACTTAAAAGTACACCATATATACCTACACATATAAACTCAAATTAAAAAATAATCCTTCTGTGTTTCTTTTTCGGCGTTGGCACCAAAAACTCTAACCTTCTTTCCTAGTCAGTTAAAAATACAAACCTACCTTAAAGTGCAATATCTCCTTATTTTTGTATACAATAGTGCTCTTCCGAAAAACTCTTTATTTAGATTTTTTTAATCGACTAACCACTTAAGGTTTCTAACTAAAACTTGAAATTGTTTGTATGCTTTGTAAAACGGTAGCCATTTCACGTGTAAAGTCACAGAGTAACATGTCAAACGGCGATTTATTTACCAATTCCATTTGTAAATTAAAAAAAACGGCGCCATTTGTATGCTATACGGCAGTTCCTCACTAACCAAAAAGAACTGGCCGCATATAGTGGAACTTTCTCGTAATTATATAAATTACTAGCTGTGCCCCGCGGTTTTACCCGCGTTAAATTTTATAAATCATCACAGCTCCTCCCCCGTAGGTGATAGCGTGATAATATGTAGCCTATATGTTGACCCGACCTCTTACTAATATTCATGCAAAATTTGAAGTAAATCCATGCAGTACTTTTTGAGTTTAGCCCGGACATACATACAGACAAACAGACACACAGACAAAAATTCTAAAAACTATATTTTTCGCTTCGATATCCATTGTAGATGACGCCCCAATTACCTTTTAAAAAAATATTCAATGTACAGTTTTGACTTTCCTACGATTTTATTATTTGTATAGATATTTTCGGCATTGGCGCCAAAAAACTCTAACCTTCTTTCACAGTTAAAAATACACACCTACCTTAAAGTGCAATATCTCCCTATTTTTGTATACAATAGTGAATTCTTCCGAAAAATTTCTCTGTTTAATTTGCTATTTAATCGATTAACGACTTACGATTTCTAACTAAACATTTAAAATTGGTTGTACGTTTTGTTAAACTGTAGCCATTACACATGTAATGTCACAGAGTGACAATATGTCAAACGGAGATCTATATTACCAATTCCATTTCTTAATTTAAAAAAATGGCGCCATTTGAAATCTATACGGCAGTAATTTTTCTAAGACCAAAAAGAACTGGCCACATAAAGTGAAACGCCTAAATTATTGCTGCATCGCTGCATAAAAAAAAAGATTTTTACTTACTTATTTGGAAGGATATTTTGAGTGCGTGCGTGTGGTTCTTACAGCAGTTGCAATAGAAGTGCATTATCTAGAAACGTACAAAGAGACTCTATGATAGCAACATATACGTTTCTTAGTTTCGCGATAAGGACGCTATTTATAATGATGTGCTGCATTCATAGTCGGGCCTTATTGCTACTTGTGGTGAATAATGTGAGATTCTTGTTTTAGAACCGATCTCACTACAAACATATTTAAACATATTGGACGGAAAGAATGCAATCTCTTTAAAGTTTCAGGATATACTTGTAAATGAAACCCACGGCTATTGTAACATTCACGCGTCGTTAATAATAGTAAGTAATAATCTAACAGATTGGTTTATTGTAAGGTAATAAGAAAAAACAAAGGAAAATGAATTTGTTCAACAGAAAAACACAGAAAGTAAATAAAAATGGTAAAATTCATTCAATTTGTAACATAAAGACAGAAATTGAAGAAGAAGAAATATAATTGCTACTTTTTATTTCTCCTCATGCTGTGCCAAACGGTTACCATCTCAGCGTAAGCTGAGGGTCAGGTGGTACCTTGACCTTGTTTTCAGTCAGCATCCCTGTTTGTAGGATATCTACGGACAGGGGTAAAGCTGATATAAAAGAATAAATAAATATAGTACAAAATCAGTATCTACTGATCATTCGATATCAAGTTCTAGTAATCACTTACATCTTTTAGTGTTTAAAATAATCACTTAAAGTTCTTAACATATTAATGTAACATAATGTAAGGATAATATCCATCACACTGTCGTTTTAATTTGTAGTAGTTATAGCGACTACAGAGAACTATGATACATCATACACAACCAGACTATGGATACGGCTTTTAAGCTTTTTTTCCTTTCAACGGGGCGGGGTTATCGCGGAAAAGTTGTGGATTTTTCAAAATTTTATCAACTGCACGCCAAGATAACGTGCGCACTTGTGCAATTAGTGATGTTCTTGTATTTGAGTCGAGTATCGACTAAGGGTAAGGTATAATCGATCGACTAAGAAGTACTTGTCATAGATAATATTATTGTTAGAGATAATAGTTTGTATTTGCAAGATTTGATTTAAATAACCAATTGGCTTGTATATTTGGAATAAACTTCGAAATAATATTATATTTAGTAGTCAAAGTCAAAGTCAAAAGTTTATTCCATTAAGTTTATTCCAAGTATTATTACCTGGAAAAGCAAGGCAATTTAATTATTCATATAACCTGCAAGTTTTCTTTTTGTTTCTGTCGACACTGACATATATAACTACCGAAATATATGTATAAAGTATAATAAAATTTAGTTCTAGCCTTTCGTTGTAAATTAAAAAGATAACTAATTAAATCGAACAATAACATATTTTTAAATTAAATTGCTCAATTGCTGGAATTAAGAATAATTGATTCATATCAATTTGATAGCCGGTTTTACTACGTGCGTAATTGTTTCGAGAGGTAAAGCACTTAAGCACGCGGTCTGTCAGAAAATGGGTGACCGCCGGGTGAACGCCGGGTGAACGGGTTTAAATCTCGGTCTTGTCAGTAGGCAACAGTCGTTAAGCCATGAGAGATGCCTACTGGGTAGCATGACCAACTGTGACTCCAGGGTACTGACTTCCCATTGCCCACGCAGTAAAGAAAAAGAAAAAAGATGAAGTAAAAAGAATATATTCAATTTTTTTTTATTTGGTAAGTTTATCAGGGCATAAGTTCTAGTGTCTAAACATTATGAGCACGAAATCGCAATAAATTAAACATAACGGCTTAAACGCAATTCCAACAAATCAATACTTAAAAAACCAATTGGATAAACACAAGATCTTATCAGATCGATTACAATAGGGGTTGTTCAATTAATTCAATTTAAAAATAAAGTTATTGCCGTAACGGCTTATTAACTACGAGTAACTACTAATTTAAGTACGTAATGTAATAAAAAAGTTTCAGAGTAAATTAAACTTGATGTTAGTTCAAAACAAACAGAACAGAATCCGTTACGGTAGCTTATGACGCAAGCAATTCATCACATCTCATCAAATGAAATCAAAATGGAAAATAAGGTCTTAGTACATTACCCTCATCCAGGAGTGGTCCTGAGTCGTGTACAGAAAGGCCGTGTTTTTTTTGGCACAATCCTTGATTCTGATTGGCAAACCGGAACTACGTGGTACGTCACCAAACCGCACGCACCCTGGGAGAGCACCTAGGGCTCACCCCCTAGGCGCTATGAGAAGTCCACAGCAAGTTGGATTTAGTCAATGCGAGTCCATCATACTCACTCACAGAACTATAACAATTTTCTAACTCCTACTTGTTTCTTTCTGAATTTAATCAGAATCGTTGCGGGATCCAAGACAATTAAAGCAATTCTCCGGGACATGCCTGAGCCACACCGCTCAGTGTCATTTCATTGTGTGCCACTGTTGATCCTGGCTTACAGGAGTAGCAGTGGTGGGAAAGAGGGAGGGACTAGCTCCGACAAAGAAAACCCACTCGTAGACACTTTTTACGAGTGGCATACGTAGGCATTAGCCCTTCATTAAAAAAAAGAAAAAGAGTTAAACCGTGTTAAACCTTACCCAATATGGTCCACATATTGGGTAAGGTGTATATACATCTTAAGTCGAGCTGCTTATGAAACAAAATTATGCTCATACTAAGTAGCATTTCATAAGCATCACACGTCACATGTACGGCATTTGATCTGAAATGGGACAACGGTAATTTCCGCATCATCAAAGAAACTTTATAAAGAATGAAGCCTATATCTGTTACCTTTTTCTGTGGCGTCATACTCTCTCAAATTTCTCTCTATTACATGGGCCTCAACCTATATTAAAGCTACTCGCTGTGCCTGACTGGCAGGAGTCGGCAATTCGCGAGGACGAACCAAAGCCCTTTTAGAGTACCCTCCACCTGGTGTCTAGAGAGGTCCACGACAGGTTAGGTTTAGTCAGTGTGAATCCGACATACCCACCCGCAAACACTTTTTTAATACAACAAACAAAGAAAGAAAAGTTTCATAGACTTTTTTATCATGTTACTTATTATGCTTAGTAATATAATCGAGTAAGCTACCTTAATCTTCGAAAAACTATAGACTAAGAAATATAAATTCCTCAGGAACGACGCATGTATAAAGCTGCTTCTTAAAAGCTGTAAAAACTTTATCCATGTTTTTCTGCATGTATATTTAGAATACAGGAAATTATTATTTATTTCTTTTATTTTTATATCTGACGAGAGGGAAAAAGTTGTGTGGGTCCAAAACAAGGCGTGATAAAATTTTATTCCATTTTTTTCTACCGTTTTGTTAAGAACTAGTACTATTTATCATACTTTTCCATTATATGCTACACAATTTCTACCTTTTTAGTGTGTTTCCATTTACTCTTAGCGTGTAGTTAATATTCACGTAATTCTTTTAATCTCACTGGATGTCAAAAAGTGCCAGCGTCATTGGTCATTCTGACCCAACGAATGAATGAATCATTTTCAAATTTCGTAAACTATATTTGCGTAAAATATAATTGTCAGATTGCAATGATAAAGAATTACGTCAGCCAATATTGATGGCATTTTTAGAATTACAAATCTATACTTATATTATAAAGAGGTAACGTTTGTGAGTTGGTGAGCTTGTGAGTTTGTGACGTTGTAAGGGGTAATATCTGGATCTACTGAACCGATTTTCAAAATTATTACACCAATAGAAAGTAACGTTTTTGTGGAGTGTCATAGGCTATGATTTATCATCATAATTTTTATTTGTCACGAACTTTTAACCAGAAGTATTACGCGGGACAAACGGACAGGGACAAAATATTTATAACGCTGAACGAATTCCGCAGGCACTGCTAGTTATCAATAAATACAAAAGTCTAAAGCGATCAAAGACAATATCTCGTAGTAAATTGTACGAGTATAAAGCCTTAAAGATAGTTGAATACTACTTAGTAAGTACCTAAATTATGTTTGTCAAGTACAATGAACGTGACGTCATTTTCTTTGAGTCACTACGGCCACATCTTGACTGGATCTTAAAGTTATGAGTCGCATCACTATTATATAAAGTAGACCAAGGAAAGATTGCATTCAGCCGAATAGTCTTAACGCAAAAATAACTGTAAACAAAATTTTATTTTAATCTGTGAAAAATAAAGTCCAATATCGCATGTGTTTTAAGTGATTTTGTGTCATTAGTTAGTTTAGTAAAAAGTGATTTTTTAACTTAGAAAAAAGATAATAATGCTGGGTGTTTTAAATGGAAATTTTATAAGTCGACGCAGTGCGGGGCGGTTGTTTTTTTCGCACAGAAGAGGTAAAATTTTCCATTATTATGTAATAATTATATGAGTTGATTTTTTTTTGCTTGTTTTATGAAGCCTCTTGATCGATAATTATGAGGCAGTTTTTGCAAATGTCATGTAAAAAGTTAATTGCGTTGTAACGTTTACTTCTGTTCGGTGATTATTAATTATATTTTTTTTATTAATTTAATGTTTTAAAACGTAATTAGTAAAAAAGTATCTTGTATAAAATTAAAACCTTTTTAATAAGATTTTTTGAGGTGAGTCTGTAATCATAGAGGCTACGTTTATAAAATCAATTTTTAAGGTGAGTTTATAAAAGAGTCCTTTAAAAAGGACTCTAATAAGAAGATATCTATTTTTCTAAATAGAATAAAAATGAATGAACCCAATAAGACTCTTAACAAAAATCTTATTAGGTTGATTAGTATACGGTTGGACCCTATTCTCCGTTAGATGTCACTGTTCGACATACTTCTTGGAAATTTCCATTGTTTAAATAATTAAAAAAAGAAAATTCTTAATTTGATTTCAAACAATATTTTTTAATTTTTTGTACATTTGCATGTAACACAATATTTCCAGTGCTTTAAAACCAAATTATTTCTACTTATTTGCCTTTTTCCTAATGATAAACACTTCTTTTTGTATACTTACTGCTATTAGTAATTTGATTTTATTTTTATTATTTGTGTGTATTTTTTATGATTAATAGAAAAGTATTAATATCAATAATAAAAAACCGGCCAAGTGCGAGTCGGACATGAAGGGTTCCGTAGCAGCAAGTATTTCAGTTGATTAAATGAAAGCAAATTGCGGTTTATAACGTATTAAAAAAAACTACTAGCTAGATCTCGTTCAAACCAATTTTCGTTGTTAGTTTCTATGGTAATGTACATCATATATTTTTTTTGTTTTATCATTCTCTTATTATTAAAGTTACAGGGGGGGGGGACACTCATTTTACCACTTTGGAAGTGTCTCTCGCGCAAACTATTCAGTTTAGACAAAAATGATATTAGGAACCTCATTATGATTTTTGAAGACCTATCCATAGACATCCCACATGTATGGGTACGATGAAAAAAAAATTTAGTTTCAGTTCTATGTATGGCGACCCCCCAAAATTATAGTTCTTTTTCTATTTTTGTTTAAAAATCTTAATGCGGTTCACAGAATACACCCACTTACCAAGTTTCAGCCGCACAGCTCTTATAGTTTCGGAAAAAAGTGGCTGTGACATACGGACGGACGGACAGACAGACAGACAGACATGACGAATCTATAAGGGTTCCGTTTTTTGCCATTTGACTACGGAACTCTAAAAATGTGGCATCTAGGTAATAGGCAACATTACCTATAGATTAGGAAGTCTACTATAGGTAATAGGTAAAATTACGTACCGTACATTATTGGTACCGTACCTACAATAGGTCAATGAACCTATCCATACATAAGCAATGGTGTTTGTCATATATCGGCATAATCGCAGTAAAAGGTTATTCGAATTGATGAAGTGCCTATTACGATCCTCAAACCGATCATTGGCCCGCATATTCTTGTATATCCTAATGTAGAGCAATAGTTGCATGACTAGTCCCCAAGAGCCGGGTACCCTGACATGCATCTTCACATCATTGACCTATATGTATTCTACTAGACGCGCAATCCCATATTGAGAATTTGCCCACATTGAGCAATTTTGGCCGCCGCACCCACGAACCTCACCTCGCGCACAGCCGGACTGGGACAGAGTTTTTATTCGAAACAGCGTGTCTAGTTATACATATAAGTCAATGCTTAACATCTCAATTTCTAGAAGTGCAGTTAAGAATCAACAGTATTATTTAATAGACGGCTTTAGCAGTCCGGCTACCCGGCCTACCTGGCTTTTATTTCACCAGACTATAGACGGGGTCAGCCCCGTCTATAGTCCGGTGAAATAAAAGCCAGGTAGGCCGGGTTGCCGGACTGCCGACTGAAGTGAAAAATATTTTTTCATCCCTCATACACGGAACGTAGTGTATATTTCATCCGAGTAGTGATTGGAAGATGCTACTTCCCACCTTTGGTCGGTAAAGAGTGCTTCCTATGGTGGGAATAAATTTTAAAAATAGAACTAAATTCGCTTAGGCAGTCGGCTGTAAAAACCTAACATAATTAAGAAAAAAAAGTGCACAACGCCGCTAAAGATGTTTTCACTTCAAAAATGCGGCGATCATGTATAATAATAATAATAATATCTAGGGACAATGTGACACAGATCATCCTAGCCCCAAACTAAGCAAAGCTTGTACTATGGGTACCAGGCGACGATATACATACTTATATAGATAGAAAATATCCATGACTCAGAAACAAATATTCGTGCTCATCACACAAATATTTGCACTTACCGGGATTCGAACCCAGGACCACCAGCTTTGTAGGCAGGAGCACTACCAACTAGGCTACGGTGACCGTCAAATGTATAAACGGCCAGTGTGAATTAAATTACGTATATTCGATCACAACGTCAGCTAATATCAGCTAATGTCCTGACGTGAGTTTAACATTTTTTACCCATCCCAAAAAAGTGCACAACGCCGCCAAAGAAGTTTTCACTTCAAAAACTGACTGGCTTATAATGTTTGTAACTGTTGACGTTTAAATGTTATAGGAATAATTGAAAAAAAAAGTAGCAAAAAGTATACATGCCGCTAACAAAAAATTAAAAATAGCTTTCAACATATTGAACTAAGCTATTATTATTCAAACTATGCATCGCTAAGCACATAAAAGTTATAATTTAATACAATTTGACGTCTACAAGACCAATGCGTTCATAATTGGTACAAAAAACTCACCCCACGGGCGGCAAAAAAAAAACATAATAGAAAAAAGGGTGGCACGAGTCCACCAATTAACCCGCTTTTTTAGAATGCCGTTTAAATATTTTTTCTTGCTTTTTTTTATTGGCCGACGATACGAGGGGCGTTCTTTTTTGAATTTTTAGTTCCTTTTTCGAACGTGTTGGGATTAACACGTGGTTTTTTGTGGACTACCGTTTAGTGTACTGTGGGATTTGACACGCGATGTTTAGACAGGGTGGTTTTTTTTTTACTTTTTTATTTCGTTGTTAATGTAGATTGATACTTTTGTAATTGTTTAACGGACGATTTGTTGGGGCCATTTTTTATTTATCCTGCCTGTATGTTTAGAGGGTTAGAAATTTATTTTATGAGTTTTTTTAAGAATGGTAAATTGGAAATTTGACTGTCGAGTTGGCAATGTATTCGACGGCAGTAAGTGAGGTCCTAGGTTTAAATACCACGTCGGCGTCGGGCCGATTTATCTGTTAAGAAAATTCTGAAAGTCTGTAAGATGACGGTGTTATAACGCCAATCGGAGGGCATTTGAAACCGTCGGTCCTGCACCTGACCTCTTTACAGCCGTGTCGGCAGACTGTCACGTTGTATCTTGAAAGTGTAATGGCGCAGTGGGATATGTCACGGATTATTAGTTATTTTATTTAAACAATGAAGAAATCGAATCTAAAACAGACATCAAATGTACCTATCAAACGTTTACTTATCTACATAATATTTTTTTTTGTGGTGAAAATCTGAAACTAAAAACTTTTTATACTTAACTGTTTTATTTAAATAGAACTAACCTACTTAAACTTTTTATTATAAAACTTAAACTAAATTATTATGAGTCCATCTCGAAGTGTTACTTATCGAATAAAAAAATAATATCAAAATCAGTTTCCAAACAACGAAGGAATCGCGTAACATAAATACATACAAACAGAAACAAGTAGCCCAATCGATAACCTTTTCAAAATCGTAAATATTAGAATTAACTAGTTGTTAAAACTTCCTTATTTACATAATAAAAATATTTTCGCCGAGAAAATAACTGAAACTAAAAAAAAACTATCTATTTTTTTAAAAACTCGAAGCCTACTTATTTCAACTTTTATTGATGAAACAAATCAATTAAAATGAAACAAAACCAATATGGGACCATCACGAAAGCATTACTTAACGAATAAAAATTAAATTAAAATCAATTATCCATCAACAGTTGTCAACAACACTCGAAGAAATCGCGTAGGTACGTAACATCAATGCCATTTTATACATAGCGTAACATTCATACAAATTTGAGCCGCTCATAGCCGGTCTAGCATCATCTCACCGGTCCGTAAGTGATCGGCGAGGTTAAGCAACTAGGCTCGCGGTCAGTCCATAGATGGGTGACCGCCAAAGTGGTTTAATTTCTGAGCGTCTCCGTGCTTCGGATGGCACGTTAAGCTGTCGGTCCCGGTTGTATCCATTACGCGACAGTCGTTAAGCCATGTCAGAGTCCTAATGAGCGGCTTGGACAACTCTGACAGTAGGGTATCCTCTGCCCACACGATAAGTAAATAAGTACTTATACATAAACACACAGCCGATATATTACTTCCTTTTTCAAAGTCGGTTAAAAATAAAACAAACACAACAATAAAAACTCCAAATCGAAAACAAATCCAAGGCAATCGTTACGAAAACAAAGTACCTAGATAGGTGTGATATTGTGTATCGTGTATTATATTATGTATTGTGTATTATATTGTGTGATCGATACTACGCTACGGCACAAGAAATACTTAGATAAGTATTTCTTGTGCCGTAGCGTAGTATCGATCACACAAACAGACATACGGCTTTGTTCGTACACTCGTCACGGAATACTCGCATCAATTATCTTTTAGTTACCAATAAGTGGAGTGAGACTTTTTTTATATTACTTACTAGCTGTGCCCCGCGGTTTATGTGTTTTATGTTGGTTTATGTGTTTATGTTCTATGTGCTAATCCAGGGTGTCAGCCAACTCAAAACCAAATTTTATTTAAATCGCTCCAGGCATTTAGACGTGAAGTAGTAACAAACACACACACATACACACTTACACACACACAAACTTTCGCCTTTATAATATTAGTAGGATACTGTACCGCAAATATCAACATTAAGGGGCCCTTTAAAAAAGATTTAAAACTTTCTAAAGGTTCAGCAACGCGCTAATGATGTCCCTGGTGGGCCAGTGTTCATAGGCTACGGTGACCACTTACCATCAGGTTGGCAGTATGCATGTTTGCGAACTAAGTTGTATATAAAAAAAACATTAGTTTAAATATTTTGTGTCGCTCATACTGTACGAAACCAACATTTTTGATATTACTTTGTGTTACTCGTTCTTACTTTTTAATGTCTTTTTTATTAAAATATAGACGGTCACCCATCTAAAATTGATCGCTAATTTAGTTTATTACTTGATTGTGCGCTTTTTAATTTAACTTAAAGAAAATCCACAAAGTAATGTTCTTTGTCGAATTAGCAATTTTCAAGTGAGTTTCTAAAATATCTCAACCCCGTACCCGTGATAGAAGTGAAGCTTTAAAAAATTATTGTTCATATGTAGCATCTGAGGCTTGCACTTACAGTGCTCACATGCGTGAAACTGTCTTATTTTATCTCTTAGTATCGTTTAGTATTATTCTATTTTCATCCACTTCCCTAGCGTCGAAAAACATAAATCCTTCTCTTTCTCTCTACGTCATATCTTTCTCTCTCTTATGTCTACACGCGACGTATCTTTAATAGTTACTCTCGAATTTAGTCCATTTATCGATATTCGAATTGCCGCCAAAGAAGTTTAATAAAAAAGCCTACTCCACGCTTAACCCGCTGAACCCTTCACGGCTTCTTCCAAAAATGATTAAAAATAGGTCGCGGTGCGTGAACGAGCGGTCGTTATGAACCCCGAGTTTTTCCAACAATAACTTGGTTTTGATATATATACGTGGGTATAACTTTATTTTAGCAGGCCGGTTGTGTTTTATTCGTTATAATTTGTCATTTAATCGATATAGTTAATGTTATAGTTGAGTGCCTCGTTTGCCTAGCGGTAGCGAGTTCACGAAATTGGAATCAAATTCATCAAAGACGTATATGGTAGAAAACAAAAAAGACAGATCAGTTTATCTGTAACAAATATTTTAATTATGTTGACTACTTAGGTATTTCTATTGCTAACGAATTTTAGCGTCCGATACCAAAATATAGTTTTCTTGACCTATATACATTTTTTTTTATATTTGATACCAACAATTGTATATAGATGCCGCTATAAATATCTGGAATAGTCGTAAGACGGTTTTTTCTTACCTAATCGACTTCTAAAGGCATTCAAGTATGATTTATTTGTAAGAGTTCCGTACAAAAAAAAAGGGAAACAACGGAACCATATTAATCAGCTATCTGTGACCTTCCGTTTGTCCATATGCCTGTCTGTCTGCCAGCGGGCTATATCTCATGAGCCACCGTAGATATACAGTTAAAGCAAAAAATAATAAAATTAAAATAGTCTCGCAGTGGAATGGAACCCTTCGTGCGCAAGTCGGACTCAGACTTGGCTGCTTTTAGTTATTATTCCTAAACGCTTTTACTACCTTCAATTGATCTAACAATCACAAAAACGAGCCCAGCATTAATTACAGCCCAGGATAATTTTATTTTGTTAGTTAATAATTCTTTGTTTCTTCATTTAGCGTTAGAAATTAACCTAGATTCGTGCAGCTGCATTGTTTTTATATAATTATCAGAAGATATATCAGGAACTGCATACAACCCTTGCTACCCAAACAATCTCAAAAAGGGTACAGTTAAAAAAAATCAGAAACAATAAAATGTAAAAACATCCGACAAATGTCATTGAAAAATCATAACCATTGAAAACGAGATGTAACATAAAACTAGATTAGCCTTTCATCAATCAGTTATGCACTTAACATTGCAAAAAAACAAAAAGATCCATTTGACCCTTAAATGTATGCAAATCATCAATTCAATTGAACGCCAAAGGGTTAAGTAATTCAACATTTTTTTGTTTTGTTTATAAATTCAAAGACAAAAACCGGTTCCTTGTTTTATTTTTAAAGGGTTCTGTTTTTAAGTTTCTAAACTTTTGTTTTCTATGGGAACGCCATAGACAAGATGTAGGTAGATAAAAGAGTTTTGTTTAAGACGTCGTGAGAAAGTGATGTAGAAACTGATAGAATAATTATTTAAATGAAGGTGGTGGATCATATTGAGGGGGTTTTGTGGCGGAAGGAAGGTTCGGTGGGTCTAGGAATGTAGAACATAAATTTGCTCCACACGGCTATTTGGCCTCAGGTGAAAGCTAGCCAAGTGGAGTACGGATATCCTGTATACTTAATTGGATATTACTTTCAGTTACCAACGGCTCTAGTTGTTATTGACTCTGACTTAGCAAGAAGTCGTGGATTCGATTCTCAACCAGGACAAACCTTGGTGTGATGAGCACGATTATTTCTTCTGTGTCCAGACAGTGTAGTTTATTTATAACTATCTGTGCCCCGCGGTTTTACCCGCGTCCAATTTTATTAATTATCACAACTCCACCCCCGTGGGTGATAACGTGATATTATGTCGCCTATATATTGACCCGACCTCTTGTTAATATTCATGCAAAATTTGAAGTAAATCCATGCAGTACTTTTTGAGTTTAGCCCGGACATACATACAGACAAACAGACAAAAATTCTAAAAACTATATTTTTGGCTTTGATATCGATAGTAGATCACGCCCCAAGTATCCTTTAAAAAACATATTCTATGTACAGTTTTGACTTTCCTACGATTTCATTATATGTATAGATATAGATAGATATGTATGTAATTAGAAATCAGTATGCTTGTCAGTTGTCTGGTTGCCATAGTACAGGCTCAGCATCGTTTGGGATCAGATGGCAGTGTGTTACTTGTACCAGATATTTATTTAGATAGATAGATATTAAATCGGTCTACATTTCAAACATCATTGAACCCAAAACACGAATTAACCATTTGAAATCCATAGAATGTAACACAAAATAATAAAAACTACGGAACGGATGTTCATGAAACTTTGTGGTATTATAGTTTATAGAGGTATACTATGAAAACACACATAGAATACGTAGAACCGGGACACATGTTCGTATATTATAGTAGGGTAAGAGAGAGAGGTGTGTATACATTTTCTTTCTCTCCTTCTCTCATAGCCATTAACGTTTCGTATATCTAAGTTTATATATATTAATAGCTGTGCCCCGCGGTATTACTCGCGTTAAATTTTATAAATGATCACAGCCCCCTAGCTGATAGCGTGATAACATGTAGCTTATATGTTGACCCAACCTCTTAGAAAAATTCATGCAAAATTTCAAGTAAATCCATGCATTACTTTTTGAGTTTAGCCTGGACATACATACAGACAAACAGACACACAGACAAAATTTCTAAAAACTATATTTTTAGCTTCGATATCGCCGTTAGATCATGCCCCTAGTATCCTTTAATAAAAATATTCAATGTACAGTTTCGACTATCCTACGATTTTATTATATGTATAGATAGACGATGCAGGGATTATAAAGAAAACATACTTCACTAGTATTTACTAACATGTACCCACTTATTTGTTAATATTTTGGAATGATAATGCTTGCTGTTAGGATTACGGAAAAATCTATTGTTAAATGTCCTGAAAAAGAATTAAATAATGTAGATTTTTAAGTACGGCCTTTAATTCAAAACTAAACCTGTTGGCGTGGTTGGCAAATATTTGGTTTTCACTCCGGAGGTCGTGGGTTCGATCCCACCCAGGACAGATATTTGTGCGCATGAACATGTCTGTTTGTCCTGAGTCTGGGTGTAATTATCTATATAAGTAAAAATATGTGTATGTAGTTTATCAGTTATCTGGTTTCCATAGTACACGCTCTGCTTAGTTTGGGATCAGATGGCCGTGTGTAAATAATGTCCCAAGATATTATTAGTATTATTAAAACAATCTATCATAATATTCTATTATTATTACTCAGTAAAACAAAAACATTGACTTTTTGGCTGTTCTGTTTGACTGATTTGGATAATTCTTATTTTAATCGCTAGAGACGCTTTCGAATCGGTTCCGTATAATTTTTCTTGCAATCCTGTACCATTTTATAGAAATCAAATTTTCAAGTAGATTTTACATCGTCATAAAGTCATTAATATATCCCCTGTTTTTATGATAACATACCCATCTGACAAGGCTTACAAATTTTTTGGTTCGATGGCAATCAAATATTCATGGCAATGGTTCATTACCTACCACTAAAAGATTATTAAAAGACTAGATATTGGTGGCAATTCTGATAAGTAAATATTAAATAACGATACATCTATTTCTATTATCGTTAATACACGTACAGACGCCAGCACATCAAGCCACCCCAATCAGTCAAATTTCGCCAATTGAAAGTGAACCATATGATTTTGTGATAAAGTTGAAAATCTATAAAAGAAATTTGACACATTGGGGTAGCTGGATGTGCTGGCGTTTGTACGTAGATGTATGAGCAAATAGCAAATCATCATCATCATCATCATATCAGCCTAAAGACGTCCACTGCTGGACAAAGGCGTCCCCCAAAGATCTCCACAATTGCCGGTGTTGCGCTATCGGCATCCAGCGATTTCCAGCGACCCGCACAAGATCATCGGTCCATCTTGTAGGGGCCTGCCTACGCTAGCTGCGTCTTCCGGTTCGTGGTCGCCACTCGAGAACCTTTCTGCCCCAGCGGCCAAATATAGGTACAAATATAGGTACCAAATATAGAGTTTATGCTAATCCTGGCCTAGACATAGATGTTTGAGTGGTATTAGCGGTATGATCAGGCCTGAGCGCACAGGGTAACGGGCCCAATTTATATATAATATGTGTATGTTTTAAGAAATATATAAGTATATTTATCATATTAACATATATTTATCAAAGTGAAACTTTGTCTTTTACGGCGTTAAATTAATTCATAGTTGAATATTTTCACAATATTCTTGTTTTTCCCTCCTTGATCGGGTTTAATCACTGTTGTCCATCACGATCAAGTGAATAACACACAAATCAAAACACAAACACTGTGGTGCACTTGCATATTGGCCACCATATTGCGACATGCGATAGATGGACGAATAAATTTGAGGATAGATGGACGAATAGATTTAAAAAAAAGTAAAGATTTTTAAAGGATATTTGGGGCATGATCTGCAAGAAGCCAAAAATATAGTTTTAGAATTTTTGTCTGTGTGTCTGTATGTCCGGGCTAAACTCAAAAAGTACTGCATGGATTTACTTCAAATTTTGCATGAATATTACTAAGAGGTCTGGTCAACATATAGGCTACATATTATCACGCTATCACCTACGGGGGAGGAACTATGATAATTTATAAAATTTGACGCGGGTAAAACCGCGGGGCACAGCTAAAAACGTCCTATAATTGTGTAAAATTGATGAACAGCACAATGTTGCAGCCATTTTTCTGCCGCTGAAATAAGGCGGAGTAGTTCTTCCATCTATGGATTTCCTAGATATACATAGACAGTCTTTGGTCATATGTGCTAGAGTATAATTCTTTGTTTCGGCCCAATTTATTTTTATAGCAATTGTATCGATTATAAATTAGATTAGTGTTGATCAGAATTGCGACCTTTAGTTCTAGTTAAAAAGCAACTAAATTAAATATTGATAGATCTTTTTTTAATAGTAGGTTAGATTTTAATCGAGGATAGGTATATATTATTCAATATTTCATGTGTGTTGAAAAGGTTTCAACAAAATTCTTTGCTTCATTTTTAGGGGTTTGGACCCCAAATGACCCTTTTGACGCGTGCTGCTTAGTATATAGGTAGTCTTGTTTGCTAAACGGCTTGGACCTCGGTCGCCTTTATCGTCCGGTAAAGCAGTGAAAGCATCGTAATTCTTAAAATAAAGCACGATTCTTCTGACAGTGGAATATTAAGTGCCCTATACGAGATTAACATTTTCTTCGTATATCACAATTCATATTCCTGCAACCCAATAAATGATCTGTATTTATTCGTATTTTAATTGTATAATTTTATATCGGTTCACTGCCTGAAATAAATCTGTTTTTGTTTATTATTTATATAGCACTAAATATTACACGATTATCCTGTGTCTCTTTCGCCAATACTTGTAGCTTAGCATCTGAAATGCAAAGTGCATCAGTTCATACGAAATGATAAAGACAGCAATAGTTCTATAAACGAATTAGAAGACGAGCAAGTCTTCTTCAATCAATCAGTTACATAATAAGAATGTGTGTGTATGTATGTGTGCGATACGCCTGCCGGATATTACACAAGTTAATATAAAAGTTACAATACGGTCAAACAGCTGTCGGGTATCTACAATGGACCCATATTTATTATAACATAGTTAATATAATATACAAAAGGCCATTAATATGGCGTTATTTTTTGTTTAGTTTGGATTTGAATTACATCATCGTCATCATCACATGATGATGATGATGATGTAGCGACATTATGAGCTTTCATACAATGTGTACCTAAATATCTATGTTACTAGAAATAATAATGTATACCTACAACTATATTACTACAATCATGTTCTGACTATTTACAAGCGCTTTTTTAAAGTCTACGTCAATAAAAACCTTTTTTATTTTTTTTATTATTTTATTAAACAAATGACGTCCATATCTAAACCAAAGCCACCCCAAAAAAGCCATAAACACGAGGCTATTCGTATGACGTTATTTTTTGTTTATTTTGGATTTGAATTACATCATCATCATCATCACATGGTGATGATGATGTAGTGACATTATACAAATGATGTCTATAGCTGGACAAAAGCCACCCCAAAAGAAAGCCATAATTAAGTGGTGTCAATTACTTGCTTTTTGGAGTAGATGGGTTGGCGATCGCAGTATTATATTTATGGTCATAGATCACAGTGTGACGCTGCTGCCCGTTCTGTGGAGGATATTTCCTTGGGACGACTTCTGAGCCCTCCTCGGGATGAGATGGGGTGGTTATATTCTTTACCGTCAGCCACACAACATAAAATCACATACTAACAGTTAAATATAATGTAGGAATAGTGCTCAAAACATTCCCAAACAAAATGCACCATTTATGAAGAGTTTTTATTGCATCAAAAGTCTGTAAATAGTTAAAATTCGGGTAAACACGTGTGAGTTAATCTAGGTAAAGAGTAAAAACTCCGAGAAACAAACGTGAGTATATGTAGGTAGCAAAATTAAACTCTGGGAAACATGCGTGATTCTATGTAGGTAAAAAGTTCAAACTCTGGGAAACAAGCGTGAGTCAAAATACCGTAAAACCTCCTGAATTGTAATATAGCTGTAACTTTTAACAGGTTCAATAGATTTTTTTCTTTGAATCTTTGCAATTTAAAGTGGGGCCTATTTAATAGGTCACATTTGACATTTCATCTAAATTCAACATCGTAACCTTAACCGGCGGGCACAGAATATTATTTATTTTTTCTTAGTTAAAACTGCACATTTGCTTATTTTTTTTTCAATTACGATTTATCTTTATTGTAATAATTACCAAATGAGGTCATTTTACTATTCACTTTACTAGTAACTGACAGATGTCAAATGTGATCTTTCAAATGCTATGTTGCTAAATTGGAATGGTCCACAGATAAATAAAAAACACATCAAAAGAAGCCACAAACATACATGCACAGATACTCAAACGTATCATATAGGTATTCAAAAGTAAAATCTAAATAAATTAACATATACAACCAGTTTATTTATATTGTACGCTCTAAAATATAGTTGTTTCAACACGATCTATTAAAACTACTTTAGTATTAGGAAGTAGTAACTAATAAATAATTTAGATCTAAGTTTTAGCGCTAAAATGTTCAAAATGCAATTTAAAATAGCATTCAAGTTACAATATTTTACAAGTCCAAGATAGCACTGTGCCTCCAGTACGATCAAGTTCTTCATTGGCCAATAGAATCCTCGAGTGGTTCCAAATTGAGTCGTATTATACATGTTAATAAGGTTCAATTTACCTCAAATAACGGCAATGGTTGGTTGGCTATTTAAGAGCAGGGACAAAAGTAAATGCCTTATAAATTGGAGCACGTAATCTTTGATAGATCTGTTACACCTTCTCGTTCTAATGGGTTGATGGTTAGTTAATTAGTTCGCATGTTTTATTTTGTTGTGAAGGAAATATTAGGTGGTTAGGTAGTTCGATTTATTAAATTCAAATAAGGAAACTGTTCTTAACTGACAGGTATTATGAAAGCATTTTGACAGCGGCCGCGCGTCCGTTGTTTTTTTAATAGAAGCATTTTAGTTGTAGGAGGTTATTAAAAAAAAGTTTTTGTTTTTTAATTTAAGTTTAGGGATGAACGTGGCCAGGCCTTCTAGCAATAAGACTATTTACTAAGTAACCCTGCTCAGCGCGGTTATTGACTTCTAGATGCATGATAGAGTTGGTTTTTCAGGACGTTTTATAAATATCACTCTACGATACAATGTCATCTTCTTTTAATGGGCTTTAGTAGCAGCTTATTTAAACCACAATTCAAAAATTCTGAATCAATGTCAAAACTGTAGTAAGCCATCATCATCGTCATATCAGCCGAAAGCCCAAAACATTGCACAAAGGCCTCCCCGAAAGATCTCCACAATTGTCGGTCTGGCATTACCCGCATACAGCAACTTCCAGTGTCCCATCTAAGATCATAGATTCATCTGTAGGGGAAATTTTGTAAGTAATAACTATTAGTGATCTTCCTGGCCGGATTTCGACCTTGGCGGCCAGGTTCAATGGAGGCTAACTAAATATATCGTCCCCGTAGTTGGAAAACTAAATAAGTCCGATTTTGGCGATTTTGACTTTTTCCTATTTTCAAAACACCTATATCATGCCGCATATTTGAGCCTTACAGGCATTTTCATATCTTATTCCGTTCCAAAGATATAGCCATTTTTGTCAGACAGGTCATGACAGATGGAATAATAAATATCTTCATACAAACACATTTTTTTTAAAGGAAAAATAAATAACTCAGTAAATAAATCAATAACTGTGGTCAATGACAAGATGAATGTCGAATAAGTTAAATAACTTGAGTTGTTGAATTTTTCCTCAACTTAAAAATTCTTTTACAAAACTAACTTAGTTCTAGGAAAACTAAATAACTCTATTTATTTAATTCTGCTATTCAGAATTCTGATAAAACGTATCTAATTTATAAATAGTTGATGTTATTCATTTCTTCTACAACAAGATAAAGATTAATTATAAGATACTAGGCAAATAAAATTAAATAAATTAAGCTGTCATCAGAGGAAATCAGAGGGTCAAGTCCCATTTCCGGTATCAAACCAATGCCACCTTTAATAGATGAAGAACCTTTTTCTGATTCTGGATCTACATGGATTCCGGACACAGAAGAAGAACATAAAAACGAAACTTAGTTCAATATTTCATTGGATAAGAAGAAAAAAAGAGTAAAGAGATTTGAATGAATAAACCCCATTTTGTCGAGAGATTCTGAAGATGAAACAAGTAATATTATAACAACCCGAGCTATTATGGAAACCCTTATTGAACAAGTCTCACCGGGTTACCCTGAAAAAGAATCATGAAACACAATATTTCGCTGAGACAACAGATTCAGAAATAGAAACAGAAAATAAGGAAATAGAAACCGGGGTGCTAAAAACCCCCGGCAAACGCCGTTTTACCAAAACCGACATCCTCTGGCCCAGGCAACATATAACACTCGCATACTGCGGACCAACGAGAAGATCATCGAACTGTAGGAAGAACTGAGCAGGTTACATTGGGATATCATAAAATTGTCTCAAGTCCGAAGAGAGGAGGAGGACACGATAATCCTAAAATCCGGGAACCTGCTCTATTTCCGGAACCAACGGCGACCAACTTTCCCAATGTGGTGTCACCTTGGGACAAACACTTGGGACAACGTAGTCAAAATCGAGAGTGTGTCGATTAGGGTGGCATAACTTATTCTCAGAATTACCAAGCGGTATTTGTTGAAGGTAATACAGGTATGCGCGCCGACTTCGACGAACTCCGACGATGAGGTTGAGGATATATCAAGAGCCATACATAGCTCTAAAAACGTTTTCACTGTGGTCATTTGTGGACTTTGACGCGAAGCTGGGCAAACGATTCGGTAATCGGCTGAGAGTGGGGCAATTTGGAACTGGAGACCGGAACCCCCGGGGCCAAATGTTGGCCGACTTCATGGAGATGGAGGAACTCTTGATGGTGAATTCCTTATACAGAAAGTCGGATCACCGCAAATGGACCTGGGTGATCCTCAATGGTAAAACCAAAAATGAGATAGACTTTATCTTGTCGATGAGACGACAGATGTTCAATGCGGATAAAACCGGCAGCGATCACAGACTTGTGAGAGGCTCATTGAACCTTAATGTCAAGTTGCAGAGGTCCCGACTGATAAAGTCTACGCTCCGATCTTTACCTATGCACGTCCAAAACCCCGAACCATTTCAGCTGTAATTGCAAAACCGTTTCGAATGCCTAGCACTAGGTAATCTAATCTTATAGGTACTTTACAAACATATAATAGACGGACACAAATTACATCCAGGCTCAGAACAAGTATTTATGGGTCACACAAATAGCTGTCCGGCGCGGGATTCAAACCCGCGACACGAAGCGGCGAGGCGACTGTCTCAGCCACCACGCCACACATGCAGTCAAGTGGACTCATACTACGACAAGCTTGTAGAAGCTGTCCATACGGCTGGGTCTAAAGTCTTTAAGGCCCGCCGTACAAACAGAACTAAAAAGATCTTTGACTTTACCCTGCAACTTATGGAAGAAAGACGGATAATGGTTCTGAACCCCTCAGATGATGCTACCAGATACCGGCGGCTCAACAGACAGATCTCAAAGTCTTTGACTCGCCACACGCGTCAATTTAATACAATTAGTATTAAAGAGACCATCGAGCGGAACAAAGGCTCTAAAGTGTCTCGGATCCCAGAGCACGACTAATCCGTCATTACACCGAAGACATCCTGGAAGTCAGCCTGTACGAGATTAGAATGGCTCTCAGACAACTTAAGAACAATAAGGCGCTTGGTGAGGATGTAGTTACAGCAGGGCTTCTGAAGGCGGGTGGTACACCAATCCTACGGGCCCATCAGAACTTATTTAACTCCGTCGTACTAGATGGTCAAACTAACAACAACTCCACAAGTATGGCACAGAAGTGTGGTGGTGCTCTTCTTCAAAATGGGCGACAAAACCCTATTGAAGAATTATAGACCGACACTGCTGAGCCATGTTTACAAGTTGCTTTCGAGGGTCATTACGAATCGTCTCGCACGCAGGTTTGATGACCTCCAGCCTCCCGAACAAACTGGTTTCCGAAAAGGTTTTAGCACCATAGACCATGTGGTCTATGGTGGGGCATATGCTGGGACAAGTTGTGTAGAAGACCGAAAAGTATAACAAGCCACTGTGTTTAGCGTTCGTGGACTATGAGAAAGCCTTTGATTCTATCGAAACCTGGGCCGTGCTCAGGTCTCTCCAAAGGTGCCAAATCGACTACCGGTATATCGAGGTGTTAAAGTGTTTGTATGAAAACGCTACTATGTCAGTGCGACACGGCTGGGCAGCGTTCGGGACGCTACGTAACATTTTCTCTTCCAAAATACCGCAGTTTCTCATGTCGAAAGTCTTCGACCAGTGTGTGTTGCCAGTGATGACTTACGAAACAGAGACGTGGTCGCTCACTATGGGCCTTATTAGAAGGCTCAAGGTCACCCCAAGAGCAATGGAGAGGGCTATGCTCGGAGTTTCCCTGCGGGATCGAATAAGAAGTTTCAAAATCCGCAGGCGAACCAAAGTCACCGACATAGCCCGAAGAATTGCAAAACTGAAGTGGCAGTGGGCGGGGCACATAGTTTGTAGACCCGACGACCGTTGAGGCAAAAAGGTTCTCAAGAGGCGACCACGTACTGGAAGAGGAGAGAGCGTGGGTAGGCCCCCTACAAGATGGGCCGATGATCTTGTGCGGGTCGCTAGAAGGCGCTGGGTGCGAATAGCGCAAGACCGGCAATTGTGGAGTTCGGCTGATATGATGATGATGATGTTTATTGTTTAAGTTTGTGGCATGATAAGTATCTGATAACAATACACCTTTTCTAAACTTTTCTATTTATTCCTTAATATAACTTTATTAATTAACTAATACAGCGTTTATTTCATATGAGACCAACAAAAGTCAAAAAATATCAAAGTAATAATAACATACAAAGCCACTAAATTTTACATTTAAAAGTATTTCAAGTATGATAAATTCAATAACTGCACTTATTCCACCAAATTTTACTCTACCAAATGTATTTACCTTGTAGGAAAACTAAATAAATAGCCGAAATAAGTAGCTAAATGCAGTTACGTTATAAAACAGTTGTGGCAAAATTAAACAACTTGATTTTTTATTTGTTATTTAGTTATAGTTAAATATAGAGTTCAGTTTGTTAAAGCATAATGTGAAAGGTTATCAGGTCCACAAAATATAAAATTGCCGACGGCTAAATTGTCTCACATTTTCTTACAAACGTACATTAACTAAAAAAAACACTAAATCGCGTTTATCTCAGAACTACAAAATCAGAGTTATTTAGTTTTCCAACTACGGGGACGATATTAAAGTCACAAGTACAAGCACAAAAACAAATTTTTATTCCCTTACTCTCATGATCCGATGGGACGGGTAGTGACACGACCGGAAAGAGGTCACGAACCGGACCGACAGCTTTTACGTGCTCTCCGAGGCTTGGGGATATAGATAATACCGGCAACTCCCAGATTTCGTACTGAAATACTTACTGAAATATCCCAAAATCACTTTTGGTCTGACCCGGGATTTGAACCCAAGACCTCGGTATCTACGGTTGAACACGACCGAGGCAGTCCAACTTACAAATACAAAACTTTTTATTGTGGTACATAGTTCAAAAGTTGTTACAGTCACAAATATATATTATGTTCAGCTATGTCCAGCCATTTAGGCGTACAATATTTAGTTAAAATTATTTTATACAATTACGTGAATACAATTATTTTAACCTAATTTAATACATGTCATTTAATTACCAATAATTATTTCTTATTTTAAAGTCAACTTACCAAACAGAATATTCAATTAGGTACATACATTTGTTTCCATTGTAGAACAGTCTTCAAATCGTAACGCAATGTGACCATTCAAATCATTTTTTAATTCTGTATTATTATAAATAACCTACTCCAGTATGTGTGTTTGTGTTCTTCAATTTAGTATATTAATCCCGACAGTATATGTTGTTACAACTTTGTTTGTATAGCTGTGGCATTGTAGCTACTAAACGGACGGACCGATTTAGATATGGTTTTTAGCCTTCTAACGCTATTCTTTTGATATTGACGGGCCTATTGGCGTGGTTGGCAAAACTTTTCACGCTGGAGGTCGTGGGTTCGATTCCCACCCAGGATGGATATTTGTGTGCATGAACATTTCTGTTTGTCCTGCGTCTAGGTGTAATTATCTATACAAGTATGTATTTGCACAAGAAAAGTAATATATGTATTATATCAGTTATCTGGTTTCCATACTACAAGCACTGTTTAGTTTGGGATCAGATGCCCGTGTGTTAATAGTGTCCCAGAATATTATATTATATTTCTAAATGCATACATATTATAGATAAATAACACCCAGCCACGGCACAAATAATCGTGCTATCACACAAAAGTTTGTCCCAGGTGGGGATTGAACCCAAACCTCTGGCTTAGCAGTCAGAGTCACTAACCGCTCGACCAACAGTCCAGTCATAATAGTCCTGTCTTTAAATCTAGTGTTAGGGTTATTCAAGCCACCCACTGCCATCTGACATGGCTTTGTACAGACGCCAGCACATCAAGCTACCCCCAAATGTCATATTTGCCCAATTGAATGTCAACCTTATGCATTTGTGATAAAGTTGAAAATCTATAAAAGAAATTTGACAGATAGGAGTAGCTGGATGTGCTGGCGTCTGTACCTAATGACTACACCCATGTCCTACCGACCGATCTCAGAGCCGCACAGAAATAAAAATGTCGCGGTCACCCATCTAAAAACAACGTCCTTAACTATGCAGATCATTTACAGGCCGAAAAAACTTACTATAAGTTTGTATTTTTTGGTTTTAAAAAGACAACGCCTGCACTAGGTAATCTTATCCCTGTGTCGCGGGGTACTTTACAAATATACAATAGACGGACACAAATTACATCCAGACTCAGAACAACCATTTATGGGTCAAACAAATACTTGTCCAGCGCAAGGACACGAACCCGCGACACGAAGTGGCGAGGCGACTGTCTTAGTCGCTACGCCATACGTGCAGTCTAAGTATTCCAAATTGAGGTGAACCTTATGCGTATGTGATAAAGTTGAAAAACTGATTGAAGACTGCCCCGTTGGTCTAGCGGTAGCGTGTTCAACCGTAGAAAATGAGGTCCTGGGTTCTAATCCCGGGTCGGGCCAAAAAGTGATTTTGGGACGTTTCCGTAAAAATTAATTTCTCGGTATCAGCCCAAAGTTTGGAAGTTGGCGGTATTACACCCCCGTGCCTCACAGAGCACGTAAAGCCGTCGGTCCTGTACCTGACCTCTTTCCGATCGTGTCGTTAGTCGTCCCATCGGACTCATGAGAGTGATGGAATAGAAAGTGCCCCTGTGTTTGCGCACACACTTGTGCACTATAATATGTCCTGCGCAATTGGCTAATCTCCATTGAGAATGGCCGCCGTGGCCGAAATTCGGCCGGGAAGACATCATCAAAGTTGAAAATCTATAAAAGAAATTAGACAGATTGGGGTAGCTGGATATGCTGGCGTCTGTACTAAAATGTTACCATTTCCTAAGCAAACTGTAGTCTGCACCTGCATTCGGCACGTAATCCTAGTATCTAACTGCAGTATTTTGTACCGTTATACCAATTTTACGCTCTTCGTGATATGATAACACCTTGATATACTCCAGCCATCTTTTACTTTTAGGTTGCTTTTACTAAGTTTCTTCTAACACACACTCTTACAACACGTATTCCGAATAGGTCGTGGAATATTCTCCCTATACACGAATAGTATTTATTTTATTAAAACTTCTAGCTGTGATTCACGGTTACCCGCGTTAAATTTTATAAATTATCACAGCACCTCCCTCGTATGTGATAGCGTGTACATGTGTCGCAAGCACCATAGGCTAATGTAACTTCTTACCATAATGTTGGCTGTTATTGTATAACATCTATACATACATATAATAAAATCGTAGAAAAGTCAAAACTGTACATTGAATATTTTTTTAAAAGGATGCTTGAGCCGTGTTCTACAATCGATATCGAAGCCAAAAATATAGTTTTTAGAATTTTTGTCTGTTTGTCTGTATGTATGTCCGGGCTAAACTCAAAAAGTACTGCATGGATTTACTTAAAATTTTGCATGAATATTACTAAGAGGTCGGGTCAACATAGGTATAGGCTACATATTATCACGCTATCACCTACGGGGGAGGAGCTGTGATCATTTATAAAGTTTAACGCGGGTAAAACCGCGGTGCACAGCTAGTTATCTATATAAGTATGCATTTACAAAAGAAAAGTCTGATTTCCATAGTACAAGCTCTGTTTAGTTTGGGGGCAGATGGCCGTGTGTAAATAATGTCCCAGGATATTAATATTATATTAATAATATTTACCTTTGAATGTTAGTGAATAATTGTACAAAAATCAAAACTTGATTTAAGCAACCAATAATTTTTTTACAGAATTGTACACACCTAATTTTGATGGTTAAACCATATTACCTAAAACCTTGATTGTTTTTTTTTAAAGACAATGCTCGCATTACGGAAGCTAATCCCTGTATCGCGGGGTACTTTACAAACATATAACAGACGGACACAAATTACATCCAGACTCAAAACAACTATTTATGGGTCATACAAATAGTCCGGCGCGGGACTCGAACCCACGACACAAAGCGGCGAGGCGACTGTCTTAGGCACTGCGCCACACGTGCAGTCATAGGTGCAATCATAATGGCAATAAACATAACGATATACAGAGTGGTCGAGGAGTTGACGATCAAACGCAAAATTTTGATACTTTACGATGAGCAGTATCCGAATCACCCCCATGTATGTTCTACGATTTTGCGATTTTTTAAACTTTGAAATTTATGAGTCCTGGCTCAAACCTTAATTTTGAACTTTCGAATAAATTCTAAGTCAGTTCTGCAATGATTAGATAAACCATACTTTTTACGGTGTTAGGTTAAACCATGCTTATTAGTTATCACAAAAAAAACTGAACCAGAAACGTTCAACAGAACGAGAAAAAAGTCTAAAACTGAAGTCAGGTGAAATTTACAAAAAAAAAACATTAAAACAATTTTATCTCTTAAACTACGCAAAATCGTAGAACATACTCAAATTCTCGGCCACCCCTATATATTATGTGTGAGAGAGAGGTTGGAAAATATAGTCGAATCGATTTTGAAGGAGGCAACTCATTCGAGTCCATATTTATTATAATTATATTGTCTTTTATGTTTATTGCTATTTTGGTTTCAACTGCACTGCACGTGTGGTGCATCGGCTAAGACAGTCGTCTCGCCGCTTCGTGTAGTGGATTCGAGTCCCACGCTAGACAACTATTTGTGTGACCCATAAATAGTTCTTTTGAGTCTGGATGTAGTTTGTGTCCGTCTATTATAATGTTTGTAAAGTTCCCCACGACACAGGGATTAGATGCCCTAGTGCGAGCATTGTCTTTAAAAAATATCAAGGTTTTATATATATAATTTGGGTTGACCATCAAATTTATATTCGTAGAATTCTACAAGAAATTAATCGGTTGCTTGAAACAAGTTTTGAATTTTGTACGATTATTCACTAACATTCAAAAGTAAATTGAACAATTAATTAATATCTACAACAGGTAATCCGTTTAAATTTGGACGTTGAATTCAAATAATCTAAATATTCTCCAGATCTTAGATAAGTATTTATGTAATGTATGAGTTAGATTCGAGGTTTAACTGAACTAATGATCTAGAGCCCATTACGTTCATGTAATTTTAATCCCATTGTAAATTTAAGATCGCATGTAACATACAATACTAGTTTCTAATTACAACACCGTATTCGACACGCGACTTAGATATAAACCTCAGTTTAGAACGGAACCCCGACTTATGTTTGAACCATGATCTCGAAATGAACCTTTACTTGGTATGAACTCTTAGTAGTGATTTGAGAATAATTTTAAAGGCTTCAGAATGGCTTACTTTGGTACTGGTAGTGACATCTGTAGGATATTAGGATATGTTTTGAATATGGGACAATTTTTTGTTATGGTTTTGTTTTTTTTTTTCAAACATCTTCTAAGTGGCCAGTATTATAAAATTATGGCAGTTCTTTTTATATTATAGTTAGTAGATATAATTACATAAATATATATAGTATTTGTCCCCTGCTAATCTAAGTAAACATTTAAGTACCTATCTATACAAATAAATAAAATTGGAGTGTCTGTTTGTAATATTGAAATAACCGGTTTTACTACATAAGTATGAATATATATACGGTACATACACCAAAATAACATTTTTTACAATTTTTCTCTATCTGTTTGTTCCGGTTTCCGGGACCGATTTTGACGGGACTTTTATTGGCAGGTAGCTGATGTAATAAGGAGTAACTTAGGCTACTTTTATTTTAGCAAAAGTCATTTATTTTACTAAAAAAATTAAAAAAAACTAATTAACACGCGGACGAAGTCGCGGGCACAGCTAGTTTTATATAAATAGCTTAGCCATCAAAAATCCCGACTCGAAAAAGAGCTGTAGGTAACTTTGGAAGGGTTCAACTTATTTTCATCCATTAAATTTGCTTTCAGTTGAAATAAGCCACATTTAAATCTGTTTTTCCGTTTAGGAGGTACAATAACACAAAAAGATACACAGTTATAACAACTTAACGTGCATATTGTTAGTGTGAACGTACACGTAACTTTTTACCTTACCTACAGCATGTGCACACGCCGTGAAAACTGGTCACTCCCAAGCCCCTCCTTACGTCATTATGTGATTGTCTTACGCTAATGATTTGTTGATAACAGTCTTACTTATTTACCTACCTAGTGGGTGGGATGTGGGTGTGGGAAATTAATATGAACGTATGCAATTTAATTTTAAAATAAGAACAATGTTCATATCACGAAGAGCGTTAACGTTTGTTATTTGTATTGTTATATGCCAGTATTTAGATTTCAAAAAAAGAATTAAGTTTTGTTTTATATCACGAATAAAAGACATTAGGTAATTTTGTTTTGTTTTTTAATTTGAAATACAGACTTTCAATTCAAATTATGTTTACTATTCTAGGCTCCATGGGCGCCACTAGTCACTTGTAGGAAATGAGACTCTTTTAATGATTATTTATGGTGTAAATTGTCGAGTTTATTTTGAAATATTGACAAATTATTTTTGTATGTTCTATTTACTACTTTAGTAGAATACTACTACTTTTAAATAATATTAGTTTTTTTCAATTATTTGGCACATTATTACATTTTAGTTTTAGCTTTAAAACAAAATCGCGTTTTTAAAACAAATTGTGTATCTATTCTTTAAAAATTTAAAAATATTATAAGGTGTCACAAAAGTAGTTATGATTTAATTATCATGTCAATAAATAATATTAAAACAGACATTCATAAAATGTATAATTTATTTATATTCCATATAAATATAACTGAAATAGCTACATTTACCTATATCAAAACATTTTTTTATTTAGTACTAGGTATATATAATATAGTTTCTTTAATTTATTCCATTTTTCAGCATATTTTATTTGTTTAATCATTTTAACTAGGAACAATAACGAATTTAAATCGTTACATCCTATATAAAAATTTGTTGATAAGAGCTCATTTAGTTAGATGAAATTATAGATAGATAAAACTATGTTCATATAGGTAGGACTCAAATTCAACTCACTGACCGTCACAGTTAAAAATGAAGTTACAATATTCTCGATTAAAGTTTTCTTTTGTTGGTTCTATTTAATTATTTAACCCATCCTACATATTTATTACAGAGTTTTGATTTTCAAAATATAACTTATTATAAATAATAAAACACTTTAAAAACCAAGATTTTTACCAAGATATGAAAACCATAAGATAAGACTGACTAAAGAAAGAGTTATTATATGTGTAAGTAAGTAACTCTTTATTATACACCAAAATAATAATATGCAATAAATATAGACCTGTATCTATGTGTATATTTATTGTAAATTATTAACTAGGTACGTTTTAGTACGTTAGTAACACTTGGTATGCATTCTGTCAGTTCTATAATTATTCCGTTTTAAAAGTAAAGGTTTACAATAAATACTTACAAATGACAATAGAATATTAAATAAGATTATAAGCATTACATAATTACTGTACTAAATTTAATAAGATATAGGTATATTTATTCGTATGCGCGTATTATATTTATCTACTAAGTAATAGCTTACTAAGCTTTTACTTATAAATAGTAAATATAATAGTTACGCACGCTCAGAAGAATTATTTAAAACAAGTATTTGTATTTTAAGACCGATTTCCTAAAGAGGCTTCATCAAAATCTCGTAGCAGCATAGAATGGAGACGCTCTCGTAGCTTGCTACGCCATCTCTCGCGGGGTAGCAACATGTAAATTCCGCCCACGAAAACAACCGAAGACAACTTAGTCAGGGCGGCTAAGATAAGAACCCTCCTTTATAATATCTTAGGAAAAACAGCTGATAAAGAAATCTGCTAACTACAATTAATCTTATCGCAAATCACTAAGTAGAAAATGATTCGTTATTATGACTACTCGAAATCTATCGTAAAAAACTTCTCCTTCCCATCAATACGAATATATCTATAAAGAAGGCGGAAAAACAAAACTTCAACAACTCATTTCCCCAACTTTAGGTAAAACACGAAAAAGTAAAGTCTCACAAAAATACTGTTGGCCAAATCCCCATAAGTTAGGCCCCGCCTGAATATTAAAAAAATCACACAATAGTAAAAGAGGCGTCGCGAAAAGAAATGCTTAAAACTCTATGCGAAACAGCACGATATAAACGTCACAAGTGCGAGCGAGACAGACGTCATTAAGAAAAAATTACAAAGAAACCCATTCTTTTTCATTTCCTCCCTCACTAATAGCGGCTTAGAAAAAAATGGGGAGCTCTACTCGTCCCGTTCTAACATGTAAGGGTGGGATAGCAACGGGGTCGGCCGAGCGAGAGGGGCGACCACCCTGCGGCGTCCTTAGTACCCTTTTTAATAGTTCTTATTTCGGCCGTAGTCCGAGTGGTCCGTCATGCGTTTTTGGGGAAATCGTGTCCGAGTGTCCGGCGGGGCGCGGGGCGCGGGTCGGTCATACGGCGGCCGCACGTCGCCGGCCGCGCCGTCTTTTCCTTGACCGGACGCATTTTTCCGCGGAAAAAACGCGGGGCGCGTGCGCCCGCCACCGGTGGGGATGTTCTTGGCGGCGTCTAAGGCGGGGGCGGCGCCGCGTCTTGCTAGTTGGACCGGCGTCTTCGGCAGGCGCGCGCGTCCGCCCCACCCCGCAAGAAAGCGTCGCGACGCTCAAGTTTTCCACCAAGAAGTTAGTCGTCGCCCGCTCGCGTCTCAAGAAGGTCTCGTTTCCGCTTTCCACGGTTCGACTTCGCTTTTCCGGGGGTGACTTGACCGCGAAATAAAATAAAACGCCGCGATAACTTCTCTCGATTTTTTTTTTCGGTTCGTCGTGTTTTCTGCTAAAGGGCTTGTTGTCTTGCAGATCCGCGGTACCGCCGAAGACATCGGGCCCGGAGTACGGAAAGAGTGTAAATACCAGAAATAACAGAACCGCGAGCGATCGCATGTCTACATCGTGACGATACGTCCGAAACTGGAATTAATGTTGAAATACTTCAATGAGAACATATCCCTAGCGCTGCAGGAGAGGTACAGGGACCTCCATGAGTATCGGAAGACGGAAGCGGTAGAGGAGGGCTCACCGAGGGAGGCTAAAGTACCAAAAATAGCTGAGGAAGGGGAGCAGGTCGGCGGCGAGGGCGCCTTCGAGCCCAGCGCCGCGCCGCCGTTCCCCAGGCTACTGGAGCCGCCCAAGGAGGAGGATAACTTTGTGGCGAGCTGGCTCCAAAACTCCTTCAAGATGACGGCAGCTGAAGGTAACAACGAGGCCGCCGCAGCAGCCAGCGCACTAGACCTTCGGGCCGCGCCACTCTCCCTCCACATCCCGTCCCTGCAGCAGGCGGCTGAGCGCCAGTTCAAAATGCAAGACTTCTGGAACCGAAGCCGCCCGGGGTCTCCCAGCCAGGACCAGCTGGGAGAGGGCCACAACCAACCTGGTCCAGCCCCTACCACTCCGCAGCCACCAGCTACACCGGACCACAAGATTATGACTGAAAAACTAGTGAATGAAATTCAGGTGAGTTGTTATTTGTTTATATTTTTTCTTGAGAAAATTCAGGTCTTAGAAAGTGAACATATAAAATTTTGACGTACAAATGTAGTAATTTTCTCTTGCTTAGCACCTTATGTTCTACCCAAAAAATTATCAATATTTGGCTAGGCTGTTTCAAGAAACCGAGTTTGTAAACACAAAACTCTAAGCACGTTTGCCAAATTATTTTCCCTCGACGGCAAACAACTGGAAAACTTACGTGTGGTTGTCACTGAAATAGAGCACTGATAGTCCCTTTATTTGTTGGTGATTAATGAATGATTACTTGACCACTTCACTTTAGTTTAAATTTTGTTATGATAAAGATGGAACTTTCGTTCAAGAAATTATACAAAATCACGTCTATCTTGTTCAAACATTCTTGATCAACTGACCTCAGATTACTCGAAGAGAAACCCGTTCCAAATTTGAATGATCCCTTCCTTATAAAATTCAAAAAAAAAGATAGAAGCCAAGGCAACATATTGTAAAGCTTTTGTTAACACAATAAAGGGTTAAGGTCCTTACGTCAAAGTTATTATTAAATCGTTTTTGTGTCCTTATGTCGCATCCGGTTTTACTGTGGATATGTAAATTACAATAATCTGTGATAATTCTATTATTTCTGTATTACCTGTGAACAACTTGTCGGCGGTGTTGATTTTTTTGTGTCAACGACTGTTTGTTTTCGGCATATGGCTTATGATTATTTTACTTATGACGCCTCGGTTACGTGGTATTTTGATCATAATAACGTATATTTCATAACAATTGGCTCACTTACCTTTCCTACGATATTTAAGAAATGAGTACGACAGCAAAACTCAAAAGAACTTGAAAAAGACCTAAATTTATATTTAAAAAGTCATTGACTCTTTTGTACCTTTATATCCGTTACAATTTTCTTGCTTATATTATTATTATGTATATAGAATCAATGTTAATTACAAATGTTTATATACCTAATTAAAATACTGATTAACTTTTCATATAGCGGAATATCCTTACTTAGTTTCGAAAAATAAATCTTTATTCAAAACGAATTCATGAACAACATTAGAAAAGCAAAAAAGGAAATAGTAATAACTTTCTTAATTCAAAATTCGAAAACAACAGACGAAAGAATATTACATTTTAAATTAGTTTCGGATACGTTCACCTTGCGTTTCCCACGGCACACCGGATTAGGGCCGCGATCATTTTATTTTTTAATTTTTTTCTCTACTGCTTTTGTTTCACTGAAGGGGTGTTGACAGTTATTTGTTGCGAATCTTTTTTTGTTTTCGAAAAATTTTGTTTGAATGGCAAACCGGTTTTACCCGGTTCATATTCGGTATTCATCGGTTTTTTACGTAAATCGAGATTTAACGGTTCCACGCGTTATGCTTTTGTGGTTAAGTTTTTTGAAGAATAGTTAATTAAAATTTGATTTATTAATATTTTTGTTGTTGACTCAAGGGTTTGTTATCATAATAATGAATTTATTGTTTTTTTTCTCGACGTATAAATTGTGTGGTTTACACTTCATCCATCATTTCGTTAAATGAGCAGTAAAAGTAATTCTATAAAAACTATTTACTTGATTAAACAATTGACAGTAAATAGATCATATAATAGTACCGTTTATAAAAAGTGTAGGCATAACAAAACTCAACCCATATGGTGTAGTTTAAATATGTTCTTCAATTTATTTCGGAAAAGTTACGGAGGTAATGTTAAGCACATGAAAGTTGAAAGAACAAACATAGTAACAAAATAATAAAAATAATCAATTACAATACAGATTCGAATACGAGTTCCATTTTTAAAAATGTTTATGGATGTATTTCTTTTTCACGCTGCTTTGGGACCACAGCAGCAACAACAATCACCATCAGCCGACTCCACAATGAGCGAGCGATCTCTCGTTCCCTTTGCGCTGGTAAATTTACTATCATCACTCAATAATATCGATGTAAATACTTTTTTAACTCTAAATGTTGTGACTGTCCTGTTTTATTTAACAAAAATAATAAGCATAATTTTCGCGGCTTAATTTTATTTTTTGTGATGTACATTTGGAGAAGTTGTCCATTGTTTAAATTGTCAAATTTATCTATCTACATTCAATATTATATTATTATAATAAATTCACACACTTCAAAAATAAAATCACAGATTTAAATGATTTTAAATGTGTATTCAAATAATTTTTAATAAAGTAAATCGAGAATATATTATTGTATATTCTCGATTAACTTTATTAAACATTAATTGTATCACAGATACATTATTAATAATGAGTTGAATGTTAAACACCTATGAAATACATATTTACATATATTTCTTTCGGAAACTATGTATATAAACAGAAACCATTTTCCAAACAAAATAAAAAAAACTGGAAGTAAAATGCCAAGTAAAATGCAATGTATTTTATTTTTAATTTTACTACAACAATGGACAGTAATCTCCAAAGTTTCAGCGTAATCGTAGTGTTTTTGTTTTATAACCATTGGTTAACAGCATGTGCACGAAGTGTTGTGTAGTTATGGTTTCAACCGTAGTTGGTAAGTTTTTAATAATTTTACTAATTTTTGTTTGGGATTTTCTAACTTACGCGGCTTGTATTAAAATTGCTGTGATGCTTTCAATTGTTTAATACTGTATATTGTTACTGATGTGATTTAATTATTTCTATAGTCACGTTAAATGTTACTAGAATTGATATTCGTCGTTCATTGTATACATTAAAAGTAAATTTCCATTCGTTACCACAATCATTTTATTCGTAACTGAAGTAACGTAATGAATGAAAAAATACTCATGAATACCATTGCATCTAAAAGTAGTACGAATTTTGAATTTAGAATCATAAATTCTTTATTCCAATTGAATAACAATTAATACAGAATGTTATATTATTTAACTTGATTTTCGAATTCAATTTAATTGTAAATGACGATAATCGATTCGTTTGTATTTCTTACATTTTCATATGTGTGTGTAATATAGATTTTAAATAAATTAATATAATATCGTTGTGTTTTTGCGCACGCAGCCACAACAGCAGTCCCCAACCGGAGAAACTCCAATTGGTGATCGGAACGCGATGTTGCCCTTCGCTCTGGTAAATGTCCTGAATAGCCTCAATATCGATGTAATTATTGTTTTCTTTCTTTCTTTCCTTCATCATACGCGCAATGAAAACTCAAACAAAATAAAAAAAAAACAAGAAAATATATAAATGTTAAGTTATTTAAAAATAAGACTATTTGATTACTTTATCGTCAATGAATCTTTCTCTTTACAATTAAACTACATAGTTTTAGTAGTAAAAGTTATTTTTTACTTTATTATTCTAGGGAATGAGTTTTCATAGCGAAACGTTTTCTGAGTAGCGGGTTTCATTTTTCTATTTTATAAATTTAATTTATTTTACGGATCTTTCCATTTACAACTTCAGAGCAATGAAACTCACTATAATTCATTAACCTTTATGAATATTGCGTTATAAAACCTTTTTTCTGTTTTTGCTCATAATTTCATTCTAAATTTAAGCTATTAGCGCTGTTAACTAATAAAATTGAAATATTGAACCCTTCGGATCATTGTACAGTAAAAAACTAAAAGAAAAACATATACCGAACGCCATTCTTTTAAATTTTCTTTTTTAAGAATTTCGTAAAACGGACCGCTGGTTTAATTTAATTACCAAGGGTTTAATATTTCACATATAACTCATTAATAACTCGCGCTCTAACTATTCAATCATTCCATACAGCAACAAGCGCGGTCTGGGCAGAGCATCAGCGAGAGAACGCTTGAGGAGTGCTGGTCTACACTTCAGCGAGTGAGTTGGCATCTGTTTCAATGTGTATTGTTATCTTCCAAGGGTAGGGGATGCGAAGCGGTGATTGTGTGTTCATATTCTTCGAGAACATCGTTCTATTTTTAAAGATTTAATGAATAATTTTAAATTATTACCGATCGAAACATATTAAATTAAATTGTTTTAATTTTGATTGAATTATAAAATACACAATCACTTAATCGTGTCCCTGAATAATGGGGTATTGGTTACCTTACCAATTACTCTTATTTCTTAAATATAAGGTGAGTTTTAATTTTTATACAATAAATTCCCCTAGATTTAAAGTTTCTGTAATAAATTATATTTGCTAAGCACTAAAGTGTTTTATCGCGAATCTAAGCGGTGGGTGGTGGACTTTTTTTTAAATACAGGAACTATAATGTATCTATGTTCAATCTAAGCATTGCATATTCATTACAATGAAAATGTTTTCACATAGAATCGGTCAAGATAAAGAATGTTACGATAAAACGCCACGGGTGTGTTAACAATTTATTTAATCGAGATTCGAGCGCCATTTTTTTTTGTTTTTTTTTTTTTGTAGGTAACATCTGCGTACAAGGTGGTGTATGATAAGTCAGGAAGTACTTGTAGCGATCCGCCGTGCATCTGCATTTTATTGTTGCAATTTAGCAGTTATTGAGATATTCGATAATATATAGACGTATAGATACAGAATTTATTGAGCAGCATTTATGTGATAATATTATTACTCAATGATATTTTTTGGAAAGATTTTGATAACAGTAAAGATTGGTAGGAAAATGGTATTAATTATATATCTAATAAAATGATTGGAGAGAAGAAGAGTTACCCATTTTATTTAAATTCGTTAACGTAACTTAAATAAAACGAGTTACTTTTCTTCTGTCCAATTGTTTCTTTCGGTATACAACATTACCTCTACATCTAATCTTGACGGAGATTGACCAACTAACACAAGTGTTCTTTCTCTTTTCAAACTATCAATATACGGTTGGGACAGCAATCCGACGCGATCGGCAAGAGATAAGGAGCAATACATAACATGAAAAGCTGAATCTAGCAAAATAAATTAGTAGAATAATTGTTTACGGAATACACAAAAAAAAACAGTTTACTTATGCCATAGTTAAATTGCGGAATAAAATTGACGGGTCAAAGCTCATTCAAAATAAAGACTTCCTTTTATGGATCAGACAAATAGTTGTTCTGTACAGAGATCGAACTCGAAACAAGAGAGTGCCGAAGTGGTGGCGCCACTGCGCACTAATATCACCAGTTGTTTTTCTCATGTCATATAGAGCTTCTTAAATACTCTATATTATTCATGTGATAGTTATAATTCACGTTTAGTGAAGTTTCATAAGGTATCAGCATAAAAATAAAACAGTCTTGTAAGTCCTTTACATAATACAAAAGTAATACAAATTCCATTTTATTTTTCTTTAAACAGCCTGAAAACCTCTGACATACGTTTTAAAAAAGCGAACTGATGTAAATAATGTAAAAAAAGGCACAGGTGCTCGAAAAAAGTAAAGAGAGCTCACCTCGTCGAATGAAACGGAAAAGTGTAGTCGAGCAAAATAAAAACTACACTCTTTGTGCGCAGTCGAGTACTTGATCTTTTGTGGGCGGCGCGCGAAAGGAATAGAGTCGAGGATTCTAAAGTTTTTAATTATATTTCTAGTATCTTTTTTTCATAACGCCTTTTTTTATAAACTGGAGAATAGAGATTCATACGTTTCCTCGGAATAACTTAAGACAATTTTATTTCGTGAAGACGATGTAATGTATGTAATAACTTATTTAATATGGTACGTTATGGGCCCGGCAATATACAGTAGAGTGCCTAGAATATTGGCTGTTCCGAGTCTCAAATGTTTAACAAACAGAATAAATAATTGGCTTATCGAATAATTCTTTTCAACAGATGACGAGTTGCTTAAACTAACACAATAATATCAAATTTATTGGTTTACTTCATCTACTGTATAAGTTATACTCATTGCCTGTGATTTAATTATGTTATTTCAATACAAATATATCTAACACCAATACCTGTAATATTACTCACACTATTTTGACCTATAAACTATTTTACCAATATAGAAACTATCAAGTCACTAGTTATAACTCTACAATCAAACTACACAAAGAATAAAATGAATATAGCGGCTAATATGTCAAGTTTCGTTCTTATGACTTTTATTTGCATAATTAAAATTAAATAAGGAAAATAAAATTCTAAATTATTTATGTTGTGTGTGTATGTAAGTTAATTATTTAAGAACGTTTAATATTATTAAAATTAAATAATATTAAACGTTCTGCGGTAATATTCTTTTTCTAATTGTTTTACTTGTCTCCTAAACGTAAAGAATGTACATAAACATGATATAATAAATTAAATAAACTTACTAGCATGTCATATCACGAGTAGTACCTTCAGGACGCGAAGCTCTTCCTTGGTAACGCACTTACTTACGGACCCTGTGGTATTGCTAGTGTCCATGGACGGCGGTGATCACTTCCCATCACCGTTTTAACCGCTTGCTCGTTTACCTTGCTATTCTTTAAAAATAAATAAAATATGTGAGTCCAATTATATTACAAAATATTGAAACCTGTTTTTTATATTTATGTACAAAATGATGTCTTGTAGTTTTACCTACGCAGCAGTATCAAATTACCAATAAATAAATAAACGTCAGCTAGGTATTCAGTTTCATGAATTTATTATGAGTCAAACCTACAAATCACATGACAATATAATCCTTTCAAAACAGATCAACAACAATAATACCAATCGAACCAAAATTCATACACCGCAGTCCACTCCACAGATTTTACCCCACATAACAAAGTACGATACATATTGTCGAAAAAAATCGCTCAACATTTGCATGCCAATCCGCAATGAATTTATAGTTATTGCATCTAGATTTATTATACTGCCGCTTTTCGAAAAAATCCACCGAAAATGACCGAATGAATTTAAAATTTAAATTGCAATTGTTTTTCGGTTCAAAATTGAGACGATTTTGACGTTCGCCGTCCGATCGCGACATGTGTTCCATTTTTTTTGTACTTTTCTTCTTTTTTATTATACGTATACTCGGTACTGCAGTACGATTTGGTATAAATCATTTTGGTTAAGTTGTCTCGGTTTTTGTACGGCGGTTCTTTTGTGTATAAATATTGTTTTAAAAATGTTTTTAATGATGTACGTTAAGTGTCGTCGGACTGTTTAGAACTTGGCATATTTTTTGTGTGTCTGAAAGAAGCGTGCCAGGGCTTTATTTATTGAGTTCTTTAAGTGGAACAATGACATTTCTTTAGTGACGACGTAGGTATATATTTTTTTCTGGATTTTAAGACTTTGAACCTTATGCAGACAAAGCACGACTTTGCTGAAACATGTGTAAATTTAAGTGTCATTTAGAACGGTTTTAGCTGAAGGGGATTCATTTTTTTTTTGTTTAAAACAATGTCATCATGTGCTCTATAGTAGATAGTAGGTACTCTTTCCTCATATTTAAAAGAGTAATCAGTCTACCTTCTAATCACAGTCCATTTTTTATCTACAGACTTGTTCGAACCAGTTGGTCTTTGTGGTGTTGTATAAACTATTATTTAATAACAACTTACTTCTTAGACCAATAGCTTAATGTGTCCCGTGACATACAAATGTTCATTCAAAAATAAAAACTGAAACCCAACTTCAACTTTTCATTCAACAAACGATTGAAACAAAATGTATATAGGACCATAACCTATCGAGAAATATGAAAATCAGTTCACAAACGAAAAATACATACAATTGAATTGATAACCTACTTTTGAAGTCACTATATAATTTTAATAAAAAATATTTATTTAATATTTTTCATATTAGCTACTTTTTACAAATTGGATTTGAAAACAAGGCTAGAAAACAAAAAAAAAATATCCAATAAATACAAAAGACGCGAAAACTCAAACGTAAAAATCACAGAAGCAAAGATAATGAAATTGTTTTTTTAAAACGACTTTTAACTGTAACATCTTGTAACAAGGGAGGAGCCGTAATTATGAAAAGTGTTCAGAGGGGGGGAACGAAAAATTGTACGGACGGGAGAACGTTTAAAAAAAGAGGTCTAATGACCGGCCGGCTTTTAAACTTAATAGGTTTGGAGACAGTCTTGATAGTCTTCTGCGACTTTTTATAGAGTGAATCGATAAAATCTTGTTACGTGTAATGTAGTAGACGTTTTTTAAAAATGGAACGATGGAACGTTTTAATTTGAAAGCAAAATATTCTTCTACTTTATTTAAAATATTACCTATGAAATTTAAATTTATGTTATTGTAATTATATTGATAAACGCGGCAAAAGAGGTGTACAAAGATCGTGACAAATGGATATCCGTCGTCTCTGCTTAACCCTCTGGGAAACAGGCGAGAGTCTATGTATGTAGCAGTTAATGCATTTCTATTTCGCTGTTGTAGTTTCTACCCTATACTTAAATTTGACCGTAATTGTGCTAGTTCAATTAAATATTAAAAGACATCGATTTTTCCACAAAGCGTGTGTCTGTGGCGAATTTCCCTCATCAATATTTAAGTTTAAACGATTCTCCAGATCTTATTAACAGGGTAAATTAGAGGTCACCTAGTTGTAATGGAAAAACACTGGCCAAGTACGAGTTCGGCCCGCACATTACGGTTTCTGTACAATAAAGTTTTGTTTCGTTAAGGTTGTGCATCAGCTGATGCATGTTGTACGGGGCGCCAAAAAAAATTATTTCGTATTTCATTTATAGGTCTTTTTTTGACAAGAGTACGACCTCGAACACGTCGCGTCCACTAGCTGCCTCCCATGACCTTAGTTTGCATTTGAATCGATGAAATGCCCTCTCCGAACCTAAATGGGAAGATCGGCTCGCGTCTAGTATTAACGTAGAGCGAGAGTTGCACAAAACATCCTTAAAATGATACGCTCTCTCGCATCTCCCCATCAGTAACATTTGCTTATTTTTTTTTCATATACGATTTATCTTTATTGTATAATCACCAAATAAGGACAATTTACAATTTACTGTACTAGTAACTGACAGATGTCAAATGTGATCTATTAAATTGGCCCTACTGTAAGTGTCTATGCTCGCAATTTTTTTTTCACTTAATTTATTCTGTTTACTCCAAAACAGTGGCGACACAAAGAATAACGTTTAAACGACTCGAGTACTGCTATCACCCGGCCCGTTTACTAATTTTTACCACTTTTCTCCTATCTTTCATAATTTCCGTCAACCCTTTGGGTCCGTATTCATAGATAATTTTTCTTTTTGCTTTTTTATATGAAATAGAACCGAAACTTTTTGAAAGACTTTTTTTTCAGAATTGTTAATACATATTTTTGAGTGCCTCGTTGCTCTAGCAGATTCCTAAGCAATGTAAATAAATGTAATTTTTTTCCTTTTAATGTCCAAGAATGCCAAGATGGATTGTATTTATAGCATGAATTAACCAGAATTAATTTTAAAGCATAGATATATGCTTACTAAATTATTATAAAATAGATCATGTAATAGTGAGTCAAAATATAATTATAATGATACTTTTGACACATTTTCCCCGCGTATCACATGCTAGGTCTTCCTAAACATTTGTGCCTAACGTTTTTAAGGCTGGGAGCTGAAAATCAGTGTTAGTCTACATAGTCTGTAACGACATGCTGAGCTGCAGCCTTTTAGACACATGGAATTATATTTGTACTTATATTTAGATTTGTATTGTAGCTTTTATGTACTTCCTATGCCTGTTCTCGCTGTTTTTGTTTATTTCTTTGTTTAAAGTAGGTAGTTTATATCTGTGTTGATTTTAATGTTTTTTTATGTTGTGTCTAATAGAACTTTTTTCTTTCTTTTCTTTCTTCCATCTGTTAGTTAAAACACTAATGATGCAAAACTCAAGTGGCATAGGTACTAGTATCATTTAAAAGTGCCACTATCTTCTTCTATATAACCAACTGATTAGACAAAAGTCAAGAGAATTCCTAGTAGGTACCAATTAAAAAGTACTTGGCATAATAATGTTTTTTGTGATAATTAAACTTAATCTTAAAAAAAAAAATTTAATCCACCGGAAAATCAAGTTAATTTAGAAAAGTGAACATAACACATTATTATCCATATAAATGGGGCTATTTAATAATTTGAGTAGATACTAGATATTAAAAATATTAATAAATCACAGCCTATTATTAACGGAATATTTCATAAGAATATTTTAATAATCAAACCAGTCAATTACGCCATAATTGAACACATGTCCTCAATTACATCACCATGTATTTCGGTGTCTTCCTTATTTATAACTAACATTTTATGACAGAAATATTAAAATATGTACATATAACAAACAGAATAAATTTAGAATAAATATTAACAAATATGGCGAACCTTTACCTCAATATAAATACACCATAAATAACAAAATTTTAATATATATATTTTTTATCTGTTTTGTTTGTAGTCCCTAATTTATACGAGTATACCTAGTACTCTCGTAACAAGTGGGTTTAACAGGCCTATGAATAATCGCCCACAATCTCCCCCACATTTTTCTCTTACCATTCGCCGTAATCTTTTTTTCCTCTCCCCGTAACTCATGAGAAAGAGTTTTTTGGTTAAAACTTGAAAATTTATTTCGCAATTAGCGGTGTGACACTCTTAACTCGGAACATTATTAGAAAAGTTTCTTAGTGGTCGTAAAAAGCGAGTTTTTTGTTACGTCACGACACCTGCCCGTTTTCGGTATTTGAATATTTTATTTTCAATTTTATTTTAATAGCCGTCGGAGTGGAGGAGTTGAGTTCTTTTTTTAAAATTCATGGCTGGAAAAGTCATAATTGTTTATATTCATTTTGTTGAAGTTTTTAATCTCTTTGTACCCTTGACCAAGTAATGTAATTTATCCATATAATTACATTATTTGGTCTAGGGAACTTCTTACTTCGGCCTACTTTTTAAGCATGAAGTACCTGTTATTCAAAGACTCTATTTAAAAAGAAAGAAATATAAAATTATCACGAATTCTTTTATTTCATACTTATGATTCTCTGTTATACGTAAATGCCACTATTAGGATAACATATTATTTAACTAAATGATACATAAAATAAATCAAATTATTTATTATGGTGCTATATAATCATACCTAGGTCAATAATTATGTTTTATACATTTTTTTTATTCCGTCTTACACTTTCAGAAATATTAAAAAAAAGAAACCGGAATGCGCACAAATAACACTTCATTAACATCGAGTGAAACGGTGCGACATGACAATGGTTAAATTTTCACAAGCACACACAAATTGGCGGGAAAACAGCGTCCTCTGGGGGCCGACGGAATAAGAGAAAAACTCGGCAAAAATTAGATTTCTTCAGTACCGGTGTTGGATAAACAAGTTTTGATACTCACAATTAATATTTTTAAAACAATACAACGTATATTAAGTTTCGTTTTTTATCTGAATTGTATGTTAAGAATCTAATATAGGTAGTTATAAAATATTTAATCCTAAAAGAACATTTGCTTAGAACTTAAAATAAGAGAAGTAAAAGAATCAATACTATTTTCCATTTTTATGCTTATTGTGATCTAATCACCAAGAGTTTCCAAGAAATATCACTAATTAATAAACGATTACTACATAAACCAAACGTCATTATTAATAAAATAAATATAGTCTTTATTTCTACTGAGGCGTGTCCTCTACATTTCATGGAATCTAATAAAAAACAATGCTAATTTTATGCGATAGTAATTATAAACATACAGGTTTTTTAATAAGGAAATAATAGAAGCTATAAATATTAAGGTAATTGACGAAGTCACTATATTGTCACTTTATAATGCCATTTATATAATACATAAATATTATAAACAATTAAGTACATATTACGTCATAAGAATTTAATTATATCTCAATAAATGTTGCATATGCGTACTCGATAATACGAATTGTTAAAAAATCTGTACTACAGGTTAATTAGATACCGAGTAGGAGAAATTACTAGCGACTAACAAATGATTACCAATGGAAAGATAACTTTGGGAAACCGAGATCTAGGCACCTCTATAGGTATATACATATTTGCCTATTAAATTACGTTTGATTTCCTATTACCAACCGTAACAAAATAAATAATTTTACTGTTATTGTGTGAAAAAAAGTCTGAAAAATTTAAATATAATAAATTTTTACGCATATAAGTATTATAAAATCTAAAGTAAATTCTACAATTCAATATGGACCGCATAAGTTTTGCTTTTGGTTAATCTGCTGTCTTTTATAAAGTGGTCTAGTTGCAAGCGGGTTAAGTACTTACAACAAGTGACAACTTACCTTATGCTAAGCACACTAAGTTACTTAGCCCATACATTTGAAAAAGCTCTGATCTATTTATTCTTGCAACCCTAGTAAACTTTTTTAGTTACTAGCGGGATAATCCAATCCTCAATCGGACGACTATGTCCTTACGTATTAATAAATAAACAATAATAAATCATGCATCACCATGTCTGTAACCACCCAGATTCGAGGTTTGAACCCCAAACGGGATGCCCTCCGGCACAGGTAATTAGAAGTAGTTTTATTTGCTATGCAGCAAAAGCCCACGCTCGCGCCTTTTGTCCAATGAAGCAGCCTCTCCTTGGTAAACGTCTTGTTACAATAAAAAAAACGAATATAATTATTATATGAATAAACAACTAATTATAACATAATAAACGTGTTAATTTAAAATGAAATCCAAAGGAAATCTTTTCAAAGTACCAAAACGGTCCGATCCAAATCTATAGGAGCTAATGGCTTGTGCTTTGCAGTAAAAAAGGAGTCGCCTTGAAGATAAAAATTAGCTGAAATTAAAAGATGCTAACGAACACCATTCTGTGAGACTCGGTGAAATGGTTCTTGGCTTATTCGTTTACATTTCTTTTTATTTGTTTACCTTAAGTCTTATTTATCGTATAGGCCATTCTGCAGAGATTTTCCAACCGTCTAGTAGGCCTCTGACATGAAAGACAACGGGGACCGCCAACGTAACGTGCCATATGAAGCATGGCCCCTGTATTTGCACACTCAATTATGCACTATAATATTTGTCTGAAGATGAGAATTTGACTGCGCGTGTGGCTCAGCGGCTAAGATAGTCGCCTCACCGTTTCGTGTCGCTGTTCGAGTCCCGCACTGGACCACTATTTGTGTGACCCATAAATAGTTGTTCTGAGTCTGCATGTAATTTGTGTCCGTCTATTATATGTTTGTAAAGTACCCCGCGACACAGGGATTAAATACCTACGTGCGGGCGTTGTCTTTAAAAAAAATCTCCTGCGAATTTGGATAGCCTCCATTGAGACTGGTCGCCGTGGTCCAAATTCAACTTGGTGGACATTATAATTTGTACAAAAATAAATATTTATTTTTCATAAAATGTTAGTTAATCATCACCATTTTATTGTGTGCCTGTATTGCCTTTAATTACCAATTGTTTAAAAAGTATAAGTGAAAACTTGTAATTGGCCTTAACTTAAACATACAACCTTATTAGTATTTAATTAGCTGTAAGTTTTCTAAACTGAAAAATAAAATAAAATATACAAAGAAATTTAAATGTGCCTTATAGTATGTTCGTTTTGATTTACAATGAAAAAACAGTTACGTAATACAAAGGTACCGACAGCTATATCGGCAACCGAAGTACCGACAGCAAAATTGTCAATAATGACAAGACAGGCGCAAGCTGTCATTAGCAGACCCCCAGTTGTGACATTCTACGCTCGGATGCGTTCTAAGTAACCTAGTGTTAGTACTTAGGGGACACTATTTTAGAGATCCGCAGGAAAGTTACCAAGTTATAAAAAAAGCCGAAACATAACGGAAAAATATAGATGTGGGTATGTCTATTTGGTCTTCTACAAGTGGGTCATTATTTGTCACAATTACAGGTTAAAAATTTGTTTAAGTTAAACTTCTTTAAACCATCTTTTATACCATCGATTGAAACAACATTTAAATCGATAGATTTCGATGTCTTTTTGACTTATCGACCAAACTGGTTGTACAGCTTTTTTGCAAATGATAAAGGTCTATAAACTAATTCAATTTATCTGCATTGTAAATATTGGTCGCTAATAACCCTAGATGTTATAAAGCGACCTAAAATAAATAAATTAAAAAAAAATGTCGAGAAGGAACCAATTTTCGTAATCCATTTTCAACTAACAGAAAAATGTATACATAAATTAAAAAATAAATTGATAGTCTATAATATTTTTTCTTCTATAAGTATCACTTAGTATACTAAAATAAAATAATTATGTCCTTCTGGTCGAAATGCGTGATTGTCATTGCGGCCAATCTCAATAGAGACTAGCCATCTGCGCGGGACAAATTACAGGGCACAAGTACTGTGCGAAAACACCATTGCACTTATATCCAAGCCTAGAAAACTTGGCTAATCTCTGTAAAGACTGGCCACTATGGCCGAAATCTAATAGCGGTAGCTGTTCAACCGCAGATAACGAAGTCCTGGGTTCAAATCCCGCATCGAGCCAAGACAAAAATTTCGAAGTCTGGGAATTGGCGGCATTGTACGAGCGCGTTAAGCCGCCGGTCCTGTACCTGACCTCTTTCCAGTTGTCGCTAGTCGTCCCATCGGATCATGAGAGTAATGGAATAGAAAGTGCCCCTATGTTTGCGCACATACTTGTGCACTATAATATATCCCACGCAGATAGCCAGCGTCCATTGAAACTGTACGTCATGGCCGAAATTCGCTAGGAGGACATTATTATTATTTATTATTTTATAAATCAGCCCAGTTAATTATTATTCTAATCATCAAAATTATAAAGTTACAAAGTTAGTCTTGAAACCCAGCATTAATCTTTACACATATCTACAATTTAATAATGTGTAATAATTTGCCTTAACTTATTATATTACGGAACCACAGACCAGTTATTGCTTAAGTACCTTTTTTAATAACCCTTAGAAAGGAGCAGGGATGTGCTAAACGTGTTATTATCTCATTTTACGCTATTTTGTTTCTAATTAACCGTAATGTCGCAGTTCCGATAAAAATTCCGCCAAGATTCAACGGTTTTTGCTTGTTCAACAGATATTTAATTGCCATTAAGGTTATGGGGTAGCATTAAAAAAATATATCGTGTTATACTTACTTATTAATCGTATGGGCAGTGGTTACCCTAGTGTCAGGGTTGTTCAAGTCGTCCATTAGGCCTCTGACATCGCTTAACGACTGTTGTCTAAGCTTAACGTGGCTTCCGAAGGACGGAGACGCTCAGAAATTAAACCACTTTGGCGGTCACCCATCTATGGACTGACCGTGAGCCTAGTTGCTTAACCTTACCGATCACCTACAAACGGTGAGAGCTAGCTATGAGTACCGTTGATACTTAAGGTCTAAGATACGCATTTAAAGTACCAGCATTCTAGTTTAGAATATTTTTGTGCTGTGTGGTTATGGCATAGAATATCATCACCCCATCTCATCCCGTGGAGGGCGTATAAATCGTCCGAGGGAAAACCTACCAGAGAACGGGCAGCAGCGTTTTCTGTGAACTATGAGCATCAAACTGCGATCGCCAACCCGTCTGCCAAGCGGGGCGATTATGGCATTTTTTGGAGAGGCTTTTGTCAAGCAGTGGACTTACATGGACGTTGGCTGATATGATCATGATATTTTTGTGACATAGCCTGCTGTAGCGAAATTCCTGAAGGAGCGATTAACTGAAAAAAAAACTTGGGAGGTGTCAAGGGACACCCGGATGGAACGGAGTTATCTCTTATTATTTATTATGTACAAAAAACCTGTATACACTCAACAAAAATAATCGTCGCGACACCACACTGTTCAAAGTAAAATAGAAATGAAAATATCTGGCTTGCTTTATAAGAGAGAGAGAGAGAGAGAGAGAGAGAGAGAGAGAGACAGACAGACAGAGAAACATGCGCACGCCGCACAGCTGCAAAAAGTGTCGTGACAACTTTTCGTAAGATTTTTTTCCGTCTAGCCCCCTTTGCGCGCGCGATAAGGAAATTCGTTCCAAAAATCAAGACATAGAACTAGAAGTATACAGGGATTCATGTTATTGAGAACAACTATTTCGAAGAATAGGCGCACTCTCCTAATTAGCCGACTAAACTCCTTATTTGAACATGACACACAAAAAAACAATTGATGTTATCAAAAAATCAATTGTTATTTATACACGCCCCTAATTATTTATTATTTAATTTTAAGGTGACGTACATATGAGTTCTATGATCTGATAAAATAATAAATAATAATAATAATATCCTGGGACATTATTCACACACGGCAATCTGATCCCAAACTAAGCAGAGCTTGTACTATGGAAACCAGATAACTGACATACTACATATTATACTACTTTTTTTTTGTAAATACGTACCTACTTATATAGATAATTACACCCAGCCTCAGGCCAAGCAGACATTTTCATGCACACAAAATCTGTCCTGGGTGGGAATCGAACCCACGGCCTCAGGCGTGTAAAGCAAGCACTTGCCAACCTCGCCAACAGTTGTTATAGATATCTTGGGAATAACTAACACACTGCCATCTGATATTGAACTAGGCTGAGCTTTTGAGTTTATCAGTTGTCTGGTTACCATATTACTAGTAAACTGATAAACATATTAAAATATATTTTGAATATATTATATTAAAATATATTTTTAAATAAAAATTATGGATAAACGAGCTGTGCCCCGCAGTTTTACCCGCGTTAAACTTTATAAATTATAGCCCATCTGTTAATCCAGGGTGTCAGCTAACTCCATAGCAAATTTTATTGAAGTCGTTCCAGCCATTTAGCCGTGAAGAAGTAACAAACATACACTCAATCACTCACAAACTTTCGCCTTTATAATATTAATGTGATTACTCTCAAACACAGAATAAATAATCGTAGTCATCACATAAATGCTTGTACTGGGTAGAGATCAAATCCACAACCTCTGGTTTAACAGTCAGGATCATAAAAATTAAACTCACAGGCCAGTCATAATAATAGTTTAAAACAAATAATCTAATTACTTAAAATCACTTAATACACTTGCAATTCAAACACTTTTGATATATTAAAAAAAGTTAACTAATTTCTACGGGTAGTCTATTTTTAAACTACTAACTTACAATCTTAACTTAAATCAAGCTTAAACTTAAATTCTACACAGTTTACACGTGTGTACGGAAGCTAGTATTAAAACAATATCTGAAAACGGGTCCCAATCAAGACCACCTGCATAGGTACGAGGTTAGTATAAAAAACTAAATATTTCCTACAACAAACCATCAAATAAGGTCTCCTATAAAAACGAATCTGGCAAAAAGTCTGCCTTACGAGCGGTGAAAAACTATAGTTTCTCTCTCCCTCATACATTACTGCAACAAACAATCTTGATACTTGAGGGAAAAACTTTCACTTGGTGTTCTTTTTACTATAAATTTGCATTTATGCTACTTAAGTAGGTACTTTAGTTGCATTAGGCGATATAATGCAAAATGCATTGTACTATAACGAAATGATACTCTATGTACACTAAGTATTTAGCAGTTAGCTCAAAACCAAATAAAACTACATAGGTTTCTAACGGACTTCGGGGTTCGGACCTCGACTCGGAGCGGTTTGGACATACTTAGTACATACATAAATCTTACGTAAATAATATGATTATTTATAAAAAGAAATATTAGTGACATACAATCCTGCCTACTCCTATTATGGCTACAAACTCAACGGAGATTAACCAATGACAATATCCGTCGTTAATTGGAACTAATACATTTTTTACAAAACCAGAAAGAGGTCAGGCTTATCGTGTACTTCGAGCCAAGAAGATTAGACAGTACCACGTCGTATTGTTCGATGCAGCAATGAAAGCCTCCTAGGCTATCTGTAAACGTCATGTCTACACAAAACCGATTTACACCGGATTGCTACTGAGTTTTTGTTTCTTCTCTTCCGATGTTCGGGAACATTGACTCGCACATTTTGTGCATCCGCCAGCATCAAGTTTTTATTTTATTTATTTTTTAGGACAACAAACAAAACAGGTACACTGAGGGTATAATAAATAACTCAAGTTTTAGTTTAGGTTCATCTTATTCTTGGTCCTGGCTTTTTTTAAGTAAGGAAACATACATCCAAAAAACGATTTCTTAGTAATTTCGAAAAATGATCAATAGATGGCGGTATTTTCAAAATATAGAAAACAGAAATATAACAAAAAAAACATGGTTTTGTAATTTTCTGTCATCATATCATCATGTCGATCATAATCGTTTCACATCAACTATTGTCAATAGTTGATGTGAAACGACTTTAACTTATACATAAGTAAAAAGCTTAACAAAATAACTAAATTACGTAACACTAAACGATCAAAAACGTCTTCCTACTATAAGTCGCAAAGTAAGGAACCGCGCGGATATAACTGACTATAATAAAAAAGTTAGCAAGTACACATAAGTGCATTACGATGCCGGGCCTTCTATACCTATAGTACTTATAACAGAACGCCCACGGCTCGAGCCGAGCACAACCATTTTTTTGCCGCACACTTACATTTGAAAAATACATGTTGACTGACGTAAATACACATATTTCGCGTTTAAAAAAATACCTAAAAAGTTCTTCTGGCTTTATAAACTCTTCGCCTTTGCGTGAAAAAACAAAAGTGACGTAAAAGTGACATTTGACGTTATTTTTTTCTGTATCGTTCTCTTTTTAAATTTATTGTGAGTGGCCTCAGTGACAGTTGTGCGATGTTTTTTCAGAATCGGTTTGGATTTAAATCGATTAATAAATGCAGGTATTTATTTTTGTTGTTGTATTGCTTTGTTGTTTCTTGTTATGTAATTCTGCAAACTCGTTTGACGATTTATCGTACAACGAATAGAGACCAGTAGAATTCCTGCGTATGTATCGAAAATACAACTAGGTTCATAGATCTGTGTTCCGAACTTTTTAAATTAGGCATGTAAAAGTTATTGGTAACTAATCGGTTACTAATTAAAAAAAATACTACTAGACAATCGATTAAAACTTATGAGAGACGATCCCAAAAGCATTCCCAATTGATTTAAAAAGGAATTATCGTAATCAGTTCACAAATATCAGAGAAAAAGCATAACATACACACACAATAAAGGTTTAACCTTTTTCACTTGAAGTCGGTTATAAAAGAGAGCTAAGCTATGTTTTTATTGAAGAAACACTTTCTTAACATAATTATATACTTAAGTAACTACTCTTAAATTATTAATGGTATAAGATAGGTACTAATTAAGTTAAAAGTAGTAAAAACGCCATAAAATAGGCCCATTCCTTATTCGGTCACTGAAACTTAATTAGATATATCTAAGTAAAAGTTTACCTGTCACTTAATACAAACTTGTTTACTTAGTTTAACTTAATCTTTAGTTGGAGAAAGTGACCTAAACCTAAGTGCAAAGAGGTAAAAGTCGATTTGACATTTCAACTTTTTTAATCCCAAGCTTTTAAGTTAGTTTGCTTAAGTTAAGTTACCTTTAAGTTTTTCACGTTGTTTCTTTTAACACGTAGAACTATAAATAATTGTCTAGGAGCCCGTTTTTATATATAAATCTTCTAAACACGAAGTACTTACGTTACATCATAATTTTTTTGTTAAGAATCTCAGTCCGAAGCATTTAGCACAGTTAAGAAGCTGATTAAGTAATCTTAATTAATATTATTGACAGGCAGGTTGGTACTTGCCTTTTACGACGCAGGTCGTGGGTTCGATTCCCATCCAGGACAGATATTTGTGTGCATGAACATGTATGTTTGTCCTAAGTCTGGGTGTTATTATATATATAAGTATGTATTTAGAAAAGAAAAGTAGTATATGTAGTATATCAGTTATCTGGTTCCCATAGTACAAGCTCTGCTTAGTTTGAGGTCAGATGGTCACATGTAAATAATGTTATTATTCTGTTTACACCCCATCATATGACCACTCATGGCCGGTCTCACCGGTCCATAAGTTATCGGTGAGGTAAAGCACCTAGGCGCGCGGCCAGTCCATAGATGGGTGACTGTTGAAGTTTAATTTCTTAACGTTTCCGTGCTTCGGAGGGTTAATATGAGTTGTTGTATTAGACAACAGTCGTTAAGCCATGTCAGAGGCCTACTGGATGGCTTGACAACTGACACTAGGATAACCACTGCTCATTCCATAAAGAAAAACAAGACTTTTCAAGTTTATTTAAAGAGGAATCATTCTGCTCATGTGGGGCAGCGGCTTAGACAGTCGCCTCGCCGCTTCGTGTCGCGGGTTCGAGTTCCGCGCCGGACAACTATTTTTGTGACCCATAAATAGTTGTTCTGAGTCTGGATGTAATTTGTGTCCGACTATTATATATTTGTAAAGTACCGCGCGACACAGGGATTATTTCTCTAATACGGGCGATGTCTTTAAAAAAAAATTAAGCCAAGTTATGCCTGCTCTCCTATCAATATTATCTATATAAAAATAACTAATTAGCTTGTCATCACGTTCGTCATACAAGTGGCTCCAATTATCGAGGTCTGTCAATATTTTAAACGTATACTTTATAATTTATTAGAAACACGACGATTTGTAAGAATCTCCATAGGTACTGCGAATTACTGAGTTAATTCCCAATTAAAATTATACAAGAAGTATTAGTTGATAAAATTTCACAATAAATATAAATTAACGTGTTGCTTAATAACTCATTCCTTTAAAATGCTTTCATTATGAACTAAGAGGATAACGAAATTGGGACATTATTCACACACGGCCATCTGATCCCGAATTAAGCAGAGCTTGTAATACGGAAACCAGATAACTGATATATTACATTAATTTTATAATATATATATATATATATATATATAATGCATACCTGTATAGATAATTACACCTAAACTCAGGACAAACATAAATGTTCATGCACAAAAATAATATCTGTCCTGGGTGGGAATCGAACCCACTATCTGCGGCGTGAAAGGCAAGTATTTACCAACCACCGTTTAAAACACATAGATATGGTGGACTTATATAAATTTTATTCAAAAGCATTACTTATCGATAAAAAAAAATGTGAGCCGTCACGGTCCCGTGACGGCTCACATTTTTTTGGCCTGGCACATGTGAAACATCGACATTATTTTGTAAAAGTAATATGCAGAAAAGAAAATATTGTGATAGGGACTAAATATGTCATAATGATAAAATAAAAAGTTGATTGCGCGTGGCGTCGCCAAACCGTACACATTACTATCGTATAGCGTGGCGACGCGTCGCCACGGCATGCGTCGCCACGGCAGAAATCTGTTTTATGTGCGGCTATAGATGTTTCACATCAAAAATTTGGTTCACAAATAACTCAGGAACAGACATAACGGTTGACTGGCCTTTGGGTCTAGTGGTTAGTGACCCTGTATGCTTAGCCAGGGGTCACCCAGGACTAAACTTTGTGTGATAAGCACGAATACTTGTTCTGTGTCTGGGTGTAATTTTATCTATAATACGTATGTATTTAAAAATATATAGTACTAGCTGTGCCCCGCGGTTTTACCCGCGTTAAATTTATAAATTTTCACAGCTCCTCCCCCGTAGTTGATAGCGTGATAATATGTAGCCTATAATAATATCTGGGGACAATCTGGGGACAATGTCACACAGATCATCCCAGCCCCAAACTAAGCAAAGCTTGTACTATGGATACCAGGCGACGATATACATACTTATATAGATAGATAAATACTTATATACATAGAAAACAGCCATGACTCAGAAACAAATATTCGTGCTCATCACACAAATATTTGCACTTACCGGGATTCGAACCCAGGTCCACCAGCTTCGTAGGCAGGAGCACTACCAACTAGGCTACGGTGACCGTCAACAATATATTGACGCGACCTCTTAGTAATATTCATGCAAAATTTGAAGTAAATCTATGCAGTACTTTTCGAGTTTAGCCCGGACATACATACAGACAAACAGACAAAAATTCTAAAAACTATATTTTTGGCTTCGATGTCGATAGTAGATCACGTCCCAAGTATCCTTTAAAAAAAATATTCAATGTACTGTTTTGACTTTCCTACGATTTTATTATATGTATAGATGTTTATCAGTTTTCTTGTTGCCATAACCTAGGCAGAGCCCTTACTATGGCAACCAGGCAACTAAAATATTAAAGATATATCACACTAATATTATAATGGCGAAAGTTTGTGAGTGTGTGTCTATGTTTGTTACTTCGTCACGCTAAAACTACTGAACAGAATGATGTTGATGAAACTTTGTAGTAATATAGCTTATATATCCGAATAACACATAGGCTATAATCTATTAACATGCATGCGGGTAAAACCGCGGGGCACAGCTTGTGTTAAATATACATATATAAGACAATGACCGCTCTATGGAAATGAAGCCCTATGACTAAGAACAACAACTTATGATTAACACAAATTAATAGTTGGCCTGTGTGGGAATCAAACCCAGGATACAAAATGCCTGCAGTCAAATTTCAAAACAGTAATTAATAACAGTTTTCTTTGTGCATTACGTCTTAATAGTTAAAAATACTTCTCTCGTCATTAAAGCGGATAACAAAATGGGGTGATGAGTACAATTTCACAAATATAAATTGACTACTACCGGAAGTTATTAATGGATAAAGTTCGTATATCACAGTTTTTGCTGTTCAATTTTATGTTATGTTACCAGGGATTAAGGCATAAAATTAGACAGCAGGAACGGATAACATTTAGTCTTTCTTCCACTGATGTCTTCGATTGCATGGACATACAAAATCTTTTGCTAATAATATCATGTCAAGTCACTGCTTAAATCTTCAAAATGAAATTTAAGTATGAATTATATGTATAATTTCAGAAATAACTAAACTGATTTTGATGGTATTTGTGACGGATACGGCTTATAACCTTTATTAACACAAATTTTGCCATTATTTCTGCTTATATTTACTAGAGTCCTTTATAAAGGACAGCACACAAGGTAGAGCAGAACTCATGGAGTCCGTAATATCTGTATTATATGACATAAAGGGGCTCAATATTAGAATAGTTGATCGCTTTCTATAGTTGTTGTTGTTGACACTTAGGTTAATGATAAAGAACTTTATAAAGGACAGCAGACAAGCTAGAGCTTAACGCGTGGAGTCCGTAATATCTGCGTTATAACAGACAAGCTGTGCTCCGCGGTTTCTCTCGCGTTAAACCTTATAAATTAACGCCTATGTGTTAATCCAGGGTGTGAGCTAACTTCATAACAAATTTTATTAAAATCGCTCCAGCCGTTTAGACATGAAGAAGTAACAAACATACACACTAACAAAGTTTCGCCTTTATAATATAAGTGTGATAAGTGAGCTCAATGTGAGGATTGTTGATCGTTTTCTATTGTTGTTGTTGTTGACACTTAACTTGGTGATAAAAGACTTTATAAGGGACAGCAGACAATCTAAAGCAGAAATCGTGAAGAACTATATACTTGGATTAATCAGAACTTTACATAAATAGCATACTAATAACTATTAAGGTACTCTAAAATATATCTAGTAGAATATAGCGAAGAACAATCACACATAACTAGCCGTGCCTCTTATAAAAGCAGAAAATACTCAAAGAATAAAAATTTAATTATTTCGCTCTCGCAGCCAGCACTTTGTGTAGCGATCTTAAAAATAAACTCTTTTGTACTCGCCTGCATGACTCCGACTTTGTTATACAGATAATTATGATATTTCTCTTTAAACATCGCTATATTCTGCTGGATAAGTTTTTTCAAATTATTTTCTTTACTACCAAGTCTGGCAGCGTTAAGTTTTGTTCAGGTGAACGCGATACTTTGAGATTTTTTTGACAGACTACTCAGACTTAAGCATAATATCTTACACACCTTTTATTGGAGAATATTTCAATTATTTTTTACAGATAGGTATATTAAACTAGCTGTACCCCGCGGTTTTACCCGCGTTAAACTTTATAATAATAATATCTAGGGACAATGTCACACAGATCATCCTAGCCCCAAACTAAGCAAAGCTTGTACTATGGGTACCAGGCGACGATATACATACTTATATAGATAGATAAATACTTATATACATAGCAAACATCCATGACTCAGAAACAAATATTCGTGCTCATCACACAAATATTGGCACTTACCGGGATTCGAACCCAGGGCCACCAGCTTCGTAGGCAGGAGCACAACCAACTAGGCTACGGTATAAATTATAGCCTATGTGTTATTCGGATATATAAGCTATATTACTACAAAGTTTCAACAAAATCTATTCGGTAGTTTTTGCGTGAAGAAGTTACAAACATCCACACTCACAAACTTTCGCCTTTATTATATAAGTGTGATAAGTTTTACGTGATTTGATATATTATAGTATCTCCAGAACACAGGCTGCTCTCTCGAAGTATATGTTATAAGTATATGTTTTTATTTCTGTTGAATGTCTTATGCCTTTGCTTGCCCTTATATTCCCGCCAAATAGTGAAATCTTCTTTTGAAATATAAAAAAGAATAATATTGAGTCGTATTTTAAATTACCTTCAAACAATTAACGATGTTAAACATCTAGCCGCGTGGTTAACTTTTCAATAATGGTTCTTATCGTGTCCATACTTATGGTAGGCACGTAATTATATCCGATTTTTGAGATTTATATAACTACTAACTGTACCTCGCGGTTTTACCCGCATTAAACTTTATAAATTATAGTCTATGTGTTATTCGGATCTTCACTCGACGTTCAATGCTAGACAAGGGCCTCCCCCAAACAATCTCCTCAATTCCTGGTCTGTTATTCGGATATATTTATAAGGTATATTACGAAAAAGTTTCATCAAAATGCGTTCGGTAGTTTTTTGCGTAAACGACTAACAAACATCCATACATCCATACGCACAAAGTTACGAATTTATAATATTAGTAGGATAGCTAAAAATCATGCCTATCAAAACTTTCAATACATTTAACTTACGAAAACAACCACAGTTGTTGGTCAAAACATAAAAATAAAATTTTGCATATTGAACAGAAATAGATTTACGTTGATAAATGACGCACTCACCTACATATACCTATATACATAAGTTTGTAAATATTTATCAGCAGATTTTACAGAAACTAAAGACAAACAACAAAATGTACAGACGCCAGCACATCAAGCTACCCCAATCTATCAAATTTCCCCAATTAAAAGTGAACCTTATGCTTTTGTGATAAAGTTGAAATTCTGTAAAAGAAATTTGACAGATTGGGGTAGCTAGATGTGCCAGCGTCTGTACCTACTTACAAGTAAGATTTTCCACAAAAATATACAGTAGCAATTCATTCTATATTAATAATATGTAACGAGGCCGTAACTGTTATTGCCAATGCCGAATCCGGGAAGTTTTATTAACCCCTCCTGAATCCTTTTAATAAAATTTAAGACTCGGGAAGTTTGTAGTCCTGTATCTGACCTCTTTCCAGTCGGGTAGGTAAACTCATCTCATGTGAGTGCACTATAGTATATCTCACAAAGTTGTCCATAATCATGGCAGGACGTGGCTGTTACTTACTTACTTATCGTGTGGGCAGTGGTTACCCTAGTGTCAGAGTTATTCAAGCCGCCCATTAGGCCTCTGACATGGCTTAACGACTTGCCTACTGGCTACAACCGGGACCGACAGCTTAACGTGCCCTCCGAAGCACGGAGACGCTCAGACATTAAACCACCTTGTTGGTCACCCATCTATGGACGGACTGATAGTTGCTTAGCCTCGCCGATCGCTTTCGGACCTGCGAGGGCATCTAGCTATGAGCGCCTGTTATTCTACCAGGAGAACATCCAGAACCACAAACTTTCCGAGTCCGGGAACTTTTTGGTCCCCCAGTCCAGTCCAGATGTCCATAATCATGGCAAGACCCCATGGCTAATATGGAAACCAACCAGGAGTACATCCTTAATAAGTAAGTCGTTAGTGATGTTTAATATAAATGACACATATACAATTACAACGACAAGACAATACATTTTTATAGCAATAACTCTCTGAAAAAAATTACGCAACCCACACACACTCACACATCAAAACTGTTGTCGTAGGTCAAGAATCACTCACACGAACAGAAAAAATGCAAAGAGCAACGCTCGCAAAATGTTACGGTATCATTTTATTTAATAAACAACGTTTTGTTTGTTTGTATATGTAAGTGTGCGTGTGTGTGTAATATTTGTAATGTAAGACGATTGAATTACATATTTAATAGCAATTTAGGTCACAAGATTTGTGGTGTCACGATTATTTGAATTGTTTTCATTAATTTTCATAATTGTATCTACACAAAGACGAAAACCTGACCTAGGCTAAACTATCAAAATAAGTAAATATTTACTGCCAATGTTTTGCAATGACTAACATATTTAGTTTCATAACTAATAGCTAAATATTGACACTTAACTACTTATTCGTATAAACAATATTTTCGTAAGTCAGGAGAGCGGTATTTTCAGATAATAATTTAAAAGTACGTTTTTACGTATATCTGTGAAATACATAAAGCCCGTTTACTTCAAAGAAACAGAAATACATAATAGGCGTTTAACAATTTAACGCCAAACATAAAACCATAAAAATACATATTTCAAGAATAGAATGAGCAAATGCCGTACCAAAAAGAGAATAATATTTCTTCCGTTTGTCTAAACTAAACTTGTTCAGCGCACGCGCCCCTTTCGCATGTGGGCGTAGCTGCTATGTGTGTGTAAGCACTGTGGAGATACATGTGGCGACCTACAAACGCGTATGTGTGCGTGATGCGTAAGCACAAACTCTTGTCTTAGGTTAGGGAGGTGAGCGAACTCTCTCGTTTTGCACAGCGACCATTTATTTTTATTATGGGTTAACACGTGGACTCGGTGGACGTATATGGCGTTTTTATTACGTTATCTACCACTTTAGACTTTATATTGGGCATTTGTAACTCCAGTTTGTTGGAAAGTAATTTTAGTTTATGGTAAATTGGATCATATACGTAATAAATAAGTACTTACAAATATTTTTATAAACAAATTGTGATATCAGATTATGTTACATAACCTCACGTCGGTAACATAAATATAAAACGTATTTAAATACTATATAAAGCGTACAATTCGTTTAATTACGAATACAATCGGAAAAGGAAATAAGTATAAAAATGAATCGATTCCTTGCACCATTGTGCTGTAATCGATTTAAAAATGCAAGTTCGATGTCCGTGATCGTGACCTGCGCACGCACATGAATACTGTATGAACGTTACTTTGTCCTTTTTTAAATTACAATAGTGTTGGCGGGAACTTTTGTGTTCTATGTTCCTACTGGATTATAATGGAGCGTGTGTTGGAAAAGGTTTTGGTATATTATAATGTACGTTTAAAGAGTTTTGTTTAATATAATTATTTTGCTAACGTTTAATTTTAATTATAAATAAAAAAATACCTACCTTAGAAGTAAAAAATATATTTTAAATAATGTAATTGATCTTTTAAATTCTTTAGAAATCTGTTTTTGTAGATACTTATCTTCCCCGTAAATTTATTTTGCTAGCCTATGATTGTGAGTCTATTTGAGTAAGTCCTAGCAGTTCCTAAATGGAAGAACGACATCAACGCTATTTTTAGCATTTCATCAGAATTTTAGATTTTCATCAGAAGTTTAGATTTTCATCAGAAGTTTGCTTTTATTAGAAGTTTAGTTGAAACTACTGAATATTAGTATTTCATATGAAATTTAGATTTAAATTAGAATTTTGTATCATCATCATCATATCCACCGAAAGACGTCCACTGCTGGACAAAGACCTCCACAATTTCCGGTCTCCGAATTTTGTATATGGTCTGAAAGATTTCCTTCGACATTTTAATTATATTTCCACAAGTTAGTTTCATAAATATAGGTACACATTTAGTTATGTATGTGAAGATGCGATTGCAAAGTACTTTCTTACTACTGATAGCCTTTGTCGTCGCTATCAAACAGCCCTGAAAGTACATTCCCCTTACATTTTTAATAAAAGACGTAATATAACTATTTACGCACTCTTATTGCTATTGCAATTTATTTGCGTTTTAATTGCACCAAAGTAGCTGATATGATTTACGAGTTATGGAATTTATTGATTGTTGAGAAAGTTTGTTTTATGTCGTCCTGTTTGTTTGTATCTCTTTGTGTTCATTAACTGAATCTTTGGTCTGGTAGATCATGCATCCTATAACTCTTCCACTGCTGGGCAAAGGCCTCCTTTTAGTCCCCTAGTCTGGTACAGTGCGGGTTAGCAGAGTTCACATGGCTCTAAGAATGAATTATGACACAATTCCTATAATATTATTATCTACATTTGACTTGCATGTAAAATTTAATTGACATTTCTTCATTTAATTGACATTTATTGAATTGTTAGTTATTCGTTTAAAATAAAAACTAGTATCCGTTTGGTTACCTAATTGACTTAACCAAAAATACTATTTATTTGTACACCACTCATCGACTACAAAAATATGTATATTTTAGACCTCTTATGTATCTACCTATACCTGTATGTATATTTGAGACCTCTTATGTACCTAAACCTGTGTTCACAAATAAAGACTGATTGATTCATCATCATCATCATATCAGCCGAAAGACGTCCACTGCTGGATAAAGGCCTCGCCCAAGGATCTCCACAATAGCCGGTCCTGCGCTGTCCGCATCCAACGGCTATATGCCTTGCCCACTACCACTTCAGTTTGGCAATTCTTTGGGCTATGTCGGCTACTTTGGTTCGCCTGCCAAAGATTGACTGAGAATATTTCGAAGAACTCTCAGGCATACAGGCTTCCTCACGATGGTTTCCTTCACCGTTTAAATACAAAATAATTAATTTCTAATATGCACATTGCTGTGTGGTGATGGCATAGAATATCATCACCCCATCTCATCCCGTGGCGTAGAAAACGAGGGCATACCTAGCGTTTTTCCGTGAACTATAATTATTAAACTGGAATCGCCCACCCGTCTGCCAAGCGTAGCGATTATGGCATATCCCCCCGTTCTTTGAGGAGACTTTTGTCTAGCAGTGGACGAACTGTGGCAGACCTGATGAATACGTACATGTATTCGAAAAGTTGATGGTGCACTCCATAATCCTACGATCAAACCACTAAGGCTATGGCAACCGATTACCCATACATCACTAGGCTATGTTCGAGCAATATTATTGCCATATTTCATGTACCTATATCTCTACAGTAAATTTGGATTATATAATTATATAATCGGGTCGCTGGAAATCGCTGGATGCGGATAGCGCTAGACCGGCAATTGTGGAGATCTTTGGGGGAGGCCTTTGTCCAGCAGTGGACGTCTTTCAGCTGATATGATGATGATGATATAATTATATAAATACAGATAGAGAGATAAAAAATATAAATTTATTTATCTCCGTAAAAACGGCATTAAACACTTTTTGTTATAACAAAAAAAAATATACTATTTTACTTACTATTATATTACTAACCTAGCGGACACCCGTGACTTCGTACGCGTAGGATGATGTATTAAACATATGTTTGTACCTTCCTCTCGAATCACTTTATCTATTGTTGTAAACTGCATTAAAAGCCGTTGCTTTGTTCAAAATATCATGACAGCGGAAGTGACTTTATTTTATACTTTGTAAAGATAATTATAAAAGATATTTAAAAATTTTCATTAACTTTTTATATGTTGTTAGAGAACTCTATCTTTGCAGAACTCAACCTTAAAGATCTCACTCAATACCGTTCAAGAAAATGTTAAAACTAATTTTCTAATACAAGAATCTTATCTTAGACGACTTAGACTTATCTTAGTCACTTGAACTTACCGGTTTGTAAATTACCGGGCAGGTTAAGCACGTAGTCGTGCGGTCAGTCTAAAAAAAGGTGGCTGCAAAAGTGATTTAATTTCTGCGCGAGCCATTTGGAGGATACTTTTAGCTGTACATCCGGGTATACTCGACAGCCAATTCAAAACGTGTAAATAAATATATAGTATACAATATTTATAGTTCAGAAAGCTTCTCGAGTGGCGACCACGAACCCGAAAACAGCGTGGGCAGGTCCCCCACAAGATGGAATGATGATCTTGTGAGTGGTGCTGGAAGTCGCTGGATGCGGATAGTGCAAGACCGGCAATTCTGGAGATTGTTGGGGAGGCCTTTGTCCAGCAGTGGGCGTTTTTTGGCTGATATGATGACGACGATGAATATATCTATATATATAAAAATCAATGCCACTTTTCGTTGTAATGTTATAACTCAACAACGCCTTTACCGATTTGGCTAATTTTGGTCTTGAATTATTCGTGGAAGTCCAGGGAAGGTTTGTACGTAGAGAAAATTTAAAAAAGTCTTAAAAAGTGTAAATACATATTTTAGCAATTTGAAAAATTTTTTTGTTTGAATTAATGAACTTAATAATCATTTTTTTTATTACTATGCCTTATACGTAGCGAAGCACGTACCTGGCCGCTAGTATAATATATGTTTTTCTCAATACAAATTACGGCATAGCTACAACAAATAGACTAGATATATATGTCTATATCGTTACATAACCCAATAAAAATGCACAACGCATCGTCATTTCTCCGATAAACGCGATTAGGTATTGCATCATTGTACTCACATACACACATACACCGTCCATAGACAACAGCCGCAACACTCACACGAGTACACAATCATTTTTATTACGTTCATATTTCTTATTAAATTAAAGCCATTAAAATCCATTTTGTAAAATTACAAATTAATTGTGATTTGAAATATAACTTGTTCATTGTAATCCGATTTTATTGACGAGTAATAAATGAATGCAATTTTCTATTACAAAAAGTAAGAATGTAGGAAACGTTAATTTTATGAATTTTATTGGATTTTAATAGATATGATCCCTTGCATTTATGTTTTACGCGTGAATTCAACTGTTACGATATGTAATGGCATAGTTATTGGTGTTAAAATAATTAAAATGAATATTATTTTTAATTATGGTTAAAATTGCTTAATTCCTTGCATCATTGTCTATGATAATTGATAGCATAATGTAGAGGAACGATATCCTGGTAGTAAATTGATTTAGTACCTAACTAGGTATGAAAAAAACAATTGAATAATCTATTCTTCCATTTTCAAAATTAGCTTCAACATATCTTTTGTAAACTATTCCATTCGTAAGAACGCCATTAAAGTTTTATCATTTTAAATAGGTAGGTATTGTACTCCGATTTCATCCTGGTTCTAATTTGTTAGTGTGCGTGTCTGTCCATGTGTGAGTGCTATCGCGGAAAGAAATGAGGTTATCTGAATGCGTCTGTCATTGTCTCGTTGTTAGCACTCCAATCGTAGACTTGTATTGTCATAGATGTGACGGGACGTCAGAAAAATGGCGGCGATTTTGTTACAACGATGTTTTTTACGGCTGTGGTTTGTCTTTAACTTTAGTAGTAGAACTTTAGTCTTCAATATTTTCCTGATAACATAAGAAGAACTTAAAATTGATATGCTACCTCTTGCAAATAGGTATATTCATAGTAGCTGTCACTCATACAAGACGGAAGTCAATAATATAGGCTAATGCCGGGTACAGAAGCGAGAATGATAGTTAACTATCGTATTTTTATTATCGTATTCTATAATCAAAAAAAATAAAAATACTAAAATGTCAAGTATTTATGAAGGGACATCTTCCTTAAGAAAAGCCAATTTTCTTTCATTATAAATTCCCAGCTCAAATTCACTAACAACATTCCTTTGATGCCTTAGAACTGATACAAAAAAATACATTCCATACGTCTATACTTTACTTAGTCTACACTCACACATGCAAGGCTCAGTATGTTGACATAGGTCAGTGATGCCGCGTACGTTTATTACTTTTTTTTGCTGCGAACGGACAATGCTTGGAGGTAGTGTCAATTAAGAAAAAAATGTTGTCCGAAGTGTTCTTTTTTCAAATTGTTTCATCGTTTACTCATGCTTTAAATGGAGAGTTTCTCAGTGTTAGTTGCAGATTTCTTTTTTTGAATGTGTCGTAATTCATTTCATTTTTTATTGTTAATTTACGGTTCTAGTTTTTCCGAGTAACTTTAACCAATTGTTCGAAAAATATTAAGAATAAACAAAAGCGTAATTTTATATTGCATGGGATCTATTTCAATTTGTAGAGAACAATTGTCTTTTTATATGGCATTTAAATATTAATTTAAGTGCTACAAAATTACGGTCGCCAACATAAACGTATATAAACTAAATAGAAACGACAATGTTTTATATATATGTATATTGATATATATATCTATATCCAAAATATGGTTTTGGATAAAGTTATGACGAGATATATTTTGAAGAATTATATGAAGAAATGAATGAAAGTTACTTAATTTTTAATGATTTAAGAAGAACTTTTAAGCATAAATATTTAAGAATAAAATGTCTAACAGTCAAAGCATTATGAGACATCATATAACTAGTACAATTTAATATTTAGATTGTTATTTTCTAACAAAATACCAATAACAAAGATTTTTATTGATTATTAAAATAAAGAGTAGATAGAATGTTTACCTTAAGATTTCTTTTTAATTTTTGAAAAAGAATACAATGATAATTTTTAATACTAAAACATAGAATCTAGTAAACGGTTAAGGGGAGAAATATATTCCGTTAAAGAATATATTTTCGTGTTGTAATTACTAAACGCCACACAATACTGAGGTTCGATTATTGGTGAAAATAAGTATCTTTTATAAAGTTTACCTACAAAACAACTTTCTATGAGCCTTCGGTGGTCTAAACTCTAATCAAACAAATTTTATTACCTTACAAATTACTATAATAATTACATTTTACAAAATAGGTACTCGTCATTTAATATATTAAAATAATTTTATATATGTAGGTGTACACGAGAGCTATTGTATAAAATTAAAAAAGAATACTAACATAGACTTTAAAAGGCGCTTATTAATACACAGAACATGAATTTATACGTATAACAAAAACGTAGGAAAGACTGTACATTGTATATTTAAAAAAAAGGATACTTGGGGCGTGATCTACAATTGATTTCGAAGCCAAAAATATAGTTTTTAGAATTTTTGTCTGTTTGTCTGTATGTATGTCCGGGCTAAACTCAAAATTTACTGCATGGATTTACTTCAAATTTTGCATGAATATTACTAAGAGTAAGACAAGTTTATCGCGGGTAAATCCGCGGGGCACAGCTAGTAATAAATAATTGTAGTATTACAAATTAACTATGTATTAATTATAGGTAAAAATATATACTTAGGTTATACCGTCGCGCGTCGTCGCTCTGTGAACTGTGACTGATTATATGCAATACCAGCTAAACAAATTATAATACGGGCCTGTTGGCGTAGTTGGCTTGCTTTTCACGCCGGAGGTCGTGGGTTCGATTACCACCCGGGACAGATATTTGTGTGCATGAAGATGTCTGTTTGTCCTGAGTCTGGGTTGTAATAATCTATATAACTATGTTTTTACAAAAGAACAGTAGTATATGTAGTATATCAGTTATCTGGTTTCCATAGTACAAGCTCTGCAGAATTTGGGATCAGATGGTATATCAATAATGTCCCAGGGTATTATTATTATATTAATATCATTTTATCTCTATCTAACATAGTTTTTAGAGAAAAGACAAGTCATTATTAGTTTTAGTGCAAAATATTGAGTAAAGATAAACGAGACATCACACCCACGAACCTGTAGTCTAATTATACGCCCGATGCGCCTGCGCAGATTTAGTATTCATATTCATATTCATTTATTTGCATACCATAATGTGAGTGAAGGTGTTAACAATAGGCTTAAAGCTTAGGTACAGTTATGGACCCTGTAAGGGCACAGCAACATAAGTTTAGAGTAATTAAGTACATTAAATTAAATTAAACATTAAAATTACATAATTTCATCTAAGACATAATAACTCAAACCTACTTAATATATTTAGATTATAATTAAAATTTATACAAAATTAATGTCACTTCATATAATATACCTACATAACTTATAATAATTGAGATACTACATACGATTTTTTATTTAAAATGCATGAATGTCAAAGTGAATGTAACAGTAATTTAATTAAATATTTAATATCTGTTGGAGTTCCAGTCATAGTTTATCTATCATTCATGTATTCGTTTATATTATAGTAGGTTTTGTGTATTAGAAATTGCTTTAATTTATTATTAAACATATTATATTTATTTATATTCTTAATTTGTTCCGGTAGTTTATTATATATTTTTATTGACATTACATATGCACTTGATGAATGCATTTTAAGTCGTGATGTTGGAATGTTTAGTCTATTTTTGTGTCTTAGAGTAAATCTATTCTGTATGTCTTCTCTTTTGGTGTATAATTCGGGATGTATACGTACAAACTTACAAATTTCGTATATATAAATACAAGGTAAGGTTAAAATCTTCAGTTCCCTAAAGTGAGGTTTACAACTATCGACTTCTTGTATATTAGCTATGATTCGAATAAGCTTTTTCTGTATGGTAAATAAAGTAGGCGCGTCAGTACTATTACCCCATAAGATGACACCATACTTAAGCCATGCGTAAGCGTACGCATAGTACATGACTATCGCAGTTTTGAGGTCTGTAGTCTTTTTAATCTCTCTGAATGCATATGAGAATTTAGATAGCTTCGCTCTTAATTTTTGTATTTGGGACTTCCAATTAAAGTGTGAGTCTATGTCTAGGCCCAATAGAGTGAACTTACAAACAGTTTCTAATTTAGAGTCTTTGAATCTAAAATTTATGTCTAACGGTGTTTTTTGGCGAGGGTGGAATGTCATTATTTTAGTTTTAAGAAGGTTAATTTCCAGATTATGTTCGGTCATCCAATTTGTAGTATCATTCAGTATTGAGTTCAATTTATTATTTAGGTTGATATTGGAGTCATATTCTGCAATTATCGATAAATCATCTGCAAACAAGACGCATGGTTCTTTGATATGGTTAGGCAGGTCATTGATATACACAAGAAATAGAAAACAGCCAATAACGCTTCCTTGCGGGATTGAGGCTCTGATTGGTATTTTATTAGACCTGAATAATTCTATTTCGTTTGTTTTGTGGTTGTAATATTCTATTTCTACCAGTTGTTCTCTGTTTTGTAAATAAGATGTGAACCATTCATGACATTTGCCGCGGATTCCTATGTTAAATAGTTTATTTAATAATATTTGAAATTGAACTTTGTCGTAAGCTTTTGTCATATCTAACAATAAACCTAAGGCATACTTCTTATTGTTAATAATATTGAGAGCTTTTTGAACGTACTTGTAGACTGCCAAGATAGTGGATCGGTTTTTCCGAAAACCATTTTGACTGTCATTAAATATGTTGAACTTTTCACAAAACGCGTAAACTCTCTTGCACATGGCTTTTTCAAATATTTTTGAAGCTGTTGGTAAGAGGGCAATGGGACGATAATTATTTGGATCAGTTTTTGTATTTTTCTTGTGGATTGGTTTAATAAATAGTAGTAGTTTGACAGTTCTATGTATGCCCTGTTCTTTTCATACAACCTATACTAAAAACAGACGTAATTGCATTTAAATTAGTCTAGTGATGTAAAAGTCAAAATCGCCAGGACTAACTTTAGAACAACGCGGAATTCGCGCAATAGATACAAAGTTAAGTAACAATTCAGTTAGATTTTCTCCAACATAGGTATGCAGAGGTTAGTAAAGTCAACGACACGTCAGTAGATCCACTTGCAGTGCGAAAATCAACCTAAACACCTACAAAATAAAGACCTATCAAAGTCAGAATGTATCCATGGACTCTACAAAAATTGCAAGGCACATATAGGAAGTCCATAGAGCCGGGCGTCCGCGGACATTCCCCGTGGGCGGTTAGATAGGGATATCTTAACAGCTATCTAAACTAGCTTATTTTCTATCCCCCTCCATCACACAAGTGGGAAAGAGATAGCGTATGATTTGTGTAGAGGTTTGAAGAATTGATTTAATTTTTTGTACTTATTGGCCGTGATAATATTGAGTGGTGTTTAATGGTTGTTACGATGTTATCTATTCATTTATTCGTTTTGTAATGGAGATTAGTTACGCGTTGATAACGTTAATAATTGATATTTATTTTTAAATGTAGGTTTCTTTTTGTACCAAGTTGGCTATAAGCCAGTGTATGCTAAGCTGTAGTTTAAGACTTTTGCGGCATCACCAAGCGTTGCCGATTCTACTACCCTCTTCGATGGCCGTTTGCAACCTTACGCACACACATGACTACAGCATTAACTACTGTGTATCCTAAAACGTGGAATTGATTCCCATTTGAACTGTGTAATGAGTGTGTATGTTTTTTACTTCGTCACGTCTCAATGGCTGGAGCGATCTTAATAAAATTTGGTATGGAGTAAGCTGACACCCTAGATTAACACATAGGCATACTGATATAATTTATAAAGTTTAACGTGAGGAAAACCGCAGGGTACACCTAATATTCCATAAAGATCCTACTAATATTATAAATCCGAAAGTTTTTGAGTGTGTGTATGTTTGTAACTCTTTCAAGCCAAAACTACTGAACGGATTTTGATAAACTTTGTAGTATTATATATACATATTTGAATAACATAGAGGCTACAATACTATAAAGTTTTATACGGGTAATACCGCGGGGCACAGCTAGTAATTTATATAGCAAGAGGTTTACCTAGTTGCTATGTAACTATGTGAGAGTATAAGTAGTAAACTCTACCATAGTGTTTCTCGCTCTAAGAGCAGGCCAGAGTAAGCACCATTGGTTTTCAAACTGAAGTAATTTATAATAAATGCACTTAATGTGCAAGTAAGTAGCCAACATGACCAGAAAGAGGTTAACTACAGGATTAACGGCTTAACGTGCTCTTCAAGGCACACAGCTGTAACACCGCTACTAAGAATATTTCTAACATAGATCACTTTTTAACTCTTAAAATTTGATAAATTATAGCCTGTGTGTTATTCGACAAACTTTCGCCTTTATAATATTGTGATGTGATTAGTAGGATTCATGTCTGCCGCTGGACGTCATTGTAAATTTTTCCACCGTCCAATCATCTCATCAAGAGACGCAGAAATGCTAAAAAACTGTAATTTTGTATCCCGATGATTACGCCACGTTAAGGTCTTTCGTAATAGTTTATCATTACATCAAACAACTAGCGATAATCGGTTGAACACACTCCTTATTCAAGGTTCCACGATAAGGAACACAGTAAATAATCCTAGGGTACCATATTACTTACTTTTTAAATATATTGTTGTTGTTGACTACTCAGTGCGACTAAACACTAAACTTTTCGACGTCGAGCACTCGACGAGTTAGCATCACTTGAGAATGGTCCGTGGAGGACTGAAACACGTGTTGGGTATCGTACCGGCACATGTAATTTGCATGCGGGCGGGATGGCGATGCATATTGCATCCTGGCTTGATTACGACAATTAGCGCAATTAACATTTCATATTAATTATGTATTTTGAATTTTATACATTGTCCCAAAATAAAGCTTGATTCTGTTATTTACGGTAAAATTGGATGAATAAAAATGCACCATTTGATGACATATTGTTGTTAAAAATAAAATAAATAAATTGTTGTTGTTGACTGCTTGTGTGGTGCAGTATTGCGAGTAAACACTAAACTTTTAAGTCGCATTCGAGCACTCGACAAGCTAGTACCTCTTGAGAATGGGCCGCGGAGGACTGAAACACGTGTCGGGTATTGTACTGGCGCAAGTTATTTGGATGTTAATATTGTCCTTTTTACATGTTTTATGCGGGTGGGATCACGGTGCATCCCGGCTTGATTAAACTTACAATTAGCGGAATTAACACTACATATTAACGTTGTATTTTGAATGTTATGGATTTCCGCAAAGTAAAGTCTAGGCTCTAGATTCTATTACTTACGGTAAAATTGGATGAATAAAAATGCATCATTTGAAGGCATATGCCGTAATTGCCACGCTTGGCAGACGGGTCGCAGTAAGATAGTCATAGTACACAGAGAGACGCAGCTGCCCGTTCTCTGGGAGATATATCCTCGGGACTACTTCTACCGAAATTAAAGTACGATCTATACAACCCGAAGTAGAGTTCGACACAATTCGGGTTTCGGACCTCGATAAAGGGTGGTTTCTGACGGGGCTGGTTTCTTCTTTTTCCCCTCATGCTAGTTGCAGTCGGTTTTTAGGGACCTTATGTTCAACTGCAATTCAGAGAGGACTGCACGTGTGGAACAGCGGCTAAGACGTTGAGGCGACTGCCTCGCCGTTTCGTGTCGCGGGTTAGAGTCCCGCGCCGGACAACTATTTATATTTTTTTTATTGATTATATAGTGTAGACAGACGAGCTAGCGGCCCACCTGATGGCGAGTGGTAACCGCTGCTCATGAACATTCGCAGTACCAGGGGGCACAGCAAACCGCCGCCTACCGTGAGAATAATACTCTTTGTAAACCTCGTTTGAAGAAGGACATGTCATAGCGCTGTGGAAACACCATTGTGTGATCCATAAATAGTTGTTCTGAGTCTGGATGTAATTTGTGTCCGCCTATTATATGTTTGTAAAGTACCCCGCGACACAGAGATTAGATTCCGTTGTGCGGGCGTTGTCTTTAAAAAAAACTGCCGCTCTACGTCAGTAGGCAAAGACATGAAACGGTTCGGCCCATTAAAGATATGGACGGTATTTGGCCGATATAAATTACTTAAAAATCCCTGCAGATAACAAAGTGTTATTGTAACTTTAGCTTGAGTCTAGACAGTCTTTTAGCGACCAAACCACTATTTGAGCAATACTTTTGCAACATAGAACGGATATTAGTCACCTCATTAATAATATTAGGTACAATACTTAGTGCGCCTGTCGTGGGTGTTCTAATCTTGAGGTTGGTTTGTGTCTCAAATAATTTAAACCTTACAATATTGACGGTAGAAGTCTACAAGATATTGGTGACATTAATTTTGGCTACTTGTAAAATCCAATGTGTAATTTTATTTGTGGTATTTCAGTTAAGTTTTTGGTATTCTCTTTTACGTTAAAGGTTAAATGTTTCCCAGATGGGTAGGCAGAGACAACGGATTTCCATTTGGCACACCTCTTTTGCCTCGTTTGCTGGCATTATATTCTCCATACATGCTCGCCGGTTTAGGGTACTGCTGACCTGGGGCTCTACCGTCTAAGTCGCCGAACATCGATTTCTTAAATGGCGTTCAAATAAATAAATGTAAAAAGTGACTTAATTAATTAAAGTGGCTTCAACGTTGACAATCGATTCCGGACTATTTATGAAGTCACATGTGCTCATGGGCGTCGATTTAATGATTGATTAAGTCATTTTTAACCGTAATTTATTTGAACGCCGTTTAAGAAATCGATGTTCGGCGACTTAGCCGGTAGAGCCCTCGAGAGTATCTGGTAGAGAATGTTATACAACGGCTTACGACGTTAATAATTAATTAAAAGGAGTAGGGAGGTCTTTGTCCAGCTGTGGCGGTCTTTCGACTGATTTGATGATAATTACGTATAGAGACCGAAAAAGATAAACTTAATCAAATTGTAGTAACAAAATTTGTCTATGCAATCTCATAGACAAATTAAGCTCTATACGTTCCGTTCACCATTCAAGTTAACATTTAATAATATCTAGGGACAATGTTACACAGCTCATCCTTGCCCCAAACTAAGCAAAGCTTGTACTATGGGTACCAGGCGACGATATACATACTTATATAGATAGATAAATACTTATATACATAGAAAACATCCATGACTCAGAAACAAATATTCGTGCTCATCACACAAATAATTGCACTTACCGGGGTTCGAACCCAGGAGCACCAGCTTCGTAGGCAGGAGCAGTAGGTACCAACTAGGCTACGGTGACCGTCTTTTATATTATCAGGATAAGTTACAAGTACAAACTTTACAAACGAGTACGTATATTGAAGAATCACTTAACTTAAATATGCTTCAGTTCATCAGGTCAAAGATTTTGACTCGGAACGTACAAAATCTCTTTCGTCAATGTCTTTAAAATACGTTTCAAACAAAGAAATACAATAAGATTGCAATAAATACTCAGTGAAACCTTTAAGATAAACATATTGTAGGTACATTTGTGATTTTTATTCATTGTTTATGAGTACTTTCTTGTCCAAGGTTAGTTTTATTTCAAGAAAAGACACTCGGTTGATACTGATGAGTAATTGTCGCCTTGAATCGATAAATGCTTCTTTTTAAACTGCATCTTTCTTATAAAACTGTGTCTTGTGTGTATGCTACTAGTATGTATTATAAATGTGAAAGTTTGTGCAAAAATGTATGGATGTTTGTTACTCTTACACGCAAAAACGACTGAACGGATTTTAATGAAACTTTGTGGTAATATCGCTGGCTGTGACCCGCGGTTTTACCCGTGTCAATCTTTATAAATTATAGCCTAAGTGTTATTTGGATATATCTATAATATTACTAGGATATATCCGAATAACACATAGATTATAGTTTATAAAGTTTAACGCGGGTAAAACCGCGGGGCACATCTAGTAATAAATATAATCTGATGCTAATGTGCAGATAATAGTTACCTCATGTGGTTCACATAGTATTTTTATCTCGTGTGGTATATTAATAAGTATTAATATATATGTAAACGATACAAAAAGTGAATTTAACATCGCAGTTGTCGATTTTTTATTCAGATAATTAATTTACAGGCGGTATATTTTTTTTGTAGCTGTGCCCCGCTGTTTAACCTGCGTTGAGCTTTATAAATTATCATAGGTGGGTGATAGTGTGATAATATGTAGCCTATATGTTGACCTGACTTTTTGAGTTTAGCCCGGACATACATACAGACCAACAGACATACAGACAAAAATTCTACAAACAATATTTTTGGCTTCAATATCGATTGTAGATCACGCCCCAAGTATCCTTTTAAAAAAATATTCAATGTACAGTTTTGACTTTCCTACGATTTTATTATATGTACAGATCATAGGTGGGTGATAGTGTCATAATATGTAGCCTATATGTTGACACGACGTCTTAGTAATATTCATGCAAAATTTGAAGTAAATCCATGCAGTACTTTTTGAGTTTAGCCCGGACATACATACCTACAGACAAACAGACACACAGACAAAAATTCTACAAACAATATTTTTGGCTTCAATATCGATTGTAGATCACGCCCCAAGTATCCTTTTTAAAAATATTTAATGTACAGTTTTGACTTTCCTACGATTTTATTATATGTATAGATTATCTGCTACACCTATCTCCTAAACTAACACATATAAGTGCTAGTGTTATCGCACCCTTTAAAAACAATTTAGCAAGAACGGTTCAACAATTAAAATTGCGACAAACCATTTGTTGACATTTGTCATTACAATACCTAAGTACTTGCTAATACAGACATGCTAATAACACACTACTATCCTTTTTTAATTTTTTAATTACCACTCTTTCCCCTTCTGTGGACTAATTGTAGTGGCCACGGGAAGTGACAACTTGTTAATTTGTACTTTGACACCTGGTACCAGTAAAACTAACTTTTTAATGGGCTTAAATTTTTTATACACGTGTAAAATTCGTTTTGTTTAATTGCCCGTTTATTATTACGGGGGTTTTTACTGCGGACATGATTAGGACATTAATTTTTTTACAGTGTTGAAGTGGTTAATTTATTGTTTTCCTCGTGGGTTATGTTTGATGCGGAAAATTGTTTAGTTCACATCACCGTGTTATGTCACATTACAGTTTATTGAAAAAGATGTCTATTTAGTTGTCTATGATTTATGTAATAATAAGAAATATCCTGGGACATTATTCACACACGGCCATCTGATCCTAAACTAAGCAGAGCTTGTACTATAGAAACCAGATAACTGATATATTACATAGTATAACTTTTCTTTTGTACATACATACTTATATAGGTAATTACACCCAGACACAGGGCATATTATTGATATAGTACATACTTACCGTATTGACAGTGGTTACCCTAGTGTCAGAGTTGTTCAAGCCGCCCATTAGGCCTCTGACATGGCTTAACGACTGTTGTCTAATGGCTAGAACCGAGACCGACAGCTTAACGTGCCCTCTGAAACACGGAGACGCTGAGAAATTAAACCATTTTGGCGCTCACCCATCTATAGACTGACCGCGAGCCAAGTTGCTTAACCTCGCCAATCACTTACGGACCGGTGAGAGTTGTAGAGAGAGAGAGAGATGTGGTTACAAAAGTAGTAATTAACACATAGGGTATAATTTATAAAATTTAACGCGGGTAAAACCACGGGGCACAGCTAGTATAAAATTAATAATTCACGTAACTATATCAAGCCCACCAGGCCTCTTTATATCAATAACATCACACCGTTTCAATGAAAGCGTAAGCAGACACCCACGCGTTAAAATAAAAAAGAGCCGAACGTAATCGAATGACGCATTTTTTCTGAACTTGACTTCATTTTTCTTTTAGGTCGCTTTTTTAAAAATAAAATGCGCCGGCGACTTCCCTCTGTACTGCTGACCGATTTTTTGTTGCGTAATAAAATATCCTTAATATATCTTCTTTATTCGCTCGCCCTACTGTTTTCATTTTTTGTTTCATTCTTTATTGCTCTGACATGACTTATAAAGTACCTTTTTAGGGTTCCGTAGCCAAATAGCAAGCATGTCTATCCGGCTGTCCGTCCGTATGTCACAGCCACATTTTTCCGTAACTATAAGAACTATACTGTTGAAACTTGGTAAGTAGATGTATTCTGTGAACCGCATTAAGATTTTTAGACAAAAATACAATAAATTTTGGGGGTTCGCTGTACTTAGATCTGAAACTCTTTTTCATCATAACCATACTTGTGGGGTATCTATGGATAAGCTTCAATAATGATATTGAAGTTTCTAAACTGTATAGTTTGCGCGAGAGACACTTCCAAAGTGGTAAAATGTACGTCCTCCCCCCTGTAACTTCTAAAATAAGAGAATAATAAAACTAAAAAAAAAAATTTTTTTTTTTTATTCATATATTTAAATAATTGTTATTTAAGTAATACATTTTTAAACTCGCCAAACTATATTGTTTAACGGCGAGAAGCGCTCTTATTCTATTACTTAAACCTACTTTACTCTATATATTATACTAAATATCAACTAATAAGCTACTTAATCATATTATAACTATGATGGTACATTACCATGCAAACTTCTACCGAAAATTGATTTGAACGAGATCTAGTTAGTAGTTTTTTTTAATACGTCATAAATCGTAAATCGCAATTTACCTTTCATTCAATCAACTCAAATATTTGCTGCTACGGAATCCTTCATGGGTGAGTCCAACTCGGACTTGGCCGCTTGTTTTTAATTGATATTTATGGAAAGCTTAAGAAGATTTCACTGCTTCAGTGTGGGCTCGAATCGTCGGGCACAAGCCCATGCTGGTGAGCATCCCGAAGGTCGACTGCAGTCGGTTACTGACTGACTGACACTTTAAATGAATAATATATAACCGGGAGATCATATAGAAAGAAAGAAAGAAAGAAAATAAATTTATTCAGTAAACTTACACAGATAATAATACCAATATATATAAAGGTACACAAACAGAAGTCCTTAATTCTTATCTGTGCGAGTCCGAATTGGTCCCATCTCAGCACTAGCTGCAACATTAACAGTTGCAGCGCTGCTTTTATGATGGAACCACGTAAAATAACAGAAAACGTAGTCCTGGGTCCAAATCCCGGGTCGGGCCAAAAGTGATTATGGGACTTTTCTGTAAAAAGAATAATTTCTCAGCATCAGCCCGAAGTTTAGGAGTTGGCGGTACACCCCCGTGCCTTGGAGAGCACGTAAAGCCGTCGGTCCTGTACCTGACCTCTTTCCGGTCGTGTACCATGGGATCATGAGAGTGCTGGAATAGAAAGTGCTCCTGTGTTTGCGCACACACTTGAGCTCTATAATATGTCCCGCGCAGATGGCTAATCTCTGTTGAGACTGGCCGCCGTGGCCGAAATTCAGCTAGGAGAACATTATTATTAGGTTAAATAAAAGTATGTGGTTGACCCAAATATATACGCTGCATTACGTACAATGCAGTTTCTTTCTTAAATAAATAGTGTTTTAAAAATAGAACCGACTTCAAAATCTTTTCGTTTCAATTAGCTTTCAGCTAAATGAAATCCATTTCCAATCAGCCCATCCATTTAGAAGCTGAGATACCACAAATATACAGTCAACGAAAAAAAAACAAGAGTTAAGCCTTCTTGACGTGAAACCGTTATTAATAACCTCGTAAAAATCTAAAAGACCGTAATTTTTCTTAATACACTTGTAATGCTCAGTGTTGGCGCAATTTGCGTAAAATGAGACATGCATACTTCATTACTGTTTTTATATCTTTAAAATGCTCAATTTGTATGTTGCTAATTAGGGCCTGGGGGCTTGCGATGGGGAAGCGGAACGCCGCGAACACTTCTATAATCTTATGGTTGTTATTTTTGAGTTGTTGGACTTTTATTTTCAAAACGACTTCAATAAGAAATAGGTTAACTATTCTCCCCACTACCACTTCACCTCGGCAATTCTTCGGGTTACGTCTTCTTATTTATTCGATCTCGTAGGGACTCTCCGAGTATAGCCCTCTCCATTGCTCTTTAGGTGACCCTGAGCTTTCTTATGAGGATTCTTACTATCTTTGTAACATCCTAATTAAGTCTTTTTGCAGCGGTTATATTATAAATTCTATATTAAGTACAGAAGCCAGCATATCCAGCTACCCCAATCTGTTAAATTTCTTTAATAGATTTTCAACTTTAACACGTAAGCATAAGGTTCGCTTTTAATTGGGGAAGTTTGACAGATTTGGGTAGCTTGATGTGCTGGCGTTTGTACTTATTAGGTATTTCTATCATAAAATATTCCCATCTGTGGAAGGAAGTTCATTATTTAAAATGATTATTTTAATTTTAAATAGAGGCCGCAATTTTATACAATTACATCCTTATCCTAATAAATAACTAAGCTCTGTGGTTTCGTTTTATATTTAGCTATGTGTAATAAACTAAATAAATAAATAACTTGGGATACCTAACAGTGCCATCTGATCCCAAACTAGCCAGAGCGTCTCCTATAGCAACCAGACAGCTGATATAATTATCTATATTTTTCGAAATATGAATAATAAATCTTTGATATAGATAAATTACACCCACACACAGAAGAAGTAAAAGTAAGTTAATCCTAAACTAGGCTGTAGACTATTAGGGAAACTCAAACTCAAATATTTTTATCGCTTAAATATGGGTTATAAAAAATACAGCGTACGATCCATATTAGCCTTTCGGCGTGCAAATATTGTCAATTAAGGTATTTACCAATTTTATAACTAATCAAATTAAATCAATTATTTAATTTTCCCATTTTATTAATATACTTATATAATAACACATCATTTCAATTTCAATAATTATAAAAAAAAATCCGCCAAGTGCGACTCGCACTCGCACACGAAGGGTTTCGCACCATTATCTTTAAAAACGAGCAAAAAAAATTCACGTTTGTTGTATGTGAGCCCCCTTAAATATTTATTTTATTTTGTTTTTTAGTATTTGTTGTTATAGCGGCAACAGAAATACATCATTTGTGTAAATTTCAACTGTCTATCACGGTTCATGAGATATAGCCTGGTGACACACGGACGGATAGACAGACAGACAGCGAAGTCTTAGTAATAGGATCCCGTTTTCCCCTTTGGGTATAGAACCCTAAAAACGAGTGTCTTTTAGACCACAAGACTGGAGTAAAACTTAGATATACGATTCTGTACTGGCTATAAGAGAAAGAAAACATGTGTTCGCTTCTCTGTCTCTCTTGCCCCTACAGTAATATACGAAACGTAAGTCAACTCTCAACTCTCGTTCGCCTTGCCCGATCACCATTTTCATAACGCTCTCATCACGCATACGCCAGCTTACGTCCCAAATCAAGCGTACATCAAGAATTACGTCAAAAATAGCCTTTAGAAAGTTCAATTAAAAATAAACATTTTTAGGTTCTTACTGAAGTACCGAAACCTGATCTTAATACTTACTTACTTATCGTATGGGCAGTGGTTACCCTAGTGTTAGAGTTGTTCAAGCCGCCCAGTAGACCTCTGACATGGCTTAACGACTGTTGTCTAATGACTACAACCGGGACCGACAGCTTAACGTGCCTTCCGGAGACGCTCAGGAATTAAACCACTTTGTCGGTCACCCATCTATGAACTGACCGCGAACCTAGTTGCTTAACCACCCGATCACTTACGAACCGGTGAGAGTATCTAGCTATGAGCGCCTCACCGATCTTAATACCTCAACAACTTAGATTATTTCATATATTTTATTGCTCCTTACTCAGCTATAAAAAGTCAAACAGTTACGATATCGGCAATAACTCAAGGTATCTCTTCCGGGAACAGAACCTTAGACCTCGGCGTCATATCCTATCAAAAGCATAAATTCTTTGCAATTTCTTCGTTGCGTGATACGATGGCGGGGCCCACTTTCTAACACGCGTGAAAGGGTTACACTGTAGTGAACATTTATTTGGACATCTACACATTTAATATTTAAGCAACAATAAAAGCAATAAGTTGTAAATTCAACTGTGTTGTTTTATAAATTTTTAAGAAGTATTGGGTGTTAATAATTGGTGTTCAACAATTTTTTCGAATATTTTGAGAAGTTACGAATGTACATAAAATATATTAATAAAAAATATTTGTTTTTGTTACGGATAACTGTCATATAAGTTTAAAAGTGACATAATTCTGAAGAAATTTTAAGAGCACTGTATTAAGATACTTATAGGAAACGGTCTATACTCAAGACACCCAAAAGGTTCTATAAAGAGCACTATTTTCATACCTAAACTTTCAGTTAAAAACTTATTAGTAACATATTTGACTGCATGTGTGACGCAGCGGCTAAGACAGTTGGTTCTAGTCCCGCGCCGGACAACGATTTGTGTGCCCATAAATAGTTGTTCTGAGTCTGGATTTAATATGTGTCCGTCTATTATATGTTTATAAACTACCCCGCGACACAGGGATTAATTTCCCTAATGCGGCGTTGTCATTTTAAAAAGAAAAATAATAAGTTGTCAATTTGACTATGCTGTTTTATAGAGATACTTTCGGGTCCCATATAAAACTAAATATTTTGAGAAGTATTGGGTGTTAATAATGGGTCTTCAACCATTATTAACACCCAATATTTTGAGAAGTAACGATTGTACACACGGCTACATATCAAGCTATACATTTCCAGTATAAGCTGATCTCGCATTGTATAGCATTTCCTTATAATGAGAGGTCAGCTTAAACTGGAAATTTATAGTTTGATATGTAGCCGTGTGTACATAATAGATATTAATAAATAAATATGTGTTTTACGGATAACTGTCATAATAGTTTTTTGCTAAACTAAACTAAATATGTTAATATAAATATGATGAAATTTTAAGAGCACTGTACCAAATTACTTATAGGAAACGGTCTATACTCAACACACTTAAAAGGTTTTATAAAGATCACTTTTTACATATGTACCTACACTTACCAATAATACTTTTTAGTTAGTTAATTTTCACAATTAGGTCGCCATTTCACTCTAATCCCCCAATGCTGATATTTATTTTATAAAAATAATGATAAATTATGTTATTAATCGGCAATTAGAACATTCCAATTATATAAAATCAATTAATTGAAAGTACATGTATTGATGGTTACCATGCTATAAGCTTTTGTTCTCATAAAAGGTAACTACAAGTCGAACACTAATAATATTATACATAATACTTATTAGGTATATTTTTTATTGCGCTCAAGACAAACAAGGAAGAATCAATATTAATTAAATATATTTATTTTTAAAACAAACATTATTATATTTATAATTTATATTATTTTCCTTCCTCATAAAGACTAAAAAATATTATTTTAACGTCCGTGTGTTTATTGAGTTCTACAAATCGGCTCGTTAAAAATTTATCACGTTATCATTAAAATAAACTTTGTATTATTGAAACCAGAGTACACATTTAATTTGTAAATATATAAAAATAGTATTCAATCATCCATGTGTTTATAGAAATCTACAAAAAGGCTCTTTAAAAAATAATGCACTATCACTTAAATATACGTCGTATATTTGAGAAGCCACGTAAAATCCTCATATTCCAAATACCGCAGCGTGTCAAGTCAAAAGTTCTCGACCAGTGTGTATTGCCAGTGTTGACTTACCGTGGTCACTTACTATGGACCTCATAATAAGAATCAAGGTCACTCAAATAGCAATCGAGAGGCTTATGCTCGCATGCGCGATCGTATTTCAAGACAAACTAAAGTAGTCGACATAGTCCAAAGAAGCTCTTAGAAACGACGGCTACTGGGACAGAAAAGTTCCCAAGTGACGACCACAAACCGGAAGACGCAGCGTGGACAGGCCCCCTACAAGGTGAACCGACAATCTCGCTTCATTTTAATAACAAAAAAAAATACAATCAATCATAACAAACCATTTAAAATACGCTTAAAAATAAATTTAAAATTAAAAAATATATATGACAAGTTATACAAAAAATGGGAGCAAACATAGCCACATACATACAGACATACAATATTTGCTCTTCCTTCTCGGTTTAAAAATGTATCAACTAATACCTACCGCAATGTTTCCTGTAACACATAAACGGAGGCGCGGTTAAAATAAGTTTAATGTGCTCATATTGTTTAGATATTGAGCTCAGTATTAACCTTGCGTTCTAGATTTATAAACGGATTTTCTAATGAGTTTAATAGTTCCAAAAATGTGGCACATACCAAGATCTGAGCTTTTATATGAGGTACTTTTTTATATACATACTTATTAACACACATAAAAAAATTATTTAATTTATTAATAATTTAAACCATTTTGAATTGAACGTTTAGTGATGTATTAAATTATTTATTTGATTACAACTATTTTGTTAATGTATTCATGTGCTAAGAATGTTTATTAAATATTTAATTATTTAATTTTGTGCGCACTTTAAATCCTAGATGTGGTTTTATATTATAGCAGAGTAAAAAGTATTTTTATTAATGTAATCATTTTGAAAATCCCTGAAAAATGAAAGTTTTGGTTAAAATATTATATATAATGTATATTAAAGTTGATTACTATGGAAGATAAGTAACCTAAACCCCAAGAAATGTATTATTATTTTATTAAGATATTTTTTTAACTCCGTATGCGTACGACTTTGAAATATTTTGTCTTGTGCTTTCATAATTTTTTTTACTTTTTATGTGAACGCCATAAAATTTTATTTTGTGTAATGAGTATATCTGAATAATTAATCGAAAGTTCGCAGTTATAATAGGCAACGTCAAAACGGCAGATTAAGTGAAAAAATAGTTTAAATAAGATTGATTATATCAATCATTTAAGAAATTACCTTCACATTTACCTTTTTATTTGGATCCATAACAACTAAATAAGAACGTATTCACCTTAACTTAAAACTGCATATTTAGCATATGATAACTTTTAAACATGTATTATAACCCTATAAGTCTTATTATATAACACTTATATTCATATAATACGATTCGCAACAATAGTCGTACGTAACAAAGATTTTATTACAAAATGGTATCAGTTTCCACGGCCGACACTGTACCATTGCGTGTCTGAAGTCGTTTCTTTGCGATACCAGCGAAGGGTTTTCAATATACGAACAAACCTACAAAATATATAAATATATATACCGAGATTGGGTTGAGATTAAACAATTTGAACATGACAACCACTATTGATAAAACTTTTGTGCTTTGATTATCTTTGATGATTGGTTGTAGTTTCTTACGTAACAGTTCATTTTTAAACTGACTTTTCTGCTTTTTTCTGTATATATCACGACGTTTTATTACGTGTCTCGTTGGTCTAGCAATAGCGTGTTCAACCTCAGATAATGGATTCCTCAGTTCAAATCCCAAGTTGGCCCAAAAAGTGATATTGGGAATTTTGAGCCCGGAGTCTGGTAGTTGGCGGTATTCATATGCCCCGGTGCCTTGGAGAGCACGTAAAGCTGTGGGTCATGTGCCTGACCTATTTCAAGTCGTGTCGCTAGGCGTCCTTCCGCTAGGTTCGATTCCTGCAGAACAACTATTTGTGTGACCCATAAATAGTTGTTCTGAGTCTGGATATACTTTGTGTCCGTCAATTATATGTTTGTAAAGTACCCCGCAACATAGGGATTAATTTCACTAAATTTATTTTTATTATTTTATTTGAGACATAAACAACAAACAATTTGCTTAATACTAATACAGTATTTCTTAGAAAAGACTTAGTTAATCACACAACCAGCATCGTTATTTACAACAGATCATATGAAACAAAAAACTACAAGCAACTATGGCAAACTATGGGTAATCAACAAAATTAAGTTAGTCTAGGTAGCATTCCAGCATAAGCGGGGTTGTCTAAAAAAAATATAGATTCTTATTTCACACTTTACTTTACCAAATCCAAACTTAAAATTAACTTAAATTACTGTACAATCAAACACAACACGGCATAAATAATATTAAGTCTGTGTAATTTCGCGTTATCGCCATGCAAGGCAATTTCTTTGCGAGGCAAAATTATTGGACGCCTCATACGAAACCTTACACCGTTTGCAATTTATATATGTATATATATGTTTGCTGGTATTTGAAAATTGTAGGTGCGATAGATATCTACTTATTTATTGGTATTCGTACCTCTTTTAATGTTAGAACCGTTTTTTATCCACTAACTCAAAAAGAGGGTTGTAAGTTTTAAGCGTATATGTATGTGTGTCTGTATATAGCATCGTAATTCCTAAATGAATAAGCTAATGGATTTTATATAGCTATAGTATGTAGCTTTTTAGGGTTCCGTATCCAAAGGGTAAAATGGGACCCTATTACTAAGACTTCGCTGTCGGCCTGTCTGTCCGTTTGTCACCAGGCTGTATCTCATGAACCGTGATAGTTAGACAGTTGGAATTTTCACAGATGATGTATTTCTGTTGCCGCTATAACAACAAATACTAAAAAACTAAATAAAATAAATAAAGGAGCTCCCATACACAAACTCCATTTTTTTGCTCGTTTTTATAGATAATGGTACGGAACCCTACGTTCGCGAGTCCGACTCGCACTTGGCCGATTCTTATATATAAATACAACGCCCGCAATAGAAAAATTAATCGCTGTGTCGCGGGGTATTTTACAAACATAATTAATGGACACAAATTAGACCCAGATTAAGTACAACTACTTATAGGTCAGACAAATAGTTGTTCTGTGCGGGAATCGAACCCGGGACAGTCTTAACGCTGCGCCATTTCATAAAGAAAAGATGGTTACAAAAGCATATATATCTCCTCTCATTCTAATAATAGTTAATATTATATCGGAACAGAAATACCTATTCTATATTACTATCTCATTAATTCAATTACCTATTCTATGATATAAATGACTACAATGATTTAATATATTTATTTTCGCTTTATATTTATTCATAAATTAGGTACCTCTTTCTGATCCCAAACTAGGCAGAGGCTACACCACACAACTAATAAACATACCTACTTGTATATATCTAAATACAAACATGGTATAATTATAATAATAATAAATAAATTCCACCCAGATACAACAAATAATTAACGGTAGCCTAGTTGGTAGTGCTCCTGCCTACAAAGCTGGTAGTCCTGGGTTCGAATCCCGGTAAGTGAAAATATTTGTGTGATGAGCACGAATATTTGTTTCTGAGTCATGGATGTTTTCTATGTATATAAGTATTTATCTATCTATATAAGTATGTATATCATCGCCTGGTACCCATAGTACAAGCTTTGCTTAGTTTGGGGCTAGGATGATCTGTGTGACATTGTACCTACATATTATTATTAATAATTTTTAGAGATTTGTCCTGGGTGGGGATCAAACACACGACCTCTGGTTTAGCAGTCAGGGTCACTAACCACTAGCCATTAAAAGGCCCGTCATTTATCTTTTTTTTAATAATATACAGGGACAATTTCACACAGATGATCCTAGCCCCAAAATAAGCAAAGCTTGTACTATGGGTACCAGACGACGATATACATACTTATATAGATAGATAAATACTTATATACATAGAAAACATCCATGTCTCAGGAACAAATATGCGTGCTCATCACACAAATATTTGCACTTACCGGGATTCGAACCCAGGACCACCAGCTTCGTAGGCAGGAGCACTACCAACCAGGCTACTGTCAAACATTAAACAATTTCTTTTATTTTATTTTTAAGTTTAGAAAATTTACAGCTCAATAAACACTAATAAGGTTGTATGTTTAAGTTAAGGCCAATTACAAGTTTTCACTTATTCTATTTAAACAATTGGTAATAACAGGCAATACAGGCACACAATAATATAATATCTGGGGACAATATAATATCTGGGGACAATGTCACACAGATCATCCTAGCCCCAAACTAAGCAAAGCTTGTACTATGGGTACCAGGCGACGATATACATACTTATATACATAGATAAATACATAGAAAACATCCATGACTCAGAAACAAATATTCGTGCTCATCACACAAATATTTGCACTTACCGGGATTCGAACCCAGGACCACCAGCTTCGTAGGCAGGAGCACTGCCAACTAGGCTACGGTGGCCGTCAAACAAGACAATAAAATGGTGATGATTAACCATTTTAAGAAAAATATTTGTCACACAAGATCTTTTTCACTTGTGGAGCGCTCATATTAAAAGTATCATAAATCAATAAACTCTAATCCTCACAACTTCTGCCACAATTTTCAACGAAGCAGTCTACATCATACACTAATCAACAAAACTCTTGTTCCAGATATTCATGCACAAAAACGCAATGCAGATGCACGCACGAGAACTCCAACGAGGTCTCGGTGGCGAAGTGAAACCCCACCAATGCCAGCAGTGCCTCAAATCGTTCAGCTCGAACCACCAGCTGGTGCAGCACATACGAGTCCATACGGGGGAAAAGCCTTACAAGTGTTCTTACTGTGACCGGAGGTTTAAGCAGCTGAGCCACGTGCAGCAGCATACGAGGTTGCATACTGGTAAGTGGTAGAGGATAGTTATCATCATCTATTATAGGACGCAGGACAACTATTTGTGTGACCCATATATAGTTGTCCTGAGTCTGGATGTACTTTGTGTCCGTTAATTATATGTTTGTAAAGTACCCAGGACACAGCAACAGTACAAGGGACACAGGGATTAATTTATAATGTAAGTGTACTATAGACCATTACGGCGCTTTAAAATTTTTCGCGGATCTGCTTGAAGAAATCTTGCGAAATAAGGAATACTTACAATCATTTCTTCGTACTTCTCTCTATTTATTGTATGTTTTCCACTACTGGACAACTAGGCCTTTCCCAGAGGTTACTATTACGTTGTTATGTTAAAAAACTAACAATCCGTCTGTTGACTGGTTTCTAACCATATTACCTATCACTTGAGTTGACTTTCATAAGTATTCCCCTTTACTTCATACTTTAACATAACTATATCAATCATCGATGGAAAGGTGTTATAAATAAGTAATGACTAAGCTAACTTTTTCCATTCCACTCATGGAACCGAAAAGAAATTTAAAATCGTTTTTCATGTTTCCCAACGTCTATACCAGCCAGTATCAATTTTATTCATAATAAAAAAACATGTAACCTTAATAACAACACATTCTAAATTCAAATGTAAAACCAATCCACTGGCTGGTTTTCAAAACAAAAACTTTTAAATATCCACACGAAAGAAAATAAGCATTCCAAATACAAACTTAAACTACATACGAAATTAAAACGCTACACATCAAAGAAAAAATCTAAGCATTCCAAAGATAAACTTTCTAACGCACAATTAATACGTTCATGTCTTCCTGTATCGCTATGTCGTTTTATTGCCATCACATGAACTCTTAACGCATAACATGAATTAGGCTGGGTGCGCAAAGGTTCCTTGTGCTTTGTATTTTATTATATTTGTACGATGATAAATGAATAGTTATGCATACAAATTTTACAATGTACCCGCGCGGGTATTCATTTTCCCGCTAATCTGAACAACACTACCGATTACCATTTAAGAAAAACTCCCAATAAACAATTTACCGTAAAATAGTTTGATTAAATAATGTGTAGAATCCTTAAATTAATAAAGACATTATAGACATCTAATATATAACACTATTGTTTATATCCTGTACACAAATTATAATTTCTTAGTTTTAGAAGAGACTTAAAAACATTGGAACTTTGAGACCTTTTGCATAGAATGCTTATGTATTAGATTAAAATGCCTTACATTGCCGTGATACCATGAAAATGTAACTTGCTTTTCTTTATATCATACTAGAATGCATTTGACCCATGTCTTCCGTACTCGGGGTAACTCAAAACCAGATGTAAATTGAGGCTCTTAAATTTAAGTGAATGCGTTTTCTCTGAGTCTCTCGTCTGTCACACCAGAACGCGGTACAGGTAACTACTAGGCAACGAACCTGAAGTGAAGATGGTAGCTAGCAAAGATGACAAAAGAATAACACCATATGTAATCAAAAATATGCTTCCCAAATTTTATCATGATTCATTTCTTAGGTTTAGAACAAATAAGCACATATTATTTACATACATTTGGTTTAAAAAAGGAATTGAATTCAATCAATGAAACAAAAAACATCACTTATGCACTTTATAATTTCAAAAAAGTTTATTCCATTTTACTCGTCTACTAATCATAATGTTGCGATCAACATTACCGGCACACTCATAATAGATTCTTACGTGGGGCTATTTTAGTAACTTTATAAATACATCTAAAGCACTATTACTCATACCAAATACTTTATAAGACGTCGTATGAATATCAACTTAAAAATTATAAATGAAGTTACGTAAGGAAAATTAATTTGAGACTTGGCTTGTAAAAGGATGTGAGTTTTGTTAGTATTCTCCTTACTTCATACTTTAACATAACTATATCAATCATCGATCGAAGGATGTTATAAATAAGTAATGATTATGCTAAGTTTATATCGTTCCAATCGCTTTCCATAAAACGTTTTCCATTCCAACAATAAAATCTAAAAGAAATTTAAAATCGCTTCCAAAGTTTTCCAACGTCAATACCAGCCAGTATCAATTATATAAATAAAAAACATGTAACCACAAAAACACAGCAAATTCTAAATTCAAATGGAAAACCAACCCACTGGCTGGTTTTCAAAACAAAAACTTGTAAATAGCCACATGAAACAAAAAACACAAGCATTCCAAATACAAACTTAAACTACATACGAATTTAAAACGCTACACATCCACGAAAAAATCTAACACACAATTAATACGTTCCCCACTATTGGCCAGTTTTCTAAGACGAAAAAAAGAAGTGGAACCGTATACGTGAAAAGCGGGAAAAAAATTCTCCAATAGCCAACGGCGAGCGGCCGACCCGGCCAATGAGAGTGCTGCATAGCATACCAAGTACGTTCTACGTGGCCTAGAAACAAAAAAATTACGTGTTTTTCCACGGTAGAAGAGCCAATAGGACGGCCGTCATTTATATGCGCGTTTAGTATTCAGTCATCATATGTTTTTGTTAGGATTTTTCTATTTAGCCAAGCAATTAGTAGAAGATTTATGCGTTGTTTTTTAATAGATGTAGTTGATGGACCGCTGTTCAAATGACGTATGTAAATGTTCATCATGGCGATGTTTTACTAAGTCATATAATTAAAAAGTATGGATATTAAGGTTTTTCCTTAGTTACTTAAATTTAAAAAGATTGATTATACAAAGACAAAAGAAAAATTTAAAGCATAGACATTTTTCGTAATAATTCAAATACAGAACATATTCCCCATATCGTTAATTTTGCTAATTAGTTATTTTTGATAATTCTTTCAAAAAACAAAAGAAAAATTTAAACCATAGACATTTTTCGTAATAATTCAAATACAGAACGGATTCCCAATATCGTTAGTTTTACTTATATCATCTTTGAAATAATTAGTAAATAGTCACACTGACGTCTCAAGTATTAATGAGCTTTTTTAATTGTACGATGGCAGACAGGTATAAGATGTATTATTCAGTTTTCTATTAATTATATCGAGTTTTTATGTGTCGTGTCGTGAATAAATGTTTATTTTTCAATTAAGTTGGCTACTTGGGAAGGGGCGCAGTATGTACAACATATGAAAATATAGTTTGTGTAGTAGTGAATGTAGTTTACCTATGTAAATGTGAGTGTCATATTTGTAGGTAACGAAGCAGTAGTGGTAACTGATGATCAATGAGACCAACTAGCTATGAGCGAATCCAATAAATACGAACATAAAGAGTATATTAACTTTCTAATAATAATAATAATCCTGTGACATTCACACACGGCCATATTATCCCAAACTAAGAAGAGCTTGTACCTACTATCGAAATAAAATAACTGACATACTACAAATACATTTTTTTTGAAAATTCATACTTATATAGATAATTACACCTAGATTAAGGACAAACAGACAGGTTCATGCACACAAATATCTGTCCTAGGTGGGAATCAAACCCCCGACCTGCGACGTGAAAGTCAAGCATTTATCATGGATGCCTAACACATGCTTACTATTTTATGATTGGTTCTATCCATATCCATATTTACCGTATAAAAGTTAAATTTTCAATTGACATTGACATAATTGAATGCGGCTTGCCATTTACAGAAATAGTATTAGAATATTTAAAATAAAATAACAATAGCAAGAAACTTAATGCTAAAGTAAGTAATACGTAGTCATGACAAAGCGGCCATTAAAAAAGTCGTTACCTCTAATATGTAGCAATCGACTTTGTAATAAAATGTACTAACTCTTTATCGTAAATATAGTTTTATGTTTTTTTTTAATTCTCTATGTTTTCTTTTTTATGAATTTGATTTTTAAACATGTATACTTTTTTCAGCATTGTTTATTATTGATAATTAATTACGAACTAGTTAACTATTATTACATGTTTGAAATTCAAAAATAATATGTATCTACTAGGTACATTAAAAAAGAAGGCAAATGTAATCACACTAATATTATAAAGGCGAAAGTTTGTGAGTATGTGACTGTGAGTGTATTTATGTTTGTTACTTTTTCACGTCTAAACGGCTGGAGCGATTTCAATAAAATTTGGTACGGAGTTAGCTGAAACCCTAGATTAAGACATAGGCTATAATTTATAAAGTTTAACGCGGGTACAACAGAGGGACACAGCTAGTAATAGAATAACATAAAACTATTCTAAAGACCATAGATAGTAGAAGACGATATAGTGGACGTCATCGTAAAAAGTGCCTACAACGTAAGAAGTTAAATATTTTTAAATTGTTACGTTGTTGACACTTTTTTTAGGAAAAATCAAATATAATTCCTTCGCTACTGCAGTGCCTCAGCTATGTTCGCCGAAGCGCGAACTGATTGTTTTTATACAACAATACGCAAGCGCGGCACATCGCTGGTGCGCAGGGTGCGAGCTAGTTCCAACATAGTGCTGAAAATGATAGCGGACAGGATTGACTGTCCGTTTATAAGAAGGTGCTGCGACATGCATATCGTAGCGGCGAAATGTAAATAATATTATATTTTATTACTAACACCTAGGCTAAGTTTTACTAACAATTATGAGTTTTTATAAACTTGAAATAAACGTTTTATTATTATTATATTAGGCTTTATTGATATAGAACCTACGGAAAAACCAATACAAAAACAACTACCCATTTAAAGTCCCATTCAAAATGCATATTGACATGACATCCCCATAATTGTCTATGTTCTTACATACACTTTTGATTCTACGTCACCACCCTATTGAATACTTAAAGAAGTAAATTATACCATTGGACAGTACTGAGTGTAAGGGGAAACTATATTTTTAATACCGTGAGGTGAAAATAGCCATTTTCCGGTCTGTAGGTAATTAGCGGGGTTAAGCACAGACATTTAGTCAGAAATTAAGTTTAAAAAAAAAAGCTTGAGAGGTGTCAAGGGACACCCGGATGGAATGAAGTTATTTCTTATTATTTATTATGTACATAAACCTGTATACACTCAACAAAAATAATCGTCGTGACACCACACTGTTCAATGCGAAATAGAAATGAAAATATCTGGCTTGCTTTCTATAAGAGTGAGAGAGAGAGAGAAACATGCGCACGCCGCACAGCTGCAAAAAGTGTCGTGACAACTTTTCGTAAGATTTTTTTCCGTCTAGCCCCCTTTCACAACGCGCGATAAGGAACTTTGTTCCAATATCTTGGTTTAATATAATTTGTTAGCGGAACTATTCATTTTCTAACTCCTTCCTTGTTTCTTTCTGATTGGATTCGTTACGGTATCCAAGACAGTTAAAGCGATTCCCTGGGATATTCCTGAGCTTCACAGCGCAGTGTCATTTCATTGTGTGCCACTGTTGATCCTGGCTTACAGGAGTTGCAGTGGTTCGTAAGAGGGAGAGATGATGCTTAAAACAGTGGTCAGACATGAAATATCTATAAATATAAGAAAATATCATGGGACAACTAACACACTGCCACCTGAACGCGAACTTGCAGAACCTGTAATATGGCGACCAGACAACTGATAAACATACTTATATATTTCTAAATACATACATATTATAGATAAATTACACCCATTGTGCTGTGGAGTCTTGGATCCGAAAAATGTGGTTGCACTTCCTTCCTGAGCAAATCGGGAGACAGAATGAAAAGACAGAGCTGTCATATACACATATTAAGATATTATATGCGTGTCTCTGCCTATCCCTCTGGGAAACAGGCGTGAGTCTATGTATGTATTATAAGACAACGAGCACCGCCCTACAAGATTCCAAATTACGGCCATGCAAGTCTCGATAAATCTAAACAAATTTATAAAAAAATATGAAAGTCCATCGCCCTCCAATTATTTGGAAGATTTTGCATGACAATAGAACAAAAAACAGACAAGTGGAACCTTCGAACAAAAACTCGCATTTGTTCTAAACATTTTCAACGGCAAACTTTTTGTTTCTTAGGTATATGTCACTTACAAAAACAATGTGCGAAAGTTTTCAAAAGTAATTCTGGGATGTATAAGATTACAATGGAGGCGTGATTTGATTTACTCAAAGAAAATCTTGATGAAATTCTGTGACGGGACAAAAATACAGAACATAAACAAAACAAAATACATAACAAGACGGAAAAGGTGGCTTTGGTACCTATTATTCAGCACAAGACACACCATGGTTTCTTATTGTTCTTCTAGCACTCCGACTATTACTATTTTATATCAGACTAGCTATGCCTCGCGGTTTCACCCGCGTTAAAGTAGTTTTAGCGTAAAAGAGTAACAAATATACATCTATACTCACAAATTATTATTAATAGGATGTGTACCTTTAGCGGTTTGGCAGTGCACGCGGGAATAACTCGCAGATGGTAGATTTTTTCCTACTTACTTGATACTTATCGTCATATTTTGGACAATTCACACAATATCTTTATAAATTGTACCCTATTCTGATGTATAAGCTATTTTATTGTAAAGTTTTATTAAAATACATTCTGTAGTTTTTACGTGAAAGGGTAACAAACATCCATCCATCCATACTTACTAACTTTCGCATTTATAATATTAGTAGGATGGAATGCCCAGCGATGTACAGACGCCGACACAGCCAGCTACCCCAATCTGTCAAATTTCTTTGTACTTTAAATTAGTCTATGGCCTTCACCAGGTTTTAATATTTTTTTTTTTTTTTAATTAACTAAAATAACTATATAATATATCTCCTTGCCAACTCTCACCACGACTTGTTCTGTGGTTTAGTCAGAAAAAGGTTACTCAAACCGAGAGACCGAACTACTTCCGTATTTTCAGTAGGTATTCGTTTAGATCTATGATGATCGGATGGGCTGGTTGGCGTGGTTGGTAAATTGCCTTTCACGTCGCAGGTCGTTGGTTCAATTTCCACCCAGGACAGATATTTGTGTGCATGAACATGTCTGTTTGTCCTGAGTCTGGGTGTAAGTATCTATTTAAAAGTAGTACATGTAATATATCAGTTATTTGTTTTCCATAGTACGAGCCTGCTTAGTTTGGGATCAGATGGCCGTGTGTAATGTCCTGGGATATTATATTTATTTATAGTACTTAATTTTATGAACATATTCTTTAACCAAGTATTTAAACTACACTCCTGTTCAACAGTCCGTAAACGTCAATGTCACGTTCGATTTTATCTGAATTTTCATTCTTGATTTGTTGGTACGGACGCTAAATAGTTTAAATAAATAAATAAAAAAGGTTTTTATTCACGTAGACTTTAAAAAAGCGCTTGTAAATAGTCAGAACATGTTTGTAGTAATATAGTTGTATACATTAGATATTATTTCTAGTAACATAGATATTTAGGTACATCTTGTATGAAAACATTTATAAAATTTATTTTATTACAGAAATCATATTTAGCTAGTTCTTACCAATAACTGTGCCGGGTTTTGTCGAGTTTTATTTATTCCAATTCAATGTGTATTCTATCTCCTTCTTTAAATTAAAAATATGAATTCATAAAAAGAACTTCAAGAAACAAAAGATAACTATTTCAAAAATTAAAAATAAATCACAGGTGTACAAACTTTATCTTGCTCCGTCCATTTCAAACTCAATATTAAACTGAAAACTGAAACTTGAAATTCGCGTGAAAAATTCTGCGAAAGAACAAAGGCGCCCCCTGTCCAAGTGCTTGAGAAACTCGAGGGAGAAATATTCGAATAATTTCCTCTATAGCCTTTTCGCATTTTAAAAGTTACAAGTTCTTTTTTTAAAGGTGGAAAAGTTAAAAGTTGTGCTCTATGGGAGATGTTCGCTTGTTTTGCGTTGTCTATTGAATTCATTTTGTGTTCTTTTTGCCAGTGGCTAGTGGCCAGTTATGGTAGTAAGTTGCAAAGTCTAATATTTTAGAAGATACGAGTGAAGAGATGAAACCATACATATAGACTATCAAATACATAACCCTCCTTTGCTGTAGTCACGTCCTCCAGTCTGTATAAATAGTACGCTCTCTCAAATGGTGATAGATTTCATGTAGGTAATGGAGTTCCCCTAAAATCAATTAACAAGGCTAGCTGTAGGTTATGTGGAGAGGAGCGCTGCTATGATATAACTTATATGAATTGCCACAGGGTGTTTATTTAGCCGTTTAATAGCCTTAACTCTTGCTCTGTGGTGACGGCGAATATCAGAATATTATAACCCCATCTCATCCCGTGGGGGCGTAGAAATCATCTGAGGCAATACCTACCAGAGAACGGGCAGCAGCGTTTTTTCTGTGAACTATGGCCATCTTATTGCGATCTCTAAACCGTTTTCCAAGCTTGGCGATTATGGCATTCCCCCCACGATGACTTTTGGGGAGGCTTTTGTCCAGCAGTGGACAAAAGTTTTTATACCTATAACTCTTAATAGGACAATGGTATAATAGTTACCACCTCATTTTAAGCTTAATTGTGTTATAATAAGTGCCAAAATCAATTAATAATGAACATGCGCCATGGCCGTTTTAACCCTTTAGGGTTAAAAACAGTGTTTAAAAAGTAATAGCGATATAGATCTCTACTGACCGCCCACCATGACTCATTAAGTAGTAAAGCTTCCTGCTGATCAATAGGTTACAGGTTCGATCCTAGCACATGACATCACACTAATATTATAATGGCGAAAGTTTGTGAGTGTGTAAGTATGTATGTTTCGTTACTCTTTCACGCAAAAACAAATGGGCAGATTTTGATGAAACTTTGTAGTAATATAGCTTATATTCGAATAACACATAGGCTACAATTTATAAAGTTTAACGCGGATAAAACCGTGGGGCACAGCTAGTTATAAGGTACAGCAAGTTATATATATATATATAGAATATTATAGGCGCGAATATCGCGAAAAGTAACTAATCAATAAATAAATTAGGACATTGTCACCTGTAATTATTCAATAATTTCACTACTAGTACCAACTTATAATTAAGTAGCTGTTTTATATCATAACTGCAATGTCCTATTTTACTTGTATAGGGCGGAATCTAACGCCCTTTTTATATTTACTTTAGAGTCAATTTAACTCAAAATTTTGTTTCAAAATGACAACAAAGATATTTAAATAAATGATGAATACATACATACATGGACTCAGGCCTGTTCCCCGGAGGGGTAGGCAGAGCCAGCGGATTTCCATTTGTCACGATCTTTGCACATTTCACTGTTCTTATATTCTTCCTACATGTACGCTGGTTTAGGGTACTTCTGACCTGGCCTTTCTTGAGAACATCTCAGATTTGGTCAGAGCATGTTCTACAAGGTCCTCCCCTTCCGGTGGGACCATTCATGATGAACTTTATAATAATTTCCATTAACCTTAACACCATGTTTAAATATTTCTTGTATTGGGCGTTCAATCATAACGCTCTGTCTATACTTACCATAGAGTCGCGGACCTTTTCTTTATTTTTTTTTAAATAGAGTTTTACCGCCAGAACAACAAAAACTACGTCCAAATAAAGGATGATTGTATCTGTAATTATTCATTAATTTTACAGCCAGTACTTACATAATTATATAGCCGTCATTTTCATAGGTTCAACGACCTACCCAAACATAACACTACCTTTTACGGGTTTCACGCCTGCAAATTATGCTATGTACTTATATAGCAGGAGGGGGACCTCTCGCGGGTGGGGACAAAGGGGGGATAGTGAAAATCAATAGAATCATTGCGTCGCACACTACGATGATTGTGCTGCGTATCAGCTGCATTGACGGGAAAAATGTCATGGTTTGGGATGAGTATGTAGCCTGATAGGGGGGCGGTGGGGGTATTGTTAAAGAAATTGTATATTGAATTTCGTTGTTGGATGCCGTTAATTTTGTATTTAAAACGAGAATTATTGTGCAATATAATTAAATTCGTTGCTTACTTCTGACGCATTCGACAATTGTTCTCCGACAGAAAAAGTACTTATTCCTAACGTCACATAATTTAAAAAATGGTTTGATTCGATACTTATATTTAAAGGTCATGACCTTGAATTAATAGAGTTCCATTACCAGGAGTTAAAAAAAAAATCTTGGGACAACTAGCACCCTGTAATCTGATCCTAAACTAGACAAAAGACAACCAGACAAATGATAAATAATTATATATTTCTGAAGACACACAGAAGGTCGACGTAGTTGGTAGGTACTTGCCTTTCAGGCCGCAGGTCGTGGGTTCAATTCCCACCCAGGACAGATATTTGTGTGCATGAATATGTCTGTTTGTCCTAAGTCTCGCTGTAATTATCTATATAAGTATGTATTTACAAAATAAAAGTAGTGCATATATGTGGTATATCAGTTATCTGGTTTCCATAGTACAAGCTCTGCTTAGTTTGGGATCAGAGGGCGATGTGTGAATAATGTCTCAGGATATTAATGTATTTTGAAGTAGTAATTATTAAAACCGTAATGCATCTAAGTTTCTTCCACTGCAGCACAGTGGGCGCTTAACATATTTTACTTAGACAAAATTTTATTTTAATACTCAAATGTGACCACGGGAACTGTAAAATTTGAGTAGGTAAATATTAAAATGGAGATAGGGATACATTTTGGGTAAAATATCTCTATAGAAACCGCAGTTTTGTGGGGAGCGTGCAAATGCATTTCCTTTAAATTGAACTAATACGATATTGGGAAACATGACGATAATTATTTTGTACATATAAATAATTACTAACTAAGTGACTTCTATAATTTAGTTTGTTATATAAAGATAAACAATGGTTTCATTAGCTACTAAAAGCAATATTCATATTGACGGTCACCGTAGCCTAGTTGGTAGTGCTCCTGCCTACCAAGTTGGTGGTCCTGGGTTCGAATCCCGGTAAGTGCAAGTATTTGTGTGATGAGCACGAATATTTGTTTCTGAGTCATGGATGTTGCTATGTATATAAGTATTTATCTATCTATATAAGAATGTATATCGTCGCCTGGTACCCATAGTACAAGCTTTGCTTAGTTGGGGCTAGGATGATCTGTGTGACATTGTCTCTAGTTATTATTATTATTATTTTAGTGGGCCAAAAAGATATAAATTGGGCTTAATTATTGAACCTACTTTAAAAGAAGAAGATTATTGATTTAATAATAAGTTTTTCACTTGTTTTAATAATAACAAACTATAAATATACGGGATATATAACACAGGTTTATCTAGTCCAAACTAAGTAAAACTTATACTATGGATACTAGGCCAAAGGATAGAAATACTTATATATTTATTTTTATTATTATACATATACATACAATACACAGTAACCCCCAGACCATTTTTAATGCAAATTCTCACATATTTAGTGAATAACTGAGAAATTTTAGAATCGAAATAAAGTTAACCGCATTAAGTAATTATCACCTACATATCCTAAGCATAAACCCTACACTTAATTAGGTCTCTTCGCTTAGCTCCTCTATAAAGTCCATCTGAAGGTTGTCTGGAAGAGATAGCTGTTAGCGATGAAACCACTTATTGATTCTTGTAAACTAATACTCTGGTGTGCAATTTATCTTATCTTATTTTGCTCATTTCTTGCGTATGTTTTAAAAACATATATTATTAAATGTTAAGTCATGTCATTGTATGCATCAAGAAAGTCATTCACTACATAAGAACTCACTTAAAAACTCGTCACACAAATTAAAAAAAACTAAAATGATATAAGCGCCATCTTGCTGTTACAAGTCACAACTAAGACTGGGTACCCTAAACCTTAAGAACAGGGGGATAATGAACTTAGTACCTTTGGGAATACCCGTTAATTCAACCTCGTAATCCATCTTATCATTTTGAAAAATATTTTAATGGAAAAATTTGTCCGCGGTAAAGAAATCTTCGTCCCATGGGGTGGGGTGGTTTAATATATTTTATATTACGCGGCACGTTATATTTTCGCGTTAAATAATGTATTATTAATACCGCTATTTGGCAGGCGGCCATCTTCTGCTGGAAGATAAGGTTGAAATTTCAAATAGATTTAGTGATTTTAAATAGTTTCATAAATTGTTAGAGTGGAAATCTTAAGTAGTTATTTGATAAGGAACACGTGTAATAACATCCTGTTACTACTTTTAGCTGAAAACTTACGTAAACAGACGCATAAATATAATAGGAATGTAATTTGATTCTATATACAAGATGTAACATTAATAGTTTAAAAACTTGAAGAGTTTAAGTTGCATATGAAACTTTCGACGCGTAGTATCAATATTCAAAATCTTAAATCAAGATGTTTATCATCTTAAATCCATATTAAATAACGTCTGATCAATATTATTTTGGGTGGGAAGTCACAGAAAATATATTTGTTTTTGACATACTAGTTTTCTATAATTTGTAAGTATAGTTTCATGGATACATAAAGCTCTTTAAGTTTCCTCGTTTCATTTATTCATGAATACATATATTTTCCAACAGCTTATAGACCCTGTGAGTCTTAAAAACCGCTTTAATTTCATATGAGGACACATTATGTTTGAACTTTACAAAGTAATTGTTCTCTTAAAGTAAACTGTGTCATATGTAGACGCTTTTTTTAATTGGACGTTTACATCATAACATATACATAACATAAACTCACGCCTGTTTCTCAGAGGGGTAGGCAAAGACAACGGATTTCCATTTGTCACGATCTTTGCACACCTCTTCTCCCTTGTTTACTGTGATTATATTTTTTTATTTATTGTTTTTCCAAGTCATCCAAAAATGCTTGCAACACCTCTCTAGATAATAAAGCTAGGCGAGCTGAGACTTCAGTCGTGTATCAAATAAAGCTACAAAATAAGTAACTAAGTAGGTAGGTGATTAATGACTTGGATGTGAAGGATAGGGTCGGTTCATAGGGACGTTTTGTACATTGTCACACTAGTTCTTCTGTAGGTATGACTTGTTCTGTCGGAGGCAATAGTTTTGATTAATAATTATTAAACTCTTTATTGTACACCAAAATATTAATCAGTACAAGAACAATACACATTAGAGAGAACAGTACAAATGGCGGAATCGTCATTGGAATGATGTGCATGTTGGTTATTTGTGTAGTAGTAATGTTAACTATTTAGTTATTAGAAATTAAGTTGTGAACCCGCGAGAATACTGCCGACAAACTGTACTGCAGTTTGGCAGAATACATAAAGTGTAAAAAAAAAAGTATTATTTTGAAAATTAAACAATAAAAAAAAATTAGCCTTAGCTAAAGAATTGGTGTTCTGATTGCCATCTTTATAATATATTAAGATTAAAAATAAGTATATTTGTTGATTATCGATGCTACTCCGCTCACTAATTCAATGTAAATAATTCGTTAAATGATTCCCCACAAACACATACTCCGAGAAAAATACAATAAGTATTAAAATACACAAAGTAATAAACTGAACACGCACAGTGGGCTCAAATTGTACAAAACAAATTGTATTGTAAATATTTTTACAAACAGTGTCGTCCAATCGCAACGTAATTTTCATGATTGGTTCAACTCGGAGGGATTCAGTTATCTATTTTTGTCACTTTTTTTCATTTTCCACCGCGTCTTTGTCCCACCCTTCAGAAAAAGAGGGCAGAAAGTACTGTGACATAACGATTTTGATACTTGCGTTTTTAAATTGATTTAGAAGCGTCTAATCACACCTTTTAATTAAATAGAAAAATAAACTTATATATACAAACATTCTTGTTTAATTGGTACTCAATTTGTAACATTTATTGAAGTTATACTTCTTTTGGCGCGATGGAGAAAAATGATGAGAGTGAATATTTACGATGCACGCGCACACCGACACCAAAAAATTTAACAGCATGGAGTTAGTTCTAGGTGGTATGAAAATTGATAACTATGTTCAACTTGTATATTAAGAAGTATAACTTCTAACGCGTGTACATAAGTACACACAAGTTTTTTTTATTGAGTAAATGTATTTAACATTTAAAATAAAAAGATAAATATTAGCTAAATTGACGACTACTTTAAGTAAGCTAGAGGGCCGGGATCTATAAATTCCTCCGCATCGACGTGAGATAAAGTGCCCAAAAGGCTGGCCGCGTTATGTACTTGTAACTTGTAAATAGTGACGTTAAATATTTAAAACTTAAAACAAACCTTAATAATTCAAAACTACCGATTATCTTATATCGCATGACCTATAAATTGATAATTTCTGTGCAGGGCTAAGTTAAAACCCTGTATGTTGGTCTTAGGTACTTAGTGTGTATATCGATAGTATAAATGTAAGTGAATCTGAGTTTGTTTGTAACGCTGTCGTACAATACCTTAACTGATCGACCGATCATTATAAAAAATGCATCATTTCATTGTCTCAAACGAATAACGTCCACTACATGCGATTATGACATAAACGACACTTATGGCAAACAGGTTAGGGATCGCCTTATGACGGTCATAGTGAACCAGAGGCATGTTAGCTGTTCTCTCTCGGATGACTTCTACGCACGGGCTGAAATAGGGAATATAATGTTTGAATAAAATTACCGTGATAAATACTAATATGATTGTTTCCTAAGTACTTTAAGTAGCTATCGCTTTCGTGATAGTTTTTACTATACTTTGGTTATTGATCTAACTGGCCAGATCAATTACCATCAATGTACATATAAATGCTTCCTAGTGTATATGTGCTGCTTTCCTAATGTATATGTGCTATAAAAATTAGTAACCAATAAGTTTATATTAAAACATGAAAGTATCAAGATGGTTTCCCAAAAGTAAAAAACTGAAGCCTATTTGCAGAAGGCGAGATGGAAAAAAGGTTGTTTCGCGTGATCGGTTTTTATTTGATTTTCCCAATGTTTGCGTCCAAATTAGCGCAGTCGCTACCTATTGAGTTTTGTTTGTATTTCATCTTTTTTCTTATTTTCTAAGGCTTTTGTGGGTTATCTGGGTATTCTTTGGTTAAAGTATAATGGGAATGTCTAAAACAGAATAAAGACCATCATTATTTATTAAAGAAAATAGAATAAGCTCAAATAAAACCATTGTCCTCACAAAAAAAAGGTTCAATGATATGTTTGTTTTTTTTACTTTTTGTTACGTGATTTCTTCGTAGTTAGTGAACTGTGAAAAATATATTAATATTATAAATTGTGTTTCACTATGCTTGTAAATAAATAATTTTACACTTCCATGTTTTTAAAATACGAATTATCATGTCAAAAGTTAAATACACCTGCTAAGCTATTCAAAATTCAAATTATATTGACATAAAAAGTATCAACAACATACAAAACGCTGAAAAGTCTTACACAAACAACTAAACTTATTCTACAAAAATTTTAGCCGCGATCCACAGCCTTAAAAATAATGTTTACCCAAAGGTCAGAGTTTGAAAAGTTCATAATATAAAGTAAACTGGAGGATGGTCCCTTGCTTTTTTTAGAAAATAAAAGAAACCATGGAGTTGTCTTTCGATTAAATTGAAGCACCTAACCCTTCATAACTAGATTTTTACTTAATAGGGGTGGGTTATAGATGCGATGGTAAAAGCCATTGGATCAATTAAAAAATGTGAGTTCTTGCTGGGACTTCAGGATTATTTTTTAAGATTAACTGGCCTCTTTGTCAGACTGTTAATTTGTGGGTTCGAACTCTATCCATATATATATTTGTCTACTTAAAATTGTTTAACTGTATTTATCAGTTATCTGGTTTCCATAGAACATTTGGGTTCAGATGGCTGTTTGTGAATAATGTCCTAGGATTATTATTATTAGCATCAAATTATTGCATTTGCAACTATTTATTATTATATAGAATTTATGTATTGTATATATTTTAAGATTTTAACACTTTTTTGTAGTCGTCATAGCATACCAACATACAGCATATCATTTTTTCTCTGTATTACCGCAAGGTTGTCTGGCAGAGAATACCTTTCCCTCTAAGCTTGCATTGTTATATAAAGTTTAAATATTTAATTAAGTAAAAATAATTTAAATTTAAATATTTAAAATAACTAAGTACTTATTCTGCATAATAGAGAAAATTGTGCATATATCCATTATGCTATAGACGCAGAATTAAACCCCAAATCTAAGTGACTCTGCAAATAAATAACTACTGTTTAAAAAACATAGAACTTACTTCAAGTGTATAAAGACACATTCCAATTAAATCTATATGGATCTAAACATAAAGATTATTCCATTGACTTAAAATCGCCACTATTTCCAACATTACAAATTATAATACATAAAAATCATTACATATCTACGCCACCCCCATTTGAGTTTCCAACAAGCACCACCCTACTTACCCTCAATGTACCTACCATCCACCATTACGCACCACTTAAGTACTCAAATAGTAATAAGAAAGAAATGGGAAAGAAATCACGTCACCCCTGCCAACCCTCAGGCCACAGCTGTCGCAGTGAAGATTTTTGAGCCAAAATGAGCTTTTGCCTAATTTATTTTTTGCTGCCTTCTTTTACTTGAGCAAATATTGACGTCACATCTGTAGATTGAATAGCATGGATAAGACTAAACATTAAAAAAAGTATTTTTTTATTTTCATAGTATCTTAACACAAGCATATTATAGTATAAATGGATGTTACTTACAATTGTACCACATTTCATAAAGTTTTTTTTTGTAATGTATTATAAAGTGCGTCGGGTGATCAGCCATTTTTTTTCTGTAATATGGATTTTGCTAAACTAATGTTATATACGCTATTGAGCTTTATAAGCGTATGCTATAACATAAGCTTTAATGTAATATAATAATAATGTAAACTATTCTAAAGTATTTTAATACTATTTATTGTAAATGAATACTCAACAAAATAATACGGAAATGTGTCGTGAAATTTATAGTTAATGTACTAATTTGGTAGTTATCATTAACCACATGAATTTTCCTCATATTTCTGAAAGGGAATGCTTTCAGAAACTTTCCATATACATTTGGTTTAAATCTCTTCCTGTAGAGAAGTTTTAATTCAGTAAATTCATGTTATCTTAGTGGTATTTTTTTGTTCAACACAAGTAATATTTCATCACTTCCCTTCCCGCTACGCTACGGCTCAGTGCGTCGGAGGTTCGCTGTGAAATAATATTATTTTTCTGCTATTTCGTGATTGTTTTGTGACCTGTGTTTTGTTTCTAGCTTTAGTGTTAGTGCTAAATACTACAATCTGTAAGTTTTTTAAGTGTTTTAATAAGTAATATCTGGATTTTAGTTCAAATTATCGTTCGGTGAGTAAGTTTAACTTTTTTCTTGTGAGGGTACCGCGTCATAGTCACAGTTACTTGTTATCGTGCTAAATTAGTTATCGTGCTGTTTACATTAAAGCGCTTGCTTATTTCGTGTGAATAACATGTCAAAAATGAATGATGTCCCCCCCGATAGAGGGCGAAACGCATTTGGGAGAAGTAAACAGACTCCCAGAACGCCCCCTTCAGGCTTCAACAAACGAGTGTTAGACGATGCGTCACCGACGTTTTGTACTCCCGATGGTCAACAGGAATCGGACATAAAACGTTTTCGGGGATCTCAATCCGATTATTCGTCTTCATTAAATATTAGCAATACAAACAGTGCGGAATATAATTATTGCAATCTTGTGACACAAGCTTCCGTTTATCTGTCAAAGGTTAACGAATTAGTCAGTGATTCCAACTCGGGTATGAATATCGCGAATAAGCTATCGGTGATGGATTGTACGCAGCGCCTTACCAGTATTATTTCATTACTTGCGCTTAAATCTTCATGCAATGAAACTAAATTGGCGAACGCAGAACGTCAGTTAGATCTTTGCGTAAATAAAACCAATTCTGAGATTCCTACGTACGCGGAACAATTAAAACTGCGTTTACCGAAAAAAACCGCCGCCCCCATAGTACAGACGCGAAAACCGGTTCCTTCAATTATTGCGTATCCCACCGCTGACCGATCAGCGGAGTACGCGACTTCGTCGGCGACCAAGGAAGCGCTTATGAAGGCTATAAAACCCGCGGACGACGGTTTTCAAATAGTAGGCGTTAAAAAAACTTCCAATTCTGGCGTTGTACTTCGAGTGGCAAATGAAACCCAACTCAATAAAATTCGCTCTGTCGAGGCCATTCGTTCGGCGGGTTTAAAACTTCAAACTCCATCCGGGCGACGACCGCGCATACTTATAAAAGATATACCGTCGTCAATGGACGACCAGGTCTTTTTAACGGCGTTATACAGGCAAAATATCAAAGATAGTGATCTTAAAGTCAGCGAAGACGATTTTACGTCTAAAACTAAAATTGTGCGCAAGCGTAACGTAGCTAATGGGCGCAAGTGGGTGGGAATTGAGCTCGAACCGGAGATTAGAAAACATTTAGTCAGCACTAAAGAAAAACTTTTCATCGACTGGGCTACATGCCGCTTTATTGATGATTTAGAGGTAGTTCGGTGTTTAAACTGCCAGCAATATGGGCATGTTTTCAAGTACTGTAGTAATAAATTACCTACCTGTGCCTTATGCGCAGAAGCACACCCCACAAAATCATGTAAGCACCACAATGACCCAGAATTTAAACCAGTTTGTGCATCGTGTAAAACATATAAAAAACCTCACGACCACAAATGCGGCTCGGACAACTGCCCCACATTTAAGCATAAACTTGAGCAGTTAGTGCTAAATACCAAATATTAATATGGCTTACTTAAAAATAGGGCAGCTAAATCTTCACAACGATAGGGTTGCGACATCAGAGTTGGAAACTTTAGTCAATGAATACAACTTAGATATAGTGCTTGTACAAGAACAATATCAATATGCGCGTTTAAAAAATAAATTGGTGCAGCTAGACAACAAATCACGGGCTGCTATTTACGTAACGCGTACTAATTTTACGGTAAGCGCTATGCGAAACCTCATGACGTCACACTGTGCTGTCGCTGAAATATCATCCCCATCCTGGAAAGTTTACGTAGTGAGCTGTTATTTTCAGTATCTGAATACTGAAAATAACAGCTCACTACGTAAACTTGTCCTGTCGGTCCCCATTTACATCACTTGCGCCATGTTTTGATGTCCCTCAAAGGACACAAAATTATTATTGGCGCAGATGTTAACGCATCCTCTACGTTATGGTATGGCAAATACCGTTCAAGCGATACAGAACGGCGGAACGCCGTCGAAGATTTCGTCGCTGAGATGAATCTATCAATACATAACACTCCTGATGCACCGCCTACTTATTGTAGCCCTACTGGCGAATCTTTTATTGACGTCACTTTTTCAAGCTCAGACGTCCGAATAGATGGATGGCGTGTTTTGCCTGACGCTTCATCCAGTGATCACCGCTTAATCGTGTACGAGTTTGTTCCTCGGTTGGCACAAAGACCTACGGCTATTTACGGTAACTATAGATATCGGCTCAAAGGGGCCGATTGGGATTTTTTCAGAGCTCTTTTTGCCGCGCATACCAGGGATTTCACCCGGGATGAACTAACAACAGAGGAATGTGCTGTAATGATGTCGGACACTTTTACCTACTGTGCCGATATTGCCATAGGCCGCGTCCCTATCACTAATATTCGAAGATGCGATTGGTGGAATAACTACTTAATTAAAGTTCGATGTGAATTTCGGAGAGCACGTAAAAAATATAATAAACTAAAAAAACGTAAAATTGTAGGCGATGTTTTAAATAATGCATATATAAATCTCAAAATAGCTCGTTCACGTTACCGCTCGTCAATAGAGAAATCCAAAGGCAATCTTATTAGAAAAATAGTCGATAAATTAGATAAAGAAGGCCCGTGGTCGCCCCTATACCATGAGTTTAAAGCAAATAGGTCTATAGATTTAGCTTATATTCAAAACATAAAAATCAATAATACCTACACCAGTGGCATAGAGGAGACCACGGAATCCTTACTTAATTCGCTCACACCTGATGATAGTTCCTTGAACGATAATGACTACCATAAGCAGATTAGACAGTGGGCAAACAATCCACCCGCTACCTATATGTCTAGTCTTCCTACAATTAATGAGTTTATGAATACTGTGAAATCGCTACCTGTTAACAAAGCTTCAGGTGAAGATAAAATATCCAACAAAATGATAATAGAAGCCACAAAACAATCCGGTGATTCAATACTAAAAGTTTTTAATCGTTGCATATCTGAAGGGACTTTTCCGCGTTCTTGGCGCAGCGGTTTTATTCGTATTATACCAAAAAATGGCGATAAACTGCCTGAAGACCCTAAGTCATACCGACCAATAACGTTACTGCCTTCCTTAGGCAAGCTTCTAGAACGACTTATTGTACCGCGATTGCTGCCGGGAGGACCAAAATTTCACGGAAATCAATTTGGTTTTACTGCGGGTAAATCGACAGTGGACGCAGCTATCTCAGTGAGGAAAGCTGTAAACTCGTCCGAATGTAAATACGTTTTGGCCATATTCCTAGATATTTCAGGGGCGTTTGATAATACTTGGTGGCCAATTTTGTTACAAAAACTTAAGTTACGCGGTTGTTACAGTAATATATATTCGATACTCACATCTTATTTTGTACATGGCTCTGCAACTCTTAAGCTTGGTCACTTCAGAGTCACTAAATCGTTAACCATGGGTTGCCCCCAGGGCTCAGTGCTCGCGCCGTATCTCTGGAACTTGGGTTTTGATGACTTCTTGACATTACCCTTGCCATCACGCTGCTCTCTAACGGCATATGCTGACGATGGCCTCTTACTTATACAGGGTAACTCCAGGAGAGAGTTGGAAAATCTGGCTCAAACTTGCTTAAGTATGATAAGTGAATGGGGTAAAAGAAATCGCCTTACATTTGCTCCTCATAAAACCTACCAACTCCTTCTTAAAGGTGAACTAAAATCCCCCCCGGGCGTAAAACTTAATAATGTTACTGTAAAACGCAAAATATCAACCTGTTATTTGGGTTTAGTTTTAGAAAAGAATTTCTCGTTTATAGAACATATTAAATCAGTTGGGGAAAAAGCTAAGCGAAACTTTTTTGCACTTACAAGGATATCGACGGCAACCTGGGGCCTCTCTTTTAATACTCTTAAAATCATTTACGGGGCAACCTATCTTGGGTGTATATGCTACGGCTCGCCTGTGTGGGCTGATAGGGCTACCATCGGAGCTGCTCGCCGTAAATTACTACAAAGCCAGAGGTTGGCGTTGATATTTCTGTGTAAAGCCTATAGAACAGTGAGCACAGAGGCCCTACCTGTCCTAGCGGGTGTACTACCGGTTGATCTTGAAGTACAAAGACGAGCAGCAATGTATTATTCTACTCGCGATAATTTAGAAAATGATTTCTTATCATTACGCGACCGTGCGAAAATAACCAGGCTATTTATGCCAATAGCTGACTTAAATAACGAACTACTAAATGAATGGCAATGTAGATGGAATACGTCAACCAAGGGTCGCCATCTGCACCAGTTCTTTCCGGACGTACGCGAACGGTTAAATAAAACTTGGCTAATCATAGACCATTGTGTTGCACAATTTCTTACCGGACACGGCAATTTTAAAAGTAAATTGTATAGTTTCAAATTAGTATCTTCACCAATCTGTCTGTGCTCAACATCCAGTAACGAATATGAACAAACTGCTCACCACATCCTGTGGGAGTGTGATCTCTGGCAAAATCAGCGTGATATTATGTTAAACAGCTTGCAACCAATATCTGGAGTAGTTTATTATACGGATCTTGTAGCAACAAGGAACAACTTCCGTGCGTTTAAGCGTTTTTGCCATACCTACTATTGGAATCAAATATAACAGCTCACTTAGGACCCTTAAATTGATCCTCGGTGCTTTTGCAGCTGGCTTCTCTAGTTGCAAATCTCTCATTTTATGAGGCTTAAGCCTCTTTACATCATTCTGTCTCCCGCTTTGCTCTGGAGGGAAGTGGAACTATTCATTTTCTAACTCCTCCTTTTTTCTGTTTCTGATTAAATTCGTTGCGGGATCCAAGACAGTTAGAGCGATTCCCCGGGACATGCCTGAGCTTCACCGCTCAGTGTCATTTCATTGTGTGCCACTGTTGATCCTGGCTTACAGGAGTTGCAGTGGTGGGTAAGAGGGAGGGACTAGTCCCGAAAAAAAAAAAAAAAAAAAAGTAATATTTCATATTTTCCATATAAGTCAAGTTTAACATAAACTTAAAATGTTTTCAAAAATTACGTGCCTATTTATTATCATGCCAATTTATTTGCCGTTGTTGCCAACAATAAAAAAATAAGTGTCAATTTCTGCGCTATCTTATCCATACTACACAAATTCTGTCAAGACGATTGAAGGTCGTATCTACTTTTTTGCCGGAACCGGACGTTCGGCCCAGTGATTACAAAATTATATTGGGGAGAAATTTCTTCTGAATATTTTTTGTCCACTTTCTCTAGGTGTCGGGCTCATTGGTTATTAAATCGGCCTTAGTGTCGCACCCTCTTTTAATTGTCTTGAAAATTTTTGGCTCAATTTTTTTTAATTTGGACCATTGTGCGTCGTTTATGGGAAATTGTAAGAAAATTATGTTTAGGTAAGAACAGCGTCTTTCTCAAAATTAATTGACGTTAGTTCTGCGTGTGTAATTAGATACTAGAATATAGAAATATTTTTATTAAATCCTCAAGTAAAGTTTTTTTTTTCTTATAAATATGATTAACATACGTACTTCCTTACCTATAAAGATTTTTTGTCTCTGTTATAGCCGTGCCAATTAACATCCAACTGATGTGCTTGAATATATCCTATAATATAACATAATAATACTAAACCTGTCGAAAACATCACAATACAACACCACATTAATTTAAATTAAAAATATATTCATTAGACACAACAACCCTAATTAAAAACCATTAAAAATGAAAACAAAACGCCTAACGAAGGATAAAGTAAAAAGCAAAATTAACAAAAGATGAAGCATTTTAATCAAAGAAAAAAAAAACAATACTCAGAAATAAAACAAATGACTACGTATTAATCTCACGAGGAATAATTACTGATATTAATTATAACCTTTTTTGTTCAACACTCATTTCTAAACCCACTGTGCATACTTTTGTTTAACATATGGCAGGGGTCCAAATACATTTTGGATATTATTTCTTAGGGGTGTCTAAGACTATAGATAAGATTAAGAATTCGTTTAGAAACTTTAAGGATTTTATGTGAAAGAACCATTACTCAGCTGCGGATAGGTAGCTTATTTTTATGTATAACTCTGCACAGTAGATATTTAAGTGTAAAGGACAATTTTACTCAATTACATTAAACTCAATAACAATTATATAAAAAAACTAGCCTGTGTCCCGCGGTTTTACCCGCGTTGAACTTTATAATTTATCACAGTTCCTCCCCCGTCGGTGATAGGGTGATAATATGTAGTCTATATGTTGACCCGACCTCTTCGCAATATTCATGCAAAATTTGAAGTAAATCGATGCAGTACTTATTGAGTTTAGCCCGGACATACATACAAACAGACAGATAGACAGACAAAAATTCTAATAACTATATTTTTGATTTCGGTATCAATTGTAGATCACGCCTCATCGTATCCTTTAAAAAAAAATTCAATGTACAGTTTTGACTTTCCTACGATTTTATTGTGTGTATATATAGATATCAGTTATCTAGTTTCCATACTACAAGCTTTGCTTTTATCATAAATATATTTTTTTATTCATCATCATCATCATCATATCAGCCGAAAGACGTCCACTGCTGGACAAAGGCCTCCCCCAAAGATCTCCACAATTGCCGGTCTTGCGCTATCCGCATCCAGCGATTTCCAGCGACCCGCACAAGATCATCATCATTTTTTTATTATATTATAATAATTACATTAAATTCAATTATTACTAATAAGAAGAAATATATTTAATAAGAAATTTTAACTATAACGCTATAAACTAAACTAAAATAAACTAACTAAAGGCAATCCATTAAGCGCTCCGCATCGGCATCAAAGGGTATCGTGCCCAGAAGGCTGGCAGCATTGCCACGTTGTATGGCAATACTTATTCTCTGTGCAAAAAATAGACCAGCCCTCTGGTCACGTGTGGCGTCGATCAATTTTTTAGAGATGCTCTTGAAGAGTGAACGAGCACCTGGACCCCATGGTCCTAGTGTTTCAACCCCAAATGGCTCAAAAACGTAACTGCCGATTAGGCGGGAGTACTTACGCCGCTTGAGGTTCTCTGCAGATGTAGCAGCAGCGCCCGCAGAATTCGAGGTTTGAGGAAGGTGGGATGGTGCCAGGGAATCCACGCATGTTGCGTCCCACACCAGATGCCTTCCCATCTTCCATGGCAGCAATGACATACCGTCTGGTCGCTTTCCATCGTCACGTGCCAAGCCATTTGGTTCCAGTATGGCAGGTACACCGGCGATGGAAAGGGCTCTACGAACAATGTCATTAATACTAGCGTGCCGCGAAATTCTACCAGCGCTCCTACTACACGAAAGACCATGGTATCCAAGACGATCGACGGCTTCGCCACAACGACACTGATGCGGAGCCACAAAACGGACACCCAAACGAAGGCAAGTTGCGACCCTAAACGTGCAGTCGTCCAATAAAGTACCTAAGTTGGGTGAAGGTAATGCCTGCAACCAGAGCCCCGATTCCCACTCACCCAGAGCCAATAAGCGAGCGCGCTCTGCTGAATTTGTGAATGTGTTGAGGAGACCATTGCGTTCAAGGTTGCAGAGCGGCTGGTCCCATTGTCTCTGAGAAGCAGGGTTGGTGGGTAGATCTGAACTCGGACAGGTAGCCCTCCAAGCATTCAAGGCATCAGTGAGGCACATCACTTCTGAACTGACCCGTGTAGGATTAAGAATTTTCCGAGTCAATTCTTCAGTACTGTGGACCGAAGACAAGAAAGCTGGAAGGCTTACACTAGAAATTTTGCGGAATCAAGCTTTGCTTGATTTATAATCAGATGACCGTGTGTGAATAATGTCCCAGTATATAATATTATTTGAAAATAGAAACCACATTCTCATTGCTATTCCTTTTCAAGTGCTCACAACAAAATAGTGCTAAATAGGTCTTCGTGCGTTAAAAACGGTTTTTTCTCTGCATCGAGGGCGACATTAGCCTAACAAAGATAGTTTACATGACAATCTGCGGCAATGAATAGGCCAGAGACAATAGGACTCAAGAAAAACAGGTTTCCTCACTATGTATGTAAAACAAAAGTATATTATGTAAAACGTTGGTTTTTGTAGCATTTTGCAATGTGAAAAGTGATGTTAAATGTCGTTTCTAGCTATTACTATATATAACTAATGTTAACCATACGGAAGAGATATATTTGCTGTGTGGAGACGGCGGTAAATATCAGTATATCATCACGTGGGGGCGTAGAAGTCGACCCGAGGGAATATCTACCAAAGGACGGGCTGCAGCTTCTTTCTGAGTGCTATGACCATCTTACTGCGATCGTCAACCCGTCTGCCAAGCGTGACGATTATGGCATATCACCCAATATGATCATTGGGGGAGGTTTTGGAACGAAGTTCCTCATCGCGCGTTGTGAAAGGGGGCTAGACGGAAATAATTCTTACGAAAAGTTGTCACGACACTTTTTGCAGCTGTGCGGCGAGCGCATGTTTCTCTGTCTGTCTCTCTCTCTCTCTCTCTCTCTCTCTCTCTTATAGAAAGCAAGCCAGATATTTTCATTTCTATTTCGCATTGAACAGTGTGGTGGCGCGTTTTTTGTGCATAATAAATAATAAGAAATAACTTCGTTCCATCCGGGTGTCCCTTGACACCTCTCAAGTTTTTTGTCCAGCTGTGGACATAATTAGGCAGACATTAATGTATCTCATTAGAAATACATCAGTTTGGAATCGGATGGCAATGTATTAGTTGTCGCAAGATAGTTATGTATAAACTATTATAATATTTCTTTTTCAAATATTACTTATCTAATCAATATTTAAACACGTAATATTTGAATAACTTTCTTATGTAATTTGTTTTTTTTCCATACATACATAATCAATTAAGTGCTTAATGGTAAATATATTCATAAGCCGTTATGGCATTTGCCACTACAGGAAATCTATGGAAAAATATCCGTAGATACTTTTATAATCTATGGCGCATCCAAGTCGCCAGTCGTAAGATTTAAATTTAAATTGGTAATTCTAAAAAAAAAGGAAGCTAGTTATACGTATCCCAACTACCTTACAGTAATTGATCAGTCCATTGACTCCGAGATTTAACTTTTTAAGGCACCGCTCTACATCTGTTCTGCCATATGTTACCATTACCAAAAACTTGAAGAATACTTTTTTAAATCACTAGTAGGGATGGGCAATGGCCATATTCCGGTACAAAGTTTATGCTATCATAACATCTGCTGTTCGAAATTTAAATCGATTTATAATATTAGTTTTACGGTTTATGGCGATTAAAATCGGTTATATAAAAAATACGAAGTGGAGGTTTTGATTACAAATAGTGTTGTGGGGTTAATTTAAGATGTTATATTTAAAAACTATTGTTAACTTTGAGTAAAATGTAATAAAATATACCAATTTTTTTTATGGAATTTAGTTAGATTCATCTAGTATACTGTCCCTTATAAAGTACTGTAATAACAAACGGGACACAAAACTTATTTATATACCTATGTATATAAATAAGATTTGTGCCTAGTATGTAGCGCAAGACTGAGAATTGCGGAGATATTTGGGGGACGTCTTTGTCCAGCAGTGGACGTCTTTCGGCTAATATAATGATACATCCGAATAACACATAGGCTAATTAATATAGTAGTTTGTAATGTCTAGGTAATGTACAGACGTCAGCACATCAAGCTACCCCTATCTGTCAAATTTCCCGAATTGAAAGTGAACCTTATGCTTTTGTGATAAAGTTGAAAATCTATAAAAGAAATTTGACGGATTGGGGTAGCTGGATGTGCTGGCGTCTGTACCTAACATTGAGCGAGCGCAATATGTGGATAGGTTGTAAGTTAAATTAAGTTTGACTGCACGTGTGGCGCAATGGCTAAGACAGTCGCCTCGCTGTTTCGTGTCGCGGGTTCGAATCCCACGCCGGACAACTATTTGTGACCCATAAATAGTTGTTCTGAGTCTGGATTTTTTTTATTTGTGTCCGTTTATTATATGTTTGTAAAGTACTCCGCGACACAGGGATTAGATTCCAAAATGCAGGCGTTGTCATTAAAAAATAAAAATAAAACTTCATGATTCTCTTCTTAAGACCTTCATAAAGGACAGAAGACTAGACAAGGAAAAGAGCTCACGAAGGAAGATACTTATCCTATTTCAGTTGCCCCTGAAAGTCTTGCTGTAATAAACGTTTTTCAAACAAAATCTTCTCATCTTTTTGTATGCAAATTAGAACCAGCAATATTTACATAAATAAATACACTAGCTACAAACAATTAAGCGTCCATTTACATTCCATAACAGTAATGACATCGTATAAATCTTATAATAAACAAAAAATATCAAACTTATCTTCGTCATGTCTTTACCCTAAGCATAAACACGACCGTAAAAACATAAAGAATAAAAACAAAAGCAAATTCGTGACACAATTAGCAAAAAATAAAAATTCAAAAATGGAACGCCGCGAACTGACGCGAACACGCAAACTCTCTCGTTCGAAATTCAAATCCCTATGGCGGCCTTTTGTTTTTTTTTCTACTTTCAACTTGCTACTTAGCCGTTTCTTTCATTCTTCCTTCTTTAATTAGCAAAAGAATAGGATTGCGTGTTGCTCTTAATTTTTTTTAATTTAATTACTTACTGAAAGACAATGGGTAATGCGTCTCTCAATTATTTGTAAAGACATGCAAATTTTTGTATTGTTTTGTTTATAAAATCATTTAACGGCCGAAGAATAGGAAGTATTGTGAATAAGTAATTTTGATCCACGGCTTTTTTGCGCGGACGAATTGTTGGCACAAAACTTAACGCTGTGTGTTGTTTTTTTTGTATTGTTACAATGTCTTGTTTAGTAAGGTAACCAATGCTTTCTTGTAAAGACAACGCCTGCATTAGGAAAATAAATCCGTGTATCGTGGGGTACTCAACAAACGTGTCATACATGGTCAGAAAAGACACTCAAGACTCAGAACAAATATATTTTATATGGGCCGCACAATGATGTTGAAATGCGTAGTAGTGTAGCAACTAATTTAACCCTCGGCACACGTGCAGTTAAAAATTCAAAGTAACGTAAGTAAAATTGTATATTTTTAATCATTTTCCTATCTCACACATAATTTCCCTGGATACGTATCCAAAGATAAGTGCTCTATTATGTTATTATAGCCATCAAAAGTTGCATCACCAGATGCGAAGTAACGGTATACGCTGTGCAATACCGCACGTTACCGACCAAAACTGGTTTTGTTTAGCAAAAATATGTAGATGTACGAGTATAACGAGCGCAAGCTTGGATTTTGTTGCGTGCGGGCATTTGCGACCTTTGCCGCGTTAGGGTTAGTTTGTACGTTTTATTGATATTTATCTCATGTTTTGCCGCAAATTATTACGTTTGATTAGGTTATTAATGAAGAACATTGATAACGTGAGAAGTAATCACATTCAGAACTAGAAACTATTTACTTTGACGGGCCAGTTGGCGTGGTTGGTAAATGCTTGCCTTTCATGCCGCAGGATAGATATTTGTGTGCATGAACATGTCTGTTTGTCCTGAGTCTGGGTGTAATTATCTATATAAGTATATATTTACATAAGAAAAGTAGTATATGTAGTATACCAGTTATCTGGTTTCCATAGTAGAAGCTCTGCTTAGTTTGGCATCGGATGACCGTGTCGATAATTTCCAGGACATTACCTTAAGATCACATTTTTGATAAAATTGAATTGAAATTTACGTATTCTCACGAGAATTAACAGTTACAAGTTATTAAATAACACAGCAAAATCAATTAATTGAAGGAATATCTTATAAATACCAATCGTTTACCCCCAATTTTTTTTCACTTAATTTAAACTCAAAAGATACTCGAGTTAATTGCTCGCTCCTTTCAAGAATCGAACCGATTTTATAAGAGAGAAAGGAAATTTTCTCCATTTTCCCTATTTTTTGGCATCGTGGGGGCGTGGCGGGCCCATTGTTGGAGGAACGGTGATTAGAATTCAATTTTGGAACAATCGAACGAGTGTGTTAAGAATGATGCGGTGCATTTTAATTGGAAAAGCGATTTTGATTTATTCTGATTAATTGCTCGTTTTGAAACGTGGCGCTGATTTGAAAATACCATCGCAATTTGAGGGTTAAGTAGGACTAAGATATTATATACGTTTTTAGTGATTTCAATTTATAACTATTTGTGATATTGTTACTTTGAAACGGGTAAACCAATTTTAATGCGGTGATCCGGGTGCTTATATACATACTTGAGATAGCTACGTACTATGAGAAACCGTTCAATATTTCAATATTTCTTTTTTTAACCGCCATAAAAAGTTGAGGTTATCATTTCGACTGTCTGTTTTTTGTATGTATGTTACGCGATTTCTGCGCTGTTCGTGAAACTATTTATTTTATTTTTATTCGATATGGAGTACTACCGGGATGTGCCCATATTAATTTTATTCGAATCATTTTAAGTCGTGTATATTCTTATTGTTAAGTTCTAATTTTGAAGTATAATATTATTATGATTTAAGTATAAAGTTACATATTAACTGTATAAGAATAAAGTTGTTAAGATAACAATGTGTTACTTTAAATTATTATTTTCTATATATTTTAAAGCGATGTATTACATACAATCGTAAATGACATATTATGGTAAATATTCCAAAAACTTAGAAAGTCTTTTTTTTAAGGCTTAAATCTCTGTATAGAGGGGGACTTTACAAACACGTAGACACTCGGACTCAAAACATCTAAATATGGTTTACACAAATAGCTGTCCTGTGCGCGGGTTGTCCTCTTTTTTGAAATCGGTAATAAAATAATGAAATACTTTTAAAAAACTAAAACGCAATGATATCGTTAATACCATATGGTTTATAATTCATCAAAATTAGTCACGGCCGTGACGGTCAATAATAAAAATTAATAATAAAAAAAAACTAACCCTGCAATGCAACGGGTTACGACAAACACTTGGACACAATGGGGGTACAAACGTCCCGGAAGATATTCTTTCCATACCTGTGAACATAATAATGGTCTTGCTCGATATTAGCATAATAATAGTGGTGCTACTATTATTTTGGCGATATTGGCTAACAAACGCCCATTATGGCCTGGGCAGCTGCAGGCCATTTTTTTGAGGTCATTGTCCATTGGTATTTGGATGCGCTTTATAACAATAGGGAGGTCACAACCCTTTGTTGGACGAAATAATAAGAGTATTTTGAAATATTATCTTTAATAATTAATAACGCTTTGATGTGTCACGCGTCCTTATTGAATAGATCTCAATGTATGTACATACATACATCAGTCGGGTCCATTTTTGTTTGCACACACACATATACACACAATGGCTAGTCTCCATTGAGACTGGCCACTAAAGCCGCAATAGTTTTTTTATACTGTAAGCTCAAAACCAGCGCTCTGTAAGTGATTGGCGAAGTTAAGCATAAGGACAGTAGTTATCCTAACGTCAGACTAGTTCAAGCCGCCCAGTGGCGCTATGACATGGCTTAAAGACTGTTAACAAACTACTACAACTGGGATTGATCAGATTGGATTCACTTAAGTGGTTATCCATCTAAAGAATGACCGGGTCCCAAGATGACGATCACTTACAGACTAAAGTAATTTATTATGAAATATAAGAAATATTGCATTCTATGAATTGTTTCTACATAGTTATAGAGGCATAAATTACTTGTGAATGATAGGTAATTGACATACAGGCTATCGATCACAATTGTCGGTCTAGATAATATTGTAATAAAAAACGACGTACAGAACTTTAAAGTGATTGAACGAAGGAATACTTCGCCAAATAACTAGGCGCTTAAGACGAATTGCCGTTAAAATGCCGTTAAAATGCGCATTTATAAAATGACTCACGTGATTAATAATGCTCCTGGCCTATTGCTACGGTGGCCAATCTCAACGGAGACAAGCTACGCTACTGCGCAAATACATGTGCACTATCTACCAGGCGCCGCACTAGCAGCTTTCATGACCTTAACGAGGCACGGACGTATATTACCACCAATTTCCAGACTCCAGGCTGTAACTGATGTTTTCCTGTCAGAAATCTTACTGTAACACTTTTGGCCCGACCCAGTATTTAAAGTCGGGACCTCATATTTTTTGAACATGTCCCCGCTGGTGGAAAGAGGTAGTCACGTGATAATGATTTACTATAGAATAATAAAATTGACCGTGACACTATGTGCATCGGGCTATCCCTTATAAAGTCCTGTAGCAGCAAGCGGTTTGACCTATGTGTCTATGTTCTGCAATGACGCTTCCTTATGTTTACCTTACTATATATCATACTTAATCCTGAAAATACGAGCATCGGGAATTTCCTTCTCACTACTCACTGTCCCTTATAAAGTATTTTGTCCACTAAACAAAATTATCCTACGAACTTAATAACTACATATATTTACCTTGTATAAATGCGTTGTATAAACACGGTCACAAATGTGCAGCTATTAATAAAACTACTCATTCGCAAACGTTGAAATAATAATTAAAAATAAAAAAAATAATACAGATTGACACACCGGACCCCTCTGTCCATATTTCAAAAACAACAGGTAATCGAAGGGTTAAGTTTAAGGGAGAACAATAAAAGGAAACAAAAAATTGGACCAAAGGGTTGATACAGGAAGATTTTGTATGTGTATTAACTTTTTGTATTTCGAAATTCGAATACGGTCAAGAATGGATTAAAATTATTATTCTGCAGTTCCATTTTCAACGGTTACGGATTATTTTAATTTAAGAACATATCTATGGTCTTAATTTAAATTTAAATGCAATTCCATAATTAAAATATTATATTCTTTATTATGACGACATCAGCTGTGTCCGATGAGTCTAGCCGGCGAGTTCGTGAGTTCTTTCAATTCCTTCCAATCTTTGTGTTTCGGAGTGTTGTGATAGAAGACGTTAGACTTTTGATCCTGGTTCTCGTTTGCACACAGAATCAGACGCCTGGTCTAATGGTTACTAGTTCTCTACAGGTATCGAGATACCTGTAACCTGTAACTCAAGTAATACTGATAGCTAGCCGAAAGAATTTAGGTGGACTGGGATCTGACCCATTAGAAATCATACCTTCACCTTACCAAATCTTTCGCATTCGCACCTAACGCGGCCTAGGAGGTTGTCACTCGAACCGTCTAAAAATATTAAACTACAAACTAAGTACCCACGCCAGAGGCCCCACGTTTGTGGATCGAACCCCGACTCTTGGTTGTTACTTACTGACGGGGAAATGCCTAAGAGGTCCGGTTGTTGAAAAACACTATATCTATAAAACTCAATGTAGATGTTACTTTAATATCAATTACTACATACGGCCCGTAAAAACAAGGCAATAAAACAACAAAATAATCATAACATTTTCCCATTACAACACGGTGAACATAAAATTTTCTTTCATGCCAGCAACCAACCATAAAATTAAAAAATAAAACGTTCCAACTACAAACTTTAAATCGACATTAAAATCCGATTCAACACTGCGACTGCAGATGAATTTTTAAATCGTTCCAACTTTGAAAACTTTCTTTTTTTTTTAATGTCCGATGTCTCAGCGGAGACTAGGACGGGGGCGAATAAAAATAATTGCCGCTCGGGACGGGACTGATGCGCGCCAAGCTCTTACTATTCACACGATCTTAGTTAGTGACAGGGATGGTACTTACGACTTTTATTTTGGAAATGCTGCAGTTATTGAGAAAAATATATTTGTTTTTTTAATGGAAATTTGAGAAAGGACTGTTATAGATGATTTGTAAAACTCGTACACTAATTTAAGGAAGGCAATTTCCGAGTATAATATACAACTAACATTGAATCCCAAAGTTATGTACTTATGATATTGTACTATATAATGTCGCTGGAATCTTGTTGGCCAGTCTTAACCGAGACTAGCTCTCAGCACTGGACGTATAGCAAAACACTACGGACTTTCAGGTCCGACCAGATAGAGGTCAGGCGCTGGACTGATGGTTTAACAAAATGGGTTTGCTTAGTGCTTATACGTTTTTATAATCCAACCACGGGATCGAAGTCAAGACCTAATTATTAGGGTTGATAACTATACCGCTATACCAAAGATGCATTAAAACTTAGTAGAAAATTATATCTTTAATATTTAATTTTCTTCTTTATTGTATGGGCATTGGTTACCCTAGTGTCAGAGTTCAAGGCGCCAAGTAGGACTCTGTCATGTCCTAACAACTATTAAGTTCTCAAAATTAAGCTACTTTCGCGGTCACCCATCTGTAGACTGTCCGCGCGCCTAGGTGCCTAACCTCCTCACTCATTTACGGACCAGTAAGAACGACTGGCTATTAAACTTACGATTTCAAAATTCAAGTTGATTTGTGATATTTTACTGATAACTTGCAGCAATTTAAATATCCGTTGAAACTTTATTATTCCTACATAATATTCATAAATATCCGGGCAGACATAAAATGTAAAACTAAAAACATTAACCTACATCTTAAGCTAAAAAGAAAACCATAATCACCTTAAAAACATTAAGATAAAACACACAGGGAAGTCGTTAGCAGCCCTGGACCGTCTTCAACTCGGAGGAAACTTGCCAACTATAAGTTTTCCTCTTTTTGCATTTTTCCTTAGCGCAAAACGTTTGTTTTTCCCTTTCTCCCTTTTTTGCTCGCTTAACCCGCTCCTCCTCTCGAATCTTTTTTACTCGTCGCTGAAACGTGTACCCTTTTCAGGATAGCTTGGCTATCTTTCTTAACTTGACTGCTTAGAATAAAAAAAGTAATGGAGACTACAGCTGTTAAATGTTATAAGTATTTTTTTGTGGTTTTCTAAAGTTTTCTTAAGTCTTTTCATGGTATTATTTCAAGATTAAATGCCAATATTTACATAAATATTTAGAAAATACGTTTCTAAAGAACGGTTATACATGTGTTAGTTCACAACTCAAATTAGTTAAGTTCTATATCTGAAAAGCTGGTTGTTTTTAGTTGGGTAGAGATCAGTCTTACTTGGCAATTGTGAAGTGCGTGAATTTTGTTAGTGCCAAGAAATGTTTGTATATACCTACATACGTATACAAAATGTGAGTGTGTGAGTGTGTATGTTTGTTACTTCTTCACGTCTTAACGGCTGGAGCGATTTTAATAAAATTTGGTATGAAGTTAGCTGACACCCTTGGATTAACACATAGGCTATCATTTATGAAGTTTAACGCGGGTAAAACAGGGCACAGCTTGTGGCAAATAAGTAGTAGACGTTATTTAAGGTGCTCAATTTACCTACCAAACTAAACCATATCAGCATGCAAAATACACAAACAACGATAAACTTCCCATTAAAAAATAACAATAAATTGGTTTATTTTTAGAGCTAAAAAGTATTGGGCCGTTCCTTAAATTTTCTCTAATAATCTAATTTGTTTATCCCTTTTTGGAAAGTAAAAATGGATCTAGTTATCATGTTTATAGGGCTTGTTTTCGCAAGTTAAGAGCAAAATGAGCTACTATCACTTTACCCAGGACGTAATTCCAGTGTGTTGAATTTTACAATCATCCTGTAATGATGCTGGAAAAAATATATATCCATAGAAGTATATTACAAATTATTTTACCTGGTATGATCTCAGTTATTGTCGTTAATACACTTAACAATTAATAGCGTGGAGCTATACCTATTCATTTTATTACAGGAAAGTAGGTTAAAAATATTATTTCGTTTCAAACTTTGCAGAGTGGGTGTCCCAAAGGTCGACGTATTATTAAATTAACAGTTTGTTTCCCGTTTAATTTTGATCAGTTCTATAAAACAGAGCCGTGTCTTGCTCTGCGTATGACTATGCAAACATAACATTTTTCCTTCTTCTTGGTGCCATACATAAATAAAACTAATATCAGGTTTTCCCCAACTTTAAAAATTATTTAATATCCTAATATATTAAGTCCAAAAATACTGATATAAAATCTATTATCGATATTTGTATTCCTAATCAATTTTGACCACTTATTTATTGATATTATCATAAATAAATAAATAGATATTATAACATTAATGAGGGACACAAACATAGATAATAGATATTATATTTATATCAATACATTGTGGGTGACAGCTGCGGTAAACAAATATGATTGCCTTTAATTCTTAAGATGCTTTATCTAATTAATACCCATCCTACATACATTTTATATTATATAATATTTGTGGGATTAAACAATATTCATATATTTAATTAACTCTTATTGAAGTCTCTATTCACTTCTTTAGTCCTTGAAAACTCCTTAAGTTTTTATTTGACCACTGAAGCATTCGCGAGATAGCGCCGCGGCGTGGTGAAAATTAAAAAAAAAGCTTTGAGATAAAAAAATATTCGTGCTCCGAAGAACTTTGCTACGTGGGAAGCTCAAACTCTCCGCAACTTTTTTTATTACTTCTCCCAACTTAAGAAATACTTTTAACAGACTGTTTTTTCTTGAATCGATTACAATTAAAAAGTTATAACTCGATAACAATTTCGAGTTTTGGGAAATTGTGATTTTATCGAGTTCAGGTATATGAATTTTATGGTTACCTTAAGTTTTTACTTTGTCTTATTTAAGCCTGTTTACATGGTGTTAAGTAGCAAGTGTTGCATTTAATATATCCGCCATCAGTAAGAAGGACAGTATTATATGCCAATTTTCCATACGAAAGCTATTTACGTGTATATACCATCCTAGGAGGCCTTCCTTATTTGCGGCTTCCGGGGTCGCCACTCGAGAACCTTTCTGCCCCAGCGGCCGTACGAGCTGTACGCTGCCCACTGCCACTTCAGCTTGGCAATTGTTCGCGCTATGTTGGTTACTTTGGTTAGCCTGCGGATCTCAGCATTTCTGAGTCGATGACGCAGGGAAACTCGAAGCATAGCCTTTTCCAGAGTTGACAGGCCCCTAGAATTCAAATTCAATTCAATTTCATTGACTCTCGAAGACAATACTATCCAAGTATTGTTACTTAATCTAAGTAATACGAGCAGCAGGATATCATTTTTCAGACTAAATGACAGGTTTTTATACAGTGTAGTAATAATACGGCATTAATTAGTATCTATGACCAGTGACCACCCATCCACACTTGGTCCTCGCTCTATCCTTAGCGGCGGTATGTCTGACAGTCTCTTTAAAAGTGCACTTGCATTTAACCCATCTAAAAACTTCAATGTCCTCCCGACCGAGTTTCAACCACGGTGGCCTGTCTCAATGGAGACTAGCCAATTACGCGGGACATATTATAGTGCACAAGTGTGTGCGCAAACACAGGGGCACTTTCTATTCCATCACTCTCATGATCCGATCGGAAGACTAGCGAAAAGAGGTCAGGTACAGGACCGACGGCTTTACGTGCGCTCACAGGCACGGGGGTATAATACCGCCACCTCCCAAACTTCGGACTGATACTGAGAAATTTCTTTTTAGGTAAAAATCCCAAAATAACTTTTTGGCCCGACCCGGGATTTGAACCCAGGACCTCATTATCTGCGGTTAAACACACTACCGCTCGACCAATGACCCTCATAAACTTTTTAACTAATCACTTCACAGTCGTACTTGCAATTTAACAATATATGAACAGGCCGTTAAACAACGTCATGATTTGAAAAACAGTGAGAATATATTAATAACAATTGAGTCAGAGTAAAATAGTATCCACTTTTTAGTTTAGCGTTGCACTTTATTAGTTTAACAGTAACTTAAATTGAACATTGCACTGTCAAAATATGTTCAATATATTTGTATAGTAGACAGCTGTAGCATTAAAACATAATGTTTATGTTTCACTATTTTACTTTACAATTTATTCATTCATTAATTCAGAGATGAATTCATGTTAGTATTCCCGTTCTAAATACGAACACTTTTAAATTTCAAATTTAGCTTTTTGTATTAAAGAACTATTCCTAATGAGATATTCTTTTTTCAAAAAAATATTTGGTCAAAAATTATCTATGGTAAAGAAAAAATCTTAGATTCAAAAGGATAACAAAAAAAGGTCGTGCCTATAATTATTTCATTTCATTTAATGAAATGAAACATCATATGTTTTTTGTTTGTTTAGTGTCGTCATAGTTATGTAGATATTATTAAACTTAAAACACAAGTTATTTGGAACCTGATATTTGTGTCCGTAAATTGTATGTTTATAAAGTCCTCGGCGATGCAAAAAATTGGCAAGGGCCAATTTTCTTTTTTTTGGTTAACAATTCGTCTTTATGTTATTTTTTTTCGTTAATATATGTTATGCGACTTTTCCGTTTGTTTAACTGATTTTTGATCATTTTTTTCGACAATGCGGACTTTTGGAATGGTCTAATATAAATCCTGTTCAATCCAGTAATTGCTATAAAACTCAAAGTCAAGAGCAGACTTTAATTTCCAGAAGAATAATTTGCTAAGAAAAAATTAAGTCTGTTCACATGTCAAGTAACCGTTCCGTAATATTATTTTAAGCAACACGCCAACTTAAGAATAGGTAATACTTATCTAAGTATTACCTTTTCTTAAGTTGGCATGTCAGTTCAACTTTAGTGATTGAGATCTAACTTAACTTTATATAACCTTTCGAAGGAATGTTGACATGGCAGCAACTTATTGATACTTAGATATTTTATCAAGTTATAAATAAGTATAAGTATATTATTATGACTGTTTGATTTCATAATAATAGTGTTTATTAGGTTATATATAATACTTATATTAATCTTTCGTAATAATGACTGGACAATTACGCAGGACATTTTACAGTGCAAAACAAACGTGCACTCTCCACTCACTCTCATCATACACCTGAAATGTCATACATATTGCTCTTCTTAGCAGGTAAACTAATTTTAATATCTACGCATCTCTTTCCAACATAGTACTTATGACAAGGACATGTCAACTTTAGTTCTGTCAATTTAGTTTTGGCGCGTAATATATTATTATATATTATGGAAATCGCGCTCCGTTTCATTAGTTTAAGGGTTTTACGTATACCCTATATATATGTCTTTCTCATACGGCCTATAATTGAAAGAGATGGAATGATATGTATACAGAATGGTAAGCATTATTTTGAATAGTTTAACATATTTTGTTAGTTCTCAAATAATTATTTTTATTTTATTTAACAATAAATCATCATCATATTTAAGAGCTATGCTCTTGTCGGTGGAGCTTCTTCCAATCGTCTCGGCTTTCGGAGAGTGCTTTGACTTCTTGATACGACATTACATTTATCATTCCCTTAAAAGAAACGATAACTATACCTAAATAGTGTTTGATCATATTATTTACATTGTAATTAAATCTTATGGAAATAATTAAGCTTTATAATTTCGTCTGCAGTGCAACAACAATATATTTGCATGAACATTAAACTATAGATATAGCAGCTTGTTTAAATGTAAAATTTGTTGCCAAAATTATCAGCATGAAACAAAATGGCGGCCGATATCCATATTTAACGTAACGTCAATACGAATTCCGCCCGACGGACGCAGGTGGAATACTATTATATTTTTTTATGCCCGCTGCCCACCCCAAAATAGTTGGGGGCGAGGGGGAAATAGTTGGGTGGGAGTGCGTGACCCGGGCCCCACCCTCCTACCACCCCACGCCGGGCGGGGTAGGGTGGTTGCACCACCATGTGTGCACGCAAATTCGAGGCCCAATAATTTAAATTTCGAATTGCAATGATTAATGTTGTATAAATTCACATTCATAATATATAAGTACCAATAGTTTGTACCCGATCGTTTAAATTATTTTGAATTTCGAATTCTGCGGATATTTATATAAAATATCGGATATGAATACGAATCAAATATTAATACAGCTTTTCTACTTCATATTTAAGTTCAGTGCCCAAAATACAAATTTGAACCTTATTTTAAATATTACAATAGGTATATATTCAATTGTGCGAAAGTTTAGCTTGAATGGTATAAGTACGAATTTGATTTTTACTTAAACGGCATTCTGTGGGCGAGCAGTTTAACTCATCAAGGCCCAGATTTGCAGAAAACAACCTCCATCTAAGATTGGGATTTGTTTGTTAAAGACTATATTATTTCCTAACACATTTTGATGATAACATCTATTCGTAATTTAGTATTTAATTGACATAAATATAATATCCTGGGACATAATTCACACACGGCCATCTGTTCTCAAACTAAGCAGAATTTGTACTATGGAAACCAAATAACTGATATATTACATATACTACCTTTCTTTTGTAAAAATATACTTAGATTGATAATTACACCCATACTTACAAACAGAAAGTTCATGCACACAGATATCTGTCCTGGAAGGGAATCGAACCCACGACCTGCGGAATAAAAAGCAAGCATTTTCCACGCCAAGGTATAGGGGTATAGGTATAGGGGGCAGGTATAGGGGTTGAAGTCAAATAGCAGTAGCAGTAATTGTTGGAACTAAAAGCACATGCCCTACTATTAATAATTGACGGATTCGAAATTCGAATGCTAGGATTGCGTAAACCTGGTACACACGGCTACACATCAACCATGCCATTCCAGTATAAGCTGATCTCGCGTTGTATAGGATTTCCATACAATGAGGGGTCAGCTTATATTGGAATATACAACACGTTTTAAATTGTTCTCCGTGTAAGACTTCCATGAATTTGCAGAACAATTCAAGTCTAAACCTGACCTTATCCTATAGTATATTTTGAAAATGGAATTATGCTAGAGACTTACGAAGGCGTTCTGATAGAAATGAAAAATCATCATTATTTAATGATGGTGTCTTCCCGGCCGAGTTTCGGCCACGGCGGCCATTCTCAATGGAAATTAGCCAATTGCGCAGGACATATTATAGTACACAAGTGTGTGCGTAAACACAGGGGCGTTTTCTATTCCATCACTCTCATGAATCGATGGGACGACTAGCTACACGACCGGAAAGAGGTCTTCCTGCCGCGTTGGTCTAGCGGTAGCGTGTTCAAGCGCAGATAACGAGGTCCTGGGTTCCAGTACCGGGTCGGGCCAAAAGTGGTTCTGGGATTTATCTGTAAAAAGAAAAGTTTTTTAGTTTCAGCCCCATGTCTGGGAGTTAGCGGCATTATACTCTCGTGCCTCGGAGAGCACGTAAAGCCATCGGTACGTGACCTCTATCCGGTCGTGTCGTTAGTCGTCCCGTCGGATCGTGAGAGTGATGGAATAGAAAGTACTCCTGTGTTTGGGCACATACTTGTACACAATAAATATGTTCTGCGCATTTGGCTAGTATCCTTTGAGAGTGGCCGCCGTGGTTAAAATTCGACCTGGAGGACATTATTATTATTATATATTTTTTATATTATTTATTGACAGTAAAATAGCTTACGCAATCAGATAACAGTACCAATAAACATTCACAATAATATAAAATCGTCTAACTCGTTTCATAAACATGGCCATTTACTGATGCATTTCGTTTGTCTAGACTACAGCGTGGGCGCAACTGTTACTATGAAATAACAATATACAGAATACCTAAACCTAGTTAAAAATACATAAACATAAATAAGAAGATATTAGTCTAATAAACATTCCGAAATAGTGTTTCAGTATTCCAACGGAACCGATTTCAAAAGAGTTTTCAACGTTGGAAGTGAAATGTTCTTTTTTTAACATCAATTCCATAGATGAATCGATAGAACCAATTTGAAAAGTGTTCTCGAATATCAGAGTAATAAAAATTCGAAAATGCTGTGTCATAGATTATATTGAAGTGATCGTAGTACCATAGATTCTATTGAAGTGATGCGAAAACTTTTTTTAAATGCATTGAGTGGCATATGTATGTCCATACCTATACCAACAAAGAGATTCGTTTAGAACAATTTCGAAAATCATTTAAAAACATTAACATGTACCTACTGACGCATTTCGTTGGTCAGTCTAGACTGCAGCGTGGGTGCAACTGTTACTATGAAATCACGATCTAGGTAGGTACCCAGTAGATATAGTTACAACGACATTTACAACTCATGGCATCTCTTTGGTCTAGCTGTAGCTTATTCAACCGCAGATTATAGGTAAAGGTGAGGTCAATAGGTATTATTATGATTTTACTAGGCAAGAACAAAATAGTGTCAAAAAGTCCGTGTATGCGCGAAGAAACACACTCTGGTATTCCAGCCAGTTACCCACTAAGAATTACCACTTATAGAGCCTAGCCACCACGGATAAGAATCGCTTCAGAGACCATCTATACAAATAAATAAAATTGGAGTGTCTGTTTCTAATATTGAAATAACCGGTTTTTACTACATAAATATGAATATATATACGATACATACACCAAAATAACATTTTATAAATTTTTGTCTGTCTGTTTGTTCCGGCTAATCTCTGAAACGGCTGGACCGATTTTGACGGGACTTTTATTGGCAGGTAGCTGATGTAATAAAGAGTAACTTAGGCTACTTTTATTTTAGAAAAAGTCATTTATTTTACAAAAAAACAAAATAAACTAATTAACACGCGGACGAAGTCGCGGGCACAGCAAGTCATTAATATAATTATATCTTACTTAAGCAAGATACATATTTGAAAAGTTTCCTACATCATGAATACCGATTAAATTAGACTTTTGAAGTCAGTATTCCATTTATGAAAATAAATAATTACCTACCCACCTCCTAAACATTTATGTACCTAAGTAATAATTTATTTGACAGGGTCTTTCCTTAAATTCGCAAATTAAATTTTACAATTGAATGCATGTAAATGGTCTTGAATTAATATTTGTAGTATTTAATTTATTTGGAATGTATTTTCCAAATTCCAATAAAAACAAGAGTTATTTATTTTTATTTCATACAAGATTCAATTTGAAATACTCAATTTGAAAAATGATTTCGAAATTCAAACTTTTAAAAGTATGATATCGTTAAAAACGTGCTTTCATAGATGTAAGTGAATTGAAAACTATTTTCCAGGTTTATTAGTTAAAAGGGCGGTGGTTTCCAATATATCGCTCCATTACCGAATTAGTAACCCTTTGCGCAGTAGACAAGCTATCCATACTGTGTGAATATATAAATACATTGCACCGGTTAAAATATGGATTCAAATAGAATTTTTAGATAACGCCCGCATTAGGGAATCTAATCCCTGTGCCGCGGAGTACTTTAAAAACATGTAATAGACGGACACAAATTATATCCAGACTCAGAACAACTAGTAATGGGTCACACAAATAGTTGTCCGGTGCGGGCCACGAACCCGCGACACGAAGCGGCGAGGCGCCTGTCTTAGCCTTAAACAGTTTGAAATATAGGCACGTAGTAGAAATACGATTTGAGAGACCTGTAAGCTTGAGACGTAATATCATAAGGCTAAATTAAAAAAAATAACTATAAAAAAATCTGTATTTGAAAAAAGATACCATCAAAAACGCGCGAATAATTCTGCTTGCTGTATAAAACGGCGCGAAGTCTGCGTTCCAAATTCAAAAATAAATTGTGCATCGTGCACGCGCCGCCGTTCCGACGTGTTTTAAAATCGACGCGCAACGAGATATGTTTAATTTTAATTTTCGAATGCACCGTTTCCATCTACTAGCTATACATACCTGCCTACGCAGTGCGAATGTCGGTAGATACCTATGATGCGTGTATGTGTGTGTATATTTCGGTACTATATATATGTATGTGTGTGAGTACGATACACTACACACGGTAGCGGCGTATAGTTATAGAATTCGGTGGTTGGGTAAACCATGCCTAGCAGTTATCTGTAAGTTAAACCTATAGCTATTTTGACTGCACAAGTGGTGTAGTGTTTTATGTTGTTGCTTGGCCATTTCGTGTTTCGGGTTTGATTCCCGTACAAAAAATGTACAATGAAACTTAAATAATAAATAAAAATTATTATCTATGACATGGTATCGTAACTTTTAAACAGATGGGTCGATTTAAATGCAATTTTATCAGCTAAAATGATATCGAGATGAATCATGTTGTGTTTTGCGAAAACTTAAAAAGTTTTAAGCTTTTTAACGGAGACCAATAAAGAAGAAATATTTAAATTCGACTTTAATATATTTATATTCTTTAAAAATTATACGCGATTTTCTCGTTGTTCCGAAAATAATTGATCAAGTTATTTTATTATTCCGTATGATAATTATCTCTTTCAGATAGTCGCTCAACAATTCTGGTCACATCTCTCTCTTACATTTTTTTAAAACTTATATGTAAAACTTAACCCTTTATATAGCAGTAGGTATGTTTGTATTTGATGGTACCATCATACTACGACCGCCAACCCATCTGCCATTCCGTATTATTTATTCCGTAAAAAATATACATTTATGTGGAATCGTCATATTTTTTTACCCTACCGTGCAGTGCATGACGTGGCAGCTACTGAGAAACACTGCCAGAAAACTCAGAAGGAATCCTTTTATTTAAATAAAATATACTTAAGATTAATTACAATCATGTTTGTTGACTCAGAACAACTCAATCCCAAGCACTTTTATCACTTAAATAATCTGATATTTTGTAATATGCCCTGCTACACAATTTGGCTTTAATAATTCTTTTAAACTTATTCGTAGACAATTTTCTAATATCATTGGGAAGTTTGTTATAGAATCTTTATACATTGCCCCATAAAAGTGTCCATTGAAAAATCTTTTGGTGAGGCCTTTGACCTTTGGACGTCATTAGGTTGACATGATGATGATGATGTTTGTAATTTATTGTCTATGTATTTTATCACAAGCTTATAGAGTTCAAAATATAGTGGCAATTATTTCGCCACTACACGGGAAAGGGTTAAGACGTATAAGGAAATTAACAGTCGCATAACTTGACTGACTTGACTTGACGGCGCGTGTGGCGCAGCGGTTAAGACAGTCGCCTCGCCGCGTCATGTCGTGGGTTCGAGTCCCGCGTCGGACAATCATTTGTGTGACCCATAAATAGTTTTTTTTTTTTTTTTTTTTTTTTTTTTTTTTTTTATTATTAACCATTTATATCATTATAAAAATTACATATGTTGTTCCCGGTGTATCAAAAACCTAATCAGGTTTGTCCGTACACCAGTATTCGTGATTCTAAATCCGTATGTAATTTGTGTCCGTCTATATATGTTTGTAAAGTATCCCGCGACACAGGGATTAGATAGTGCGGGCGTTGTCTTTTTTTTGCAATTATAAAAAAAAATTGGATACTTGCTTTTTACGGTTATGTAAAAACTGGCATTTTAAACTTTTGACCACCTCAATCTTCTACAGACAACAAACCAAACGACTATGTAGTAGGTACCTAGTACCGTAAAACGGGGTGATTAGAAACACCGGGGTGAATAGAAACAGGAACAACATTTTAGTTTCGTATGGATACTGTCCCTCTTTATATTCACGCCTCGGTGTTTCTATTCACCCACGGTTTTTCTATTCACCCCATTTTACGGTAGCACACTAGTAGTTTGCTAGGTATCATGACACCGTGTCAAAAATCTCCCAAACATGGCGCTCTTTAGACATTTTTAATTTTAATACAAAAACACTGTAACAAAATTATTTTTAAAGTCAAATTAAATTAAATTCGCTAAGTCACGTCCCTCGAGACACGCGTAGATTTTAATCATTAATATTTTGAGATTACATTTTTAAAACACAAAACTTTTTGTATGTACCCTTTTTTGTAAAGTCTGCTAAGTTTTTGTAACTGTAATAATTATAATTGTTTTGTTGTAAAACTTTGCTGTACAACCCAAATCTTTTTCCTTTGTCTAAATGCAACAATAAAAAGTTTATGATAAGATAAGATCTTTATTCGCTTAAGATATGGTTACATATGGTAGTAGGTACAGACGCCAGCACATCAAGCTACCTCAATCTATCAAATTTCCCCAATTGAAAGTAAATCTTAATGCTTTTGTGATAAAGTAGAAAATTTTTAAAAGAAATTTGACTTATTGGGGTAGCTGGATGTGCTGGCGTCTTAGAGGGTATGCGAATAATTCATTAATAATTGTACAAAGTCATTGGCAAAGATTTTACATTATAGATTTACATTAAAGATTTTATTTAAATATTAAGTAGTTATCTAAGAGTTACTTAAAGTAACTCTTAGATAACTACTTAATATTTAAATAAATAACACAAAAATTAAATTATTTACGTTTTTATTTATTTGTTGTTGATATTAGTATAAAACTAATTATTCAATAATTCTTAAATCATAGTTTTTATAATATAAACTATGATTTCCTTAATTGTGTTAAGATAATGGAATATAGAATGGATTGTATGAAGTCCTAACACCAAGGTGCTGTGTAGATCATTCTACCCAGACTCAGGACAAACAGACATGTTCACACAAATATTTGCCCTGGGTGGGAATCGAACCCACGACCTCCGGCGTGAAAAGCAATCATTTGCCAACCACGCCAACAGGGCCGTATATTTAGAAATATATAAGCATGTTTATCAGTTGTTTGATTGCCATAGTAGAGGCTTTGCCTAGTTTGGGATCAGATGACAATGTGTTAGTTGCCCCAAGATATTTGTTTATTTATGATGAATATTTGTTCCATTTGTTCACAATAAATTTGATAAAAAATCCAGAAACACTGTTTTAAACCATAATAGGGATGGGACACATCGATTAATCAAATTTATGATTTTCCTATTTTCCTTTATTATCTTATACTAGGTGTGCCCCGTGGTTTTACCCGCGTTAAACTTTATAAATTATCACAGCTCCTCCCCCGTAGGTAATAGCGTGATAATATTATTATGTAGCCTATATGTTGACCCAACCTCTTAGTAGTATTAATACAAAATTTGAAATAAATCCATGCAGTATACTTTTTGAGTTTAGCCTGGACATACATACAGAGAAACAGACACACAGACAAAAATTCTAAAAACTATATTTTTGGGTTCGATATCTATTGTAGATCACGCCCCAGGTATCCTTTAAAAAATATTCAATGTACAGTTTCGACTTTCCTACGATTTTATTATATGTATAAATAATTGTTTAATTTGTTAAAAATAAATTTGATTAAAAATCCAGAAACACTGTTTTAAACCATAATAGGGATGGGACACATCGATTAATCAAATTTATAATTTTCCTTTATTATCTTAAGTTCTATTTCACCTATACATATAATAAAATCGTAGGAAAGTCAAAACTGTACATTGAATATTTTTTTAAAAGGATACTTGGGGCGTGATCTACAATGGGTATCGAAGCCAAAAATATAGTTTTTAGAATTTGTGTCTGTTTGTCTGTATGTATGTCCGGGTTAAACTCAAAAAGTACTGCAAGGATTTACTTCAAATGTTGCATGAATATTACTAAGAAGTAGGCTACATATTATCACGCTATCACCTACGGGGGAGGATCTGTGATAATATATAAACTTTAACGCGGGTAAATCCGCGGGGCACAGCTAGTAATCCATAACAAATCATCTAATATTATATGTAATCATAAATCACTAAAAATTCCGAGCCGGGAACCAACTAACTGTATATACATGAGAATGTTTTATGCCTACGCATTTGAGTCAAAGGTGGTTGAAGGTACTTTTGTATGTAAATCAAATGCGTAGGCTTCACCATGCTACCTAGAATACCTAGCTTTTGTAGGACCTGGATTCCAGATAGCTTTCAAATGTTTTTAGGTGTCTAATTAAATTTATACAAGGTTGAATTGATCGAGTTTGTGTCCTATTGTGTTGTCAATTAGGTAGGAATTTGATGTTATATGTTTGAAAACTTTGTTTGCAGTTAGTTATATTAAGATTTTTACTTACTGTATACCGATTGTATGTATAGAAATATAAATATATGTATAATAGAATAGTTTGCGCGAAAGACACTTCCAAAGTGGTAAAATGAGTGCCCCACCCCCCTGTAACTTCTAAAATAAGAGAATGATAAAACTAAAAAAGATACATGATGGTGTACAATAAAGAGTTTAATAATAATAATAATTACCATGCAAACTAACAACAAAAATTGGTTTGAACGAGATCTAGAAAGTAGTTTTTTATACGTCATAAATTGTACCAACAACAATTTACCTTTCATTTAATAAACTGAAATACTTGCTGTTACCGAACCCTTCATGGGCGAGTCTGAGTCGCACTTGGCCGGTTTTTATAGTATATTTTATTTCCATAGATCCCTATTAGGGCTAAATTGAATACATATAAAATAGTAATTTTCTTATTCTAATCGTACATCATATAGGTAAATATTTTAATAAGTACCTAATTTCAGTAAATAGGTGTTCATAGAAAGGTAAGACACAGTTATAGATATAGGTTTTCTTGTCCAAGTCGTATAATTTATAGGGACCAAGAAATTTATTTATCAACAGTAATTTTATCGTTACTACTATCAAAATTTATAATCCAATTAATTCTCTTGAAAATTTACTATAACAACTCAATAAAGTTTCCCACAAATTAGCGAAGATCATTTTATACATTCACGGTATTAAAGATACCATCCTTTTAGCCATCGCACGTAGAACCAAACTGTGCTAAGGCAAGCGCCTTTCCCTTCCATTTATTCATAGTGAAATAACAAAAATAGGTATACTGTTAGATACCAGCATACTTTGATCCCACACTCCTCTCCTTTGCAAAGAAACTCGTTCCTCAAACAGAAAATATTAGTACAAAGAGGGCTCTTCTAACATTGGTTGGCAGCGCGTAGGTTGAACAAGCTGTATATGTTGAAAAATGGCCGCTCAGCCACAATAGTATAAGGAACAGCGAACCCGGAAAACATATTGACCATAGACAAGATTAATCTATGGTACGTTTGACTTTTTTTTTTCTTTGGGAAATCTATTACGTGTAATAAGACGTTTATTGCTGTGGGTTGATGTTTATGGATTTATAAAATATATGTACAATTGTGTTCCGTCCTTTTAGATTTCACACAGATAATTTAAAGTTATTGGCCACACACACGCGAATAAACACGTCACATTTTACTTGAGTTCGATAAGATCTCTCTCTACTTACCACAGATAACTAATAAAATTATGTTTGAAGTAAAGTGTTAATACTTATTGCTATCTGCGTAGTAAAAATAATAAAAAAGACAATGGACAATAAATCAAAGAATGTAATTGGCGTTTTTTACGAGTTGTAGTATAAGTTTTAAAACTAACTCAATTTAAAGTAAGACACGCTTGAAAGCGTTATTAATAAAATGTCAGATCAATATGAAAGTCCAGTCGAATATGAACATAATCCGAAGGTTGAACTCTTCAAATGGAGCCTTTAAAATTGTTGGAATAAATGAAGAAAACTATTACGAAATAAAAAAATAATGAATTTAATAAATAATAAATATCTTGGGATAACTAAGTAACACTCTGCCATAATAATTATGGTCTCAAACCAGACAACTAATACAAATCTAAAACATATCTAAATATATGCATTTTTATATATATAACAATACATTTTTAGATAAATTATAGCATAACCCGTCATTCCTAGGGGATGCTCTAGTTCAGCGATGGATATTATTTATCTGACGTGATCACTTGTGATTTGCTTTGGCATAGAATATCATCACCCCATTTCATCCCGTGGGGGCTGTAGAAACCGACCGAGGGAATATCTACCAGAGAACAGGCAGCAACGTTTTTCTGCGAACTACCATCAAACTGCGATCGCCAACCCGTCTGCCAAGTGTGGTAATTATAGCATATCCCTCCATTCTTTGGGGAGGCTTTTGTCCAGCGGTGGATATACTTTGGCTGACATGAACACCATGGTGGTGTTACTTTAATGTTAATAAAATAACAAGAACTTAACTTTACAATTATTACTAATCCTAAAACTCAATCGATTGGGCCATAAATTAAATGAGGCCATTTTATAGATGATACTCAACTAATAGCAATTACCTATAAAGTTTATTTTTATTGGTATTTAATATAAATTACATTTTGTTTTAAAATAGAGCATATTATTGCACAAGTAACTACTTTTACAACGTGAAATGAAATTAGTGACGCCATTTTATTTATTAAATATGTTGTTATAGACCAAGCGCTTTTGAAATAGTTTTTCTATAGTGCCTCGTTGGTATATGGTCAATGATCTGGTGCTCCGAGTGTCCATGGGCGACGGTGATCACTTAGAATCAGGTGACCCAAATCGTTTGCCATCCAATTACATAAACAAAAAACAAATCAATTCATTTTCTAACTCCTCCTTTTATTTCTTTCTAATTAAATTCGTTGCGGGATCCAAGACAGTTAAAGCGATTCCCCGAGACATGCCTGAGCCTCACCGCTCAGTGTCATTTCATTGTGTGCTACTGTTGATCCTGGCTTACAGGAGTTGCAGTGGTGGGTAAGAGGGAGGGACTAGTCCCGATATAAACAAAGAACAAATTAGGTCTTGTGGTCAAACCCCGGGCAGGCCCCAAAAGCGTTTTAAGGACTTGTAGTGCACTTTTGAACAAAAGAAGCGTCCCCTAAGGCTATTGGGGGGATATTCCATAATTGTTACGCTTGGGAAAAAGGCTGGCGATCGGATTATCAGGGTCATTATCACTCCGAGAGATACTTCTGCCCGTTTTCTGGTAAATATTTGATCGACTCGATCGTGAGACTTCTACGTTGTCCACGGGATGAGATGGGATAGAGTGTACAACACCGTCTCCACACAGCAATCTATTTTGAGTTCTAATAAAATAATAATAAGAACCATTAACTATTGTATAGAATTATCATTGTTCAAAAACAACACGAAAGTTACTTAAGACAGAATTCCGTAATGCTCCACGTCGGGGGGTACTGTCGTTGGTGGGAGGTTGTTGTTGTCAGAAAAAGTCGTTCTGCAGAAGAAAGTATGGGCACTGGTTACGTCCATGCTTTAAAGAAGAAAGAAGAAGGTGTCAGAGTCTTTTGTTCTTCTGCGATTAATCGCAATGAGCCACTATTTTAGCCCCGTCCAGTTGTGGTAGTACATCTCTAATGAAAGGAAGATTGATCCTCCTCTCCTCCTCTGATCATCCTTCATATACTATCACTGCCTCCACATATAAAAAAGGCAAACTGGGGCTCAAGTCGTTCAGCTAAGTAACCCTCTCTAGAGGATACCTCCTTTGGGTATGAAGCGTGAAGATGCACAAGGTCGATTTTTAAGATCGTTTTGTGCAACTATCGCTCTACGTTAATACTTGAGCCGCGGTCTTCAGACAAGTAACATTAAGTAGACAGTTGTAATATTGAAAGAGTACAGAGAAGGACAGACGGAGAGACAGAGGCTTAGTAATAAGATTCCTCTATACTCTTTGGTTAAGAAAGAATAAAAATGAAGCGCAAGCGCAGCGCCTAGTTATATAAGTCACTCTTAGTTAATAGTTATAAGTAAGTTATGATATTTATTCACTGCTAATTGTACAATTATGGTTTATCTGTTCCTAATAGTAATCAATTATTGTTTATCGAGCGCTCAAGCTTTACCTACCTTATTGTTAATCAATTATATTAACTATGCTTCTAAATACGGTTATATTAATAATGTTGGTGGTTGCCTAGTTACTACCTCGGTGACCTCGAGTTTCGGGTTCGGGTCCCGCACAGGACAACTATTTGGGCGACCAATAAATAGTTGTACTGAGTTTAGGTGTGTTTTGTGTCCGTCTAAAGGTCGCACTAAGTCTCTATGAAATGAAGATGAGACCATATAGTGCCGAAAAACAGACCTCAGAATTAGAGGTCGAAGAGAACTAAACTTACTTATCGTATGAGCAGTGGTTACCCTAGTATTAGAGTACTTCAAGACGCCCAGTACGCATCTGATATGGCTTAACGATTGTTGCTGGGACCGACAGCTTAACGTGTCGTCCAAAGCATGGAAACGCTCAAATAAATAAATGGACATCTATAGACTGACCTCGAGCCTAGTTGCTTAACCTCGCCGATCACTTATGGACCGGCGAGACCATCAGGCTATGAGCGCCTCAATTTTTATCAATACAAATGCATACGTCACCAGTCGTGCACTTCATATGGTGAATTAACACTATTCTCTACAAAAAAAGTAGGTGCCTAAAATAAACGTCAATTCTTCTGCAATTTATTTCTGTTGTAATTTTACCTCTTCACGGAAGCATAGAGGTTATTGTAGCCTACGACGCCTGCTATACAAATAACATCACTCACGCGACATAACTAACACGCAGGAACACCACATTATAATGTTATTAACGACGCCATTCACCAACCACTCGCAATAACCCGGGAAATACCTCATAAAAATGCAATAAAATTAATCAAGATCATCATAAAAAATATAACAAATAAAAATTAAGTTCCTAACAATTTAAACCACTTTAATTTAAATCAATCATTAATCATTGAAAATTCAATGAATATTAAATTTTCAAATCACGCACAAGGACATATCCAATCGCCAATAAACGCAATAATCATAAAACCCAGCAATATTTAAATAACTTTTATCAGTGAACTAATAAAGCATACGCACTTATAAAATTTACTAGCAATAAATAAGACGATAGGACCGTTAGAGCCTAAGATACATATACGTATCTATCTAGTTGCATCTAGGAAATAATTCTACAATAATCTTAGTACTTCACGCGTATAATATGCACGCATTCTTCCCAGACATGCAAAATTTACTAACACTAACAAAGCACAGGACCACGATGATACGCGTCTGTGTGTAAAATACGGGTGTGTGCGTGCGTTCAACGACCTATGCATTTGCTTGCAGTACAGGCTAAAAGTATGCGTTCGTTATATTATGGTCTTATTTTAAAAATGGAACGCCATTCGGTTTCTTTCTCGTTGGGTTAGGTCGCGGTCGTGATTTTTCGGCATTTTGTTATGAACGTGCTCCGGGTGGTTCGGATTGTTTCGAATTTCGAACTGGTTTGCGGTTCCGTTGTGTAAGATTACCGTTAGCGTTCGATTTTCGAACGTCGATTGTTCTAATTTTGATAGTCGTTTGAGGTTTAATAGGAGCATATGGTTCATATCTTGAAAAACAATGATGCTCTTAATTATTAGGGTCAAATTTATTACGAAGCAGTTGTTACTTATTGCCGCAAATAATTGCGATTGAGTTTTTAAGAAGAATATATGTGTATGTACATGCATGTAACGCAAAATGCAGTGTCATATGCGCCTGCTCGGCGATTGTCATCGAAACAATAGTTGGATATTATAGTCAATACACGTTTGACTGACATAAGATCTGTAGTTACGTCATTTTGTATCTACATAAATTATAGATTGTATATCCATTAACTGAGCTCCATGAATGGACATGAATTGACTTTGTAATGTTATAGTCACCAAAATAAACTGCTAAATAAAGACTGCTAAGTTTAGATATCGATAAAGGCCTTTACATTTCATTAAGGCCTAGACTTCCGCAGGCAACTGTCTCTCGCATTTGAATCTAAATCTTACAGAAATTGTACTTCCGTATTTTTTGGATATTGTTCCAAAATAGGCAGAATAAGTTTTCACTCTCATATTACCACGAAACATTTGGAAAAACAGGTTTCCTATTTGTAAACTTACATAAATAAAATTAAAAGAAAAATACGATCTAAATGAAGATTTCATGTTTTTAACACGTTTAAAAACTGAAATTCCATCCGTTCCTTCTCTCATACTGTATGCTTTTTGACCCCTATAAGAAGAGTATGACAATAGTTCGCAAAAATATATAAGAATAATTAAAGATATCCGTGGATACACGTAATATGTAACCTCTATGCGCTAGCCAATATTATTCCATAACCCTTTGTATTAAGACATAAAAACGAATAGCTAAAAAATGTGTTAAACTTTTTTGTCCGCAGGTGAACGCCCATACAAATGTCATTTACCAGAGTGTGGGAGAGCTTTCATCCAGCTGTCAAACCTTCAACAGCACCTAAGAAACCATGATGCCCAAGTCGAGAGGGCTAAAAACAGGCCCTTCCACTGTAACATTTGTGGAAAGGGCTTCGCTACAGAAAGCAGTCTTAGGACACATACGGCAAAGGTCAGTATCAATTTTTTTTAAATTTTGTATTCGATGACCAAGGCGAATAATGTCATATTACTAAAATATAATAATAATGTCGTCCAGGCCGAGTTTTGACCTCAGTGGCCAGGCTCAATGGAGACTAGCCAACTGCGCTGACATATTATAGTGCACAAGTGTGTGCACAAACACAGGGGCACTTTCTATTCCATCACTCTCATGATCCGATGGGACGCCTAGCGATATGACCGGGAAGAGATCAGTGCTCTCCGAGGTACGGAGGTATAATACCGCCATCTCCCAGACTTCGGGCTGAAGCTGATAATTTTTTCTTTTTAGTTAAAGGGTAGATTGAACTGTTTTAATTTTACTCCATTATTGAAATTGAGTTTTGCATTGTATTGAAATGAAAATAGTCTTGTAATCTTTTTCTAATCTTGATAAAAAATTACCTACGTACATATATACACTAAATAAAATGCACAGTTCATTGAACACATGAGATACTTCAGTTTTGGACATTGTTGGGAATGTATCTTTCTCCCAACTTTAGCAGATATTACGAACCTACTTACTTGTCGTATGGGCTGCGGTTACCGAAGTGTCAGAGTTGTTCAAGCCGCCCTGTAGGTCTCTGACATTGCTTGTCGACTGTTTTCTAATGACTACAACCAAGACCGACAGCTTGAAATAGACTCTGAAGTAAGGAGACGCTATTCAACCACTTTGGCGGTCATCCATCTATAGGCTGAGCATGTGGCTAGCAGCTTAACCTCGCCGCTTACATACTGGTTAGGCCAACTGGCTATGAGCGTCTCGACGTATTACTTTATAACGTATATGAAGTTACTTTATAAGTTAACGGATATGAAGTTACTTTGTAAATCAGTGTATATGAAGTTACTTTATATATGAAGTTAACTAATACTAAATAATGGTGTTTGTTAAATAAGTTGCTCGAATATCATATAATGAAAACTGTCAGACTTATATAATAAATGTCACTAGTTTTATGTACCTGAATAAAATACAACATAAATTATATTATTATGATATTATCATAAATTGTCTAAGGAATGCTTTTCAAATATTAAGTAATAAATAATTATAATTTACACTGCATTGATGTGTTTATTAACTTTATTATAATATAATATTTTTTGCGATTAATGTTTAGTTTCCAAATTTACAAACAAAAAAAAATTAAATTGGCTTTTACAATTATAATTTAAGCTACCATCAAAATTGACATTTGGCTACTACTATTATGTTCAAAATTCCATTTCGACTGTATGTTTTTTTAATAATGTGTTTATTATGAATATATCCTAATATTTACTGCTATGCCCGCATCGCCACTGCCCGGTGGAACAGGAGCTTCAGCTGCACCTTGGTGTTTTGCAGCAACACGCGGCACTTATGATAGGTGGTGCCACCGCCACACCATGCCCAATATGCCACAAAGTAGTCTTCGGGGGTGAAGCCCTCGTAGAACATATGAAGAATACCCACAAGGATCCAAACGCATCCGGCGTTGCGAGTAAGTTTTCCGAGGATGTTCGGATTTTCATCTTTCGTGTCCGTTAGTCAGTTTAAAAAAAGAACTTCGCTGAAATTCGATGTTTCGAGACCGGCAAAGTTCTTTATTTGAACATTACTCGAAAATAGAATGTCGATATACGGCGTTCTATTTTAACTTGAAAGTAGAACGTCATTGCCATTCTTTTTTCAAATTTCGTTGGGTTTAGTTTTAAGTCTCGATTAAGTTCTCTTCTATTTACAACGTATTATGATTCAAATTATCTTAAAAGAATATCAAATTATAATAAAACGATTTTATTAATGTTGAATTAGACTTTGTTATTAATTGAGAATTTATTCATTAAATAATAACGGTATACGTTTTAATAGAAGAGATTTATAGCATGTAAGCAGTGTCCCTGGAAGTTTGTAGCTGGTCATCGCCGTACAATAAACTTGCACTTATCTAACATAATATTTAACGCAATAAAAGCTTCCAGCTGGCACAAAGCCATAAGGGGTGTTGGTTTCAATATCAACGGTATAACAAAAAGGTATCGTTTCCATAAATCTTAAACGTTAACTTAATAAATAAGCACTGAACGCGGTCCGGGGACTAGATGTTATTGTTCTAGCATCATTCTGAGGGTAGTATGTTTTGCAAACAGTTCTTGCCTTGTCTCTGGAAGTACGAATTCTTCGGATGACGTTCAGTCTTTATTATCATAACATGTTTTGTTTATGTATCTAATGGCAGCGTTTTCCCCGTTTTCTATTCAATTCAGTTTCGTTGGCATCCTATGTTGAGTTAATTGGTTTCTGTTTTGTTAATGATCGATTTGTTTTTAGCTGCCAGTTATATGTTTTGCATTTTGAGTTTGGATTATTCTAAGTGTATAGACGGCGTTTTGTTGGTGCGATAAGAGCTTAACAAAAAGCTTTTATCCATCCCATCATTCATCAGAAAAGAGTATTTAATAATAATTAAAGGTTGATATTAAGTCCCAATGAAAATGACATGTTACACCAACAAAGTGCCACTTCAAACGATTGGGACTAACAAATCAACTAACCGATGTTTTTTTCTTTTTTTCCTCCTCTAACCCACTAACCTACCCAATTCCTGGTGACTGGCAGGCCCGCCCGCTACGTCACCGTACCCAGCGCAAGCTAAACCTGTTGATCCTTATATAGCGAAGCGACGGACTGCAAACCATCCCTGTCCTGTATGCGGCAAGCATTATGTGAACGAAGGCTCTCTAAGAAAGCACCTGGCTTGTCACCCGGAGACCCAGATGACTACTGGACTCCGAATGTGGCCGTGCTCCGTCTGCCAAGCCGTGTTTACGCACGAAAGTGGTAAGATATATACAAATATAATATATAAATTAATGAATTCTTATAAACGATTCTAAAATAATGAAGGTGTTATTTTAATATTACACCATCTCATCCCATGAGGAGCATAGAAATCGACCCGAGGTAACACCTACCAGAGAACGCGCATCAGCGTTTTTCTGTGAACTATGACCATCAAACTGCGATTGCCAACCCGTCTGCCAAGCATGGCGATTATGGCATATTTCCCCCTATTCTTTGCGCAAGCTTTTGTCCAGCTGTGGACGTAATTTGGTTGACATGATGATGATGATGACGACATAATATTAATATAAATTCATGTCATTACAGGTCTTCTATCACATATGGAACACATGAGAATGGAACCTAAACATCAATTCGCCGCCCAATACGTGCTGTCTCGAGCAGCGGCGGAAAGACGAGAACGTGACATCCTTGCTGCAGTTTCAGCCTCCGCTGGGGGCTCAGGACTACTGAACTTAGCACCACCGTCTCCTGCACACTCGGACTCTTCATCCAATGGCCGCCTATCTTCTTCAGCTGGCTCAGAAGCGGGCGTCGCCGTGAACAAACTGACCGACCTACTTAGATCAGCTAGCAATGGACACCAAGGCTATGGAGACGAAAGAGTGGCCGCCATAGCAGCGGCTGCAGCGAACATGATGGCTCAACCAGGCGAAGGTGCAAATGCCGTGCAGGTAGCAGCTGCCAACCTGGTTTCCGCGATGAGGCAGCAACTAGCCAGAGAACCACCACCGGCCCAGCCTCCTGCAGAAACACCGCCAGCGCCTTCTGAAGCTGCACTAAGAATCCAACAAGCAGAAGCTTTATTACGGAGTCAAGCAGAAGCGCTCAGGCTAGCAGTCTCCCAGGCTGCAGCGGCTCATGGAAACGAAGCACCGAGTCCTTTAAGACACAACGGAGGATTTCCTCCACAGCCTCCAAACGATGGAAGTGGTCACATATCACCAGAACTTGTTGAGGCATTTAGAATCGCACAAGAACAAAGATTAGAACAAGCCTTGAGATTACACGATCCTAGAATGCTGGGTTTCAACTTGCCATCACCGGTTCAACAAGTGGCACAACAAGCAGCACAGCAAGCAGCTCAACAAGCGGTGGCAGCGCAACAAGCCGCAGCTGCTCAGCAAGCCGCTCAACAAGCCGCACAGCAAGCCGCACAAGCTGCCCAACAAGTAGTGGCCCAGCAGGCAGCCCAGGCAGCCCAGCAAGCCGCACAACAGGCTGCCCAGCAGGCCGTCCAGCAACAGCACATCCAAGCCGCGCAAGCTGCCCAAGCAGCTCAAGCGGCCCAACATGCTGCTCAACAAGCTGTCCACCTCCAGCAAAACCCTCAGCCATGAAAATTTACCTATTACTAATCCGATGCGATTTCCACGCAATAGTTGTAATTAATTCTTATTAGCAAAATGAATGAAAAGTAATTTTTGTATTTTTGAACAGAAAAATAATGATTTTGGACAGAGTGTGACGAAATCGCCTCTGATTGGTAATTCGTTTAAATATTATTCTACTGCGTTAGTTTTTTGGACGCTAAATTGTTTTTACTTTTTAATTTTAGCCGACAAAAGTATACAATGATTAAAATATATAAATTAATAACGATAACATAAAATTAGATAGAACTAACTGTTGTAAATAGCGAGAAACTTTTAGTGGAAACAAATTTTACTGTAAATAAATAAAAAAAAGTACCTAAAATAGTTGAATGAATGAACAAAATGGAACAAAAACTCGCCCGAACAAGTAATTAGATGTAGAGATACGACAAATAATATAACAGTGCAATCTTCTATTATTTGTTTGGTTATTATTGAGTGTTTTATTAGAAATATATATATTTATTTTTTTAGCTTAACCACAGAGCAGTGAATTTCTTAGCTTAGTACAAACTTTTGGATGTGCCAAACAGGTTTAAGCACGTTATAAACGCATTTAGCGGCGGATAAATTGCAATAAAACAATTGCATTGTGTTTCCATAGGATATTATTATTTTATTATTAATTATTATTCGATTTTAAATAATTATTTTTATTAATCTTTTCACGCAATAACACGTCTTATGCTAGTCACGTTTTGAACGCACAAAATATATCTATTTAAATGAAGAAAATTGAAATTTATTTTTACTTTTTATTTTCATTTCGAAATTTTTACTTGTTTCTTGGATTTTATTTTAAATGCCATATTAGATAATAAATATGTAAATACCGTAGCGATTTACGTAAATGTTGATGCTTTTGTTTTATTACTTAAAAATAATATAAACAGTTTATTTTAACATTCTACGATTATTTTAACAGGAAAATAATTATTTACACAATGATTTGTATAGTTGTATATATATATAAAAAGAATATTAATTATTTTGTTTTCCAGAAGACTGCCGTTCTTTATCTTTTGTATGTAAATAAAACAATACGGAAATGTAATTGATAAATTAAAATAAAATAGCGATTTTTCACTGATATTACAGCAAAGAAGACAATTACTACATAATTGGACATGAGGTCGAAATAAATAAATATAACATCAATACTTCGACAATTTTACCTTGAGTAGACGAATAATAAATAAACACAAGACATTCTTACCACCACGGATGTTCATACAGCCCAAATACTTACATTTATTTTTATTTTCAAACAAACATAAATAACGTAATAACAATAGCCCAGCAATCATTTAAAATGATTAAATAATTGTTTTTAACAATTATAAAATCATAAACAAAATACAGTTGCCGCAATAGATTTATAGTTCATGGTTGCAAAATATTACCCATTTTATTAAAACACAAAAATTGGGTAATTTCTTGCAATCCCAAATTAATAAGGGAATGTCAAGTGTTGCCGAATATTAATTCTTTTTAATATTATCAACATGTATTATAATAAGTGGCGAATTATGTGAACTGAATGGAATATTGTTTTGCTTTGAGTTCATATGATTCGTATATACCTACATATAATCGTAACATAGGTAAGGTAAAAATAAGCTGATTTTAACGTACGTAATTATTTCAATCTTGAATTAATATTGGTATATTTGTGCGGTAACTTACAGATCATTGTAAAATTACTGGCACGCTATATCAATGTAAATAAATAAAAAAAATGAATGCAATAGCCCAAAAATTATCTGTTTTTAGTTGTCATGATCTTATTTTGAAGACGAAAGTTGAATGATTTTTTTTTAATAATTACTTTTTTAAATACAAAACTTCCAGGCCAAGGTTTATTAATTATTTTGGAATGGACAGGCAAGTTACATCGAGATGCGAATGGTTACCCGATACAATTCAGTTTTCTAGGAAACGTGAACAAAAATTCAATTATTCGACAAGATATAAAACTATTTTGACTGATACAAACCAAAACTATGATGCACAATAAAAATAACAATTCGAAGTGAACGGATCGCTATTTATGTAAAAATGTCCTCATAAATTTAATATATAAATAAATTTAATATAACAACAAAAGAAGTTCCTATGAATATTGTATAAATCGTATTGTTTTAAATTTAGGTCTTAGTAGAAGGAAAAATTTATGAACGTTTGGTATTTTTAAAGTTATAATTAATGAACCATCGTGTTAGGGAACTGAACTCGAAAGGTCGAGTTGTACAAAAATTAAAAAAGCACGGATCGTGAATCCTAACATTAGATTTTTAGATCAAAAGTTACGTTTCCAAGAAAGTGTTCAAGACGCATCGTTGTCCATATTTGTATGCGGCGTACTTTTATTGTAAAAATATTTGTAAAAACAAAACATATTCAAGTTGTATTTTCGAGAGGATGAAATTTAATTATAGGAATTTTTGATTAAGATACAAAAGTAACGTGAAAAATAGAATTTAGGTGCTACGCCGCATACAAATGTGAGCACCAACGTATTTTCTGTGATCATCGAAATGGAATAGTTATATAACAGATCGTGTCTGCGAATCGACAGAGGTTATTTTTAAGTTTTCGAAGGTGAGTTTTTTTAATGTTGACCTAAAAAAGGGTTAAGATGAAGAAATGATTTTCTACATTAATTTTATGACAAAAATTCCGTAGTTAAGCTGTGTACATGTAATATAAAGCCTAATTATCAGTAAAGGCGATGTACTGGATCGCATTACGGGGTAAAACAATATTACTACTTCTTTTTACAACTCGTAGTAATATTTTTTTACTTTTTTAGTATCAATAGTACTGGATTCATTTAATGTCATTTCACATGCAGAAAATAGTCTGTGTGAATCTCAATTTTAACATGCGCTGTCAGTTTTTAATGGAAGGATACGACGTATTTGTAGTATATAATTGGCTATTATTAATACTTAAAGTTACATAATTATGTTGATCGTTCTGTTACTAGGAAATTCGTTGAACATTTTTGGAAATCGATTTTTTAATGTTCGATGCATTATGTTTTTAGATTGGGCAATAAAGAATCGATTGTATAAGTACTTAGTGTTCAAACATCGAATCGCGACTATAAATAGCGATTACATTACATTTTTTATTTTAAAGTTAAGATAAAAAATAATATTATTAATGTTTGAAAATCGAAAACCATATAAATTGCATACTGCCAGTGTTTGAACTGTTTCGGTTGATTTTGATCATAGATAAAGAAAGGTTAATAATATTGTAATTTAATTGTTAAGTTTTTAAGCAATTAATTGCTGTTGTTTTCTAATTAAACATCCTTATTGACTGTTGACGTTTAATTTTATATTTTCGCTTGTTCGTTTATGTGGTTTGTAATTCAGCTTGTTTTACAATATATTTAGCTAAATATACAACATTTATCGTATAGTTAAGCGTAGTCAAGATAGCCAGGTTTTCAATTTAACTCACCTAGTATATCTTTATAATCGTAAGTTAGTATAATTAATGTAATGTAATACCGTAATAGAACTGTTTATAAATGGACAAATGATACATTTTCATTTATAAATGGGTATAAATAACGTAAATTAAACATGAATATGGTTAATTTATATTATTGTGTAGTAAACAACGAATAAAAAAAAAACAAATAAATACAAAAAAATCCTGTGTACTTAAACGTACTTAATGTCATAGATAATGGAATTTATTATTGGTGTCCGCGGGTACTCTCCCGTTTGTGCGTCGTATCCATTTTCATAATAATATTTTGGAAAAATAATAAGATAGATTGTGCAATTTTATAAAAATAATAGTAATATTAATTTCAAAGTGCAATAATAAGGAAAGGGTATTGAAATACGATTAGTAATACATTCTTGTTACGACAAATGGGGTAAAGTGAAAATAGGGATTTTTATAATTGGGGGAACTTAGCACTGACAGCGCATTAAAGTTTTTGTCTCTTTTATTCTTATTGCCTAGCCTCTGTAATGTCACATAGGGCATTTGCGTTGTTACAATGTTTTGTTAAATATTTAACATTACTATGTTTTACGCAAAACTTTATCCAATTGGTGTAATTCTAGTCTTATCTCTTATTTTAATTATACGAAGCTATGTCGTGATTGGTCAAAGATGTTGTAAATTAAAAAAAAAATAACAAAATGTTTGTGGTAATTGTAAAAAAAGGAAACATTGTATTATCAAAAAAATTATTGTACTTACACAATATTTCGGCGTAAAAATTGTAAAATTCGAATGTTTAGACGTTAGAATTAAAAATTATGGATTAGGTAGAAGTCAAAATTCGTGTTTGGCATGCATTGTATTTAAAATAAAAAAAGTTAAAATTAAACAAAATTGTAAATAAATTTTAGAAACGTGATGTGACGATATTACTGTACCTAATTGATGTTTAGGAGAATAAACATTAAACATACATACATGTCGGATATGTCTTATTACAATCTCTTATGTACACGACAGAGAAATTATGTTTTTATTTTATTATTATATTTTTTTCTTATATTGTATAGAGTTGTACCCTTAAATTTTAAGTTTAATTCTTATTAAAAATTTATATTAATATAAAACGATGCCATGTTTTTAAGTAATTATTTTAGATTTACTCGATGTGTTTATTAAATATTATATTTTTTATAAAAGTTATTAATTTTTTTTTGTACTCGATATTTAGTCAAAATAAGAACTGCTATGTATATTTATAGTTAAGTTTAGTGTTGTTATGTTAAGTAATAATTTTAGTTATTTCATTTTATTGAACAAATTTAATTAACCCATTAATTTTATGTGGAAAGAAATATTATTTTTAACAACGGAAAATGCTTACTGTGTCATTAAATTGAGAATAGTGATTATTATTGCCGAAACGGTTAGCTATAATTATTTTAAAAAATAAAAAGGATGATTCATAGGTGCGTTTTTCTTTACAAACCACTCTTTATTTTTTTTCAAGTTAACTTCCGCCCCAGTTATATAAATCCCCGTACCCCGGGGGACTTAGAAAATATAGGGGCCTGTTCGTGTGGTTGGCAAATACTCGGTTTTCACGCTGGAGGTAATGGGTCCAATTCCCACCCAGGACAGATATTTGTGTGCATGAACATGTCAGTTTGTCCTGAGTCTGGGTGTAATTATCTATATAAGTATGTACTTACAAAAGAAAAGTAGTAAATGTAGTATATCAGTTATCTGGTTTCCATATTACAAGCTCTGCTTAGTTTGGGATCAGATGGCCATGTGTAAATATTATTATTATACAATTCCCGGAAACAAAGTTCACCCAGACTCAGAACGACCATAAGTATATGGGTCACATAAATAGTGACGGCAAAGAATATCACCACCCAATTTCATAGGGGCATAGAAGGGAATAGAATAGAATAGAATACTCTTTATTGTACACCATAAGAATAAATATTTCATAGGATATTATTAATAAACAAGTTGTACAAAGGGCGGTCTTATCGCATAAAGCGATCTCTTCCAGACAACCTTAGGATGGATAGGAGCTGAACAATAACTAATAGCAGTAGGTGTGCAACAAGACATACATCAAAATTGTGGTATATCCATAAAAAAAAGATATTTAATAAATTTACTGTTACAAAGAAGGAAATGTAAAAATAAACATAATTAAAAAACTAAATAAGAAAAATACTTTATTTAACGTAGGTACCATAAATTATACAGACAAATAGTGTTCTTTGACTAGCTTTTTAAAATAATAATAATAAAAAAGGTTTTTATTCACGTAGACTTTAAAAAAGCGCTTGTCAATAGTCAGAACATGTTTGTAGTATTATAGTTGTATACATTATTATTTCTAGTAACATAGATATTTAGGTACACATTGTATTGATTGTATTAAAACATTTATAAAATTTATTTTATAACAGCAATGATATTTAGCTAGCTCGTTTCAAGTTATTGTCAAGAGATTATGTTTAAGTTTAATTATCTAGTTTAAGTCTAATATTTTTAATACATATTGTCAATGGTTCTGTCTATATTAAGGTGTTATTATTATGACGGACCTTGTGTTAATAACGACGGTCGCGCTTTAATGCTACCACCGGATCTAATGCGCCCCAACTGAGAAGACCCAGCGAAACAAACTCAGCGGGTGTCTCTACTACCTGCTGATAAAGCTGATATTGTCTGGGCACGTTTAATTTCGATAGGCAAGGCATTCCATAGTCGAGCTGCCTGTACAGTAAATATATCCTGGAAATATATACGAGAGGACGGGCAGCAGCGTCTCCCTGTGTACTATTACCATCATACTGCGATCGCCAACCCGTCTGCCAAGCGTGGCGATTATAACATATGTATGCCTGCATTCTTGGGGATGTTCTAGTCAAGGAGTCGACGTTATTTGGGTGACTTGATGATGATGATAATAATAACTAGTGGTACATACAATGTCCCGCGATATAATTATTATATGTATCGCTAGTTATCTATACATACACGTGGTTCCCGGCTCGGAATTTTTTGTGATTTATGATTACAGTACATTACAATAATAATATCTTCGTGACATTGTCCCCAGATATTATTATTATTACATATAATATTAGAAAATTTATTATTTATTATGAAATAGAACATATAAGATAATAAAGGAAAATTATAAATTTGATTAATCGATGTGTCCCATCCCTATTATAGTTTAAAACAGTGTTTCTGGATTTTTAATCGAATTTATTTTACCACACGAAAATGGCGAAGCTCATTTCTATGACGATTGACACAAGCAGTATATTACCGGGACTGCCTCGTTGGTCTAGCGGTAGCGTGTTCAACCGCAGACAATGAGGTCCTGGGTTCAAATCCCGGGTCGGGCCAATAAGTGATTTTGGGAATTTCCGTAAAAATAAATTTCTCGGTATCAGCCCGAAGTCTGGGAATTGGCGGTATTATACACCCGTGCCTCGAAGAGCACGTAAAGCCGTCGGTCCTGTGCTTGACCTCTTTCCGGTTGTGTCGCTAGTCGTCCCATCGGATCATGAGAGTGATGCAATAGAAAGTGCCCCTGCTTTTGCGCACAGACTTGGGCACTATAATATGTCCTGCCGTGGTCGAAATTGGGCCGGGAGGACATCATCGTCACTATTACTATTTCCAGTACAAGCTGACCTCTTACTGTATCGAAATCCTATACAACGCGAGATCAGCTTATACTGAAAAAATATAGCTTGATATGTAGCCGTGTGTAACATGACGATGCACTCGTGTCTCTCTCAAGCATAGCCAGCTTTGCACGTATGGCGCAGCGGTTAAGATAGTCGCCTCGACACTTCATGTCTCGAATTCCATTCCCGCACAGGACAACTGTTTGTGTAGTAGCCACTTGACTAAACGCGACGTTCTGAGTGAGCGAGATAGACACGGACGCGAAGCGGCGCGGCGCGGCGCGAAAACAACTAACAGTCCATAACTGAGGGCACTCTTATGGGATTCGTGCCACAGCATTGGGGGCCTTCAGCGGCCGTAAAAAGACGGGATTTACTTATTAGCTAAGCTAATTACAGAATAGACGATTTTTTATACCAGAGGGCGACAAACGATCAAGTGGGTCACCTGATGGTAAGTGATCACAACCGCCCATGGACACTCGCAACACGAAATGAATCGCGGGTGCGTTGCTGGCCTTTTAGAGACAGCAAACAAGTGTTGCTAACAGTCGAAACCTATTGAAGTGTCTTACGTGACCAAACGCGCGTGCGGTGCGGAGCGGAGCGGTGCGACATGAAGCGAACGCGATCACTGTTGGCTTGATATTTTCGCGCGAACAGGATGCGGTGCCGTCGTGTTTTTGCGGCGTCGGTGGCGGCTGCGCGAGGCGATTCGCGTGCACGTAGGACATAGCCACCGCGTCGCACCGCATCGCATTGAATTCGCGTGTCACCGCTTCATAATCGCGTTCGCTTTGAATCGCCTACGTAGGAGTAGCGTAAGAGGCCTGTCTAATAATAATGTTGTTCCGGGTCTGGGTGTACTGAGTGTCCGTCTATTATTTGGTAGTGCCCCGAGACACAGGAAATCATATTCGTAGTGCATTATCTTTAAAAAGATAATTGCCGTTTTAAACACATAGAACCGACTCCAATGTTCCTTTACTTCAACCGATTTTAAATATACCTACACTTAAGTATGGGTCTATTTTTCTTTAGGTCTATGGATCTTTATATTCCATATCGAATAAACAAATCATTTTTAAAATCAGTTCGCAAACAACGGACAAAATTCATACAAAAACAAACATACAATCAACTTGATAACCCACTTCTTTTGAAGTCGGTGAAAATAATCAGTGAACTAACTACAATAAATATTTTCGATGAAACAAAAAGTGAGACCAATTTGAAAGGACTCTTTCAAATAAAAACAGGATTTTTCAAATCTGTTTATAAATGACGGGGTTATTATTATTAAGTAACAAATATTTTAAAAATATTCAACCCAATTTATTTTTCCTTTATTTTTTGAAGTCGGTTTTGAAAGACTGGGGAAGTACCTCCACCTTAAAGAAGACATTCCTTAATAAAACATTATAATTTTTAATGTTGTGTTTCTGCGTCTGAGGTAGGTCGCCGAAACTCATGGGGGGAAGGATCAGCAACATTCAAATTAAATGTAATAAGACAGACCGCACAGACGGACAATTTTTTTTTTGTTATTCTACTACTAGATGTGCCCCGCGGTTTTACCCGAGTTAAATTTTATAAATTATCGCAGCTCCTTCCCCGTAGGTGATAGTATGATAATATTATTATGTAGTCTATATGTTGACCCGACCCGACAGTAATATTCACGCAAAATTTGAAGTAAATCCATGTAGTACTTTTAGAGTTTAGCCCGGACATACCTACAGACAAACAGACAAAAATTCTACTAACTATATTTTTGGCTTCGATATAGATTGTAGATCACGCGCCAAGTATTCTTTAAAAAAATATTCAATGTACAGTTTCGACTTTCCTACGATTTTATTATATGTATAGATAGATCTTTATGTACTGCATTGTGAGTTTGACAAGTACAAGTGTATGTTATTACCAAAGTGCTGAATAAAGAGTAATTTTTAAGAGAGGTACAAAGAGCAGCCCGATTGGCGATGTACCTCCACCTTACAAAAGACATTCTTTAATAATAACTTTAATGTTGTGTTTCTGCGTGTGAGTAAGGTCGCCAGAGCTCATTGGGGTGGGGGGAAGGGTCAACAACACTTGTTTGCTGACTCTTAAAGGCCGGCAACGCACCCGCGACACACCTGTTTCGAGTGTCCATGGGCGGCGGTAATCACTTATCATCAGGTGACCCGCTTGCTCGTTTGTCGTCCTATGACACAAAATAAATAAATAAATAAATAATTTCATTAGATTAAGGTGAGATCTTTAACCACTGCACCCATGTGACCGGCCACCTAATCATGTAGCGTCAAGGCTATGAGTTTGACAAATATCACTTAGCTGTTGTAACTTAACCGTGTAAGCTATGTTGATTGTAGATTTGTCATGGTCTCTAGTTAATGTCGTTTGTTTGATTAAATAACAATCTGCACGTGTGGCGCAGCGGTTAAGCCTCGCCGCTTCGTGTCGCTGGTTCGAGTCCCGCGCCGGACAACTATTTGTGTGACCCATATATCTGGATGTAATTTGTGTCCGAATATAAATGTTTATAAACCACACAGGATTCGGTTTCCCAGTGCGGGAGCGGTCTTTTTAAAACATTTATAAACTGCCTCGTTGGTCTAGCGGCAGCGTGTTTAATCGCAGTTAACAAGGTCCTGGGTTCATGTCCCGGGTCGGGCCAAAACGTCATTATGGGAATTTTCTGTAGAAATAAAAAAAATCTCAGATTCAGTCAGGGAGTTGGCGGTATAGTACTCCCGTGCCTCGGAGAGCACGCCGTCGGTCCTGTACCTGACCTCTTTCCGATCGTGTCGCTAGTCTTCCCAACGCATCATGAGAGTGATGAAATATACAGTGCTATTGCCGCCGTGGCCGAAAATCGGCTAGGAGGAAATTATTATTATAAAATCGAATTAAAAAGAATAATGACGAATTAAATAAAATCCTGTTCATTGAATTACGTCCATGGCGGCCAGCCACTATGGAATGTAGCCATCTACGCGGGGCATATTATAGTGCACAAGAGTGTACGTAGACACAGGTCCAATGCCTATATAGTCGTTTGGGATACCTATCCGACACTTCCCGGGATGAGATCAGACGCAGTACGTGGTGCGTACAGAGAATTTATTGATAGAAGAATGCCCTCGTAAGTTTTAGCCTACCCGACTTTAAACCCAAAAAACAGAGCAACTATTAGTGCAACGTTGATGACACCTGTGGCGCAGCAGTTCCGTGTCCCGGCTTCGACTCCCACAGAGGACAAGTATTTGTGACCCGTAAGTAGATGTGCTTCGTGTCCATCAATTATCTATAGGTACATATAATAAAATCATAGGAAAGTCAAAACTGTACATTTAATATTTTTTAAAAAGGATACTTTGGGCGTGATCTATAATCGCCATCGAAGCCAAAAATATAGTTTTTAGAATTTTTGTCTGTTTGTCTGTATGTATGTCCGGGCTAAACTCAAAATTTGCATAAATGTTACTAAGAGGTCGGGTCAACATATAGGCTACATATTATCACTCTAACACCTACGGGGGAGGAACTATGATAATTTATAAAATTTATCGCGGGTAAAACCGCGGGGCACAGCTAGTAACATTATAAAGTACACAGGGATTCATTTATCTAGTGCGGGTGTGGTCTTTAAAAAGTACGGACGCTCTACGCTTAAACGCGAGCGCGAAGTACAATAGCAATGTTATTTATGTTATGGTTTTCATATTGACGGTACATAAATAGGCGGCAGCATGATCAAAGTATTTATCATAGCCACAAAAAAAATTGGATGATATTATAACAGCACTATCAAAGTATCTATTTAAAATATATACATAGCAATAAAATTTTATTTAATCACTAGCAGTGCCCGCGTTATAAATATTTTTGTCCCTGCCCGATTGTCCCGCGTATTACTTTGTAAGTAAAGATGCGTCATTAATTTTGAAATTTTTCAAAGCCAGAGATCAGCCAGAGATTACCCCTTACTACGTCACAAACTCACAAACGTTACCTCTTTATAATATTAGTATAGACTACGCTATCTAGTCTAAAGTGATAACCGTGTATAAATTATGATACATATTAAAAAAGTTAAAGTATTAAAGAATTTCCAACATCATTAAAGATTTTCACATCGAACTTAGTTTAATTTTTAAAGAACGCATCCTGCCATCTATCGTCAAGTAGGAATATAATTTAACACATTTACTGAGCCACCATTGTTCCGTAATTGTTAAATATTCGAGATTAACATTAAACATTCTATAATGATATTCTTCGTTTTAAACAAGATTATACAAATAACTACATAAAGCTTTACATTAAATGTCTCCAATTATCAATATTTGCAAAATTATATATTTGCAAAAATATAATTACATTTCATATTATTTAATGTTCGTCTTTCACGGAAAACATGTTAATCTAAAATGCTTGATTGTACCTAATAATATATATAACAGTGCAAGGAATCAACTTCTTAGCCACCCAAACAATCCTGCTCTAATTTTTAAAATGCGCAATGTATAAATCTTAACTCCAGAAAATAGAAAATGTAACGCTTTTTGCCATCTATCGTCGAGTAGCTCATTTGAGTATTACCTGTTAGCGTATTTTTTTCAAATGGTTTTTTTTAAGTACAAATCGCTACTCAATTTATAATTTGATATATATATTTAGAAGTCCAGATTTGATTAAAAATACTACCTTAATAAATAGAACCCGCAGTACATAAGTGGGTACGGCTGAGACTGTGCCTAGGCGACTACCATAACGGCGCTTCTGCCATCTACCGTCCAGTAGAAAAAATATTTGACAGTATGGTTTTACGAGTTCTACGAGTTCTGTACGAGTTCTACGAGCCAACCGAAGCATCAATCATTATTGAGAAACATGTAATATTAAACATAATTCATAATTTTGGCTTGGCAGTCGGATTAAGGGATCCTATTTTATTATTATTAACAAGAATATTAACAAAACATATTGTTTGACCGCGCTCCTATTTACCTACTTTTATAAACCAGACTTGGCTCAGAGTTCTCCAGGCAATGTTTTTTAAGTTAATCACTTTTGTGAGGTGTGTGTTATTAATATAGCCTAAAGACAGGATTATCTTAATAATAATTGTACCCTTAAAACAGCAACCTTTAATTTCTGTGTTAGTAAATAATTTAATTTTTGCGTTAGTTATTTAATATTTAGTAGTTATTGTATAGTAAAGTAAGTTTTGTATTAGTTATTAAAATCTTTGCCATTGAATTGTACAATCATTCGTATATACGATATGTATGATTAATAAAGTATTCGAATGCCCTCTACGGGTAGATGTGTCAGGAACCAATACTATGTACCTAACACCTTATGTAACCATATCTTAAGCGAATTAAGTTCTTATCTTATCTTATCTTATCAACACGCAGCATTGTTACGGTGAAAATGATTATAGGTTCCTTCTAATTCCTTCCAATTGCTAAAACAACGTATCACCTTGTGTTAAATAGATCTACTCCTGCCATCTAGTATAAAGTAGATTTATGGTTTTGATATCACTTTCCAATATTATTTTATTATAGTAATATTATTCTATCAAGCCGGCACCGTAGCCGAAGGCTTGTAATACGCTTGGCGTCATAACGCGTTGAAATCCTTCCCCACACCTGGTAGGCGACCATACTCACACCCAGGACCACTATACTAACAGAATAATGGAGAGTAAGTAATTGGCGAGGTCAAGCAACGTGTCTCGCGGTCAGTCCATAGATGGGTGATCGACAAAATGGTTAAATTTCTGAGCGCGGAGTGCTTCAGAAGGCAGGTTAAGCTGTCGGTCCCGGTGTGTAGCCGTTAGGTAGCAGTAACCACTGCACAGACTATGAGTAAGTTACTATTGTTCATATTATTGTATAGTTAATTATACATTTGAAACGAAGAGGGTGAGAGACAGAGAGAGAAAGCGAGAAATAAAGAAAAGCAATAAAAGTGCAACAAAGTAGCCTGCGCGCGAGTATTGGAAGGTAATAAGCTCCTGAGTTTAGAGAGTCATCTGCTCATGAGTACACTGGGAGACCCAAAAAGCGAAGCGCAGTGCCGTAGGCAGCTTTTTTCATCAATAGACTTATTATTAAATATACACCGATATTTTTTAGTTTTTCCTAAGAACACCAGTTGTAAGTAGATGCTTGAAATTCAAATTACATGAAATAGTTAGTACCACAGTTATCATAGAAACTGCTTTCGTGTGAACAAATACAACATGTCAGCAATCCTATAAAAAGTTTTTGAAAATAAATATCGCGCCATCTATTGTCAAATAGAAATTGTATTTAATCTTATCAGATTTTTATCTAATTATTTTAATACAGTCTAACTAGTGTTACAACCAATGCCATATATTTGAAATAAAATTTATTGGATTAATACTTTCCAATACTTAAATTTATTTTGGAAGCGTAGTGTAACAGAATTCTCTTCAGCCCCACTCCAACTACTTACTTCATTCATCAGCCTGATATGGTCCAGTGAGGCCACATAGGCCTCCCGCAAAGGTTTTTATAACGTTGCCATTTGGAGGGGTTTGTCTTAGTCGTCGCGCTTGGCAAGCAAGTTGGCAACCGCAGTTAAATGGTAGCTAGTACACAAGTGACGCTGCTGCCCGACAACCTGGTGTAAGCCTTTAGTCGCCTTTTACGACACCCGCGGGATAGTATGTGGTGGCCGTGTTCTTTTTTCTGGGTCGGGAACCACACGGCAAACACCATTTGCTTACTGTTAACCAATTGCCTGCACAATATTAGGCATCCATGAATTTAAACTTCATCGCCAATCCGGAGTACGCCAGGGCTCGATTTTTGAGCCATTATTATTTCTAGTAATGGTTAATGAACTTCCTATTGTACTGGAACTTGTAAAAGCATTCTCAACGCCGACAACCGCACATAACTGCATCTAGAATGTAAAATGGTCTTCATTCTTCAATTTTTTATTGCAATATTTGCGTTAACTTAAAGAACTTGTTCACTTTAACTGACCTGTAGGTATAGAGGCTTGTGACCCTGACTGCTAAATTAAGTCAGGCTGAGGTCGTGTCTTCGATCACTACCCTCATCTTTGGGTGAAGTGCATTTTATTCCCCATCTGGGTTAATTTATCTATAATATTTATGTATCTTAACTCTTTTAATACTCTTTACGGGGCAACCTATCTTGGATGTACATATATGCTATGACTAGCCTGTGTGGGCTGACAGGGCTACCATCGGAGCTGCTCGCCGTAAATTACTACAAAGCCAAAGGTTGGCGTTGATATTTTTGTGTAAAGCCTATAGAACAGTAAGCACAGAGGCCCTACCTGTCCTAGCGGGTGTACTTCCGGGTGATCTTGAAGTTCAAAGACGAGCAGGATGTATTATTCTACACCGCGAAAACTTCGAAAAAGAACTCTTATCATTATGCGACCGTGCTAAAATATCCAGGCTATTTATGCCAATAGCTAACTTCAATGTCGAACTGTTAAATGAATGGCAATGTAGATGGAATACCTCAACCAACGACGTTCGCGAACGGTTGAATAAAACTTGGTTAATCATAGACAATGGTCTATGATTGCCGTGTCCCAATTTCTTACCGGACTCAGCAATTTTAAAAGTAAACTGTTTAGTTCCATATTAGTATCTTCACCATTCTGCCTTTGCTCAACTTCCTATAACGAATATGAACAAACCAACCACAACATACTTTGGGAGTGGGATCTCTGGTTATTAAATCTGGAGAAGTTTATTATACGGATCCTGTAAAAAGAGCAAGAAATATTCTCCGTGCGTTTAAGCGCTTTTGCCATACCTACTATTGGAATCAAATATAACAGCTCGTCCTGAGCTTTAGAATGACTCTCGGTGCTTTTTGCAGCTGGCTTCTCTAGTCGCAATTCTCTCGTTTTATGAAGCTCCAGCCTTGTTATATTCTGTCTCCCGCTTTGCTCTGGAGGGAAGGGGAACTATTTATTTTCTAACTCCTCCTTGTTTCTTTCTGATTAAATTCGTTGCAGGATCCAAGACAGTTAAAGCAATTCCCCGGGACATGCCTTATCCTCACTGCTCAGTGTCATTTCATTGAGGGCCACTGTTCTGTTTGATCCTAGCTTACAGGAATTGCAGTGGTGATGGTGTACTCATCCTACTATGTATGCTATCCTACTAATATTACAAATAAAAACCGGCCAAGTGCGAGTCGGACTCGCCCATGAAGGGTTCTGTAGCAGCAAGTATTTCAGTTGATTAAATGAAAGGTAAATTACAGGGGGGGGGACACTCATTTTACCACTTTGGAAGTGTCTCTCGCGCAAATTATTCAGTTTAGAAAAACATGGTATATAGAAACCTCAATGTCATTTTTGAAGACTTATCCATAGAAACCCAACATGTATGAGAACGACGAAAAGAACGAAACCCAACATGTATGAATTTCAGCTTTATGTATGGGGAACCCCCAAAATTATTTTTCTATTTCTATTTTTGTGTGAAAATCTTAATGCGGTTCACAGAATACATCTACTTACCAAGTTTCAACAGTATGAACAGCTCTTATCAGACAAACAGACATACGTGACGAATCTATAAGGGTTCCGTTTTTTGCCATTTGGCTACGAAACCCTAAAAAACATTGTGGGATATATGGATAAATAGATGTATGGATGTTTGTTACTCCCACACGCAAAAACTACTGAACGAATATTAATGTAACTTTGTATTAATATAGCTTATATATCCGAATAATATACAGGCTAAAATTTATGCAGTTTAACGCGGGTTAAACCGTGGGGCACAGCTAGTAATATAATGTAGTATGGATGTTCACGTAAACTCTACTTAGTGGATTTTGATGAAATTTTGCAATAATATAGCTTATATATCGGAATAACAGCCAGGGCACAACGTTCATTCTCTCTAAGAGCAGACCGACTGGGGAAGTACCTCCACCTTACAGAAGACATTCCTTTATAATAAGCTTCATAAATTCATAACTTTAATGTTGTGTTTCTGCGCGTGAGTAAGGTTGCCAGAGCTCATCGTGGAAGGGTGAGCACTTGTTTGCTGACTCTTTTAAAGGCCGGCGTTGACTGCTCTGGTATTCCGAGTGTCCATGGGCGGCGATGACACTTACCACCAGGTGACCCATTAGCTCGTTTGTCGACCTATGACATAAAAACAATAATAATAAAACAGGCTATAATCTATGAAATGCGGGACCCAGCTAGTTTAGAAATATGTCAGATGCCTCGTTGCCATAGTTAATACTCTGGATAGTTTGGGATGGCACTATGTTAGTTGTCCGAAGATATCTATACATATAATAAAATCGTAAGAAAGTCAAAACTGTACAACAAATATTTTTTAAAGGATACTTGGGGCGTGATTTACAATCGATATCGAAGCCAAAAATATAGTTTTTAGAATTTTTGTCTGTATGTATGTCCAGGCTTAACTCAAAAAGTACTGCATGGATTTACTTCAAATTTTGCATGAATATTACTAAGAGGTCGGGTCAACGTATAGGCTACATATTATCACGCTATCACCTACGGGGGAGGAGCTGTGATAATTTATTAAGTTTAACGCGGGTAATACCGCGGGGCACAGCTAGTATATATATATATATATAAGATATTAGATCAAACATAGAGGGTGTATGTTTAATCTAATGTTTCGGGTTCAGCTATTAAATTACAATATGTAAGTTGTTGGTGACTATAATCAAAACAGGATGAATATACCTTGCATTTATTTAACAAATCGCGAGAAAACAATATTTTCGATACTACAGCCAGGTGCTTCCGCTAACAACCACGGAATCATTGCTCGGGCCGGGGTGGTACGTTAGCTAAGCATCAGAGCGACACCGTCGTGCTATCATTTCAAATAACCGAAATATGAGATATTTTTGATAAATCCTTTTCTGTATAAGCAACTCGGCTATGGAATTTACATCCTGTAGAAATAAGGCGTGCACAAACATTAACTTCTTTCAAAATTTCTTTAAAAAAACACTTTGTATCGCTCTAAATATATTTATCACATATTTTCATTTTTCTTATTTTAAATTAAAAATATATATAAAATTATGTATGTATAGTATATTATCATAATATAGTATTATTAGTATTTAAACAAATAAAAGTATATATTTATGTAACAAGCGTTGAAAAGTTTATTCACACTATAGTACACTTGCAACTACCACCTTTTCCATCTTACTTTTCCGTGTCCACCCAACGGTTGTATGGAAGAGATCGCTACAAAGCGATAAGACCGTCGATTGTACCTGTATTTTTTTATGTTAAGTTAATGTATTGTATTTTCTGGTGCAATAAAGTGTTTTCCATCTATCTATCTATCTATCTATGAGGCTTGACCGCTTTGCCTCCTGTGACCGCATTGAGTTGACGTCCCCTAGTCCACAGGTCCTAACGTGTCGCTTATTTTCACTCAGTTTTTCACGGAAAAACTAAAATGTTACAACTAGATATCCTTGTCATAAGAACTATGTTAGAAAGAAATGCAATATATTAAGATTAGTTTCATGATCTAGCGATCATGGAACTAGAAGCAAAAAAACGGCGACGTGGTCCGCCACCCGTCACGTCTCGTTTCCCAGAGAGGCGAAAAGTGGTCAACGGAGAGCCGTTTTGCTACGTTGAATGTTGGAGGAGGAATAGAAGGTAAGATGGACGAAGTATGTCAGCTGATGAGTGAAAAGCGTATCGATGTGTTGTGTGTGAATGAGACGAAGCGGAAAGGTTGTGATACTACAAAACACAGACTATACACGGCGTATTGGTCTGGAGTACCGAACACCACCCGAGTTTGCCAAGGTGTGGGTCTCATTCTTTCCACAAGTATGTCTGAGTGTGTGACTGAGTTCGAATGCGTGAATGCAAGAGTAATGTGGTTGAGAATGAAAGTTGGTATGACCCGTATCTTCCTAGTAGGGGATGTACGCTCCTGTAGATATGGGTGCAGTTGTAATACAGCGAGAACAAGAGGAAAGAAAGGCATTCTGGGAGACCCTGAGAGATGTGTTGCGGTTAAGTCAGTATAATGAAAGAGTGTTAGGTGATTTTAATGGATGGGTTGGGGTAAAACGTGATGGTTTTGAAAGAGTACTAGGTCAATTCTGTGACGAGAGTGAGAATGAGAATGGGTACAGTCCGCTTGAGATATGTTTGGAATGGGGTCTTTGTGTTACAAATACTATGTTTGAACATAAAAGAATCCATACGTTTACACGAGAGAGGAAAAATGTGAGAAAGAGTATGATTGACTTCGTGATTGTAGATGAAAGACTGAGAAAGAATGTTCTAGACACAAGAGTCTATCGTGGGACCGCAATCCATACAGACCACTTTCTGGTAATGAGCCGAATAAGTGGTCTGTTCAAAGGATGGCGCCACCGAATCCCTGAGACTAAAAGTGTACTAGAGAGAATAAAAGTAGAGGAACTGCAAGAGAAAGAAGTGGCAGATGAGTACAAAAGTAAGTTGGTAGAGAAGTTTGAGGGATCTGAAGACATAAGAGAAGTAGAAGAGCTATGGAAGGTAGTCAAAGAAGGTGTGGTGAGTGTAGCTGGTGAAGTATGTGGTGTAATAAAGAGAAGAAGAGGAAGAAAGATGAAGAATATTTGGTGGGATAAAAGTGTACAAAAAGTTGTATGTGAAAAGAAGAAAGCGTGGTTAGACTGGCTAGCCGCCAGAGCAAACGAACGAATGCATAAGGCGACGAATAAGGATATAGAAAGGGCCTGGAATGATTATAGGAGAATGAAAGGGATTGTAAAGGATGTGGTGAATAAAAGAAAAATGAACAAAAGGATAATTTTGATAGAAGATTGTCTAAGGATTTTCAGACGAACATTAAGTTTTTCTGGAAATTCGTTAGATCAGTAAGAGGCATAACTCAAACCTCAGAACTGAAATCCATACGAGACCAAGATGGAAATATAGTGAAAGGGGAAGAATGCGTGTTAAAACGTTGGAAGGAGTATTTTGAAAGTTTGTATGAAAGAGGTGTAACAGAGAGTGAACGTTGTTCACTAAGTATAGACAAGAACAAATGTAAAGATGACATTGGTATGGATGAGATTGTGAAAGCTATTAAGGGTATGAAATCAGGTAAGTCACCAGGGTATGACAGGATAACTTCCGAGATGCTGAAGGCTGCACATGGCGTCATAGCGAGTCAGCTGTGCAGCCTTTTCAATTTATGCTATACCACCGGCCAAGTGCCAAGTGATTGGTGCAAGGCTGTCATCGTACCTCTTTACAAAGGGAAAGGCTCACGGCAAGACTGTAAAAACTATAGGGGCATTAGTCTGCTCAGCGTCGTTGGTAAGTTGTATGCAAAAATATAGGTTGAAAGAGAATTTCTTTGTAAAAGAAACCGATGCGAAAATATGGGATGCACAGGCGAGTTTTCGGAAAGGAATGGGATGCACGGATCAGGTCTTTTCTCTGCGAAGCATAGTAGAGAAGTTTTTGGGCAAAAACCAAAAGGTCTACTGTGCCTTCGTAGACTTAGAAAAGGCCTACGATATAGTGTTGAGGAATAAACTATGGTCTGTACTGTCCATGTATGGGTTGGACGACAACCTTGTTCAAGCACTGAAATCTCTTTATAGGGATTCCAGAGCTTGCGTGAGGATTAACGGGTCATACACCGAGTGGTTTAGCATCCAAAAGGGTGTTAGACAGGGATGTGTAGCGTCACCGTGGTTGTTTAACCTATTCATGGATAGCTGTTTAAAAGATTTTAAAGAAAGTGAATGCGGTGTAAGGATGAATGAGTTATTCATCAAATGTCTGCTTTACGCTGATGATCAAGTTCTACTTGCATCATCGGCGGACGAGTTGCAGGTGATGGTAACAAATATGCATGAATCTTTTGAAAGGAAAGGGATGAAAATGAATGTAGGTAAGACGAAAGTAATGGTATTTGAGAGGGATGAATACACGACAGCATGTGATATTGTGATTGGAGGAGAGAAAGTCGAACAGGTGAATGAGTTTGTATATTTGGGAACTTTGTTTACGAGAGATGGGAAATATGAAAAAGATATTGTTAGAAGAGTAAATGCGGGGAACAGAGTGAATGGGGCACTACACGCCTTTATGAGTAGCCGGCAAGTCTCAAAGAAGGCTCGACTAGCCGTGCACGATGGAGTGTTAGTGCCAACTTTAATGTATGGAAGTGAAAGTTGGGTATGGCAGAAAAAGAATGAAAGTAAAATAAATGCAGTGGAAATGAGAGCTCTGAGAAGTATGTGTGGTGTGACTTTGAGAGACAGAATTCGAAATACTGATGTAAGAGAGCGTTGTGGTGTGAAAGAGGATGTAGTCACAAATATTGAAAAAGGCATGCTGAGATGGTTTGGCCATTTACAAAAGGCTAAATGAAAGAAGATTGACAAAAGAAGTATACCTGGCCTGTGTGAATGGGACAACCGGAAGGGGAAGACCACGTCGAACATTCTCTGACCAAATTGGAGATGTTCTCAAGAAAGGGCAGGTCAGAAGTACCTTAAACCGGCGAGCATGTATGAAGAATATAATTATAGTAATCGAGGCAAAGAAGTATGCAAAGATCGTGACAAATGGAAATCCGTTGTCTCTGCCTACCCCTCTGGGAAACAGGCGTGAGTCTATGTATGACTAAACTCAAAAAGTACTGCATGGATTTACTTCAAATTTTGCATGAATATTACTAATTGGTCGGGTCAACATATGGGCTACATATAGCTATTATCACGCTATCACCTACGTGGGAGAAGCTGTGATAATTCATAAAATTATACGCGGGTTAAACCGCGGGGCACAGCTAGTGTGTATAATAATAATATCCTGGGACATTATTCACACGCGGCTATCTGATCCGAATCTAAACCGAACTTGTACTATGGAAAACTGATATACTACAAGTACTACAACATAACCCGGTGGAACGGCGAACCGACAGCTTTGTGCTTTGCGCAGTACGGGGTTGTAACACCGCCACTTTACAGATTCCAGGGTTTATCACCGCCAGTCTCTAGAGTGTTACTTGATGTACCTACAGGGTTTTCCAATAAGAGTTGTTATATCGATATTCAAACAATAATGCTATTTTTTTAATATTAATGATCGGATGTTTATTTCATTATAAAGAAGAAGGTATGCCGTTAATAGTGGAAAATAACATCAGGCAAATGACTTGAATTTTGATAATGATTTGATTTTTCAAAAATAAGGCTGGGACGACAGCTACGGTAAATGGATTGCGCTATCGAGAGATGATTAACGATTTTTATAGCCGGAATTGGATGGTATTGATCTGGACAGCGTTTACTTTCAACATGACGGCGCTACATGCCACACAAGCAACGAAACCATTGATCTTTTATGGGAAAAGTTCCCGGACCGTGTTATTTCTCGAAGAGGTGATCACAATTTGCCACCGAGATCTTGTGATTTAACACCTTGCGACTTCTTTCTTTGAGGCCGCGTGAAAGAGAAGGTCTACCCCAACAGCCTAGCGTCGATTCAAGACCTCAAAGATGGAATTCGTGAGGCTATCGAGGACATAGGGCAGCCACTTTGCGATTTTGTTAAGGAAAATTTCATGAAAACGATATTGTCGTGTAAGCGTGGTCGTGGAGGTTCGTTTGCCTGATGTTATTTTCCACTATTAACGGTATATCTTCCTCTTTATAATGAAATAAACATCCGATCATTAATATTAAAAAATAGCATTTTTCTTTGAATATCAAAATATCACCTGTAAATTCGAAAACCCTTTATTTATTGTCAACAAAATTCCAAAAACGGTTTTGTCTGTAACGGTCTGTTCTGGAAATTGAACAGAGTTCACGATATCACCGATTATTCCTTCGGGGTCCATTATTTTATGTAATATAATCTTACATAAACCCACCTATTAAAAATTCATTATTACAGTAGAAAGAAGTCCACTGATGGACAAGCCTCCCCCAAGAATCATCTTGGGGGGATATGCCATAATCGTCACGCTTGACAGACGGGTTGGCGATCGCAGTAAGATGGGGTCATAGTACTCAGAAGAAAGCTGCTGCCCGACTTCTGGTAGATATTACCTCGGGTCGACCTCTGCGCCCCCACGGGATGAGATGGGGTGATGATATTCTGATACTCGCGCCGTCACCACACACAGCGTTAATAAAAATAACATTATAAATTCTATACAATACATAAATAACTGCCTCGTTGGTCTAGCGGTTGCTTGTTCAACCACAGATAATAATGTCCTTGGTTCTAATCCCGGGTCGGACAAAAAAGTGATTTTGGGATTTTTCTGTAAAAAGAAATTTCTCAGTATCATCCCGAAGTCTGGGAGTTGGCGGTAATACACGTCCGTGCCTCGGAGAGTACGTTAAGCAGTCGGTCCTGTACCTGACCTCTTTGCGGTCGTGTCGCTAGTCATCCCATCGGATCATGAGTGCACTATGTCCTGCGCACATGGCTAGTCTCCATTGAGACTGGGCGCCGTGGCCGAAATTCAGTCGGGAGGACATTAGTATTATTATTATTAACATTTACAGCATTCAAAATAAATTGACTTCAGACGTGAGTCTATTGCCACTTTCTCTTTGAACTTATTTCTACACAAGCTGCGTCCCGCGTTTTCACCCGCGTTAAAGTAGTTTTGGCGTAAAGAGTAACAAACATACATACATACATTTATACTCACAAACTTTCGCGTTTATAATATAAGTAGAATGTGTACCTATCTTTAGCATTTTGGTAGATTTTGTCCGACTTACCTGTCACTTATCGTCATATTTTGGACAATTCACACAATATCTTTATAAATTGTAGCCTTAATTCTGATGTATAAGCTATATTATTGTTAAGTTTCATTAAATTCCGTTCAGTAGTTTTTACGTGAAAGAGTATCAAACATCCATCCATACTTAGAAACTTTCGCGATTATAATATTAGTAGGATAGGTAGATTCGTCCGTACATGGATAGGTAGAACGTGGGTTTTGCCCATATAAAATAACAAACATGATAATTTGTAGACCATCTCAGTGTTATTCAATGGAATCTACCTTTATGGATTTTGAGTCTGCTATATTTTAAGACATCTATGATATCTGTTTTCAATCATATTGAAGAATAATATTTTAAGAAAACAAAATAGAAGTAGCGCCATCTTTGTCATCGACTAGATACTAACAAGAAGACCAGATTACAATTGCAGCTCCACTTATAAGGGCTTACTCAAACTTGCCGACCCGATTTATCGGATAAGTGATCGCTTACATATTGTGGCGACGATGTTATGCAATAGAAAGATGAGTTTAGAGCTAATTCAATCCTAAAATAATTGAATAATCTTTTATTACGGTTAATTATCACAGAATTAGTGCGAGTATCCACGTGTTTGTCTAACATAAGGGCGCATTATATGTAGAACCGGAGAGTAATACACCTTGACCCTAAGTTTTCTATTGCAATCGTGTCACAGTAATATTTTAAATAATTAATATTTACATAATATGGGACGCCAAGTGTTGCTCACATACATACTTATTAAATATTTTTAATTTTACTCATTGCCACTCACATAAGAAAATGATCACAAATAACACAATTAAACGTAAAGAGTTAGATTATGGTGATGGGGGTGGGTAGATATGAACGGTGCGTATACGTCGCCTCGCAGCTTATACAGTTTAATATTTTAAGGCAGCCACAGTGTGGGGTACACGTGAATTTTTACCAATGTCGTAGAACGCAAATTCTTGATGACGGTACTCAATTTGTCATGTATGTAACACAAGAAAACGCTTACTATATTTTTATTTCATAGCAGTTCATTGAAAGTTTTAGTTGTAATGTTTTTGATTTTGTGTTTGTAATAGGTATTATAATATTTTAGTTAAAATATGCGTGTTTATGAAATAATTTTGTAATTTATGATTCCTTGTTTTTTTTGTTTTTGTAGACTAATACCGTTATTTTTATAATGTCGCTTTATTTTGATTTAGTTTATTTTTATTTCATTTATTTGGTATTGTGTAGTCCCATTAACAGTTAACAGTTGTACATTAAATAGGATAGAAGGTAAACGTCCTTTATTATATAGGCTTTTTAATGTTTTTAAAACATTTTGAGGGATTTGTCAGTCCTAATGATGTACAATGTTTTAATATGAGATAAACTATAATATTGCTTTTGAATGTATGCATAGACAAAGCGAACATGTCTAAATCACTAACGTAAAAGTAAGAATTACAATTGCTTGGGGTCTGTACTAAGGTACCTAACGTATGGGTGGTGGTTATTATAATGTCGGAGTTGTTGAAGCCGCCCATCAGGCCTATGACATGGCTTAATACTAACAGTAGCGGTACTAACAGTTTAACGTGCACTACGGAGCACGGAGACTCGCAGAAATTAAACTTCTTTGGTGTTCACCCATCTATGGACTGTTCGCGAGTCTAGTTGCTCAAACTCAGTGATGACGGACTGTACGGGTTGCCTCTTTTCCTTTAAAAAAGTGAAAAACACGATAGCACCTGCATGTTTTACTACTGAACGAATACTGCTGCGGTGAGTGCCCGTGGTTTTGGGCTAATATTGTTATGGTAATGTTGTTTGTTTGATTGCCCGCTGTTTGTTAATAATCCTTACCTGGGAGGATTACACTTACCACACTTTATATAGAAATCAGAATATTCACTTTAACGGCATTCGGATCAAACCGCTAGGGTATATCACTTGACTGAGGGTACCTAAAATATGCGAATATAGCACTAAAACCTACTTAGCAATAAATACTAAATTACGTACGTTACATAAATCTTTCACGTAAATCGTAGTACGGAATTTATATACGTTGGAAGTTATGAGCACTTTTAATTTTCCAAGATGCGCGTGTTAGCTTGGAATCGATATAATAAGTATATAACTATATATATATTACATGTTAGTAGATAAAATAATAGTAGATTTATAATTAAATACTGTATTAATAAAACAGCGGTAGCTAACATTTTTGTGGCGACGGGCGGGTGTACGTCATACTTGTTTGTCGCATAAACACGTTTCAGTTGTTTGTCGTCTATTATAAAAGGTGTGTCCCGAGCGGTATGAGAATTTGCTAGGCCGGTTAGAGCCCACGCTCACCCCTACTGCCCGGTGAAGCAGTAAAAGCCGTAAGGCTAACTGCACGCGTCATGTTAAAAAAAAAAAAAAAAAAAAAAAAAAAAAAAAAAAAAAAAAAAAAAAAGGTATGAGAATAAAAGGTCTCGTTTTGACAGTCGACGCGCACGGACACGTTCGTGCGCTCCTGGCTTTACCCGACTATTTCCGACTATACGTGCTCGTGTACGTTCGTCAGTCGAGATAAATCGATCGTTCGATTGGTTGAATCTCGGCAAACCTTCACACTATTAATTGGTGTAGTGGCGTCTTTCTCAAGACAGCGCTACCCCAATATAGTGTATGTTTCTTAGTACTTTCTTGCCCCTTCAGGGAAAATCCACTTTTCTAGTGGTACTTGGTGGAAACGTAACCGTGCCAACTAAGCCAAGTTAGTGTAGACCCAAGCACTAGGCCTTGCTCCTTCAGAGCAACGCCAGTTAATTGGAAGCGGTTTGGAATCATTGGCCTTGGGGGCTACCCTAGTCAACTCCAAATCGGAATCCCACCTCCTTACCCTACCTTCCCATTCTCTTTTGTTGTTTGGGTGCTGACGGCTTCGGCCCATATCGCCCTCTGCATTAGAGCTGCTAGGAACCCTTTCGCACAATAAGACTGGCGAGAGGGAAACAAGCTTAGGGCTCACCATAGGTACACATACCTCCTCGTCTAACCCGGCGAGGAGGGTGATACACACACCAACACACCCTCGGGCCCGTCCAACCCGAGGCGATAGGTGTTAGGGTCATTCAACTGTTAGAGCGACTGCCGAGAAGTTTCTTGTTGGTTCTTCTTCTCGGAACGCTCCGGGAGCGAACCAACGTAAAATTCGGTAGCTGTTAGGCTTTTAAAACCATCACAAGATGGCCGCCCCCGTACCCGCCTCTATGGCTGACGTCACTAAAGACCCCCGCTTTATTGAGGCGGTCTTTAAATACCTCAAGTCCGACCCAGTTGCCTGGACTAAACTGATGGAGACCGTTAAGGTCCGTATCATGTTAGAGGACCCCCTATCCCTCCCTTGCTCTGGCGCAACAGCGCAGGAGCAACTTAGTCTCTCCGCCCCCTCCTCCTCTGCCCCGTTCACCCAGACGGACAGGCAGTCACCACTCCCCCGCGACCGCACCCCCTCTCCATCTCAGCCTCTACCCATAGAGGAAAGAACTGTCACGTAGCTCCGAGGTGTGTTAAATGCCTGACCCCAGGCCACCACACCTCCGACTGCACCCGACCCAAAGATCGTAGCGAATGCTCCGAACCACCTGGTTGCGTCAACTGCCAGTCTCTGGGACACCCTGCGAACTATCGCGGCTGCCCCAAGGCACCGGCGAGGAGACCCGCCAGGAGGCCTCGCAGCAAGCGCAACGCTCGAAAGCCCGAGGCGCAGACTAGCTCCGCCAAGCCCCAAGCAAGCCCTCCCCCGCTAATGTCCTTGGATGTCCAAAAGACATCCCTGCGACCGGCGAGACCACACTGGCCTCTGCCAGACTACGTCCCCTCGACCGCACCCAAGGCTGCGGGTGAGGCGGTCGCCCCTAAGGCTGTGCCAGTCCCAGCTAAAGAGGCGTCCCCCAAACCCTCAACCAGCGCGACCCCTCCCGCCCCAGTCCAATCGGGCTGGGCTTACAACCCGCTGACCAAGAAGTCACAGGCTCCAAAGGCCCCGGCCAAAGGAGCCAAAGTCATCAGCCCCAGCGCCCAAAACCCGGGCGCCCCAAGCGAATAGCAAAGGGTACGCCTCAGGTTTTGCCGAGCGCATCATGACTCAGGGCTGGGAGTTGCTCGATCAGTTTGAGGACCTCACCCAGAGGGCCGAAGCTGATCCGACCAACATCCAGTTGGCCATCGACGCGGCACGCGTATACCGCCGCTTTATTAAATCAATACAACCGTAATGGCTGTACACCCGTTGATGACTCCCCAATTCACTTGCAGGCTAAAACCCAGATCTTTAAAGATCGGGTTTTACAATGCAGACGGATTAGCGAGACAACGCGATGAAGTCGCAGAATTCCTCTGCGATCATCAACTTGATCTCTTCCTCGTTCAAGAGACATTCCTCAAACCGAGTAAACGGAGGAGTCCTACAGTTGCCAACTATCGTATAGTTCGCAACGATAGGACCCACTCCGCCAAAGGGGGCACTCTGATTTACTTTAAGAAATCACTGCATTGCGTACCTTTGGACCCTCCCGTGCTGAAGAACATTGAGGTCTCTGTCTGTCGAATAGGCATGACAGGCCATCAGCCAATCACGATAGTCTCGGCCTACCTCCCCCAGACAAGGAGATGCTACTTAGCGATCTCCAAGCACTGTATGACTTAGATGGCTCTGTCATAGTGGCAGGCGATCTAAACTCCAAGCATGAGCAATGGAGCTGCCGTACGAGCAACTCGAACGGCCGCGCACTTGCTAATCACTTGGCAATCATACCGTTTGACCCTATAGTCTCTCTCGAACCGACCCACTTCCCTAGAATTGACAGTCACCGACCCGACATACTCGACATAGCGCTTCTTAAGAATACAAACCTACGTTTGGCTTCTGTAGAAGTGCTACACGAGTTAGACTCTGGCCATAGACCGGTCATCCTTAGTCTTGCCTCCCGCACAAGCCACTCCGGCGCGGATAGCAACCTCCCACCCAGATATGTAACCGACTGGCAGAAACTTGAGGGTAAACTCAAGACAGCCACGTCGGAGCACTTAGACTCGATCCCGTCCCTCATAGAGACCCCCGAGCAAACGCTCGCAACTATCGGCTCATTCACGACTCACGTCCAAATCCAAGTGAACGAATGTTCCCGGGAGGTCCCAGCGGCTGACGCGTTCAGACGGTGGAAGCTCCCGGAGGATCTGCGTGAGTTAGTGACTGAGAAGAATGCGGCCATCAGAGCCTTCGACTCCTATAACACCTTAGAAAACCGCACTCGAATGCGTGAACTACAGCGCACTGTACGTGAACGCATGACCGAGAGGCGGGATTCCGGGTGGGATAGGACGTTAGCCGAGATTCAACCCTCGCGGAAGGCCTTTTGAAATCTCTGCAAGCGACTCAAGACAGACACCGACTGGACCATCCCCCCGCTGACGCGTCCGAATCAACGCCCCGCGTTCGATGACGACGAAAAAGCCGAATGCATGGCCGACAATCTAGAGTCCCAATGTTCTCCCAGCAACCTACCAGTAGACCCGGATCACCTCAATGAGGTCGACTCTGAGGTAGAACGTAGGCTCGCCATCCCTCTCCTCCCGACCCCAACTGCCTCCTCCCGGGAGGATGCAGACGTCGTCGACGACGACGACGATCCCCTGAGGCCAGTGACCATCGAAGAGGTTAAAACTCTGATCAGGAAACTCCATCCTCGCAAAGCCCCCGGATATGACGGACTCACCAATCGCGTTTTCAAGCAACTCCCATTGCTTCTACTTAGCCTGATGGTCGCGATTTTCGACGCGGCCTTTTCCAACAACATCTTTCCACACCAGTGGAAACAGGCAAACGTGATTGGTATCCCGAAACCCGGTAAATCCAAATCCGATCCGGCGAATTACCGCCCTATTAGCCTTCTCTGCGCCATGGGGAAACTCTACGAGCGCATCATCCACGCCCGTTTGTCGTCGTTTAATCACGCAAACAACATCCTCCCTGACGAGCAGTTTGGCTTTCGAGCCAGACACTCCAGCGTTCACCAGGTGCATCGCATTGTCGAACACATCCTAGTGAAAGCTGCCCGTCAAAGATCCCACACAGGAGCACTCTTCTTCGACGTGGCCAAAGCGTTCGATAAGGTCTAGCACAACCGCTTATTATATAAGCTGTTCGAACTCAAAGTGCCTGACCGTCTCGTGCACATCTTACGAGACTTCCTTACGGACCGAACGTTTAGCTACTGCGTCGAGGGAAATTACTCCTCCCTCCGACCGATACGCGCAGGAGTTCTCCAAGGCTCAGTCCTTGCCCCGCTCCTGTTTTCGCTGTACACCAGCGACCATCCCCAGACCCAATAAGGCTCATCTAGCCCTCTTCGCTGACGACACAGCTCTCTACTACTCCAGTAGGAGCACGTCAGTCATCCACCGAGAACTCCAATCCTCAGCCGACGCCCTCGGCGCATGGTTCAGGAAATGGAGGATCGAAGTCAATCCCACCAAGAGCGCAGCCGTGCTCTTCTCTAGGATAGACCCCACCCCCACCGCCGATCCCAGAAGAAAACCAAATATTTGGGAGTGATCCTCGATCGGAAGTTAAACTTCAAGGACCATCTGAGATACGCTCGTAACCGTGCCTCATTTGCCCTTTATCGATTACACGGCTTCCTGAATGCACGCAGTAAAATGTCCCTTGAAAACAAGGTGAGAATTTACAAGACGTGCATTCGACCCATGATGACCTATGCGAGCCCGGTCTTCGCGCACGCTAGGGATCAATTCATCCACCTCCTCCAGGTAGTCCAGAACAAGTTTATGCGACGAGCCGCGGGCGCACCGTGGTTCGTCCGTAACAAAAGCCTCCATGCCGATCTCCAATTGCCTACCATCAGGCAATGGATGAAGCATGCGTCCAAAAGGTACTTTGACTCTGCCACTCACCATCCAAGTAAATTGGTGGTACAGGCGGTCAAATACACTCCTTCCCGACTCTCACGTAAACACCGTCGTCCAAAGAACGTCATAGACGAATCGGACGACGAGATCACCGTATACTTAAACCAAATCAAATCGATTAGAGACTCTCGCAACACTGCACAACCGATATTTCGTACTCGCCGGACGCGAGTACGACCGCGAACGCGTCGCCACTACCAGCGTCCTCCATGCCCCTTAGTTTGCATTCGATCCGATGAATGCCCGCTCCGGACCTTAACCGGAAGCGAGGCCCGCGTCGCGCATTAACGTAGAGCGACAGTTGCACAAAAATCCCTAAAACCACGATATCTCGCCCTCTCCTCGTCAGTATCCGCCCAGAGCCGAGGTTCGAGCCCCACAGGGGGCGCCCTCCAGCGCGGGTACTTAGTTTGTAGTTTGTTTTTGCTAGGCGGTTAGAGCCCACGCTCACCCCTACTGTCCGGTGAAGCAGTAAAAGCCAAAAGGCTAACTGCACGCGTCACGTTAAAAAAAAAAAAAAAAAGGTATGAGAATCATTATTGTTCGAGACGTAGACCGGAGCGGAGCTCTCGGTGGTTGGAGGGACGATTCAGTTTGAACAAATATAAATTAATAGTTATGCTATTTGTGTCGATTCTATTGGAACTGCCGTACTGAACAGACAGTGTGATTCAAAGCTAAGTAAACTTTGTATTATGTTTTGTGACATAAACATAATACAAAGTTTACTTAGCTGTGGTTTGTTTTATTAAATAATATGTTCACCTTGTATTTCTTGGGTTTAAATGATTATTTCCCTATATGGTTAATAAATATACCTTATAATATAGATAACCTGACTTTTCATTATATTTATAACCTCCATAATACATAAAGTATGATGCTTTGTTGTTGGTTAACGATATAAAGTAATCTTATTTATAACAATTCATATTTTAGAGCTTGGCATATCTGACTATATTTATACTTATCTACACATCTATTTAGTCTTACCTAACATCAGAATTTGGGATAGAATTCGCCCCATAAATTAATCACATGTGTTTTTGCAGTAGTACCTGTGTATTCCTGACATTTCCTGTGTTCCTGATTGTCCTGGTTCGATTCTGATCAGAGATTGCAGCAAGCCGAGGCAGCATCGCCAAATAGCTTTAAGGCAAGCTATTCTTTGTTCAGTGAAGCTTATCCATTAATCCATCAAGCAAGATAAATAAAAAGGTTAGTGGAGTGTTTGTGATCAAAGTGTTCTGTGGTGAAAAAAAAGATAAAGTGCAGTGTTAAAAAGTGTTACAAGTGTATCAAATGGTGTAGGTTTAGTGAAGTAAATGAACTGTTTCCAGTTGTAAATCTGTTGTGGTGATTCGATATGTTTTACAAAAAGCATAAAGAGGAGTCATGTTATGTGAACAGTGCCACATTAATATAATGTTGACCGGTGGAGTAGTGAAAGAAAGCCTCTTAAAGAATAACAGCTGTAGATTTTTTATTTGAAAATTGCAGTTTATTAAAATAAATAATTAGTCTATTCCATGCACCAGTAGGCATTGCAAATATCTATTTATGTGGTGTACAAGGTTCAATAAAAAATGTGTGTCTCCATCTACCATGAATAAGATAGTGCCAATAAAATGAGTGGTCAGATTGATATTACCGGAATAGAAAATAATATTTTGTCATTGAGCTATGGGTGTTGGACATTAATAGCTTTGAATAACTTAGAAAATGAAATATTTGGCTTTCAAATTCTAATAGCCTCCCATCTAATTATCTCAATGAAAGTCTGTTATTTTATCAGTTCTTTATTGAAATTTAAACAAGTAGTGACTAGTGGAGACTGCGGAATACTGGTTGTTCTGGGATTATCATATTGACCATGCAAACAATATAATTTCTGATTAGATTAAAAGAGTCCATTGATGGATTTATTCTAAAATAACATTCTGTGATATTACATTTCACAAAGCACCTGAAATTGGGCATTCTGGCTGTGCCAGGATCAGTGAGCAGACTCATAACTTAATTTGCTCCATGGTTTTTATATTTGTGAGCCCTATTGTAGCTTTCTAAAAAAATAACTTAATTCACAAATTTGATTTGTGGTGTCATTGGTTTGGTTAGTTTAATCTTAAGGTCTGTAAATCTTAACCTTAGGGCTAACCTGATTAAAATTAAAGAATTGAAGAAACATTTCTGATTGATTTCAAGTAGCGTATCAAGTAGAGTTTTAGCGTGTTGCAGAGATGTGTTTTTATATAAATATCTCAAAAACATTGTATATTCCGCCTAGGTACTTCGAGACGAAGTACATGTCAAAATGGCCGTGTAACGTTCAGTTTAATAATTAATAGTGTACATAATTAGAATAAAAGAATGGAGTCCACTATAGCTTCGTCTATTTTACTGTTCTACGATATTGGATCTCACTTGGTTTGCTGGTAATAACAAATCATAAAAAAAAAAGAAAAAAAATCGCTTACATTTATTGTGATGGAATATATAGTACATAGTTTTCCATACAAGTACTATTACGTAGTATCATTATGAAATCGGTCATTAGTGATAAAGTAAACTTTAGTTGTTAATTACATGGGTGTAGTATATTTTAAAATGCTTATATAGTGTTGTGGCCTATTCGTGATTATTAAAAACATTACGTTGCTTGTACAAAGTTAAATTCGTTTACATGACAAAGATTTTAATCCTTTTAATTCTATGCCGTGACTTGGTGCTGATTTCTCTCATCAACAGCGGATGAAAGGAATCGGCATGTCTATGTTACAGTCTCTGTTATAATCCGCTAGTCGGTCAATTACTTGGTGTCAATATTGACAAAGATTTGTAGATCTTACACGTTTGGTGTTGGTCAGTTGAGAGACCATCATTGGGAATTAAACTCTAACCGCTGGTCAGCCTTCTATTTGGTGTCAGTTATCTCACCAGCAGCGGGTGAACGTTTCTGACATGTCTATGTAGTTGGCAGTTAGAGTCAATAACCGCTGGTCGGCCTTCTATTTGGTGTCAGTTATCTCACCAGCAGCGGGTGAATGTTTCTGATATGTCTATGTAGTTGGCAGTTAAGAGTCAATAACCGCTGGTCGGCCTTCTATTTGGTGTCGGATATCTCACCAGCAGCGGGTGAACGTTTCTGACATGTCTATGTAGTTGGCAGTTAGAGTCAATTATAATTATATAAGTAATTAAAGATAGTACATATAACTTCCATTGACTCTCCACATCTCTATCTCATTTTAGTTGTATTATTGTATCTCATAGTAAACAAACAAGCTATTTTTTTGTATTAATTTGTGAAAACATATAATTGGTAATTGGTTGTTATAACCTGTTTCTTATCATAAGATGTTAATACTGTTTGTTTTCAAAATTAAATAAGATATAATAAAATAAAATAATACTTCGTGTACGAAGTATTGTCAGTATGGCCGTGTTAGCTTGGAATCGATATAATAAGTATATAACTATATATATATATATTACATGTTAGTAGATAAAATAATAGTAGATTTATAATTAAATACTGTATTAATAAAACAGCGGTAGCCTAACATTTTTGTGGCGACGGGCGGGTGTACGTCATACTTGTTTGTCGCATAAACACGTTTCAGTTGTTTGTCGTCTATTATAAAAGGTGTGTCCCGAGCGGTATGAGAATCATTATTGTTCGAGACGTAGCGGAGCTCTCGGTGGTTGGAGGGACGATTCAGTTTGAACAAATATAAATTAATAGTTATGCTATTTGTGTCGATTCTATTGGAACTGCTGTACTGAACAGACAGTGTGATCCAAAGCTATGTAAACTTTGTATTATGTTTATGTCACAATGTGGTTTGTTTTATTAAATAATATGTTCACCTTGTATTTCTTGGGTTTAAATGATTATTTCCCTATATGGTTAATAAATATACCTTATAATATAGATAACCTGACTTTTCATTATATTTATAACCTCCATAATACATAAAGTATGATGCTTTGTTGTTGGTTAACGATACAAAGTAATCTTATTTATAACAATTCATATTTTAGAGCTTGGCATATCTGACTATATTTATACTTATCTACACATCTATTTAGTCTTACCTAACACGCGCACTTGGCGCGTGACGTCAGCGGTCCTTTTGCTGCGTTCGTTCGTACCCCGCGCCTTCATGAAACACATTGATGTGATGTCTCGCGCACGCACTGTACTTGTATCATTGCTTTGTTTATTAATTTGTTATTATTGTATTAAATCGAAGTTCAAAGTTTTCAAAAAAGTACAAAATAGTTTACAGGTCAATTTTGCGTAGGTATGACCGTTCATCATCAACAGTCGATCACACGAACGTATCGTTAATTGTACATTTCAATGTCAATAAAATAATATTCAATAAAATAATAAGTTATACAGATGTCACAAAAATAATCAATATAAATTAAATATTTAGTTTTAACAAATTATATAGATAAACTCCGTGAATCAATCTTGAAAAGTGTTAACGATATGTCTAGTATTTTATTTATTTATTTTATTTAACAATTTATGTACACATAAATAAAAACATAATAACAATAAATAATACAAGGAATATATTGTACAAAGGTACTGCTTATTTCAATAGAAATCTCTTCCAGCAGACCCGCGAGAGGAGAAACTAACTAGAAAAGAGCATATTATGTGTAGTTTACGCTACTATATACGGCATACAAAGTGTATGTATACACTACATACTAATAATACACAGATACCTATAAGGGGAATATATATATATATATATATATATATATATATATATATATATATACCGATTTTTACGACTCCGCAATAGCAATACAATAACGTTATTTAAAAAACGAGTGAAAGAACATTTTCTCTTAACCTCATCCTGATAATGGTATGTATATGTAGTATATTATATAGCCCTTATATATATATATATATATATATATATAAGGGCTATATAATATACTACATATACATACCATTATCAGGATGAGGTTAAGAGAAAATGTTCTTTCACTCGTTTTTTAAATAACGTTATTGTATTGCTATTGCGGAGTCGTAAAAATCGGTTTTATGGATAGGAAATTTAAGGAGGGATCTGAGGTGTGACCTACAGGAGGCATCAGGTGAATGAATAAAGGAGAAACGCTCCCGTAGGTAGGCGGGGTATGAGGGATTGTGAAGGACATTAAATAAGAGATACAATATGCGAGCATTCCTACGAAGACGGATAGGGAGCCACTTGAGATCCTTGCGAAAGTTAGAGACATGATCATATTTCTTGAGACCAAATATAAAACGAATGCATAAGTTTTGCAAGCGCTCGAGTTTATTTAGCAGCTCCTCAGTAGCATCAAGATAGCAGCAGTCCGCGTAGTCCAGAATGGGTTGTATGAGTGTCTGAGCTAGTGAGATTTTCGTTTTCAGGGGTAAGAAGTTTTGGAGGCATTTTAAATAGTGGAAGGTAAAGTGAACCTTTCGGCTAACTTCCGATACCTGAGCTTTCCAAAACAAAGTGATATCAAGAATTATGCCCAGATTTTTTGCAGTATCAGTATATGCTACAGGATGACCATTTAAACATACCGTAGGGAGTGATGCGAAGTCAAGATAGTTACGCATATATGTACTACCAATAATCATGGTCTGGGATTTTTCAGGATTTATTAACAGACCATGAGACCGTGTCCATTGGTTAATTAATTCCAGATCACGATTCATGGCAGCAATCGCGCCATGAGCATCTTCTCGGGTAAAAAATCTATAAAGCTGCAAATCTTCTGCATAGAGATGGAAGTGTGAGGAAATAACTCGTGTGATAGAGTTAATGAAAATGGATAAAAGTAAGAGAGAAAGAACGCCACCCTGAGGTACGCCCGCAATAAGAGAACACCAATCTGAGTAAGACTCGTCAAGTTGTACGCACTGCGAGCGTCCCCGAAGATAAGAGTTAAACCACAAGACAGTACTAGAAGAGAAGTTAAGAGACGCCAGAATACCGAGAAGGACATCAAAATCAACAGAGTTGAAAGCGCTGCTAAAATCCAATAGCACTAGAAGAGAAAGGGATTTGTTTTCCATGGCCCAGCGGATATCGTCGGTCACTTTCAGCAGAGCAGTGACAGTGCTGTGGCCAGTACGGAATCCAGATTGGAAGGAGCTAAGAAGGTGGTTATTAGACAGGAAAGAAGAAAGCTGACGATTAACTATACGCTCAAGGACCTTAGAAAGGAAAGGCAGAATGGAAATAGGACGGAACTGGGATGGAGTAGCTGGATTACGTATTTTGGGAAGTGGTATTATGTGTGCTTGTTTCCAAGTTGTAGGAAAAGTAGATGAGAATAAGGAAAAGTTGAAAATGTGAGTTAGAACAGGAAGTATAGTTGGCAGAATAGGATGAATCATCCTTGAGCATATGTTATTATGTCCAACTGCAGAAGAAGATATTGAAGCTGTTGATTTTTTGACGTCCTCCTCAGTTACACGAGATAAATTGAAGGGAGAACAATGCGGTAATGGTAAAAGGGTAAGATCTTGTAAAGTAGCCAATTTAATTTGAGAGTCCAGAGAAACGGGGGGGTTAGAAAAATGAATGTTAAGACTATTCAGATCGATATCTTTACAAGCCGTGGTGGGAGATTTACCAATTCCGTTGGAATTGAGAAATTTCCAAACTGTGGAAGAATCACGATTATCAAGCGATTTGTAAAAGTGGCGCTTCTTAGCATCACGACATAGGCGATTGCAGCGATTACGTAGAAATTTATACCGATTTAAATTTCCCTCCGTTGGATTAAGGTTATACCTACGTTTTGCTTAATCCCTGCGTGCCATAACTTCCTTAATTTCAGCGGAGATCCAAGGAGCAGGAGAATGTTTAACTTTCACTCGACGTTTTGGAGCATAATAATAATAATAATATCTGGGGACAATGTCACACAGATCAACCTAGCCCCAAACTAAGCAAAGCTTGTACTATGGGTACCAGGCGACGATATACATACTTATATAAATAGATAAATACATATATACATAGAAAACATCCATGACTCAGAAACAAATATTCGTGCTCATCACACAAATATTTGCACTTACCGGGATTCGAACCCAGGACCACCAGCTTCGTAGGCAGGAGCACTACCAACTAGGCTATGGTGACCATATAAGCATGGCGATCATATAAGGCTAGTATTTTACCATTAAAAAGATTCACTTTATCGTCAATGCTCGAAGAATTATAGATTTCGGACCAATCCAAATTCAAGGCATCAAGCTGCAATGCTTCCAAATTAATACCCCTGAAGTTACGAAGAAGAAGGTAGTGAGGTTTCCGCTTAGGAGGTCTAATTGTGTACGATAGATAAACCAAGTCGTGGTAGGAGAAGGAAGAAACTAATTGGCCATGAGTAGCAACACGATCAGGGGAAGAAACGATCATAAGGTCCAAGAGAGTAGGGGTGCAATTAGGGAAGTGATGCGTAGCAGTAAGAGGGAGAACGTGAAGATTGATAGAAGTTAACAGGGAGAGTAGTTTCGCAGAACGATGATCGTTCTTGATCAAGCAAGTATTGAAATCACCCATAAGGACTAGATGGTCATAAATCGGACATAAATTATTTAAGAGGGTATCAAGTGATTCGAAGTAATCGATTCGAAGATTAGGGCTGTAAAAAACACCAAGTAGCATCTTAGGGTGGTGGACAATAATTTCAATCAATAAATGTTCAGACGAACCAGAGTATTGAGATGGGGACATGCTGACAATCTTATACGGGATATCAGCCCGCAGCTATATTGCCACACCACCGCAGCCCTTATCCGTTCGATCATTGCGTATCAAAACGAACCCAGGGAGAGAGAAATAAGGAGAAAGAAGAGAAGGCTTCAGAAATGTTTCAGAAATCAATAATGCATCGATATTGGTGCTACTAAATGATGCTAGAAGATCAGAATAGTGTGGAAGGAACACTCTGCGCATTGATATGGGCAATATTCAGATTATGAGGAACAGTGCGTAGATGTGACGAGATTTGGTCATGCAAAGTGAGTGAAGTAAAAGAATCATCCGCGCTAGCGTAACTTGAGAGCGAAGAAGATCAGGAGAAAAAACTATCATCAATATTTGGTAAATCATCATCCATAATAATAATTATTATATATACTATATATTACATAAATATAATTAACAAAAAAAAAAATATATACTAATAAGTTCTGTATAAATATTAACAGAATTAGTTATTATTTTAGTACAAAATGAAGGCAGGTACCATTATATTTCTGCCAAAATGTTTGTAAAATTTTGTAAACCATCTCTAAGTATACTTACGTACGTAGGTATGTACCATACTCAGCGGCCCGCTAACAGCTGTAGATTAATACCACAGTCATTTTTTACATTTTTTTAAAGACCTGTCCGTGCATTGCACAAGGGAATCAGTTCCCTGTGACGAGGGGTACTTTACAAACATATAATAGACAGTAGAGGTCACACAGATAGTTGTTCGGCGCGGGATACGAACTCCGGACACGAAGCGGCGAGCCGACTGTCTTAGCCACTGTGCCACACGTGCAGTCAAACTTACTGCACACTCAACATACCTATTGTTACTTACTAAGAATTACAGGTTAAAAGTCAAAGGCAGATAATAATCACACAATATTTAAACTTTTGATCTTTCAAATATCCCATGTTTAATCTACCTCAGTATCACGTAGGTTAGGTAACATTATCCATTCTCATAAAAAAATACGACAAGGTTGATTTCCATTACAAAAAGCATTATTACTTCCTAATGTCTAGGTTCATGATAGGATAACAAACTATTTTTCATAGGATTATATTATAAAATTTTTAAATGACAAAGGTAGGTAAAGTCAAAAGTTTATCTACCTTTATCCGAAGTTGATTATAAAATGCACCAAACGATAACGTAGTGATTCGTGCGAAAAGTATAAATTAAATAGTTATTTATATCTAATGATGTTCACAACAAAATTCAATAGTTTTCGGTTCTGTTGAATCCTGTCTGCGTATTGCGATATCCATTTTTTTATAATAGGATTTTTAGGTATGCTAAAAACACTTTTTCGGGTGTTTTATCATTGGAATTAAAACACTATAAATAAATAAATAAAATAAAAAAGGTTTTATTCACGTAGACTTTAAAAAAGCGCTTTTAAATAGTCAGAACATGTTCGTAGCAATATATAATTAATTTATAATTATTTCTAGGTACATATAGATATTTATGTACACGGATTGTAGGAAATGATTTACAATAAGACAAAGGCACTACATAGCATTTTCTATTCATTTTCTCGTAATAAACTCGCAAGTACGAGCCACCAGCTGCGGTGATTAAATTAATAGTACGTAGGTGAATACTCCCAAAAAGGCCGGCGCGCAGTGTGAGAGGACCCGTGACGTCACAGCGCGATCAAATATACATAATTTATATATATATATACTCGTACTTGCGATTTTATTATATATATATATATATATATATTGTAATTGTAGCTAGTAAGTCAAAGATTTAGTGAACATGTATAAATATATTTTTTAGGTTTAAAGTTAATGAAATCAAATACAGGCGGAAGCTATTTTTATATTAAAATTAAACTAGCTTGTTGACAATTTATTACGATATTACGATTTGAGCGAAATAAAGATTACTTACTAACTTTATTACAATACAAGCCTAATTTAACGAAAATAAGCCAATTCTCCAAAACACAATGAATTTCAGGCGTATACTCTGTAAATCGGTGTCTGCATCAATGAAAATCAATGTATAAGAATTTTGTGTAAGAAACTGATATCGACCCGATTAGAAGTCACTAAAAGCACGTCGTCTGATCGTGTCGGCAACTGTAACAAGACTTTAGAAAAAGCGCCGTCTATTAGCTACTTGACTTACTAAGTATACTTCTTGATGAAAGGTTCTTACATAACTTTATCTTTTCTCAATAGATGGCGTAAGTTATGCTTGGAAAGTGGTGGGAATTGGAAGTCATATTCAGACCAATTTCAATTCACTAGTTTAAAATAATATTTCATACTAAAAATAAGAAGATCAAGAGAGATTTTCATGCAAAATTGAAAATAAAAAAATTCTTTGCTTTATACGTCACGGGATGTAATACCGCCAATTCCCAGACTTCTGATTGATATTATGAAATTTTATTCACAGAAAATATCACTATTTTGGCCCGTCACGGGATTAGAACCCAGGACTCATTATCTGCGGTTAAACTGGCTATCGCTAGTCCAACGTAACTTATTTATATAATAGGGTACGTACGGTCTCATGAGTTATTAGGTACATTTGTCAGCATGTTGCGTCTGAGAAATGTGAAAAATAACAAATTTTAAACAAAGCCGATGGATAGTACTTACATCTCCGTAAGAGTGTTAGTAACTTGCTGCCTTCTTGGTCTAGCGGTAGCGTGTTCACCCGCAGAAAGCGAGGTCATGGGTTCAAATCCCGGGTCGGGCCAAAAGTGATATTGGGACTTTTCATTAAAAAGAAAATTTTCTCAGCATCAGCCCGAAGTCTGGGAGTTGGCGGTATTAAACCCCCGGAGAGCACGTAAAGCCGTCAGTCCTGTACCTGACCTCTTTCCTGTAGTGTCGCTAGGTGTCCCATCTAATCATGAGAGTGATGGAATAGAAAGTGCTCCTGTGTTTGCGCACACACTTGTGCACTATAATATGCTTATCTCTATTGAGACTGGCCGCCGTAGCCGAAATTGGGCTAGGAGGACAATATTATATGATCTGCGAATGTATATCGAACGTAGCTTAAAGGCATAGCGTCTATCCTGGATTAATAGAGAGTGTATGAGATACATACATGCTGTAAGACATTTTTTCATATACCAGTTTTGTGTGTGTTTTGTGCTGCTAAACTTAAATTGAATGAGTATTATTTATTTATTTCTCTTATCTTACAACTATTTTTACTGGTGTTAACCTAATACAATAATGTAACTATCTATTGATTGTAGCTTATTACAAATAACACTATCTTCGTGAATTCATTCAGAGAACATAAAAACAAGTGTATTTTTCCGCTACCTGGTTAAGGGTACGCAGTGCTCGTGTCAGCGGCGTTATTGTAGTATCTATGTAGTGGTATTTTATTAACAGTATGCTGGTGAATCTGTATGTTAAAAGACTGAACCAAATTAAAAGACATTATATTTCCTAATTCTATTACAGCTTGATTAATACTTTATGTGAATACCTTCCTGAAAATTCGCTAGATGGCGTTGACCTGAATCCAGAATGATTAATTTTGGTTTTTTAAAACCTAATTTTAATCATTTGTGTGTATTTTTAATTTAATTTTATTATATTTTATTTTCACATGTCCGTAAGTGATTGACGGGGTAAAGCAACTAGGCTCGCGGTCAGGCCATAGATGGGTGACTGCCGAAGTGGTTTAATTTTTGGGCGTCACCGTGCTTCGGAGGGCACGCTAAGCTATCGGTCCCAGTTGTAGCCATTATGCAACAGTCGTTAAGCCATGTCAGAGGCCTACTGGGCGGCTTGAGCAACTCTGACACTAGGGTAACCACCACCCATACGATAAGTACTTCAGTAAGAAAATAGGGAAAACTTAGTTTTGAATTTTATATTAATTTTTTTCATAGCGTTGTACAGATTTTTTTAAGATAATACCCGCACTAAGGAAATGCATCCCTGTGTCGCGGGGTACTTTACAAACATATAATTGACGGAAACAAAGTCCATCCAGACTAAATACATCTATTTATGGATCACATAAAAAGTTGTCCTGTGCGGGAATTGAACCCGGGACACGAAAAGGCAACCCTACTATTTTAACCGCCACACGTGCAGTTATTTGTGTGCATATTATCACGCTATCACCTACGGGGGAGGAGCTGTGATAATTTATACGGTTTAACGTGGGTAAAACCGCGGAGCACAGCTAGTAGTTTAATATAGTTAATTAGACTTCAACCTTAGTAATAATAGAGACCTCGCATGCTTTTAACTTAACTTTTTTTTATATCTGAGGGCGAAGAATTAGGAAATGGGTCACCTGATGGTAAGTGATCACCGCCGACAGTGTACAGAAGCCAGCACATCAAGCTACCCCAATAAGTCAAATTCCCCTAATTGAAACTGAACCTTACGCTTTTGTGATAACGTTGAAAATCTATAAAATAAATTTGACAGATTGGGGTAGCTGGATGTTCTTGGTGTCTGTACACTAGCAACACTAAGAGTCAGCAAAAACTGTTGCTGACTCTTCCCCCTACTCCTATGAGCTCTGGCGACCTTACTCACACGCAGAAACACAAAATTAAAAATATTAATGTTATTATTAAGGAATATCTTCTGTAAGGTGGAGGTAATTTTCCAGTCGGGCTGCTCTTGGAGCGAATGAACGCGGTGCCCTATCTCTCTTAGACTAGACTAGTGGAGGCTCTCTTGAAAACCTCTCTTGAAAACTATCATGATATTGTTATTAAATTATAAGCACTAATTATAAAACGAACGGCGAACTTGACGGCGAAAATATCATCACCCCATCTCATCCCCTGGGGGGCGTTGAAATCGTTCCGAGGGAATACCTACCAGATGTACCTACCCACCCTACCCCCCTATTCTAAATTCCCTTTTATTTGATGAGTGTTCCCTATCGCTGTACCTGATCATCCTAACTAACAGGATACAATGTAGTATCTAACTGAATCTAACTCTTATGTGTCTAATAATGAATACTCCTTGATACTAATATGATCCTAAATTTTCTTAACTTAAATCATGAATTTATATTATTGCTGGATTTGATTGAAACAAATTGATTTAAATTGGCCAGTGATTCGTCTAGTGTGGTAGGAACCTATGTTGCACATAGTAATCCAAGAACTTTTTGAAAAGGAGGTCAAACCAATCAATCTTAAATTAACTTTATCCTAATCATAAATAAACTTTCTAGACTTATGTAATTGTACAAGAGTGACAGAACTAATGAAGCCTAGTTTACCCTAAATTAATTACCATAATGTAATAATAAAATCTTATAAGAACTTTATTTCAATATATAAGACCATAAATATGTAGTTTTAATTCTATAATTTCTCTGATAAACATAAAGGTTTCATACTACTTCTTATTGGAGTATAACTTATTTTCATAAAGGATATTATGTTATTTGATAAGTCCTATTGAATGAATGTCTTGTTGATATTGTCTAATTAGATTATATGTATGTTTCCTAAATGAATTGTTTGTTAATATTGTATGTATATATGTATGTATAATTCACACATCTTGAAATATAATAGTTTAATTCAGCCATAGTATATATGTTTTCCTTAAAATATTGTTGAGATTGACTTTATATCTTTTCTAGATTATTCTAGCTTGTTTGTAGATTATACTAGAATATCATAATATTCAATATTATTTTATTTGCGGCTATGGTACTCGCTCAAAGCAACCCCGCGAAGTACAGTAGCCTCCGACATCCATTTGGACAAGGCTCCCTCCGCGCTCCGGACTGCAAATGTCCTTAACAGGGATACTCTTTTATTCCAATTACAGAAAGGTCTGTGTAGGTTGTTAGTCATAGTCAATGTCCTTTGAAAACAAGAGACATGAGAGGGCTTTATCTTTTGACTACCCTAACCTTTACTTATTTATTACAAAAATATATATGACTCTAGTTCATAATATATATATATATTATATCAAGGAAAACATTTATATATGGATAATATTTATAATTAACCTTATGTAATAACACAGAAGCCTTAATTTGTCATAAGTAACTTCTTGGATTCACCAATGTTGTAATATCTTCAGCAAGCTTATTCAATATAAGCAAGTTAATTTGAAAATGGTTCTAATCGCAACCACTGGTTTGACTGTTAACAAAGTCAACCCATAATAATACTTCATCATTGTATTATTATTATTTGAGTCATCTGCTCATGGAACTTCGCATTCCTGTCAAGGTTCAACAATTCTTGAACTTCAACATCAATTGTATAAGTAATACTATCTTGTATCACTTGTGAAGATTTAGTTCTTTGTATTCATTACCCAAGTAATGACTGCTAGATATGAAAGCATTCAATATCAGTAAGAAAATCTGAATATGATTCTAATTGGAACCACTTATATGACTATTAACTGAGTCAATATTAGTATAATCAATACTTTGAAGGTGTGTTATTAAATCATTTGTGATTCTTGTCAAAAATCAATGATCTCTTGATCTTCAACATGGTAGATAGAGATGTTGCATAATAACATCATTGGAACTTTTGTAAAGGTTCTACTAAATCTTCCATAGACCCTTTGAAGACTGCTTTGCCGGCCAGCCTTAAGTACCAAGACATCATTATGAAACTTAATATTTCCGGTTAATCCTAAACACAGCACGTCATGTTTGCTGTTGTAGAATAGCCTCTACTATCTTCCATAGAGAACTAAATAAGACTGTCAGTGACCGGTCTTAAACAAACAAGACATCAGTTTTCTCTTCCATAAGGTACATGTATTCAAGACTAACCCTATAAGGGCTTTAACATCAGGTAAATAGTTAACTGCTATTAACCCAGTTAATAATTCAGGAACTTTTAATTAAAGTTATTATATTAATAACTATCTAACATTGATAGCTTTCATTCAATAATAGATATAATTCTGGTTCTATCGTCTAGTTAGTTTTAACATAGAATTAGTTTTAAAGTATTTGTCTTATAAATACATAAATAATACAACCTTTGGGAGCATACCAACATATTCGTATATGAAAATAGAATCGTTCTAGCATCTAGACTCAACTAAAATTACCGAGAATTCGTAATAATGTAACAATTTAAATAGAAGTAGGTAACAAAGCCTCACCTGTGTTCAAAGCTTACCAATACGAAATGACGCTTCCTTCATTATCTCTCCTTTAAAACAAATGATACAACCAACATTCAGCAGATCCTCCACTCTAATTACACCAGAAACGACGCTCGCTTCTAAATCTTCTATAGGACTCCTGAAACCACACTTAAAACTTCTGAAAACCTCTTTTTTCTTGCGTTAGCGTCTGGCGCGAAGCGCCGCCATTCTCTTGACAGTTCTCCATATTACCAAAATGCGTCGTCAATAATGCCACATCCGGTCAGTCTCATTAATTAAATAAATGTAATCTGCATAATCACATAAAAATAAATAGTTAATCTTCTATCAAAACGACAGTTAGTATTATATTACACATATAAATTTATTAATACATTATCCATTATTGTATATGAATAATAAGTAGCTGTTTTGTGAAACAATCATTTTTCCCGGTAATCCTATAACTGTTCCCATTGGTCGATTTTAAGATTAGAGAAGGGACTAATCTTTATAGTAACTAGTGATGTCCCTATATGTAAATTATTACGATAATTGAACTAATGTTAAGCGTGCTCCACACATATTTGCATCGATTAGTCTAAATTTGATAATCAGGCATAATATGAATTAAAATACAATAAATCAGTTGTTATATTTTGTTTCATTTAAAAGATATTTTGGAATACGCCAGCTAAATTATAGTACGATTAGTTGGACGAAGGATATGCGAATAATCTCAACGTGACGAGCCAGTATGGTTAGTTACACAGAGAACGGGCAGCAGCGTTTTTCTGTGAACTATGACCATCGAACTGCTATCGCCACCCGTCCGCCAAGCGTGGCAATTATGTTATATCCCCCCATTCTTTGGGGAAGCTTTTGTCCAGCTGTGGACGTTATTTAGCTGACGTGAGTTTTGTTTTAATCCTAATCAAATAAATATGATGTTGGTATTTAATTAGGATTAAAACTGTCGAGTTTTCATTAATTGTATAATTGCTGTCGATTGTAGTATAAAAGACAGAATCGACAGCAATTATCCAATTAATGAAAAACCGACAGTTAAATACCAACATTATATTTATTTAATTGGGATTAAAGTATTTTAAATGTCATTAGTTCTCTCTATTGCAGCTCGTATAAAAACTGTCGAACTACTAAATATGGCTGCCTGGTTGCATTAATTAATGGTCAATAGGCACTAACATGTGCTAACTAAATATCAACTCAACTCAGGGCGGACGGTTGCTTACTACCCGTAAGCAACCGTCTGATATGTCTGAAAGTTTTTATAATCGTACATTGACATTGACAGATTGAGACTGGTCTCCATAGCGGAAATTCTATAAAGAGAGCTTATGACCCCGGGTCACAGTCATTAACCCTTCAGAGTTTGAATCTCGACTCAGGGCGGGCGGTTGCTGATGGATAGAGTGAGCGAATCGGTTAATCTGACGATTATGGCATGTTACCCCAGGCTGCAGTTTAGGAGAGGACGTCTTTCGATTGACATGATATTTTATTTTATTTATTTATTTGGTCAGTCTGCAATTGTTTACAGATTACATTTACAGATTCTTCATTAATAATAATACAGTTTTACGTGCAACAATTACTTACAGACTAACACCACTTGCATAGATTATAGGTAAATATGTAATAAATATTTTATGTGTGTATATACATATATATATATATATATATATATATATATATATATATATATATATATATATATATATATATATATATATATATATATATATATATAGGATGGCGTACAAAAAATGAAAATTAAATTATTACGGTGTATTAATAATAACGGTATGAAATAAATTAGTTTCAAATATATATCTTAAGACCAATGTAAAAAATAGCTTTAGATATGACAGGACAAAGGCCTCCTCAAAAGATTTTTTTTTATTATGGTTCACAAATCGGACAATACAATATAACAATCAAGAGAATCTTACATCAAATAATATTATACAATTTGTATGCCCTAAAGTAGTAAACACAGCATGCAATTTTATGTTAAAACTAGGTAAATACACTTAACATTACTTTAAAATATAAAATAATTTATGATATAAATTGTTTGACTTAAACTACTATACTGTACTATAACAAGACATTAAAAATAAAGAACCAAAAACAGCAAAAATACATTTTATTCAAGAGCCCTGCGGACTCTTATTTTAGCGGATGAAAGAGTGCCGTGATATATATCAATACGTTTCGTTAGATCAATACAGTCCAGTGCTTTGTCCATTATTTGGAGGGATGTCCCATAATCGCCACGCTTGGCAGACGGTTAGGTGATCGCAGTATGATGGTCATAGTACTAGGAGAGATGCTGATCCCTCAAAACGACTTCTAAGTACCCTATGGGATGAGATGGGATGCTGATATCCGTCACCGTTCAGAGTTAAACTAAATTATATTACTGTCTTCAAATCTAGGGAGGAAATTATTAAGGACTATGTCTATAGGTATGGGAAGATTGCATCTATAAATGAACCTCAATACATTTTTGAAGTTATACTTCTTTTGGCGCGATGGAGAAAAATGATGAGAGTGAATTTTTACGATGCGCGCGCACACCGACACCAAAAAATTTAACAGCATGAAGTTAGTTCTAGGTGGTATGAAAATTGATAACTATGTTCAAGTTGTATATTAAGAAGTATAACTTCTAACGCGTGTACATAAGTACACACAAGTTTTTTTTTATACATAATCATATTTTGAAAAATAATAATATCCTCGAACATTATTTACCATCTGATCCCAAACTAAGCAGAGCTTGTACTATGGAAACCAGATAACTGATATACTACATATACTACTTTTCATTGTAAATACATACTTATATAGACAATTAAACATAGACTCAGGACAAACAGACATGTTCACGCACACAAATATCTGTCCTGGGTGGGAATCGAACCTACGACGGCGTAAAAAGCAAGCGTTTGCAAACCACGCCAACATCTTTTCTTAAATTATAGTTTTTATAATTAACTATGATTTAATTTTTTACTTTTAGCATTTTAAGCATGCTTAACTGAAAACATGTAGGTACATATGTACCACGAGCTTAACCCATGAACCACGGGGTATCTAGCCCCATGTGCGTTACCCCGTGGTTCGTGGGTTCAATTCCCATCCGCACTTATTATATTGTATTAGAATTTTATCACTAACAATTATCCAATTAATGAAAAATTTATTTACTATTTTTATAATATTATATAATAAATTCTTAAATAAATGTGAATATGTGAACGATTCGCCGCTACCCACATAAACCCTTAGAAGTTGCTGCGGTTCGGCCTGTTAAATGTAATGTGCAATGAAAAAAAAAATCTTAAAACTTATACAATTCATTTTAAAAATGGTAATCCTTTTTTTATAATCGTATTTCTAGATCTTCAAAAATAACATTGTTATCAAAACAAAAACATAAGTGTGAATTTTCTGCTTTTAATTGAGTACACCGGTTTGAACCTGCACTATCTTCTAACAATGCCATCATCAGACTGATAATGAATAACAGTGCACCGTGCGAGTCGCACCCAACCGTAGAGCTTGATTATAATAATATTAAATAAATCGCCGTGTATGCGCAAAATACTGATACATACATTGAGAATGGTCTTACATAGATGATGTTAATGTGGATAAGTGTATAGGGTAATTCTTTTTGTATTTCAAATATATAATATCCTGGGACATTATTTACACACCGCCATCTGAACCCAAACTAAGCTGCGTCCATGGTGCGCCGAGTACGGGATAGTTCCAACACCATTTTGGGCATGATGGCGCGAAGCCTGGACTGACCCTTTACGGCATAGTTGCGGCAGGTACGTTGCTATACCAATACCGAAGAAAAAGCTTTAATATAATTTATTGTGCTTAAATTTTATTTCATTAATTATTATTTGTTTTATTGTATGATTTTATTAATATTTCTAATTTATACATTTTATTTAATTTATTATTGTGTTGTGATGGGTGTAACTTACCTGAAATTAATGGATTTATTGTTAGATATGTGTAGGGCAAAATGATAAAAATAAGCAGAGCTTGTACTATGGAAACCAAGTAACTGATATACTACACATACTACTTTTCTTTTGTAAATACATACTTATATAGATAATTGATTACACCCACACTCAGGACAGTGTACTCCAGCAGTTGACGTCTTTCGGCTGATATGATGATGATGATGATGACACTCAGGACTGTTTGTACACGTTCACACAAATATCTGTCCTGCCAAGACCTCTGGCGTGAAAAGCAAGCCAACCACGCCAACAGGCCCGTCAAAATATAATTAATTGAAATTCTTGTTTTCCTTTTTTAATAAATTATTTATAATTAATATTAAAATTTGTCTGGCCTGTTGGTCTAGTGGTTAGTCATTCTAACTGCTAACTGAGGAGTTCATTCCCCACAAAGGACTAATATTTGTTCTGTGTCTCGGTGAGACCCGATTGATTCTTATAGTTTCCAGGATGTTGTTGGGGATGTCAAGTAATCTGCCTATGATGGCTATTGATGGCGCCTCAAGCATGAAAACCATCTATTTATGCCTGCTTCGTGAGTCTAGTGGTAGCGTGTGCGCAAATAATGAGATCTTAGGCTCACTTTTCGGGTTAAGCAGAAGGGGTTATGGGCATTTTTCTGGTAGCCTCTAATCAGGAAGTAGGAAGTGGAGGAATTCGTGTTAGCACACATACTCCTGCACTATAATAATTTCTGTGTAGTTGGCTAGTCTCCGTTGAGATCGGCTGCTGTACATGAAATTCGTATAAATTACTATATAGGTACACATACATACACAGACTCAAGCCTGTTTCCCAGAGGAGTATCCAGAGACAACGGATTTCCATTTGTCACGATCTTTGCACACCACTTTTGCCTCGTTTACTGTCATTATATTCTTCATACATACCTTCATATATTAAACTAGTTGTGCCCCGCGGTTTCACTCGCGCTAATTATTTAACTTATAATCTAAATATACTAACTCAAAAACTTTCGTGGGCTCATGCTCAACACTGTGCTGATGATTATCACACGATGAAATGCATAGTTTACGATCTTATAAAAGACATTTTTATATATGCCTGTATAAAACGAAACTAGCTATGCCCCGCGATTTTACCCGCATTAAACTTTATCAATTATAGCCAATATGTTAATCCAGGGTGTCAGATATCTCCATGCCAAATTTTATTAAAATCGCTTCAGCTGTTTAGACGTGAAGAAGTAACAAACATACACATTCAAACACTCACAAACTTTCGCCTTTATAATGATAATAAATGTTTGATCACATCTCACAAGGAATTACAGTTAATAATATTAGTAGAATACGGTAACAACGATGCTACAGACACACACACAGACAATCTTATGTCATCTTTTTCTGTAAAATGTCATATCCACACTATGACACCGCGACGCAGCGCTCGCGTGTCTCGCTTATAAAGAAGAATAAGTTAACTGCACTTTTTCTACTTCAACTTTTTCATATCGGCTCTACGTAATTTTCATTCCACGATGCTGCTTTTTCACCATACAGGGGCGCTTACCTCAATATTTTTTCGTAGTGCCACCTTTTTTATTTTGACACCTCGTGGTCTTTTTATATGCGAAGTGGGACTTTTTGTCGTGACGTCATTTTACTCTTCTTGATTTGATAATTATTGTGTTTACTTTTTTTTCGTGAAACGTTTAGTTTTTAGTGGGTATGTCTATTTTATTGATATACATGTCATTGTGTGGTTAGTTTTTGTGTTTGTTCGTGTTATATGTATGGAGATATGTTGGTTTGTTTGTGGTTGAGTATGTGACTGTGAATGTTAGGTTTTTATTGGAATCTTGTGATTTATGGCTGCGTGTGATTAAATGAATTTGATGGATGCCTGTCTTTATTTCATTTCATTTCAGTTATTAATTTGGTTAACAATATACATTGTGTTTGAAATACAATTCACTTATAAGTAGCTTATATTTAGTCTAAATACAAGTTTAATTAACCCGAATATATATGAGCTGATGAGATGGGATGAGATGGGTGAAAATTTCAGTTCCATTATTAGGCTAGCTATCATCAAACTATTAAATATTAGCAGATTTTTACAAATTATTTTAATAATGTGCTAATTTACTATTTCCAAACGTTCTTCATGAGTTTTTTAACTGTAACTATGGCGTTTCGTTTTTTTCCATCATTGACTCCACAAGAATATAACTTTTCATACTAATTTATAAAAATATTTTGGGCACCTAAGTCATTTCAAACGTAGACCATTGCTCGATAAATATTCCACAAGGGATTTATGTCTATCATTTGGGGGGATATAATATAATAATATCGTGGAACATTATTTCACGGCCATCTGATCCCAAATTAAGCAGAGCTTGTACCTACTATGGAAACCAGATAACTGACGTAGTGCATCAACTACTTTTCTTTGTAAATACATACTTATATAGATAATTAGATCCAGACTCACGACCAACAGACATGTTCATGTCCTGGGTGGGAATCGAACCCACGACCTGCAGCGTGAAATGCAAGTACTACCAATCACGCCAACTGACCTCTCATGCCGTAATCGCCACGTTTGACTGTTTAACAGAAATGGCATCGCAGTATGATGGTCATAGTAGACGCTGCCCGTTCTCTGGAAGATATTCCTTTTGGACAACTTCTACCCCCTCAAGGGATGGGTTGGGGTGGTGATATTCATTAGCAACACAGCACATCCTAGGTAACTTTTTATTATTCCTTTTTTTTGCAAAAAAAGGTTCGCTATCCCTGCCCTCTCAGACAACCACGGTCTATGGTTTTCTAACAAATAAGTATATTGCCATCTGCTATTAAAATCTTGGCTTTAATTAACTAGAAAAAAATAACCCCTTCGTAGAAGCATTTCATTTTCCACTATAATAGCTAGAGGAAAATAATTCTGCGAGCAATCCAGTTACGCCTTTATGAATTTAAAGCGTTAATGGGAATTTCTAGGGGTAATGACATTTAGTTATAAGTTTATGTTTTTTTTTACCTTCGATATGATTAGTTCGTATAAATTTTAAAAGAGTTTTATCACGCTAGGTTACTGGCAGTTTAGAAAGATCACACATCTATACTCTATGGACGCCATGAAAAATAGAACTCCATTGAATAAAAAACGATATTACATACTAGCTATGCCCCGCGGTTTCACCCGCGTTAAACTTTATAAATTATAGCGCCACTTATTCGGATATATAAGCCATATACTACAAAGTTTCATCAAAATTCGTTCAGTAGTTTTGGCGCAACAATGGAGTTGTGTCCATCATTTGGAGGGATATGCCACAATCGCCACGCTTGGCAGACGGGTTGGCGATCGCAGTATGATAGGTCATAGTACACAGAGAGACGCTGCTGTCCTTTTTCTGAGAGATATTCCCTCGGGACTAATTCCACGCCTCCCACGGGATGAGATGGGTGACGATTTTACATATCATCAGCCACAAAGAATTGTAATACCTGTATATATTATTAAATGCTCTCAGAATATACTAAGCTTCAAAAAACTTGTGAAAGATCACTATCTGTCTCTATCATAATAATTAAGAATTAATTTATTTTATATGAATATAGTATTTTAATAAAGTATTATATTTATAGTATTATATTTATAGTATAGTATAATATAGTATTTTATTTACGTTTGATTCTTGTGATTTATGGCTGCGTGTGATTAAACGAATTTGATGGATGCCTGTCTTTTGTCTGAATACAAGTTTAATTTACCCGCATATGAGCTAATAGGTGTAACTTTCAAATTTTATGTTCCATTTATTATTCCATTAGCTATCATCAAATAGTTACAATTAAATGTTAACAAATTTTTGCAAATCGTTTTAGTTAATAGTACAAATAAATTTACTATTTACAAGCGCTTTTAATGAGTTTGTTAACGGTAGTTATGGCATTTGGTTTTCTCCATAATTTATGTATTGTATTTTAATGTAGTATTATATTTATAGTATAGTATAATATAGTATTTAATTTACGTTTATGTATGTGTAAGTTAAGTGTATGTATGATCATTAAAAATATTTTTAGTATACCTTTTTAATTTTCTCTTTTCTTTTTTATCTATGTACCACACTTTGTTGCACCATCCCCGGCATTTTACACATTTAATTCCTATCCATCCAAAGGTTGTCTGGAAGAAATCGCTTTATGCGATAAGACCGCCCATTGTACATTATAATTTATGTTTCATTGTTAAATGTTCTTTTTTTTGTGTGAAAATTTAAGTGTATTTTTATTATATTCTTTCCAAAACATAGTTCAATGAGTTTGAGGATACTGCTGGCTATTCAGTCTTTTACACTACTTGTCTAAATTAAAACCCATTCCATCTCTCTCTAATCTGGCTCCTATGAAAAGAACAGGGCATACCTACATACAACTGTTATACTATTGAAACTGCTTATAAATAATGCACTAATTAATAATAATAATATCCTCGGACGGTGACGGTCACCGTAGCCTAGTTGGTAGTGCTCCTGCCTACGAAGCTGGTGGTCCTGGGTTCGAATCCCGGTATGTGCAAATATTTGTGTGATGAGCACGAATATTTGTTTCTGAGTCATGGATGTTTTCTATGTATTTAAGTATTTATCTATCTATATAAGTATGTATATCGTCGCCTGGTACCCATAGTACAAGTTTTGCTTAGTTTGGGGCTAGGATGATCTGTGTGACATTGTCCCTAGATGTTATTATTATTATCCTTGTAGTCACCTGGTCAAAATATAGTAAAATAAAGTTATGATTCCTTAAATGTAGCAGTCACAAAATCATTATCATGTCAGCCGAATGACCTCCACTGCTGGACAAAGGCCTCCCCATAAGATTTCAACAATGAAGTTGTGTCCATCATTTGGAGGGATATGCCATAATCGCCACGCTTGGCAGACGGGTTGGCGATCGCAGTATGATGGTCATAGTACACAGAGAGACGATGCTGCTTGTTCTCTGGCAGATATTCTCTCGGGATGACTTCTATGCCTTCCATGGGATGAGTTGAGTGACGATATTATATTTCGTCAGCCACACATAATTGTAATACAAGGTAGGGTATATACAAAAGGTAAGTATAAATTTAGTAAAATATAAATTTCAATAATTAAACATAATCTCCTTGACAATAACTTGACGATGTTAATGATTCAATCTCTAAAGTTGTTCATTGGTTTAACACAATACACAATAATCTTGTGCTTAATGATAAGAAAACTAAAGTCATAAAATTCACTACACCGAATGTGAAACATGCGACAACCAATGTACAACTTAATGGAGCTAGGTTGGACCCTGTTGAATCAACTGTGTTCTTGGGTATCACTATTGACTCAAAGCTAGAATGGAGCCCACAAATAGAAAAACTGTCCGGCAAATTAAGTTCTGCAGCATATGCAGTGAAAACTATTATACGGCTGACTGATGTTGACACAGCTACAATGGTTTATTTCAGTTATTTTCATAGTGTAATGTCCTATGGAATTCTTCTCTGGGGTAGCTCTGCTGACATTAACACCATGTTTGTATTGCAAAAAAGAGCTGTAAGAGCTATCTATAATCTTGGCCCGAGAGTGTCTCTAAGAGAAAAGTTCAAAGAGGTCAACATTCTAACTGTACCATCTCAGTATATATGAAAACTTACTATATGTGCATAAAAATATCGATTCCTTCTGTAAAAGGAGCGATACACATAATGTAAATACTAGATATAAGAATAATCTCATATTGCATACTACCCGTCTCCACAAAATAAGTAACTCTTTTATGGGGCAATGTATAAGATTCTATAACAAACTTCCCAATGATATTAGAGAATTGTCTACGAATAAGTTTAAAAGAATTATTAAAGCCAAATTGTGTAGCAGGGCATATTACAAAATTTCTGATTATTTAAGTGATAAAAGTGCTTGGGATTGAGTTGTTCTGAGTCAACACACATGATTATAATTAATCTTAAGTATATTTTATTTATAAAAAAAGAATTTCTACTGAGTTTTCTGGCAGTGTTTCTCAGTAGCTGCCACGTCATGCACTGCACGGTAGGGTAAAAAAATATGACGATTCCACATAAATGTAAAATTATTATGAAATAAATGATTTTGAATCTTAAATCTTTGAATCTTACAAGCTCGCTAAATATCACTACCATTATAAAATAAATTGTATAAACGTTTTAACATTCCGTGTACCTAAATATCTGTAATAAGTAACTAGAAATAATAACTGTATTACTACAAACATGTTCTGAATATTTACAAGCGCTTTTTAAAGTCAATAAATAAAATAAAAACCTTTTTTATTTTATTTGTTTTAATTTTATACCTGTATATATTATTTAATGCTCTCAGAATATACTAAGATTCAAAAAACTTGTGAAAGACCACTATCATAATAATTATTTATTTATTTTATATGAATATAGTATTTTAATATAGTATTATATTTATAGTATAGTATAATATAGTATAGTATTTTATTTACGTTTATGTATGTGAAATAATAATATATGATCATTAAAAATATTATTAGTTTTTAGTATATACATTTTTAATTATCTCTTTTCTTCTTTTTTATCTATGTACCACACTTTGTTGCACCTTCCCCGGCATTTTACACATTTAATTCCTATCCATCCAAAGGTTGTCTGGAAGAAATCGCTTTATGCGATAAGACCGCCCATTGTACATTATAATTAATGTTTCATTGTTAAATGTTCTTTTTTTGTGTACAATAAAGTGTATTTTTATTATATTCTGTCCAAAACATAATTCAATGAGGTTGAGGATACTGCTGGCTATTCAGTCTCTTACACTATTTGTCTAAATTAAAACCCATTCCATATCTCTCTAATCTAGCTCCTATGAAAAGCACAGGGCATACATAGAACTGTTCAACTATTGAAACTGTTTATAAATAATGAACTAATTAATAATAATAATATCCTCGGACGGTGTTGGTCACCGTCGCCTAGTTGGTAGTGCTCCTGCCTACGAAGCTGGTGGTCCTGGGTTCGAATCCCGGTAGGTAAGAGCAAATATTTGTGTGATGAGCACGAATATTTGTTTCCGAGTCATGGATGTTTTCTATGTATATAAGTATGTATCTATCTATATAAGTATGTATATCGTCGCCTGGTGCCCATAGTACAAGCTTTGGTTAGTTTGGGCTAGGATGATCTGTGTGACATTGTCCCCAGATATTATTATTATTATTTACACACGGTTTTCCTATGCATCCAAAGATTGTCTTTGGCCATTATATCCAGCCAAAGGTTGTCTTTGGCCATTATATCCAGCCAAAGGTTGTCTTTGCCCCTCGTGAGGGTCGCTGGAAGCCGCTGGATACGGTTAGCGTAAGACCGGCAATTGAAGGCGTCTTTCAGCTGATAACTGCTAGTCCCATGAGCCATACTAACTTGATTTAGCACATATAAGTATAATTATAACATCAAGCACAATATCAAATTTATGCAAAACTTGACCTAACAAGTTGGCAATCTAAAAAACGATCAAAGAAAACGGCAAAAACGCCGCTGTAGACGGTTTTTTCATTAAAATGAACAATACTATTATCATATTATCACTCTAATTAAAAAAAAACCTTATTTAATTTTAGGGATCCGTGAGAATGTTCTTCGTAGCAGTGGGCTAACTATTGAACGAATTGCACTTTGTATTAATGTGTTCTTAACAGTAACCGTAATGTAATATTTTAAAGTCAACATTTTGCATCGACCATATTGAAACAGGCGCGAGGATCTAGAGTATGCGGGGCCCGACTGGCTTCTCCCCGGCTGGGCGCTGCCCTTGGGACTCCTGGCGTTCGGAGGAAGAGAACTCCACTCGTCTTGTATAAGCGGTCCCGGTAAGAGGTAACCTGCTGTAGTTCAGGTTGCCTAAACACACTTTTGCGTGCTGAGGAGGGGGGGGGGGGGGGAGGCATTCGCACCCGCACGCAATGAAATGACACTCAGTAGTAGGGCTCAGGCATGTCCCGGGGAATCGCTTCGACTGCCTCAGATGCCGCAACAAATTTAATCAGTATGAAACAAGGAGGAGTTGTTATCGTCCGGTCATGAGCCTCGACCGAAGGTTTCTCTAACGTTGCCATTTGGAGGGGTTGGCCGAGGTCACCGCGCTTGGCATGCGAGATAGCGACCGTAGTTAGGTGATAGCTAGTACACAGGAAGTGCTGTTCCCCGACTGGTGTATCCCTTAGTCCCGTTTTACGGGACCCAGGGGATGATATGGAGTGGCCCTGCTATTCATTGACGGCCTGATACCACACGGCTAGACAGATACAAGTATAATGTAGTCCTCTACGCCAAATAATGAATTTATAGGCAAATTTTTAATACATACATATATACATACATAGACTCACGCCTGTTTCCCAAAGGGGTAGGCAGAGACAACGGATTTCCATTTGTCACGATCTTTGCAAACTTCTTTTGCCTCGATCACTGTCATTATATTCTTCATACATGCTCGCCGGTTTAGTACTTCTGACCTGCCCTTTCTTGAGAACATCTCCAATTTGGTCAGAGAATGTTCGACGTGGTCTTCCCCTTCCGGTTGTCCCATTCACACAGGCCAGGTATACTTCTTTTGTCAATCTTCTTTCATTCATCCTTTCTAAATGGCCAAACCATCTCAGCATGCCTTTTTCAATCTTTGTGACTACATCCTCTTTAACACCACAACGCTCTCTTACAACAGTATTTCGAATTCTGTCTCTCAAAGTCACACCACACATACTTCTACACATAAACATACACCACACATAAATTTTTAATACCTTAAGTTATATTATTTAAATTTTGATAACGATATATCTGAATGAAAGAACTGTTAAAATCTGTTTAGTAGTTTTTGAGTGTATCCATTATAAACAAACATTAAAGCAATGTGGCGCAGCGTTTAAAATAGTCTTCTCGCCACTTCATGTCCCGCGTTCTATTCCCGCACAGGACAACTATTTGTGTGACACATATTATATTATTGTTCTGAGTCTGGGTCTACATTGTGTCGGTCAATTATATTAAAGTACTCTAGGGCTTTATTACCCTAGTAAAGACGTTGCTTTTAAAAACAAATTCTTTCTCTTTATAATATTACTTTCTATAAACAAAAATTTAAACATATTTATGTATGGAACCTTTGCAAAAAACTCCGAGCGAAGATCACGAATTGGAAACGTTATCAACATTAATATGTAAAATTGCAATAAATTACGTTTGCGTGTTCATATCAGATAAACATATAACTGTTTATCATTGCGACTCGTTTCAAGGGGGTGAGCTGACATGTACAACAAGGAACTTGTAGAACACAATATTACTAAATTATTTTGTAGTCACGGATAGTTTGGTTTACAGACCTGTATTTTTTTAATTTAATCCACCTTATTTATTTATTCTCCTATTTCATACTTATTTATTCAAATAAAATTTATTCATAAAACAAAATAAAACTTAAGAGGTGTCAAGGGACACCCGGATGGAACGAAGTTATTTCTTATTATTTATTATGTACAAAAAACCTGTATACACTCAACAAAAATAATCGTCGCGACACCACACTGTTCAATGCGAAATAGAAATGAAAATATCTGGCTTGCTTTCTATAAGAGAGAGAGAGACAGTCAGAGACATGCGCACGCCGCATAGCTGCAAAAAGTGTCGTGACAACTTTTCGTAAGAATTTTTTCCGTCTAGCCCGCTTTCACAACGCGCGATAAGGAACTTCGTTCCAATAACATATAAATAAATAAGTCCTAGGCCTTCGGTGATAAGGGCGACGGAGTGAGGAACCTCCTCACAATACATGCCGGTCCCATAATTGCTGCCTTCTGTATCCGGCCCTTGACTCAGTGATCCAGTGAGAGCCTCTTAAGCTGTTGATCTAGGCTCTTTGGTATTTTTATATATTACTAGCTGTGCCCGCGACTTCGTCCGCGTGTTAATTAGATTATTTAGTTTTTTTTAGTAAAAAAAAGACTTTTTCTAAAATAAAAGTAGCCTAAGTTACTCCTTATTACATCAGCTACCTGCCAATAAAAGTCCCGTCAAAATCGGTCCAGCCATTTCAGAGATTAGCCGGAACAAACAGACAGACAGACAGACAAAAATTGTAAAAAAAAATATTTTGGGGTATGTACCATATATTTATTCATATACATGTAGTAAAAATCGGTTATTTCAATATTACAAACAGACACTCCAATTTTATTTATTTGTATAGATTCCAAATTATTTATTTATGGTTCTTATCTATACATATAATAAATCTGTAGAAAAATAATTTTTGTACATGAAAAGAAAATCCAAAAAAAATAGCCAGGGTATTAAAGGACAACCAATAGAACCCATTTCCAGCATTTTTAGAATTTTTGTCTGTTTGTCTGTTTGTCTGTTTGTCTGTTTGTCTGTTTATATGTTCGGGTATCACGTAAAATATACGAAAGCAATGTAGATAACTTTTATACACAACGATTGAGCGTAACCTGAGGTAACATTTAGTTTTTGTTTTATTGCAATCGGTTCAGTCTATCAAAAGATATTAGATTTTAAAGTAATCATGGAGAAAAATAACACACATTTCGGTACTTCAAGATGAACTAATGTTTATAGTTGAACTAAACTGTCCGATAGATGTCATTGTGCATATTATGACATGTCTTTTCTGAATGAACTAGGTTGATAGTTGATTTTTGTTTCGATAGATGTCGTTGTGCATTTCTTTTGACTCGCGGTGTTAAGATTTGCCCGTGTTTGCTGATTGCATGAGTTACGTAGGGTTTTGAATGTTCTGAATTGTTTCGAAATAAGGTCTTGGTTGCCTAGAAGTATGTCGTTGTCCAAAATTGGTTATTAAAAAAATCTGTTTTCTTTGGGCAAATTAAATTATGTAGAAGGTGGGATTTGTTATAATTTCATTTTAAATTATTGATAGTTGATTTTTATTTCGATACATGTCGTTGTGCTTGATAGTTGATTTTTATTTCGATAGATGTCGTTGTGCATTGCTTTTGACCCGCGGTGTTAAGATTTGCCCGTGTTTGCTAATTGCATGAGTTACGTAGGGCTTAGAATGTTCCGAATTGTTTCGAAATAAGGTCTTACTTGGCTAGAAGTATGTCGTTGTCCAAAATTGGTTATTAAAATATTCTGTTTTCTTTGGGCAAAGTGAATTATGTATAGAGACTTGAAATTTTGCCGGTAGGTACTTTTTATGACGTATGCATTCACTAAGGAAGGGGTTTTTGGAAATACTAACCCGAAGGGGGTAAAACAGAGAATGAAAGATTATATGAAAATCCGTCATTTTTTTAAGTTAAAGGCATTGAAACTAATATTTAGTAGTTCAGCCAAAAATAAAAATAAATATTTTAGAATTTTTGGAAATTCCACCCCAAGGGCGTAAAATAGGGGATATAAGTTTGTATGAAAAGTGTATAATTTTTTATGTGAAAAGCATGAAAATTGGTATTTGGCCTTTCCGTTAAAAATAAAAAATATGTATTTCAGGATTTTAGGAATTTCCACTCCTAAGGGCGCATAATAGGGGATGTATGTTGCGTGTGGGTATACCTATAATGGTTGTGAGGCTTCAAGTCAAAACTTTGCATCGTGTTATAGAGTCTACTATTATGCCTGGATCCGCCCAGGGAGAAACAGTGTTCGTGTCACGTATTCCGTTAGTGCCAAATGATCTCCCTTTTCAGTTTAAAATACTGCAGTTCCCTATAAAAGTGTGTGTCGCGATAACCATCAACAAATCGCAAAGTCAAACTCTCAAGTTAGCTGGAATTGACTTGAGGAAGGCGGGCAGGTTCACGTGGCGTGCTCACGTGTGAGTTCATCCCACAGTCTGATCCATGTAGAGCGAGGACCTACGTCTTTTGCTGAGCGCCGTAAAGTGGATGATATTGAACATCCCACATACCAGGCCGCTTGCCGAGCACGCCATTTATTAGTTGGAGATCAGCATTGGGATGACGCTCTAGCGGAAGCATGCGTGAGCGATAGTCCACATCGCTTGCGACATTTGTTTGCCATCTTATTGACCTTTTGTGCGTTATCGGACGCTAAACAGTTATGGCAAAAGTACCATGACAAGTTTGCTGAAGATTTTATGAGATATGTACAACTAAATACTAATGGACAAATTACTGACAGGGTACGTGAAAATTGTCACAACAGGTCCTTATTGGCTATTCAAATGATAGTTATAAGTATAGGAGGGAACCCGATCAGTCAGAGGCTGCGAATAGGCACAGGAGTTTTTTATTGTTAAAAATAGGCGATGGCACATACCCCGTACAAGAAGATGGAAAAGTTATTTTGATTGGTAATCTCTGTTCTTACACCACAGCAAGAGCTAATTTCTTCTGTGTACGGAGATACCACAAACATGGGAAATCAAGCCGGTTCTTGGCTATGTCAGCGAGCTATTTTGACTCCCCACAATGACCAAGCTGCGGCAATTAATTTCAAAATATTGAGTCATGCGTCCGGTAATAGTAGAGAATATAGCTCAATAAATACATTTATGGAAGAAGATAACGCCACGCACTACCCGGTAGAATTTTTGGATTCCCTCAGCACACCCGGACTTTCAGCCCACAAAATAGTTTTGAAAATTGGTGTACCAATAATTCTCCTCAGAAATATATGTCCTCCCAAACTTTGTAACGGCACTCGGCTCAAAGTCACAAATCTGCAACATTATCGAAGCTGAAATATTAACAGGTTGCGGCGACGGTGATATTGTTTTTATTCCAAGGATAGGTACCTATAATTCCTAAAAACTTTCCTTTCTCTTTCAAACGAGTCCAATTCCCAGTCAGTCTCTGTTATGCCATGACGATTAGTAAAGCTCAGGTCCAGACATTAGATATCCGTTGCGGGGGTGGACCTAAGTATTGGATGCTTTTCCCATGGTCAACTATACGTAGCTCTTTCACGCGTAAACAACCCCAATAACGTTTTTGTGTACGCTCCAGATGGTTCCACAGGTAAAATAAAGAAGCACTAAATTAAATTAAAAAAATGTTTTCGGTATCCTCCCACAGCGCTTTACACTAAAAAATACATTGTTAAGTTCCGACATCCACGCGAACGAAGTCGCGGGCACAGCTAGTTTTTAATAAAAAAAAAAAAATAACATAAATCTATTAAATTTAAACAAAAATGAATTTTTGGTGAACCAAATAAATAAATTTATTATTATTTTTATGACTTTATATTATCGACAATCACCGTAACTCAGTTCATAGTGATCCTGCCTTCTGATCGAAAGGTCGCTGGTTCAATCTCATACAAGACAAATATTTGTGTTTATGACTGTGTTTATGTGTCTTGGTCTGGGTGGTTTCAGTGTATTGGATGTATACAACATGTAACGTAATGAACGCACACCCTCAAACACCCCAATTAGAATATTATGTTGTAATCATAATACATACACTAAAATTTAATTTAACATGTATATGCATTGTTTTTTTCTAAATTAGTTTCTTGGAATAAAGTTTATTTTTCTTTATTTTGTGTTAACCGATGGGATTTGTATGAATACAAATTAAACTGCGATTTAAAAGTCTTATTACTTTGCTTACGGTCCATTTCAATTTGTTTTGACTGTACAGGTTTAAAATAACGATAATTTCCGTAACTTTAATTATTTTGGAATAAAAAATTACCGATATTAAAAATGTTATAAATCGATTCAGTAAACGATTCTGAACAAACTATTTTCAGGATGTGCGTTAATTAAGTTACATGTTGTTTACATATTTACCAAATAACTATGCTTATTTTGGGCTAGATGGCGCTGTGTCATATGTCCCGGATATATATTAATATCCCACTATCCTAATAATATTATAAATGTGAAAGTTTGTGACTTTGGATATTTGTTACTGTGAAGCACAAATTACTACGAAACGGATTTTGATGAAACTTTTCTAATATAGCCTATATATCCGAATAACTCTATTAAGACTGCCACGTTGGGCTAGCGGTAGCGTGTTCAACCGAAAATAACGAGGTCTTGGGTTTAAATCCTGGGTCGGGCCAAAAGTGATTTTGAGACAATACTATGAAAAGAAAAAATTCTCAGCATCAGCCCGAAGTCTGGGAGTAGGCGGTATTACACCTTCGTGCCCCGGAGAGCACGTAAAGCCGTCGGCCCTGTACTCGACCTCTTTCCAGGCGTGACGCTAGGCGTCCCATCGGATCATGAGAGTGATGGAACAGAACCCCTGTGTTTGCGCACACACTTGTGCACTATAATATGTCCCGTGCAGATGGCTAATCTCTATTGAGACTGGCCGGCGTGGCCAAAATTAGCCGTGTGGTTTCCAGAGCAGAAATAAATCTGTCTCCGCCAACCACGCTAGAAGCTATCTGGCGGAATCTTGGAAGCAGTGGTATGCTTTTGCGAAGCGGTTATGCTGCGAAAGGATTAACGGCTTAGACGATCCGGACAATGCGATCACGGCTTATCTAGTGCAAGTCAGGGATGTTAGAAACTCTCGTGAGCCTGTACTAGGGCAACCAGATAACAGATAAACATACTACATTTATCTATGTATATAATTTACTTTTTTCCTGGTTTTAGTATTTCTTTCTAAATGTAGTTAGTTAAGTATATGCATAATTTTATTTAGATTATTAAGTTATTTTGTTGTAAATATTAATATTAAACTTCCTACTAATATTATTAATGCGAATGTTTGTGAGTCTGTATGGATGTAAGGATGTTTGTTACTCTTTCACGCAAAAACTACCCAATGGATTTTGATGAAACTTTGTAGTAATATTGCTTATATATCCGAATAACATATAGGCTAAAATTAATAAAGTGTAACGCGGGTAAAACCACGGGGCACAGCTGGTACTTATATATTTCTAAATAAATACATATTTATAGATCGCACATATGATACATCGCACAAATATTTGTCTTATTCGCACAAAGATTGAACCCGCGACCACTGGCTTAGCAATCTGGGTCACTAACTCATTGAATTCGATCTTTTTGTTGGGATAAGTTGGGTACAAATAAGATACCTACGGCACGAACAATAGTCATTTACTATAAGACCTCAGTGACTGGGCGGTGCAACGTTCCTGACGGGCTTTTGGGTTCGATTCTCGCACTAATTATTCGTGTAAAATAAAATACTTATTTACCTATCGTATGGGCAGTAGTCACCCTATTGTTCAAGCCGCCCAGTAGGCCTCTGATATGACTTAACGACTGTTGTCTAATGACTACAACCGGGACCTATTCTATATCAAACTTCCCAATGATATTAGAGAATTGTCTGTAAATAAGAATAAAATAAATATTAAGGCCAAACTGTGTACTATTTAAGTGACAAAAGTGCTTGGGATTGAGTTGTTCTGAGTCAACACCTATGATTGTAATAAATCTTAAGTATGTTTTATTTTAAAAAAGGATTCCTACTGAGTTTTCTGGCAGTGTTTCTCAGTAGCTGCCACGTCATGCACTGCACGGTAGGGTAACAAAAAGACAATTCCACATAAATGCATTTTTTTACGGAATATACCTATGATTTTTGACTTAGACTAACGTGCGCTGCGAAGCACAGAGTCGCTCAGAAATTAAACCACTTTGGCTGCTTAACCTGGCCCATCCTTTATAGACCGGTGAGAGCATCTAGCTATAAAAAAGATTGCGAGGTTTGGTTCGTTGACTGACAGTTTGAGGTATAGGGTGGACTACCTTTTGTGTACGATGATCTTTCGTTCAAAACAATAATAATAATACCTTCTGATTGAAATACAGCCATGGTGACCAGTCTCAATATAGACTAGCCATCTACGCAGGACATATTATACACACACAGTGTCCTGATCGCATAGAAGTGTGTGCACAAGCAGATGTGCGCTTTCGCTACCCCCACTAACTACCTGTTCGTCAACGGAACAGTAGGAATGAGCAATAATTGTTTATAATTAACATTTAACTTACGAACTTTACTTTTACTCACGAAATTTAATAGTACCTAGTACTTATAAATTTAGTGAATATCAAGATAACATCATCTTTAAACTTGTTATACAAAACTAAACTATAAACTATCTCAATTTCGGTAGATATAAAATCACGCCACATCATGAACGACAATCCAAGTTTTAATTCAACCGCAATTATTCTAATTTACATACACACTCTTGGGTGAACAAAAACTGTATAAAAAGTGTAAAGATGATGATATCTTGATACTCAGTAAATTTATAAGTAACTAGAGGTAAGTTAAATGTTAATTATAAACAATTATTGCTCATTCCTACCGTTCCGTTGACGAACATGTAGTTAGTGAGGGTACAGAAAGTGCACATAACATAATAATATCCTGGGACATTATTTATACACGGCCATCTGATCCCAAACTAAGCAGAGCACAGATACAGGCTTATATGGATAACTAGCTGTTCCCCGCGGTTTCACCCGCGTTAAACTTTATTAATTATAGCCTATGTGTTATTCTGATGTATAAGCTATATAATTGTAAAGTTTCGTTAAAATCCATTCGGTAGGTTCGATTACTGATAGATACAGGACAAAGAAACGTGTTCCCTCACTAATCACCTGTTCGTCAACGGAACAGTAGGAATGGGCAATAATTGTATATAATTAACATTTAACTAACCTCTAGTTACTTATAAATTTAGTGAGTATCAAGATAACATCATCTTTACACTTGTTATACAGTTTTCCACGTCATTATAAATTTCACCTCGCTAACAGTCGACATGTCAGATCTTGATAGACATTGTTCACACAAGTGTGTGTATGTAAATTAGTATAATTGCGGTTGAATTAAAACTTGGATTGTCGTTCTTGATGTGGCGTGATTTTATATCGACAGAAGTCGATATAATTTTTAGTTTAGTCTTGAAGTGAAAAGTTCTTTAGCGGCGTTGTGCACGTTTTGGGATGGGTTAGTTAGTTAGTATATGGTTTGGCCATTTAGAAAGGATGAATGAAAGAAGATTGACAAAAGAAGTATACCTGGCCTGTGTGAATGGGACAACCGGAAGGGGAAGACCACGTCGAACATTCTCTGACCAAATTGGAGATGTTCTCAAGAAAGGGCAGGTCAGAAGTACCCTAAACCGGCGAGCATGTATGAAGAATATAATGACAGTAATCGAGGCAAAAGAAGTATGCAAAGATCGTGACAAATGGAAATCCGTTGTCTCTGCCTACCCCTCTGGGAAACAGGCGTGAGTCTATGTATGTATGTATGTAGTTAGTTAGTTGGGCGATAGGTTTCCCCACTTAGCCTCCTAATTGGGGCATTGTACCTGATACTTATTTGGCTACTCGAACCAATTTAGTTCCATCCAGAAGTCCAGGAGATCACGAAAGCCTGGCTTAAGGGCCTCCTGCAGTGTCTTCGGATCATTCAGGAACTTTGCCCGTTGGTAAGTTTGGGATGGGTAAAAAATGTTAAACTCGCGTCAGGACACGTGACCTGATCGAATATTCATAAGACGGAGGGTATATTTTTAATTCACACTGGTCGTTTATACACTCATATGATCGTAGCATTTTTTCTTAATTATGTTAAATTTTTACAACCGCATGCCTACGAAAATTACATACATACATAGACTCACGCCTGTGTCCCAGAGGGGTAGGCAGAGACAACGGACATCCATTTGTCACGATCCTTGCATACCTCTTTCGCTTCGTTTACTGACATTACGAAATTTAGTTCTATTTTTTAATTTATTTCCACAATAGGGAGGGAGGCAATTACTATGAGTATTTGCCGCCCAAAGGTGGGAAGTAGCATCTTCCACTCGCTACTCGGATCAAATATACACTACTTGCCGAGTATGTGATATGAAAAATAGTTTTCACTTCTATCGGGGGGGTATAAAAAAATGAGTATATGTAGTATGTCAGTGATCTGATTTCTACAGTACAAGCTCTGCTTATTTTAGGATCAGATGGTCGTGTGTAAATAATGTCCCAGGAAATTATAATATTGTTATTATTATTACTCTCTCCTCCTTCTTCACCTCTGGGAAGGTTTTAATGAATCGCCATCTATTAACCAAATCCCCTAACTTTATACTATTACCATCAATGTAGAGCCTCTGGGAAGATTTTACTGAATCGATTATGAGCAAATACTAAGGTAATAATTACTAGTTTTCTTAGAAAGCTGATTTTCCCAGACTAGATTTCTAGTAGATAGACTATTGTTGCAGTCTATGTTGCAGCTGGGTAGCCATAAAGATGTATTGTTGCGAGACATTTAGCAGCTCGGTCAGAACTTTGCCAGAGTTACGTGGAGGACACTATAAATAAATAAATAAAATAAATCTTAGGATACGTAACACACTGGCATCTGATCCCAAACTAGGTGGAGCTTTTACCATGGCAACCAGACAACAGCCAAAGTACGTCCACTGCTGGACAAAAGCCTCCCCAAAGAATGGGGGGAAATGCCATAATCGCCACGCTTGACAGAAGGGTTGGCGATCGCAGTTTCGTCATAGTTCACAGAAACGCTGCTGCCCATTCTCTGGTAGGTATTCCCTCGGACGATTTCTGCGCCTCGCCACAGGATGAGATGGGGTGATGATATTATATGCCATCACCACACAGCAATTGTATATTCCACAATTCATAGTTACATATTATTGATGAACTTGGGTATCCAGGACCGGAAGACGCAGCGTGAGCAGATCCCTACAAGGTGGACCGACGATCTTGCAAGAGTCCCGGGAAGCCGCTGGATGCGGGTACCTCAAGACCAGCCATTGTGGAGATTCTTGGGAGAGGCCTTTGTCCAACAGTGGACGTCTTTCGGCCGATATGATGATGATGATGATCCACGACCACTAGCTTAGCAGTTGGGGTCACTAATCACACGCAAAAAATCATCAGGAATTTAATAAGTCTTATTTATAATCTATCCTATTTATATGTTTCACCAGCTCATATCTAGATGCTCTCATCGGTCCGTAAATGATCGGCGAGGTAAAGCAATTATGCTCACGGTCAGTCCATAGATGGGTGACCACTAAGTGGTTTAATTTCTGAGCGTCTTCGTTCGGAGGGCACGTTAAGCTGTCGGTCCCGATTGTAGTCATTAGATAACAGTCGTTCAGCCATGTCAGAGGCCTACTAGGCAGCTTGAACAACTCTGACCCTAGGGTCACCACTTCCCATACGATAAATATTAAACCATAATCAACATTACTTAATGCAATTTTTGAAAAAGTGGGGAAAGATTTCAGTAGTTACCATATAGCTGAAGATCTGAAAATCATCTGTTTTTTGCTTGATGTACAGGTGTCTGGCTACAACTGTCATGCATTTGCGTCAACTCATCACAAGAATTCCTCGTTTATGATTATATGCATCCATCTAAAACCATGGACACCATAGCGCCACAGATTAATAATGCATAATATCGGGTGCCTATCAATTGTTTAATGAACAAGCAGAACTAGCAATTATTATTGATTTATGTAATGAACCTTTAATCAAAAGCTGCAATTAATATTTGGCTTAAACATGAGATCTATGGGTGGCAAGGATTTGGTATAAAGAAAACGTGTTTAACCAACCCATGTTTTCGAGGGTCTTTACGAATCGTCTCGCGCGCAGGTTTGACGACTTCCAGCCTATTAAGCCGGTTTCCGAAAAGGTTTTAGCACCATAGACCATGTGCATATGCTGCGGCAAGTTATACAGAAGACCGAAGAGTATAACAAGCCGCAGTGCTTAGCGTTTGTGGACTATGAGAAAGCCTTTGATTCTATCAAAACCTGGGCCGTGCCGAGGTCGCACCCAAGGTGCCAAATCGACTACCGATATATCGAGGTATATCTATATATATATATCAGTGCGACCCCGGGACCAGAACTCGAAACCAATCCACTTGCAGCGAGGCGTGAGCCAGGAGATGTTATATCTCCGAAACTGTTCACCGCTGCATTGGAAGATGTCTTCATGCTTCGAAACGTAACTGGCTATGAGAGAATGAGAGAAAGGAAATCTATTAAGCCCAGAATTTAGTGTCTAAAGTATCCATTAGTTCTCGTAATGAGGGTACGCAATGTTCACAAGCGAGCCATAGTTTTAGGACCTCAATTACAAGTGCACTGCAGGTTTTATAAACTCACCGCTAATAACCCCACCTAAGCAAGTTTTCCTTACAGCGTTCAAAATATTTTTAGTCAGGTTTGAAGTCGATTTTGTTTTTATTTTTAATATACAATTTTTTATACTTCCCCACATTTTTAAAGTATCTTTATCAGTAGCTCTTCATTGCTGTAGCACACCCAGACTCGTATGGGTCACACAATTAGTTGCCCTATGCAGGAATTGAACCCTGGATATGAAGTGACGAGGCGACTATCTTAACCTCCACATTAATACCCAGGTGGTATGAAATTAATTAACTTGCTATCGTCCAACCCATTGACGATTTCATTAGATATCTTTAACCCATTATAGACTACAAACCTTTAAAATCCCCATCAGGATACCAGCGCAGTTCTAGATTAGATAGCCGTACTAAAGCCGTTATGCCCTGCGATCGGTCGACTACTCCTGACCTTTGCGAACACCTGTTTTTTACGCGATCAACGGAATAATAGCACATAACTTTTATATATAGAAATGTCAACGTTTCCGCTTGTATAGTGTGATAACGACTTTATCACACAAGTGGAATGGAGTAGAATTAGTCTTATTTTTTTTAATTTAGGTATTTGCCTTGAGTATCTGAAATAGGTATCTACAAGATGGACCGATGATCCTATGAGGGTCACTGGATGCGGGTAGAGCAAGACCGGCAATTGTGGAGATCTTTGAAGAAGGCCTTTGTCCAGCAGTGGGCGTCTTTCAACTGGTATAATGATGATGATGATGATCAGGGGCTCTACCGTCTAAGTCACTGAACATCGATTTCTTAATTCTTGTCAACGTTGCAGCCGATTTAAAGTTTGATTAAGTCATTTTAAACCTTTATTTATATGAACGCCATTTAAAAAATCGATGTTCGGCGACTTAGCCGGTAGAGCCCCTAGAAGTTTTAAAGGCTGTGTTGACATGCTGTATTCAATTTTAATTCAGTTAGTTTTTTTAGATCATGTAATTAATGTTGTTTGTATTATAATAGGTTAAAGCTTATTCTGGGCCTACCTCAAAAATGAAGTACCAAGACCCCGCGCGCTATTTGAGACAAATGACCAATTTGTGTATTGTGAGATTATAGCAATATTGCGTACAGATGTGCAAATTAAAGAAAAAACTGCAACATTTATTTATTTAATTTTATTTCGTGTCATGTGTAGTTGTTTTGTTAGATTTAAAATGACAACCTACTAGGGCATAACAAAAAAATAATGAAAGTGAAATTTAAAAAGTATTTCACAAATCTCTTTAGTAACTAATGTTATATTTATGTGTTAATTGTCTATTATTTAGCAACATATTTTAACTACATGATTTGTGGTAAAATAATTCGTATGGTAAAATTAGATATGCTCATTTACTATGGTTTAATGAATAAATAATTATTACAGCTGATCTACAACAATTTTGTGGTGATAAAGAAAAACATAATAATTTTAATAAAATTTGAGATTAAATAATAAAATACTAGATAATTATTTTACCAATTAAGGACTGTCCGTACAACACTGATGATGATGCAGTCCATCATGGCAAAAGCTCCCTCATACATTTAGAGGGTATAGGCCATGGTGCAATACGTTAGCTTAGTGGTAGTTTAGTAGCTTAACAGATTTCACATGCCACTAAAACATTTTTCGATATCTCTATGGCGAGCAAGTTTCTTCACGACGTTTTCCTTTACTGTTCTAAGTACGAGATTGTAGTCCACATGAATTCGAAAAGTCAGTGGTCGCTTTGGGTTTGAGTTCAAAATAACCGACTGTGGTCTGTGTGGACTGTGGTCCAACGGTCTCAATACTGTGTTATCTCGACTTAATCCTAAACAAAATAAAAATAACAAACTGACGACTCCATCGCCTAAGCCGCGTTGCACGGTTCATAACCCAAGTCGTAACGATATTGTCTGGCACGCTAGCTCAGAATTAAGTATACTCTACAATTATGCAACGTGTACCATAAATAGTGCTCACACTTAGGGAACTCAATCATCCTATGCAGCAAAAGAACTTGTAGAGCAATTTTGGCTCTATTTAGACCCGTTTGATGGGCCAATTGGCGTGATTGGTAGAAACTTGCCTTTCACGGCGCAGGTCATGGGTTCGATTCCCACCCAGGACAGATATTTGTGTGCATGAAAGTGTCTGTTTGTCCTGAGTCCTGGTAATTATCTATATAAGTATGTATTTACAAAAGAAGAGTAGTATAAGTTGTGTATCTGGTTTCCATTCTACAAGCTGATTAGTTTGGGATCAGATGACCGTGTGTCAAATAATGTTTCACGACGTCCCACGTTTAAAAATAACTTACCCACTGCTGCATCTCCTGTAAGTCAGGTTAGGTTCAGGCTACTGTTGGACCACTTATAATCAAATGTATGAAGTATATGCTCAAAAACTTTTGCTATCGTTGGAAGGACAGCAATAGGCCTGTGTTTATCCACTGACGATCTATCACTGGTTTTAGGAATAGGCGTAACTCACGATAATTTCCATTGTTTGGGGTATACACCTGATTGGAAGGCCAGGTTGAAAATATGACATAGGGGAGGTAATAGACTTTCATTGCATATCAAAAGGCAGTGAGTGGTGAGGCCTAGGTATATCGTGGCGAATCACTTGGATGTTTGTTGTTTGTTCTTTTTGACGGATAATGTTCGGGGAACAGAGAGGTTACAGAGAAGTTATCGCAACAAAAAAAAAAAAACAATTTCGCTTTTTAGCCTGATCCAGGATTTGAACACGGGGTCTCATTTTCTGCAGTTCAGCTCGCTACCGTTAAGCCCAAGAGGTAATGAGGGCAGGTTATTGAAGTCTTACGGGTGTTTCGGTGAGTATCTGTGCCGGATCGGCCGAGAAGTAACGACACATTGTCACCATTGCGGGAGCGACCTGGACTCTGCCCAGCATACGCTGGAGGAGTGCCCGGCCTGGGAGGCCGAGAGACGAGTCCTGGTCGCTGAGATTGGACGGGATCTTTCGCCGCCAGCAGTCGTGTATGCGATGCTGGCTGGCGACTCCACCAAATGGGACGCCGTGGTCTCCTTCTGTGAGGCAGTTCTGCTGCAGAAGGAGGCCGCCGAACGGGATCGGGAAAGAGCCGATCCCGCTCGTAGGCGGAGGAGGCGTCGGGGTGGCGGCGGCAGCCGTTAGCCCAACTCCCCTCGGGGCTGCGGTGGCAGTATGAGAAGTGTCCTCTACTGCCGCCACGTGCAAGCAGCCCCGGGAAGACAGCGAACTGTTTGTGGCGCAGTCGCTGTGCCGTACTGGCAGGAGTCGGCAAATGGGGAGGGCAACCCACAGCTCTCCCCGGGTGCGTGTCCCGACCACCTGGGACACGGCGCAAAAGGAGGGCACCGGAGCAGCATACCCGCGTTCCCGGGGCTCCCCCTATCAGGCGCCAGAAGAAGTCCACGGCAGGTTAGGTTTAGTCGGTGCGAGTCCGACATACCCACCCGCAGACACTTTTTGCGGGTGGCATGCATCAGCATGCCCGCTGGCTTATCAAAAAAAAAAAAAGAAAAGGGGTTATTGAAGTCTTACCTATACAGTTATTAGAAGAAATGGACATGTTTGGACTGCACGTGTGACGCAGCGGCTAAGACAATCGCCTCGCCGCTTCGTGTCGCGGGTTCAAGTCCCGCGCCGGACAACTATTTGTGTGACCCATAAATAGTTGTTCTGAGTCTGGATGTAATTTGTATCCGTCTATTATATGTTTGTAAAGTACCCCGTGACACAGGGATTAATTTCCCTAATACTGGCGATGTCATATTAAAAAAAAAAACATGTATTTCTTTATAACGTATGGGCAGGGGCTACACTGGAGTGAGAGTTGTTGAAGCCGCCCATTGGCCTCTGACATGGGTTAATGATTTTTGTCTAGCGACATCAACCGGAAACCAAGCTTAGCTTAGTTAGCTTTACGTAACCTCCGAAGCACGGAGACGCTCAGAAATTTAATAAATTAATAATTGTTGGAGTAGACTGATTTTTCCAGGAGCCACAGTCTGCGATGGGTTTTGAACCTTGCCGCCGGAAAGTCTCTATAATATTTTGCGGCAAAGCATTAAACACATGCACACATATATAGCAAAGAAAAAAAAGACGTGTGGCACTCGGAGACTGCCGCGGTAAAGCTTATATTATAATTGCATAGCATTTTTTATCAACTTATGCAATTATAATTATTTATTTATTTTATAATACTGCATTTGTGATAATAATAATAAAATGAATGTATATAGAGTACTAACTCATTTTCTTTCACTATTTTTTCGTGACTTTCTTCATTAATAAATGCACTTTGTTTATTCAAGACAGTACAGATATTCACTGTTGTACGTAGATGATATATACCTACGCACCTATATACTTTCTCACAAACAGCTGATTACGGTAGTTTTCAAAGACAACCAATGCCACCTAAGGGCGGGTTGCTGAACTAAAGAGACAAGCGTGATATTTAAAAAAGTCATTAAAAGTACTGGTATTTATCGATAGATGGCGGTCGGAGTGGGGGGTGTTAGGTTTTTTTCGTTACGGAATTTCTGGATTCGGTCCCCACGCTCAAGGCCCGCGATAGAAGCTATGCAATAGCTTAAAATTTTGTAATAGTGTTGTGTTAGGCTGACAAAAGGCGTGGAAAAAAGCTCTGGAAAAAAGGCGTGAGTCTATGTACATATGTACGTATAATTATTACCTTCGGAGATAGGGAATAGCCACCAGAAGAATAAGAACCACAAAGGCTGCGAGTGTTATATGAGCCTTAATATAAAAACTCCAGAGTATAAATTTCCATACACGAAGTACAGTCGAAAAAAACGCCATACCACACGTCATCTCATATAATCAGGCTGAGAAACAATGTGACACGCATTACCTGCGACTTGATTAAATAATTGCCTTGCTTGGTACAGTCAGCCACAGTATAGAACTAATGTTAACTATTATTATTAATCATTTACATTTAAGAGAGGAAGGCGTTGATTCGCTCAAAGAGCAGCCCGACTGGGGAAGTACCTCCACCTTACAGAAGACATTCCTTAATAATAACATTAATAACTTAATGTTGAGTCTGCGTGTGAGTAAGGTCAGCAACACTCGCTTGCTGACTTTTATAAGGGCCGACAACGCACCCTCGACCTCTGGTGTTGCGAGTGTCCATGGCCGGTGGTCATCACTTACCATCACGTGACCCACTTGCTCGTTTGTCGCCCGCTTACATATAAAAAGATAATATTTCAGAGCATGTTTCAGTCCATAATATGTTAGTTACAAAAAACCTTAATCTAATGTTGGTAATTTTGCAATATAATATTTGCGGTACTAGGGCACTGTCTACGACGTGTGCAGACATATCCAGTGCTCCAGCATCGGACTATCCCATTTATCACATAATGCGTTCAAGATGCTGTGTGAGCTACCACGCGCCCTGCGTAGGAGGGATGCACACCGTTTGCGGATGATCGCGTGGAAACCATCAACCCTCGCTTCCGCAAACATAGCACAGCTATAAAAAGCGTAGAAAGATTTCTCTGCTTCACCGGAATATAGATTTAGACTGAATTATAGATATTAAGGATAAGTATTTTTGATAAAGAGCATCCTGAATTAGAAATGCCACATAGTAATGAAATAAAAATAAAATTACCGCAATAAAATTATAATTGGTGTAGTGGCCTGCACCTATTTTATGTGGGAATTATTATTTAAAAAATCTATACAAATAAATAAAATTGGAGTGTCTGTTTGTAATATTGAAATAACCGGTTTTTACTACATAAATATGAATATATATACGGTACATACACAAAAATAACATTTTTTACAATTTTTGTCTGTCTGTTTGTTCCGGCTAATCTCTGAAACGGCTGGACCGATTTTGATGGGACTTTTATTGGCAGGTAGCTGATGTAATAAGGAGTAACTTAGGCTACTTTTATTTTAGAAAAGTCTTTTATTTTACTAAATAACGAAATAAACTAATTAACACGCGGACGAAGTCGCGGGCACAGCTAGTAATAAATAAAATAAAAATAGTTTATTGCTGTATCTTATACTTCTACAATTTATCTTAGGGGTCATCTTTGAAGTATATTAAATACAAGCCTCCTAGAGGCTCCGCTCTTCACAAGAGTGTAAAAATTAAATTAATTAATATAGTTTTTTGTTTAAAGATATAAAAACTAAAGTATGAAATTTTGTGCAGTATTTCGTAGTATGTTTGAGTAAGTCATGTGTGTGTGTGAGTGTGTGTTTTCTACTTCCGTATACAAAACACATCTACTTATCGTTCTTCTTGTATGGGAACTTAATATTCTTTTTAGTGTTTTTGCATGTTGCCGTGCCACAGGCAAGTTTAGTTTCAGAAGCTCGTATAGTTAAGTCCACCATTTACATAACTTGTGGACATATACCGTACCGTAGCCTAGTTGGTAGTGCTCCTGCCTACGAAGCTGGTGGTCCTGGGTACGAATCCCGGTAAGTGCAAATATTTGTGCGATGAGCACGAATATATTATATATTTAAGTATTTATCTATCTATATAAGTATGTATATCGTTGCCTGGTACCCATAGTACAAGCTTTGCTTAGTTTGGGGCAAGGATGATCTGTGTGACATTGTCCCCAGATCTTAAAAAAAAAACTTCTTCTGAATACTTCCGTGATCGTGCTTCCTACTTGTGTTGAACTGTACCTTATCAAGCCATTCAAACCAGGTTGCCACGAAGCTTGTTGCTTGCGCAGTGCCCCAATTGATTACATCCAGCGAAAGTCTACCATGAGAACCTATAGTTTTTGTGCCCCATTGTCAATCTATGAGAATTGTCGATAGAATATTGAGTTGGAAAGAGTTAGTTCACGTGACTTATAATGGGCTCGTGATTTACAAAGGCGAGGAAATTAATTGGGCTGGTCTGATTTTACCAGCTTTAACTGAATGCGGCTGATTAATGGGACTCGTCCTTCCCTTTGGAGTTTCAGAGCTTTCCCTTCTGGAGTTGCAGTGGTGGGTACGAGGGAAGGACTCTTACCCACCACTGCAACTCCTCACACAATGCAATGACACTGAGCAGTGAACCTCAGGAATGTCCCGGGGATCGCTTCAGCTGTCTCAGATCTCGTAACGAATTTAATCACATCCTGATTAAATTAAATAAGCAAAGAGAAATTGGAAAAAAGTTGTTACACTTCCCTTCTTCTTTTTTATTCGGGACTAGTAGACTCTCCCTCTTACCCGCCACTGCAATTCCTGCAAGCCAGGATCAACAGTGGCACACAAAGAAATGACATTGGACGGTGAGGCCTAGGTATCCGAAGGAATTCCTTTAACTATCTCGCAAAGAGTTTGGAATGAATTTATTGGTCCAGCGGATCTCGTACTAGAATCCGGGGTAGGCGCTCTGCGTTAAGCTATGAACGACACACGCTGGCAGATCAAATTTAGGATTCCATTGCTAACATCCTCGGAGGAATATAGGTGTTGTTATATATTATATGCTTCGTTTTCTAGAAACATGGCCGACTGACGTGTTCCCAATTGCATGTGAGAGATGAAAGATCCGTTGGCGTGGTTGTTAGATGCTTGCCTTTCACGCCGCAGGTCGTGAGTTCGATTCCCACCCAGAGCAGATATTTGTGTGCGTGTTAATAATAATAATCTTTATTTGAGAAAGTAACAGATGCTTAAGTTAAACATTAAGAACATATTTATTATAAATTTCGCAGAAACATTGCATATTTTATACTCAATTTTATACTATTGCATGAACAAAATATTTGAGTGATTAATTTTTATTTGATAGATATTAGTGTGCTTGAACATGTCTGTTTGTCCTGAGTCTGGGTGTAATTTATCTCTATAAGTATGTATTTACAAAAGAAAAGTACTTATCTGGTTTCAATAGTACAAGTTCTGCTTACTTTGGGATCAGATGGCCGTGTGTAAATAATGTCGCAAGATGTTATTATTATTATATAGATGCTCTCTCCGATCGGTAAGTGATCGTTCATTAAGTAACTAGGCTCACGGTCAGTCCATAGATGGGTGACCACTAAAGTCGTTTAATTTCTGAGCGTCTCCTTGCTTCGGAGGGCAAGTTAAGCTGTCGGCCCCGGTTGTAGTCATTTGCGACGGTCGAAGCGAAGTCGTTAAGCCTTCTCAGTTATATGGTTTTCATACAATAAGCTCCGCTTAGTTTGGGATCAGATGGCCGTGTCTAAATAATGTCCCAGGATATTACATTGAGTACAACTTCCAATCTATTAAATTTTAATTTTATATCATTAGTAAGCCAGTAAGTAAGTAAGTTCATTCTTGCATTCATGAGTTACAAAGGTGTTACAAAGTAACTATCAGTCATGAACCCTGTTAGGATGTAGAAAAAAATATACACCTGGATGGCTAATTAGTTCATTAAACATTTTTATTCGAAACTAAAATTTTAAAATTAATTTATTCCGTAAACAAATTGCATTTATCTGGAATCGTCGTTTGTTTTTTTCCCTACCGTGCAGTGCATGACTTGGCAGCTACTGAGAAACACTGCCAGAAAACTCAAGAGCAATCTTTTTTTAAAATAAAATTTACTTAAGATTAATTAAATCTTGTTTATGTATGTTGACTTAGAACAACTCAATTCCAAGCACTTTTGTCACTTAAATGATGAGATCTCTTTTGCAATATAACTATATGGTGTTAATGTCCGCAGAGCTACCCCAGAGAAGAATTCCATAACACATTATGCTATGAAACTAACTGAAATAAACCATTCTAGCTGTGTCAACACCAGTCAGCCGTCTAATAGTTTTAACTGCAAATGCTGTAGAACTTAATTTGTCGTTGATTTGTAAAATTACCTTAATTGGTAATTATAAAAATAAAGATAAATCGTAATTAAAAAAAAAAGCAAATGTGCAGTTCTAACTACGAAAAAATAAATAATATACCTACTTTGCCCACCGGTTAAGGTTAATAAAATAATGTTGAATTTTAATGAAATGTCAAATGATTGTGATCTATTAAATTGGCCCTACTTTAATTGACAGGCCGGTTGGTGTGTTTGTTAAATACTTGCCTTTCACACCGCAGGTCGTGGGTTCGATTCCCACCCAGGATAGATATTTGTCTGTTTGTACTGAGTCTTGGTGTAATTATCTAAGGTTGAAATGAGTTGTAATAAAGTTTAGTATTAAGCTAATAACTTGCGCGAAAAAATCAACCTCGTTTACACGTTGTTAAGTTTTCTACGTTAAGCATTTAGGGGCGCGGTCTGTCTATAGATGGGTGACCGCCAAACTACATAGTATAATTATTATTGCTGAGTGTTCGTGTTTCGGAGGGCACGTCAAATTGTCGGTCCCGGTTGTGGTCAAAAGACAGCAGACGGTAAGCCATATCAGAGGCCTACTGGGCGGCTTGTGCAACTTTGACTCCAGGATATCTAATAAGATAAAATAAAAATGTATAAGTGCATAAGAACTAAGCCATACAAAAACCATTTACACTTCTATCGGTATTCCATTTTCAAAACGCTAAATTCAAAATCGAGGCTGCATCGCACGATCGCAACAGTCATTAAACATTCTATCCCTTTCATTCCGTACAATAACAAACAAAGACAAAAACATTTTCATGCTTTTTCATTCACCAGTTTTACATGGCCCCTGGATTGGTTCTATATTTTCATTTAAGGGGAAATTTTTCCGAAGGTATGGTAGGTGAGAGGGGTCGAGCAAAGTTGGTTATTACCGCGTCTGTCTCTTTCTAGCGTGGAACGTATGTGTTGAGTATAAGGACGCCCTTTTTGCGCATAGTCTGCACGACTAGGCGGCATATTTCTGAAGGCTATGGAGTGGCGAAGAGATGTCTTGACACTATTTTATTTAGAAAAAGTTCAGTACTTTATTTTATAAGGGGGACAGGGAAGACTCTTATAAAATAAAGTACTGAACTTCTTCTTAAAAGACATGAAGACATGCCATCACTCACGCATTGCCGAGTCTTGCCTTTCTCAGATGAACTGGAAGACGACCACAGCATTAATAACATAATGTCACAACTTATTCTGTATATTTTGTATTGATTGACATGTTAGCCTAGTGGCTAGTGACTCTGCCTGCTAGCCCAGAGGTTGTAGATTCGATCACCAGTCAGAGGAAATTTTGGTTTATTGTGATCATGATTTATTGTTCCGTGTCTGGGTGTGACGTACGACGTAACCTAACTGGCTAGGAGAGAAAGAGAGAAAGAAAACACACCTCTCTCTTTTGACCCTACGAAATATTCGAAACGTAACTCTCTCTCTTTGCTATCTTCATTATCTCTCTCTCAACTTCCGTTCGCCTCATATGATCACACTTTTTGTAATGCTTTCGTCACGCATTTACCAGCTTACTCGCGGAGTCAAGTAAATAAGTTTTACTTCAACAATATAATAATAATAAGACAACAATATACGAGTAATAGACAACTATGTTCTTGGGTATCACCATTGACTCAAACTGCAATGGAGCCCACAGATAGAAAAGCTGTCCGGCAAATTAAGTTCTACAGCATATGCAGTTAAAACAATTAGACGGCTCACTGATGTTGCCACAGCTAGAACGGTTTATTTCAGTTTTTTTCAATCATAATGTCATATGGAATTCTTCTCTGGGGTAGCTCTACGTACATTAACACCATATTCAAAATTGACTGCACGTGTGGCGCAGCGGCTAAAATAGTCGCTTCGCCCCTCGTGTCCCGGTTTCGAATCCCGCGCAGGACAACTATTTGTGTGACCCATAAATAGGTGTTCTGAGTCTGGATGTACTTTGTGTCCGTCAATTATATGTTAGTAAAGTACCCCGCAACACAGGGATTAGATTCCCTAGTGCGGAAGTAGTCTTAAAAAAAATAATGCAAATAAGAGCCGTAAGGGCTATCTGTAATCTTAGCCCGAGAGTGTTTCTAAGAGAAAAGTTCAAATATATTCAGATTGTTGCATCTTTAAGTAAAAATATAAGTACTTAGGAATATATAAGTATATTTATCAGTTGTCTGGTTGCTATAGTACAGGCTCTGCCTAGTTTGGGATCAGATGGTAGTGTGTTAGCTGTTCCTAGATATATAATATTTAATATTGCATTATATTTAAGAAATCGATGTTCGGCGACCTAGCCGGTCGAGCCCCTGGCTGGTTGATCAAGTAGAGGTCCATGAGAGGATCGGTTTGAAGATATATTTAGTGCACTATAGTCCCTCCACTTTGATAAACAAAGATGCTGGCTAGTTTCCATATTGAGGATCGGCGAACATTTTATCGATATGAATATAATGATTCATAAGGATCATTCAGTGTATTAACTCGTCCCAAGGTAATCATGGCAATTTTGTCGGTCTCTATGATCTTTTCGTAACGTGTTTAACTACAGATAAAGAGTTGGGCCAAGATACTAATGTTGAGATTTGTCTACAAACAAAAAATCTCAGTCACAGCCTAAAAGTCCGAAAGCTTGCGGTGACAAACCCTTGTGCTTTGGAAAGCACGTATAGGCTTCGGTCCTGCACCTGAACTCTTTCCAGTCGTATCATCTAGCTGCTAGTTTTATTATAATATGTCCGGCACAAATGGCTAGTCTCCACTGAGACTGGTCGCTTTGCCCAAAATTTGGCCATAACTACATTACACTCATACAACTGTTTTTATTTTATTAATTATTTTGCTACTAAATAGCTAATATTTCACACTACCCAATTTAAGTAGCTTTCTGGTAAAAAAAACCAGTCGTTAGAATTACGATGATACGAAAGGCACTTAAACATAGGATTCAGCTTGAGCTCGTAAAATTTTATATCATTATTAAATTTAATGAACGAAGCAAGTCAAATAAACATATCTACTTTACAGTCGGCATTATTATTTGACTTACCTTATTACAATCAACAATGATATTTATATCATTACTAGACTAGTTTTTAAGAGCTTTACGAAAACAGATTCCAACTGAAATTCTACAGGTGAGTTAGTGACCGATGATTTAGAAATATAATTGGGACCTGTATTGCACTGTTTGCATGATACGAACTCATAAGTCAATAACACATAACATGATTTGATGCCGAGCGCAAACATTTCATTGTATCGTACGCAAATAGCGTGAGATTGCAAGAAATGCGTTCGCGAATAAATTATTTTGCCGTTTATTAGTGAACTGGGTATTAGTTTAATGAATCTAAGGTCCAACTTATGAGATGTAATTTGAATAATGGGGTTTATATGTTTATTAAAATAATAATATAAACTTAATTAAATATTATATAAATATATATAATATAAACTTAATTAAATTTAAAAATAATGGTATAAACATACAAGGCGGTTACCTCAGAACCATATTAACAATAAAAAATAATTAAAGTAAATTATTGTTGATCGCTATTTCGTTGACGATAACCTAGTAAGAGCCGAAGAAATTGACAAGTTGTCAAAATTCTTAGACTTAGTTCAGGAATGTGTATCATTGTCTCGATCGTTGTCTCCGTAAAGGGTCTCACGGCAAAGAGCCTCAATCGTCATCTTAAGAGGTTCTCGCTGGATCTCTGGGTTAAGGGCGTATCCGACCCTTGACCAAGAGGCAGAGAGGCATTTATGGGAACGGTACGAATCATGAGAAGTTTGTCGCTCTGTTGCTCTGACCACCAGCGGCCTAGGTCATCAAACCCTGTCGCAGGAGCTCTAGTTTTACATATTTATTTATATATTTTTGTTTTTTATATAAATTTTCTAAATATTAGACTGTATAAGATAATATTTACAACCGGAATACAACCGGAACTGACAGCTTAATTTGCCTTCCAACGCACTGAGGCGCTCAGAAATTTTACCACTTCAGTGTTCACCCATCTACGGACTGACCGACAGCCTAGTTGCTTAACCTCGCCGATAACTTACGGACCGGAAAGAGCAACCATCTATAAAACCCTTATCTGATATAATTAAATAGTATAACTGATTGTCGTGAACACATTTTGTTAATTCATAATAAAAAAATATGTAAACTTGAATATAAACCCTGAAAAAATATTGTTTTTTTCAATAATAATATTTACAAGTACATATATTTAAAACCCAACTCCCTTTCTGAGCAATTTTAACCCGAAATCAATTTAATCCTAAGGTATATTTTTGTATATTTTTTGTATATTTGGTATATTTTTTGTTTTAATCGACAAAAATTCATATATATAAATATAAATATCATGAAACAATTAATATATGTTTAAAATTTAGACTCGGAACATCTATTTATAGGTCAAACAAATAGATGTCCTGCGCGGGAATCGAACCCGGCAGACGAAGTGGCGAGGCAAGTATCTTAACAGCTGCGCCACACATGGAGTCATATTTCCTCAAGCTATTTTTTATGTATAACAAAAATAAAATGTGATCCCAAAGTATTACATTTCAGATTAAAACGAGTTACAAAGATTACTGATTCGTAGTAAAAAAAAATTGTGGCAAAGCGTTAAGTTAATTAAAATCCACCTTTCGGTACTTTTAGTGTCGTTTTGCTCGACTTAACTCACATTAGAGCTATTATGACTAGTGAATAGATACATTAACTGCATCATACTTGAAATACTATCAATCATTATGCTAATACATTTCAGTTTATATTACCAAACCAATAATATATATGCAAGAATTAAGTGCGTGATAAATTTATGTACCTATGTTTATGTATCCGGAGGAAATATGGCAGATATAAATATTGGACGTATTTAATAGTAATATACTGTGGTGCTTTAATAGGCATGAACGCTTATCATTATTAAGTACAAAGTAATCAAAATAAAACGCAAGTAATTTATTATCGTCTCTAAATCTTTCCCTGTTCATTGCAGATGACGGCGGGCAGCGCGCGCTCAGTTTTTGCGCATCATCCGAACTGGACGTTCCAAGTTCAAATTTGAAAATTGAAACTCAAACGTTCGATATTTGAAATTTTATGTTAAGTTAAAAAAATATACTCCTGGTATTCGATTTTCAAAGTTAAAAATGCAAATAAAATTAAAGAAAGCTGTTATTTAATTTATGGAAACGATCAATGAATTTATTTCTGTTATTTATTCACAGTGTTTAGCTTGATTTTGACGGATCCGTTGGCGTGGTTGAGAGATAGATGCTTGCCTTTCACGCCGCAGGTCGTGGGTTCGATCCCATTCAGTACAGATATTTCTGTACATGCACATGTCTGTTTGTCCTGTGTCTGGGTGTAATTATTTATATAAGTATGTATTGTATTTACAAAAGAAATGTAGTATATACTCGTACATTGAAAAATGGGTCAAGTAACAATACGAGACGTGATACTTAAATATGGTGACAGTCCCGTATAGACGTGACGTACGGAAATCCTATAAATATGGTCACGTTCAAACTGTGACCAGTAAAGAGGCCAGCGAGAGAATTGAGCGTGCTGCGGTAGCGGCCGCCGAGTGCTATATAAATTAAATTGTAAGCTGTAGGTTACCGTTGGCAACAACGGTTGGAAATAGTTTCACCACTTTAGAAAAATTGCCTGTTTGGCCTGACCCGCCATACTTTTCTGACCTAACACCATGTGAATTACATTTCATTTGACCAAACACTTAACAAATGCCATCCAGCAACCACCATATTCACCAGATATGGCTCCAGCTGACTTCTTTATTTTTCCTAAACTCAAGTTACCACTTCGTGGTACCTATTTTCAATCGGTAGAAGACGTAAAGGAGAATTAGCGAATCAGCAGCCTAAAAAATAAGTTTCAAGCTTCTAGCTTTAAAAATTAGGTTGCTGCCATACAAGTTTTCATCCCCCCTTTCAACCCCTAACAAGCCTTTTTTCGCATTAAAAAGTACTCTGTCCTTTCTCAGCCTCTACACTAACTGTGTACCAAATTTCATTTGAATCGGTTCAGTAGTTTTGGCGTGAACGCGCGACAAACAAACTATACTAAATATTACATAAAAAAAAACCTCAAGGGCGTCCCATAAGACTCCGCCAAAATACTCACATTCTATCCACGCTTTACAATATTCTGTTCAATCCCGCTAGTCCTCACTACCTTTAGGAACGATTTGAATTCCTACGTGATTCACATTTTAGGTCTTTGAGATCATCAGAAAATCTGAAGCTGACAATGCCGGTGCACTATATAGACTTCCTAGATAAGCCTTTTACAGTTTTTTTTTCATTTTGGAAGGGTTTGCGCTTGAAACAAATATAATAGTGCATAAACCTAGGAACTGTAGATTTATATTTGACTAGCTGTGCCCCGCGGTTTTGCCCACGTACATTTTTATAAATTATCACAGCTCCTCCCCCGTAGGTGATAGTGTGATAATATGTTGCCTATATGTTGACCCGACCTCTTAGTAATATTTATGCAAAATTTGAAGTAAATCCATGCAGTACTTTTTGAGTTTAGCCGGACATACATACAGACAAACAGACAAAAATTCTAAAAACTATATTTTTGGCTTCGATATCGATTGTAGATAACGCCCTAAGTATCATTTTCAAAAAATATTCAATGTACTGTTTTGACTTTGCTACGATTTTATTATATACTAGCTGTGCCCGCGACTTCGTTCGCGTGGATGTCGGAACTTAACAATGTATTTTTTAGTGTAAAGCGCTGTGGGAGGATACCGAAAACATTTTTTTAATTTAATTTAGTGCTTCTTTATTTTACCTGTGGAACCATCTGGAGCGTACACAAAAACGTTATTGGGGTTGTTTACGCGTGAAAGAGCTACGTATAGTTGACCATGGGAAAAGCATCCAATACTTAGGTCCACCCCCGCAACGGATATCTAATGTCTGGACCTGAGCTTTACTAATCGTCATGGCATAACAGAGACTGACTGGGAATTGGACTCGTTTGAAAGAGAAAGGAAAGTTTTTAGGAATTATAGGTACCTATCCTTGGAATAAAAACAATATCACCGTCGCCGCAACCTGTTAATATTTCAGCTTCGATAATGTTGCAGATTTGTGACTTTGAGCCGAGTGCCGTTACAAAGTTTGGGAGGACATATATTTCTGAGGAGAATTATTGGTACACCAATTTTCAAAACTATTTTGTGGGCTGAAAGTCCGGGTGTGCTGAGGGAATCCAAAAATTCTACCGGGTAGTGCGTGGCGTTATCTTCTTCCATAAATGTATTTATTGAGCTATATTCTCTACTATTACCGGACGCATGACTCAATATTTTGAAATTAATTGCCGCAGCTTGGTCATTGTGGGGAGTCAAAATAGCTCGCTGACATAGCCAAGAACCGGCTTGATTTCCCATGTTTGTGGTATCTCCGTACACAGAAGAAATTAGCTCTTGCTGTGGTGTAAGAACAGAGATTACCAATCAAAATAACTTTTCCATCTTCTTGTACGGGGTATGTGCCATCGCCTATTTTTAACAATAAAAAACTCCTGTGCCTATTCGCAGCCTCTGACTGATCGGGTTCCCTCCTATACTTATAACTATCATTTGAATAGCCAATAAGGACCTGTTGTGACAATTTTCACGTACCCTGTCAGTAATTTGTCCATTAGTATTTAGTTGTACATATCTCATAAAATCTTCAGCAAACTTGTCATGGTACTTTTGCCATAACTGTTTAGCGTCCGATAACGCACAAAAGGTCAATAAGATGGCAAACAAATGTCGCAAGCGATGTGGACTATCGCTCACGCATGCTTCCGCTAGAGCGTCATCCCAATGCTGATCTCCAACTAATAAATGGCGTGCTCGGCAAGCGGCCTGGTATGTGGGATGTTCAATATCATCCACTTTACGGCGCTCAGCAAAAGACGTAGGTCCTCGCTCTACATGGATCAGACTGTGGGATGAACTCACACGTGAGCACGCCACGTGAACCTGCCCGCCTTCCTCAAGTCAATTCCAGCTAACTTGAGAGTTTGGCTTTGCGATTTGTTGATGGTTATCGCGACACACACTTTTATAGGGAACTGCAGTATTTTAAACTGAAAAGGGAGATCATTTGGCACTAACGGAATACGTGACACGAACACTGTTTCTCCCTGGGCGGATCCAGGCATAATAGTAGACTCTATAACACGATGCAAAGTTTTGACTTGAAGCCTCACAACCATTATAGGTATACCCACACGCAACATACATCCCCTATTATGCGCCCTTAGGAGTGGAAATTCCTAAAATCCTGAAATACATATTTTTTATTTTTAACGGAAAGGCCAAATACCAATTTTCATGCTTTTCACATAAAAAATTATACACTTTTCATACAAACTTATATCCCCTATTTTACGCCCTTGGGGTGGAATTTCCAAAAATTCTAAAATATTTATTTTTATTTTTGGCTGAACTACTAAATATTAGTTTCAATGCCTTTAACTTAAAAAAATGACGGATTTTCATATAATCTTTCATTCTCTGTTTTACCCCCTTCGGGTTAGTATTTCCAAAAACCCCTTCCTTAGTGAATGCATACGTCATAAAAAGTACCTACCGGCAAAATTTCAAGTCTCTATACATAATTCACTTTGCCCAAAGAAAACAGAATATTTTAATAACCAATTTTGGACAACGACATACTTCTAGCCAAGTAAGACCTTATTTCGAAACAATTCGGAACATTCTAAGCCCTACGTAACTCATGCAATTAGCAAACACGGGCAAATCTTAACACCGCGGGTCAAAAGCAATGCACAACGACATCTATCGAAATAAAAATCAACTATCAAGCACAACGACATGTATCGAAATAAAAATCAACTATCAATAATTTAAAATGAAATTATAACAAATCCCACCTTCTACATAATTTAATTTGCCCAAAGAAAACAGATTTTTTTAATAACCAATTTTGGACAACGACATACTTCTAGGCAACCAAGACCTTATTTCGAAACAATTCAGAACATTCAAAACCCTACGTAACTCATGCAATCAGCAAACACGGGCAAATCTTAACACCGCGAGTCAAAAGAAATGCACAACGACATCTATCGAAACAAAAATCAACTATCAACCTAGTTCATTCAGAAAAGACATGTCATAATATGCACAATGACATCTATCGGACAGTTTAGTTCAACTATAAACATTAGTTCATCTTGAAGTACCGAAATGTGTGTTATTTTTCTCCATGATTACTTTAAAATCTAATATCTTTTGATAGACTGAACCGATTGCAATAAAACAAAAACTAAATGTTACCTCAGGTTACGCTCAATCGTTGTGTATAAAAGTTATCTACATTGCTTTCGTATATTTTACGTGATACCCGAACATATAAACAGACAAACAGACAAACAGACAAACAGACAAACAGACAAAAATTCTAAAAATGCTGGAAATGGGTTCTATTGGTTGTCCTTTAATACCCTGGCTATTTTTTTTGGATTTTCTTTTCATGTACAAAAATTATTTTTCTACAGATTTATTATATGTATAGACTAGCTGTGCTCCGCGGTTTAACCCGCGTTAAATTTTATAAATTATCACAGTCCCTCCCCCGTAGGTGATAATATGTAGCCTATATGTTGACCCGAACTCTTAGTAACATCCAATGAAAAATTTTAAGTAAATCCATGCAGTACTTTTTGAGTTTAGCTTACCTACATACAGACTAACAGACAAAAATTCTAAAAACTATATTTTTGGCTTCAATATCGATTGTAGATAACGCCCGAAGTATCATTTTCAAAAAATATTCAAGGTACAGTTTTGACTTTCCTACGATTTTATTATATATATTTAGCTATTTGCAAGTCAATACTGACGACTTGTAGCCAACAGAGAATAAATTTTAAACACTTCATATTAATAACATGAGTCAATTTTTGTAGGAACTGCAGTGTTTAAAAGTTGCCGCTGCGCATGGACACTGAACATCAGAGGGGCCGCAAGTACAGACGCCAGCAAATCAAGCTACCCCAATCTGTCAAATTTTCCCAGTTGAAAGCGAACCTTATGCATTTGTGATAAAGTTGAAAATCTATAAAAGAAATTTGACAGATTGGGGTAGCTGGATGTGCTGGCGTCTGTACATTGCCGGCCTTTCACGATTTCACCTGATGGTAAGTGAACATGTGGTCGAGGGTGGACCGCGCGTATCCATAAGATGCCTGTTCACTCTAGCCATGAATAAACCCATGTTATATGAGTCTGGAAACACGTCGTTCGAGGGTGTTCCACAGCTTAGCCGTACGTATGATGAAGGAGGAAGCAAAGCGTACGGCATAATGGAATATCAACAACATAGCGGTGGAGACCCTCCTGACGCGACACCTGGTAGTCCGATAAAAAAGGGGGAAGGAGGGATTCGAGTATGGAATGCACTACCAGTACCAATACGACGTGCTCAAAATATAATATCTATAAAATATATTCTCTCTTTTACAGTACCAGCAATTCGAAGTCAAAGTCAAAGTCAAAAATCATTTATTCCGTAAAAAATTTACATTTATGTGGAATCGTCATATTTTTTTACCCTACCGTGCAGTGCATGGCGTGGCAGCTACTGAGAAACACTGCCAGAAAACTCAGTAGGAATCCTTTTTTAAAATAAAATATACTTAAAATTAATTACAATCATGTGTGTTGACTCAGAACAACTCAATCCCAAGCAATTTTATCACTTAAATAATCAGAAGTTTTGTAATATGCCCTGCTACACATTGGCTTTAATAATTCATTTAAAGTTATTCGTAGACAATTCTCTAAGATCATTGGGAAGTTTGTTATAGAATCTTCGAGTGTGGAATGCACTACCTGTGCTCAAAATATGGTAAAAAACCACTATTTATCCTGTTACTAATTAAATGATCCCGCTACTTGATAATTAATTTAATTTCCGTTTCTACCTTATTACAAATTTATTTATGGATATAAAATGTATTATGAAATATTTATTAGTTTATTATACTTGTTTATGTATGAATATATAACAGATGTCTATGTAGTAAATATATTATTAGAACACTACACTCTTTAGAACTGACGATGGTACACTAACAGCTGCCTGTCATTTTTAATTTTTCTAGTCCATTCTACGGCATACGGTTGTTTGGAAGAATAATTTTTAGTACTTTATACATTGCTATTCTTTAGCTTACTGTTTTAATTCAAACAAAAATTATTTGTAATTTCGCAACTTTAACATATTTTAATACATATAGATTAGCTTTTCTACAGATCCAAAATATGTTATTGATTTTTATTTAATACAATAAACTTGTAAGTTCGTTTCATTTATGGTATAGTAAGAGATAATAAGACAGGTAAGGCACAGCGTTAATTCGCTCAAAGAGCATCCCGACTGGGGAAGTACCTTACAGAAGACATTCTTCAATAATAACATTAATAACATAATGTTGTGTTTCTGCATGTGAGTAAGGTCGCCAGACCTCATCGGGATGGGGGAAAGGGTCAGCAACACTTGTTTGCTGACTCTTAAAAGCCGGCGACGCACCCGCGACTCCTCTGGTGTTGCGAGTGTCCATGGGCGGTGGTGATCACTTACCATCAGGCGACCCACTTGCTCGTTTGTCGCCCTCTTATATATATAATAATAATAGTCATGAAAGAGTTCGTAGGAAAATAAACAAATAAAGAGCTAACAATTTTCGTTGTTAAAAAGAATACGGGAGTTGTTTCTTACCTACTGTATTATTACTCAATCAGAACAATAAAGACTACTTTACTAGTTATATAATATATCCCGGTATCGCGGTAGGCTAAACAAACATACACACAAAGCTAACCCAGACTCGAGCAATTAAATAAGAGTCACACATTGCCACTCATATACTTTTTTTACCTATATATTTTTTATATACTGGAACATTCCTCACATACGGCCCCCTGATCCCAAACTAAGCAGAGCTTGTACTATGGAAACCAGATAACTGATATACTACACGTAATACCTTTCTTTTATAAATACATACTTGTATAGATAATTACACCCTCAGACTCAGAAGAAACAGACATGTTCATGCACATAAATATCTGTCCTGGGTGGGAATTGAACCCACAATCATGCCTACCAGTCCGTTGGTTTTGGTTTTTAAGTTATGTTATGCCAGTGATGACTTACAGAACAAAAATATGGTCGCTCACTATGTGCCTTATCAGACGGCTGAAGGTCACCCAAAGAGCAATGGAGAGCGCTATGCTTGGAGCCCTCTGCGAAATTGAATCAGAAATGTTGAGATCCGCAGGCGAACCAAATTAACCGATATAGCCCGTAAAATTGCCAAGTTGAAGTGGCAGTGTGCAGGGCACATAGCTAGAACCGACGGCTGCTGAGGACGCAGCGTGGGCAGGCCCCCTACAAGATGGACCGATGATCTTGTGAAGGTCGTTTGAAGCCGCTGGATGCGGGTAGCGCAAGATGGGCAATTGTGGAGATTCTTGGGGGAGGCCTTTGTCCAGCGGTGGACGTCATTAGGCTGACATGATGATGAATGAAATAGACATGTGATTGTGTGTCAATTAAGAATTCATACTTCCATTCTTAAATATTAAACGGCGAGGTAGTATTAAACAAAAAAAACTTGAGAGATGTCAAGGGACACCCGGTTGGTACGAAGTTGTTTCTTATTATTTATTATGTACAAAAAACCTGTATACACTCAATAAAAATAATCGTCACGACACCACACTGTTCAATGCGAAATAGAAATGAAAATATCTGGCTTGCTTTCTATAAGAGAGAGAGAGACAGAGAAACATGCGCACGCCGCAAAGCTTCAAAAAGTGTCGTGATAACTTTTCGTTAGAATTTTTTCCGTCTAGCCCCCTTTCACAACGCGCGATAAGGAACTTCGTTCCAAATATTGTCTAATAAAGATACTTTACGTAATGATGCCCCAGTAGCAAAGCATCTGCGACTTGTTTCTTGTAGCTGAGGGCCTCAAATTAAGTTTCTTTTGACGGTATCACTAAAAACTATGGTTGTTCATTCGAACAGGCAAGGTGGAATTAGTGAGCAATCAATCTTAGGAATGATCCTGACCAACGACAATAATTGTAGTTTTCGCGGGGTTCACTTTAAGTCCATATGCTCGGCCCACTTGGATATTACCTTAAAGTCCTTGTTAGTGTCTTCTCCAGTCTTAAATAAGTCTTTTTTTACTGGTAAAATGAATTAAGTGTATCGGAAATTGTATAGATAAAAAATGCGAAAGGTAGTGGAGAAAGAGTGCCACCATGAGGTACACCAACCGTAGCATTGGACCATTATGAGATAGAATCCATAGTACTATTACGTTGTCGGCGACCAAACAGGTAATTACAAAAGTAATAAATCCTGTCGGAGATAATAATAATAATAATGGCTGCAATAATGGGAACGGCGCGCATTGTGAGGAGGTTCCTTACTCTGTCGCCCTGACCACCGGCGGCCTAGGGCGTCAAACCTCGCCGCTGGAGGACCTCTATTTTTTACATATTTATTTATATAAATTGTTTTCTTTTTTGTTTCAATTTTATAGATATAAATATGTTAAAAATAAGAACTTAAATAAATAATTTGGAATAATAATAATATCTGGGGACAATGTCACACAGATCATCCTAGCCCCAAACTAAGCAAAACTTGTACTATGGGTACCAGGCGACGATATACATACTTATATAGATAGATAAATACTTAAATACATAGAAAACATCCATGACTCAGAAACAAATATTCGTGCTCTTCACACAAACATTTGCACTTACCGGGATTCGAACCCAGGATCACCAGCTTCGTAGGCAGGAGCACTACCAACTAGGCTACGGTGAGATATGTTAAAAGACCGAAGAATCCTAAGGAGGAAGACAGAATCCACTGTGTTGAAGGCATTTTGACGAGCCTGTTGGCGTGGTTGGTAGATACGCTGCCTTTCACGCCGGAGGTCGTGGGTTCGATTCCCACCCGGGACAGATATTTGTGTGCATGAACATGTCTGTTTGTCCTGAGTCTGGGTGTAAATTATCTATATAAGTATGTATTTACAAAAGAAAAGTAGTATATGTAGTATATCAGTTATCTGGTTTCCATAGTACAAGCTCTGCTTAGTTTGGGATCAGATGGCCGTGTGTGAATAATGTCCCAGGATATTATTATTATTATATTATTATTACATTACTAAAATCGAATAGAGACATAACTGGGTAATTATCCTCATCCATTTCTAGCCTTATACTGTCGATAATTTTTACTAACGCAGTAGTCGTACTACAACCAGGGCGGAAACCAGATTGCAGAGGATTAAGGAGAGACTTGCTACATAGGAATGAACTGAGTTGATTAGCAACCAACCGCTCAAGCACTTTCATAAGAATAGAAGAATAGAAATAGGGTGATATTCGGAAAAGGAGGAAGGTATTTTAGGTAAAGGAATAATTCTTCCACACAGATGAAAAGGTGGTGTTGGAGATGGAAAAAACTAAATTAAAATAATTGTTAGGGTATGGAATTAAGAAGTAGTATAATCTCAAAACAATATATCCATAAGGGCAGAAATGTAGTAAATAAGTAGCTTATAGGGTAGCTTAATTATTGTAAATATTTACTTAAGTATTATAAGCATTTAAGTTAGATGAATAAGAGCGAGTCGCCTACAAACTGCGTTAGCCGTTTGGCGTTTAATATGTTAAGAACCATTCATTAATGGTTCTGTAACGTGTGTCATATAAGGGGAAGGGCTTCATCAAGGATGGGAATTACGGCTTATGTAATCGCTGCGACTACGCTTGAGGATACTGGCTCGAAAACTGTCGCGGAACGCGTTAGTACTAAGCTAGCTAAATATCATTGCTATTAAAAAAATAATTTTAAAAAATGTTTTCATACAATCACTACAATGTGTACCTAAATATCTATGTAACTAGAAATAATAATGTCTACAACTATATTATTACAAACATGTTCTGACTATTGACGAGCGCTTTTTTTAAAGTCTACGTGAATAAAAACCTTTTTTTATTTTATATTTTATTTTGCTATGTTCCACTGTTGCATTGGTTGTATAACTGTAATGATAGTGTGTAATTTGGAAATGAATAATAAATCTTGACACTAAACCTCCGCTCTGTCGGCACCAAGACAGTCTAAGAATTGTTTGTTTCTAAGAATTATAGATGGCAGTAGGATAGCATTGTCCATAAGCACAAATCCGCAACAAGCAAAAATTTTAAAGGACTCCATACAATTGACTAAATGTCAGATGTTTTTACTTAATTGATAAATGATAAGTTTATTAAATATAAATAAAAAATTGGACATAAAATATAAATGTTTAGGAGTTATCAGGAGGTACGAAGAGGCCCTAGTTTTATGTGAGTTGTGATCATGAGACACAGTCAATTTATTATATACTAGCTGTTACCCGCGACTTCGTCCGCGACAATTTTGAATGATGACCAATGTAACCTACAACAAAAAGTTCTAACATACGTGCAAGACTCGCTTTTAGAAACTGTGTAATGAATGTGAATAACTAAGGATAGGCCATTTCATATAAACGGCCGTTTCTTTCAGAAACGGTATACAGAAAAAAACACGGCCGTTTACAGCTAAATATTTTCATTATAAAATGTTTCAGTAACTCACATATTAAGTTTGTATTATGTATCAATAAAGTTCCCGTCAAAATCGGTGCAGTCATTTCAGAGATTAGCCGGAACAAACAAACAGACAGACAGACAAAAATTGAAATAAATGTTAATTTGGTGTATGTACCGTATATATATTCATATTTATGTAGAAAACAACGGTTATTTTAATATTACAAACAGACACTCCAATTTTATTTATTTGTATAGATTTTTTCTAAAATAAAAGATTTTTTCTTAAATAAACGTAGCCTAAGTTACTCCTTATTACATAAGCTACCTGCCAATAAAATTCCCGTCAAAATCGGTGCAGTCATTTCAGAGATTAGCCGGAACAAACAGACAGACAGACAGACAAAAATTGTAAAATATGTTAATTTGGTGTATGTACCGTATATATATTCATATTTATGTAGAAAACAACGGTTATTTCAATATTACAAGCAGACACTCCAATTTTATTTATTTGTATAGATAATCTAGTTCAGGTATTAGTCGCTTAAATTAGGCTGCTCGTTGAGAGCTATCTGCGCCAACTATCTGCTCATTGTTTTCAATTTTTTTTATATTCTAGTACTAAATTTAAAAATAACATCTTAGTAAATTATATTAGTATTTATTTCAGGATAAAAAAATATATATGTGATGATGAAAATACACAGACCGCACGGACTAATTCAATTTCTATTTTGTTACTGTATCTGAATATGTTTATGTACTGCATTGTGAACCCAAGTGTTTTCTATTGCATTATTTCATAGTGTAGTTGCAATAATTACGTAGTAATAAATTACAATACGTATACAATATTTACTTAGGTTTTGAGCAGTAGGTAACTACCTACTGCTCAAAACCTAAGTAAACGTTAATTCTAATATGCTTGTAAACCCAGCGTAACTATACTTACTGCAGTTACATTATGGAAGGTATTATTACATCGTGTAATAGACTTGCTGCCTTTATCGTTAACGATATTTACCGGTTACAGGTCGAATATAAATAAATAAAATAAAAATAAATAAAAAAGGTTTTTATTCACGTAGACTTTAAAAAAGCGCTTGTAAATAGTCAGAACATGTTTGTAGTAATATAGTTGTATACATTAGATATTATTTCTAGTAACATAGATATTTAGGTACATCTTGTATGAAAACATTTATAAAATTTATTTTATTACAGAAATGATATTTAGCTAGCTCGTATCAAGTTATTGTCAAGAGATTATGTTTAATTATCTAGTTTAAGTCTAATATTTTTACTGCATATTGTCAATGATAGAACTTTACTTGTAAACCCAGCGTAACTAGACTTACTGCAGTTATATTATGGAAGGTATTATTATATCGTGTAATAGACTTGCTGCCTTTATCGTTAACGATATTTACCGGTTACAGGTCGAATATGAATAAACAACGTGGATTAGCACATTTAATAAAGCTCATTAAGCTGATGTTGAATCTATTTAAAACTCATTTAGATAAAATATTTAAAAATAGCATATAAATAGAATAGAATAGAACTTTCTTTATTCAAGTAACTATGACTCAACAATATTGTTAGTATAAACTTACGACTATGTTAGTAATCACACAATCACATTAATCACAAACACGGAACACATACATAAATAAATGGCGGTTTGTCACTGTTGTGCCATTCCATGGGAGACTGCACAACAGTGACCAACGTATTTACAGTCCAGTCGACTGGCAACCATGCTTAAGACGCTGTTGGGGCTGCCCCACACCCTGCGCACCAGAGAAGCACACCTTTTGCGCATTGTTGCGTAAAAGCAATCTACGTGCGCATCTGCGAACATTCCTGACGCACTACAGAAACGAGGCAGCCCCACAAGTATCCTAAACGCATTGTTATATTGGACGCGGAGAGCGCTGTACGATTTTTTTTTGTAAATGACGGGCCTGTTGGCATGGTTGGCAAATGCTTGCTTTTAACGCTGGAGGTATTGGGCTCGAGTCCCACCCAGGACAGATATATTTGTGTTGTCCTGAGTCTGGGTGTAATTATCTATATAAGTATGTATTTATAAGTAAATTATATATGAGCCACACATATATTTATCCTGTGCCAGAATCGAACCTGAAATACGTAGTAACGAGGTGGCTTCCTTAACCAATGCGCCACACGTGCAAACAGTAATATGACGGACCTGTTGCAAATGCTTGCTTTTCATGCCGGAGGTCGTGGGTTCGATTCCCACCCAGGACAGATATTTGTGTGCATGAACATGTCTGTTTGTCCTGAGTCTGGGTGTAATTATCATTATTAGTATGTATTTGCAAAAGAAAAGTAGTATATGTAGAATATCAGTTACCTGGTTTCCATAGTACAAGCTCTGCTTAGTTTGGGATCAGATGGCCGTGTGTAAATAATGTCCCAGGATATTATTATTAGTTACAGGCTTAGCCTAGTTTGCACGTTAGTTTTCATTTAGAATTATATCAAAATACAGAAACATACTCTTAAGGTGCGATTCCACCAAAATAGTGTGCAGCACATTTGCTTGCAAACATTTTGTGCAAAACTCCAACAGTGCAGGTACTAAGCTGGTGTCGCATTTGGCTTCCGTCTCCACTGGTAAGGCTGTGCGTAACTTTTGTAAACGCACAGTTCAGCACACTTGTGCGCGAACATGTTCACTGAGCAGAGTTTCTGCCGAGACAGTTCAGTAGTTAATATGAACGGGCAGGAAAACGTAGTGCTTTGTGCTGCAGCATGTGTTTTACTATGTAGACTCCTTAAAAAGAAACGAAGGAAGAAACCGCGATGTTGGGTGAGGCCGTTACTACAGCGACGGAATGAAGAAACGAATAAATTTCTAGAAGAAATAAAAATAGATCCATTGAGTGGATTTAAAAACTTCACACGTATATCTTGCGAAGATTTTGAGTTGCTGGTTAATGTAACTAGTCCTTTTATTGCTAAGCAAGATACCAACTACAGAAAATGTGTCCCTGTTTCAATAAGGCTTGCAATCACCTTAAGATATCTTGCTACTGGAGATTCTTTTGCAAGTTTAATGTTCTTATTTAAAGTTTCAAAAGAGCTTATTGCTCGGATTGTACCTGAGACTTGTAAGGCGTTGATAAGCGTGTTGAAAGAAAATATTAAGGTAAGAAAATAAAAATAATATACCATTTTATTTTAGTCACTTTTATTGCATTACATTTCATGCCAAGATATTGTTTCGCCATCATTCTGACGTAAAAGATCTGAATAATCATTATCGCGGACCTGAAAACTTGAAGCCGGTCCTTGACTCTGACAATTTGACGAATCTGAATACGGTGAAGGCATTGGAGTTGTAACATATTTTCCAGTACCAATAATAGCGTCATACAATAAATTATCTATATCCCTTTGTACTAAAATCTTGGTTCGCTCATCTCTAATTTTCCTTAATTTCGTTGCGACGGCTGCAGCAAAAATGTCTTCGTCATCAGGTTTTTTTGCTTCCATCTGCTTGTTTACGTTATTCATAATGGACAAAGCTTGGGCGATTCTCGGGTCTTCATCGACAATACGGCGTTTAAGCGAGTTCTTCGGAGCCTTAAACTTTTCGACTGGCCTTTCATGAAGAGACTCTTGATCTTCATTTACTGTGTCATTCTGGATAATAATATCTTGTGATACCTGAAATAGTAATAAAATTTCCTTTTTCAGATGCCTAACACTTTAGAAGAATGGATGATCTTAGAGCGCCAATTTGACCATCTTTGGAATTTCCCTCATTGCATTGGGGCTATGGATGGCAAACACGTTGTTATTCAAGCTCCAAGTAATACTGGAAGCGACTTTTTCAATTACAAAGGTGATTTCAGCATTGTGCTTTTAGCACTGGTTGATGCAAATTATAAGTTTACGTACGTAGATGTCGGTTGTAAAGGAAGAATATCGGATGGTGGTGTTTTCAAAAATACTGGTTTCTATGCTAATCTTCAGCAAGGAAAATTAAATTTGCCTGAACCTTACCCGTTACCCGGAAGGAACAAACCAATTCCACATGTCATTGTGGCAGATGATGCTTTTGCGTTAGATATAAATTTAATGAAACCATATCCCGGTCAACATGACAAAAGATCAAAAGAGAGAATATTTAATTATCGGTTGAGCAGAGCGAGACGTATTGTGGAAAACGTATTCGGCATTATGTCCGGTGTATTTCGCGTACTCAGGAAACCTATTCTGTTAGCTCCAGAAAAGACACAATTGATAACACTGACATGTTGTTACTTGCATAATTTTTTGATAACACAAAAATCGTCTTCACAACTTTATACTTCTGCTGGCTGTTTTGATACTGAGAACCAAATTACTCATTGCACTATCGATGGAAGTTGGCGGCGTGATGCAGGCATGGCAAACTTACTGCCTTTAAGACATGTTGGAAGAAGACCCCCTGGCGATGCGAAAAACATAAGAGAAGAATTTGCACATTATTTCCAAACTGACATCGGAATGGTGCCATGGCAAGAAACACTGGCGTAAATAGTATAGGTATCTAAGTAATAATATTAGAGGTAAGAAAATAAACATTTAAAACGTACCTACCTGTTCATTTATTTCGTCGTGTGAGTTCAAGCTGACGTTCGGCTCATCCCTTCCATGAAAGAAATTCAAATATGCATAAGCAAACCATTTCGGCTTATATATATCTAAAATCCCAGAACCTGAAGATTTTGAGTCCGCGATTTTCTTCTTTTCTCTTCGGTATTGAGCCAAAATAATCTTCCATTTTCTCATTACCTCAGTCGAGTCACAATTGAAACTTTGCGCCAACTCTTGAGTGGCGTCGTGTTTTTTGTTTTTATTTTTATAATCACTGTGACTAGAATCCCATAATACAGGATAAGTTTCAATAGCTTGAATAAAATTAATAATTTTATCATTCGTCCAATCCATATTTAGCTTGGTTAATTAACAATGTACGCGCACAAATCAATGTTTTCACTCCGGTAGCGGAAGCAAGACTGAGTTCGCGCACAACAGGTTTGTACACGTCGACGCGAGTCCACTGACTGCATGTGTGCGCGCACAAAAGTATACAGATGTGCGCGAACATTTCTAGAATGTTCGCGCACAATTTGTTATTGTTTGCTTTAGTGAGTCGACCAGAATAAACATTTGTGTCGCACAATGTGCATGGCAGTGCCGCACAGTTCTGCACACTGGTGGAATCGCATCTTTAGATTAAACTAAATGTAAACCTATGTCCTACTTCAATGAAGTTTATTTTTACTATAATAATTTTATAAAGCTCTGATCGCTAGCGCATCAGTATTGTAAGTTAATTAATAACTTATTTGTAACCGTGTGCTTAAGTTAATAATATAAAAAAAACTTGTGTGTACTTATGTACACGCGTTAGAAGTTATACTTCTTAATATACAACTTGAACATAGTTATCAATTTTCATACCACCTAGAACTAACGTCATGCTGTTATTTTTACGATGCGCGCGCATCGTAAAAATTCACTCTCATACATTTTCATACCACCTAGAACTAACTTCATGCTGTTAAATTTTTTGGTGTCGGTGTGCGCGCGCATCTTAAAAATTCACTCTCATCATTTTTCTCCATCGCGCCAAAAGAAGTATAACTTCAATAATTATGGGTGTACAATAACGTTCATAAATGAACCATTAAGAACCATGTGGCATTTTTCAGCTTCGTTTTGTATGGCATTATTTTTCCAATTGTACAGACGCCAGCAAGCACCTACCCCAATCTGTCAAATTTCTTTTATAGATTTTCAACTTTATCACATAAGCATAGGATTCACTTTCAATTGGGGAAATTTGACAGATTGGGGTAGCTTGATGTGCTTGCATCTGCACGCCACAAGGTCATTCCTTGTGGTTGTATGTATGCTGAGTTTCTGACTCATTCCCATTCCTCTATTAGCTAGCGTCTTTACTCACATATCTATATATATAAAACTCAATGCCACTTTTCGTTGTAATGTTATAACTCAACAACGCCTTTACCGATTTGGCTAATTTTCGTCTTGAATTGTTCGTGGAAGTCCAGGGAAGGTTTGTACGTAGATAAAATTTAAAAAAAGTCTTGAAAAAGTGTAAAATCAACATCTTTTAGCAATTTAAAATATATTTTTGTTTGAATAAATGAACTTAATAATCATTTTTTTTATTACTATGCCTTATACGTAGCGAAACACGTACCGGGCCGCTAGTATAGATATATAAATAAAGAAATATTTTGGAACAACAAAGACATGATATCAAACTAGGCAGAGCCTGGACTACTGGTAAACACTACTGGTTGTAAAATAACTCCCGTAATTCTTTTTATGTTGGATTCGGCCAACAGTTTCGACTTCTTCAGAAAGTCATCTTCAGGGTGAATCCAACATAAAATGAATTACGTGATTTACCCGTTACAATTTTTTCATTCTATGTTCCATGCTATTCTATGCTTTTCACGTCAGTTTTAATAATAATAATATCTACTTATATATTGCTAAATACATACATATTGAAGATAAATTACGCACAGACAGCGAACAAATTATCGAGCTCATCACAAAAAGATTTGTCCTGGGTGGGGATTGAACCCACGACATCTGACTTAGCAGTTAAGTCACCAACCAATAGACCATCAGGCTAGTTGTAATAAACACGAAGTTATTGTTACGGCATGTGCCTATTTTGTAAGGTGGAAAAACTTGCCAAGGCCATGCAATGGTATGGTTTTTTTTTTTATATAAGGCAGGGGGATTTCCTACGTCTGCCATCCGTAAAAGGTGTATGCGGGTGGGTATGCCGGTGGACTTGACTTGGCACCTGCGAAGGGAGCCCCGGGAACGCGGATATGCTGCTCCGGTGCCACCTTTTACATCAATGTCCCACATAGTGGGGGACACGTGATCAGGAGGACATTGCATGTCCTCCCGGATTACCGGCATCCGGCACAGCGACAGCGCCACAAACTAATCGCTGTCTACCCAAAGCTGCCTGCAACTGGTGGCAGTACAGGACACTTCTTTTACTGCCGAGAGGGAGTTGGGCTAAGGCCGCCGACGCCCTGACGCCACCTCCGTCTGTGATTGGAACCGGTTCGCTTCCAATCCTGCTCGACAGCCTCCTGGAATATCTGCCTTATCTAATGCTATGGTCTACGTACTTCTTCTTTAAGCAGATACTTAAATCGCCATGGTAGAGTACTTAATCTAAAATGTGGTTGCTGGTTGCGACTCTTGTACGGAACTACTATTTCTGTGACAAAAATTAATGTTGGTCACACTAATAGTTTGCGGACGACATACTCGTACCAAACACCAATACACCCAAGTACCTATGCTTGTACTGAGTACCAATGGGTACTGTTAACAAATTTTAAGTACACCGACTGCCCTCTTAAATAATTCCTATTATTGTCCATTCTTTGGTTGTATGGAAGAGATTACATGTTAGTGATAAGACCGCCAGTTGTATACTTTTTAATTGTATGTTCCTGTAGGTACTGTATGATTTTATATTGGTGTACAATGCCCTGTAAGTACAGGGATATTTCATAAAATATAGAGATGTAGGTATATACAAAAAAAAAATTACTAAGACCGTAGACAATACTCGAATCATAAAAAAACAGTTCCAACAATATATGTTAAGTTATTCACCGTTCCATGGCCACCGAACGGATTTTGATGAATCTTTGTAGTCATCATTACAGCTAAATAAGTCCACTGCTGGACAAGCCTCCCTCAAGAATCGTCTTGGGGGATATGCCATAATCGCCACGCTTGGCAGGCGGGTTGGCGATCGCAGTAAGATGGTCATAGTAATCAGAAGGAAGCTGCTGCCCATCCTCTGGTAGATATTCCCTCGGGTCGACTTCTACGCCCCCCACGGGATGAGATGGGGTGATGATATTCTGATTCTGATATTTGTCGCCGTCACCACACAGCAGATCTTTGTAGTAATATTATATTATTATTATTATATAGCATATATATACGAATATCACAAAGAATAAAATTTATATAGGCGGGTGAAACCGCGGGAACAACTAGTGAATATATATTTTTTTTTCAAAGGAACAAAAAGAAAGAAAGAATTTATGAAACTGTAATATGACGTTGAAGGTACGGTTTCTTCTCTCTCTATCATATAGTTCTCATGACCATATGGGACAGGCTAACTGGCACGAACCTAGAAAGGTCAGGTTGCAGAATCCAGACACAGTACTGTGACATTTTGTAGAGTCCGGACTGCTAATTTGATGCTTATTTCCTTTTTGGAAAAGTCCCAATAACACAGACACACCCAACACAGGGACTGAAATCCTAATTATCAGCGGCAGAACACACAATGCTAGTCCACTGAAGCAGTCTATACAATGTACACAGATAATCTAAAAATACCCATAGACTATCCTAACCTACCGCAAGCGTACCGAATTAAAAAGCAAATACGACATGCCATAGACCATCTGAAAAAAAAAACTTGAGAGGTTTCAAGGGACACCCGGATGGAACGAAGTTATTTCTTAATATTTATTATGTAGGTACAAAAAACCTGTATACACTCAACAAAAATAATCTTCGCGACACCACACTGTTCAATGCGAAATAGAAATGAAAATATCTGGCTTGCTTTCTATAAGAGAGAGAGGGACAGACAGAGAAACATGCGCACGCCGCACAGCTACAAAAAGTGTCGTGACAACTTTTCGTAAGATTTTTTTCTGTCTAGCCCCCTTTCACAACGCGCGATAAGGAACATCGTTTCAAAAACATCAGAATGCACTCTGCTTATTTTCTATTTGAAAAAATCCCAATAACATAGATACGCCCAATCCGGGGTTTTCAATCCTAATTATTAGCTGCCTAATTATTAACGCACAATGCTATTCCAGCGAAGCAATCTATACAATACACACAGATAATCTAAAAATATCCATAGACTATCCTAACCTAACGCAAGCGTACCGAATTAAAAAGCAAACTCGACATGCCATAGACCATCTGAAAAAAAAAACAAGACAATGCACTCTGCTTATTTTCTTTTTGGAAAAATCCCAATAGCACAGATACGCCCTTACCGGGGTTTTCAATCCTAATCATCAGCGGCCGAACACACAATGCTTTTCCACTGAAGCAATCTATACAATACCCACAGGTAATCTAAAAATATCCATAGACTATCCTAACCTACCGCAAGCGTACCGAATTAAAAAGCAAACACGACATGCCATAGACCATCTGAAAAAAAAAACTACAGCATGTACTCAGCTTATTTTCTTTTTATAAAAATCCCAATAACATAGATACGCCCAACCCGGGGTTTTCAATCCTAATTATTAGCTGCCAAACACACAATGCTATTCCACCGAAGCAGTCTATACAATACACACAGATAATCTAAAAATATCCATAGACTATCCTAACCTACCGCAAGCGTACCGAATTAAAAAACAAACACGACATGCCATAGACCATCTGAAAAAAAAAATAACCAAGACAATGCACTCTGCGCAAAAAGCCACAGGATCGCATAATATATTACTCGGATCGAGCTTAACACTCAACCGGCAAGTGCCCCACACTGGCCTGTCATTTATGCACTTAAGCCACTCCCTCCCCGACACGCCTACTACTCGATACAACCTCTCTTTCCCTCCTATTATTATTGATATACTTTTCTCTCTCTTATGCATAACGCCTACACATTTTCCGAGGCAAGTTTTTAGTAGTCTCAAAGACGTCGACGGTGTTGACGGTTTTCGGTAGCTTGCGCTCAAAAAACGTGGCGTTTTTTCTGTTTTGATATGGGCAAGGGAGTTTTTTTTTGTGATTTTCTTATCTATGTGTGATTGTAGTGATAAGGAGTGACTGTGTTGTGTTGTGTAGTGTTGTGTTGTGGAGGTAAAGATTGTTTTGGTTTTTTTATTAGAATAGTTTTTTTTTAAACTTACCTAGGAGTTTATTTTCCGCCCACTGAAAAAGACGCGCCTTATAAAAGTCTGCGATCAGCACTACTTAATAGCAATAGCATTTATTGGGCAATCTTGCCCTTCCATTCATACTTATGGGCATTGGTCAGTATAGTGTCTCTGTCATGGCCTTACGACTCTCGTCTGGTGACTACAGTTAAGATCGATAGCATAACGAGCCTTGGGATGTAAAGACGTTCAGAAATTTAAAAACTTCTTCGGTCACCAATCAATTGACAGACCGCATGCTGAGATGCTTAACCTTGCCCATCGTTTACGGATTTATTACAGCATTTAGCTTTGAGGACCTTAATCTTCCTAGTTATAGTCCTCCCATCTTATTTCTAGCCTGAAGGGCAATTTCAGTTGGCAACGCGTGGACATTATCCGGGTATTACAAGTGTCCATTGGAAACGGTAGCAACTTCCCGTATACATAGGTACTAGCTGTGCCCCGCGGTTTTACCCGCATTAAACTTTATAAATTATAGCCTGTGTGTTAATCCAGGGTTAGGGCTAACTCTACACCAAATTTTAGAAAAAGCGCTCCACTTTCTTCTTCTTTCTTTCTCACTCATACACTCACAAACTTTCGCCTTTATAATATTAGTGTGATATAATTTTCTAGTTTGGGTTAATAACTGTTTGGGTAGGATCTTCTGGTTTCCCCAGTTTACTCTTTTGATTTCACTTATATACATCTGAGTTCAGCGCCAAGGAGTTTTAAAATTGTTTCTTGTATACCTAGTATACTTCAGAGATTACCTGCTCTATCTTAGGATCGTATTTATATACTTAATTAAAACCATACTTAGCTTCAGATTTCAGCTGAATTACCAATTCAAAATTAAGTATCGTGTTATTAATTATGAACTTAGACACGGATTCGAGCTGAGTTTTTTTTGTAAATCTGAACTGATCTATACTGACTAATGTCCGACGTCCAAATAATAATAATAATATTCTGAGACATTATTCACACACGGCCATCTGATCCCAAATTAAGCAAAGCTTGTACTAAAGAAACTAGATAACTGATATACTATGTATATGTATAGGTACGTATACCTACTACTTTTCTTTTGTAAATATATACTTATCCAGATAATTACTCCCAGACTCAGACAAACAGACATTTGCATGCACACAAATATGGGTCCTGGCTGTCCTGGGTGGGAATCGAACCCACGACCTGCGGCGTGAAAAGCAAGTACCTGCCAAAGAATGGTCAGCAGAGTCTTTCTGAATACTATCACCATCATACTGATCGCTAACTTATCTGCGAAGCGTGGCGATTATGGCACATCCCTCCATATGATGGACACAACGCCATAGAGGAAATATTTTGGGGAGGCCTTTGTCCAGCAGTGGACGACTTTTGGCTGACTTGATGAATGTCAGATGTATGTACTTGAGTCGGTGACGCGTGAATGATGCCAGCTTCCATAGATTATAGTGACGGCTTATAATTTGGCGTTCCGTGTACTTAACTGCTTAGTAAAAAAAAACAATTTATTTTAAAAAAATATCTTGGGGTTTCAAACTTCGTGGTCAAGCAAAGCTTAAGGCAAGTGTATGTGTTTTTAAGTATGTGTTTGCCTGTGCTATTTGACAGGCAAACAACCAACTGCCTCGTTGGTCTAGCGGTAGCGTGTTCACCCGCAGAGAACGAGGTCCGGAGTTCAAATCCCGGGTCGAGCCAAAAAGTGATTTTGGGACTTTTCTGCGAAAAGAAAAAAATCTCAGCATCAGCCCGAATTCTGGAAGTTGGCGGTATTATACCCCCGGGCCTCAGAGAGCATGTAAAGCCGTCGGTCCTGAGGCTCCACCGGCTAAGTCGCCGAACATCGCTTTTGTGAATGGCGTTCAAATAAATAAAGGTTAAAAATGACTTAATCAATTGTTAAATCGGCTTCCATGAGCACATTTGTCGTCATAAATGGTCCGGAAACGATTGTCAACGTTGAAACCGATTTAACGATTGATTAAGTCATTTTTAACCTTTCTTTATATGAACGCCATTCACCAAAACGATGTTCGGCAACTAAGCCGGTAGAGCCCCTGTACCTGAGCTCTTTCCGGTCATGTCGCTAGGCGTCCCATCGGGTCATGAATGATGGAATAGAAAGTGCTGCTGTGTTTGTGCACTATAATATGTCCCGCGCAGATGGCTAATCTCTATTGAGACTGGCCGCCGTGGCCAAAATTGGGCTTGGCGGACATTATTATTAGTATTAATTATCTCTCAAATGCATTTACCAAATTCAATTCAATTTAATATATGAAAGTATACTTAATCGAAATCATTCATCGGTCGTGTTACATGGAAAACAACTTAGCTGTTAAAATGTTACAGCGTTTTTTAAACAAATGAATATCTTGGGTCAACTAACACACTGCCAACTGATCCTAAACAAGACAGAGCCTAGCCTAGGCAGAGCATAGGTACTACAGCTACCAGGCAACTAATAATCATACTTTATCATATGCCTGATATCATCATATTATGTATGTATATACATACAGGGTGGCCGAGGAGTTGACGTTCAAACGCAAAATTTAGATACTTTATGATGTCACCCCCATGTATGTTCTACGATTTTGAGTAGTTTTCGAGATAGAATTTTTTTAATAATTTTTTTCGTAAATTTTACCTCACATCAGTATTCGTTTTTTTTCTCGTTCTGTTGAACATTTCTGATGCAGTTTTTTTGTAATAACTAATTAGCATAGTTTAACCTAACACCCTAAAAAGTATGGTTTATCTAATCATTGCAGAACTGACTTAGAATTTATTCGAAAGTTCAAAATTAAGGTTTAAGCTCAGAACTCATAAATTTTCAAAGTATCAAAAAGACGCAAAATCGTAGAACATATTACTTGGGGGTATTCAGATACTCCTCATCATAAAGTATCTAAATTTTGCGTTTGAACGTCAGCTCCTTGGCCACCCTGTGTGCATATTTATATATATACGTCGTATATACTTAATTATTATAAATTATATTATGTGTATATATCAAAATTATTTGTACGGAAGTACATTTATGTATATGTAAATTTTGCGTTTGAACGTCAGCTCCTTGGCCACCCTGTGTGCATATTTATATATATACGTCGTATATACTTAATTATTATAAATTATATTATGTGTATATATCAAAATTATTTGTACGGAAGTACATTTATGTATATGTAAATTTTGCGTTTGAACGTCAGCCCCTTGGCCACCCTGTGTGCATATTAATATATATACGTCGTATATACTTAATTATTATAAATTATATTATGTGTATATATCAAAATTATTTGTACGGAAGTACATTTATGTATATGTAAATTTTGCGTTTGAACGTCAGCTCCTTGGCCACCCTGTGTGCATATTTATATATATACGTCGTATATACTTAATTATTATAAATTATATTATGTGTATATATCAAAATTATTTGTACGGAAGTACATTTATGTATATGTAAATTTTGCGTTTGAACGTCAGCTCCTTGGCCACCCTGTGTGCATATTAATATATATACGTCGTATATACTTAATTATTATAAATTATATTATGTGTATATATCAAAATTATTTGTACGGAAGTACATTTATGTATATGTAAATTTTGCGTTTGAACGTCAGCTCCTTGGCCACCCTGTGTGCATATTAATATATATACGTCGTATATACTTAATTATTATAAATTATATTATGTGTATATATCAAAATTATTTGTACGGAAGTACATTCATGTATATGTAAATTTACATTAGTCGATACACTGCCAACTACCACTTTATCTCTCTGCAGTGCCCAAGCACTGCAGAGAGATAAAGTTCATCCTACGGTTGTCTGGAAAACATTGCTACATTAGCAATAAGACCGTCGTTAGTACCTTATAGTTTAAGAAAATTCATGTTTACGATCTGATATTTTGATTTGCTGCTATAAAGTGTATCGTTCTGTCGTCCACTGCTGGACTTAGTCCTCCCCCAAAGGAGTTGCCATCTGGGGGGGTTCGCCTTAGTCACATGTGAGTAGGCGACCGCAGTTAGATGGTAGTAAGTATACAGTAGCCGCTGCTGCTACATAGTTTATCCCTTAGCCCCTTTGACGACCCCCACGGGAGCGAACGGGGAGGCCCTGTTTATCTTTCGAGACCCGAAACCGTGTTTCGGAGGGCTGCCCGGCTGGTTAAACTCTCGGTCCCGGTTGTAGCCATTAGACAACAGTCTTGAACAAATCTGAAACTAGGGTAACCACTGCCCATACGATAAGTAAGTCATACAACAATTTAATATTTTTAATATTTACTATTATATTAAAAATAGAAGTTACCGAGCGTTTGGCGAATGTAGAAGGCTGTCAACCAGTAACTTAACTTAAGAGTAAATATCTGAGGACACTTTCATGGGGATTGTACCACAGCTCAGGGTGCCGTTTTAGTAGGATATAAAATCTGAATTTTACAAACGGGTCTAGGGGACCAACGTGATTCTCGCAGCAAGGACACTGCCTAGCTAACCTGCTTCCTAGCTTTCTCTAGCTACCTACGAGTAGATGGACGACCAGAAGTAAAAAGGCCAGAAGGAAATTAATCAATGGGTCAGAGTGAAAATCTACCAAGCTGTTTAAAACTCACAGCTCTTTTTCTAATTGAAGACTTGTATACTATATTCTTAGCTGATATTAAAAACAGATGGACTATAAACGTACAGCAAGTAAATTAGCGATAGCTCTTTTTATCTCTCGACAACAAAGTGGGGCATTAAAGTTTGAAGCTTGTGTCTATTTACCCGTATGTTTAGGGCATTATATCTCTTAAGCGCAAAGACCGAGTACAATGCAGGTCATACACATGCAAGTAAATTTAATTGATATGATGTCTATTCATGTTACATGGGAATCTGCTGAGCCGTTTAAAAGTTACAGCCCCTTTTGTGGTTGTAGTCGGAGGTTCTTAGCAGTTAAGCTAAATATTGAAAACTTTTATGTGACCGTAGTCTTAAATGATTTTTTTTAATATAATAATAATATTCCAGGACATTATTTACACACGGCCATCTGATACCAAACTAAGCAGAGCTTGTACTATGGAGAACAGATAACTGATATACAACATATACTACTTTTTTTGCAAATACATACCTAATACCTATATAGATAATTACACCCAGACTCGGGACAAACAGACATGTTCGTGAACACAACTAGCTGTACTATGTGGGAACCGAATCCACAACCTGTGGCTTGAAAGGCAAAAATCTACGAACTATGCTAACCAGCCCATGCTGACATAATTTAAATATAGAGCAAGTAAATTTAACCAAGTGCTATATTAATTTTTCTTCTTCTATTTATGCTTTGCATAAAATCGAAAAGGAGAAGGTAATGGCTCCATACATTCCTGGGCCCAAGTGTTAACTGAATCAAACTAGCCTTATTTGTGGGAGGATATAATAGCAAGACCTCACTGAAATTTTGGTGAAATTTGGCTATCCAGGTATCAAGTTATATAGAGTATAGTAAAAGTGAGGTTAAATTATAAAATTGTAGTTTTTTACAAAATATTGTTGAATGGCTTCGGTTGTGTTATGGTTTTATGCATGGAGAGTGTGGCATGTCGAAGATATGGCACGTTTGGATCCCCCGCGCATGGAAAATACATGGAAAATACGTGCGCACTTAAAACGAAAGACAACGAACGAGTGACAGTCAAAGAGCATGTAAAGGCTGTCAGGCAGAGAAGTGTTGCCCGAAGAAAAATTTATGGAATACGATCCGCTATGAATCGATTCCACGAAAAACACTTGTCACTTGATTTTCAAACATATTCTGAGATTTTACCGATTTATTCTTAATCGATTGCGAGCAATTCGTCATTATTTAATCGATTATTTCGTTTCATAACTTAATTTAAGTTTTCTCGCTTCCTAGATAGAAACATGATACGATATTTTGTGATTTCCTTTAGAAAAATATAACGGTTTTTTTAATCCACATTTCAACTAGTTAACTGCTGGGCCCAGAAGTTTCCTTCTCCTTTAAACAGTTTAAGTTATTTATACGTATTTTTTTAAGCGATATAACTTGCGACGGCGCCGCGGCCCGTCCCGATAGCATGGCTGTAAGTCTATATTGGCAAATCAATGGCCAAGAAAGTTGATTTTTGAATAATGTAATAAGTTCTAAATAATGTAAACGGTTGTGAGATCTAAACCTTATGAACTACCTTAATATCTATGTTACTAGAAATAATAATGTATACAACTATATTACTATAAACATGTTCTGACTATTTACAAGCGCTTTTTTAAAGTCTACGTGAATAAAAACCTCTTCAATTTATTTATTTTATTTACTAGGTAGCGCTAAACCCCGAAAATAAGATAATCGCTTCTCGACGATTCAGTTTTGCGGGTGCTGTTAACTCTGAACCTAATTTAAACTTAGCTTAGTTTTTAAACGTGAGCACTTTCTTTCGGTCACAAAAAAAACAATTTAATCAATCCATTTATTTGCCATAATATGCAACAAAATATTGTATAGGTAATACTCCCAGTATCCACAAAAAAAAACCTTTAAGGTCGTCAAAATCCTCAAAAGATTATTTTTTTATACTAAATAAAATAAAATAAAAAAGGTTTTTATTCACGTCGACTTTAAAAAAGCGCTTGTAAATAGTCAGAACATGTTTGTATAATATAGTTGTATACAATATTATTTCTAGTAACATAGATATTTAGGTACACATTGTATGAAAACATTTATAAAATTTATTTTATTATAGCATTGATATTTAGCTAGCTCGTATCAAGTTATTGTCAAGAGATTATGTTTAATTATCTAGTTCAAGTCTAATATTTTTACTACATATTGTCAATGGTTCTGTCTATATTAAGGTATTATTATTATGACGGACCTTGTGTTAATAACGACGGTCGCGCTTTAATGCTGCCACCGGATCCAATGCTCCCCAACTGAGAAGACCCTGCGAAACAAACTATCTGCAGTGATTTATCGTTTAGGTATGTTCTGGAACATTTTGGCTTGTAGAACTGATTGCTGCTGGTTCTGGAGTAGTGGTCACCATGAAGCGGAAGATCACGTGAGGGCAGGCCGCCTACAAGGTAGACCGATGATCTTGTGAGGGTAGTTGGAAGCCGCTGGATGGGGTAGCGCAAGATCAGTAATTGTGGAGATCTTTAAGGGAGGCAGATTTTCTGGAAAATTATGATTTTCTTAAGTAACTTGTTTTATATTCGAATTTGTATAATAATAATAACAATATCTGGGGACAATGTCACACAGATCATCCTAGCCCCAAACTAAGCAAAGCTTGTACTATGGGTACCAGGCGAAGATATACATACTTAAATAGGTAGATAAATACTTATATACATAGAAAACATCCATGACTCAGAAACAAATATTCGTGCTCTTCACACAAATTTTTGCACTTACCGGGATTCGAACCCAGGACCACCAGCTTCGTAGGCAGGAGCACTACCAACTAGGCTACGGTGACCGTCATAATATTTGCATACCAGTACCAGTGGTTAGACATGTAGTGACGTATTATAATTATTTCTTAGACCTGTAATGACCATGTTTAAAGCAAATAAATTTATCTTATCTAACATTCTTAGGTAAATCAGTAAATCAGTTTATTTCATCTGCGGAACATTTGGTAGTAATTTTAGTAGGGGACTTAAATTTAAAAAAAATAGTCAACATTGTCCATGTTACTCTTTGGCATTGTGGCTTCCTATAGACGAAGGTTTATTTTATTTTGATTATTTTTAAATCAGTTCTTATTTTTTTAGTTAATCTATTATAAACAAAATAACTGTTGCCGTGTGGCTGATGGCATAGAATATCGCCACCCCATCTCATCCCGTTTGGGGCGTAGAAATCATCCCGAGGGAATATCTATGAGAGGACGGGTAGCAACGTCTCATTGTGTACTATGACCATCATACCGCGATCGCCAACCCGTCTGCCAATTGTGGCAATTATGGCATATCCCTCCAAATAATGGACAAAACTCCATTGTGGAAATCTATTGAGAAGGCCTTTGTCCAGCAGTGGACGTCATTTGTCTGATATGATGATGATCATGTAATAAACTTTTACGAGATTAGTCGGAACTAATCTCGTAACGAGAAAATGCTCTTTAATTTTTAATATAAAGGTTATCTCAACTTTTGAATGGTTTAAATAAAATTATAATTATAAATAATCTATAATAAATTACCGTCACAAATCTGTTCCATTAATAGTTCAGATATGTATATATATAAATAAACTTAACACCTATCTTGAAGAGAAAGCGTATTACTCGGTTAATGAGTTTTTAAATGATAATAATATTCAGTAGGTAGTCTATACTAATTATGTTATCCCAATAATTATTATATAATCTCATTCTATCATAATAAAATTATATGTAATTGACTTAATTTTAAGATTTGCATGCCGAAATGGTGAAATATAGTTAGCACATTATATAAATTAGAACATCTTGTATCCACCTATATTTGCAAATAAAGATTATTGTATTGTATTGATCTGTAACAATAATTATCTAATGTAAAAAGTAAAGAGTTAAATTAAATTAAGTAGCGAAATTAGCTCGAATGTTACTCGTAGGTAGTTATTGATACAGTCGACGTCAAATAAGTGAATTCACCTGCATTACGAAAACCACCATTAAAGCCTACCTGAGACTCTGCCTAGGTCAAAGTCTATGAAAAAAGAGTTAACATTTTTGTTACAGCATAGAATAGACTCTCATTCTAGTTCCTGTACATGTGGCGCAGTGATTAAAGTAGTCACCTCCTCAGTGATAGCGTGTTCATTACTGATAACACGAGGTCCTAGGTTAAAATACCGGGTCGAGCCAAAAAGTGATATTTGGGTAAAGTTATATTTCTCAGTATCAGCCCGGAGTCGGGGAGTTGGCGGTATTTGTACCTCGAAGAGCACGCAAATTCGTCAGTCCTGTGGATTCGCTGTGGATCATGAATGTGATGGAATAAAAGTACACTTGTGTTTGCGCACACACTATAATATGTTCCGCGCAGTTGGCTAGTCTCCATTGAGTCTAGCCACCGTGGCTGAAATTCAACCTGGAGGATATTTAGTATTTGGTCATTAGGGGTGACTTTTGTAGTGCAAGTATATCCACTGAAGTGTGAGACAACTGTTATGTGGTGCAATGGAATTCGCAGAATTAACAGATTTTTTTTAACTAGCCAACTTTACTTATGTCTCCCTGGCCAAATTTGGCAAATCTGGCCAAATTAAACGTAGGCTGGCAATCTGAATGTGACTTATTACTGGTAGAGTCCACAAGTGCAAGAGCAACAAAAGCTACTAAATCGAGTCCAGCACATTAAGTGAGCTTCTCCGAACTTTTAATATTAGTTATATAATCCTTTTTTTTTATTTTCATTTCATCACTCAGCTTTTTAAATTCACTTAATTACTAAAATTTTTTGTGTAACTCAAAGTTTTAGGAGTATTAGCTCCGCAATAAAAAACAATGAACATAGATATATGCCCTTAGGCATCAAGTCAGCACGGTGCTACCACAAACAAAAATGTGTGTGTATAGACTACCATTTACACCAAAAAACAAGAAAACATCTACAATGTCTAAGACCATACTTAAACAGCCTGTCCGTTGCTGCATTTGATTATGATCGTTAACCTGCTAATGCACTTTTGGACTTTTACTCTTCATAGTTAAACTTTAATATAAAAAGTGTGATTAAAACTCGATTCAAAGTCAACAATAGTAGGTTCACGGCAATTCGTTCAACTACGATTTATTTAAACTAGCTTTAAACGGTGCTTATTATATGGTTCAAGTTGTAAACTGGAGCGTTTTCACATTATTACATGTTTTATTAAAGCAACTATGGCAATACCTAAAAAATTATACTGCCATGTCAATAAATAAGTATACGGTTCGCCGGATGATAAGCGGCTATCGTAGCCTATCATTATCATCATCGTCATCATATCTGCTGAAAGACATCCAGTGCAAGACAAAGGCCTACCTCACGGATCTCCACTATGTCCAGTCTTGTGCTGCCTGCATCCAGCGGCTTCCCGCAACCCTTGCAAGACCGTCGATCCAGCATGTAGGGGGCCTGTCCACTGTCATAACCTATGGTTACAAGCCACTGTACTCGTGTTGTTGGCCCATTCTTTCTAGTTGATTCCCTGTGGCTCTTCAAATTAGTTACTCCAAAGCATATCAAAATGCGTCCTAATAATTACAATCATCATCATCATATCAGCCGAAAAATGTCCACTGTTGGACAAAGGCCTCCACAAGGATCTCCACAATAGCCGGTCCTGCGCGCTAATTACAATATTATACCTTAAATGAAATAAACTGGAAATGTTTATTTATGAATATCGCTAACCAATATGAAAATCTAGCTGTGCCCCGCAGTTTTGCCCGCGTTAAACTTTATAAATTATAGCCTATGTTGTTAATCCAGGGTGTCAGCTAACTCCATACCAAATTTTATTTAAATCAGCCCAGCCGTTTAGACGTGAAGAAGTAACAAACATGCACACTCACACAATTTCGCCTTTATAATATTAGTGTGATAATTTTAATCGAGTTTAATTAACGGGATCATAGATTCGCTCTATGAGCGTAGATCAACTGGCTTGTAGGTCTAGTGGTTAGGGACCGTAACTGTTAAGTCAGAGACCGTGAGTTCGATACCCACCCAGCATAATTTTCATGCGATGAACATGATTATTTATTCTATGTATATTTTTAATAATAATGTCTGCCTAGTTTGGCATCAAATGGCAGTGTGTTGGTTGTCCCAGAATATTTATTTTATTTATTTAGTTCAATAATAAATAAAATTAACCTTACTCGATTTATTTGAATGAGATGAAAGATCTCTATTGGTAAAGTGTATATCTATGATTAGGTTAAATTAAATCCGGTAATTTAATTTATTTTAATATTTTTTCGCAAAAACTTTGAATAACGTTAAAATAGATCTAGCACGAAAATATACCTAGCAGTGCCCGCAGACTTCGTTCCGCGTTATAAATATTTTTGTCCTTGTCTGTTTGTCCCGCAACTTGGATTATATTATTCAAGTTTAAGTAAAGATGCTTTATTAATTTTGGAATTGTTATGCCTATGACAATCCTCAATAACGTAGCTTTCTATTGGTGAAATAATTTTGAAAATCGGTTCTGTAGATCCAGAGATTACCCCTTACAACCTCACAACCTCACAAACGTTACCTCTTTATAATATTAGTATAGATAAAATGACACATGCCTACATTGTATTTTAAAACATTTTTTTTTATATATGGTATCTCCACCTCACCTTACTGTTGTTTAAAAAGATACACGGAATTCTTCAATCAACTGATAAGACTATTTCACAATCGTATTAAAATTGTTTTGTTTTAGTAAAAGAATATTCTTAGTCAAAAGTGGGAGGGCACCTGACAATTGATATACTAGGAGCTGTAAATAGGGAAGTTTGCTGTAGAACTCAGATACAAACCCAACTGTCTCAAAAATTCTCAACTACCATTTTGTTTAAATGCGTACTCACCAATGTCACTGTCATTCATAATCGATAATCGCTATACGAGTATTAATTTATTTTTCATCGACAAACATAACACACTATGAGTTGCAATCTTTTAATTGATATAAAATTGTTTCAACTGGTTATTCTTAGTCAAACCTCCAGTTTTTATCGCAGCTTCATGGTCGCTACAAAGTATCACTACTCACGTGACATTCTTTAGTAAAGAGCGAATTAACTTTGAAAGTTCATATTATAAAGAAGCAGATCTTAGCGACAAATTAACTATTGTATTAAATCGGACGCAAAACCATTAGGCCTAATAAAAAAAAATACATAAGATGTGGATAAATGTGATAAGACGAAATTGCATTGTTATATTTAGTATGTTTAATTAGTAAATTTGATTCTTAGCTTTCACGTTTTCTGAAAATATGTTTACCTATTGCATAGAGACAAACCGATTTCAAAACAATTTCGTCTAAAAGCTAGTGTAATTAATCATTTAATTTCAAATTGTTGGGTAATAGTTAATTGAAAAGCAAATTTAATATTGGCGAAAGTAACAAAAATGTTGTTGCTACCTGCCACTAAGTTATTTCTTGTTTACTAAGTAGGTAATGTAGTCACGAAAACTTGGATTAGCTTTGTATAATTAACTCTTTCGCAATAAGGATTCAGACATTTGTTAAATGACTTAAACTTAATTTACGAGGGACTATACAAGTATGCAATTCATGGACACAAGTACTCCCAGACTCAGAACCAAAAGATTATGAGCCACACAAATAGTTGTACTGTGTGGGACTCAATATAGCGATTCGAGACCGGCCCTCGTTTTTCAAATTATTTACAACTATTTGTATGACTCATAATCTTTTGGTTCTGAGTCTGGGACTACCATCAGCAAGGTTACCATCTTAAATAGTGACACTTCGACTTCGTTTATTTTTATAAGTCTTATAAATGCTCCTCTGTATGCTGTGTGCTGACGGCATAGAATATCATCACCCCATCTCATCCCGTGGGGGGCGTAGAAATCAACCGAGGGAATACGTACCAGAGGACAGGCACGGCGCTTTTCTGTGAACTATGACCATCAAACTGCAACCACCAACCCGTTGCCAAGCATGGCAACACTCGTAACATGAGAGGAGTCACAGGTGCGTTGCCGGCCTTTAAAAGAGTCAGCAAACAAGTGTTGCTGACCCGTCCCCCCACCCCGGTGAGCTCTGGCGACGTTACTCACACGCAGAAACACAATATTAAAGCCCAGTCAGGCTGCTGTTTGAGCGATGGACGCTGTGCCTTACCTCTCTTAAATGCCAAGGTAAGATTAAAAAAAGTAATTTAAGTACGGATGGGGATAAAACCAGCATATTGGGGTGGAAACTTCTTACTCTTCATTGATCCGAACGATTTTAGGTCATGGCCACCACTTTATTTCCCAGTTGGTACGGACGGATTTGGTGCGCCCGAAGATGGCTGCCATAGCCAATACTCTTCATAAATTGCACTGAGTGCACGTCAGTTTCCCTTCTTCTTGTTACTCTTACACGTGTAACTATTATACCTGTCCTGGCTTTAATTTAGTACGCTAGCCATCATAGCTCAGATTCTTCGAATTTACAAAGATCGCTATATTTTTTACATGTTCTATATTATTTGCCTGGGAAGCTTCTATTACTTCACCGAACAATGGATGCGAGCTTATGCTCGAGCTGTCTAGCAATATAAGTCATGCAAACTAATTTCCTACAGGCCACCCCATTTCAAGAGAAATCGCCTTACATTTGCTCCTCATAAAACCTACCAACTCCTTCTTAAAGGTGAACTAAAATCCCCCCCGGGCGTAAAACTTAATAATGTTACTGTAAAACGCAAAATATCAACCTGTTATTTGGGTTTAGTTTTAGAAAAGAATTTCTCGTTTATAGAACATATTAAATCAGTTGGGGAAAAAGCTAAGCGAAATTTTTTTGCACTTACAAGGATATCGACGGCAACCTGGGGCCTCTCTTTTAATACTCTTAAAATCATTTACGGGGCAACCTATCTTGGGTGTATATGCTACGGCTCGCCTGTGTGGGCTGATAGGGCTACCATCGGAGCTGCTTGCCGTAAATTACTACAAAGCCAGAGGTTGGCGTTGATATTTCTGTGTAAAGCCTATAGAACAGTAAGCACAGAGGCCCTACCTGTCCTAGCGGGTGTACTACCGGTTGATCTTGAAGTACAAAGACGAGCAGCAATGTATTATTCTACGCGCGATAATTTAGAAAATGATTTCTTATCATTACGCGACCGTGCGAAAATAACCAGGCTATTTATGCCAATAGCTGACTTAAATAACGAACTACTAAATGAATGGCAATGTAGATGGAATACGTCAACCAAGGGTCGCCATCTGCACCAGTTCTTTCCGGACGTACGCGAACGGTTAAATAAAACTTGGCTAATCATAGACCATTGTGTTGCACAATTTCTTACTGGACACGGCAATTTTAAAAGTAAATTGTATAGTTTCAAATTAGTATCTTCACCAATCTGTCTGTGCTCAACATCCAGTAACGAATATGAACAAACTGCTCACCACATCCTGTGGGAGTGTGATCTCTGGCAAAATCAGCGTGATATTATGTTAAACAGCTTGCAACCAATATCTGGAGTAGTTTATTATACGGATCTTGTAGCAACAAGGAACAACTTCCGTGCGTTTAAGCGTTTTTGCCATACCTACTATTGGAATCAAATATAACAGCTCACTTAGGACCCTTAAATTGATCCTCGGTGCTTTTGCAGCTGGCTTCTCTAGTTGCAAATCTCTCATTTTATGAGGCTATAGCCTCTTTACATCATTCTGTCTCCCGCTTTGCTCTGGAGGGAAGTGGAACTATTCATTTTCTAACTCCTCCTTTTTTCTGTTTCTGATTAAATTCGTTGCGGGATCCAAGACAGTTAAAGCGATTCCCCGGGACATCCCTGAGCTTCACCGCTCAGTGTCATTTCATTGTGTGCCACTGTTGATCCTGGCTTACAGGAGTTGCAGTGGTGGGTAAGAGGGAGGGACTAGACCCGGAAAAAAAAAAAAAAAAAAAAAAAAAAGGCCACCCCATTTGGGATACGAACCTCGATTCTGGGCGGTTACCGACGGCGACGGGGAAATGCATGAGAGGGTCGGATGTGTTGATGTTATGTGAAACTGGTGCTCTACGTTATAGTACCTTCACCAATCGTTCTATATTCAACTTCCTGTAACGAATATGAACATACCGCTCACCACATACTTTGGGAGTGTGATCTCTGAGAAAATCAGCGTGATATTATGTTAAATAGTTTGCAACCAAAATCTGGAGTAGTTTATTATACGGATCTTATAGCAACAAGGAACAACTTCCGTGCGTTTAAGCGATTTTGCCATACCTACCATTAGAATCAAATATAACAGCTCACTTAGGACCCTTAAACTGATCCTCTGTGCTTTTGCAGCTGGCTACTCTAGTTGCAATTATTTCATTTTATGAGGCTATAGCCTCTTTATATTAGTCTCCCACTCTGCTCTGGAGAGAAGTGGAACTATTCATTTTTTAACTTCTCCTTGTTTCTTTCTGATTAAATTTGTTGCGGGATCCAAGACAGTTAAAGCAATTCCCCGGGACATGCCTGAGCCTCACCGCTCAGTGTCATTTCATTGTGTGCCACTGTTGATCCTGGTTTACAGTAGTTGTAGTGGTGGGTAATTTTATTAATACGAGTGCAAAATAAGGTTCATGTAGAAATCTGGTGGTAAAGTTCGTCATTGCCGGTTACGTTATCGAACACATAATCATCGTCATATGCTCTTCTTCGTGTGCTATACTCACTATATTTCATGTTTATTTTATAGCTTTCCCAAATTGCTATTACTGTTTATAGTATTTTTTGTAATACGATTTTGTGTTTAACAAATTTTAAACCTATTTGACGGTTCCTGTTGACATTTGGTATATTCGACAGTTCGGTGCCCTAATCCCGAATGTTACAAATAAATGAAATCAAATTGGGAATTCGGCATGCGAAAAGGGAATTCTTTAACACAGTGTTAATATTTATATCAAATGAAAGGCAACTCCCTTGTTGTAAGAGACATAAAAATATTTTATTATAATTCTTCATTGCATCAAATCCATAGATAGGGCAGACTTCAGCGATGTGTACTAGAGTCTGTGTTTAGTGCCACATTCAGAAGCTGGCGATTTCCGAAGACCCCATTTGGACAGTAACGATTGGTCAATGTCAAGCGCCCGACATGGTGGTTTGGTTAGGCATCAAATACTTTTGATGGTGATTGAAACTGAATTGGCCGGCACATTGAAGTTGAGGCGACCATCAGTCATGATTGGGGATCTTCATGGGAGTCGGTGACGTAGTTTTCCCAGAGTTCGACTGCACGTGTGGCGCAGTGGCTAAGACAGTCACTTCGCCGCTTCGTGTCATGGGCTCGAGTCCTGCGCCGGACAACTATTTGTGTGACCCATAAATAGTTGTTCTGAGTCTGGATGTAATTTGTGTCCGTCTATTATATGTTTGTAAAGTACGCCGCGACACAGGGATTAATTTCCCTAATGCGGGCGTTGTCTTTTAAAAAGGAATAAAAAGAATAAAAGTTATGAAATTATTAACAGTTGTGTACAAAGATAAGTGTTTGTTTACAACAAAATTAGATACGGTAAGGATTGAGAGTAAGTTATAATGGAAATATGGACTAAAATGATTTAAAGACAGTGAGGCGTATGCCGCTTGACCTTCGTAGCCCTTTCCATAATTTCCTTAGCCCGGATCTTGCTCATCAAATAGCTAGATGCTCTCACCGGTGCGTAAGTGATCGGCGAGTATAAGCAGCGAGGGTCGCAGTCAGTCCACAGATGGGTGACCACCAAAGTGGTTTAATTCCTGAGCATCTCCGTGCTTCGGACGGCACAATAAGATGCCGGCCCCGGTTGTAGTTAATAGACACCAGTCGTTAAGCCATGCCTGAGGCCTACTGGGGGCTTGAAAAACTCTGTGACTAGGGTCACCACTTTCCATACGATAAGTAAGTAAATCTCTATATCACCAGAGACTATATTCACGCACACAATGTCTAGTCAATTTAAGGACAACACATAGTTGTACAGTATGATGAGGATGGATCCGGCCTGAACCATATGCGAAACTATGAATGTCGAATAGTTCTATCACCCCACAAAACAATATTGCATATGACCGATCAAAATGCAGCTTACATAGGCATACGACTTTGGTTCAACTAGAACTCAGCATAAAGTTATAAAATCAGTATTGAGAGCGTACTCGGGTACTTAAAAAAAATGTTTCATTTATTGTGTAAGAAAAATAAATATTATATTGGTTCTTCAAAAAATTTTAGCTCATCAAATACATAAAATCCATAAAAAATAATATACTTAAAATTTTACTGAAACAATCTACAGTTTTTTATTATTTATAGAAATTGGGACGCCCTTTCATCATTTGGATGCAAAGGTCTAGACGCTTGTTACCAATTTTTAAAGATCGAATTTCAGTAACCTACAGGCATCCTTGGCTGCAATATGATTAATGTTCTCGGTATACAAAGCACCACAGGAGCATATTTTATAATTACAAATCCCCGGCGCCTAATAAGGATATTATTCCTTTGAAACCAGTGTGTCGATTTGTTTGTGCTATTGCATTGTAAAACGCAACTGAATCATTTAATTTCAATACTTTATAAAATAGCAGGACTTGTTTTAGTTGGACTCTGAGTTTTAGACGGTAAGGCGCAATAAGCTGAATGTGAAAAGCTCTGAGTCTACCATTAAACAGGTGAAAATTGCTCTAAAAGTAAGTACTGGCTTGCAAAATTTGGGTTGCATCGGTAACCAATGGTACGGTATCGGTAACAAACGGTAACCAATGACAAAGTATGTGTAAAATTTCATGATTATCAGTAGTACTATGGGCGTAAAAGTGTAACAAAGGAACTCCCATTCACATCAATTATATTGTAATATAAAATATTTAATGCGAACTGTGTTGCACTCCAGTTTACCTCAAAGCTTCCTTAACTTTTTCGAAGAATGTTGGAAATTCTCTATGGTAAAATAGCTTTAATTAAAATACCGATCAGTTTTTAACTTAAGCCACCGGCTCTAATTTTGTGAGCGAACTAATAAATTGACCAATTAATTAATTTTACTGTAAAAATTTATTAATAAGATTGTTTTAACGAATTATATCTTTAATATTTTAAAGCACGCTTTATTCTATTATTTACGGCTTTTTACTCAAATATTTAATTCGTGTCGATAAATTAAGCTGAAGTATTGTCCACTTTTTTCTAATGTTTTTTTTACGGCGTATCATTATTAATGGGAAACCTAACCTGACCTAGACATTATTATTTCGCTGTGTGGTACGGCAAAGAATATTATTTATTTCACCAACTTATATTTACTTTTACAGGGTTAGGACCCCAATACAGTAGTGTCGACTTAATATTAACTATTTACATATATTTTATTTATATTTCCAATATTATAAGATATAACATCTATGGCCGCCTTTGTGAATTCACTTTTATCACCCCATCTGGTCCCGAGGGGGGCGTAGAAATGGTCCCGAGGGAATACCTACGAAAGAACGGGCAGCAGCGTTTATCTGTGTACTATGACCACCACACTGCGATCGCGAACCCGTCGGCCAAGTGTGGTGATTATGGCATATTCCCTCATTCTTTGGGGGGCTTTCGTCCATCAGTAGACGTAATTTGGCTGATAAGATGCTGATGATTATTATTTAATCATTTAAAAATAGAGATATTATTACGTTACAACTTTTAATACCTTATTGTTGGTTTGTGTGTCTGTTTGGTAGTGCATAACTCCAATAAGCATGAACCATTGTCGTTTGTTTCTGATAGCTTGATGTTTCGTCTGGATTTTAGCGATGTTTTTGTATTGCCCAGCAGACATAGTATAGTCCAGTCACGTTCATGTGTCCAGTAGCAATTTCACGTTGCAATAAATTGACATTCTGGTTTAATTTATTTCTTTTTAATATGAATATACTTGTTTTCAGCGTTATGTGTCGCTAAATTAACATCTCACGCACATACACACCAACATAATTTTGGTTATTTTCTCTAGATCTATAATTATTTACTAATAAATATGCGGACAGAAGTTCTCACGTACATACGTAGCAAACATACATACATAGACTCACGAATGTTTCCCAGAGGGGTAGGCAGAGGTAACGGATTTCCATTTGTCACGATCCTTGCACCGCTTTTCCCTCATTTACTCTCATTATATTCATCATACATGCTTGCTTGTCTTCAAGGTACTTCTGACCTAGCCTTTCTTGAGAACATCTCTTGGACTGGTCTTGGACTCTCAGAGAATTATAATATAACATAATAATTAATTATGACATGCATATTAAGCGCCCTGTTACCCGATCAGCCTGCAAAGAGATGGATGCACGCTCCGCAGGCTATACTCATTTGATAACAACAGTTGTTAGAGGCGTTCAAAGCCAGTTCACTAAACGTTCTGTAAATGAGGCGAGGTAAAAGACGCATGCGGTCATTCCAAAGATGGGTTATTATTAAAGTGGTTTAATTTTTTAACGTCTCCGTGCCTCGGAGGGTACGTTAAACCATCGGCTCCGGCACGATAAGCCATGTCAAAGGTCTATTGGACGGCTTGAGCAACACGGACACCAGAGTAATCTCTGCCTATAACATAAGGAATCGTTAAGCGGTTTGAACTTGCCACTAAAGTAATCACACGAGTATGCAAAATTTAAAATTAATTTAATCTAGATTACTGTGTACATCTGAGCAACTAGATTTCTACTTCACGGAGTATTGTCATTTATTTTAACCACTTTACATCAATCAGACCGACCATATTTTGCTGACAATGGATTTGTGTACCCGCTTTACCATTTGCATACACTTCTTTTTCATGCGCACGAGTCAGTAATGTGTATTTTTTCTGTGTTGCATACAGTTGTGTAACTCGCATATTATATCAATGCCAATGTTGCTGGCATTGATGATTACTATGCAAAGTAGGCTGTATAGGTTAGTCAGTTTCATGGCTAAAAAGACACTCACTACTAGACAACGGGTTCTAATATACAACATGTAACTTAATTAACGCACAGCCTGAAAATAGTTTGTTCAGAATCGTTTACTGAATCGATTTATATAATTTTTAATTTAGGTATTTTTTTATTCCAAAATAATTACAACTACGGATTTTTTTGTAATATTAACCCTGTACAGTCAAAACAAATAGAATTGGATTTTATTTGTATTCATACAAATTCCATCGTTCAATACAAATAAAGATAAATAAACTTAATTCCAAGAAACTAATTTTATAAATAACAATGCCTATACATGTTAAATTAAAAATTCAGTGTATGTATTATGATTACAACATAATATTCTAATTGGGGTGTTTGAGGGTGTGCGTTAATTACGTTAAATGTTGTAGGTTTTTTTTAAACCGTACAACTAACTATGAAGAAAGCACCTCTGGATCTTTGAATCTAACCAGATTCAAAGCTCCAACAGACTTATAAGTGTTATTTTGTTACGTTGTAGTGATTTTGTGTTCGTTATCTCCGCAAAAATTGTAGCTTATAAAATATGTAAAGCGTTTGAGGTCAAACGCGGTCATATAACATACATTTTTCCCCCCTAGCCAAGAAAATGAAACCAAGAATAACTCTATAGTTGAATCGTAATTTTATCGCCTATTGGCGTGTAGCAACCGAGACGCATACATGATGGTGCGTTGAGGAAAAAAAATGAGTTGCTTTTTTTCACGTAAACTGGCTTAGGTTTACGTGAAAAATACATAACATTATATAGAGTCGTGCATATTTCTTTTTACGTTTGAGTGAGTTTGATCCTTAGTTATATTTAGGGTTCCGTACCCGAAGGGTTAAACGGGACCCTATTACTAAGACTTCGCTGTCTGTCTGTTTGTCCGTCTGTCACCAGGCTGTTTCACAGAACCGTGATAGTTAGACAGTTGAAATTTTCACAGATTATGTATTACTGTTGCCGCTATAAGAACAAAAAACTTGGGAGGTGTCAAGGGACACCCCGATGGAACGAAGTTATTTCTTATTATATATTATGTACAAAAAACCTGTATATACTCAACAAAAATAATCGTCGCGACACCACACTGTTCAATGCGAAATAGAAATGAAAATATCTGGCTTGCTTTCTATAAGAGAGAGAGAGAGAGACAGACAGAGAAACATGCGCACGCCGCACAGATGCAAAAAGTGTCGTGACAACTTTTCGTAAGATTTTTTTCCGTCTAGCCCCCTTTCACAACGCGCGATAAGGAACTTCGTTCCAATACTAAAAACGTAATAAAATAAATATTTAAGGTGCTCCCATACAACAAACGTGAATTATTTGCTCGTTTTTATAGATAATAGTACGGAACCCTTCGTGCGCGAGTGCGACTCGCACTTTTTTTCACATAAACTGACTTAGGTAACATTTATATAGAGTCGTGCATATTTCTTTGCACGTTTGAGTGAGTTTGATCCTTAGTTATATTTTATACTAGCTGTGCCCGCGACTTCGTCCGCGTGTTAATTAGTTTATTTCGTTTCTTTTTTGTTTTTAGTAAAAAAAAGTTTTATCTAAAATAAAAGTAGCCTAAGTTACTCCTTATTACATCAGCTACCTGCCAATAAAAGTATCGTCAAAATCGGTCCAGCCGTTACAGAGATTAGCCGGAACAAACAGACAGACAGACAGACAAAAATTGTTAAAAATGTTATTTTGGTGTAGGTACCGTATATATATTCATATTTATGTAGTAAAAACCGGTTATTTCAATATTACAAACAGACACTCCAATTTTATTTATTTGTATAGATTTCTAGGAAGGGAAATAAGCAGTAGGCATACATATCCATGGGACATGACATACACGCATGGCATAACTCATAAGGGAAGGTTATGTTGTTTATAGCCGAGCAAATATAATCATAGATAACGTAAAAGCTCCTATTACCGCCAGTTTTAGCTGTCTTAGGATTCACTTTGAAAAAATAGATATAAGCTGTTATGTTAGAAAAGATGTTATAATTTTTATTTAATCTAAACAAAGTATTCTTTGCAATTCAGTACTTAAATTCAATATTCAATAACGCAATAATTACTAAATAATTATTTAATCCAAAAAAGTAGTTGATTCTATTACCGACCCATAGAATGCGGCAAGATTCTATTACCGATTTTTCTACTTCTTTTACCGCCCGCTACGAAGATGTCACTTCTTCTCTACTATTAAACAAAATAAAAAATGTTTTTTAAGGTATATATTACATAATAACAATAGTTATGAGATCACCATTATTACAATATGAACATATTTATTTATTGCAACGCTTAGAGAACTTACTTTTAGTTATTTTAATTAATTAAAAATGTAACCAATCTCAGAAAACAGTCTTCAAATAATTAAAAGCTTACTTTTTTATTACCTACATACTAATTATATATTATAAATCAATAACAAAAATATTTTATCTGTAATACAATCACTAAATACCTTTATAATAGGTTAATTTTATAATAACACATTTATAATTCGCTCAATACAGAAGCCGACCCCAAGATGCTTGGGATTAAAGGCTAGGAGAAGAGAGGGACATTAATCAACGATATAGAATTTAGTTCTTCGAAAGAAGATTTAAAAAGTTACATGGCCCTCATTCCGTCCCGCTATTTTATTTGATTTGAAAACATATGAAATATAGCCAATGCCATGAAGCCATGAATGAAACTGGATAGCAAATATTATTTTACATTAATAATATGGCCTGTGACAAAATCTCTCAAAACGTCACGTTAGCAAGAAATAAGCCAATTTGTTCAAAAATATACATTTTGTTTTTGTGTAGGTACTGTAATACTACTGGTAATACTACCAAAAATATCGTCACAGCTGTGAGTCGGTAATAGAATCACATATGAAGGTTACAATATTCTATTAGCGACCAATAAAATTAATAATAAACAGATAAAATATCCGTTTTATGGAATACTGTTAAATTCGATCTCATTACTATATTATTTTTTTAGTCTCAGTTAGTCTTTAATTCAGATAATAATGGTTATTTACAGTTTAATATCGTTATAATAATAAGGATATTGTCTAACGTTGAATCAAGTTTTACACAAAAACTTTAAGAAATAGCTGTGTCGTTAATAGAGCTAACGAAGTAAAATAATTTTAAGAATTGAACAAGAAAAAAGTAAAATCGAATGAGGTAGTTTATAATAGATATTATTTAAAAATACGAAATGTTCTCAAAATTTAACAACGCCATGGGTCGTTATTAGAATCAAGTTTTGAAATTCGGGTTCTATTACCGCCTTAAATTGGAACATGATTTTATAACACAAAAACCAATAAGAAGTATTATATCAAGAGTTAATTTAGAAAACAAATATATACGTTACAGTTGTAATGTGATAGCAAGAAGACCAATTCTTTCTTAGAGTGTTATTTTCCTTAAGTAATATTTAGGTGTACTTACGTGGCCGGAGATGCGACACTATGAAACGTGCGTCAATTTCGAGTGCGTCCAACTCATTGTTAAATTATTTCTTTTACTGGCTATTTACACACATAAACTTTAATCTTTTTGCTGCCCAACTAAAATAAATAACTAATTTTTAAAGTATCACATTCTGGAACCCTATATTTTGTCTAATATGAGTGATTTAAAAATTAGATCGTTAATAGAGTACACTTTTTAGGGGGTCGTTAATAGGAGCTTTTACGTTAATAATAATATCCATTATTCACACATCTGATCCCAAACTAAGCAAAACTTGTACTATGGAAACCAGATAACTGATATACTACTTTTCTTTTGTACATACAACGTAGCCTAGTTGGTAGTGCTCCTGCCTACGAAGCTGGTGGTCCTGGGTTCGAATCCCGGTAAGTGCAAAGTTTTGTGTGATGAGCACGAATAATTGTTTCTGAGGCATGGATGTTTTCTATATATTTAAGTATTTATATCGTCGCCTGGTACCCATAGTACAAGCTTTGCTTAGTTTGGGGCTAGAATGATCTGTGTGACAATGTCCCTATATATTATTATATAGATAATTACACCCAGACTCAGGACAAACATACATGTTCATACACACAAATATCTGTCCAGGGGCTCTACCGGGTAAGTCGCTGAACATCGTTTTCGTGAATGGTATTCAAATAAATAAAAAAGACTTAATCAATAGTTAAATCGGCTTCAACGTTAAAACTCGATTCGGGACCATTTATGACGTCACATGTGGTCATGGAAGCCGATTCTACGATTGATTAAGTCATTTTTAACCTTTATTGATTTGAACGCCATTCACGAAAACGATGTTCGGTGACTTAGCCGGTAGAGCCACTAGGAGGGAATCGAACTCACGACCTGCGGCTTGAAAAGCAAGCATTTGCCAATCACGCCACACATAGGTATAGGTACTGTCTTTATTCACGAGCAAACATGTCCATTATTAAAATCTAATTAGTATACAATTTAATTGTCGTAATACTCGTTATTAAATCATTAGGTCAACATTGTTATTCATTATTAATTCGTTCGGTATATATTATTGTTCATCATCATCATCATGTCACCAGATCAAAGTCCACTGCTGGACAAAGGCCTCTCCATAAGATTTCCACAATGGACTTGTTTCCTTAATTTGGAGGGATATACTATAATCGCCACGCTTGGCAGACGGGTTGGCGATCGCAGTATGATGGTCATAGTACACAGAGAGACGCTGCTGCCCTTCCTCTGGCAGACACTCCCTCGGGTCGGCATCTATGCCCCCCACGGGATTGAGATGGGGTGATGATATTCTGTCTGATATTCGCGTACCGTCACCACACAGAAAGCATTCTTTTTTAATTGTCTACGCATGCCACCCGCAAAAAGTGTCTGCGAGTGGTTATGTCGGACTTGCACCGACTAAACTTACCTGCCGTGGACTTCTCTTGGCATCTGATGGGGGAGCCCCGGGGACGCGGGTATGCTGCTCCAGTGCCCCCCTTTTGCACCATGTCACAGATGTTCGGGTCACGTACCCTGGGAGGGCTCGGGATTGCCCTCCCCTATTGCCGACTCCTGCCAGCCGGGCACCGGGACTGTGCCACAAACAGGTCGCTGTCTTACAGCAAGCATGCTTTAAGACAAGTTGGAATATATAGACTCTTCTTATGCTGCGTACGGCTATCTTCTCTATCACCAAGTTTAGAAACGATTGATCTTATTAAATTTTATAGCATTATGCAAAGCGTTAGTCTAATATCTAAAATGGGAAATCATAAATTCAATTGTCCGGCGGGTCTCGAACCTGCATCCAGCTTAACGCAGAGCGCCTACCCCGGATTGATAGATGGTGCAGGTTCGAGACCCGCCGGACGATTGAATTTATGATGTCCCATTTTTGAGATACCTAATAATAATGTATTTATTTATCTCTTTCACAAAGGTTTGGTGTACATACGAGTATTATGTAAAGAAATACAGAGAATAAACTATCATACTTTTGTGAGAGACTGGCGTCTATAGTAGGTAAGACCTGTGTTACAGATCACCAGGGTCACATCTTGGTGATACTTACAAATTATTTAAAATACTTGATTGATCTTAGCTGTTGTTTCTTCAAACAACAACCTTTATCATACATACCTACAATAACCAACTCTACAATAATTACGTCATACAAAATTTGTGGAGGGCGGAGCTTCTGATAGGCGTGTCCGATGGGCGTGGCTTAGCGGCTAATGAACTTGCTATATAAAGATGTATGAATTTGCAATTCTATGTTGGTTGCCGTTTGTAATTAAGGAATTGGGTAGGAGATGGGGATGGGCCTTGTGGCCTTATTAAGGGAGGATAATGCTGCTCTTGGCCTATATAGACGACCTCTACCAGAGTACAAGCCCGTTGGATATTGATACTTTTGAAATATTGAGTTTGATACGCGCATCCAACTAATTATGAACCATTTATGGGGTAAGCTGAGTGTTTAAACCATTCTACTATCTCAGTGCTGTGTGGTGACAGCATAGTTTATCATTACCCCATCTCATCCCGTGGGGAGCGTAAAAATCGGCCGAGGGAATACCTACCAGAGAACGGGCAGCAGCGTTTTTTCTGTGAATTATGACTATTAAACTGCGATCGCCTTCGATCAATAATGTCGAACCCGTCTGTCAAGCGTGGCGATTATGGCATATCCCCCCATTCTTTGGGGAGGCTTTAGGCTTCTTGTCCAGCAGTGGACATACTTTGGCTAACATGATTACTATCTCAGTAGTCTCTAGTTCAATCTCAAGGCGCCACAAAATTTTCCCATTCATATGCGTATTATCTACTACTACTTATCGTATGGGCAGTGGTTACCCTAGTCTCTCAAGGGAGTTTTGGCGCCAACGCGGAAAAAGACGCATCAGGGCATTGTTTCAATTTCAAAAACTGGTGTAAATTCAAGTTTTTATGTGTAAATATGGTGGAGGTTAGACGTAACATCATGGACAACGTACACAAGTAGAGGAAAGTGCCATATTGCCGTGAATTGCGATTTAATGTGTTGAATCTAAAACTCCATATAAGCCCCTAGTAAAGTCTCCACTGCTTTACTGGGGTACGACAAAGACTACGTATGACTTGACTGTGATGGACTTTACTTGACATGACTAAAATTTATTAAATATAAATGTATTTTACGGAAGGCTCATAAGGCCGAAGAAGCCAGAGCCGTAAAACTGAATTATTAGGCCCCTGACACGGCTTAACGATTAAAAAGTAAATAAGTATTAATCAAAGTATCAAGTAAGTAAGTAAGTATTAATCAGTGCCTCGCCCCTGGGTTGGCTAATGCTGAACAGGATACCTACTTGCTGCAGTTGTCAGACACATGCACCCAATTTAATATTAACTATTTTTTTTCTTTTCTTTTCTTTCTATTAAAACTTACACGCGCACACACACACACACCAACACACACACAACCCACTTACAGCGCTAAGTTGCTATGCTTAATGATCTAGTGGTTAGTGATCCTGAGTCTGATGTCGCCCACTTCTGGACAAGGCCTCCCCCAAAGATTTCCACAACGCCATTTGGAGGGATTTGTCTTGGCATGTGAGTTGGCGACCGCACTTAGGTGGTAGCTAGTACAAGATAATCCTTAACTTAGTTTACATCTAAGACGATATAACTAATTGCGTTTAGTTTACATAATACTTATGAAGCATGCAACATTATAAGTACTAGCTAGGAAAGGCGACTACCTCAGCAAATGTTACAGTAAATAATAATTAATACTGTGTCTTTTACGACACTCACGGTATGTAATGGGGTAGCCGTGTTATTCTTCCTGCGGCGGGAACCAAAAGGCTATAGCGGGTATTTAGTTCTGTTATTGTAAATATATTTTTCTCTGTAAGCGAATGTAATACGTTCTTATGAGAAATAATTTTCTTTAACAATATTCTATGTATTAAATAAATTTCCTGTTCTTTCCTCACGCGCTGTGTTAGAGAGAGATATAAATACAATTAAGTAAATTAGTTTAGTGGTGTCAGTGACATTAATTATAATAATAATATCCTGGGAAATTATTTACACTCGGCCATCTGATCCAAACTAAGCATAGATTGTACTAAGGAAACCAGATGACTGATATACTACATATACTACTTTTGAAAATACATACTTATATATATATATATAATTACACCCAGAGTCAGGACAAACAGACATGCTCATGCACACAAATATTTGTCCCGAGTGGGAATCAAACGCACGACCTCCGCCGTGAAAAGCAAGCATTTGCTAAACACGCCAACATGCCTGTCAAATTATATATTATGAGTAGTTAAGTTTATATATTTTTAAGGTACCTATTAACTTATTATTTCTTCTCTTTCAGATGACACCAACGAGATGAAAACACACATTATAAATCAAACATTATAGTTAAATATATTTATTTTGAAAAAAGTACGAAGTGCAATAATACATTATCTTAATATTTGATTATAAATCAATTTATAAAGCGGGTTCAATTTAATTGAAATTATAAAGGTGCTTTTTAATTTTTATATTTTATCGGAGTTAAAGTTGAAGTTTCTGTTTTTGATATTTACTTTACGTAGAAGAAGCAATCTTTTGTTTTTCGTGTAGAAACGTTAAATACAAAATTGACGTCCATACTTTTAAATAAAAATTATTATAATAAAACAAATTGAGTGCAAAAATTCCGTTCGAAAACATTTTACAGAAGTGTTGTTTTTGTGACAAGTGACAGTGACTGATTGTGGAATTTAGTGAATAAAAAAAAACAATGTTTACTAAACTTTTTAGTGACAAACAAAAAGACGTAACAAACATCAACCTGTCATCAACAAGTGAACTTTAAAAATGTGTTTGAAAATAATTTCCAACTTCAAAAACAGAACAAGAAACTTTTAGACTTTATATAATGAACTATTTAAATAAAAGTTTAACTTTGAAGTTGTTTAAAATTGACATTAAGGTGCGTGCACACTGACTATATGTTGAACGCAATCGGTGAAAATGAGTTTATGAGCGATTATCGCGATCAGAACTGCGGGATGTACACCACATGGTACAGCCGTGGGGACAGTGGGGTCCACCATCACCAGATGGGGCAGTTGTACCATCATGGACCTCCAATGATAAAGACTGAAGCTGGGGTCAACAGTGATTGCATGATGGCAGTGGATTATGCGCCTCCAATTAAGGTAAGAAGTTTATAAATTGTTTGATCCTAAGCAACATCTTCATATTCTAATTTTGTTTCAAGAATAGATAATTTGGACGATTGACACGATTTGACTCTGCATTATCTTGGTAAATAAGAATTACAATGTCCTTAAATATGTGTCTAGGTAAGTTATATGCGTATATATATTTGATTAAATACTAACATAAAACGTACTCGTAGCTATTACTCTAATAAATAATAAAACAATAATAAATATGATAAGCATATTTTTTAATTTATTCTGTGAGTTATTAGCAGAATTAGAACCTTATTTTATTGGGAAATTATAGGCGTTATACTGCCTAAGTAATCAGTAGAATAAACTAGCCAAGCTAATTACAAACAAGACAAACATAAAAAATTGCAAAATGTCAGATATTGTAATTTTTTAAGAACACTCCACAATAACGTAGCTTTCTATATTAGTGACATCATTTTGAAAATCGGTTCAGTAGATCCAGATATTACCCCTTACAACGACGTTACAAACTCACAAACGTTACCTGTTTATAATATTAGTATAGATAAAAAAAAACTATAAAAGAAAATTTTTATGTTAAACATAAAAATTTGCAAAATGTCAGACAGTATTTTTTTAAGAACTTCTTAAAAAAGTATGTTAGGTACACATAAAAATTTGCAAAATATCAGACATACTTTGTTATTAGCTTGGCTAGTAAAGCCTTACTAGTAGATTTGTTAAGAACAACTTTATTTCTCATAATAAATATCTATTATACCTATCATTTCAAATTTCATTAAAACCCGTCATTTTTCGTTATTGCCTAATAAATATCATAATTGCATGGAAAATATATCACAAAATTATCAAAATTGCATAAACAAGGAATCTGTTGATTCCTGTGATTGAGGCCTATTGGCGTGGTTGGCAAATGCTTGGTTTTCACGCCGGAGCTCGTGGGTTCGATTCCTAACCAGGACAGGTATTTGGGTGCATGAACATGTCTGTTTGGCCCAAGTCTGGGTGTAATCTATATAAGTATGTATTTACAAAAGAAAAGTAGTATATGTAATTTATCAGTTATCTGGTATCCATAGTAGAAGCTCTGTTTAGTTTGTTATCAGGTGGCCGTGTGTAAATAATGTCCCAGGATATTATTATTATTCGAACTATATTCTATAAATAACCCGCTATATTATAAAATTGTTTAAAATTTCATCAACATAGGAGCCACCCGGTTTTGAGTCCATTTGTCATCATCCATGATCGGTGATGTTAAGCAACTAGGTTCGCGGTAAGTCCATAGATTGGTGGTCCTTAAAGTGGTTTAATTTATGAGCATCTTCGTACTTCGGAGGGCACGTTAAGCTGTCGGTCTCGGTTGTAGCCATTAGGCAACAGTCGTTAATCCATGTCAGAGTCCTAATGGGCAGCTTGAACCACTCTAACACTAGGGTAACCACTGCCCATACGATAAGTAAGCAAGTAAGTATAGTTGCGTCGAGTGCAAAGTGAGTTATTAACGCACGAGTGTTATGTTGGTGCGCGAGCGCATGCGAAGGCGCTAAAATAACACGAGTGCATTAATTACTCAGTTTAGTAAGGTGCGTAATCTACTTTTCTTTCAACCGTGGTAAAATATACCTACTCAAAATAAAAACTCAAGGTTATTAAATACTAGCTTTGCCCCGCAGTTTTACCCGCGTTAAACTTTATAAATTATAGCCTATGTGTTAATCCAGGGTGTCAGCTAACTCCATACCAAATATTATTAAAATCGCTCTAGCCGTTTAGTCGCGTGAAGAAGTAACAAACATACACACTCACACACTTTCGCCTTTATAATATTAGTGTGCTTTGCAATTGTTTGCCATAATACAGTGACAATCAGAAAACTATGATAAACATATTTATTATATCTCAAAAATGAGATAGGTATCATCAATTCAATCGTCCAGCGGGTCTCAAACTAATCATAGCAATAATCATTTATATCGAACCCAAGACCAACAGGGCAGTCTTAAATATTACCTAGTATATATGTTTAGGGTTCTGTATGTAAATGGTATATAATCCTCATTCTTTGTTGGATGTTTAGTTTTATAAAATTTTAATATTATTATTCGAATACCACGGTGCGGTGGCTGAGCAATTAATACAGAAGAGGCCGGATACCACGTAGTTTGTGGGTTCGATTCTTCCCAGTAAATTTACCAGTAGATATTGCTACCGTAATATGTTTGTTTAGGGTTCTGTATGTAAATTTACTGGTGGGAATCGAATTCACGAACTACTAGTTTTTCGGTAACTTAACGGAATTATGATCATATAACCATTTATATGGTCATAATGCCGTTAAGTTAAGGGAGCATTGAATACGTTTTATAAATTCGGCCCCAAACACCACGGTGCGGTGGCGAAGCGGTTAATGCACATGGGGTATCTATACCCGTAGTTTGTGGAATCGATTCCTACCAGGCATTGGATAGGCCGAGTGTGTACAAAACATGTTTTTCTTTTTGTAACAAATATGACAACATTAATTAAAATTGTATACAACTGAAAAGTAGTGCAAACTGATACACTGCTGGACAAAGGCCTCCCCAAAAGATTTCCGCAATGGAGTTGTGTCCGTAATTCGGAGGGATATGCCGTAATCGCCACGCTTGACAGACGGGTTGGCGATCGCAGTATGATGGTCATAGTACACGGAGAGACGCTGCTGCCCGTACTCTGTAAGATATACTCTCGGGACGACTTCTACGCCCCCCATGGGATATGATGGGGTGGGGATATTCTATAGCAAAAGCATGTCCTATAAAAAATCCTCCATTTTATAAATAAGTTCCTAGTTTTCAATGCGATTAAAAAACTAGTACACGGAGAGAGAGAGAGAGATATTCCATCGTAACGGCTTAGCTATGGTATTATAATGTGGAAAAATAGCACTGACTACTACTACTGCTACTCTCTTTACGTTACAAAAATACTTGTCAGAATCTTAGCTAACATACAACAAACCGATAGTTGTAAACCACACTTCCAAAATTATAAAATTCTTACTTTACCAGGTATCTACTTTCATGAAATATGTAAATTCGTTCGGAAACAGCCAGAATTGTTTAACAAAAGAGGAAATACATCAACAAAATAAAGATTTCGACATAAAAACAGATTAAACTTACCATCATCAAGAATAAAAATGCACTCTTCTAGTCCCCTTGCTATGTCGGTAAAACTCTACAACAAACTACCAGACTGCATAAAAGACGAAGAAAATATCCATATTTTCACAAGAAAATTAAAAAGCTTCCTCATACAAAAAAGCTACTATTCAATAAATGAGTATTTGAATGATAAATCATTTAAAAAAATTTAAATACTTCTGACATCTTTGAATCGTAATAAATAATAATACAATCGCTGATAAATTAATTATCAATTGCAATTAGTAAATAATATGAATAACACAATTAATTTTTTGTCTTTTCTTATAATTATTAGTGACTTACATAACATAAACTCATGACCTGACATCACACATCATGCCAATTATTTATACCTGTACTATACTACCGCCCTTTATGATTAAAATGTCAAATTACAATAAAAACATATTGCTTGCCCTAGCAGGGTTCATGTTTGGTACTGTACCTACTCTATTGTTAAGACCTATGTAAACCCATGAATGCAATAAATAAATTGAAATTGAACGTCCCCCACGGGATGAGTTGGGGTGGGGATATTCTATAGCAAAAACATGTCCTACAAAAAAAAACCCTCCATTTTATTGATAAACTCCTAGTTAAAAACAAGTGTTTTAATTCACTGTTTCTCAAAAATATCACACACGCGGGTTTTTCCTCACCAAGTATCCCCAATAGACTATTCATGATTAATGACGTCACGACATGTCGAGGGGCGCTCATTTTCCCTGGATAGCTAGAGGCATCGCTTCAAAGCTATTATACATTTAGTTACATAGATATATTGTGAACAAACAATTAGATAATTGCGTAGAACGTAAACCAGCATGTAAACTCTAACTAGTCTGCGGTCCTTTATAAATTAACCATCGAACCATCTTCATATTGACTTCGCACTAGCTTTCATAACCCGAATACTGTACCTTATAAAGTTCTGTAGAAGCAAGCGGATGAGCAACGACCCATTTTTATATTAAACTCGCTCTAGCTTATGTAACTCAAATTCGAGCATCAGGATATAACCTCTAAATAGTCTGCGGTCCTTTATAAAGTACTGTAGTCGCAGTCAGATTAACCAACCTTAATAAATGTCTCTAATGAACGTCGACCCATTTACATAATCCAAATGCTGTCCTTTATAAAGTACTGTAGTCACAATCCGATTAACTAACATGTCTTTAATGAACATCAACTACAAAATCAACCATCAAACTAAAACCGTTTTCTGCTAAAAAATTGCAACAACACTATGATTTGACCCGGTTTTCAAACGTACCGCTACATCAACAAAGCAGTCAAAAATGATGACTTAATTTTTTGCCTACTTTATCGAACAATTACGACTCGCCCTGAACTTGAATCCCCCATAGAACTGTGACCCATTGTCCGTAGATGAATAATGAAAAGGAAGTCGTTGTTTCCAGTTTTTCCAAAGCTCTTTACATGGTATTCTTTGCATGTATGACAACATGGCTACCACAAGTTCATGTAGTTTACTTTCTCAATGATACTCGCTGTTTTTTACAGTACATTAACTAGTACTGTACCCAGCGGAAACTTCAATGAACTTAATATGTCTATACTATAAAACGCTAAGTTTCATTGAGTAAGTAAACTATATGCAGTCGTGGTAGAGGTACACGTCAGTTAAATGGCTCATTTAAGCAGCGGTCAATGTATAGAAGTTACTGCGAAGCTGGTTTATTTTCTAAGCGTCATCATGCTTTGGATGGCACGTGGAAATGGCTACTAAGAAGCTTGAAAATCCCTAATACTAGGTTGCCCTTGTATCAGAGACTTTCAAGCATTTTAGAAGGCCTCTGACAGTTCCACGCGACAACCAAAGCACGGATACATACACTTAGAAAATAAACCTGTTCGGCGGTAACCTAAAGTACCTACGTTAATTCATGTCTTCATAAAGTTAGTGATTACCTACTGCCTTCACTAAGATAGGGATAAACATCTTCAAACTCCTGACTGAGTAAGAACCACAGTGGAAAATCTGAACACTCAACTGTAGTAGTGCCCTGTTTCTCCACTCCGAACTGCTACAAAGATTTTTTCTTCACGGATCAAACTCATCGCCGCTTTTAAGTCCGACATAAGATTTGAGCCTCATCTGTGCTCTAAACCATTGTGGGAGAAGAAGAAGAAGTAAACTTTATTCCAATAATAACTAACAACAAACTAGGAAATTAGCTTATATTGATGCAATTGGCTGCCTTATCGCTTAAAGCGATCTCTTCCGGGCAACCATGAATATTTCACGTGTTTCGGAAGCCCTTCCTAACTTGCGTGCTCCAAAGTAACCATTCACACCCATGGCTACAAAACCATGAATGAACGAACAGGTGCCCAAAATCAACAACTAACTAGGTGATTACTCACGTAATAGCGACGTGACATAATTTTTTTCCCCTTTTTTAGATGTTTCTAGTCACCAGCATCTTTGGACCCAATAGGAAGTGGAAAAAAAACATGGACCAGACATCCGAGCATGAAGAATTGGACGCGGTCGTGCGGAACTCTTTTAGAATACATAAGCAACCTGATTTTTTAGTTTTTGTGGTTATTTTTTTGTTGTCGGTAGCTTGTGGCACGGGCGGTGTCAGGGACCTTAGCTGCTAGTATTTTAGAAGTGTTGAATGTCAATAATTACTGTTTAAAAATATATAATGTCTAATAATTATATAGGCTGAGACAACGGAGTTCCATCTGTCACGATCTTTGCACACTTCTTTTGCCTCATTTACTGTCATTATATTCTGTATACATACTGTGAATTTATAAATGTTAGACGTGAAAAAGTAACGAACATACACACTCACACACTCACAAACTTCCGCCATTATAATATTAGTGTGATTATGTATTTGTTAAATACGTGTGTCATCTGAGCCCATACATACTTAAGTTTATCAGTTTGGTTGCCATAGTACTGGCTCTGCGTAATCTGGGCTCAGATCAGCGAGCACTGTTTAAGTTGTCCTAAGATAATTATAGCAAAATATTAAATGCAAAATTATTAGCCATTCAAAGTTAATTATTTGACTGTATACAATAAGTTCTTATTTTTACTGTCCGACACAGAGGGGTATTATAAGTTTGACATCGACGCCTGTTTGTTTGTCTGTCTGTCTGTGTGTCTCTGTCTGTGTCATCGTAGCTCTCAAACGGATGAACCGATTTCGATGTGGATTTTTTATTCGAAAGCGAGTTTCCTTGCGGTGGTTCTTAGCTGTTTGGTTCATATCAGTGCAGCAGTGAAATAGTATCAGCTTTTTTACAAAATTATGCCATTATAGTTAGTTGAAGTTGGAGGTTTTCTAACGATTAGGTTATTTTCAATAGTGTATACATTTTGTATGAATTGGTTGTGATAAGGAAAAGGTGAACTCCATTCTATGGTTTTTATAGGAGTTATAACTTTTTGTAACTAATCTAGCGTGGCACGGCCAGACCGGTTCATTCATATCGACAAAATGCCTCCTCCAATCTTCAATCAGACGAGTTCCCCGCGTCTTGGCGTAGATGATGAATCCCCCGTGGAACTGGGACCAGTTGTCCGTAAATGACTAATGAAAAGCGAGTAGTTGTTTACAGTTTCTACAAAGATTTTTACATAGTATTCTAGCAGGAAAGGTCAGTTAAGTGTGTAACGTAAGGAGTTGAGTTATGACAAGACCCATAATAGCTAATCTGGGCCTGGCATATCCAGAACCAGGAGACTACAATGATTCAAGAGAGGTAGGGCACAGCGTTAATTCGCTCGAAGAGCAGCCCGACTTACAGAAGACATTCCTTAATAATAACATTAATAATTTAATGTTGTGTTTCTGAGTGTAAGTAAGGTCGCCAGAGCTCATCGGGGTGGGGAGGAAGGGTCAGAAACACTTGTTTGCTGACTCTTAAAGGCCGGCAACGCACCCGCGACTCCTCTGGTGTTGCGAGTGTCCATGGGCGGCGGTGATCACTTACCATCAGGTGACCCACTTGCTCGTTTGTCGACCACTGACATAAAAAAAAATACTAAGACAAGACAACAATCTGCCTTCTGATTCATAGGCTACGGGTTGGATCCTCGCACAAGATAAATCTTTGTGTACATAAACATCTCTATTTTTCTCGTTCTGGGTGTCAAAAAATAATAGTAGTAAAATATTTGTATACGTTGTATATCCATAGTACACACGCCGGCACATCCAGCTACACAAATTTGTCAAATTTCTTCTATAGATTTCAACTTTATCACATACGCATAAGGTTCACTTTCAGTTCGGGAAATTTGACAGATTGGGGTAGCTTGATGTGCTTATAATTACTGCAAATAATCAATTAATTTACGCGCACACAGGTGGTCATTATTCCACATAGCAGGTGGCTGACCATACATTTTCCTGTTAAATGACGTACATAAGAATAATTATTACTAGTGTCTCCTGCTTAATGCCAAGAAGTTATTGTATACATTTTATAAAAGCAGTATAATGGCAATGTAACGTTAGGCAGGTAATGACGAACACATAGTAATAAATAATAATTATTTAATTATTTTCACCACATCAAATTCATTTAGTACCTACATTTTTGACTGCACGTGTGGCGCAACGGCTAAGAGAGTCGCCTCGCCGCTTCGTGTCGCGGGTTCGAGTTCCGGGCCGGACAACTATTTATGGACCCATAAATAGTTGTTCTGAGTCCGGATGTAATTTGTGTCCGTCTATTATATGTTTGTAAAGTACCCCGCGACACAGGGATTAAATTCCCTAATGCGGGAGTTGTCATTCATATTCATATCATTTATTTGCATTCCACAATGTGAACTTAGGTGGTAAACATTAGGCTTACAGCTAGGAGCATTATGGACCCTGTCGGGCACAGCAAATTTATAAATAAATATATATATCGGTAAATTATTATTGTTCGAAAATTGTTAAGGAACTAATTGAGTCTTCTGTTCCATATGACTACTTTACATTTATATATTTATACATTGCACTAGCATATTATTATTTAACTATCATGTCATTCGAGTTTAATATACTTAGTGTGCTTAAAATACAGTATATAAGCTGATCCCGCGTTGTATAGCATTTCCATACATTGAGAGGTCAGCGTATATTGGAAATGTGTAGGTTAATATGTAGCCGTGTGTACAATAAAAATATAAAGATACTTTACGATGCTTGGTCACATAGATTTGCGTGGTGACTAGCATCTTCGTTAAGTTATTTGTAAAATAACTTGTTTTAAAGATGCTAGGCCCAAACTCTCTTAAGAGCACACTGACATCGGCACGGTACTAGACATACATCCATAGTATGCTGTTTAAGATAAGTTGTGGAAACCAGTATACGCCTTCAAGCTTAACCCTTAATCGGTCATAAATATCATTGGTTATAGCCCTTATTAGAGCACTATAGAGTTTAAAATGAGGTGGAATCCGTTTAAGGGTTAAATGCTGAATGTGTGTAAAACACATTTTGTTTTGTACAGTGCATATTATTACCAAGAATCTGTCAAATTTCCCCAATTGAAAGTGAACCTTATGCTTAAGTGATAAAGTTGAAAATCTATTGCACAAATTTGACAGATTGGGGTAGCTGGATGTGCTGGCGTCTGTACCTAACCTGCCTTACTACCTTCCTAACCTACTTTCTCTTGCAAATCTATTGCATAACGTTTTATATTGTTTACATTTTAAATTACTGTTGCCGAGTTTAGTTTAGCCGAGTTTACTTAGAAAATTGAAGCCCAATAATGTAGCATGGCATATTACAAAGTTTCAGACAATGTTGATGATAAAACTCTTTGGGTATGAGATAGATTTGATTCAACGCATTTAGAGATTTAATGAGTATTTTATAAAATGGATTTCTACTGAGTTTTTTGGGAGTGTTTCTCAGTAGCTGGCTTAAAATGTACGATTCCGAAAAAAATATGAACTGAAATACCTATGTGACCAATTGACGATACGCTGACAGATTACAAAATATAATACTAATAATAATATCCTGGGACATTATTTACACACGACCATCTGATCCCAAACTAAGTAGAGCTTGTACTATGGAAACCAGAGAACTGATATACTACATACACTACTTTATTTTGTAAAAACATACTTATATACATAATTACACCTAGAGTCAGTACAAACAAATATTTGTCCTGGGTGGGAATCGAACCCGCGACCTCCGGCGTGAAAAGCAAGCATTTGCCAACCAAGCTAACAGGCCCGTCTGAATCCAACCCGTTAAGAATTCAACATGACAATTCCAAAACCATTTTTTTTCCAGATTCATTATTTTAGTACCTAATAGATAAATAAGTGGGCAAATAGTTTAGACTATAAATGATCTCAGTAGTAGCTTATCCTGGGTATGTAAACTGATATTTCCTGACTGAGACGTTGGAATCCTGACTCTCGAAGCTGTTTTTTGCTCAAGTTTCTCTCACTGTATAAGTGTAACGCAGTTTCCTAATACTAACCATACCCTTATTTGTGTTCTGCTCGGTTTAATTTCATTAGAAAGGGAGAAAGGTTATACAAACACGAAAGTGGGGAAATCATGCATTTAATCGTCCAGCCAGGATCCACGAATTGCACGTGTCGCGGGTTCGACTCCCGCGCCGGACAACTATTTGTGTGACCCATAAATAGTTGCGCTGAGTCTGGATGTAATTTTTGTCCGTCTATTATATGTTTGTAAAGGACCCCGCGACACAGGGATTAAATTCCCTAATGCGAGAGTTGTCTTGTTTCTAGATTGGTAAAATATCGGTCGTCATAAATAAATAATTAAATTTCTTAGGTCAACTGACATCTGATCCCAAATTAGGCAGAGCCTGTAGTGACAACCAGTCAACTATTAACATCCAACTAATATTATAAATGCGATAGTTTATGAGTATGTTTGTTACTCTTTCAAGCAAATAATACGAAACGGATTTTATGAAATTTTGTAGTAATATCTATAATAATTTTGCAGTAAATCAGCTTATATATATATAGGAAATACAAATTTATATAGAAAATTACATCCAGACTCAGATTTCACCCATGATTTAACCCGCGTTAAACTGTATTAATTATAGTCTATGTGTTATCCGAATAACACATAGACTATAATTAATACAGTTAAATCATGGGTGAAATCTGAGTCTGGATGTAATTTTCTATATAAATTTGTATTTACAAAAGAAGTTGTATCAGTATATGGTTTCCATAGAACAAGCACGTCTTAATTTGGGATCAGATGGCTGTGTGCGAATAATGTCCCAGGATATTATATTATATAAATTAAATGTTATAACTAAATGTTATCATACAATCCGTGTAGGTAACAAAATATCTAAAGGTACCTAGAAATAATGATGTATACTTAACTATATTACTACAAAGATTTTCTAACTATTTACAAGCGCTTTTTTGAACTCTACGTAAATAAAAAGCTTTTTTATTTTTATTTTATTTTATGACAAAAAATATGTCAGCCACCGTTAAACGGATCGATATCTTTAGTTAGAATGGCTGTAGTGTGAGAAAAAGCAAAGTCAGAAAAACTATACAATATTAGCTATTCATAAAATGTTTGCTTATTAGTACTTGTTTTATTATATAAGTCAATAAAGTCGTGACTTGAAAGTGTATTAAACATTTTATTCTCGGTTTTACCAAATATATTGGATAAATAAATAAATGATAGGGCTTTTGTAGATGAACTATACACAAAAACATTAGAAAATTCTGTGTCCGAAGCGAAGATGTTCTTAAGAAAGGCTGGATCAGAAGTACCCGAAACCGGTGAGTATGTATGAAGAATATAATGACAGTAAACGAGGCAAAAGAGGTGTGCAAAGATCGTGACAAATCGAAATCCGTTGTCTCTGCGTACGCCTCTGGGTAACTGGCGTGAGTCTATAAGGAAGGGAAATTCTAATTCCCTCTCTGACTAAACTTTAACGTTCATTATATCAGTCGAAATAGTGATTAATTAGTACCTAAACTGACCTTATAATATCAGCATCCTCAAACCGGACATACTAAAATTAACAATAAGCTGACATAGTTTTAGACATAGACATAGATCATTTAATTTTTATTGCCAGAAACTGTGTACAGAATAAAGATGTTAGAACAATTTGATTGATCAATAGTTACCCATATCGGACATGCAATATTTTTTCTACCTATCTTAATATTAAATAATTTATTTTTATAATCTTGAGAACAGATAAATAACACATCACGATAAATTCAATAAATCAGTTGCTTCGATACTTGTTCATAAGCAAAAATCTCTTTGAGGTCATAAAATACGTTGTGCAATTTATAGCCATCGTTTGAACAAAGATTTAAACATTTTACCATCAAGTTGTTTAATTTCAAGTGGTAGATGATTATACACACGTATTGCTGTAATGTAAGTACTCTTATAGTAAATAATGTTGCTAATAGATGGTAACTTTAAATTATAATTCTAATCTAATGTAAAGCTAACTAAGGTAAGATACCCCTTGTCTCTGAATGTAAATCTAAGAGAATCGGTGCTATGCATATTGTAGATAATCCTCAGACATTTTTTATGAAGTATAAAGTTGAATTTACGTTTGTTGAGTTTCCCCAATAAATGACACCATACATCAGAAGAGGATAAATATAACCATAATAGGCCGCTTTAGCACCAGCTAGAGAAGTTACCTCAACTAAAATAGATAAAACATAAACAAGCAATAACGGGATATTTTTTTATCTATTCTATTGATATGACTCTTCCAGTTTAAATTTTGGCCTATTAACACTCCAAGGAAATTAAAATCTTCTACTTCTTCAACTTTCTTATCATTATTTATTACATCAAGTGTTAGAGGTTTGGTTTTGTAATTTCTAAATTGAATTAGTTTAGTTTTTGTGAGCTTGACTCTAAGATTTATGGATCGTAGTCAGTTTGTAACAGTCTCTAATATAAGGTTGATTTCTGAATTAAGGTTTAAATTTATATAATTTTCATTTGTAATAAATATCGTAGCATTATCGGCATACAATACGCATAGGTGATTCGTAATCTTTGGAAGATCGTTAATGTAAATCAAAAAGAGAAGTGGTCCTAAAATGCTCCCTTGAGGAACACCCAAAATAACTTTTTCAATTGTTGAGTGTACATAGTCAATAGTTTGTACTTTTGTTATATACTTCGATAACAGTAGGCTGAGTTCGATTGGTTAAATAAGATTTAAATAACTGAAGTGCGATGCCTCTGACGCCTATATCTTCTAGCTGTTTATATATAGAAATTCATAAATGACACAGTCAAATGCCTTGGACATATCTAGGAATAGTGCAATACATTTAATTTATGGATTAAGTATTTGATGAGTGTAATTAAATTTAATCTAGGTTGCTAACATTTGTATTTTGTACGTCCTTAACATAGCGGTTTACCTTTATACCTGTATAACACCTATATAATATGTTTACAATATAAAGTACCCGCATTTAACTTTATAAATTATAGCCTATGTGCTATTCGGATACATAAGCAATATTACTACAAAGTTTCATCAAAATCCGTCCGGTAGTTCTTGCGTGAAAAAGTAACAAAAATACATATTCACAAAGTTTCGTCTTTATAATATTAGTGTGATAGCATCAGTATTATATGTACCTATATTTACAAAATAAAGAATACTGAATACTGGCCTTGGGCCTCCTCAATGGAATTGTAAATATAACTTGGGAGTATAAGCCATAGGTACCTACTCGCCACGCTTGGCAGATGGGTTGGCAATTGCAGTATGATGCTCATACTCAGTAAGTCATGCGTGAACTAAGTTTGCTTACATCACAGTACACTATCTTCTCAGTATAAATTCTGGCTCATCCACCACATTGGTTTCCTGGAACGCATCTCTGTTAGTGATACGGCCACCTATTGCATTAGCATTAATATTTTTTATATTCCTTAATTGTAACTGTGGCACTGTGTAACTTTTAACAGCTACTAGTTTGTATGCAAGTTGGAGAAAGCCTGGAGATTTGTCATACAGGCCTCGAGCCTAGTACAGACTCCAGCGCACTCAAAGGTCTAATATAAGCTCAATGTTTGTATCCTAAACTGTTAAAACTAATGCATGTACCTTTAAGAGAGAAATAAACGATTATTTTTTTTATTAACTTCAAATTCAAATTAAGTGCGGGTGGGTATTGAACACACGAACCACGGGTATCCACCCTCATGTGCGTAAAACCGCCCCGGCAGTCCACCGTTTATACCATCCATTCGATGCTCCATTAACGCAATATTCTTTTCAGCAACTGGTGATAAATTGGGTGTTCTTTGTGTCTGTCTGTGTGTAGTGTGGGCGTAGTCTTAAAAAAACACATTTAGAATGAGTTTCAATTAAAATCATTTCAATGTAATTGATCAGTATGTTGATTGGAAATGATTGTTTAATGTTAAGTTCTCAATTAACAATCACGCAATCATTATCTGACAACAATACGTAGTAATCACTTCAACTGCCCACCGACTTATAAAAATATTAATTTGGCACGCTAAAGTTAAAACCTGATTAAGAGATAGGTACCGATAAAATTCTTATTTTCATAATATGTGTCGGTACCTATCTCTTAATCAGGTTTTAACTTTAGCGTGCCAAATTAATATTTTTATAAGTCGGTGGGCAGTTGAAGTGATTACTACGTATTGTTGTCAGATAATGATTGCGTGATTGTTAATTGAGAACTATTGTTATTTGTCGTGATTGTTATTTGATTAATCCTTATTATTAAATGACATAACAGATACATGACATAACACATTTATACTTCTATGCAATGCTATGTGCATTGCATAGAAATATAAATGTATGAGTGTATCGATTACCAACTGCTAGTTTGGCGTGTAAAAATAATTGTAATAATTTAATAAAAAACAAAATAAAAAAAGAACTGTATAATGCCAGAAATATAAGGTATGTTATACAGGAGACCTACCGCCTACTAAAGCCGATCATCGCGATCATGACCGGCGTTCATATAGATGTAGGTTAAAAATTACTAAATCATTCGTTCAATCGGCTTCAACGTTAAAATCGATTCCAGACCATTCTAACGTCCCGTGTGTTCGATGTTTTTCTTTTGTTTCCTAAATATAATCTAAATTAATATTCATTCAGACAACCGATCGAGCAGATATTGTGTTTGCCTACTAAATAATTACTTTAAGTGGACTAAATCCCGTGTTCATGCCCGCTTGAGTATGTTTCGCCGGACCGTCTAAACTGGGCCGTGTTGAAACCGGTAGCAGATGAACCTGCTGAGTATGTTTCTCTGGGTCTTCTCAGTTGGGGCGCATTGGATCCGGTGGTAGCATTAAAGCGCGACCGTCGTTTTAAACACAAGGTGCGTTATAATAATAATACTGAATTCATACCTTAATATAGACAGAACCATTCAGACAATATGTAGTAAAATATATATTTCAATAATTAAACCTAAACATAATCTCCTTGACAATAACTTAATACAAGCTAGCTAAATATCACTACCATTAAAAAATAAATTGTATAAATGTTTTAACATTCGGTGTACCTAAATATCTGTAATAAGTAACTAGAAATAATATATACTACAAACATGTTCTGACTATTTACAAGCGCCTTTTTAAAGTCTACGTGAATAAAAACCTTTTTTATTTTATTTAATATGCTCGTAAAAACGAGCACATTAAATAAAATAAAAAAGGTTTATGCCAACTGAACGAATGATTTAGTAAGTTTTAACCTTCATCTTTTTGAACGCCGATCATGATCACGATAATCGGCGACTTAGGCCGCAAGTTCCTAGAACAGATACAGACGCCAGCACATCAAGTCACCCCAATTGAAAGTGCTTTGGTAAATTGATAAAGTTGAAAATCTATAAAAGAAATTTGACAGATTGGGATAGCTGGATGTGCTGGCGTCTGTACATATATTTTGCGTGTTACATTATCTTAAGTTAAATTCACTTAAGTTTATAACCGGTCTCAAGAAAGCAGGAAGCGCTAGTTCGTTTGTATTGTAACTTCTTCATTGGTATTTGTAAACCAATAAATAAATTAAATATTGGTGTCTTTATTCGGAAAATTCCGTTAAAACCAGATTATAAACCTTATGATTTGTAACGAAATTAACCGATGAAAATTGTTGAAATCACAATTAAAGAATCGTGACAAGGTAAACTTAAATAAATTCACAAACAAAATGTATTTGCTTGAGTGAAATATCCTGACATTTATTACTAATAAACATGTCAATAAACATTGCAAATTATATCTATTATTACTGCTACCAATTCATGCAGCAATATGCACCAAAAAATACTCAAAAAATACAAGGTGATAAAAAATTGAGTTACTACGTTATTGCTGTCACGGCTACTAAACACGTCAAGATAAACGGAGCGAATAAATTGCCATATTATTATCTGTGCTTGTCACGTGGCTTTAAAAATAGCAGTACTTACTTACTTATCGTATAGTTACCCCAGTGTCAGAGTTGTTCAAGCCGCCCAGGAGGCCTCTTACATGGCTTAACGACTGATGTCTAATGACCGACAGCTTAACCTGCCCTCTGAAGCACGGAGACGCACAGAAATTAAACACTTTGGCGGTCACCCATCTATGAACTGACCGCGAGCCTAGTTGCTTAACCTCGCCGATCGCTTACGGACTGGTGAGAGCATCTAGCTATGAGCGCCTCGCTTTTAGTAATGCCCTAGTCATTCTAGTGGTAGAATCAACCGCAGATAACAAGGTCCTGAGAACCATAAACAAAGATATTACCTCACCGATATCTACTGGTAAATTTACTGGTAGGAATTGAATCCACGACCTACGGGGTATCCGGCTATGTGTGCATTAACTGATCCGCCTCCGCACCGTGGTATTCACAGCCGAATTTATTAAATCCAAACATCCAACTAAAGACAGTGTGTACAATCTTATTTAGGTATGACTGGACTAGTCCCTCCCTCTTACGGCAGAGCGCCTCTTAGTGGCAGTGAGTGGTGCTCATAGCTAGTAGAACCGACGGCCGATGGGGCAGAAATGTTCTTGAGTGGCGACCATAAACCGGAAGGCGCAGCGTGGTCAGGCCCCTAAAAGGTGGAACCCCCTAAAAAGGGTCACAGGAAGCCGCTGAATGCTAGCAGCACAGGACCGGCTAATGTGGAGATCCTTGGCGGAAGCCTTAGTCCAGCAGTGGACGTCTTTCGGCTGATATGATGATGATGATACTTATTAACTTCAATTTTTCTGAAGGTAAATGTATTTTTAGAGCTATGCTCTCATCGATTGAGATTCTTCCATTCCTATCAACCATCGGTAGCACTTTTATTTCATGATATGACCCTAGGGGCGTTAGCAACAATATCATTATGAATTTTGTAAAATCCAAAAGTAATAAAAATACATTTTAAGGCGGCACTATACCGAGTTTTTGGATTAATATCTATAGGAACTTAATCTGTATTGAATTAAGTTTTTTTAATTATAGACAAAACGTAGTGTACAGACGCCAGCACATCCAGCAACCCCAATCTGTCAAAATTCTTTTATAGATTTTTCAACTTTATCACATAAGCATAAGGTTCACTTTCAATTGAGGAAATTTGACAGATTGGAGTAGCTTGATGTGCTGGCGTCTGTACATGTCTTTGTTTATGTAACAGAAAAATGAAGTGTCACAGTTAAACCTTAACCCGAAACTAGGCAGAGCCTGTACCACGGCAACCAGACAACTGTTAAACATAGTTTCATATTTATAAATACATACATCATCATCATCATCATGTCATCCAAATTACGTCCACTGCTGGACAAAAGCCTCCCCAAAGAATGGGGGGATATGTCATAATCGCCACGCTTGACGCAGATGACGCAGACGGGTTGGCGATCGCAGTATGATGGTCATAGTTCACGGAAAAACGCTGCTGCCCGTTCTCTGGTAGGTATTCCCTCGGTCGATTTCTACGCCCGCCAAGGGATGAGATGGGGTGATGATATTCTATGCCGTCACCACACAGCAATATATACATATTATAGATAAATTACACCCACACACAATTTTTTGTGTGATAAGTATGATTATTTCTTAATCACAGTCATCACACATAAAATTGTCCTCGATCGACCCACGACCTCTGAATTAACAGGCAGAGTCACTAAACACTAGAACAACAAGCCAGTCAAATAATAGATTTGTGCTACAATTCCTCATTTGTTGGAAAATCTTAGTCCCAAGACAATAACATTATGGACCTTAGAAACCGCTGACGTCTTTATATAAACCCGAAAAGCCACAACCACAGGAGACCTCAACTACCCTTCCCCTTCCATAAGCTTAAACATACGGATTGAGCTTCTAAGAAATAGGAATACTTAGTATCTTAAAATGATAATATAGGGTCTATATGTGTAGAATTATTTGAAATTTAATTGCTTTAATAAATAATAGAATAATTCTTGTATCTGCTTGACGTGGCGGCTACTCAGAAACACAGACAAAAAACGCAGTTGAAATACTTTTTAAAAAAATATCGGGATCAACTTAACATCTAATTAGAACTTTTTAATCTAAGTCATTGATATAGTCATAAACTTTGTAATATGCCTTGCTACGCAGTTCGGCGTATTTTTTTTATTTGTTTATTGATTTCTGATTTCCAGTTACGTACATACAATCGATTCCGAATTTCTTTATAACAATAAATTCGAATAAAATTTATATAGGACCATTAAAAATTTACAAGCATTCCCATTTATTTGATAAATTCACAAATAACGGAGAAAGTATTATCATACATACATACGATAAATACATACATAAATACACAAAACAAACAGTAAATTTTATAACCATAATAAACACAATCTGGTGCTCCAAAACCGTATTTTATTTATAATGATATAAAATACAAAATCATCCAAAATCTTCTTTAACCACATTCTTAGTTCCCCAGTCTCCCCTAAAGCCCCGAACACACGCTCCAAACAATTAATTTAAGAGACAAACGTTGTTCTTTCAAGCGCACGCCAGGATCATTAATATGTGCACCGCCTTAAGAGTGTTATGGGTAACTTTGTTTCATTCAGTTTGAATATCATTAGGTACTTTGATATTGTTTTGTAGCATGATATCACGATAATGGATATATTCCTTGCATACTTATTATGTTAGCAGTAAGGGTGATATTCGTAGGTTAATGTATGCACTGATGGAAATTGCGGTATTCGTAAGGCTAATTTGTGCACTGATGTAAATTTGACAGTAAACTAGCTGGCATTTGTTTTCCTTGGAACCTAAGACTAGGTTTTTGAAGTAAAACTTCTTTAAGCACGCTTTACTTGGGAAGATCGGGCGAGGCGAACGGAAGTTGAAAGGGAGATAGAAGTTAGTGCACGACAATCAGTTGACGGGATGGTACAAACACATTTTTCGTATTTTACAATATAGTTTTCATTGATTAAATTGTTTTATAAGTTCAGACGCCAGCACTCAGCTTTTCAACTTTATCACATAAGCATAAGGTTCACTTTCAATTGGGGAAATTTGACAGATTGGGTTAGCTTGATTTGCTAGCGTCTGTACGTAGCTCTTTAAGTTTCCACCACTATTTATGCTAAGCCTTGTATATAATTTACATGCAGTAGCAGGTTTACTCGTCAGGTCAGGCAGGTCAATGCTACGTCAGTGGAAAGATTAGCACCATAAACACTGCCCTTATCTAGAACGACTATGCCCAACTGTAAAGTAGACAAACCTATTTGTTAGAAGTGGAACTATTAATTTTCTAACTCCTTGTTTCTTTCTGATTAAATTCGTTGCGGGATCCAAGACAGTTAAACCGATTTTCCGGGACATTCTTCTTCCTCTGGTGGCTTTCTAGTCCCCGGAGGTCCTGGTAACACTGCATCCAGCGATGAACTATTGTGCTCGCCGCTCCAACTAAACTTCCCTGTCCAACCCTGCAACATAGATAAATTGCAGAGTCTTTTTGGCAGGAGTATCGATAACATCATCCTGGTGAAAGAAGTGTTGGCCCAGGACGGTGTTACGTTTATGCATCAGTGGTTCACAGAGGCAAAGCAGGTGTATCGTCCGGGTTATTGCAGAACCTACACACTCTACAGTCTCCGATGCCCACCGTAGTCAGGTGTTTCCGGAGACGGCAATGTCCCGTTAACACCCTAGTTATAATGCATAAATTCCTCCTATTAAGCACGAGGACCTCATTTGCAGCTATGCGGTCGTAGCCCTGATAGCTTTTTGAGTGAGTTAAACCTGGAAGTTTGTGCCAGCGTTTAATAGCTTCCTATTGCCAATGGTTTTTTAGGGTGAGTTGGTTCCGGGAGTTCCGGGACATGCCTGAACCTCACCTCTTAGTGTCATTTCATTGTGTGCCGCTGTTGATCCTGGCTTACCTACAGGAGTTGCAGTGGTGGATAAGAGGGAGGAACTAGTCCCGAAAATAATAACCTATTTATTGTTAAAAGTAAGTTTTGTCACTCAACAAATTAATAAAGAAATCCATTTCAAACTGCAGCAAATAAATGTCTTGTTAACAAATCTAGTTAAAATAAAAAACAACAAGTAGCATTTTATTGCAAAAAATAAATAAATCGGTTTGGTTTTGGTGAAGGAAATAATAAAATTCGAAACTACCAATTTCGTATTATTTTCTTAGCAAATAACCGCGTTGTTTGTTTAGAAAAAATGAATAAAATAAGATATAGCTAGACGTTTTATTTAAAAGAGATATATTATTATGTATACTAGCTCTTGCCCGCGACTTCGGCTGTGTGTTAGTCAAAATCAGATATCGAAGAGGTTAAAACGAATAAATCAAGATCATAATATTTATAAAAGAGGAAACAAGTAAGTGTTTCTTTTCGCTATCTGATCTTCGAATGTTCGAAGTATCTGAATGAGAAATTTGAATGTATGCATGAAACTTCGATTAATCGATTTTAATCATTCTTATTCGATCTCTCTTCTAACTCGATGGGAAATGCTTTACCAGCGATCTCATAGTAATATGGAATTTCTGCGGAAATTGTTATTTTAAGATTTTTTTACACTTTTAAGTTACACCCTGATAGTGTAACTAAAAAAGTGTAAGTAGATTCTATGCTTTTAAAAACAGTAATTTATGCGGTGTAGATTTTCTTTTTCACACATATTGAAGGAGAATGAGATAGTCTCGGTATTAAGGAATCCTTCTCAGATGCTCTCACCGATCCGTAAATGATTGGCGAGGTTAAGCAACTAGGCACGCGGTCAGTCCAAAGTGGTTAAATATCAAAGCACGCCGGTCAAGTCCCGGGTCTAGCCATCAGTCGTTAAGCCATGTCAGAGGCCTAATGGGCGGCTTGAACAACTCTGACACTATAACCACTGCCCACACGATAAGTAGTACTTAGTAAGAAATCCTATTAACCACTGCGCCTGCGCATTCAAATAACAAAAAACTATATGATACTGATCACAACACGAGCCATTCATGAAACGGAACTTTTTAAAATAACTTCCTCTTGTGCAGTACAATAGGATTTGTCAGTTTAGCTTTTATTCTGTCTGCTCCATTATTCGCTGCCATTGACCCTCATCAATTACATTGTTAAAGGCAAAAAGTGGATGTCGTTTAGATATTCATACTATCCATAGGTAGTTTAGCTAGCTACTCCATTATTGATACAATACCTAGTTACTAGTCAATACTACACAACAACACAACAATACAAACTTATTTTTCATATTCTCTCTAGATTTTTAGACACAACTTACCTATCTATTTTTGATTCCTTATCGCTACGACATGTCCTTCTTTAAACGAGGTTTAAAAAGAGAATTAATCTCACGGTGGGTAGCGGTTTGCTGTGCCCCCTGGCACTGTGAATGTCCATGAGCAGCGGTTACAACTTACCATCAGATGGGCCGCTAGCTCATCTGCCTCCAAAAGCAATAAAAATATCAATATGACCAGCAATAATCTTCCGGGGAGGCTGTAGGATGATGAAATAAAATAAAAAATATTTTTATTACTTTCGTGTGATATTATGATGATAATTATTTATTTAACAAGTTATATTTTGACTGTAGGATCGAGAGAGAAACACTACTATACTATAGACAACTGATAAACATACTTATATATGTCTACACAGACACAGAACAAATAATCGTGCTCATCACACAAAGTTTTGTTATAGGTGGAGATTGAACCCACGACCTCTGACGTGGCAGTCGGGGTCAATAACCATAACCAATAGAGCAGTCACATTTAAATAAAATTGAATTCTATCTATATTGTGGCAAATAAACATTTCATTTCATATATTTGGCAAAACATGCAATTCGATTTCAACTTCTAAGACCTATTGTTAGCACGATTTTAACCAAATAAACATTCCTATTCTTATTCTTGTAAAGGAATCTTTCAAACTGCCGAAAATAAAACTTTTGCTATACAAATCTGTTGAAAATCAGGTATAATATATTTCTTGTCGTATGATTATATATCTCTCCTGACCGTATTCGGCCACAGCGACTGGCTAACTATTGAGAGCTTCGTTTATGTGCTCTCAGGTGACTGACGTAACCTATCTTTGAAGCGCACGTTCGACCACATGCGCTACAAGTCAGCACCCCTCCGACATAATTGTAATATATTATGGCCGCGGGTGGTCGGGCCTTGAGTTCGTCTCGTTTAGCATCGAGCTCTTCTTTCCGCTTCTTCTCAAACTCGAACACCTTAGTGTGTACAGTGCGTCTCCATCGTGGTCGTATGATTACAAAAAATAGAAATGAAATCGGTTCCACCAGACCAGACCAGGGGCCTAGGGGACCAGACCTACCTCCTAATTCGTCAAACGTCGTGATCGTGATCGGCGTTCAAATAGATGAAGGTGCATCATGTCATTTCAGCCGAATAACGTCCACAGCTGGACAAAGACTTCCTCAAAAGATTTCCAGAATGGAATTGTGTCCATCTTTTGGAGGGATATGCCATAATTGCCACGCTTAGCAGAGGGGTTAGCGATCGCAGTATGATAGTCATAGTACACAGAGAGACGCTGCTGCCCGTTCTCTGGTATATATTTCTGTCTGGAAGAGATCGTTTAAAGCGATAAGACCGCCCATTGTACCTAATGTTCTTTATATTATATCCGATGTATTTTCTTTCCGCCTGAGTGTGTACAATAAAGAGTATTCTATCTGTTCTATCTATCTATCTATTTCCTTGGAAAGAATTCTACGTCCCCCACGGGATGAGATGGGGTGGCGATTTTCTATACCGTCATCCATACAAAACCAGAGCAGAGTGTTATTGTATTAAGTTGCCAGATTTATTTTGGGTAGGTTACATTTTTTTCATGAGCCTCTCCAAATCCAAATCTAATTAGCCTCTTTATTCTGAACTGTTTTAGTTTTGTGGTGTTGTTACTTTACAGAAGTTACTTACTTTCACTTATTACTCTTTGTTCAGTGTGACTATTGGCAAAGGCCTCCTCTAACAGCTTGTGTTTTGTCTATGGCAGCCCTTCTCCATTTCGGCCCCGCTGTTAATTTAAGTTCGTCCTACCATCGTTTGTTTGTCTTCATCTGTTTCTTTTCCCATCTCTGGGGTACTCTGAGCCCCTACGAAATATAAAAATATGTGAAAAAATAATTTCTTTATTTCATTAGAGACTAATTAATCGACTCCAGCGTGAGCAGGCCCCTACTAGATAGACTGGTGATCTTGTGAAGGCCACTGGAATCCCTCAGTATCAGCCCGAGGTCCTGGAGTTAGAGGCAGTACAACCCCGTGTCTAAGAGACAACGCCAAGCTCTTGGTCTAGCACCTGGCCCCTCTTTGGTCGTGCTATCGGATCATGACAATAATGGATTAGAAAGTGCCCCTGTCTTTGTGCACACACTTGAGCACACTATATTTCTCGTACAGATGGATAGACTCCGTTGAGACTGGCCGCCATGGCCGAAAATGGACCAGGAGAACATTGTATCGCCGATAGAGACCTGTCCCAAGTCTTGACATCCATGCCTTTACCCTAGGGTTAACCTATCCAAAAAAATTACCGGACACTGCACACTAAACCAACACTTCTTCAAGATTGGCGTCACAGACAGCCCCCTGTGCAGGGGTGCATTGAAAATGAATAATCACCAGCAAACGTACTGCTACACTGCAAGAGTGTTGCTTACCAACGGGCAAAGTTCCTGAATGATCCGAAGACACTGCAGGAGGCCCTCAGGCCAGGCTTCCGTGGTCTCCTGGACTTCTGGATGGAACTAAAATGGTTCGAGTAGCCAAACAAGTTTCACGCACAATGGCCCAATTAGGAGGCTAAGTGCGGAAACCTATAGCCCAACTAACTAACTAACCTATCCAAAATTAACCACAATCGGTTCAGCGGTTTAGTTATGGTAGCGGCTTAGTGTAGATAGAGTTTACTTTATTATTCTCTCCGGTCGTCCTATCGGATGATAAGAGTGATGGAATAGAGAGTGCCCCTGTCTTGCGTACACACTTGTGCACTATAATAGTTCCATGCAGATGACTAGTCTCCATTGAGCCTGGCCGCTATAATTGAAATTTGACCAGGAGGATATTATATCATCGATAGAGACCTGTCCAAATTCGCTAGGGTTAATTTATCAAAATTTTACCACAATCGGTGCAGCAGTTTAGTTAAGGTAAAGATAGATAAAATTTACTGTAACATTTATAACATCACTATTGAAGCATTGATTTTCAAGTGATCCATTAATTTTCTAACCCTTTCTACTAACTATTCACTAAGTGTCATCCAAAGTGGTACATGTCTTTTCCTTAGGGTTAATTTAACCAAATTTTACCACAATCGGTGCAACAGTTTAGTTAAGGTAAAGATAGATAAAATTTACTGTAACTTTTATAACATCACTATTGAAGCATTTATTTTCATCTGTTCCATTAATTCTCTAAACCTTTCTACTAACTATTCACTAAGTGTCATCCAAAGTGGTACATGTCTTTTCCTTAGGGTTAATTTAACCAAATTTTACCACAATCGGTGCAGCAGTTTGATTAAGGTAAAGATAGATAGAGTTTGCCGTAAATAATAATATCCAGGGACAGTGTCACACAGACCATCCTAGCCCCAAACTAAGCAAAGCTTGTACTATGGGTACCAGGCGACGATATACATACTTATATAGATAGATAAATACTTAAATACATAGAAAACATCCACGACTCAGAAACAAATATTCGTGCTTATCACACAAATATTTGCACTTACCGGGATTCGAACCCAGGACCACCAGCTTCGTAGGCAAGTACACTACCAACTAGGCTACGGTAACCGTCGTAACATTTATAACATCACTATTGTAGCATTGATTTACAACTGACCCACTAATTCGCTCGTAAATAATCTTCTAACCAGCTGTCAAACAGCGTACATTGACCGATCAAAGTATGAAAACATCCCCTAACAGGGGATGCCAGCTGTCGGGGAAGATCGTGAAAAATCGCTATTTTCCGCAAAGCATCGTTATTTACCGTGGAGAATTATTTTCCGTTATTTTTTGCGGTGTGAGACACGCCTCGGTAGACATGTCCTGAGCGATTTATTTTTAACATCACTGCTCTTTAGAGATAGGTTTCGATAGGGCAGAATTGAACTAGCAAAAAGAACGAGATTATATTATAAACTGAATGTCTTTATAACTTAGGTTTTAAGACTTTCCTGTGATTTCGCTTTTGAGTTACAGAACCTACTATGTCAATTTCGTAGAGTTAACGCCTTAGACAAAAATATTAATTATTAATAAAATGCTAGTGTCCCATCCCAGCTTCAAACGTATAGATTGATAGAAAGATAAAATTAATACTTCACGTCAAATACCGACTTTCAGAAGCAATTGTTTGATTCTTGATTCTGAACTTTATTGTAATTAATTAGGGTTTTAATAACTCAACTAATTCAACTCAATTTTAGAATATTTTGAGTTTACCCATTACAATCAAACAAACATTAACCTTAAAAAGACGTTAATAGAAGATAATGGAGAATTTGAGAGTTAAAATGGTATTAATATAACTTTTCAAAATTGACAGACAAGAAACATCCTCTTTATAGTAAGTAACACCTTTATTTAAAAACGAAGTCTAAAGTTAAACTGCAAAGTCAAAGTCAAAAATTCTTTATTCCGTAAAAAAATTACATTTATTTGGAATCGTCTTTCAAAATTTTTTTTACCCTACCGTGCAGTGCATGACGTGGCAGCTACTGAGAAACTCTACCAGAAAACTCAGTAAGATCCCCATTTTAAAATAAAATATCATCATCATCATATCAGCCGAAAGACGTCCACTGCTGGACAAAGGCCTCCCCCAAAGATTTCCAGAACTGCCGGTCTTGCGCTATTCGCATCCAGCAGTTTCCAGCGACCCGCGCAAGATCATCGGTCCATCTTGTAGGGGGCCTGCCCACGCTGCGTCTTCCGTCTGTAAATAAAATATACTTAAGATTAATTACAATCATGTGTGTTGACTCAGAACAACTCAATCCCAAGCACTTTTATCACTTAACATGAGAAATTTTGTAATATTATTTTGTAATAGTATTACTACACAATTTGGCTTTAATAATTCTTATAAACTTATTCGTAGACAATTCTCTAATATCATTGGGAAGTGTGTTATAGAATCTTATACATTGCAGTTGATCCTTGGTTTAGTCGAAAACCATCCAATGAGATTGCTAGGTCCATAGTTCAACTGCAGTTTAACTTTAGACTTCGCTTTTAAGTAAGGGTGTTTAACTCAAGTTTAACTCAGGCTCTCCGATAATTGGAAAGTCTTAACATTTTTTTTGCCGCTACCACAGCTACGATAGATTCACAGAAAGTCAGGGCAAACCTTATGGCGAGATAAATTTGCTCGTTATAATTTGCCCTAGTCCCAAGCATTCAATAGAATACGTACCCAGGTTGGGGCAATGGGGCAAACAGACAACATTCCCACATCACAAAACATCTGCGAGTGCGGCGTGTTATCTCAAAGTCTTCTTGTCCCTCCTGTCCAGTCTTCCGCTCCCTTCAGGTCTATGAGGCTTCAACCAAAGCGTTCAACGTCATCCAATTTGGGCCGATACAATTTTATTCTTACGAGTACCATCGCCACGATAAAAAGACGAAAATGCAAAAAGTTACTTCTAAGTAAAGTGCGCTACATAAATTCTTACCTTAAACTTTGTATATGCTAATAATCAAGTGAGTCTAGGATCATACTACACATGGAAAAGTGACGTGACTCGTTCCGTACCATCACACTAATATTATAAAGGCGAAAGTTTGTGAGTGTGTGACTGTGTGAGTGTGTATGTTTGTTACTGCTTCACGTCTAAACGGCTGGAGCGATTTAATTTGCTATGGAGTTAGCTGACACCCTAGATTAACAGATTAACACAAAGGCTATATATAATTTATAAAATTTAACGCGGGTAAAACCGCGGGGCACACCTAATTACCTATAAAATCTAGCAAAAAATTCACGTTTGTTGTATAGAACCCCCGTTAAATATTTATTTTTTTAAGTATTTGTTGTTATAGCGGCAACAGAAATACATCATCTGTGAAAATTTGCTACTATCTAACTATCACGGCTCATGAGATACAACCTGGTGACAGACAGACAGATAGCGAAGTCTTAGTAATAGGGTCCCATTTTATCCTTTGGGTACGGAACCCTAAAAACACCGGAAACTTCACGTAGTAGTCCTGACCTATCGTCAGTAGATATTTATAGAGTGATGCATCAATGCTCTTTGCATAATTAAGTATTATCATAACTAATAGCAGACGTACATTGAATTATGTACATCGTTTATCGATTTATATGCAAAGACGTTTAAAATTTATAAACCAGTCAATTTATGAAGGCAGCTGTCACTTAGATATATTAAGCTCATATCGACACACTGTTGAGTGCAGAACTTTTATTCATTACGCCCGTCATGATGATTCTGAGACAGGCTCATCCATTTAAGATTAGAAAATTTTGCAATGAACGCCCTCTATTGGTCTGACCATCGCTTAGAGGGCGGTCGTCCAACCGAGTTTCGGACTTCCTTACCTTGGATTCAGCATAGTATTATGCTTGCAACTCATTCACTACAGCATACCGAAGATCAAGGAGTGTAAATAGCTATTAAACTTACCATTTGTGGACTATTGGGAAGCCTTTAATTTCCTTGGAATATGGGCCTGGCTGAGGTCGCTGAAAAAGTGCCAAGCCACCTACCAGGATGAGTTTAAAAGTGTTTGTATGAAATGCCACTAGGTCAGGTAGATTCAGAACTCGAAACCAAAAAATATCATGATCCAATATTATGGCTTATATATTTAGTTCATACCTAGATGCTGCGGAGTGTAGATCTTATTTTCATTACATCATTCACGCTGATCCTGAGTTATACATTTAAGAACAGCAAATTTTGCAATGAACGCCCTCTATGGGTCTGACAATCAGAGGGCGTTCCTATCAGGCTTCGGGCTTCTTACTTTTGACTACAACATAGTGTTATGCACTCAACTTGTTGTTCAGAAGACCAAGGAGTGTAAACACCTATTAAATTAAGTATTTGTGGATTATGTGGAAGCCTTTAATTTCGATGGAACCTGGGCCATGCTGAGGTCTTTGAAAAAGCGCCAAACCAACTACTAGTTTATTGAGGTTTAAAAGTGTTTGTATGAAACTGTAACGCCACTATGTCTGTTCGATGCCTGGATCAGAACACGGAGTCAAAAAAAAATCATGATCTAATGGCTTATATATTTAGTCCATATCAAAACACTGTTGAGGGTAGATTTTTTATTCATTACGCCAGTCATGATGATTCTGAGTCAGGCTCATCCATTTAAGATTAGAAAATTTTGCAATGAACGCCCTTTATTGGTCTCACCATCGCTTAGAGGGCGGTCGTCCAACCAAGTTTCGGACTTCCTTACCTTGGCTTCAACATAGTATTAAGCTTGCAACTCATACACTACAGCATACCGAAGATCAAGGAGTATAAATAGCTATTAAAATTTGCATTTGTGGACTATTTGAAAGTCTTTAATTCCCTTGGAACCTGGTTCTTGCTGAGGTCGCTAAAAAGTGCCAAATCAACTACTAGATTATTGGGGTTTAAAAGTGTTTGTATGAAACTGAAACACCACTATGTCAGATCGATTCCAGGGTCAGAACATGAAACTAAAAAAAAACATGATTATGGCTTATATATTTAGTATATATCTACACGCTGTCGAGTGTAGATGGTCAAGTATTCATCATTATCATCTGCACAGTTGAACAAGTCTCCCCCAAGAATCTTCTTAGCGGGATATGCCATCACCGGAGCAGCGTTCCCGGGGCTTCCGCCATCAGGCGCCAGAAGAAATCACGGCAGGTTATGTTTTATCGAGCGAGAGCCACCCGCAGACACCTTTGCGGATAGATGCATAGGTATTCCCCCTACCTTATCAAAAAAGGGGGATATGCCATAATCGCCACGCTTGGCAGACGGGTTGGCGAACGCAGTAAGATGGTTAATAATAATAATAATAATAATATAATAATAATATCTAGGGACAATGTCACACAGATCATCCTAGCCCCAAACTAAGCAAAGCTTGTACTATAGGTACCAGGCGACGATATACATACTTATATAGATAGATAAATACTTAAATACATAGAAAACATTCATGACTCAGAGACAAATATTCGTGCTCATCACACAAATATTTGCACTTACCGGGATTCGAACCCAGGCCCACCAGCTTCGTAGGCAGGAGCATTACCAACTAGGCCACGGTACGGTCATAGTACATAGAACTCAGAAGGAAGCTGCTGCCCGTCCTCTGGTAGATATTCCCTCGGATTGACTTCTACGTCCCCCATGGGATGAGATGGGGTTAAAATATTCTGATATTCGCTGCCGTCACCACACAGCAACTATTAACGTTAACGTTTTCGTATTATCAAACTACCCACGATGACGGAGTCTTACCGCATGAGTCCCCTCCGTTAACTTTTACTACTTATAAGGGACAGAGGGGATTAGTGGGCAAGTATCGAGATAGTTTGCTCCAAAAGGCATTTGTCTTACAAGAATACACGTGAGTTGCAAGAAATTAGGTTCGTGTTTTGAGTTGAATACTTTATTTCTTAAATAAGCATGTTTAGAGGTTAACTTATTATGTACTTAATGGTTCCCAAAATTAATCTTTATTGATGTAGGTGATAAGATTACATTTACCTTAATCTAAGAGTATTTTTTTTGTATTTTGATATAATTCTTAATGAACATTAATGTCCAAACTAGGAGGAGCCTGTACCTTAATAACATAATATAAAAACAATATCCTGGGACATTATTCACACACGCTATCAGATCTAAACTGATAAACAGAGCTTGTACTTGTAGGAAACCAGGTAACTGATATCTATACATATAATAAAATCGTAGGAAAGACAAAACTGTACATAGAATATCTTTTTAAAAATATACTTGGGGCGTGAGCTACAATCGATGTCGAAGCCAAAAATATAGTTTTTAGAATTTTTGTCTGTTTGTCTGTATGTATGTCCGGGCTAAACTCACAAAGTACTGCATGGATTTACTTCAAATTTTGCATGAATATTACTAAGAGGTCGGGTCAACCTATAGGCTCCATATTATCATGATATCATGATATTCGGGGGAGGAGCTGTGATAATTTATAAAGTTTAACGCGGGTGAAACCGCGGGGCACAGCTAGTATTACATATACCTGCTACTTTTGTAAATACATATTTATATTTATAATTACATCCAGACTCAGGACAAACAGACATGTTCATGCACACAAATATCTGTCCTGGGTGGGAATCAAACCAACGACCTGTGGAGTGAAAGGCAAGCATGTACCAACCGGCCCGTTAATATCGCCATGTGCGCCAAGATTAGTAAGTGGAAATCTATGTTTTGCCTCTCAGGGCAAAGGCCTGAGTCTCCTAATATTTTAATTTTTCGAGGAACGACAAAGGACATATGCGGCGGTCATTTTTAATGGAGACCAAACAACTACGTAGGACAACATAATTTTAACTTAAACTTAAGCTCATAGCCACATGCTCTCACCATAGATGGGTGATCGCCAAAGAGGTTTAATTTCTGAGGTAGTCCACGAAGGGCACCCATCTGAATGGCACCTGCGCGAATGGCACCTAGCCTAGTCCACGAAAGGCACCTATCAATACTTTTGGCAGGTGCTCTTCGTGGATTCAATTTATTTTTTGCATTCTTGTCCACGAAAGGCACCTACGTTAACCGTTACAGTAACCTAGGTTATTAAATGAAAGATATCGATAAAAATCACAAAACGTTTATTAACACTACTAATACTACGCACTTTAAGAGTAGTATTTTCTTATGTTTAAGCGAATGTTACATATTAAAATTAAACTACTATCTATCCGTTAATATCCGCTTAAACATAAATAAATACTAACATCTTAACGTGCGTAATATTAGTAATGATAATGAATGTTTTAGTGATTTTTATCGATATTTTTCATTTAACAACCTAGGTTACTATAACGGTTAACGTAGGTGCCTTTCGTGGACAAGAATGCAATAAATAAATTGAATCCACGAAGAGCACCTGCCAAAAATATTGATAGGTGCCTTTCGTGGACTAGGCTAGGTGCCATTCGCGCAGGTGCCATTCAGATGGGTGCCCTTCGTGGACCACCTCTAATTTCTCAGCATCGCCGTGCTTCGGAGAGCACGTTAAGCCATGTCAGAGGCCTACCGGGCAGCTTACTCTGACGCTAGCTATAACTACTGCTCATGCGAAAAGTAACGCATAGTATCACACTAATATTATAAAAGCGAAAGTTTGTGAGTGTGTTGGTCACTGTGTGAGTGTGTATGTTTGTTACTTCTTCACGTCTAAATGGTTGGAGTGATTTTATTAAAATTTGGTATGGAGTTAGCTGAAACCTTGGATTAACACATAGGCTACAATTTAAAAATATTATATTTAATTTAAAATATCTATACATATAATAAAATCGTAGGAAAGTCAAAACTGTACATTGAATATTTTTTTTAAAAGGATACTTTGGGCGTGATCTACAATCGATGTCGAAGCCAAAAATATAGTTATAAGAATTTTTGTCTGTGTGTCTGTTTGTCTGTATGTATGTCCGGGCTAAACTCAAAAAGTACTGCATGGATTTACTTCAAATTTTGCGTGAATATTACAATCAGGTCGACATATAGGCTAGGACATATTAATATCACGCTATCACCTACGGGGGAGGAGCTGTAATAATTTATAAAGTTTAATGCGGGCAAAACCGCTGGGCACAGCTAGTATGTAATATATCAGTTATCTGGTTTCCATAGTACAAGCTCTGCTTAGTTCTGCTCAGATGGCCGTTTGTGAATAATTCCTATTTCTTAGGCACCAAATGACAGTGCCTCTAAAGATCCGCCTGGCTAGCGAGAGAAAGCCGTTGTTCTAATTTATTTTTACAACCATTTCCCAATATAATGTGCAAAAAAAATCCCGTCACTCACTATTTAGTAGTCAGTACAGCACCCACGCCCTCTCTCCATTTTTTAATGCCTTTGTTCCTACCTTCCCGCTGGAAAAAACGCCCGAAAAAACCGTTTTTAAAAGTCTCACTAGATAGCGCTGATGAATGGAATTGTTTTTCGTCTTGTCGCTGTTCAGTTTAGTTTTTGCTAGTCGTACGTGATTATTGGATGTTTTTAAGTTAAATTAAGTTGGCTGTCAGTTGTGTAGATTACATGAAAGGCTACATTATGTGTATTTTATAAGTTCTGTCAAAGATATGACTGACAGAAATATCTCTGTTCTTAATGGGACATGTTAATATTTAAAAAGTGTATTATTGCATTGAATTGTTCGATCTGACACTTTTTTGGGCACTTTTATAATCGCAACTCTTGCCATCGATCGACAGATTTGCACCCTTACACCCCAAAATTGACAAAATATCGGTTATAGCATAACTTCTTCGCTGATTCAATCTGTGCAATGAAAACCCTGCCACGTTTTTCCCATATGGCTCATCCATGCATTCAAAAGCTATTAAGTGTTTTAAAGGGTCAGCAATTCAAGTGAAGTCTCAAACATTGCAAGTACCCATAGATTCGGTGATCACTTAGCATCATGTGGTACCAACACCGTATGCTCGGTAGCCGAGTTATTTAAAAAAAAATGTGTGATTTAACCACACGACTGAAGTAAAACTTAGATATACGAATCGTAGCTAGCTATGAGCGAAAGACTGAAAGGAAACGTGTGCCTCTCTTTTTACAGTAGTATACTAAACATTACTCTTTCTCTTTCCATCTTCATTAATCTTTAGCGACTTTTAAAGGAGAGGTGAAGAAGTATTATCTTTCCATATTAGTTTCCTAAACTAGTGTTAATGTCGTTATCATTTATTTATTGTTTCTTTTTCATAGTTACGCAATTTCTGCTACCTTTTACATTAGGTTAATAGGAATCTATTGTTAATTACAAAGGTATTCTTAATATAAATATTTATTATCATATATTATAGGGATATTAATATATTTATTTATTTATTTTATATCTGTTGACTTTTGTTAGTTTTAGTTAGTTTAAGTTTAATTTATTCAAACACCTTCACTACCCAGTTTATTTTTAGATCCTTGGATTATATTCCGTTTAAGGTTGTCTGGAAGAAATCGCAGCAGCGATAAGACCGCCCATTGTACTTTAATAACTTTATGTTCAATTATTATGCTATGTATTGGTGTACAATAAAGAGTATTTTACTTTACTTTACTTTAATCAATGTCTCCCTCTCATCGCTCGATCACACCTTGCGTAACGCTCTTTTAACGCATTCATCAGCTTACTCCCTAAGCCAGGCGTGCGTAAAGTAGTGCGTACTTCAAAAACACCTTACGGATATGGATTTATCAGGAATGTATCAAAGCAAGCTTCAGTTTCTGTGATACACTGCTGTGACTAAAATAAAATAAAAAAGGTTTTGATGTGAAACAGATTTCTGGCGTGACGACGCATGCCGTGGCGACGCGTCGCCACGCTATACGATAGTAGTGTGTACGGTGTGGCGACGCGTCGCCATGCGCAATCGACTTTTTATTTTATCAATATGACATATTTAGTTCCTATCACAATATGTTCTTTTCTGCATATTACTTTTACAAAATAATGTCGATGTTTCACATCTGCCAGGCGTCCCGTGACGGCTCACATTTTTTTATTCACGTAGACTTTAAAAAAGCTCTTGTAAATAGTCAGAACCATGTTTGTAGTAATACAGTTATTATTTCTAGTTACTTCTTTCAAATATTTAGGTACACGGAATGTTAAAACATTTATACAATTTATTTTATAATTGTAGTGATATTTAGCTAGCTTGTATTAAGTTATTGTCAAAGAGATTATGTTTAGTTGAAGTTTTTAATATTGTGTATTGAAATTTATATTTTACTTCATATTGTCTTAATGGTTCTGTCTATATTAAGGTATGAATTCAGTATTATTATTATAACGGACCTTGTGTTTAAAACGACGGTCGTGCTTTAATGCTACCACCGGATCCAATGCGCCCCAACTGAGAAGACTATGATTTCAAGAAGTACATTCGTTTGAGAGTTACGGCAGTATAGAAACATTGATTAAATACACTAAAAAGTACACACGCTTCATCATCATCATCATACCAGCCACAACACGTCCACTGCTGGACAAAGGCCTCCCCCAAAGATCTCAACAATGGCTGGACTTGCGCTGTCCTCGTCCAGTGGAACCCAGCGACCTTGCAAGATCATCGGTCCACCTTGCCGGTGACCGGTGCGTGACTACCAGGGTTGCCAACTGAAAACCAGCGCTAGGTGTAACCCACCTAGCTAGTGCTGAGGTGGTGACCCTTTCGGCAGAACATGCAAGAATCGTAACTGTGTGCATTTTCCTCAAATCTATGTATGCTATGTCTTAGCGTAGCCTAGTTGGTAGTGCTCCTGCCTACGAAGCTGGTGGCCCTGGGTTCGAATCCCGGTAAGTGCAAATATTTGTGTGATGAGCACGAATATTTGTTTCTGAGTCATGGATGATTTCTATGTATATAAGTATTTATCTATCTATAGAAGTATGTATATCGTCGCCTGGTACCCATAGTACAAGCTTTGCTTAGTTTGGGGCTAGGATGATCTGTGTGACATAGTCCCCAGATATTATTATATTTGTACTCCTCGTTTTCTTGTTAGTTGTGCTGAATTAAATGTTTTCATTTAATTTTTTTATTTCATTTCATTTTCATTTCATTTCACCTTGTAGGGGGCCTGCCCACGCTGCGTCTTACGGTTCGTGGTCGCCACTCTAGAACCTTCTTTTCTTTACTAATGTTCAGTTTTTGTTACTAATTCTATGAGTTGTTAAAGTGTTGTGTACAGTATAGTGAACCGTCAATGTATAAAAAAAGTTGGATATTTTTTTTCAATTAATAACTTACATAAGAAGTATAGCTTAAATACCGGTTGTGTATTTTATATAATATATTAATATAATAATAATAATATCGTGAGACATTATTCACATACGGCCGTCTGATCCCAAACTAAGCAGAGCTTGTGCTATGGAAACCAGATAACTGATATACTTATTACATACTAGCTATGCCCCGCGGTTTTACCCGCGTTAAACTTTATAAATTATCACAGCTCCTCCTCCGTTGGTGATAGTGTGATAATATGTAGCCTATATGTTGACCCGACCTCTTAGTAATATTCATGCAAAATTAGAAGTAAATCCATACAGTACTTTTTGAGTTTAGCCGTATGACTGGAACTTTCTGATTCCGGGCTGCTATTAAGGGTTTTCTTGCCCGAAAAATCCCAATATACTTTTAGGCTCGACCCGGGATTTGAACCCAGGACCTCATTATCTGCGGCTTTTTAACTTTTTGAGTTTAGCCCGGTCATACGACTAAACTCAAAAAGTACTGCATGGATTTACAATACAGACAAACAGACAAAAATTCTCAAAACTATATTTTTGGCTTCGGTATCCATTGTAGATGACGCCGCAAGTATCCTTTTTAAAAAATATTGAATGTACAGTTTTGACTTCCCTACGATTTTATTATATGTATAGATACTACTTTTCTTTCACATTCACAAATATCTGTCCTGGGTGGGAATCGAATCCACGACCGGCGATGTGAAAGGCTAGTATCTACCAACCACGCCAACCGTTAATGTAACAATATAACTGCCTCGTTGATAATGAGGTCCGATTTTAACCATAAGTAGATAATGAGTTCCTGGGGTTCAAATCCCGGGTCGAGCCAAAAAGTATATTGGGATTTTTCGGGTAAGAAAATCTCTTAATAGCAGCCCGGAATTAGAAAGTTGGTTTTATGCGCAAAGAGAATACATACGAGAGCACAAAAAGCCGCTGGTCCAGGGTCTAATTTCCTCAGGTCTTAGTAAGCCGTCCCATCTGATTATAGGAGACAGAAGATAGAGAGAGCATCCAGATTTGCGTATACACTCCTCCACTATATCATTTCGTCGTAGTTGGCCAATCTCCGTTGCGTTTGGCCACTGTAGTTCTCACTGTTATAATTTCAGTAATTATTTTAAGGCTTTGTTTCGGGTGTAGTCTGCACCATTGATGTCGGGAGACAGTGGCCAGATTCTCAAATCTATAGATATTTTTTCGCCGTCAAATTATAGAACACTCGCTTCTTGCAGTATTAAGTTATCAATTAATTATTTTTTGCCTTGCTTACGTTATACAGGTAATATAAATATTTTGAAGTCAGTTAAATAGCAATTTAACTTCTAAATTTCAGAATCATTGTAAAGTTGTCATTCAGTTAACACCTTTGGAGTATAGTAGAGAATTATTATATAAAAATAAACAAAAACAAATAAGAATAATAATTATTAAGGTCTCTGTGTAAAACGGAATATTAATTATATTACAAATACATTCGGTGTCCGATTTAAATGATTTTTTAAATATAATTAAAATAAAAATATGTTTTATGATAATCCGCCCACCATGGGCATCATCATGTCAGCCAAATAACGCTGAACAAAGGCCTCCTCAAAAGACTTCCACGCTGGAGTTGTGAACATAATTTGGAGGGATATGCCGTAATCGTCACGCTTTGCGATTACGGCATATCCCAATTTTTGGCAATTTTTTTATCCTTTTCCAGGTGCATGTTTTTGAAAACGCTTGTTGCCACATTTCTTTAGACCAGAACCAGTTATTGACATTGCAGATGGCATTGTGTACTAAACGTGCTGGAAGTTTTTCACCCAGACTGGCATCCGCGGCTACTACTCGCTCTTTCGCCATATTTAACAAAACTAAATCTGCCTTATGGCCATCCTCTAAGTTCGAAGACTTGTGGTAAGCGATGTCGTGCTCTTTACAGTATTCGTCTAATTTATTGATACCTTTATCACCACGCCAAAGCCGTCTAAGCCGTCGGCATATCCCAATCCCTCCAAGGGTTTGGTGATCGTATATTGGGTAGTATAATGGTCTTAGTACTGAGATAGATACAGCTGCCTGTTCTCTGGTAGATATTCCCTCGGGACGACTTCTACTGCTGTCGTCAGCCACACAATATTTTAGGTTACTACTAAGATAAAAGGCAACCTAACTAAACAATTTAAGTAACTATTTCGTTCCCTTTTAACATTACTGCCTGTTTCAAAAGCTCACAAAGCATTCCTGAAAAAAATAATTCTTTGTCGAGTGACACCCTAATACCTTCAATGGCTACATCAGCGCTCAAATTGAAGTGGTAGAACTAAGAACTAATTACAAATTGCTACCCGACCAATTAAAAAAGGCATTTTATTAGAAAAAATGTAGTGCATAAGTGGCCTATTTAAATTGGTCGGATTACCCAATTTTAACCCTTTACTGCGCATGCCTCCATACATAAGTAGATGGAGGGAAAAAAACACAAATTTATACCGGGTAAATTTTAAACCTATACTTTTTTTTTCTCTTGGGCATTTTTATGTCGATCCTTTGTATGTGTGCGTTGTGCTTGGTTTAATTACGTATCGACTTAATTTCCCTGCGACTCTCAGTGTTTGTAGTACTTTTGACATGTTCTGTGGAAAATTGTGAAGGTTTTTTAACACTTTTATGTGTTCGTTTGTGTAGTTTTAATGCTTCTTGGTGTGGAGGTTATGTTTTGATTTCATATCTCTGTTGGATATAGTTTTGGTGGGAAATTGAAGATGCGGTGCGTTTTGAAGAAGCTTTGTGGTTGATGTTGGAGTGTTAGTTGCATTTTAAAATTGAATATCAAGATGTAGCGTGGGTGAGTGCTTTGAAATTTAATCCATTTACCAAATTATCATACTTCTAATTAACATACTTTATTTGATAATTATTAATATATGAATTGATAAGTAAATTAAAAATAGTATTAGAAGAAATATAGAAGTGTCAAGAAATTAATTATATTTTCTATGACATATGTGACCACCTGTTGACATAATATCGTTACTGTGTCAAAATATTGTTGACATATACACAGCCAATAAGTTTAATAGATTGATTGACCTAGTAGTTATTACTGACATCAAGTATGACATTTGAAAATGTGTTTTACGTGTCTAATGGTGATGATATTATGTGCATAAAATATGAGTATAGCTACAGTAAAACGTATTATCTAGGTTTTTATAGTTGGCATCTTACGTGTCTATTGGATATTATATAGTTGGATTAGTTGGTGACACTAGCTAGAGTGACTAACCAAAGTTGGTACCTTTGAGCTATAATAGACAAACTAGTGGTTCAACTAGACTCAAATTAATGTCTAGAAACATGCGCCAGATGGCGTTAGCATGATGTCACAACACTTTCATAAAAAAACTGGAAAACTATTGTTCTATGAAATGGTATCTGTTTATTATTTTATTGATATATTTTTCTGTATAATACATTGTAAATAAATTTTATCTATAAAATAATTACATTTATTAGACGCAACTTTAACTTTATGTACAAAGAGTAACATAAATAACGAACGTAACTTAAAGACATTAACTTGTGTATGGAACTTAACAACGTGTCACACATCAATATGCAAAATTTAGAAATATACATATATGTTCCTATACAAAAATAACGGTCAGCTTTAGAAATTAGTGTTATTATATCATATACTGGTTTTGTTCAATTGGTTCAGTTTAGATAGCGTTTTTGATTAGCGTTTGGAGCGTAGCGGTGTGTAGATAGCGCTTCTTAAGCACTTTAAATTTTTAAATTTGATAATTCCGTAAACATTCACATTTATGTTGAATCGTCATTTTTTTACCCTACCGTGCAGTGCATGACGTGGCAGCTACTGAGAAGCACTGCCAGAAAATTAAATCTAAGATATACTTAAGATTAATTACAATTAGGTGTGTTGACTCAATCCCAAGCACTATTGTCACTTAAATAATCTGAAATTTGGTAATATTAATAATTCTTTTAGACTTATTAGTACGTAGACAATTCTCTAATATCATTGGGTAGTTTGTTATAGAATCTTATTCATTGCTCCATAAAAGAGTTAATTATTTTGTGGAGACAGGTAGTACGCAATTTTTTTTATATTGGAGGGCGACAAATGAACAAGTGGGTCACCTGATGGTAAGTGATCACCGCCGCCCATGGACACTCGCAATACCAGATGTCCAGTGGTGTCACGGGTGCATTACGGGCCTTTAAAAGTAAAAAAAAAGTGTTGCTCACCCTCCCCCCCCCCAATGAGCACTGGCTACCTTACTCACACTCGGAAACATATCATTAAAGTTATTAATATTATTATTAAGGAATGTCTTCTGTAAGGTACTTCCCCAGTCGGGCTACTCTTTGAGCGAATGAACGCTATGACCTACCTTACTTTTACCTACTACCTTAATTTTTTTTAAATTGCTCTATTTATATTTTTAGTGGGGGTATGGAGTGGTAACAAACAAACACAATGCATGGCAGCATGGCAATTAATTATAGGCAGTGATTACCCTAGTGTCAGAGTTTTTCAAGCCGCCTAGTACTGTAGGCCTCTGACATGGCTTAACGGCTGTTGTCTAACTACAACCGGGACCGACAACTTAACGTGCCCTCCAACCACTTTGATGGTCACCCATATATGGACTCACTGCCAAGCTATGAGCGCCTTTTTTCCTTTCTAAACCCCTATTCTGTATAAGATTTAGATAAAATTTACAGAATGGGCTACTCCATTCATTAAAATCTTTTTAAAAGGCTTAACTAGGTACATATGTTTATATTTTTGAACAAATATTGCTTGTTTTATACCTTATTATACATTTAAAATTGAACATTAAAATAAATCGGGGCCTGAGATTACGATTTCTTGATTGACCTACCAACTCTTTAACTGGTGAGTCATACTTTTTCATGTTACTCCGTGTAACCATTCACACCAGAATATAAAGTTAACAAAACTAAAAAGAACTATTCATATGCTTTGTAAAAATATTTATTTAAGGCATGTATCCCACGTTAATACTTAAACACATTTTTATTGCAATATATAATGAACAGGAAATTTTACAGTGCAATAAATGGAACAATTTATACCCGGAGTATTTATGGGTTACCGCCCTTGTGTTAAAAATGTGTCTATATGGCCATCGGTGGGTAGAATGATGTAGTAGACTGTGGTAGGGATAGAAGTGCTGCGGTTTAATTTTTATACTGGGTGATTTGTTATCACCTTCCTCATTCCAATGATTAAGAAACGTATTCTTTTAATATAAGTATTAAAATAATAATATAATATAATAATAGTAATAATAATATCTGGGGACAATGTCACACAGATCACCCTAGCCCCAAACTAAGCAAAGCTTGTACTATATATTTTATTGTACTGTATATCGTCGCCTGGTACCCGGCGACGATATACATACTTATATAGATAGATAAATACTTATATATATAGAAAACATCCATGACTCGGAAACAAATATTCGTGCTCATCACACAAATATTTGCACTTACCGGGATTCGAACCCAGGACCACCAGCTTCGTAGGCAGGAACACTACCAACTAGGCTACGGTGACCGTCCAAGTGTTACTATTCTGTTAATGATTTCCTTAGCGATAATTCTTTGTAGGGTTAACATAGTTAGTATTGTATGCTGAAAGTATTAATTTATAATTTAATGTAATTTATTTAATTTATGTTTTACTTTTGCTTGTAACAATTGTATTATGTTTTAACTATATCAAGATGACATATTGAATTCTCATTTATTTTTACTGATTTATATACTATGTTTGTGTAATTTTGCATGCCGTTATGGTAGAATGTATTGGACTCCATCTGTTAACGCCAGCAACACCTTTATTTGGTTACCTACATTCATGCAAAATAAAGAATTATTTTTGATTTGATTTGATATGAAAATCTTAGAAACTCACCAGAGACAAAAATATTTAGTTTTTTTTCCAAAAAGGAAATAGTTAAAAAAAAAAAATACTTACCACTTTTCAACCTAATAAAAGTTTTCTACGGTTTTGAAGACTACACCATAACCGTTTCCTTACCTTCTTTAATTTAAAAAGAGTAACAAACATCCATTCATCCAAATATATCAATACTCACAAGGTCATATAGGTCATATAGGAGGTTGACAGAAGATTTTTATAATTTTTCTACATTTACATGAGTGCATAATAGCATATAAATAGTATAAATATATGAATATTATAACACAAACCTGAAAAGCTACCAGAAAGTTTGACAAACTCAACAATTGAAAGTGGCGGATGCACTGAACGTGCGAACTATTGCTCCATAATAGGAATGGCAAAAAAACTACACGAATAGTTTTTTTACGCAATATTTGCCACGCCTATGCTTTACATATGTATGTTTCGTTAAACTAACCAATTTTTATATGAATAGCAATAACTCCAATACATTTATGCATTAAGCAGTAAAATTTGTACATTTATTCATATTTAACCCACTAGTATTAAGACGGTCTAGCCTTAGTAATTAACAAATCTGTGTTGTGTGGTGCTGTTTACTTTTATTACAAACGAGCTGTACCCCGCGGTTTTACCTACGTTAAACTATGTAAATATAGCCTGTGTTATTCGGATATATCCTACTGATATTATAAAAAGTTTGTGACATGTATGGATTTATAGATGTACTTATAAATATTTGTTACTCTTTCACGCAAAAACTATCGAATAGATTTTGATGAAACTTTGTAGTAATAAACCCATAGCTTAATACTGTATATTTTGCCAAAGTATTGCAAGGATCCAAACTCTATAGTACTTCCAAATGCTCGCAAATTAACTTGGAATTAAGTCTCGAGTTGCTAGCAAACAGCCAGGAGGGCCATAGGCTACCACAAATTGTTAGAATTTTTGACATTTACAACGTACTTTTACGCGCGTACGCTTAATAACTGTCATATTTTATTGCATGGTCATACACAAGGAAAAAACTGGAGCCAATAAAATCAGCGCTTCTATTCATTCTTAACTCACCCCGTGTCATATCGTCTGGCTCTCGTCTGGGCATCGTAAACGGATCATCGCATGGGAGGTTCTGCTTGCAAAATATTAACTTTCCTTACAATTTAAACAAATAACATGCTGATTTTTGCTTTTTTGCTTTGAGGTCGAATTTTGTTCATCGTGAGATATAGGTTTTGCAAGTTGTGTGCAATGAAAACTGTATTTCGTTTCGATTTATATTACGCTCTATAGTTGACAATATAGAATTTCATCCTGTTTGATCCCGTGGGGGGTGTAGAATTCGACCCAAGAGTGTATCTCCTAGAGAACGGGCAGCAGCGTCTCTTTGTGTACTACGACCGTCATACTCCAAAAGCCAAACCGTCTGGTTTATGGCCCTTCAAATTATGGACACAATTGCATTGGGGAAATCTTTTGTGGTGGACTTTGTCCAGCAGTGAACGTCATTCGGGTGACACGATGAACGGATGTAAAAGAGGATATTCTTTACAGTTTCAAGCAGAAAAAAAATAAGCTTAATTATGTAACATACATATATTACAGACATATAAATCCCACTCAAAACTACGATTTGTATATTATATAATATAATAATAATATCCTGGGTCATTATTTACACACGGCCATCTGATCCCAAACTAAGAAGAACTTGTATTATGGAAACCAGATAACAGACATGTTAATGCACATAAATATCTGTCCTGGGTGGGAATCGAACCTACGCCCTCCGACGTAAAAATTAAATAATACAATTGTTCTGAGTCTAGGTTATGTGTCCATTAACTGCATGTTTGTAAAGTGCAAAAGACACACAGATTTACTTCCCTAAAGCAGTTATATTCTTTAAAAAAAAACCCCCTCTAACCTAATATATAAACCGTTCATAAAATACACCATCTACTTCACCGACCAATGTCATTAGACACAGATTAAATTTACGGTTGTTTTTTTTTAAAGGCTCAGTTCCTTGCAACTTCAATGAACTCACAACCACGCCTCCTCACAATTTCACACATAGATAAATAGCTACGACCTAACCACATCATTACAGAAACAACATAATCTAAAGAGTATAAATAAACAAATCACAATAATCTGTACGGAAAATAAACAAAGACTAAAGATCGGTTGTATCATACCCAAAGGTGTTAGGGTTGCCACTGCGCCGTGAAATCGTTGTAAATAATTTGGCAAAAAGAAGCTTTCAATAAATTACTATTTTATTTTCTTAGCGTATCAATGGTCCCGTTTCTAAGCGATTCTTAAATATTTTGTAGGCACATTTTTTATTACAATTGGGAATATTTTTTTTTTTACCATGTTCTCACCTGATGGTAAGTGAAGATGTGGTCGAATGTGGACCGCGTGTACCCATAAGATGCGTATTCTCTCTAACCTTGAATAAAATCGTGGTATATGTGTGTAGAAACACGTCGCGTCGTTTGGGAGGTTGTTCCACAGCTTAGCCGAACATAGGTACATCCCACGTACGCGCAGGGACACGAATGAATTACCTGCTGCTGTGTTTCCTCAGCGCTACGACAAGTCCTTTAAACGAGGTTTCAAAAGAGTACTGATCTCACGGTAGGGAGGCAGGTTTGCTGTGCCAACTGGGAATGCGAATGTCCATGAGTAGGGGTGGTTAACATCAGGTTGGTCGCTAGCTCGTCTGCCTCTAAAAGCAATCAAAAAAAGAAAAGTTATTCAACAAAACATTTTAATCTTTTGACCAAAGTTTTGAAATCATTTGAATATAAAAACAGTACTCTTAGAAAAATGTTATGTTATCTACCAAATTTCGATCACTGATTTATTTATCCCAGGGTATGTGTAATGTAATATAATAGGATCCGGCTAAAGACAGGAATGGCGGAAAATACTGGTATAACTTTTCTGCCGCATACAATAATTATGAGTATTGTGTTTGTTCTTTACTAAATACAAATACCTTCACTACTATCCAAAGGAGTACGCACTTAGATATTATTTCATATATTATCTCATTTATAGAATGAACTAAAATGCATTCAACATTTAATTGATGAAATACTTTTGGTGACTTGAATTTAGAGACACATAGATAACTAACACTTCTTTAACAACTCATAGATATCGAACAAAGTTTTACTCATTGAATTGTTTAAAATACAGTGCTTATGTAATGTTATAGGATTAAGTGAAGCCGACTAGGCTAAGGCTTAGTGCTCAAAAACATGATAAAACGTCACCATCATCATGTCCAAAGCCATCATTTTGAGGGATGTGCCATAATCGTCACCCTTAGACGGGTTGGCAATCGCAGTATGATGGTCATAATACAGGGAGACGCTGTTGCCCGTTCTCTAGAAGATATTCCCTTGGAACGACTTCTAAGCCTCCAACGGGATGAGATGGGCCTTTAGCCACATAGCAAACATAAATATATTTTTATACATATTCGCCGGTACAGATTTTTTTTGTAGATGTTGTTTTATGAACAATATAATATAATTCATAAATAATAATAAAATAGATTTAGAACATTTCTGCATAAATTCGCTAAGTAATTTGGTTTAAATCCAGTGCTTGTGTAATGAACTACATCTGATTGCTTCAATGGAGCTAGACAATTATAATCACTGCATAATTATACCTCGCCTCTGTTGTGTGACGTAGCGGTTAAGGTATTTTAATACTTTAGTTCGTAAAGAAAGAACACGTATTCTATTAATTTCTTCAACAATTTAAATGAAGAAGTGTAAAAATGATCACTCTCCAAATTTGAATTTAAGCCTTTTGAAAAAGGAGACTGACTAATTCCCGTAGCATTAGTCACAAAGTCGTGCACATCTATTGCACCACCTTCTATTGTTTATATTTTTAATTAATATTGCAAGTTTTATTAGGAAAATAAAACTATGTTTTCCACACATTCAGCCTATGCCAATGCTCTTATATATAGTAGTTTGTAAGGATGTACACGTATTCAATTATTTTACTCAAGATTTAAATTTGGAAAGTCACACAAATAATCACATTCAAATTTAAATTTAAAACTTTGGAAGTATGAGAACGTGAAATACCAGTGACTAATGCCTTTAGTATTAGTCACAAACACGTGCACATTTATTGCACAACTTTTCTATTGTTAATTAATATTGTAATTTTAAAACTATGTCTATCACACATTCAGCGTACCCAATACACTTACACTGAGTAAAATGTTTAGGCCAAGTTAATCCGTTTATACATAACAACATAAAGTTTGAGAAGTATGAGACAGGCAGAGACGAAAACTGAGCAGTTTGTTTATCACAAGATCCTCGATTTATACTAGTTTTTGTCCCTTTCTCAGACTAGGAAGTCATACATTTAAATTTGAAAGATATATATAATACTTTTACCAGCATAAACTGTGTAATTTGTCCTCCACATACAAAAATGATCCGAAACCGATCACCTAATGTACTTTGTATTCAAAATACTTATTCAGTTTCAAGGACAATACAACGTCTTCTTTATTACACACATAAATATATATTTATATTACGTGTTACAAAGCTTAATTTATTATTGAATTTTTCTCCAGCAAAGCATTAAAACAAGATTTCAGATTACGACGGTCACCGTAGCCTAGTTGGTAGTGCTCCTGCCTACGAAGCTGGTGGTCCTGGGTTCGAATCGCGGTAAGTGCAAATATTGGTGTGATGAGCACGAATATTTGTTTCTGAGTCATGGATGTTTTCTATGTATTTAAGTATTTATCTATCTATATAAGTATATCGTCACCTGGTACCCATAGTACAAGCTTTGCTTAGTTTGGGGCTAAATAGATCTGTGTGACATTGTCCCTAGATATTATTATTATATATTGGACACAAGCAGTGTACAAACAAATATTTTAAATATTTATTCTTATTTCCACAGTTATAAGTTCAAAAAAGAAATTAGCAATAAAAATTGTAATAACTTAACTGACACAGCCCTACCGTCAAATGAGATATATAAAGAAATAAGATACTTAATGATACAAAATTCGTTACGCGCGCCGCTACCCAACAGCTTCCGCTCACAGATTCAAATTTAGAACTTCTCTTTTTTTACTCTCTAAATCGGATTTTAGGGTTCCTTATATTGAGATCTGACTTTATTACTTTAGCATATAACTTTGTATAACTATGTTTACTGAGAGGTTTTCGTAAAGCAACTGAAAAAAAAGAAGCCGTACTAAATGAATTAGTCAGTGTATAATGGATATTTTTTTATGAAATGAATAACCTTCCAAATTCATATTTAAGGCATGAGATTCTAAGAAATTCTAAGGATTATTTCTTAAAAAGGTAAAGATAAACTGTGTTAGCGGGTATTTCAGTTATGTACAATAATATATAACCGTGGAAACTACTTAAAACTTATAAAGAATATTCTGTTTTTTCTGGATGTATGTTAAATCGTCGGCTAAAAAAATAGGTTGTAATAAAAGATAGTCAAGTGGAGATGCTTTAATTGTTACCTAAGGCATTTAATAATCTACTTATTCAATATACACTCTATTTAATTTCGATTTGTATTCCAATTCAAAGCTGTGCTAATATTAAACTGAATTGTGTTTACATTAATAAATAATTTATCAAGTTAGAAGGTTTAGCTTAACGGTAAACGATTCCGTTAATTGAACATATTATGTACAAAGTCGTTATTTAGTATATTTAAAATGGAGTTCTTAGTTGAAGATTCTATTACCAAAATGGTTTTTATTTTAGATTCCTCTTTGTTTTAAAATTATTTACATCTTTTTGGTTGCGATTGACAAAAATTTTAATATTTATAATTTTTTTCTAGTTTCAGAAAACTTCAAGTTTGTTCTTGAAAGGTAGGTATATTGATATCATCGAAACAACGTTGCAGATTTGACGTTTGTTTCACTGTCACACACAAGTGATTCCCTATAATTTAGTTCTATTTTTTAAAAGATTGATTATTGAAATCAGTTAAGTAATTTATGCAACCCCGTCGTAAGATTTTGTTACTGGAGAATAAAATGTTACCTACGGAACCTTTAGACGTCCTATTGACCACGTGCTGACTCCTCTATTTTCTTTGCGCCGCTATCGATTATTTTTGTCCTTTTTTCCCCAGTTTTCTCTACAGCAATCTTTTTTATCCAGTTTTAGTCGTTTTTATTTCATTTTAACCCTTTTTTACCGCTAATGTATTATTGTTTTCGGAACTTATGATCATCTAATGATGATTACTACGTAATCCAGTGGCTTTAATGAATTTGCGAATCAATTTGATTAAACTTGACGTTTTTGTGTGATGTTATTTGATTAAAAATATTCGTGGTTGTGTTATGTTATTTTAATGTAGATTATGATGCTATAGACTAACAGTCTATTGGTTGTGGACAGGTGCAATTCTTGTGACGTGTCTAAACGTTGTTACCGTAATCTTTTTTCCGATAATCGTAATAGCAGTCAGAGCAAATAACATATGCGCTTGATCTCTCTCTGTTCCTGTCCCTCTTTTTGTGGGAAAATCCTTGATGGGTGCCCGTCACGTAGGGTAAGGGACGAGTGATGTTGGACTTATGCCAACACAAAACCAACAGTGTCCTTTTCAGCAATATTGTTCTTATTAGTTAAAAAGAAATTTCCCAGTGTCAGCCCGAAGTCTGGAAGTTGGCGGTACTACACCCCCGTGTCTCGAAGAGCACGTAAAACTGTCGGTCCTGTACCTGAACTCATCCCGGGCGGGTCGCTGGTCATCCCATCGGATCATAAGAATGAAATGAATAGAAAGTGCCCCTGTGTTTGTGCATACACTTGTGCACTATAATATGTCCTGCGCAATTGGCTAGTCTCCATTGAGACTGGCCGCCGTGGCCGAAATTCGGTCGGAAAGATATTATTATTATTATTATCTTATTAGTCATAAATGAGATTCAAAAAGCTGTGCTTTTGCTCGCATTGTCAGGAGGTTCCTGTCTCAACAGTTGTAACCTTCGGTAGCATGGATCCTGTTCCTGCTGCCGGTTGCAGACCCTATCTACTATATAAAAATGAGTCGGGTTTTCATTCCTGACGCTATAACTCCAGAACGCACCAACCGATTTCCACGGTTTTGCATTCGTTGGAAAGGTCTCGGGCTCCGTGAGGTTTATAGCAAAGGAAATTTATAAAATTTAACGCGGGTAACACCGCGGGGCACAGCTAGTCTGTTATATTTTTAATGCTACAACTGAACTAACTGAAGGCTGGCTGAGGAGTTATCGTTCAATCGCAAAATTTAGATATTCAATGATGAGAAGTAACCGAATCACCCCCATGTATGTTCTACGATTTTGTGTAGTTTTCGAGATCGATTTTTTTATGATTATTTTCGTAAATTTCACCTAACATCAGTTTTCGATTTTTTTCTCGTTCTGTTGAACTTTTCTGGTTCAGTTTTTTTGTGATAACAAATTAGCATAGTTTAACTTAACACTCTAAAAAGTATGGTTTATCTAATCATTGTAGAACTGACTTAGCATTTATTGGAAAGTTCAAAATTAGGGGTTTGAGCTCAGGACTCATAAATTTTCAAAGTATAAAAAAAACGCAAAATTGTAGAACATACATGGGGGTGATGCGGATACTCCTCATCATAAAGTATCTAAATTTTGCGTTTGAACGTCAACTCCTCGGCCACTCGTTTAAAAACCGAAATCACCTTCATAAAACATACATAGATAAATGCCTAGTTATCTTCCATGGTGGTCATAAAATGATTAAACAAGCAGAATGCACGTAACCGATCAAAATACTCTCATAATACCTACAGTAGCCAAAATCGAATTTAACATTACAGACCATTAGTCCACAGGGAAGGTAACGACCAGAGAGATTATACTCCATTACACCACAGACTATTAAACTTACAGAGACATAAGAAGAATCTCTCCACAGACAGTAAAACAGAGAGACACATATGGAAAAGCTTCGGATCAATAAAAGTAACTTCGAAATTACCTATATATTCTTTAGATTACATTTTATTGCGCCAAATAACAATAGTAATATGAGTTTTCTTAAATTAAAAGTTTTACGGCCATAATTTTAATAGGTATATTAATCCTTCCAGACATCATCATAAGGACTAGAAATGTAGTATTCTAAAATGAAATCTTTATAGTGAAAAAGGTTCATAAATTCTTTCCCCGATGGGGTTAAATAGAGAATTACATACAAAACATAAATTTCATGGACTTCCCCGTAAGACACTTGGATCCGGAAATACAACTAGTAGCCCCTAGTAGGATCGAGACCGCAAGATCATCATTTCAGCCAAAGTACGTCCACTGCTGGACAAAAGCCTCCCCAAAGATTGGGGGGATATGCCAATTCGCTACGCTTGGCAGACGGGTTGGCGATCGCAGTTTGATGATCATAGTTCACAGAAAAACGCTGTTGCCCGTGCTCTGGTAGGCATTACTTCGGACGATTTCTACGCCCCCCACGGGATGAGATGGGGATTTGCCTAATTGCTGGTATAGTTTCTACTTGCTAGTAGCTAGTTGGGTAGTAGTAGTGGTTGGTCGATTGTGACTTATAATTAGATCATATATTTTTTATAGAAACTATTTTTTTTTATCAGAGGGCGCCAAACGAGCAAGTGAGTCGATGGTAAGTGATCACCGCCACCCATGTACACTCGCGACACCAGAGGAGCCGCGAGTGCGTTGCCGGCCTTTTAGAGTCAGCAAACAAGTGTTGCTCATTGGGGCGGGGGAAGGGTCCTTCCCCCGCCCCAATGAGCTCTGGCGACCTTACTCACACTCGGAAACCCAACATTAAAATTATTAATATTATTATTAAGGAATGTCTACTGTAAGGTGGAGGTACTTCCCCAGTCGGGCTGTGCTCTTTGAGCGAATGAGCGCTATGCCCTACCTCTCTTAGATAAATAGCTAATTGCTTTTTTGATAGCAACTGTTTAGTTAAACAGCTATTGTACTGTGTGGTGACGGCGACGAATATCAGAATCAGAATATCATCATCCCATCTCATCTCGTGGGGGGCGTAGAATACGACCCGAGGGAGTATCTACCAGAGGACGGGCAGCAGCTGCCTTCTGAGTACTATGACTATCTTACTGCGATCGTCAACCTACCTGCAAAGCGTGGCGATTATGGCAATTCCCCCTAAGATGATTCTTGAGGGAGGCTTGTCTAGTAGTGGATTTATTTCAGGTGTAATGATGATGATGATAAAATAGCACTTTTTTTGAAGTTATTGACATTTATTATTTAAGTTTGTATTTATAGTTTTAGATCTATTTCACTACATCTTGTCTGAATGGTTCTGTCTATATTGGGGTAAGAATTTGATATTATTACTATGACGGACCTTGTGTGTATAGCGACGGTCGCGCTTTAATGCTATAATTGTATTCAATGCGCCCCAACTGAGAAGACCCAGCCAAACAAACTCAGCGGATTCATCTACTACCGGTTTCAACACGGTCCAAGCGGTTGAATCGGTCCGGCGAAACGTACTCAAGTAGGCATGAACACGAGATTTGGTCCATTTAAAGTAATTATTTAGTAGGCGAACATAATAGCTCAATCGGTTGTCTGTCTATGTATTATTTTACATTTTTATTTTTAGGAGGAGAAAAGGAAACTTCAAACCAATTATACCATTCGTTTTGAGACAGATTTTGAAGTTAATATATGTTAGCAATCTTTTTTTGATGTAACACACATTATTATAGATGTATCTAACGCAACAGATAAGTCATGTCAGTAGCATAAGATAATAAAGTATAAGATCTCTAACGCGAAATGTGGTAGGTAGGTGCCGAGCGCCAGATGTCTCTTCAGTGGTGTAGTAACCCATCGCCATAAGTACACGCTTAACATGTGTCTTGAAACTTTTATATACTTGATTATATCCTGGGAAATTATTCACACACGGCCATCGATCTCAAACTAAGCGTAGCTTGTACTATGGAAATCAGATAACTAATCTACATATGCAACTTTTGTAAATAAATACTTATATAGATAATTAAATCCAGACATAGGACAAACAGACATGTTCATGGACGCAAATATCTGTCCTGGGTGGGAATCGAATCCACAACCTGCGGAGTGAAAGGCAAGTATCGGCTTACTTCGCCAAACGGCCCGAAAAATTCTTGCTAGCCACAATTTAAACTACTATCGACGCTCTAATAAACAGGACGACTTTTGTTCGTTCAAAACTGTTCTCTGGTGTCCAAATCTTCTGGATACTAGTAGCTGGTCATTACGCAACAATGCCCATCCTGTAGATTGTGGTCAACTAAGTATATTGGTTTATGTTCAGATGAGCTGATTGGCCTTTTTTGTGGTCACAATGGGAAATGAGAGCGGACTTTGTAAAGCGGCTGGCGGTTTGTGGAATCAGGTTTGATTTTCTAAAAATATGAATTTGGTTAGGAATTTTCCTTTGTGTAATCGAACCATGGATTCTGTAAAAGTGCCTTAAAGCTTATATTATAGTGGCAAAAACGTAAACACATAAATAGCCATAATATCTATGCCACAGTTATCTGGAATCCATTTTTCGCAAAATATATAGATCTCATAGAAATGGTTCAACGTAAATTTCTACGGTCTCTACACTACAAGTGTTTTCGCTCAAGGGTTTCATACGATGCACTTTTAAATAAGTTTTCTTTATCCACACTCAATGAGAGAAGATTGCTCGTGGATCAACTGGTACTGTATAATATTTGTCATAATGATTATGATTGTAATCAGATTGTAAACCAAATTTATATACAAATACCAAGTCGATCTCAACGTTTACGCGTAACACATACTCAACGACTTTTTGCTCCAAAATTTTGTCGTACTATTGCCGGTGAACGCGCGCCTTTACGCCGCGTCATGAAATCACACAATGATTACTTCACAGATATAGATTTATTCAAATTGTCTAATAGTTTATTTAAAAAACAAATATCTTTAAAAATAACTGAACTGAGAAGTGTGAACACGGAACAGTAGGTAAATAGTTTGGTGTATTCTGTAATAATAGTTTATTGATAATTTAGACATACAGAATTTGTATTGGATTGATTCTCAAAATAGTTTTGTATTCCTAATTTAGTTTTGTTAAGATAATATATATATATGTATATATGTGTATGTGTATGTATGTATGTATGTGTATATATATATATATGTGTATATATATATATATATATGTATGTATGTGTGTATATATTATATTAACACTATCATACTACGCTATTGTTGTTTTTTTGGTTTGTACACAAATTTTATATTTAATTTGGGGGTTACGGTGTTGGGTGTACAATTATTTAATAGTTTTAATTTGTTATTAGCTACCTAAGTGTTATTGTATACCTGTTTGTTTCCCTAAATAAAATAAAATAAAATAATGAATATCATTATGGCTATTCTGGCTATAACTGTCGATTGATCTAAGAATAAAATTGTATATCAATTCAAGCACACAATACTGCCCTGTGGGTGTAGTGGTTAGTGACCCTGACTGCTAAGTCAGAGGTCATGAGTTCGATTCCCGCCCGGTACAAATCCTCTGGCTTAACATTCAGGGTCACAACCACTAGACCCATTATAGGCCAGAGAAATAGATGCCCCCCGAGTGCGCCGGGTAACCGGCGCGTTACACCGGCTGTTGCCGAACCTCGGGGGTCCACGGGAAGAAGTTCGCCACCTCTACGGAGGTTTCGTGCGATCTATGGCCCTTTACGGGGCGCCCGTCTGGTCTGAACGCCTGACGGGCGCCTCCCGATGCAGAGCAATTCTGACTAGCCTGCAGCGTGTGGTGGCCATATGGATCGCACGAGGATACCGTACGGTATCCTTTGAGGCGGCGACACTCCTGGCGCGCCTCCCGCCTTTTGATCTCCTGGCGGCTGTCGACGCGGCGGTTTTTACCGAAATTCGCGTCCGCCAGGGAGTGGGGGGGGGCGCCGGACCGGACGCTCATTGAGTATAGACGGGATGTACACCGGCGCGTACTAATACAGTGGCGCGCACGACTTGAGTTGCGCCTGAACGCGCGCCAACGTGCCGTCGGTGCAATCCTGCCTCACCTCGAGGCCTGGGTGGGAAGGAAGGGTGGTTACGTCACCTACAGACTGACTCAGATACTCACCGGACACGGGTGTTTCGGTGAGTATCTGAGCCGGATCGGCCGAGAAGTGACGACACATTGTCACCACTGCGGAAGCGACCTGGACTCGGCCCAGCATACGCTGGAAGAGTGCCCGGCCTGGGAGGCCGAGAGGCGCCACCTCGACCACCAGCGATCGTAAGCGCGATGCTGGCGGGTGACAAATGGGACGCCGTGGTCTCCTTCTGCGAAGCAGTTATGCTCCAGAAGGAGGCCGGCCGCGGGATCGGGAGCGAGCCGACCCCGCTCGTAGAAGGAGGAGGCGTCGGGGCGGCGGCGGCAGCCGTTAGCCCTACTCCCCTCGGGGCTGCGGTGGAAATACGAGAAGTGTCCTCTACTGCCGCCACGTGCAAGCAGCCCCGGGAAGACAGCGAACTGTTTGTGGCGCAGTCGCTCTGCCGTACTGGCAGGAGTCGGCAAATGGGGAGGGCAATCACAGCTCTCCCCGGGTGCGTGTCCCGACCATTTGGGACACGGTGCAAAAGGGGGGCACCGGAGCAGCATACCCGGGTTCCCGGGGCTCCCCGTATCAGGCGCCAGAAGAAGTCCACGGCAGGTTAGGTTTAGTCGGTGCGAGTCCGACATACCCACCGCAGACACTTTTTGCGGGTGGCATGCATTAGCATTCCCCCTGCCTTTTCAAAAAAAAAAAGAAAAGGCCAGTGAAATAGATAGTACAGTAGAAATCATTCCTTAGTTGATCAGCAGTGCTAGAAAAACGGCAAATGATTCGGTTGATCGAACATATTTATAGAAAAGGGTAGGGTACACGAGTACGCTCTATATAATAATAATAAATCGTTTATTTCTCACTGTAGTACAATACAGGTTGAAGAAGGTACACATAAATTGTTTCACAACGATAGATACTATGGTGGGTTGACACCTGAACTAGGATGGTTCCTGTTAGAGATTGCAAACCGGGCCCGCTGCCCTTTTAGACATCCACCGGGCCCGGCCATTCATACCGGGCCCGGTAGGCCTGAAAACGAAACCTTTAAGCAAGCAGGTTCTTATCTTTCCTCTGTATAGTATTAGTAATTAAATTGCGGGCGACTTCTTAAATAATCTGACTACTTTCCAAACGTTTTCTCGATATCCTCTAAATCCAGGCAATCCGGTGCCAACAGTTATCGCCTGCAATTAAACAGGACTAGTCCCTCCCTCTTACCAACCACTACAACTCTTGTAAGCCAGGATCAACAGTGGCACATAATCAATTGACACTGAGCGGTGAGGCTCAGGCGTGTTCCGATGGATTGCTTTAACTGTCTTGGATCCCGACTTTAATCAGAAAGAAACAAGGAGGCGTTAGAAATGAATAGTTCCACACTAACACATGGTTATCGCCAATTAGTAGATTACGTTCCAAGTTATTGTATATATCTTCAAGTTACTTCAAATACACCAGCTATTTATACAGTCTACAAGGAGCCACTACTAGGATCCAGCAGTAACTACGTGGCATTTGCCTCAGTAATTAAACGAACACCCTTCAAAAGATAACTCTTCTTTCGCATTCAGGTAATAAAGCTCATTTACCAACTTTACCGCTTCCAATATCACATAAACTGCTCCAAGCTCGAATACCCAAAAACCCAGCTTCCTGTAAAACCCGATTCAACCAAAATTGTTCGGAAGCCATTACTTATTAATGACTAAAATGCATATTTTGATGTAATAAGCTTTTAAGTTTCAATAATATGGATCAAAACGGTGATCGGTGGAAGGCTGTATTATTTTATGCAAGTGGAGTAGGTAGTGGCATGGTTTATGTGAGAGTGCACACTAACTATACTTACCACGAATATTTCTACAAAACATGCCATTCGGGGATCGTGCATCAAATTTACTAACGTAAGATTGTATTCAAAATTAAAAAAATATATGTAGTGTTAATTACGCTAATTTTCTGTTTAATCAAGCAGAGTTTCTTTTCTTTTCTTTATTAGGTTTACCAACAGAAGCTACAATATTCCACGTACAGAAGTTTCAATAAAACTTGCGTATTGCGTATTTAATTGTAAGTAAACACTATTTTTTTAAGATACACTCTATAGGTAGTAAATTAATCTATATTATTCTAACATATTTTATAGGTATATATTGTAAAACAAATACTAACTTCCATTAAAATCACACTAATATTATAATGGCGAAAGTTTGTGACTGTGTGAGTGTGTATGTTTGTTACTTCTTCACGTCTCAACGGCTAGAGCGATTTTAATAAAATTTGGTATGGAGTTAGCTGACCCCTTGATTAACACATAGGATATAATTTATAAAGTTTAACGCGGGTAAAACTGCGGAGCACAGCTAGTTATAAATAATATAAATAAACAAGAAAAACAATAAAAAAAGTTATAAACTAAATTAAATTACTTAATTATTAATAGAAAAAATTATGAACTTGACACTATTTGAAATATAAAATTACGTAGTGCACTTGATTTCATGTTGAAAATGTCTATGATTGAATACAATATGCACCGCCTTACCGCCCACTTAAAAAATAAGAAAGAAGGACAACATAAAAATGCAAATTACATTCGCCACGACACGTGTTTCCTTCCTCCACGGACCATTCTTTAATATGCCATTAATATGCAATTTGTATTGTACTACAGCAACTATTTTAAGAAATAAAGTTTATTATTATTATTTCTTTTATTTCGTGTCTTTCTTATTTCATACATTTACAAATATATAGTTACAAAAAAAAATATTATTATTATTATTCTCAAGTGATGTTAACTCGTTATGTATTTCCGCGGAGTAACGCCTGATTGCATTACTTAACAGTTTTTGTTTTTAACCCACTACAAATTAAGGAGGTTAAGTTTTAGTCCTGTTCTTTTGTATGAGGGTTACGACATATTTCCGTTTTTGTGAACCCATTTTGATAAATCTTATTTACCTAATAGGGCAAGCACTCACGCATGTAATACTATGTCAAATAATATTGTTACTTACCCATTTGAGAGAATATTGGTTACCTCTCACTGCAAGCCATCCTCATTTAATTTTACAATGTACACTTACGCGGTGTAATTGAGATTATTTTGCGGCTTACTTTGATGGTTTGTTATAGGACTTAATTATTGTTTTTAAACCCTTATACAAAATGAGCAATGTTATAAGTTAGGGCTGAATAGTGGATAGACCGTTGGGCTGTGGACTCAGTAGTCTCGAGTTCAAACCCAAGGCACCAACACGGAATTTTTGAATTCATGTGCGTATTAGAAATTAAATTATCACACCGAGATGAACTCACCGGTCCGTAAGTGATCGGTGAGGTTAAGTAACTAAGCTCGCGATCAGTCTATAGATCGATGACCGCCGAAGTGGATTAACTTCTGAACGTCTCCGTGCTTCGGAGGGCACGTTCAGCTGTCGGTCCCGGTTGTCGCCATTAGGCTGCAGTCTGTCGGAGGCCTACTGGGCGGCTCGAATAATTCTGGTACTAGGGTAACCCCTGCCCATAAGATCAGTAGTAAGTATTAATTATGTTGTACTTAAATGGCTGTAAAATAATGTGAGGAAACCTGCATGCCTGAAAGTTCTACAAGATGTACTTGATGGCACGTGAAGTCTGCCAACACGTACTAGGCCAGGGTGGTGGTCTATTAGCCTGTCCCCTCCCATAGTGAGAGGAGGTCCACGTCTTACAGTGCGATAGCAATAGACTGCACTACATCATACGGGTGTATCAATACGGTCTAACCTGTGTCCTCGACTCCCACACGATAAAATCTATGTGTAATTACAGTTTGAAAACGGGCCACCAACTTAAATTGTTATTTATTAATCCTCATAGCCATTTCTACTCACCGGTACGTAAGTGACCGTCAAGGTAAAGCACATAGGCCTGCGGTCAGTTTATGGATGGGTGGCCATCAATTTATAGTTTTGCTAGAAAGGGACAGAACATCCTTTACACCCCGCCATGAACTTAAAACGATTGTATCTAACAAGTTTAATAGACTTTTTTAAATATTGTTTGGTTTCTTATTCCAACTTGCCTTTTACTCCGCAGGTCGTGGGTTCGATCCCACCCAGGACGGATATTTGTGTGCATGAACATGTCTGTCTGTCCTGAGTCTTGGTGTATATCTACATACGTATGTATTAACAAAAGAGTATAAGCCCTGTTTAGGTTGGGATCAGATGACCGTGTGTGAATAATGTCCCAGGATAATATTATTATTAGTTTATTTGTTTACCGAGTCTGTTATTTTAACAAAGTCAACGTCCATCCTAACCCATATTACAGTATATTTTAAAAGACATACAGTAAAAAAGTACAAAAGTTTTAATTAAAAAGTAAAGTAAAATAGAGTAGTAAAATCTTAAACAAATACTTAAATGGCGAATAATGTAGGACGTGCACTATCCCACATTCTCCGCCAGACAACAATAAAATTGATATTTTTCTATACATAAAACGTTACATAATAAGCAAAATATAATATAAGTAAGCTATAAATATAACGTATATATTACATATACGAGAATATTCCAACCCATAAAGAACTTCTCTAATGCATTATCCGAAACTATAAGTTATAGCAAGAGAGATAGGTGGTAGCGTCGGCAAAATGTACAGAGGAAAATATAATGTACCACAGGTACCTATGTATTTTTATATAATAATAATATCCTGGGACATTATTTACACACTGCCATCTGATCCCAAACTAAGCGGAGCTTGTACTATGGAAACCAGTTAACTGATATACTACATATACTACTTATCTTTTGTAAATATATTCTTATATAGATAATTAAACCCAGACTCTGGACAAACATAACATAAAGAGAACTTTTACAAAATAATATAAAGAGAGGTAGAGCATAGCATTCATTCGCTCAAAGAGCAGCCCGACTGGGGAAGTACCTCCACCTTATAGAAGACATTCCTTAATAATAACATTCATAATTTTAAAGTTGTGTTTCTGAGTGTGAGTAAGGTCGCCAGAGCTCATTGGGGTGGGGGGAAGGGTCAGCAACACTTGTTTGCTGACTTTTAAAGGCCGGCAAGGCACCCGCGACTCCTCTGGTGTTGCGAGTGTCCATGGGCGGCGGTGATCACTTACCATCAGGTGACCCACTTGCTCGTTTGTCGCCTTCTGACATAAAAAAAAAACAAACAGACATGTTCATGCACACAAATATTTGTCCTGGGTGGGAATTAATCCCACGACCTCCGGCGTGAAAAGCAAGCATTTGCCAACCACACCAACAGGCCCGTCAAATATACTAGGACTAGGCATTCTGCTGCTTGCAAATATAGAGCTGAGTCATCATCATCATCATATCAGCCGAAAGACGTCCACTGCTGGACATAGGTCTCCCTCAAAGATCTCCACAATTGCCGGTCTTGCGCTATGCGCATCCAGCGATTTCCAGCGGCCCGCACAAGATCATCGGGTAGAGCTGAGTGAAGTTAAGCAAATGCAATATTTTTGCATTCTCATATTCATACTTCTTTTTTTTTGACGGTTCACTAAACTGGACAATACACACAAAAATCTCAAAGAATTTTCTGCAAAATCTGAACATTAGTATTTGACCTTCTCGAAGTGAACACAGAAGGTCAAACACCAATATTCATGTTTTTTCAATGTGACATTTGCGTTCATCGGAGAAGAGCGGTGCAGCCGTTCAGTAGACGTAGTAAGAATCTACAGGAAACAGAACTTATGGACGAATTCCAGTTCTCGATGGGAACAAAGCTTGGTAATTAGTAAAACTTATCACCCTATCATGATAGCAACCAATCGTAGCGCAGTATACCCGTCGAGAGCTCGAAGTTGTTAGTGCGTTTCGTATTTTTGTAAACTCATACTCGTACTAAAGCTCCTGGAAGAGTACGATCAGAAACGAACCACATGAGTCGGTAAAGAATGATCTCATTCTTTGTTTATACTCAACTCTATTAACTGTACAAATAGTTTTAAGATTAAACGGTTCGAAATTCTTTATTTCTCAAAGATACAATTTCATAATCATTTCGAGGAAAAATAAACTAAGTATCGATATTTAAATCACAATAAGGTAGCTCACAATGCGCAAAATATAGATAATTTAGATAAGCTAAACTATTGCCAAAATTTAACAATTTTACTTGATTGATTGTAAATCTACTATTAAAAACATTTTTAGGGTGGGGTAGAGCAACCCCAAAATGGACTGCATTTGTGGATCCCAGTCCAATTCATGGTCCACCTAACATCCTTTCCAGCCTGCCCTGTCACATCTTAAGAATGCCACAATCCGGGCAATCAGAATGGCCACATTTTGGGCCACGATAATTTAGGTAGTTTGCCATCAACATACTAAGAAGAAGAAAAGAATAAGTCTGTTTTAACTCACTTCAGAGCAACGGCCACATAGGTTGTTTATTTTTAATATAAATGTTTATACAGGGTGGCCGAGAAGTTGACGATAAAACGCAAGATTTTGATACTTTATGAAATCATTGAACATACATGAGGTGATTCGGAAACTCCTCATCAACTAATTTTTGTGTTTGAACGTCAATTCCTCGGCCAGCCTGTATAATAGATAAAGCCTGACATAACACCTATACTTACTACTGTCTGTACAATAAAGATAGAACTATTTTCTCTACAAATTGTAATGTTGATACGCTTGCATAAATATATTTTTATTGAAAAAATACATATCGACACCTTTTTGCGCCACGCCCATGCGTGATGCTAAGCGCGATTGTCAATCACCAAATTTTCGATGGTAATAACTGATAACGTATATTTTTATGCTGGCATATTTTTTGCTGGCAACACGCATACTGTCGTTTAGAAACGTTTACACGCTATCTTCCAAGATTAATTATAGTAAGAAGGTGTTGATAAAAAATTGCTAAAAACAGAGGAAAGACTACGCTCTTCTTTTTAACCCATTCCAATAGAAGTATGTTAGTTGTTTTTTTTATCTGAATGTAATGCGAGTATTCCGTTGTATTTTGGTAGATTTTTATGATGTCTTCCCGGCCGAATTTCAGCCACGGCGGCCATTCTCAATGGAGATTAGCCAGTTGCGCAGGACATATTATAGTTCACAAGTGTGTGCGCAAACACAGGCGCACTTTCTATTCCATCACTCTCATGATCCGATGGGACGACTAGCGACACGACCGGAAAGAGGTCAGGTACAGGACCGACGGCTTTACGTGCTCTCCGAGGCATGGGGGTGTAATACCGCCAACTTCCAGACTTCGGGCTGATTCCGAGAAATTTCTTTTTACGGAAAAATCCCAAAATCACTTTTTGGCCCGACCCGGGATTTGAACCCAGGACCTAATTTTCTGCGGTTGAACACGCTACCGCTAGACCAACGAGGCAGTCTTTATATAATAGATAAAGGATGCTTTGGGAATCTAGTCTAGAAGGAACTTGAAGTAAATTTTATGTTTTAAACAGCAAATTATCTGTATTATATTAAATGCATGTTTAAGAGAAGAAGCTGTGTGGCTGACGGCACAGAATATCGCCACCCCATTTCATCCCGTGGGGGCGTAGAAGTCGTCCACGTCTGCCTGTGTACTATGTATGACCATCAGACTGCAATCGCCAACCTCTAATAATAATATCTAATACCTAATAATAATAATATCTAGGGACAATGTCATACAGAAAATTCTAGCCCCAAACTAAGCAAAGCTTGTACTATGGGTACCAGGCGACGATATACATACTTATATAGATAGAAAAATACTTAAATACATAGAAAAAATGTGAGCCGTCACGGGACGCCTGGCAGATGTGAAACATCGACATTATTTTGTAAAAGTAATATGCAGAAAAGAACATATTGTGATAGGAACTAAATATGTCATAATGCTATAGATGTTTCACATCAAAAATCCATGACTCAGAAACAAGTTAACCTCCTGGGCAACCTTTGTGCCCAGCGTGGCGATTAAGACATATCCTCCTAAATGATGGACACAATTCCATTGTGCAAATCTTTCGGGGTAGGCCTTTGCCCAGCAGTGGATGTCTTCTGGCTGGCACACCATTCATTCGCTCAAAGAGGAGCCCGACTGGGAAGTACCTCCACCTTAGAGAAGATATTACTTAATAATAACATTTGTAACTGCAAAATTATTCCGTCTCCAACTCGAAGAGGTTTTGAATAAAAAAAATTAATATGTACAGAATAAAAAAGCTCGCTTTATTCAGTTTTGCAATTTCACTGAAAACCTTCTGAAATAAATTCATAGAATATTTTATGTGTTTTCTGACCGTACGAGGCTTTTCTTATAAACTTGAGGCCAAAATAATTGGTCACATTTTAAAGTTGCTTTTATAAACTTAATTGTTTTAAGTTGTCGTTTTGTGAGATTATTAGTAGACTAAAAAGAGATTATTAATTTAACTGTAAATTTTAGTTTTATTTTGGGAATAAAATAAAAATAAAATAAAATAAAAAAGGCTTTTATTCACGTAGACTTTAAAAAAGCGCTTGTAAATAGTCAGAACATGTTTGTAGTAATATAGTTGTATACATTATTATTTCTAGTAACATACATATTTAGGTACACATTATATGAAAACATTTATAAAATTTATTTTATTATATCAATGATATTTAGCTAGTTCGTTTCAAGTTATTGTCAAGAGATTATGATTAATTATCTAGTTTAAGTCAAATATTTTTACTACATATTCTCAATGGTTCTGTCTGTTAAATAATATATGAGAATACTCATAAAAGTTTATAAACAAAGGCTGAAGTCCATTGTCAGTATGATTTTTAAAACATTAATTGTATAACTTCGGTAGATGGTGAAAAATCGATGTCATTTTCTGTTTACGAAGACTGTTTCCAATTTTGTTGGGAATTTAAAAAGTCAATATAAACTTAGATAGAAATGTACTGCCGCGAATTTTCATGATGTGCGTTAATTAAGTTACATCTTGTATATCATGATAATTATAGTATTTCCTAATTTGCTTATAGCCAGTGCCACTTACCGGTCTATAAGTGGCCGGTGAGGTAAAGCACCTAGGCACGCGGTCTATATGTATATGGGTGACCGTCAAAGTGTTTTCAATTTCCAAGCCATGGCAGAGTCTTACTGGATGGCTCGAATATCTCTGAAAAAACACCTCTATCACTGTCCGTACAATAAATAATATTCTGGGACATTATTCACACACGGCCATCTGATCCCAAACTAAGCAGAGCTTGTACTATGGAAACCAGCTAACTGATATATTACATAATATACTATTTTTTTTGTAAATACATACTTATATAGATAATTTTCTCCCAGACTCAGGACAAACAGACATGTTCATGCACACAAATATTTGTCCCGGGTGGGAATCGAACCCACGACCTGCGGCGTAAAAGGCAGCGTATCTAACAACCACGCCACGAATTGTTTTCTCTACAAATTGTAATGTTGATACGCTTTCATAAATATGTTTTTATTGAAGAAATATAAATCGACGCCTTTTTGCGCCACGCCCATGCGTGACGCTGAGTATGTGATTGTCAATCACCAAATTTGCGATGATAATAAGTGATAACGTAGAATTTTATGTTGGCACATTTTTTTTGCTGGCAACACGCATACTGTCGTTTAGAAACGTTTACACGCTATCTTCCAAGATTAATTACAGTAAGAAGTTGTTGATAAAAATTAACTAAAAAACAGTTTGATTGACACGATTCGCTGTTCACTCTATTGATACTGACTGACGTTTAATACAATTCAATTGATTTTAGAAAAAGTTGAATATCCTCTTTGGTGCAAGAAATTTAGGTTGTGTTGCATTTTTATTAGATTTTATTGCAAATTAAAGCATAAATCCAATCTTCCAATTAATAATTACATCAATCTTTAAACGTATTTTTTAAACGACTTTGACGGTTATACTAGGGGGTTTCACAAGAGAGTTTAAGCAGTCAAGCATAATAAAACTTATAACTTAATTAACACTTAACTTTGGGCTTTGTGCAACTCTCCGTTAAAGGGAAGTTACTTTCAAACTAAGGGTTATGGAGGATGAAATTCGTCGTGACGTGCGTATATCTTTCCAATTCCGTACATTTATATGTAATATGTATGTATTTAGAAATATATAATTATGTATATCAGTTATCATTTTGAGATCAGGAGGCAGTGTGTCAGTTGTCCCAAGATTTGCAACATACGTGAACATAAAACGTATAGTTTTCAACTTTTTCTTCTATTTTTTTAACATAGTTTATTTCTATTGTCTATGTTATCACATTTGCGATTAAATAAATTAAAACTATACTAATATTGAATGAAATATTGGAAATAGATTAAAACTACGTAAAAACTAAAACTATCTTTAGCTTTCAACTTGCTTCTAATACATTTTTAAGTCATCGCCGTTTCTAAACTACGTGTTTTGTTAATTTTCTTAAAAATATTGTTGCATTTTTTTTAGTATAGTACAATTTTTAGTACATAATTTGATTTTGATTTCCCGGCTTACGCGGAGCCCACTCCACCAGCCTCGCATCTTTAAAAGATATCCGGAACTACTTTTTTTTTAACTCCTCTTTGTTTCTTTCTGAGAGGAGTTAATTCCCCGGGACTAAGTAACTTAGCCTCACCACTCAGTGTTATTTTATTGTGTACCACTGCTGATCCAAAAAATAAACGTCGTACATTACAAGCACCTATTACTAAATATTGGGTTTATTTTTTTTCAAATATTTATAATTCCTTCTGGCTACTTTTAATTGCCCGTGAGTGTATCCTCAAGCTTTAGCAGTATAAGGGCGTAAGTACGATATGAGTTCGGTTCTGTGCCATACACATGCGTCCGTGTGGGGGTACACATAGAGTTAGTATTATAATTTATAGTTTTTACTAGATGTGGCATCAGTATTTTAGTTTCAACTCTGCTATATTTTAATAAAATAAACATGTATACTCCGCTCTGTTGCTTTTTTAATATTGATTTTAATGTGTATATTGTATGATAGGGAGCTAAGACTTTACTTTCCATGATACACTTGGAAAATATTTAGAATGAATTGGTCCAGCGTATGATAGAAGCTACCTAGTTTGGCGGAGCTAACTACAAAATATGGCATCTGCAGAAGTTCTTAATATGGGGAACATAGGAAGAATCTGTAAAGTTGCTTATTAAGTATGTTTTCTTAAATACCCTAATGGGTCACATCGTAGGTAAAACCAGTTGTTTTGAAAACCAGCACAGTACAGAACTTCAAGTAAAAACGAAGAAAAGCTTTATAGAAAGCACTAAAACTTACCTTCTTTTATTATCAATTTTTTTGCAAATCTGAGAACTTTCTGATTTAGGTAGCTACTGCAATATTATGGTAAAATCCTAAGTCTAACAATGGATCTATTGTGTGGGTGTACACTTTCATAGCACTTCTAGTTTTAGTACTTATTTCTAATATCTGCGTTAGTGCTTCATACGTGAAGGTGCATACACACACACGCGCAACACACCTATTTGGTCTAGGAATAACTACTAGAGAAACGCATAGAGTCGATTTTAAAATGATGATATTTTTTTGGTAAAGTAATACAACCCTAGAAGTCTTGATATTCTTTTATAAATCGGTTTTGCTATTAATTTACTCGTTTTCATTACTTATTTAAGGAACATTACCGTAAATCGTTGTTTTTTTTAAGATATTAGTAGTCACACTATACACCATAGTTAACATTTGACATGAAATTAGATAAACATAAAATGTTCGCGAAATAAAGAATTTAAAGTAAAAATATCTGATTTGAATCTCACAGGGTAACTCCGAGGATAGCCCTCTTCATTACTCTTTGGCTAACCTTTAGCGTTCTTATAAAACCCATAGTGAGCGGCCACGTCTCTGATCCGTAAGTTATTCCTGGAAACAGTCACTGATCGATGACTTTGGACTTGAGACAGTGAGGAATCTTGGGAAAAAGATATTAGCATTATTATTCGTTAAAGCTAAAATAATATTTGGTATTATCTCAATCATAAAAGCTAAAATATAATTATAAGTAGTATCATCACAGCCAAAAGACGCCCACTGCTGGACTAAGACCTCTGCCATAGATTTCCAAATCTTCCGGTCATGCACTACCCCTATCCGGTGGTTCATTGAAAATCACGATAGAAAAATCAATATAAAAATAAAGAAGCATAATATTTCTCCAACCTACTCCACTCATCTCTCAAACATAAAACACACACAGGCGCAAACACACACACACGCCAACTCACCTGTGTGTTCCCGTCTTGAGAATAACATATTTTTGTAGCTTTTATATATTTTTTAGTGCTTGTATTTTATATTTTTCCTATATACATACATAGATGTATATCCTATATACATACATGTATGGAACTTTAGAATAGTAAGTGGTTTTGCTTCTTATTTTTTGTAGAGAAAATTAAGAGGCTGTCGGTTGGTGAGAGGCTGTGTTTTAGTCGTAGTTGTTTTATGTCCTGAATAGGACCGGTAGCAGTACGGGTCATGGACGGTGGTGATGACTTACCTTCAGATGACCCGCTTGCTCTTTTTCCTTAAAACAAATTGTCTATAGCGTCACAATTTGTCTTCAATTTTGGTCATTAGAAAATAGTTGTTAAGCCATGTTAGAGGCCAAGTGTCCCGCTTGAATAGCCAATGGAATGTGCATTCCTAAGCCCAAATGGAATTCTCTTAAACTGCCAAAGTCCTTTCCCAGTTGAAAAAACGAATCTTTTCTTTATCTTTAGGATCTAAATCAGCATTCCAGTAGCCACTCTTCAGGTCTAATGTTGAATAGTCAATGGTAGGCGCACTGCTAAGTCCAAATGGCATTGTCTTGAATGCCAAAGTCCTATTCCAGTTGAAATAGCGAATCTTTCCTTTATCTTTAGGATCTAAATCAATCGACCAGTAGGCACTCTTCAGGTCTAATGTTGAAAACCATGTCATTCCGTTCAGTGAATCCAGAGTATCGTCGATTCTTGGCAAATAGCGTATGTGCAGCGGTTAAAACAGTTGCCTCGCCACTTCGTGTCCCGTGTTCGATTCCCGCGCAGGATAACTATTTGTGTGGCTCATAAATAGTTGTCCTGATTCTGGATGTTACTTTATATCCGTAAATTTTATGTTTGTATAGTACTCCGTGACACAGGCATCTATTACGGGCGTGGTCTATAAAAAAGTAACTGTCTTTCTTTGTAACCTCATTCAAGTGTAGATAGTCTACGCAGAATCTAGTAGACCCATCTTTATTCTTGACTAATACGACTGGAGGCAGTTGTTACCCTTGTTGACACATGGGTAGTAAGAAAAAGCCTTTCAGTTCCCACAATTTACCCCTGTCACAGACTGCTATCTTACTTGGCATCTATCCCCCATAAAATACCTGCCAAATATCAGTTTTATAGGTCAAGTAGGTCTCAGTTAGCGGTAGCGTGTTGAACCGCAGACAATGAGGTCTTGGATTCAATCTGGGATTAGGCATAAAAATTATAAAGTGAACCTGAAAGTGCCAGACTAGTTAATTGCCCGCGTTCATCGGTTTCCCCAACAAGTCCCACAAGACGCCATCTTCAACTTATCGGCTGTCGGTCCCGCACTTGGTCTTTCCCCAGTCTTCTCCATCTCACCAGGTGATGAAAGCCAGATAATAGGGATTGTACCTGTGTTTGAGTACACTCGTGAGCACTTTACCAAGTCCTGCGTAGTTTGCTGGTCGTTGTGATGATTGTGCTTTCTTCACAATATCTTGGGACATTATTCACACACGGCCATCTAAACCAAACTAAGCAGAGCTAGAACTATGGAAATCAGATAACTGATATACTTCATATACTACTTTTCTTTTCGTAAATACCTACTTATATAGATAATTACACTCAGACTAAGGAAAAAAAGACATGGTCATGCACACGAATGTCTGTCCTGGGTGGGAATCGAACCCACAACTCTCTGCCAACAACGCCAACCGGCGCTAATAGCTGATACGATGACGTTGATGCACTTAAATTCGATAAAGATTTTTAGTCTTTGGTTTGAACTAGAGACAACTTATACCACAGTCGAATGGACTAACTTATTTACTTATGGTATGAGCAGTGGTTACCCTAGTGTCAGAGTTGTTCAAGCCACCTAGAAGGTCTCTGACATGGCTTAACGACTGTTGTCTAATGGCTACAACCGGGACTGACAGCGTGTTTTCCGAAGCACGGAGAGGCTCAGAAATTAAATCACTGGCGGTCACCCATCTATGGACTGATCGCCAGCCTAGTTGCTTAATCTCGCCAATCACTTACAGAATTGTGAAATCATCTGACTATTAGCGCCTCGTTGGTGTGGCGGTAGCGTGTTCAGCCGCAGAGAACGAGGTCCTGGGTTCAGATCCCAGGTCGGGCCAAATGTGATTTTGGGACTTTTCTGTAAAAATAAAAATTTTTCGACATCAGCCCGAATTCTGGGAGTATTATACCCCCGTGCCTCGGAGAGCACGTAAAGCCGTCGGTCCCCTACCTCTTTCCGGTCGTGTCGCTAGGCATCCCATCGGATCATGAGAGTGATGGAATAGAAAGTGCTCCTGTGTTTGCTATAATATGTCCCGCGCAGATGGCTAATCTCTGTTGAGACTGGCCGCCGCCGTGGCCGAAATTCGGCTAGGAGGACATTATTAGCGCCTCAATGGTCTATCTAGGCTATTTCTAGTATGTAAGGTGCACCATTTTTACTACTAAAGTGAAGCTGACTTTACCTTATCATTTTTAAAAATCCCTTGGAGGCTTCATACAAAATGTAAAGACGTACTTGGCCTAGATCTAAAGATCTTAAATTTTCGTCGAGAGCTGTTTAATATACATAGAGCTGGTATTGCATAGAGTGTTTTGGAATAGAAAACAAAATAATGGCGGCGATGATTCCATATTTAAACCACTAAATAGACTCAAATGTCAAATATAAATCGTGTAAAAACGACAGACGCATAGAACTGAGCCGTGTGGTTCCCGGCCTAAAAATAATAATATCAAAATAATATCCTGGGTCATTATTCACACACGGCCATCTGAACCCAAACTAAACAGAGCTTGTGCTATGGAAACCAGATAACTGATATACCACATAAACTACTTTTCTTTTGTATATACATACTTATATAGATAAATACACCCAGAATCAAGACAAACAGACATGTTCATGCAGACAATTATCTGTCCTGGGTGTGAAACCCACAACCTGCGGCGTTAAAGGCAAGCATATACCAAATACGCGAACGGGCCCGCCAAATAATATTAGAGCCACCCCATATCATCTCGTGGGTGTCGTAAAAGGTGACTAAGGGATATACCAGGTAGTTGGCAGCAGCGCCACCTGTGTACTACCATCTAACTCTGATTGCCAAACGTGGTGACTACGGAAAACCCTTCCAAATAGCAAGATTATAGTAAACTTTGGAGGAACTCATAGAACGGTCAAATTACTTAAACTATTTCTAAACATGTAACTCGCTGAAGCCGTGGAATGATCTGCCTGCCACAGTTTTCACAAGAGACTACAGCATTGGGCCTTTCAAAGTAAGAGTGGTAAGGTTTCTAAGTGATGATCCTGGTATTGGAACAGTCCATAGGCTACGATGCTTATGTTGCATCACCGGGCGTATTCTTACGTTCTACCAATTTCCGTTCAGTGTTTCGCGCCAAAACTAAACAGTCACAACTAATAATGTCCTGTTCTTTAGGATCCCCCTCTCTCCTATATTGCTGTTATTTTTACTGTACCGTATGGGCAGTGGTTACCGCCGTTCAAGCCACCCAGTAACCTCCGACATGGCATTACTGTTTAGCAACTATAAGCTCGACCGACATTTTTACGTGCACGGACATGCTCAGTAATTAAATCACTTTGGCGGCCACCAATCTATAATCTGACCTCGTGAATAAGTGCTTAATCTTAGCTTAGCTGTGCTTTAGAGAGGGCCGATGATGATAATATTATTGGTATTTACCATTTACACATACATTATGGAACGCAATACGTTGAGTATTTAGTAACTATTTTTATGTTACTCGATACTCGAAAAATCAATTCACTAACAACGAATGTTTGTTTATCGATTATGCTAATTGATTTTTCAATCGATACGGAATTGTTGAGATAAGAAGGAGGTTTAATGTTTTCCATACATTAATATTCTATTCCGTTCGATTGCCGGAAATAATAATATGTTGTTACCTAATAACTTCAATGTAAACTATATATTCCGCATATTATATGGATAACATATACATAATGTTAATACGTAAGCAATCACTTTGTGGTAACAGCATAGAATATCATCACGCCATCTCATCCCGTGGGGGGCGTAGAAATCGTCTGAGGGAATACCTACCAGAGAACGGGCAGCAGCGTTTTTTCGTGAAGTATGACCATCCAACGCCAACCCGTCTGCCAAGCGTGGCGATTATGGCATACCCCCCCCCCCCCCCCATTCTTTGGGGAGGCTTTTGTCCAGCAGTGGACGAGGACCCTTTTTTTAGAAATTCGCGGAGGGAGGAGTATGAAATTTGGAACAGTTAAAGTTCATATGGAGAATGAGCGCAGAAAGCTAATATTTTTATATAATAGGCATTAGAAGTATAAATATTTTGATAAAAAATCATTACTCGACAAAACTGAGAACAGAAAAAAACATTACCATGCTTTTGACATACTGTCAAACTGAGTGTCAAAACTGAGAACAAATTAATATAATAATAATAATAATAATAAATTTTTATTCAAGAAATAATGTGTACAAAATTATATTTACTTAATTTAAAAATAATTAATACTAAGCTATTGACAATTTGTGCCTGTACTAGGTTAAACCTGTACCACAGGCGTTCTAACGGCTTAAAAGGTATACTTATTCTTTGTTAAAAATTTAAATAATATTTAATTATACATACAAATTCAAAAACCTAAGATATAATGTTTAAAAAATTAACTTATTTTAGAATACTAAATAATCCCTCAGTCTCATCATAGCTCAATTTTTGTAAAAAATTGCTGACTGTTTTTTTACAATTTGTATAGTTAAGGTTATATATAGATAGTGACTTATTTATTTTATTGTAAAGATATGGTCCGAGAAAAGGATAAAATCTGTTTGCATAAATAAACTTTGACTCTGATGCACTAGTGCAGATAATATCTTTCCGTCTCTTGGTGTTAGTAAGGTTAGCATTGTAAGTGAGTGTTGTGTGTTGTTTTAAAATTGCACGTTTAATAAATAGTTGGCGGACAGTTAAAACGTTGCATTTTTCATACAGGAGGCACGTAGGAAAAAGGAAAGGTCGAAAAGTTGCAACTTTTAGTATTGCTCGTTGGGCACGTTCAATGATTAACATTAATGTTTTTGGAGCACCACCCCAGGAAGTAATGCAGTATTGAATAATAGATTGACATAATGCCTGATAGACTAGTCTAATCAATTTCATATCAGCAATATGCCGTAGCTTTTTAAATACGAATATGAGTTTCCGTACACGATTTGACAAGGCAAGGATATGTTGTTTAAATGATAGAGTTTCATCAATAATAACACCAAGGTACTTCATGCTATTTGTGTTAGCAATAACTGGACAGTCGCAAGGAACCAAGGGACTGGGACAATAGTGTGCATATATGTTATCTTGTTTAGGAAGTCTGTGGTTTTTACGCATGCAAAAATTTATAAACATTGTATTTTCAGCATTTAATGTTAGTAGATTATTTCTAAGCCATTTATTTATCACATTAAACCCATGTTGTGCGTAATAATGAACCTCAGTAGTGTTTGGAGCAGAAAAAATTAATAAATAATTAATAAATAATTTGTCTTTAATGTCTATAGTCTTTGGCAATGGAATCTGAATGATCGAATTTCGAACAAGTGCTATCTATAGTTTAAGGAATTAGATAACAAGGTCTTCTACCCCACTTCGATTGTCTTCTGTGCCAACCGATGAAACATTTGGAACTAAACTTAGGATATGGGACCATTCCCAAAGCATTCCGTCTATAAAAAAATATATTATTAACATGTTTTGTCTATGATATTCAAATTAATGTTTTGCTTGTTACATCTAACAACTTTCTAGGTGTTATCATGTACAGACGCCAGCACATCAAGCTACCCCAATATATCAAATTTCCCCAATTGAAAGCGAGCCTTATGCTTATGTGATAAAGTTGAAAATCTATAAAAGAAATTTGACAGACTGGGGTAGCTGGATGTGCTGATGTCTGTACGTATAGATAATAATTCAATGCTTTAAAAAAATATTAAATTTCTTTAGCTAACTTCAAATGAAGGAATAAATTTGACTTTATCTTTTTTTTGTGTATATATATGTTATGTTTTTTATCGATTACTTGTGAACCTTTTGTATTTTTAATTAATATTTATTCAATAGGGTATACTTTTGGATTGATCGTATATAAATATTGTCTATGTCTGTAGTAGTAAAGAAAAGTTCAAGTTAGTTCTAAGTTTTAACCGACTTCAAAATAAGGAAGTCTTCAATATAATTAGGTTTTTTTGTAAATATGTTACGCGCTTTCTTTGTTGTTTGCGATCTTCTTTTTTATTCGAAGGCGAATACCTACTTCTGGAATGTTCTATATAGTTTGTAGTCGGTCCTATGTTTGTTCAAACATAAAACATATATACTTAATGTGCTCCCGGATTTCGGCTACGGTGGCCAGTCTCAATGAAAATTAGCCATCTGGGCGTGTCAAATAACACAGGGGCACTTTCTATTAAATCACTCTCATAATCCGACTGGGGACACAACCTGAAAGAGGTCAGGTTTAAGTCTGAGCGGCGGTGTAACACCGCCTATATCCAGACTCCGGGCTGATACTGAACTGAAACCCATTATTTGCTGTTCAACGAGCTACCGCTAAACCATCGTAAGATATGGTGAAGACCCCTATTAGCCAAAGTGAAGCAGAAACTTGTACCTAAACTTAGAACCTTTTGAAGTTTGGTTTTATTACTGAAAAATGATTTCAATATTTCAATCTATTGGATTTAATAAATAAAATACTGCATAAAAATAATTTCATTTCAGTAAATTACTACACAACATTATTTTATTACAGTTAGTAATACACAACATAAATTTGAAATAGCCAGCATGAAAAATACCCCGTCTACTCGTCGGTCCAATAAAAAAAAACATTAAAAAATAAAGAAAACCATAAAAGCAGCCGTCTTGCGATGCGTTATCATTTTTATATGTTCACCCCCCTCTCAACCCTTTAGACACCCCCCACCCTGATGCAAGCTCACACACACTCATACAAAATCCTATAAATGGGTTAAAGAGAAATGTGTCTACCTGAAAACGTACGATGCACAAGTTTTTTTATTCCTCCTACATTTTCTTTGCTATCCGCGATTCTCATATCGCCGATATAAAACTGAAAAATACATTTCTTATATACACATAAAATACACCCCTATTACAACACCAATAGAACTCAAAATTCTATGAACGTAACCGAAAAAACAGAGCACCCATACACCAGTAGATCGTTCGCATACACACGGAGCCGCGCCGTTTAGAAAAAAAATAAAATGCACACATATAAATTGCATGCAGCTCGAAAGGGATGCACTCAGAGTCATAAAATACTCACACAGACGCGCAACCTATCGCACACACTCAAACCCCGACTCGTCTCATAGACACACACATATGCATCTGTATTCATACGAGCCAACACACGACGTAAACTAAAGAAAACTTTCCATGTGTTGCGAAAATGCTTTTCCTTGCAGCAACCTCACGGGAAGAGTTCCATAGCGAATACCTCGCGGTAAAGACTGCTCGTCGAGAATTTCAAATTTTAAACAAAAAACTAGCTAAATTTAAAAAATCAAAATAATAACCGATCTAAAAGAAGCATTTTATTTTCAACTTTAATCGATCAGCCATGCCGGTCGCACGTTCAAAAGAATTCTTCACCCGTTTCGTAAAAAGCGCGTTTAAAATTCTAAAAATGTGACAAAAACCGCGCGCGATAAAAAGAAGAAAATAAATTGTTCGCGCCAAACGCGTAAACACCATCATTTTTTTAACGGACTAATTCTATAATTGAAAGTTTGATTGCAAGATTTCAGTTGATAATGACGTCACGTGTCTGCATTAGTAATGTAAATGTGTTCGTTAATGAGTGTGTGTCTGTGTGCGTCTACTGTCTCTGTGTTAAGATGCGAATCTAGCGTGCAACAAAAAAATTCGCGGCATTTTATACTTATTACAAATTCACATTCGATGTTTAAACGTCGTTATAATTACGACGTTGGAAGTTAAATGTTTTTAAATGCGTTTTGTTTGTAACATTCAATTATTGTGATATAATTTCATGCTTATTTGATGATGGATAAAGAAATAATAAGTTAAAGAATTTATGATAGCCTGCGGTTTTTAACGATGTTTTAAAATGTAGCGAATAATGCTTTGTTTGGTAATGTAATGGTTGATTCATTTTGATAGGTAGATTCTTGTTAAGATCTAGTTTAATCTGTTTTCTCTGTGATATATTAATGTGTCTAAAATACTTTTGATTTTCGGTTGGCTCGTTTTTAATGATAAGACCATAATACTATTTCGAATTTTTTAATTCTACATTCTAAATTAACGTCATCGGTATTCAATAAAGAGTTATTTATTTAATGAGCTACCCACTTTGCATGTTGTTCTTGTTCACTTCATGAAGGTTATATACACCAACACTTATTTACGTTTTTGAAAAAATATTTGTATGAAGGATAATATTTATTTAACGTTTAAATTTACACCTGTATCTTCTTTGTTCAGTTGCCGTCAAAATAGTATGATCAAAATCGAGGTTTCAGTAATGGCAAATCGATATTTATTAATCGTAAATTTCATCTATTTGCCGAAATTTACGAATTCTAGGATGAGGTTGAAGTTTAGGATTATTTAGTGTGGCGGTGAAGTGTTTTAAAGTGTGTGAGTATTAAATGTAAAAATATTAGCTGATTATAATGCTGCCCAATATCCATGGTCATCTACTATCTTCAGGGTGGCCGAGGAGTAGATGTTTAATTTAATGAAAATTTAGATACTTGATGATGAGGAGTTTCCATATCACCCCCATTTACGTTCTATGATTTTGCGTTTTTTTGATACTTTGAAACTTACGAGTCCTGAGCTCAAACCCCTATTTTGAACTTTGGAATGACGTCTAAGTCAGTTCTGCAATGATTAGATAAACCATACTTTTTAGGGTGTTAGGTTAAACTATGCTAATTAGTTATCACAAAAAAACTTTGCCAGAAATGTTCAACAGAACGAGAAAAAAATCTCGATAACTAGGCAAAATCGTAAAACATACATGGGGGTGATACGGATACTATTCATCATTAAGTATCAAAATTTTGCGTTTGAACGTAAATTCCTCGGCCAGCCTGTATAATATCTTACTATTATTAAAAGTCTCTTAGTATAGCCCCTACATTCTTAGTTTTTGATATTGTATGATCCGTGCAACTACCATGCTATCTCTGCACCACCCAGGTTGACTGGCAGAAAATGCCTTGGGCATTAAATCTGTCTTCGTACTATTTTATGTGCATAAAGTTATACATCAATTCATATAACCTTAGATTGACTGGCAGAAAATGCTTTAGGCATTAAGTCCATCTTTTGCTATTTTATGTGCATAAAGTTATAAATAAATAAATTCATATACCCTTAGATTGACTGGCAGAAAATGCCTTGGGCATTAAATCCGTCTTCGTACTATTTTATGTGCATAAAGTTATAAATAAATAAATAAATTCATATACCCTTAGATTGACTGGCAGAAAATGCCTTGGGCATTAAATCCGTCTTCGTACTATTTTATGTGCATAAAGTTATAAATAAATAAATAAATTCATATACCCTTAGATTGACTGGCAGAAAATGCCTTGGGCATTAAATCCGTCTTCGTACTATTTTATGTGCATAAAGTTATAAATTAATAAATAAATTCGTATACCCTTAGATTGACTGGCACAAAATGGCTTGGGCATTAAATCCGTATTCGTACTGTTATCTGTGCATAAAGTTGTAAATAAGTAAATAAATTCATATACCGTTAGATTGACTGGCAGAAAATGACTTAGGCATTAAGTCCATCTTTTGCTATTTTATGTGCATAAAGTTATAAATAAATTCATATACCTAAACTACTCGTCCGATTTTGATTCTCTACTTTTGCCGTTGGCTGTTCTGTTATTAGTTTAATTTACTAGATTAAATACAGCAGATTAAACAGAAACGAATAAGAAATGAATTGTTATGTGAACATCTAATAAGAAATGAATTAAAATGTGAACATCTAATAAGTAATGAATTATTATGTGGGTCCTGCGTACAAGTGCATTATTAGAAGACCAATTACAGTTATCGGGTGGCTTGTTGGTCTTAGTGGCCCTGACTGCTAATTCAGAGGTAGTGGGTTCGATTCCCACCTAGAAAAAATGTTTGTGTATTATGCTTGTATTTAGAAATCTACAATAATTATGTTTATCAGTTGTCTTTTCGCCGTGGTAGAGGCTCAGCCTAATTTGGGATCAGATGGCAGATTGTTGGTAGTTCCATGATATTTATACAATGGTAATAAGGTAATAAGCTATAAAAAACCAAGGTCTTAGCGAATTGGTAGTGTTTCATGTTAGATAGTACTGTGAACATTGCTTACAAAAATAAATAAATCAGGATAATAATGAATTAGTCAGTATTTTGAAAAATTTTCTCCTTTATAATATTTCTTAAGATGGCCACAGATATACATTCTGTCAACAACCAATCTTTATTTGTGGCCACAGGTATAGGTACATAAAAGGACTACAAATATACATTCTGTCAATAATTTGTTAGTACTAAGGGAATATGAATAGGATTAGCGTGTCTTGCTTCTGCTGTTTATATTATTAAAAGAAAGTCTTAAGAAGTTCAGGGTTACAATAATAATATCTTGGGACAATGTCACACAGATCATCGTAGCCCCAAACTAAGCAAAGCTTGTACTATTGGTACCAGGCGACGTTATACATACTTATATAGATAGATAAATACTTAAATACATAGAAAACATCCATGACTCAGAAACAAATATTCGTGCTCATCAGACAAATATTTGCACTTACCGGGATTCGAACCCAGGACCACCAGATTCAAAGGCAGGAGCACTACCAACTAGGCTACAGTGACCGTCAATATTAGCCCAACTTCCGCGAAAGTCTGTTATTGGCTTACTATCGCTTATTATATTGTTGTCTTTGTTACCGTTGTACAGCTAAATAATAATATCATCATCATCACCATATCGGCCGGATGACGTCCTTTGCTGGACAAAGGCCTCCCCCAAAGCTGTCCACAATTCCGGACAAAATCATCGGTCCATCTTGTAGGGGGCCTGCCCTCGCTTCGTCTTCCGGTTCGTGGTGATGGATAATAATATACAAAGATTGTTATCTTGGTGGTTTTTTATTGCTTATTATCTTTATTACCATTACATAGATAAGTATTAATAAATAAATAAATATCATGGAACTCCTAACACACTGCCATCTGATTCCAAATTAGGCTGAGCCTGTACCATGGCAAAAAGACAACTTATAAACATACTTATTCTAGATCTAGGGAATCGAACCCAAGGCCTCTGGTTTAGTTGTCAGGGTCACTAAGCACTAGACCAACAAGCCGGTCGCTTTTGGTCTTTCAATAATAATAAATGAAGATTTCTTCAGTTCTTTTTGACAGTTGTATAAAAGCTTCTACTCTTATTTATCTGAGGACTTAAGTGCACAATCTCAGCCCTTGTTAAGAAAACTAGGTTTTTGGGTTGCCGCTACCTGACCTAGTGTTGTTAACTGATGCGACCTTACAAATACTTCAAATATTACCTTTTTCTACCCTCTTAAAAGGCTATTAGCAAGCTTTTTGTGTCGCTTTAATCTTATTGCTCAAGGCTCAGGTAGATGCGTCTTATAGTTTCTTTTTTTTTTAAATAAAAAAAATAAAAAAGATTTTTATTCACGTAGACTTTAAAAAAGCGCTTGTAAATAGTCAGAACAGGTTTGTAGTAATATAGTTGTATACATTATTATTTATAGTAACATAGATATTTAGGTACACATTATATGAAAACATTTATAAAATTTATTTTATTATAGCATTGATATTTAGCTAGCTCGTATCAAGTTATTGTCAAGAGATTATGTTTAATTATCTAGTTTAAGTCTAATATTTTTACTACATATTGTCAATGGTTCTGTCTATATTAAGGTATTATTATTATGACGGACCTTGTGTTAATAACGACGGCCGCGCTTTAATGCTACCACCGGATCCAATGCGCCCCAACTGAGAACCCAACTTTTCTAAATGTATATGGCCTAGGATTCTTTCATCGCTTCACCGCACAATGCACAGTTATTTAAATGATTAAATTGCTTAAACTTTTAAGTGTAAAAGCTTCGGGTGTCACTTTAAGCTGTCGATTCTACTCACTAGACAGCAATTGTTAAGCCGTGTAAGATACCTATTGGGCGACTTAAACAGCGTTGACTTCAACATTACCCTAGTGTCAGAATTGTTAAAGCCTCCCAGTAGGTCACTTCACTTAGCGACTGTTGTCAAATTAATGACTACAATCGGGATCAACAGCTTAACGTGCCGAAGGATGAAGATCACTTTTGGTCGTCACCCACTATGAACTGACCGTGTGCTTAGATGCTTAACCTCAGTGATCACTTACGAAACAGTGAACTATTGGCTATGGGCGCCTCAAATAATACTTATCAACATAATAGTATTGAAAAAATATTTAGGTGTCTTTGATAAGTTAAACAATTGAAATACGTAATGACAAATAAAAAGACTTAAGTTTAATATGTTTAAACTTTATAGTTTTATTTTTATTAAGCATAGCTAAGAAACTATTTTGATTATAATAATAATATTCTGGGACACATATATATATATATATTCACACAAAACTATCTGATCCCAAACTAAGCAGACCATGTACTATAGAAACCAGATAATTAGTGATATTTTCATCCACGTTGAAATTGGTTATGGTGCTACGATTTTACAAACAGAGAGACACACAGACACAACTAAGCGGCACACATCAGAGACAATAGTTAACAGTGATCTCTGCTATACATTGGCATGATCGCAGCAGAAAGGATAACTTAGTATATACAGGATAACTTCTATGTTATCTCTTCTGCTCTTATTGCAGCTAATGCTGAGGTTGGGACCAATTGAAATTCGCACATATATTGGTGTCCTTTACTGTTTTGTCACAAAATTATGATCTCTCTTTCTACCGTTTTTATTTTCGATGCTTTTTAATCAGCATCGAATGATGGAAGTTGTAAGAAAGGAATAAGACTGTACGTTTTATGTTTTTTATAATTATTATTTTCTTCAGTATGAAAAAGTTTAGTATAGGTATATGTAGATCTTTGAGCAACCAAGAATAAACTCAGTGCGTTTAAGCGCTTCCTTTACTTTTGGATATCTTGACTTGACTTACACATACTCTTGGTGCTTTTGCAGCTGGTTTCTCTAGTTGCGTTTGTCTTGTTTTATAAAGTTCTAAGCTAGTTATGTCATTCTGTCTCCCACTTCACTCTAGAGGGAAGTAGAACAATTTTTTCTTTCTTATCATGACAGTTAAAACAGTTCTCCAGGACGGGACCACACTGCTCAGGTCATTTAATTGTGTACTTATAGTCAACTTAAAAATGAAAAATTAGGCACATCATATCAGTACACTTTTTAACTGTCTATTATTTTATTTATAATTGTGTGTCCAATAAACGTATTCTTTACATTTTCTTTCCTTTCCTTTCTTTCTTTCTTTTCTTTCTTTCTTTTCTATACTTACAAACAAAAATAATTTACATAGGGTCTAAATGATAACCTTCTTGTTTAAGAGCTGGTTAAAATGGCTTAAATTTTAAATATGTTTAATTCTGATAAGTATGACTTACTTATCAGAATTCAACACATTTAAAATAGACTAACCAACAGTTATACAGGTCAATTAAACTCAATTCTAGGCCATCCCCAAGATAGCCGAGGCTTTATCCATACGCGAGATCACACCAAAAATATTTTTACCTCGATGACCTAGATACAAAAATACGTCCGTTGATATTGATTTAAAATTTTCAGCATTCATTTTTAGGTCTTGCGTTTGACATGTATTACTAAATAAAGAAAGAATTCTGCGTTGTTATTAGCTCGCGCTTTATTAATTATAAACTTATATTTATAATTGTCATATAAGTGTATGTTGGTAATAATGAATATTTGGTTTAGTTTTTTAGTCATAAAGGCTCAGTAAATATGTAAACGCATTATGAATTAAAATCAAAGACCATTAAATAACCAAAGAACAATAATAATACAATCTCAGGTATATAATTATGAAATATATCGAGAAAATAAATAAAAGTTATTTTTAATCCAAAAAATTCCGAGAGAAATTAGCGTAACTATCACATTACATAAAATCTTCAGAGAGCCCATATGGACACAAGGAAACGTTTAGATTTTATAATATTAATATTTTCGAAATAAATCCAAATAGTACAAGAATAAATGAAAAACATAATACTTAAACTAAAAACTGTATAAATTCGAATTCTATATTAGGTCGAACGGTTAACATTTGACTTTCGGTTTTTACACAAAATCAAAACCGAAACTTAGCTTATTTACAACTCTAATTAATAATCTGGAATCCTTTAATATACATGGCAGATTTAACGATTCGCTAATAAAATTTTAAATAAGATCGGTTTAACAATTAGATTAAATTAGTATATCACTTGGAATTGCAACGGTTTACGCGGTCTTTCAAATAACAAATTAGAAAAAATCATAGCTTCATATAAATGAGAAAAATCATAGCTTAAAACTTCGTTATTCTTATCTATCTATGCCTGGAACGGGTGAAGAATAAACAGAACACTAAACACCAAATAAAATCAATTTTCCAGTTTTAGCCCAGGCACCTCCTACCCAACGATAGTTCCTATAAATACCTACATAATTACGAAGATATATTTATTTTTATTTCGAAAAAATATATAATAGAGACTAGTGTTATATATAGTGATATATTTATAAGTAAATAGTGCCAATAATGTCAGTGACGTTAACAAGTACGAATCTATTTATCAAGAACCCAATGGATTTGCAAATGAAGAGAGAATTCGAAGATTTTAACACTGACGATAATAAAATGGATCAGATTGATAGCAATAATTCCAGCGATGGAAATTCTGATGCAAGTGACCTTGAAAATAATGGTCCAAATGATGATGCTACAGCTGCTTTAGATTATACAGAAAATACCTTATCTATGCACCCAGTAGCAGACTTTATAAAGAAAGAATTCCTACCAGATTTCAATTTTAGTAATCCTTTTAGAAATCAGAATTTAGGATTCAAAGATGGTTTCCAAAACACACCTTTTCTACTCCCAACGCAACTGTACAAGAGTTTTCTGGCAAGTCTTGGGAAAAGAAGGAGAAATGTGGCAGACTGTTACTCTCTTTATCAAAGGAATATGCTGTTCTCTAATGGATTTGGACTCGAAGCGTCTGACGATGAAAACAACGGGGACAGGGTTACTGATTCACCGGATGAGGTAAATGACACAATTGACAATTTTATTTTGATTGTATAGGATAAGAGGTCAGATTAATTTATTGATGGAATGGGGTTTGGTGGATTATACAAGAATAAAACATTTGGTGTACAAAGTGTGCTTGATGCTTTGCAATACCAATTAAAGTAATTTATGTATTCTAACATATTTCTTAAAAAAAGGACAGGGCATCTTTAGGTTTGGCGTGAAACACTGAGTAAAAATAAGTCACACGTTCTAGAACCTGCCACGCAATTATTCTGCCGGGGAGCGTATTATGCTCTTATTTCTATTTCTATGTATGCTCTGATCTTTTAATACAGCTCGTATTAAAAGATCAGATATAATAATATTAGGGAACAGCTTCCGGCGAAACTCCATCTTGTAGGGGCCCTGCCTACACTGCGTGTTCCGGTTCGCACTGTTGTTGCTATATGCCGTACGCGTGCCCCTTCAGCTTGGCAATTCTTCAGGCTATGTCGGTTTGGTCGCTTGCGCATCTCAACTTTTCTGATTCGATCACGCAGGGTAAATATGCTTATGGTATGCTCAGAGCAATACTGGCAATTGTGGAGTTCTTTGGAGACGCCTGAATTTCTTAATCTTAACTTAACATTTAAGGTTCAATTTTACAGTTTATTACCCTTCAAAATATATTTGAATTAAACTAGTGACCAAAAATGTTTTGGAGTACAAAGGGAATATACTTACATTCATTTTTAAATATATTTATAGTTAAAAGGGCTCATGGATAAATTTTGGGTATTACCTTTAAACTATTCCAAATTTCATCACATCGCGGTCAGCTATTTTTGTAGGGAAATAAAATCTAAATTTATGTGGAAAGAATAACACAATACTCATTTCAAATTATAAAAATAAATCCACTTGAAGATCTCATTAGAATCTACTTCCCATGTAAATCTAATAAGTATTCACCTCATAGATTGCGTGAGAGTTCTTTTAAGGTTTTATATAATGGGCTGTACAGTCTAACTAGATCTTCAAAGTACCTATTTTATTATAAAAGTATTTAATTTCACTGGGTTCACGTACAAATGCGTGTACCTGGAGCCCCAGAATGTGGCAGATACTTAAATTAATTACTTTTTTATTACTAACATAGTTTTTAAGATGTAATTTACTAACAATATTATGGGCCAAGTGTCTGAAATAAAAAGATTTTATTTTATTTTATTTATTTTTATTTCCAATGCGTTATACGTAATATAGACACTAACGAAATCAATGAGTCTTGTGTCACTTATACACATAAATTGGCATATTGATCTAATAGTGTTTAATGACGTATAAAACCACCGCGTTATTCCGCTACGCGGCGTTTTTTACGGTTATGTCAATATTAATGAATGACATATGTACAGACGCCAGCACATCAACCTACCAAAATCTGTCAAATTTCCCCAATAGAAAGTGAACCTTATGATTATGTGATAAAGTTGAAAATCTATAAATGAAATTTGACAGATTGGTGTAGCTGGATGTGCTGGCGTCTATACCTCTTTGATAGTTGACACCTGTTATGAGTATTAGTGTAGCCAGCAACGATTAGCGGCGCTTAGCGGAATTGCATGACGGTATCAGGATAGCTGCCACTGTAGATAGTCCCCAGGTCGGGTAGAAAACGGTGACATTGGAATTTAGAAGTAAAACTCAGAATGTTCTCAGCATCCCCCTGGAGTCAGATAAATAATAAAAAGGTATGGGATTACATTGATTACATATCTTAGGTTTTAATATCTTTATTATAAAACAACTTACTTGTTTGCAAATAATAACCTAATTCATTAGTGTCAAATAAACTAAAATCTTCAATAGTCGTGCCAATCTATGTAGTTCACAACTTTTCTCTGATAGTTACAAGTGTACTAACTAACATAGTTTGGGAATTGGGATCTACAACTTTTAAAATAGCTTGTATTACTTATATGAAAATAAATCATTTATCATTTTTTATTTAAAATTTAAATTATGTTGCCGATTGTGGTATAAAGAAAAAATTGTTTTGTACACAACAGCCTATGCAATGGGTACCCTATCTAATGGCACTTATGGGGTATTAAAATTAAAATATCTACATAGTTATGAAGTTATACGTAAAGTTAAGCCATCATCATCATCAGGTTCATGTCAGCCGAATGTCGTCCACTGCTGGACGAAGGCCTGCCCAAAAGATTCCCACATTGAATTTGTGTCCATAGTTTGGAAGGATATGCCATAATCGCCACTCTTGGCAGACGCGTTGGCAATCGCAGTATAATGGTCATGGTAAGAAGGTAGAAATTCCCTCGGGTCGAATTCTACGCCTCCCATGGGATTAAATGGAGTGATGCCATTCTTTGCCGTCAGCCAGACGACAGTTAAATAAAGATATTGATTGATGAATCGATGAAAGAGGACGTACGTTCGATACATTTTTTAAAAATTTGCTAGCTGAAACTGCATCTAATATTTCGTAATACTTATCGCAACTTCCTTAATTTTATTTTGTTTTGTTATTTTGTTTTTTTTTCTACCAATTGTATTAACCTTCCGTCACGCTCCACCCAACATTAATTATTTTACACGTGGACAATAGTGTGGGTTATACGTTAAACAAATGTAATTATGAAAAACTGTAACTAATTGTAACGTGTAACTGTTTTTTGTCCCAAATAAAATAAATAAATAAATACATGATGATGATCTTTACTTAACTGCTGTGTGGTCGATGGCAATGAATATAACCAACCCATTTATGCCATGGGGGGCGTGATATTTATAGAAGAGACCCTACTGATATCCTTCGTTGGTTCTTTCCATAAACAAACGCTCCAATCTCCACAGTCTTAATAGAAGTTTGTAGTCTTATTCGTTCTTATTGGAAAAAACTATCCCTAGAAAAATATTCTCTAACAAGCCTTCAGTCTAATCTACTCAAACTATCCTCACCATAGCAATGTCGATAGTAATTATTGGCATTTTTCTAGACCCTTATGAGAACTCAAACTGACGTAAACCAATTTGATTTACTTACCGCAAATTGGATCATTTAGAACCGATATGAATCTAAACTGTTTGGAATGTACGCTGGCACGAGTTAGTTTCAACGTTTAAATTAAAACTCGTGATTTGTTGACTGGTCACATTTTAATTTTCTTATCTGTTATCAATTCTTTCTCTAGAATTATTTTGATAAATTATTTATTAAGGTTGTTTGTTCTAAAAGGATAATAAATAGTTTATTAGTATGGTTTAAATAAAGTCTTTTTTTATGTTTACTAAATTAGTAAACATAAAATAAATAGTAATTAGTTAATTGAGAGACATTTGAGAGAGATATTCCTTTCGTACCAAAATCGGCAACACTAATGTAAAATGTAAACAAAAGAATAGTTGTGTAATAATTTAGCACGACTATTGATGATTTTAAATTATAAAATAAAATAAATAAATAAAGTAAGGTTTTTAATCACGTATACTTTAACAAAGCGCTTGTAAATAGTCACAACATGTTTGTAGTATACATAATTGATTAATTAATTTACATACAACATACACATATTTAAGACACGGATTGTATGAAAAAAAATTAACAATAAGCTTCTCTTCTCAACTAGGTATTGAAATGGCTCCAATTTGAAAACAAGTACGTTGTTTTATATCAAATTTTATTAAAAGTCGTATAAATTTATTGCCCAACTTTTCTATTTTGTTTACATTTTGTAATTTTATTTATTCAAACCAAATATCAAATAGGTTGTGTACCAAATAGGTACAAAAAAATAAATGTGTTTTGTACACATTTATAGCGTAGGAATAAAAAACAAAAAAAATCCTCCCATTTTTATTTAAAGGTTTTAAATATATATATAAGTCTTAATAGTTAACTTAAGTTAGTTTATTACTTAATAATAAGATGCAGATTAGAATTTAAGTTTTTACTGTACACTAGCATTTGAACGTGAAATATTATAGCTTCTTTTGGTAAGCGTAAAAAGAATGTATTCCCAACTAACCATACAAAATAAAAATGTTTCACATGTTTTGCGATAAATTAACGTATAAATCGTAGGTACAACTCGATACCTAGCTATAATAGAACAAATACACTGAAGTTTAAGATTTATCCATCAATTTTGTATTATTAATTTATCAATCTTTATCGTTATCGACTTAATTCATAATCAAATATAGTGCCTAAGTAACTGTAAACAATTATCTAATACATATCTAAATTATTATTGTTACTATTCATACCAAAGGGAAGAGGACTGTTATTCCTTACTACAGGTTAGTGATTAACCTAACTAAACCCACCAGATTATATCAAAAATAGCTGTAAGAAACGCCATGTATAATTATTAGTTGTAACTACAATCACTTTTATGCAAATAAAGATATTATTATATTATATTAAAATCAATACTATTTTCAATTAGGTTATGTTTTCTTAATTAACTGCAGGTTAGAATTTGCAAAGGAAAAAATCTATTGATTCACTTTTGCATTTTAATAACGACTGTAACCAATACTACTCGTATAATATTTTTTTATGATTACGGTTAGTTGAGCAATTTATTATTTTTATGATTACGGTTATTTGAGCAAAGCAACAAAGGCTTTTTATTAATAAGAACATTACTCAAATCCACTTCGGCTAAACTAGTGTAAAAATAGGATAAAGTAAAATTTTGAAAATAATTATAAAAAATCTGATTATGGATCACATAAGGCATTCCAATTTAAGGCATTCAGCTTACGAGTTGTGTGAATATTTTTATTTTTTAGAAGATAAAGATATCCTACGAATTAAAATTACAAAAAAAAAACTGCTACAATTTATAAGAATAAAATATATCAAATAGCTCTTCTTCTGTGTATACGATTTAGGGCTTCAAGAAACCTATTATGAGGCGGTTCATATAAGTCTGGTCTTTTCAACATCTTGCTAAGACAAGATTCGCAACTTCTTGAATCTTCTTTTAATCAGGTCACTAATCCGTTATATTGTTTCAGAAGGCAGGCGCGTCGTCAGCGTTTGTGTGGAGTGGAGGAGGGGTGACTGGGGGAGGGGGGCAGGACCAGGCAGCAGCGCAGCCCGCCGCCGTACCGACTGGTAAGAGACTTCTTCTTATTCACTTTTTTATCACAGTCACGAGAGTTTCTAAGACATATTTTTAATAATTTACAAAGAGGTAGGTTGATTTAGCTTCGCGGCTATAAATTTTCCATTTTTTAACCAAATATTAAAAAAATACTTTAATAAATTTAATTCTAATAATCCACCAAAACTGAAGTCAAATACTTAACAGTTTTTTTATAACAATTTTTGCATGTTTTTGTGTTCCGTCCTAAGATAATATATATTTTACTAACGTAGTTCTGGCTAATCTGCGAAATAGGTAGACCGATTTTCATGGAACTTTCACTAGCTGATTTTATAATAATATAATTAGTAATAAAGTGTACAAATTATCTTTCAGAATTCTACTTTTTCCTATAATGTTTTTGAGAAACAACGCTAGTCAATGTAAGTTAGGCTTAATATTTCTTGCTGCACATAGAATTTGTTGAGTTACTGCGGAATTAAAAGAACACCAGCATAGCATGGCAGTGTTGACTATGTCTCTTTACAAGGTTCAATTAAACCCCAAACTCGGAGTCATGGTCACGTGAGTCCATCTACGATTCCAATAGCTGAACACTTCAGAGACACATGAGTCCTCGTAGAAATGGTATCTACACAAACACATTGAATCTTTAGCCGAATGAGTATTCTTAATACCCTGGATATTACAGGTACGTCAGGCGGCGGCGGGGCGCAAGGTCTAGTGCACTGGATGTCTGTCATGGCAGAGCATATGGGGGGCGGCCACCATGACCCCTCCCACTACGCGCTGCCACCATGGAACAATGGGGGTGTTGATGTAAGTGCTAGTTGTATAAGTTTTGTTTTAGATTTCATACGATTGACTGGTGGTATAGAACCAATTACGTTTGTTCTGCTGGAACTTGTCAGTTGGGCCATCTTATATCCTGTTGTAGAATTAAAGTGCGACCGTCCTCGTAAACATAAGGTCTACAAGGTCTACTCTTATAATAACTTTATGTATGTCTTCCTCAATATTGACCGGATAAAATAGATACGATAAAAGTTAAAATGAGGTGTATACGTTGTATTACTTTTCAGTTAAGTTTACGTTGAACTAAAATACACGTTGGATATGGAATATGTATGCAAAACACATTATTCTAACACCAATAGAAAATAGAACCCAATAAACATTAGCAAAGGTTGTGCAATAGAGTTGTATCACTTTTGTATGTTCTGGATAAACATTATAAATTTGCCAGCAAATCAGTTGTGTAGCAAATAGTAGCCTATTTTTTATATTTACACAAGATATAATATCAACAAAACTCGTGAAACTTTATTGCATAACTTTTCCATTGTTTACTTTTTAATTAATGTTGCTGATTTTGATACAATCAAATAATTTCATGTTTGTAACAAAATCGGCGACATATACCATGCTATTCCCCAATCTCTATAATTGATATAATTTTAAAAAGTTTTAATAATATAAATTATGTTTTGAGTATTTTCACTCTATCTCTCAGTGCGTCTATGTGAACAAAAAGGCTATTCTTTTTATTTGCTGGATCTTTTTGGAGCGCATTGGACTCGGTGGTAGAGTAAGGGCAATGTGTATTGATCATTATAGCATTTTTAAATGTGAGCAATGTAATTGTATAATGTCATAAGCAATTGCCGAAAGACCAGTAGATACTTTCATCTCTAAATTCACACTAATATTATAAAAGCAAATGTTGGTGAGGGTGTATGTTTGTTACATCTTCACGTCTAAAGGGCTGGAGCGAATTTAATAAAATTTGGTATGGAGTTAGCTGTTACTGTTACTAACACATAGGCTATAATTTATAAAATTTAACGCAGGTAAAACCGTGGTAAACCGTTACTAGCTGTGCAGTAATTCAAAAAAAGGACTAAGGCTACTAAAATTTCTTAGAGGCTGAATGCTTCGGAGACCATGTTCAGATATTGGTTCTGGATGTAATCATTCAACCAAGCTCTAAAACTATAAAGGGCATGCCTACACTAATAAAAAGTTATACCATTAAAAAAATTGCTTATTAAAAAGAAGTATAAAACTTTGTTAAAATTACTAAGTTTTAAAAGGTTTAAGTTTGGAACGGCTATTTCCGCAATATGTTTTGGTCATTTTAGCATTTTCATATTTGAGCAATTTAATTGCATAACGTTATAAGCAATTGCCGATAGAACAGTTCTCTCATTTGCTGCGTTTATCCACTGAACCATGGAGCTATTTGTTATGATTTCCCACACCATGATAATATGCTCATCTGCGTTTAATTGCTAACTAAACAACAGGAATTACCGTTATGCAAACCAGTTGCATTACTTCAACGGAGCAATTAAAGCCAGCCATGGTGTTAATTGTTTCCATACTTGTAGATAGACCTGACCTTAATTATGAAGCATTAATCATTCTTAGATTATTCCATACTAGCAATGCCCCGCCCCGCGTTAAAATAGTTTTGGCGTAAAATGGTAACAAACATACATCCATACATCTATGATGTCCTCCCGGCCGAATTTCGACTACGGCGGCCAGTCTCAATGGAGATTAGCCAATTGTGCAGGACATATTATGGTGCACAAGTGTGTGCGCAAACACAGGGGCACTTTCTATTCTATCACTCTCATGATCCGATGGGATGACTAGCGACACGACCGGAAAGAGGTCAAGGTACAGGACTGACGACTTTACGTGCTCTCCGAGGCACGGGGGTATAATACCGCCAACTCCCAGACTTCGGCCTGATAGAAATTTCTTTTTTTTTACGGAAAAGTCACTTTTTGGCCCGACCCGGGATTTGAACCCAGGACCTCACTGTCTGCGGTTGAACACGCTACCGCTAGACCATCGAGGCAGTCATCTATACTCACATACTTTCGCATTTATATTATTAGTAGGATGTGTACCTCTAGCGGTTTCGGTAGTGCACGCCGGAATAATTCGCAGATGGTAGATTTTTTCCTATTACTTGACACTTGTCGTCATATTTTGGACAATTCACACAATATCTTTATAAATTGTAGCCTATGTGTTATTCTGATGTATAATATATATTATTGTAAACTTTCATTAAAATCTATTCGGTAGTTTTTTACGTGAAAGAGTAACAAACATCCATACTTACAAACTTTCACGTTTATAATATAAATAGGTTATTTGTAATAATAAGAAATCTTAAACAAATGTATAGATATTACATATATTTTAACATTCATTCATGAACTTAGGCTTCAAAATCATGTGAACGTCGAAGCCATCCAGCTACTCGATATTATTTAATTGAGATAGAGAGACGATTAAAGACAACAAACCCCTATAAAACTAGTGTAATTATGATAAGTGAATTTACTGATTAGTGATAGAAATGATATATTTATAAAGACTACATGAACAAACTGTCGTTCCCTTAACAAATATGCCTTAGGAAAACATTGTTATAAATGTACACTATTTTCTACCACAAGGTGTACAATTTTTTGTCATAGGACATTCATACATAGATATAAATGATTCTGAAGGAGAAAATAATATGTCAAATTACTATTTAGCATTTTTAATTGGCATTTTACGCTATGTAATAATAAAACTATGTCTATTGTATATATAATATTATAATAAGCATTCAGACAACCAATCCAGCATATATTGTGTTTGCCTACTAAATAATTACTCTAATTGGACCAAATCCCGTGTTCATGCCCGCTTGAGTATGTTTCGCCGGACCGTCTCAACTGGGTCGTGTTGAAACCGGTAGTACATGAACCCACTGAGTTTGTTTCGCTGGGTCTTCTCAGTTGGGGCGCATTCGATCCGGTGGTAGCATTAAAGCGCGACCGTCGTTATTAACACAAGGTCCGTCATAATAATAATACCTTAATAAGGACAGAACCATTGACAATATGTAGTAAAAATATTAGACTTAAACTAGATAATTAAACTTAAACACAATCTCTTGACAATAACTTGATACGAGCTAGCTAAATATCATTGCTATTATAAAATAAATTTTATAAATGTTTTCATACAATCAATACAATGTGTACCTAAATATCTATGTTACTAGAAATAATAATGTATACAACTATATTACTACAAACATGTTCTGACTATTTACAAGCGCTTTTTTAAAGTCTACGCGAATAAAAACCTTTTTTTTATCTATCAGAAATACGGGAGGTAAATTAAGTCTATGTGTATTTACTAGAAAGCTCAAGATAAAAAAAAAATACGTACGATGAATGGCGCATAGAAGATTTTAAAACGATCAAGAAGGAACTACGAAAAAAATACGTTACTAACATTTTTTCTCACGACACTAGAAATTTGCATAGCACTACCCCATACAAAAGTGGATCATTTGTTATGAGACAATATAAAAAAGAAAGAAATCGCGCATCGTATACTAAATAGACAAAACCTGTTTAGTGATTCCAAACGCATCATTAGCAAATATAAAAAGCCACATTATTGAAACAACCCTTCAAATACAATATCACTCTTATTACATTGTAATAAGATGTAAAAGTATATTTTTTAAATGCAAAATGATTTGTTACCCCTTTCACAGAGTGCGTTCTTAAGAAAAATCGCCTGCAGAGACAGTGTATGCAAATTTTTGGCAACCCTACCTTTGTTACTCACATCCCAAAGAAATTCAAATAAGGAAGAACAATTTTCTTCAAACTTAAATTAGCGACTTTCGATTTTATTGCTATAGATTTAGAATGTATTTAGGCAAATCAATTTTTATTTAGTATTTTTTGCATTGTAAAAATATGGTAAGCTAATTTAAATCTTAGGTAAGGTGCATAGAGTATAAATCGCGTCGTTTTGCATGTAGTGATTAGTGATCATTATGTCAGGGTTGACGGATTAGGTAGATGTTTAAAGGATTAGACTATATTTTTGATTAATTATTTCCTATATATCTTGAGATATGGTGATTGTTCTCACAAGTAATATCTTTGCATAAATACCTTGGGAATATTCTTTGAATCGATTTAAAATTCATAATGTGGTTATAAATATTGAATATTTATAGTAATTCTTATAATTATATAATATAAATTATAGTGATCAATAGACATGATTCTTGATACTTTTGCAACACAGTAAGTGTCTGATTATTCTATTGTCATTCATACCAGTTTTGCTGTGATAATCTATAAAATAAGAGTAAAAATTTGAGATCCATTTTAACACATTTTTTCACACCAGACGTTTCTTGTTAACCTTTAACTGCTTCACTGGACAATAGATTCCTTCATGAGTTAGATTACAGCATCGTACAATATTTTTAATGATAAACTAAATTTATTGGTTAAGAGACTATGTCTCTCGCAGATCTCGCAAGCTGACGTTTCAGATTTACATGATCGCAATATATAACATTTTTTAAAAATAATGATAATTATTCGCATCCAGCAGTTTCCAGCGACCCGCACAAGATCATCGGTCCATCTTGTAGGGGGCCTGCCCACGCTGCGTCTTCCGGTTCGTGGTCGCCACTCGAGAACCTTTCTGCCCCAACGGCCGTCGGTTCTACGAGCTATGTGCCCATATATATGATGCGAATAGCGCAAGACCGACAATTTTGGAGATCTTTGGGCGAGGCCTTTGTCCAGCAGTGGACGTCTTTCGGACGTATGATGAATGATAACTATATGCTACGAAATATAATGCGAAAACTAATGATGAGACGTTATTTTATATACATTTATTTATTTATTATTCAAACACATTTACAACACCTGAGAAATCTTTAGATAATATTATCTAAAGATTTCTCAGCACACGCCAAGTAATGACTTATTAGCAAAGACAAAATTTCGATACCTTGGTTTGCATTTGGTTTACATATTAGTAATATTCGTAGCATTTTTTTTAAGTGTTGTCCATACCTCTCTCTGATAATGTAAGCTTTTTATATGTAAACGAAGTTTTCTTTAATTTCTACCCATTGCTAACAAACAAACCCACAAAAAAGTCTTATCAGTTATCTGTATTATATTAATTCGGAAAAGAAAGTAATAATGAATATGTATTGATTATGAAGTGGATTCCATTTTCAAATGGCAGTCGAAAAAGTAACAGTATAAAACACGCACTCGATTCAAAAGAAATTCTATAACCGATTCCATATGAAATCGATTTAACATCAATGTCGCTCACTCTTATCACGCTGATCACTTTCCGATATTTTTTGTCACGGCAAATAAAATAGCATGCTATTTATCGTATCACCGTTAAAAATAACACGCGATTTATCGCATCGCTACACACGCCGCGTAGTATGTGTGAAAGTTTAATATAATAATTATCTTGTGTTTAAATATTTATTCGTTGTGATAATTATCTTGTCTAATGTCGCCTAATTCTGCGAGACAAATTCAAGCAAGTTTTATACTTTACATTTCCTGCATGGTTAAATATCATACATACTTACTTATCGTATATGCAGGGGTCACCCTAGTGTCAGAGTTGTTCAAGCCGCCCCGTAGTCCTCTGACATGGCTTAACAACTAAACGTGACAGCTAAACGTGCCCTCCGAAGAACGGATACGCTCAGAAATTAAATTTTAGTAGTACTTCCAGAGTAAACTCTAGCAATAGTTATATGAATCCCTGTGTTGCGGGGTTGATAATATCATATTGATAACACCTTCCTTTTTGAGTTAGATTATATTTCATTGGATGGGTAATACTAATATAACAAATCTCAATAATGTGTTAATCCCCCTTATTACTAACGCTAATCTCATCATCATCATCATCATATCAGCCGAAAGACGTCCATTGCTGGACAAAGGCCTCCCCCAAAGATCTCCACAATGGCCGGTCTTGCGCTATCCGCATCCAGCGATTTCCAGCGACCCGCACAAGATCATCGGTCCATCTTGTAGGGGGCCTGCTCACGCTGCGTCTTCCATTTCATGGTCTCCACTCAAGAACCTTTCTGCCCCAGCGGCCGTCGGCTCTACGAGCTATGTGCCCTGCCCACTGCCACTTCAGCTTGGCAATTCTTACGGCTATGTCGGTTACTTTGGTTCGTCTGCGGATCTCAACATTTCTGATTCGCAGGGAAACTCCAAGCATAGCCCTATCCATTGCTCTTTGGGTAACCTTGAGCCGTCTGATAAGGCCCATAGTGAGCGACCATGTCTCTGTTCCGTAAGTCATCACTTACGCTAATCTAGTTCTGTTTAATTAGTAAAGTTTCATGGGTGGATAGCGCTCCTTAAATGACGTCCATTATTTATGTTACAAACTATATAATAGAATTTATAATAATAAATAACCATAATCAAGCTATACCTAGGGTTAGTTAAGGTCACTCAAGGTTAAGTTATATATACGTGTATAGTTAGTTGCGCACGAGTGGAATCACCTGTTTAATTATTGCTTAGAATTGTTTAAAAGGTCTCGGATATTACTTTGTTGTTAAATTGTATTAATTATATTAACAAAAGTAATTATGTTTACTTGATGAAATAAGGGGGAGCGTGTTCAATTGAAGATATGATAAGTCTCTCTGTGTGCTATGACCATCATACTGTAATCACGACCGTCTGCCAAGCGTGGCGATTATGGCATTCCCCTCCAAATGATGGACACAAATCCATTGTGGAAATCTTTGGACGAGACCTTAGTCCATCAGTGGGCGTCATACGCCTAGCATAATGATGATGATTTGGGCAGTGGTTACAATGGTATCAGAGTTGTTCAAGCTTCTAAGTAGGCTTTTTTTTTATTATTATTATTATTTACTAGGAATATACATTATAATCACTATCTTAAGTATATTAAGTATAGTTACCTTACAAAAAGATACCAATTAGTACGGATTAGTGGTGACAAAAATAATCATGAAGCTTCATCCTCGCTTCGTCAAGTAAACAGGGGCGTACCACAAGGCTCAATACTTGGGCCTCTGCTGTTCTTGATTTACAGTGCAGACATTGTCCATTCCATAACTTATTGCAAATTCCATCAATATGCAGATGATCTGCAACTGTATCTCTCATGCCATCCCAAAGACTGTCTTGACTCTGTAACAAAAATAAATTATGATTTAAGTAAAGTATCTAAGTGGGCATGTGAAAATTCACTAGTCCTAAACCCATCAAAATCAAAGTTTATGGTTATGGGGTCGAAAAACACCATAAGTCAAATGGAGCAGTATCGCCCTACTATTAAAATTGATGGAGACTCTATAGAGCAGGTATATGAGGCTCGCAACCTGGGTGTTATTTTCGATCCACTATTACAGTTTGAAAAGCATGTAGCAAGTGCAGTTCAAAATTGCTTTTATCGCCTCAAACTATTGTATCGAATAAGACCTTACATAAACACCGATATACGCATATTACTATGTGAGTCACTTATCCTCTCTCGCCTAAATTATGCAGACACTGTGTATGGAGCCTGTCTACTGGCTAGAACACAACGGCTAGTCCAGCGGATACAAAATGCCTGTGCCCGTTTCTGTTTTAATGTACCACCACGAACACATGTAACATCGTACATAAATAGTGGCAACATGTTAAAAATGTCAGCTCGTAGACTACTCCACTTGGCAACTCTTGTATTTGGTGTGATTGCCAACAAAAGGCCTGAGTATCTGTACAAGAAATTAACTTGGTCAACAGATGTCAATAGTTATAAAACCAGGTCTTCAGCTCACCTGATCCTAATTCCGAGACATAGGACTGCAGCTTTTCGTGGATCTTTTAAATATGCCGCCGCAAAGGTCTGGTGCAATATACCTCCTCCGTTGAAGTGCCTGCGAACAGTATATACATTTAATGCCAATTATAAAAATGAATTGTTGACGCGACAAAAACTCAGTTCAAATACTATTTAATACTTTTTCAAGGCTGAACTTACCCATCTCTTTGCACACTTTTGTGGGAAGGGGTACCGCAAGACACACTATTAATGAGCTCAACACAACAATGCCCAGACGCTCATGCAGTGAAGAACTCCGTCACAATAGCATCACCATTACTCGATCAATATTGTTTTCATACATATTTCACTTTTATATCGAAAATTCACAATTACCACTTTTACTTATACATCAAACATATTTACGCTATAAACTTAGTATTAAGAAGCATAATAATTTACTGTTCATATTAGATTTTTCAAGTAATTCAATTTCCGCGTCCCTTTTTTCTTGACATCTGTCTGACAGTCAATCCAAGAGCATATAATTGACCGACTCAGCTAAAAAATATGGATTAAATAAATGTAATGTCATTTTTTATTGGTGCACTTATGTATTGTTATGGACGAATTATGAGCAGAATGTCGACATTATAACAATTATTTTATATACTGTCTGTGTTATGTATCTCCAAATTGGTGTTAATTTATTAATATTTATTTATTAAGTTCGTTCTTGCATACATTTATTGTTTAAATTAGCTATAAGTTATATTTTGGTGTCCAGGTACTGTAAAATTCTAACTGCGACCTGTACACTAATCGTTCGTGAGTTATTTTACGTGGTTCCATCATAAAACCAGCGCTGCAACTGTTAATGTTGCAGCTAGTGCTGAGATGGGACCAATTCGGACTCACACAGATAAGAATTAAGGACTTCTGTTTGTATACATTTATATATATTGTTATTATTATCTGTGTCAGTTTACTGAATAAATGGATTTTCTTTCTTTCTTTCTTTAATGGCATCCAAAAAACCACTAAGGTTTAAACCGGTGCCATAATGAGTCTCATAAATCTAATTTACTCACTACTAAAAAATATACACAAATAATACATGATAAAGTTCGCAAAAGATGAATTTAACAAAATACATCTCAGTGTTATCATTAAGATCATCTTTCGATGGAAGCCAGAAAATCTTATATAGCTTAAAGACTGTTATAAATGTTTTCAAACAACTACATCTGAGTCCGCTACCTTACGGCCCCGATAGAGTACCTGGCTAATTAAATTACATTATTTTTCTCAGTTATTAGAGAGGGGTTTATAGTATAAAATCATACAGTGAGAATCTCTTCGCGTGCCCGGGGCCTACTCTCTTTCTCCGAATCGAAACTTCGTTAACGAACTATATTGAAACGAAGTTTTGCAAGTGACCCTACTCTAATTCATTTTCGGATTCACACTTGTAGTTCGCTTCCATAGACTATTTTACGTGAACGATTGTTTTGAACTATATAGTGCGGAAATTTTGGTTTCTCATTTTGGTAAACTACGATTTGTACATTTTTTAAAATAATTAAATGAATTGGCTTTGTATTTTAATTTTAAATTAATATTGTAGTTTTATAAGCATTTATTGTTATATTAATGCAGAAATTATAAATACAGAAATTTAAAATATATTTCCAACGATATCAACCGCGATTATATAAATAACCATTTTACTGACGTTATAAACCGGCTAATGTGAAGAGTACTATTTCATATACGCGATCGGTAGAATATGCGACATTAAAAAACATCCGTATATTCACGCAATGTCATCAAACGCCATAGCAACATAGTTTGTTACATTCTCTTTGGTCAAATTTTGATTGAAGGATTTTTTATTTGGATTCTTTGATAAATTAATAGTCTTGTGTTAATAATTACGTTTTCAGGTGCTTTTTACATTTTTCGCAACCGCAAAGTTACAAGGAGTACCTACTGTATGTTCTCCACAAATTACCAAAAGTTGTGGTTTCGATTAATACAATTCGTAAGTAAATATCTTAAATACACATTAATATTAATTTTATACTAAAAGTACGGCCTATTCGTAATAATCAGCATTCGTAACATCTTTTCAGTTTGAAATGTCAGTAGTCAAGCAATTGGAAGGCAACTACCAAACCTTAAACAGTCGAAATTGCCCGAAAAAGTTTTGGAGTTTGTAGAACACAGCGAGGACTATAGTCAGCACACACAACTCTTAGAAACTGCAAGTTAACCATCATTGTCACAAGAAACCCTGACTTTCACAAGTTGTAAGTATTTCTTAGAGATATTTTCAGTATTAAATATTGTAAAAAAATTGTACATGACAAAACAAAGGTACTTTTTTTGTTAGTATATTTGTATGAAATAGCTTTCCAATTTATGGTTAGTAATGAAAATGTTACTTGAGCATCCAATAAACATAACTAGGTACTTGCATTATATAAAAAAGTTATTATGAATTGAATTATTTTATATATAGTGGCATATCTGTGTCCCCAAAGAGATGGTAGAGATATATTACAAGTTCCACATTTTGCCTACTGATGGTCTTAGTCCCACATTATAGGGGGGAAGGCAATATTTATTTAAAGATAATGATGTACTGAATCCATTGAAGTCATATTTTTAGGGAATCTACCTATTTTAAATTGTAATGTTTTTTTTGTTGCAGCTACAAAATCCAGGAGGAGACAATTAGCAGCTGGCATCAGCAGCAGATTGTTACAATTGGAAGAGATGCATGTAGAGAAAGAAATGGTCAGGAACACTGAGCCTGTAGGCATTAGGGGTGTCCTGTTGAGAGCTGGACTAATGAGAAAATACTTTGATCAATTAAATTTATATCTGCATACTCCACATAATTAACTGTCTGATTAACAGTTTCCAAACTCAATTTTGCAATAAGATAGTATATATAGTCTTTGCCCATTAATCGAACAGTCAATTTTGAGTAAGTTTTTATATTTAATTTAAAATGTCTCATTCGTTTTAATAAATGAATCACAATTGTTATAAACAATTGCACTACTATGCCCAACCACTAGCTTGGTGGGCAATGGAAGAATACATTACATTATAGTAACTGTTGGATGTTCTTAACTATTACTTATAGGTTAAGTATGTAAATAAAACATATATAAAAAGGCTGTTTTTTATTTCACTACAATTTCAAGTAAATTTATATAGTTGGTGATGGGTGTCCTAAAACAAAGTAAAAGTATATGTATAGCAAATGGTGGCCTCATTGATCTATGCACACAAATATCTGTCCTGCGTGGAAATCAACCCACAATGTCCGCTGTGGAAATAATAAATAAATAAATGAAATAAAAAAAGGCACAAGGCATAGTCATAATATTTATTCAGTAAAAATTTGCAATGGTTTTTTAATCATAACAATTTTATTCCCTACCTAAAAACACAGTAACAAATTTTTTTTAAATAGTAACTTAACATTTAATACAAATTTATCATCTAAAAGTGTTGAATTAAATCTACTCATTCCCAAGCAGTTTTATCATTAACTTTCTTTCTCCGAATCGAATGCCTTGCTACACAATTTTAAACACTGCCCCATAGAAGAGTTACTGATTTTGTGGAGATCAGTAGCATGTGCAACAAGATTATGCTTATTTAGAGTATTTACATTATGAATACAAAATACTTTTCTTTATAAATGTATCAATATTTTTATGCAATATCAATATATATCAAACTACATTAAAACTCACTCCTACATTGGTCAAATTCATCAACAATGCTTTGGAGTCTGTCCCGTGTGTCTCTGGCATCTTGGTTCTGTAAATGTAATTGTTCCATTTCGTGTTTTAACTATTTTCGGGAATTTGATTCACATTTAATTGATTTCGCAGGCCGCACGGATTTCTTCTACGCTCTACACGTTCTTCACCTAAATCAGCCTCATTCGAAAGCATTATTGCACCTATTTCAATTAAACTGAATGCAAAATCCATACAAAACAAAATCAAAAGGCACTTTTCTCTAGGTCGGCAATTCGATTCACATTTAAATGATTTCTTAGGCGGCACCGTTTTCTTCTGCGCTCTAAACATTCTTCACATGAAGCAGGCTCAATTATAAGCATTCTTGCAGACATTTCAGTTAATTTGAAGCAAAATCCACATAAACGAAAATCAAAAGGTAGCACTTTTGTATTCGTCAATTTTGAAGTTAAAATGACGAAGTTTGATGTGTCAAAATCAAATGTTCGTTCGGAACGTCATGAATTAGAGTAGGTTTAGAGAATCTAAATGTCAAACTATGTTCGTTCGATTGAATTCGCGGAACGAATGGAACCGTGGTAGCATACACAAGAAATTCGTAACGAACGAACGAAATTTGGAGAAAGAGAGTAGGCCCCGGTTCATGAATGACGGATTTGATTTTATTTTTCTTTTATTGACGTAGACCTTAAAAAAGCGCTTGTAAATAGTCAGAATATGTTTGTAGTAATACAGTTATTATTTCTAGTTGCATATTACAGATATTTAGGTATACGGAATGTTAAAACATTTATACAATTTATTTTATAATTGTAGTGATATTTAGCTAGCTTGTATTAAGTTATTGTCAAGGAGATTATGTTTAGGTTTAATGATTGAAATTTATATTTTACTACATATTGTCTGAATGTTTCATTGTGTTTGATTCATTTAAATATCATTGCATTTCTTTCTAATATAGTTCTTATAAAAATGACAGGCTATCTTCAGTTGGGTCTATTTAATTTTGGCACGAAATACCTATAGACTATTAAATATCTGTAATAAGTAACTAAAAATAATACCTGTATTACTAAAAACATGTTTTGACTATTTACAAGCGCTTTTTTAAAGTCTACGTGAATAAAAACCTTTTTTATTTTATTTATGCGCCCAGTGCACAGTTTTAGTTATTTGATGATTTGAGTTCTTTCCCGTTTTTACAAACGAAATATAAAAGAGAGAGATATAACATCATCAGCCTGATACGACCACTGCTGGACATAAGCCTCTCCCGAAGGTTTCTAAACCCATTTGGAGAGGTTTGCTGTAGTCACCGCGCTTTGCATGCGAGTTGTTGACCGCAGTTCGGTGGTAGCTAGTTCTCAGGCGCTGCTGCCCGACTATCTGGTGTATCTATTAGTCGCCTTTTACGACACCCACGGGGTAACATATCACCCCGTGGGGTGGCCCTGTTATTCTTTCTGGGCCGGAAACCACATGATCATGATATAAGTTTTATTGAAAAATAGATTATTATAAAAAAAGTTTAGTGTTGCAAAGACTGAATCGCCATCACTATCTTTATAAAATAAATATTTGCAAACAAATGCCTACTTAAAAATTATGACAAGCATAAGCATTCAATTTAATCATTTGAAAATGCTTGATTAACAGCTTTGCAAAGTCACATTCGAATAGAATTGAGAAGTTGGTGTATTGTTCGATGGTGACATATCTTGGAGGATGGCGAGGGGTGCGTCCCTAACCCTGAGCTGACAACCTCGATCGATTTAACTTGTGCAAGATTGATAGATTGAGCCACCGATGTGGTTTAAGTCCAGGATTAGTTGGGTTTTCAAAATGTTTATGAAACTGGCTTGTGCGATCAAATGAATGAATTATATTTAAATTTAATGTAATCTAATAATTACTAAGTCTTATTTAGTTCTATAGCATTATTCGTAATGCAATGCGTAAATCTAATCTTAAAAATAGGAAATCATAATTTCATCAAATTCGTTCTAAACACCGGATGAATAAATTTATAATTTCACATTTTTGATTGCTGTTTGAAAATATTTTTTAAACACCCCATTTGATTATTCCGATTTGATCTAAATTTACATGAAACCAGCTAGAACCATGCGTTATTCTATAAATTAGGCTACAATTTGCTATTAAAAAGTATTACTCATTATAAACCTTAAATTTAGTCATTCTAAAACATAGTAACGTATAATATCATTTTTATCGGTTAATCAGCGCCTTAAGTTTAAACTTAACCATGGACTGATCTGAGTACACTTTATAAATACTTAGACTCCAAATTTATGACAGTCATATCACTCAATTAAACTAGTTTACGATGACATTATGATTTAAGAAAAAGACGGTTATATTTAAAAATAAAAAGAACACAATAAATAATATTACTACCCTCACTATTTCCCAAAGATTTTTTAAATTGTCTAAGGATAAAAGCGCACAGTGTTTCACACATTAAAAACACGTAGCCAAAAAACACAATACCACATTGATACATCATGAAATCATAACATAATAAAAATGGCGTCTGGCAAACTCAATTTTTGAGTTACGAGAAAAAAATTGCCAATATACACATTGTGAGACGGTGTTAACGATGTTTTGATGACTACCGTGGGCTTACAATAATGAAATAATAAAACGACAAAATAAAAAATAAGAAAAAGTTATGAGACTACTGTGTGGATCCCTAGTGGGGCCGTTTGGCGACAAAAAATGGTTTTGATAATATATTGTGCTAATGCTAAAAAAGTTTGCTGGGGAGTTCGCTGCAGAAACATTTTGATTAAATTAAAATAATTGATATGAATAAGATTTATATACACACTTTAAGTAGCATACATAACAGATACATCATTTAAACAGTGGCATAAACTTTCTTAGAAGTTTCTTAGGGAAAGAAGGGGTTGTAGAAATAAACCTTTCCTAAATCTATACTAATATTATAAAGAGGTAACGTTTGTGGGTTTGTGACGCTGTAAGGGGTAATCTCTGGATCTACTGAACCGATTTACAAAATTATTTCACCAATAGAAAGCTACGTTATTGTGGAGTGTCATAGGCTATGAAAAATTCCAAAATTTATCCCGAACTTTTAACCCGAAGTATTACACGGGACAAACGGGCAGGTACAAAAATATTTATAACGCGGAACGAAGTCCGCGGGCACTACTAGTTATGAATAAAGTTGTATGAAATAAAAATGTGTGAGAGTCGCTGCGATCCGTGAGATGATGTAGATGTACAGACGCCAGCACATCAAGCTACCCCAATATAAAATTTCCCCGATTGAAAGTGAACCTTAAGCTTATGTGATAAAGTCGAAAATCTATAAAAGAAATTTGACAGATCGGGGTGGCTTGATGTGCTGGCGTCTGTACCTCGATCTTTGAAGGAGACCTTTGACCAGCTGTGGATGTCTTTAGGCTGATATGATGATGATTTGAAACATAAATTGTATTTAAATTAATATGTTATAGTTGGCACCATCAGAATGACCAGCGCTAGAACAATAAAATGTTCTAGCTAATGCTGAGATGGTGCCATTTCAGGCTTGCACGGACAACTAGTGTCTGTTTTTTATTTTATTTGTCGTTTTGTTATTTTATATTTTTGTTGTCTGTGCAATTCTCTGAATAAATCTTTTTCTTTCTTTCTAGTATAATACATTACTTTCAAGTAAACAAATTTAATTTATGCTCTTAGAAAATATGAAGATAGAAATATTCATGGGTAATCTTAAATGTGCTACTTTAAAAATATATGCATATTTAACATTGTTAAATGTGCTACTTTAAAAGTATATATGCACATTTCCCAAGGAACCAATTTTAAACAAGTATATGTACATTATTTGTCCTGGGTGGGAATCGAACCCATGACCTCCGGCGTGAAAAGAAAGTATTTGCCAACTACGCCAACAGGCCCGTCCGATCGAGGTCTATAAGGCATTCTGCTTGTAAATATTGAGTTTGGTGTAGTTAAGGGGCCTTTTACAGTCCACTAGCGCCGCCAATCGAAAAAATGCCATAACTCGTAAATAGAATCAAAAATACAAAATGTGGTCTATTATTACTGTAGAAAAGGCAATAACGTAATTTTATAACACATTGTCAACACTTGGAATATAGCTGTTTAGCTAAATCATGCATTTGTAACGAATTGTATGTTTTGAATGCACGATTTAGCTAAACAGCTATATTTCAAGTGTTGATAAGGTGTTATACAATTACGTTATTGCCTTTTCCACAGTAATAATACAACATATTTTGTATTTTTGATTCTATTTACGAGTTATGACATTTTTTCGATTGGCGGCGCTAGTGGACTGTAATAGGCCTCTTAAGCAGATGTCTATACTTTTACATTGATTTCAATGTGATATTTCATTTTTCCGGTGATTTTTTAATAATAATAATAAAATTGTTTATTTCTCTCTATAAAGTTTATACAATCTACTTCTAGTTAGGAACAATTACTCATATACCTCCATGTTTGATTATTCCTCCATGGCGTGTGCATATTTTATGAATTTAGATATATGCACTCGCGAGTATGGACACTACCACTGTGTCCAATTTGAAGAAGATCGGTAATGCCGTTCTGGAGGAGTACGAGCAGGAACGAACTACATGAGTCCCTTAAGAAAGAGCTTCGTTTCAACTCAACTAATAATAACAAACCGTATTGTATTCAAGATCATATTGTAGGTACTTCGTTTTTTTAAAGATAACATCCCCTCCCCCGCTCGTAGTAGATCCCTGTGTCGCAGGGTACTTAACAAATATATAATTGACACAGTACATCCAGACTCAGGACAACTATTAATAGGTTACACATATAGTTGTTCGGCGCGGGAATCAAACCCGGAACATGAGGTAGCGAGGCGACTGTCTTAACCACTGCGCCACACGTGCAGTATGTTCTTCTTCTTCGGACTATTCTTGTAAAGATAGTCTTCATTTATCAAAATCAAACTAATAGTTTTTCGCAAATGGGATCTATAAAAATAAACCCATCTATTTTTCTACCCACAATTATTTCAAAATTAAACTCCATCAATTAAAAGTTTCTCACAGGAATGAATATCAAACTCGTTCAGCCATCAAAAATCAGATTATTATTTGGCATAAAATCAGCTGTCTGTCAAACCGAACAACTTAATTACAAAATGTCTAAATCAATTATTCACAAATAATATTTGAATAAGATGTATACTCTAATCGTTTGTCGTAATCCTTTTAGGGTATGACGGACGATTGGAAGACTTACCCCTTCTTTGTTTCGGTTTGATTTGAAACGATTAATTTGAATTGGATGATCAATTTTTAAGGTTCAATGAGAAAGGGTTATAGGATCTCACATTTTGTAGATACTTTTATTAAAATGGAGAAATGGGGAAGATATATTAGGTGTATTTTTAGTAACATTAAAAAATGAGTTGTGACATTTCATTTTGGGTTTAAATGAGAAATTGGAATACTACAAATTGACCTTATACTATGCTACAAAAAAATTCACATACAAAGTATTACTGTATTAAATTAATTAATGTGTAATTTTCAATTCATACTACACTTGTTCAAAGAAATAACGTTGAAGTGTTGGTTTGTCCTGTCAAAGTCAAAAAGTGATGTTGTTAGGAGTAATATTTATCTAGAACCTTCTATGCAGGAAAAATACTGTCCCCAATTGATAGAATAAAGTTTACAGACTGTAGAATAAAGTTTATAGACTGCAGAATAATTAAAGCAAGTGAAGAAATGGGTGGTTGCTAGCTTCAAGTAAGATCTGTTTCAATTCAATTCTCTATATTAGACTATAATATTATATCGATATATACTTAGTTGGCGGGACATTTATACATATAATAATTTTAACTTCTTCGGGACCAATTATTAGAAATTATTTTTTTAAATTTATGCCACAAATGCCTTTATGGCACAAAGGTTTTGTGTCATAAATTTAAAAAAATAATTTTATTAAAAGGCGATGCCGAAGACATTCGCTCTGGATGATGTGTAGAAGTGTAACAAAAATTATAACAGAACTTAAACTTAACTTAAACTATGCATACAGAACCCAAAGTTAAACTTCACTACATTATTTACCATTAATAGTCGATGAATGATTTGAACTTTTAATCTGTAAGGGTTGCATCCCAGTTCGCATCCTGCAGATTTTATGCTTGATTTTGTACGAATTAGCTCTTTTGTTACCCAAATATTAATTTTACTATAGCCAGGTGTTGCGTTTAATTTTTAGAATATTCACGCCTATACGCATATGAGATAGCCAGAAGCAATTTGTAATGTTCTTTGTCATTTTCGTACCGATTAATAATAGCAAAGAGGCATAATTTAAAAGATATTAAGATTGTTACCTGTAATATCATTACTGTGATACTTACTTATTGTATGGGAAGCGGTTACCCTAGTGTCAGAGATGTTCAAGCCACCCAGACATGGCTTAACGACTGTTGTCTACCGGGACCGACGCCTTAACGTGCCCTCCGAAGATCGGAGACACTCATAAATTAAACCACTTTAGTGGTCACCCGTATATGGACTGACCGCGGTTCTAGTTCCTTAACCTCGCCGATCACTTACAGTGATGGTGAGAGCATCCATTCCTTAACAAATAGTAGACCATGTGCACTGTTTTTGACAAAAATGTTGGAATTTGGTCATTTTCAAATACTTCTAGAGTTAAGAGTTGCGTGCTGAAGGTGATGAATATCATAACCCCATCTCATCCCGTTGGAGTTGTAGAAGTCTGAGGAAATAGGAAAAGATGTGCATACGCTGTGTATGTCTGTGAAGTGCGATAGTTAATATTACTACCAGAATGATTCAAACACATCCAGGGCCTGATTTATTTACAGGCTGATTAGGCTTGACCCTAGGGCGGAAGACCGTAGCGCCGCTGAGTTTTGTTTAAATAATATTTCAACAGCAGAAAGCTAATAGTACCTATATTAAAATAATTTAGTTAGTATATTAGTGGGCAAGGCCGGCAGGACAGGCTGGGTGACATTACAGCTATGTGTTAGCCTAGGGCTGTCAGATTTCATAACACTTACACATAAAAAACGCGTTTATCATTATCACACAAATAATATAAAGGCGAAAGTTTGTGAATGTGTGAGTGTGTATGCTTGTTCATTCTTCACGCAAAAACTACCAAACGGATGTTGATGAAACTTTGTAGTGATATAGCTTATATATCCGAATAACATATAGGCTATAATTTATAATGTTTAACGCGGGTAAAACGAACATTCTCTGACCAAATCGGAGACGTTCTCAAGAAAGGGCAGGTCAGAAGTACCCTAAACCGGCGAGCATGTATGAAGAATATAATGACAGTCATCGAGGCAAAAGACGTGTGCAAAGATCGTGACAAATAGAAATCCGTTGTCTCTGCCTACCCCTCTGGGAAACAGGCGTGAGTCTAAGTATGTATGTATGTAAAACCGTGGGGCACAGCTAGTCATTAATACACCTGAAAAAGTCTACTGCCGGACAAGTCCAGGAATCATCTTGGGGATATGTCATAATTGCCACGCTTGGCAGACGGGTTGGTGATCACAGTAAGATGGTCATGTAAAAAATAAGCTTAACACAATCACACTAATATTATAAAGGCAAAAGTTAGTGAGCGTGTGAGTGTCTATTTTTGTTAGTTCTTCACGACTAAACGGCTGGACCAATTTTATTGAAATTTGATATGGACTTACCTGATACCCTGGTTTAACACATAGGCTATTATTTATAAAGTTTAACTCGGGTAAAACCGCGGGGCACAGCTAGTTAGGTATAAAGGTGAAAGTTTGTGAGAGTGGGAGTGTGTATGTTTGTTGCTTCTTCACGTCTAAACGGCTGAGGCAATTTTAGTAAAATTTTGTATGGAGTTAGCTGTCACCCTGGATTAACACATAGGCAATATATTATATAAATTTTAACGCATATAACTCCGCAGGGCACAGCCAGTTACATGGGTAACTGGCTGTGCCCTGTGGAGTTATAACAATGGTATATAGATAACCATTGTTATAATTTATATCTTATTTGGAAATTTTCCCTACCACATGGATCTAACAAGATTATTTTACACGCTCATGTAAATAAAAAGTTCTTGGCTTAACATAATTAGCCTTATTACCTTTGCAAAAATTTTATAGTATCGAGTATCATAAGTTAAAGGTAATTTATGACTCGATTCTCACGCACATACAGAATTAATTAGCGGATAATACTTCTCTTTTTGCGCTTAGTAGGCTAAATAGTGCAGGCGAAGCATCGGTCAATTATCTACACATAACGGTTCGAAATTCTTTATTTCTCAAAGATTACAATTTTATAATCACTTCGAGGAGAAATAAACTAAGTATCGATATTTAAATCACAATAAGGTAGCTTACAATGCGCAAAATGTAGTTAATTTAGATAAGCTAAACTATTGCCTAAATTTAACAATTTTAGTTGATTGATTGTGTGGGTAGAACTAAAATAAGTATACAATCTATGACGCGACACTTAGACAGTGTGCGGACTGCATGTTTCTATATACTTATCTATACCTACGTTAACGGTGTAGTCGAACAGATATTAGAGACCGTTTACACGTTGTTTAAAATTTTAGTTTACAGTAATTTGGTTTTTATATATTTATTTTATTATTCGATGTTAGTAACTTCTGTATATATATATATAGTTCATTTAATCTATAATTAACGCGCACAATTAAAGTATCAAGCTGTTTTTACTAGAGCTAAAAAGAGATTATTTAATAGAGCTTTGATTGATAATTGAAGGAAATCATATATATCAAATAAACTCTACTCATATAATAATGTTGCAACCCATTAACCTGCTACTGCAGGACCAGGGCTTCTTCTTAGGGAGATAGGCCATAGTCCATCGCGCTGCTCTTGTGCGGGTTTGCAGACTTCAAATGAGATCAAGAACATTTTTGGAGCTTTTGGAGCTGCAATTTGGAATTTACCATAGACACTTGGTAAACATAGATTTTTAACATGACATATTTGACTGTAAATGTCCTGGAAGTCGTTCACTGCTTCACCGGGCTACATAAATTTAATGGCTCAGACCTAAAGACATGTCTATACTACTTCAATATTGATTGTAAGCTATTTAACAATGTAATAGCTTTGGATATGGCTAGCTACGCTAGTCTCCGCTAAGTCTAAGGGGGGCAACGGAGCAGATTACCCGCGTTCCCGGGGCTCCCCGTATCAGGCGCCAGAAGAAGTCCACGGCAGGTTAGGTTTAGTCGGTGCGAGTCCGACATACCCACCCGTAGACACTTTTTGCGGGTGGCATGCATTAGCATTCCCCCTGCCTTAAAAAAAAAAAAAAAAAAAAAGTCTCCGCTAAGTCTAGTCGCCTCAACCAAAATATAACCAGCAGGATATGATATTAATTAATAAAGAAGTAAGATACAAGCCAGAATCCAACCGAAAAGAAACAATAACGACAATTATCGTTAACAATAAACAAGGAAATTAGCCATACACAAGGGTGTCCACGATTAATTCGCAGAATTAGACGTGTCCGAAGTAAAATCGATTAGGGAGCGAATTCGGGGCAGGGGTAATTCGCAACGATGCTGCGACCCATCCAAGATAAACATCCCAGGCTTTTTTCTACGGTTGAGACATTAACCAAGGATGTTTTGGTGGTGGGCACACGATTGGGTAAAATACGGACAGTCCTGGTTAACTAATTTATGTATGGGGTTAGAAAATATTGAATGAATTACATATTTTGAAAAGGTATGACTTTAGGTATCTGAATAATTCTTTTGACATTTATTTTATATATGATGAGAAGAAGAAGAAGAAGTACACTTTATTGCAAAATAAGTAAAACATAACAATGGTTACAAATAAGGAAATAAACTTATTATGCAATTGGTGGCCTTATCGCTAAAAGCAACGCAAAATGGTTGCCTGGAAGAGTCCAGGCAACCATTTTGCGTTGAATGGACCAGAATTGAAAATAACCTGATGAAGGTAGCAGAAGATGTACTAATTGCAATTAGAAGTTATAAATCTAAATTAATCTAATATTACGTACGAATACGTAACAAAAGTCATACGACTATACATATACATAAATAGATACATACATATAAATAGATACATATATACATATGTATAAATATATTTACAAATATAAGTGTAAGGATATCATTTCACAAAAGGAAAGCAGTATATTTATTGCCTAGTAGATATCGTCAAATAGTGCTGTTTGAGGACGTAATTCATAATTCATTGGACAGTTTTTGATGAATGTATTAGTTAAAGATAATTGAAGCTCTACGTTTTTAACGAATTAAATATTAATGGAAAAAGCAACAGGATTAGCTGTAATTCGGGTTTTACTTTAGAAACTTGGCAAAATTTAAGAATTTTCTAATATGACATATAAAGTAAACCTAGAAGTCTTTTACTGCTTCACCGGGTTACAAACCTGTAAGTCTTAGGCCTAAACACCTTCTTTACAACCATTTTATCTTATTGTAAAGTGAGACAAATATGTACTGAATGGGAAATGGGAAGGCATATTGTGAGAGTTATTTATATATTTTTTAATAATGATACTTTATTCTGGTAGTCTTTCCAATATTTTTTATAATCTTACGTGTTAGTTAAAATTCATTTTTACTAACTTTAATAAGAAGATTATCAATTCGATTATAGATATTATTTTTTTTTATACATATAAATAAATAAATAAAATAAAATAAAATAAAATAAAAATAAAATATGTTTATTTCGGGTAACTAATTGCGACCCATAGGCAGAAAATACAAACATAATAAAATACAAAAACAAAATTAATAATTAGAAATAACATACTAAAAATAATAACACACACGATACTAATTGCATAAATTGATAAATATAAATTTGTACATATAATTAAATTAAATAACGCTATATTTAGATAGATTGAAATTACGCCTATATCCCACACTTTATGACTTGCCTTTGAGAGCAGTGCTGGATATAGGGCATATATATGCAATCCAATCGATCCGCGATCATCATCAGGACAGTGTTAGAGCTGGCCCGGACTCTGCGCACCAGGGAGGCGCACCTTTTACGCATCGTAGCGTGAAAACAATCAGTGCGCGCATCCGCAAACATGCCCGAGGCGCTGCAGAAGGGGGGCAGCCTCAACACTCCCCTAAAAGCGTTATTATACTGAACGCGGAGGGCACTGTAGACCCTTTGCGAATAGGTAGCCCATAGGGAACAGGTGTACAACGAGGTGCAGTATGCTCTGAAAAGCGTTATTTTTACTGCGACCGAACATCGTGCAAACCTGCGACCCAACATGTTCGCCCTTCGCGGCAGCGCCCTCCGTTCCCGTTCTATGTCAGCATGATCTTCGAGACCAACCGTCACTATATGCCCTAAATATTTGAAATTATCAACCCTTTCAAGTTGAATACCATTCAGTTTTATAGGTGGTAGATATAGTGGACATCTAGCACCGGCGGTCTCAAAGACCATGTACTGGCTCTTGCGGACATTATATTTCAACCCATGGTCACATATGTGTGTTACTCGTTATCTCTGAATTTAATAATTCCTTCGAGTCCCATCATTGTTTTTTTAAGTCTGTTGTTATAAAAAAGATTGAAATTAGTTGCATGCTTTTTAAATAGTAATTAACATTACTAACGTTTACTTTATTTTTAGTGTAAGTTATTTCCAAAATCTATCAAATCTAAATTAATACATTATTTCAACAAAAAACATAGCACCATCTCAAACAAAACAGGAAAAGTCCGCCGGCAACTTGCATCCCCCCTACACCCTATGTCATTAGACGACGCGGCAGGGGCGTCATTACCGCGATGAGTAGGAAGACCATTAATCTTCTCGGACCGGTCTCGGCGCTGTCAAAATTGTGGCCACCGTAGGTAGTTAGCCATTGTATCGCTTTGTCTTTGCGTGATCTAGCGTGAGTTCTGATTGTGTGGTATATGTGGCTAATCGCTAGAAAGGGTTGTTCGTGTATTGTTCACTATTGTTAGTTTGCAACGATGTACCTAGTTTGGAAAGAACCTATTCGTCAGAAACCTATAACCTGTTACTCTTTAATGGCTGAGCCGTCCATCATAAAATATATAAACTGTAACATTGTTAGTGTCAAATATTTTTAAGGGTAGGTTAATAAGGATGGCATAATTAACCTACCCTTGCCCCTACAAATAAGAAAAATTTAAAAAAAAAATATTCTATCGAGCCAGTGATATTACTGACTCGATAGAATAAAGATTTTTTTTTTAATTGTGTTGATTTGTATATTATATATAATTTTTGGATGAAGAATTGGATGTAATTTGGGTTCATCTATTGTATCTTTGATAAGTACCCCGCGACACAAGGATTAGATTCCCTAGAGGGGGCGTTGTCTTAAGAAAAACAAAATTAGCTCTAAGGCAGGCCACCTACAAGATGGACCGATGATAGTTTAAAGATCGCTGCACGCCGCTGAATAATAATAATATAATAAATAATATATAGGGACCATGTCACACAGATCACTAAGCAAAGCTTGTACTATGGGTACCAGGCGACGATATACATACTTATATAGATATATAAATACTTATAAAAACATCCATGACTCAGAAACAAATATTCGTGCTCATCACACAAATATTTGCACTTACCGGGATTCGAACCCAGGACCACCAGCTTTGTAGGCAGGAGCACTACCAACTAGGCTACGGTGATCGTCAAATGAATGAATGCGAGTATGGTAAGCAGTTGTAGAGATCTTTGGGGACCAATAACTAGCAGTGGATGTCTTTCGGCTGATGATGAACCGATGGCGAAATGAAGAATACACATACCTACATAGACTCACACCTGTTTCCCAGAGGGTTAGGCAGAGACAATGGATTTTCATGTAAAAAAGAAGAACAAAGTCATATAACAAACAACGGAGTAATTATATAACTCATACATTTATATGCTATCAACCTATGGAAGTGAAGTGAAACTGAAGCAACAAAACACGTTTGTAAAATACGAAAATCTTGTTTTTTTTTGTTTTTGTATGATGTGGTGATCCAGTTTGATAGGAAAATTAATCTCCTTAAAATACATTCAAATTTATGATGCACTTTGTATACAAAAAAAATTAAATACAGTAGAATTGACTGGCCTTTTGATCTTGTGGTTAATAACCCTGTCTGCTAAGCCACAGATTGGGGGTTCGATCTCCACCCAGGTCAATTATTTGTGTGATCATCACTATTATTTTTTCAGAGTCTGAGTGTTAGTCAACTATAGTACCTATGTACGTATTAATTAAAAAATCTATAAAGTATGTTAATCAGTCTTCTGGTTGCCATAGTACAGGCTCTGCCTCGTTTGGGGTCAGTGTTTTAATTTTCCCGGGATATAGATATATATAAAAAAAAAGGTTTTTATTCACATAGACTTTAAAAAAGCGCTTGTAAATAGTCAGAACATGTTCGTAGTAATATATAATTAATTTATAATTATTTCTAGGTACATATAGATATACACGGATTGTAGGAAATAATTTACAATAAGATTTATTTTATAACAGTAACGATATTTAACTAACTTAAATTAAGTTATTGTCAAGGATCGTGTATAGGTTTAATTATCAAAATTTTAAATTTTAGCTATATTTTTACTACACATTGTCTGAATGGTAAAAATTGACAATATCTTTCTTTTTTAAATCGATTTCAAATGGAAATGTTCAGTTTGTAGTATTCTAGACTATGGTCTAGAATATAAATTACATTTGAATGAAAAAGGCGACACATTTTGCTAGCTAGTTTATAAGGCCTATAAACCATCCTGAATTATACAACAGAAGACATGAGTACAGTAAATACAAGACAAGTTATCCAAACAAGCTGTTGTTATTACCAGGAACAAAAACAGACATCTCAGCCAGAAACTCATATCATATGTCGGTCAAAATTTACAACCATCTACCAGAAATTTATAAAATTTTGCCAAAATCTAAATTCAAAAAGCAATTATATAATTTACTGGCTGAGAAATGTTTTTACTCAATAAATGAGTTTTTACAATGTAAGATTAATGATAATAATTATAATTGACAATAACTTAATACAAGCTAGCTAAATATCACTACTATTATAAAATAATTTGTATAAATGTTTTAACATTCCATGTACCTACCTAAATATCTGTAATAAGCAACTAGAAATAATAACTGTATTACTACAAACATGTTCTGACTATTTACAAGCGCTTTTTTAAAGTCTACGTGAATTAAAACCTTTTTATTTTTATTAATAGAAATTTATTTGGCATTAATTTATAGAAATAAGTGCATGTAAAAATTCTTAAATATTTTTACTATAATTAATGATTATTAAATTATAAAATGAATATAATTGGCTAAATGTGAGAACTACAATAAAACCTACCACCTATGTACCTACTACATTTAACGCAAATAAAGAATCTTATCTATCTTAAGGTCGTGGACTACTAGAGAGATCGGTACAAAGGCCCACACCAAAAGTCCCGGGTAGAACACCCACGGGTACCATCCTGACGAAAGTATACGAACCGATATATTGTACGCAATAAACAGACGGACCAACTTTTTTATTAGTATACTTTTAGGAACTAAAGTTGGCCAACTGTCTAGATATAAAACATAAAAGTTGTAACAACTCTGAAAGATATTTTCATTGGCTTTTTTGTGGAGGTTTCTTGCTATAGTTTAGACTAACGGAGCGCCCCCCTTTGCTCAGATCAAGAGGATCTGAGCAAAGCCGACTATTATAACCAACTTCAAAACAGTACTTAGAAGGTTATCAATTAATAATAATAATATCCTGGGACATTATTTACACACGGCCATCTGATCCCAAACTAAGCAGAGCTTGTACTATGGAAACCAGATAACTGATATACTACTTTCCTTTTGTAAATACATATATATATATATAGACACAATATATAGATAATTAAACCCAGACTCAGGACAAACAGAGATGTTCATGCACACAAATATCTGTCCTGGGTGGGAATCTAACCCATGACCCCCGGCGTGAAAAGCATGCATTTGCAAACCCCGCCAAAAAGCAAAGGTGCAAGTAGGTCTTCTGATGGTAAGTGATCACCGCCGTAGACACTCGCATCACCTTAAAGGGCCGCTTTTATTTATAAACAGCAATTTTGTTCTATCGAGACCTCACACTGGATATAAATCTAAGTTGTTAAGGAAATCTTTTCCAAACCATAACTCTTATCATCTCGCCATGTCATCAAAGAGCTAAGCAGTGGGTAAAAATACAATATTGACAACTCAATAAATTACTTATCAATACAATATTATGATCTTACTCACAAAAGGAGTAACTATATTTTGGGCACATAAATTGTAAGGTCGCGATTTTAAGATCTATTTGTATAGGGGTGAATTTTGGGGTTTGTTTCTTGTGTTCAGTTAAAAGGGTTGGGACGGAATAGTTTTAATACTTGTGTTTTAATATAAACGGCAAGAAAAATATTTTAGCGTAGGTATTTATTTTCTAACTAATTATTAATATAAATATATTTTTATTAATTTAAAACGAATTAAAACGTTTATTCTTTTCTTTAAATTATGTTATTAAAATCTAACTATTATATTAATATTTTAATTTATAGTTAAAACTTAATATAATAGTGCCAGTGTATATACCAGTGATTATGTCGAAAAAATAATATGTCAGATAAAAACTACAAAATTTTATTGAATGTGAAATTTCATACTGTTCTTTCATCGGTGAATTTTCTGTTGCTCCTTTTCTCAGTTCTACTATAATTAATTTTCCTTTTAAGGTGTTTCATGTAACAGAAAAGAAATATTGCGAATGATTCAATATTACCTGTCATAATATGTCCCATTAGTTATGATTATTTCCTCCTAAATTATGAATAAATGTTGTAGAGATTTTGTTCGTAAACATGTTATTTTAATAATCAAACTACTGCATGTCACCGTCCTTTATAAACTAATGATCAGTTTGCAGCCCTCGCCGATCTTTTAATTATTGACAACATAATTACCGTATAAGGTACAGCATACTAGCCTGAGTACATTTTGTGCTATCCGTAAGATAAATAAATATCTTGGGATATACGCCATTTGATCCCAAACAAATGTCAACCAGAAAACTAATAAACATAATATGTTTTATTGTATATTATACAATAACACATATATGGCTAAGATCAAGACTACCTAATCCAACTATAAATACCTATAAATTACCTGTCTTATCCGTTTCTCATACAAGAGTATTAAATACTAAAAGGGTGCAACCGCTACATTTCTTTTTTTTTTCATCTAACTGTATTTGTCACCATCTTATTTTTTATTAAATAAGAAGATTTAACTGTGTCTTTAGATTTTTTCGCTTGGGAGATAATTATGGTGCTTGAGCAGTCAAGGATTTTAGGGATTATCTTTAGAATATTGTTTGAAAGGGTTCAAAAGGCGGCATGTGGAGTTTGTCTTATGTTTGTTATTTATAAAGTTTCCTTTGTTTTTTCTTACATGAGATTTTTTTTTATTTAAGTACTTCGCCCACACTTGGGAAATAAATTCTGCTATTGCTGGGAAATTTACAATTAATTAAATCGGCTTGCATGAGCACATGTGACGTCATAAATGGCCCGGAATCGATTGTCAACGTTGAAGCTGATTTAACGATTGATTAAGTAATTATTAACCTTTATTTACTTGAACGCCATTTAAGAAATCGATGTTCGGCGACTTAGCCGGTACAGCCCCAGACCGAAATATGCCCAAGATGACATTATTATTTATTATTCTTATTACCTTGGACATGTTTGCCTCTATTATCCTGTGAAGCATTGAAAGCAAAAATATATGCAGGAATAAATAGCAAAATAAATGTGTAATATAAAAAATAAATAAACATGTACCTAATAAGATCATTACCTCATCTGCGCTGAATGAAACAATGAGCAATCAATTGCTTAGAAAATGCTTCCTAATAATTAGAAACGAGCTAGCTACGACTAATGTTAATAGTGTTACAGCTAATCGTGTCGTCGTGTTGTCGTGTCGTAATGTTATGTTAAAATGACTCATGGCAATGTGGAATGCTTGCTTTTAATTAACAACTTGATTTAGTAGATTAGGAAATTGAATTTTCAGTTCTAGAATCAAGACTACGGTTTAGTATGGCAAAAAAGGACAAAGCAAAATATAAAAAGAATTTTTACCTTTTCAAGTTTTTTTATAGCAAAAAGCCCTTGATATCCAGCCCCAATCTGTCAAATCTCCCCAATCGAAAGTGAACCTTATGCTTTTGTGATAAAGTTGAAAATTTATGAAACAAAGATCGATTGGGGTAGCTTGATGTGCTGGGGTCTGTACATGACTTAACTGTTGGCAATTAAAAGGAATCATTATATACAAAGTGAAACATAAATAGTAGGCAAAACTTTAGTAACGATTTACTCATGAAGCGGAATAAATTATAGAAAACCAGTATGTGAAATGCCACAATTATTTTTGTCACCCCATACTTTATGTATTAATTAGCTGTTTGGTATTCTGGTATGGGAAGATAATATTTTTTTATTATTCCAGTTTCTTCCTATAAAAATTAATTTAAAAAAGTATAACTATATGCTTTTATTCATCAGCAACTAGCATCTCCAACTTAAACAAAATTCGTCGTAGCTAGCCGTCACGGAATCGTCCCCTCGCCATCCATCTTAGGGCGTCGACAGAACGAGTCGCGACTCATCACGTTAATTTGTTTCCACTGTGTGTTCTTAGCCTTAAGTAGCTTTGCGTACAATTTGTTTCCACTGCCTGGGTTTCGCCTTAAGTAGATATCGTACAATTTGGTTCCATTGCTTTGGCTTTGCCTTAAGGGGCCACAGGTCGTGATAAATAGTTTAATTGGGAGTTTATTGGCGAGATTAATACCTAGTACCTAGCCCGGAGTCTGAAAGCTAGCGTTGCTATAGCCCCGTGCCTCGGAGAGTATATAAAACTATTATTAGTCTTGCTTCTGATCTCCGGTCATGTCACATCTAGTTATGAGAGTGATGGAGATTGCACACGCGTGTTTGCACGACTTTTCAAAGTAAGTTTTATGTTCTTTTTCATAAATATAAATATCTTAGGACAACCTCAAATAAAAATATACTTAAAAAGTCTAAATTACAGCGATGTAGACAAACTGTATTAAACTATTGAATAAAAGTTCTAAATTCTTTTCAAACCACTGATTAGATTCAACAATGATATACAAGTTTGTTTTTGGAGACAAGACACATAAACAAACACAGAAACACACGCACACACACACACACAGTTATCTAGCCATATGCCATGTTTAAATGTATAAATTTATTTACGTTTAACTTTAATTTTCCTGCATATATATAATTGTCATTTTATAATTTTATTGTATTTTGAACCATGATGAAAGAGACTGGCCTCCACGACACAGGGAATCCTAGTGTGTAGACCAGAGATTTATGTAACTAGACTATATATTTTCTGAACAATAAAGATTATTATTATTATTACCAACACACTGTCACTTGATCCCTAAATAGCCAGAGTATATACTATGGCAACCAGACAACAGACAAACATAGGTACTTATAAATTTCTAAATATTGTAGCTTTGCACCAAATTGCACCCAAACACAGAACGAACAACCATGCTCATCACACAAAGATTTGTACTGAGCGGGGATGGAACCCACGACCTGTTGCTTAGCAGCCGGTATCCCTAGGCACTACACCAATAGGCCAGTCAAAGGGTACTTATAATTTTAAAAAAACTGCAAGTTTAGTCTTGCCAAATAATATTCTGGAAACGATAAAACCTATTTAAATTTTTCTGTATGACAACCGATTTGTACAAAAAAAAATTAAATAAATACAGTGATGTCAAAAGAAAAATAAATTCAATGCAATATTTTAGCGTCAACAATGCGCTACGTTAATAAGTCACGCTTTTTTTTCACCCAAAAAGTATTTAACCTCGGTTAAAAATATGGGATAATACGACTATTCACCGACACTGAAAGAGATTATTTTCATACGCCATTTTTCCGTAAAACACCTAATTTAATTTGAATTTAACCAACAGTTTTCACTTGAATCATCTCCGTACCGTACCGCTTGGAAGATATGCTAATAACGTCTCCCCTCCATCAAGAACAGAGTCGCATCAGTAACGACACATCCGTCTACGTCACGTGCAGGTCACGCCTTCTTATTGATCATGGGAATTTTGCTGATTTAACCTTATTTTTATGAAATAGACGACTACTTCGTTGATCTCTGTTATTTATAACTAGCTGTACCCTGCGTACGTTGCGACTGCAATATATGAAATTTATTGTAATGATAGTGAACTATAGTACAAGATAGCCCTAAAAATTGCCAAGCTGAAGTGGCAGTGGGCAGAGCACATAGCTCGTAGATGGCCGCTAGGGCAGAAAGGTTCTCGAGTGGCGAACACAGACCGGAAGACGCAGCGTGGGCAGGCCACCTACAAGATGGACTGATGATCTTGTAAGGGTCACTGCTAGATACGAATAGCGCAAGACCGGCAATTGTGGAGATCTTTGGAGGAGGCCTTTGTCCAGCAGTGGGCCATTCGGCTGATATGACCATGATGATAATGGCGACCTCTGACGAAGATTGATTGACTCAGAAACCTTCGTAGGCTCATGCGCAACACTTTGTTGAAGATCATCAAATGATCGAATGCATACAGATAAACATTCATTTTTATATATTATAAAGATAGTAAGACAAACGAGCAAGCAAAAACTTACCTGAAGGTAAGTGATAAACATCGCTCATGGACACTCGAAACATCAAAGGAGCCGCAAGTACGGTGTCGGCTTCTAAGAAAGGAATAGGCTCCCTTCTTGAATCCGGAGCAGCATACACGCGTTCCCGGGGCTCCCCCTATGAGGCGCCAGAAGAAGTCCACGGCAGGTTAGGTTTAGTCGGTGCGAGTCCGACATACCCACCCGCAGACACTTTTTGCGGGTGGCATGCGTAGGCATTTTTGATAGGCCCCTGCCTTATCAAAAAAATAAAAAAAAGGCTCCCTTCTTGAAGCATGCCATATCATCACCTGCTAGTCAAAGGCCTCCCCAAAAGATTTTCACGATATGTCATTTGGAGGAACATACCATAATCGCCACGCTTGGCAGACAGGTTGGCGATCGCAGTATGATGGTCATAGTACACAGAGAGATGCTGCTGCCCGTTCTCTAAGAGATATTCTCTCGGGATGACTTCCACTAACCATGGGATGAGATGGGGTGGTGATATTCTTTGCTGTCAGCCACACAGCACGCCATGACATACCAGAGGCTCCACCGGCTAAGTCGCCGAACATCGTCTTCGTTAATGGCGTCCAAATAAATAAAGGTTAAAAATTACTTAATCAATCGTTAAATCGGCTTCTACGTTGACAATCGATTCTGAAGAACCATTTGGTCACATGTGGTCATGGAAGCCGATTTAACGATTGATTGAGTCATGATCGGAAACGCTTCCGTAATTCATTGATTCTATAGTATTGTGTTGCGTTAAAAAGTCTCTAACGAGACGCGCGGTGGTAGACGACCATTTATCCAAGATCTAGCGGCAGCTTGTTATATCATTCTTTTTTATACTTTGTTCAGAACAGAAGTAAATCCTAATGTTCCAAGTTCTTGTTTTTTTCTGAACATAATGAGTTGCAAGATCCAAGGCAGTTGAAAAATTTCTAGGAACATGCCTGAACCTCATCGCTCATGTGTCGTTTAATTGTATTCTACTGTTGATCCTGGCTAACAGGTGTTCCAGTGGTTAGTGGACGGAAAAGTCCCAAAGAAAATAAATTAAAAATCCCCACGCACACACCGACACAGAGGTTCTCATTAAATTATTTTTATAACGGGCCTGTTTGCGTGGTTGGCAAACGCTTGCTTTTCACCTAGGAGGTCGTGAGTTCGATTCCAACCCTGGACAGATATTATTGTGCATGAACATGTCTGTTTGTCCTGAGTCTGGCTGTAATTATCTATAAACGTATGTATTTACAAAAGAAAAGTAATATAATATGTAGTATATCAGTTATCTGGTTACTATAGTAGGTACAATACAAGCTCTGCTTAGTTTGGGATAAGGCCGTGTGTGAATAAAGTCGCAGGATATAATTATTATTTCTATAATCGATCTATTTTCTCCATAGATAACGTCTAAACTAAATCAGCAATCATAAAGCCATTTTCACACCACGTCGTATAAACGTTGCGATTGTCACGACCACGTACAGACCCGCTACATCATCAGCGCCAACGTACAATTGCACTACAAAATCAGCTCTTACAGCCTTTAAAATAAAGACGCTGTGATTATCGAAGTGTTTCCACCGACGTAACGTCAGCGGTACGTATCTGTGTCTGACATTGACAGATTTAGCGGAGACCATTCTTTGTGAAGCTGAGAACATCGTATTGTGTATCAATCAAATGTGTGCGACTGATATGAGGTTAAGACTAGTTTAAAATGGCCTGCATAGTTTTACTATAGAGGCGATTCTGTATATTACAAGGCTACTAACTAAAAATGTCATTACATCCCTTTCTAAACGAACTTTTACGAAAAGGACAGGGTGACTTTGGCAGCTTATCTAGTTGTAATTCTCTCGTTTTATGATGTTCTACATGCAGCTTCGTTCTATTATTCTGTCTCCCGCTTTGCTCTGGAGGGAAATGGAACTACTTTGCCAGCTCCTTCTCGTTTCTTTCCTATTAAGTGCGTTACGAGATCCAAGACAGTTATAGCAATTGCCCAGGATATGCCTGAGTCTTGCCACTCAGTATCAGTTCATTGCGTGCCACTGTTAATTCTGGCTTACAGGAGTTGCAGTGGTGGGGAAGAGCGACCATTAAACAGTTATATTATTCATTTATTTATACAGTAATTAAATTATATACAATAATTTGTAGGCTTACACCCCAATTGTGATAGTTTTGGACGTGAACTCTGCAATCCTTTGCTTTCCCGAGGCAATAATATCGTTTTATTGACTGCTTTTCACCACATAGTTTACATTGGGATTTATTGGAATTTTTTGTTGGATGTACTTGAAATACTGAACACTTGTAGCATCGTAAAACTTGAAATACTTGAGGCATTTCATTAAAACTAAAGTAAAATGTAAGTACCTTCTACTAATGTATTAAATTAAAAAAATAGAACTCTTTTCGGTGAAGAATACTAAAACGCAATTTTAAAAGTTTTGATAAAACTTTATTATGCTATTGCTGGAGTATATTTATATTAGACAAACTATGTATCAACATAGTTTGTCTAATATAAATATATTGTGACTCGACTATTACACTGCCACCTGACCCCAAACTAGGCAGAACCTATACTATTGCCATAGTATAGACAATTGATAAACATACCTATAAATTTTAAAAGGAATAAATATAATAAAATCGTAAGAAAATCAAAACTGTACATTGAATATTTTTTGAAAAGGATACTTGGGGCGTGATATTCAAACTGTATAGAAGCCAAAAATTTGGTTTTTAGAATTTTTGTCTGTTTATCTGTTTGTCTGTATGTATGTCCGGGCTAAACTCAAAAAGTACTGCATGGATTTACTTCAAATTTTGCATGAATATTACTTAGAGGTCGAGTCAACATATAGCTGGCTACATATTATCACGCTATGACCTACGGGGGCGGAGCTATAATAATTTATAAAATTTAACGCGGGTAAAACCGCGGGGCACTGCATAATATGTATGTACTAGCTGCGCCCCGCGGTTTTACCCGCGTTTGATTCCATGACGTACTTTTTGAGTTTAGCCCGGACATACATACAGACAAACAGACACACTGACAAAAATTCTAAAAAATATATTTTTGGCTTCGATATCAATTGTGGATCACGCCCCAAGTATCCTTTTAAAAAAATATTCAATGTACAGTTTTGACTTTCCTACGATTTTATTATATGTATAGATAAATACAAACAGATTCAAAACAAATACGTAATTATGATAATCACAAAATGTCCTGTTATTCTGGGTGGTAATCCAAACTATATACCATAAGGTCCAAAATGTTAAATTTCTTTGCCCATTCTTAAAGTCTTATCTGAACAATCAACAATAACTTAAAGCCACATTCACACTGGCAGACGCAAAGACGTGTTCACATCGTATCAACGTTGCCTGCGTGTGACATTGACAGATTCGCTGCGTAGATTACCCGCTTTTGTGGAAGATCTCCGGGATTATCAGCAACACTTTGTGGCGAAATTTTTTTTAGGCTAATTTTCTTATGAAATGAAATATGGTGAAGGAATTTGTTGATTTTAAAGATTTGTTGCGACAATTTACATTTCTTCTGTTTGTTTATATTTGACACGAAGGCACGACATTGACAGCTTCAGTTGCCATATATATATGTACAAAGAGTCACGCCTGTTTTCCAGAGGGGTAAGCAGAGACAATGGATTTCCATTTGGCACGATCTTTGCCTCGTTTATTGTCATTATATTCTTCATATATGCTCGCCGGTTTGGGGTACTTATTATTAATTATTAGTTTTAAAATATAAATTTAATATTTTAACTACAATAGATGCTTAAAAATGGAGATTTAATTTTTATTTAATAACGATTTTGAAGATTAGAATTGCACATTAAATCTACTGATTTCACATGTGGAAATACTGAGTTATTTAAACTAATATTAAATAATAAAGATAACAGATTTGATGATTTTGTATGTTTCTTTTTGCAACAGATGACAGACAGACAGACAGACAGAGTGTGCGCTGCAAAAACTATTGATGATACATAAAATATTGCATATTGTTTATAATACTCATCATTTCCCAAAAAACAGAGAGAAAAATGAAGTCAACTATTAAATGCAATAGTTGGACTGGCTCATAATAGCCGATTTTTTCAATTAGGCTAGTTATCTTTCTATGTACAGACGCCAGATATCAAGCTACCCCAATCTGTCAAATTCCCCCAATTGAAAGTGAGCCTTATGCTTTTATGATAAAGTTGAAAATGTATAAAAGAAATTTAACAGATTAGGGCAGCTGGATGAGCTGGCGTCTGTATCTCTACCCGTGCGAATTTGCGGTGGGTAGCTAAATAAAATCTGACTTAGGCAACAGACAAATCCCTATAAAAAAGCTCAAAGTCACCCAAAATAGCAATGAAGAGGATAATGCTTGAAATTTCCTTGCGAGATCGAATTAGATACGAACAAATATGCAGAAAAAACTTGAGAGGTGTCAAGAGACACCCGGATGGAACGAAGTTATTTCTTATTATTTATTATGTACAAAAAACCTGTATACACTCAACAAAAATAATCGTCGCGACACAACACTGTTCAATGCGAAATAGAAATGAAACTATCTGGCTTGCTTTCTATAAGAGAGAGAGAGAGAGAGAGACAGACAGAGAAACATGCGCACGCCGCACAGCTGCAAAAAGTGTCGTGACAACTTTTCGTGAGATTTTTTTCCGTCTAGCCCCCTTTCACAACGCGCGATAAGGAACTTCGTTCCAACACTAAAGAGACATAAACCGAAAAATTGCGAAGCTAAAGTGGCAGTGGGCAGGGCCCATATAGCTTGTAGAAACAACAGCCGTTGGGGCAGAAAGGTTCTCAAGTGGCAACCACGAACCAGAAGACGCAGTGTAGGCAGGCCCCCTACACGATACCTATTTCTTGTGAGGGTCGCCGAAAGCCTGGTAGCGCAAGACCGACAATTGTGACTTTTGGGGGAGGGTTTTGTTCAGCAGTGGACTTCTTTCAGTTACTCTGATGTTTTTTTTTTTTTTTCCTCTTTAATCTGTAATCGGCTCTCTTGCCATAATCAGATGTGTTCCAGGGTCTCACAAAAATAATATGATGATGAATATAAAATCTAGAGCTTGCTTTTTTGCGCAATGGCCAATTGCTGAATGAACTCATTATTATATTATATATCCATTTGGCAGATCGATTGCTTGTAATTTCATTGAATACCACCGATCAATTAGCAAACAATCTAATTGTCTGGCGTGCGGCTAATAACCTAATTAGTAGAAATATCTAGAGGAACCAAAAAAGCGTAACGTGTATACCAGACCGAAGGCACTAAAGCATAGAATATCATTATTTCATTAATTTTTCTGACAGGCCGGTTGGCGTACGTGGTTTCGATTCCCACCCATGACAGATATTTGTGTGCATGAACATTTCTGTTTGTCCTGTGTCTGGGTGTAATTATCTTCATATGTATGTTTTTCCGAAATAAAAGTATTATATGTAGTAAATCAGTTGTCTGATTTCATAGTGTAAGCTTTGCTCAATGGATCAGATGGCCGTGTGTGAACAATCTCCCGGATAAAAAATGATCAATATTTTTTTATTGATCAACATTGTTTAATGTTTTAATATATTTTTAATTGATCGTTTTTTTAATATAACAATGTTATTTTTATGTATCAATATCTTTTTACTTGATCAATATACCTTTTCTATCTTACTTTTGCCTTGTCCACCCAACGGATGGCTGGAAGAAATCGCTACAAAGCGATATGAATCTACCTGTATTTTGTGTTTTCTGGTGCAATAAAGGGAACTAGTACTACTCTATCGATCTATCAATATCTTGTTACTGTCTCATATACGTGAGGCAACAGTAAGAATTATTATATCTTAAACATTTTCATTGTTTATTAGTGAAATCCAATAATGAAGTTATGAAGGTCTACCACTGTGTTATCCAAACATTCACACACCAGAACATATTTGCATGCTTTTCCTATTATTTTCTATAAAATAAAAGTATTTTAATCGTGTTTTGCGATTCAAAATCTTCAAAACATAGTAAATTTTAAATATGATGTTTTAATTCTCCAAATATTTTAAATCAATATGTTACCTATGTAGCTAGGAAGAAATATTTTAACTTAATAATTACAAATTAACCTACTTAAACCACTTAAATGTTTTTTAAGAAAGATTTTAACTTAATAATTACAAATTAACCTACTTAAACACAAATTAAAGTTAAATAAAATTGCATCATTTGAAGTAGTCAAAATTATAATTAGCTAAGAAAATTAAACAGCAATACTTAAATCTATCACGTACTATACAACGTATATTATGTAATAGATTTAATTTCTGCAGCCAGTATTACGTATTTACGCTTTTTAACAAAAATCTGCAGTTTCCCCACCAACTATAGTCACTAATAGCTAATAATCGCGAAAATGTTGGATAGAGATATTTATCTGATAGCGGTAGCAGAGTAACGATGACGGAGCCTGACCGCGCGATTGGCACGATCAATCACATACACACCCACTTGTGTACGTTCATACTATGACTCTCTAAGAAATACCCATTTAAATATTCAGACAAACAAACACTGCGTATGTACCAGAATCTGCTTACATACGACTCTTGTACGTTTTAAAAAATACGTACTAGAGGCTCTACCTCTAGAGGTAGAGCCGTATTGTATGACATAGTAGACTTAAAGCGTGGATACTGTCTGCTTTAGTAATAACTTACGTAAATTACTTAGTTATGACAAAACAGACATGATAACAAACGCAATTAATTATCTTAAAACTAAAAAAAATGTTATATTATATATATTTTTACAGTTTTTATAAATTTTGTTTCGATTAAAGTTAAAACTAACCAAAAATATATGTAAGTAATTGTGATGGAATATGAATAAAAACTGTTTTAATATTTATATGCATATTAATTAATTAAAAAATTATGTAGTGAGGTGCTTTTAGCTAATGAGTGAGGAGCGATACTGTCGTGCTCTATACGCATACGTGTAAAAAAGAATACAATATTAAAAAGAGGTTTCGAATATTCTTACTTCTTCCATCTTTCAAAAAATAAATAGGCTATATAACAAACATTTATAATTTTACTGGAAGATTGATTACTAAAAAAAAATATCGATACCGTCTTTGGTCAGACTTAACAAACATAGAAGTAATTTATTAGGTATTAAATCTATTTTTATTACGTCTGACTATAAACATGGCTTATTAACAAATTAAGACAATTACTTGTAATAGTCTATTTTCTGGAAGATTGATTCATCATCATCATCATCATATCAGCCGAAAGACGTCCACTGCTGGACAAAGGCCTCCCCCAACGATCTCCACAATTGCCGGTCTTGCGCTATCCGCATCCAGCGATTTCCAGCGACCCGCACAAGATCATCAGTCCATCTTGTAGGGGGCCTGCCCACGCTGCGTCTTCCGATTCGTGGTCGCCACTCGAGAACCTTTCTGCCCCAGCGGCCGAAGATTGATTACTGAAAGAAAATCATTTCACTTTTGCAGGATGGAATAGAAAAATTCTAAAATCACGCAGCACCGGAATATTATCATCACCGTGGCTTTTTATAGGGCTCTCATATAGCTCCGAAATGGTTATCAAAATGCTGTGGAATTAGGTATACGCATTATAAACGCCCTTGGCTTTTTATAGGGCTCTCATATAGCTCCGAAATGGTTATCAAAATGCTGTGGTATTCGGTATACGCATTATAAACGCCATTTTATACTATGCCCGACTGTTTTTCTTTTTCTGTTTGAAGTCTTCAGAATGGTCTACTACAAACTTTCGGCAGTTTGGAATAAGCATATTGTCAATTCCGCCAACTTAATGATCAGCATCATATCAGCCGAAAGATGTCCAATGCTGGACAAAGGCCTCCCCCAAGGATCTTCACAATGACCAATCTTGTGCTGCTCGCATCCAGTGGCTCTCCGAGACCCTTGTAAGATCGTCTATTTAATGATTAAAAGAGGAGAAAAATAAATATATAATATACAAATATTTAAAAAAAAACATAGATTTTCTACCGGTTCATAACCTTTAAAGACTGAAATAAACGCAATTAAAGTCACAAGATGATTCTACAAAAAATTTACAGTTAATGAAAAATTTAACTTAAATTCGTTATAAATTCACATTAAACTTTAATTAATCCAGCGTAATATATATGCCAAAACATGTACAGTCATAGAGATAATCTCCTACTTCCGCAGTTCGGGAGACACGCGGTGACAAATGGACGGACACCGCAAATTGAGTTTAGATGCCTTCAGACGTTCAAACGTTTAATCATTCCACATTCAGACTCCTCTTTATTTTTCTTCGCGACATTTTCCTGATTTTCCTTACGGCGTATTTTTAATGTATTTGTTATTTTTGTTGGCAATTTTCTATAGAACGGTTCTTAAAGTTTACTTCATCATACGAAGAATATATATAGGTAATAATATCATTAATTCTCTAATATCATATAATAATATCATTCTTTCTCTCAAAACTCGCAGGTTTGCACGGTGTTCAAGGACAGTAAAAATCACTCTTTTTAGAGCCTATTGCTCCTCATTCTACACGTGCTCCTTGTGGGCTAAATATACTCAAAAATCTTACAACGCTCTTCGTATCCAATACAACAACGCGTTCAGGGTGCTATTGGGTCTGCCTACAGAAACGCTGTAGCGCATCGGGCATGTTTGCTGAAGCCAGAGTGGACTGTTTCTACGCCACAATGCGCAAACGGTGTGCATCCCTGGTGAGCAGGATTCGTGGCCACTCTAACAGCATTCTGGCCATGATCGCAGGCAGATTTGACTGCCTATACATGAATCACTGCTGCGCTCTTTCTCACGGAATGGGGCATCAGTGATTCATGTATTCCACTAAACAAAATCTTAGCTATATTTTTACTAACATAGAATAAGTTTTATGTATTACTAACAATTTTGAGTCTTTGGTTACTTTAATAAATAACTTTTATTATATTATTATTAATAATAATAACTTAAACGTTATGCTTTGCTAAAAGAGGTTTAAATTAAACAATCATACTAATATTATAAATGCGAAAGTTTATGAGCACGGATGTGCGGAACTAGGGAACGGATTTTGATTTAAATTATTTATTTATTTATTTGGCTCACCAATGGCATCTTATACTAACACAATCACCGAGAAATCAAAATATACAATAAATAAACCAACCTCTTATAGGTAAGCACCACATCTACGGGAACATTATGTAGTTAGTCAAAATATTTGAAATATAATAATAAATAATTACAGAATTAAAACCTAATATAACTTTCATGATTTGAATTTAAATTAAATATAACATGTAAATATTATATTAATTATTATCCTAAGGATATATTAAAATATAACATTGAATAAATTATTGTAAGATTAACATTAAAATTGTACAAATTTAAACACAAGATTATAGGTGTAGGTGTATCCGAATATCAGATAGGCTATAATTATTGAAGTTTAGCGCGGTTAAAACTACGGGGCACAGCTAGTTAAGTAATAATTGCATCTAGCGTGGTGTCTATGCTCGACGATGTTCAATGAAAGCGATGGCGAACTTATTTCTCCCCCTCCTCCCCATGGATGGGGCTTTTAGACTTTTTATGTATATTGTAAATATTATTTTAATCTTTCTTTCTTTAATAATTATTTAATTTCATCGTAGCACATTGTTGTTCATTTTTATTTGTTGTATGTTTTTGACGGGCTTGTTGACGTGGTTGGCAAATGCTTGCTTTCACGCGGAGGTCGTCCCACAGGAAAAAACAGATTATTGTGTGCATGAACATGTCTGTTTGTCCTGAGTCTGGGTGTACATCAGTTATCTGGTTTCCATAGTACCAGCTCTAATTAGTTTGGGATCAGATGGCCGTGTTTAAATAATGTCCCAGGATATTATTACTATATGAACATAATTTTCTTCGTCTTAATGTCCAAAAGTGCCCCAATAATAACTTATGATTATTCACTATTCAGAAAATCAGAAAAAATGTAAATACTATTGTGATTAATTAATTGTCTTGAACAAAAATAAGCCATTAAGTTTTTCACAAAGCAAATTGAAAGAAAAAGAAAATGAATTAACGACTTTTCTGTTTTTATCATTCTTCACGTTCAAAAATGTACACATACGATAGGAAGCATAGTAAATTAAATATTTAATGTCCTCCTGGTCGAATTTCTGCCACGGCGGCCAGTCTCACTGTAAACTAGCCATCTGCCCGGGATATATTATAGTTCACAAGTGTGTGCAAAAAACAGGAGCACTATCTATATCCACTATTCATCACTCGCATTATCCAACCGGACAGCTAGCGACAATACCGGAAAGAGGTCAGGTATAGGATCGACGGCTTGCTTACTCTCCGGGATACGGGGTGTAATTACCACTAATTTTCAGACTTCTGGCTGCTACTGAGAAATTTTTCTTTACGTAATAATCCCAAAATCACTTTATGTCTCGACCCGGGCTTGGTACCCATCCTGGGTTGTTCGTTATCTGCGGTTGAGCAAGCTACCAGGGCCGTATAATATTTTAATATTAATGGTCTAATTTGCTATATTTACTTTTGTATTGCCCGTAGAATAACAGTAAGAACAGTAGAGTCATAAGTTTCAAGACAAGATATGATTGTGATTCTGGATGCTGCGTACAGTACTCCTTAACGACACAGCTTACTTTAACTGAAAACAAATTGAAAATATTCTTTGTATAGCATAATGGAATCAGGCATTACTTTGAGGAAATCCATAATAATTCCGCTAATTAGTGGAATTATCACTAATTATTTGACTCCAAGTGTGGTGCTGCGGTTAGGAATTATGTAACCCATAAATAGTTGTTCTGAGTCTGGATGTACTTGTGACCGTCAATTATGTTTCTAAAATCCGGGGTATTTACTTCTACGTACTACACACATGGATTCATTTCAGTTGTAAAAAATTAAAAATATACCGCATTTCAGACAATGTGTCTGTACAAGAATTATCATTGAGGTTTAATGTCATGTCGAATATCTGTCCAATCAGCTTATAAGAGTTTGTTTGTTTTGAAAAGACAATATCCGCACTAGGGAAACTATTTGAGAATTAACTGATACAGAGAACACCCAGACTTACAACAACTACTTATGGGTCACTCAAATAGGTGTCCTGTGCGGGAGTCGAAACGTTGTGCCACACGTTCAGTCAAGTGAAGGAATAGAGAGTTTCCTTGCGTGTGCGAACCCACTCCTGCACTGCTCTATGTTTTATGCAATTGGCTAGCTTCCGTAGAGATTAACCGCTATAGTAGGAATACAGCAAGGAGCACTAAAAAATTAAGTCTTACCAACTTTCAGCGTTTTGTTCCGAACACTTTACACAAAGAGAAGTCACGTAACTCGACCCTTTCCTACAAACATACTTTTTACGCCAAGGTCATTGATCTGTCTACTAGCTGTCTGTAATACCTTGCACCCTTATTTTTGTACTTCGTCATACTTTGTCGTACTTTAACTAAGCATTTTGCTGAAGCGATATCTAGGCTACAACGCCCTATTCAGGATCTAACATGAAATTCTCCTGTTATTGATTATCTATATATACAATGTTATTTCAACCTCTACAGCATAATATTTTACTACCGAACACACAGATGTGGACGCACACATGCATATGTGCGCACACATGGATAGTGCACTCACACATGTAAAGGCTAAGAAAAATACTCGTGTCGCGGGCTTTTCTTGGGAACAGGAGTACGGTGGAGACGTATTTGGGTACATTGTTTTAGCTTTAAAATTTAATTTTTTTTTACAAAAAAATAAGGATGACACAGTAATAGTAATAGAAGCCTAGGTTTGCATATTACATTTCGAAAGCCAAAAACTCTTAGTAAAATAGTTTATTAAAGTTTAATTACTGGCTTGTGCTTTAGTAGTCTCTAATGACTAGCTAATTATACGACAGCTTTTTGTGTCCCCATTTACAACAATTAATCAAGGTTCATACTAATGAATAATTTAATGGAAATCTAGTAGAGTCAAATTTTAAATATCAAATGTTATTTTTGCCCTCGTATTTTCGTTTTCTCTATGATATCATCTTATTTTATCATTTGGTTATCAATAGTAGCATTAGTCAATAATTATTATTGGCAAGTAATTTTGCATAATTTTTAATTATTAGACCTGACAGCCTTGTGGGTCGACGGCGAGGTTGTTCAGATGCGAGACCAGAAAAGTGATTAATTTCTTAGTGTAATGATTACAGGAAGGGCTGCAATATATGTATATACATATGCAGCCTTGCTATAATCATATATATGTCAATAGTGCTAACGGTTTTACACCATTCATGTGTCTTAGTATTTTGTGATGTAAAGAACTCTGACAGAAAGGTGATCTCTGCCTATACAAACTAATCACAAAAAACTGGACAAGTTTTAATTTTTGGAGTTAAATTTTTTTAGACGGCTGGTTTAGCCGTCTAAAAAAATTAAACTGCAAACTTCAAAAATAGCTTGCGCTGTAAACCTCATTAAATTTAAGAATTGACAATTTTTTTAATGAGGTGTTTTGCGCAAGCTCTTGCCGTCAAATAAAATTAAACTACATACTTCTTAGACTGGCATGTTTGGAACTCGACTCGACCGTTACTAACTCTTTCGTGTTTTTAAGCCATAGACACTTCCACATTAATTGATTTCTTTTCAACATTTTTCTTGTTCCACAAAACCATTATTTTCACAAGTCGACTCCACGCCTTTTGCAATTTCCCTCTACGTCCATACATATAAGTCTTCTCCGACGTCACACGTGTTATACCCGTCTCTTACACTCTTTGCACGTGGGAACAGGAGAGAAGATCAGTTTAGGACTAACGTTTTATACGTTGGCTGGGTCAGGGATATAAAAATCGTTTTCTTCACATACATATATATAAAAAGATATGTATGTAAGTGCGTTGCGAGAAGCATTAGGTTTACTATAAAGTAGAAATATGGCCAATGGTTTTATTTTAAAGGTTATTATGGCCGTTATGTGAATAGAAGTTAGATTGAAGTGAAAAATTAAATATAGAAAGAAAAGCTTTAACTGCGCAGGTAACAGCTTTATTTCCGAGCCTGTATAACGTGGTAACCTTCAAGAAGTGAGCCTATGCTTTTCATAAGTAATGGAATCAGGCCTTCATCATCATCATCATCATTATATCAGCCGAAAGACGTCCACTGCTGGACAAAGGCCTCCCCCAAAGATCTCCACAATTGCCGGTCTTGTGCTATTCGCATTCAGGCCTTACTTTGCGGAAATCCATAACAATCAAAATACAAAATCAATATGTTGTGTTAATTCCGCTAATTGTCCGTTTAATCATGCCGAGATGCAATTTGCACCGCCCTCCCGTCCGCAAAAATGTGCACATGCAAGAAGGACAATATAAAAAAGCAAATTACATGCACCAGTACGATACCCAACACGTGTTTCAGTCCGCCACGGACCATTCTCAAGGGCTGCTAACTCGTCGAGTGCTCGAAGGAGACTCAACTCTTCTTGCATGTGCACATTTTAGCGGGCGGGAGGGCGGTGCAAATTGCATCCCGGCATAATTAAACTGACAATTAGCGGAATTAACACTACATATTGATTTTGTATTTTGATTCCAATGCTTTTCTTAAAGGCCAGTAACACACTTGCGGTCCCTCTGGTGATGCGAGTGTCCATGGGCGATATGATCACTTACCATCAACAATACAACCCTCTCACGCATCTATCAGTAACCGCCCAGAGTAAAGATTCGAACCCCAAAGGCCCCCCGGCGTGTGTACTTAGTTTGTAGTTTTATGTTTTATCTGCTAGACGGCTCGAAGCAACTGATTTATGGAATTTATCATGATGTGTTATTTATCTGTTGTCAAGATTATAAAAATTAATTATTTAATATTAAGATAGGTAGAAAAAATATTGCATGCCCGATATGGGTAACTGTTGATCAATCAAATTGATATAACATCTTCTGTACACAGTTTCTGGCAATAAAATGATCTATGTCTATGTCTTAGCCCTCAGTCGGCTCTATAGTCCGGTGACGCAGTGAAAGCCTACGCTAACTGTAAACGTCATGTTAAAAAATAAACCTTACTATTTATTTTTAATGAGACCCGCACTAGGGAGTCTAAATCCCTGTGTCGCGGGGTACTTTACAAACATATAACACAAATTACATCCAGACTCTGAACAACTATTTATGGGTCACACAAATAGTTGTCCGGCGGGACTCGAACCCACGACACAAAGTGGCGAGGCGACGGTCTTAGCCGCTGCGCCACACGTGCAGTCAAACTGTTAGGTGACCGCATATAATAATCTTCTATCTAGTTGCATAATTGTTGATTCATTGAAAGTTATGAAAGGGTAAAGATAAGATAAAGATTTCTTTATTGCTAAAACTGTGTACATGGTTGTAGATGGTATACAATTTTGAGTATCAACAGTTACCCGTATCGGGCGTGCAACAGTAAGGCTTATGAATTAAACATAATAGTACATAACAATTCTTATCATTATAATATACATATATTTGTGGAATTATTCATTACAATTTATAGAAAAAAGGGACTACTTTTTGGCTAAATACTCATTGAGATCGTAAAACACATTGGAAATAAGATAGATAGATAGATAACTCTTTATTGTACACCAAGTAAAATAAAATATAAGGAACAAGGATGCATTACAGAAATGTACAATTGGCGGCCTTATCACTAAATGTGATCTCTTCCAGACAACCTAGGCAGGGATTGGAATATAGAACAAAATAGTTGCGGTAGTTGTCAGTGTACAAAAATGATGACATGGTACGCGCTGGTACCATGACAAAAACAGTGAACTTAATACGCTACAAACTTATACTTAACTTACATATTACATAACATCTATACTATATACATATATATAAATAAGCCACTTTTTCAAAACGTTTTTGAATTTTTTGCCTTCTACTTCCTTGACATTAACAGGTAGATGATTGATATATGATGAATAGATATATGATGAATAGTAGTGTAAATATAATTGGATATAAGCTATTTTTAAGTCAGAGTTAATATACGTATATCTCTGTGTCGTCTCTGGATGATCTGGATCTCATCGCAGATGTAGTTTTGTACTTTAATTTGGTAAAGATCGAGTAATCAGAATCATGTATTTTATACAAATTAGATATTTCTTCCATTGATTACGGATGAAATTAAATTAGTCTAAGTTATCGTTCATGAACAAGCTGGAGATATACAAGTGTATGTCCTGAATAAAACAAATGTGTAAATAAATAAAATAAAAATAATTAGAAAAATATATATCTTCCGATATAGATCTGGAGTAAGGTACAAGGCTCTAATAAAATATACACACATACGTATGTGTGTATGTACAGGCGTGAGTCTATATTTGTATATAGACTCACGCCTGTTCCCCAGTGTGGTAGGCAGAGACAACGGATTTCCATTTGACACGATCTTTGCTCACCTCTTTTACCTCGTTTACTATCATTATATTGGAACGAAGTTCCTTATCGCGCGTTGTGAAAGGGGGCTAGATGGAAAAAAAATCTTACGAAAAGTTGTCACGACACTTTTTACAGCTGTGCGGCGTGCGCATGTTTCTTCTCTCTCTCTCTCTCTCTCTCTCTCTCTCTCTCTCTCTCTCTCTCTCTCTCTTATAGAAAGCATACATACATACATACATACTTAGACTCACGCCTGTCTCCCAGAGGGGTAGGCAGAGACAACGGACTTCCATTTGTCACGATCCTTGCATACCTCTTTCGCTTCGTTTACTGACTTATAGAAAGCAAGCCAGATATTTTCAATTCTATTTCGCATTGAACAGTGTGGTGTCGCGCCGATTATTTTTGTTGAGTGTATACAGGTTTTATGTACATAATAAATAATAAGAAATAACTTCGTTCCATCCGGGTGTCCCTTGACACCTCTCAAGTTTTTTTTCTTACATGCTTTTTTTTTCGCCGGGTACTTCTGACCTGGCCTTCCTTGAGCACGTCTCTAATGAAATATATAGCTCCTAAATTATCTATGCACGTGTAGGTACGGCCGAAATTCTTTGCGTAAAACTCTCGGGAGTCTCTTGCTTCAAACATTTTTGGAACGAAGTTCCTTATCACGCGTTGTGAAAGGGGGCTAGACGGAATAAAATCTTACGAAAAGTTATCAGAGAGAGTTATCAGACACTTTTTGCAGCTGTGCGGCGTGCGCATGTTTCTCTGTCTGTCTCTCTCTCTCTCTCTCTCTTATAGCAAGCCAGATATTTTCATTTCTATTTCGCATGAACAGTGTGGTGTGACAAATATTGTATACGGAGTGAGATAGATGCTTATTTCAATATTTTATAACCCACTACTAAAAGGAAGAATATTTTTTACAACACTCGCTCTAGAGAAATGAATCCCTGTGTTTTTTTTTTATATACTGTAGACACGGGTCTCATCGCGATAAATATTTAGGTAAATCATTACCTTGTTTACCCGACGTTTCGGCATGGATTGCACCAGCCGTGGTCACGGGTCGACTGGTGTGGCTCGGCAGCGTCGTCTCCGTGAAGCTCGGGTATCGGTATCTACCCTCGCATGGTCTTGATATTTTTTATTTTCCTTTACGAAACTGTCGGTACACACGACACTAATGACATCAGCGCCCGGGCGCACTACGTTGGTTACGCGACGATGGCACTTCGTTATTACAGGATTCCAAGATGGTGAGAGGCGGTATCCGTCTTCCCGGTTGAAATTGATATGTTTCTTTATTTCAACCGCTTCACGTACTATTCTGGAGTAATAGTGACGATCGGTGGAGAGGACCTGTGGCTTGTGTAAATTTGTAATCCAGTGTTGGGATCCTGTGTCGACTACATGCTCAGCTATTGCTGATTTATTAACCTGTCGGTTCCTGACAGCTGCGATATGTTCTTTAGCCCTTTCAGCAATGGATCTTTTAGTTTGGCCGATATAAAACATACCGCAGTTGCACTCAAACCTGTAGACGCCCGGTGTTTGAAGAGGAATAACATCCTTCGGTGTACGCAGCTGGTTGGAGACTTTGGAGATCGCACTATATACAGTCTTGATGGAGTATTTCTTTAGTACTGATCCAACTTTATCCGTTACTCCTTTCACGTAAGGTAAAAACGCTGGTGCCCTGCTTACTTCCGGCTGCTTCTCCCTCCTCTTCGTCCGTTTAATGCCCCCCCTGTAGCCGTTTTGCCTAAGTACCTCCTGAACGTGTGTGAGCTCACTTTCTAAACATTCAGGGTCGCATATGTCATACGCTCTGTTTGTTAACGAGGCAACTACGAATAACAGGTGTCGCGGATGGTGTTATCCGTAGTTGCCTCGTTAACAAACAGAGCGTATGACATATGCTACCCTGAATGTTTAGAAAGTGAGCTCACACACGGACGAAGAGGAGGGAGAAGCAGCCGGAAGTAAGCAGGGCACCAGCGTTTTTACCTTACGTGAAAGGAGTAACGGATAAAGTTGGATCAGTACTAAAGAAATCCTCCATCAAGACTGTATATAGTCCGATCTCCAAAGTCTCCAACCAGCTGCGTACACCGAAGGATGTTATTCCTCTTCAAACACCGGGCGTCTACAGGTTTGAGTGCAACTGCGGTATGTTTTATATCGGCCAAACTAAAAGATCCATTGCTGAAAGGGCTAAAGAACATATCGCAGCTGTCAGGAACCGACAGGTTAATAAATCAGCAATAGCTGAGCATGTAGTCGACACAGGATCCCAACACTGGATTACAAATTTACACAAGCCACAGGTCCTCTCCACCGATCGTCACTATTACTCCAGAATAGTACGTGAAGCGGTTGAAATAAAGAAACATATCAATTTCAACCGGGAAGACGGATACCGCCTCTCACCATCTTGGAATCCTGTAATAACGAAGTGCCATCGTCGCGTAACCAACGTAGTGCGCCCGGGCGCTGATGTCATTAGTGTCGTGTGTACCGACAGTTTCGTAAAGGAAAATAAAAAATATCAAGACCATGCGAGGGTAGATACCGATACCCGAGCTTCACGGAGACGACGCTGCCGAGCCACACCAGTCGACCCGTGACCACGGCTGGTGCAATCCATGCCGAAACGTCGGGTAAACAAGGTAATGATTTACCTAAATATTTATCGCGATGAGACCCGTGTCTACAGTATATAAAAAATGTGTACAAATCGCGAAAGTTTAAAAACATTAATCCCTGTGTTGCACGTCGGGTACTTTACAAACATATTATTGACTGACACAAATTATATCCAGACTCAGACAACCCATTTGTGTGACCCATAGGTATTCTGAGACTGCATATATTTTTGTCCTGCGCAGTAATCGAACCCTAAAGTGGCAAGGCGGCTGTCTTAACCGCTGCGGCACACGATATAAACATGTACACACGGCTACATATCAAGCTATTAATTTCCAGTATAAACTGATCTCGCGTTGTAAGGAAATCGTTTACAATGAGAGGTCAGCTTATATTGGAAATGTAAAGCATGATATGTAGCCGTGTGTAGTTTTTTTTTTAATAATAATATCTAGGAACAATGTCACACAGATCATCCTAGCCCCAAACTAAGCAAAGCTTGTACTATGGGTACCAGGCGACGATATACATACTTATATAGATAGATAAATACTTATATACATAGATTTTGTGATAGCTTAATATTAAAAGTGGATTTTTTGCCCAACAGCACTGTCAACAGAAAGATGGCCTCGAATACGCCGCGTGGTCACGACCACGGGGCGCCATGGCCATCAAACAAGGCTATGAGGTGAGCTGTAGTGTGGTCTGACCACAAAGAGCCTAGTTCTTTTTTTTGTAGGCGTTTTCTTTTCTGTTTCTTTGCTGCCAGCTAGCCCGCCCCATTCGATCATGAGAGTAAGAGAACAACCACTGCATCTGTGTTTATGCACAACTAGCTGTGCCCCGCGGTTTTTCCCGCGTTGAATTTTATAAATTATCACAGCTCCTCCCCCGTAGGTGATAGCTTGATAATATGTAGCCTATATCTTGACCTGACCTCTTAGTTAATATTCATGCAAAATTTGAAGTAAATCCATCCAGTACTTTTTGAGTTTAGCCCGGACATACATACAGACAAAAATTCTAAAAACTATATTTTTGGCTTCGATATCGATTGTAGATCACACCCCAAGTATCCTTTAAAAATAAATATTCAATCTACAGTTTTGACTTTCCTACAATTTTATTATATGTACTAGCTGTGCCCCGCGGTTTTACCCGCGTTAAACTTTATAAATTATCACAGCTCCTCCCCCGTAGGTGATAGCGTGATAATATGTAGCCTATATGTTGACCCGACCTCTTAGTAATATTCATGCAAAATTTTAAGTAAATCCATGAAGTACTTTTTGAGTTTAGGACATACATACAGACAAACAGACAGAAATTCTAAAAACTATATTTTTGGGTCCGATATCGATTGTAGATCACGCCCCAAGCATCCTTTAAAAAAAAAATTCAATCTACAGTTTTGACGTTCCTACAATTTTATTATATGTATAGATAATAAACAATCATTAGTACGGCTACTATCCCAATCATCAATATCATCATATCAGTCTAAAGAAGTCCACCGCTAGAAAAAGGCCTCCCCGAAGGATTTCATAATCTAGTAAGACAGAAGCCTTGTCCAAACCTCAGGTAACCCAAGCGCTGTGGTGTACCTTTTTTTCTGTCGGGGTGGAAGGTCCTGCATGGATGTCGTCCGCCTTGGGGGAGGTGGAGGGGTCTGTCAGACTCCTTCTGACTAAAAACCACCCCGGTGTTCCATCTTCACGATACTTCCGCAACCCCCGGCTTAAGGGCTGGGGTGTACCTCGATCAGCTTGGCTATACAACGAGGCAACGTTGTCAGCTTTTTGGGCAGACTACCCGCAGATTGTGACTTAAATGCAATTTTTTATTTGTAAATTGTTTTCGTTTTAAGTAGACTTTATGCATATCGTTGTTAATTATATTATACGTAGCTTAGACCCATTGACAATCAGCCCAAGTGACATCAGGAGTTAGACCGACGGCTCAACATGATCTCTGACGCCCAGGGGTGTGGTTGCTACATCGGCACCTTCCTGACACCAGGCTACTATTAAGAGCTTTTATTAATAATAATAATAATATCTGGGGACAATGTCACACAGATCATCCTAGCCCCAAACTAAGCAAAGCTTGTACTATGGGTACCAGGCGACGATATTTATATTTATTTATTTATCTATATAAGTATGTATTACATATACCTATAGATAGATAAATAAATATAAATACATATAGAAAACATCCATGACTCAGAAACAAATATTCGTGCTCATCACACAAATATTTGCACTTACCAGGATTCGAACCCAGGACCACCAGCTTCGTAGGCAGGAGCACTACCAACTAGGCTATGGTGACCGTTATTGCCACAAATATTCCACTAATACCTTCCTTTTGGCCCAATTTAACAAATTAAATATAACATTATTATATTGTGGCTGGTGTAATAATAGTTAAGGAACTTTTACTGATTAGTCATTTTAGTATTGTAGAATTTTTCTTTATTAGTTTGTATTAAAGGTAGTTGCTATTTTGTGTTCTACGCCGTCTCATCCCGTGCGGGGCGGTCGCCCCGAGAATACTAGAGAATGAGTAGCAGCATCTCTCTGTATACTCTAATATTATACTGCGATCGCCAATCTGTCTGTCAAGCGTGGCGATAATGGCATATCACTCCAAATGGTGGACGCAACTCCACTGTGGAAATCGTTTGAGGAGGCCTTTGTCCAGCAGTGGACGATATTCAGTTGACATATTCGTATTAAGAGATACCCTGCCCCCCACCGTATAAGATAGGATTGCAATATTCAATGCCATCAGCCACACAGCAAATCTTTGGTAAATGTCAACTATCATCAGAACCCTTAAGTTACTAAGCAACACTATTTTACAGTACACGTTCTTCACTTGATTCTGAAGTAGAAGTCGTTGTCCCTTTCTAACTTTTTACATTTATCTTATACCATAAACAACTTCGTACGGCACTTGGTCTCAAATGCCACCATGCCAGATTTCTACACCAACATAAGTATTCCGTTGGACCCCTCTCGTATGACAAAAGACGCTCATTTGCAACTGTCCTTCGCAGAGACGCCCACAGTCCTACATCACTTATTTTGATCTCGTCACCCTTCTTCAATGTCCAAATAGCCAATCTGGAGCAGTTAAAATTGAACTCTATCTTCGTTTAGTAGAAATCAATTTTGAAATGTAGCGGTATAGTTGTTAGGTCATTCTTGTGGTAACGTTTCTGTGTTTCTGTCTTAATTTCTTGACGTGCAAATTAGGACTGAAATATTACAGAAGTTAAGTTGACCGATGATTGTGATGACCATTGCCATTGATATGAAATACCAAAAAAAACAGGAAGGTACATGCTTACGTCTGTTTCCCAGAGGAATAGGTAGACACAACGGACTTTAATCCTTGCACACCTAGTTTGCCTCGTTAAAACTCATAATATTCTTTAAACATGCTAAAAAAAGGTAAAATAATGCGGGGAGGGGTGGACGAACTTATGTTGAAGTAGCTCTGCCCCACGGTTTTTCCTCGCTTTAAACTTTATAAATTTAGCTTCTGTGTTATTTGGATATATAAGCTATATTACTAAAAAGTTTCATCGAAATCCGTTCTATGGTTTTTCGTGAAAGAGTTACAAACATACACACTCACAAACTTTCGCCTTTATAATATTCGTATTAATTTTTGCTAATTGCTGCCCTTCCATATTGCCGACTCTTGCCAGTACGGCACAGCGACTGCGCCACAAACAGTTCGCTGTCTTCCCGGGGCTGCTTGCACGTGGCGGCAGTAGAGGACACTTCTCTGTATGCCGCCGCAGCCGGGGGATCCTAATAACTAAAATGTTAACTGTTACTAAGTATTTAATGTTTTTTGAAAAGAAATAATGTCATTTAAAATTCGAAACTTTGCGGATATACACAATGACAGTCAAAATGTCAAAATTAATTTTAAAGTGTGGCGTAGTGGTTAAATCAGTCACCTCATCACTTCGTGTTTGAAGTTTGATTCCCGCATAAAACAGCTATTTGTGTGACCCATACCTAGTTGTTCTAAGCCTCAGTGTGTTTTTGTCCGTCAATTACTTGCATACTTATTTGAAATACCCCACGACGACACAGGGATTCCTTTCCCAATTTGTCTCAAAAGTAGTATTAATCCCGCTTATAATTATTAGTTTAAATTCATCGGAGTGCAATTTTCACTGCCTTCCAGCGCGCTAAAGTGCATTATAAATAAGCAAATCAAATGAACTAATATGATATCCAACACTGTTTCTGTCTTCCAGAGACTATTGTCATGGATTCCAACGCTTGTTGCCCCTTGCTGATGAACCAAATTTACCTACACTAGGTATCTACTTAATAATTTTGTATAATTATACCATAATATGTATTAAAAAATAATCATGTCTTTCTCACAAACTTTAAAATAGTAAAGTGGGTCGAAAAATACCTACCAAGTTGTTTGCAACTCCAAAGCAGTTTACGTCAAAAGTTGCCATTAACTGTCGATAGATGGCAGTGTACTAAAGAATTTCGTCGGAACACGACTCCAGTGTATCTCCGCTTTTTACGACGCAAACATAAAACTTTTGAAGAATATCATGACCTATATATGTACTATGTTACTTTTATGTAACATGTATAGATTAAGTCACGTAAGAGCATTTGCGAGAATTTCATTTTTGAGTTATGGAGGGGAGATAAAAGAGTGGTACTTTATTTTGAATGTCAAGTAGACTTACCAACTAGATATATTGCAAATTCTGTTTTTTTTATAATAATAATAATATCCTGGGGCATTATTTACACACTGCCACCCAAACTAAGCAGAGCTTCTACTATGGAAACCAGATAACTGATATGCCACATATACTACTCTTCTTTTGTAAATACATACTTGTACCTATAGATAATTAACACCCAGACTCAGGACAAACAGACATGTTCATGCGCACAAATATTTGTCCTGGGTGAGAATCAAAACCCACGATAAGTAATTAAACACTTTTAGTACAGACGCCAGCACATCAAGTTACCCCAATCTGTCAAATTTACCAATTGAATGTAAACCTTATACTTTTGTGGTAAAGTTGGAAATCTATAAATGAAATTTGACAGCTTGGGGTAGCTGGATGTGCTGGCGTTTGTACATATAGTAATCTGTGTAAATAATGTTGCCTTCGAGATTAATAACTTAAACTTACTTAATTATACAGAATACAACAGAATTTTAACTTAATTCTCTACGTGCCGTTAATGTGTTCAAAACAGTCCTTCCGCGACATGTCCTATCTAAGGGTTTCGCCATCATCAGTCCATGCATCACCGCAATTCTTTCTCTCTCTGTTTGTAAACTCAACGCCCGCACTAGGGAAATGAATCCCTGTGCCGTGGGATACTTTATAATCACACAATTGAGACAGACACACACATATAATTATTGGTACAAATAATTGTCCTATACGGGAATCGAAACAGAGACACGAAGGCACTAGGCAGCTGTCTTAACCACTGCGCCACACGTGCAGTCAGATTAGAATTAGATTCATTATAATAGATCTCCTGGTTGAATTTACGGTGGCCAATCACTATGGAGACTAGTCAACAAGTCTGAACATATTAAAGTGCAAGATGTTTTGCGCAAACAAATATTTACACAAAGTGATAATTACGGACTGATTATGAGAGTGAAACATTTGACACTGTACCCGTCAAATGTTTCACTCTCATAATCTGTCCAATACGACCCGGAGAGATTAGGCTGTTTTAATTATCAGTTTGTGTAAATATTTGTTTTAGTTTAGTTCTAACTTAACCTAATTTTTTTTTCTAGATGCGCAATAAGTATATTTCGGAATTTTAATTTATAAAGTTGGGTTAGTGATATTTATTTAAATGTGATGTTAGGATACCAAAAGTATTGGGGTCCCCTATAAACACCCTGGAGTTATATTCGCGGTTAATTAAAGGACACTAAGAAGTCGTCTTATGATCACCCAGGTGATCAAAGATGACCCATATCATCATCATCATCATAACAGCCGAAATACGCCTATTGCTGGACAAAGGCCTCCCTCAAAGATCTCCACAAATGCCAGTCTTGTTCTACCCATCCAGCGGCTTCCAACGACCCTCATAAGAACGTCGGTCCAACTTGTTGGGGGCCCATGTTACCTAGTTGATAACTATGACAAGCGACAATCGGGTAAAATACATGTAATTCTCTAGCGAAATAATTAAAAAAGTTAAACAAAACAATATAACTGAAAACAAAGCCAAACTCAAAACAATCTATCGAATACAAATATCAATTTCATTAATTCCACCCTCACATAGTTATAGTTTAACCCTAAACTACGGATGTGATTAATACTAAAATTAAATTTCACGTCCCACCACGAGAGGGCGTTATCTGCACTAAATTAATTCGCAACGAATACCGGCTCGACCTTTGGATAGTTCATGATTTATGACTGTTTTGGGGTATAGTTTTGGACAATTAGAAACATGCATTACATATTAAAATGTTTTGAGATGATTTAATTTAGGCGAAAGGGTTATGAAAAAAGGCGGCTGACTGTACCGTTACTTTACTTAAACGTACAGTATTCAAGGATTTGGTAAAATGTTAAAACAAAACGTTTCCTTTCCTCATAAGTAAAGAAAAAATAATATTTTAATTCATAATAATAATATAGGCTTTTCTAAAGACGCCCGCACTAGAGAAATTAATGCCTGTGTTTAGGGTTACTTTGTAAGCATATAATTGACGAACACAAAGTACGTCCAAACTCGGGGAAATTATTTAAGGGTTACGCAAATAGTTGTCATGAGCTGTGATTGAACACGGAAAACGAAGTGGCGAGGCGACCGTCTTAATCACTGCGCCACACGTGCAGCCAAGCTTTCAAAAACGCTTGTTTATAGTCCGTCCATATAATAGTTGTAGTACCTATTACATTAAAATAAATAACAGATTTGCACGACGTTTTATAGTTTGTGAGATATTCACTATCATTACACACTATACATTATATATATCAAAATCAGAAATAAATATTTCTGATTTTGATATTTAAAATATCAAAATCAGAAATATTTATTTCACAAAAATAGCGTACATATTGGTTTTCATCTTGAAAATGCATGACATACAGGTGATAAAAAAAGACATATTAAAAAATTGGAAATTAGAAATATCTCTTATGGTATATCTTATGGCTTTATGGAAAATTGTAGCCCAATATATTCGTATATACTTTCTTAACTTATTAAAATTCGCGGAAACCTATTGCACTACTTTTCTATTTCAATGTTGGCAATTTTGGTAAAAAACAAAAACAAAAATGTGTTATACACACTTTCAACCTACACAACGCCCTTAAAGAGAAAGCAACAATTCAGAAACCCAACAAAACATATCATATGGATAAATCTCAAAATACCCCTTACTCTAAGCAAAATCAGATAACCAGGACATCCTCAATCATAATATCTAATGTCCTACATTAATCGCGATCTTTAGAGGGTGCAAAACTCAAACAAATTACTGTAGCACGCTCTTGACTAAACACGCTCTGACCAAACACGGCGGCTTCATTAGTAACGGGCGATTGGTCTCGCTGGCCACGGTAAATTATGAATCATGGCCGTTCGACCTCTCACTTAGTTAAAATATAACTTGTACCCCTTGTAGGTTGTCCCGTGAAACTTTGTGGGGTTAATTTTCTGTATTGAGATTGTGGTTTTCGAGGATCCATACTTTGAGAGAGACTGCCTCCTTTTCGACACTGTGTTGAACCCCAGATTATATTTAAAATGATGTGTTATTAGAATTTTTCTGGCAAGAAAATCGCTTTTTACTGCTTGTGGATAGGGTACTTTAAGTAAGTAAGTAAACCTTTATTGTACACTCGGCTACATATTATCAAGCTATACATTTCCAGTATAAGCTGATCTCGCGTTGTATAGGATTTCCATACAATGACAGGTCAACTTATATTGGAAATGAATAGCTTGATATGTAGCCATGTGTACACGAAAAAATATTACATAGAAAGAACTTAATAACATGAAAGTTAATGCCATTATTATTAGTTTGTTGCACGTGTAGCGGCTAAGACAGTCGTCTCGATGCTTCGTGTCGCGGGTTCGAGTCCCGCGCCGGACAATTATTTGTGTAACCCATAAATAGTTGTTCTGAGTCTGGCTGTATTTTGTGTCCGTCTTTTATGTTTGTAAAGTACCCCGCGACACAGGGATTAGATACCCTAAGGCGGGCGTTATCTTTAAAAAAGACCGGCCAAGTGCGAGTCGGACTTGCGCAAGAAGGGTTCCGAACGAGCAAAAAATTCACGTTTGTTGTATGGGAGCCCCCTTAAATATTATTTTTTTTTTGTTTTTTAGTATTTATTGTTATAGCGGCAACAGAAATACATGATCTGTGAAAATTTCAATTATCTAACTATCACGGTTCATGAGATACAGCCTGGTGACAGACGGACAGACAGGCAGACATACAGACAGACGGACGGACAGACAGACAGACAGCGAAGCCTTAGTAATAGGGTCCCGTTTTACCCTTTGGGTACGGAACCCTAAAATAGGAAGTATTTTTATTCCTACTTAAATTCTTCTATCTTGCACTACCCTAATCGTGTTGTCTTTCTATATTTGCAGGGCTCTTGTTCCCGGTAACATCTAAGTTAAGCATGATGTGCTTAAATAGCGAGTTGTAATAATAATTATTATTATTTATTAATTTAAAGTAACATGACTCACATTTAATTTTGTTGGTAACAATAATTCTTACACCTATATAAGTATTCCTATTCCTATAAGAACACTCACACACACGATCACTGCCACTCTTTTAACACTGAGGTGGACAGCTTGCAGCAGCGACTCACATACAGACGATCGAGTCTGCTGCCTCACAGCTCATGATAATGTTGGGGCTGACCCGTACGCGGCGCACCAGGGAAGCGCATCGTTTTCTCATAGTTGTATAAAAACAGTCGACTCCAGCTTGAATGCATTTTCAGTCGTCTATCAACAGGACTTCCATCGTATTTCCTTTATCAAATGATTTATCTGGCCGCAACTCGGCGACACACTTTCGTCTCGGACCAACCCCAATTTATTTATCGAAACAACTAGTTTGTGATTTGTTGACTCTGTGGCTTGTCGTAAATTATCCATTTGTTGTTTTTGTTCATTTATCCGATTGGTGATGAAGAGATTCATATTAAATTAAGTTTTTATTTTAGAGCACTTGAGAATCATTAGACTTATGATGGTTTATTAGATAGCCATTATATGAAGTACTTTATTGTAAGAAATTAATAAACAAATAAAGATTAAATTTATGGTTAGCTATGTCTGCGTTCACGTACACGGTCACTCATCTATCTAGATCCATATATAAACCTAGGATACCACTACTAGGCTACAGCAATTTTTGCTGTAACTAATGCTGGAGGGGGTACACAGCAAAATGTTTTGTTTATAAGCACCTACTATATAGCTGGTATTTTTGTTTATTATGAATAAAAGTATTTATTTTTTCTCTTCTTTTCTTTCCATATATAGTTTGACTGCAAAAGTGGTTTAATTCCTGTGCGCATCTCAGTGCTGAAGGGTAGTTCAGTTGTCGGTCCCTGTTTTATTCATAAGGCAAGAGTCGATAAGCCATGTTAAATGGAATATATTATTATACTAGGACAGTTGAATAACTATGACATTAGGGTAACCACGGCCCATTCGCATAAATGAATGAACTAGCAGCAATTTTCCCAAATCATTCACATATTTACCTTCCCAGCTTATGAAGGAATGAATTAATCCTGAATGTATCCCTATAGCTCTAAAATGGATGAATCAGGTTTCAATGCACTTTTATCCGGAAACTATTCAAATAATGTTTAAGCACCATGACAATCCGTTTAGCTTTTCCATTTTCTATGTTAGGTACTAACTTAGATATGTACTTATCGTATGGGCAGTGGTTAACCTGGTAGTTTAAGCTGGTCAGTAAGCCTCAGACATGGCTTAAAGACAGCTTAACGTGCCCTCCAAAGCACAGAAATGCTCAAAAATTAAACCACTTTGGCGGTCACCCATCTATGGTCTGACCGCGAGCCTAGTTGCCCAAACCTCGTCCATCTCTTACGGACCGGTAGGAGCATCTAGCTATGAGCGCCTTGATGTTTTGTGATTAGGTTGATTAGGTGTTAGTGTAATAAATTATGTTAGTTTATTTATTATGAATCCAAAAACTCTAAATACACAATATTTTTTCCATGTTTCAGGCCAAGATGAGCACTGGAGATGGCACAGTAGGTGGCCACCAAAAGACTGACGACCGACTTGGCCACCACCAGTCTATGAGCCAAATGCTGTATGGAGCTGGATTGGGGCCTGGACGATCAGGTAAATATATAATATATTAATTGGAATATTAACTACCCATTAACTATACGAAGCGAAAGAGGTGAGCAAGGATCGTAACAAATGGAAGTAACGTTGTCTCTGCCTACCCCTCTGGGAAACAGGCGTGAGTCTATGTATGTATGTATTAACTACCGATATAATTCGGTGGACCACAAAACCTCTAACGAAAGATTGGGTCTCTAATCAGCCATGTTATGTATAACGCTGTGTTGGGATCTGAACGATCAAATTCGTAATAGCTGTATGTATAATGTCCTCCTAGCCAAATTTTAGGCATGGTGGCTCTCAATGAAAACTAGCCATCTGCGCGGGACATATTATAGTGGACAAGTGTGTGCGCAAACACCCCCTCTGTTTGCGCACACACTACTTCTACTCCACTTTTTATTCCATCACTCTCGCGATCTGGTGCGACGCCTAGCGATACGACTTTAAAGAGGTCAGGTAAAGGCTCGTTGGCTTTACGTGCTCTCCGAGGCACGGGGATGATATACAACCAACTCCCTGGCTTTGAACTAGTCCTGAAAATTTTTCTTAGCAGAAAAATCCCTAAATCACTTTTTGGCCCGACCCGGGATTTTCACCAAGGACCTCATTATCTGTAGTTGAACACGCTACCGCTAGACCAACGAGGCATATTATTATAGCAAAGATAATAAACAGTAGGCAGTCACCAAAAGACTGGCGACAATCTTGGCCACAACCAGTCTAAGTGTCATAACCCGTATCTTCATACGGGTTATCAGTATCAGTAATTACGCTATATTTTATTCAGCACTGATGTACCCAGTTTCAGAAAAATTTGAAGACTGAAGAAGACACACAATTAACACTCTTTCGGAAACACAATATTACAATATCTATGAGCCATATGGAGCTGATTCGGAACCTAGGAAAGTAGTATAATATGGATTACTAATTTCCCATTTCTTCAGTCCTCAAATTCTGACCCCATTTTTCTGAAACTGGGTACATCAGTGCTGAATAAAATATAGCAAAATTACTAGAAAGTTGTTCAGGTTTGGTGCCAAGGATTTACCAGCAGTTAAAATTGTGGGGAAAAGATAGCATTATTCATTTACAACTAGCTTGGCTTAGGCGATGCCATTTTGAGACCAGAACAATAATTTTGGTATAGATTTCTATGGCACATAATGACTTTGGACATAATAATATGACGCAGTGATAAAGGCAGTCAACTAATAACTACTAGATTGCTTGCCAGGAAATCCTAATAACAATATGGTTCCACCCGTGGTTTGAATCCATAAGCTCATTATCAATAGATAAATATATAAAAATTATATTACAGCATTTGCCAACGAAGTTTGGTACGTACTGTTATTATTTCGCAAAGATTAGCTTTTTAATAGTATTTTTGGCGAAAACTTGTGATACTGAAGTGCCTAATCTTCCTTCCAGGGTCATCGTCATCATCTCCAGTAGGAGGCAACAACACGGGAAGCGGATTACTGGTGGTACCTCAGCCTTTAGGCAAAGGACCTACGAAGCTTCAGCCGTTACATGCTCACGCCAGGAAGTATCACTGCAAGATGTGTCCTCAGGTTAGTCCCGAATATACTAATCATGTTTACAATAAAAACTACTAACGAATTAAAAAATAACTATTGAAATCATCATCATCATCATCTTCGAATGTGAAGACCGAGGAGTATAAATTCTAAGCGTTTGTAGACTATGAAAAAGCCTTTGATTCGATCGAAACCTGGGCCATACTGATGTTTCTCAAAAGTTGCCAAATCCACTACCGGTATATCGAGGTGTTAAATGTTTTTATGAAAACGCCACTATTCCAACCCGACTCCAGGACCAGGGCTCGAAAACTATCCACTTGCAGCGAGGCGTAATACAGGGAGATGTTATATCTCCTAAAACGTTGTTATGTCCCGCTACATTGGAATATGTTTTCAAGCTTCCTTCCAGAACGTGGCCACATTAATTGCCCTGCTTGTGGCCTTGGCCTGTTTTTTAAGATCCTACCATAAATATGTGGCACGGCAGACTGAGCAGGATGTTAGTGTGTGGGTGCATGCAGATTGTGGGTCAACTATAGATAGAGGGCATACAGCGGATTGCGCTTACTAGACAGCGCGCTTACTATGTGTTTGTACTAGGTTAAACCTATACCGCATATGATAGATGGTTTCACGCCCTCATGCGCAAGCGTTGTGCTTCTACTGTGGGCAGGGTACGCGCCAATCCCAACAGTATCCAACAGCAATCTTAAAACTATAGCTGATAGGTGGGGCATCCTCATACTAGGACAGTGAGTACGCCTATATGCCACTGTGGCGTAATAGGTAATTAATATTCTGTTTTGTTTTTCTAGTAGATGTAAGTCCCAATACTAGTTTCTAAGTTGCATGTTTACTGACCAGATGAACTTTAGTTATGGTTCTGAAATGATTTTTTTATACTTGATATAATTACAAAGCAGATTAAGCCGTCAGAGCGCTCATAATTAGAGTAGCATTGTAATTTTACGAAGCATTCGATTGAAACGTCGGTATCGTGTCTGTAATACATATTCAATACAAAACAAATGTTAAACACACACACAATTAAAGGCAACGGGCTGATATATTTAATTGATTTAGCTGAGCGGAGGAATCTTCAAATTAAAAACTCATAGTCAGATGCTCACAATCTCACCAGTCTACCCCAGCACTAGAATATAATACACTCAAACAGGATAATTACATAGCAGACAGAATAATAACACAGTAATGTACAATGGTCTTATCAGAGATTTCTTAATATTCAAATTCTTAATAAAAAGTTGGTGTATACTGCTGTCAATAGTCAATGCCTCAATGTGACGCCCTGCAACAGACAGAAATTCATTTTCGGTGCATGTGAATAAGTCTATTGTTGAGTGGTTCTGGATAAAGTCTAAGTCAAAAATGATTTATTCCTTAAAACTTTTACATTTACGTGGAATCGTCATTTTCCCTACCGTGCAGTGCATGACGTGGCAGCTACTGAGAAACACTGCCAGAAAACTCAGTAGGAATCCTTTTTAAAAATAAAATATACTTAAGATTAATTACAATCATGTGTGTTGACTCAGAACAACTCAATCCCAAGCACTTTTGTCATTTAAATAATCAGAAATTTTGTAATATGCCCTGCTACATAATTTGGCTTTAATAATTCTTTTAAGCTTCATCATCATCATATCAGCCGAAAGACGTCCACTGCTGGACAAAGGCCTCCCTCAAAGATCTCCACAATTGCCGGTCTTGCCCTATTCGCATCCAGCTGTTTCCAGTTTTAAGCTTATTCGTAGACAATTCTCTAATATCATTGAGAAGTTTGTTATAGAATTTTATCATGATATATCATGGATATAGCCCAGTGCGCGGTACAGAGGTGTATACTGAGTTTAATTAGTTGGAGATGCCGGCACGTGTACCTGCACTGAGTACAAAAGCCGTTCTTGTTGGTACAGAATTCGTAGATTTCTGGCAACACTTCATTAATATTAAAAATGAGGTAAATTATAAAGTCCTATCACATTGAGAGCCCTTTAAAGCCACATTTATGCGTTATGTTTGTGTCATTGTGAGATTGTGGCGATATGAAGCGATCTCAAGTCGAATATTGAGTATTAAGCACAAACGTGTTCCGAATGCCACTAGACAAGATTAACAGAAGATCTAATCACTGAGGAAATAATAGAAAACTCACTCTAGCTAATCAGTCTTCCGTACATGTATTATCTTGAATAACTGGTAGTGCTCCTGCCTACGAAGCTGGTGGTCCTGGGTTCGAATCCCGGTAAGTGCAAATATTTGTGTGATGAGCACGAATATTTGTTTCTGAGTCATGGATGTTTTCTATGTATATAAGTATTTATCTATCTATATAAGTATGTATATCGTCGCCTGGTACCCATAGTACAAGCTTTGCTTAGTTTGGGGCTAGGATGATCTGTGTGACATTGTCCCACGATATAAAAAAACAAAAAAATAACTAATAGATCCGTGTCTTTGTGTATTAACGTAGAGAAACAGTTACACAAAACGTCCCTAAAATTCTTTATATGCGCGTAATTCAAAGGCATTCCCTAGCGATTAGCTCGGGAATGATTTTGAATTAAGCCCATATAGATTTTGTTCCAATCCACTTTATAAAAGAAAAGTTGAAGTCGATTTTTTTAAACGTGTCGTGAAGTTTTGGCTTAAGCTTAATAAATACGAAAATTAAGTAAAACACCCATTTTGAAGCTTTCAACTAGAAGCTAATTTTAGAGAGTGCGTATTAGCAAAAAAAAAATAGAAATTCACGTTTTTCTCGTTGGAGAGATAGAGATTTTATCAGGAGATTTTATCGAAGTATATTTTTATTATATATCGCTTTACAGCGTTTCTGCATAATATATGAATATTCGCAAAAAAAAATAGAGATTCAAAGAATGTAACTTCGTTTTTCTCGTTGGAGTAAGGGATTTTATCAGGAGATTTTATCGAAGTATATTTTTATTATATATCGCTTTACAGCGTGTCTGCATAATATACTTCGAAATTGTAGAACGAAGTTATACTACTGCGGATTCCCTCCACAGTATTGTGTTTGGTACAGCTATGGTGAAATGTTAATGAGCCTCGCCGCCTGTTACTCATCAAAATTCAATTCGTCAACTGCAGTACGGTCAGCAAATTATGCGCCGATAATTATATTGTTCGAAAACAATAATAATTACTTGACGGATTACGATTCTTTCTTTATTCTTTCCATTGAAGTTATAATGACAATTGTATGTTTTTGTATGATATAATTTGTTTTTAATTTAATTTAAACAACATTGTTTTTATTTTGGTGAACCGAATATTGATGTATTTCAAAGTACATTATGTGTGATTCATATTGATATTTTCAGTGTTACGTAGTTAATAGCAATATAAAACCCATTGTGAGCTTTAAACAGGGTATAACTTTAAACAAAACCTGGTGTTATTAAACAAGTTTCTGAACCGGTAGTAAAGCAATTTTAACTGACGATTGGCAACAGTTTTAAGTCATATCAGAGGCCTACCTACCCACTTACCTAGCTTAAACAACTCTAACACTTAAGTTATTATTACCCACTCAGTTGTCCGGTGAAGTATTGATATATTAGTTAACTTTAAGCGCCTGGTTATAAAATGCATTTGCATACACAAATCCGTAATCTAACATGACCGGAGTGTGAGCATGAGCTTACGCGTTGTACGAGATACAGGGGTTTAAGTCTACTTAAGTTACATATTCTTTACTGTCGATTTAAACTTTATAAATTATAGCAAACGTGTTATTCGGATATACAAGCTATATTACTAATAAGTTGCATCAAAATCCGTCCGGTAGTTTTTGCGTGTGGAGTAACAAACATTCATACATCCATACTCATAAACTTTCACATTGCAATATTAGGAAGTAGGATACACCATGTTTGTCGTGTGTTTTAAAGTATTTATGTTAGAAACCATGGCTGTATAATCGCCACTGAAATTTCTTACAGACAACTTGTGTATCATTGGGTATAACGTTACGCTATTGGAAATCTATAACTGTTTGCCTGCAAAATAACATAAAGATGTTCTCGTGAAATAAAATTCCAATAGAATTTTTGAATCTAGCATCCCATTATCTTCCGTTGAATATATTATTACGTAAATAAACAAACGTAATTATAATTGAGCAATAAAATTGTGAAATTAAATACAATAGGCGATGAAACATTCCTTATAATAATAAAATAAACTTTATAGTTTATTCTACGTCATCAGTACATTTTGCGTATATAGGAAGACATTTTCTCATTGTTTTATAGGCTTCTAACAATTTAATGGCTATTATATATTGAATAAATCTGAGACAAACATGTTAACATACCCTTCGAAGAACAGACACGTTCAAAATCATACCATCCGTGCCGGTACGGAACGTAGTTTCGAGAGTTATATTTCGATGAACGGAAAGTCGACTGAACGATTGTTTGAATGGAATTTATTGCGAAACAACTTTTTCTTAATTGACAATATGCAAATTGTGCCATAGAGATGAAGAAACCGTTGACCTGTACCCACCAACGTATGAAAAAGGTTGACGGCCAAGTCACATGACCTTTAATATTATAATAAAGAAATTGCAGTAGGGAACTTTGGACTTGACTCAACTTTATCTAGACATTTCATTACTTTTTAGAGATATACAATCAGATTCATCGAGACTTGGCTATTTTTTTTTACAAATAAACCACCACGGTAGCCAGCCTCAAAGCGCTTGTAGCGGGGGCTCTGGGTACTCGTGAACGATCTCGCCAGTACCCTCGCAGTACACTGAGCGTCCGCAAGACTCTCACCCGGGGAAAACTATCAGACCTAGGTTTAAAGAACTTTATTTCTCATAAGAACTTTACAGCTCGCTTGAATGAGATACACAGATATGACATATTAAGCATGCATAAATCAAATTGGTTACATCAAATTTAAAATTTCTTAAATATTTCATTTCAACGTGCACATTTAACGTTACTTTAAAATAGGAATATATAATAAATTACACAAAAATAATCAATTAACTAATTCTTTGCACGTCAGAATAAATATTAAAATTATTAAAAATCAAAATTAAGCTAGACTCATTGGAATGCAAAGGCTTTGAACTAAGAAATAAATAAATAGGACTTAAATTTAAAAAATCCAATGTACAATTCTAATGCAAGTTAGTTTTTGCTAACGCTACTAGTAGCAGTGTCCTGTTCTTGTAATTAATTCGCTATTTTCGCGTTTTTTGCGCGTCGCTTCGTTTAGTTCATCTTTGATATTTCATACCTAATATCTCGCACCTAAACGTTGAAGGGACTAATCGAGTTTTAATCTAATTCGACTATAATGAACTCCGGATTTGATGAAATTTTAAATTAATTTTATGTGTAGCTTTGAGTTTAATGTAAATGAGCTTTTTGTGTCACTATATTATACTAGCTGTGCCCCGTGGTTTTACCCGCGTTAAACTTTATAAATTATCACAGCTCCTCCCCCGTAGGTGATAGCGTGATAATATGTAGCCTATATGTTGACCCGACCTCTTAGTAATATTCATGCAACATTTGAAGTAAATCCATAGAGTACTTTTTGAGTTTAACCCGGACATACATACAGACAAACAGACAAAAATTCAAAAAACAAAATTTTTGGCTTTGTGATCGATTGTAAATCAAGCCCCAAGTATCCTTTTAAAAAATATTCAATGTACAGTTTTGAATTTCCTACGATTATATATTCCTACGATTATGTATAGATATTCCACTATGTATTAACACACATTTTTACTAGGTATATTATGATATGATTTATAAAATAAAATATATTTAATTTATGTCTTCCTAGCCGAATTTCGGTCTCGGCGGCCAGTCTTGATGGAGAATAGCCATCTGCGCTGGACATATTATAGTGCACAAGTTTACTATAGACCACATGATTGAAGTAAAACTATCATATGTGAAACGTAACTGGCTATGAGAGAAAGAAAGAAAGAAAATGTGTGCTTGCACTTCTCTCTCTCAATCTCTCTGTTGCCTATACACTATATATATTACAGTAATATACTAAATGTAACTCTCTCTCTCTCTTTCTATATTCACTAACTCATACCTCCCTCTCAACTTCCGTTCACCTCGCCCGATCACACTTTTTGTAACGCTGTCGTCACAAAAAGTTTTACATCATAAATATTTGAACGTACTGGAATAAAACACATATTTAAGTTGATTTATAATCCAAAGCTATTGTAAGTAATTTTAATTGTACATTTCTTTTTAAACTTTCGCGATTTGTACACATTTTTGTATACTGTGGACACCGGTCTCAATCGCGACAAAGATATAGACAAATCATTACCGTGGTTACCGACTGAGTCGACCCGTGACCACGGCTGGTGCAATCCATGCCGAAACGTCGGGTAACCAAGGTAATGATTTGCCTATATCTTTATCGCGATTGAGACCCGTGTCCACAGTATATAAAAATATGTACATTTCTTAGTAAAATTTAGATACATTTAGGGATCCTGTGATTAGCCAACCTAACTTTGATAAGCTTTCATCGTCAAACTTTTCTATAACTTTATGATGAACAAAAAATCCTCTAAAAATCTTTTATTATAACTAAATTCAGGAGCTTGCATTGACGAAAGATTTTAAAGTTGCAACTTTTTTATATACATCTACTTTGTTGCCACAGACGGTTTCTCTATCTACCAAAGCCGCCGATAATTACCACCAAAAAATAAAATCAATAAAACCATCCATATTCATGGTACCAAAAACAGAAAAGTCCAAATGTAAAAGAAATGCGTTTGGAAAAAAGCGAATGACTGACTTCTAATCAAAACCCGAGCTTGAGAATGTCATTGCAAAAATGTGGCCTAAGAACACACCGGTGGACTACAAAAAGCGGTATCAGTTAATACTTACTCCCGACTGTATAAAATTTGGGATTCCTGTGATGGTATGCCGTCGGTTTTGGTGACTTTGAAGTAGGGTTGGTAACTTTGCTGTTTATAAATAAATAAAATAAAATAAATAAAAAAGGTTTATATTCACGTAGACTTTAAAAAAGCGCTTGTAAATAGTTCGAACATGTTTGTAGTAATATAGTTGTATACATTATTATTTCTAGTAACATAGATATTTAGGTACACATTCATCATCATCATCATCATCATTACAGCTTAAATAAGTCCACTGCTGGACAAGCCTCCCTCAAGAATAATCTTGAGGGGATATGCCATAATCGCCACGCTTGGCAGGCGGGTTGGCGATCGCAGTATGATGGTCGTAGTACTCAGAAGGAAGCTGCTTCCCGTCCTCTGGTAGATATTCCCTCGGGTCGACTTCTACGCCCCCCACGGGATGAGATGGGGTGATGATATTCTGATTCTGATATTTGTCGCCGTCACCACACAGCATTAGGTACACATTGGATGAAAACATTTATAAAATTTATTTTATTATAGCAATGATATTTAGCTAGCTCGCATCAAGTTATTGTCAAGAAATTATGTTTAATTATCTAGTTTAAGTCTAATAGTTTTACTACATATTGTCAATGGTTCTGTCTATATTAAGGTATTATTATTCTGACGGGCCTTGTGTTAACAACGACGGTCGCGCTTTAATGCTACCACCGGATTCAATGCGCCCCAACTGAGAAGACCCAGCGAAACAAACTCAGTGGGTTCATCTACTACCGGTTTCAAAACGTCCCAGTTGAGACGGTCCGGCGAAACATACTCAAGCGGGCATGAACACGGGATTTGATACTAATAATAAACACAAGGACAAGTGTAGGTGCAAACACAGGCGCACTTTCTATTAGATCACTATTATGTTCCGATAGGTGACTAGATACGAGGATTTACGTGCTCTCCGAGGCACGGGGTGTGATACCGGCGATATTGACAAATTTTCTTTTTAGCAGAATCCGAAAATCACTTTTTAGCCCGACCTGAAATTGAACCCAGGACCTCATTATCTGGGGTTGAATACGCTACCACTAGACCAACGAGGCAGTCAAGTTTATAATTTATAGTTAAATAAATAATAAAAGGATTTAATTAAGGTTTCGACTTGCTTTTCCCCACTGGACATTTTTTCTGTGGAAAAATCATTGTGTGATGAGCACGATTATTTGTTCTGTCTCCATGTGTAATTTATCTATGTCTAGCGGCCCGGTACGTGCTTCGCTACGTATAAGGCATAGTAATAAAAAATGATTATTAAGTTCATTTATTCAAACAACAAAAAATATTTTAAATTTGCTGAAAGATGTTGATTTTACACTTTTTCAATACGTTTTTCTCTACGTATAAACCTTCCCTGGACTTCCACGAATAATTCAAGACCAAAATTAGCCAAATCGGTAAAGGTGTTGTTGAGTTATAACATTACAACGAAAAGTGGCATTGATTTTTATATATGATAGATATGTATGTATGTAGTATACCTATGATATGTATGTATGTAGAAATACATATATAAGTATGTTTATCAGATGTCTGATTGTCATAGTCGGTACAGGCTCTGCCCAGTTTGGGATCAGATGGTAATGTATTACAATCGCTGAGTTAGTTAGTGAGTGAGCAGAAGTTAAGTTATTTCTAAAAATTAAAAATAAAATAATAAAGGTTTTTATTCACGTAGACTTTAAAAAAGCGCTTGTCAATAGTCAGAACATGTTTGTAGTAATACAGTTATCAATTCTAGTTACTTATTACAGACATTTAGGTACACGGAATGTTAAAACATTTATACAATTTATTTTATAATGGTAGTGATATTTAGCTAGCTTGTATTAAGTTATTGTCAAGGAGATTATGTTTAGTTGCAGTTTTTAATATTATGTATTGGAATTTATATTTTACTACATATTGTCTGAATGGTGCTGTTTTCCTTGTAATTTCCTTTAGGGTTTGCAGTTTAAGGCTTCTACCTTTGGCTTAGAGCGGTTACTGACATGAAGAAGCATAAGCCAGTAAGCTTTTAGGTACCTACGTTTTAGGCAACCATCGTTTTACCAAAAAAAAAAATATATTCCAATAGACTGATACTAAAGCTAAAGGTATAGGCCTTAGTCTTTCGGTATATTAATACTCAAAAGGCAAAACACCGACTTTAAGGTTTTTTTTTACCAACCGTTTAAAACAAATTTTATATGTGACTTTTCCGAAAGCATGCCCCGTATCAATAAACAAAAAGAATGATCAAAAGCGGTTCATAAACAAAGGAGAAATTGGATAACATACGATCGACTTGAAAAACTTATTTTGAAGTCGGTAAAAAATTAGACAACCCTATTTTCCTGGTCCTTTTTAGGAGTTTTATAAAAATGAACTCCTTACGCGGTTGGCTGCAGTGTTCATGAGTCTTGATGGGAAATAGTATTTATTATGTATCTCACTTACTCTCCCCTCGGGGTGTCCTTTACTGCTGCCTCGTACTAGCAGCTCCGGGAAGACGGCGATATGTGCCTCTAGCACGAGTTCCTGCAGTTTACTTACTCGATCACACGTACAGTTTCGTCCCATACATTGAGCACCAGAGTTTTAGTTCTGAATAGTTTCCGCGAGAGGCGCTGCAGGAACTCGTGCTAGAGGCATTGTTTGTGGCGCAGTCGCTGTGTCGGACTGGCAATAGGCGGCAATATGGGTACCGAAGCAGCATACCCGCGTTCCCATGAGGCGCTAAGAAAAGTTCACGTCAGGTTTTGTCGGTGCGAGTCCGACATACATACCGGCAGACACTTTTTGCGGCTGGCAAGCGAAGATTTTCCCCCTGCATTGCCTATAAAAAATATGTATCGTTTGGGCAGTGGTTGCCCTAATGTCAAAGTTGTATATAGGTCTCTGGCATGGCTTAACCCTTTGACGGCTACTGACCATTATTCATTAAGCAATTTACATTAATATTAATAATTTGCTAATAAAATAGTGCAATTAAACATATTAATAAATGTAAATAAATTAAGAATTACGATTTTGACAACACAAACTTTGATGGCATATAAAATAAAAAATAAAATAAAATAAAAAAGGTTTTTATTCACGTAGACTTTAAAAAAGCGCTTGTAAATAGTCAGAACATGTTTGTAGTAATATAGTTGTATACATTAAATATTATTTCTAGTAACATAGATATTTAGGTACATATTGTATGAAAACATTTATAAAATTTGTTTTATTACAACAATGATATTTGTTAAATTACATTTCTGAATATTTATTTCAATTTAAACAAAGATTAAACTATCACAAATTGGTGGTAATGTTTATTTTAAACCATGTTACAAATACTTTGAGTTGATTATAGTCTGGCAATTTTATGTCGATCAAAATAAAGGTGTTTATGTGATGCGCTCGCTAAACGAAATTTACTAATAGCCTGTCGATGCTCCTGTGATGCTAAAGCGCTCCAGTGCAATGCGCAAGCACATGCACACCTCTATTGTCTGGTAAACACAACTCCAACTGCAATACAACTACAACTGCAAATGGTTAACGACTGTTGTCTAATTACTACAACCGGGGCCGACAACAAAGCGTGCACGGAGACGTTCAGTAATGAAACCTCTTTGGTGGTCACCCATCCATGGATAGACCGTGAGCTTATGTTTTACGATACCAATAGTTTTATACTGGCATGTTGGTCTAGTAGTGTCCCTGACTGCTAAGCCAGAGTTCGTGGGTTCGATGCCCACCCTGGACATATTTGTTAAGTGTTTGGATGTAATTTATCTATAATATGTACCTATATATTTAAAAATAGGTATATAAGTATACTAGCTGTGCCCCGCGGTTTTACCCGCGTTAAACTTTATAAAGTCTTCGACCAGTGTGTGTTGCCAGTGATGACTTACGGAACAGAGACGTGGTCGCCTATCTCTCTATCCCTCTCCTTATCAGGCGGCTCAAGGTCACCCAAAGAGCAATGGCAAGAAAGGCTTAGAGTTTCCCTGCGAGATCGATTCAGAAATGTTGAGATCCGCAGGCGTACCAAAGTAACCGACATAGCCGTAAGAATTAGTTAAAAAAGTAGCTCGTAGAGCCGACGGTCGCTGGGACAGAAAGGTTCTCGAGTGGCGACCACGAACCGGAAGACGCAGCGTGGGCAAGCCCCCTACAAGATGGACCGATGATCTTGTGCGGGTCGCTGGAAATCGCTGGATGCGGATTGCGCAAGACCGGCAATTGTGGAGATCTTTGGGGGAGGCCTTTGTCCAGCAGTGGACGTCTTTCGGCTGATATGATGATATGATGAAACTTTATAAATTATAGGCTATGTGTTTTTCGGATATATATATAAGCTATATTAAGTACAACAAAGTTTCATCAAAATTCGTTCAGTAGTTTTTGCGTAAAAGAGTAACAAACATATATCTATACTCACAAACTTTCGCATTTATAATAGTAGTAGGATGTGTACCTCTAGCGGTTTTAGCAGTGCACGCCGGAATAATCCGCAGATGGTAGATGTTTTCCTACTTACTTGACACTTATCGTCATATTTTGGACAATTCACACAATATCTTTATAAATTGTAGCCTACGTGTTATTCTGATGTATAAGCTATATTATTGTAAAGTTTCATTAAAATCCATTCAGTAGTTTTTACGTGAAAGAGTAACAAACACCCATCCATCCATACTTACAAACTTTCGCGTTTATAAAAGTAGTTGGATTTATCAGTTCTGGTTGCGTGTTAGTTTAGTTGTCCCAGATGGTGGTGTGTTAGTTGTTACTAGATGTTTTTTATTACATTTATTTATATATACATCGTTATAAAAGGGCAGTTGGCCGCTTTTTCAATAAGGTTGTAAGGTAATTTCAATTTTTGTACAATCTTACGTACCTACACAGAATGTCACAAATCAGTTAATATGAATCCTCCCTCAACTACCCTCATTTAAATAATAGACATCTTACGATCACGCCATTTAATATCGCCAAACGATCTAACAAACCATAATTTTATCGAGTATGTCCCTAATATAACCATGCCTCAAAAACTGCAATTAAAAATGCACCTTATATGTACAGACATACCGTTCCAATTCGAATAACTTCTTTTTCCAATATAAATCCGAAGTAAGGAGTACTTGTTGATAGTTTTGCAAATGGATATGGACTGTGATTTGGAAGACATAAGGAATATTTTCCATCATTAATGGTTTGATGGACGTTAGACATAAGGTGTTGGTTCTGATAGGTGTAAATTTTTCATATGACGTCATTTCCGGTACGACTGTTTCAGTGGTAGATTTTTTATTGGCAGTCATTTGTGAAACGGAAGTGGTGATGTTGCGGTAGACACCTATTTGTAAAGAGATATTGGTTTAGAGAAAATGAGGGACTGATTTGAACGAAACGTCTTCGTGACGAGATGGAATAGAATAGAAGAAATAATTTAGCTGATTGTAGAAAGTTTTTTTTTTTAAAACGTGACGTATACAAGTAGCTTGGAGGTTTCCACTGCTTCACCAGATAACAGGAATAAAGCTCCAAACACCTACAAATACATTTGACATAAACATTTACATTATATAATCTATATAATATTAAAGATTTTTTTCAAGAAGGTTGAATATTCTATTTTATTGGAACGAAGTTCCTTATCGCGCGTTGTGAAAGGGGGCTAGACGGAAAAAAATCTTACGAAAAGTTGTCACGACACTTTTTGCAGCTGTGCGGCGTGCGCATGTTTCTCTGTTTGTCTCTCTCTCTTATAGAAAGCAAGCCAGATATTTTCATTTCTATTTCGCATTGAACAGTGTGGTGTCGCGATGATTATTTTTGTTGAGTGTATACAGGTTTTTTTTACATAATAAATAATAAGAAATATCTTCGTTCCATCCGGGTGTCCCTTGATACCTTTCAAGTTTTGTTTTTTTTACTTATATCTTGTTTGTACCTATACATTTTTGTTTTGTATATTATTCATAATTAATGTAAAATATTTGGTTCCTGCAAGACAAGCCTGTGTGCTTAGTGCAGAAATCATTGCTGAAAGTAACTTAAGTACTTAAAATTTTGTGAAATAAATATATTTGATTTGATTTGGCAAATACATTTTAGCACTGGGGAATAGTTCATTAGTAAATTACCCCTCGACACAAGGATCGAGGGGTAATTTACTCATACACACATATAATTGAAGGACATAATGTACACATACACTTATAACAACTATATATATAACTAGCTGTGCCCCGCGGTTTTACCCGCGTTAAATTTTAAATATTATCACAGCTCCTCTCCCTTAGGTAATAGCGTGATAATATGTAGCCTATATGTTGACCCGACCTCTTAGTAATATTCTTGCAAAATTTAAAATAAATCCATGCAGTAATTTTTGAGTTTAGCCCGGATATACATACAGACAAACAGATAAACAGACAAAAAATCGAAAAACTATATTTTTGGCTTCGATATCGATTGTAGATCACGCCACAAGTATCCTTTAAAAAAAAAATTCAAGGTACAGTTTTGACTTTCCTACGATTTTATTATATGTATAGATAAATAGGTCACACAAACAATTGTACAGTACGGCAATCGTACCCCGGCTCACGAATTAGCGAAGTTACTGTCTTCGCCGCTGCACCACACCTGCAGTCTACAATATGTAGTATGCTATTCTTTGTAGTTTGATAGTTCACCCTACTTGGTCAGAGACTTTATAGTAACAGGCAAACAAACAACAAGGCAAGCAAAACAAACTGCCACAAGTTCTTTAGCAAATGTTAAAAAGTCCCACAATAACTCTATTTTGAGGCCCTCCTAATACTTGTAGCGTCACAACCCTTTATATAGCAACATTTCTGAACCCGTCAGTGCTTTTCTGCCCTGGAATTGTTTACCGCTTAGTACGAACAGCTATAAGCTGCACAAAGATACAATTACTATTTACAGTGTGGCAGGGATAGCTTACCGTAAATGAATACCATGGATTTATTTGACGGTCACCGTAGCCTAGTTGGTAGTGCTCCTGTCTACGAAGCTGGTGGTCCTGGTTTCGAATCCCGGTAAGTGTAAATATTTGTGTGATGAGCACGAATATTTGTTTCTGAGTCATGGATGTTTTCTATGTATTTAAGTATTTATCTATCTACGACGATATACATACTTATATGTATGTATATCGTCGCGTGGTACCCATAGTACAAGCTTTGCTTAGTTTGGGGCTAGGACGATCTGTGTGACATTGTCCCTAGATATTATTTCATTCATTCATTCACCAGCCTGATATCGTTCACTGTTAGACATAGGCCTCCCCAAAAGTTTTCCATAACGTTGCCATTGGTAGGGGCTTGTCATAGTCACCGCGCTTGACATGCGAGTTGGTGACCGCAGTTAAGTGGTAGCTAGTAGACAGGTACACAGTATCATCACCCCATCTCATCCCGTGGGGTGCGTAGAAATCTTCCGAGGGAATACCTACCAGAGAACGGGCAGCGGCGTTTTTCTGTGAACTATGACCATCAAACTGCGATCGTCAACTCGTCTGCCAAGCGTGGAGATTATGGCATATCCGTCCATTATTATATTAGTGAGGCGCAGCGGCTAAGATAGTCGCCTCGCCGCTTCGTGTCCCGGGTTTGAATCTCGGGCAGGACAACTATTTGTGTGACCCATAAATAGTTGTTCTGATTCTGGATGTACTTGGTGTCCGTCAATTATATGTTTGTATAGTACCCCGCGACACAGGGATTAAACTCCCTACTGCGGGCTTGTCTTTTAAAAAATAAAATAAAAACTAAACAATAAAATTATTTAGGGAGGCTTTTGTCTGTACTTTGACTGACATGACAGTAAATTGGTGGCGCTGGTGTCCGACTACCTTATTTATCCCTAACTTGCCATTTACGACACTCACGGGTGAATGGGGTGGCCCGTTCATTCTTTCTGGGTGGGAAAATGCACGACTTTATTTCAAAAGGTCTCAATTTGCCTGGCCATACCAAGGCTTTAGTATGAATTAGCAAAATATTAAACGCAGGTACACACGGCAAGATATCAAGCTATTAACATCCAAAATAAGATGACCTCTTTATTGTATGGAAATACTATACAACGCGAGATCAGCTTATACTGGTAATGTATAGCTTGTGTAGGCGAGTGTACGAACAAGTGCTCTAGATGAGCATGCAGCGCTTGATTGATAAGTGATAACTGTCGTATTGACGTGTTAGGTAAATTTTCAATGCATCAATTCCATCAAGATCGCGAATTAATTCATACATTTGGTTTTTTAAGAACTCTGACTGCTGTAATCGAAATGATGATAATTAGTTTAACGGAGACGCAGTCATTCTTATTATCATTTTAATTGAATTTATTAAACAAATAAGTTACTAAATAATGGCATACTTTTTTAGTCTATGTCTTGGCTATACAATAATAATGTCCTCCTATCCGAATTTCGTCAACGGCGGTCGGTCTCATAGAAATTAGCCATCTGCGCGGGGCATATTTTAGTGCATAAGTGTGTGCGCAAACTGCTGTGTTTGCGCACACACTTGTGCACTAAAATATGCCCCTTTCTATTCCCTCACTCTCATGATCCGATGGGACGCCCAGTGACACGACCGGAAAGAGGTGAGGTAATACAAAGTGAGCTTACATTAAGCTCAGCATAGCTTGTCGCTGGTTACAGACGGCCTGTGGCGTGGTTTGTAAATGCTTGCTTTGCGCGCCGCAGGTCGGGGGTTCGATACCCACCCAGATATTTGTGTATATGAACATGTCTGTTTATCCTGAGTCTGGGTGTAATTGTCTATATAAGTGTGTATTTACAAAAAAAAAGTAGTCTATGTAGTAAATCTGTTATCTGGTTTTTATAGTACCAGCTCTGCTTAGTTTGGGAACGTGTGTGAATAATGTCCCAAGATATTATTATTAACTTATTATATATATTATATTAATTATTATTATTAATTATTAAGTAGAAGCCATGTTGCCTGTTATATTTGAGACTAGCAGTGCCTCGCGGTTTGACCCGCCTTAAACTTTATAAATTATCACAGCTCCTCCCCCGTAGGTGATAGCGTGATAATATGTAGCCTATATGTTGACCCGACCTCTTAGTAATATTGATGCAAAATTTGAAGTACCTTTATCGATGATGTACTTTTTGAGTTCAACCCGTACATACATACAGAGAAACAGACAAAAATTGTAAAAACTATATTTTTGGCTTCGATATCGATTGTAGATCACGCCCCAAATACCCTTTTTTAAAATATTCAATGTACAGTTTTGACTTTCCTACGATTTTATTATATGTATAGATTATCTCCAACCATACTGCCCAATACTCACGATATCGAGTCTGAAATACCCTGTATAAATGTCGAAGTATTCGTTTTCGGTAGCCTTTTCCCTTCTCCCAGTACACACATACCTCTACAAATACCCAACCACACCATACCTTAGATCCTTCAGTTTTTGCTCTTACTAATGTCGTCATTAGGGATCCCTTACATTTGGAGGACGATTCAAGATGGCGTATGTAATATAGTGGGGGCCATTTTGGTGGCGTTTCGAGATTTGATATTGATAGGAGAATATTATTTTTTTTAACCCATGATTCAAAAGAGAGGTGGTGTAAAAGCCCAAAACATTATTTGTGAAATCATTGGTGATCCATATTGAAAATATGAACAGATTTTTTTATAATAATAATCGTATGGAGGTCCTAGTCTCTGCCGCCCTGACTACAGGCAGCCTAGGGCGCCAAACTCCAAAGGAGCTCCATTTTTTATATAGAACTAGCTGTGCCCTGCGGTTTCACCCGCGTTATACTTTATAAATTATCACAACTCCTCCCCCGAAGCGCGATAATTTGTAGCCTATGTGTTGACCCGACCTCTTAGTAATATTCATGCAAAATTTGAAGTAAATCCATGCAGTACTTTTTGAGATTAGCCCGGACATATACAGACAAAAATTCTAAAAACTATATTTTTGGCTTCGACAACGATTATAGATCAGGCCCCAAGTATCATTTAAAAAAATATTCAATGTACAGTTTTGACTTTCCTACGATTTTATTATATGTATAGATACTGTTTATTGTACACCATAAAAATAAATATGACATGAGATATTACATAGACAAGTTGTACAAAGGGCGGTCTTATCGCATAAAGCGATCTCTTCCAGACAACCTTAGGATGGATAGGAGCCGAAGAATAACTTATAGCAGTAGGTGTGCATCAAGAGATAATATACCAAAATTATGGTATATCCATAAATAAAATTATTTTTTCAGTAAATTTACTGTAAAAAATAAACGATATTAAATAATTATGTATAAATATAAAATTATAATAAAATATATATTTTTTTATTATACATGGATAAAAGATAAGAAATTTAAAAAATAATGTGGAATAATTATAATTCCCTCCTGGCAAAATTACGGCCGTAGTGGCCAGTCTCAATTACTTACATATCGTAATGGGCAGTGGTTACCTGTTACCTGGCCTCTCACATGGCTTAACGACTGTTGCCTAATGGTTACAACCGGGACCGACAGCTTAACGTGCGCTCCGAACGGAGATACTCAGAAATTAAACCACTGTGGCGGTCACCCAGCTATGGACTGACCGGGAGCCTGGTTGCTTAACCTAACCAATCACTTACGGATCGATGAGAGCATCTGACTATGAGTCCTCACCACCGAATGGACACTAGTTATTTGGACAGGACATATTATAGTGCGCAAACACAGGGATACTTTCTATTCCATCACTTTCATTATCCGATGGGAAGACTTGCGACACGACCGGAAAGAGGTTAAATGCAGGACCAACGACTTTTCATACTCTCCAAGGCCCTACGCCTTATATATAATAGTCTGTGCGACGACGGCGGTATTAGGTACACCAACGACTTTTCATACTCTCCAAGGCCCTACGCCTTATATATAATAGTCTGTGCGACGACGGCGGTATTAGGTACACCAACGACTTTTCATACTCTCCAAGGCCCTACGCCTTATATATAATAGTCTGTGCGACGACGGCGGTATTAGGTACACCAACGACTTTTCATACTCTCCAAGGCGTAGGGCCTTGGAGAGTATGAAAAGTCGTTGGTGTACCTAATACCGCCGTCGTCGCACAGACTATTATATGGGCTGATGTTGATTTTCTCGACAGAATTACAGAAACAATAAAACAAAATTACTTCTTGCCCCGACTCGACCGAAGGTAGGATTGACTTTCAAGGCTTTTATCCGTTTTTTTACACGCTGTACTTGTTATATACAATGTAACATGTAAATACGGTCTCTATTATAAGGATCATCTCAAAAGAATATTTTTACATATTAAATGAAGGCGCAATGTGCATAGATCCGTTTGCGTGCTCTTCTGATCTCAAGAGTCTGTATGACAGTTTTAATTGAAGCAGGCCATTCAATGTTATCAGCATATTGAGACTTCTTACGTGTCGTTATCTTTATATACGAGGTCCTGTATCTGACCTCTTTCCGGTCGTGTCGCTAGTCGTCCCATCGGATCAGGAGAGTGATGAAATAGAAAGTGCTCCAATGTTTGCGCACACACTTGTGGACTTTAACATGTCCTGCGCAATTGGCTAATCTCCATTGTAAATGGCCGCCGTGGCCGAAATTCGCCCGGGAATACATCATCATCAACATTATCATCATACGAGGTAATATCCTGGAATATTATTCACACACGGCCATCTGATCCCAAACTAAACAGAGCTTGTACTATGGAAACCAGATAACTGGTATACTACATATACTACTTTTCTTTTGTAAATACATACTTATACAGACAATTACACCGAGAATCAGGACAAACAGACATGTTCATGCACATAAATATCTGTCGTGGGTGGGAATCGAACCCACGACCTGCGGTTTGAAAGGCAAGTATCCACCAGCCACGCCATCCGGCCCGCCAATAAAGAAGGTCTCTTCTTATTTTGACTGCCTCGTAGGTCTAGCGGTGCCGTGTTAAACCGGAGATATTATGGTCATGGGTTCAAATCCTGGGTCGGGCCAAGAAGTGATGTTGGAATATTTTCTATAAGGAAACTATAAAGAAAGATGTCTGGGAGTATTATACTATAGTGACTGGAATAGAAAGTGCCCCTGTATTTGCGCACACACTTGTGCACTATATTGCGGGTCTCCATTCAGATTGGCTGCCGTAGACAAAATTTGGCCAGGAGTACATTATTATTATGCAAGGTCTAACAAAAATAAAGAACAAAACAGATTTGCCAAGGAAACTCAAGAACATCAACTTCCAATATAATAAAAAAAATATTTAAAAGCGGCGTTTTGGGAATTTTATTGGGATTATTCTGATATTGGATTAGTATGCGTTATAAAAAGGAACCATTATTTATGTAACTAAATTGTCAATATAAAAGAAATCTTAACAGAAAAATCCCAAAATCAGTTTTTGGCCCGACGCATTTAATCCTAGGACCTCATTTTCTACGGTTGTACACGCTACCGCTTATGATATCTACACTCAGTTATAAGGTACCTTGTTTTTGCCGTTGCCGCGTGTCGCCCTCATTTTTCAGGTTCAGTTCCCGTGTAGGACAACCATTTGTATAGTTGTTCTTAATCTGCATGAACTCTGTGTCAACTCTCCCCGCGATAGAAGAGTTCATTTCCCTAAAGCAGGTGTAGTACACAGTCATAGGCCCATACTTTCCAATGCGTCCATTCATACAAACACCATTAAATATACGATGAAATTAACACTTATTCCTGTTTACCCCCAACGTTCATAAGCGTGATAATTACGGAATTAATAATTAAAAAAAAAAGTTCAAAGTTCATCAACCTTGCAATCGCAACGGTTCGCGACAAGTTTTACTTTTTAATTGCGCACGCGCATGCCACACCTGCCTTGCGCGTGCGCAGGACACATTATTAGATAGCATCACATCTTTTCCTCAAGGGTGCGGCATCGCTAACTTGCTTCTCCCGATGGTATAGTGGTAGCGTGTTAAACTGAAGGGAAGTGACTGATCGTAATATGTCATTGGGAACCTGATACAACTTTATATACCTATATCCTATGAACATAGCGTTAATTTACATTGCATTGAAAGGAATATGGCATATAAGTATAACATATATCGGCACGCTCGGCAGAAGCGTTGGCGATTTCAGTATGATGATCATATGGTCACCGTAGCGTAGTTGGTAGTGCTCCTGCCTACGAAGCTGGTGGTCCTGGGTTCGAATCCCGGTAAGTGCAAATATTTGTGTAATGAGCACGAACATTTGTTTCTGAGTCATGGATGTTTTCTATGTATTTAAGTATTTATCTATCTATATAAGCATGTATATCGTCTCCTGGTACCCATAGTACAAGCTTTGCTTAGTTTGGGGCTAGGATGATCTGTGTGACATTGTCCCTAGATAATAATATAACAGAGAGACGTTGTAGTACGTTCTGTGATAGATATTCCCTCGGGAAGATTTCTATATAAACCCCCATGGGATGAGATAGGGTGACGATATTCTATGCTGTCAGCCACATAGCACAAATGTTTCACCATTAATTTATTAATATTCTTTAAACTTAATAGACCACACTGAGTTTAAATGAAGAAAAACACAAAACTCGGTATGTTTCTTCTAGAGTCATCAAGGGTCTACAGGTAGTAATGACGATGGTACACTACCAGTTGCCTGTCATTTTATACTAGTCCATCCTACGGTTGTCTGGAAGAAAGCTCTATTATGCGATAAGACCGCCAAAGGTACATTATTTTAAATATTAAGTTTTTTTTTTCTGTAAGTTAGTTTTATATTTTGTGCAATAAAGTGTATCAAGTTCAAGTTCTTTTTTGCATTCATGTGTTACAATAGGTGTTAATGTACATAATTTGTGTCAAACATGAAACCTGTTAGGGTGTTGCAAATACATTTCTTATACCAATCTTAAATTATATAAAAGGTAAATATAATAACTTTAATCTTTATCTATCTAAATTTATACATTTTTAACTATAAGAAAAACGCGGTATGTTGGAGTCATCTATCGATATTACATAGACTTAAAAAATTTCTAATCTCAAAAATGGAAAATCGTAAATTTAATCGTCCGGCGGGTCTCGAACTAGCACCATCTACCAATCCGGGGTAGGCGCTCTGCGTTAAGCTACGAACGATACACGCCGGCAGATCAAATTTAGGATTCCTCGCTAACACCTTTCCGGAGGCTTTGCATTGCGCATAATGCTATAAAATTCAAATGTAATAAAGATCTTATGTTCAGTAACAGTTATAGGGACAATTCCCTATTATCGTTTTTATAACCGTGTTCATGCCCACTTGAGTATGTTTCGCCGGACCGTCTCAACTGGGTCGTGTTGAAACCGGTAGTAGATGAACCCACTGAGTTTGTTTCGCTGGGTCTTCTCAGTTGGGGCGCAATGGATCCGGTGGTAGCATTAAAGCGCGACCGTCGTTATTAACACAAGGTCCGTCATAATAATAATACCTTTTATATAGACAGAACCATTGACAATATGGAGTAAAAATATTAGACTTAAACTAGATAATTAAACATAATCTCTTGACAATAACTTGATACGATCTAGCTAAATATCATTTCTGTAATAAAATACGTACGTTACGTTTTATTCCACCTGCCATGACGTACTATAATATTATACTTACTAGTGTACTAAAAAAGCTTTTTAACTAATGTAATAAAATAAAATAATTTTAAAATAAATTATAGAATAATGTCGTCCAGGCAGAATATCGACCACGGCGACCAGTCTCAAAGGAGATTAGCCAACTGGGCAGGACATATTATAGTGCACAAGTGTGTGCGCCAACACAGGGGCACTTTCTACTCCATCACTCTCATGATCCGTTGCGACGACTAGCGACACGACCGGAAAAAGGTCAGGTACAGGACCGACGGCTTTACGTGCCCTCCGCGGCACGGGAATCGAGCTTATACTGAGATAAAGAAAAAATCACTAAAGCACTTTTTGGTCCGAGCCAGGTTTGAACCCAGGACCTCATTGTCTACCGTTGAACACGCTACTGCTAGACTAACGAGGCACTATCATATATATTATAACCCTTGCAGAGTTAATAAGCAAAACATTTTAATAAGTACTAAAACAATCTTAAAATACTATATTAACCGAACATTAAAATATTCATTGAAAAATGTTAATATAGTAGCAATTACCACGTTTACTCGTATACTGTCTTTATACGCTCCAAACAATTTAATAACTTGAAGCACGTAAGCATTTAAGTACAGACGCCAGCACATCAAGCTACCCCAAGCTGTCAAATTTCCCCAATTGAAAGTGAACCTTATGCTTATGTGATATAGTTGAAAATCTATAAAAGAAATTTGACAGATTGGTGTAGCTGGATGTGCTGGCGTCTGCACTGCAAAATTAAGTAAGATTTAGGATTGGTACTAATTGGACAACAGTCATTTCATAATGATCGCTCAATTATTTTGTGGTCCATATGCATGTTTCTTCAGTTTGGCAATTTTTTGGTCTATGACGGCTACTTTTGTTTGCCTGCATTGGAAGACGCAGAGTGGGCAGGAACCCTACATGGACGGACGATCTTGCAAGGGCCGCTAGATGCGGGTAGCACAAGACCGTCCATTGTAGAGATACTTGGCCTTTGTCGCAACAGTGGACCTATTTCGGCTGATATATGATGATTCAAGATTCTCATGGCATGAATGTAGAGGCACTCATAGGCAGTTTGTTCCACAGGTCCGTAAGTTATTGGCGAGGGAAAGCATCTAGGCGCGCGGTCAGTTCATAGATGGGTGACCGAAAAACTGGTTTCATTTCTGAGCGTCAGCTCATACGATAAAGGGGAGTGTAAAATGCTATCGAAGTTTTTATACGGATATTGCCAGATTTTATCTTGGGTTCCATACTACACACATGATAAGTATCAAGGGATCAAGAACATGTTTAACTATTAATGATTATTCAATTCATCATAACAGCTGTAAGAAGTCACTGCTGGACAAAAATCTCCCCCAAGAATGGTCTTGAAGGGATATGCCATAATCGCCACGCTTGGCAGACGGGTTGGCGATCGCAGTATGATGGTCATAGTAATCAGAAAGAAGGTGCTGCTCCTCGGGTTGACTTCTACGCTCCCCACGAGATGAGATGGGATGATATTCCCCGCCCTCACCACACAGCAAATTGACTTAGGATTATTTCCCACTATTTGCAAAAATTGCAAATCTTCTTAATAAAAAAAATAAGGATGAGTTAACTTAAACATAAGAATTAAAATAGGAGATCTGGAAGAGTAGATTTGGTAAATATCAATTGGATATTTTTTTATAATTAAAAATGTACTTAATCCATAGCAACTTTTTATTTGTATAGAAGAAAAAATACCTTGTATTCTGATTTTCTTCTGCTGCTGCTGCGGGTATTGCTGTCCCGGAGATCTTTGTACCGCCGTATTTTTCCCGTCATTACTGTCTAAAGTCTAAAATTTGAGTAATTATTTGAATATATTGTAATGTACATCATTTTTCGCCTTTTCTTCCGGAGAATAAACCAATAGTGCAGAAGAAACAACGACCTAAAACAAAACAACGTCTTTCAGTTTTCTGTCTCATTCGCACACTCACTGCTCTGATATTTTGAAATATTTGCTATTTTCTTTTCATACAAACCTTTCTGACAATAAGGACATAAAAGAAACATATATCCAATTGGGTGCGATCTTTTTGACGTTATGATTAATAAATTGCATGTACTTCAGACAAAAAACATATATTCAAAATAAACAAAAAATATAAGAATTGAATCATGATTAACTTCAAATATACACCTTTTCTTTTCCAATAAGATTTATCCCATTTAGGACAGACCTGTTCAACAAACCATGCGATTTAAAGTTTTCGTAAGCAACCATTTCATGGTTGACGCGTCAACCTACTGGGCACTTATTCATTTGCAACTGGTTATTAAGTTGGCTACTTGTTTTAAATTAGGGATGGCAACGATGAAATATTTGATTATATTTCACCGGAAGTTGACGGAAGTTAAAGTACACAAATACATACCTACATATTAAAATTAATAAAGCTTAAGTGTCTGTTTGTCACGACAGGATAACTGCTTTTTATTAAAAGCATATGAAATAATAATTAGTACTACAAAATTATATGTTTGTTATATTATTTTATGTCTGTCTATTTGATTCGGATAATCTCCGTAACTGCTGAACAGATTTAAGTGAGATTTCAATGGTAATAAAATTTAGGATTTGATAAGGATAGGAAAAATACTTTATGTGTCCACGACTATTTTGCAAATCATCAATTCATAAATTAAATGTTATATCTATTTTTTTTCATACACTGTATACTCGAATATGTATGTATACAGACGCCAGCACATCAAGCTACCCAAATCTGTTAAATTTCCCCAATTGAAAGGGAACCTTATACTTATGCCATAAAGTTGAATATCTATAAAATAATTTTGACAGATGTGGTAGCTGGATGTGCCGGCGTCTGTACCTAGAAATAATAATGATTACTTAAGTATATTATATAAACACGTTCTGACTATTTACAAGCGCTTTTTTTAAGTCTACGTGAATATAAACCTTTTTTTTTGGATGGTATGGGATGACCCTGTTATTCTTTCTAGGCCGGAACCCACACGGTTAACCGTTGGCCGATTAAAAAGTAATAATTATTTAATCACAGGAATTACTGGAGTTTCGCTCATTAACCCCGTGAGACACGATATATAAATATATATACGTTTGTTACTAGAAGGCGTTTAACAATTATTTTTAATTATACTTCTTCAACAATATATAAACAACAACGGAAAACTTAACCTTTAAGCGCAAACCCTATGTTAAACATTTTTCTTCGCTACGTGCGCAAGCGCCGGAAATCACCCATTTCACGTCTATTTAATACTTTGAATTAGTTTTAATAGCTATTATTGTTGAATTATGATATTTTAAGCTTTTATAGTGAATTGTTGCTTTCGGAATGCTATTTTATGTTGCTTTAAGATTTTAGTTACGTTATTGTGTGAAGAAATCATTGATTTTATTGCTTGGGCGCATTCACTTTATAGTTTATGAAATTAAAAGCTGTCGTTCCATACATTTCGGACAAGTCAAGATTATTAGAAACTCTCGTGACACTATACACAATTTGATATATCGTCGTCACCGGCTGTGAGTACGACCACAAACCTTGCAAATACCTTGCGACCTCCATCTTGCAAATAAATATCTTAGGACAAATAACACACCACCACCTGATCCTTAACAGACAACATTCTACATACATCATCATCATAACAGCTGTAAAAAGTCCAGAGCTGGACAAAAACCTCAAAAGAATCATCTTGGAGGATCTGCCATAATCGCCGCGCTTGGCAGACGGGTTGGCGATTCCAGTAAGATGGTCATAGTACACAGAGAGATGCTGCTGCCCGTTCTCTGGTAGATATTCCCTCGGGACGGCTGCTACTCCCCCCCCCACGGGATGAGATGGGGTGACGATATGCTTTAAGGCTGGCAGCCACACAGCCAGCATTCATACATCACACTAATATTATAAAGGCGAAAGTTTGTGAGTGTGTCTGTTTGTTACTTCTTCACGTCTTTACGGCTGGAGCGATTTTAATGACGGTCACCGTAGCCTAGTTGGTAGTGCTCCTGCCTACGGAGCTGGTGGTTCTGGGTTCAAATCCCGGTAAGTGCAAATATCTGTGTGATGCGCACAAATATTTGTTTCTGAGTCATGGATGTTTTCTATGTGTATAAGTATTTATCTATCTATATAAGTATGTATATCGTCGCCTGGTACCCATAGTACAAGCTTTGCTTAGTTTGGGCCTAGGATGATCTGTGTGACATTTTCCATAGATATTATTAAAAAAAAAGGTATGTAGTTAGCGGACACCCTGGATTAACACATAGGCTATAATTTAAAAAAGTTTAACGTGGGTAAAACCGCGGGGCACAGCTAGTATCACACTATCATACTAATATTATATAGGCGAAAGGTTGAGAGTGTGTGAATGTGTATGTTTGTTACTTCTTCACGTCTTAACGGCTGGAGCGATTTTAATAAAATTTGGTACGGAGTTAGCTGACACCCTGGATTAACACATAGGCTATAATTTATAAAGTTTAACGCGGGTAAAACCTTGGGGCGCAGCTAGGTTATAAATTATACCAAGAAACAGAACATATACCGGACTCATCGCACAAATATAATTCATGGGTGGGAATCGAACCCACGACCTTTGGCATACCAGTCAAGGCCACTAACTAGTAGACCAACAAGCCAATCAGATGATTAGCTGTAACAATATTAACATTAGTCATAGGTACCTATCTCGTTTCTAATTATTAGGAAGTATTTTCTAAGCAATTGATTGCTCATTGTTTCATTCAGCGCAGATGAGGTAATGATCTTATTACCTACGTGTTTCTTTATTTATTACATTAGAGATTTATGTTTCTACAAGCTGTGCCCCGCGGTTTTACCCGCGTTAAAATTTATAAATTATCACAGCTCCTACCCCGTAGGTGATAGCGTGATAATATGTTGACCCGACCTCTTAGTAATATTAATGCAATTATTGAAGTAAATTCATGCAGTACTTTTTGAGTTTAGCCCGGACATACATACAGACAAAAATTCTAAAACCTATATTTTTGGCTTCGATATCGATTGTAGATCACGCCCCAAGTATTCTTTAAAAAAAATGTTCAATGTACAGTTTTGACTTTTGTACGATTTTATTATATGTATAGATATAGATTTATTGCCACACTTTCAATGCTGCACCAGACAATAACATCATCATCATATCAGCCGAAAGACGTCCACTGCTGGATAAAGGACAAAGATAATAAATAATAATATAATGTCCTCCTAGCCGAATTTCGGCCACGGCGGCCAGTCTCAATAGAGATTAGCCATTTGCGCGGGACATATTATAGCGCACAAGTGTGTGCGCAGACACAGGAGCACTTTCTATTCCATCACTCTCATGATCCGATGGGACGCCTAGCGACACGACCGGAAAGAGGTCAGGCACAAGACCGACGGCTTTACGTGCTCTCCGAGGCACGGGGGTATAATACCGCCAACTTCCAGACTTCGAGCTGATTCTGAGAAATTTTTCTTTGTACAGAAAAGTCCCAAAATCACTTTTGGCCCGACCCGGGATTTGAACCCAGGACCCCTCGTTCTTTGCGGGTGAACACGCTACCGCTAGACCCACGTGGTAGTCAAAAAACATGATTAATATTATTTAAAAATATACGACAAGTGAGTGTGCGAATGAGACAGAAGGCAGTGAGCGTAGTTTTGCTTTTAGGTTGATAAAATATTGCGGTGGCTTCCTACCGCAATATTTTATCAACCTAAAAGCCTATATTTTTTCGCCGGGTGTATACTTTTTTTATTACACAATTTTTTTTATAATCTGTAAAATCAACCGTCTAGAACACAACTGTTGGCGGGCTGGTTGACGTATCGGTAAAACTTGTCTTGCGGTTCGATTGCCACCGCGGATTGGACCGCGAACAGACATTTTCATGCACACAAATATCTGATTTGTGTGCATGAAAATGTCTGTTTGTGCTGAGTCTGGGTGTATTTATCTATATATGAATGTATATACAAAAGTAGTACATATGTGTATGTACCTGTAATACAGGTTCTTTAGAACCTACATCAGGCACCAGCCTCTCACAAAATAGGTTGTTTACTCCTATTTACCAACTGTCCATGGGTGGCACGCTGAGCGCGGTTGTTGGTCGTCCGACGTACGACATTAAAATTATCAGTGATTCTTCGTGCTCAGTTTAGCCAGGAATTATTATAATATTGTTTCTTTCCATCCCTGGACACCGTGGACAGGTTCAAGTATTATTTCTGGATCATGTTTATTGTAAGCAATGTTTTGTGATGAGATAATAAATAAATAAATAAAAAATATGTAGTCTATCAGTTATCTGGTTTCCATAGTATGAGTTCTGCTTAGTTTGGGGTCAGATGGCCGTGTGTGAATAATGTCCTAAGATATTATTATTAATAATATATTATACGCATTCACCCTACCCGATGCCATGCAACTTAATATTTTATTTATGTATTTTTTTTTGTACAATAAAAAAAACTTTCTTATGGTGCTCATTAGTAATTTTATACAGACGCAACCACAAGAAGAGTAGTACAATATTATTATAGGGATACATGCGATATATTTGTTGTAAAGGAGCTGCGGTTTCTAAGGGCTCGGTCGCCCTTGTGGTAACGTAAGAGTAAATACTTATGTTACCACAAATCTCAGAAATAAATAATATCCTGGGACATTATTCACACACGGCCAATCCCAAACTAAGATGATGGCATGAGATGGGGTGATAATATTCGATGCCACATAGCAAAACATTCTAATAACCGTTAGAAAACTGTGATAACTTTAACAATTTTATTGTTATCTCTGTTCTGATCGCTCTTTTGCAATTTGAAGCGCTCACAGCCAGATCTTCTTACCGGTCAGTAAGTGATTGGCGACTATAGGCTCTAGGCCTAACTACTAGGCTCGCGGTCAGTCCACAGATGGGAGACCGCCCAAGTGGTTTCATTTCTGAGCGTCTCCGTGCTCCGGGCACGTTAAGCTGGCGGTCCCGGTTGTAGTCATTCGGCAACAGTCGTTAAGCCATGTTAGAGTCCTACTGGGCGGCTTGAACAACTCTGACATCAGGGTAACCGCTGCCCATACGATGAGCTCTTACTCATCGTATGGGCAGCGGTTGGTGATCACTGTTTTGTAAATTTACAATACCACAAATAAATTTGTAACAATGATTTGGTGGAGACCTATTAATGGCTCTCTGTAATTTGTAACATAAAATGCTATTACGTCGCGGAAAGCTATTGATCTTCCTAAGAAAAATAAATAAAATAAATATAATATTGTCTATTATATACACAGAAAGCATCTCAACCTCTTTAATTAAAAAGTATTACTTTGAATTCGTTAATTGTATCACACTAATATTATAAATGCGAAAGTTTGTGAATGTGTATATTTGTCTAATTACGTTTAAACGGCTGGAGCGATTTAAATAAAATATGCTATGAAGTTAGCGGATACCTTGGATTAGCATATACATTTATAAAGTTTAACGACGGTAAACCGCGGGGCACAGCTAGTTTATCCTAAAAGAATGAAATTAAGTACCTAAAACTCTATAAAAATCATACTGCCTTTTGCCGGGGTGGTAGAGATCCTCATACGGAAAACTCGAAATCTTGTGAGTTGGTAATACTGTATAAGTATACAACACATAAATGTCTGTTAACTTTCTACCAACGGTTCTTAGAAACCGCAAGTCGATTGCGGTCACCTTCCCCTTAAATAATCTGGAGTTTGTTCAATATTTACCATTGTTTGTGTAGAAACGTTTTCTTATACAGTCTTGTTAGAATATAATTTCGAAAAATATATGAATGTTTCAGTTCGTAGGACTATACTCTAAATAAAAAAAATCTTGCGGGGTAGTCTTTAGAAAATTAATTTGTTCATTTCTCATACTCGGAAAGTAGTGTTAGCGAAGTAGTGGAAGATGCTTTTCCCACTTTTGGGTGGTAAAGACGCCTAGTAATTGCTTCCCTGCATATGGTGGGAATAAATTTTAAATATAAAACTAAATTTGGCTAGGCAGTCGTCTGTAAAAAATCTAACATAATTAAGAAAAAAATGCTGTGGTCATGTGAGTGTATAAACGGCTAGTGTGAATTAAAAAAAAGACCCCTCCGTCTTACGAATATTCGATCAGGTCACGTATTCCGACATTAGTTTAACATATTTTACCCATCCCAAAAAGTACATAACGCCACTAAAGAAGTTTTCACTTGAAAAAGCAGTGAGAGCATCTAGCTCATAGCTACATGCTCTCACTGGTCCGTCAGTGATCGGCGAGGTTAAGCAACTAGGCTCACGGTCAGTTCACAGATGGGTGGCCGCCAAAGTACTTTCATTTCTGAGCGTCTCCGTGCTTCGGAGGGCACGTTAAGCTGTCGGTCCCGGTTGTAGCCATTAGATAACAGTTGTTAAGCCATGTCAGAGGCCTGCTGGGCGACTTGAACAACTCTAATACCAGGGTTACCACTGCCCATACGATAAGAAAGAAAAGACTTGAAAAACGGGGACCGTACATACATCTACTATATAAAAATAAGTCGGGTTTTCCTTCCTGACGCTATAACTCCAGAACGCACGAACCGATTTCCACGGTTTTGCATTCGTTGGAAAGGTCTCGGGCTCCGTGAGGTTTATAGCAAAGAAAATTTATAAAATTTAACGCGGGTAACACCGCGGGGCACAGCTAGTTACTATATATATATTGTTTGTCATTTATGAACTCCTCCTATCCATATTAAGAACTCTCCTCTTGTTGGCTACACTTCCTCTATTCTTACGCTCTTGCTTAAGTGAAATTAGTCTAGTAGTGTTCCCTTTTGGTCTTCCACACCACAATTTTGGTTTATTTCAGACTAGCTGTGCCCCGCGGTTTTACTCGCGTTAAACTATATAAAATATGGCCTATGTGTTATCCTAACTATAAAAATTAGCCTATGTTCTTTCTCAGGGTCTAGACCATCTGTATACCAAATTTCATTCAATCCGTTCAGTAGTTTTGGCGTGAAAGAGTAACAGACAGACAGAGTTACTTTCGCATTTATAATATTAGTTAGGATTAACGCCCACAGATTCCTTTTCAGAAACCTACCTTGGTCTTATATAACAACACTATTTGAGAACAAGAACAAGGACCGAAATACAAATTTTATATATAACGTTTATTCTGCTAATGTTGTAAATGCAAATGTTTGTGAGTATAGATGTATGGATATTTGATACTCTTTAACGCAAAAACTCCCTAACAGATTTTGAGGAAACTTTATAGTAATATCCTACTAATATTATAGTATGGATGGGTGGATGGATGTTTGTTACTCTTTCACGTAAAAACGACTGAACGGATTTTAATGAACCTTAACAATAATATAGCTTGTACATCAGAATAACGCATAGGCTACAATTTATAAAGATATTGTGTGATTTTTCCAAAATATGACGATAAGTGTCAAGAAAGTAGGAAAAATCTACCATCTGCGAGCTATTTCGGCGTGCACTGCCAAAACCGCTAGAGGTACACATCCTACAGCTAATATTATAAATGCGAAAGTTTGTGAGTATGGATGTATGTTTGTTACTCTTTTAGGCCAAAACTACTTTAACGCGGGTTAAACCGCGGGGCATAGCTAGTAGCTCATATATCCGAATAACACATAGGCCTTAATTTATTAACATTAACGCGGGTAAAACAGCTAGCATAAATATAAATTTACCATAAACACAGATTTCAAAATCACTTCCAGGAAATGCAATAAATATCGTTATAATCTTCCCAAGGTTGACTATTCCACAGACCGTGTACAGACAGAAAGGGTTGCTCAGGTAGGTTAAACAGAAGATTAGAATGACAATGTGGATGTAATGGGCGTTGCGGTGCGAAACACCTATTGTGGGACTTGAGGATGGTAATCTGCTAATGGGGAGGGGTGTCGATGTGTCGTTAGAATTTAATGTCGATAAAAAATTGCTACTACACAGACATAAGATTAGATAACTCTTTATTGTACATCGAATATAATAAAATGCAAGATACAAGAATGCATCACAAAATTCTACAATTGGCGAATACGAAACAAATGTGATCTGTTCTTGACAACCTAGGTAGGGATTGGAGTATGGAAAAACAGACTTGGGATAGTTGTCTGTGTACTAAAATGATGAAATGATACGCACTAGTCCCATGACTATAAACAGTGAATTTCATACTTACTAACTACAAACTTATACTTATGTTCGTTACAAGATTGTTTTTAAGTTTATTATAATAATAAATTTAACACATTGTAAGTACCGACACAAATAAAATGGTTAATAATAATATCTTGGTAAATGATTCACACACGGCCGTCTGATGCCATGTATAAGACTTTTTAGTGCTTAGTTTCATGTCAAAAGCGGCCAAAATCAAGCTCTAAAGGATAATTAAACCAAATAAAATGATTAAGAATAAAAAAAGTTACTGACGCACTCGTGTTTGCTTATGTTTATATTTATTATAAGAAAATATATAAACAGTTTTAAAAATTACTTATTGAATAACTATAAAATAAATAGTAATCTGTTAGATTTTGATTCAAGGTAAATAATCTCATCGACACTAAACTATCGACTCTCGATAATATCAACTTTACAACTCTATAAATAAATCAAACACCAGATTGATGGTATTATGTCAACATACACCATCACAATGTGGGTATTTTGCATAATAACTAGAATGCTTGACAATTATTGAATAAAACATTATTCTCTAATAACGACAGATGGTTTATGCATTTGTATGTGAGAACGTATCTAGGAAACTATAGATACTTAGACATAATTTGTCATTGCCAAAGTGGACGACATTTTATGGAAATTTTAGGATTAGGACTAATGATATAGATTTGCATGAAGGTATGGGAAGTGAGAAAAATATAAACGATGTGTCATTAAGATGATAGCATCTGTCTTATAGAAATATCAGAATAAAATATGAAGTACTTAGTTACTCAGGGATATATGGATTGATATAATGTAGCACTGTTAGAAACTGTTACAGAATGTAAGAATACTACAGCATAAGATTGCAAACAAAAATAATCTGTATTACAGTAAAACTGATAGAAAATGTTATCTATACATATAATAAAATCGTAGGAAAGTCAAAACTATACATTGAATATTTTTTTAAAAGCATACTTGGGGCGTGATCTATAATCAATGTCGACGTCAAAAAAATAGTAAATAGAATTTTTGTCTGTTTACCTGTTTGTCTGTATGTATGTCCGGGCTAAACTCAAAAGTACTCCATGGATTTACTTCAAATTTTGCATGAATATTGCTAAGAGGTCGGGTCTACATATAGGGTACATATTATCATGCTATCACCTACGGGGAAGGAGCTGTGATAATTTATAAAATTATACGCGGGTAAAACCGCGGGGCACAGCTAGTGTAAACTAACTTTAAAAAAAAAAAACAGCTCTAAATGTTTTCAAGTTGAATGTGTATATACGCTCCCTATTCTTTACTTCTAATTTTAAGTAAAATTTAATGTCAAGCTAAAATTATTTTGTTATTTTTATATGTTATTTATTATGCGTTTCTTAATTATATCAAGAAATACGTACATAATACATGGTTGTTTTAAATATGGAAGTAAGTGACTCGTTATGAGATGGCCTTATTTTGTCAGTTGTATATATTGGACAGAGATGTAATGACATTTAAATTAGTTCAGTGGGGTAAAAGACAGAATTGATACGAATATTTAGTTTTTCGAACTGCTGCTGGGGTACTCATTTTTTTGTCTCATACAGTCGTCGCCTTTAGTCGACTTCGTGTGACTTGTAAATTTTGTAAATGTGCGCGGATGCACCCACCGTTTGTTCATCTTGCAAGAGGTTATTTTAATTTCTTCAGTGAAATGGAATGTTATTGTTTATTACCTCACAATTATTTTGATTAACTAGACGTATGGTTCTGTGCGTGCATTAGCCCACATAACAGCCAATCACAATGTAAAAACAAAAAACAATGTTAAAAAAAAGATATAAAAAAAAACAAAAAGCAAAAGAAGACGAAAAAAGCAAGCCCGGAGTTTCTTTGTGGCTTTCTTCTCCGGGTCGTCCACCTAGGTAGCTACAGAAAGCCGCAGGCTAGCTAGGGTAGGATCCTCAGCGGCGAGGATCGCGTTGCCCTCTTAACACGTGATTCTTAAATCCGTGCAAGTGATCTGACCCCATTTCGAATTCCATCTTTTTACTTCAGTGGCCGCCTGATCTGTGGCCCGAACCCCATAAGGGTGCCCTCAGGTATTAGTCGTTTAACTTAAGCTACTGGTTGAGAGCCTTTTGCGCTAGCCAACTGCTCGTTGTTTTCAATTCTTTAATTTGAATATACAATTGCTAAATGTAACAATAATAGCTTAGTAACCTGCTATTTATTTGTATTTAAATATATTAAAATATATGTGACGAAACAGACCGCACGGACGGATTAATTCAAAATATTTTGTTGCTTTAATTACTGTTTTTTAAACTGTGTTTATGTAATACATTGTGAGCTTGACAAGTAGGTACAAGTGTATGTAAATATCCAAGTGCTGAATATATTTCATCATTTCATTTGACAGATAATATGATTACAGCATATTCAGACTGCCACCTGATCCCAAACTAGGCAATCAGACTACTGATAAACATTCATAAAATATAATTCGAAATACAAAAATATTATAGATAAATTACACCCAGTCACAGAACAAATAAATCATGTTCACCACACAAAGATTAGTCCGGGGTGGGGGGATCTACCCCACGACCCCGGGCTTATTAGTCAGGCTCACTAACCACTAGACCATCAGGCCTTTTTTGAAAGATTTCGCCTCATGCTACAGAGGACTTCAAAAACATATAATTTATAAATACTAAGCATACCTACTAATTCTCTGAAAAATACTTTTATCTGTGAAATTAATAATAGTAATAATAATATCTAGGGAAAATGTCACACAGATCATCCTAGCCCCAAACTAAGCAAAGCTTGTGCTATGGGTACCAGGCGGCGATATACATACTTATATAGATAGATAAATACTTAAATACATAGAAAACATCCATGACTCAGAAACAAATATTCGTGCTCATCACACAAATTTCAATACTATCATCAATTACTTTATGGTAAAATATTTTGAAGAAATGGCAGGTGTGGTTTGAAAAATAATGCCTAGATAAATTTGCAGGTTCGCTGAGATGAAGTTCCCTGCTGAGGACCTTGCCCTTAACCTCTGTTTCTGTGGCAGTAATAACCCACCCTTTTTAGAAAACTTTATTCACTTCATTGGTTCCCTGAACTTTGGTCCGTACTCCGTACCCCATAACGCCACTTGGTTGATATATCAATGTATAATATTGAATTCAATTTTAAAATACGTAGTAGAAAAATAACGTTTAATCTATTTAATTATAATTTGATTTTAAATTTATAATTAATACTTCACGTATAAGATAAGTACTCTTTATTGCACACCATAGGTATATGATACATGAGAAATGTATATATATATATATATATATATATAACGTTATTAATATTATTATATCATATTCTAATTGCCTTTTGTTCACTATTAATTTATTGATTGATTTATTAATTTCTTGAGTCTGTCTCATCTGTAATTAATTATTTTTTTTATTATTATTGAAATTGTATTATTTAAAATTAATTTTAAATGTTTTTAATTTTATTTTATTTAAAATAGTAAGTATTGTGTAAAATTTGTTAAATTTAATGATTTTTAAGTTGTTAATTTAATTCATATGTAATTTACTTTGCTTTATGTCATTATGTTATGTTTTTGTGCACATTCAGATACAAGTTACTTGTTCATGAATAAATGAAATGAAAAAAAATAAATGAAAAATGAAAATTAATTACAATACAAACATGTACCTACAATAGGAGGTCTTATCGCAGTCAGCGATCTCTTCCAGTCAATCATCCTGAGACGGACTAGAGACGTAACCTAGATGGTTGGCCTTTAATTTGGTCTAACAATCAGCATTGTCATCCAGCGTGGCAATGCTGCCAGCCTTTTGGGCACATTCAACCCTGTTGATAGACCATGTACTCACCTAAAAACCGTGGTAGCAAAGAGGTTCTTCTGTCATCTTGGGGGCTTCTTGTACAATCAAATTAATAAAAAACTGCCTATGTACCATCTAACTGCGAATAAATGCAATAATGAAATAACAACTTGGCTCCAGGCACTGACCTATGACGAAACTGAGAAGCTTTTGAACAATCTGACATAAACGTTAATGTAACAAAAACATTTATAAATACAATTTACCTGGTATCCTTGCGCAAAAAGTAAAAATAATAAAAAAAATACTCATACGTGCATCCACAAAACACCTCACGCACTCACATACCACACACACACACACACTAATACACACACACTCATACAACCACACACACACACTTTTGCTCAATCTTTTATATATTTTTGTTTCTCATATTTTATACTGTTATTATGGTCAATACTCCAAGGGTTGGGGGACCTGGTGACCTGAAATACAGGCCTACTAGAGCCTAGTTTGGGCATCAGTCTTCCACAATATCTTTGTTTAATGTTGTAAAATTTTCAATGACTGTAACCATAACACTATGTACCATGTTATAATATTGTGGAGAGAAATAAATAATATTGATTGATTGATTCCATCCAAAATATTCGGAGAAATTTTTGAGCCCAATAAGTTTTAATTTATATTGATAATGGAGCGGCTTAAAGTCGACACGCCAAATCATAACCCGCGTTCGATTATCGCGCAGGACAACTATTTGTGTGAAACAAAAGCAGTTGATCTGAGTCTCGGTGCGCTTGGTGTTAATCATTGGTGGCATCAATTATAAGTTAGTAATGTAGCCCGCGACACAGAAATATATTCCCTAGTGCAAGCGCGGCCTTAAAAATTGAAAAAAAACTGAATGTATTTATTAATTCTTACTTGGATTTAATAGCTTAAAATTTTCGTAAAAATTAATAAATTTCCTAAAAAACGTAATAAATAAATATTATATATATATATATATATATATAAATTTGTTTCTTTAATTACTGGAGATCGCTGTGGTTCAAATTCCACATTTAAGACTAATAATATTAATCTGTTCTCAGCTTTGACACACAGTTGGTCATCTCTTCTGCGATTTTCAGTGTGTTAAATGCATGATAGTAAGTGTGATGTATTTTTTCATAAAATAATTCCCTTTGAATGCCTATTATATAAAAATATAGCTTTTTTCTCACCTTCTCCATATAAACTTTAACTCTTAAAAATATCATACTCCTCCGTCCGTGCAATTTTCGTAAAAACGGGTACCAAGTTTTTGCTTCACGTATTAATATTATGATATCAATAATATATTTAACTTTCAAGTTAAATATATCATTTATAATTTATTTATTTTTAAAAACATTTTATTTTTCAAAATAAAATGTTTTAACACCATTATTGTTAGAAGGCAGACCACTTACAAAGTCCGACTGCCATCTACATATATTGAGTTCATTATTGTGTATCAAAATAAATTATTATTATTTTTGGTAATTGTGAGCTCGTTAAAAACAAGGGTATGTTAATACCCAACTATAGAAAACTGAGTATGTTAAAAACTACGCCACCCGCGTTTCCTAACGTGAATTTACCAATCTCACTAGATTGTACGTTTTTGTGGTTAAATATTCAGTAGTAACATGAATAAACATACACCAATATCACAAATGTCTAAGCAAAGTATTTCTAATACTTTGCTTAATTGCATTTAAAGTTTTATAGAAAATACTATGCGAATAATAGTACCCCGTAAGATAAGAATATAGCACCAATTAATTTTAAAGATTACTTGGCGTGGCAGTAGTTCCGTGCAACACTGCTAATCTCTCGCATTAAAGAATAAACAGAAGACAACCCCATTACTTGGGAAAGATCGCAAGGGTTATCAATACTTTCAATAGTCAAACCCTTCCTAAATCGGATATTTAGCTCAAACACACAATCGAAGATATCAGTGGATACAGGTTACATGTAAGCCGATTTTGCTCCTCAATCTTATGACATAACTCTTTGTGCTATGTTATAAAATCGAACACCAATAAAAGGTTACACTTCGCTTTTATGCACTGATGTCTTCGATTGTTTTATTACTCGTCAGTCATGCAAAATCGGCTTCCTCTTTTGTGCAGTCTTAAAGGGTTAACCCTTCAATATCTATTATAAGATTATTGAGTATTGATGTATTGTGGGGGGCGCGAAGGGTTAAGTACTTTTAAAGTTCGAACCACTTTCTTTAGTCGATGTGTTGAAATTGTTATGGAATAATGGGTAATATGGTTTTTGTTTTATGAAAATACGAGCTGCCGTTTTATTTTGAGATGGCAACATTGTAGAAGTTATGAAACTAAAGCAATAAACTGAATATGACCAACCATTTTTAATATACTAATAAGTGATTTTTAGGTGTTAACTTTATTAAATCAATATTTTCCACATGCAGTTCCATTACCTTCCTTTTAAGCTATTTTTTAATTTTTTTGACATCAAATGGACTATAAATATTTTTTTATTTTCCTCTCCATTTATACTTGTCATCAAATATAAGTATGGAAATGATACACGAATGATTCAAATGCTTAATCATTTTTGTTGATACTAGCATTCTTTTCTTACTTAACTGTTTAATACTTCTTCGTCTGGTTCATATTTAATTAATTTACTTTATTCTTTATAAATGTATCTATCTACAACTCTCTATATATTGCACGATACTTCAATTTAAATTGCACTAAACAAACAAGGTCCACTTTAATTTTAATTAAAAAAAACACTAAATCAATAATTGACAAAGACTTGGGAAATTCTGTGACGAAACTTACAAAACTGTTTACCAATTCTGTTAGTATAATTAACAGGAAATCAATCAGAAACAACCAGAACTAAACTAGTGACTATGATCAAAGTAAAAAAAACTATCGTATTTCATACAAAACGAACTATAGATCATTATCAGGCACGCGTCAATGTCAACTATACTGATCGATACAACAATTTATGATTTTATATCAACCCTTTATTGATGAAATATAATATTTTAAGGGTTGGGTCTGGTCGATACAATACTATTGTATTATTGTTACTTTCTTCATAATAGTTTAATTTTACAGGAGATGTCCGATTGAAAATACATCAATAGAATAATCAGGACTTTTTTTATTAAGGTTGGATAGAAGCGTGCCATTGACAATCAAATCTTTGTTATTACGATTACTAACATTTCAATATTATGTTATTCAAAACGCATAAAATGATTAATTAATTTAGATATCTGAAGTAATATTAAGTATAACAAATTAAATATGCTTTATAAATAATCTCTATGTCTAAAACATATTGTTTAGTTGTATTTTTTGTAATATATAATCAATTACTCATTTTACTACACATAGAAATCTCAAGCTTAACCATAATTTATAAAAAAAAACCGCCAATCTTTGAACTCTATCTACTTCATCAAAGACACAAACGTTAAAATTATTCATGAAAGACAGTAACGGTCTCAATAAAAAATATATCATGGACAATATAAATATAATTAATTCCTAGTGTCTGTTCTCACGATTTTTAATTGCAAAAAGCAGATGCGACGGGGGCACAGAATTAAACTATGGAAAAAAAAAATAAAAAAACGAAGATGACTCGTCATCAAAACCGGAATTCAATTAGACATACAAAAGAAAGCAGGGACACACTACTTGTTCCTTACATTAATTATTCACCTTGAACAAGACAACAATACAAGCAAAATTACCAAAAGAAAAAACCTGACCCCTCAAAAGAATTAAAATAAAGCTCAGAGTAAACACTCACGGACTTTAATATGCAAAATAAGCGAACTAGATATGCAAATCTACGTGCGAAGATAAAAACAAATAAAGAAAAAAACCGCTTCTATGGGTGACTGACAAATTTTGCATAAATTTTGTACGGTCCTAGTATCGTGTCTTGAGGAACTCCTTTTCTCATACTTCCGTATGCAAATACATATGGTGCTCAATCTTTTATTTTAATGGCATCGTATTGTGTTAATTCTATTCAAAGGCCTTAGGGAGAGTGTTTCGAAAAAATGGTTGTTTAAAATTATTAATCATTGCTCATATGCAAATCAAAAGCTCTGTTTAAAACTGAGACTGTGGGAATGTTATCTAGTTTTTTTTAGTTTCGGGGTGAGATACCGTTGGTGAACATTTTTTGTGTAATGAAACAAAAAATACAATAGTTCTTGCATTAATTATAATCGCAACGATTTTTCATATTGTTAGATATTTGTAAGGAATTTTGATGAAACAAGTACAGACAAAACACGATGAATTAAATTTCTAAGTACCTACCTACTTTTAAGGGACTTTAAGTAATATGTAACCTACAATGTGTGTGATCAACGTTCATCAGAATAATAATATTAACTAAACTACAAGTAGGGGGATAATTTATCATTATTATTGTTTCAGATACTTTTACGACACTGCCTGTGACATATTGTTATAAACTTATCGGTCGCGGTCTTTAAGATTAGGGACTATATTAGTCGTTAACCTCGTAGACCATTATACAGAACTTTAAGCGGAATTTCTACTATATCAGCTCCCCTCGTAAACGTGTGAAATAGAAATGCCTTACCACTCCTTAAGAGATCGGTAACGTTAAGTGCCTAAGCACACGGTCAGTTTAGACCACCTAAATAGTTTAATTTCCCAACACGTAAAGCTGCCGGAACTGGTTGTATTAATTGGACAGCAGCCATGAAAGAGACCCACTGCTTACATGGCGAAGAAGAAAGATTTAATGATCTCACTATATGTTTCTATTTTTTTATAACATGAAGTTTACTGATAACCTAGGTGGCTTTTACTGCTGCACCAGACAATTAGTAAATTCCGTGCGACGCCACATCGGTGCATATACTTTGACCTGCACAGCATCTTTTTTATGTAGGCAGTAATAATGGTTTTCACAATGTGTCTGAGAGTAAGTTGATATCTTAGCTGTTGAACAGAGTGTTTTGAGAGAGAAAAGATTGCCAACTTGATTTGGATATATTGTGATTTTTAAGATTAAAGGTTTTGATTGTGTATCCGTGTGTATGCCTGTTGTGACGTAGCTCCTAAATACGAGGACCTGTTAAAGAGTTCCCATGAATTTCCCATGAATCTGGAAAATAATCACTAAAAATATCAGGTCATACAACTTAGACAAAATAATGAATCCCATGTTTAAACAAAAAAGAAATAAAGTATTAGTCTATAATTTGCTAAAAGCCTAATTGTTAGTAAATTACAGCACAAAAATTGGATTAAAAGATAAATTAATATAAACATTTGGAAGATATCTTTCATTTTTTTCATTTTGATATCTTCCAAATGGTTAATCTATGTTTTGTGTATTTTGCATGTTGCTCAGGTTCATATGAAAAGTAAGTTCTTTATGTCTACTATTTTTTTTACCCTGTCTGATCTATAAACACGATGCATTTTTCGAATGATATGATATGCATCAAATATGGAAGGAATGTTGATAATTCCACCTAAATTTGATGTTGGTTGGCAAATGCTTGCTTTTCACGCCGGAGTTCGTGGGTTCGATTACCACCCAGGACAGATATTTGTGTGCATGAACATGTCTGTTTGTCCTGAGTCTAGGTGTAACTATCTATATAAGTATGTATGTACAAAAGAAATAGTAGTATTTGTAGTATATCAGTTATCTGGTATCCATAGTACAAGCTCTGCTTAGTTTGGTTTCAGATGGCCGTGTGTAAACAATGCATGAGACAAAGACTGCACGTGTGTTCGTGTCGCGGGTTCGAATCCCTCGCCGGACAACTATTTGTGTAGCCCATAGATAGTTGTTCTGAGTCTGGATGTAATTTGTGTCCGTCTATTATATGTTTGTAAAGTACCCCGAAACACAGGGATAAGATTACATAGTGCGGGGGTTGTCTTAAAAAAATATTCATGTAAGTATGTAATTATTTTGTAGTCCACGCCTCAACCTAATAACGACAAGTAATTACTTACAATTTTTTTTCTATTGTGGACATTTTTAATCAATGTTTAAATCATAAAAGAATTCACTGATTCACCCTATACAATTCACTTAAGAATGCAAATCGTATTCTAATGTGTGTTTTATTTAATTCCAGGTACGTACTGTTACACTCATCGTGAATCGTAAGTCGCCATATCCTGATTATATTTTAAACTACATAAAAAAAAAAAAAACAATGTTCCATTTGTCAATTTTTGAAATTCATCGATAAAAGTTTTATACATGATAGAAGCTTAGCGCCATCTAATGTCCGAGCATAGAGTTACCTAGTTATAGTTCGCTCGTTCAAGACTAGATGGCGTAACATGTTCTCATAGATCATTGAGCTATTATTATTGGCATTTTTTATAGGGTACAGTTTCAACTAAGGCCATTCATAGGCATCTATTAATATAAATCAATCCATCATTGTATCAAATTAAGCAATCGTCAAAATTATTTGTAAAACTCGTTTTTTCATTACAATAATTACGATTTATTCGGTGTAACCTCGAATCTATGGTTAAAATACAGTACTGGTCAATCAAATGTCAATTATCGAATTTCCGGGTTGATTTATTACTATGTATTTTTATTATTCTGTTAGTTGTATATATCGTGATGTGGTGAGTATATAAAAAATACTCCTTTTGTACGATTCGAAGAACTTAACAGACACAAAAAGTTTATAAATATTGCAAAATTAGCTAAACATTTATAATACTGGTCTACTTAACGGTAGGATATGACTCCAATGGCAAACTACCACCGTGAAATGTATGTTGTGTGTGCATTTCTATGTTCCATTGGGCAATCCAGAGGAGCCCTCCCAGGGTACGTGTCCCGACTATCTGGGACATGGCGCAAAAGGGGGGTCCCGGAGCAAGAGATCGGTGCAAGTCCGACATACCCACCCGCAGACACTTTTTGCGGGTGGAATGCGAAGGCTATCCCCCTGCTTTATCAAACAATAAAAAGGAACGGTGCTAGTTAATGTACTGGAAAAACTGCAAGTGTTATCGAAGAAGTAAACTACATGAACTTGTGGTAGACATGTTGGTGTAAGGTTGAAGCATATACGTACAGGAAGCATTGCTTACCACAAAAATGGCAATGCTACGTTTGCGCTGATTTGGGGTTCAAATCAGGATCCCAATATCAAGTTTCAAGTTTCTTTATTTTATTCTTGAGTAACAGTTTTAAATGTTTTGCTCACAATAGGTATCAACATGAACTTTTATTACTTCTCCTTATCTGTCTGTCTCGCTACCGCTATACCATGGAGGTATTCATACTAGACTAATATATTGAGCCTGACCGAATTTCGGATACGGCATCCATACTGAACGGTGAATAGGCAACTACGCTGGACATACCACAGTGCACTGTCTATTCCCTCATAATGATGAGACCCGATGAGACTGTTACCTGACTCGACCGGAAAGAGAGGAGACCCAGGATGAACAGTTTTACTTGCTCTCTGAGGCATGGGCTTGTAACGTCGCCAAATTTCCAGACTCAGAGCTGCCGTTGGATGTCTCTATTGCCAGAAAAACCGCAACAACACTTTTATGGCCCAAATTCAGTACCTAATTGTCTGCGATTGAACATACTACCCTATACCAAAAAGGACAGTCAAACTTATTTATTGTCATAATCTATCACGAGGACAATCCGAAACGACCATGGCAGACACTGGACCGATGAACTTACGTGCTTCTTACTGAAGCCCATTCATAATGATATAAAAAAACGAGTGTGCTTTAGAACACAGGACTGAAGTAAAACTTAGATATAGGAAACTGGCTATGAGAGAAAGAAAACCTCTTGCCCCTACAGTAATATACAAACAGCTCTCTATCTATCTTCACTAATTTATATTTCCCTCTCATAATCACAACCAATTACAAAGATATAAAGTTCGAATTCATTTTTTTAGACAACAATCGCACTCGGTAAGTGAAACCAGTGTTGCAGGGTACGTTACAGAAACAAAGCACCCATAGACTCAGAACAACGGACACACAAATACTTGTCCTGGGCGGGTATCAGCCCCAGGACCCGAAGTGACTAGGCAACTGCCTCAACCACTGCGCGACACGTGTAGTCCTACGTGTAGCACGCGTACCGTAAATGGATGCCAACTTGCAAGAATTGCGCTGGTATAGTCGGACCTCATTTTACAACTTTCCCAATTACCAGGCTGCGGTTAAACTCGTCACCGCAAGTTCAAAACACAGTCATTGTAAAGCGCTGGTAGACTTGAGTATAAAATATTTGACGGGCCAGTTGCCGTGGTTGGTAAATGCTTGCCTTTCACGCCGCAGATCGTGGCTCGATTCCCACCCAGGACAGATATTTGTTTGCATGAACATGTCTGTTTGTCGTGTGTCGGGTGCAATTATCTATAAAGGTAGATATGTATTTACAAAAAACAAGTAGTATATGTAGTATATTATCTGGTTTTCATAATACAAGCTCTGCTTAATTTGGGATCAGATGGCCGTGTGTGAATAATGTCCCTGGATATTATTATAATTATAACTTATACTGATCATTCTAGCGAGTGTTACATTACAGTTAAGTAAACGGGAGCGTTTTAGCGAGCATTCTAGCAATCGTTCTCGCAAAAGGTTTGTTATTGTATACCTCAGATCGATTAATTTTTTTCTTTGTATTATATAACTTGACAATTTTAAAATATTACATGTATTTCTTAATTAATTTATTGACATTGTGTCAATTATTGTATGCTCCAAGGGCGAGCTGATCTAAAAATATTGTTTACCATATTATGAATTTTGTACTTACCTATGATCTACAATAAACAATCAGAATCTGAAAAAGATAATAAATTTGCTTAGAGTCTTCGTCTAACCGAGTGGTTCTGTCATTGTTCAACCGCACAGCCGTCAAGAATACTTTTTTGAGGAGCACTGACTAGAGCGTTCGATAGGATGGTCGTGAAAATATTCGGATTTACCTTAGGCTCTATGCTTGGCTCTGTTCGTTGTCGTTGTTCAGTTCGACAATTAAGTAGACACTATTTAGTAGTCATTGTTTCCTTTTATATACATACATAGACTCACGCCTGTTTTCCAGAGGGGTAGGTAGAGACAGCGGATTTCCATTTGTCACGATTTTTGCATACCTCTTTTGCCTAGTTTAGTGAAGTGTCATTATATTCTTCATATATGCTTACCGGTTTAGAGTACTTCCGACCTTGTCTTTCTTGAGAACATTTCTGATTTGGTCCGAGAATGGTCAACGAGGTCTTCTCCTAGTCCCATTCATGAAGGTCTGATATACTAAAAAACACTAATCGCATCAGTGATGGTATGTGTGTAATAACGCTTACCGTAAGGTATACCTCATTTTTTTTTTTGCTATTTTAAACAGGAAACACACTTTTGTTATGTATTCTCACTTCTACATTTGAACGATCTGTGAAGCGCGGGGCCTCCTATCACAAGTATTTAATATTATTTAGTATTTAAGTATGTATTTACAAAAGAAAAATAGTAGGTATATGTAGTATATCAGTTATCTGGTTTCCATAGTACAAGCTCTGCTTAGTTTGGGATCAGATGACCGTGTGTGAATAATGTCCCAGGATATTATTATTATTATTTAATATACTTAAAAAGATACCCCTATGTAAGATAAATTGTAGTAGTATAAGGTACCGAAATAAAATATTTTTATTTTTTTTTATACCTTGTGCTTGTTTTCCTTGTAATGGTAATAATAAAGCTGGTTCACTGACATAGGCTTCAAACTCATAAATAAAACCTCTTTTTGTTTCGGGGGTGAAATGGTTAAAAGTTTTTTTTTTTTTTCCTCTTTTAAAAATAATTAATATATAAATATAAAACCTATGAAGAATTTGTAATGAAGATTGCTAATATCCTGATAATATTAATGTATTAGCTATCTCTCTTACAAAATCCAAATCTGTTCATCCGTTTTAACGTAATAAATCAAGTAACAACATACACATTTCGATATAAAAATACCTACTGTTACATAAACATATATTCATCTTAAGATAAGCTAAAGCTTACATTTATATTACAGAAATTACTTAATACTTATTTTATTTATAACTATCTCAATAGGTCAAATATAATTCCAAATAGTTTATTATTATACAACATGGACTTTTTACGCAAACATTGCAAAAACGGGCCTTTCCAATGTCTTTTTATGTTTACTATCCTTATCAAAGTCACAAAAAGATTCTTGAGCGTCGCGCGCGCATGCACGCACACAAAAAAGATAGCACGCACACATATACACTTACGCACACAGAGCGGGCGTCGATGAATAATGACTTGCGAGCCATGTGGTTGTCCGTTGTCGAGTATTTTGACGAATTCCGAATAGAATAAGGTGTGCATGTACTGCGCAGGACTATATTAAAAAGCTTATAAATAAAATTTTGAATCTGTTATTCAAAATTATAAATATGAAATAAAATTGAAATTGTAATATAGTAGATCACTAGTATTTGATATATTTCATATACAAACTAGTGATCCACCCCGGCTTTACACGCGTAGACCGATAGTGAGATAAAATTAAAAATGAATAATAATAGTATTATAAATTAGTAATTTACGTCAAATAATGGCCTTTATATGCATTTTAAATATATTGGTTTCTATATATCTAATTTTTGTAAAGTTCTATAAAAACAAATAAAACTCAGTCCATGATACTGGCTCATAATACTTTGAATAAATGATTTTTTAAATCGGCTGCATAGTTTTGAGTTTATCTATAAAAAATAAACAAATTTATTTAGAAATATAATTAAAGATATAATAAAATGATATTCGTTTTAAATCTACGTCAAAGAAATAATCAAATCTGAAAGACATTGAATTCAATTTGTTTCATGTTTTCACTGATTTTTTCCGTATACCAAGTTACCACATAAGCATATGGCTCATTTTATCATCACCGGTTATCGTTACTTGTGATGCTTGTAATACTTATCATAACTGCATTATGCCTTGCCGAGCGACCCTTTCCTTAATCCCCAATGAGCTCTCGCGCATTACAACATAATTACACAATAATGCTGTTACCTAAATCGTATTTTGTAATTTGAAGTTATTCGGAGCTAACGGAGAAGTCATTTAAAAAAAGGTAATGCATTATATTAATTTGCTTGAAGAACAGCTAAACTCTACAATGTTAGCCTCACCATACATTGTAGAGTCTAGCTGTTCTTAGTAGTGCTTTTGACATAGTCCTATATAAATTTTGTTCTAATAAATTGTCTAGCAGAAATTTTTAAACCAAAATTTTAATCAGCGTGATTTTGACTACGCCTTAAAAAAATTCGTACAGCCGTACAGACTTGAATATAAAAAAGTTCGAGTTTATTTTATTAGTAAACTTAAATTTGATATAATATTTGTATTATGGATTGTAATGGTTAAATATGTCTACTACCTCTAATTATTAAGATTCAAAAAGGTGTTTAAGTTATTATTCATCTGGTGGCCCTAATAATATAAAACACATACAAACCTTTTACTTCGAATTTTATGAAATAGGTAATGGTTACCAGGCCCCCTACAAGATGGACCGATGATATTGTGCGGGTCGCTGGAAATCGCTGGATGCGGATAGCGCAAGACCGGCAATTGTTGAGATCTTTGGGGGAGGCTTTTGTCCAGCAGTGGACGTCTTTCTGTCATAGTTGTTCAAGGCAATCAAAAGGACAGTCTGATACGGTTTAACGATTCTTATGAAAAATCTTATGAAAACAGTTGGGACTGACAGCTTAACGTGCAATTCAAAGTAAAAAGACTCTCAGAAATAAAACCACAAAACAGTGGTCGCCATATATAAACTAATATCGTACTAAGTGCTTAACCTCGCATATCACTTTCGGATCAAATTTTAAACTTTCAAAGTATAGATAAGCCTCTAAATGAAATAAGATCTATTTAGTAAGTACTTGTGTATTCACATTTACTAAAATTACACTATTAAAATGTAAGTGTTTACGAAAATGCTAAAAATAATTATGTTATTATTTATTTTATATCTACTAAGTGTGCCCGCCACACTAGCGCACTTCGGCGCCTCTATGACGCTACTCACGTTGCGCGGGCGCAGGGGGTACCCAAAACCTGATTTTCGGTCTAACTTGACCTTGTGCCGACGCGTATTACATCATAATATAACTATAATGCCTTATTTTTACGCAACACCATGCCAAAATAAACTATAATGTGTAAGAATAGAGTTGAATTTTGTGATCTAGTTTTGTTGGTGGTTAGATTTTTTAGTTTTTTTTTACGGTCTAACGCATAAGTACCCGTCTGAGATTGCTACCTACACGGCGGTTTTTCCGCATACAACTTTCCGTGTTTAATTTAACACTTTATTGTTACTTTTCATTTATTATTGCGATTCTTATCGCGTGCAATCAGGTTGTTTATTTGATTGATTTTGTCTTAATGGTAGAAGTGACTGTCTTAACATCAGCGATGTTAGATGTTTGGTCCGGTTGCTTTGATTGGGATCTAATCTTGCACTGTTTTTATGTATAATAAAAATAAGTCGGGTTTTCCTTCCTGACGCTATAACTCCAGAACGCACGAACTGATTTCCACGGTTTTGCATTCGTTGGAAAGGTCTCGGGCTCCGTGAGGTTTATAGCAAAGAAAATTTATAAAATTTAACGCGGGTAACACCGCGGGGCACAGCTAGTTATGTATAAATGGAGATTTGTTACTAAGTTTTGTTGCTTCGATTGAATCGAGAAAATGTCCTCTCCAAACCTAAATCGAAAGAGCGGCCCGTGTCGCCTATCAAACTAGAGCGAAAGTTGCACAATACACCCTGTCATGAATCTCACCGCCAGTAACTCCTTGCAGTTCGCCCTGAGTCGAGATTCGAACCCCAAAAGGGGTACCCTCCGGCGCGGGTACTTAGTTTGTAGTCTATATTTGCTAGGCGGCTTAAGCCCTCGCTCTCTTCTATAATCAGGAGAAGCCTTGAAAGTCTCCTAGGCTTACTGCATACGTCATGTTAAATAAAAAAAAAACAATGAGTCTTGTTGCTTTCGAGGCTTTCACTACACGTTAACATAATAATTAAATATTATCTCTAATCCTACTAATATTATAAACGCGAATGTTTGTAAGTATGGATGGATGTTTGTTACTCTTTCATGTTAAAACTACTGAATAGATTTTAATGAAACTTTACAATGACATAGCTTATACATTAAAATAACACATAGGCTACAATTTATAAAGATATTGTGTGAATTGTCCAAAATATGACGATAAGTGTCAAGTAGGAAAATATCTACCATTTGCGAGCTATTCCGAGCGTGCACTGCCAAAACCGCTAGAGGTACACATTCTAATAATATTACAAATGCGAAATTTTGTTAGTATAGATGTATGTATGTATGTTTGTTACTCTTTTACGCCAAAACTACTTTAACGCGGGTGAAACCGCGGGGCGCAGCTTGTAAGTTTATATGTTTCTAACATAAATCTAATGTTTACAACATTAGATATACCGCATCTCTTGTTTGTTATTCGTCCGTCAAGTAACGAACTACTTACGCATTACGTTAAGTTCGCCTTTGACACTCCCTCGTGGCATAGACTAAAATATATATATTAAAAAATACTTTTAACTTCTATTATATAAAATATTAGCTTTCTGCACTCCTGCTCCATATGAACTATTCCGCGCAATTTTCGCAAAAAGGAGTACAAAGTTTTTAATACCCGTTTTAATATGATATTCCTCGATATTATGAAACGCACGGACTATACCTACGTTAGCTGTTCTGCTGTATATTATACAACATGTAACGTAATTAACACACTTTCTGAAAATAGTTTGTTCAGAACCGTTTACTGAATCGATTTATATCATTTTTAATATAGGTATTTTTTTAATCCAAAATAATTAAAACTACGGAAATCATTGTCATATCAACCCTGTACAGTCAAAATCAATTGAAATAATAATAATATCTGGGGACAATGTCACACAGATCATCCTAGCCCCAAACTAAGCAAAGCTTGTACTATGGGTACCAGGCGAAGATATAGGTACAAACTTATATACATAGATAAATACTTATATACACAGAAAACATCCATGACTCAGAAACAAATATTCGTGCTCATCACACAAATATTTGCACTTACTGGGATTCGAACCCAGGACCACCAGCTTCGTAGGCAAGAGCACTACCAACTAGGCTACGGTGACCGTACGTGGATTTTATTCATACAAATTCCATCATTTAATACAAAATGAAGAAAAATAAACTTTATTTTAAGAAACTAATTTAGTAAATAATTATGCATATACCTACATGTTAAATTAAAACTTCAGTGTATGTATTATGATTACAACATAATATTCTAATTGGGGTGTTGGAGGGTGTGCGTTAATTACGTTACATGTTGTATAGTATTGCAGAAATAGGCGGGTTTAGCCTAGAGTATATGATGAGTGAAAACATATCCCCATATAGCGTTGACTTCCCTCGAGGATACAAAACCCATGTATTACCTACAGCACTAGCTCTATTCTAGCTCGTCTGCTGTATATCCTACTAATATTATAAATGCGAAACTTTGTGAGAATAGATGTATGGATGTTTGTTACTCTTTCAAACAAAAACTACTGAACGGACTTTGATGAAACTTTGTAGTAATATAGCTCATGTAAAAGACTGCACCAATCGGGACATGGCCGCTTTTAAAACTGACAACTGTAGCTAGGAAAAGCTACTTTCACAGATTTTACGACCCTCCACTACAGTGGAGGGTCGTAAGATCTGTGATAAAGCCTGGTTCGGAGTACTTGCTGATAAGAGGCAGAAGCGACATGAACTCTCGGCTCGTCACCAACCACCGCAAACTTCTCTTGTCAGGCCTGCGGCAAGCTATGTCGCTCTCGCATCGGTTTGTTTAGCCACCTTAAGCAATGTCTCTCAGACAATGCGCCGTAAATCGTCTGTAACAGACGCAAAGGCCATATATATATATATATATATATATATATATACTCCGAATAACACTTAGGCTATAATTTATGAAGTTTAACGTGGGAAAAAACGCGGGCCACAGCTATGTAGTTATGACGACTAGTCTCAATGGAGATTAGCCATTGGCGCGGATATATTGTAGTGAACATGTGGGTACGCAAACACAGAGGCAATTTCTATTCTCATAATGCGACGACTAACAACACAGCCGGAAAGAAGTCAGGTGCAGTCGACGGATTTACGTGGTTTCTCTGACAAATTGCTCTAAATTAAAAAAAAGAAAGTTTCTTGGCTGGATATATATTTTTGGGTATAAATATATGAAGTGACCCTTTCGGCAGAACATGCAAGAATCGTAATTGTGTGTGCATTTTCTTCAAATCTAGGTATGTTATGTCTTGTAGAACTGTGTGTTGTATATTTGTACTCCTCATTTTCTTGTGTGTTGTGCTGAATTAAATGTTTTTCATTTCATTTCATTTCAAGTACTTTAGTAATAAGCGGATTAAGCTAGACTTTGATTATTTTTTGTAGTCTCCTTCTACAACATGTAACGTAATTAACGCACACCCTCAAACACCCCAATTAGAATATTATGTTGTAACCATAATACATAATTTATATTTAATTTAATAGTTGTTTTTTTTTCTTTATCAGTTTATCAGTTTAGGTAACGTTGTAGGTTATTGTTTGTGAATCCCAAATTTAAATTTTATCACAATCAATGCCATGCATACCTGTAAGTTGGGTAGTTACTACATAAATGCTATATTATTAGTGTAATATGTATTGTTTCCATGTAATTATTCTGTTGGTGTGCTAAATAGATTAATAAATAAATACACCAAGTATTATATGTTGTAAACATAATACATACACTTCCTATTAGGATGTGCGTTAATTAAGTTACATGTTGTATATTTATGAAAGAGCACTGTTAGTTCCATTGGAACATCTTGGTTCTCTCCGAGTGTCTCATTGAACCACCGTATAGGGAATCAGAATGAAATTGTTGGTTGACCCTCCTGAGGCCCTCAAAACACTTATAGCTGCGATGGCCCCTATGTTAGCTAGATACACTCTAGATAGAGTGAGTTGGTAGAGTTAACAAACTTACCGAAACCTATCCTCTCGGATTCTTTTAAAGCCTCTTATTACAGCAAGATATAGTGTACCCAGGACAATACGGCCTATGCCCTCTCATTGTCAGAAAAGGAAAGAGGCGAGAGCCTTGCAGAGAGTAGTACATGAAGGTACTTCAATCATGTTCACGATCCTTCTACCTATACTCTTATTACTTAATTCGCTATTGTATAATGTACATTTTTTGTCCAATCAACATGCGTCATCCGAACATATAGAGCTTTAAGACACGTCATCATTGCTTCAATAGAGCTAATTAGCTGATTGTATCCAATCATTAATACCTCCTGTGGTCTAGGAGGCCCCTTCAGGCCCCTTGCTATAATGAAGACCTCTTGATAAGAAGTAAAAATATACGGTTACGCTGTTAGAGGTTACGATCTGCTATGTGACAGCAATGCAACATGTGACGCAGCGGCTGAGACTGTCGCCTTTGTGTCCCGAGTTCAATTCCCGCGCCGAAAAACTATTTGTGTGACCGATAAAAAGTTGTTCTGAGTCTGGATGTAATTTGTGTCCGTCTATTATATATCTAAATTACCCACAGGCATGTTGATCTTCTGATGATCTGGAAATCGCTGGATGCGGTTAGCGCAAGACCGGCAATTGTAGAGATCTTTGGGGGAGGCCTTTGTCCAGCAGTGGACGTCTTTCGGCTGATATGATGATGTCGATCTTCAGTGTGTCGCACTAGCGTGCATTCAAAATCGCAGTACAGTTTTGTCGATAAACGTTAATCGCACATCAATTTGTCGAGCTCAAGTAGTAGTCTTATTAAGGACTAGCTGTGCCCGCGACTTCATCCGCGTGTTAATTAGTTTATTTTGTTTTTTTTTTGTTTTTTTGTAAAATAAATGACTTTTTCTAAAATAAAAGTAGCCTAAGTTATTCCTTATTACATCAGCTATCTGCCAATAAAAGTCCCGTCAAAATAGGTCTAGCCGTTTCAGAGATTAGCCGGAACAAACAGACAGACAGACAGACAAAAACTGTAAAAAATGTTATTTTGGTGTATGTACCGTATATATATTCATATTTATGTAGTAAAAACCGGTTATTTCAATATCACAAACAGACACTCCAATTTTATTTATTTGCATAGACTAGCTGTGCCCGCGACTTCGTCCGCGCGTTAATTCGTTTATTTTTTGTTTTTTAGTAAAATAAATTACTTTTTCTAAAATAAAAGTAGCCTAAGTTACTCCTTAATACATCAGCTACCTGCCAATAAAAGTCCCGTCAAAATCGGTCCAGCCGTTTCAGAGATTAGCTGGAACAAACAGACAGACAGACAGACAAAAATTGTAAAAAATGTTAGTTTGGTGTATGTACCGTATATATATTCATATTTATGTAGTAAAAACCGATTATTTCAATATTACAAACAGACACTCCAATTTTATTTATTTGTATAGATAGATATCGATTTCAAAATGTCGCCAGGGCTAAATCGTTAATACCAGAAATTTTATGTTGAACTAAGGAAGTGTCAGGTAATAATAATATGATCAATATATCAAAAATTGTTAGTCGGTTACATACACCAACAGAAAAATTCTTGCCGAAAATATTCGGAAACCAGTTACAGAGTTATTTTCTATGCAAATTTATAGTTTTAATGCAATTAATAGTTATAATTGAATGTGAGACCAGACATTATAAGATTTATAATATCAATTCATGAATATTCATGGTTTTAATTTGAACAATTTTATTTTGTATTTATTATCTTGTTTTGGCGCCTGGTCGATTATTGTTAGATCGGTGGAGTTTATGTTTAAGCGTCAACTGATCGCAGGGCTAAAATTATGCATCAAACTGAGTTAGATCTCTTAGTAGACCAAATAATTGGCTATGATGTATTGGTTAGATACTTAGGCTGCTATTAAATTTTAATATTTTAATGAAGCTTTACAATTAGACGTTACCATGGACTTTGAAAACGGAAGCTGAGTGATATAAGATTATTTCGAGTCTACACCGTTAAGGGAAACCGAGTGGAATCGAGTTATTTGGAGGTTTTGGCGTGGTTGGGAAATGCTTGCATTTCACGCGGCAGATCGACGGTTTTATTTCCACACAGGACCTATATTTGTATTCACGAACATGTCTGTTTGTCCTGAGTCTGGGTGTATTATCAATATACGTTTCTATAGCAACGACACATCGAATTTCTTTGTGAAAAAAACACCTTCTAGAAAATAAATAAATTAAACATGTAAGATTCATACATCTCAAATATGTTTTATTTGATATTTTAAATAGTATTTAGTGGATGAACGATGAAGTTACCCTTAAATCATGTAGACATCCACATTAAGTCTATTACATAACTTGGGATTTTTAGAGATCTTGATTAAAAATCTGAATTTAATTCGTGTGAATAATAAGATGTTTACAAGAAGGCAGTGATTAAGAAGTCAACTGAGGTTTGTTCTAAGGTAACCTTGGCTGTGCAACATAGATCATATTGAAAACACGAGTGGCTGTTGCCTTTCACGCCGCAGGGTTCGTGGGTTCGATTCTCACCCAGGACAGATATTTACGTGCATGAACATGTCTGTTTGTCATGTATATGGGTGTAATTATCCATATAAGTATGTATTTATAAAAGAAAAGTAGTATATCAATTATCTAATTTCCATAGTACAAACTCTGCTTAATTGATCTTATACATTCTGTCTAGTATCCAAGTCCAAGCTATACTTAGTTTACGCTAGATGGAGCTCTTAGTCATGTCCCGGATATTTATTTGTCTATATAGGTACGTATTGTACAGACGCTAGCACATCCAGCTACTCCAATCTGTCAAATTTCTTTTATAGATTTTCAACCTTATCACATAAGTATAAGGTTCACTTTCAATAAAGGAAATTTTACGGATTGGGGTAACTTGATGTGCTGGCGTCTGTACCTATTCTGGGCCTTAATATATGTGAACAATGAATTTGTAATGTAATATATGCCAGTTCCAAATGCCAATGAATGTTATTAATAAGGATCTTATTATTTAGTATAATAGAGCTTGTAAGTCATTGACTACCGCATCGATCAAACTTCAAGGTCGAGAAAGGTTGTCACAGGCTTTATAAAATGTCATTACACTTTAACGTACAGTGTTATTCATGATAATGATGCTGAGAGCTGTACAACTGTAATATTCACACACGGCCATCTGATCCCAAACTAAACAGAGCTTGTACTATGGAAACCAGATAACTGATATATTACATACTAGCTGTGCCCTGCGGTTTTACCCGCGTTAAACTTTATAAATTATCACAACTTTTCCCCCGTAAGTGAATAGCGTGATAATATGTACCCCATATGTTGACCCGAGCTCTTAATAATATTAATGCAAATATTGAAGTAAATCCATGCAGTACTTTTTGAGTTTAGCCCGGACATACATACAGACAAACAGATAAACAGACAAAAATTCTTAAAACTATATTTTTGGCTTCGATATCGATTGTAGATCACGCCCCAAGTATCCTTTTTCAATGTACAGTTTTGACTTTTCTACGATTTTATTATATGTATAGATATTCATACACAACCATATGATCCCAAACTAAACAGAGCTTGTACTATGGAAACCAGATAACTGATATATATCTATATAGGTATTACATATTATACTACTTTTCTTTTGTAAATTCATACTTATATAGATAATTACACCCAGACTCAGGACTAACAGACATCTACGGTTAATGATTCTTTATTTCTCTTAAGAACTTCACTTGAACGTCACTTGTAGAGAAATTAAATAACTTAATATAGGACGCCAAGCGTGGGCTACTTACCAATACTAAACTAAAATACTAAACTATACAATACAAATAAACACCTAAACAATTTTATAAATAACACAAGTACACAAATTCCATACATCCATGATTATAATTTTTATTTTTTTTGTGTTGCGGTGGGTAGATATGAACGAAGCGCACACGGCGCTTCGCAGCGTATCTAGGCTATATCTAACAATTATATTTTTAAGGCCCATACCATGCAGTGCGCAGTATCTCTGTCCTGGGTGGGAATCGAACCCACGACCTCTAACAATGAGGCCTGTACCTCAAATATTCATATAAAGACACGTACATAAAGTCCTCTGTCAGTCACGAACTGTCTGGTGGATGTCAGAGACACGTGGCCTGGTCGCATGAATATAATAAATCACGATTATCTGTAACTCGCCCGAAAATTACTTTATTCGGCGATATTTTACCTAAAACATCCTGCGGTATTAACATTTATTGACTTATTTATTTACTATAGTACTTAAACAAAACTCAACGAAAACTAAAGAATAAGCAATTGGCCATGTTTCTAGAGACAAACCCGATGGATAACAGCTACATTCTCCATATAATAATAATACATAATAATAATGTCCTCCTAGGCGAATTCAGGCACGGCGGCCAGTCTCGACAGAGATTGGCCATCTGTGCGGGACATATTATAGTGCTCAAGTGTGTGCAAATACAGAAGCACTTTCTATTCCATCCCATGATCCGATGGGACGCCTTAGCGACACGACCGGAAAGAGGTCTGGCACAGGACCGACGGCTTTACGTGCTCTCCGAGGCACGGGGTTATAATACCGCCAACTCCCAGACTTCGGGCTGATGCTGTGAAATTTTCTTTTTACAGAAAAGTCCCAAAATCACATTTGGCCCGACCCGGTATTTGAACCCAGGACCTCGTTAACTGCGGTTGAACACGCTACCTCTAGACCAACGAGGCAGTCACCATAAGGGTATTCTCCATAAGGGTGATAGCAAAGGAATACTAAATTTAATCTGCCGGTGTGTATCGTTCATAGCTTAACGGCAAAACGCCTACTCCGGATTGGTAGAGGGTTCGGCTTCAAGAACCAGTGGACGATGATATACCATTGTTGAGTATAAACCCAACAATGGCATATCATTAATTAAAAATATGTATAAAAAGAAGCAGCTAAAATACATAAAGAAATAATGGGTATTCATTATATATTACGTGATGTTTTTATTTTAAATTTATCTATTTGTGTACATATGTACATAAACTTAGATATATAAAACTATTAATATCTAAATTTAACGACACTTTAATATTAAAACTTATTCTAATACCGTGCCAGTGATTGGCAGTATTTCTACGTTATTTTCATAATTCCGAATGGTTAAATATTCCGAATATTACAACTCCGATTTATCATTACTTCTAGTTTTATAATTCCTAAATTTCAATATTCCTAACGTTTATAATTCTTATTCTCAAAATAACGAGCTTCAATAGATCAAATAACAAAAAGTCCGACTTAATGATAATTCGAAACATCAACAATACCAATAAAAATATTTTGTTTCCCTGGTCACAATCCTAACCTAACTTAAATGATTCACTAACAATAGAGGATATCTGGCACTCGGCGGCTGCATGCAACATGCAAGCAGGCAGGCATGCAGCATTAAAGCATGCATGCAGCATGCAAGCAGGAATGCAGCATGCAAATAATCGCTGCAAAACCGACAAGACAGGGTAAGGCAGACAAGACTTCACGCAGTCTTGCCTGCCTTACCCTAGAGTGGTATTTTAGACCCCGTATGCCACCACCTACCACTCTAGGGTAACGCAAACAAGACAGCGTGAAGTCGGTTTTGCAGTGATTCGTTTCTGTCACCAAATTTTGTAGCACAACATGTTGAGTTTTAGTTTATTCGAAGTATTGAAAATCGTAATGTCATTTTTCGGACCGAGAACATTTCGAGCATTTGACTCTTCGAAAGTATGAAAATTGGAAAACTAACAAATCGCATTTACACATTTCGGTAAAATAAATTTCGTGATTTTTAATAAAATAAATTACAGTTCTTAGGTAGATATTATGAAATTCGGACTTTTGAAAATCGGAACGTTGAAATTCGGAATAAAGTATTTCGGAGTATTTAGGTGTTCCTATTATTGCACACGTACTCAACAGCTATGTATAGACGTTATTTTAGAAGTAACTGATTATTTTCTAAGCACAGTAATCCCCCTTAGAATCTGCGATAATATAGACGCGTTACTTAAGCATAAGACCAGACATTAACGATTTAGTTATTAATATTATATAAATTAAAAATTACAAGTCATTATATGCCCAAGCTGACGACATTAACCTTACCTCAACTAGTGCTTCCTAATCTTTGTAAATATTACTCTTCAATGTCAAAACGGTTATTTATAATCCATAATTCAATATCCGTGTCAAATAAAAAATGTTAAAATCAATTACTCGCATAATTAGTGTACAATTTAATCGAGTAAATATGTCTGAAATCGCATGATCATACAAAAAAGTCTGGTAATCTTAGTGACAGGAGCCTGACAAGTCTAGTATCTCTGCGGCATATCCCATGGCAATTTCTTGGCACTGGACTATACAATAAAAAAAAAGGTTTTTATTCACGTAGACTTTAAAAAAGCGCTTGTAAATAGTCAGAACATGTTCATAGTAATATATAATTATTTCTAGGTACATATAGATATTTAGGTACACGGATTGTAGGAAATAATTTACAATAAGATTTATTTTATAATAGTAACGATATTTACCTAACTTAAATTAAGTTACTGTCAAGGATCATGTGTAGGTTTAATTATCTAAATTTTAAATTTTAGCTAAATTTTTACTACATATGTACAATGTTTGAATGGTTCTCTCTATATTAAGGTACGAATTAAATGTTATTATTATGGCTCACCTTGTGTTTGTAACGACGGTCGCGCTTTAATACTACCACCGGATCCAATGCGCCCCAACTGAGAAGACCCAGCGAAACAAACGTAGTTTCTCTACAACAACACGGCCCAGTTGAGACGCTCCGGCGAAACATACTCAATGGGGCATATACACGAGATTGAGTATGTTTCGCCGGAGCGTCTGTCAGAAGAGCTAGGCCTCAAGCCGTCTAGAAATTGAACGGCAAACTAGGCTACTAACCTTCAAGGTTCAGGTCAGGTCTCAAGGTGGACCGACGATCTTGTGCGGGCGCGGGAAGTCGCTGGATGCGGGCAGTGCAGGACCGGCTATTGTGGAGATCCTTGGGGAGGCCTTTTTCCAGCAGTGGACGTCTTTCAGCTGATATTGTGATGATGATGAACCTCCTTGTTTATCCGAACCTGTCTCACGGTAGGTATTTTGTTTCGTATATTACTGAAGGGGCAAGAGATAAAATATTATGTTTTACGTTTTTAAATCAGATGTGCGGTCTAAAACACACAATTTTTATAATAATATTTATGAGAGGGCCGGTTTTCAGGGATATTTTGTGCAACTGTATCTCTACGTTAATATGCACAACTGACCACTCAGTTGATAGAAGATCGAAAGGGGCATTTCATCGCTACGAATGACTAACGAAATAGAATAGAACTTTATTAACCAAGAATTAACACGTTTATATAGAGTTGTTATAATAAAGTAAACAAATTTTTATTGCCAATATAAACATGAAAATGCGAAACTCCCTGCACTAGGCTGAGCCTGTCCTGCAATTAGCTTCCTGCAAAAGCTTAAAATGCAAGAGCTTAAAATATGATAACAACGGTTGACAATCTAGTCATCATCAGCATAGGATTCTAGAGGGCTCAACAAATCTATGGTTATTTTATCTTATCAAAGCAATAACCAATACAATAGTACATTTATAGCTCCTGGAACTCACTACAGCTCATTACTAGTACAGGTAATAATAATAATATCTAGGGACAATGTCACATAGATCATTCTAGCCCCAAACTAAGCAAAGCTTGTACTGTAGGTAACAGGCGACGATATACATACTTATATAGATAGATAAATACTTAAATACATAGAAAACATCCATGACTCAGAAACAAATATTCGTGCTCATCACACAAATATTTGCACTTACCGGGATTCGAACCCAGGACCACCAGCTTCGTAGGCAGGAGCACTACCAACTAGGCTACGGTGACCGTAAAAGGTGTCAACTGACTGCATTGCATAAATGTTTCATTGGATGTATAGCTATGTGTATCCAATAATACGCACGTAAAATATCCTCAGATTCCGTTCTGAAACGATTATTCTGGTAAACATCCAAAAAGATTTCAACTTTAAGGTTTTTGCGAAAATAACAAATAATACCAAATGTACTATTTCTATTTATATAACTACTACCTAGTTATTTCACCCGCGTTAAAGTAGTTTTGTCGTAAAAGAGTAACAAACATACATATACTCAGAAACGTTTGCATCTATAATATTAGTAGGATACGCGTACCTCTAGCGATTTGGCAGTGCACGCCGGAATAGCTCGCAAATGATTTTTTTCCTACTTACTTGACACTTATCGTCATATTTTGGACAATTCACACAAAATCTTTATCAATTGTAGCCTATGTGTTATTCTGATGCATAAGCTATATTATTGTAAAGTTTCATTAAAATCCATTCAGTAGTTTTTACGTGAAAGAGTGACAAACATCCATCCATACTTACAAACTTTCACGTTTATAATATTAGTAGGATTTTCGATCACCAGATATATTATAAAAATCATAGACTTGTTCTTATTTTTAGTTTTTTTTTTCGAAAGATAACAGAAGACCATTCCTAGAAAGTTCTTACTATAGTCCTTTGCAATTTGAATTCTGACCATGAAGTTGCTTGGCAGTAGTAGGTATAGTTTATCTTTAAGCTAAAGCACATTGCTCTAACATTTTTAAAACACGTGCTTGACTTGAATGTTTTAATAATCTGCTTGGCTAATACAAAAACTTCAACCAACATCATATAAGCAAGTAATATCTTTTAATAATTAATGTCAGAGCTTCAATTTGGAAAATTTGTGGTTGAAACTTCTGGAATAGTCACTTTAAACACATAACAAGTTTAAATTCACGCCATGTATGCATGAATACTACAGGGTGCAAACGTGATCGGGTTTTAGTGAAAATAAATATATATACCTACAAATATATTCTGTCAATAAACTATTATTTTATTTTAATTTAATATTTTATTTTTATTATTACTATTATTATAGTAAGCATGCATTTTTAATTTATATAAATAAAATTGTTTACTACTAGAAAGAAAGAAAGAAAGAAATAATTTTATTGTCATAACATATACGGAAAATACATTCAATTACTACTACAGTCTTGTATTAAAGACAGAAACAGCAACATAACAAATAATTGAATTCTTAAAGAGTTCTCTTTACTGAGTAGTTCTAATACAATAAAGTTGATGTAGACGGTGATGAACCAAAAACAATTTTACTATTTTTATAATTTATTAGGTGAATAACATATTTTCATTATTGGTTTATTTTTTTCATAATCTCATTTGATTTCGACTTAAATAGATATTTCATAAAAAATACTTATTGTTTTTTTTTTACTCATGTACGTTGATATAGCATCTATAATTGTTACCCATCGTCAGAGAGTCCCCAGAAGTTTTGATTTTTTTTAGATACACAAGCTCCTATTTTACTTTTAAACGAATTTATTTATCTATTAATTTTAAAATAATATACTTCTTCGGAGAGAATTATGTATGCTTGGCGCACTTGGCTATATTAAACGTTTAAGTTTACACCCTGTAAATAAATAAATGCTTATAAATCTTCTACTCTATGATTATTGATACATACTTGAATATATCACAAACTAATTTACATAAATTATGGTAATTAATGCAAATTATTTATTATAATATTCGCAATAAATTTAATGCGACAAATCCAACAACGAGTTTCTCAAATTCGATTTCATATTTACGATATCAATAAAAAAATATGCTACTCTATTACGCGAAAATGGCGAATACCAAGTTTTTGTTAAGTCTAAACAAAAAAGTACAACTTTCGTTATCACACACGAGCCATAAAAACCAATAAAAACCGATTCATTGTTCGTATATCAGGTTGAGGGTAATTGGGGACAAACCTCATAACTAGAAGAAGGACAATAGAAATGCCTTAAATCGAAATGAAATATGTTGTTTATGTGGTTCATCATCATATCAGCCGAATGATGTCCACTGCTGGACAAAGGCCAACCCCAAAGATCTCCGCAATTGCTGCTCTTACTCTCTTCGCATCCAGTGGTTTCCACCCATTTTATCTGGCTACCTTTAAATAAGTACAGTATTGGCAATATTGAAATTTTCTGATTCTAAATCTAATAAGTTATAAGTAAAATTAGTTTAATTTTTACTAACATATTATATATATTATAAAAAGTCGTCATTGAAATAAGTGCTATTTATCTTGAATGTTTGTAAATAACCATTTAAGTTTTTACTTGACATCATAGATTACAACTTGGTGAATAATTATTCCGTATTATAAATATTAGTTCCGTAGTTTCGTCTATAATTTCGGTTTTATTTTATAAATTGTATTTAATACGGATAGTTTTTAATTTAATTACTAGCAATTTAGCTTCCTAATAAATATTTTATTTGATATCGTCTCAGTCGAACACCTGTAACGAATCTATATGAAACATTGCGTTCCATTATATAAGACAGCTTGCAATGAATAAGTCCATTAATAATCGTAAAGATCATTATTTGAAAAATATTTCGGTAGTTTTAAGTAAGTTGGCAATCGCCCTACAAAATGGTTTTACCCAGTTAATAAAAATTAACTGATAGTAGTTATTAAATAAATCATTTATTATCTCATCACGAAGTTGATAAGTTACACATTTCCATTTACGGCAATTTTATACATTGAGATTAAAATTGGCGCCTGCATTAAGTTTTTAGAAATACAACTGTATTACTGATATCACCCGATATTATTCTAAATAATTATATAATTCAGGAAATTTTCTGAAATTCTAACGGGAAGGGGTACGCCTCGTTAACATTCGCTGACCAAAGGGATACGTTCTAAAGAAAGGCCAGGTCAGAAGAACCCAAAACTGGCGACGGTTTAGGGCACTTCTGACCCGGTTTGTATGAAGTATAAAATGAGAGTAAACGAGACAAAAGGTGTATGCAAATGGAAATTGTTTCCGTTGTTTCTGCCTACCTCTCTGGGAAATAGTCATGAGTTTGTGTATGAATGTATGTTTAAGAAATTCACCTCAACGTACCCGAAACCCTGCATAATCATAACGTCTCACCGCCATATTGTTCTTCAGTCAAAAAAACCGCGAAAAAACAAAGACTTTTTCAACTGAGTTCAGTTTTTTCTTTATTTTTTATTATAATAATATGGGTCACTGTTATTGCGTACGTCCTTAACTTGTTTTATGAGCATTTTTTATTTAAATTTAAATATGTGACTCATTTAACGGTAATTTATTATATTTATTGTGTAATAAAGAAATAAATGTCTAAATCACCAGTTCATTTAATTTTTTACTGATTAAGTTTACCATAAGTTATGGTTTGGTACTTTTTTTAGTAGTATCATAGACACAAGTATGAAGTTTGATTAAAAATTGTTTGTGATCGAATAAATTTGACATTGAAAAACGTGGATATCAAAATATCATAAAAAATATTTGTAGCCACTGAATAATCACTACTTAAGTTTCAGTTTAGTTCGACGGGCCAGTTTGAATGGATGGTAGATGCTTGCCTTCCACGCAGATCGTGGGTTCGATTCCTACTTAGGAAAGATATTTGTGTGCATGTACATATCTGTATGTAATCTATATAAATAAAAAGAGAAGTCCTGACTGACTGACTGACTCATCAACGCCCAGCCCAAACCCTTGGCCCTAGAAAGCTGATATTTTGCACAGATGTTTTCTTTATAATGTAGACAAGGAATAAGGAAGGATTTTTCGAAATACAACCCCTAAAGGGGTAAAACGGGGGTGCCAAGTTAGTATGAAACTTTGCCATTTTTGAAGTTAGAGGCATGAAAGTTGGTATTTGGCCTTGCAGTTAAAAATAAAAAATATGTGTTTCAGGATTTTTGGAAAGTACACCCCCAAGGGCGAAAAATAGGGGATGTAATTTTGTACGAAAAAAGTGTCAATTTTTAAGTTAAACGCATGAAAATTAGCATTTGGCTTTTTAGTTCATAATAAAAAATATGTATTTCAGGATTTTAAAAAATTCTACCCCGAAGGTCATAAAATAGGGAATGTAAGTTTGTATGAAAAATGCGATATTTTTGAAATTAAACGCATGAAAATGAGTATTTGTTCTTTCTGTTAAAAATATATAGCATTTATTTCAAGATTTTTGGAAATTACACCCCCCAAGGGCGGAAAATAGGGGATATAATTTTATACTGCCTGACTGCCATATCAACGCACAGTCTAATCGGCTGGAGTTAGGGACTTGAATTTTGACAGTAGTTACATTTTATGACGTAAGCATCCACCGAAGAAGGGTTTTTGAAAATACCACCCCTAAGGGAGTAAAATAAGGGATAAAATATTTTATGAAAGTCCTTAATTTTGATGTTAAAGGCATGTATATAGACTTGCAGTTAAAAATTATAATATATATTTCAGGATTTTTGAAAATTCACCCCCAAGGGCGTAAAATTGGGGATGTAACTTATATGAAAAAAGTGCCAACAAGTTTTAAGTTAAACGCATGAAAATTGGTATTTAGCATTACAGTTAAAAATTAAAAGTATACGTTTCCGGATTTCCGAGAATTCTACCACGAAGGATGCCAAATAGGGGATGTTTGTATGAAAATTGGTATTTCAGTTAAAAATAAAGCAATTAAGGGAATAATTTGTTGTTAAAAGGTAATCCGTAACTGATTCAATAGGTCAACACCAAAAATTTTCACCAACTTAAGAAATTCGTTTCTTATTGCTTAAAATGTCGTGTTTGTTGTCGTCTAAGTAAAGATTTAGCGTTTTATAAGATTTGTAACTTCTTTTTTTTTGTATTGTTTATAACATATTAAGAAAACGTCAATTTAATAAAATTGGGATAAAAAAGTAATTTACCCAAAATTCGAGTTAGCGTAGTATAAATTGTTCGTGTCGAGATGATCGCACCCAAAAAATATCATCTTAATTTTACTGATCTACAAGTTCACAATTTTGTAACTAGATGGTGTTTATATCGTTTCAGATCGCAGAACTCATTTGACATATCGGTAAAAAATAAATAAATGCTTGAAGTAAAAGGTAGTCCAAAACTGAATCAAAAGATAATCCCCTAAATCTCACCCAAAATATATGCCCACATCTTAATTTTACCGCTTTACAAGTTTATATTTTTGTTAGTAGATGGTGTAATCATCGTTTTAGATCGCGCTATGGTTTCGTTCACAAAATGTGATATTAGACCTATCAATGCCGTGGTCGCAACCTAAGCTAATGGGAGTTTACCTTTGTGATTAATGCATCGTTGATTATTATATTACTTTATTGGACTTACTGACTTTACTTAAGGACAATTAACAATAATATCAAAATAATCAAAAAATAATTAACAATATTCTTTGATGTTTTTGGGTTTATGATATCGGGTCTTTTTTTTAAATAACAGTAGCAAAATAGTCTTTAGTTTATTTCTTAGCTAGGTTATTTATCGGTTAGGTTTCTTAAATTTATATTGCTTATTTTTTTTTAAAGTTATATTTGTTAGATTAAGCTGGAAGTAAGTAGTTACATTGGTCATCATTCAAAATTGTCGCGGACGAAGTCGCGGGCACCAGCTAGTTATCTATATAAGTAAGTATTTACAAAAGAAAAATAGTATATGTAATATGTAAGTTATCTGGTTTCCATAGTACAAGCTCTGCTTACTTTGGGATCAGATGGCCGTGTGTGAATAATGTACCAGGATATTATTATCACTCAATAATCAATACTTCAGTTTCAGTTTAGTTCGACGGGCCAGTTGGCGTGGTTGATCGATGCTTGCCTTTCACGCCACAGGTCGTGGGTTCGATTCCCACCTAGGACATATATTTGTATGCATGAACACGTCTGTATGTTCTGTTTCTGGGTGTAATTATCTATATAAGTATGTATTTACAAAAAGAAAAGTAGTATATAAGTTATCTGATTTCCATAGTACAAGTTCTGCTTAATTGGGTTTCAGATGGTCATGTGTGAATAATGACTCAGAAGATTATTCTTATTCTTTGACTGGTAAACACAGCTCATGTAATTAGGTACAGACGCCAGCACATCCAGCTACCCCAATCTGTAATATCTTTTTTTTGATTTTCAACTTGATCACATAAGCATAAGGTTCACTTTCAATTGGGAGTATTTGTCAGATTGGGGTAGCTTGATGTGTTGGCGTCTGTACCTACAGATCTCATAATTTAAAAAATTCGCCTCAACGTACCCAAGCCCTCCATGATCTTAATAAAGTCTCACCGCCAAATTGTTCTTTTTCCAAAATAAACCATGACTTTTCAATTTTTTTTTCTTTTTTTATGATAATAATATGGGTTACTGTAATTGTGTACGTCCTTCACGTGTTTTATGAGCATTTTTTATTTATATTTAAACACGTGACTCATTTAACGGTAATTTGCAATATTTATAATGTAATAAAGAAATAAATGTCTAAACAGGCCGTTGATTTTAGTTTTTAATGTTCACCATAACTCATGGTACTAGATTTTTTTTTAATTTAGTCATAGACAAGTGTAATAAGTTTGATTTAAACTGGTTTGCGTTCGAATAAATCTTATTGCCTAGCCTTATGACAAAGATAGAGAGACATTGAAAAAGGTGAATATAATAAAAAATATCTGCCAAGTGCGAGTTCCGTTTCGCTTCATAAGGATTCTTTACATACGTATTACATACAAATACTGAAACAGTAGGTATACAGCAAATCCAACCTGAAACAAATTTACTTTTAGCTAATTGAGCACTTAAATCTTCCCTTTTTTGGGAATTGACATCCAGACTCCAAATAACTAGAAATGGGTCACACCAATAGTTGTCCTAAGCGGGGATCGAACCACAAACACCAAGGCAACCTTAACTACTACACCATATATGCAATTTTTTTCTTCGTAGTAGCTTTTTTTGAGATTTAATCCTACTAATATTATAAATGCGAGAGTATGTGTATATGGATTCATGGATATTTCTTACTCTTTCACGCCAAAACTATCGAACGGATTTTGTTGAAACTTTCGGTTATATTTCAGAATAACACAAAGGTTATAATTTATAATGTTTAACGTGCGTAAAACCAGGGCACAGCTAATATTTTAATATTTGAATAGTAGTAACTATATAATAGTATATTTAAATTTGGGTCCACATCCTACACAAAATATACAAATACAGAACTGTCACTAATTCCTCTCCCGACACAGAAATTCGCGACTGTAATTGTGAAGTGACAGGAATTGGACTACGCTACGATTTAATTTATGTTTTGTGTACAGTACCCTAATCAGTAACTACTTATATGAAATAAGCATAAACGTATTTAAGATTAACTCTGCTAGATAATTACCTTTTCAAATAAATAATTATAAGTTTTATTAGTAGAAACCAGTAGTAGTTGAGTTTTGAAAGCAATAACTATTCAGATTACGCTTAAGATTATTATTATCCTTTACTATGTATATGTATGTATAAAGATAAATTATGTATATATTAGGTTACAATTTTGTTTTTAGCGGTCTTAGAATATTTCACTTTTTAATTTATAGAATAGGTATTTTTTTACACCTGACACAGTAGCTCAGTATAGAGTTTTAATTAATTTTATTTCAATTCAAATATAGAGTGGAATGATGGTCTTAATATTAGGACCATCATTATCATTATAACAACTGAAAGCAAACTGCTGGACAAGCCTCCCCCAAGAATCATTTTGGGGGGTATGCCATAATCGCGACGCTTGGTAGACGGGTTGGCGATCGCAGTAAGATGGTCATAGTACTCAGAAGGAAGGTGCTACCCGTCCTCTGATAGAAACTCCCTCTGGTAAATACACACTTATATAGATAAAACTTACATAGAACTGTCAGTTTGACAGCAGTTGTTCGATTGATCAATCAATAGCTGGTTCTAACGTGTCACTTATTTTAACTCTTCCCCAAAATTAATAATAATAATGTCCTCCTAGCCGAATTTCGGCCACGGCGGCCAATCTCTATAGAGATTAGCCATCTGCGCGGGACTTATTATAGTGTGCGAGCGTGTGCGCAAACACAGGAGCACTTTCTATTCCATCACACTCATGATCCGATGGGACGCCTAGCGACACGACCGGGAAGGGGTCAGGTACAGGACCGCTGGCTTTACGTGCTCTCCGAGGCACAGGGGTATAATGCCACCAACTCTCAGACTATGGACTGATGCTGATAAAATTTTCTTTTTATAGACAAGTCCCAAAATCACTTTTCCACCGACCCGGGATTTGAACCCAGGACCTCGTTCTCTGCGGGTGAATACGCTACCGCTAGACCAACGTGGCAGTCAAAATTAATATGAAGTAACTAAAAATAAACTGTCCTTTTCATAATAAATATGTTAGAAAGAGATGCAATGATATTTAAATACAATAAATAATTTAAATATAAATAAAGTTGGTATTCTACAGAATTGAGGGCATTGGCGTAGATTTAAACGAAGTCGACTGTACAAAAATGTTTACAAGTATCAAAATTACGAAGATTAATTAGCATACCTTTTAAAAATAGATAATCCGAGTTTTTCCCGCTTACTTATAGCTAAATAAAAATATAAGCTTTAGTAATCGTGACGTAACTATCAACTATTAAATTTGCCAACACCTTCAAGTTTTTTGTTCAAACTATTTAGTTACGATCTAATGTGCTCAAATTAGACTGCAAAGATTTAAATACAGTACAATTTATTACAGTAGTTGCATATCAGTGGTTACACCTGCTCTTTGAAAAATATCTTTACTGCCTACGTAATTAAGACGTGAATGACGCAAAGCATGACGTAAATTTTCGAGTATATGCATCACTGTCACTAATTTGGTTTTACCCAGTTTTAGTTAACTTTACAAAAAGCATCGTAATCAGGATTATAATCAGGATTGACTGCGCGCGCGGCGCGTGGCTAAGCTAGTGGCCTCGCCGCTTCGTGCCGCGGGTTCGAGTCCCGCGTCGGATCACTATTGCGACCCATAAATAGTTAGAGTCTGGATGTAATTTGTATCCGTCTATTATATGTTTGTAAAGTACCCTGCGACACAGGGATTAGATTCCCTAGTGCGGGCGTTGTCTATTTATAAAACAAACAAAACAAAATCATCAAGCGGGGTTCGAACGACGTTCATCTTGTGCTGACCCGGGGTAAATCGATTTGTTTGCCCATGCAGTACAGTGGTAAACGTTAAAGGCCTACAGCCTCGATAGCAACGTTTTTTAGGTTCCATTCCGGTACAGCACAACTATTTATATGACCTATCTATAGTCTTCCTGGATCGGCAAATTCTTACAATCCCCTCAAAACAGGCAATTCATCAGTGCGGGCGTCGTTATATACTTCAACTACTTTATTAAGTACTAGCTATGCCCCGCGGTTTCACCCTCGTTAAATTAGTTTTGGTGTGAAAGAGTAACAAACATAAATCCATACATCTAATCCACAAACTTTCGCATTTATAATATTAATAGGATGTATTTTATACCTATAGCGGTTTTGGCAGTGCACGCCGGAATAACTCGCAGATATTTTCCTACTTACTTGATATTATCGTGATATTTTGGACAATATCTTTATAAATTGTAGCTTATGTGTTATTCTGATGTATAAGCTATATTATTGTAAAGTTTTATTAAAATCCACTCAGTAGTTTTTTCGTGAAAGAGTAATAAACATCCATCCATCCATCCATACTTACAAACATTCGCGTTTATAATATTAGTAGGATATTAGGAAAGGTATTATTAAATTTGATATAGCCCTGAATTGTTAAGGGATGTGAGTTCGATCCTTATTAAGATAACATTCATTATGTCCTATTAAAAAAAATGAAACGTAAATTATGCTCTTAACTTGACCATGATACACACTGACATTGACCACGGTAATTGGTCGAGTTACTTATTAAATGATACGGTTAATTTGCGGATAGGTCATTTTTCGGCTTAGTTAAGTCATGGTCATTTTCTGTATATAATAGTTTATAACGGTTTTGTCGATATAACTCTTTTTAGGGTTCCGTAGCCAAATGGGAAAAAACGCAACCCTTATAGATTCATCATGTCTGTCTGTCTGTCCGTCCGTATGTCACAGCCACTTTTTTCCGAAACTGTAGATACTATTGAAACTTAAAACGGAACCCTTATAGATTCGTCATGTCTGTCTGTCTGCCCGTCCGTATGTCACAGCCACTTTTTTCCGATGCTATAAGAGCTGTACTATTGAAACTTGGTAAGTAGATGTATTCGGTAAACCGCAAACAAAAATAGAAAAAGAACAATAACTTTGGGGGGTCCCCATACATAGAACTGTAACTCAAAAATACTTATCATACATGTGGTGTGTTTATGGATAGGTCTTCAAAAATGATATTGAGGTTTCTAATAACATTTTTTTTCTAAACTGAATAATTTGCCCGAGAGACACTTCCAAAGTGTTAAAATGAGTAACCCCCCCTGTAACTTCTAAAATAAGAGAATGATAAAACTAAAAAAAATATATGATATACATTACCATGCAAACTAACAACGAAAATTGGTTTAAACGAGGTCTAGCAAGTACTTTCTTTTAATACGTCATACATAACTTGCACTTGCTGCTACGGAACCCTTCATGGGCGAGTCCGACTCGCACTTGGCCGGTTTTTTTTTATATATTTAACTAGCTGTGCCCCGAGGTTTTACCCGCGTTAAACTTTATAAATTATAGCCTATGTGTTAATCCAGGGTTTCAGCTAACTCCATACCAAATTTTATTTAAATCGCTTCAGCCGTTTTGACGTGAAGAAGTAACAAAGATACACCCTCACAAACTTTTGCCTTTATAATAAAAAATAATGTCAGTGTGATTGTACTTATCGAGGATACGCAGTGTGGGCAGGCTCCGTATAAGATGGACCGATGATCTTGTGAGAGTCGCTGGAAGCGGGAATCGCAGGCCGCTGATTGAAGAGGTCTTTGGGGAAGGCCTATTTCCGACAGTGGACATCTTTCACCTGATATGTTGATGATGATAATAATATCAGGATATTATTATCATCATAATCAACATATTATTATCATATACGGTCTCCATAGCCTAGTTGGTAGTGCTCCTGGCTACGAAGCTGGTGGTCCTGGGTTCGAATCCCGGTAAGTGTAAATATTTGTGTGATGAGCACGAATATTTGTTTCTGAATCATGAATGTTTTCTGTGTATTTAAGTATTTATCTTTCTATATAAGTATGTATATCGTCGCCTGGTAGCCATAGTACAAGCATTGCTTAGTTTGGGGCTAGGATGATCTGTGTGACATTGTCCCTAGATATTATTATTATTATATCAGCCTTCCCTTCCCTTGATGGGAACTAAGCAGAGATGGTCTATGCAAACCAGATAACTGATATATTACCTACATAGTGTATGTAGGTAATATATCAGTTTTCTATGACTAATTAGTATGTAATTTTATATGCAAGATACAAAATTTCATCTCAATTTCACTACCCTATAGTTTCCGGTGCAATCAGCAAAAGCAAAAGCAGTGAAATCTTCCTAGTCTAATTGTTAACGACAAAAAAGAGCTATAGTGTCACAGAGACATAGACTTGAAACTTATAATAACACCCCTCTTCTTGTATCAGGTTTTGAAATATGATTTGTTATGCATTAAATTTTCATATTAAATCAGAAAATGATTTATTCCACATAAATTAAACGAATACCTCACCTCTTCTAGGTCGATGAAGAAGAAAATTACCAATGATTACATTCCGAACTTATATCCGTCAATAACAAAAAAATATAGGTAATTAATTATTCTTAAGTCTTTTATATTAATACAGTGTGAATGATTATGCAAAATTATGCTCGCACTTAATTGCCTATATGATTTATTAGGTACATTGATATATTTTAGTTTATGTACCACATTAATTAGCTGGCAACAGTTTAAGACTTAATTTCCTACATCTTACTCTTTACATAATATGTTTAATGCTTTAAAAATTAATTCATGTAGATAATTTGACGGGATGGTTGGCGTGGTTGGTAGGATTTGCCTTTCCTGCCGCACGTTGTGGGCTCAATCCCCACCGAGGACAGATATTTGTGTGCATGAACATTTCTGTTCGTTCTGAGTCCGGGTGTAATTATCTATATAAGTATGTATTTACAAGAATAAGAACATAATAATTTATATCAATTCAACACACATAGTACAGACACCAGCACATCAAGCTGACCAATCTGTCAAATTCCCCCAATTGAAAGTGAACCTTATGCTTATGTGATAAAGTTGAAAATCTATAAAAGAATTTTGACAGATTGGGGTAGTTGGATGTGCTGGCGTCTGTACATGATTCTAAGCGAATAAATGATTTCTGATTATAGACAATATTTTGACATATACGGTTTCAAACATTTATTTCTCAAAACAGAATAGAATTCACTTATTATTGAGAAATACCAGTATTGTGGAACCGACACTAAAACTATAATAATAAAAAATTAAATGTATTGTGTTAGTCATTGCGTAAATTATATGGTTAGTAAAGATAACCAAGGGCAGTTCTATTTCATTTTGACATAAAACTATAATATATAATTATAAACAATATCTTTCTCTGGCCCCCACACTAGGATCAACCTGTGTCGTGAGGTCCAGTCTCTTCCCAATATTACAAAGGAATCAACCATAAACTAAAGAGTTCTTTATAATATTGTCACAAATATAAATAATAATGTTATGTGATGAGAATAATACTTTAATTTATGTAGGATGCAAAATTAAAAGATATGTAGTAGGTATATAAGTATGTTAATACATAAAAAAAAATGTTTATGAATGGCTCTCTTAATATTTATTTTATACGACAAATTCAAGCAAGTTTTCAGTTTCAGCATAGTTTTTTTTATTCCAACCATTTCAAAATAATGTTTTTAAAGAAAAGTAGTATATCAGTTATTTGGTTTCCATAGAACGAGCTTTGGGAGATTTTGGGACATCGAGGAGAGAATTTGGGATCTGATGGCCGATGGCTGGTCAGATGGTATGATTTAGGTTCGGAGAGGGCATTTTTTCGATACGATATGAGTTATTAAGGCCTGAAAGCAAAACAAACGAACTCAAATTCTATTAATTATATTAGTTTTGATAGTTAAGATTTATTAATGTTTTGTGGCGATGTTAGGTTGTTCTTTACACCCTGAAGGTAGCTTCTTGTCTATATATCTATATATATACCTGTATAGATCTATGAATGTTTTTGCTCAGCCAATCAAAGTGATTGACATGTTGGCATTAGACGTACCTAATACTGCTGCTATATCGGTTGCGCGGGCGCACCATGCGGCTCGACTTAATCGGATATTTTAACCTCCGACGAAAAAGGGGGAAAATATATTTTTATTAAGTTATAATAGTCACAGTTTTTCGTTAAATGGTATTTTTATTTGTAAACTTACAATTAGTTCTTAATATTGGTAGATCATTGTGACACAATTTCTTTATTTAAAAAACGTGTGAAATAACACAATTTTTCATTATCTTGACGTTTATATATTTGCCTCGATTACTGTCATTATATTCTTCATATATTTACATAGATGCTAGAGATAGAGCTTAGAATTCGCTTTTTGTGCTGTAACAGTACACTATTTACAAATTTTGGAATCAATTTAATAATTTCAAATAAGTTTGAAAGGAATTGCATAGCTTTATTTTTGTAATAGAGAATAGTTCGAAGTATTAAAATTTTCAACGAATATGTTCTGATATTATTCTGAAATTTGGAATAAGTTTCATTAGACGACTCTATATAGTGGAGCTAAACGGATTTCTGCGTTTATACTTTTGAAAACCTCTAATATTTTATCTATTTATATCCTGTATAGTGAAAATAAAGGGTCACCCTATAAACAAGTTTTTGGCTAAGTCAGGGCCAAAGTTGACCTCTGGGGTCCTTGGAAAATAATTCTAAATAATACTCTTGAACATGAAGTATCTGTCATCATCAAGAAGGGCTGTCTATCACACCGAAACGTTACCGTTTTCCGTTTGTACCACCGGAACCGACCGATGACTTGAAGACCAGCCATTGTGGAAATCCTTGAGGGAGGCCTTTGTCCAGCAGTGGACGTCTTACGGCTGATATGATGATGATGGTCATGACTGTACGTTTTCTTTTATTTTGTATAATGTTACCACCACCGTTACCACATCTCTCCGGTTTGGAGAACCAATTTTAATTACTATTATTTATTTATTTATTTATTGTTTGGAAAACCAACAGCTATACATAAAAAATATTACTGCCATAATAGGAAACATAAAGCCAATTACAGGTTTTCACGGATAGCGACTGATACACACATACAATGCTTCCGATTTTACTCTTAAACAGAGTAGCTGAAGACATATTATTATCTTAAAAGTTATTGGAAAAAATTAAGGTTCAGTTGCCTGCGTGCCACCTCGCTCTTGGTATTAAATGGGTCAAAATCAAACTTTTTACATATTTTATTAAAATCCTTGCTCGCTCGTACTATATATGAATTTTGCCTATAATTAGTCGACGACAATGGAATAGATATAGGTGTATTAAATCTAGACGATCTTTGGGGAACGTTAAAGTGCAGTTTCTGTAAAATATGGGGACAGTCAATCTCATTAGATAACAGCTTTAATAAAAACGTGCAATCAGCCAAACGCCTTCGATTTATTAGAGGTTGAATGTGGAACTTCTTACATAGGTCTAAGTAATTCGTAGAACTGTAAGGGATTTTGAGACGATAACAAAGGAACTTCATAAAACGTTTTTGAATATTTTCCAGGCGATCAATATATTTATTGTAACAGGGATTCCATATTTGTGAGGCATATTCCAGATGACTTCTTACGAAAGTGCAATAAAGTATTTTAAATGTTTTAGCTTTTTTAAAGCACCTAGATATCCTCATTACAAATCCCAATGCTCTTGATGCTTTGGCGATAGTTTGCTCGCTGTGTATGTCAAACTGTAGCTTCGAATCATGATATACACCAAGGTCACGTACACCGTCGCATCTTGGTAATACTTGGCCCTTAAGTTGGTACGATGTTGACAGTGGGAAGCGTTTCCTGCTAAAAGTGAGTACTGAGCATTTGGATGGGTTAACGTCTAACTTATTTACTTGACAGTATTTGTCAAGCCGCGTCAGATCGGATTGAAGATCCACTACATCCTTTGGCGACGATATAATAGAATAAATCTTCATATCGTCAGCAAAACAGAGAAGATTAGAACTTTGAAGGCAAGAGTCGATGTCGTTTACATATAAAATAAATAATAAGGGTCCCATTAAGGAACCCTGGGGTACACCACTAGGAATCAAAACCCAACTTGAGACATAATTACTGACAACAACCGCCTGAGTTCTATTTTCTAGGTAAGAAGAAAACCATCGGAGAAGATCTCCATTTATGCCATTTGTCAATAATTTCATTTTTAGGATGTTGTGATCTATCCTGTCGAAACATTTACTGTAGTCCGTGTAAACGACATCGACTTGTGCTCCACCATCCATTTCTTTCGTGACATAATCGTTAAGTAAAACGAGATTCGTAAGTGTGGACCTACCCTTTAAGAAGCCGTGTTGTGAAGGACAAGTATTTTTAAGCGCTGCGTAAACTTGATCGTAGACAATTCTTTCGAAAATTTTAGCAAGTATACATAGTTTGGAGATAGGCCTATAGTTGCCTATCTCATTTCTTGAGCCCTTCTTGTGAACGGGAGTTACATATGCTGACTTCCATACGTGAGGTACAGTGAATGTAGCGAGAGACTTCTCGAATAAGAGGCTTACCGGTAGCGCGATTGTTTCTGCACATCCTATGAGAAACTTTGGTGATAACTGATCCGGACCAGCGGATTTACATGGATCAAGATTAGTAAGCAGTTTTCTCACACATTTAATGTCAATTTCAATTGAGTTTATATTGGACGAAACAATTGGTATTGATTGGGAAAAGCAAAGGCTTGAGATTGGACATGTATTTATGTTGTTGTTATTAGGGTTTAGAAAAGAAGAGTAAAACTGTGAAGAGAATGCATCACAGATAGCCTCGGCAGAGGAAACCGTCGCATCACCATACTTAAGGTGACTGGGAATTGAGTTAGATTTCGACCGTTGCTTAACAAAACTCCAAAAGTACTTAGGGTTTTTCTCTATGGAAGCTTCAGTAGTTGCCAAATAATTACAGTAACACTCTGCTTCTAATTTTTTTACCCTATCGCGTAGAAGTTTAAACGTGACCTCATCAGTGAGCCTGCCGTATACCCTAAATTTATGTAGGTACTTAAATTTCTCTTTTATCAATCGTTTAAGAGCCGGGGAGTACCAGATTGGGTATGAGTTATGGCATAATTCTTTAGATGGGACGTATTTCTCCCGAATGTTAGCTATAGTGTCGTAAAAATAAGTTACACATTCCTCGAGCGATGAGTTCATAAAGATATTACTCCAGTCTATAACGGATATATCTCTATTAATCGAATTAAAGTCCGCTTTATCATAAAAATACCGAACGTGCGGCGCAGGGGTTAAATAAGTATATTCAGCAAAGAAAACGTCGATTATAAGTGCCGGGTGATGTTTGTCAATCGGCACCAAAGGTACTAGACACTCACTAACGGATACAGTATCATTACTCAGTACTAGGTCCAAGATCCTGCCATGAAAATTTAAAATTCCATTAAACTGGTTAAGATTTAGAACGCGTAGTTCATCCGTTAGCATGTATTCATCACTACTACTTATATTTATAGGTAACCACGAATCATTGATTAATTTCCATGAGATGCCGCTTAAGTTAAAATCTCCCACAATTAAAAATTTGTCGTCCGAATTATTTAGAATTGAGTTACTAAGGCATGAAAGAAAATTTGACAATTGGTCCGAAAAGGTATTCCCAAGGTTTTGTCTACACAAATATATTACACCTATATTTAATTTAACATGTTTTTTACTAGCAGGTAAACGTAGATTCACTGTCACCCATAAATCCTCGGCCGAGGAATGAAACAACGGTTGCGGAACCGCCGATATGTACTTACGAGTACGTATCGCGATGAGAACGCCACCTCCGCGGAGTTGACCCGTACGGGAATAATCGCGATCCCGCCGCCATACAATATACTGATCGCCAAATAACTCCAAGTCCGAGATACCATCTACTAACCATGTTTCGGTTAATACTATCACATCGTGTAAGTTAAGACTAAGCTCTCGATAGAAGTCCTCAGTCTTAGTATTCTCTTCATTATAGTATTCTACTGTAAATTTTATTATTATTTTAATTCTTTGCTGTTTTTTTCTTGCGAATTTCGTTGTAATTTTGCGAATATTTTTGATATCGTTGGACTATTATTTAATTTATTACATTAGTTATCACTGCTCTGCTTTTCAGTATTTCGTTTTGTCTATTTCAACGTGTTTATGGTTTTTAATAAATTAATAGTTTCTGTACGGTGTCGTGCAGTACGAATCAGTTTCCACAAAGATCGGTTGGTTCTATATTTTTAAAACATCAATTTCTATGTTACAATACGGTGTGGTTGAAATATTTTGTGCAGATTTTAATAAAACTGGTACCGTGCATCCGGGCCACTAATAATACATTTCCTCAATCAAAATTAGGCATCAGCTTATGCCTAATCTAGAAAGCGCTCGTAGATCTTCTGAATATTGAGTCATTAAGCGAACATTACAGTTGGTACAGTAAGTGGATAATAATAACGTTAAGTTGGACTTTTTCTTATACAAAAAATAATTCTAATTTCCTGGTTCTGTTCCATATAAAAAAACGCGTACTTACTTAACCTGCTTGTTGCTAGAGGAGTTTATAAGCACAATAGATTACCTAAGGCATAGCTCATGTGGTCCATAATGTCTGGGCTGTTTAGCAAAGAGCGAACTCCATATAGAAATACGACTACTCGTATATATAGTACCGCTGGAAGCCGTTGGATGCGGATAGCACAAGACCGGCATTTGTGGAAATCTTTGGGGGATGCCTTTGTCCAGCAGTGGGCGTCTTTCAACTAATATGATGATGATGATGAGCTTAATAGATAGCCTCGAAGGCTTGTCTGTGTAATATTTCAGGTCATATGTATTCCTACGGTGTACAATTAATAGTGTTTTTTTAGTACTTCAAAGGGCATTAAAAGCAAGTAACCTAAGTGGTTTAAACCTCTGCTGGGGCAGTTAGTGACAGTAATGCAAGACAGGGTCGGTTTTAGAGACGTATTGCGCAACAATCGTTCAACATTAGTAAGCGAAGATGGGGCCTGCTCGTCCGATTGAAGATCGGGGGTATTATATCGATACAAACGCAATCTAACAGTCACCAGGTGGCAGCACAGGTCGTGGTCGTGCTGCCACTCACACTCAGGGCGATTATTCACAGGTCAAGACTCGACACCGCACCGCTTATCCGCTCATGGATCGGGGAGTGCATTTGCCATGACAAGCATTCGTTACGGTGTAATAGCCATCCAACAAGTACTACATTCTACAACATTTCCACAAGTTAAAACCCGCAACATTTAATCATAAGTCTCATAACTCAGGACCAATCTTACGTCATCGAATAAAATATACATTAGTTATATAATAATAGCGGTCCTGCCCGAACTTAACCGTTGAAACGAATCTCAACGGAGCCTCACCAACGGCGTTTGATTTGCCATACTACCACTACGCGGCGCTTCACATTGCCGGTTACTTCAACGTTAATGACAGATGGAAAATGTGTAATACTTGCTGTACTTTTTGTAACAAGTCAGCAAACAGAGCGTCGGAAAGAGCTATGCTCGGAGTTTCCCTAAGATATCGAACCAGATGTTTAAATCCGCAAGCAAATCAAAGTAACCGAAATAGTCCGATCAATTGGCAAGCTGAAGTGGCACATGCCACGGCGACCACGAAGCGGAAGATGCAGTGTGGGCAGGCCCCCTATAAGAAGGATCTTGTGAGGGTCGCTGGAAGCCGTTAGACGTAGGTAGTGCAAGACCGGCAACTTTTAAAAAGGCCGTTGTCTCACGGTGGACGTCTTTCAGCTGATAAAATGATTATGATGACATGTCTAATGTATCTATTTTCTTTAATCTCGTGGATAGTAGCTTCTGACATGGCTAAAGGATTATTGTGTTATAACTGCAGCCGGGGTAAATAAATGGTTAAACGTGCTTTATGAGATCCATGAAAGAGACCTTTGTTCGACGGTGGGCGTCTTTTGGCTGCTATGATGAAGATAAGCAAGTCAGCCAACAAGCATACTCTCCACCTAATAGTAAGCAGTTACCCTAATCATAACACATGGCAACACTGCCGTTATAAACCTTCCCTCGAGTTTTGGTGCCAACGCAGAAAAAGACGCATCAGGGCATTGTTTCATTTTCAAAAACTGGTGTAAATTCAAGTTTTTATGTGTAAATATGGTGGATTTTTAGACTTAACATCATGGATAACGTACACAAGTGGAGGAAAGTGCCATATTGCAGTGAATTGCGATTTTCTGTGTTGAATCTAAAACTCCATATAAGCCTCTAGTAAAGTCTCCACTGCTTTACTGGGGTACGACAAGGACTACGTATGACTTGACTGTGACGGACTTTACTAGACAAGACGAAAATAAATGAAATAAAAATATATTTTACGAAAGGCTCATAAGGCCGAAGAAGCCAGAGCCGTAAAACTGTACTAAAAAAAAAAATCCTTCCCTCACCTGATGAACGCTGGCGACTTTACGACGTTTATGTGCACCACTTCGGTCTACCTAATCTTAATGTTTACCGTTTAGCGCTAAGTAGCAACAAGACAGCTGATAAGGATACTCATATGTATGACGTCACCATAGCTTAGTTGGTAGTGCTCCTGCCTACGAAGCTGGTGGTCCTGGGTTCGAATCCCGGTAAGCAAATATTTGTGTGATGAGCACGAATATTTGTTTCTGAGTCATGGATGTTTTCTATTTATATAAGTATTTATCTATCTATATAAGTATGTATATCGTCGCCTGGTACGAGGTAGTCCACCAAGGGCAGCCATCTGAATGGTACCTGCGCGAATGGCACCTAGCCTAGTCCACGAAAGGCACCCATCAATAAACGTTCTAGTGATTTTTATCGATATATTTAATTGTATTGTATTGTATATTTCATTTTAACCTAGGTTACTGAGTCGTAGGTGCTATTCGTAGACAAGAATGTAAAAAATAAATTGAATCCACGAAGAGCACCTGCCAAAAATAGGTGCCCTCGGTGGACTACCTCCCTGGTACCCATAGTACAAGCTTTGCTTAGTTTGAGGCTAGGATGATTTGTGTGACATTGTCCCGACATATTATTATTATTATATGTATGTAAATACATAAATAAATATCTTGGGTCTACTAACACACTGCCATCTGATCCCAAACTAGGCAAAGCCTTTTCTATGGCAACCAGACAACGGATAAACATACTTATATATTTCGAAATACATACACATCATAGATAAATTACACCCAGAACAAATTATCATGTTCATCACACAAATATTTGTCCCTAATTAATGATAAGGGCTGTACTAGGAGTTTCCCTGCAAGATGAAATGCTGAGATAGGCGACATAGCTCAAAGAATTGCCAAACTGAAGTGGCAGTGGGCGGGGCACTTAGTTCGTAGAACTGACGGCCGATGGAGCAATAAAGGTTCTCGAGTGGTGGCGACCAGGAACCGGAAGACGCAGCGTGGGCAGGCCCCCTACAAGATGGATCGACGATCATGCAAGGGTCGCGGGAAGCCGCTGGATGCGGGCATCGCAGGACCGGCTATTGTGGAGATCCTTGGGTGAGGCCTTTGTCCAGCAGTGGGCGTCTTTCGGCTGATATGATGATGATGACTACTTTATTAAACACATACTTATATAGATAAATTGCACCCAGACTCAGAGTAAATAATCGTGGTCATCACACAAAGACGATAGGAGTCAGGGTCATAAACCACTCAACCAACAGACCATTTGATTGGAACTTCGGGTCAGGGGGGTTACTCATGTAGAGATGCATAAGAATAGTAGGAGTCTAACTTACTGTACTTATTAAAATAAACTCCACAAATCAAATCGTTTTTGGCAGGCACCTAAAATATGTTGATTTGTTATTGGGTAATATATTTATTAATTGCTACTCAGACAAGTGCACTTAGGATTTAGATGAATTGATGTTAAGTAGATATTTAATTAGCGTTCCCCTTTTTTTGCTGGTATGCTAGCTTCCTAGTTGTGAAGTTTTCAATGGCATAGTAATTAGAGAGCACTGCCTTTTTTTTTTTTGATAAGGCAGGGGGAATACTAATGCATGCCACCCGCAAAAAGTGTCTGCGGGTGGGTATGTCGGACTCGCACCGACTAAACCTAACCTGCCGTGGATTTCTTCTGGCGCCTGATACGGGGAGCCCCGGGAACGCGGGTATGCTGCTCCGGTGCCCCCCTTTTGCGCCGTGTCCCAGATGGTCGGGACACGCACCCGGGCAGAGCTGTGGGTTGCCCTCCCCATTTGCCGACTCAGAGAGCACTGCCTGTAAATAGGGGAGATTAGAAAAAAAAGCACAACGATTTTTTTATTGTTGAGTTCGTGGTCTCTTGTGATTCTTTTTCTATGTATTATATAGGCGTGGTTGGCAAACGCTTGCTTTTCACGCCGGAGGTCGTGGATTCGATTCCCACCCAGGACAGATATATATTTGTGTGCATGAACATGTCTGTTTGTCCTATGGGTGTAATAATCTATATAAGTATGTATTTACAAAAGAAAAATAGTATATGTAGTATATCAGTTATCTGGTTGCTATAGTACAAGCTCTGCTTAGTTTGGGATCAGATGGCCGTGTGTAAATAATATCCCAGGATATTATAATTATTATATATTAGGCTAAGATTCAGCCTATCCAATGCTATTAACTACCTTGCCTGATCGTAAAAGCCGACTCGCTCTTAGCCTTAGAAGATAGAGTAATAAAAGGGGTGCTCTGAGCCCTTTATTTAGTTAGTAAATTATATTTGACTATATAGTTTGCCTTATACTCTATAATTTATCTATGGACAATTCTCTAATATCATTGGAAAGTATGTTATAGAACCATAAATGTACGATTTGATTTTGACAAATCTCCGTGCTACATCTAAAAGTACATATCCGTACGAGATCTTATACTGTGCTGACCCTCGCTCAAATTTACAGTCAAACACATTAATGTCAATATATAAAAAAATCGTAAGAGACTAGAGAAGTGAATGCAATCAAAGCTACATGAGTACAAGCAAATTAGTTCCCAACTACCGTTTCTTTGGAGATCTATACTTGGGTTTATCTTAGATCTACTGACCCCCTAACTTCAAACACAACCCCGCAAAAACGTGAAATAAGTACTGAATTAACATCAAAATAATTGACGAATTATCACTTAGGAACAAATTTATTACCCGCCAAGTTTTAACTCTTGGGGCGTAGTACAAGACGAAAGCGTAAGGCGTTCTATCATAGCGTATATGGTGGAGCCCGATAGAACTTCAAACTGAAAAACTTCCATACCATTTAATAAAAAAAAAACTCATTGGCTACAATATAAAATTCTATATAAACATCTTGACAATCGATATACGTTCACAGTTGGAGAAAACGATCTTATGAATATGCCATAATCGTCAAGCGTGGCAGATAAGGTAGCTACTGGCTATATAGTACTTACGCTGCTGATAAGCTGGTAGATATTAATACATGAATAATACATCCCCTACGGGATAAGATGGGGTGGGATACATAATATGAAAGACAAATAATCTAAATTTTACTTTTACAAGTAAGGTGGAGATGTGTTTAGGGGTACATATCTCACAGCGTCTGAAGAGATATCAGTCCTATACATTCCATCATCATCATGTCAGCTAAAATCGTCACGAAAAATACACTGCTAGACAAAAGCCTCCACAAAGAATGGGCGGATATGCCATAATTGCCGGGTTGGCGATCGCAGTTTGATGGTCATATTTCACAGAAAAACGCTGCTGACCGTTCTCTGGTAGGTATTTCCTCGGTCGATAGATAGTCTCTATTGAAACTGCTTGTCATGGCCAAAATTCCAGCAAAAAGACATTATACATTCACCATCATCATATCAGCCGAAAGACGTCCACTGCTGGACAAAGGCCTTCCCAAAGATCTCCACAATTGCCGGTTTTGCGCTTTACATACTACTCATACACGTGGTCTTACTATCCATCCCGCTCTACGCAACGCTATAAGTTCTCAATTTAGACCGCAGTTTTAAGTTTAACCTTGATTTTTTGCGTGATATCCAACGCCAAATTACTGTGTCAGACTGTGCTATAGGTACCTACGTAGAATTATTATAAATTGATTTCAATCGGCGTTAGTTATTATGAGTAAGTAAATAGGACAAGATTGGATATTATGTAATTCCTATTATTCCGTTTATTATAACAATGCCCTCTAGATGAATAAGATCTTGCATGTTCATGTAATGCTAACAGACTGAAGTTGACAATACAATGAAAGTGTCCTTCACTTTTGTTTTTTGATACAAGATATCACAATTTTCTTCTAACTTACTTACTTATCGTATGGGAAGTGGTTGTCCTAGTGTCAGAGTTGTTCAAGTCACCCTGTAGGCCTCTGACGTGGCTTAACGATTGTTGTCTATTAACTACAACCGGGACCGACAGCTTAACGCGCCCTTCGAAGCACAGAGACGCTTACAAATTAAACCATTTTAGTGGTCACCCGTCTATGGACTGACCACGAGCCTAGTTGCTTAACCTCGCAGATCACTTGGTGAGAGCATCTAGCTATCATCATCATCATCATTTGTCACCACTAATATTCTAGTGGGTGTGGTTTCCGCACTTAGTCCCGATGTGGACCATTGTACGGGAGCCATGGCAGCCTTCATTCCATTCAGCCCACCTCCCTCCAGAAGCATATCAGGTCTCCTAAACTTCTCGGGGCTTCTGTTAGAGTTCCTGATGATCCCAGGGTTTCCTTCCGGATTTTTGTAATGCCTGTGCACTCGAGTAGCACGTGCGCGACCGTTTCTTCAGCGGATTATCAGCTATGATTCTCTTCTAAGAAAGTTAAACTATACAAATTACACGCAGTTTCTGGGGGTTTCTTTGAATATATGCAACTGACTCCGCAGACTTTGGCCGTAAAAGCGCAACACATGATCGGTTATGTGTTGGACGTAGAATATAGTGTTTGTCTGAGGAAGAATACGTCCAAAAATTATGGGTCTGGCGGATTTGCACTGACCAAACCTAACCGGCCAAGTACTTGGAGCAAAGTTAGGGGAATAACACTTTTGTCCAAAACATCCAACGTGTCAAATGTATTGAAATGAAAATGTTTTGTTTTCACTTAGTTCTTCTAATCTCCGCTTTAATATATACCGAGCTTTATAGATCATCAATAAAAAACGCTTAAGTAAAATGGCTTACATATACTTGTATATCTAGAAATTTTCAAGCTTTAAGCTCTGAAATCCCCGTTACAATGAAATAACAATTTAGTTAAAAACTTTCTTCTAAGCAAAAAATCTACAGCTAACGTTGACAGCCTTTGATTATGTCGGCTATATTCCTCATCAAGGTCTTAGGATCTAGGTCTCATGGATCATCAATGACAATACTTAAGTTAAAGGCTACCTACTTGTAATACTAGATTCAAAGACCTTAAACACTCCAAAGAGTAACCAAGAGCTGGTCCAAAAACCTATGGAAGTACAGCACAAACCAATACGACTAATACTAGCAGTATTTATGGGCCAATACGCACCAACTATAGCTCGTAGAACCGATGGCCGTTGGGGCAGAAAGGTTCTTGAGTGGCGACCACGAACCGGAAGATGCAACGTGGGCAGGCCCCCTACAAGATGGACCGACAATCTTGTGCGGGTCGCTGGCAACTGCTGGATGCGAATAGCGCAAGACCGGCAATTGTGGAGATCTTTGGGGGAGGCCTTTGTCCAGCAGTGGACGTTTTTTGGGCTGATATGATGATAATGATGACGCACCAACTATCACTCTCGCGTAATAGCCCGATCTGCAGGACCTGTGGGGAAGAAAATGAAACAATGCTGCATTTACAATGTAAATTCGATGCTTTAGCAAGACACAGAATAGCTAACCAGAGGCTGGCATATCCATAACCAAGAGGCTACAAACATCTACTCTTAAAAAGCGTACTGGAGTAGGTATATGCAGATTGCATTCAGGGCTCTAGGGATAGAATAAAAAGTAATCTAATCGAAATCTGTCGAAAATCCCATTAAAATAATGTACCAAAAGCAGCAGCAAGACAAACAAATCCTATACATCTTCCTTTAGTACCAACAAATTACAGACTGAATGCATATTTGTGGCGAACGAACAGTAGCCTTAATACCTAAGTGTTGCAAAGAGCATAAGTTTAACATATTTAATGCTAGACCAGAGGCAGTACGACGGTTACTTAGTCAAGCTTTTTTTTTCAAAATATTTGAGCTAATTAGGGCCCATATTTGTTGTTATTAAGTATTAATTTGTTTTGCTTTTGCGTTTCTTTGTTTTTCTTTTCTTGCAAAAATGTTCACACTAGTTCATAACTTAAAATATAGCCTATTAGCGAAGACCTGTTATTGGCTTCTTGTCACTTATTATATTGTTATCTTTGTTACCATTGTATAGCTGTTGGTATTCCAAGATTAAATAAATAAATAAGTAATGAAGTTTAGTACAAAAGTTCCGAAAGGTTCTTTATATAAGCATACTCCTACTAAGACAAAGGCAAAATACTAGATCTAGAAATATCTAGCAGTTCAATTAGAAGTTCTCGTTGGAACTGGATAACACTTAAAGACTGTTGTCTGATGACTACAACCGGGACATACAGCTTAATGTGACCTCCGAAACACGGAGACGCTCAGAAATTTAACCCCTTTGGATACCCATTCACCCATCTATGGACTGACCGCGAGCCTAGTTGCTTAACCTCGGCGATCACTTACAGACCAATGAGATCATCTAGCTATGGACTAAATTAGGTTTTAACATAACATAATTTAATCACTACGCTTTGCAGACGGCTTGGCGATCTCAGTAAGGTTGTCATAGTACTCAGAAAGAAGCTGCTGGCCGTCCTCTGGTAGATATTCCCTGGGGTTAACTTCTACGCCCCCCACAGGATGAGACGGGGTGATGATATTTGATAAACACCGCCGTCACCACACATAAAGTAAATTTGAATTGCTTATTTTACAATTTGAAGGAAAAATTTTAACTAGTGTTATTTCAAAGTGAGCTTCAAGCTTGAAAATTCCTAGTAACTATTTATCTCGACTAAACTCCGCTACAATGTATACAGAGAATATATGGATCATCAATTAGAACACTTAAGTAGAGTGAATGTAGTTTAACTGGCTACCCACTTGTACCTATCCAATGAATGATTTTTTACTTAAATTTTAAACTTTTTACTTGATGCGCGGTTAATTGAACGAGTCAAAAGAACTGTTCAATTGACCCCCAAAAATTGAATACACACATGAAGTGCGCAACCGGACTAAACATATTGGAATACATATTAAATATAGTGAATATATTATTTGGCACATCCAAGTTAAGAGGCTGACAACAACTTGATTAGGTTTTAATACAAAATTGACCTTTTTAATAATATGATTCTGAAAGCTGGGGAAAGGCTAAATTATAGTAGGTGTTCTATGATTTAGGATTTGTGACAAAGCAATGCTTACTTTGTCTTATATGCCAAATCATAGAGCCATACAAATAACAGAACAACAACGGCGCATAACACATTTATACTACTATTATGCCCGCAGTGACACTCGGAATTTCGCAATTTAGTGTACCCTATGTTTTGATTTGTTTTGTTTTTTTTTAAAGACTACGCCCGCAGAAGGAAATTTAATCCCTGTGTAGGGGCACTTTACAAACACATAATAGACGTACACAAAGTACATCCAGACTCAGAACAACTATTTATGGGTCACACAAATAGTTGTCCTGCGTGGCATTCGAACCCGGGAGTCGAAGCGGCAAGGCGACTGTCTTAACCGCTGCGCCACACGTGCAGTCAAATCGTGTTAATTCACAGTATGAATAACGTATCTCCATAACATCATCATATCAGCCTAACGACATCTATCGCTGTCCAAAGGTCACCTCGAAAGATCTCCACCATTTCCGGTCTTGCGTTACCCGCATCCAGCGGCTTCCACTGACTCTCACAAAATCATCGGTCCATCTTTTAGGGGCTACGCTGCATCTTCCGGTTCATGGTCGGCACTTGAAAACTTTTTGTCCTAGCTGCCTTCCATTCTGCGAGTTATTCACTCTGCCTTGCCCAGTGCCACTTCAGTTTGGCATTCTTCGGGCTCTTTCGGTTATAACATTTATAAAATAACATTTTAACTATATCAGATTATTATCAGATTATTATTTACCGGGAACAATATTCATCCATTTTTGTTTCAATTCCTCGTTTTTGGGAAATCTAGAAAAACGATCCATTAAATACGTAACGAATGGTTACCCTGTTGCTGAACTTAGCCAAAATATAACTAAATTAATTATATTATTATTATAGCTAGGGTAGGTTCCTCAGCGGAGAGGATCGCGTTGGCTCCTTAACACGTGATCGGTTATACCAAAGAGAATTATAACCACGTTATACCGTGCAAGTGATCACACCCTCACTTAGAATCCCGGCTTTTTACGGCCGCTTAAAGCCCCCAGTGCTGTGGTCCGAATCCCATAAGGTTGTCCTCAGTTATTAGTAGCTTAAATTAAGTTACTGGCTGGGAGCCTTCTGCGCTAGCCAACTGCTCGTTGTCTTCAATTATTCTATTCTGATATAGTTGTACAAAATTTAAAAATAACTGCTTAGAAACTTGATATTTATTTAAGGTTTAAAAATATATATATGACATAAAACAGACCGCACGGATAGACTAATTAATATTTTTTGTTCCTTTTATACAATATTCTTCTACGTTTATGTAATGCATTGTTAGCTTGACAAGTACAAGTGTATGTTAATACCTAAGGACTGAATAAATTTCATTATTTTACGCTTAACCGTTTTGGGTGATTGGGTAACAAACACCCTTACACACAAACTTGCATTTTTATAATTTTAGAGTAAGGGCATAACAAAAACCAACTTTACTTTATTTTGACCCGTAAATATTACCAACTAAACGTCAGAATATACAAATAAGGATACAATAAAAATCAAATTTATACGTCATTTTTAACCGAAATTTTCACATTCATTATATCAACGAAATGTAACGAAACTCAAACATGTCACTTTATTTTTACCCATAAATTTTAACAACTACATTGTGTTTTTGTATGTTTTGTCATTGTATGTTTACATTTATAATATTATTAAAATATAACAAAAATAACATTTAACTTTATTTTGAGTCGTAAATTTTGCCGGGCGTAATTTTCAAGGAACGATAAAATTTCGTCAGCCTCTTAACGCTGTTCAAATCCTATACTCATGTGTAAGCGTACATATTTTCCAATTACGTTTGAGATTACTTTCGGTGTAGGAAGTTATTTGAGATCCACTAACGGAGGTTCTTTTTTCAAATTGGATTAAATATTTTTGGGTTCACCAATTTATATGATTAATGTGGGAATAAAGTTATTAAACTAGTAGAAATATAATTAAATTCTTTGAATAGTTCTAAAAAAGCCGTTTTCGATTTTCTACAAATTATATGTCTGCTTTGCCTTGATACATGACAGCTTTTTGTAGCACTAAAAAAACGAAAGAAATCAGTGGATCCGTGAAAAAACTGGAGCAGAAAAGCTAATAACCAGTTAATTTTTTTTTAATTTCACACCATAGAGATTTTGAATGTCGTTGGCTTCTTAATGTGGGTTACACGTGTATATAAATGTTTGTCCTATAGGTAAGGAGTTTTAATTTACAAAACATATAGTGGTTTAAAAAAAACTATTTTGATATTCTACAAATTATATGCTTGCTTTGCTTTGATAAACGCCTGCTTTTTGTGGTAAAAAAAAAAGAAATAGGTAGGCTCAGGAAAAAAATATGAACAGACAAGTTAATTTTTTTTAAATTTACGGCCATTGATTTGTTCGATGTAGTACTTTTTTATGTGGAGTTTACGTGTATTGAAATGTTTGTTACTTTTTTCTAATGACATTTATAGTAGAAGATTACCACTATTGGGGGTTTGACTAAATACTGCGGTGCTGTAATTCGGTACGAGCTATGTTGAACCTCAATTATATTACTTCAAAATAATACTTATATCAATACTTATAACAAAAGGTAGAGGTTAGGTACGAGCTATATTGAACCTAAATTAACTTTAAAGTAATACTTATATCCGGACAAAATAAATACTACTATTTATTCTGTCCGAATAGAAGTATTACTTAAAACTAATATAATTTAGGTTCAATATAGGCCATATTTGGTAGTCGTAACGCGATCGCCGCGTGGTGGCACTCCCAGACGGTTTATATCAGATGCACTGTTTCACGAGATTTTCTAATAGTCTTGATTTCAGTCGAGCTGCTTCAGAGGTAAAACGGTGAAAGACAACTTTGTGAGGAAATATGCATGCCTGACAGCCTGTTCTAGATGACATGTGAAGTCAGTCAATCCACAGGCTAGCGTAGTTGACTATAGGCATAGCATATGCCTTCTCATTGTGATATAAGGCTCTTGCCCTGCTGTGAGCCAGTAATGATCTGTATTATACTAAGCTTTGAATATGCAGTAAAAAATATGTTGCTAGCCACTTCAAAAGAATATTAAACGTTCTTTTAACCAAATCTAATATTACAAATGCACTTGGAATTCGTGGTAAAATATAATGATCATGACTCATTGCAACCAGACGGTAACGATTGCAATCTTTTCGTTTTGTTATCCTAAAACTATAACACTTTACGCATGGCTTTTTGAAATAAAAGCATATGCATCAATTTGTGTCGAATTACAGCACCCATGAGCTTATTGCGTTGGTCTAGTGTGGACCTGCCCCAAAATCTATAATATGGATTATTTTACTAACATGTCTCTTAAATATAAAAATTAAAACATTATAATTTCCCAATTGTTTACAATTGATACTCATAGTGCTTTCGAAATGAAAACATATATATTTGCTTTTTTCTTTCAACCAAAACTATTGGAAACACTTTGAACCGTCTGGTTGCAATTACACTGATGATTACCTACTATTTTTTAGTTTCGTTATAATTATACTATTAAAAGGCGTTCAAAAACGCCAGCGTATAGTGTTATAGTTTTACTAACTATAACGCTATACGCTGGCGTTTTTGAAATAAAAGCACATACATCATGTATGTGTGTCGAATTACAGCACCCTTAAGTTTATTACGTTGAAATAGTGTGGACAAGCCCTAATTCCTATAAAACGATTTCATTCAAAACATAAAGTATATTACAAATTATACTTTTAGTACTTACAACACGAAAACCGAACTATTTCAGTTTCATATACCTACCATTTCATACACAGGGTATACGGTTCATTTACTGGCTTTCTTATAATGGTACTAATATTATACAAAAGTTTGTGAGTATGGATGTATAATGCATGTTTGTTACTCTTCCACGCAAAAACTACCGATCGGATTTCGATGAAACTTTGTAATAATATAGCTTATATATCCGAATAACACATAGTTACCTATAATTTATAAAGTTTAACACAGCACAGCTACTAGTATCAAATAATTTTAAATAAAATACTAAATTGAATTTCAGAAGTTAAATCTTCATTAAACGCGTTCTGCTGAGGAGTGAACGTTAGTGATCCGTCACTCTCGGCTTGATGACGCTAAATCGGGCTTACTCTGTTTAACCAACCATCAAGCGCGCTCGGGTTGGGATGCCCTAAATCGTGTATCATCATCATCATTATCGTGTTTCAGCTTTCATAAGTCACGTTTACTATCCGACAAAAAGCCAAACATTTTTAATTCCATCCTGTGCATACACCCAGTTCAAAACTTTAAAAATAACAACTGTCAAACGGAGTGTCAAGATATATTCGAAACGCTGAAGATGATATCGTAACGTTAAAATTGAATTAAGTGACTCTAGATCAACGTAAGTTTATAAAAAAAGAATCTCATAAAAAATAAACATTCCTACTAAGTTATTGGTAGTTGCGGTCAGAAGCTGTCTTGTCTTACACAGCACAGTGGGTAAAAAACTGACGAATTTATATTAAATGTTGTTTTAAAGTATAAATGATTTTAAACTCTGAACTCATATCAAACGTTCAATTCGTTACAGTAATCTATATATATATAAATCAATGCCACTTTTGTGTAATGTTATAACTCAACAACACCTTTACTGATTTGGCTAATTTTGGTCTTGAATTATTCGTGGAAGTCCAGGGAAGGTTTGTACGTAGAGAAAATTTTAAAAAAGTCATGAAAAAGTCTAAAATCAACATCTTTTAGCAATTTAAAATATTTTTTTGTTTGAATAAATGAACTTAATAATCATTTTTTTATATTATTATGCCTTATACGTAGCGAAGCACGTACCGGGCCGCTAGTATTGCTATATAAAATACTTACCTAATACTGATTGGCGTGCAACTAGGCTCGCGGTCAGACCATAGATGAGTGAGCGCCCAAGTGGTTTAATTTCTCAGCGTCGCCGTGCTTCGGAGGGCACGTGAAGCTGTCAGTCCTGGTTGTAGCCATTAGGCAACAGTTTTTAAGCCATGTCAAAGGCTTACTTGACGGCTTGAACAACTCTGACACTAGGGTAACCACTGCCCATACAATAAGTAAGTACTTAATACTAGCCATAATTACTGATTTGGTAACAGAAGAACAAAATACTACTAAATGTTGCCAAATCAATTCATTGAATAAATACCAAAATTGATTAATAAAAAACTGAGAAATCACGTAACAAACAGACAAAACAAACTTACAGTCAAATTGGTGCCTCCATCTTTTTGTAGATGGTTAAAAATGGTCTTATGACTAGGAAAAGAAATGTTGCCTTGACAGAATTGTCCTAAATCCTCAACATTGAAGATTTGACCCATGACGACTGACTGTTTTAAATGAAGGTTACTGATTATCTGAATCAATTGAGGGTAAAAAGTGGTGTTTAAGATGATGAAAAAGCAATCATTGGATTGCATTGCGGTTAGAATTTCGGTAACAGTTTCGTGAATACAAAATTGTATATAACAAAAAATTTAAACTGGAATATCTAGCAAATATAAATTAACTTACCTTGAGGCCCAGGCTTAAGCACTTAGCTATCTCTCTTGTACTTTTAGATTTTATACATATTGTACGATAAATGTATAATGTTTCTAAAAATATGCTTCATCCTTCATGTGAAATAAAAATTTCAAAATATTCAGAATAACTTTTCTATTTGATATTACACTTCACACTAAATATAGGAACAATTATTTTTTCCTATTTCTTTTTGGTGAAAAAAGCATAGCAGTGAAAACTTGTTCTGAATATTTTGCAATATGAATCTCACTATAAATATTGCATATTATTCTGAAGTGCTACAAATAACAACTTTATATCGTATAAAACATATATTCGCGTGAGCTAGAGAGTTGCGTGCTGAAGACTGGGCCTTAATATCAAGCGGGATATCTACTTAATTAAACTAAATTTGTTTAATAAATATATATAATAACGTTATTGTATATAGGTACATCAAAGATTTAGCGAGAATTATTAAATGACTAGAATGATTAATAATATTAAATTAACTTTGATTTAGACAGGAGATTTTTCATCATCATCATTATGTCAGTCGAATGATGTTTAGGTTGTACAAGAGTCGCCCCCAAGATTAGACATAGCCCCAGGGATATGCCACAATAGCCACGGCATATGATGATCACAGTTCACAGAGAGATGCTGTTGCTCGTTCTCTGGTAGATATTCCTCCGGGGTGACGATAAATAATGATTAGATCTTCTGTAAAATAATTTTTCACAGTCATATACTCATCATCATCACCATGTCCACTGCTGGACAAAGGCGTCCCCAATAGATTTCAACAGTTGCATCCAATATTGGTGGGATATGCCATAATTGCCACGCTTGGCAGACGAGTTGGCGATCGCGGTATGATGGTCATAGTAGGCAGAGAGACGTTGCTTCCCGTTCTTTGGGAGATATTCCCTCGGGACGACTTCTGCGCCCCTACGAGGCTGGGGTGGGGTGATGATATTCTTTGCCGTAAGCCACACAGCACATACACTATATACTATAACCTCATAACATTTTTCAATAAGCTAATAATTAACTAATATTAAAAATAATAAGAACATATAAATATCTTTGGCTCTAGACATATCAACAGATTAAGTAAAAAACGTTACAAGAAAAATAATCTTGAAAACGTAATTGAAATCGAAAACAAGATCTATTTGAAGTAAAAAAGTGTTAAAAAACCAAATCTAAAAATTATAAATGTATAATTTAAATTATACCAAAAACATGTACCTACATATTATATAATTAGACCCGGCAGTAATTAATGATCTACACCATCAAAACACATATGCCTAGGTCATGTAGAACAAGAATATTAAAAATATAGGTGAAAAACAAAAAAAAAACAATAGACGTTAATAGTTAGTCAGTCATATCAGCCGAATGACGTCCACTGCTGGACTAGAGCCTCCACAAGCATGGGGGATATGCCATAATCACCACGCTTGGCAAACAGGTGTGGCGATCGCAGTTAGATGGTCATAGTACTCAGAAGAACGCTGCTGACCGTTCTCTGGTATATATTTCCGCGGGATGACTTCTACGCTTCCCCCACGGGATGAGGAGCGATATTAACGAACGACACAGCTACTTGGTTGTCAGCAAAACAGCCATCCGTCAAAACTGGTGCACCTACACTAACATTAGTGGTAGAAAACTAAACGACAGGCTGACAGTAATTATGTACATCAGAAAGTAATTATAAGTAGTGATATGCACGGCTACATTTGGCTACATTTGGATATCAATTTTGAAAATAATAATATAGCCGCCATTACTTACCATTCCATTTTAACTAATGGGCAGAGGTCATGGACCGCAATTATGATTATAAAAAAAAAGTAGCTTCATACATGTAACTCAAAATTAGTTTGAACATAAAGTAGCTAAGTACCTAAGCATTTCTTTCAGTAAAAAAAAAGTAAAAATAAAAAAAAGCAAGACCAATTTCTCAAACCATTGACAGATAGATATATTATTACTTCAATCTCTTTAAAAAGTAGTTCATCAAGATGTTTTTCTTCAAAAAATTAATAGGTACAGCAAAAAGTTCGGATTAGCCGTTTTTATTCGGCGGAAAAAAGTGCATCTCTGATATTTGGCAAAAAAAAATCAGAACGCAATTTAATTTTTTACTTTCGAATATTTTATTACTTTTTTTTCTTGGAGCGTAATTTTTGAGAATCCTACTTATTTGACAGGTTAATTATATTTTTTTTTGGGTATGTCCATACTATTTGTGTCAGGAATCTATAAATGAAATATAAGTGACAAGCGGCTAGACAAGTGTTCCACACATGTGTCCCGTTGAAATACCAATTATGTGTTTAATTATTTAAGGTCTGTGCACACGCAACGTGATTCTACGCATCCCAAGCGGGACGCGGGATTTTCGTGCGAACAATAGTGAGCTTTACTTGTATAGATTCAAGTTAGATAATAGAATGCTAAAAATATTATTTTGCGTATTACATTGTGGATACGGCATTCAGTGACAGCATTCTATTATGAACCTTATGTGATTTTAATTGAGTTTAATATACCCTGTACTTTATTATCCTGTTGCATCCTGTCGAGAAAAATCACGTTACATATGCAGCGACTTTTAGTTATGGTGCGTGGTGACCTAGAAAAACTTAGACACTTGTATTTTATAATTATTACGTACAATGTAGCTAGTTCAGAATTAATATAAGTAGGGGTTTGGCTAGGTCGCGGTCCTAGTCTATAATGGTAATTTAGTAGAAGCCATATAGAACTTCATTAATATGGTTTCAAGTTTGAAAATAGAATATGCGAATATTATGACAAATAAGGCATTCAACGACAGCATTCAATTATGAGCCTTGCATAGTTTGAACTTCAGTTTTGTTTAGATTATACCAAGTTATGTCGTTCCATCATGCCGATGAAAATTAAATAATTTCAGATATACCCATAATAAATCATACCATTTAAAGTAGGTGCCAATAATTACGTATAATCGCTCCTTATTATTTTTGGCAGCTCCTTTAAATGTTACAATTGAGTGTATAACTGTAATGCTTTTTATACTTTTTAGTTAATTATGAAGTCGGTGTATTTTTAAATAGTTTTATAACTCAAATTCAATTATAAACAAATTACGCTAGCGTAATTTGAATTTGAGTTTCGTAACGATATTCCCGAACGTAGTTACTGTATAAAAAAAAAACAAATTAATAGTTTCCATGTGAAACAAATATCGCCCATGCGAGTACTTTTCGTTCTTGAAGCGTTTTGAACATTTCCTGAGCCAAAGAAATTGAAAAACGTGTTTTGCCTATTGGTAGCGTTCTAAATTCAAAACACATTCTACGTCAAGTCAGTAGTTAAATTAGCTCGGGGAAAATCGATTCTACTGCTCACACTATAAGAACTGTCCATTGACGTGGCGGGAACAGTATTTATTGACTGCAGTATTTATACGCCCAGTAGCCCGGTGGTTAAAGTAATCGCTGCGCTACTATGTCGGCGTTTTTTGTGTTTCTGGTTCATTCCCTGTACATAACAACTAGATATTTGTACAGCCCATAAGCATGTTTTGAGGCAATGGAAGCGTTGTGGGTGTGTATATGTTTTGTAAAGTCTCCTAACTACTACACAGAGATTAAATACTAGAGACTGAGAGGGCAAAATTAACTTTTGCGTTTAGAAAAACAAGCATTTAATTTTGTATCTAAGGTCTTTAACTGCTTCACCAGACAATATAAATGGGAAGACAAGCATGTGAGGTTGAAGTTTTAAAAAAAACCCCATCTATGTATATCGGGACATACTATAGTGCACATGCGTTTGCGTAAACATAGATTCACTTTCACCCTCCCTCTCGTGATCCGAGATCAGGCACAGGACCGACGCGTTTACGTGCTTTCCGAGGCATGGGGGCAGAACACCGCCATTTAATCCTAGGACTTCATTATCTATGACTGAACTCACTACCGTTAGACCAACGAATTATTTTCATCATCATCATCATATGATACGAAAGACGTTTACGTCATTACGTCCCAAATTCTCCACAATTGCCGGTCTTGCGCTATCCGCATCCAATGACTTCCAGCGACCCTCACAAGATTATCGGTCCATCTAGTATCATCTTTAACTATATAATCATACTTCTTCTGTTCTGTTCTACTTATCTATCTATCGCCTTATAATCAAACACTTGAGTTCATAATTGACGGGACCTGTTAACGTGGTTGGTAAATGCTTGCTTTTCGCCAGAGGTCGTGGGTTCGATTCCCACCCAGGACAAATATTTGTATGCATGAAAATGTCTGTTTGTCCTGAGTCTGTGTGTAATTATCTATCATCATCATCATCATATCAGCCGAAAGACGTCCAAAAGGCCTCCCCCAAAGATCTCCACAATTGCCAGTCTTGCGCTATCCGCATCCAGCGATTTCAAGCGACCCGCACAAGATCATCGGTCCATCTTGTAGGGGGCCTGCCCACGCTGCGTCTTCCGGTTCGTGGTCGACACTCGAGAACCTTTCTGCCCCAGCGGCCGTCGGTTCTACGAGCTATGTGCCCTGCCCTGAACTTTGGTTCGCCTGCGGATCTCAACATTTCTGATTCGATCTCGCAGGGAAACAATAATAATTATCTATATAAATAATTATTTACAAAACAAAACTAGTACCTATAGGTATGTAGTATATCAGTTATCTGGTTTCCATACAACAAGCTCTGCTTAGTTCCGGATCAGATGGCCGTGTGTAAGTAATGTCCCAGGATATTTATTTATTTACTTGAGTGCATCATCTCAACTCAAGTTTTCCGTTGTTCAGTAAGCAGAACCAAGTAGGTACCAACTAGTACACAAGTTTTCGACACGTGATCGCCACTTGAGCATGATGTGTTCCGGCATCGTAGGAGAGTACTTGAAAGGTCATGTTATATCTACGTAGATAATTATATCTATGCTCAATGTTATGTAATGACTTGAATATTTATAACTACCTTGCAAGTCTAGCAGCAGCGTGTTTAACATTAGGTGCAAAAGTCCATAATAATCACATCACACTAATATTATAAAGGCGAAAATTTGTGAGTGTGTGATTATTTTATTTCATTACATAGGTACAGAAATAGACTACAGACTAATAACAAATTAATAATATAATTTTCTTATAACACTGTTAAATCTGAGGTCCAATTATATCCGTACACAAAATTTAAAAATTACCAAAATTCTGTGAGTTAAAACTAGGAGTTTGAGAGATATAACTAGTACGATTATTACAATAATTTAAATTTAAAATACACTAATTAACAGAAGGGGCAGGCCCCCTACAAGATGGACCGATGATCTTGTGCGGGTTGCAGGAAACAGCTGGATGCGAATAGCGCAAGACCGGCAATTGTGGAGATCTTTGGGGGAGGCCTTTGTCCAGCAGTGGACGTCTTTCGGCTGATATGATGATGATGATGAATTAACAGAAAACTGAACATTGTTGTCCTTTGCTAAAAATAATTTGAATGCCTTATACGAGTAGCTTTGATGAAATATATCAACTTTGGAGCATATTTTGTTGTACTGTCTACACATTCTTAGTGTATGTATGTTTGTTACTTCTTCTCGTCGAAAGAGCTGGAGCGATTTTAATTAAATTTGGTATGGAGTTAGTTGACACCCTGGATTAGCACATAGGCTATAATTTATAAAGTTTTAACGCGGGTAAAACCGCGGGGTAGAGCTAGTAATAATATAATATCCTGGGTCAGTATTCTCACACGGCCATTTGATCCTAAACTAAGCAGAGCTTATACTATGGACACCTGATAACTGATATACTATTCTCTTTTGTAAATACATACTTATATGACTTTGACGGTCACCGTAGCCTAGTTGGTAGTGATCCTGCCTACGAAGCTGGTGGTCCTGGGTTCGAATCCCGGTAAGTGCAAATATTTGTGTGATGAGCACGAATATTTGTTTCTGAGTCATGGATGTTTTCTATGTATATAAGTATTTATCTATCTATATAAGTACGTATATCGTCACCTGGTACCCATAGTACAAGCTTTGCTTAGTTTGGGGCTAGGATGATCTGTGTGACATTGTCCCCAGATATTAAATATTAAAAAAAATATAAATAAATACTCCCATGGTCTATACCTATCTCTTTCTTTGTTTACTTTTTCCGACATGGAATCCTTAAATGCTAACCTAAAGCGACATAAATCAGCATAATGTATGGATAACCGTCATATTGGCACTTATTGTCAGGTTATTGAAAAACCATTTTATTTAAGACAATGCCCGTGTAGTGTAAATCATCCCTATATTGCGGGGTACTTATAATAATAAAATAAAATAATAAAAAAGGTTTTTATTCACGTAGACTTTAAAAAAGCGCTTGTAAATAGTCAGAACATGTTCGTAGTAATATATAATTAATTTATAATTATTTCTAGGTACATATAGATATTTAGGTACACGGATTGTAGGAAATAATTTACAATAAGATTTATTTTATAACAGTAAGGATATTTAACTAACTTAGATTAAGTTATTGTCAAGGATCATGTGTAGGTTTAATTCTCAAAATTTTAAATTTACCTATATTTTTACTACATATTGTCTGAATGGTTCTGTCTATATTAAGGTACGAATTAAATGTTATTATTATGGCGGACCTTGTGTTTATAACGACAGTCGCGCTTTAATGCTACCACATGCACTTTAATGCTACAGACATATAATTGACGGGCACAAAATACATCCAGACTGAAAACAACTATTTATAGATCCTACAAATAGTTGTCCTTTGCGCGAATCGAACCCGTAACACGAAGTGGAGAAGCTCTTAAAGACTGCGACATACGTGCAGTCAATCAACTTGATGCAGAGCCTCTAGCACGAGTTCCTGCAGTTTACTTACTCGATCACACGTACAGTTTCTTCCGATATATTGAGCACCAGCGCCTCTCGCGGAAACTATTAAGAACTATAATAAAACTCTGGTGCTCAATGTATGGGACGAAACTGTACGTGTGGTCGAGTAAGTAAACTGTAGGAACTCGTGCTAGAGGCACAGGAGTCAAACCTGGAGCACATTGGATAACTGTCACATTGGCACTTATAGTCAGGTTGTTAGGTCACTATTACCGAGTTTCAGTTGTTGATTTGAGGTTCTTTCTGAGAGGTGATAGCCTAAATGGTCTTAACTGCTAAAGCCGTTGGCTGTAGTCATCTGGCAAATGTTTAGCCATGTTATAATTATAATAATTTATAGGGACAATGTCACACAGATCATCCTAGCGCCAAACTAAGCAAAGCTCGTACTATGGGTACCAGGCGACGATATACATACTTATATATATATATATAGATAAATACATAGAAAACATCCATGACTCAGAAATAAATATTCGTGTTCATCACACAAATATTTGCACTTACCGGGATTCGAAACCAGGACCACCAGCTTCGTAGGCAGGAGCACTACCAACTAGGCTACGGTGATCGTCGTGTTAGAAGTCTACTAAGTGACTTGAACAATTCTGAGACTATAGGTTCTCCACTGCCCACATGAATTAATAAATTATAAGGAATACATAAAGAGGTGTACGTATGCAGTCATAATAGCTTGACTATAGAGTGTGCCATGAACGGGCATAGATGTAGTAGAAGTGTTAAGGGGCAACCAGTGTACTATGTCCTAGAGCAGTTGTCTATTTAACTTAATTTTATCCATTACTGACTATTTCCCAAAAACGTGCCTAATAACAGCTATTATCCATAATATCTAACAAACTTATTCTAACAAAAAAACTTATTTCAAAAAATCTTTCCCATCGGATTTCAAAAGCCGTATCGCCGCCTCCCCTTGGATTTAAGAAAAAAATATAGCAACACCTGTTGCGCTGCGCCTACGCATCCGTTGCTAAGCGACATCGCCATATTGGAAACGTAGCAAGTCGCCATCTGTCAAAATTTACATTTAGAATTTAATTAGCGCGAAAATTTTCCATTAGTTATAGAATAGATATAGATATATTTTTTCTACTAATCAACATTGATTAATTGTAGTAGATTGATTTTCTAGTTGTTTGGATTATGACCACAAATATCTTAAGGTAAGTAAAAAAATCGTGGCTCAAAAGAAAAAACGGCCAAGTGCAAGTCCGTCTGAAGGGTTCCGTACCTTTATCTATAAAAACGAGCAAAAAATTCACGTTTGTTGTATGGGAGCCCCCTTAAATATTTATTTTATTTTACGCTTTATTTTTTCAAGTTTTACTCGTTGGGTACGGAACCCTGAAAACAACATGAAAATACATAACTTTTATATTTTTCTAAAATCATCAATTAAAAAAAATATTTTGAAATATCTGAAGCATACTCAATGCCATAGAGGTGTCAGAGATGATCTCTTTTTTATATTTTCATGCTTCATGGAATAAAAAAAATATTTTTAAATTCCCAATTCATGTAAAAGTCGCGTAACATGTACAAGAACACTTTTTAACATTCTTTCCTTACTATACTATTTTAGGCATTAGGTATTTGTTTTAAGTAAAATAAAAAAATAAATTTCAGAAGCAATAACTGGAGTGTTAAAGACATAGCAACATTGTGTTTCTTTATGGATTTTTTTAATAATGTCTATGCCAGCTACCGGGAACATATGACGATGGGACATCTAGCGACACAGCCGGAAAGAGATCAGGCTTTAGATGATCTCCGAGGCATGGGGATTTAAATACACCCACCTCCAGTTTTCTTTACGGAAAAATCCCAAAAATACTTTTAGGTCCGACCTGGGATTTAAACCCACGACTTTATCATCTGGGGTTGAACACACTACCCCTAGACCAACGAGGCGATCATCTATTTTCGTATACATTATAAATGTAGTGGCTACGAGATGTCACATTTCAATATTTTGAATCATCATCATCATATCAGCCGAAAGACGCCCACAGCTGGACAAAGGCCTCCCCAAAAGATCTACACAATACCCGATATTGCGCTTCCCATATCAGATCCACCGGTTCAAGGTCATCCAAAGAGCAATGCACAGGGCTATCTTTGGAGTTTTCCTGCGAGATATTTTGAGTACCGAAAGGTATTAAAACAAAAAACCACGTTTAAAAAGTTAACAAAATATTCGACCCAAATACATGATTTCAAAATGTGGGTCACGTTGTATAAAAACATGTACAAATACACAAAAGTGTACAACTCACATGTGTAGCCTTGTGTACCAATGCCCTTCAAAACACTGAATACGTCATCAAAACACCGTAGCACCGTAGGGCGAACGGCCAGGTCAGCATCCAACCAAAAAAATGACCATACTGACCGATCGTTATGCAATCGGAGGCAAATGCACTATAAAAAGAAGGACAAAAACAACTAACGGGTAAACCGGGGGTATTCGAAAATCCTTTTTTAGGTCCAACAGGAGCAAAAAGAGAAGACCAAAAAAAACCTAAACACAATGAATAAATGTTCTTGCAAATACAGAACGAACGTAGCTTTTTCTTCGCGCGTGTCTGAATTTTAAAGTTCTTTTTTGTAATCTTTTTTTGTGACAATAAAGTTGGGTTAGGTCGTGGAAGTATATTTTTTTTTAGACTTTGATGATTAATATGCTAAATACATTGTTTTTAGGACGTTGTTTTTGTCGTATAGTGGAGGTAAAAGTTGTTTTATTCGTATTAGATAGTATTTTAGAATGTAGGTGATGTGTAGAATTGGAAATGCGTACAAATGATGACTTGCAGTTTTGATAGCGTATTTTTTTTTTGATTATTTAAACGGCTTTTTACGCCTTATCTTGATATAATCTAATTAGTGAGTGAAACTTGACGGCGAAGCAATATAAGGTATCGATATTCGATTACAAAAAGAAATGTAGATTAAAACATTTTTTATTTAAGTTGTGCTGCTCAAGGTTGTAGATGATGGACGCCGAACAAAAACATATTGATTTTGTATTCATTATCATGTCAGCCAAATTACACCCAAACAAAAGAAAGACAAAAGAAATGGGGGATATGCCATAATGGCAGACGGGTTGGCGATCGCAGTTTGATGGTCATAGTTCACAGAAAAACACTGCTGCCCGTTCCCTGGTAGGCATTCGCTCTGGTCGATTTCTACCCCCCCTGCGGCATGAGATGGGGTGATGATATTTTTCGCAGTCACGTGGATAGTAAGAAATTTTCCTAACAGAAAAATCCCAAAATTAAACCAGGTCCTCATTATCTCATTGTCAACGCCTTCAACTCCGTCCCCTGGCGGGCGATACAGGAGGCACTGGTCCACCATAACGTGCCTCCCTATCTGCGTGGTATAGTCGGGGCATATTTGCGCGACAGGACGATTAAGTTCGTCGGTCGGAAGGGGATTGAGATTCATCCAGAGAGGGATCTGCGGCGTTCCTCAGGGGTCAGTGTTGGGACCTCTACTGTGGAGCCTCGCCTAGGATGCGGTATAGCGAATTGGACTCCCTCCCGGAGTGAGAGTTGTCACTACTGACCAACGAGTCTGTGAAAAGTATTTATATAACACCTTATATAATGTCCTCCTAGCCTAATTTGAGACACAGCGGCCAGGTTCAATAGAGATAAGCCATCTGCGTGGGACATATTTTAGTGCAAAAGTGTGCGTGCAAACACAGGAGCACTCTCTATTCCATCACTCTCATGATCCGATGGGACGCCTATCAACATGACCGGAAAGAGGTCAGGTACAGGCTTAACGTGCTCTCCGAGGCACGGGGGTATAATAACGCCAACTGCCAGACTTCGGGCTGATGTTGAGAAATTTTTGTTTTTATGGAAAAGTCCCAAAATCACTTTTGGCCGACCCGGGATTCTTATCCCGGAATACACGCTATGTGCACTATTTTAGGGCATACAGTTTGGTTATTTGTTTTATATAGATTTGTGTTTTATATGAAGGGGTTATTGTATTGTCCGATTTGAGAACCAATAATAAAAAAAAAAAAAAAAAAAATACTCTACCGCTAGATCAACCTTGTTTATGATGGTGAATCATTCAATCACTTATTAGACACGAAATCTCGAAAACTACTTGACCTGTGAATCTTAAATCTGTCACGTTTATAGATAGAATACGTCGGATAAGCACGAATTTGGTCTCAAGGCTATATGAAGTCCATGTCTTTTATAATGCGCACAGCAAAAGAGTGGAACTCACTGCCTGCGTCGGTGTTTCTAAAAGCTTATAACCCTAATCTCTTGAAAGTTAGAGTGAACAGGCTCCTTCTGGGTAAGCTCGCTCCATCGTAGACTTTGTCTCTGTCATCTCTGACATAGACTAGAGTCAAGAGCAAACCCATAACAAATAAAAAAAAAAAAATCAGAATAAAGTCCCGAGCCACTCGGCGGTAGCTAGGAAATTCTAAAAAAGAAGTCTGGGTCTCCCTTTCTCTTTAATGTACATACATCATCAGCTACATCCTCTACGGAGGCGCGGCGGCTTGAACATCTCTGACACCAATCTAAAGAAGTTTAATGCCATTTTAAGTAATATTACCGTATAAACCGATATTTTTAAGACTTATCATCATTCTTGCAAACTACAAGCCCCAAAATAACATTAGTTATCAAATTTTGCGTGTCATGAAGGGGAGATCACACCATTCAAAACTACCGCAAGATAATCTTATAAAAAAAGTATTGATTTCAAATTCAAATCAAGCAAAATAAATTATAGATTTTTTAAATTTGTTTTTAGATTTGGTGAGCAGAGGCCTAACGGGCTACTTGATGGGAAACGCTTGCGCAATCAAAATTGAATATAATTATATTGATTTCTCATTAATATTGATCAATGAAAAATATGTTCGGCCGTTTCTGTCTGTCAAGTGATGAACGTACTTCTAACACACTAGATGCGCCTGCGATGATGTCTGCTTTTATAATAATTTGTGAGTCAATAACTACCGTTTGAAAAAGAAAATATAAGTGTAATAAAAATTATAAAAAGCCTTACACTTACGAAAGAACCTTATGTGCAATATATTTGTATGAATATTCAGGTTTATAAAAATAATCATGTTTATAAAATTTTATTAAAAATCTAAAGCAGTTGATGCGGATAGCGCAAGACCGGCAATTGTGGAGATCTTAGGCCTAATCTCTCTTTAAGGTCTTTATTGATTTAAAAAATATGAAAAATAACTAAAACCACCTAGCAGCAATAAACTAAAACTATGACCATCTGCAGCGTTAAGCAAGTCTTGCCCCTCCCATCCCTGTGCTAGGAGTGAACCTGTGTTACGGGCAGGTCTGGGATAGACCCAACCAAACTCTTATAGCTAACACAATGATGAGCTTATAAATAAAGTAGGTTTATTTTGTGTCATTGTTTAGTTTCAGGGGTAGATAGCGCTCTTTAATTTATATCCATTATTTATGCTACACCTTCTATATGTACATCAACCTATAGATATCGATAAAGTAAAAAAAATACGGCCAAAAATTTTTCACGTTGTACTTAATTCGTATGGGCTTTTTGATATGTTCTTTTGATATTGTGTACACTTTCTAATAGATTCATGTTCATCTGTCAAAAGATAAGGCTTCGCGCTTCCCTTTTGACCTTAAAGAAAAAAAGATGATGGGCTCTATCACGTTTCATTGATTGATGAAGTAGTTATAATTACCCACATTTTTTATTTAACATACACCGAAAATATGCATACGGCTCTATGGGAAACGGTTACCGTAGCTTAAGAGGTATTCCTAGTCGTAATGATGAAATAAAAATATTTTAAAGAACGCTTGTAAACACGACTTCTTTACGACATGTTCCCCCAAAACTATAAATTTTGATAATGAAACTTAATCATAATCTCTTTGACAATAACTTAATACAAGCTAGCTAAATACCATTGCTATTATAAAATAAATGTTATAAATGTTTTCATACAATCCGTGTACCTAAATATCTATGTAACTAGAAATAATAATGTATACTTAATTATATTACTACAAACACGTTCGACTATTTACAAGCGCTATTTTAAATTCTACGTGAATAAAAACCTTTTTTATTTTATTTATTTAATCCTAAGTCGAACAAGTGTCCTGCAACTTCGCGTATTGACGTAAAGTGACAATGGCATAAAACGACCCTAAAATCCGACCCACTCATGCTCCCCCATGTCAGTAACTGCCCTGAGTCGAGGTTCAAACCTCAAAGGGGATACTTAGCTTATATTCTCTTTTCCTAGACGGCCTGAGCCTGCGCCTCTATTGTTCGGTGAAGCAGTGAAAGCCTCCTAGGCTATTTTTTTTCTTCATCGTTGGGCGTTACCCTAGAGTAACCACTGCCTAAGCCGGCTTGAACAATTCTGACCATAGGGTCAGAGTTGTTCAAGCCGCCAAGTAGGCCTCCTAGTCTGACGACAACAACCGAGACCGGGAACTTAACGTGCCCTCCGAAGCACGGAGAACTCGAAGCTCCGAAGAATACTTTGACGGTCAGCCATCCATAGACTGATCTCGTGCATAAGTACTTCACCTCGCCTGTAACTGTGAACTGTATACTGAAAAATGTGTCTCGGCAGTAGTTCCTCTTAAGGAAAGTTCTCACAGACGCGGACCGCTCAAGCGTTTTTGATCCATGTTACAATTCACCACATAACGGAAAACCTAAAACCTTGACCTTATGTTTCTGGGTAACCAACCTATGCAAGCGTTTTTTTTACTATCATGAACTTTACAGTTAGATTAGGAAGTTTTCACTGCATCTCTGGCCAATAGAAACGACATGCTCCAAAGGGATTATTTTGCTATAAATAAATAAAATAAAAAAGGTTTTTAGTCACGTAGACTTTAAAAAAGCTCTGGTAAATAGTCAGAACATGTTTGTAGTAATATAATTAAGTATACCTACATAATTGTTACAAGATGGACCGATGATCTTGTGCGGGTCGCTGAAAACTGCTGGATGCGAATAGCGCAAGACCGGCAATTGTGGAGATCTTTGGGGGAGGCCTTTGTCTAGCCGTGGACGTCTTTCGGCTGATATGATGATGATGATGATGACATCACTGTTTCTAGTTACATAGATTTTTAGGTGTGGATTGTATGAAAATATTTATAAAATTTATTTTATAATAGCAATGATATTTAGCTAGCTTGTATTAAGTTATGGTGAAAGAGATTATGTATAAGTTTTATTATCAAAATTTATAGTTTTAGCTATATTTTTACCATATATTGTCTGAATTATTTAGGTGTGTGTGGTGTGACTTTGAGAAACAGAATACGAAATACTGATATAAGGGAGCGTTATTAAGTGAAAGAGGATGTAGTCATTAAAATTGAAAAAGGTATGCTGAAATGGTTTGGGCATTTAGAAGAGATTAATGAAGGAAGATTGAAAAAGATGTATACCTGGCCTGTGTGAATGGTACAACCGGGAGAGGAAGACGTCGTAGAACATTCTCTGACCAAGAGACACGTTCTCAAGAAAGGCCCGGTCAGAAGGACCCTAAACCGGCGAGCATGTATGAAGAACATAATGTCAGCAAACGAGGCGTAAGAGGTGTGCAATAATCGTGACAAATGGAAGTCCGTTGTCTCTGCCTACTCCTGTGGGAAACAGACGTGAGTCTATGTATGTATGTATTGAGGTATAGAACCTCGGCTCTGGGCTGTTCATTATTACCATATCAGCCGAAAGACGGCCATTACTAGTCAAAGACCTCCCCCAAGGATAAAAATTTCTTTAAGATTAATGACATATTTTTAATTTATCTTGACTTAGTGTAAATCAATCCTATGCACCTTTATGATTAAATTGAAATTTTCGGATTATGCCTGACTGCTAAGCTAGAGGTTGAGGGTTCGATCCCCGTTAAGTCTATACTGTTTTGTGGGACACAGTTCTAGTTCTTAAGATTACAATACAATACAATACAAATACTCTTTATTGTACACCAAGATTTACATATAAAGTATAAAGTTGTAATAAATTTAGTACAATGGGCGGTCTTATCGCTAACTGCGATCTCTTCCAGATTTTTGAATGATTGAAGATTACCTTGTACATACGCCAGAACATCAAGCTACCCTCAAATTTCCCCAATTGAAAATGAACCTTAAGTGATAAAGTTGAAAATATTTAAAATAAATTTGACAGATTGGAGTAGCTGGATGTGGTGGCGTCTGTACCTTATAAATTAAATAAAGAAAATAAGGAAAAGTCTTTCTCTTATAAGCACGATTATTTGTTATGTGTCCATGTGGAATTTATATGTAGTGTGTATGTATCAATTGTATTCGAATACACCATAGGCTATAAATAATAGCCTATGTTGTATTCATATCTATAAGCTATATTACTACAATATTCCATTAAAATCCGTTTAGTAGTATTTAGGTAAAAGAGTAACAAACATCCATACATCCATCCACTCACAAACTTTCGCATTTATAATATTAGGAGGATTATGTGGAAATACATATAATAAAAATATGGTTTTGTTATTAATATAAGTTTGTATAAAAATACGTTATTCATAGTTTTAAAACCAACATTATTTTTAGGGAATTGCAAGTAACACAATACCACAAAAATTTCGCCTCCCAAACTAGTCACTATTTTGTTCCAGCGATAAATCAGTCTGCGTCTGTGTGAGTGACCCACGGGTGTGTTATGTGTATGTGAATGAAGGGTACGTAAGTGTGGGAGGGTTTGTGTGTACGTTTAATGCGCTGGCGCATCTTTCTTGCATTGTTGCATGCGTCTATCCTCTGTTCCCACCCCCGCTAGAAATTAGTCTTGACACTTTTTGCGGTGTATTATTTGTAAAAATATGTTCATGGAATTTTAGTATCAAAAACAGAAGATGTGCCTACGAACTTGCCTGTTGGTCTATGGTTAGTGAAGCTGACTGCTAAGCTAGAAGGTGTGGGTTCGATCGCTACCTACGACAAATCTTTATGTGAAGAACGATTATACTTGAAATGATAATTAAACTTAAACATACTCTCTTTGACAATAACTTAATACAAGCTAGCTAAATATGATTGCTATTATAAAATACATTTTATAAATGTTTTCATACAATCCGTGTACCTAAATATCTATGTAACTAGAAATAATAATGTATACAACTATATTACTACAAACATGTTCTGACTATTTACAAGCGCTTTTTTAAAGTCTACGTGTACAAAAACCTTTTTTATTTATTTATTATTTGTTTTGTGTGTGAAATTTATCTATAATATGTATATATTAAGAAATATTTAAGTAATTTTACCAGTTGTCTTGTTGCCATAGTGCAGGCTCTGCCTAGTTTGGGAACAGATGCTGTGTTGTTACTTGTCCCAAGATATTGTCAAATTAATTATTTATTTAATATTTCCATTCCATAGGATCATCCTTCACACACTCACTGGCTTTCTAATAAAACAAACATGCGGAGCAGTCTTTGGAAATAGAATTGAAAACTATTTTTTCATTTCTCATACTCGGAAAGTAGTGTTTATTTTTATCCGAGTAGCGAGTGGGAGATGCTACTTCCCACCTTTGGGCGGTAAAGACTCATAGTAATTGCTTCCCTCCGTGCTGGGATAAATTAACAATATAGATCTAAATTTTTTTCGGCAATTGGCTGTTAAAAATATAACATAGTTAAGAAAAAAAATGCTGCGGTCATGTGAGTGTATAAACAGCCAATGTGAATTATAAGTAAAAAGATCCTCTGTCTTACGAATATACGATCAGGTCACGCATCCTGATGCGAGTTTCACATTTTTACCCATCCCTAAAGAAGTGCCCAACGCCGCTAAAGAAGATTTCACTTCAAAAATTGACATTAATTAACAAAGCTTCCATTATTATAAATCAAGTATCAAAATCAGTCTGTCGTACTAAAGGGGAAGATTGTGGGCGAACAACCAGAGGGTGGGTCGCATAATACAACCTTTTTTTCTAAACATCCAAGATTGTTTCTACCTGCGAACCCAAAAACGTCTACCTGACCTGCGCTAGCGCAGATTTTGAACAGTTTTTGAGTCACAAATGAAAAAATTCGTATAACATTCGTAAAGGGGGGTTTTTGCTTGATTTTTTACTGAATTTCACTTGCTAGTAACGTAAGGTGGCTTTTTGTTAAATGTTTATATTTTTTGCTTATTATTCACAGTTATTCTGATGTTAATTGTTGTGTGGGAAAATGTTTTTTGTTCGTAAATGTTTATTTATACTTTCTAATATACTCAAGTTGTTTTATGCAATTAATTCTGTATTTATATAACAAAAAACAAGACTGTTTACGTTTTTTTTTATTTCTTTAATAAACGGAAGCCAGTTTTAAGCCATTTTTTTGTTACTCAGTCTCTCTCAATATCTAACCTATCAGCACGTAATAGTAAGGTATCAGTATAGCATGGAAAAAAATGCTATATTTAAACAGTAAATTATGTTAACGCCTATAGTAAGGACCTGCAAATGTAATAAGTATGTTAAGAATTTACAACTTCAACTTTACCTATTTACTCAAAATGTATATGGAATCTTGAAAGATTTCAATCACACTATTATTATAAAGGCGAAAGTTTGTGAGTGTGTATGTTTGTTACTTCTTCACGTCTTCGCGGCTGGAGTGATTTTAATATAATTTGGTATGGAGTTAGCTGACACCCCGGATTAACACATGGGCTATAATTTATAAAGTTTAACGCGAGTAAAATCGCGGGGCACAGCTAGTATACATAAAATTATCAAAATCTCAAATAGAATACGATAGTAGGCCGCGGGCGCTTGCGGTCTCTCGTACTCTCGGCGGGCGAAATATTGAACTGTGGTTTACAGAGTATTGTTTTTAACTTGTCTTTCAATGCTAAAGTCTCACTGCTTCACCGGACAAGAGGGGAGCGGGGCTGACGCCGTCCAGCAAATAAGACAAACTAAATAACTCGCGATAGATGTGTTGAGAGGGTGTGAAGTTCTGAGGCATTGCTCAAACTTATACCTGCTGCCACTTTTCGCCACAAATCCTCTCGCTAAAAGTGGTAATTTCATCCACATCACCTGGATGATTGGTTGCCTACCACCGTGCGTTTCACAAGAAGCTTTTAATCGCGCGCGTCTACTCTATGAAATAAATTAGCTGCGAAGGTATATCCGATCCGATATGACATGGCAATGTTCAAGAACAGAGCCTATTTCATTCTAAAAGGCCGGCAACGCACTTGCGGACGCTCTGATGTCCATGGGTGGCGTGACGGCGATCACCTGATGCTGATCCGCTTGCTCGTTTGTTTTGGTAATCTGTAAAAAATTGTAAAAAGCCTGTGAAAGCCTGCAACACACTGGACTTAATCCACTCTTGTCAAGTCTCAAACAAATTTTATTTTAGGTACCAGTGGAGCTAGCATGTCTTGGCAGCATTGGACCATAAATCTCACATCACACTGGTGTGTATTCCACACACGAGTCTACTAGAAACCTGTAGAGAGGCTTTGCAGCCACGCAAGCGCGAGTAGGCCATTCGGAGGGACAAACCAAAACCCTTCCAGGAGACGTGACATCATAACTATCTGGCGTCTGGCACAAAGAAAGTAAGGGGTAAGAAGATCCCCTTCTTACCCGCGATTCCTTCCACCACCAGGGTCCAAGAAGAGCCCACGGCTGGTTAGGTTTTGTGTAGTTCTAATTTTTGTGATTATTTAATAAATTTGTACCCATGCAACATTTACACAGCAACATTGTAAAATATGGACAGGACATTAGTGTAAAACCAACACCAAAATGTTGGTAGGTATATACTCATTCAAATAAATTTATTTGATTTGATTTGAACAGTTGTTCTGTACTGGAACTCGTAACATGTAGGCGCTGAGCTCTCTACCCGGGTGGCAGCTACCGAGCGAATAGAGAGTGCACCTGTGTTAACGCGCACACTCGAACACTATAATATGTCCTGCGCTGTTGGCTTGCCTCTATTAAGATTGACCGCTATAGTTGAAATTCATCGGCTCTTTATACTCGTAGATCATACAACTAAGAACATTGATAAGACGCGTCTACAAGAGGCCCAGACCCCCACTTCCTAAACAGATAGGTTGATTCACCAAGTTTTTATACGTACTCCGAACAAAGCCGCGGGCAACAACTAGTTTATCACAAGTAATGTGTTGTGTAAGAATATTTTGTTGTATAACACTGTTTCATTGTCAAGTGCTCGGCGCACAGAGAGAGGAAATACAGAGGCAGAGTTAAATATTATTCAGTTTCAAATTCATGTAGATACACACATAGGAGCGATAATGTTTTCATTTATATATTACGTAAAAAAAACATTATGGTTTGGAGTATTATGTGATATTGATGATGTACTTTTTGACCTGAAAATATTTTGCAATATAGTCAGAGTAAAATTATATGTTAAGTTTTATAAATAATCCTACATTGTTTTGAAAGCTGTGGTTATCTATTAGATTGGTTTTAAGGTAGGGCTATTAAGTGCAACTGTCGTCCGATTGAAGAGGGCATTAATCTTCTTTCTTTATGTTATGGGCAGTTTCTTTTTCAAGGCATCTGAGATGGTTTAACTACTTTTGTCTGACGACAATAACCGCGCACAACAGCTTAACGTGCCGTCTGAAGTACGAAAACGATAAAAATCAAACACTACCGGTCACCTATCTTTAGAGATGCCTAGATGCTCTTTTTTTATTCACGTAGACTTTAAAAAAGGGTTTAGGTACACGGATTGTATGAAAACATTTATAAAATTTAATTTTATAATAGCAATGATATTTAGCTAGCTTGTGTTAAGTTATTGTCAAAGAGATTATGTTTAAGTTTAATTATCAAAATTTATAGTTTTTAGCTAGGTATAGCTTTACCTAGCCGATCACTTATGAACCGTTCAGTGCAACTACTTCTTTAAGCCAACGAGTAGGTACGATGTATCGGATTATATTCAGTGGAACTATCTGTAGCGTTTATACTCTGTGGTATGTTTAAATACATACAGCTGTGATGGTATAACTCGGTACACAATTAGCGGAATAGTTGGAAATAGTAACAGAGTTAAAAAACATACAGACTTATATTTTGTTAGCTAAGTCAGTCGCCTCACCGCTTCGTGTTGCTGGACAACTATTTGTGTGACCCATAAATAGTTGTTCGAGTCTGGATGTAATTTGTGTCCGTCTATTATATGTTTGTAAAGTACCCCGCGCCACAGGGATTTATTTCTCTAATGCGGACGTTGTCTTCTTCTTAAAAAAAATTGTATAAGATATCTTTTATATTGACTGGCCTGTTGGTGTAGTGGTTAGCAGACCCTGACTGCTAAGCCTGAGATCGTGGGTTTGATTCCCACCCGGTACAAATCTTTGTGTGCTGAACACTATATTTTGTTCTGTGTCTGGGTGTAATTTATTTATTATATTTAGAAATATATGTTTATCAGTTATCTGGTGCCTTATTACAGGCTCTGCAAGGTTTGGGATCAGATGGAAGTGTTTTAGTGGTCCCAGGTGAATATTACAAAGTTACCAACTTAACTTAAATTTAAGACTTGTGTATCTCACTGGTCTGACGGTATAGTGTTCAACTGGTCCTAGGTTTAAATCCCGGATCAGACTTAGACGTGATTTTACGTGCAGTTTGGAAAAGTTTGAAGATGTAAAGTCCTCAGTCTTATGCCTGACCTTTTTACGGGCATCTTGGCTGGCTGTCTCATCAGATCTTGAGAACAAGGGAATACAAAAAGCGCACACACTTGTGCACTATAATATGTGCCGAGCAGATTGCTAGTCTTTATTGAGACGTCTGCCTTTACCGACATTCAAACAGGAGGACATTATTTATTATTATTAATACTCAGAGGATTATAAATTCAATTACCAAAATACTGGTTGAGACCCCTCTACCTACGCCACTTGCTCTTCATCTCGTCATTTATCCTACTATTATTACAGATGCGAAAGTTTTCGAGTATGGATGTTTGTTACTCTTTCACGCAAAATCTATGGAACAGATTTTCACTCTATCTGCCTGTATGTCAGCGGGCTGTATCTCATTTATTATTTATCGTATGGGCAGTGGTTACCCTAGTGTCAGAGTTGTTTAAGTCGCCTAGTAGACTAGTGACTACAACCGAGACCGACAGCTTAACGTGCCCTCCTGAAGCACGGAGACGCTTTGAAATTAAACCACTTGGGTGGTCACCCATCTATGAACTGACTACGATCTTAGTTGCTTAACCTCGCCGATCACTCACGGACCGGTGAGAGCATTTAGCTATGAACTTTAATTAGAAGACAGTTGATTTTTTTATAGTGTGTGATTTATATCAGAGTCCAAATCGCACTTGGCCAGTTTTACCAGGTAGATTATGTATCCACATCTTTGGTACCGCGATACACCAATCAAGACACACACACACGCAATTAGTTTTCGTGCGCATACGCAAGTCACGGCCATTCGTCAATTTCAACGTGTTTATTTCTGTTCTACGATGGCTAGTTCAATAAATTAGTTTTCTTGTAAACTACTGTATTTCTAATGAGATGATAAACATTTTGACCCAACGCGATTTGAACCTATAAGCCTCTGTATTACGTGCCATTAGTTTTCCATTCTAATTGAACTTCTGGTACTCGGAATATGATGAATGAGAGTAAGGGAATTAATTACAATAATATTTCAAAGATATTTACGCATATTTTAAAGCATGGTAAGTAGAAAAACATTGAAGCACTGTACGCATCTCCAACCATGCATATTTAATCATCAATGAACTTAATTAAGACTTTGTCTCGCTCATCCAAATATAAAATTACATTTGAAAGACAAAGACTAAAGATTAGTTAACCTAATCTATCATTAACGACGTCTCTGAGTGCGGCAAATAGGCCAAAATTTCTATCAATAAATTTATTATATTCATCATGTTAGCCACAGAAATCCACAAGTGGTCAAAAGACTCCCCAAAGAAAGAAGAGTGAAATAGGCTTATCCTTTGGGGGGAATATATCATCTATCTCGGTCACCGTAGCCTAGTTGGCAGTGCTCCTGCCTACGAAGCTGGTGGTCCTGGGTTCGAATCCCGGTAAGTATAAATATTTGTGTGATGATCACGAATATTTGTTTCTGAGTCATGGACGTTTTCTATGTATATAAGTATTTATCTATCTATATAAGTATGTATATCGTCGCATGGTACGCATAGTACAAGCTTTGCTTAGTTTGGGGCTAGGATGATCTGTGTGACATTGTCCCCAGATATTATTATTATTATTTGTCTCGCTCATCCAAATATAAAATTACATTTGAAAGACAAAGACTAAAGATTAGGTAACCTAATCTAACATTAACGACGTCTCTGAGTGCGGCAAATAGGCCAAAATGTCTATCAAGCCAAAGCTTGTCTTTATTTTATTCATCATGTCAGCCACAGACGTCCACAAGTGATCAAAAGCCTCCCCAAAGAAAGAAGAGTGAAATAGGCTTATCCTTTGGGGGGAATATCTCACCGTAGACTAGTTGGTAGTACTCCTGCCTACGAAGCTGGTGGTCCTGGGTTCGAATCCCGGTAAGTGTAAATATTTGTGTGATGATCACGAATATTTGTTTCTGAGTCATGGATGTTTTCTATGTATTTATGTATTTATCTATCTATATAAGTATGTATATCGTCGCCTGGTACCCTTAGTACAAGCTTTGCTTAGTTTGGGGCTAGGATGATCTGTGTGACATTGTCCCTAGATATTATTATATTATTATTATTATATTTCCACGTGATGAGATGATCATAATATGCATTTGACGGGCCGGTTGGCGTGGTTAAAAGAAACTTGAATTTCACGCCGCAGGTCAAGGGTTCGATTCCGCTACTGCCCCTAGAGAAACTAACTCTAAGACATCTACCTCTACTACGGCATGTCATGATTTATTTATTTATTTACTTTAATTAAAACAGTAGGACACCAATTACAATAACTAAAGATAATTATTACAAGAATTATTTTAAATTTAAATATATAAACATAAACATTGATTTTCAAATACAATCTTACATCATTCTCACAGAAACGCAAACATTCTGACAATATATCCGACCATCCATCCGCACGGTCAGGATTGACCCACAGGAGAGCGTTAAGTGCTGTGAGGCTGCGCGGTATAGGTGACTTACCGCGCGCTACGGTACGGCAACGTGGTACGACAAACAATTCATGGCGGCGAATACGACGATAATTATCAGGAACATAGACTCGACACAGCTCACGATGGAGATCTGGTGCATCAACTTTTCCCCGGAGGATCTTACACATTACTGCAAGTTGACGTGCATTCCGTCTGACTTCCAACGAATTATATCCTAGACAGCCTAATAGAAATTTTGTGGGATACATGAATGGATAGTATCCATTAAGGTGTTTATATAGGTACCGCAGGAAAGCCTTCTGTACCTTTTCAAGTAAAAGCACATAAGTGCTCTCATGATGAATGTGAGATGCATTTGTGTCGCCGTCAGTACACTAAATCAACATCATCATGTCTGCCAAATGACGTCCACTGCTGGACAAAAGGCTCCCCAAAAATTTCCACAGTGGAGTAAGATTCAGTCCAATCCATCATTTGCAGGATATAAACGCCACGTTTGGCAGACGGGTTGATGATTGCAGTATGATAGGGTGATGCTGCTGATAATCTTCTGGGAGATATTGGCTGCATGTGTGGCGCAGCGGCTAAGACTGTGCCTCACCGCTTTGTGTCCCGGGTTCGATTCCCGCGCTTTACAACTATTTGTGTGACCCATAAATATTTGTTCTGAGTCTGTACGTAATGTGTGTCTATCTATTATATCTTTGTAAAGTACTCCATGACGCAGGTATTAGATTCCCTAGTGCGCGCGTTGTCTTTTTAAAAATATTCCTATGACAGCCACACAGCATGCCGTCAGTCATAATACACTGGTTAATATATTAAATAATATTAAATTTAATTTCATCAATTACTATAATGGGTGCCTATATTTGGCTGGGCAATAATGCATGGGTAAGCCAAATATAGTCATGTTATTGGGAAGAACTACATAATCTTAGATAATTTGTTTACCAAGTATCTTTGTATTTAATTGTTTACTTTATGAAGCACGATGCATACAGATCTTATCGGTGGTGTGGTTACCTAGGTAGTACGCCTGTGTGTGTGTTATTGGAATGTATAAGCTTATATTACTGCAAAGTTTCATCAAAATCCGTTTGGTAGTGCTTGCGTGAAGAAGTAACAAACATACACACTCACAAACTTTCGCCTTTATAATATTAGTGCGATTATGGACACGGGTTCCGATCGCGATTACAATTTAAGGCAAATCTTAACCTTTTAGTTTACCCGACGTTTCGGCATGAATTTCACAAGCCGTTACCTGATTTTCCAAGCTAGTGGCTTTGATAGGTAATGCTGTGTTTAGTTCACAATTATATAGAAATAAATAATATTTTAAGAGTTAACTATCTAACTGTGGACCCCTTATAGCCATGCTACGGAACCCCTGAGGATCAGTGGACCCCACTTTAAGAAACCTTGCTCCTTTTAAAGGATACGGAGAAACAGCTCAATTGACTTAAATCGACTTTCATCACACTAATATTATAAGGGCGAAAGTTTGTGAATATGTATGTTTGTTACTTCTTCACGTCTAAACGGCTGAAGCGATTTTAATAAGATTTGGTATGGAGTTAACTGACACCCTGGATTAACACATAGGCTATAATTTATAAAGTTTAACGCGGCAAAACCCCGGGGCACAACCAGTATAATATAAACTTAATATTATAATAAATGTTTTCATTAAACTTTACCACTTCATTATGAGCTTGACAAGTACAAGTGTATGTTAATACCCAAGTGCTGAATAAATGTCATTATTATTATTTTAAGATCTCAATTCAACTTGAAGTTTTATTTTTATATACAGGTTTGTTTTATTTGTGTAGCAGCCATTCGATTTAAAACGTTGTGGGATAGAGCACAACGTTCTTTCTCTTTTCACTTAATTAGCGATCTTTTCTCTTAAAACCTCCTTCGTGGTAACAGCACAAAATTATTTTCTAACTTTTCCTTGATTCTTTCCTAATAAATATGAAATACTAGTTATGTTACTATCACCCGCGTTAAAGTAAATGGTAGATTTATTCCTACTTACTTAACACTTATCGTCATAATATTTTGGACAATACACACAATATATTTATAAATTGTAGCCTATGTGATATTCTGATGTATACTACTAATATTATAAAGGCGAAAGTTTGTGAGTGTGTATGTACGGTCACCATAGCCTAGTTGGTAGTGCTCCTGCCTACGAAGCTGGTGGTCCTGGGTTCGAAACCCAGTAAGTGCAACTATTTGTGTGATGAGCACGAATATTTGTTTCTGAGTCATGGATGTTTTCTATGTATATATGTATTTATCTATCTATATAAGTATGTATATCGTCGCCTGGTACCCATAGTACAAGCTTTGCTTAGTTTGGGGCTAGGATGATCTGTGTGATTTGTTGTCCCCAGATATTATTATTATTATTTGTTAAGTACTTCTTCACGTCTAAATGGCTTTAGCGATTTTAATAAAATTTGGTATGGAGTTAGCGGACACCTTGGGTTACATTGGACATAGGCTATATTTTATAAAGTTTAACATGGGTGAAATCGCGGTGCACAGCTAGTTAATAATAAAACTAAGAGTGTGATGTCATATCCTTGACATGCCTGACCCGAGAATCGAATTCACGGTCGTCGCCACCAGTCCATTAGACCGACAAGGACTGTTATTTAACTACTTACATTCAGTTAAGTTTTCTTAATACTGGTAATAGATTCGTTGTAAGGAATTCATTCAACATTTAAATGTATAAACTAGCGGAATTTAATTTGCCGGGCCCGTTGGCGTGGTTGGTAGATACGCTGCCTTTCACGCCGCAGGTCGTGGGTTCGATTCCCACCCGGGACAAATATTTGTGTGCATGATCATGTCTGTTTGTCCAGAGTCTGGGTGTGAATTATATATATAAGTATGTAGTTACAAAAAAATAGTAAATGTAATATATCAGCCATCTGGTTTCCATTGTACAAGCTCTGCTTAGTTTGGGATCAGATGGCTGTGTGTGAATAATGTCCCAGGATATTATATTTTTTCATTTTTGGTGGTCGTACGGCTTAATACAGTAGAACGCCGATTATCCGAATTAATTAAGACCGGGGTCGATTCGTATAATCGACCATTCGGCTAATCACGCATAGACTGGTAATGAAGAAAAACCAACTGTCACACATAAAATAAAGTTTATTAAATTTAACAAACACAGTTCCACAATAATTTAAGAGGTAGGGCACATCGTTCATTCGCTCAAAGAGCAGCCCGACTGGGGAAGTACCTCTTACAGAAGGCATTCCTTAGTAATAACATTAACGATTTTAATGTTGTGTTTTTGCGTGTGAGTAAGGTCGCCAGAGCTCATCGGGGTGTAGGGAAGAGTCAGCAACACTTGTTTATTGACCACCTAGGGCACCCATCTGAATGGCACCTGCGGGAATGGCATCTAGCCTAGTCCACTAAAGGCACCTATCAATATTATTAGCACATGCTCTTAGTGGATTCAATTTATTTTTTACATTCAATATGATATTATTGTAACGTGCGTACTATTAGTAGTGTTAATAAACGTTATAGTGATTTTTATCGACATCTTTCATTTAATAAGGTTACTGAGTCGTATGTGTTCTTTGTGGACAAGAATGTAAAAACTAAATTGAATCCATGAAGAGCACCTGCCAGATATATTGATAGGTGCCTTTACTGGACTAGGATAGGTGCCATTCGCGCAGTGTCATTCAGATGGGTGCCCTAGGTGGACTACCTCGGAAATCCGCTGTCTCTGCCTACTCCTCTGAGAAACAGGCGTGAGTCTATGTATGTATGAGAACAAAGGCTTGTAATCAACTCTTAATATTTTAATGAAGCTATACAATTAGATGTTACCATTTTGATCCTCATAATCACACTTCAGCGAGTTCAACAACAAATTATAACGAACGCCGAAGCAACACGGACAAATCTTGTCGACCTTGGTATGTCTCTGATCACTGAATCACCTTATATATATTATGTACCGCCATTTTTTGTGGCTATATACGTGGGTAATGATTTTCATGTTCATTGCATGAACATTAAAATTTGTACACTCGAAATAATAGTAGTGTGGATGCCACACATGTGCAGGCCAACACGAGTTAAGGAGAGTACTGTCATGTGCTTTCAAATTCAGTTAACAGAGCATCACTTTGCATTAAGAGAGGTAGGGCATAGGGTTCATTCGCTCAAAGAGCAGCCCGACTGGGGATAAACCTCCACCTTACGGAAGACATTCCTTAATAATAACATTAATAACTTAATGTTGTGTTTCTGCGTGTGAGTAAGGTCGTCAGAGCTCATCGGAGTGGGGGAAGGGTCAGCAACACTTATTTGTTGGCTCTTAAAGGCCGGCAACGCATCGGCGACCCCTCTGGTGTTGAGAGTGTACATGAGCGGCTACTTGCCATCAGGTGACCCACTTTATCGTTTGTCACCCACTGATATAATAAAAAATAAAAGTTAGGTTTTGTTCCCCCCCAGGAGATGGAACACCGGGGTGGTTTTTAGTCAGTAGGAGTCTGACAGACCCCTCACCCATTCATGCAGGATTTTCCACCCCGCAAAAAAAAAAGAAAGTTTAGAAAGGTATAAGATGAAATTCGAGATTCGAATGCCAGAAACATTGGCGAGCAATTACAAGTCAACACAAGTCACTTGTTACTCGTCTTGACTTGGTGGAGATACGCATATGTGTTAACCACATGAAGAAAATTGACAAATAATAATAATGAAAAATCTTAAAATCATCATTTGACAGATTTAAATAACAAAAACATGTTGTTTTGTCATATTGGAATGACAGCAGTACCTAATTGTTTTCTATAATCTTGACAATTTCCTTGACATATAGACTTTGGCTTTGACACTGTGTCTATTTAACAAGAGGTACAATTTTATACTAGCTACTGCCTGCGGCTTCCTTCCTGCTTACATAAGCACAGAAAAAATACAGTCTTTAAGGACTGCCGATAGAAGTGAAAACTAGTTTTTATACTTCTAATCTAATTAATCTACAATATTGTAACACTCGCAGCAGCGAAGGCATCCTAACTGGGCTCTAGGGGGAGATCTTCACAATGATAACACACGTATGAACCACCAATCACGTATTTTATTTAATATAATATAATAAATTAGTTTTCACTTCAGTTAGGTAACTCTTGACAATCATCACTCAAACATTAAATTATACTTTTTTATTAATTCAAATTTTATTCTAACTTTAAAAATTTCTAACTTAAAACCAGCTAATTTACTAGAATGACCAGAGTTTTCTATCTTCGCAAAAGAGGTTTTATTTTATAGGAGGGCAGGTAATATCATCATGTGTGCATCCCTCCTACGCAGGGTGCGTGGTAGCTCACACAGCATCTTGAACACATTATGTGATAAATGGGATAGTCCGATGCTGGAGAGCTGGATACGACTGCACACGACGTAGACGGTGCCCTAGTACCGCTATTTTATATTTATATATTGTAAAATTACTAACATTAGGTTAAGATTTTTGTAACTAACAACTTATGGACTTAAAATGGTCTGAAATAAATGATTAATTAAATTACAATATTCTAGTCATACATATAGACGGGAAGCGGGTCGTGACGATGACGCGAGTTTCACGCTTTTAGTTCATCCAAAAAGTACCCATATGAACACAGTAGATATACTTATAGCTCATGGGAAGCATGACGTGACGTTTACGCGAGTTTCACGCTTTTAGTTCATCCAAAAAGTACCCATATGAACACAGTAGATATACTTATAGCTCATGGGAAGCATGACGTGACATTTACGCGAGTTTCACGCTTTTAGTTCATCCAAAAAGTACCCATATGAACACAGTAGATATACTTATAGCTCATGGGAAGCATGACGTGACGTTTACGCGAGTTTCACGCTTTTAGTTCATCCAAAAAGTAACCATATGAACACAGTAGATATACTTATAGCTCATGAGAAGCATGACGTGACGTTTACGCGAGTTTCACGCTTTTAGTTCATCCAAAAAGTACCCATATGAACACAGTAGATATACTTATAGCTCATGGGAAGCATGACGTGACGTTTACGCGAGTTTCACGCTTTTAGTTCATCCAAAAAGTACCCATATGAACACAGTAGATATACTTATAGCTCATGGGAAGCATGACGTGACGTTTACGCGAGTTTCACGCTTTTAGTTCATCCAAAAAGTACCCATATGAACACAGTAGATATACTTATAGCTCATGGGAAGCATGACGTGACGTTTACGCGAGTTTCACGCTTTTAGTTCATCCAAAAAGTACCCATATGAACACAGTAGATATACTTATAGCTCATGGGAAGCATGACGTGACGTTTACGCGAGTTTCACGCTTTTAGTTCATCCAAAAAGTACCCATATGAACACAGTAGATATACTTATAGCTTATGGGAAGCATGACGTGACGTTTACGCGAGTTTCACGCTTTTATTTCATCCAAAAAGTACCCATATGAACACAGTAGATATACTTATAGCTCATGGGAAGCATGACGTGACGTTTACGCGAGTTTCACGCTTTTATTTCATCCAAAAAGTACCCATATGAACACAGTAGATATACTTATAGCTCATGGGAAGCATGACGTGACGTTTACGCGAGTTTCACGCTTTTAGTTCATCCAAAAAGTACCCATATGAACACAGTAGATATACTTATAGCTCATGGGAAGCATGACGTGACGTTTACGCGAGTTTCACGCTTTCGAGGTTCCAATCACAAAGAGGATACCTTCTAGCGCGGGTAATTTAGATAACTTAGGACGGGTCCTATGCTAACTGTAAGCATCATCCTCAAAAAATTCTTATCAAAAACATTGAACTGTCCGTTCATATATGTTATTTTACCAAGATCTAGTTGTTACTAGCTGTTAGGCGAACAAAATAATAATATCTTTAATAACTCTAGGCCAAGTTATGATTTACATAAAGATTTCCTTCCCTAGAAGGTCACTTAAAATGATTAATATTAACGAAATACAAATTATTATCAACATTACGACGTAGTTATTCACAATTCATGTCTCATAAACTCACAATCCAAACGATTTTACACTAAGAATAGTCTATTGAATATCAGCCACCTGACTAATGACAAAGAAGTGCCTCTTTTGTGTAAAAAATAAGCTTTTTTTAAGAAAAAAATCGGTCCCACGATGTGCAATAAGTTTTTTCTATAGCCATGCGCCTTTCTGCGCGTTTGATTAAACATTGTTCAAGAGCATGTGTTACGGTTTTTTTATGTAGAAAAGTTCGGAATTGTGTCAGTAAAGTTCTGGGTTTGATTCTTATGTCAATTCTTTTTAGAATTACTGCTGCTGCTTATCGTGTGGGCAGTGGTTACCCTAGTGTCAGAGTTGTTCAAGGCGCCCAGTAGGCTCCTGGCATGAGCTGTCGACTGTTATCTAATTACTACAATCGGGATCGACAGCTTAACGTGCACTCCAAAGCACGGAGACGCTCAGGATTTAAACCACTTTGGTGATCACCCATCTATAGACTAACTGCGTACCTAGTATAGTTATATAATAATAATATAATAAAACGTTTATTTCAAGTTTTTAAAAACTCATAATTGTTAGTAAAACTTAGCCTAGGTTTTAGTAATAAAATATAATATTATTTGCATTCCGCCGCTACGATATGCATGTCGCAGCACCTTCTTATAAACGGACAGTCAATCCTGTCCGCTATCATTTTCAGCACTATGTTGGAACTAGCTCGCACCCTCGGCACCAGCGATGTGCCGCGCTTTATGTAGCACAACTACCCCCATCTACTTACCTACCTAGATTGCCTGGAAGAGATCACAGCTTGTGATATGGCCGCTATTTGTACTGTAATAATTTGTTTTTTTTTTTATATTAAACCCTGCGCACCAGGGATAAATTTAGCTATAAATTAAATTAAAACACCTCGTTCCTCAGCAACTCCATTATTATTTTTGCTATTTATAAGTCTATGACGGGGCTGTAGCCAATAAGTCCCCAATTAGTGCATATTAAAAAAAAAAAGTTCTCCTAAAGCCAATCAGTGCAGTCAACTACATTATTTTACGGTGTACAGCATCCCTCCAGCAACACCACTAGTCCGGTCAATTTAGACATCCAAGATATCCAGAACCTGGTATAGTTATGTACACCCGCAACTACCACCATCTACCTAGGTTGCCTGGAAGAGATCACACCTTGTGATAAGGCCGCCATTTGTACTGTAATAATTTGTATTTGTCAGTTTGTATTGTTTTTTGAGGTGTACAATAAAGAGTTGTATCTATCTATCTAGTTGCTTTACCTCACCGGGCCGTAAGCATCTGGCTATGAGTGCTGCAAGTGTCTGAGCGCATCTCATCATCTCTTGCAAATCTATAGCGACATAATATTTGACGGGCCTGTTGTCGTGGTTGGCAAATGCTTGCTTTTCACGTCGGAGGTCGGGGTTTCATTCCCACTCAGCACAGATATTTGTGTGTATGAACATGTCTGGGTGCAATTATCTATATAAGTATGTATTTGCCAAAAATATTGTATAAGTAGTATATCAGTTATCTGGTTTGCATAGTACAAGCTCTGCTTAGTTTGGGATCAGATGGCCGTGTGTAAATAATGTCCCAGGATATTATTAATATGAATTATTATGATATTATTAATATGAATGCTACAATTCGTAAATTACATTCAGAAAAGTAACATTCTTCGCATATAATTACAAAACCAATAGTCATAAATTATTGGATTATATGTAGATACGCATATTTAAGTTTTATATGCAATAACAGAATAGACATGGTGTACACATTGTATTGAAATTAACGACTACTAAATTGAACGGACATGTACACACGGCTACATATAAAACTATACATTTCCAATAAAAGCTGACCTCTCATTGTATGGAAATTATATACAACGCGAGATCAGCTTATACTGGGAATGTATAGCTCGATGTGTAGGCGGGTGTACATTCGTAGCTGTAACGAATATAAGTTCACTCCGAGGCTCGAGGATGCAGCATCGCCAACTTCCAGACCCGGAGTCTAGAACTAAGAACATTTCGAAACAGAAATGTCCCAATATCACTTTTTGTCTTGATCCAGGATTTGAACCCAAAAACTCATTATATCTGGTGGAAAATGGTACCGCTAAACCAACGAAGGAGTCTTCTAACACATGCGTAATATGCCTGAAAGTAAGCTTTGGATACTAAATTGTATTTAATACTTGTAATCATTACACAAAAATCTCCCCTGGGTGAGGATTGAACTCATGACCTCCGGGGTAGCAGCCAGGATCACTGACCAATAGACCAAAAAGCCAGTCAAAATTGTTAATACTATGTTTTAAGCTGTTAAGTAAAAGGAAGTAACTATAAACTACTTAAATCATAAGTTACTAAGGAATTCAGGAGAATTTAACATCACAAGTTAAATACTTAAAACCACAGCATTTCATTCAAATGAATATGCATAAATCTTAATCTTCAGACATCTGTTGTCCATCCACCCATCTTTTGTAGAGTCTTAAAATCCTTAAAACTATGGCGGTCGCCACAGGACGTAGTAATATTAATAAATTCCGAAATAAGGGAAACGCACATTTTCTATACCATGCCGTGGCGAAATTCCACCAAACTAATGATTAAAATTATAAAATACCACAAAGTAATCTAAACTCTAACTGCAAATAACAAGAATCAGATTTGAATATCTAATTATAATGCAGTAAGTCATTAAGTCTTAGGGGATGCTATTCAAGATGTTGCAGATGAACTTACAAATACAAAAGATTCAAATCCAAACAACAACAATGAATTTAAAGCCATAATACTTAATGATAAAGTTGGAATTTGAATAAAGGACATAGAAGAGATACGCTGAGATTATTAAAGGGATGGTTGCAGGTAAAGAAATTTGAACATTCAGAGGGATGAACGAAAAAAATAGGGGTCCTTTTAAGATACAAAGGATGGTGTTGGCGTCAAGCAGCGCGATGGATGGACTACGGATGCAGTTTTAGATTTGTGCCAAGATTTCAAATATTATAGACAGTTAATCGAATATGACCATTTGCGGAGATCTTAGATAAAGGCAGTAAACTGTTAGATTTAATGTTTGAGAAAGCAGAATTTCATTTAATTACTGGCCTGACTTCCCAGTACTGGATTAAATGAATTTAGAACTTTGCTGGGTTGTAAGTTAAGCGGCTCTTGTTCCAGAAACAAAAGGAAGTAAAACAAAGTTGTTTGTCATTATACCTATTGATACTTCTCTAGTTGAAGCATGATTATCGATTATAGCCACAAAACTTTTTACAAAGCTAGCAACACTTTCCGGTTTCGCTCGGGTATATAAACAGTAAGATCAATTAGTACTTTATTTGGGCGAAATAAAAGATATCAGTACTATTCGTTTCACTGAAGTCTTCATAGTTCAATAAACTGAACTAAGAACCATTAGTTTGATGAAACATGAGTGTGAGTTTCTTTTGATTGTTATGTCCGATTTGAGAATCTTAATAAAAATAATTATACTTACTAGTATGTCATTTAACCTTAAGGTTCATTTTGTTGTTAATGATGAACACTATGGACATGTAGTACATTATTTTAGTTAGCTTCATTCGTTTTTGCAGCGCACTCTACATAATTACTTTTATAGGCACATTTTGGATACCTTCGGATTACATAATTGTTATTTAAGTCGGGATCTCTAATTAATTAAAAATAAGACACGGTCCATCTCTTTCATTGATAATGTAGATTTCCACTGGTAAAAGACTTTTTCTATCAGTGACGTTGTTTTTGAATTTATCCATAACATAAAATATATAACAATCTTTTCTTCGTTTAAATAGTTTCGAAAAAATAAATGTAATATTATTAAAATAACAATTCATAATTATAATTTCCTAGCCTACGCTTTAGCCCTTGCACATCTTCCAAATATGTTTCTGTTTTATTAGTGATCTTAAATGCCACAGCCATGAATTCAATTAAAATTTAAATCTAAAATTAGCACATAGAAACCAGAATGACTGCACCTGTAGCGCTGATGTTAAACGCATAAGATAGGCAGTATATGTGCAAAACACATTTTTTAATTTCCAAAACCGGAAACACTAATAAAAAATGTAAACATTGGAAAAGTTGTGTAATAATTTTTCACATATTTGATAATTTTAGATATTTTAAACAAAGGTTTTAAATCTTTATTACAATTTACTATCAAGTAGGTTGTTTTAAAAAAAATACCCATTACATTTTTTTAATCTTAATATATCTAAATTCGTACAAATGTATTTCACAACTTTTCATTTTTAAATAATGCTTGCGACTTTGGTGCAAAATTCAAAATGCGTTTTGCGCCCCCCACAACGACACCCTCGTATTTGTGTTAAATGAGTTAAATCTCCGCACAGTATAGTTGATATATGGGTCATACAAATAGTTGTATTTGTGTGACCCATATATCAACTATATGTATATGAATCACACAAATAGTTGCCTCCTGTGCTGTTTTAAGTCTACCGTGAATAGCGTCATTGTAAATTCTCCCGAGATACAGGTATACATTTATTTAGTGAGAGCGTAGCGTCTATTAAAAAAAGTACTAATCTAAAAATATCTAGTTATCTAATATTACATTTATATTTTTATAATAATTTAAAGAGAAAATATATGAAAGCTAGTACTGCCAATAATTATTCAAGAGTATGCCAAGGAATCTAGTTATAAAATAAATTCAAAGCACATCTTAAATGCGTGGTTCCATAGAGCAATAAGTGAAGTAGATAAAGAATAACCAGATAAGACAAATTAAGCCACCTACTTGTTTCCAGAATGTATCCAGTAGGGGAAACACATGCGCACTGACACGTTTCAATTGCAATCTCAAATCCTGTCAAGTCAATAAAAAATAAAAAAACCTTTTATCAAAGCTCTACGACATCTGCATAAAACAATCTATTTTGAATAAACATTAGAAAAAATGTCTATAAGAACACATTGCCACAATAAACCTTGGATCGAAAGAAAAAAATCTATGTTAGTACTGAACTAGTCTTTATTGCCAACGAATAGAGTTGCGAGTGTGGAATTGTTTTTTCTAGAAATTTGGGAAAAAACGGCGCCCATCTTCCGACAGGAAGAGGAACTTATTTGATTATTATAAACATTTGAATCGATATAAAAAATCATACCAGGTGCATTTTGAAATCTTTGGTTTTTTACTAACTACCACCATTGTTTATTTTGTAATATCGGCCACCCTTTCGTTCCTTTTTAATAAACTTTTTCAGTAGCCGTAAGGCTTTTTGTCTCAAAAAGCAACTACCCATTTAAAAGTGAAAGTTTCAATGGTAGCTACCAAAAAAATACTTAAAAAAAAGTTTAGTCAAAAAAAAAATAACGCATCGGCTCCTCTTTTCCCCTTTTTATAATTTTTATTGTTTTATTTCGTCCAGTAGTTAGACTAGTGTTTTGTCTGTTTGTTTGCCGGCTCGCTTTGTCGGCATTTCGCTTTGTTGAAAACTTATTAAGGGTGTCTTTGATGATTTCAAATTATGCCACCATAATGATCTTCTATGCGTAAAAGAGCTAAAGGATTACAAAGTATAATAATATTTTATAATTTGACTTTGGTAATAATTCAAAACTTTATCTGCTTTGAAAACTATGTATGAATTACTGTGTTTATCAGAGTTGTTCTAGTGGTTTATGCTCCTGACTGCTAAGGCAGAGGTTGTGGGTTCGATTTTTATGAAGAGCATAATTATTTGTCCTGTGTCTGGGTGTAATTTATCTACAATATGTATGAATTTAGAAATATATAACTATGTTTATCAGTTGTCTGGTTGCCATAGTACAGGCTCTGCCTACTTTCAGATGGCTGTGAGTTAGTTGTCCCAAGATATTAATTTATTTATGATAGGGTGCACACATCAATAAGGTGATAATAATAATATTTAGGCTACAAAGCTAGTAGCTACATATAGCTATAATAAAAACAAACAATAAAAAGAATAGTAAAATAGAATAACTGAATACAAGCTAGCTAAATATCATTGCTATTATAAAATAAATTTTATAAATGTTTTCATACAATCCGTGTACCTAAATATCTACGTGAATCTTGAAGTCTACGTGAATAAAAACCTTTTTTATTTTATTTTGTTTACATAGTACTTACCCGATAGTTAATCAGCCGTAATTTTTGGGGATTTAGAAATAATATTTAATTCGTTATTAAATTAAATTGTTAATTTATTTACTTAAGTTATTGTTCATAAAGATTTAAATTGATTTTGAGTGTAAAAATTATACATGTATCAAAGTAGTGCAAGAGATTTGAACGACTTTTGAAGACTTTACATTATTTTTTAAATTTATAAATTGGACTACAATTTGCTAACAAGTAGGCTTTTTTATAGCAAGTTGTAGAGTAATTCCTTTAGTTGTTGAACATTTTTAATTGAAGTTGGCAATTTTTATATAAACAATAAAAAATGTTTTGCGCAAATAGAGCCTATCCAATGCCCTTCCCTCTGTACATTGTTATACATCACACTAATCACACTAATATTATAAAGGCGAAAGTTTGTGACTGTGTGAGTGTAATAAATATAATTTTTAAACTGTGGAAATGGATTCTCCATTTCCACAGTTTAAAAATTATATTGTCAATTTGACATTTCAAAATGCTAGTTTGTCTTTGGAACTTAGAGAAGGGAAAAGTGAATGAATGATTCTGACCAGTGTGAACTGTATAATTTTAATGTAAAAAACTAAATAATAAAGCAGAATGTTTATATATATCTCAAGTTATGTGTGTATGGTAATGTAAGGCATTATTTTTAAAAACTAAAGTCTTTGTTGTAACTGGTCGTAGACTAAAAGTATTATTTGACAAGTGACATTTTTTGAGTTCAGTCCTTCATTCGATAATTTCCCAACTCTATCAATTGTCTTTGGTTACCAGTACGCCATATTTGTTTACCAAATAAGACAAGTAAGGAAAAATAGACTGTATGTTTGTTACTTCTTCACGTCTAAACGGCTGGAGTGATTTTAATAAAATTTGGTAGGGGGTTAGCTGACATCCTGGATTAACACATAGGCTTTAATTTATAAAGTTTAACACGGGTAAAACCGCGCGGCTCAGCTAGTAATTATACTTTACTAATAAATAGGGTTAAATAAATAGGGTTTAAAATATAGTCTTCCCAATGGATAATGGATATGTGACGGGGCTGTAGGCGTGGTTGGCAAATGCTAGCTTTACACGCTGGAGGTCGTGGGTTCGATTCCCACCCTGGACAAATATTTGTGTGCATGAACATGTCTGTTTGTCCTGAGTCTGGGTGTAATTATATATATAGCTTTATTCCGTGGCCATAAAGCTGTTTTTCAATATTCCCCTATCTTACAAGCTCTACATTGTTCCATTCATAGAATGCTCAAGCAACTTTAATTACCAACGCTCTTCTCATTCCGAAACAAAAATTTTATTAATAGTACTGACTTCACTACAACGTAATGAAGATACATTAAAAAAATTCGATCTTAGTCTCCGAACCTGTCTTGAATCCGGTTCCAAACATTTGCGTGATGAATGACAGGGGCGACTGCACGAACAAGCCTCCATACCACGCCAAACAATTTACGAAGAACTTCCTTTATATCCAACTTCCATTGCCGTTTATGTTTTAGTATTAATTCTTATAGCAACGTCTAAAAGAGCAGTGTATTAAAAAGTTGTTTGGGGGTAGGATTGAGATGAGTAATGTGATCATTATAGTGATGAGCTATAGTTTGAGTAGATCAAAATGGCGGTACCCCAAAATACAGGTTCCTTGTACCTACGTTTAAGAAATTAGCTGCATATGAGTTGTTTCAATGTATGTATGTATAGTTTTTAGTTATGGACTTTTTAAACTGGTTGAAGTTGAATAATCTAATGTTTCGTCTAGGACGTTTCCCCTTATTACGAGTAAGTGCACTTGTCTCAACATTGATTTTTCGTTACAGTAATTCATTTTGATAACTGCACGTTTGGCGCAGCGGTTAAGATAGGCGCCTCGCCACTTCGAGTCCCGGGTTTGATTCCCGCACATGAAAACTATTTGTGGGATCCATAAGTTGTTGTTTTGAGTGTGTTTAGAGTGTTTGTACAGTACCCCGCTAATAAAGTATCGATATCCATCTTTAAAAATCTATCAATTAGATCTTCCAATATGTATGCACTAGGTAGATTAAATTTAATCTAATACAATTCTTGCAATGTTAGAAGATTATATCAATAACTACCAAAGGAAAGGCCGAGTTCAGCGTTGCTCATAGCTTGTTCCACCCAGTAACACGTGACCTAGGTTAAGTACCTACGCGCGGTCAGCCTCAAGATGGGTGACTACCTATGATTGGACTTCTAAGTGGCCCCATACTTACGAAGAAGCCTACTGGGTGCCTTGATGAACTCAGACACTGAGTTGATACCGTTCATACGAATACGCAAATAAATTACCAACTACCTACCACAACGAAGCTCTTTTATTTTTAATAATAAACTTTGAACATAAATCAACATAACAAAGAAACAGGAAAAAAATATCGGAAACATCCGAATGTTCATTACAATGATGTCGATCGTAAAGATAACTTCGTAATAACAAACAAAATCACTTGTCAACCACCTGAAAACCATTTGAATGGAAAAAAGCGAAATCTCTATCGACTAACTTCCTCCAGTCAAACCGAAAACAGGTGATTTTACAATCAAAATAGAATAAAGCCCTATTCAAAATTGAAACCCTTGCTTAAACGTAAAAAAAATGTAATGCATATGAATAAGGCAGACACTTCAAGGACAGACGCAATAGAAAATGATAAAGATACATAAAAAAGCAACATACAGAACACAAAGAAAAACAAAAGAAGTTCAAGTAACATGAAATCGATATATTTTTTTAATCCCAAATAGCATGTCGTCTAGCTAAACAAGACTTTAAACTTCCCAATTTCGTTCAAGTAAAACCAAATCACAATATGTTTTATTTTTTAATCCCAAACCTCATGTCGTCTAGATAAACGAGACTTTTAAAAGTTCCCAATTTTGTAATTGCATGTGTATAGTGATTAGTAAGTAAACACGCTTTTAGATAGGTTAGAGCGAGTCCGACATACCCATGTGACGTAAATACACAATACACTACACTTAAATTACCAAATATGCTCTTGATATCAATATTCACTTAAAAAGAAATTAATCACATTAAAAAATGTACCAATATGAACCGAACTATTGTCAAGAATTCCAAATGAATCACAATAAATAAATTATGTAAATTTCTTAGCATCATTATGTCAATTTATCGATCTGTTTATTTATATTTTGATGACACAGAAAAGAGTTCATCCATATATTTTAAATTATAATGAGCATCTATTTGAATAGAATCTATTATCGAGTGACTATTAAAAACAAATCACATTCTATTTTTAAAACACACTATAAGTTTGTACAGAAAAAAGTTTTCATACTGACGTCAAATTTTTTAGAATATTGTTTTAAAAATCGAAAGTTGTTTGTACAAAGAAAACGAACTTTTTACGATACAGTAATTAAGTCATTTTGTCATAAAGCGATAAAGTTTGTTCTTTTTGTCACTTTATTGTAATGAAAAAGTTTAAGGTGCTCAAAATGGTTCCGTCAATTTTAGGCGCAGAATTTCTTCAAATATTTTTATGACTTTAATGACTTCAATACTTTTTGTTAGACATGATTTTATTGGAGCTGTGTATTCCTTTATTCTATTATAATGTATAAATATTTTTAAAATGCTTAGCAGAGAGCGACTTACAATAATCCGTAACAAGATAAGCACATATCCTCGAAAAAATAAGAATAAGTACTTAAGGAATTAACGCTTTGGGAATTAATAATTCTATTCTACTCTTCTATCCTACTGGGATCGGGTCCAAGTAACCCGTTGCTGTTAGCTACCAGCCATTATTTGAACAACTGCCTTCTGACCTTGAAACCCATATTCCAGGTCGTTAAATGGTGTCAGATTCTATTTGACTTTGTAAAAGAAGAAGAACCGACGGCCGTTGGGGCAGAAAGCTTCTCAAGTGGCGACCACGAACCGGAAGACGCAGCGTGGGCAGGCCCCCTACAAGATGGACCGATGATCTTGGGCGGGTCGCTGGAAACTGCTGGATGCGAATAGCGCAAGACTGGCAATTGTGGAGATCTTTGGGGAGGCCTTTGTCCAGCTGTGGACGTCTTTCGGCTGATATTATGATGGTGAAAGGAGAAAAAGCGTAGAAGTTGTCCCGAGGGAATATCTGATCTACCAGCGAACAGTCAGCAGTATCTCACTGAGGACTACAATCTATCACCAACGTGTATACCAAGCGTGGTGATTAGGGTACATCCTGTCTTTTCTTTAAGTTACTTTTACTTGTTTTCGCAAGGGCATTGGTTACCCTACTGTCATAGTTATTCAAGCCGCTCAGTAAATCGTCAACAAACCATGTCAAAGATTTAGCGATCGAATTAGAAACGTCGAAATCTGCAAGCAAAACTCAAGTAGTCGACATAGCCTTAAGAATTGCCAAACTGAAGTTACAATGGGTGGAGCACATAGCTCGTAGAATCGACAGGCGCTGGGCAGAAAGGTTCTCGAGTGGCCGGGAGACACAGCGTGGGCAGGCCCTTACAAGGTGGACCGATGATCTTGCAAGGATTGCGCGAAGACCGCCCATTGTGGAGATCCTTGGGGGAGGTCTTTTGCTATCAGAGAACGTGATTCAGCTGATATGATGATGATGATGATTATGGCTTAACGACCACAATCGGGACCGACATCCAACGTCCCCTCCAGAGCACGGAACGCTCAAAAATCATCATGGTCATCCATCTATATACTGACCGCATATATACATTCTTCACCTCTCCGATCTGAGAGAATTTTTATTTTTAGTATCCTCAGTTTGATGATGCGAATGGATCATTCGCACTTTCTAGTATGTATAGATACCAGCACATCCAGGTGCCCCAATCTGTCAAATTTCCCCAATTGAAAGTGAACCTTATACTTAAGTAATAAAGTTGAAAATCTATAAAAGAAATCTGACAGATTGGGGTAACTGGATGTGCTGGTGTCTGTACCATTAACACCTTGTCAAAAGTAAGTTTTTTATCTTCCTGGGGGTCCTTGTTTCATATATAGTTTATAGTAATTATCAAATATATAATTACGCATTTATTGCGCAATTTATCATTATTCGTTACACCTTCTGACGTGTAGTAGCTGTTAAAACTTGTGTTTAAATTAATTAATTTAATAAGTACCAGTTTGCCTTAAATCCAATCAGAAATTTGTATAAAAAATGCATTGATTTATTAACTTGCAATTACAATATATGAGCGATATTTAATTATTCCTAATAGCTTTATTAAATATGTAATAGAAGTGATGGCAACTCGCTATTAACTTTTAAAACTAAATTAATAATAAGCAGAACAAATCTCATTTTAAAAGACATACTTTATATCGATACTTTTGCTTCAGATAATTAAAAAAAAGTCTAGTCTATGATACTTTTAAACACATCTGCCCATGCCAGCATGCTAATATATATTAAGTGTGTGCATAAATATTAATGTTATAATGAATAGAATACCCTCCAGTAACTGGCCAGTATTGTCCGCTACAATAAATTGTTCGTTTTATAAAAATATAGGGTAATATTCGCTTTCGAAATTTGAAACGTACTTCATGAATATAGGTCAGGGAAAATCTCTCAAGACTGTTTTTCCATAAAAGATTTTAACTTATTTTTTAATATAAGGTCGTAGGAATAAAATGTCACGGAACAGTTTTTTTTTTAAATGTGAATATGGGAAATAAAGCCAAGGCCAAAATAAATGTGTAATTTTTTTTAAATATTGTGTTGTTAAGCTTTTTGGCAGGTAAGTAAGACTCAATATTTATGGATTTTACAATGAAATGCCAATGCGATATCTGAAAATATTGGGCTATCTACTATGCTTACGAACTTATGACCCTATGTATAGTAGATAAGTACCTACTTAAGAATAAACTTCCTCTACAACTTTTCAATTAAGTTCGAAAGCTATTAGAACGAGTATTTGCAGATGTACTGTTTTCAATTTTAAATTCTTTCTTCAAGGCGTTGAGCAATCGATTCCTGCCGGATCCACTGTGCATACAATTAAGCACCCTCATTTACGTCTGGTCAATGACAGCCCTGTTTTAATCAATAACTTCTTTTTCGCGCGCGGCGTCCTTGGTTTTTTTCCCCGGCGCGACTTTTTCTGCGCGTATTTCATTTATTATGTGTCAATCGGCCCGCGGTTTTTTCTCTATGAACCACGCGTCTAACGCGCCTTACCTCGTTTTCGTCAATTCCGCAAAAAGCTCAGCAAAAAAGGCAAAAGCTCGTCCAAAAAATCGTCTACCGAACAGTATCTTGTATCGCCGGTCTTGTAGCCATTTTAATTATTATTTAATACCAAGGGACGAGCACGTGGCGACGTGCGCTATCTCGCTCGCGCCACGGAGGCTGCGGTGCGCCCGCCACTCGCCATCCCCTTCGCACCGAGCCCACTTACACACATAAAAATCGTGAATAATAAAAAAATGTGTACACATTTTTTTCGCTTAACCACCGTTTGTCTGTGTGCGTGCGACCTCACGCCGCTGGAGCGAGATGGAACTATTTGTAAGACGGGCGCCAACTACTCCCCACTCCGATTTTTTAAGCTCCGCTGTCGATGTTAGCGTCCGTGTGATTTTTTTCATTTTTATGTGTTAGTGTACCCCTCGCGGTGTAGTTCACTTTTTCTACTATAGATCTGAATTTCAGTCTCGTTTTTGCCGCGTCGGTCTAAAGGCGGACGGACGGGCGTTTTGTATTGCATTTTTGTGATGCGAGTGGCCGGTGGTGGCTCGTAGTACTTTAAAACAACATTGCGTCTGGAGAGGCCGGCTTTTTGTGTGACCACATGTTGTCTTGAGGAGTGCTCACACTCGCGCTCCTGCAGACCGGTGCACGCGCGAATCGCCTAGTGCGAGCGGGACAAACGTTCCATCACGTGTGGATTACCTATATCTATAATAATTTATATAGCACACTAAAATATTGAGCATAAAAAATCTGGTAATTTGGATCCTAGTAACGACGGCCGGCATTCATAATTTTACCACAGGGTCAAGAGCACGGCCCGGCGTTTTTTCATCACCGGCTTTTTTAAATGTTTATTTGCAAGGAGCACGTGGATTTTTTGAGTAATTTTGGCGATAAAGCCTTGGACTGTTGCCTTTGGGACGTGTTGTGACAGTAGTGTTACCTGTATTATGTGATATATTTTTAGTGACATTAATGATAGGAACAAACTGTGATTTATTATGGTGATAAAGTTGGTGATTGTGAAGATTTTTGGATAGTGACAGGTACCTATTATTTTTGTTTAATTAATTTGGTAGCAGATCGTGTGTACGTCCCCTTAAGTGGGGGAGGGAGGGTTCACCCGGTGAGGGGAGAGAACTTTACGTAAGCGGTAAGATCCCTCCCGACTGAGGTGTATGTTGTAATTGTGTGTCGGGCGGTCGCCGTCTGTCAAATCCGACCTTGAATAATGCCCGGACTATAAATACGGAAATATTTTTGGACAGTGTACATACCGTGACGCTATTTTCAAATTAACTTGATTTGTGATCGTTTGTTCATTGCCGTTTCTTTGTTTGAAAACATATATACTAATTGTATGTCAATACAAGTATTTGATTATTTAATTAAACAGCTGATCTGCTACCAGTTGTTTATGTATGTTGATTTTATAGAAGCATTGAAGTCCAAAATGTCTTTATCATAGTAAAATAATTGAAATAAAATAAAGTGATTTTTAAATGAGTATTAAAAAAATATATTTATGCTTCAAATGTCAGAAAAAGTAAAGCGTTGTAAAATTATAAATTAAACAACTATAATAAGAATTTAGATCTAGATAATGTTCAAACAATATTATAAGTAATTTAAATTAAGCCCTTTAATTTAATCAATGATTTAATTTTAAATTATCAAATAAATATTGAATAAAAAAAATAGTAACACTCAAATATGACATCGTCAATATCATTAATATGGGAGTTGCTTGACCATAAATCCTCAATCCTGTAATACTCTACGATAAATTTTAATTTCGAACTTTATAAAAATAGAAAACAACTGCTAAACCCTTAAGAGGTCACGTCACCCTAATTTCCGCAATGGCGACAATGATTTTGCTCGATATTTTTTACACAATTTAATTATTAGAAACGGTCTTATCCAAGATAAGTATTTCTTGTCAAACAACCTTGTGTTGTACGCTTGAGTAACTACGAAATCTCCAATAGCTGCCCAGGGTTCAGTAAGCATACTCAAGAGTAGAAAACCCTTTAACTACAGTACTACACTACTATCCCTTTAACAAAAATATTTTTATTCGGTAAATAAAAATTGCCCCATATTTAAGTACTGATATATCTATATATTTTATGTAATTTAATCAAATAACGGTATTTCTTAAGGTAAGATATATTATAGATATAGAGTTAATAATGTATTTAACGATTATACACCATTAAAAAGGACGGGTATAGTAATTTTAAATCATAAAAATATTAAAAAATTATGAGTTAAGGTAAAAGAAAACAATCGAACTATAAGAAATTCACGACGAAAATTTGCTGCAGATCTTATAAAACAAGGAACCATTTCGTCTCATTACCGTCATAAATTAGTACACAATTTGGATGACGAAACATAATTTAATAAAATTTAAAAATTTACAAACATATTAAATAAATTCTTATGACTAGATAAACAAACCTACCTAAGTTAAATTATTAATTTAAATGAAATAAGCTAATATAAAATTCATAATATAAAAACTAAAAAAAAATTCAAAGAAAAGATAAATATTTCAAATTAACTTTTAATTGAATAAAGTTACATCATATAGTATATACTAGGAATAACATGCTAACTACCAAGTTAAACATCAATAATTGAAAGCATTCTAATCTCTAAACACAAAGAGATGTTAACAAAAACCTAATTACTCGATTCCAACCACTTCCTTGGCCCAAACTAGAAATTCAAATCTCGAACCCGATCAACAGTGAGGCCTTCTATACACACCATAAAACATCCAACCAGCATACAAAATCTAAAGTTATCCTTATCATCAAGCAGTAAAGACCATTTTCCAACGGCAATACCTGGTAGTTACTGCAAACCTGTGTCATTTATTTTCTATACCTGCAATTATGGGATTGACAGCATGTGCGTTGGTTGGTATTTGTGTACAGGCGATGACATAATATAATATCAATGACAATAACACGATGGCTGCTCAAATGGGTAAACTGATCTCGTATCGATCGCTAGCATTAATTATGGTAAGCGAATAGTTAAAAGCATTAAGTATTGAGCAGCTACATAAATTTCAAATAAAGATCTGTAGAATAAATTCCTCTATTACTACTTCCGAAGTATCTTAAAACGCCAACATAAAATAAACAAAAATTACTTGTCTGAGATAAAAATCATCAGTTATCGTGCACATGTTATAGGCACGTCTGTACATTGTGATTATCGAAGCCTTATTCGCTCCGGCATGTGGGCTAGAGGCTAGATCATTGACACAACCTACGCGCCAACTCGTCACCTGCTAGCAAAAAAACTGCCATCTTTTTTACTCACGTCAAATCTATAATCAACAGACGAACGGCTTTGTTACTATCTTAGTAAAACAAATTTCAAATTCAGAATACTCTCATATCTATCATTCTTATTTCAAATTATGACATTTTGGACTTCGAATATTTTCTTATCTATCATTCTTATTTCAAATTATGACATTTTGGACTTCGATGAGCTTATATTAAAAAAAAAACAAAAACTATAGAAGAACATCTTTTGCAGCCCAATGAAAACGGAGGATCTCGGAATAATTCCATGACATTAATAGAGAAGGAACGTAAGACACACGTATTTTTATAAGTGCCAAAACACGAGACAGTTTATACAATTTAGATAGAATTATTAATTATTAAATAGCCAAGATGATGGAAGGAAGGACAATTGACTATAGACCCGATGGGGGTGGCTTAGATTATCACAATTCGCCATTGATGGCAGAAATACCAGTAGACAATTATTCCCATATACACAGAAGTATAGAGCACTTAAGATCTATAGGTGTCCCCCCACCTATAGACCACCATAGACATTTAGCAACAAATCTAGCAGACCTGCGGAGATACGACCATCCTGATGAAATCCCGGAGATAAAACCGTCCGTATTAAGACTATCTGAATTCAAAAGTGGTTTACAAGATATGAGATCACATCATAATGACCAAGAAAACGAATCGCATAGACAATTGACGCCTCACGATGATGGACCAAAGGGATATAGTGCGCCATCTACACCTCTCTCAGAAAACGGCGGCCAATCAATGCAGGAGGAAAAGGTTTGTTCATACTCTTATAAGTTTCTAAATATTATTCAATTAGTTTTAAAAAGAATATACTTAAATCTTAAAGATACATTATATTTAATTTTAATACGTATGCATATTAAAATATGAATTATTTTCAAATTATACTTGTATTAACATTAATTGTGAACGCGAACAACAGCAGGCAGAAACCACCGAATCATGAACTACCTTGAATATTTCGGAAGTCTTCAAAAACTCGACGTCAAGCAAATTGAAGGCACATTGTTCGTACATTATTCCATCACGATGCATCATTTCCGCATCCAAATCCATTAATCCTATGATGATAGCTATTATAATCCTTTTGTGAGATATTTGTACTATTAAGTTCTTAAATTCGTGATTTGGATGACTATTATCATTATATATACTGCCTGTTATTGCACAACAAATTTTATTACCTTTGAGTTCATCAAGATTTATTCTTGTTTTATAACTAACGCCTATAAGACATTTATTTAGTACAAAATACTCTAATATACGTTAAATGTCTTATAAGATTTTTAATTGTACATACGTAATTACTCGACTGGCCTTTTAGTCGAGAGGATAAAGACTCAGCATTCAGTTGTCAGTGGTAGGTTATATTCTCACGCCGGACAAATTTATAGTCCAGTGAAGCAGTGAAAGCATCTTAGGCTTACTGAGACTTCATATTAAAAAGTTAGGGACAATATCTAGGCATAAGTAAAGTTTTGTTCTATATTTCTAAGGACCCCCGGGTTTCTATTCACTTACTTAGTAGGGAAAATAAACCAATCAGAATTTTTCTTGCCCTATAACAAAATGTACTGGATTTTATTAAGCAATGATTAAGTAGAAACCAACTCGCATAAAACTAAGTTACTCCCAAAACAAACACTTAAACCAATGCCTTATTCAAGTACTCTTATCGGCGATCATACTAGCTATCAAGTATATTATTTATTTTGAGTTCATTATCATTTCCTTGTTTTAACTGTATACATTAATATCCTAACCTTTGACTTGAAATAATAAAATAAAAACAATTTCTGTTTTAATTTATAATAATATAAAAGTTCCGGGTTACAAGAAGTGTTTCTCATTGGATAGGCTAAATTTCCAACATGAATTATAACGTCCAACTATATATTAGATGAAATGAAAATATAAGGTGAAATATTTACATATATTGATAATATTAAATAAAAAATACTATAAAAAATATTCTACTGTAAGGTGTAGTCAACCAAATAATCAAATTTGGCAACATCGAGCCTATAAGAAGTAAATATATTTTTTATATTACAACTGCTAGCGACCCGGTTCTGCTACGCACGGGCAGAAATGTTAATTATTATTTTGAATAAAATCTCTTAGTGTAACTTAACTATACTAGTTAGACACATAACTTGAATGACTTTTGTGGGTATACATAAAAGTAGTACAGACGCCAGTATATCCAGCTACCCCAATATGTCAAATTTCGTTTATAGATTTTCAATTTTATCATAAAAGCATAAGGTTCACTTTCAATTGGGGAAATTTGATAGATCTTGGTGGCTTGATCTGCTGGCGTCTATACATTATTAAATGTATCAAATGTAGCTGTCTCAGTGTACCCCAATTTTATGACACCTTATGCACAATTATTGCAAAATCTCGTAGATATCATCAATTTTTTATAAAAAAATCAAAGCCTATATTAGTCGCTGACAATGTACCTGTCTTATCAGTAAAAGAATTATTAAAATCAGTTTAATAGTTTTGTAGTTAACCCATTATAAACCAAACAACAAAAAATCTAAATCTAGATAGTTTAGACCCTATATCATTTTTTGTACGTCTGACAAGTTGTGTGCAAAATTTTATGGTGATCGGTTGAGTAGATAAGGCATAAAAGCGCAACAAACAAAATCATATTCACATTCATGAAATTAGTTAAAATACCAGTACCTTATACTAGTGCATACTAATTAAATCTACCTATATGTATATCGATTCTCTTATAAGACTTGATTTTACCTATTAGATTTGAATAGCCAAATGAATAATGATCAAATGTTTGACTATACTAATTTCTAAACGCCTCAGCGCTGTTGTATTATTCTCACGGATAACTTAAATTTGGTTAATGCAAATCATTTTGAACAATGGTTTTATATTTACATATTTATACATACAATTTATATAAAACCGAGATACAGGCGCTGCCTAGTTCAGTTACAGATGCCTTATTTATTTGTACGTTATAAAAATATTTAGCTATACCTACATAAGTATTTTAGAAAAAGAATTAAATTTTTGGAAATAAATTATTATTTTTATTAAGAACACAGGTTCCAATTACATCTTCAGATTTCCAATCGTACTTATATTAAAAATACTAAAATTTCTGTATGTATGTATGATGTATGTATGGATGTCTGTTACTCTTTCACGCTAAAATTAATTAATTAACGGATTTTAATGAAACTTTTTATAGCTTATATATATGTTTATCCGAATAACACATAGGTTATAATTATTAAAGTTTAACGCGGGCGAAACCGCGGGGCTCAGCTAGTTATAATAAATGTATTAAAATAATAAATAAGTAAGAAACGAGTTATAACGATGTGTAATTATTTATTACCATTAAAATCGCTGCTGCATTTTCATTGCGACTTCATGCTATATCAACAAAAAATCCAGTAAAATTATTCATAATTTTAATAATTTAAATTTATCCAATGAAAGCCAAATGTCGCAAGTATCGTAAGACTTTGTGTGGATAAGCCTTGAAAATAGTCAAGGTCAAGCCATTTTAAGGTTGTAATACATCAAACTTTGTGTTTTTTAAGTAATGCAATTACTTAGATAACGAAGCGTGTTAGTTAATGAATTTTATATTACTTGCTACGGTTTCCGGGATGATATTAATCTTAAGTTTGTCTAGATTCAGATTCGTTGAGAGTTTGTATTCATGTATTAAGTTATGATTTTAAATATGTATGTTATTTTGTTTTTGTTAAATCGTTTTTTAATTACTTATCATCGTCATCTATTTCATCTGATCATCATTACAGCTTAAATAAGTCCACTGCTGGACAAGCCTCCCTCAAGAATCATCTTGAGGGGATATGCCATAATCGCCACGCTTGGCAGGCGGGTTGGCGATCGCAGTATGATGGTCGTAGTACTCAGAAGGAAGCTGCTTCCCGTCCTCTGGTAGATATTCCCTCGGGTCGACTTCTACGCCCCCCACGGGATGAGATGGGGTGATGATATTCTGATTCTGATATTTGTCGCCGTCACCACACTGATTTCATCTGATAATTGTAGTTAAAGCAAAGGTTATGAATCTTTTGTTGTTATATGCCATTTTTTCAATGATGGTAATTCTAATTATTCATTTTGGATAATTTATCACGTTTGAATACATTATTCATAGAATCACTCGCCTCTATAGAGTAGAGTGAAAGCCTCAAGCTATCTAGCAATCTAAACTAAAAACTAAGCTGCCCGTTTGAGAGGGCACTCTTATTGGGGTAGCCACAACTCAAACTTATTTTCTTCATTCTTTTATAAATATACCTGGATGTCTTTAATTTGCTTGGTTTGCTTTTAATTGCTTGAGAAAACAAGTATTTGTGGACAAAAATGGTTATTTAGATAACATATATATCATTTTGGTGAACACAGTTGCATGGTCAGTTCTAGAAAATATCAAAATAATTGTTTCTATAAGTAAGTAGTTACTATGTTCTATTATTGTCATAAGCTACAATAACCGCTCAACAGCTGGTAAATCTATACTTCTTTGATGACGTAGTAGGAGGTATTGTCATTAGATTTCTTCTTGCTAATAAAATACTCAACAGCAAACAGGAGTCATAAGTTGGCGGTGTTATACGCCTTAAAGAGTACGTAAAGCTATCGGCCTCTCCTCGGTCGTGTTTTAGCGCAGTTCCATTGGCTTATGAGAGTGAGGCAATACACGCGTTGCGTAGTTGACTAGTCTCTACTGAGATAAGCCGCCATAGCCGAACTTTTCCAGAAGGACTGTTAATAGCTATTATAAATGTTACAATCTTATAGCTTAAATGAATTGGCGTTACTGCGCCTTTGAATTAAACTTAGATATTGATAACTTATGACCCCGTACACTCCCAAAACGTTACAAGGACGTTGATAAGGGAACCCTCTGGTTAACATTATGTAAGTACGATAAAAAAAAAATAAGATGTTGATAAGAATATTCACATGTATAAGCTCAGGAAACATACGGAATTATATTATCCAACAATTCTCGTACTTGATAGATACAAATGTCAGGGTGACAGTTGTAGAATAAGATATGAACGATGTCAATAAATTTGATAAAGGATTACGCCTAACTATTGTTGTGTTGTAATCCACGTGTATTCTATCCATATTTACTATCTCAGATATCTTTAAAAATATTATAGAATATAAATTCCGACTTCAGATTGGCAAAACCTTGCGTGGATAACGTGGAATGCCATTAAATAAATTATAATATATAGTTCGTAAAGAGATTACGCTTATCCAGTCTATCGTGACGACTTGTATCGTGATTCATGTGTAATTCATATATATTTAAGGTGCCGTCCCAAATACCCAAAGAAATGTCTGGATTCATAGCTACAATTAATGATCCATGCGTATCACGTTCGCGTCTTAAATCACGCCCATGATATAATAGAAAACTAATTCTGAAACCAGGCATGTCTTAAAACATAATAAAAAACCAAGGGTAAGTCGGAGGCAATATTACAATTATTATTATAAACTTTGTTAGTTACATCACATCAGCCAAAAGACGTCCACTGCTGGACAAAAGCCTGCCCCAAAGATCTCCACAATTACCGGTCTTGCGTTATTCGCATCCAGTGGCTTCCAGCGACTCGCACAAGATCATCGGTCCGACTTGTAGGGGGCCTGCTCACGCCTTCACACACTTGCCACTTCCATCACATCACATAAGATGACAATGTCTTGAATGCTTGGCAACAGCTTAGATTTATCAAAATCAACGGAAATCCATGTTAAAAATTGACAATGGCGCCTCTCAGAGATAAAATCTACTTACTTCATATAGTTTGAAGCATATTTTTACGCATTCAGGAAATATCAACTACAATAATTTGATTTAATACTTACATAAATATATTCATATCATTGATGTTTACTCACGTTATCATATGATTGCCAGAAATCGTAATTTTCAAGGTTGCGCTGAATTTAAATATGTCTCCATTACCACTTAAAGCAATATTTTAATTTACTATAATAGGTACTACATAATAACTGAATTCGTTGCTATAATGTAAATGTTCATTTTCATAAATTCGAAGTCTATACTATTCTTACGTAATTAATATTTTGCATATTAAACATCAAATTACTATATATAGTATAGATAGATATATAATATATATATATATAATAAACTAAACAGAACTCCGCTAAATATCAGTTTATTTATTGAAGAACAGTTTTCATATATTTTTATAAAAAATATTTTATTTATTTACTTTTAGAAAGACAATGCTTGTACTAGGGAGTTGAAACTGATTCATGACGGACTTCACAAACATGCGATTCTCGGAAAGACTCTGAAAACTTATTGATAGTTCACACAAATGTTATCTGTCGCACAAATTTCTATCCCTGATGTATGTACTAACATATAATAATACCCTGGGACATTAGTCACACATCCCATCTGATCCCAAACTAAGCAGAGCTTGTGCTTTGGAATCCAGATAGCTGATATACTACATATAATACTTTTCTTTTGTAAATACATACTTTTGTAGATAATTACAGCCAGACTCAGACATACATGACATACTAGAGACAAACAGACATGTTCATGTTACAAATATCTGTTCTGGGTTGGAAACGAACCCACGACATGCGGCGTGAAAATTAAGTATTTACCAACCACGCCAACAGGTCCATCTATCCCTTCGAATGCCTTCGATGAATATTATTGAAGATTCCGTTGCTATCGGCTTTCAAAAAGTCCCTGATATTTTTAAATATTTTACCACATTTTCGACACCGTATTATAATCGCTTGATGTCACTCTTAATTTTGCAAATGTTTATACCAATGCCATGAAAAATGTGTACCATATTATTTATACATTCCCGGTTTATACTGTTTACATTTTCATCGTCTGACCCCGAAATTTTTTGTGTAAAAATTTGACTCTCAATTTTTATTCAACCTTCAATTTATTGTGGCACAGTATTCACTAAAAATAAGCTTCTTCTTCCCCGTTTAAATTGGAATAAAAATCGACTTCCATTTTGAGTAAGATTATTTTTTACTAGTAACTTCTAAACGTTTTAAAATGGAAGCTTTTTAAAAGTTTTATTGATGTATAATTTTCATCTACTTTGGTACAACTTATAGGTATTTTAAAAATACCAATATTTGGCCATGACTTTGGATTCTGTCGTTAACAATATCTACATTCTTCCTACGCTTACTCATGATTGTTATTATCATATTATGTAACATTATTATTTATTTATAACACTGGTTAGAATAATAATTTATTGATGAACTCTTTCTGGTCATGTGTTCTACTTGTTCCATCGGAGCTTGAGATTTAGGAATGCACCTGTGTTTGCGCACACATTTTATACTCTGTGATATATCCCGCGCAGAGGGCTAGTCCCCATTGAGACTGGCCAGCATAACTGAAATTCGATCAGAAGGGCATAACTACCATATGAATACAGATATATTCTTAATTACCATTGTGAATCGCTGAGAAATCTTTTAGCATAACGATGCCATTACTTGGTTAGGCCGTTCATGTATTTTTTGCATTAAAAAATATAATTTTATAACAAACAGACCGTAAAACGAGGTAGCTCGAAACTTCCCGAATCGATACAATAAAATATATTTTGCACGTCGAATCGAATAATCTATTCTACACGTCTAATATCGATTATAAAAAAACCCGATCTCGTTTTCCCGCGCTGCCCGAGCGCCGAATTCGCCTCAAGGCCGCATACCAAGTCTAAACCGTCCATTGTCAATGTCGCGGGCTTTGGATGACGGATGTCCAATGGAAGTCGGGGACCAAATGCACCCGTACACTATTTGAACAAAAATAGAAGGCCTGTTTTATGCGACGAACAAAGTACCGTTGATATTTTAAATTTTAGTTCTATTTAGTTAATTCTAAAATAGAATGTCCTTCCTAAGATTTCATTTGTCAATTTCATTTAGTTTATAGGTATGTCCATGATATTTCGGGACCAAATGCACCCATAGACTAATTGAAAAATATAGAACGCCTGTTTTTTTTTTATAATAAAGAAGCTATTATTATATACAGTGGATATAAGACTATTAGTTTTTTTTTTATTTTGATTTATCTACTTGTAATTTAGAATTTGTGTACTTAGAAATTCATAAATACATAATTGGCAAAGGAGTTGTAATTGTAACTTTTCTATCGCATTAGGTTCCCTGTAATGGTAGAATTAAGTTGAGTCCAATAAATAAATAAATAAATAAAACCACAAAATCATGTTAAGTAAATATAATTATGAGCAAGTTTTTTTTTTCAAATAATTCAGCAAACAAGCTTACGGCTGACTTGATGGAAAGCAATCACCGTAGCGTATGGACGCTTGCAACATTCGCTCGATGCCGAGTTTTTGTGCAAGGCCCCATGTTCTGTAGTCTCTTGGAAAACAGTGGCAGGGATTTCGTTCCAAAGCGGCAATGTATTTTTTTTATTCCTTATTACACTATTGTTTTTTTTTTCATCAATTAAAAAAATATATATGGTCTTGCTTTTTTTGGCTTAGGATTGAATTAAATAGAATTGGCTTAGGAAGATTTGACTACGTCACAGAACAATAAACATTTTTCGTGAATTGTGTACTTAAGAAGTAATAACTATGTGGGCGCGCTCTTAGTTAGTTGCCCTCACCAGGTCTGGTGAGGTAAAGCACTTATTCTCGCGGTCAGTCTGTAGATTAGGTTAATTGCTTCACGTTAAGCTATAATGAACGGCTTTGATTGTTATATCATATTAGAGAATTGAACAACTCTGGCGACCAAACAAATAAATAAACCGGCCAAGTGTGAGTCGGACTCGCGCACGAAGGGTTCCGTACTATTGTCTATAAAAACGAGCAAAAAATTAACTTTTGTTTTATGGGAGCCCCCTTAAATATTTATTTTATTTTTAGTATTTGTTGTAATAGCGGCAACAGAAATACATCATCTGTGATTTCAATGGTTCATGAGAAAGCCTGGTGACAGACGGACAGACAGACAGCGAAGTCTTAGTAATAAGGTCCCGTTTTACCCTTTGGGTACGGAACCCTAAAAAAACTAAGCTTACTTTGAATATGTACTTTCAATATTAAATAATATTATGTATTACGCGTACATAAATTACCATGTATGTATGTATACACATACATAATTAGGCAAAAACAACTTTTTTGTACCTGGTCAATGACATGAAAATATCATAATTAATTCCGCTGTCACTGTATATGATATATTTTTTATATATATAAAGATGTTAGATAAGAGATATCAGTATGGATTTGTAAAATATATACTTATATATATTTTTTGTTGAATTTACTGGTCAGCTGGACAATTAGGTACAGTAGATTATCAGGTGGGTTGAAAGGAATAGTGTTTAGGAGAAATTTTTCAGCAAATTGCGCAATAATCATTTGTTTTGACAGTAAACGTTATTTTTTGCTAAGTTCCATTAGATGTCAGTAGAAGAAGATAAAGAGGCTTCATCAATTTCAAATTTACTCCTATTTGCCTATTTCTAAGGTGCCAAGCGTCCGGCTTCCGCCGGCTTTTTACTATTGTGTCCGGCCTAATATATACATGTCCGGCTTTTACTGATTTTGAATATTCTGGTCTGGTTTGAGAGCCAAACAAAACGCGATATTTCCGCGACCTAAAATATGAGTGTCAAATAAATATAAACTAACTTATTAATGTGATATATTATTATGTTAAATATAAATAGTGACCCTGATTCTGACTTACACGAATTATAAATAAAAAAAATAAAAAAAGGTTTTTACACGTATACCTACTTTAAAATGCGCTTGTAAATAGTCAGAAGATGTTTGTAGTGATAAAGTTAATTAAACATAATTATTTCTTGGTACATATAGATATTTAAGTACATGGGTTGTATGAAAGCATTTAGCTATAACATTTAATTATGATTTTATTTTTTAGTTATTTAGCTTACCTATGTTAAGTTATTGTCAAGCTTATAATTATGTTGAATTATCGAATTTGAAAGTTTTAGATATAATGCTATATGCAATGGGATATAATTCTATTAAATTATTAATCGAAACAAAAAATGGCCAAGTCCGAGTCGGGCTCGCACACGAAGGGTTCCGTACAATCGACAGACTACTATTTTCCAATATGCGGCAAAAGAAGTAAACACCGTGGGAAAATTTCGGCTTTCTAAGGGTATATGATACCTACAGCCCGCTGTCGAATAAACGAATGGATAGCGGTTGCTTAGCAATAGCGGTCCGTTGGCATTCTTTGGCCACGGAACCCTAAAAAGTAATAATAATACTAACCACAAAATCGACAAAATATCAGTAATTTAGGTATTATTTTGTCAGTTGTTTTTGCATTTTGTTGTTGCTTGAGCAAATTCGATTTTTAATCTTATAAACACATCGTGTTATAATAAAATTTATCAACAAACACAAAAAGGAACACATTTAAAAAAATATTCTGCGTTATGGGGTATTTTGTATTGTTTTTGGGAAATATTTAGTGTTTATAGTTCTCGAAAAATATTTTTAATAGATTTCAATATTCATAAAGATACCTATTCAATTTCAAATTGCTGTTAAAATATAAAAAGATTGATCTGACCGCGCACTTCCTACTATAACCTAACCCGAACGTCTTGATCTAAGCAATTCTCCGAACGTATTACCAAAAAATGATTTCTTCACTAATCATCATTTGGAATCCTTGAACCTTAATTCAAGGGCACAAAGTCGACATTGGCTCCGCAATTATTTTAGTAACAGCATATACAAGTTTGTTGGTTTATAATTTTGATTGACACTAGCCATTACGGCTGAGTAGGTATTGCGTCATACGTAACGATGTATGAGATAAACTTCATTATTGCATGCAATTTAATACTCTATTCTCTATGCATTAACGACTATATTCATATACAATTGTGAGATAAATTATTTTGAAGAAACTAGTATTTATAAAGGAATTTGAACATTATATTCTAACGGAAAAGTTCATTTTTCAAAGAATTATCTTACAATTGTTAATGGTTCGGAAACGACCTGGTGTCCTCTGGTCGCTCCAAAGAAGTTCTAATAATAATTATGTTACAGCACAAAGTTAACTACAAGGTGAAGGCAGACCTTATAAGAGGTTATTTCTTAATTAATTATTTTACTTCCCATTAACACTGTTGCAAGCCATTAGAAAATCGAGCAAATATGATAAATAAACTTTTAAATAAACCTAAGTTAATAATGAATTAAGCCCACCTCATAAAAGTATTTTTATTATTGAATATTTTACTTCCCATTAAAACTTTTGCAAGCCATTAAAAATGGACCGATATATGATAATTAAACTTTTAAATAAACCTTAGATAATAATGAATAAAAGCCCCCTCATAAAGGGATATTTCTAAATTCATTATAGGAAACCTTTATTAAACCAAAGATTTATTAATCCCATCTTATAAGAGTTTATTTATTAATTAATTATTATAGTTCCCGTTAAAAAAAACTGTTGCCGGCTAATTATTACAGAATCGGGCAAAATATGATAAAGAAACTTTTATATCAATCAAAGACAATAAATCTCTTCAAACTAAATAATATTAATTAATGAACCCCACTTTATAAGAGGTTATTTCTTAATTAATTATTATTGTTCCCCTTAATTACATATCTCAGATTTAAAACTAAGCTAGCAAAAGTTAAAGTTTTAACTTTTGCTAGCTATTAAAACATTGGATAAAGTATGATAAGTAAACCTTAATATAAACCAAATATTAATAGATGAACCCCATATACAACATGTAACTTAATTAACGCAATCCTGAAAATAGTTTGTTCAGAATCGTTTACTTAATCGATTTATATCATTTTTACTATAGGTAGTTTTTTATTCCAAAATAATTAAAAATACGGAAATTATTGTCTTATTAACCCTGTACAGTCAAGGCGATTTAAAAGTCTTATTACTTTAATAAGACTTTTAAATCGCAATTTTATTTGTATTCATACAAATTCCATCATTCAATACAAAATAAAGAAAAATAAACATTATTCCAAGAAACTAATTTAGTAAATAACAATGCATATACTTACATGTTAATTAAAAATTCAGTGTACGTATTATGATTACAACATAATATTCTAATTGGGGTGTTTGAGGGTGTGCGTTAATTACGTTACATGTTGTATATTAGAAAAAAAATTACGGTTCAAATATACAATAATCTGAGATATGTTTATCATTTATTAGTTTTAACTGTAATCATCGTCATCATATCAGCCGCAAGACGTTCACTGCTTGACAAAGGCTTCTCTCAAAGATCTCCACAATTGCCGGTCTTGCGCTACCCTCACCCAACGACCCTCACAAGATCATCCGTACATTTTTTGAGTGTGGTCGCCACTCTTTTTTAAATACATACTTATAGAGATAATTACACCCAGACTCAGGGCAAACAGAAATGTTCATGCACACAAATATCTGTCCTGGGTGGGAATCGAACCCACGACCTGTGACGTGAAAGGCAAGCATCTACCAACCACGCCAACCGGTCCGTCTTTTCGATACAAACATGGATTTATTTAATAAGCTGGTAAAAAAACGTCGCATTCAATAATCTTTTGCCACTAGTTCTTTCCTATATAAATACTTACTTATCGTATGGGCAGTGGTTAAACCTACTGCCAGAGTTCTTGAAGCCGCCCAGTAGGCCCTTGACATGGCTTAACGACTAATGACTACAACCGGGACCGACAGCTTAACGTGCCCTCCGAAGCACAGAGACGCTGAGAAATTAAACCACTTTACCGCCAAAGTGATTTAATTTCTCAGCGTCTCTGTGCTTCGGAGGGCATGTTAAGCTGTCGGTCCCGGTTGTAGTCATTAGGCAACAGTCGTTAAGCCAGAAGCCTACTGGGCGGCTTGAACATAGCCATCTATAGACTGACTACGAACTATCTGGCTATGCTTATATCAATAGTTTGACGTTACACGAGTGACGTACACAGTAAATATTCGGCGGGTATAACAAAATTACTCTAATCGTGTGTCCGTCACGCGATTCGTCTATCTTTATCCCGGGTTATAATTTGGCCCGGAGGCGAAACTCAACATTCTTTGTTGAGTTTGTGTTTACGATTTTTGTTTAGTGTGGACACGGGTTTGTTTCTAGGTATTATTTTATAGATAATTAGTTAAATAGAATTAGAACCAGGAAAATAGACACGAGGATATTCATGGGAGATTGATTAAGTTGTTATCGGTAGGTGCGGTATGGTTTTTAGATTTTATGTTTAAGTAGAAGTTTATATAAAACTAGCTGTGCCCCGCGGTTTTACCCGCGTTAGACTTTATAAATTAAAGCCTATGTCTTATTCGGATATATAAGCTGTATTACTACAAAGTTTCAGCGTATTCCGTTTGGTAGTTTTTGATTGGAACAGTAACAAACGTCCTTACATCCATACCTCCATACGGATGTATGGAGGTGTGGATGTAGATCCACGTTAGTAACCACCCCTAATAGATGTTTGGAAGTTTAGATGTAAGGATTTGCATGCATACATCCAAACATCTATATATCCATACATCCGTAGTCACAAACTTTTGCTTGTATAATATTAGTAGTTATAATCTTCATTAAACAAATTGATAATATCCTCAAATGTCCTCCTTATATGGTTATGCTACAACTTGTTCTTGAGTTCACTCGTTAAGTCTCTTATAATAAGCACATGCTTAATAACATTACTTCCTTCTGACGACTCACGTTTTTATACCAAAAGCAACTGTATTGCTAAAAGAATACGGTTTACTTTTATATTTTCAATAAAAGTTTGGTAATAGTCCTACCATCATTAGAACTGACACACAGAGGAATAAGTGTGAAGACTTAATTTTGTTTCATGGCTAATATTTTATCAGCAATAATATACAACGTGTAACATAAATAAGGGACGAAACTTAAAGAGCGCTATCAACCCATGAAACTGAAGTATATAATTAAACTAAACCAGTTTGTAGAACCCAAAAAGAAATCATTTTTTCGCGCCCCATATAAATCTGCATTGGCATTAGCTGATGGTTTGTATGGGGAGTTGATAGTCTATGTGATGCTTGTTGTAAAGTTTCATAGTCAAAATAAACCTCTTAACATTATATTATGTCCAATAGTAATCTTACGCCTTGCTATCTAGCCATGAAAATGAACAAATTAAACAAAAGCTGTATTTGAATTGATAAAAAACTATTTTGGCGCCTCATACAAAATTCATTAGCTGATTAGCCGCTATTATTGTATGAAGAGTTTACTTTTACTTTTGTGTATTTTGAATGTTGATGTGCTACACGTTGTCCAGTTTCAGAAGCAAATTAAGCTTCTTAACTTACGTTCACTATACCAGATATATATTATTATACTCAGCACAAATATATTTGAAGAATAATTTCATAAACTTGATGAATTCCTATTTAGAAGTTCGTGCAGTGGGAACTATAATCACAATTCAATTTTGTTTTTATAGAATTATTCAATAAAGATTAAAAATTATTCGCAATGCAAAGCGTAAATCTATCTCAAAAGTTTCCTTTTAAGATAGATTTACGCTTTGTATCTGTGTGTTTCCTCCGAGAGGGTATTAGAAAGAGAATCCTAAAGCTGTTCTGCCAGGGTGTATCGTTCGTAGCTTAACGCAGAGCGCCTACCCCTGATTGTTTTTTTTTATTTATGATTTCCCATTTTTGAAATTATAGGCACCAGTTGTAATCAAACATTTGCAATTGCATTATTTGCACTCGCAATACAAATCGCTTGTCGTATCTAATTGAACCACAGCCAATTCCAGTCACAGTTTAAAGTGACAGCATAAAATTGTTTAATTTGCTAATTAATGTAATTATTATCATTGAAGCGATAGATGTAAATAATTGTGTTTGCCTAATATCTAAGTACGGCTCACGTGACCCGTGTTAAAATTCTTCATCGGTCACGAACAATTTTTATCTTAGTGTCAAGGATCAAGAAGCGTGTCGCCTATTGTAACCGTGTGTCACTCGATTTTAAATGATTGCATAAGTTGTGTGTATATAAAAATGAATGTTTGTCTGTATGTCCTTAATAGAATCTTAAACTATACATTTTATCATATGATGGTTTTCAGTAAAATTTTTTGCATGAGCCCAAGAAGGTTTCTGAGTTAGTACGGCCAATCCTCAACAGATTACGCCACTATCATTCCAATGAAATTCATATGTTGCCGTGGCAATGCGCGCAGGGCTCTTTATATAAATTATTGTATAAATTTTCAAATGTTTAACCAAATTTAAGATTTTTTTAAACATTTGGAACATTTAATTATAAAACCTCTTACGCTATCCGAATCTAGCGGTTTCCTGCGACCCTCACAAGATTATCGGTCCATCATTGGCTGATATTATGATTGTGATAAAACTATTTCTAGCACTTACTGATTTAAGGGAATCCGTTATGAAAAGGAAACTAACCTAACATCACACAACTTCCTCTCTTACCATGAAAGCTGTAAGGTACTTTTGAAAGACCTTTTAGGAATCATCCTGTTAGAGTCTTACAGTGGAATCGTAGTGATGAAGTGCCCTCTCCGATCAAGCAGACGAGCTGACCACGTTTTCGCGTATTAAGGTAGAGCGACGCTCACACGTCCCTAAAAAGCCGACTTTCTCATGCATCTCCACGTGGACAGTGACGTGGAAATGCATGAGAAAGTCGGCTTTTTAGGGACGTGTGATCATCGCTCTACCTTAATACGCGAAAACGTGGTCAGCTCGTCTGCTTGATCGGAGAGGGCACTTCATCACTACGATTCCACTGTAAGACTCTAACAGGATGATTCCTAAAAGGTCTTTCAAAAGTACCTTACAGCTTTCATGGTAAGAGAGGAAGTTGTGTGATGTTAGGTTAGTTTCCTTTTCATAACGGATTCCCTTATGAAAAGGAAACACTTCATCACTACGAGTGTTGCAAGGTTCAAACCCAAAAAGACCGCCCGAGTGCCGCCTGGGGCTGGTTAATAAGTTTGTAGTCTTATTTGCTAGACGATGTAAGCCCCCACTCACCTCCTTTGTCCTGTAAAGCAGTCAAAGCCTTCTAGTATAACGGTAAAAGAGCGCCAAGCATTCCATCTTCATTTAAAAATATAAGAGAAGTAAATAAAACCGTTTTGTAATCGCTACATCCATTCTGTAGTTCTTCTCCTCGAAAATTATAAACCACCTTTTTTGCGTCAACAGGTAAAAACAAGACCATCAAACAACTTTTAATTTTTAATTAAATATTGCATAAATCAATCTTATTATTTTTAGAATTTGATTAATATCAAATACATACCTAATTATTAATTACTTAGGTACCTAAAATGTTGAACGAAGTAATACATTACAGATTTAATCATTGAAATAATTAATGATACATTTAATAATAACAAAAATCTTACCATTATTCATTTTTGATTTTTACATCTATGGATGATATCCTCCTGATATCCTTAGTTTGTGAGTATGGATGTATGGATATTTGTTACTCTTCCACGCTAAAACGACGGAACGGATTTCAATGAAACTTGTAGTTAATATAGCTTATATATCCGAATAATACATGGGCTATTATTATGGTTTAACGTGATTAAAACCGCGGGGCACAGATAGTATTAGATAAAAGCACCTAAATTACTTTTACATCCATGCAGGATATAACATATAAAAGTAATTGCTACATTTTTACATCTATGCAGGATATATGAAAGTAGGTTTTTTTCTATACATACTTTATACTTTTACTTACTTTATACTTACTTATTCTTTTCTGTACATTTTCTATACCTTGGTTAGCAAAAGAATTAATTGAGCGACTTTCAGCACTTTGTAACTCATTGATAACCAGTAACCATGATAGAAAAGTATCTGATCTACTCACGTATATATGAAAACGACTCCACCGCTCCTCAATCGTGCGAGCGGCCCGCGTATTCTTGTACTAGCTGTGCCCCGCGGTTTTACCCGCGTTAAACTATATAAATTATCACAGCTCCTCCCCCGTAGGTGATAGCGTGATAATATGTAGCTTATATGTTGACCCAACCTCTTAGTAAAATGCATGCAAAATTTGAAGTAAATCCATGCAGTACTTTTTGAGATTAGCCCGGACATACATACAGACAAACAGACAAAAATTCTAAAAACTATATTTTTGGCTTCGATATCAATTGTAGTAGTGAAAGCATCCTAGGCTGATTGGTATTTTTATTATTCTTATTTACTGGACACCAAGTGCAAGAGTGAAAGCCTTTTAACTTAACTGTAAACATTTTTTTTTTAAATTAATACTAATACTCATTGTTATCTAGTAAGTAATCTAGACTACACATATTACACAAACAAGTTGTAAGTAACTAACTTAACCTAAAATAAAGGCATTTGTATATCAAGTTTATTTCCTACTGCTACTTAATATTCGTAACATTTCCCGGCCAAAACTAGTACTAACCAGTTTTAAGTAGTCGAATGTTGGCTCTAAATGTCATATTTTGTGTCTTATTTCCTGTGGCTTTGAACTTATATTGTTTTATTTTCAATACACTACTAATTGAATGGTCTCTTGGTCTACTGGTTAGGGACCTTGACTGCTAAACTAGAGGTTGTGGGTTCGAGTCCCACCCGGGACAAATCTTTGTGTGATGAACACGATAATTTGTTCTGTGTCTAGGTGTAATATAAATATAATACTAACTGTGCCCCGCGGTTTTACCCGCGTTAAACTTCATAAATTATAGCCTACTAGCGGCCCGGTACGTGCTTCGCTACGCTTTTAAGTATTAGTACAAATTGTTTGTATACGGGAGTATAGAAAGATGTCGATTTTACACTTATTCAAGACTTTTTTTAAATGTTCTCTACGTACAAACCTTCCCTGGACTTCCACGAATAATTCAAGACCAAAATTAGCCAAATCGGTAAAGGCGTTGTTGAGTTGACATTACAACGAAAAGTGGCATTAATTTTTATATATATAGATGTGTTAATGCAGGGTGTCAGCTAACTCCATACCAAATTTTATGATATTGCTACAGCTGTTTAGACGTGAAGAAGTAATAAACATACACACTCACAAATTTTCGCCTTAATAATATTAGTATGGTTTATAAATACAGGCTAGTTTTGGGTCGAACGGGAGTGTGTGAGTTTTCCCGAGATTTTATATTTTAATTGAGTTTGTCTAAGAGGTCATTAAGGTTTTATATTAAGGGCATTGGGTAGTGCGCATGTGCGGAAAAGATTTTTTTCTTTTGTACCAAATTCGGCAACATTTAGGGGAAATGTAAACAATAGGGAAGTTTCGCAAAAGATTTGCACGAACTTTTGTAAAATTGTTTAAAAAAAGCTATAAAGAATTTAGCTACAATTCGCTATAAAACGAGTTGCTTGTACACACGGCTACATATCAAGCTATACATTTCCAATATAAGCTGACCACTCATTGTATGGAAACAAAACGCGGGATCAACTTATACTGGAAATGTATAGCTTGATATGTAACCGTGTGTACAGTACCAAATAGAAGCCGAATAATATAGTAAAAAAAAACTAAATTCTCAAAAGTCATGCAAACCTATTCACACCAGTTATACTGTTTACATTTTTAAATTAAGTTAGATTTACTTATATCCCATTATTAACTTTAAACTTTGACACATATGACATGATGATCAGCTGAAAGACGTCCACTGCTTTATCAAATCCTCCCCCTAGAACCTTTGGGGGATATGTTATATCGCCACGCTTGGCATACGGGTTGAAAAACGCAGTATTATTTCCATAGTACTCAAGACACTGCTGCCATCTTTTGGGACATCTTCTACGCCCCTCCCCCCACGGCAACCTCACAGCCACTCTCTATGCAACTTGCCAATAAGCATATTTTCATATTTAGAAATGTTTCTACTGTAAAAAATCGGAAAATAACTTTATAAATGTATGTGAGATTACCGCCATTTAAAAATTAATCAATAGTTCGTAATTAAAGTTAATATTGTGCGTTACTGAAAAAAAAATATAGTACACATCAGCACTTATTCAAAATCTAAAAGAGAAACTTGAGTAACTTATTCATACTTGAAAGGTGAAGACAACATTACTGTACTTTTAGTGCTTACAATAACTTCTATAGCATTATATACCCATTTGTGTTTAACATGTAAAGACGAAAAATACCCAAAACATCTTCAAAAGACTCTAATGTTAAATAAATAAAATCATCTATCTTCTTCATGAGCAAAAGCTGTCAGTATATATTTTTTTAATTAAATGAATTCATTTTTATTTCGAGTACCTGCACGTAAGTTGAAGAAATAAACTCGTACTAAGTTCGGAGTTCTAAGTGGGACAAAATATACGGGCATAAATTTTGGGCGTACGTAAATTTTATTTCCGAAAACCGTTGACTAAAGATAAAAGTAATAATACAAGTATAAATAGACTGTGTGGTGACAGCGACACATACCACTATTCCATCATATCCTTCCTCTTCATCTTCATAATCCCGTGGGATCATAGAAGACATACCAGAGAACGAGCAGCGTCCTTCTGAGTACTATGACCATCATATTGGCGATCGTATCGCCAATCTGTCTACCAACCTTGGTGATTGTAACACATCCCTCTAATATATCATTGGGGGCCGTTTTCCAGTAGACGTCTCGAGCTGAAAGCATGATGTTGATACATAGTAATAAAAAAATTATGTGATTGTGATTTTCTTTTAAGAAAACTCGTCCAATGATAATAGTTTTCAATTGATTTTTGTTACATAAATACCAGTTTTAGAATGTGTGTATCTGTTTAGCATAAACGTGTCACATGCTCTTGACCTTAAACTTCTGCTAAGTAGATAAAATATATTTATCAACAATTAGAAACAATAGGCGGCGATAGAATACGGAAGTAGAAACTTGTTTTATTTTTATACAAACGGATAGCTATGAGTGAATTTATCGATTAAGAGGCAAAGTTTTGGGGTACTTAATTAACTGAATAATTAGTTTTCATATGGATCATTTATTTATAACTCTTTATTTTATTGCCACCCAAAGGTAGGCAGGGCACTTAGCTCGAAGAACCAACGGCGGCTGGGGTAAAATCGTTCTCTAGTGGCGACCACGAACCGGAAGACTAGACGCAGACGTAGGCAAGCCTTCCAATTATCCAAAGATCATTGGTAACCAATGATCTTGTGAGGGTCTCTGAAAGGCACTGGATGCGGTAAGTGCCAGACCGATAATTATATAGATCTTTGTAGGAGACCTATGTCCAGCAGTAGACTTCTTACAGCCGATATGATGATGATTTAAAGTTCCGCGTTTATTATTACCTGCCTGTAACAGAACGGAAAATTAAAGTAACTCACTAAGTAAGAAATAGGAATTTCCAGATTGTCAATCAAACGCGCCCGCGTCAATTATACATCCGTATTTTTCGGTAATCACCGTACATTTACTAATTGGCATTACTTGTGCTTAGTATTTTTTGCACAAGCCTCTAAACCCACTGGACTGCAAATATAGTATAGTAACTTAATTCCGGTTTTATCTATGTTTAAATATATTACAGATGTATTTTTTGACGGTAGTGCTCCTGCCTACGAAGCTGGTGGTCCTGGGTTCGAATCCCGGTAAGTGCAAATATTTGTGTGATGAGCACGAATATTTGTTTCTGAGTCATGGAGAAGTATGTATATCGTCGCCTGGTACTCATAGTACTTGCTTTGCTTAGTTTGGGGCTAGGATGATCTGTGTGACATTGTCCCTAGATATTATTATATTATTGTCCCTAGATATTTTAGTTTTATTTTCATATCACATAAATAAATATCTTGAGAAGTTGTCTCAAGATATTTATTTATAAGATATGAAAATAAAACTAAAATATCTAGGGACAATAACACACTGCCATCTTTTCCCAAACTGGTCAGGGCCTGTACTGTGGCCACCAGACAACTGATAAACGTACTAAATATTAATAATATTCCGGGACATTATTTACACACGGCCATCCGATCCCCAACTAAGCAGAGCGTGTACTATGGACACCAAATAACTGATATACTACTTTTCTTTTGTTAATTCATACTTATATAGATAATTACACCCAGACACGAAACAAATAATCGTACTTATCACACAGAGATTGTCCTGGACGCGAGTCAAACCTACGACACTATACCAACAGTCCAGTAAAATAAAATACAAGACATAAACATAAACATAATAAAGATTAAATTGTAATCTAACTAAAATCAGCTGCGTTAAAACTGAACAAATATTACGAAACTTTCTAGTAGCTTCTATTCACCCAAAAAGTAGAAAAAGTCGAATAGTTACACAGCCAAATCGAAGGAAATAAACATATCGAGAATAAGTCAAGGACGTCTTCTAGTCAGGAAACAAAGACATAATAATAATCGATTTAAAAAATATATAGGTAGTAGGTACCGCCTTGAACTTGCTTGTACGACAACTTATTTAGACGAAATATATTATGGTCCCATATAAATACCAGAAGCATTCTTTTCATTTCTTTTTCTAGTCCCTATCGAATAAAAAAATAATTTTTATAACCAATTTACAAACAACTGAGAAAACACTTTACACATATACTACAGACATTAAGAAGTGTATGTACAGTCGCAGTGTGGTGACGGCTAAGAATATCATCCCGTGGGGGGCGTAGAAATCGTTTAGAGGAAATACCTACCAGAGAACGGGCAGCATAGTTTTTTCAGTGAACTATGACCATGAAACTGCGATCGCGAACTCGTCTGCCAAGCATGGCAATTATGGCATATAATAATGAATAATAATAATATTTAGGGACAATATCACACAGATCATCCTAGCCTCAAACTAAGCAAAGCTTGTACTATGGGTACCAGGCGACGATATACATACTTATATAGATAGATAAATACATAGAAAACATCTTATCATATCTCCCCATTCTTTGAAGAGACTGGACGTTATTTGGCTGATGATGATGGAACAATCGAACCGATAATCTCCTTCTTTTGAAGGCGGTTAATATATACCTCACAATTTACATAATGTCTTTTACATCGATTTGCATTGTAAAACACTTCAAGCGCATAGATTAATTGGTAAACCAAATCAATACCAAAGATTACCGTCTCTGATTGCATCTAAAATCTTACGCTAACTTAAAACACAGAAACATAGCTCTACGCGGATATGCGAATTGTCATATCCACAAGCCGAAAGCGTCGTTATGACGTCACCGCGTAACCTTGACGGAATTCAATGCCAGCAGAAATTAGGCGCGCGCGCAGGTGGCGCATCTATGCTATTCTTGTGCGATGTTGCCATGTGCGAATTGCGTTTTTGGAATGTAAATTTTGTGCTGATATATTATTGTGTTACATAACGATTACCTGATACTGTTATTATCGTTGTGTTTACAATTCTTTGTATTAAGCTGACATAAAGTTGTGAGGAAATTATCAGCACAATACTCATTTCTTTGTAAGATTGGCGTCAAATAGTATATGGTTAGTGAACTATAAGATGCTTCTTGATTCTCGCCATGCCATCTGGATAGGATATTTTTTTGTAAGTCTATAGGAATAATACCGGATAATGGCAGTTCAAACATAAAAGTTACTTCAACTTTATGTTAGAATATCGATATTATTCCCTAATTGTTAAACTGTTTACAAAAAACGGAGAAATCGCGTTACATACATACAAACAAAACAGTCGAATTATGAATCTCCTTTTTATGGAGTCGGTTTCTTTTGAAACATCTTAATAGATTTATATCATGAAATCAAATACTCCATAGGGTTTTTATAAAGAACTATAGCTTTCTGCCAGTGTACTACATACTTATTCAAGTAAATGTAAAAATAATTCTACTTACACATATTTAAATAAATTGCAGATGCGCCTTAAGTTACTTAGTACACATAAGAAGTAAATAATAAAACTTTTTCACTGCTTATCGACCTGTCCCATCGAACAATAACTTTCCCATAAATCATGGGTGTGTTTGACGCTGGCAATCTGCTTATATTAACGTGAAATCTCGGTCGTAAAATACGCAATTTTTGTATTGTTTCCGGGTAGATATCAGATTTTTATTAAACGTAATAATAATTCTCATAAAGCACAGCAATAAATTCATGAATTATCAAAATTCATAAAAATTCCTATATAGTCCTAGCTATATTGTCCTAGCTATATTGTCCGGTGAAACAGTTTAAGGGTCGTAAACTAACTGTGAACTACTTAGTTCACAATATATAGCCGTCTAGCAAATATAACTAAAAACTTAGTAACCCGTATGAGATGGTACCCCCTTTTGGAGTTCGAAACTCGACTCAAGGCGGTTACTCACTGAGATGCAAGAAGTTAGATTTCATGCAACTGTCGCTCTACGTTAGTGTAGTAGACGCGGCCTAATACAAACTCAAGGTCATGGGCTAATTCCTCAAGCAGGTTCTTATTTAAAAATAAAAACGGTACATACTTACAACCTTTTTTTTTATAAAAGACTTCGCGCGCACTAGGGAATCTAGTCCCGGTGACGCGGGGTAGGTACTTTACAAACATATAATAGACGAACACATCAGCATATCATTATCAGTTTTAGAGAAAGGAAGCAACAAACAGTATTATCTATTTACCTCGGAAAATTTAATGCTAACCGAGGACAAATACTAGAAAATATATAACTAAATATTACCCACGATTAACTATAACCAACCATTATAGTACCACTAACGGTTATGCCTACTTCTTAAATGGGCAACCGACCATTACTCTTCATTTCAAATTTGAATCTTATTACTCATATGCTAAGAATCAATTTTAAATCTAATTTCAATAGTACCTGTAACCTTCCTGATGCATAAACGGCCTTCATCACTGCCGCATGCTTAACTTACAAAAGAACTTGTTAATATAACACATTTATAATTGCCACTAGATTTGATAGTTTGTTTTGCTAATAACATGCGAATTCGAAGACAATGACACTTAAGAGGTCAACAAGTAAATAATTTTGAATAAAACTCCGATTTAAAAGCGATTTGTTACCATTTATATTAAAGTATCAAGATGTGATAGATGTCGTATAAAATATTTGATTGAAGAAAAATTAAGTGTTCCATTTTTAAATATTGAATTACTGAAGTGAGTGTGTGAATGTGTGGATGTGCTATGACAATCAGAGCCTTTAGAGAATTAAGTATTCTATTTTTAAATATTGAATTGCTGTGTGTGTGTGTGCTGTGTCAGTCAGAAAGAATTTGAGATTTAAATATTGAATTACTGAAGTGAGTGTGTGTATGTGTGGATGTGCTGTAACAGTCAGAGCCATTAGAGAATTAAGTATTCTATTTTTAAATATTGAATTGCTGTGTGTGTGTGTGCTGTGTCAGTCAGAAAGAATTTGAGATTTAAATATTGAATTACTGAAGTGAGTGTGTGTATGCGTGGATGTGCTGTGACAGTCAGAACCATTAGAGAATTAAGTATTCTATTTTTAAATATTGAATTGCTGTGTGTGTGTGTGCTGTGACAGTCAGATATGACTAATAGAGATTTTAATTAATGTTTATTATATATAACCCTCAAAAGAATAACATACTGTTTTAAAAAGCATAGAACCAACTTCAGCTGTTGTTTAAGATAACTGATTTGTACAAAATGTATATGAGACCAGTCCGCCACCACGGAATCCTTTATCGAATGCCTGGAAGATAAGGCCGCCAATTGCATTAAAATAAGCTAATTTTCCTGTTTGTATCCATTGTTATTTTATTTTTGCAATAAAGTGTACTTCTTCTTCTTCACGCAAAATGCTTTAAATAGAATACTAGAAGTAAAGCAAATAGGTGCACACACAACAACAAAAAATATACATTCAAATTTAGAAGCTCCTTTTGAAGTCAATTATAAAAGATACCAATAGATCAACTTGGTCACGTTCAACTTTTGTTAACAATGACCGATTGTAACGACCTTTATATATGGTACCATTACCCAAGTATTCCCTATCGAATGCTAAAATAACTATCGTAATCGGATCAGAAATAACGTAAAAATCCGTTAACATAGCTACTTAAATCCGAAAAAAACATTAAGGCGAATTTAATTTAATTTTCTGTAGTCGGTTAATTAATATATAAACGCAATACTTTATAATTATATTATATTTTTTAACCGCATTAACTAACGTAACCCTTCAATTGCACTGGTTTCAGTTTTGAGTTGCTAATGGGAACTTTTAGACCCCCGGTCAACCCTTTGAATGATGACTGGCGATTTAAAGACCTCTTGAAATTTTGCCTGCACTTGCTATTTTAAGGGTCTCAAATTAATCATCTAAGGGTCTAAAACGAACTATTTTGATTTATTAACGTGTACTTGAGTTACAATGGTTAGGAGGTTATAAAAGGGATAACTATGTATTTAGGTAATTGAATCATATTTTTATGTATATTAAATAAATTATTTAGATTCATTGACCAACATTTTTTTGTACCTATATAGGTATGTACATATGTAACGCGAATTTTCCGTTGTTGACGACCAGACAATGATGTTTTTATAATGGATAGTTAATGGTTTAAGAGTGAATGTTGTTCCATTGGTTGTCTAGAAGAAAAGTTAGTGTTATGTTTTGAAACAGTATATATATTATTACTTACCTACAACAAACCATTTCTTCATCCACAAATTAAATTTAATTTGAAATATTTATCTTGTCTAATTTGGCTTATTCCTCACAGATAGCTGCATCTTAATTTCTGGCTTTTAACATATGGCTATTCACCGAATCTTTAGTTACCAATTTCCTCAACTAACTCTACAACTACACAAGTTGTAAAATAAATTAATTATGAAACTGAAGATCGTGTTAAACATAAACTTGTAAAATTCACTGTAAAAAACTTCCTAGATAACGCATTTTGTATGTAAATGTAAATATTTTGATTGTCTTTAATCTGTTCATTTCCACTACTGACGTTACACCTTGTAGAGTGATAATAAATTTAACCTATCTAGATAAGTGGGCGCACCACTAATCTGAGGGTCCACACTATCTATGCTAATTGCTTGGGGGTCTATAATTTATCCGTGGCCGCTTGCGGGTTAAATTTATGTCTGAAGACTGACTTCTTAACCTGCGCTGAGATCTTTAGCAGACACCTTAAAGATATTATGGATATACCACCTTACGTTTGACCATGTCAGCGTCTTAATTATATAGGTAGTAAGGGTGAATTTTGCAGTGGAAATGTGTCAATCAATGTGGCAAATATTATGGTGGGAAGCATGATTGGAAGGACTATCCAGAAAGACTGGAGAGAAATCTGATTGAGGCGCTCATAGCTGGTGATGTTAAGCAGCTAAGTAAGCGGTCAATCTAAAGATCAGTGACAGCAAAAGTAGTTTAATTTTAAGGCACGTGAAGTGGTTGTATGCTATCATCGATACTGCGATCGACAACCCGTCAGCCAAGCGTAGCGATTATGGGATCTTTTGGGGAGGCCTTGGTCCTGCAGTGGACGTAATCAGATAACATTCTTGGTGGTTTAATCAACTCTGAGACTACAGAAACCACGATTCCAGTAAGTGAGCTCGATATCTTTACTTACAAGACAACACTAAAACCCACCATAATTGCGGAGAACTCCAATACCGCGTAACTAAACATCTTTGTCAAGCAATTACAACTCTTATTTTGAAAATGTAATTAGGTTCATAATTGCGTAGAAAACTATTAATATCCTGGGACATTATTTACACACGGGCATGTGATCCCAAACTAAGCAGAAGTTGTATGAAAGCCAGATAACTGATATTCTACAAATTATTATAATACTTTTCTTTTGTAAATACATACTTATATACCTGTAATTGCACCCAGACTCAGGACAAACAGACATGTTCATGCTCACGAATATCTGTCCTGGGTGGGAATCGAACCCACGACCTCCGGCGTGAAAATTTACGTGGCATACCTGACGATATAGTTATTTCCTTAAAAAATTCTCATCTACCTTCAATATGTCACAATCACTGAATCAATTTGTAAGGATTCGGAACAGATGTTGACGAATATTTCTTATAAATTGGGTGACATGCCGAAGACCACCCAGGGGTCGATCCTGTTGACTGGTTGATCGACTCGTTGACCAATTATATGGGAGAGTGAACAATTTCTATAGTACTTGCTGGACATATGTTTGGTCATCTGGTATTGGCCAACTTGTTGAGACGATAAATATCTTTTATATTCAAAATATGAGGTCAAAGTTGATCTCGCCCCGAGTCTACTGGATAGCCGTGTTAGCACACGCGCTCATGCACTTTATGGACACATAATGCTCCTGGCTACGGTAGTCAATATCAACGGGCACTATCCAATTTTCGACTCTATTACGATTGTATAAAGAAGCATTTACCTTGGTTTAATTCAGTTTGTTACGCCCTTTAGCATATTAACCACAGCGGTGTACATTAATTACCTGAAACCCATATGGAACTCGTGGCTCAAGTACAAACTCAGTAAATCGCATATTTTTTTAAAGACAACGCCCGCAGACGGACACAAATTACATCCACACTCAGAACAACTATTTATGGGTCACACAAATAGCTGTACGGAACTCGAACCCGCGACACGAAGCGGCGAGGCGACTGCCTTTGCCGCTGCGCCACACGTGTTTAACTTTCGTCTACTATTTGTATTGACTGCCTCGCTGGTCTAGTGGTAGCGTGTTCAACCGAAAATGAGGTCCTGGGTTTAAATCCCGGGTCGGGCCAAAAAGTGATTTTGGGATTTTTCCGTAAAAGGAAATTTCTCAGTATCAGCCCGAAGTCTAGAAGTTGGCGGTATTACACCCCCGTGCCTCGGAGAGCACGTAAAGCCGTCGGTCCTGTGCCTGATCTTTTTCCGGTCGTGTCGCTAGGCGTCCCATCGGATCATGAGAGTGATGGAATAGAAAGTGCCTCTGTGTTTGCGCACACACTTGTGCACTATAATATGTCCTGCGCAATTGCCTAATCTCCATTGAGAATGGCCGCCGTGGCCGAAATTCGGCCGGGAAGACATCATCATACTATTTGTATTATACCTTCTAGAGTATATTTGCTACACAACTTATATTCTAAAACGTTGCCAATAATAAGGACTCATGATTATAAGAGTGACGTCAGCAGATCCAGTCACGCCACAAACTTCTTAATACTGATCGATGGTACACGGGGAATGCCGTTAAACAAATATAAACTTTATTTTGTATAACCTAAAGTTCAACTTCGAGTGCAACTATTTTGGTACAGGTGATACGAAAAGTAAAATGGCATTTAGTAATTAGTAAAATGTATTTTTACAATACATGAAAAATATCCTAGCCTGATAATACTTGTCCCACTTAATAAAGTTGATGTTATTGAATTGCGTGATTACTTACTTGAAAGTTGAACTAATTAAAGTAAGTAGTATTTATGTGTTAAGATTTCGACTCACACGCAAAGGGTTACGGACCGTCGTAGAAGGTTGACAGACATAGAGCAAATATATGAATTTTAGTACCTCCCTCTATTTTTTATATATTTTGTTACAGCGCCAACACACTATGAAAAAGTTACTATACTCTATTATGGTTCATAAGATACAGCCCGCTCTTAAACAGACAGACCGACTGCAAACTGACTGCACGTGTGGCGCAGCGATTAAGACAGTCGCCTTTGATTCCCGCGCAGGACATCTATTTGTGTTACCCATAAATAGTTGTTCTGACTCTGGATGTAAATGTACATCCAGAGTCAGAACAATGGTGTACGTTAATTATATGTTTATTAAGTACCCCGCGACACAGGGATAAACCTCCATAGTGCGGAAGTTGTCTCTAAAAAAAAGAAAAAGAGGTTTAGAAATGGCTTGCCGTTTATACGTAACAAATCATATTCTTACTAAAATGAGTTCACGTCTTTTTATTAATTCTTCAAATTATGTTGCAAACGATTGTGTGTATCCCTGTACATTCACTCAATATATCTATTGTTTTGAACGACTGAAAGACATTTCCTCAATTTATTGGCAAACATGGCAGTTGTATTTCAACCTTAAAGTTCCGATATAAAGTAGATTTTTGCATAACCACCTGAGCCCACATGATAGTAGACATGTGTTCGTTCTTTGTTTATATCGGCGGGCTCATTTTAATAGTTTTGAGACTTTTAATACTTTTTAAACCTTTGACAGAACTCAAAAAGTTTTACCTATCAAAATGCTGTGTAATAGATAGATAGATTGGATATTAAATAAAACCAGTCAAGTGCGAGTCTTGGAATCGAGGAACAATTTTATCTATTATCATTATTTGTTGTTATAACGGTAATAGAAATACACCCTAGGATTAATTTCAACTATCTTAAAGGGTTCATGAGATACAGGCCGCTGACAGACAGGTAGGATAGCGGAGTATTAGTAATAAGATTCCGTTCGTAACCTAAAAATATCTCAGCTGATCCATAAACAACGTCAAATGCACATTGCCAAGCATTTAAATGTGATTTTTTTCACTAATGAACCAGGATGCAGTAATAAAAATAAAAATACTTGACCTAGACCAATTTAAAGATTAGTAACGTAAGATCTGAAACAAATTCAAGATAAGAAATCCCATTTTTTACAATTATCTATTATTTATTTCCTTGCTACTTTATCTCGTAAATAAATCTATTTCCCGTTTTCCGACTTTAAATCAATCCAACAGTTAGATTACAAATAAATGAAAAATTCAAAATTAGAACTTGTTTTATATTTAGAACGTCTAGTCTATAAATACTGGCAGCTCATAAATGTCACCTTGACGTCCTCGCTTGTTAAAAAATTGGCAAAATATTTACTTTCCCATTAATACGGTTTCTATATGCACGAAATGTTATTTATTTACAATTTTTCTTTATATTATTCTGCTCTTGTTAGCTTAATTATAGCAGAAGTATGTCTGAAATAACACATATGTATTTAATAAGAACGCGTGGGTATATTATAGTGCTCGACACAGGTGCAATTTCAAAAACCAGAAATAGTACAGATACAGACCTGACGGTTTTACGTGCTCTCCGAGGCATGGGGTATGAAACTGCCAACTTCCAGACTCTGGGATGATACTAGAAGATTTTCTTAGTAAAATAATTCTAATATAACTTTTCTTTTAATAGCCTAGTCCGCGATTTGTACCTAGATCCTAGTTACCTGTTTAATACAGTACGAAGGTGATCGTGTCGCTACCACCAGCGCCCTCCATGAGCCTTAGTTTGCATGCGTATCGATGACTTTTAGAAAGCAAAACCGCATGTCACTCGTCTATTTGGAAATCGGAAAGGGTATGTCATCGCAAAGTGTCATGTTAACATAAAAGACCGTATGAAAGAATTAACTCTCATGCATATCCAGTAGCGATAGTACCCACCTTAGTCGAGATCGAAGAAGGGTACTTAGTTTGTAGTTTATTTTTCTAGACTGCTCTATCCCACGCTCTCTTTTATTGTCCGGTGGAGCAATGAAAGCATCTCAGGCTAACTATAATTCGTAAAACGTCAATATATACATAAAGAAGAGAGAAAGTATACAAAGTCATCCATGTAATATCCTGTAACGAAGCCGGCAATTCTCAATACACAGTCATCTGTTTCCCTATTAATTCACAGCAAACATACTTAAGTTCTATCCCGTCAAAATCCGATACAGGATGTGCAATTCGGTGCCATAAGAGGGATGTTCACGACCTGTCCCACGACCCGGCAGGTGATGGTTTACCACCCCCATAAACAAGTAAAAACGACCACTAAACTAATAGAACATAAAGATGAAAATCACTTTTGAGCTTATCTGTACTTTAATGATACAACTGTTATGGGAATGTCTGCTTTATTCCTCGCAAAATATGGTCCAAATTAGAGTGACAGTAGTTTATATTTAAGGGCCCATGGGAACGAAATTTTACGCATCTGAGGGAATTCTAAAACTTTTTTTTTACAACATGCTTCCGTCTTTAGTTATGCAACGTATCGCATTAGATTTTTGGAAATATCTGTAGAATATATTAAATTTATTGGCTTTAGTGTGGGAATCTGAATTCTTAAGATTTTGCATTGTATGAATAGATAATTTGCTTTTGTTGAATATAATGTATAATGGGAAAATCAAGAATATTTATGACAATTTTAAGCCCCTGCAATAAATCTTGAATGACGAGAGGGAAAAGATTTTTTGTTCTTTTAGTACAATTTAATACAGCCAGAAAGGGGCGGGCGGTCGAATCAGGCCGCTATCATCTTTAGAATGCTGTTGTGTTCTTTACTAGATTAGATAGATTGAGATTAATTTACCTACTAAATAATCCTTAAGGGTATATGACTAACTATAATAGTCAAGTCAAAAAATACCCGGCCCCAAAAAGAACTCTTTAATCGCAACCACAACTAAAAACTTAAAAGAGCCACTTAAAGAACTGAATATCGATATGAAAAAATGGGACCAATTTGAAAGTCTATTCTTCCAAAATATAAAAAGTTTCCAAAATTTTTAAATCGGTTTTTAAATGTACTTATTCTCCAGGCCGACTTACTACCACGGCGGCCAGTCTCCATGGAGACTAGCCAACTGCGCAGGAAATAATATAGTATAGTTAACACAGGGGCACTTTCTATTCCATCACTCGACAGTTCGACGTTATGATCGTCGACTAGCGACACGACCGGAAAGAGGTCGAGTGCAGGACATACTGAGAAATTTTCTTCACGGAAAAATTACGGAATAATAAAAAAAATATATTTGTTGTGTGCTGACGGCATAGAATATCATCACCCCATCTCATCCCGTGGGGGGCGAAGAAATCGACCGAGGGAATACCTACCAGAGGAGGAATACCTACCTTCTTTGGGGAAGCTTTTGTCCAGCTGTGGACGCACTTTGGCTGACATTATGATGATGAAAATGATGCACAAAATATAGGCAAACCTCCTCCTCTATTTTTTAAGACGGTTTAGAACCGCTTTTTGTTCCAATTTGTAAATTTATCTATCTAGTATTTAATGATATATAATCTATATTTACAGTATAATAAACAAATGATCCACCAATATTTAAGTAAGGCCGAGAAGAAATTGCAAAACGTATATAAAAATAAACTATAGTGGATTAAGAACCTCCACGTTTTTGGGGTAGGTTAATAAAATGGCCGCGACCCTTAATCCATTGCATGTAACGGTCATCCCTTGCACAAGGACAATGACCCCTCCCCTTGCACTGGGGACAATGTAGTTATCAATAAACACAATGACACGGTAACCCAGTTTGTATGGCAAATGTTTGGGGTGAGAGATGTATGGATGTTGTATGATGCATGGGCTGGATGTTTCGTGATATTACATTAAGCTTTTGTTATTTTGCATACGTACCTACTAACCGTGCAAGTCCATAGTCTAGACTTGGGCAGAACAACGTTTTAAAAGACAGCGCCCGCTTTTGGGAAATTAATCCATGTGTCGCGGGGTACTTTACAAACATATAATTGACAGACACAAATTACATCCAGATTCTGAACAATTATTTATGGGTCACACAAGTAGTTGTCCGACGCGGGACTCGAACCCGCAATACGAAGCGGCGAGGCGACTGTATTACCCGCTGCGCCACACGTGCAGAAATTATATGACAACAAAATTTATATTTATATTATTTCGAAAGTCTATTAAAAAACTGTCGATTTACATGTTTTTGTAATCAAAACGTTATATCCATCAAACGTAAACTATAATCATTAAATGTGTCTGAATTTACTTAAAAAGTCTTAGTCAATATTGTTGACAACCTGTCACCCCAAATGGCTATATAATTTTCTTGTCATAATAATAATATCTTCGGTAGTTACTTTCTCTTTAACCCCTTATCATCAAATTAAATATGGTGGAAACAAATACCCTCTAATCATACCCTACTAATATTATAAATGCGAAAGTTTATGAGTATAGATGTATAGATATTTGTTACTCTTTCACGCAAAAACTACCGAACGGATTTTTATGAAACTTTGTAGTAATACAGCTTACCGAATGACACATATGCTATAATTTATATACGCGTGTAAAACCGGAGGCACAGGTAGTAATATTATATTTTATGAAACACTTTCTTCACCACAGTAGTAGAGTTTAAGTTGGCGGTATTACACCCCCGTGCCTGAGAGCACGCAAAGCCGTCGGTCCTGTACCTGACCTCTTTCCGGTCGTGTCGGTTGTCGTCCCATCGTATCATGAGAACGATGGAATATAAAGTGCCCCTGTGTTTGCGCACACACTTGTGCACTATAATAATATTATAGTGCACAAGTGTGTGCGCAAACACAGGGGCCAATTGCGCAGGACATATTATGTCCTGCGCAATTGGCTAATCTCCATTGAGAAAGGCCGCCGTGGCCGAAATTCGGCCGGGAAGACATCATCATCAATAGACTTGATGGCTTGATTAAATTCTATTAAGTTTGTATCTAGTGCAATCTAGGGGTTATCTTCACCATGTCAGCTAAATTACGTCCACGGCTGGACAAAAGCCTCCCCAAAGAATGGGGGGATATGCCATAATCGCCACACTTGTAGACGGGTAAGTTGGCGATCGCAGTTCGATGGTCATAGTTCAAAGAAAAACGCTGCTGCCCCAGTCGGGCAGCTCTTTGACCGAATGAACGCTGTGCCCTATTATTTAACTTACGACCACAGCTTAAATATCAAACATTGTATATTATTTATATTATTATTGTTGATAGTGTCCAGTCCCAACTTCCAACGTATATACATATATGTATCATAGAGAGATCAGCTAAGCTTAGTCATTAAAATGAAACATTACTTCTTTTATTCATTTTCGGTCACCATAGCCTAGTTGGTAGTGCTCCTGCCTACGAAGCTGGTGGTCCTGGGTTCGAATCCCGGTAAGTGCAAATATTTGTGTAATGAGCACGAATAATTGTTTCTGAGTCATGGATGTTTTCTATGTATATAAGTATCTATATATCCATATAAGTATGTATATCGTCGACAGGTACCCATAGTACAAGCTTTGCTTAGTTTGGGGCTAGGATGATCTGTGTGAGATTGTCCCGAGATATTATTATTATTATTTAGATTAAAGTTACTAAATAACAAAAAAAAATGTTATTTTTAATTAAATAAAAGATCTAATTATAATATATAAGGTGACAATAATTAAATAAAACTATGGAAAGTCTATTTTCATTAATAAGCGTCAAATAATCCCTCGGCATCACAGATGGGAAAAGTGCCCAGAAGGATGGCCGCATTGCCACGCTGCATGGATGTTCTTGGATCAGGGGATCAGCCAGAGGAACAGGCCAACTCTCTGGACTGTTCTTGATTATCTACGTTTAAAATGCCTCCATTTAAAATTCCTACAGTATGCAGTAGCTGATCCACTTTGAAGATAAAATATTTAACAATTTCACAGTTATCAACTCGGCCAAATAAAAATTTACTTCGTATAAAATTATTTTACAATTGTTGACAAAGTTGGTAAATAATTCTTTCTTATTACAACTTAATTATTGGTTGTCATCGACGGTACAATTATTTGACATTTCCAAATTTATTTAAATTGTTGTCTTATCGTGTAGAAATTAAAATTCATTTCTCAATGTCATTCGTCAGTCACCTGCCATTGGAAATGTTCCAATCGACTTTGAATCTTAAGTTATGTATAGAAAGTCTGTTTTATTTTATGGTATTTAAGAGATATTTTAGTCACCTGCTGCGTTACATTATGTTTTACGCCATTCACATCATGCTATAGACCTAAATAAAATTGAGATACCTAGAAGAGAAGTAGCCAATATGTTAAAACAGAAGTTTCTTAGTCTGATGGGACGGCGAGGACCGACAGCTTTCTTCTCAAGATCGTTGGTGTCTACCAACGTTCAATTATTATTGGCATTCAATTTACTACGTTGTATTTTGAAAACCCGTGATTCAAACCCGAACCTTTTCGATTAGCTGTTGATCTTGCTAATTTCGACGCAGCAAATTTTTATTGACAGAATGTAAGGGCTTCTTAAATCTCTCGTGTTATATAGTAAATTAAACTACAAGCTAAGTGCGTGCCAGAGGGTACTCTGTATAGGGTTTGAACCCCGACTCTGGATGCTTATTGACGTGAAAATGCATGAGAGGGTCGGACCTTAGAATATTTTTCCGAAAAAACACTCAATTTTATTTAAAGACAGGAGAAGAAAGAAATCGAAACCGATCGAAGCCTTTTGTCCATTAAAAAAAATCCCGGAATCATATTTGACTTTTTACCTTATATTGTTATTATCGCTTTGACTTAAAATTAATCTCGATACATTGTTCCCTCTATAACCTTCATTATTCTATGGATAGCACATTGGCCACCATGCCAACCGCCCACTTACAACAATTCTTACGCGAAAACTGGTATTACGCAAGAAAAGGACGCCATCAACATCCCGGGACTTCCTTTATGAGTAAAAGAGATAGAAAATGATCGACTTCCTGCGAAGGCGACACGTAGATCATTTTTTGTGGACTGCAATTCTATGTATTGATATTAATGCATATTTATGGGTTTGCCAAGTGGTTTGTTTGGACGTGCGGAACTGATTTTGATGATTCTAGAAAACCTTTATTTAAGTAAGGTGAAGCATACGAGCTATTCATTCTATAAGCAGTCCAATAAAGGATTCAGCTTACAGAATTTTTCATTCAGACAATTTGTAGTAAAATATAAATTCCGATAATCAAATCTAAACATAATCTCCTTGACAATAACTTAATACAAGCTAGCTAAATATCATTACTATTATGAAATAAATTTTATAAATGTTTTAACAATCTGTGTACCTAAATTTCTATAATATGTAACTAGAAATATGATGTACTTAACTGTACTATTACTACAAACATGTTCTGACTATTTACAAGTGCTTTTTTAAAGTCTACGTGAATAAAAACCTTTTTTATTTTATTTTTTAACTAGGTAATTACAATATTATATTGACAATGTGCTGGTATGATTTTCTGAGTGTGCGAATCCTCTATTGTGTCTGTTTTCGTATTTTGTATTTAACAATGAGGAATATATCACAATTTATTAGCATGTATATAATTTTTATTAATTTTAATCAACACTTTTAAACTTTTGTTCGTGTCTGTACATCATCCTATACAAAACTTATTACAGATTGTACAGATAACCATGTATAGTGGTAAATCAATACCATTATCTTAAAACCACTATAAAAATGAGTGATACTAAACAACCGGCAATTTTCTGAGAAAGCCCTTTCGTTTGTATAAAATTTCTACCCTATCGTCCTTTTTTTAGAATCCAAAATCTTTCGAAGTAAATTTCTCAATTTTGCAATATGAATATTAAGAAGTTTTCAATGGAAATTGGACCTTATTTTCCAATACAAGTATCTCAAACTAGTCAGTCTAAAATTAAAAATATAAATTTCTATGGTAGCTCTAAGTTTTTGTTCTTTTTCTTTAAGTTGGGTTTAAAATTGTTTGAAAGAAGTAAAGGCACTTATGACGTATTAGCATTGGTTGTAACACTTGCTCCCGCGCATCTCTCGGCAGCGGGCGGAAATCTTAATGGGCCTTGAGACCCTAACGATGGGATCCATCGATCTGGGCTTATAGCTTTCAAAATGTTTAAAGTAACCATTGTTCGTAAACTGGCGTGAAGTCAAATTATAGGTTTATTTTAATTTCCTGCTTGAATGAGCTTTATTTTACAAAGGAACTTGTAGTTGTTTCTGATGCTTATAATTTTTATTTCTCTGGCGTCTGATTGAAGAAAACCGTTTTTTTTTCCTTTAAATAAGATGATGCCCGCACTAGAAAAACGCATCTCTGTATAAAGTAAAAAGCATAAAAACTATTTTATTCACATATACTTTAAAAAGCGCTTATATATAGTCAATTCATGTTTGACTATTTACTAGTAATATTACAAATTAACTACATATATTTGGTTCTAGGTACAAAAAGATTATTACATTGTGACTAATATTTAATCATATAAAAATGTTATTTAATTTTTGACAGTAAAACAGAACCATTCAGACGTGTGTAGTAAATATATCTAAACATGGATTTCACGGGCACAAAACACACCCAGACTGTAAAGAACCTTAAATTGGTAATATAAACCGTTGTAGGTACTGAACGGGGATCGTACCCAAACCACTACGGGGACCAAGGTATAGTTAAAATAAACTAAAGAGCTATGACACGAAATCAAAATAATTTACATAATATTACGGCTTTTTTTGTTTATGAAGTGTGTTTTATTGCTTTACTAATATTTGATGGGAAATATGGTCACCGTTTATGGTTGATTTTATTTATGATTTGCTATTAAATATTCTAATTTTATTGATGTCCAATTTGAAGTTTGATACGTGTGATGTTTTTATAAAACGAATGCACAATATATTTTTTTTTTTACGTAATCGTAGTATCACGTTTTAGACATTTTTTCGGAAATTTTTGGTTATTTAGTAAAGAAGTTGCACAATTTCATGCTACTGGGATCTATCAGCTTGGGTATTAAAAGTTTTGTTAAATAGATGATCCTTTTATGGAATTATTTCTGTCCTTTTAAGCACGGTTGTACAGAATTCACTCATCCTTTTCAATCAATTCTCTGTATTCCAACCATAACGATGAAAATGTCCCCACCGATCCTCAATCGCAAGAGCTTCTTCGCTAATTCATAATACTCATATTTATCTTTATCGGGTATATGCAAATCCGGTGCGTATCACTAGTTAACAAGAAATTATTATCACTATTTTTTTTTCAATTCACTTCTATTTGTTGTTAAGTCTATAAATCATTACTTCCATATTTGCACAGCCGCAGCGAACACAGCGGGGACGTACACGGTGCACATTATATCAGATTCGATCGGGAGCCTGGAACGAATCACACAACCGACGAGGTTCCTTATATCATTATAATAGTAATAAACTTATATTAGATATGAAACTCAGGTGTCTTCATTAATCTCATTTTTGCTTGGGGAATTTCTATATTTAAGAATTTTAAGTAAAAATTTTATGGTGGTCTGTGGCCGACGGCGATCGATGATATGATCATAATATCTTCTTATTTATTCCCAAAGACACAAGTACGTCCGTGAAATTTTCTTTTCTTACATACATACATAGACTCAAGCCTGTTGTTTCCCAGAGGGGTAGGCAGAGACAACGGATTTCAATTTGTGTTTTCTTTTCTTAATAATTTTAAACTGTTAATTTTTGCTTTACAAGTCCGTTTTTGATTTAAAAGTACTTTTGACTTTCAGGAATATTTATATGCGTAAATTATATAGAAAACAATGACAGAGAAAGAAATACTTTTATTCAGAATCATAATACACAATCAATTCCAATTAAATTACTTAAAACTAGATATTATTCTGCTGTGTTTTATAAATGGGTGCCAATTTTAGCATTAGCCACGGCAAGATTTGCTGCAGCGCTGGCATTGGCTTCAGTGATTGACGCTATTTGTCAATCATTCTTATTATTCTTATTCTTATGGTGGCGGCTATTTCTAGTCCCCGGAGGTCCTGGTAACACTGCGTCCAGCGATGAACTATTGTGCCCACCGCTCCAACTAAACTTCCCTGTCCAACCCTGCAACATTGATAAATTGCTGAATCTTTTTGGCAAGAGTATCGATAACATCGTCCTGGTGCAAGAAGTGTTGGTCCAGAACGGTGTTACGTTTATGCATCGGTGGTTCATAGTGGCTTCACTGGGGGTTACTGATGTACTATATTTTTACATATTTGGTATAGAGGCATATGAATATTCTTTAAAAAAATTCATAGGAAATTTGCTACCCCATGCTATACCGTGGGTGTCGTAAAAGGCGACTAAAGTATACAGCAGGTAGGGCAGCAGCGCCACCTGTGTATTATAGCTACCATCTAACCGCGGTCGCCAACTCACATGCCAAGCGCGTTGACTACGGCAAATCACTCCAAATGTCAACAATTAGCCTTTGGGAGAAAACCAGGGAGACGATATCAGGCTGATGATGTGTGATGATTGGACATAATCATAATGATGACCAATAATCATCATATTTGAAATGGTAGGGTAGAAATATTGCTAAATAAATTCGTAGTAAATTTGGAACTGAAGGTAACATTTTGCCAAAATAAAAAACAATGAATCATACATGATTCGATAACTTGCAACACCACTAGGCACATCAAAGAGGTTCCCAATTCATTTTTTTTAACGAAAGGAAATGTGTAAAAACTTGAGTTATAATCGCAATTTAACACTAAAATATTATCCCGTAACCAAAAAAGTATATTAAAAGCTTGTCAAACTTTTTCAAAAGTATTCTTCGCTGCATTCAGCGTTTTTTGCTTCCATGAATGGAAGTGAACTATCAAAATGGTTTTATTAATGCATCGCTATGATAGAAAAATATCAATTTCTTGCGTCCGTTCACAACAATAGTTTTAAAACGTGACATTTATCTTAGGGTACCATAGCACGACGAGACTCCAAATTATACGTTTTAAAACCAAATTTCTACGCTTAAATCCGCGCACTGTTCAATGCCAATATCAAACGACTTTTTTCTTCACGATTTCAAAGTTTTGTATTCGCTTGGGTGACAAAAGGCTGCAAAAAACGGAACCGTGGAAATTTCCTGCATTTTGTGTCGCCTCTGTTGCCTAGGAATTAGAGTTCAGTTTTGTCTGTACTTTGGCAGTCGTAGGGTCTTATCTGGGTCTTGGTCAGTGGCTTTTTAGGAGTTTAGAAAAACGGTTTTCTGAATTGGTTCAGCATTTTTGGTAGCACGCGCTCGCCACCCGCCGTGGCTCGAATTTGAATACCATTATTGTTAGGGTTTTACTTAGTCTGGTGAACTATTTGGTATAGTAGATTGTGAGATTGATTGAAAGGAATAGTGTTTGGTAGAAATGTTTGAGGAAATTGTGTTCAAATGTCTGATTTTGTCTGTAAACGTTGCTTGTTATATCGTTACTGGTTATTCATAGCTTATGTTGTTAGTATTCATAGCTTATGTTGTTAGTGGATGACTGATGTATATGTATGAATTACTTCGTTGGTCTAGCGGTAGCATCTTCAACCGCAGATAATGAGGTAATGGGTTCAAATCCTGGGTCGGGCAAAAATAATGATTTTGAAATTTTACTGTCATGAAGATTGCAGCGGATCATGAGAAAGTGCCCCTGTTTGTGCACCTGTTAAGATGTCAGCAGTATAACAAAAGTTTAGTCCAAGGAAAAGAAAAATATAATATACTTACCTTTATAAAAATATGTGCTATATTGCATTAAAACTAGGAGATAAGTAATTCTATACAAGCCCACTCTTAAAAATATCTGGTCCATCATTGCTTATTGCTCTCACCGGCATGTAAGTGATCGGCGAGATTAAGCACCTAGGCACGCGGTCAGTCTACAGATGGGTGACCGCCAAAGTGGTTTAATTTCTGATCTCTCTGCTTCGGAGGGCACGTTAAGTTGTCGGTCCCGGTTGTAGTACATAGAAAACAGTTGATAAGGCATGTCAGAGTCGTTCTGGGCGGCTTAAACAACTGTGACAATAGGGTAACCACTGCCCATAGGAAAAAATAAAAATAAAATAAATAATAAGTAGACTTATTGTAAAGCAAATCCTTCTTCAAACAATAGTATTACACAGTATAAAGAAGGATATAGTTGTTAATATGAGTCTAGCGTGTATAGATAGCGGCAAAAGGAATGAACTCCGCTGACCCGAGCGCAGAGAGCTAGGACGTAATCCTACCCAAACAGGGTTACGCCACGTGCGTAACCTTAATTAATTCAACTCAATAATCGTGCAATGAAGTACAGAAAAACTATCATGCATCGGCTCTATTTAATCTTAAGAGCCAACGCACCAGACAGCGAGCATCGTGAGCTGCCACAAAGTGTTAGGATGAGAAGTATTACGACATTCGAGGTGGTACAATAAGCTTTGTTTAAGATCTCGAAACGTAATGTAATGAAAGTTCTTCTCTGCGTGTCAGCAGTCTATAGCAATTAAATTCCCAGCATCAGCCCGAAGTCTGGGAGTTGGGGGTATTATACCCTGTGCCTCGAAAAGCACGCAAAGCTGTCGGTCATGTGCCTTTTTCCGGTCGTTTCGCTAGGCGTCCCATTGGACCATAAGAGTGATGGAATAGAAAATGTTCCTGTGGTTGCGCACTCACTTGTGCACTATTATATGTCCCGCGCAGATAATCTAATCTCTATTGAGACTGGGTAGCCAAATTTGGCTAAGAGGTCATTAATTTATAAATATGTATTTACAAAAGGAAAGTAGTATATGTAGGACATCAGTTATCTTGTTTCCATAGTACAAGCTCTGCTTAGTTTGGGAACAGATTGCCGTGTGTGAATAATATCCCAGGATATTATTATTATTTTGTAATAGCTAAACTAAAATAGGTTTAACTTATATATGTTTTCAAGTTAGTTCATTTAACCTAACTAAACGCCCTTCTCTACATATTGATTAAAGGCAATATTGCTACATAATAGCTAAAGTTTAACATCGATTTGTGTTTAAACTATGGTATTACTATAAAATATTCAAATATATACACTTATGGTATGTTTTACAACTAAGTTGGTTTTGTTATTAACAGTATCCCCACGTGGAATCTGATAATACAAATTTGTTAAAACATACAATTGGTTACTTAACATTCAACATGGTAGATATATATACTATGGCCATTTACATAGGTATCAAAATAGCTTGCTGCCGTCGTTTTTCCAGAGACACAGTAGTTTTATGTATAGGTAAAATGTGTTTATATTAACGCGTGTCGGCGAATCTTAATGGAGACTCATCTGCGCGGAAAGAATAAAATGCTCAAGAGGAAGATGCACTGTTATGATCTGGCAGGGCAGGCATTCCGACATGAACGGAGAGAGGTCAGGCTAAAGTTCGGCGACTTGTTCACTGAGGCATAGTTCTGATACCGTGCCAGCTACTAAGTGCGCAGCCACAATAGAGCGAGAGTAATTTAAAAAAATGTGAAGCACGAATCGTTGTACACCCAACTGCGACCCAGTGTACTTTTCCCAATTAGGTTGGCAATCTATATATATTAAAAAATCTTTAATTTAACCGCGTTAATCTATCGAAGATTAGTCGTATCAACTTAGAAACTTTATTTTATAAATAAGAAGTACCATGAACAAAATAATAACTTCTATTATACTAGTATCAGTAAATAGTTATGTTATCCTTTCTCCTTTTTTTTCATTTGTTCTATTGTTAGTCCCAAATTAATAAGCGCGGTTCTATTTAAATATCCGTGTCCTCCACTACTGACCGTACCAAAATTGCCTACGAAATTGGAACTGTGTTGCAAGCGGCTACAGCTATCGCTTACAATCAGGTGGCCGATGGTTGCCGACTACATTATGTCAGATAAAAGACACCCATTGCTGGAATACAGGCTCCCTCACTGAATTTGGGGGGATGAACTATATCCGCCACGCGTGGCAGACGGGTTTATTATGGTACTACCCATCATCTTGGGCATTACATGGCAAGATAGGGTCACTAACTTGAGAGTTCTAGAAATAACACAGCTACCTAGCCTGACAGGGTTTCTTAAACAGAAGCGTTTACGTTGGTTGGGGCATGTCCACAGAATAGAACCCACTCGAATATCACGATGTGTTCTGTTGGGTGCGGTAGCTAATGCGAAGCGCGATGTCGGTCTGCTTCGCTTTAAAGACTGCACAAAGCGGGATATGGCCGCTTTTAAAATTGACCACTGTAGCTGGGAAAAGCTCGCTGAAAATAGAGTTGAATGGCGCAAACGTGTAGTAGAGGGTCGTTAGATCTGTGATGAAGCCTGGTTTGGAGTACTTGCTGATAAGAGACAGAAGCGCCATGAAAGCGGCTCGGCACCAACCACCGCAAACTTCTCTTGTCAGGCCTGCGGCAGGCTATGTCACTCTCGCATCGGTTTGTTTAGCCACCAAAAGAAATGTCTCTCAGACAATGCACCGTAAATCGTCTGTAACAGAGCAAAGGCCATATATATACCCATCATCTTACCCATCACTGTAACTCCTAAAAGCCAGGATCCACAGTGGCACACAATAAAATTACACTGAGCGGTGAGGCTCAGGCATTTCTCAAGGAACCGCTTCAACTGTCTTGGATATTGAGATAAATTTGATTGGAAAGAAAGAGGATGAGTTAGAAGAAAAAACGTCGGGTAACCAAGGTAATGATTTACCTAAATCTTTATCGCGATGAGTCCTGTGCCCACAGTATATAAAAAATGAGTTAGAAGAAGTTTTTCCCATTCGCAGGCAGCTTGGAAATCGCAGTAAGATGTTCATATTGTTCGGTGAGCGTTGCATTATTGCCCGATTTCTGGTTCGGGATGACTTCTATGCTACCTACTGAATAAGATGGGGTGGTGATATACGGCCAGTCTCAGTGGAGACTAGCCAACTGTGCCAAAGTGTGCGCAAACTCAGGGTCACTCGGCTAGCGACACGACAGGAAAGAGCTCAGGTAGAGGACCGACGGCTGAACATGCTCTCCGAGGCACAGGGGTGTAACAGCTTGACTTCGGGCTGATAGTGAGAAATTTACTTAACATCATATTTTGGCATGCCCTAGGATTTAAACCCAGGACCTCATATACGACTGAACACGCTAACGCTAGACCAACGGCGCTTGATTACTGACTTGTATTTTTCTGGCCCTTGTTACTGGGATTTTTCTGGCCCTTGCCGTAGATTTAAGATATCTTTATTTCTAAGAATTTATAGTAATTCACTTATATGAGAACGTTTAAAAGATACAAACAAATAATAATCTTGCCCCTGATCTATCCAGTCGTGTCGGATAGCGGATAATTAGACTGAAATAATAGCAAATCCACTTGTATATGTAGGTACACTGACTGACTGATAACATGAAGTCGGCTAGTCTTACTTGAGATTGGCCACAGCACTAAGGCTGAGATCTCTATAGAGCGTACTTAGACTTTGCTCAGACTTTAATTAGACAGAAGTTAATGGATGTAACGAAATTACAATTGGTGTTTTGACTTTGTCTGTCTTAGCTTATGCTAAGCATAATCTTAACTTCAAAAAGTCTATAAATACCAAATCAAAGTATAAGCTTAGCATACATTTAGCAAAGTTTTACGTAAGTAAAGTTTGAGCAAAGTCTAAGTACGCTCTATAGATCTCAGCCTTAGACTATTAAAATTACCTAAGATAAATCACCTTGCTGTGCAGTGACGGCATAGAATATCATCACCCCATGTAATCCCGTGGGCGTTCGTAGAAATCTGCCGAAGGAATACCTACCAGAGAACGGGCAGTAGCGTTTTTACGTTAACTGTGACCATCAAACTGCGATCGCCAACCCGTCTACCGAGCGTGGCGATTTAGCATATCCCCCATTCTTTGGGAGGCTTTTGTCCAGACGTGGACGTACTTTGGCTGACTAGATACATCACCAACTACAATTTTATAGGATATGTAGGTACGTTTAATATTGTAATGTCTTAAGTACTGGCTTGCCCGACTATACGGTTCGTAATCATCTGGTCCAGCATTAGGTCCCAAGTTTGACACGTTTCCTCATGCAACTAAGTAAACTGAAAAAATCTTGGTTGTTGATAAGTAGGTTATTGTAAAGGTCTCTTCTCCTGACGAAGATCGACATCAAAAAATGGTGTCCAAATAGCCATATCAATTAATTTAGGCCCAGTTTCTACATTTTTATATCTTTGACTTTTGTGTAACGCTGTCTTGCAAAATAAGCGCGTAAACGCAAACGCCAATTTTGATGTTTCTTTATATTTCTATACGAAATACAATATCAATCTACTTGATACTGTTTAGTAACATTGCCGGTTGATTTCTCGCTATTTACCTAGATTACTCGGTTTTTTCTGCAGTTGCGCTAATATTTAACGCATGGCCGGTGGTGACATTGGCTTAGAATCAAGTTTTTGCCGCCAAAATCATGATATCAGGGCCGTCTGTGAAAAACTGCTTTTTTAATATCGGTAATTTTTCATGACATAATAATGGAAAAAAATTGTTATAATGAACAGTTATAAATCTTTTCATGATTCTGATTGATTCTTTATAATAAAAATAAGTGTAAAACCTTCCGGTTGCACGATTGAGTTTTGAAGATTATTACAATTTTTTTTGTTATTCTTTCTTTTCATGAGATTAAATCTTAGAAAAGTTAGGATTAAACGTCTATGAATAGAATCCAGTTAGGATTTAGCGCTAAGCTGTAGGATTATATAAAAAATATCGACAACGGTAAAGTTATTATATCAGTATCGAAATAAAAACTATTTATTAAATGAAAACACTATTTTTCTTAATACTTTACTTTTAACTTATCTTTTGCCAAATAAAAGATATTGTTAGTTTTATTTCTTACTAACATTATTTTAGTTCAAGATACCTCCATCGTTATACTGTTATTATAATGCCAGGGCACAAAATTAAGAGTATACGGTAAATGGCGATAGCTCTGTGTCTGTATGTCTATTGCATCTTCGTTTCCAAATGCATGAACTGATTTCATTGTGATGTAGTTAGCAATTTTTCATTCGCAAGCTAGTTCAATCAAACGTATTTGAAAAAAGATCTTTTCATGCTTCTTCCTGTCAGCAACCGCCCTGACCCAAGATTAGAATCCCAAACCAGAAGCCCTATGATGCGGGTTTCTTAGTTTGTAGACTTATTTACGAGATTGTTTGAGCCCCCAGTCGTCTTTTTCCGGTGATGCAGTGGTGCTTACTGTAAATATAAAGTAACGTGATTTTTAATTACAGAAACTATTCCAAATTTCCAAAAACTTCTTATCAATGATTGATGAATTTCATAAATTTATTCTATAACCTTAACAACTACCTCTAACCGGTATTAAAACAGTGTGCATTCAATAAAATCAATTAGTTATTAATTGATAACAAACCAAAATTTAAATTGAATAATAATAATTGGATTAATCCAATGGTTATAAGTAAAACAAATCTCATTACCAGTACAAATCCCATTACAATTATCATTACCATTGAGACGTAATCGGTAATCAATTCGGAAGCCGATAATTGGTCGAGACTCGAGAATCTTTTCCTTGTTGATGTTTATTGCTTCCGCGACAATGTTCCATGTTTAACGACTATAGCACTAGCGATTGATGGATTGAAGGAATTAATTAACTTGATTGTAACTAATTTTATTGATCTAACTACCACCTGGTGGTTCTTCTTAAATGTGACCATTAAATTATCGCGCTGACACGAAACTCAAACCATGCCCACTAAGCTTGGATGTCTATTGTCTCTTCCAAGTGGCTAAAACCTGGTGAGCTAAACTGACCCTTTATATTACAGAAATTTAATTTATTGAAATATAATGATAGCCTAACTCCATAAAAATTCACTCACTTCTGAACTTATTATATTATATTACTTAACTCGCGATGCTGTGTCAATGTATTCACCTAGATAATAAATGACATAGCTCTCCTCGTTCTCTTTCGGTCTTTGGGGTCAGATATATGGTGTTTTTTGGTACTTAATGTAATAATTGATCATTAGGTATTCACTTAAGGTGGCTTAAATCTAAAGATTCAATCAATATAAGAAACAATAGGATTTCATAAGTTGAGTTATCGGAACTCTATTCATGTGAAAATGCTATTATCGTTTAGTATATTAGTGCACCTACGTTAGTATCGTCTTCAAAACAGAATTCTAGTAAACAGCATTCTTTTTATTTAAAAACATTATCTAAGATAACGATTTACATTAAAAACACGTTGAATAAGTTTAGGTAACATTAGAAAAAGTTTTGTAAACAAACTAAATACAATAATCTTGTGTGAGATTGGACTTAAAAATTAATCTGTGTTATGTCACTCATATGTCATTGTGGTGACATGGATTTGCATGTACGGGTTTATGCGGTATCACCGTTGTTGATATAAGAAAGTGTAGGTAGAAAATATAAATAGCTTTTGTATAAATTTAATGTATGCAATTAAAAACATTTGTACTTAACGGTGTAAGTAATTAAAATCACGTTAAATTAATATAATTATTTAAGTTAACCTAAGTTTAAAGAGATATTGCACCCGATTTTTTGCAGAACTAACTAAACTAACTTTGAATATTATTGCATTTCATTCTAACTTCGTTATAAAGTAAATATATAAATAAAGTATTAGTTAGAATAATAATAATATAAGCGCCACCTTAGAACGAGTCGATTGATAATGCGCTAAATGCACGTACTATAGGAAGTTTTAGTAATATTTAGTAAATAGGTAGGTATGCCACTATTCTTTTCATTCGAGCTGTAAATGAAATGACATTTATATTTAAACAAATATAAAAGTAGTGTAAAAGTTAACATTTTCAGCATTATCATAGTAGGTAATTTATATTCTATACATAATTTCAAAAAGTATTTGAAAATGAATTTCTGTGCCGTTAATACCAAATTATTGTATGTCAAGACGTAAAATAAATATACAGCACAAGCGGCAAATGTATCAGATTTTTAACAGAAAAAAAATGACAAAATGCCGGCCATTTTGAAACCCTAAGCTTTCGTGAAAATTAATCTGGGTGAACAAAAACTATGCCTTAATAGGGGACAATCCGCCCCTAGCTAGGTTAGAGATAAACAGTAGGATGTATGCTTACAATTAATAATAATTTTGGGACAGCAAAAAGTAGCCGCTCTAACTTGCCCTTTTTGCCACCCTTCAGTTTTTGTCGCAGAAAAGTGGACGGTTTTAAGAAAATTACTTTTCATTTTTTATTCTATATTAACGTCATTTAAAAAGTTTAATTTTGGGTTTCAAATTTAGAATTCATAATATTCTGTATTTAAATTCATTAATCTATTTCAAATCATTGGACAATATTCCGAATTTAAATTCATAAATCGATTTAAAAACATTGGCCAATATTCTGAATTTAAATCCATTAATCGTTGTCAAATCATTGGAATCCAAGTTTAAATTCATTAAGCGATTTCAAATCATTGGACAATATTCTGAATTTAAATCCATTTTCCGATTTGAAATTTGAAATAATCTTAGTTTCTGTTACTGCAGATGGGGAGAGACATGAGTCTAAACCATCATGTTTACTAGGAAGCGAAGAGCAGGAAAGGAATTTATGGAAAATGCGAAATACAGAAATAAAATAATTTTCGTTTGTTTGTTTAATTTGTAAAGTTTCATGTGTAGATGCGCTCTTTAAATTTTCTCCTCTATTTATGTAACACTTTGCATAATATATATACATAACCTTTTGAAACTTGATCAAAGATGCGTTTAGATATTAAACCTGATGTTGGACATATAAAAAAATATAAATATTAGTAAAATTATTCTTAATGCCTGTAGTTTATGCATCTATTAAAGATTCTCGTAATCTTAATGTTTTAGTAACAGCTCATTATTACATATATTATTAGCCTTTCAATATATTTACGGTGCCATTTGCTCACAGGAAATATCACATATTTTCATTTTAAATAATATACCTAATCAAACGAATTCTCAGCGACATAGTTTTTTTTATTGTAGATAGTTTCTTTATGATTTTAGTCAAGTGTGGATTTATTAAAGAAAGAGATTCACACAAAAAAGTTTCCACAATGGAATTGTGTTCATTATTTTGAGGGATATTCCATAATCGCTAAGCTTTATAGACGGGTTGGCTATTGCATTATGATAGTCGTAGAACGCAGAGAGACACTGCTGCTCATTCTCTGGGAGATATTTCCTCGGGACGACTTCTACGCCCCCCACGGGATGTAGCAGGGTGGTGATATTCTATGCCGGCAGCAAATGATGATCATAGTACACAGATATACTGTCCTCCTGGTAAAATTTCGGCCATACCGGCTAATCGAAGCAAATGGAAAGCTAAAAAAGCGCAAACGCAGGCAGTTTCTGTTCTCTCACTCTTATGATCAGATGTAATCAGGCGATAGAATCAGTAAGGGCTCAAATATAGGACCCATGGCTATATGCTATTTCCAAGGCCCGAGGAGTAACACCGGCAGCTTGCAGACTCTGGAATAGTACTGAGAACTTTTCGTAACTGAAAATCCCCGACCCAGGATTTGAACCCATAACGTCATAATCTGCGGTGGAACACGCTGCGGCTTAACTAACGAAAGTGTCAAATTTAAATATAAAATTACTCAGATAGACGTTAATTAGTTGTATATTATAGTTATTAAGAAAGTAGAGTGAAAATGGTTAAAACGTATCAAAATTTTTAATTCATTCCATATATTTTATTTTATTCATAATTGTCCAGAAGTACTCTTAACCGGTGAGCTTGTATGAAGAATATAATGACAGTAAATGAGGCTAAAGAGGTGTGAAAGGATCGTGACAGATGCAAGTCCGTTGTCTCTGCCTACCCCTCTGGGAAACAGGCGTGAGTCTATGTATGTATTATTAACAATGAACAGATATTTTCAGCTTGTAGGTGAAAATGGCAAAAAGGTATCAAAATTTTGAATTCACGACATATATTTTATTTTATTCCTAATTGTCCAGAAGTGAAACAACACCCTCTTTTCTTGACCGTCACATTTTTCTCTGGCCCCTAAAACTCTGTAACAGATGACCACCGTTTAACAACCTTTATCCCTTCAACCCTTATGTCGGGCGCTTACGTAATCTTGTCTTCATTTTAATTATGACAGCTGTCATGGTGTATCTTATTTGTGTAAATATACTTAAATATTTAAGTTTCGAATCTCTAACTGACAGTTGTAAAAGCATGTGGGGCTAGCTAGGGAAATGTTGAGCAGGTTGAGCTAGGTTTATTGGGGAATTATATAATTACAGTCGGCCTGTCAAAAGGACGTGTCCAACCTCTTTCTAGTAGTCTGTAAAAATAAAATAAAAGAACGTCTGAGAAAAAGTTCATGTTTTATCATAACTTGAGTGAATCTCGTTCTATAGTTGATGGTTCTATAATGGTAAAATATCTCTCAAGCTAATCGGAGTCTCAAAGTTTTTATAGGTAAGAGGGTAAATATATAAGATGCTTCCTCCATAATTTTTCAGAAAGACCTTAAAGATCATAATCCAAACATTTTACATTAAAATTCTAATATTTCCTGATTATTTAAATACATCCGTAGCATACTCGGACGATTTAATTATTTCCTAAGTAATGAGTAGGTAATAATTAAAGGTAATAATTGATAAGATTTTAATAACAATGACATGCGCATGAGCATAAAGGCAGTAATTTTGTTGAATGATCATTCGTTATGTCGAACAATAGATGATAATATGTAATTAAAATGATTTCGATTTCGGTAATTAAGTTTGTTAAGGAAAATTGTTGCGGAGGTCTCTATTATATTTGTGTTATTATTATAATGCCAATATCATCATCATCATCATCATCATCATCAGCCTGATATCGTCTACTCCTGGACATGGGACTTCCCCAAAAGTTTTCACAAGGTTACCATTTGGAGAAGTTTGCCGTAGTCACCGCGCTTGGCATGTGAGTTGGTGACTGCAGTTAGGAGGTAACTAGTACACAGGTGACACTGCTGCCCGACTACCTGGTGATACCTTAGTCACCTTTTACGACACCCACGGTATTATATGGCGCATGTGGTGGCACTGTTATTCTTTCAGGCCGCCTAAGCTGTGGCCCGAACCCCATAAGGGTGCCCTCAGGTATTAGTCGCTTAACTTAAGCTACTGGTTGAGAGCCTTTTGCGCTAGCCAACTGCTCGTTGTTTTCAATTCTTTAATTTTAATATACAATTGCTAAATGTAATAATAATAGCTTAGTAACTTGCTATTTATTTAAGGATGTAAAAAATATATGTGACGAAACAGACCGCACGGACGGACTTATTCAAAATATTTTGTTGCTTTAATTACTGTGTTTATGTAATACATTGTGAGCTTGACGAGTACAAGTGTATGTAAATACTCAAGTGCTGAATAAATTTTATTATTTCATTATTTCAACGGCTCAATGAAAATATACGTATGCTCTTTTTTACGACAATATTATCAGGCATAGCCCCTTCCAATCTTTAATCGGAGGAATCTAAGCGTATATCTAAATTCAAAGATAGAAATCCATAATTATAATCTTCCGAACAAACACCCTCTACCGGACCATGGTAGCAGGGTCTTCAATCTGATAAAAAGACATTGTTTTCATTTAAAATCAAGACCACTTTTATTTCCAGCGCCCTCTATCGATCCTGGAGCTAAACAGGGTAGGTTAGCCCAGATGGGTGCGAGTTCGATTAAGTTGTGTAACATCTAAAAGCAATTTCGTTTCTATCATAGCCCAAACATGCAAACCGTCTAGAGAACTCTACAATAGTTTTGGCGAAAAAAATAATGCATAAAGTAACATATTATTACGCTGTAGCACCAGTTCTCAAGGTCGGCTGGAGTTATACCGGTTTATTTATAAAGAAACCACTTTAGAAGCCAAATTTTCTACCTAATAAAGCATAGTTTGTTGAATTTTGATGAGTTTATGTGATAACTATCGATGTACATGATATTTTTTTCGTTGTTTCCGTGAGAATTAGTTATGTGCATAAGATTATGCATCTACCCTTAAGCTTGTTAAGGGGATGCATGGAAGATATTAAAAGTTGGTCTAGTTAGGGACCCTGACTGTTAAGCCAGAGGTCGTAGGTTCGATCCCTATCCACGACAAATCTTCGTTTGATGAGCACGATTATTAAGAAACATATTAGTATTAGTAGTTGTTTGGTTGCCACAATACAGACTCTGCCTAATTTAGGATCAGATGCCAGTGTATTTAATTATTTATTTATTCGGGACTGAATCCAAATCTCCATTAAGTCTCCAAATATTTCTAATTGCATTAATGTCTCATTTCATAGTATTTTACTAGCTACGGAAAAAGAAGAGTATTTAATCTCTTTAAGAGGAAATTTAATCTCTGTGTAGCGGGGTACTTTACAAACATATAACGGACACAAAATACAGTCAGACTCAGAGCGATTTATGGGTCACACAAATAGTTGTCCTGGGAATCGAACCCGAACACGAAGTGGCAATGCGACTGACTGGGGACACACATGCAGTCAAAAGAAAAACTAAGATTGAATACTTTTAAAGTAGTTCAGCTGAGGTAGCTTGTCGACGATGACTTTCCTATGTCTGTGCAGTGTGGGATTGGTCCAACACTGCACAGACATAGGAATGGTTCGATTCCTACACAGGATAACTATTTGTGTGACCCATAAATAGTCGCTCTGAGTCTGACTGTATTTTGTGTCCGTTATATGTTTGTAAAGTACCCCGCGACACAGAGATTAAATTACCTAGTATCTTTGAAAATAAGTTTCATGGCATTATTCACAATGCAAAGCGTAATTTTAATCTTATCATTCATTTTATCGTCCGGCGGGTCTCGATCCGCTACCAATCCGTACGCACTCTGTTTTTCTTAGCCACGAATGATACATACTGACAGATCAAATTCAGGATTCCCTTGCTAACATCCTTTTAGAGGATGAAGGTGTCTCCCATCGACTTGGTTTTCTAGAAACATTTATGACATTACTTTAAAACTATATGAACTTCTTTAGGTGACCGTATTCAATGTATATTTGCGAATCATATCGCTTTTATAGAATTATTTGTATCTGTTTACTCCTATAAGGAAACGTCTCGAATATGACAAATTGCATTCAATTGTTGTCAGTCACTTATTGTTAGCGATATGATGTCTCGATATTTTCAAAACATTCAATTACTTTTGTATTGTAAACGTCAAGCTTTGTCGGTTTTCTTCCGATTGAATTGTCACTTTAGTTTTTGTGGTCTCCCGGTAACTTTACACCTAAGTTTTAGGCTCCTACATATTGTTAAACAAATTTCCTTTAAGTATGAATTAAATCATAAGTAGCTCAAAATTATTCTTACTTTTTTTTAATATTACTATTTGGCTTTGGTTGTTAATCTTATGAAATGGTCTTAGTATTAAGGCACGGTAAAATCAAAAGAGTCAGAACAACAGCCTCCTTAAAACGTATCAACAGATTTACTGGAGCGAGAATTCCGAGGCATACCAATTTAACACAGATTCCTTAGTAGCGAGAGCGATCCTTCACGAAGACCTATTAAAAGTCATCCACCACCTCGAATCTACTGCTTCACAACATTAAGTAGTGCTCCAAACTTTAATTATGTTCCATCTGTGACCAATTGCGTTCGTGTCTCGCTCTTCTCGCTAGTCATGCAACGTGCTACTGAACGAATCCGGCCAGCAGTAACAAATCGAACACCACCAAACCAAATTTCAACTCTATTTAAACACTATTCAAATTCAAAATCGATCGCTGCGTCTATTTTATCAAATACATTCCCTAACGTCCATTGTTAGGCATTACAACCGTCAGCATCGCCTGATGATAATATAATTTCAGCTTTATTTACATTTGCTTTGAGATCATTATCATTTGATTGGAGATTTAAAGCGCCCGAAGGAACGTGGCTAGCAGCCTCATTGTTAGATGAAAACGATTCTAAGAGATGACGTGTCAGTTTTAAGTTAGAAACTAATTTGGGATATCACAAAGAGTATCAATGGTGAACCGAAATATTTGAGTGTGCGAACAGTGCCGAAAGTACCGGCTTTTGTTGGCACGTGTATACAAATAGTTATTTAAAATTCAGTCTTTAGTATAAAGTTGAATCAGTATTCAACTTTATTTTCTCAGACTGTTTAATTTCATGCTAAGTTTGAGATAAGTTGAAACGAATGTACCACTGAATGTCATGCTTGCAATGTCAGGTGTCGTGACTGCAGCTACCAGACTTTAAAAAAATAACTTAAAAACTTCTTCTTTACATATATACCTACGCCATATACCAATATTATCCTTGGTTAAATTACATTTGAAAACGGCACTGTGTATGTATTTTTCAGGACAGAGTTATGATAGATTTGTCATTTTGTTTAGTTCTAAACTAACTCTGATTTTTTTGTTGTTGATTCCTTAGCATTTTTGATGAAACTTCACTCAATAATTTGATTTCATCCACGTTAATACTCAAGTTTGGAGATCCAATTACGTAGTAGCACAAGTTATATAAGTACCTACGTACTCAAACATAGGTGCAACCTCTTTTATCTTAATCTAAAAGTCCAATCGGTCCTTCCTGACTAATAAATAATCATACATATAACGGGACAACTAACATACTGCCATCTGATCCCAAAATAGGATCAGGCTCTCCTATCCCAAGATAGGAGAGCCTGTCCAACCAGACAACTAATAAAGATACTTATACACAAATGGCACCCAGATAGAACAAATAATCGTGATCATCATTCAAAGCTTTGTCCTGAGTGGGGATCGAACTTACGGCCTCTAGCTTATCAGTCATTGTCACTAACTACTAGGCTAACAGCCCAGCCAAAGATACTATTTAAAAAAGTAAGGGCCAACTTCCAGGCTTCAATTTTCATAGAGATGAAAAAAATAAACTTCTGGGAACCTCGTTAAATGCTGTTGCGTACCACGCAATTGTAAATGTGTAGACACTGGCATCTGGCTAAACTTGGTCAAAGCAGATGCACTCTCTATACCCATAGACTCACAATTTGAGGATACTGCTAACCGACACTCCCTATCCGAAGCACGGGAGTGTATACCGCCATCTCTTACAATCCAGCTTGCTTGTGTGGTATAGACCACACGACTGAAATAAAACTTAGATATACAAAACGTAACTAGGTATGAGAGAAAGAGAGAAAGAAAATATGTGTTCGCACCTGTCTTTCTTGTCTCTAAGTAATATACGAAACTTAACTCTCTCTCTCTCTCTCTCTCTTTATATCTTCACTGACTTATACAACATGTAACGCAATTAACGCACATCCTGAAAATAGTTTGTTCAGAATCGTTTACTGAATCGATTTATATCACTTTTAATATAGGTAATTCTTTAATCCAAAATAATTAAAACTACGGAAATTATTAATATTAATCTGGCACAGTCAAAACAAATTGAAATGGACCGTAATTCAAAGTTGTAAGACTTTTAAAATCGCAGTTTTATTTTTATTCATACAAATTCCATAATTCCATACAAATAAAGAAAAATAAACTTTATTCCAAGAATCTCTTTGAGTAAATAACAATGCATATACATGTTTAATAAAAAATTCAGTGTATATATTATGATTACAACATAATATTCTAATTGGGGTGTTTGAGGGTGTGCGTTAATTACGTTACATGTTGTATATCTCTATCAACTTCCGTTCGCCTCGCCCGATCACACATTGCGACACCTTTTCACCTACTTACTCCCTAAGAAGTTTTACTTCAACAAATCATAGCTAGACCAATAAGTAAACGTAGAGTATCTATACATAATAATATAATAAAATCGTAGGAAAGTCAAAACTGTACATTGAATATTTTTTTAAAAGGATACTTGGGGCATGATCTACAATGGATATCGAAGCCAAAAATATAGTTATTAGAATTTTTGTCTGTATGTATGTCCGGGCTTAACTCGAAAAGTACTGCATGGATTTACTTCAAATTTTGCATGAATATTACTAAGAGGTCGGGTCAACATACAAGCATACATATTATCACCTACGAGGGAGGAGCTATGATAATTTATAAAATTTAACGCGGGTAAAACCGCGGGGCACAGCTAGTATACAGTAAGAAGAAGCTGAGTCAAAAGATGTTGATTAGCCGAGCCATAAGGAAGCCGAATGATTACTACGCGTGGAAAACGCCGTGAAGCCAACATCCTGCCTTTATTAAGAGCTGGGCAAATAAAAAACGACGAGAACCATTTGTTCCGCCTGCCTGCGGATGTCGTTCAAGGGCAGAATTCACTTTTCGATGATTTCAAATGATTTAAGAACGACTGATGTTGAAAATTATAATATTTATAAAATTAATTTGGTCTACATTACAAAATGATTATTAATAATTGCTTTGATCATTACTTAATACGCTATGCGGCACTAATTCCAGATAAAATGCCCCGGATTCTATTCAATACAAATTAAACTTTATTAACTTAACTTATTTTAATATCATTTCATCTCTTTCAAACATAGTTGTTATTAAAAGGACAGGGCATATTTAGTTTTGGCGTGAAATATCTGCCCTGTCGAATAATTATGCGCCCGTTGCCCGAATAGGTGCCCGTATTATAAGATTCGGTAGTTACTTCTATTTATGCCCAGAGAGAGACGCATCAAAATTAATTTAATGGTTCAAAAGACAAAATCACAAGCATGTTTTTTTTTAATAATGTAAAATATTAATTTGTATGAATAATGATATTAGTATTGTATTGTAATTATGCATATTAAAACTATTAAAAAATAAAAATAAAAAAGGTTTTTATTCACGTAGACTTTAAAAAAGCGCTTGTAAATAGTCAGAACATGTTTGTAGTAATACTGTTATTATTTCTAGTTACATATTACAGATATTTAGGTACACGGAATGTTAAAACATTTATACAATTTATTTTATAATGGTAAAAGATAAATAGGTTAGATATTGATTTGCACTTCACTAGATAATTTCTTAATTCCATATACACAAAGTAAAAATAATACTTAAAGTTTATAGTGCATACAAATTATATGATTATATAACAAATGAAATAAATTTCACAAAATTACCATATTCTCCCATTTAATAGGCGTCGTAAACATTGATTGTATTTTTATTGTAATTCTTATAGCTTTTTTCTTTTAATTTCAGGTTTTCGGCTCGAAAGCGGACCTGCAGCTCCACACCCAGATACATCTCCGTGAGGCTAAGCCCTATCGTTGCACGCAGTGTCCGAAGGCCTTCGCCAACTCCTCATACCTGGCGCAACACTCCCGCATACACCTGGGTATCAAGCCCTACCGCTGCGAGATTTGCCAGAGGAAGTTCACCCAGCTCTCCCATCTCCAGCAGCACATCCGCACCCACACCGGAGACAAACCCTATCGCTGCACCCAAATCGGATGTACCAAAGCCTTCTCCCAATTATCCAACCTCCAAAGCCACAGCCGTTGTCACCAGACCGACAAGCCCTTCAAATGCAACTCTTGCTACAAGTGCTTCACCCACGAGAAGGATCTGCTGGAACACATCCCGAAGCACAAAGAATCGAAACACCTGAAAACTCATATATGCCAGTATTGTGGCAAGAGCTATACGCAGGAGACGTACTTAAGTAAGCACATGAATAAGCATGCTGAGAGAGCAGATAAGCGACCGCCCATTTCCGCTCTTGGCTTGAGCGGGTTAAATAGATCGCTTGCTGCGGCCGCACCGACGGCGGTGCCGTTCGGTGATCACCCTTATTGGCCGAAAGTAAGTCCCGATTCAGCTGCTCACATGTCAGATGAGGGTGGGTACCATCAACAGAGAGAGGCTGATGAGCACCATGAGCAGCAGCTTCACCAGCAACGAGCTTTATTCGCCCAGCATGAGAGCCAAGATGATCGCATCCAACCCCCGGTGTCGTCGGCCGCGAATTCCGCGTTCACGCCGATCAACTCCATGGCTCCTCACCTCAATGGATTATCGCATCATAGTGCACTCCCCACACGGCCGTACCTCTATGACCCGTTGCATTTCCAGCAAGGAAAACAGCAGCCCAACTCCTTCCCAAACCAGCTGATATCTCTGCACCAGATCAGGAACTACGCTCATCAACCCTCGGCACTGCTGCCCGCTGAACACATTCTCCCCCACGCGTTATCGCACAAGGATAAACAGTAACTTACCCTAGGTACACTTGATATAGTACGTACTTATGACGGTATTACTAGTTATATAATTAACGAAATTATAAAAAAAAATATTTAGAATCTCGCTCTCGAACACAGTGGTATTACGGTTTTAACATTAGTGAAACAAATTCATGTTTTTAGGGTTATAAATTGTATGGATACTCTGAATTTTGTGAGTAGATAACAAAATTTTAAGGGTATGAATGTGATTTTGGGTTTTTACGGATTATTGGTTAGTTTTTTTTACATCATTTTTATTTGTATCTTGTTGATCCGGGAGTTTGATCGTCAATTATTGTGGAAAGACAGTGAATTATTGTTATATTTAAGAACGCTGAGACACGGAGAAAAAAAGACTTGAAAAATCACGATTGGTATTGGATTTTTCTATTTTGTGATATGAGTATTGGATATGAGAGATTTTTATGTAAATTGTACTGTGTTGAAATTTTATGCTTTTGAAATTATTATTTTTCGTCTTTTTCGATGTTTTTTTTTTCGTGCATTATACATTTTATCGATCAAACGTTCGTAACAACTTGGAAGTACTTTATTTACTAAAAAAAGAAAACTAATCTATAATACGAAAAATCTGTTACAGATATCACTTATTTTATTTCCATTCTATGCAATATAAAAGCATAATACATTGATGCATAATTTGGACCTCGAGTTTTTAATATGAATTCACATTATTTGGTAGAAAAAGAACGATTTCCATTATTAATAAACAATTAAACCATTTTAATTATTACCTCTTAGAAAACATTCAAACTTTTGGATTTCATTTTACTATTTATAATATTTTTAAATAACAATAAAAATATTAGAGTGAGACTGCATTAAAATTTTACATATTTGAAATAATTTATTCACAATTAATAAAATAAGTAATAAACATAATATTTGAATCAAAAAGTTCCTGTTAACAAGTATTTGGATAACACAAGGACTTGAATTACTTGATTATATTTTAATTACAAGTACTTCACTTCTATCTTCAGTTGCATTTTATTATAATCATTAAGAATGATTAACAACAGATCTCTTGCATCATCACATTTGCTCTCAGTTCCTACTTAGATCATATTATTATATGTATTTTTTTTAGCTTTATATATCTATCGTACAATCATTTTTAGTATTTTTACTTTTCGAATAATTTAGAAAATGTATTCTTCGCGTATTTTAAAATGTTTTATCGAACAAAATATAAGTTAATTATTATTATTAAGCCGTCGCGGGTCGAATATATTTTCTAATGTTTTAATGAATTATTCCCCATATTTGTAAAACCTAATATACATTTATGAGTGGCCAAAATCGCTTGTTAAACGTCACAAAATGGAAGGTGCACTTTTTGTAAATATTTTGTAAATAACGAATACGATTTTTTTTCGTAAAAAAAAAATCATTGAAATTTATTGGAAAAAAGAATTCTTTTTGTTTACTTTGTAATTTAAAAGTGCTTATGCTCAATTATATTAGTCTTAAGAGTCTGGGTAGATGGCATCATCGGAATTGTATAGTATTCCTATTTTCCGTACTTAATAAGCCCTTCGTACATCGATTTTTTTTTAATACTAGTTTCAAGTATACGAACAGAATAATTGTTGATTTGTTTTAATTGTTTTGTAACGAATCAGCATTAGTAGTTAAAATTAATGAAAAAAAATGTGATAGGAGATGGATTGGGGAAGAGTGACTATTTTTGGAGGAATGTCTTTTTTCCTTCTATGATTTGCTATTGATCTTTTTTAGTTATAAAATTGTTAGGTTGTGGTTATAAGTTAGGATCCGCGGGACGAGCGACTGTCACGAATTAGCCAAATCTTTATTTCTTGTACAAATATTTTTTTTCTTTTAATATTATAATAACGGCAATAAGTATTTCTTCCGATTTGTTGTTAAGTGATCACTTGTATAGTAACTTTATCATGACAATGAGCCAAGTTATAGGTATCCATTTTGTTTTTCAATCTTTGGATTTAAGGGAATTAAAATCGCCAATATCTCTCTATTGTAAGTAGAAATGTGATATTGTAATTTGATTTTTTTTTTAAGTTAATTGTAAACTTATTATTATGATTATTTTGTAAGTAATTTTCTCGTTTTACGTTAGTTCCCGCTTCGTTTAGCGTTCTCGTTTTAAGATTTATAGATGAAAATGAACGAAATTCATTTTTTGTTACTTAAAATTGATTAAAAATTAATTACAACTATGCCAAGAATTATATTTGTGACTTTTATTTTTAATTTACCTCGCCTTTTGATGATAATGACGAAAGTATAATCACCTGAAGAATGGCGTCTAAAACCGCCTCATTATTTTAAAATTATTTCTCATATCGACGGTGAAGAGTCAAAACAGGGGACATTGAGCTTTAGAAGAACTGGTCCCAATAACTGTGTCTAGCTTTTTCATCCACAAGAACCTGTATCGAAACAGTGTTGTGAATTTCATTTCAAATCTTAAATACATGCTTCAGAATGCATACACCCTACACTCAACAAACAATATAATCTATACATCTATACATATATAATAAATCGTAGGAAAGTCAAAACTGTACATTGAATATTTTTTAAAAAGGAAACTTGGGGCATGATCTACAATCGACATAGAAGCCAAAAATATAGTTTTTCGATTTTTTGTCCGTTTATCTGTTTGTCTGTATGTATGTCCGGGCTAAACTCAAAAAGTAATGCATGGATTTACTTAAAATTTTGCATGAATTTTACTAAGAGGTCAGGTCAACATATAGGATACTTATTATCACCCTATCACCTACGTAGGAGGAGCTGTGATAATTTATAAAATTTAACGCGGGTAAAACCGCGGGGCATAGCTAGTAATACAAATTAAAGCTCATTTTCGTGTCCTTCGATTTAGTAATTAATGATATTGACACTTCAACGTCGATATGCCATTACGTCAGTAAGGCTCGCAATACTGCGTTGCTTAAAAAGTTTGCTACACATAATAATGCGTACCAATTAATTTTAATTACGCACTATTGCAGTGTCACGGACGATTCGTCATTAATATTGACGTAACCATGTGTAGCACTCCGTAGCACCTTGGAGGTTGTAGATGCCATTGGGAGTGCAAAATAAATTATCAACTATTGCTGAAAAGGACAAACAGAGATATAAATAAGATTTCAATTCACACCAAAGGTATACAACATGTAACGTAATTAACGCACACCCTCAAACACCCCAATTAAAATATTATGTTGTAATCATAATACACACACTGATTTTTTTATTTAAGATGTATATGCATTATTATTTACTAAATTAGTTTCTTGGAATAAAGTTTATTTTTCTTTATTTTGTATTGACTGATGGAATTTCTATGAATATAATTAAAATGCGATTTTAAAAGTCTTATTAATTTGACTGTAAAGGGTTAATATTACAATAATTTCCGTAGTTTTAGTTTTACTTCAGTAAACGATTCCGAACAAACTATTTTCAGGATGTGCGTTAATTAAGTTACATGTTGTATAGAGATGGAGAGATAGAAAGCCGCAGGACAAACAGCTTCTCCGAGGAATCAGCGAATTTAAATTTAGAGCTCTAGTAAAAGTTCTCAAACTATTGTTAATTCAGCCTCTCAAGAAGCTACTCAAATTTTACTATTGGTGGTCTCTCAGCGATCACTGTCACTATGAGATATGGATATCTGTTACCTAGTTAAAATTTACAACTACTCGGATGGTACTGGATGATTTCGTGGCAGAAAAGTCCTAAATACTCATTTAGCGCGACCAGGATGAAACTATGCCTCTAGACCAACGAGGAAGCGCTGGTAAAGTATTATAATATAATTAATAAGTACTAAAACACCTAACGGTATAGGCCGTGATTTCAGGTGGTAAGAAATCTAATAAAGCCTGCCATCATTGAGAGTTACTAATAAGTAGGCAGTTTACGTTGTCATAAGAACATATGTAGGTAGAATCAGATGTCAATCACTACTGGCGCTCGGAAATTTAATAGGAGTCTACCAGTGTTACATAACAACATCTATAGATAACAAACATTTCAGGGGGTAACAAATCTAATAAAGCCTGCCATCATGGAGAATTACTAATAAGTAGGCAGTTTACGTTGTCATAAGAACATCTGTAGGTAGATGTCAATCATCTAGACCAACGAGGAAGCGCTTGTAAAGTATTATAATATAATTAACAAGTACTAAAACACCTAACGGTATAGGCCCAGAATCCGCACAAGTAAAAAATGTATTCTATGTACTATAAAATTAAATACTGCCTCGTGGCGTAGTGGATAAGGCTTTCGTCTGACACTCCGAGGTCACGGGTTCGATTCCCGAGTAGTGTTTAAAGTGTTATTGGGTTGTTCTAATTCCCAATACTGCTATTGGGAATTACAACTTTACCAGCCTCTGTGCTGTCACAGAGGCTGGTAAAGTGCCCGGAAATAGGCACAACCCCTAACAGTTGGGACTAAATTAGTCGAATTGTGGGTGTCTTACACCTCTGCCTACCTCATCGGAGATAAAAGCATAAATAAATTAAAAATGTAGATCATCATTACAGCTAAATAAGTCCACTGCTGGACAAGCCTCCCTCAAGAATCGTCTTGGGGGGATATGCCATAATCGCCACGATTGGCAGGCGGGTTGGCGATCGCAGTAAGATGGTAATAGTAATCAAAAGGAAGCTGCTGCCCGTCCTCTGGTAAATATTCCCTCGGGTCGACTTCTACGCCCCCCACGGGATGAGATGGGGTGATGATATTCTGATTCTGATATTTGTCGCCGTCACCACACAGCGGAATGTAGAAAATGTAGATATTACTTGTTAATAATAATTAAGTTAAATATTACTTGTAAAAAACCAAGATATAATAATAATTTAATTCCAAAATTACATGGCATCAGAAAGGCTTATGCATCGAATAACAAGAACTTAACTTAAATAACTAAACACACTCCAAACTGCCTGTGAACTTGCCCAGCATGCTGATCTACTACCACAGCTACCAGTTACCAGTACTACCTACTACCAGTAGGTACTAGTACCTACCACTGCCTCGTTGGTCTAGCGATAGCGTGTTCACCCGCAGAGAACGAGGTCCTGGGTTCAAATCCCGGGTCGGGCCAAAAGTGATTTTGGGACTTTTCTGTAAAAAGAAAAATTTCTCAGCATCAGCCCGAAGTCTGGGAATTGGCGGTATTATACCCCCGTGCCTCGGAGAGCACGGAAAGCCCTCGGTCCTGTATCTGACCTCTTTCCGGTCGTGTCGCTAGGCGTCCCATCGGATCATGAGAGTGATGGAATAGAAAGTGCTTCTGTGTTTGCTCACACACTTGAGCACTATAATATGTCCCGCGCAGATGGCTAATCTCTGTTGAGACTGGCCGCCGTGGCCGAAATTCGCCTAGGAGGACATTATTATTATTATTAGTACCTACCAGTAGGTAGCTAGAAGCTACCACACAATCAGCAAACCTTTTCCTCCCTTCCTCATTATGGCATGAAAGCCATGAATTCATTATGACACAATAGAAAAGATAGAATAAATATGGACTTAAAATAAAAAAATTAAGTTGTGTGGTGACGACGAAGAATATCATCACCCCATCTCATCTCGTGTTAATAGACTGGACCGACTCAAGGCAGTGCCTCTAGCACGAGTTCCTGCAGTATACTTACTCGATCACACGTACAGTTTCGTCCCATACATTGAGCACCAGAGTTTTAGTTCTTAATAGATTCCGCGAGAGGCGCTGGTGCTCAATGTATGGGGAAAACTGTACGTGTGATCGAGTAAGTAAACTGCAGGAACTCGTGCTAGAGGCACAGATATCGTCCCTAACAGATAGCTAATACCTAACAAAGACCGGGCAACGGCGTTTTCCTGTGAACTATGACCGTCAAACTGCGATCGCCAGGCCGTCTGCCAAGCGCCGCGATTATGGAATATCCCACCATTCTTTGGGAAAGGCCTCCCCAAAGAATCGTCCAGCAATGGACGTAATCTGGCTGACATGATGAAAGAATTAGGCTGCAAATTTTCATAGAACCACTTACTTGGTAGAAAATAATTAAATTATTAGTTTAATTAAAATATGAAAAATCGTGCAAATTTATTACACAACTTTTCTGTTGCTTATACTATGAATTGATGGCTACAAACATGGCCTCTCTAGGAAATTGGTTACATGCAGGACCGAAGGCATTACGTGTTGAAGTGATGGGAGTGTATAACTTACTCTGGATCGATAATTATGTTTTTTCTAAAAGAAAATAGCCAATATCAGTTTTATGCCCGACCCCGGATACCAAGGACCTCACTGTTTGCCGTGGAACCTGCTACTTCTAGGTCATGGCGGCAGTCATATTACAAAGTAAGGAAACAAAAATCTCTTTAAGCTGTTTGACGAATCTCATCACCCCTTCTCATCCCGTAGAGGGCGTAGAAGTTTACCTGAGGACGGACAGCAGCTTCCTTCTGAGACTATCTAATCGCGATCGCCAATCTGTCTGACAATCGTGGCCATTATGGCATATCCTCAAAATTTTTCATAAGAGAGGCTTGCCCAGCAGTGGACTTCTTTCAGCAGTGATGATGAACCCAAATCTCTTGATCCTCTTTCTAAGTCCTTTTCCTTTACCTTAGGTTACTGCCGCTCAGAAGCCTAATAGAGTCTAACATAATTGAGAGTTGACTGACTGACTGACTGAATGACTACGATACCATAATAAAATGTATAGATAACAAACATTGCAGGTGGTATGAACCCTAAGACCCTAATAGAGCCTGACTTTATTGAGAATTACTAATAGGTAGGCAGTTTCCGTTGTCATCAGAATATCTGCAGATATCAAACATAATCAGGGCCTAACATAATCGGGCGTTACTAATAACTAAGCGAGAGCCACTTGTTACTAGTACGTACTATTAAGTAGAGCGTTTAGGTTAAGATCAGAACAATTGTAGATATCGAACATTATGCATAATTGAGAGTTACTAATAAGTAACCAGATTACGTAGTCTTAAGAACATCTGTAGATATAAAGCCTAATAGAGTCTGATGTAATCCAGAGTTACTAATGACTTAGCCATCTACGTTATCATAAGATCATCTATAGATATCAAACATTACTGGCGCTTGGAAGCCTAACAGAGTCTAATATAATCGATAGTTATTAATGACTTGGCCATCTACGATATCATAATAACATTTATAGATGACGAACATAACCTAATAGAGCCTGATATCATTAAGAATTGACAACAAATAGGATGTTTACGTTGTCATAGGAACATCTGTAGATGTCAAACATAGTAGGCATTCGGAAGTCTAATAGAGTCTAGCATAATCGAGAGTTACTAATGACTATGCAAATAAAGCCTGACATCGTTGAGTATTACTAATAAGTAGGCAGTTTTTGTTGTCATAAGAACATCTGTAGGTAGATGTCAATCACTACTGGCGCTCGGAAATGTAATAGGAGTCTACCAGCTTTACATAACAACATCTATAAATAACAAACATTTCAAGGGGTAAGAAATCTAAAGCCTGCCATCATGGAGAAATACTTATAAGTAGGTAGTTTACGTTGTCATAAGAACATCTGTAGGTAGATGTCAATCACTACTGGCGCTCGGAAATGTAATAGGAGTCTACCAGCGTTACATAACAACATCTATAGATAACAAACATTTCAGGTGGTATGAAACCTAATAGAGCCTGACATCGTCGAGTATTACTAATAAGTAGGCAGTTTACGTTGCCATAAAAACATCTGTAGGTAGATGTCAATCACTACTGGCGCTCGGAAATGTAATAGGAGTCTACCAGCGTTGCATAACAACATCTATAGATAACAAACATTTCAGGTGGTAAGAAATCTAATAAAGCCTGCCATCGTGGAGAATTACTAATAAGTAGGCAGTTTTCATTGTCTTAAGAACATCTGTAGGTAGATGTCAATCACTACTGGCGCTCGGAAACCTAATAGGCGTCTACCAGCGTTACATAACAACATCTAAATATAACAAACATTTCAGGTGGTAAGAAATCCAATAGAGCCTGACATCGTCGAGTATTACTAATAAGTAGGCAGTTTACGTTGTCATAAGAACATCTGTAGGTAGATGTCAATCACTACTGGCGCTCGGAAACCTAATAGGAGTCTACCAGCGTTACATAACAACATCTATAGATAACAAACATTTCAAGTGGTATGAAACCTAATAGAGCCTGACATCGTCGAGTATTACAAATAAGTAGGCAGTTTACCTTGTCATAAGAACATCTGTAGATGTCAATCACTACTGGCGCTCGGAAACGTATTAGTTTGATGTAATCCAGAGTTACATAAAAACATAGATAAGAAACATTGTAGGTCTGACATCGTTGAGAATTACTAATAGGTAGGCTGTTTTAGTTGTCATAATAACATCTATAATAAAAGACTACAGGTGGTTGGAAGTCACTAATAATAATAATGTCCTCCTAGCCGAATTTAAGCCACGGCGGGGGCCAGTCTCAATAGAGATTAGATCTGCGCGGGACATATTTTAGTGCACAAGTGTGTGCGCAAACACAGGAGCACTTTCTATTCCATCACTCTCATGATCCGATGAGCCGCCTAGTGTCACGATCGGGAAGAAGTTAGGTACAGGACCGACGGCTTAACGTGCTCTCCGAGGCACGGGGGTAAAATACCGCCAGCTTCCAGACTTCGAGCTAATACTGAGAATTTTTTCTTTTTACAGAAAAGTCTCAAAATCACTTTAGACCCGACCCGGGATTTGAACCCAGGACCTCGTCCTCTGCGGATAACACGCTACCGCTAGACCAACGAGGCAGTCGAAGCCTATAATACTACTAATAAATTGGCCATTCATGTTATCATAATAACATCTACTTATAGATGAGAAATATTGCAGGTGGTAAGAATTCTAATGAAATCATCGAAAGGTCGGATGTAGTGGTAATGTCAGGCGCACGTACATAAGACTAAAATGGTTAGAATGATGCAGCTGGTCTTATAAGAGCTATCAGAATTTAATAGTGACTTGAGAATTAGTAAGAATACAAGGAAGATTATAATTGTCCATCCAAGATTTGTTTAAATTAAACAACTTTTAGAACTTTCCTCTTTTTTTATTTAGTTAACAGTCGCAAAATACATTATAATAATTAAACACTTAAAATAGGTATTTACAAATACGGGATCATTCTACCTACGTAGGCAAAGTCCATACACAAACCATACAAAAATTAGAAAGCAGATATATAATACTTAATGAGAACGCTAAGGCACAATAACACCTCGAACTTTATCTAGAAATTCAGAAAAAATAAAAATATCTACCCAAAGTTGGAATTCCAAAAAATATGAGCGAATTTCTTAATAATTTCTCTGACATTTAAGACTTTTACTGAAAAAAGATGTAGAGAAATTTGCAGACAAAAGTTTAGAAAAATAAAAACAAGAATTCGCAACACTTCTTGGACTGCTATTGTGCCTCGCAGAATCTTAAAATTACAGGGAATATTTTTGAGTTAATACTTTATATGTATTGTCATTTAGTCGCCCTAAATACTAAACGAGAATCATATAAATTTTGTAAGGACAATATGCAATCGACAACGAGATAACACAAGTCAGAATTTTATCAATCTGAGTTACAGTTATCTGTCTGAATAAAATGTCGACAGAAATAATCCCACGATTATATAAAAATCAGTCAGATAAAAAATATAAAATTGTAAATTATCTAAAACAATTACAGACGTGGGCCTTTTATTTAAAGAAACAATATTTAAACATATATCATCTCAAACTAAATTAATTATCGAAAATTCGCACTAATATTTATTATTTTGCTGTAAAAATATACGTAAAAATAATAAATTTATAATATTATCGGAATTTTCACCATCATTTTAATTTAAGACAGTAAGTTGTTACAAATGCCTACCAGAATCTAAATAAGCATTAAAATAAAAAAAATAAAACTAAACATAAATAATATAATAACGATACAAAATTGTTATATATTAAATAAATAAGTAATTATTAATATAAATCCATCGACATTTTACCTAACACATATTCGTTGTCAACGTACAATTATGTCAGTAATTTATTTACGCATTTCTGTTAGCTATTTTTATAATAACTTAAATACAGTGAGAATAAATATAATAATAATATCCTGGGACATTATTTTTTAATGACTATAATGAGACAAAAAAGTCGATGATAAAATTAAATTAAAAAACTTAAAGGATCGAGAAAGCATTGAGCGGATAGTGTAAAGGTTTTAAGTAACAAGGTAAATAGGTCTTCAGAGATCAATTAAAAGATAGACGCAAAACCTTTCCCATATCCTATTCAACTAAGCTGAACTTATAATAAACATACTTAGATATAACTTAGAATTAGCAACTTAATATATTACTTTTAAAAATGTCTTTATAGCTTATAAATTACAATTTAAGTCAATTTAATTGTTTAACATATTGAACGAACATCTCAAAAAATTGTATTCATTAATTTGGGAGCTATATGATGCTAAATCTAAGATTATATCTAAATATGTTTAAAGAAAAATACCATCGTAATAATTACTTCGATAGCGCATACAAAATTTAATTTATTAATGTTTAAAAATCATAAAAACAACTATTTTTTCAAAATAATAAAACCTGAACTCCAAACTTCAACTATTTAATTTAAAAAAGGAACTGGTAATGAAATTAAAAATGGAACAACTTTTGAAAATAATGTAGCGCTATCAACTGTGGTTGTAAAATTAAACTTCGACCTTGTAGGGTGATCCGGGGATGTGTTCGTCTCCCCACTTGACGATGACGATGTAATCTCCCCTGTCTCTGACGACGTACCAGCATTCATAGTTGTTCTTGCCTTTGTGTTTGAGCTGGACTTCGTCACAGGGTCCCTTGGGGCCGTAGATACCGACGTAGCAGATGTTAGTACCTGGTAACATTAAAAAAAGTTATTGAAATATAGAAATAGATCATTATTATTATGTGTCTTGAATTTTAATTGTATTTTTATTATATCTGAACGTTAAATACATTAAAAGCAGACGTCGTAGAACATTCTCGGACCATATCGGAGACGTACCTACTCAAGAAAGGCCAGGTCAGAAGTACCCTAAACCAGCGAGCATGTATGTATGAAGAATATAATGACAGTAAACGAGGCAAAAGAGGTGTGCAAAGATAGTGGCAAATGGAAATACGTTGTCTCTGCCTACCCCTCTGGGAAACATGCGTTAGTATGTATTAAACACATTTTGTTAAATAAATTACAAAGTATTTTTTATTAAATAAATTAGATTTCTAATAAGAAATATGGTGTAGTTATTAAAATAAAGCTATTAAAAGTTTCTAATAAAAATGTAATACAATCTAACTTGAATCTAACCAACAAAGCTTATAAGAAGGCTTATAAGGGATCTTATAAATTCTTTTTAAGAGATATAAGATCTTGTATAAGCCTTTAAATAATAAAGATTCCACAAAAGTCCTTTAGACGATCTCACGATTTGATGGGCTAGCCAGAAAAGGTGCCTACGCCTATGGAAAACAGGTGAGAGTCTATTAAAAAATTCTATTAGGCCTGATCCAGTACTCGAATCCAGAACCTTTTCTCCTCAGATTGAATGATGATGTACACTGCCTCGTCTATTGATAAAAAACGGTTTATATATGTTTTTTTTTTGACATGATGGTAAAGTTAGCCTTAGGGGCTTTTATTGCTTCACCGGACAATGCAGACAAGCGTGTCAAGCCGTTTAGCAAATAAAACTACAATCTAAGTAGGTACCCGGAGGGCTCCTTCGGGGTTCTAACGGGCGGTTACATAATGGGGGTGCAATGGCGAGTCATTGTTTTCAGGGACTCACGTTCCCTTTAGGATCGAAGAGGGCATTCCTTAGATACAAATGCAAGTAAAGGGTCATAGTGGACGCTGTTGGTCGCGGCGCGTTCGCGGTCGTACTCTCATCCGGTACGATATATCGGTTGCCTCGTATTTGATAGTGAACTTACCAGCATCTCCTGCATGTACGGTGAACTGATTGTGCTTATTGAGGTACGCCTTTTTCAGGCCCATGCCCTTGCTGGTAACTTTGGTGGCGTCAGACTTGAAGTTCGGTAGTACTGGACCTTGTTTCTGAGCGGATTTTGCGACTTTTTGAACGGTTTCTACGGTAACTGATGATGTTTCTTGAGCTCCGATTTCGGCGAGGTTGTTACCTGGTGATGACAAGATAAGTGAGAACCTGAGAGATAAGTTAGGCTCATATTTCTAGAACAAACTCAGATTTCAAAATTCATTTATTCCGTTAAAATATTACATTTGTCTGGAATCGACAATTTTTTTACACCAATGCACGACCTGGCAGCTACTGAGAAGCACTGCCAGAAAACTCAGTAGGAATCATTTCTTAAAATATTTATTTCTGAACATAAAATTATGTACGTATGTCGCTCTAAATGTTAATTTAGAGCGACTCAATCCCAAGCTGTTTTGTCACATAAATAATCAAAAGATTTTAGTAAGTAATTTAGTTTTTATTTAAACTTATTCGTAGAAATTTCTCTGATTCACAATCGAATCATCCTTGGAACGCCAGTGGCATCTGTCGACGCTCGACGGAATTAATAATTCACCGTCTGAGCGGCGCGCTCGACACTTTTGGAGTAGCAGCCGGCCAGTGTGGTCGGATATTGAAACTGCAGCGCGTTCCTAACTATAGCCGTATATGTATATCTGTACCTATAATCGATTGAAAATTATAATCGAGTTGATTTATCTACCGTATTTCGTTGTTCCCACACTACTCATCGACGCCCACAGCTTGGAGGTTAAAAATTACGGACTCTAGTGATGTTGCTGAGGCTCCTCTTTTGATAACTATTAAGCTTGTGTTTGGCAAGTGAATAACGCCAACAAATTTTAACTAATTGTCTTACCGGTGGCTTCGATCTTGAATGGTGAGCCGACGATGTGGGCGCCGTTGTACTTGATGCTCAAGTAATAGAAGCCAGGGGAGAGTGGCGTGTAGCGGACCTGTAGCCGAAGAAAACGGTAATAAGAAAAAAATAAGAATTTGTAGCGTCCTTCGTAATTTTAGGTGTCAGTGTAAAATCAGAACTGCGATATTATTCATTTACACTTTCCCGAGCAATGGCCATATTCTAGCCACCATATTTTGAACTCTATCGCCTTGAGATAGACTTAAAACTCAACAAGTTGGAAATGTTTCTGCATTGGAATGTTTTAATTCGACAATACACATTTCAGGAGATCTCGAAATCCCCTTCGAGGAATGCAGGTAGAAACATCACCAACTTTTTTGTTGATCGTATGGGCAGTGGTTACTCTGGTGTCAGTGGTTCATGCCGCCCAGTAGGCCTCTGCCACGGCTTAACGAGCGGTCAGAAATTAAACCACTTTGACGGTCAGCCATCTATAGGTAAACTACGGCCAAGATGGTTTAATTCGCCGATCACTTATAGACTGGTGAGTACACTGGCTATGAGCGCCATCTGAGACGACCACAACGCAGTGGAAATAATATTCAAAAGAGTAAACTGAAGCATCTGTTCCAGGCTGATGATTCAATTTGGCAGTTACTTGGCAGTTTGGTGCATAACTTCGTTAATAATTGCTTTAATGGTAATTGCCCAACCCTGTTAACCCTGTGCATGCCAGGAGAAACGGTAGTATCATTAAATAGTTCCAAGCCGTAACATCCAAATAAGCCTAGGGGAGTCCTTAACTGTCTTGGATTTCACAATGAGTAAGAAGAAGGCTAAGGCACCGATACTTAAAGGAATGGTGCTGAGAAATAGTTTCTGGCGAAGACAGGCCACAGCAGCAGTGAGCTGATAATATCATATGTAGGTACCTTGTATCCCTCTTCAACGTCAGTACAGTCCATAGCGACCCTGGAAGGTCCATCGATGGTGACTGCCAGTAGACCAACGCCCGCATTACACGTGTCGATGATCAAGTCGGTCTTGACACCTGTAGAATAACAATATACAATTATCAATAAAATACACTATAAATAAACGTAACTTTTAAAAAATTACGAAGAAGAAGCGCCATTTGGCAGCTCGTAGTACTGACAGGTGCTCAAGATTGATTCTCAAGCGACGACCAGAAACCGGAAGACGCAGCGTGGGCAGACGCCCTATAAGGTGGACCGATGATCTTGTGAGATGCAGTTAGCGCAAAACTAGCAATTGTGGAAGGCCCATGTCCAGCAGTAGAAGTGTTTCGGAGCAATGTAACCTTATTATGTGGGTATTGGTTATTATAGTTACCACTTATCTCAACCGATTTGAACGTTTATGTGCATTCATTACGAAGGCATTCCCTACCAAATAAAAAGATTCGTCAATATAGTTTCTCAAGCAACGTTGTGTGTTTGGTGTCAGGTTAGTATCACATTAATTAAAGGAGGCAGTCTTTCACTTTTATCCAAGTAGTGTGTACTTACGTACAACTTACTTACTTAGCGTATGGGCAGTGGTTACCCTAGTGACAGAGTTGTTCAATCCGCCCAGTAAGTTTTTGACATGGTTTTACGACTGTTGCCTAATGACTACAACCGGGACCGACAGCTAAACGTGCCCTCCAAAGCACGGAGACGCTCAGATATTAAACTGTTTCGGTGGTCACCCATTTGTAGACTGACCGCGAGCCTAGTTGAACCTGAACCTTGCCAATCACTTACGGGCTGGTGAGAGCGTCTAGCTATGAGCACCTCAATGTATAAGGATTTCCAACTTACCAGTCTTAACTGGTCCCAATCCGGGTCCATGGGCGTGAACAGCCGCGGGGTCAGCATCATCTTTTCCGACCTGGACAACAACAACAAATTAAAACACTTAGTAAGTAATTAGTGGAAGCTGCTGGATGCGGGTAGCGCAAGAACGGCAACTGGGTACATTTTTGGGGGAGTTTTTTGTCCAGCATTAGACGATTTATTGTCGGTTGAAATGATGAACTCTTAACCACCACTGCAAGTCCTGTAAGCCAGGATCAACATTGGCAGGGTCAGACATGTCATGACGGCAAAGAATATCATCACCCCACCTCATCTCCTGGGGGGCGTAGAAATGGACCGAGGGAATACTTACAAGAGAACGGGCAGCAGCGTTTTTCTGAGAATTATGACCATCAAACTGCGATCGTTCCAACCCGTTTGCCAAACGTGGTTATATATGGCATATCCACCTTTCTTTGGGGCGGCTTTAGTCCAGCAGTGGACGTACTTTGGACTGACATGATATTCAGCGTACAAACAACTTAATTGACTGATATTATTATATATATTAGTGACCTATGGGTTTGAGTTCAACTTGTAGCAATTACCGTAAGTTATTAGCCTAGTAATGATACATTACTATACAAGTTGACCGAGCTACAGGGTGTTTATTTAGTAGTTAAAAGGCCTTAAAACTTGTGATATGGTAGTGATAGAGATTTGTTTAATATTTTTGAATTAAAACTTCTTTACGCACGCTTGACTTGGGGAGTAAGATGATGAATGCGGGACGAGAGCGTTACGAACGGTGTGACCGGCGTGGCGAACGGAAGTTGAGAGGGAGATATAATGAGAGATAGATACGTTTCGTATATGACTATGAAAAATGAGAGGTGCAAGCACACATTTTCTTTTTCTCTTACTCTCATAGCCAGTTTTGTAAATCTTAGTTTTACTTTACACAGTCTAAAGCAATCTCGTTTTTTAGACAACGAGATCAATTCATTACAACCCAATAGGTGGCAGAAGCTGCCCAAAGGTTGAAGAAGGATAGCAAAGGCAAAGGTGGAGGGAACTTGAGGAGGCCTATGTCGTAAGACAGCTTAATCTGGTGGCTGATACTAAAAGTTAAGTTATTATATACACATAGAGGTAGGAAAAATAGAAAAAAGTATATTCAGTATAGTTTATTATAAATTGTGCAAAGGTCAGAGTAAATAAACGCAATATTATTAATTTTATTATAATACTCCCGGACACAGGGATTAATTAGTTAGTTCGCCTAGTGCTGGCGTTATCTTTTTAAAGGAAATAAAAAAACTCAGATGGCGTACCTTGATCCTTAAAGGAGAAGCAGGAATATGGACGCCGTTGAACTTAACGTTGATGTTGTGGACTCCGTTCTCCCTCGGCATGAACCTGATGCTGTACTGGTCCCCGTCGATGTTCTGGATGAAACAATCGTCGGACTTGCCCGATGGTGATGTTATCTGGACAAAAGAAAAAATAAAATGACTCGAGTTCTAGAATTTTAATTTAATTTTAATTGAAATTATTCGGAATTGTGTCGAAGGCGTCCGATTGAGCTGCTGGGCCTAGAATGTCACGGGATAGATTCCCGCTCCGACAAACTAGATGCAAAATTAACGGTTTGTTTAGAGATGATGAGATGACATTGCATTGTTATGTATATCTCTGCACGATTGTATGTCGTACGTATTTTATGTCACAACATTTTATGATAAACTCGACATTGGTCGTCTGCAATTTGCCTTCCATGACGCTTGTCGATACAAATTATTATTTATTATAATTAGCTGTTTAAATCAGCAAGTGAGAAGGCCTTACGTTAAACGTCGCAGCATTAATCGAAGCATAGAATAGTATTATTGTAATTTATACTTAAGTATTATGGAAAAATTTCACATGTCTTCTTTCATAGACAAGATAAGTACGTACGTACTTCCTAGATTAAGACGAATATCTGTACACTGACAACTGCCCCTCTCAATAACTGTTCTCCGATCTTTACTTTGGTTGTCTGGAAAAGATCACATTTTGTGATAAAACCGCCCATTGTATACTTTAAAGGTTTTAGGTGATTTTTATTTCTTATTCGTTTGGTGTACAATATTTTTGTGAAATAAATGATTCTGGTTCTGAGGTTCCCACCGTATTATGGGCGCCACCTTAAACCATATCAATAAAAGAAAAACGGATTTTCTTCACATAGAATTAAAAAAAACGCTTATAATAGTCAGAACATGGATTGTAGTATAACAAATAACTTATACGAGGTGTAACATAAATAGTGGACGTAACTCAAGAAGCGTTTTCTATGAAATTATAATAATATTTTAAAAAATACAAACTCAAGTTAAACAGTAAAATCCAAAAAAAAATTGTCTAGCTATATAAAATGCATCAGCTGGTCGTTTTTTAAGGTGTTGATGACTACACTTTGTTCAGTTTCATACGCAAATTAAGCTCCTTAACTTACGTTCACTATGTATATTACACCTTGTATATACACATACATATTTGAATCTAAGTACAAATAGATTATTAGACCGGCGACTTATATTTGATCATATAAAATTATAATTTAATTTATACCAGTAATGGTTGTCGTGGGAATATTTATGGCTAGTCCTAGGTCACCTGGTCTATCCATCTTTGCTCGTAGCTGACCACTACAGAAGATGCGGTCCGGCCGGTCTTCTAACTTTCTTGGCAAATCATTCTCGATACAATGTGTTCTATTGTGGAATGCACTGCCTTTAATATTGAAATGAAATAATGATATTTTCACTTGGGTATTAATCCACTTGTACTTGTCAAGCTTACAAGCAAGTACATAAAAAATACCTAGTCAAATACAATTTTAAACTAATTTTAAAGGCACAGCAAGTTATTAAAATTTTGACTCTCTACAAGAGCCCTTGAAAGATAGATACTAATTTATTTAATCAAAGAAAAGTTTCCACCTTACCCGTGATCATAATTGTATGGCCTATTTTTATCACAGACAATAGGAATGTCCATACAACGTGGTAATACTTCCAGTCTTCTGAGCACGATTCCTTTTAGAGTGTTCAGTTTATATTATTTATTTCACACAGAAATACATATTTATGTAACAAATTAGGTATATCATGTACACAGGCGAGCTTAAGAGGCCTATTACATTGTCAACACTTGAAATATAGCTGTTTAGCTAAATCGTGCATTTGTAACAAAAACGGCCGTTTATGTTTTGAATGCACGGTTTAGCTAAACAGCTATATTTCAAGTGTTGATAAGGTGTTATACAATTACGTATTTTTGATTCTATTTACGAGTTATGACATTTTTTCGATTGGCGGCGCTAGTGGACTGTAAAAGGCCCCTTAACTCAGCGATGAGTTCTCTTCCAGCAAATTTATATTACTCTTTTAGACAACACTTTATCTTTAATTTAGTTATTAATCTTGGGACATTATTCACACATGGTCATCTGATCCTAAACTAAGCAGAACTTGTACTATGGAAACCAGATAACTGATCTAATATATATACTACTATTTTTTGGTAAATACATACTAATATAAATAAATAATTATATTTTAAATTTCTACTCAAATACACAAATAAATAACTAGAACCAAATCTAAATAAACTAATAAAGTTATTTTAATAATATTTTTGACCGATCCGGGATTTAAACAAGCTACTAACCAACGAGTCCATCAAACTAAAGAAACTTTTATACCAACATATTTCCATATCAAATTTACACTATTGTGATCAAAAATGCATGCAAAATCTTTTAGCACGTTTTCTGCCTACCCTCAAACCACAGGGCGAACACCCCATATTAACTTTTATGGCACAACTTCTGGCAGATATTCATCATGTTCGCATACTCTTATAAAATATTAATACGAATAAGATTTATTTGAAGCACAACGGTCACGCGCGGTCAGTCGGTTTTATTACATTTTTTTGGCTAGAAAAGGGGCAGAGTTAGACACACTGTGCGAATATTGTTTTACTTGGGTTCTTCGGGGTGGAGTCACATATAATAAAATCGTAGGAAAGTCAAAACTGTACATTGACAATTTTTTTTAAAGGATACCTGGGGCGTGATCTACAATCGATATCGAAACAAAAAATATAGGTTTTAGAATTTGTGTCTGTTTATCTGTTTGTTGTTTTTGAATTTACTTCAAATTTTGCATGAATATTACTAGGAGGTCGGGTCAACATATTGGGTATATATTATCACGCTATCACCTACGGGGGAGGAGCTGTGATAATTCATAAAGTTTAACGCAGGTAAAACCGCTGGGTACAGCTAGTACATTATATTTCTCACACTATAGTTTGGTCAAGAGTAACAGTGTGCATTGATTTATTATAACTTACTATACAACATGTAACGTAATTAACGCACACCCTCGAACACCCCAATTAGAATATTATGTTGTAATCATAATACATACACTGAATTTTTCATTTAACATGTATATGCATTGTTATTTACTAAATTAGTTTCTTGGAATAAAGTTTATTTTTCTATATGTTGTATTGAATGGTGGAATTTGTATGAATACTTAAAAACTGCGATTTTAAGTATTATTACTTTGACGTACGGTCTATTTCAATTTGTTTTGACTGTACAGGGTTAATATGATAATATTTTCCGTAGTTTTAATTATTTGGGAATAAAAAAATACCTATATTGAAAATGATATAAATCGATTCAGTAAACGATTCTGAACAAACCATTTTCAGGATGTGCGTTAATTAAGTTACATGTTGTATAGTACATAAATAAATATTCATGACATATCCCACAGCGCCATCTGGTCCAAAGTAAGCAAAACTTGTACTATGGATACTAGACAATGGATAGAAAATACTAATTTTACTTTCTTTGCAATTATCTATACATATAATAAAATCGTAGGAAAGTCAAAACTGTACATTGAATATTTTTAAAAAAAGGATACTTGGGGCGTGATCTACAGTCGACATCGATGCCAAAAATATAGTTTTTAGAATTTTTGTCTGTGTGTCTTTAAGTAGGTATGTCCGGGCTAAACTCAAAAAGTACTGCATGGATTTACTTCAAATTTTGCATGAATAATACTTAGAGGTCGGGTCAACATAATAATATAGGCTACATCACGAACGTATCTGGGTGTTTTCTGTGTATTATATCTATTCAGAAATTTATTTTTATCAGTTCTATGGATACTATAGAACAGGCTCTACCTAGTTTGGGAACAGACGGTAGCTTTTTTGTGACCCCAAGATATTGACATTTATGTATATACTAGCTGTGCCCCGCGGTTTTAACCACGTTAAATTTTATAAATTATCACACCTCCTCCCCCGTACGTGATAGCGTGATAATATGTAGCATATATGTTGACCCGACCTCTTAGTAATATTCATGCAAAATTGGAAGTACATCCATGCAGTACTTTTTGAGTTTAACCCGGACATACATACAGACAAACAGACATCAGACAAAAATTCTAAAAACTATATTTTTTGCTTCGCTGTCGACTGTAGATCACGTCCCAAGTATCCTTTAAAAAAAATATTCAATGTACAGTTTTGACTTTCCTACGATTTTATTATATGTATAGATTACACGCAGACTCAAGACAAACATACATGTTCATGCACACAAATATCTGTCCTGGGTGAGAATCGAACCCACGACCTCCAGCGGGAAAAGCTTAATTCTTCTTCTTCTTCATTTGCCAACCACGCTAACAGGCCCGCCAAATCCCTCAAATGTACTAAAAACGCATGTAGGTACTATAAACGTATTCTGTCTTACCGATCCATCATGAATCTTTGAGTAGCGGACGCTCGTACCGGCATGTTCTCACGATAAATCAACTGACCCCAGGGGCTTCATACAGTTTATTTGAGCGCATTGTGTTATAGTAAATAGCGCTAAATCTTTGCCTCCGTCTACCACGTCTGCGTAGTAACATGTGGCCTACTACCTGATGGTGAGTGGTCACTTGAAAAAACACACAGACATGACTGGCCGGTTTGTGACTGCTCGGTTAGTGGTCGTGGGTTCGATTCCCATCCTGGACAGATATACAACATGTAACGTAATTAACGCACACCTTCAAACACCCCAATTAGAATATTATACTATAATTATAATCCATACACTGAATTTTTAATTTAACATGTATATGCATTGTTATTTACTAAATTAGTTTCTTCGAATAAAGTTAATTTTTCTTTACTTTGTACAAGCTGTGCCCCGCGGTTTTACCCGCGTTTAATTTTATACATTATCACAGCTCCTCCCCCGTATGTGATAGCGTGATGTGATAATATGTAGCCTATATGTTGACCCGACATCTTAGTAATATTCATGCAAAATTTGAAGTAAATCCATGTAGTACTTTTTGAGTTTAGCCCGGACATACGTACAGACAAACAGACACACTGACAAAAATTCTAAAAACTATATTTTTGGCTTCGATATCTATTGTAGATCACGCCCCAAGTATACTTTTCAAAAAATATTCAATGTACAGTTTTGACTTTGCTACGATTTTATTATATGTATAGATAGATTGAATGACGGACGTGTGCAAAGATCGTGACAAATGGAAATCCGTTGTCTCTGCCTACCCCTCTGGGAAACAGGCGTGTATGTATGTATGAATGACGGGATTTGTATGAATACAAACAAATTGCGATTTTAAACGTTTTATTACATTGACTTACGGTCCATTTCAATTTGTTTTGACTGTACAGGGTTAATATGACGTCAATTTCCGTAGTTTTAATTATTTTGGAAACAAAAATTACCTATATTAAAAATGATATAAATCGATTCAGTAAACGATTCTGAACAAAGTATTTTCAGGATGTGCGTTAATTAAGTTTCATGTTGTATATGAACATGTCTGTTTGCCCTGAGACTGTGTGTTTAATTATATTTAAGTATGTATTTACAGAAGGAAAGTAATCTTTATAATACTTACAAAAAAAATTATCAAATAAGTCCCTAGTACGGGCGTTGTCTATTGAAACGCCTAGCGTCACGACCGGAAAGAGTTCAGGTACAGGACCGACGACTTTACGTGCTCTCCGAGGCACGGGGGTGAAATACCGCCAACTTCCAGACTTCGGGCTGATACTGTGAAATTTCTTTTTACGGAAAGATCCCAAAATCACTTTTAGCCCGACCCGGGATTTGAACCCAGGACCTCATTATCTGCGGTTGAACACGCTACCGCTAGACCAACGAGGCAAAACGTGTGCAAAGATCGTATCAAATGGGAATCCGTTGTCTCTGCCTACCTCTCTGGGAAAAAAGTATCGATGTATTTAAATAGGCATAGGTTTATTCAAGGCTAGAGTGAACAGGCATCTTATGGGTACGCGCGGTCCACCTTCGACCACATCTTCACTTACCATCAGGTGGGATCTTTGTCAAGCGCAAACACATTCAGCATTAAGTATGTTTGTATATCCATATAGTAGCAATACATGGATTATTTTCCTAGTGCTAACGTTGTTTACTAAAAAAAAACTAATCTAAGAAGGCTACTTACTCTTCCGTCCAAGCTTCCCTTAGCCCCATTGAGTCTGATGTAGAACTGTGTGGGCTTATCCACTTGCGCGGAGTCAGGGAACTGAGCGACTTCAAGAAGATGTGCGTCTCCTACTGCTGGACTGATGTAGACCTTGAAAGGCGAGTCGGGGATGTGTTGCTCGTTGAACTTGAGGCCAATACGGTATTCACCTGGAAAAAGAAGATCATTAGTAAGATATATGTTGGATATATATGTTGAATAGAAAGGTTTGTTTCTTAATTAGTATAATGGCGGGAGGGTCCTGGTGACCGGTAATAAAGGTTTTTTTTCTAAACCTAAATCAGGCACCAGTCTCTCACAAAGTTAGCACAATAAATACCATATGTATTCGTACCTAAATGTTTAGTATGTGTTAACTTTGTGATGAGAAAATAAATGATTTTTATTATTTATTATTAGTTATTTTGACGATAAAAATATTATGATGGGCTGGTTGAAGTGGTTGGTAAATGCTTGCCTTTGACGTCGTATTTTGTGTGGTATGCCCACCCATATTTGGTGCATGAACATATCTGTTTGTTCAGAGTCTGGGTATAATTATACAACATGTAACTTAATTAACGCACACCCTGAATATAGTTTGTTCAGATTCGTTTACTGAATCGATTTGTATCATTTTTAATATAGGTAATTTTTTATTCCAAAATACTTAAAACTACGGAAATTATAGTTATTTTAACCCTGTACAGTCAAAATAAATTGAAATGGGCCGTAAATCAAAGTAATAAGACGTTTAAATCGCAGTTTTATTTGTATCCATACAAATTCCATCATTCAACACAAAATAAATAAAATAATCTTTATTCCAAGAAACTAATTTAGTAAATAACAATGCATATACATGTTAAATTAAAAATTCAGTGTATGTAGATATTATGATAAAAACATAATATTCTAATTGGGGTGTCTGAGGGTGTGAGTTAATTACGTTACAAGTTGTATACACAAGTATGTATTTACAAAAGAAAAGTAGTTATCTGGTTTCCATAGTACTTGTTCTGCATAATTTGGGATCAGATGGCCGTGTGTGACTAATGTCCTAGAATATTATTTATTCATTTATTTTATCACTCCCAAAAACCAGGTAGAGATCCTGTTTTCTTAAGAATGAATTCATTATGTATACTAACATAGTCTGTAAGTTATATTGTAACTAACACTATGGATCTGCTGGTCTGAAAATATATGATTTTTATTATTATTTTTATTTATTTAAGTCATGATAATCTTAACATATTACAATTTCTTATTTAAATGTCTTTAGTTAAATCTCCTTATTCTCAAACAATTTCTTCGTTAGCATAATCTCAAATTTTTATATATGCCATTATCATCATATCATCCGAAAGAAGAAGCATTGCTGGACAAAGGCCAACAAAGATCTCTGCGATTGCTGGTCTTCCGCTATCCGCATCCAACGGTTTCCAGTGACACTCACAAGATCATCGGTCCATCTTGTAGGGGGCCTGACTAAGCTGCCTCTTTCGATTCGTGGTCGCCATTCGAGAACCTTTCTATCCCAGCTTTTTATACACTGACCCATATTATGTCTTGTCAAAGTAAAATAAATAAAATAAAATATATAAAACAAAAAAGGTTATTATTCACGTAGACTTTAAAAAAGCGCTTGTAAATAGTCAGAACATGTTTGTAGTAATACAGTTATTATTTCTAGTTACTTATTACAGATATTTAGGTACACGGAATGTTAAAACATTTATACAATTTATTTTATAATAGTAGTGATATATAGCTAGCTTGTATTAAGTTATTGTCAAGGAGATTATGTGGTTTAAGTTTAAGTACGTTTACATATTCCAAAAAAAAAACCAATATAAAGATATTCTTCTCAATTAGAATTTCTTATTCAAATGTACCTTGTATTAACTTAAATCTATCTACTCATTCTCAAGCAATTTTGTCGTTAACATAATTTTAAATATTATAATATATTAATGTTTTTAAACTTTCGCGATTTGTACACATTTTTATATACTGTGGACACGGGTGTCAACCAAGGTAATGATTTGATATGAACCTAAATCTTTATCGCGATGAGACCCGTGTACACAGTATATAAAAATTATAATATATGCCTTTAAATGTCGTTTTAAATTTGTTGGTTGACTGTTCTATTCTGTAATTGAGAACTTTTTTGTGAAAGTTGTCCCAAAAACGAGCGAGAGAAGAAGAAATCACACCTTAGGGCGCTGACCTGTTCATTACACCCAGTCTCAGGGCAAACAGACATGTTCAGATACAACATGAAACTCAATTAACGCACACCCTGAATATAGTTTGTTCAGAATCGTTTACTGAATCGATCTATATCATTTTTAATATAGGTAATTTTTTTATTCCAAAATAATTAAAACTACGGAAATTATCGTTATTTTAACCCTGTCAAAATAAATTGAAATTGATGGGAAATGAATGTAATAAGACGTTTAAATCGCAGTTTTATTTGTATTCATACAAATTCCATCATTCAACACAAAATAAATGAAAATAAACTTTATTCCAAGAAACTAATTTAGTAAATAACAATGCATATACATGTTAAATAAAAAATTCAGTGTATGTATTATGATAACAACATAATATTCTAATTGGGGTGTCTGAGGGTGTGCGTTAATTACGTTACAAGTTGTATACACAAGTATGTATTTACAAAAGAAAAGTAGTTATCTGGTTTCCATAGTACTTGTTCTGCATAATTTGGGATCAGATGGCCGTGTGTGACTAATGTCCTAGAATATTATTTATTCATTTATTTTATCACTCCCAAAAACCAGGTAGAGATCCTGTTTTCTTAAGAATGAATTCATTATGTATACTAACATAGTCTGTAAGTTATATTGTAACTAACACTATGGATCTGCTGGTCTGAAAATATATGATTTTTATTATTATTTTTATTTATTTAAGTCATGATAATCTTAACATATTACAATTTCTTATTTAAATGTCTTTAGTTAAATCTCCTTATTCTCAAACAATTTCTTCGTTAGCATAATCTCAAATTTTTATATATGCCATTATCATCATATCATCCGAAAGAAGAAGCATTGCTGGACAAAGGCCAACAAAGATCTCTGCGATTGCTGGTCTTCCGCTATCCGCATCCAACGGTTTCCAGTGACACTCACAAGATCATCGGTCCATCTTGTAGGGGGCCTGACTAAGCTGCCTCTTTCGATTCGTGGTCGCCATTCGAGAACCTTTCTATCCCAGCTTTTTATACACTGACCCATATTATGTCTTGTCAAAGTAAAATAAATAAAATAAAATATATAAAACAAAAAAGGTTATTATTCACGTAGACTTTAAAAAAGCGCTTGTAAATAGTCAGAACATGTTTGTAGTAATACAGTTATTATTTCTAGTTACTTATTACAGATATTTAGGTACACGGAATGTTGAAACATTTATACAATTTATTTTATAATAGTAGTGATATTTAGCTGGCTTGTATTAAGTTATTGTCATGGAGATTATGTTTAGGTTTAAGTTTAAGTACGTTTACATATTCCAAAAAAAAAACAAAATCTAAAGATATTCTTCTCAATTAGAATGTGTTATTCAAATGTACAGTCAACAGCAAAAGTAGATGATCAAAGTCGGATATTCAATACTAATTATCATAAATTGCGGCAAAATAGTGTGGTGGTGAAGAGTATCTAGTTGAAGGTGTGCGTGAGTGTTAAGTGTAAAAAATATTAACTAGTGAAAACTGCCGCCCAATAGCATCATAAACTCAAAACTCAGGTCCGATTTTGATCATATACTTATGCTGTTGACTGTACCTATTGACTTAAATCTATCTACTCATTCTCAAGCAATTTTGTCGTTTACATAATTTTAAATATTATAATATATGCCTTTAAACGTCGTTTTAAATTTGTTCGTTGACTGTTCTATTCTGTAATTGAGAACTTTTTTGTGAAAGTTGTCCCATAAACGAGCGACAGAAGAAGAAATCACACCTTAGGGCGCTGACCTGTTCATCTTGTTAGAAAACATACGCCAAATTGGACTAAATATTAACTTCATTGATTCCAAAACAAGATTACTTTCACGCGATAAAAACTAAATCAAAAAGTTACCTCAAAAAAATTATGTTATTAATATATAAATATATTCGTTCTGACACTATGTTATATGTTCGCAACATTTGAACGCAATCTGCCGAGTCATTTGAGAAAAAAATGTTTACCACAGTTTGATTCGATTAACTTGATCGATTCAAACTTAAAGTAGACACCTGTTTTTTTGAGATGAGATGAGATCACACTTAAATAAAATAGCTAAGTACCTGTTGATTTTAATTAAATAATACCCATTACTAGCCTGATAGTCTAATGGTTATAAAACCTGACCGACCAGAGATCGTAGCTTCGATCCCCAGGAAAAATCTTTGTTACATGAGTAAGATTATTTGTTCTGTGTCTAGATGTAATTTCTAGAAATATAAATGTCCTCCTAGGCGAATATCGGCCATGGCGGCCAGTCTCAATAGAGATTAGCCATCTGCGCGGGACATATTATAGTGCACAAGTGTGTGCGCAAACACAGGAGCACTTTCTATGCCATCACTCTCATGATCCGGTGGGACGCCTAGCGACACCACCGGAAATACGTCAGGCTTTACGTCCTCTCCGAGGCACGGGAGTATAATACCGCCAGCTCCCACACTTCGAGCTGATTCTGAGATTATTTTCTATTTACAGAAAAGTCCCAAAATCACTTTTTGGCCCGACCCGGGATTTGAACCCACGATCTCGTTCTTTGCGGGTGAACACGCTACCGATAGACCAACGAGGCAGTCAGAGTTTAGAAATATATAAGTATGTTTATCAGTTGCCATAGTACAGGCTCTATCTAGTTTGGGATCAGGTCGCAGTGTGTTGGTAGTCCAAAGATATGTATTTATTTGTTTTACTAGCTGTTCCCCGCGGTTTTAGCCGCGTTAAATTTTATAAATTATCATATCTCCTCTCCCGTAAGTGATAGCGTGATAATATGTAGTAGTAAGTAATTATGTTGACCCGACCTCTTATTAATATTCATGCAAAATTTGAAGTCAATCCATGCAGTACTTTTTGAGATTAGCCCGGACATACATACAGAAAAACAGACAAAAATGCTAAAAACTATATTTTTGGCTTCGATATCATTCGTAAAACACGCCACAAGTATCCGTTTTAAAAAAAAATCAATGTACAGTTTTGACTTTCCTACGATTTTAATGTAATTATAGTTCTACCGGCTAAATTTAGGCAGTCCAATCTGAACAGAGACTAGCCAAATAGAACTAATATTGCACTCGGGTGCAAATACAGGAACACTCTCTTAATCGGACATGAGACGGAGAAATCAGGCCCAGGACTGACAGCTTTAAAGACCTCTTCAAGGCATAAGGGTATAATACCTTGTACATTGCGAGCTGCTACTGCTTTGCAGCTTATTTTTGGTTTGCCACTGGAACTTATACAGGCTTTAGCTGTGGCTGACGGCAAATAATATGGCCACTGCTCAGCATCGGAGGGAATAGAAGTCCCGAAGGAATATTTCCCAGAGAACGGGCAGAATGCTCTCTCTGTGCACTTACTTATCGTATGGGCAGTGGTTACAGGTACCGCCCAGGAGGCCTCCGACATGGCTTAACGACTGTTGCCACATGGTTACAACTGGGACCGACAGCTTAACGTGCCCTCCGAAGCACGGAAACGCTCAGAAATTAAACCACTTTGGCGGTCACCCATCAATGGACTGACCGCAAGCCTAGTTGCTTAACCTCGCCGATCACTTACGGAGCGGTGAGAACATCTCTGTGCACTAAAAACACCATAATGCGATCGCCAACCCGTTTACCAAGCGTATGGCCTTTATGTCCATGGACACAATTCTATTGTTCAGATTAGGGAAGCATTTCAAAATTCATTTATTCCGGTAAACTGTTACATTTATGTGGAATTATCAAATATTCGTACAGAGTATGACGTAGCCGTTACAGAGAAACACTGCCAGAAAACACAGAAAAATATTTTTTTAAATATAATTTTCTTAATATTAGTACTTAATAATAGTTATGGTGACTCGACCCAAGCCCTTTTATCACATAACAAGAAGTTTGGTAATATGCCCGGCTACACGATTAGGCTTTTTAAAAGATAAACTTATTTGTAGACATCTTTCGGCTGATATTATGATGCCGTTTAGTCTCTAGATGTCTCAGTTATCTAACATCACTTTATCGCAAACAAAAAACCCAAAGACCTAAAAAAGCCGGAAGCGCCAATTAAATATCGTTACATATCGTATTCTAATTCCAAACCACCCAAAAACAGGGTGTATAATAAATTGGTGATCCTCTAAAAACCCGACGAAACGGGCAAAAAACTCAAGATTTGTGTCGTAGAAAAAAAATGAGAATGCATGTCACTCGATACAGGACTAACGACATATACAATAATTCTTCGCAACCGACTTGAGATATTTAAATTTTCTACGCTGCTTTAGGGTTCCTTAAAACCAATAGAATAAACATAATTGTAGGTTGTCTACTTCAAACTAGAGAAGTCACTAAACACTTTTTTATAAGTCATGATATCCACATATTTAGTATTTTAATTAGTTGTAAGTAAGATTATTAGTGTTCAGATACTTTTAAAATTGAAATGCGAGCTGTACTGACACAGAAATTGTCCGATTGTTATTTTTACCTGGTTCCATCAGAAAACCAGCGCTGCAATAGTAATGTCGCAGCTAGTGCTGAGATGAGACCAATTCGGACTTGCACAGACAGCAATTAAGAACTTCTTTACCTGTATATTATTATTATCTGTGCTTGTTTACGGAATAAACGTTTTTTCTTTCTTTCTTTCTAAACTATTATTCGTACACTCATTTAAAAAGTCACTCAATGAAAACGTCTGCCGGGGATCGAACCTGCCATCATATTCACCATATCAGTCGCAATACATCAACTACTGGATAAATGACTCCCCTAATACCATAATATGTCTCGAGAAATTCTATCCCACGGGCACTTTCTATTCCATCATTCTCATGATCCGATGGTACGACTATCGATACGCTCGAAAGAGATCAGGTACAGCCTACTGGACTGAAGGCTTGGCGTGCTCCCCAAGGCACGGGGGCAATGCCGCTAACTCCCAGACTTCGGGCTGATACTGAGAAATTTTATTTTATTTTATTATTTCATTTGGGAAGTATACAGCTACATGCAAATGGTTACAAAAAATGCCAATAACAAGCTTCCACAACTAGTTTACAAAGTGGTCTTTCTACTTAAATAACGAATAGTTTACAAATGGTTTTACAAGATTGAGCCAATAGTACTAAACAAAGATAGACATTATCAATAAAATATCTAGTTAGTCTGGATCCAGTAGAATTTTTACTAGTAGTACACAGATCAATAAAATCAAAACGAAGGTAACCATTTAACTTGTTAAATTCATTGAATACTCTAGGCAGAAGGCTATTATGAGTAACTCTACGGTGTCGCACGGAGGACCGCGTAACAAGAGATTTCTACGTAAATTTATTAAAAAAGCTTTTCATTACAGAAAAGTGGAAAAGAATCACTTTAAGACCCAACCCGGGATTTGAACTCAGGTCCTCACTATCCGCGATTAGACACTTTATCCCTAGATCAATGAGGCAGACAAAAGTATATGATGATGTCTTTCCTGCCGAATTTCGGCCACGGCGCGGCCATTCTCAATGGAGATTACCCAATTGCGCAGGATATAAAGTCAAAGGTACTTTATTCCGTAAAAATTTTACATTTATTTGGAATCGTCATATTTCTTTTACCCCACCGTGCAGTGCATGACGTGGCAGCTACTGAGAAACACTGCCAGAAAACTCAGTAGGAATCCTTTTTTAAAATAAAATATACTTAAGATTAATGACAATCATGTGTGTTGACTCAGAACAACTCAATCCCAAGCACTTTTATCACTTACATAATCAGAAATTTTGTAATATGCCCTGCTACACAATTTGGCTTTAATAATTCTTTTAAACTTATTCGTAGACAATTCTTTAATATCATTGGAAAGTTTGTTATAGAATCTTATACATTGCCCCATAAGAGTTACTTATTTTGTGGAGACGGGTAGTATGCAATATGAGATTATTCTTATATCTAGTATTTACATTATGTGTATCGCTCCTTTTACAGAAGGAATCGATATTTTTATGCCATATAGTAAGTTTTCATATATATACTGAGATGGTACAGTTACAATGTTGACCTCTTTGAACTTTTCTCTTAGAGACACTCTCGGGCCAAGCTTATAGATATCTCTTACAGCTCTTTTTTGCAATATAAATATGGTGTTAATGTCAGCAGAGCTACCCCAGAGAAGAATTCCATAGGACATTACACTATGAAAATAACTGAAATAAACCATTCTAGCTGTGTCAACATCAGTCAGCCGTCTAATAGTTTTCACTGCATATGCTGCAGAACTTAATTTGCCGGACAGTTTTTCTATTTGTGGGCTCCATTGTAGCTTGGAGTCAATAGTGATACCCAAGAACACAGTTGATTCAACAGGGTCCAACCTAGCTCCATTAAGTTGTACATTGGTTGTCGCCTGTTTCACATTCGGTGTAGTGAATTTTATGACTTTAGTTTTCTTATCATTAAGCACAAGATTATTGGCATTATATTATAGTGCACAAGTGTGTGCGCAAACACAGGGGCACTTTCTATTCCATCACTCTCATGATCCGATGGGACGACTAGTGGCACGACCGGAAAGAGGTCATGTACAGGATCGACAGCTTTACGTGCTCTCCGAGGCACGGGGGTGTAATACCGCCAACTTCCAGACTTCGGGCTGATACTGAAAAATCCCAAAATCACTTTTTGGCCCGACCCGGGATTTGAACTCAGGACCTCATTCTCTGTGGTTGAACACGCTACCGCTAGACCAACGAGGCAGTCAAACAAGTACACGAATACACACAAAAAATATAAACAAGTACACGGAACCCTCTAGGATGATCTACATTTCTGACTTGCCTATCTTTTTCAATATGAGCGAGACTCCGCGGTGGCCATATAGTTGTACAGATTTATTTACATCCGAGATGGACTTTTTTCGATAAACTTTTTGCTGATTGGATGAAAAAATTCTTAGACCTTTTCGGAAGCAGTGCTTTTGTTTCGAAATTAGTTGGTGGTGGATGGCACTATGTTTAGAAACCCGTTAACTGTCAGTTAAACGGAGATATTTATTTTGATTTAACCACCTACATTTTGCATGTATTACAATTTTATTACTTAAAAAACTGACTATATATTTATAATTAACGCTGGTCTAGACCAACGTTACCCTTTTTTGATAAGGCAGGAGGAATGCCGCCGAATGACAACCACTAAAAGTGTCTGCCTGTGGGATCTGTGTAGTCCACATAGCCACCCTATGTCGCCTACCCACATCCCGATAAATATTTTTATTTAAAATAAAATAAATACGCAAAGAAGACTATTAAACATATTTTCAAGTACTAGTTCTCAATTACTCACCTTTTCTGCAATCCTTTAAAGTAGCATGAAATAAATAATTTGGTACATTAATAATCGTTATCATACTCTGTTGACCCTGCGTTACATCGGATTGACCGTTTTGGGATTTAAAAACCAATCGTCTGAAGTCCTAATACCAGGGGGACTACCGGCTAAATCGGCGAACATCGGGATAGTGATCAGTTTTCAAATAAATAAAGGTTAAAAATGACTTAATCAATCGTTAAATCGGCTTCCATGAGCACATGTGACGTCATAAATGGTCCGGAATCGATTTTCAACGTCAAAGCCGATTTTTTTTTATTTAAAGATTGATTAAGTCATTTTAACCTTTATTTATTTTAACGCCGATCACTAACCCGATGTACGGCGACTTAGCCGGTAGCCACCCAGTTAATATTTCGTTAAACTTACGATGCAACCAGCGCAACTCTTCAAATAATGATGTATGCTATGCAAAATAGTAGTATTGACATGTTACGGGTTCGATGCCCGTACCGCTTCCTCCTGTTTCTTATTAAAAAGTTTTTGTTTCGAACAAAAACTGAATATTGCGCCGCTTTTTTAGCTTTTTGTGAATAAAACAGATAGCAGGTGGTTTTTTATTATTATTACGTTATTTTATTGAGTAACACCTTTACTCAATAAAATAACGTAATTACGTCACGTTATCGTAATTTAATAGAATAGCGGCTGTTTTTGTGATTTTATAAACTGTAAATTGCTTGATGACATTGTAGATAAAAATAACTGAACCATTTTTTGTCATAAAATTTAATGTATTTGATTCAATTTCTGCCTGATGTTAAGCGTACACAAGATTGACAGGTAATTTAGTACAGACGGCAGCACATCAAGCTACCCCAATCTGTCAAATTTCTCCAATTGAAAGTGCACCTTATGCTTGTGGGATAAAGTTGAAAATTTATAAAAGAAATTTGACAGATTAGGGTGGCTGGATGTGCTGGCGTCTATACATATTGTTAATAATTGTTTTTTTTATTTATTATTAGCAACCTGCTTGTAATAAAAAAAAATGGACTTAAGTCTTTTTAATTACGTTAGGCGCCTGTCAAATAGACGGCCGTTGAACAAATCAGTAAATTTGTTTTGTGACGTCCATATCCAATTTCTTTAAACGGTATTTCAGTGATAGGTGAGGTTAAGCAGGTAAGCAAACATATTAGATTAGAAGAACTCTAACTTTAGTCAACAAATCATCAAACGTCAGCTGCATCTAATCACTATATAAATGGTGTCAGGGGACATTTGAGTTGCTAATCTTACATTTGCATACTGTAGATATTAATGACTCGAGTTTTGGTTAATTGCTATAAGATTAGCCTTTCGCGTAATGCAGATAAATATAATGTAGAATGCTCTTATACAACTATGCGTAAAAGATGTAGTTTTCTGGTGCATGTAGTGCAAGCCAACTTCAACAGTATCCTAAACATGATTGCAAGTGGGTCGGACTGCAACTATATAAGTTGCAGTGCGGTATCCCATGGCTATAGTGTTATAATTGGTATAAGATTAGTCTATCCCGTAATCGAGATAAGTATAAGGGAGATTGCTTTTATGCAGCAATGCCTAAAAGACGCGGTTCTCTATGCACATGCTGGCCAGCTGGAAAAGTATCTTAAACATGATTGCTAGTAGGTTAAACTGCACTTATATAGTAAGTTGCAGTGCGGTATCCCATGGCTACAGTGTAATAATTGTTATAAGATTAGTCTATCGCGTAATCGAGATAAGTATAATGTAGATTGCTTTTATGCAGCAATGCCTAAAAGACGCGGTGTTGGCCAGCTGCAAAACAATCTTAAGCATGATTGCAAGTAGATCGGACTGCACCTACATAACTTTATGTGCGGTCTCCCATGGCAGTAATTGTGTAATAAGTGCTATAAGATTAGCCTGCCGCGTAATTTATGTGCAACAATGAGTAAAAGATGCTCTGGCGCACATGATACAGGTCAGTTCCAACTTGGACTGCACCAACATAAATTGCTGTGCCGTCTACCATGGCATCTCGCAGGGATGATGGTTAGGTATATTATAATTATGCACGTGTGGCGCAGCGGCAAGGACAATTGTTTGTGTGAAAATAGTTGTTCTGAGTCTGGATGTAATTTGTGTCCGTCCATTATAAGTTTGTAAAGTTCCCCGTGACACAGGGATTAGATTCCTTAATGCGGGCGTTGTCTTTAAAAAAGATTAGTACAGTTTCATGGGTATATAGCGCAATTTAAATAACGTCCACTATTTACGTTACACCTTGTATATCGGTCACACAAATATTTGTGTGATCTGTGGGGGGATCGAACCCAAAACAAGAGGGCACTGAGCTAGTATAGAGATGACTACTATAACCATCGCGGCAGACGTGTAGTAAGTTCAGTCTTATTTTCTATACGGTTTGAGCCTCCACTCGCCTCTGTTGTCCGGTAAAGCAGTGAAAGGCTCTAGCCGACCTATAAATGTCAAATCTATACATATAATAAAATCGCAGGAAAGTCAAAACTATACATTGAATATTTTTTTAAAGGATACTTGGGGCGTGATCTACAATTGATATCGAAGCCAAAAATATAGTTTTTAGAATTTTTGTCTGTTTGTCTGTATGTATGTCCGGGCTAAACTCAAAAAGTACTGCATGGATTTACTTCAAATTTTGCATGAATATTACTAAGAGGTCGGGTCAACATATAGGCTACATATTATCACGCGATCACCTACGGGGGAGGAGCTGTGATAATTTATAAAGTTTAACGCGGGTAAAACCGCGGGGCACAGCTATATTATAACATAGCCTATGTGTCACTAGGATATATCACACTAATATTATAAAAGCGAAAGTTTGTGAGTCTGTGAGTGTGTTTGTTATTTCTTCACGTCTAAACGGCTGGAGAGATTTTAATAAAATTTTGTATGGAGTTCGCTGACACCCTGTATTAACACATTGGCTATATATAATTTATAAAGTTTTACCCGTGTAAAACCGCGGGGCACAGTTAGTAAGCTATATTACTACAAAGTTTCATCAAAATCTGTTCAGTAGTTTTTGCGTGAATTAGTATCAAACATCCATACATCTATACTCACAAACTTTCGCATTTATAATATTTGTAGGATATTTGTGCAGAGACTCGAACCTGATACAGTAGCGCGTAAAATTAGCAAATCTCTAAACAGAAAAGTCAAAATCCCGTCCACAGAATATAAAACATTCCATCATAGCGCGTCCCTTTAAAGCCTTTTTTCTGACCGATTATAACCTTAGGGCGGTCAATTAAAATCGTTTCTACACACCAATGTAGGAATGCAGCTTCTGAATTTGTCCTTAAGCCCTATTGTATTCTTTGGGGCAAAAAAATTACGCGGCCCTCCGACAAAAGAAGCGGTCCTTTTTGTCTTAAAATGCTTCATAAGTGTATCACGATTAGAAAATTTCGGAATAACAATAGGAAATGTTGAAATAATAATAACTTTAGTTGTGTAGGCGACAGTTATGGTGCGTTGGCGCGCTTTTTTGGCGGCCATATTGTTTTGAAGTTGTACGTTATTAAGAATTGTATAAGTTATTCAGTGCTGTTAAGCTTTTTATTTAGTATTACCAGCAGAATAATAAATAGGAAATACCGATAAAATTACGTGTAAGAACAGCAGAATTCTCCTGCACCAGTCCAAGCTTAGAAGCATAATTGTAATTTGAAACTGACTATAGAACATTTGTAATATGTAAAAGGATTACATAAGTCTAGTCACTTTAAAATAATTATAGGTAATATCATTTTTTTTTTAATTATAATAAAGTGTACATCTAGGCCTAGTCTTTATAAATTTTACTACTATTATACACTATACCGAAAAATGTATCAAATGTTCGAAATATAATGATTCGTAAAATTCACATAATTTTTGGAGTATCGTTTAAATTCTATTCGTTTTAATCGTACTAATATTATAAATGCGAAAATTTATGACTATGGATGAATGGATTTAAGGATGTTTGTTAGTATTTCACGCAAAAACTACAGAACGGATTTTGATGAATCTTTGTAATAATATACCTAGCTTATATCCGAATGGCAAAGGCTAAAATTTATTAAGTCTATTGTAGACTAGTTGTGCCCCGCGGTTTTACCCGCGTTAAACTTTATAAATTATCACTGCTCCTCACCTGTAGGTGATAGCGTGATAATATGTAGCCTATATGTTGACCTGACCTCTTAGTAATATTCATGCAAAATTTGAAGTACTTCCATGCAGTACTTTTGAAGTATAGCCCGGACATACATTCAGACGAACAGACACACAGACAAAAATTCTAAAAACTAAATCTTTGAGATCGATATCTGTTGTAGATCACGCCCCAAGTATCCTTTTAAAAAAATATTCTATGTACAGTTTTGACTTTCCTACGATTTTATTATATGTGTAGATGTAACCGCGGGGCATAACTAGTCCTCTGATATTTCTAACCTTCCACTTATTAGGTCTAATCTGATACTCACTTAAGTATTTTACATTAAAATCACAAATAATAAGCAATCAAGAAAAATAAACTACAATGCAGTAATGTTAATGCATGCAATTGCAAGTACGTAACTAGGCCTTTGCTTACTAGGCCTTTGTTACTAGGCCTAGTCATATTATACTCACTTGAGAACATTAATACACTCTATTACGACAAATAATTCGCAATTAATAAATTAACAGTCATGTTAATGCAGTTGGTGGTTTTATTTTATTCTTATTACACAATCATAAGCTGGGCACTAATCAAAGAATCTCCCCCGCAGTTCTAATTGACATAAACCATAGTATTTCTGGAAATTCCTAAATTAAGAAAAGCGAGCCATTTTTATTTCTACACGGGAGCAGTAACAAAAAACGTAACTTTTTAAAATTCGAAACCAAGGCACGGCCGCCAAAGTCGCCGATGCCAATGTATGCGAATTAGTTAACTGTATTTAACATTTTCTGATTGTAAAATGGTGAATATCTAATTAATTGCTACTATCGGTGTATTATTTTATGTGTAGAATTAAGATTTTTTTGAGCATCTGCATATTTATTGAAACAAAATTTCCATTTAAATCGTTTAACAATGTTTTATGTAATTCTATCTTCAATCATAAACATTGACAATACATTCGTGATTATTTTTTTTCTTAGATGCTATTATTTAAATTTAGAGTAGGTATTATTTACTACGGGAATTTTATACTTACATAAATATGAATGATTTTACAGAAATAGCAAACCGTTTTGACGTTTATTTTTCACTTTTATTTGACCATGGCGAAGTCCTTGATGGGTTTTGTAACTTTGTTTTACTTTTAAAAGTAGAGTAAGTATTTTTTTAAGTTCTCGTTTTATTTATGTCAATTTTCAGTAACATTTGGTAACATAGCCGTGATTACATATTAAATACTAGTTGTGCCCCGCGGTTTTACCAGCGTAAAATTTTATGAATTATCACACCTCCTCCCCCGTAGGTGATAGCGTGATAATATGTAGCCTATATGTTGACCTGATCTCTTAGTAATATTCATGCAAAATTTGAAGTAAATCCATGCATTACTTTTTGAGTTTAGCCCGGACATACACACAGACAAATAGACAAACAGGCAAAAATTGTAAAATTTTTTTTTTCGGCTTCGATTCTATTGCAGATTATGCCCCAAGCATCCTTTTTAAAAATATTCAATGTACAGTTTTGACTTTCCTACGATTTTATTATATGTACAGATAAGATAAACCTGTTTATAAAATTTCTTACAAATAAAGTTTTAGCGGGAAATATAATTATGTGCCCGCTGCGGGTATGAGTGCGCAGTTTAAGTTATTTAGTTATTTTCCAATTTTATGTATGTATACCCTGTTTTTTACGAGGTATATTAGAGAGAGATATTATGACTGTTAAATTAGTTTAGTGCCGAAAAATTCACTTTTTTCACCTTACTTAAAGTTTTCCCGCCATTGTATACAACCTAATCTTTAGTGAATTTTATAACATTTAGTAATCGCCTATATCCTGTGGTTATTTTTCATCAGTAATATATACTGAAAATAAATAAGTAAAAGTTAATTTAGTGGAACACCAAGTTTGTTTTACTGAGGTTTATGTATGGCTGCAGAGCCTTCGAATAAAAAAGCACTTCTATGTAATAGCACATAGACAACAGTTTCTCAGATGACAGAATCAGATGTTTAAACCTACGTTTCTTGTAAATCTGTGGGCTGCTATAAAAGCGTTAAAACTCACATCATTACACATAAATAATATAAAAGACTGATATTTACTGATGCGACAAAATACCTACTTAGGTACTATTTTTTTTAAGACATGGTCCCACTAAGGAATTTAATCCTACAAAGGTAAGAAGATATTTAAGAAATATGAAATTCACCACACAAGTCTAATCAAAACAAAACAACTATTTTACACAGCCTTAGTTGAAAATCACCACTGCATTTAATTCGATAAATATAGCATAATGCAGAACTAGGGCCTGTATGATCTCACCGGCCTCAGACACATTCATATAACAAAAAGTAGTATATTACAATAAATAAATCAAAGTTAGGACAGTGGATACACTTCAGCAATGAAATCCGTAGGAGAGACGTCGTCTCGGTCAAAATGTACCAACTACCACTGCATCGTGGTGTCCACAGATATCTGAGGCGGTGTCTATATCTAATTATTGTACATAAATAGAATATTTAATGTAAAAATGAAATAATCGTAATGATAATAGTATTTATGTCCTGTTATTTATGCCAGGTTTTAAAGTGCTTTCTGGATTGAAACCCAGACATAAATTAAAGAATTAATACCTAATGTCTGTAAGTGGTTGGCGGGGTTAAGCAACTAGGCTCGCGGTCAGTCCATAGATTGGTGACCGCCATAGTAGTTTAATTTCTGAGCGTCTCTGTGCTTAGGAAGCCACGTTAAGCTATCGATCCCGATTGTAGCCAGTAGGCAACAGTCGTTAAGCCATGTCAGAGGCCCACTGGGCGGCTTGAACAACTCTGACACTAGGGTAACCACTGCCCACACGACAAGTTTATATTCTAATCTTTTTAAAGGACCTGAAATATCATTCGACAGTTCATGCGTTCTCTTTATAAAAAAAATCAAATCAATGCAGTCCAAAGACAAAAATAATCTTTTCCTCAAAAAGTAAAGAATTCCCCAAGAATTACGAGTATCATTAGCAAAAACTAAAATCGTAAATCGGAACATCCATGCGCCCAAAGACAACCATGAGGCCATGAGGTCCAAAAAACGAGCGCGCCCCTTGTGGTCATTGAAAAAAATAAAAACAAACTGAAAAAGTTCTGCGCCAAGTACGAAACTAAGTTGCAATAAAAGCTCCGTATGTTTTTTTCAATTTGCCGGTTCAGCTTAACTAAGGCTATTATTTTTTTTTATCTTCGCCCTCTTTGGGCAGATTAAGATCAAAGACCATACCGCCTCGTCTGTGGTTTAACTAAAACTAACTGCATTGTCCGAACTTTTTTTTTTTGATAAGGCAGGGGGAATGCAACTGATAGGTGGGACATGGACAGCCAGGCCTGAACCCTTGTTTCCAAGGGTTCAGGCCTGGCTGTCCATGTCCATGTCTTTCTTTTCATATAATACTATGAGTACGGCCAATTCTATTTTATCTATGGCACAGCAACGTTGAAATACATGATTACATACATGTTTGTTCAGTGTGTGTAGAGGAGGCCATATCAATTCGCTGCCCGAGCCGTGGTTCAAGGTATTTTATCTATGGTTCAACTAAACTAAAGTTAACTGCGTTGCCAATCTTGATGGCAGACCTATCGCAACTGATAGGTGGGACATGGTCATCCGCGCCTGAACTGCTGGAAATATTTCTCTATATAATATATATGTATATACTTTGAGTTCGAAAAATTCAATTTTATCTATGGTACAGCATAATTGAAAAGCATGGTTACGTGAGCTGGTTTGTATCGTGTGGAGGAGGCTGCATCAATTAGCCTCACGGGCCGTGATTAAAAGTATTGCATTATCGGAGTACTCCAAACTTATATATGCTCTAAATATTTGGCTTTTATTAATTTAAGTCATGTTTAGTCACCATGGAGACGACATGCGTCCATCAAATCTTCGCTCAGTATTAAACTTACCAAAGTATATGTACCAGTCCATGTGCGTGTGTACTTAAAACCAAACTTTGAAATAACTAGTTAGTTGTAGAACATAAGTTGTAAAAGCAAATAATTAAAGTTTAAAAATATGTGAACAGGTAAGAAGGTAAATCGTAATTAATATTGTAAAAGTCTAAAATACCTAAATGTCTAGGTAAAATCAACTTCAACTTTTCTTTGTAACGGCTGATTTGAACTAAATTTTAATTTGAATTAAAGAAGAATTATCTAAATATGTTCATACAATGAACCCATACACTCGAATTGATAACTAAAATCCTTTTATTGAAGTCGGGTAAATAGCGTTCCTACTATCATAAAAAACACCACGACTTATATTCGACGAATTTCCTTTATAAACTAAATACTTACACAGCTATTTACAAAAACAACCACCCACAAGTGCCACTACGATTACCTATAGATGGCCCACTATTTCATGTCAATCCTCAATGAAAAACAAATAAAGCGGCAACGCAGGACATGCAACTCGTCCAGTATCTTACACCCACGGAACTCTAAAAATCGAACTGTCAAAATGGTTCGCAGTAAATTTTACCGCGCTTCACTGCCATTGGTCAACGGGTCAATGGGCGTGGTTTGTTGAAATACTTCTGTTTATTTATGAAGTTCAGGTGTTTTTGTATGCAACCAGGAGGGGGTAATACAAATAGAAATTCGAAATTTAAATATATTTGAATAAAAGTGGGATGGGGTTTCCTAAAAAGTGGTAAACTTAAAAAGGAGTTTTGTTTCGTTACCTATAGGAATTGAATGACATATTTACCATTTCGATATTAAGTACGCTGTGTTTAAATATTGACAAATGGTTTTCGATGAGCAAAATATACTCTGTTTTTTAAATAAGATCCTCCCACAGTCTAAAACTTGCTACAGACATTTATTATTTAAAAGTGCTTAAAATTAAGGTGTTTCTTTTAAATAGATTCCTAAACTGTTGTTATATGTTTTGGCTACGTAATAGTCCACTTGGTAGCGCGCGTAATATAAATTCTTTTCGTTTTTATGTTATTTACACGAAAGTTTCGCTGTAGTGAAAAGACAATCAGTTATTAAAACTCTTCAAAATTGCCACAGACCTGTCTCTTAACTGGCACGATGCACCAAGAAGTCTTTTCTCCATCATTGCAGCAATTAAATATTAAAATTTTGTACATGGTTAATTAAAGTACTACTTACCAGGTTCTTCAACTGTGTATGACACATCACAGGAGCCATCCTTCCTGTCCTTGAAGTCAATCTCAGCTTTGCTGGGCCCCTCCAATGATATCGCAAGCTGGCCTGCACCGGCCTCACGAGTCCAAACATTGAACTCGTTGGAGCGTCCCGATTCGCCTCGCTCGAGGCCTGGGCCTCCAGCTTTCACTAGATGGGCCCCAGAGTCTCGGAGAGGGCCGACAGTGAACTGGAATGGAGAGCCTGAAATATAAATAAAATATAATGTGTTAAATAAAATAGATTATAGCTAAGTGCTCTTGTGACAACTAACACACTGCCATCTGAACCCAAACTAGGCAGAGCTTTTACACCTGGCAACTGATAAACATACTTATATGTTTCGAACTAAATTAATTCCGTAGTGTATTTAATTCCATAGTGTGTTTAGGTGATACATACAAAATTTAGTTCATCATGGACCCTGTGCAGGGCAATAGTATACACAAACATAAAAGACAAATTTTGGTATGCTCTAAAGTGGACCCATTGCAGTCTTAAATCAACATCTCTAGTCTTCAATGTCCATACATTACTTTGCCGTGCACAGGGTCCACGATGAACTTAATTTTATAATAATGAAATAATGAAATTTATTCAGCACTTGGGTATTAACATACACTTGTACTTGTCAAGTTCACAATGGAGTACATAAACATAGTCGAATACAGTATAAAAATTACAAAAATATAATTAGTCTAAAAAAAATAATCTATTATTTTGAAATTTAGCTGTACAATATTAAAATTAAAGAATTGAAGGCAATGAGCATTTGGCTAGCGCAGAAGGCTCTTAACCAGTAGCTTAAATTAAACAATTAATACCCGAGGCCACCCTTTTAGGGTTCGGGCCACAGCTCAGGGGGCCGCTGAAGCAAAAGAACAGAATTCTAAGAGAGGGTGTGATCAGTTGCACGGGATCACCGATGACGTGTTAAGGGGCCAAAGCAATCCTCGCCGCTGAGGAGCCTACCCTAGCTAACCTGCGGCTTTGTCTAGCTACCTAGGTGGACGACCCGGAGAAGAAAGCCACAAAGAAACTCCAGGCTTGCTTTTTTCGTCTTCTTTTGCTTTTTGTTTTCGTTTTTTTTTTTTTAAATCATGTATTTTCTTACATTGTGATGGGCGTTATGTAGGCTAATGCACGCACAGAACCGTTGTCATCTAATGAATCAAAAAAAAAAATTGTGAGATAATAAACAATAACATTAAATTTCACTCAAGCAATTAGAATAACCTCTTGCTAGATGAGAAAACGGTGGGTACATCCGCGTACATTTACAAAATTAACAAGTCACGCGAAGTCAACCAGAGGCAACGACTGTATGAAAAAATAAAAGGAAGGAAGAAGGAAGAAAAAATAAAAATAAAATATATGTAAACACACTATGGAATTGGTTGTAGACAAAATCCATATTTTGTCTACAACCAAGTAAACTATCAATGCAGCTCTGGCCCAATACGTGCACCCACTTTATAAATAAATAAAATAAAAATAAAATCTTTTTATTTCAGACACTTGGCCCATAATATTGTTAGTAAATTACATCTTAAAAACTATGTTAGTAATAAAAAATAATTAATTTAAGTATCTGCCACATTCTGGGGCTTCAGGTACACGCACTTGTACTTGAACCCAGTGCCCCAGACTTGGACTGTCTATCTTCAGACTGAGGACGTTCAGGATGATGTTGTGTGACCGTGTGAAAGCCGTCTGTGTGCGCGTGCGCAAACATCGCAGACGCACTAGAGAAGCTTGGGAGCCCCACCAGCACCCTGAACGCCTGAACGTCTTCATGTATTGTCGCGTTATTGTTAAAAAAATATTATTACAAGTAAATAAATAAAATGATGCAATTGGCGAACTTATCGCCAAAACCAATTTCTTTCAGGGAATTATTTTGGGTGAAATTAGATGATGAATAATTTTAGTATATTCGCCACACTTACCAGGAATATGGATTTCCCTGTACTTGACGGATACGGTGTGGACACCCAGCTCCTTGGGTACGAAGTGGACGGAGTACAGACCGTCTTCCACCTCTTGGATCTCTGCGTCTTCAGAGACACCGCCAGGACTGGTAACCGTGGCGGCCAGATCGAAGGATGTGATGCCTGAGGAAGTTTATAATAAGAATGTCTTACAGGTCGGATTTCGATCACGGCGGCCAGTATCAATGGAGATTAGCTAATTAATATATTGCACAAGTGTATGCGAAACACAGGGGCACTTTCTATTCCAACACTCGCATGATCCGAAGAGGACCGACTGCTTTACGTGCTCTTCCAGGCACGGAGGTGTAATAGCGCCAACTCCCAGACATCGGGCTGATACTTAGAAAATTTATTTTTACGGAAAATCCCAAAACCTCTTATATGCCCGACCCGGGATTTGAACCCAGGACCTCAATTTTTCGGATATCTTTAAAATGTATTGTATAAATTTAAGTGCGGGTGTAATCGAACAAACAACCACGGTGTATCCGGCCCGTGCGCGTTAACCGCTACGCCACCGCACCGTGGTACTGACACTCAAATTTATACAATTCATTCGATATTTCTGAACGCATTTAAGGCGCTTTAACGCCATCTTATGTAACTTACACGGCTAACAACGGCTGGAATGCCAATACTTAGATCGAACTATTCCAACAGATGGCGCTTTTTACCCGACTGCGGGACGCAAAGGGTAATGTGTTTATCAGGCTATGTATGTATGTATGTTCCTTTGAAGCACTATACAGACCAAACGCCTGGACCGATTTTAATGATTCGCACTTCAATCGATTCCTTTCAGTCCGGAAAGTGTCACTAAAGACATGACGTTAGTGAAAATTCAATATGGCGACTACTGGACGCCATATTGTGAAAACTTAAAAAATAAAAGTCAACAAACTATGTCATGTGGGGTATCGTTGAATAGATATTTAAAAAACATTTTTAGTTTTCTTCCAACATTTTTCGATTTGACCGGCCGTTTAGGAGCTATATCGATTTAAAGTTGCGTAACAACTATTCTCACATATAGGTTTTAAAACAGTAGAAATTTACGATGAAAAGACGAAAACTTCGTATGACTGTGCGTGTGAGTGTTGATGGACATATACTAAAGTATCTATTAGGTATATTGGACTACCTAAAGTATCTAACGTCTAACACGGTCGCCCATCTCCAACTTCAAACGATTTAGTAGGTACCTACTTAACTTCACTAGATGGTTTAATAATTAGTACTCTGTACCACCGCAAGCTACTAAACAATCCTCATGATATCAAATCTCTCAATGAAATCACGAGATTGCGAAATTTGCAGTCATATAACAATAACAATGACTGACTTATCTCTCAGCTTAAAGAGCTGCTTGTATTAACGTGATATTTGGCCCGGATGTTTATTTATTCATTATCATATCACAGATTAAAAAAATACCTAGATTAAAAAGAAAACAGTAAAAAAAAAATGCCACTCTGGAAAGTGGAACTTTAATTAAATATTTAATTAGAGTTCCACTTTCCAAAGTGGCATTTTTTTTACTGTTTTCTTTTTTCTGTTTTGTTTTCTTATCGGACTATCTCGTAAATCAACATGGACTCTTTTTCTTTTCTATATTAATGTCATACCAGATATAACTCATTATACATGCACTTTGTTTGCTTTTACTTTGATGAAGGGGAGGGGGAGAAAGACCTCAATTTTAGGTTTTACGCTAATATTTAAAAAATGGCGCGATGAAATGAAAGCTTATAAAATTTTCTTTAACTTTGATACTTTTCCATATCCCATCCGTTTTCAAAGTACAGGCTCTGGAAAAGTGCAATCAAAAAATGTTTTGAAATATTAGTTTCTAAGTCCAATTCTGTGAATGATTCACATTTTTATTCTCTTAGGTCGTGAGGGTCCTGGAAAAAGGTCGTTTTCTGTGGTGTCTTCTTCCTCGCCTTCCTCAGTGGTAAGTGGTTCTTGCTGAGAGGGCTCTGAATCATCTTCATGGTCATTCTCGTCGTCTTCCTCGCTAAAAGACACGCCGTTGAAGCATTTTCCTTGGCAATGAAGACACGCAGTAGAAAATTTCAGCATAGCTTTGCGACATCCACATTTGCTGCTGCTACAGTCCTTGGTGCAGCGACAAAATATTGTTTTTAGTAAAACCTGGGGCGCCGGTAAATCTTTTGTTGTTCTTGGCGCCAAGATATCACCATGAATTTTTCCACCCCCACTCTTGAGGGAGCAGCTCATTCCCAAGCCACTGCTGCACTTGGTGATATGTGCTTCAGGAATTATATTTAGCTATTCTCTTAGTGGCTGTGTGGTGACGGCCTAGAGAATATCGCCACCCCCTCTCATCCCGCGCGGGGACGTAGAAGTCGTCCCGAGGGAATATATACCAGAGAATGGGCAGCAGCGTTCTCATGAGTACCAATGTCTACCTTACTGCGATTGCCAACCCGTTTGCCAAGCGTGGCTATTATGGCAGATCCCCTCAAATGAAGGACACAATTAAACCGCGGTCCCCAGTCCCCGGTAGCCCTGCTATTCCCAGCCGTGGTAACAGCCGTGGTTACGGCAGGGCAGAGGGTGCTAAGAATCCCCGGCAGATTCCGCGTTACCAAAACCGACGACCTCTGGCCCTGGCAACATACAACACACACACACTGCGGACCGACGAGAAGATGATCGAACTGGAGGAAGAATTGAGCAGGTTACATTGGGACATAATAGGATTATCTGAAGTCCGAAGAGAGGGGGAGGACACTATAATCCTGAAATCCGGGATTCTGCTCTATTTCCGGGAGGGCGACCAACTGTCCCAAGGTGATGTTGGGTTCATAGTACACAAGTCCCTCGTCCACAAAATACTGAAAATCGAGAGTGTGTCGACTAGGGTTGCGTACCTTATACACAGAATTACCAAGCGGTATTCGTTGAAGGTCATACAGGTTTACGCGCCGACTTCGACGATGAGGTTGAGGTCATGTATGAGGATATTTCTAGAGCCATACATACCTTGAACTCTTATTTCACTGTGGTCATGGGGGACTTTAACGCGAAGCTGGTTAAACGAGTCGATAATGAGCTGAGAGTGGGGCAATTTGTAACTGGAGACCGGAATCCCGGGGCCAAATGGTGGCCGACTTCATGGAGAAGGAGGGACTCTTTATAATGAACTCCTCTTTCAAGAAGCCGAAAAACCGCAAATGGACCTGGGTAAGCCCGATCGTAAAAAAAAACGAGATAGACTTTATCTTGTTGAAGAGTAGACAGATGTTCAATGACGTCTCAGTAATCAATACGATTAAAACCGGGAGCGATCACCGACTGGTGAGAGGCTCATTGAACCTAAATGTCAAGCTCCAGAGGTTCCGACTGATAAAGTCTACGCTCCGACCTTATACGGCTGGGTCTAAGGTCTTCAAGGCCCATCGTACAAACAGAACCAAAAAGATCTCTGACTATACCCTGCAGCTTATGGACGAAAGACGGAAAATGGTTCTGACATCCTCTGATGATGCTACCAGATACCGGCAGCTCAACAGACAGATCTTAAAGTCTTTGACTCGCGACACGCGTCAATTTAATACAAATTGTATTAAAGAAGCTATTGAGCGGAACAAAGGCTCTGAAGTGTTTTCAAGCTAACTATCTGTTGGACAGAGCCAACTGACGAAGCTGAAGACTGAGGATGGCAGAATCGTCACGTCTAGACCTGAGTTGCTGGAGACCTCGAGAGGTTCTACGGACAGCTGTATACGAAAGCCCAGTCACCTGTCGATAGTTGTGCCTCAGATCCCAGAGCACGACTAACCCAACACTTACCGACGACATCCCGGACGTCAGCCTGTGCGAGATTAGAATGGCTCTCGAACAGCTTAAGAACAACAAGGCGCCTGGTCATGATGGAGTTACGGCAGAGCTTCTGAAGGCGGCTGGTACACCAATCCTACGGGCCCTTCAGAAGTTATTTAACTCCGTCATACTAGAAGGTCAAACGCAACAAGCATGACACAGGGGTGTGGTGGTGCTCTTCTTCAAAAAGGGCGATAAAACCCTCTTGAAGAATTACATTGAGAAGGGTCACTTTTGCTGGTGTCCCATGCCATTTCAGGAAGCACACCTCCCAGCTTCTGCAACATCACTATGGCTGGAGCTTGGGTTGTAAAAGATCTTTGCTGCTTCCTGAATAATTTCCGAATTTAAATACAATTTACAGAAACCCACCTTGCTTCTTCTAAACGTTGCTGATGTTGTATTGTAGCCGGTAAATGAGTGTAAGAAGAGGATGAGTTCATATCCATGCTATTGTATCTCATTTTTTGTCATTCATTCATTCATCGTCATTTTTCAGTTTTAGCCAGTAAGGTTGCGTTTCCTACAGTGAGCATTGAGCGAAAAGCAATCTTCATGATGTTTTTCCCGCCTAAGCTCAGTTATCTGCTGTTACAAATAAACGCGATATCTTACTGTTACCGCCCTTAGCTCGTGGAGGTACTCCCTGCTTATGTTAAAATAAATTTAGAGATAATTCAGGCATCAGGTAATGGTCATCACGCTGAATAACTCATCATCATCTTGTTCCCACTAATATGCTAGTGGGTTTGGTTTCCGCACTTAGTCCCGATGAGGACCATTGTATGTGAGCCATGATGGCCTTCACTCCATCCAGCACACCTCCCTCCAGAAGCATATCAGGTCTCCTAAACTTCTCAAGGCATCTGTAAGAGTTCCGCTGAATAACTTAAATTTTCTATATTTCTGGAGCGTGTAGCTCATAAACGAATGGAAATATGAAAAAGTATATGAGATCAAAGTTATAGTGAATTTTGTAGGCTTTAATTTTATCTTAGAATATTTTTTGCTAAAACGCACCTTTTTAAAGATATTAGCAAAAAACCTAAAATTGAGGTCTTTGTCCCTCTCCCCCCTCCTACCTCCCCTCTCCTCCCTCCGCCTCACCTCCTAGACGTCAGGACTTTTGGTATGTTTTCCCTCTAAGTACTCTGAACAAGTTTCTGAAAATATCCCTTAGGTTCCCGCTCACGCACTCTATACCCTCCTTTGAGTCATTCCTTAATCGGACTAATAACAGTTGATCGTTATTGTGACTGGAATTTGCACATTGATCAAAATATATGCATCAGAATCAATAGGTTTGTATACGTTTTGTCACGACTTCGCAAAACAGCCTTATTACCAATCGATATTGATGGCATATCTATGGGGCAATTCAACAAATAAATCGAGAGCATTTCTATTGCAAAAAATGCGTTAAAGCAACTACAGGTACTCCTCCGTTTGTCTCATGTAAATCATTGTTAAAAGGACTAAAAATTATGACTAGTGTGTTTGTACATTTTTCAAATTGGTGTATTTGTGAAAACGCAGCCACAGTATTTACTAGAGCTCAAAATGTTTTTCCTCGCAACATGATAACTAATACAACACTATTTCAACAAAGTTCCTATGCTGTATGTGTGAAAGTGTTTAATGCTTTGCCGCAAAATATTAGACATTTTTCAGCGACAAAGTTCAAAAACCAACTCAGACTGTGGCTCCTAGAAAAATCATTCTATTCAATCAAATCAAGTTTTTGACTGCACGTGAGGCGCAACGGGTAAGGCAGTCGCGTTGCCGCTTCGTGTCACGGGTTCGAGTCCCGCGCCGGACAACTACTTGTGTGACCCATAAATAGTTGTTCTGAGTCTGGATGTAATTTGTGTCCGTCTATTATATGTTGTTAAGTACCCTGCAACACAGGGATTAGATCCCATAGTTCAGGGGTTGTATTTAAAAAAAACTGTGATTTATTTAATTAATTATATTATTTGTGTCAAATTTGACATATAACAATCACACATTTCGCATGCTGTTTATGAGTAAAGTTGATGAGACTAACCTAATAGTAAGACCACCACTGTACTCTATTTTAAGTGAAATAAATAAATGAATGAATAATATTTAATAACTAAATCTAGATAATTAATGATAAAAATATAAAAAAAAAACATAAATATTAAGAACAAAAATTATAATACATAATGTGGTTAACTTATTTTTGAAACTAGCTAGGAACTCATAACTAAAAAGTACAAAATATAAAAAAGTTTTTTTCTTTTCAGTTCTTTGTCTATGTACGTAGTTTGGTTCATTATTTACGCAGTTGGGTTTTTTATTTATTAAATAATTTTTTAAATTATTCATTCTTAAATACTTATTAAATCATAGTTTTTATTATAACCTATAATTTCATTCATTATTTTTAGCATTATAATATGCTATACTGAAAACAATTTTTCAGACATCATTAAAGTGTATTGTATAAATGTAACCCAGGACCATATAACGGTTGAACACGCTAAGTTCAGACAGAAATAACTCAGATTTCTCCTCGTCTTATAAGTCATTAAATAATGAGGCAGTATAAAACAATTCTTGCTGTGTGGCTTACGGCAGTTATGGCATAGAATATCATGACCCCATCTCATCCCTTGGGGGCGTAGAAATCGACGCAAGGGAATATCTACCAGAGAACGGGCTCCAGCATCTATCTGTGTACTATGACCATCATACTGCGATCGCCAACCCATCTGCCAAGCGTGGCGATTATGGCATATCTCGCCATTCTTGGGGAGGCTCTGATTTTTTTTTATATCTGAGGGCAAAAAACGAGCAAGTGGGTCACCTGATGGTAAGTGATCACCGCCGGCAATGGACACTCACGACATCAGAGGAGTCGCGGATGCGTTGCCGGCCTTTAAAAGTCAGCAAACAAGTGTTGCTGACCCTTCTCCCCACCAAAATGAGCTCTAGCGACCTTACTCACACTCGGAAACACAACATTAAAATTATTAATGTTATTATTAAGGAATGTTTTCTGTAAGGTGGAGGTACTTCCCTAGTCGGGCTGCTCTTTGAGCGAATGACCGCTGTGCCCTACCTCTCTTCATCAAGCAGTGGACGTCATTGAGCTAACATGATGTGGATTATATTACATTCTTCCTCTATCAACATTTTCAAGAGAAATGCCAATATTAGTGACAACTTTTGGATGTGAAACTCACCAGGCATCTTGAAAGTTAGCTTGCAATTGGTTCCGACTTCCGTTAGAGGAGCAGGGTCCCTCTGCCTCTGGATCTTTTCTCTCTGTCTATTGCTGCCTTCACCGGTGACCTGGATATAAATGAGTAGATAAGAATACATTATTGGTTGCATAGAGGAAAGAGCGAATAATGCCTAACTGGCAGGTCTAGAGAGTCATCGATATGATAAGCCTACAGAACCCTGGACTTTTACTTGAAAGCTGATTAGTCATTCCTGCTGTATACTGATGGGAAGATTTGCAAATGTGTCTGTCGAGTTCGATCCACTGAATTTTCGAATACATGCACGTATTAGAAATTAATTATCTCGTATTTAAAACGGTAAAGGAAAATATTGTGAGGACACTTGCATGCCGAAAAGTTCTCTAAAATGGTTTCTCTAAAATCCAGCACTAGTCTATAACCTATCCCCTTTGATTGTGAGAGTAAGTCCTTGGTCTGCAGTGGGACTATTGGTCAAATAGGCAATTATGGCTGTAACTTTGGACGTAGGCAGGGCACAATTTTGGAGAAGTGATCTTTGATTCAGATGGTTTGAATGACAGCCATATTATGGCATTCTTCACCTCATTTCAATAATGTATTTCATTATCAAGAGGCTGACAATGCCCATATTTATCGTATTATGCTAATCTCACCCATGTTCTAGCCAAAGAGTAGGTTGAGTGAACGATAAACTATCAACACATGTTTAAAACAGGTTTAAATCATCAGACATGATGACAGTAGTAGGTATAAATACTACTTGTCTGAGGAGACGATCTGTTACCTTAACAGTGAATGGAGAGCCTTCCACGTGGTGGTCAGCGAACTTCAGGTTGACAATGTAGTACCCTGGCTCTGTTGGCTTGTAGCTGATGGCTAGGACACCATCTTTGCTGTCTGCGCATTGGATCTCGGCTTTGCTGGGACCTGGAAATAGTTTTAAGGTTATTTTTGGCCTTCCGAAGGATTTCTTTATTTTATCTGCAAGCTTTTATAGACATAAGTCTTTTCTATTATCTTACTGACTTTTAAAGGACGTAAAATATCTTCTCAAAGACATGTTTGGACGCAAACGTGTAACTCATATGTATATAGGCAAATGTACAAGGGCATTTTATGGGCGTAGGCAAATCGCACATCTTCAAATGCCATCTAGAATAATTGTGGTCAAGAGTCGAACATAACAATCTGAAATTACTGAATCCTTAATAAAAATCATGAAAAGTTGCAGGCCATTGAAGTTGTTTGCTGGGGGTAGAGCCTTAAGAAGCCTAATCTACCCTTGAAACAGAACAAAAACTTATGCAAAATCCACAAAAGTCAATTTTCCTTTGCAAAATCCACAAAGATCTTCGTTTCTGATTCTGCTACCAGTCAAATCTTTTACGTCTAGCTACCAGAATAAAATGAGTGACGATCCTCTGACTTTGAAACCATACAGTTACTGGTTTCCTAAACGTTCTTACGCATTCTAAATGTAAGCCTTTAAGGTGGCGCCACGGTAAAGACATTCGCCTCGCCAATTCGTGTCCTGGGTTTGACTCCCGTACAGGAAAACTATTTATTTTCGATACTATGTGACCTATGTGAGAATAAGTGGTTATTCTCAGTCAAGGTGTACTTTGTGACAAAAAAAACTAATTTCAGTATATCGAAGTGAGACTTACCTTCAATGGAGAGTGATAGACCACCATAACCTGCATTCCTGGTGTCAACAGTGAAAGTGTTCTCACTCTGGGTTTTGCCTTCCTTCAGGGCTGTGCCAGCGACCTGAGAAATAATATCTCGTTAGACACATATAAAATATAGTTACATATATATTATTAACGACGGCGTGTATATGTACTACACATTGTAGCAGGCATCAAATTCTATCAAATTTGTTACTACCGATAATTCTCTCATTACTTTTGTTTATTTTTCTTGTTACTTTATTGGGACATAAAACAGTAACACATTAGGTATAGTTAAATTATTACAATATTAATTTTAAGAATAGGTAACACCAACGTCCGCGAAGTAATGTTAAAAATAGATAATAATAATTGCGTGCATTAATTAAGCAGAGAAGTTGGGAAGTAGTGAGTATTAACTATAACCATTTTAGTAGTTTACCAAAAGACTGCAAGACTTTTTAGTGACCAAAGAAAATTATTGTACCAATATTCTTTTTTTTAGTATACAATTTTAAGATAATTTTCTTTTCATGAAAAATTAAGACAGAAAAAGGCGGTAGTTGTAAGTGTACTACACGATAGTATAATCCTGTTGCTACAAAATTTTGTGAGAAACAGCTAAATCTCTAAGGAATGGGGTCTTACTGACTTCAATCACTAAGTTGATCCGACTCACCTTAACTTTCTTGGCATCACCAACTTCTTGTGCAGTAACGGTGATATTGAAGGGAGAGTTCTGGATGTGAACACCCATCTTCTTGACGGACACAATGTGTTGTCCTGCCTCGCGGGGGGTGAAACTGATTCCAATGTTGCCAGAGGGGAGACGCTTGAGGAAGCATGGCTCTTCAAGACCGGAAGGAGCCTTAACAGAAAATACATAGTTTAGCTTCCATATTTTATTCAATTCGACTATACTTTTTGCTTTTATGGAGTATCATCTATGTCCGCGAAACGAATTTAAATATTATTTTTTGGTCAATTAAAATAAATTTAAATTCTGCACTAATATCTTATTCCCTCCAATGAAAATATTAAAAACAAAATACAAACAATTTTCCTTAGGGCTCAGGTTTGAACTATTAGAAGAAAGATATATTTTAATTAAGATTACTTGGTTGTAGAGTTGGATGATAATATGGTTGCTTTGCAACAAATCAACTTGCACTCTAAATATGATGCAAAGTAGGATCAATTTCGATCTATAATTGACATATCACTGACGGTCACCGTAGCCTAGTTGGTAGTGATCCTGCCTACAGAACTGGTGGTCCTGGGTTCGGATCCCGGTAAGTGCAAATATTTGTGTGATGAGCACGAATATTTGTTTCTGAGTCATGGATGTTTTCTATGTATATAAGTATTTATCTATCTATATAAGTATGTATATCGTCGCCTGGTACCCATAGTACAAGCTTTGCTTAGTTTGGGGCTAGGATGATCTGTTACATTGTCCCCAGATATTATTATTATTATTATATAACTAAGACTTAACATAGAACTGAATTAACCAGACCGTTTGGCTAATCAAGTACAAAGTTAAAATTCTATCATCCGATCTGAGAATTCCGGCAATTTATTTAGGCCCTAGTAGGCCTCTGACTTGGCTATCTACTGTTGTCTAGAGTCTTGAGACACTGAGAAATGAAACCACTTTGGCCGTCAGCCTTCTATAGACTGTCCCCGTGCCTAGTTGCTTAACTTCGACGATAATTGAGAGCACCTGACTATGAGAAGCAGTTTAATTGTAGGCACCCTTTACAAGTTCTTACCTGAATGGACGCGTTGAGGGTACGGATGTCATTATCACTGATCTTTCCCGGCAGAGTCACTTCGCTGCAGCTGCCAACAGAGATCTGGTTCCTCTTACGACCTTCACCAGTAACCTGAAAACAAGATCATTATTATTAAGTTTTTTGGAACCATTATAATATTCTTGTAATATTTTATTTTAATTTTCAAATGAGTCAATAGCAACTACCTCCTTTCTACTGCAAAATCGGAGCAAATAAAATCAATGAGCCTTTTCTCAACACTTAGAGGCCCAGAATTTAGTGGCAACCTATCTGATGAGATGGTTTATACCATATAAAATTATTGTCAGCACTTTTGAAGAATGTACATGGGTAATCTTGTGAAAGGACAGAGGTCCTTTCGGCTTGAATGTGAGAAATTGGGAATTGAAGATGAGGGTGGCCTTCTCTAAAGATCATCACCACAAATGCCGATCTTGCGGTACCAGCATCTAACATCTTCCAGCGCCCTTAAGAATCAGATTATATAGTCCGTCCTTGGTAAGTAGGTATAGTTTTCTACAACTTCGAGTGCAGTTCCGACCGTCACTTGCACCCATTCAAGTGGATGTTCAACATGACGGTTGAAAAAATATGAATAGCTGTTTTCCCATATTAAGTGGTCATTACATGGCTGCGGGTTTAAATCCGTGACTTATTATTTTGAACTTAACGTAGTTGGCAAAAAAGTAAGCCATAGGATTAACATGCATTCTTGATAAGTAGTATTTTACCTTGGCAATGTAAGGTGATCCCTTAATATGCTTGTCCCCGAACCTGACGGAGACCTTGTACTCCCCGGGTGCGGTAGGCAGGTATGATACGGCAACTGTACCATCTTTGTTGTCGTGACACGTGATCTGAAAAAAAAAATTGTTTATCATTTTTGATAACTGAGTCATCTAGTCATCAACAAGCGTACAAGTACTCAGTATCAACCCGAGGTCTGGGTGAAGGCCCCGGTATTAGGACTATCCGGCTAGCCGCAATGCGGCCAGCCGTGCGGCTGAGCGTAATGTGATATTTGTACGAGAAAGTAGTTTTTATTCGCACTGTGATGCGGCAGCCGGTCAGCAATATTGATTGCTGACGGCTGACCGCATTCCGGCTAACCACATAGTGCGTAGTAGGCCTTACACTACGTGCCTTTTAGAGCTGCCGGTCCTGTATCTGAACTCTTTTCAGCCGTGTGGCTAGTTGTTCCATCGGATCATGGCTAACAGTGCTCTTCTGGTTACGCACCCACTTGTGCACTATAACATGTCCCGCTAAGATGACTAGTCTCCATTGAGACTGAAATTCTGCCTGGAGGACATTGTAAAAGATATGGGCCCGAGTTATCCCATAGTAAAAAAAAAAATATAATTTTTTTAAGGCTTATGATATTATAATATAATATCGCCTTTCGTTCTTAGCCTAACAACCGCTGCCCAGTTGAAGTATAGGGTCCTCACCACTTGCATCCATTAATCGAGACGGTCAAGAAATCAAAACGAAAAAGAAACGGAAAATGAGAAAAAGGATTTTAAAACTCACAGATGACAAAGTTAAACTAAGATCTAAAAGCCGTAGGACTGACTTTCTTATAGAAATATTTTCAATTATAAATAATTTATGTGATTACTACAGATTATCGATACGGATATGTTGTTTATGAACATCTCCTCACTGAAGACATGCGCCGTTAAAAACTTGGCATCATTAATCAAGGTAGCTGGAACTATAAAGTCGAAAATAAGTCAATTAAATGTTTACCTCAGCCTTGCTAGGTCCTTCGACAGCCATGGACAGCCCACCGGAGCCAGCACCCTTAGTGCTAATGGTGAACTGGCTAGGCTCTCCGCTTACGCCACTGAGGAGACCAGGACCATAAGCCGTTACATATCCTGAGGAGATGGAGTCCACGTGGAACTTATAGGGAGATCCTGGAAAAGAGAGGTTAAGAGCAAATAAGAAATTTTGTAATAATTTTTATGGCCAGTTTCTATACCAATAGTGAATTAAAATGCGAGAGAATAGCAATAGAATGATCTGTCTTGGTTATTATCAGATGAGCTCTATACACACGACCACACGGACCTGAAGAAAATGTGAACCTTTGAGTCAGTCTAAAATGTCTATTATGTGAAAAACCAATGCAAGAACAGAAACATAAGAGTTTCAAAAATGTGTAAATTTACAAAGGTACAGATGCCAGCACATCAAGCTACTCCAATCTGTCAAATTTCCCTAATTTTAAGTGAACATTATGCTTTTGTGATAAAATTGAAAATCTATAAAATTTGACTGATTGGGACTGGCGTCTGTACATTACTATCTTTGAAAATGTAGCACTCTGTCTTAGTCTGAATAAATTGCCTTCTTTAAATATGTAGTGTTAAGTTAATGATGTTTCTATTATAATAAATAAATCTGGATGGTTCTAGATGGTGATGTATGGTGATGGTGACGAATATCACCACTCCATCTCATTCAGAAACAACAGACAGCAGCGTCTCTCTGAGTTCTATAAACATCATACTGCAATCGCCAACCCGACTGCCTTCCGCAGCGATAATAGCATAACCCTCCAAAATGATACCTTGAAAAGGCCTTGATCCAGCAGTGGACGTTATTTGGACTGACATGGTGCTGACAATCATCATCATCAGCCAGAGCAGAAATAGCTGGATTGTATCACTGATTGGGAATTTGCCATTCATTTTTTGCTGGTCATATGGATTGGCATAGTTGAGTAGCCTCCTGAGTTCTCCTTCTTGTGTAAAGAATTTGCTTGAAAAGAACCCAATCTTACCTTGAACGTGTTCGCCGTTATATTTGACGTACAGCTCGTGAACACCTTCCTCTCGGGGCTCGTACTTGATGCTAACTGTGCCATCTCTGTTGTCTTCAATGACAGGAGTGTCTATGTGGCCGCTCGGCATTTTTACTTCAGCTGAAAACAAAATTATAGAATTAAAAAGGAGGAAAGTGTTACTACTATCTCTTTCTTAACTTGTTACACCTTTATCACCCGTTTTATTTTAATCCTTCTTTCTGATCTTATCCATCCTAAGGATATCTTGAATAGATCACAGTTAGCGAAATCTCTTTCTTAACTTTTTACACCTTTATCAGAAGAGATCGCAGTTAGTGATAAGACTGCCCATTGTAAGATATCGAATGATGCTGTTTACATGTAAATCTTGGTGTACAATAAAGAGTATTTGTATTGTAATCTAAATGCCACAAGGGATTTTAGTTAAACTAACGTAATTGGTTTATTTCTGAGAACTCTGAAGACTCCCTCATTGAAAAACATGGTTTAAGAAAGTGGTTCACATAGTTGTTATATGTATAAATACGTAATTATTAAAAAAAGGAAACGATTAAATAATATTTACAATATATACAACATGTAACTTAATTAACGCACATCCTGAAAATAGTTTGTTCAGAATCGTTTACTGAGTCGAATTATATCATTTTTAATACAGATAATTTTTTATTTCAAAAATAATTGAAACTGCGGAAATAATTGTCATATTAACCCTGTACAGTCAAAACAAATTGAAATGGACCGTAAGTCAAAGTAATAAGACTTTTAAAATCGCAGTTTTATTAGTATTCATACAAATTCAAAGAAAAATAAACTTTATTCCAAGAAACTAATTTAGTAAATAGCAAGGCATATACATGTTAAATTAAAAATTCTGTGTATATATTATGATTACAATATAATATTCTAATTGGGGTGTTTTGAGGGTGTGTATTAATTACGTTACATGTTGTATAGAAAAGTCAAAGTCTAGACTAATCTAGATAGTCATCGTTGGGTGTCAAAAAAAAATTCAGCATCGCTGCCTTTGAGCACCGCACCGAACCCTGAATGCTGGTAGCATTGCCACGCTGAATGCTTAAACGCTGTCCAAAAAACTGACCGCCCACATTAACTTGTACTAATTGTACTTTTACTTTATATATTTTATTTGTACTTTTACTTTATATATAAATTAATAAACAAGTGATCTCGGTTTTACAATTTGTCAACGAGGTTAAAAACTAGATGCGGCATAATTATGTGTAGGCGTCAAGCGACGGATATCAGAAAATATCTTGTGTAAACAGGGATCTTAAATCAGGGCTCGTGGCAAGGCCGGCCATTTGATGGGAATGCATCATAGTCAAAACCCATGGAAAGACGATTAGAGATATTTATGTCTCATAATTTTTCTTTTAATATATTACACCTGTCAGAAAAACCTTGGAGTGTTTAAGAGGGTAAAAGTTTGATGTCGTTAATTGGGTACATAAATCTTGGGATTAGTTTTCTGTTTATCTGATGTATAAAATTTTTCGTATCTTTACCTCTAAATCGTGAATTTAATAGACGCGTAGACGTTTCTGGAAGAACCGATGGTAAAGGAATTATATCTTAGCAAAAACATTTCTTATTCACTTATTGCCTATGAGTGTGGCGGTTATTGTACGTCGCATTTACGCGCGTCAACCATTTTGTGAATATCTTTATAATTTTTTGCACTTTGAGATAGGCTGCGACCACGTGTATAAAACATATCTTGCGCATATGCTCTTATAGCTCATTTACACTTCGTTAGTTTGAGTATATTCAAAGTGCTTTTATTAATCACTTTGTTAAGTGATAAGTGCAAGTGTGAAGATTAGTAACGTGTCCAAAGTTTTCTAAGTAACTTCACTTGCGTATTTTATAAAGACGCGTGGCCGCGTCCGTATAAATCTCTCAACACGGAGTTCTTTATACTCCGAAGTTTAAACCATATAAGTATGTACAGACGCCGGCATATCAGGCTACCCCAATATGTCAAGTTTCCCCAATTGAAACTGGACCTTATGCTTATGTGATAACGTTGAAAATCTATAAAAGAAATTTGTCAGATTTGGGTAGTTGGATGTGCTGGCGTGTGTAAATTACACTTGTACTAGTAACTTAATGAAGATCTTAGTTAAGATTCTTATAGTTTAGAGTTATGGATTATTATCAGATACCAGATAGATCGCTTCACCTTGGCCGGTCATAACAGAAATTCTGTTTACTTAAATACATGGTTTTAGGTCATTTATGTCCATCTTGCGTTTCTCAGAATATTTATTAGGACTTGGGAGAGTTATTAAAAAAAATAAAATTATTGGGATAACGTTTATTCGTAAAATTGTAAAGACATAAATGACCCAAGAATCGCATTAAAAACCCATACAATATATAAAATCTCATACAACTCATACAAACCTTGCCTTGTATCTATGTGGTAAATAGAGATAAAATTCAGCGGCGTAAACGAGTATCCAAATCCACTCTTATTAAATCCTATGTCATGTGACTCTCCGAACACTATCACTTGAGCTTCTTTGTCGACTTCTGACACAGAGAAGTATTTCCGTAGATTATCAATATAGAGCGTTGACACTTCTTGCCAAGGCACTTCTTTGTCGTTGTTCCCAACGATCGAATTCCACAGGCCACTGACAAACGCCATTTGTTTTATAAAATAATTTGTAGCTTCTATCACAGAAAATTAGGAATGAGTGTATGTGTGTGTGTTTATAAGTTAAAGTGTGTGTGACATCTTGTGCTGGGCCATGTTCTATGGACTTTAAAGCAAAATAAAAGAAATACCACATTGCATTGAAAACATCGTCGTCGTCCATCCTATACGAAAGCCAACTCACAACTGTTTTTGTTATTTTAGTAGTAGATTGTAGTTAGGACTACTCTAACTATTCTACTATAATGTTTGTCTCATTAGTCGAGTACACACATATTGCCGTATGATTTACTGGTGATAAAGAATATGCCAATATATTAATTACTATAAAAAACGGATTGTTGACATTGCATACAGTATTATGGAATTTGTCTAGAAAACTTTTCCATTTTCAAATTCTATACGTCGCGTCTCGGTCTCGGATCATAAGGCAGGACTACTTTTTTTTTGCCTCTGTATCTGTGGGCACAGGACAAAATCACTCGGAGTTCTTATTTAGCTGGAAATTTTTGTCTATGTTTTTTTAATGCAACTTTTATAATCTGTTGGACGAGTTCAAGTATTTTTATTCTATAAACCACTTTGGTGAAATGTTTTTTTGCACGATGGATTATGACGTAACAATATACATAATAATAATTGACATGTTCAATGGTTTGAATAGGGGCCGTTTACAATTATGTAATAGTAATGTAAATTAGACTTAACAGTTGAGCGGTTCCTTCATAATACTATAAAATATTATAACAGTTTATCTTAACAGTTTTGCGCTGAAATGTTTTTAAATTGGTTATACATTTTACCGATTTTAAAAGATTATTTTTTGGATTTAACATAAATACGTATTTTACAAAAGTTGAAGTAGGTTTATATTACAGTATTAACACTAAGTATATATTGCTATTGTTATTGATAAATATTTAAATCTTTCGTAGAATTTAAGATCAGTTAATTTATTGAACACATATTTAAATACCGTCTCGGTTACTTTTGTTGCGTGATATTATATAGGTAATTTTTTTTATTTTCTTTAACAATATTTTATATATTGTTATTTTCTTTAACAATATTTTATATATTGTTTATTTTCTTTAATAATATTTTATATAACATAAGATTATTTCTAATATTTTTAAGAAAAAATCTGAAAATATATTTTTGAGACAAATCAAAGCATTGGTCAGGAGTCGGGTACGTTGAGAGTTTGCTCTTTATACCAAGAAAATGAAGCAGTCTGGCCTGGTTGTAAGAACTATAGGCAACCTTGGAAATAGACTTTCTATAAAACAAAAGTTCATAGAATAATCGCTTTTTTTTAATTTATCGCTTCACTATACGATTATGTACTATATAGGAATAAAACAAAAAGTAACATACATAAATACCTACTTAAAATAAGAGTAACCTTTTAGCACATGCTACTCGTCTCCACAAAATCAGTAACTCATTTACGTGGCAGAGTACCTAGTTCTAAAACAAACTTCCCTATGACATTAGACTATTCAATTTCAAATTCAATTTTAATTTCAAATTCAATTCCAAATTCAATTAACTATCAATTAACAAATTTAAAGCGCCTATTATAACAAATTGTTTTGCAGGTCATATTGTATCATTTCAGACTATGTGAAATACAAAACTTCAATTATTGGGAATAAGTTAAAACAATTTTAAGAACAAAATGTAATAAAATCTTAAGTTGATCATGATGTTTTAAAAATTGATTCCTACTGAGTTGTTTTTACCCGTGTTACTCAACAGTCAAGTATAAAAAACAAAGAATGAAAAATTTCAATTTAAATTGAATAAATAAAAAATAAGGTTTTTACTCACGTAGACTTTAAAAAAGCGCTTGTAAATAGTCAGAACATGTTTGTAGTAATATAGTTCAGTAAACATATCTATTTCTAGGTACTTACATTTAAATATTTATATGTAAGTACCTAGAAATAGATACGTTTACTGAAGGTCAATTTAAATTGAATAAATAAAAAATAAGGTTTTTACTCACGTAGACTTTAAAAAAGCGCTTGTAAATAGTCAGAACATGTTTGTAGTAATATAGTTCAGTAAACATCTATTTCTAGGTACTTACATATAAATATTTACATGGATTGTATGAAAACATTTAGATATAGATATAGCAGGTTAGCTAGGGTAGGCTCCTCAGCGGCGAGGATCGCTTTGGCCCCATAACGCGTCATCGGTGATCCCGTGCAACTGATCACACCCTCTCTTAGAATTCTGTCCTTTTGCCTCAGCGGCCCCCTGAGCTGTGGCCCGAACCCCAAAAGGGTGGCCTCGGGTATTAGTCGTTTAATTTAAGCTACTGGTTAAGAGCCTTCTGCGCTAGCCAAATGCTCATTGCCTTCAATTCTTTAATTTTAATATTGTACAACTAAATTTCAATATAATAGATAAGTAACTTGTTATTTATTTTAGGATTTAAGAAAATATATCCGATAAAATAGACCGCACGGACTGACTAATAAATTTTTTGTAATTTTTATACTGTATTCGACTATGTTTATTTACTGCATTGTGAACTTGACAAGTACAAGTGTATGTTAATACCCAAGTGCTGAATAAATTTCATTATTTCATATAACATTTAATTTATGATTTCGTTATTTAGCTAGCTTATATTAACGAATTGTCAAGCTATATAGATAGGTCTTATTATGGTAATTTAAAGTTTAAAATATAATTTAATACATATTGTCTGATTGGTTCTATCTATATGAAGGTAAGAATTCCATATTATTATTATGTTTTGGACCTTATGTTTAAAATGACGGTTGCGCTGTAATGCTACCACCGGATCCGAATCCAATCCAATAAAATTTATATGACTGTGAATAACGTCTACACAGACAAGTTAAAAGCCTAACATAATCTAATACCTGGTCACTGGGTACATAATAATATGGTTTCCTGAATGATGAAAGTTGAAGAGAAGATTGTACATCAATGCATACGACGCCATCTTGAAAATCTTGACACTAAACGCGAGCTCCAAAGATCCCAGTAATTCCACATCCACACTTAAGCGCTTTACTACACTTTTTATTATTTATTTATTGCCTTGAACTTACCTCTTTTACAAGGAAACTATTGCGATAGAAAATTTAGAATTCAATTGTCTTTTATGTACATATCTAGCCAACTAACTTTCTTAAACTAAATCTAGCTTTGCGAGTCACGCGCAAATGGGCAAAAACAGGTTGCCTAAAATTGACAGGTTGCGCCGTCAACGGATGCGCCTAGGCAAACAGTTTTTTCTAGATAGTTCTACAAAAAAATCAAGGTAAACGGACAGGCGGTTCACATGGTAGTAAATGACCAATGCTGCCCATGTACAGACGCCAGCACATCAAGCTACCCCAATCTGTCAAATTTCCACAACTGTACCTTATGTCTATGTGATTCTTAGGCTGGGTAGAGGGTTCATTCCTATATTATTGTGTTTATATTTGATTTGAAGGTTATAAAGTTGAAAATCTATAAAAGAAATTTCACAGATTGGGGTAGCTAGATGTGCTGGCGTCTGAACATTCGCAATTGCAATGCCATGCAGCGCGCATGTGCATTGCCGACCTTTAAGAAAGGAAGGCAATTTGTTTCTTATGTGGTGGTCATATCAAACTGGATTGCAAATACCTCTGAAAGCTACATAATGCCCCCTACAAGTTGGACTGAGGATCTTGCAAGGGTCGCAGGAAGCCGTTGGATGCATGCAGCATAAGACCGGGGATTGTGAACATCCTTGGAGGAGGGCTTTATCCAGCAGTGGACATCTTTAGCTGATATGATGATAGGAATGCTAAAGATTTTAAGAGGTCAGTTTAAGTCCATGGTGTTATTTCTACCAGCTATCGGTAACTGTTACTTTGACCTGTTACAGATACCTAGCCGACCTTAAGTGAAGTTGGAATAAGAGTATGCGTTGGGGCACGCCACGATAGTGGCGGTAAGACCCGTTATGGAGGAATGGCTGGAAAGGAGGCACGGCGCGCTCACTTATCGGCTTACTCAGGTTCTCTCGGATCATGGATGCTTCGGGAAGTACCTGCATCGGATAGGCCGAGAAGAGACGCCCGGTTGTCACCATTGTGGTGGATCCGTAGACACGGCGCTTCACACATTGGTGGAATGACCAGCATGGGAGACACAGTGCCGTGTGCAGTGTTCTCACGGCTGCAATGGGTGCGGTTGACATCTCGCTTGCAACGGTGACTGAATTCATGGTTGCAAGCGAAAGTTCTTGGGATATCACCGCCACCTTTTGCGAGGAGGTAATGTTTGCAAAAGAGGTGGCGGACCGAGAACGGGAGGCACTGTCTTCCCACCCAAGCCGCGCCCGGAGCACCGGTCGCCGGAGGGCGCATATTGCCAATCTCCGGCCTCCATGAGGAGTGGCCTGCGGGTGGTGGACTTGGTGACAGTCCACCGTCTGACCAGAATAGCGGTGGTGCGCCGTGTTCCGCGCGCGCTTGAGGAGAGGGGCAAGGGTGCCCCCAACGGAAGTGGGGCTCACTGAAAAGTGTGGCCAGCGCCTGTCCAGACTGCGGTGAATGCGCGAGCGAATCCCGTGGTCTGGACTGTAGGTGGCTGAGGAACACCATGGGGTTTTAGTCGGTAAACCCAGCCCTACCATCTGGCTGGGAGTCCGACATACTCCGTCGCTTCCCCAGCGGCGGGACGATCCATAAAGCATTTCCCCACGATATACAAAAAAAAAGAGTAAGTATGCAGATGTTGATATCGTCTGTTATATATGTTATAGCTGTTCTCCATAACGACTAAAAGTATTTTTGGAAAGTATTTTATTATAATAAAAGCAACGTATGAGTCAAATTAAACGTGGGTACAGTAAATATAATTTGATCCGTCACAACGAACGTAGGCAGACATATTTTAAACTTGAATTTTTAATATAAAAATTCCAAATGTCAAAACATCACACTGGCATTAACAAAACCTATGATATATTATGAGTTTTAATTTTTAATTCACATTACGCCATTGGTTTTGTAATAAAGAAGTCAAATTATTGCAATTGTTTTTAAAACAAATGTGTCATAATTTCGCTTTTAAGTGTTGTTATTATCTGTTATATTGTAACTAATATGATTAGTGTTGTCATGGGATGTGACGTCACAACTCTATTTTTGCCTCGTTGGTCTAGCAGTAGCGTGTTCACCCGAGATCCTAGGTTCAAATCCCGGGTCGGACCAAAACTGATTTTGAGACTTTTCTGTAAAAAGTAAAATTTCTCAGTATCTGCCCAAAGTCTGGGAGTTGGCGGTATTATACCCCCGTGCCTCGGAGAGCACGTAAAGCCGTTGGTCCTGTGTCTGACTTCTTACCGGTCGTGTCGCTAGGCTATAGTGATGGAATAGAAAGTGCTCCTGTGTTTGCGCACACACTTGTACAATATAATATGTCCCGCGCAGATGGCTCGTCTGCATTGAGACTGGCCGCCGTGGCCGAAATTCAGGACATTTTTATTAGTAATATGATTAGATCTGTCATGTGATATGACATCACAACTATATTTGTACTAACACTAAGAGGAATTTAGATTTCTGTCTTGTCCAAATAAATGGCGGACTGATGAACATTCATTTCTGAACTGAATCTGTATAATCTGTGTAACCTATTTTCTACTTGTAGTTATTTTAATATATAATAATTTATTTCCGGACTTAAAGAACGCTTTGAAGTGGCAAAACTGGCGTCCGAGCCGCCTCATTTAAAGAAACCCTAATATTTCATACCATTTGACAGTTGCGCGTGAAATAATGCGAACATATTTTATTGACATTTTATTCTAAACATCGATTTGTATGTCAGATACAGAAATCCGTTCAGCTACAGATATTTAGCCGCCTAAAATATATAAAACATGTTGTTTATTCTACAATTTTGACATCGAAACGCATCATAAAAATAGTTGGCAACCCTTGACAAGTTTTAAATAAAAAAAAGAACGCATGGTGTGCGTCATCGCGAAATGTTTATAACCTCTGGCCGTTGACAATTTCATCGTCAGCCAGATGTCATCAACCGTTTAACTCTATTATTTTTTATATATTACTATAGAATGAGTAATAAAGTTATTTATTTAATAGGCGAACATGCTTTTCAGATAGAAGGGCAATATTAGTACCTGTGATTTTATATATAATAAAATAATAAGATGAGGTGACGATATTTTATGCCCTCATCGTGAGAATACAATGGTTAAGCATGGGTTACACAACTAGTTTTCTGGTGCGGGACTAGAACCCAAAACACAAGGACGAGGCAACCACGTTAAACTCAGCGCCACACGCGCAATCAAAGTTATAATTAAAATGATGTAAATATTTACATTTTTCTACGGAACATCAATAATTATATTAGCCTAATTATATCTTCTACGTATTAATTAATGTATTTCCAATAAACGAAACGGTATATAAATCACATTAGATCAGGCATTGATCCAAAAATTAAAGCTTATTAAAATCGGGCTGTCATTCACGTGCCAAATGTTGTTGACCAATGACTCGAATTAAAATATTAATTTATTTCGAATTTCATGTAGAAGTTTGATCATATTTTCTGCTATTCCATTCGTGTATTAGTTAACTATAACCTGTTATGTCTTATTGGCGGGCCATTTGGCGTGGTTGGCAAATGCTTGCTTTTCACGCCGGAGGTCGTGGGTTCGATTCCCATCCAGGATAAATATTTGTGTGCATGAACATGTCTGTTTGTCCTGAGTCTAGGTGTAATTATATATATAAGTATGTATTAACAAAAGAAAATTAGTATATGTAGTATATCGGTTATCTGGTTTGAAAAAGTGATTTTGGGATTTTTCCGTAAAAAGAAATTTCTCAGTATCAGCCCGAAGTCTGGAAGTTGGCGGTATTACACCCCCGTGCCTCGGAGAGCACGTAAAGCCGCCGGTCCTGTACCTGAACTCTTTCCGGTCGTGTCGCTAGGCGTCCCATCGGATTATGAGAGTGATGGAATAGAAAGAGCCCCTGTGCTTGCGCACACACTTTTGCACTATAATATGTGCTGCGCAATTGGCTAGTCTCCATTAAGACTGGCCGCCGTGGCCGAAATCCGGTCGGGAGGATATCATCTGGTTTCCATAGTACAACCTCTGCTTAGTTTGGGATCAGATGGCCGTGTGTTAATAATGTCCCAGGATATTATTATTATTCGCGAACTATGATCGTCAGCCTGATATCAGACTGACGATCATAGTTCACAGAACAGCGTTGCTTCCCATCTCTGGTAGGTATTCCCTCGGACGATTTCTAGGCCCCCCACGGCATGAGATGGGGTGATGATATTCTATCCATAGCACAACTAAACTAGTATAATATATAATATATTTTTTTGTACCGAGTCATGTTCATTCGATTAACGAACGAGTACTTTCGCGAAAACGATTTTGATACTGGCATTGAGGTTAGTTTTTTGGGTGGTTTTTTAGTAAGTTTAGAAGCAGTTAATTATAGAATCAATATTTTATACCAAGCTACTAATCAAATTATGACATATGAGATTCGATTTTCGAAGAAGTAACCCGACAAGAGTCTCATTGTTTTAAGTAATGCAATCAGGCGTTACTTTCTGAAAATACAACATGTAACTTAATTAATGCACATCCTGCAATCGATTTATATCACTTTAAGTATAGGTAATTATTTATTCCAAGATAATTAAAACTACAGGAATTTTTGTCATATTAACCCTGTACAGTCAAAATAAATAGAAATGGCCGTAAGTCACGGTAATAAGGCTTTTAAGATCGCAGTTTTATTAGTATTCATACAAATTCCGTCATTCAATACAAAATAATGAAAAATAAACTTTATTCCGAGAAACTAATTTAGAAAATAACAATGCATATACATGTTAAATTAAAAATTCAGTGAATATATTATCAATCAATCAATCAATCAGCCTATCGCAGTCCACTGCTGGACATAAGCCTCTCCTAACACGCGCCATTACACACGGTCCTCCGCCTTCCGCATCCAGTCTGTCCCAGCGACCCTTTTGAGGTCGTCGGTCCACCTAGCTGGGGGCCGTCCTACCTTACGCTTACCAAGTCGCGGTCTCCACTCTAGAACACGTTTGCTCCATCGGCCGTCGGTCCTTCTGCATGAATATATTATGATTACAACATAATATTCTAATTGGGGTGTTTGAGAGAAAGAATGAGTTGAGTTGAAGATGAGTTTGAGATGAAGAATCAAAACACAACCCAATCTATGACAATCGAATTACAAATTGAGCATAATTTGACGGGACTGTTGGCGAGGTAGGCAAATGCTTGCTTTTCACGCGGGAGTTCGTGGCCACCCAGGACAGATATTTATGTGCATGAACATATCTGTTTGTCCTGAGTCTGGGTGTAATCATCTATATAAGTATGTATTTACAAAAGAAAAGTAGTATTTGTACTATATCAGTTGTCTGGTTTCCATAGTAAAAGCTCTGCTTAGTTTGGGATCAGATGGCCGTGTGTAAATAATGTCCCAGGATATTATTATTGGAACAAAGTTCCTTATCGCGCTTGTGAAAGGGGGGTAGACGGAAAAAATTCTTACGAAAAGTTGTCAAGACACTTTTTGCAGCTGTGCGGCGTGCGCATGTTTCTCTGTCTGTCTCTCTCTCTCTCTTATAGAAAGCAAGCCAGATATTTTTCATTTCTATTTCGCATTGAACAGTGTGGTGTCGTGTCGATTATTTTTGTTGAGTGTATACAGGTTTTTTGTATATAATAAATAATAAGAAATAACTTCGTTCCATCCGGGTGTCCCTTGACACCTCTCAAGTTTTTATACAATCTGGTGCATGTAATTTGCTTATTTTAGTAATTCTTTAAAAACAAATTGGCATCATGGATCTTGTCGTCTATTGTCGTTCTACAAGTAGCGTTATATGCAATATCCAATTTTGGTTATTACGCCACGCGTAATGCGGTACACACATACAACAGTCTTCTTCTTATCGTATCGATGGTAAGAATTAAAATTTATCTGCCCAAAATTGGGCAACGCCGACCGCTTTAACTGAAGCGTCATCCTATTCTATTCTATTTTGTTTAAAGAACAGGTAATATTCGGCCTTTAAAGATTATTTATTTATTGTTTAGTTTCTTGTTCGATATCTTTCAATATTATTTTTATTCCCTAAACTAGCTGTGCCCCGCGGTTTTACCTGCGTTAAACTTATCACAGCTCCTCCCCCGTAGGTGATAGCGTGAGAATATGTACCCTATATGTTATATTATGTACCGATCTCTTAGTAATATTCATGCAAAATTTGAAGTAAATCCATGCAGTACTTTTTGAGTTTAGCCCGGACATACATAAAGACAAACAGATAAACAGACAAAAATTCTAGAAGCTATATTTTTAGCTTTGGTATCCATTGTAGATTACGCCCCAAGTATCCTATTAAAAAAATATTCAATGTACAGTTATGACTTTCCTACGATTTTATTATATGTATAGATGAACAGACAACAACGGGAGTCCACACTTCTGTTTCTCCTTGTTTCGACGTTTTTGTATGAAGTATTCCTCCCGATGTATGTATGTTTTATTGAAATAAAGATTATTATAATTATTATTGCGAAACTGGTGCCGAAGATAATATCTTCATAGAACATTGCATAAAAAAAAGTTCCAGGAAATGACGAAAATGTCTATGTCCACTTTTGATCTCGTCATAAAATCTAATAGGAAGTTTTCAATGACACTAAATCTATCATCAAGATGGCGCCAAACACATCGCAATACGCAATAAATACTACTAAATCATGTTCAAAGAAATTACAGAAGTAACATCGAAAATATATCAAAGGAACATGCATTCTTAGCAAAACTCTAAGAAGGTGGACACAATTTTATTTTACAATCTATCACGTTCATACAGGGGTTTAGTTAATTAGAGTCGACACTCCAATATTTTTTAAAAACGATCTCATGCATTCATTGTAGAAGCAGAAAATCTTCGACTGCTAGACAAAAACTTGAGAGGTGTCAAGGGACACCCGGATGGAACGAAGTTATTTCTTATTATTTATTATGTACAAAAAACCTGTATATACTCAACAAAAATAATCGTCGCGACACCACAATGTTCAATGCGAAATAGAAATGAAAATATCTGGCTTGCTTTCTATAAGAGAGAGAGAGAGAGAGAGACAGACAGAGAAACATGCGCACGCCGCACAGCTGCAAAAAATGTGACAACTTTACGTAAGATTTTTTTCCGTCTAGCCCGCTTTCACAACGCGCGATAAGGAACTTCGTTCCAAAAGCAATTCAAATGATGAATAGGTGGATATGGGGGACATACTATAATCGACACGCAAACCGACAGGTTCGTAATCGCGGTACCATGGTCACAGTATTTAGAGAGGAACCACTGCCAGATTATCAGATAGATGTTACTTTGGGATGACATCTACACCTCCTACGGGATGAGATGGGGTGATGTTATACGAATAACATCACCCGATGTTATTCGTCACCACATAGTATAGTATATTTTACTCCCGCATTATGGAACAAAAATATATATATTTTTATATAGAATGGCAAGGCAAAACAAGCGGGTCATCTGATGGTAATTCATCACCACCGCCGATGGACACTCGCAACACCAGAGCAGGCATGCTTCTAGGAAGTTGCCATGCCAAGACAAGAAGAAGTTATCTTGTTTTACCCATGATAGAGTATGAATGATTCTGGAATCTGAGTAAAAGTAATTACGGGTCGAGTAAACTATCTAGGAATCACCAAAATTCAATTAGCGCATTGGTCAATATTTTTACATTTATATCATAAAAAAGTGAATAACTAAAAAAACAGTCAATCCACTATTTTCAAAACACCCTGTATGTATTCCAAAATATACCACTCAGAAACTTATTAATTATCGCTGCCAAAGTCAATATTTAGTTCAATAGTTAATTTAGCGTATATTTTTTTCTGAAACTTTTTAAAGAGCTTTAATTTTGTGTCAAGTGCTGTCAAAAGTGAAGGTTTTTTATATTTCTGGGACGGCGGAATTAGCGATTAATTAATAACGGAACGTACCGATGTTTTCCATGATAGTTTTTGCGTGTTACATGGTTAGTTTAACATTCATCCCATAGTAATATTTTTTTCACTAATACTTCATATCTTTTCATCGGTATTTGCATACGACAAATTATATATAAATCAAAATAGACTCAAAGTAGATCCGGTTCGATATAAAAACATTGAGCATAATCGCCGTTTTATGATTAAGTTTAATTAGATTTATAAATGCTTTCGAGTGGTCAGAATTATTAGAATATTACTTCAGGTTAAGTTAGTTTTGTGAGCAGTCATTACCCTTGTTCAAGCTGCTTAGTGGGCCTCTAATATGACTAGGCATATTTTGTCTGGACGTCTTCAATCATTGATAATGTACATATTTGCGCACGCGCAGTGTTACAAAAGTAAAATGCACTAGTGCGGCTAATATTTTGTTTTATTATTTTTTCTTGACCATGGATGTTAAATCCTTCAGTCGCAACAAATAATGGTCTCATTATAACATATGCAGGGTAAGTCAAGTTAAGTCCGTCACAGTCAAGTCAAAGTTCTACCCGAGTTAGGCAGGGGAGACTTTACTAGAGGCTTCTATGGAGTTTCCGAATCAACATTCCTCCACTTGTGTACGTTGTGCAAGACGTTATGAGAATTTTTATTTATTTATTTAATTCCATTAGAGTCTTATTGAGTGTTTGGCATATTGAAATGCTGATTCAAAAGCTAGCCGAAAATCATTTTGTAATTAAAGCCACCTCACCGCAGAGAACATTCATGATTAGAATGCTTTGTAAACTTAATTTTTAATATCCTTTTAGTTTTTTTAATGTAAATGTTATGCATGCAAATAATCGAGCTCATCACACAAATATTCGTCCTAGATGGGGATCGAACCCACGACCTGTGGCGTAGCAATCAGTGTCACAAACAGGCCAGTCAAGGGTAACCACTGTCCATATGACAGGACCGGTAAGCATGGTTTATCGTGTTTTTGGTATATAAGTAGATATGTACTGTATTCCATAGTACAGACGCCAACATATCAAGTTACCCAAATCTGTCAAATTTCTCCAATTAAAAGTGAACCTTCTGCTTTTGTGATAAAGTTGAAAATCTATAAAAGAAATTTGACAGATTGGAGTAGCTGGACGTGCTGGCGTCTGTACAAGCTTTGGTTGGTTTGCGATCAGATGGCCGTGTGTTTATAATGTCCAAGGATATTATTATTATTACATTAAAATAAAACAAAAAAGGTTTTTATTCACGTAGACTTTAAAAAAGCGCTTGTAAATAGTCCGAACATGTTCGCAGTAATATATAATTAATTTATAATTATTTCTAGGTACATATAGATATTTAGGTACACGGATTGTAGGAAATAATTTACAATAAGATTTATTTTATAATAGTAGCGATATTTAGCCAACTTAAATTAAGTTATTGTCAAGGAACATATATTAAAATGCGTAATTGTTAAGCACACGACAATATTGAAGAGAAAAGAAAGGTATACTATGTTATTAGATCGGCCACACTTCCATATAACTAGCCTGTGTCTGCTATTTTCGTGACACGAATAAATTGTGGAGCGTTGACATTTTAGTAAGCGCAAGATTCGCCCGTCTGATTTATTCTAATACCCTAGTGAAGTGACCACGCAGTTAATGACGGGTTCACAAGAATTCGTCCATCTCACTAGGATAAATTATTTGAATCACATGACTTCTTTCGTGACGCGTTTCTATGAATGAGTCGGAGAAAGATATATATAAAAACGAGTTAGCAAAAATAGTCTATACATATAATAAAATCGTAGGAAAGTCAAAACTGTACATTGAATATTTTTGATATCGAAGCCAAAAAAAAAATGTTTTTATAATTTTGTCTGATTGTCTGTATGTATATCAGGTCTTGATTATAACGAGACCGAAAAGATATTGCGCACAATAATCTGATAATATATTATTACTATCTTTTAAATATATTTTATTTATATATCATATTTATTTCTTATATACATATATAGATATAGCCATAGCTGTAATTCTTTTCTTTTAAATTAAGTTTATACGTAATTAATAAATTTATTTTAAATCTAGTATAGGATACCACGATACAGGCTTGCCTAGTGTGGGTCCACAGGAAATTTGTAACTACTGTTTAATTTATTGCGAAATAAAGATTTATTATTATGATTATTATTATATCCGGACTAAACCCAAAAAGTACTGCATGGATTTACATAAAATTTTGCATGAATATTACTAAGAGGTCGGGTCAATATATAAGCTACATTATTATCACGCTATCACCTACGGGGGAGGAGCTGTGATTAACTCGGGTAAAACCGCGGGGCACAGCTAGTAATTTATATAATTGTGACCTGCTGTGTGGTGACGGCGCCAAATATCAGAATATCATTACCCCATCTCATCCCGTGGGGGGGGGGGGGGGGGCGTAGAAGGCGACCCGACAGAATATCTACCAGAGGGTGGGCAGCAGCTTCTTTCTGAGTACAGAGACCATTCTACTGCGATCGCCAACCCATCTGCCAAGAGGGGCGATACTGGCATATCCCCAAGATGATTTTTCGATGTGTGTAAAAGGACTTTTTGCATCATTTGTTTTTATATCAAAGGGCGACAAACGAGCAAGTGGGTCCCCTGATCGTAAGTGATCACCGCCGCCCATGGACACTCGCAACCCCAGAGGCGGGTGCGTTGCCGGCCTTTAAAAGTCAGCAAACAAATGTTGCTGACCCTACTCCAATGAGCTGTGGCGACCTTACTCACTCTCGTAAACATAACGTTAAAATTATTTATGTTATTATTAAGGAATGTCTTCTGTAAGGTGGAGGTACTTCCCCAGTCGGGCTGCTTTTTGATCACATTCTACCCATATTTTTTTTCTTTTTTGCAGTTCACAAAATATGTTTGTACGTTCAGATCATGTTCTTTTTGGCTCCACGTGCATAATGTGTCAGGTGAACGACATTTTTGTAGGGGGAAGTCAATCTTTTTGTGGGTATTTTGCAATTTGATCTGCTATTATTTTCATAGACAAGTATTAAGTTTCGTCCACTCGTTCGTGACCCATAATGTTGTTCCGAGTCTGGATGTAATTTGTGTCCGTCTATTATATGTTTGTAAAGCACCTCGCAACACATGGATTACATTACCTAATGCGGGCGTTGTCTTAAAAAAAACATGACTCCCTTTCCTATTGGAGACTTAGGCTACGAATTATCTGCAAAACTATGTCGGGAATATACATTTACTTATGCAATAATATACTATGTAACATCTAGTGATGACCTAAAATACACGAATATAGTTCCCGCTCACAAATTTACTCGAGATTAAGATATAAATTCACTTTATCTAAGTTTAGATTAAAGTAGGTTATTACTAATAACAGAGATTAGATATTAAAACGGCAACAGTAAGGAAGTTTTAGCTACTTGAGACAGATTTGCACTAATTCATTGCAATCAAACCATAATTAGGTACACCAGACGTTCAACATTTTGATCAAATTTTTTGCTATAGATGATAACTAAACTTATAATAATAATTTATTTCAGAGTGTTCGGGCGTAGCGTCTCCTGTAGTTTTGTGAATAAATACTTTTTGTATATATTTTCTTCATAAACCATAGACACTTTTATATGTCAAAATGTCATTATATTTTTTCCATTGGAGTTTTGGCGCCAACGCGGAAAAGGACGCATCGAGGCTATGTTTTATTTTCAAAAACTGGTGTAAATTCGAGTTTTTATGTGTAAATATGGTGGATTTTTAGACATAACATCTTCGACAACGTACATTTGTTTTGAATTTTGATTTTCCGTGTTGAAACCAAAACTCCATAGAAGCCTCTAGTAAAGTCACCACTGCTTTACTGGGGTAGGACCATGACTTGACTGTGTCGGACGTGACGGACATGACTGTGACGGACGTGACGGACATGGCTGACTGACTTCGAAATTTATATATTACAACTGAAGACGAGGCGGTATGGTCACAGACCTTAGCCTGCCGAAAGAGGGCGAAACAAAAAAAAAATTCCGTTGTTACATAATTCAGGTTTTTTCACAAGCAATAAAATTGTGATATATGGATATATTCATAAAAAATCGTTTTATTAATGGCACCAGTATGTCCAATCGGACACAGAGTAATTTCCATATATTTTAGTTATAATGATAACTTATAAACTAGTGTTAGTAACAATTATTTCTTGCTGCGTGAGCATCGTTGCAGAGCCCGCCGACCCTGGGAAATGTCTACTTGACTGCGTGCAGTCGTATCCACCTTCCCAAGATCGGAGAGTCCCACCTATCGACCAACGTTTTAAGTATGATGTTGGGGCTGGCGCGCAGACGACGTAGCAGAGATGCGGACCTCTTGCGCATGATGGCCGAAAAACTATCAACGGCCGCGTCGGCAAGCATTCCGGACGCGCTACAAAGCCGCGGCAGCCCCATCAACACCCGGAACGTGTTGTTGTATTATATGCGCAAGCTACTGTATACCCTCTGCGTAAATATATCCTTATATATTTTATATTTCACTAGCTGTGCCCCGCGATTTTACCCGCGTTAAATTTTATAAATTATTATAGCTCCTCCACCGTAGATGATAGCGTGATAATATGTAGCCTATATCTTGACCGGACCGAAATTTTAAGTAAATCCATGCAGTACTTTTTGACTTTAGCCCGGACATACATACAGACAAACAGAGACACAGACAAAAATTTTATAACTTTATTTTTGGCTTCGATATCGACTTTAGATCACGGCACAAGTATCCTTTTAAAAAAAATTCAATGTACAGTTTTGGCTTTCCTACGATTTTATTATACCTATGTATAGATGTTGCGTTGTCTCAATGTGCCTATGGTTTTTTCAAGTTTGAACTCTAATGCTGTGTTTACTACTACACTACACTAAGTGAAAATAATAATGCTGCTTGCATTATTATTTCATTAAGAAACTAGATCATTTTGGCGGTCTCTCTACCCACCTACCACGCCAATCACTAACGGACTGGTGATAGCATCTGTCTATGAGAACCTCGATTCCATTGACTCCATAGTCCAAGAGCCTCCACTAGTCTAATTTAAGAGAGATAGGGCACAGCGTTCATTCGCTCAAAGACCACCCCGACTGGGGAAGGACCTCCACCTTACATAAGACATTCCTTAATAATAACATTAATAATTTTAAAGTACCCTCAACTGGCAAGCAAAACGTAAACGATGTAAAAGAGGTGTGCAAGGATCGTGACAAATGGAAGTCCGTTGTCTCTGCCTACCCTTCTGGGAAACAGGCGTGAGTATATGTATGTAAGTATATATGTAATAATTTTAGCTATATATTATTTAAGCTAATCGGGGTGGGGGGAAGGGTCAGCAATACTTGTTTGCTGACTCTTAAAGGCCGGCAATGCACCCGTGACTCCTCTGGTGTTACGAGTGTCCATGGGCGGCGGTGATCACTTACTAACAGGTGACCCACTTGCTCGTTTGTTACCCTCTGATATAAAAATGCACTCTGGACATATGGGAGAAGTCTAAGTCAGCCAAAGTGCGTCCACTGCTGGACAAAACACTCCCCATAGAAAGGGGGATATACCATAATCGCCGCGCTTGGAAGACGGGTTGGCGATCGTAGTTTGATGGTCATAGTTCACAGACAAACGCTGCTACCCGTTCTCTATTAGGTATTCCCTCGGTCGATTTCTACGTCCCTCACGGTTTAGATGGGGTGATGATATTCTACGCCGTCACCACACAGCAAAGAAGTCTAAGTAATTTATAATTATCGTGGAGTTGTTGAATGTTTCCAAATTGCCAACAAATTTGGTTTCGCGAGACAATACAGCAATAAAAATGTCATATGTATGTATGTCACATATTTGTGTGTCAGAAACACAATGTTCACACAATAAAACATTACAATGTGACAGTTTACTATCTGTTGTTCAAATTATTTTGTCTCATCCGTTTTATTAAGATTTTCCTCATGAATTTTTCAGATACTTTTCTGTCATTTCGTTGATAATAAAGTTTATTTATGTTGAACAATGACAGATTAAGAATTTGTAGGGGGTATAGAAAGGTTTAAAAGACGGATGATTGTTTTAATGGACAATTTTTCATCCAATTATTTTCAGTTTTTCATATTAACTACACGGAAATATGACGCATAACAATTACATAATCTATGAATGAAGTTTGCCATGAAACGTGGTAGTTTTGTTTTAACTTTTGTGTGAGTCAGTTTAACAGGCATTACGATTTGGTCTTCCACGCCACTAACTTAATTTAATTGTTCTAACTTTTACTTCAAACATAGCCTATTCCAATGTTCTTTAGGTGGCCTTGAGCCGCCTGATAAGGCCCATAGTGCTTGGAGTTTCCCTGCGAGATCTAATCAGAAATGCTGAGATCCGCAGGCGAACCAAAGTAGCGACATAGCCGTAAGAATTGCCATGCTGAAGTGGCAGTGGGTAGGGCACATAGCTTGTAGAGCCCACGGCGGCTGGGGAAGAAAGGTTCTCGAGTGGCGACCACGAACCGGAAGACGCAGCGTGGGCAGGCCCCTACAAGATGGACCGATGATCTTATGAGGGTCGCTGGAAATCGCTGGATGCGGATAGCGCAAGACCGGCAATTGTGGAGATCTTTGGGGGAGACATTTGTCCAGCAGTGGACATCTTTCGACCGATATGATGATGATGAACTTTTACTTTATTTATGATCGTTTTAAAATATGTAAAGGCATATTAGGAAAGATTCGCGTCTGCCATATTTAAGTACAATTCATATTGAAATACTTTGTTTCTGAATATGGGCCGTGATGAAAGTGGTCACCTCGCTACTACTTCGGCCTCGTGTTCCGGGTTTGATTTTCGCACAAGACAACTATTGGTGAGACTTAAAAAATGTTGCTATAAATATGCTTTATGTCTGTAAATTGCATATTAATTGTAAAGCCCCCGCCATACAGGGATTTAAAATCCCTGGAGTGGGCATCGTCTTTATAATTTTTTTTATTCTTTAAAGCATAAGTATTTCATACTATGTGCGGTACACGTTGTATTTAATAAAGTTACTTAAATTTACGGTTAAATATGTAACATTAAATTTGTAGGAACGGGCATTCCTAGTTAACCTCGCAACCCGTGATTGTACCTATTCACAGGACGGGAATAGAACTAATGGCTTAAACTGAGTGTCTAGAGCCGATTTTGTCTGATATATTGCGATATATAAAATGTGTAGGTTTCTTAATGATGCCTCACGTCGGCGAGGAAATAGTACAGATTGATGTTACAGAATCTTAGCTACTTTTTTAGCCCTCTGCATATAAATTAGAGAGTTAAATTTAAATGCACGTGTTATTAAGACGGTCGCCTTGCTTCTTAGTGACCCGGCTTGGATTCCTTTTTTTTTAGAAGCAGGGGTAATGCCTAATCAGCCACCTGTACCAAGTGGATGCGCATGCCACCCGCAAAAAGTGTCTGCGCAAAAATTTATAAATTATATAGCCTATGCGTTATTATATTATAAGCTTTAAGCATCTTCTACACAACGTCTCAACAGCGGTCACCCTGGTGGTTGCCATCCATCTAGACTGGACAACTGTCTCACTGCAGTCTAGATGGATGGCAACCACCACGGTGACCCGTTGGTTTGCAACCGTGTAGAAGATGCTTTACTAAAATGTTTCATCAAAATCCGTTCGGTAGTTTTTCCGTGAAGAAGTAACAAACATACACACTCACACACTTACAAACTTTCGCCTTTATAATATTAGTGTGATTTTTTCCATATTAATTCATTTACTATATCACACAACATAAGACCAAAAAAAAATTGTACCCAGAATTTCTTACTATAAGTTATGCAGTTACAAGCGGTTAGAAATTTCAGGCGCTTGTAGTTTAAAGAACCACCACAAAAGAGCTTTTCTTCTCTAAGATCGCCAGTTTTTCAACACCCATTTTACAAACAATTAACATGTCTCTTGTTAAACGACTATTTTAAACAGACAAAATATCTCCAACTACTTACATTCTATTACCGCGCATTGTTTAACCAATTAACCGGCCAATTTGCACAGTTGGTTTATATCTGTCATATTTGACATGAGACTGACATATATTTCACTTTGCGCAGGAGTTTACGCTAGTTCATTAGAAGATCAAACGGCTGGTACTTATATAGCATGTCCTAGAAACTATATATTAAACTGAATGCCTATCTCAGGAATGCTGGTAGAGACAGGTCCATGTCATGATGTAGATTATCCTGTCCGCCATCTTGGAATAATAGCTTTTATACTTGATTGTGGTTAGCCTAATTTTGTCTGATTATAAACAAAGAGCTTGCTAATACGCTTATTGCTAATGATATATATACGTGACAGCGACAGGATAAAGTAAACCTGTTAGAGAGAGAGGGAGAGAGAGCATGGGCCATAGTTCACCACCTGCCTAATGTCGTTTATCAGACTTCACATGCCATTAAGAACATTTTTGGAGAACTCTCAGTCATGCAGGTTTCCTCACGATACTTGCCTTCACCGTTCTAAGTAAAAGATAATTTCTTTCAGATCGTCTTCGTGCTTCGGAGGGCACGTTAAGGTTCCGGTTATTGTCATTATACAACGATCGATAAGCTATGTCGCAGACCCACTGGCTGGATTGAATTACTCTGAAACCAGGGCTACCATTGCCCATACGAAAACGAAAGAAAGAAGATTCCTTTCTGATGATGAACTGCACATTAACTCGAAAAGTCAGTGGTTGCACCACCACCGTTGGGTTTTTACAAGAGACCATTGACTCCACAGTACAACTAGGCTTTATATTTAGCTTATTCTATGTTACATTACGGCCTTTGGGGCAGAAGGGTTCTCAAGTTGCGACCACGAACCGGAAGACGCAGCGTGTACAGGCCCTCTACAAGATGGACTGATGATCTTATAAGGATCGCTGGATGCGTAAGACTGGCAATTGTGGAGATCTTTGGAGGAGGCCTTTGTCGTGCAGTGGACGTCTTTTGGCTGATATGATGATGATGATTACGTAACCCAGATATTACGGACAGCATTAATTCTGCTTTAGCTACTCTGCTGGCACTTATAAAAGACTCTAGTAACAGGTGGGTTAATACATATTAACTAGGTCAAAATATAAGCGAAAAGGTTAAAGGAAGAAGGTATCAATAGTTTTAAACACCTGTTAGACTGTTATAAATCATCAGCCACCATTTAGTCATTTCAAAATCCTGGATTATTCTAATTATATGGTGTAACAAAAGATGCTGTAAATACTTGAAGACGTACCTATGTCAGTGTTTTAAGTAAAATTATTAATATATGTATTTACTAAACGAAATAAACAATTAAATTCATGCTAGTACCATTACGTTAAGGACTTAATTGTGATACAAAGTACGACATCGTACTTACTTTATTGTATAGCTAGAGGTTATTTTAGTGTCAAAGTTGTTCTAGCCGCCCAGAAGAAGTTCTACTACTGGGGGCGACAAATTAATATCCTCCGAAGCATGGAGACCCTCCCACAAATAGACGTCAAGATGCTTAAACTCAATCGATCACTAACGGATTGGTAAGATCAACTAACTGGCTATGAGCGCTTTATTTTTTTTAGGTTAGATTTATACTTCAGCCAAGTTTGTGGTCGGTGGTTCACCTGAGCCGTTACAGCTGTCGCAGATAGACTAAGCATTAAGATTGTTTTATCAAAGAGCCCACAATAAACTGTTGCATGGGTTATCGATTTTGTTTTTTTAATGTAAGTAACTGTTTGTATTTGTCATAAATACAACTATATTAAAAAAGATGAAAATTATACAGTACTCTTTGTCGATGACCCTAAGTAAATGCAAAGGTGTCCGTAGTACAAGAAGTAAAGCAAAATCCCACCTACCTACTGGTTACCCTAGCGTCAGAGTTTTTCAAGCCGCCCGCCCTGTAGGCCTCTGAGGTGGCCTTACGACTGTTGTCAGGCTACAACCGGGACCGACAGCTTAACGTGCCCTCCGAAACACGGAGACGCTTAGAAGTTAAACCACTTTGGTGGCCACCCATCTATGGACTGACCGCGAGCCTAGTTACTTAACCTCGCTGATCACTTCTGGACCAGTAAGAGCATTTAGCTAAGAGTTATACAATGTAACAGTTACATCTAAAATATGCTTAACATAGATTCATAATATATTAATGTCATCTTAAAGTACTTGCAGCTAATTTGATTACGCAGTATATTTCATTGGAAATACAAAATTAGTTACGAGTACCCATTAAAATAATATGATCATTAAGTGAATGAGACAGATTCATAATTACGCATCCCTCGTTTATTTATACGAAATAAAATCTGTTACGAAATACCCTACTGATATAATTCAGAACTACGAAATTCATTTGGGTTTCAAGCGTAAACATACCGAACCATTTTTCAAAAGGTTAATCAGTTGCAAAAAGAACAGACTGATCTAGTCGTTAGTGATCATAAATGGTCGTGGGTGAGATCCCCACTTAGTACAGACGCCAGCACATCAAGCTACCCCAATCTGTCAAATTTCCCCAATTGAAAGTGAACCTTTTGCTTTTGTGATAAAGTTGAAAATCTATAAAATAAATTGGACAGATTGGGGTAGCTGGATGTGCTGGCCTCTGTACAAATCTTTGTATGACAAGCCGTCTGAGAACAAAAAGAACTTTTAAATATTCATTAAACTGTAAGAATTCGTTGGTTATTTATTTTTGCAAACTGTTTAGGCTTAATCTGCTTTAGTGCATCTTTGAAATGTGTTGGTAAAAAGGTTGGCAAATGCTTGCTTTTCATGTGGGAGCTCGTGGGTTTGATTCCCACACAGGACAGAGAGATTTATATTTGAGGGCATGAACATGTCTGTTTGTCCTGAGTCTGGGTTTAATTATCTACATAAGTATGTATTTACAAAAGAAAAGTAGTATACGTAGTATATCAGTTATCTGGTTTCCATAGTACAAGCTTTGCGTAGTTTGGGATCAGATGCCCGTGTATAATAATGTCCCAGGATATTATATTATTATTATATACCGACCTCTCACGTAAGAGCTTAACCTCCCCGACCACTACCAAGCTATGAGCGCCTAGTAATAGTAATAAGTTACTATTTCCGTGTCTGAGTAAATATGTATATTACGTAATACACTTAGATACAATTTAAGTGTTGTGTTTATACTAAGAAATCTGCTCTAGTTTCCAAAATTAAAATATCACTCGCTTCGCTCAAGTAAAATTATATCCAGTAGTAGGATACAGGATGCTACTAACTCGGTATTAAATTTCTTAATTTTAAATCTTACTAATATTATAAATGCGAAAGTAACTCTGTCTGTATATCTGTCGCGCCTAAACTATTGATCTAAATGAAATTTGTCACACAGTCTAAAGTCTGAGAAAGGCTACTTTTAAATGCGAAAAAAGGGTTGTAAGGAGTTGAAAGGGGGGGGGGGGGTGAAAGTTTGTATGGAAATATGTAAGGTTTATGTAAATGCTTTATAAGTTTGCGACAAGAGCCAAAAAATTTGAGATATTCTGATGTAACATTTACGGCGATATTACAAAATGTGCGAACGAAATCGCTGGCACATTTAGTTTGAAATAAACATAATTTGATCTCAATAGAAGGTGCAAAGATCGTGACAAATGGAAATCCGTTGTCTCTGCCTACCCCTCTGGGAAACAGGCGTGAATCTATGTATGTACGTACGTAGAAGGTGGCTGAGATCGTTTAATACAAATACCATTGGGAATGCATGTATACGATGATTATCCACCAAAGTCTTTGGGAAAAATAATTATATATAATAAACTTCTACATATCAGGCGAATGACGGCCACTGCTGGACAAAGGACTTCCCAAATGATTTCCACAATGGAGTTTTAATAAAAATTTCATTTAATAAAAATAAAATAAAAAAGGTTTTTTCACTCACGTAGACTTTAAAAAAGCGCTTGTAAATAGTCAGAACATGTTTGTAGTAATATATAATTAATTTATAATTATTTCTAGGTACATATAGATACTGCTGTGTGGTGACGGCGACAAATATCAGAATCAGAATATCATCACCCCATCTCATCCCGTGGGGGGCGTAGAAGTCGACCCGAGGGAATATCTACCAGAGGACGAGAAGCAGCTTCCTTCTGAGTACTACGACCATCATACTGCGATCGCCAACCCGCCTGCCAAGCGTGGCGATTATGGCATATCCCCTCAAGATGATTCTTGAGGGAGGTTTGTCCAGCAGTGGACTTATTTAAGCTGTAATGATGACATATAGATATTTAGGTACACGGATTGTAGGCAAAAAATTACAATAAGATTTATTTTATAATAGTAACGATATTTAGCTAGCTTAAATTAAGTTATTGTCAAGGATCATGTGTAGGTTTCAGTATCAAAATTTTAAATTTTAGCTATATTATTACCTACTACATATTGTCTGAATGGTTCTGTCTATATTGAGGTACGATTTGGCGGATATGCCATAATCGCCACGCTTTGCAGACGGATTGGCGATCGCAGTAAAATGGTCATAGTGGACAGAGAGAGGTTGCTGCCCGTTCACTGGTAGATATTCCCTAAAATTTAAAGCCAAAAATATGGATAATTAACAAGGTAAGTTGATTAAAAGCAGGAAATTTCAATCCTGTTGAATTTTGCTCCTAAGTTGACTTTAAAAGTCTCAATATCGGCGTACTAACAACAAAGTTAACGCAATGATCTTTGAAATTACATTTTTTTACGCAACAGAAATGTCAAATAACCGTTGCTGTTTGGCTCAATTCGATATAATTTCACTATTAATAGATCTGGGTTGAAGATCACTAACTAGTTAGTACGTAATTATAATATACTATTTATATATAGTATCATATAAGTATATCTATGTGTGCACTTGGAAACGAAAACACATAAGTTTAACCAAATCAGTTTTTTGATTACAGATCAAAACTCCCGAAGTAGTATCTATCAGAGGACTATGTACAGGCACCAGAAATCTGTCAAATTTGTCCATTTGAAAATGAACCTTATGTATGTGTGATAAAGTTGAAGATCTATAAAAGAAATTTGACAGATTGGGGTAGCTGGATGTGCTGCAGTCTGTAATATGACCATCATACTGAGCGTGGCTAGCCATCTGCGCGGGACATATTTTAATGCAAAAGTGTGTGTTTTTTTTATATACGTGGGCGACAAACCAGTAGTAGTAAGTGATCACCGCCGCCCAAGGACACCCGCGACACCAGAGAAGTAGCGGGTGCGTAACCGGCCTTTAAGAGTCAGCAAACTAGTGTTGCTGACCCTTCCCCCCACCCCAATGAGCTCTGGTGACCTTACTCACACTCAGAAACACAACATTAAAATTATTAATGTTATTATTAAGGAATGTCGTCTGTAAGGTGGAGGTACTTCCCCAGTCGGGCTGCTCTTTGAGCGAATGAACGCTATAGATGTGTGGGCAAACACCAGCACTTTCTATACCATCACTCTCAAAATCTGATGGGAGGTCTAGCGACACAACCGGAAGCACATCAGGACCGTATGCTCCTGAGTGTAATACCGCTAACTCCCAAACAGATACTGAGAAATTTTCTTACAAGAAAAATGCCAAAATCACTATTGGCACGACCAGGGATTCGAATTATCTATGGTTGAAAACGCTACCGCTATACCAACGAGGCAGTCAATAATACATACATAGACTCACGCCTGTTTCCCAGAGGGGTAGACAGAGACAACGGACTTCCATTTGTCACCATCCTTGCACACTTCTTTCGCTTCTTTTACTGACATTATATTCTTCATACATGATCGTCGGTTCAGGATACAGTCAATAATATTAATAGTATTATAACGCAGCATCATAAGCCAACACCCTATATAGAAAACGGGTGAGCAACGATTATCTTTAAATCTAGCTAACTAAGTTTATAGAAATAGTTATGCCTCATTTCAGTAAGTAGGTATTATATTATGACTAGTGTTGTTTTCGTGACCTGTATCCCGAATAGCTGGCTGTTTGCTGATTTCCTGTGCTTCAGCTAACAATGTTTTGTATAGTAAAAATAAAAACTCAACTTACTTACTTTGGTTTTATTCATTTTGTTCACTTTATATTAAAACGTATAACCAATACACAATGTATACAACGTGTAACATAAATAGTGATAAGTGACCCTGACTGCTCCATCCCAATAAAAAACATACGGTGCAGTCTTTGGGAACTAAAGTAAGAGCAAACCATTCTCATTTCTCATACTCGGAAAATAGTATTTATTTGATCCGAGTAGCGAGTGGAAGATGCTAATTCCCACATTTGGGCGGTAAAGACTCATAGCAATTGCTTCCCTCCCTATGGTAGGAATAAATTTAAAAATAGAACTAATTTTGCATAGGCAGTCAGTTGTAAAAAATCTTACCTAATTAAGAAAAAGTTCTGTGGTCATGTGTGTGTATAAACCGCCAGTGTGAATTAAAACAATAGACTCCCGTCGTACGAATATTCGATCAGGTCACGTTTCCTGACGCGAGTTTAACATTTTTTACCCTTTCTAAAAAAGTGCACAACCCCGCTTAAGAAGTTTTCACTTCCTAAATCCCATCCCCGTCCAGAGCAAATCTTGGTGTAATGAGCATGATTTCTTTTTCTGTGTCCGGGTGTAATTTAACTTTAGGTGATATTTATTTACCTGTCTGGTTACCATAGTATAGTTTGGGATCAGATGGCAATGTGTTAGTTGCCCCAAGATAATTACTTATTAATTTTACGACCGGAAGGGGAAGACCTCGTAAAACTTTTACTGACCTCGGAGATGTTCTGACGAAATGCTAGACCCTTAACAAATGAGCATGCGTGGAGAAAATCCGTTGTCTACCTACCCTTCTGGGAAACAGGTGGAACGAAATAATATTTGTGCAAACATATATTACAGAAAAAATACGATATAATGTACTTCCTCTTAATTTAAAAAAGTTTAGGCACATGTACACCAGGGTCATTTAAATTTACTGTCAGTAGGTGTTCAGAATATTTTTGAATGGAATCCATAGACAATTTAAGACCTTTGAACGTTAATTTTGACAGATTGTTAGTGTTATAGATTGAAGGTTTTCGCCGTTAATGATCTTCCTTCTCTTTAATCATAGATATTGACAGGTTAAAACATGTTATGAGCGATTGGAAAATTAATGGATAGTTATGTATAGGACAGGAATGTCAGAGTTACATTTCGTATATTACTGTACGGACAAGAGAAAGAGAAAGAGAATTTTTCTCTCTTTCTCTCATAGCCAGTTACGCTTTGTTTATCTAAATTTCAATTCAGTCTTTCCGTCTAAAGCTTACTCGTCTTTTTACTTCTTATTATTACTACCTGCGTCTCGCGGTTTTACCCACGTTGAACTTTGTAAATTGTAGCCTATGTGTTATTCGGCTATATAAGCTATATTACTACAAACTTTCATTAAAATCCGTTCGGTAGTTTTTGCATGAAAGAATAACAAACATTCATACATCCATCCTCCTCACAAACTTTCGTTTTTATAATAATTGTAGGAATAAATAACTTAATTAACCCTGAACACTGAAGAATATGTAGACCATCAACTTCCAAAAAATTGCAAATAATATATTCACCTAATGGAAAATTAATGAATTACGTATAAGACAGGAATGATGACAACTAAACTGGTTAAAAAAAAAAAAATTGTGTACAAAATTTAAAAAAATTGACTGCCACATGCCGCTGTGTCTTAAGTCGAAAGTCTTCGATCAGTGTGTGTTGCCAGTGATGTCTTAACGCCTTGTAAGGCCTTATAAGTCGCCTCAGGGTCACCCAAAGAGCAATGGCGGGCCATGTTCGGAGTTTCCCTACTAGATCGAATCTTAAATATTGATAACTGCAGTACCGAACCAAAGTTACTGACATATTCCGAAGAATTAATAAGCTGAAGTGGCAGTGGACAGGGCAAACTTACTAATTTCTCATCAACAAAATAAGCAGAGCCTGAACTATAGCAAACAGACAACTGATATACATACTTGTATATTACTAAATACATACATATGATAGATAAATTTTATAATCAGACAACAAATAATCGTTCTCATCGTACAAAGATTGGTCCTGGGTGGGATCGAAGCCACGACCTATGGCTTAGCGGTCACCACTAAAGCACAGGCCAGTCATTGAGCAGATTTCCTTGAATTAAATTTCATAAAAAAAATACTCCAATGCGAACACTCATTCACCCTGAAATATTAATATAAGCGTCTCGCTTCACGATATATATATAAAATTAAATAATTTATACGTAATATTATAATATATAAAAAGCGTAATGTTGCAAGAGGCAAAAATATCGAGAACATAGATCGTGGCTGGATCTTGTCAACGGCATACAGCCAAGAATTTTGATACGAAATTATACATCCGCTTGATATGTTATATTATATTTTAATAAATATTATGGAACAATATTCACGGTGACGTAGATAGCCAATTTCAAAATGGAGGATGGAATTGCTTGACGTAAGTTTGTGACAAGTTTTGAAATAACTCGCTTGATTGATAGACCTGAAATATTTACAGGTGTTCCGTCGTATGAGCCAAGACCTGAGGGCATTTACTTCGATTTGTGCTGCTTCTCATACGTATCTATCTTTATAATAATAACTAGCTGTGCCCCGCGGTTTTACCCGCGTTAAACTTTATTAATTATCACAGCTCCTCCCCCGTAGGTGATAGCGTGATAATGTAGCCTATATGTTGACCCAACCTCTTAGTAATATTCATGCAAAATTTTAAGTAAATCCATGCAGTACTTGTTGAGTTTAGCCCGGACATACATACAGACAAAGAGACATACAGACAAAAATTCAAAAACTATCTTTTTGTCTTCGATGTCGATAGTAGATCCCGCCCCAAGTATCCTTTAAAAAAATATTCAATGTACAGTTTTGACTTTCCTACGATTTTATTATATGTATAGATATCCAGGGACATTATTTACCCACGGCCATCTGATTCCAACTTAAGTAGAGCTTGTACTATGAAAACCAGATAACTACATATACTTACTACTTTTCTTTTGTAAATACTTACTTATATAGATAATTACACCCAGACTCAGGACGTCGTTCTTCACGTTTAAACGGCTCGAGCGATTTTAATAAAATTTTATATGGAGTTAGCTGATATCCTGGATAACACATAGGTTATGAATTATAAAGTTTAACGCGGGTAAAACCGCGGGGCACAGCTAGTTGTTTATAATGTTTGATTATTGTTTTCGTACGTAACAACGAATAATTCGAATTTAATTATAAAAAGAAGCAAAACACTCAAAACGGCTCAAACATATTGTATTATTTATAACTAGCTGTTTGTTTAAAAGAGTCGCATTCTAATAAATATGTATGTTTGACAGCAGAGATCGCATAAATGTAGGCTTAAGTAATGTACTTGTTTTTTATTTATTTATAAGCTGTGGTTACTACAGTATCACAGCTCATAAGTGTTGAAACTGCCTAACGATGCTAGCATAGCAAACGACTCATATTTGTCAGACTTTTCTTTTAGTCTGGTTAGTGACCCTGGCTAAATCAAAGGTCGTGGGCCGAACCCCACCCAGGGGCTATACCGGCTAAGTCGCCGAACATCGATTTCTTAAATGGCGTCCAAATAAATAAAGGTTAAATATGACTTAATCAATCGTTAAATTGGTTTCCATGACCACATGTGAATGTGAAATCGATTGTCAACGTTGAAGCCGATTTAACGATTCATTAAGTCATTTTTAACCGTTTTTATTTGAACGCCATTTAAGAAATCGATGTTCGGCCACTTCGCCGGTAGGGCCCCAGGACAAATCTTTTTGTGATGAGTACAATTATTTGTTGCGATTGTCTATAACATGTATGCATTTAGATGCTTTGCCTAATTTAGGATCACATGGCAGCATGTAAGTTGTCCCAAAATATATATTTCTCTACATCACAGCGTTTGACCACTCCCCATGCTCGCATTGATAAATGGCCTGGAATTGATTGTCAACGTTGAAGCCGATTTAACGATTGATTAAGTCATTTTCAATCTTTACTTATTTGAACGCCATTCAAGAAATCGATACATAATAAAAAATACAAAAAATTAACCACTCCAAAATCAAAGAAGTGACCAAAGTCAAGGATGCTCTAATCTACGCTAAAAGACTTTAATGGAAGTGGGCGGGGTATGTAGCTAGGCTACAGGACGAGAGGTGGACAATCATGGTTACAAAGTGGAAGGGCCCATACGGCAAGCGTCTCAAAGGCAGACCACACACAAGATGGGCAGACGAGATAACAAAAATAGCAGGCCCCTGCTGGCCGCAACTAGCTCAAGATAGAGACCACTGGAATTCTTTAGAGGAGGCCTTCACCTTCGCCTGAGGAGGGGTTCTTGCATAAGATTTTTTTATTTAGTTTTTCAATAACCATATTTACCTATAATTAATTGTTTTTTATTCATTTTATACTCCATACTTTCTAAACTCTGTAACATACTTGCGAGAAATATAAGGCTTTTTATTTCATTTTATTTTTTATTATTATTATTTAATTTAAGACATCGATGCAAGCACGCTTCTGATATGGCTAAACGATTACTGATTACAGCTTAACGTGACCTTGGAAGATGGAGAGGCGACGTTAAACCACTGTCGCGTTAACCCATCTATATTCCGATCACGTGCTTGTTTACAAGCAGCTCAGGTGAACGAAATTCATCATCATCATCATGTCAGCCAAAGTACGTCCACTGCTGGACAAAAGTCCCAAAGAATGGGGGGATATGCCAAAATCACCACGCTTGGCAGTGGGGTATGATGGTAATAGTTCACAGAAAAACCGCCGCTGCCCATTCACTGGTATGTATGGTACGATTTCTACGCCCCCCACGGGAGGAGATGGGTTGATGATATTCTATGCCATCACCACACAGAATTAGAAATTATTCGCGATTAATTTAGTGTGACTAAACTAAGCCAGAGCAAAGGTTAATTTATCGTTTTTGACGTGATATAAGTTCTTGGAATTATGTCAAGGATACGTCATATTATGTCACCTTGACGATAACTTTGAAGATAACCTATTTATACGAGATTTTTTGAACGCACGCTTGTGAAGAGTAAAATGGTGAATACTCTACGAGAGCGTTACGAAAAGTGTGATTAAGTACTAGTTAAAGTTTATTTGAAGAGGGAGTGCAGAAAGCTAATGTTATTATTATATAATACATAAATAAATAAAATAAAAAGCCTTATATTTCTCACAAGTATGTTACAGAGTTTAAAAAAGTATAAAATAAATAAATAATTTTAGGTAAATACGGTTAATGAAAACTAGAAAAAAAAATCTAATGCAAGAAGACAATCCTAAGGAGGGGCCTTAGGCGAAGCTCTCCTCCTCTAAAGAAATCCAGTGGTCTCTATCTTGAGCTAGTTGCGGCCAGCAGGGGCCTGCTATTTTTGTTATCTCGTCAGCCCATCTTGTGTGTGGTCTGCCCTTGAGACGCTTGCCGTATGGACCCTTCCACTTTGTAGCCCTGCTAGTCCACTTCTCGCCCTCCTATGTTTTTATATAATAGGCATTAAAAGTAAGTTATTTTAATTAAAAACAAAACCACTTTTTTATATTTTTTAAAGATTACGGCCGCACTAGCGAAATTTACCCCTGTTTCGCAGGGTACTTTACAAACATAATTGACGGACACTAATTACAATACCCACACTACCATGCATTACCTGCATTTGACATACTGACAAACTTAGAAGAGATCATAAACTTACTGCCTAAACTATTAATAATACTAGTCTTTAATGTCTAGACGTTTAATGGTCGAATTTTGAACAAATACGATCTCAAGTTTAGATTAATTAGTAGGTATTACTTATATTTTATACAAGTACCACGTAAACGTAAAATATAAATGGTAGTATTACTAATCTATTTTGTCTATGATTCATATGGCCGGATGACACTCCGGTGACCTTTGCAGTCCTATTTACGGCACGTGGCCAATTATCGCCCAATCTTCAGATTACGGCCCGGAGCCAATTACCGTCTTCCAGGTTGGAGCATAGCGTTAACTAACAACCCTAGCTTCTCACGGTACATACAAAGTAAGAATATAAATTGATATTTTAAGGTTATTGCTAGAAATGCTGTGTAACTAATCCAGTGAATAGAATATATTTGAATAGAATAGAATATGTAATAACAGGTCTTAAAATTAAAATATGTTCAACATGTTTAACCAGGGACTGGTATACAAATTATTTAAAATTTGTATACCAGTCCCTAGTGCTATGTTTGCTTTGTAGTTGAAGGCAATCTCCACCCACATAACTTTATGCTTAATCGGATCGACAAAAGCTTTCCACAATGAAGCTGTATGTGGTGGTGTTTGGAGGGATATGCCATAATCGCCACGCTTGGCAAACGGGTTGGCGATCGCAGTATGATGGTCATAGGACACAGAGAGATGCTGCTGCCCGTTCTCTGGGAGATAGTCCCTCGGGATGACTTCTACGCCCTCACGGGATGAGATGGGGTGATAATATTCTATGCCGTCACCACACAGCATATTAGTACCACACAGCATATTAGTACCACACAGCATATTAGTCACCACACAGCATATTAGTACCACACAGCATATTAGTACCACACAGCATATTAGTACCACACAGCATATTAGTCACCACACAGCATATTAGTACCACACAGCAGCGTAATTTATCTATTTATATGTTTATCAGTTGTCTGGTTGCCAAAGTTCATAGCCTTTGCCTAGTTTGATATCTGATAGTTAGTCCCAAGATATTTACTTATTTATTTGACTATAATAGTTGGAAACATTACGAGTACTATGTAGAAATAGTACAGACGCCAGCACATCAAGCTACCACAATCTGTCAAATTTCCCCAATTGAAAGTGAACCGTATGCTTATGTGATAAAGTTGAAAATCTTTTTAAAAAAAGTTGTGTGTGTGTGTGTGTGTGCTGGCGTTGATACATAAAATAATGTACAGACATTATTTTATATATCATCAATAGTTTTCGCAGCGTGCGCCAAAAAATGATATTTATAGGCAATTTTTTTATAACTTGGATTACATTATTGTAAATTTCTTAAAGGTCTAATTATTTTATTATATATAACTGATGTTTTTGCTAATAATGTTGGTTATCAAAGATGAAATCTAATTCTAAATCAGTTCTCAGTTTTGTTTTTTGCATGTAAAACTGTCACCAATTTGGAATAGTAGGTACTATGAATAATAATTAATACCTACATATGAAATTGTACCAAATTGGAAAAGGATCATTAAACTCCTAACGGTGGTATTTCATTGTCGTCATCATTTTCCCTAGAAAACAAAAATGTCTAAACTTTAAGCCGAAAATTAGCAACAGAAATAAAATCAAAATAAATACAAAATGAATTAAAGTACTGAAGCGATCATAGTTTAAGTCCTGTTATTTATATTTATAGAAGACTTCGATCCGCGTTATAAATATTTTTATCCCTGCCCGTTTGGCCAGCGTAATATTTTGGGTTCAAAGTTCGAGATAAATAAAAATTATGATGAATCACACTCCACAATAACGTAGCTTTCTATTGGTAAAATCATTTTGAAAAGCGGTTCAGTAGATCCAGAGATTACCCCTTACATCGTCACAAACTCACAAACGTTTCCTCTTTATAATATTAGTATAGATGAATATTTTACTGATAATCTACTGGTTGGAATCGAGGAGTTGCGATGGGATGACCATTTTTATAGTCCAACGACGGACGGGTCCTGTCTGTTCGTACTGAGTCTGGATGTAATTATCTATATGAGTATGTATTTACAAAAGAAAACAAAATATGTAGTAGCTATTACAGTTTTCCGGTTTCCATAGTACAAGCTCTGTTTAGTTCGGGATCAGAAAGCCGTGTGTGAATAATGACCCAGGATATTAGGTGAATAGGCAGAGTGAACAGAAATTCGGTAGCATCCAGGACTTTTCTTACAGTTAAACTAGCAATCGAAATGTTATTTTGATATACTAACTGAGCACTCGAAATATTATTTTGATCTAGATTCGCAAATTTCAACATTCTAGCTGACCTCGATGTGACCGTTTTAACATAATGACATATTTTTTTTAAAATCTTCTCCATCTGTACCTACTACTTTTATTTAAGTTAATTTTTAGATCGATATATGTGTGACTCATAACTACTGCCTCTTAAGTCTAGCGGTAGCATGTTCTACCACAGATAACGAGGTCCTAGGTCCTGGGTTGGGCCAAAAAGTGATTTTTGAGATTTTCTGTAAAAAGAAAAATATTTTAATATCAGCCCGATGTCTGGGAGTTGGCGGCATTATACCCCCGTGCCTCGGAGAGGACGCAAAGCTGTCGGCCGTGTACCTGACCATTTTCCGGTCGTACCGCTAGTCGTCCCATCGAATCATGAGAGTGTTGGAATAGAAAGTGCTCCTGTGTTTGTGCACACACTTGAGCACGATAATATGGCCCGCGCAAATGACTAGTCTCCATTGAGACTGACCGTCCTGGCCGAAATTCTCTATAAAAATGTGACGTCATAAGAAGCACCAGCATTCAAATAAAAAAAGAATCTTCAAAATCAGTTCACCCCACACATAACTAATCTATGTAATGCTCTGCGGTTCACCCAGTCGAAAGTTCTGAGGTACATACATACATAGACTCACGCCTGTTTCCCAGAGGGGTAGGCAGAGACAACGGATTTCCATTTGTCACGATCTTTGCACACGTCTTTTGCCTCAATTACTGTCATTATATTCTTCATACCTGCTCGCCGGTTTAGGGTACTTCTGACCTGTCCTTACTTGAGAACGTCTCCGATTTGGTCAGAAAATGATCGACGAGTTCTTCCCCTTCTGGTTGTTCCATTCACACAGGCCAGGTGTACTTCTTTGGTCAATCTTCTTCTTCTTCTGGGGTAACATCCATAAAAAAATCGGCCGTACATTCCGACATGGAATGCGGAATGGCCCAAGCAGAGCACAGCGACTCTGGAACCCAATGGCAAACGGTTACCAGAAAAGGGGGGGGTTGATAAGCGTTCCCGCAACACTTTCTCTCCGTCTCACTCTTCTGGCTCTGACTCAGAGTCATCTACTCAGGGCAAGATCCAGAAGAAGCTGAAAACAGGGAGCACCTCTGTTAGGAGCTCAGCCTCCCCCCCTTCCGATACCGCCAACTCGCAGTCAAGGCTAATCCAAAGCCTTCTGCCCCCGCCAAAACCAATCGTTTTGGCGGGGGCAGAAGGCTTTTAAGGCAGAAGGAAAACCCCCTCCTCTGATGCTCTTGAGCAACGACAAGTAGCTAGACTTGTCGACCGACTCAAGGCAAAAGGCGTAGTCGCGCTGAAAACCTCCTCCTTTTTTGAAGTCGATTAAAAAAATGTTTTTGCTTGGAAATTCAATAGTGAAAAAGCAGGTTAGTATTAAAGTCAGCGCCCCGTTAACCCCAAAATATTTCTGTCATATCATATTTGTATTTATTTATCATAGTTTTACTTCTGGCAACACCTGTGCTATACTAATTAGTTCACTTAACCACCTAGAAAGATTATCTTGGCGTTTACTGTTGATCGTGTGCGATAAAGAACACACACCACCTAGTGTGGTGACCCACACACATATATGTATTACTTCTTTATCGCACACTAGGTGGTGTGTGTTTACTGTGTTGTGTGGTGACGGCGGTCAATGCGATAATATCATCACCCCATCTCATCCCGTGGGGGGCGTAGAAGTTGACCCAAGGGAAAATCTACCAGAGGACGGGCAGTAGCGCTGCCTGTCCGTGTAATAAGGCCATCATAATGTAATCGCCAACTCGTATGCCAAACGTGGCGATTATGGCATAGTCCAGCACTGGCCTTTTCACAACTGTTATGGTAATATGTATTATATTTATTACATACCTAATTTGTAAGGCATTAAGAAAGATTTTTGTAAATTAACTTTAGATAAATAGTGAATTAAGGAGGCCTTTAATGATGATGATGAAATAATTAATGGTCTTAGAAGTCACTTGTTAATTTCACGGGAAATATGAAATTTAATTGCTGTGCCCCGCGGTTTTACCCGCGTTAAATTGTATAAATTATCACAGCTCCTTCCCCGTAGGTGATTGCGTGATAATATGTAGCCTATATGTTGACCCGCCCTCTTAGTAATATTCATGCAAAATTTGAAGTAAATCCATGCAGTACTTTTTGAGTTTAGCCCGGACATACATACAGACAAATAGACACACAGACAAAAATCTAAAAACTATAGTTTTGGCTTCAATATCGTGTGTAGATCACGTCCAACTATCTTTTAAAAAAAAATATTTAATGTATGTGTTTCAACTTTCCATAGATATTGTTCGTGTATGAAACTGAATAAATTAATGAAAATAAGTACCAGACCTCTATTATACAAGAGTTACTATTATAGAGACTTAAATTTATACAAGAGTTGTACAAATTTAAGTGCTCTTGAAAATTGAACCACGGGGTATCCGGATCCATGCGTTAACCGCTCCACCACCGCACAATAGGTTCAGAATTAAGAATAGAGAATAAGAAAAATTGAATTTAAACAATCCATTCTACATTACCTTAACGCTATTACGACGCTTTTTTGTTTGTAATATTATAGATAATGTTATTTTGGCCCCCCATATAACATGCGGTAGCTGATTAACTTTTTAATATATGAGTTTAATCTTTTTATCGTGTATTTTGGAATATCATAGTATAGGCAAATGAAACTCCTAAAGCTTCATTCACTATTTCGGTTACACGTTGTACCTATATATGCATCACATAACTGGAACGAGCTTGAATATCCTCTACCAAAAATTTAAATTTTGGTGGATGTTTACGATATTTGCACCGAGCCAACTTTTAATAATCATTAATTGACTCAAAGACGTCTATTTACAAATTTATACAACGTGTATTTGTCACTCAATATTTCATAATAGCAGTAAAAAATTGGTTTACTGGATGGTATATTTTGCACGCATCGAACTAATCAAATATCGGCTCAAAGACGTCAAATTGCAAATTTATAGCAGGTTTATTTTTCACTCAGCATTTTATAATGCCAATACAAAAATTTGGTTTACTGGATGGTATTTTTTACAATATTAACTTAACTATATAAAGCAATAAAATCAGCCATCTAACGATTAAAATGAATTTAAAGAGACATACCCCAATTTCCGTACATACTGGCTCCGAGGGTTGCAGCTACTCTGACAAAGTATCCGCAAATCTATAGATTACCTAACATCTACTAAAAATAATTCCCAAGAGATTTGGCTCAAACATCGTATATGAAAAAACATAATAAATTCTAAATTATGTACTATAAAATGACCACAAGTGTGTGAGCTCGAAATAAACCGAAATCATGTATAATGTAGTTTGGGTGTTTCTTGTAATGTGCCACTTTACGACACTTTGGTAATACTGAGTGGTGACAGATCATTACAAATTCATTAGTTTTATACTTTGTTTTTTTTTTGTTTCTTATAGAAATTTAAGTAACATTTTTTTTTTGTTTCGTATAGAAATTTAAGTAACATTTTTTTTGTTTCGTATAGATTTTTAAGTAACATGCATTTTTTTATTTTTATTCGTATATAGGTAACAATTTTACTTTCATAATGATTAATAAATATTTATTTCATGAAATATATGTTTGTTTTCCATATAACATCTAAATAATTTATATGATATATATTTTTACTTTTAACGTCGTAATTTTAGTTTAACTTAAATAATTAAATTAAATATCCTATCTTTAGGATACATTTATATTTAAAGACTAAGTATTACTTAGTAAAATATTTAAATTATTTCTAATATTCACGATTTTCTGTTTTCACGATTAATATCACGTCCTTGTAATTATTGTGTACTTATAAATATTTTAACGAAAGTACATTTTAACTATTTGATTGAAAGAAATATTTTTATGTCGTAACCATAATTAAAAACCACGAAATATCCATCTTTCAACAAAGCGAATCTCGTAGCAACGCGTAGCAACTTCGTAGCATGTAACACGAGCACTTCGATGTCACAATAATTATAATATATTTCGAAAATAATTATTTAGAACTGTTGTGTAGTGTAAAAACTTGTAAAAATCGTACTGGCGTCATTCTAACACGAACCGTAAGAATTACCAGCACTAAAACACTTTGCACTTGGTTTTTGATTCTCCAGTTGAGAACCAATGTACCGCCCGATACTACGCACGAGGCGAGACTAGCCCGATCCACCCGTTGAGTCGAAACGAGAAAACTGAAAATTACCTATTTATGTTAACCACTAATTATGTGTATTTTCCAAGATATTTTTGTGACGATAAATCGGACAATAATCACTATGTTTTGACGTTCCACAGTTCTTTGTCCAGTGTCTTTTTATGTCCTAAAATTTGTTAGTTTTACGTAATTTTTCGTGTTTAAAATGTGTGGAAGTCATACGTTGGAATTCCAGTTTGACACAGCTGTGTGTCATTTGTATCATTTTACACTGGAATGCTCTCACTTTATCTATTTTGAAGGTGGTTGACTTGTAGATATGTGGCGGTCTTGATTAGAGTTATGACTTAAAATATAATGATGGATGTGTTTTAATTTAGTGGCATTCCGCGAGGGTACTGGACAAAATAGAAATGTCTTATGAATAGAACTAAATACACAGTAAATTACGATTATGAGTGAAGAGAATAAGAAAATGCAACATAATATTATCGGTGGCCGTGGATTTTTCTTTTAAAATATTGCACTCTGTGGTTTGTCATCTCTTCTTACTATTAAAAAGATGTGCAAATAATGTGATTACTTTGAAATGGATATATAAAGGTGATATTACTATAGAATATAGTATAGATAGATATACTAAAGCGTTATAAACTAATTATGTTATATGGCCAGACTCTAGCAAGCATATTTAGTATATTTTTAAGGAAATGAACTAGTTAACTATGAAAACCGTTTGTTATACTAAAAATTACTTGAAAATTTGAGTTTGGAGTAACTGATAAATTTTATAGGGATATCTACTATATTAAAACAATAATCTTCGGTATGAAAAGCAAACGCGCATTTGTTGATATTAATATTAATGCACAGACGCCAGCACATCCAGCTACCACATCCAGCTACCCCAATCTGTCAAATTTCCCCAATTGAAATTGAACCTTATGTTTATGTGATAAAGTTGAAAATCTATAAAAGAAATTTGACAGATTGGGGTGGCTGGATGTGCTGGCGTCTGTGCTCTTTTACTGACAGTTAGGCTACTCTTATAGGCGAAAGTTAATAAATCTTACACCATTAAACAGTAAATTCGCAAGTATAAAGTACAATTTATTCGCTGAAAAGCTTAGATCTTTGGGTGACAACGTTATATATTTTCTTCAGTATTAAATGACTATGAAAGTCAAAGGTGTGAATAAAGACATGACTCACGAAGCGTCTGCAGCCATCAGAAACACAACGAGAGCATCAAGTTATACATTTCCTAAACCCTAACTACAATACTGTTATCGAAAACTTATTTACTATTTTAAAAATAACTATACCTACCTGTAAAGTAATAGTAGTTAAAATAACGAAACTAACTATAGCAGTTGATGTAGTAAAACGATTACATACACACATACATATGTACATACTCACGCCTGTTTCCCAGTGGGGTAGGCAGAGAGAACTGATTTCCATTTGTATCTTCTTCGTTCGTATCTATTTCGCCTCGTTTACTGTCATTATATTCTTCATACATGCTCGCCGGTTTAGGGTACTTCTGCCCTGACGTTTCTTGACTAAGTACTATTATTAGACTACATATTAACTGGGAAGTTGAAGAGAATGCGTCATAGGCTACGGTAGCTGCTTAACATTAGATGGATGGTCCAACCCTACTACTTAACCGACTTTCTAGGAAATAGAGTTTTACAATTTTTTTATAGTCTGCACCTGCATATAGTTTTTTCGGTGTAATGCATAACGTGGCAACTACTGAGAAACACTTCCAAAAATCTCAGTAGATATCGTATTTTATATCACTTGTCTATAGTTTAAATGTTAAGTTGTACTGCATTAACTATTGTATTTTCGCCATAAGATGAGTTCCCTGACAGTTAATTTTTTTCCGTGGCACGCATACCACTTTAGACGAATAAAAAATAAAGTGGAAAAAAAATAAAAAAGAAATGATAAAAAAATAGTGCCTTTCGTAAATTACTAAGTAAATTATTGTAGTTATAATTAAAAATGTCTAATGCGTTGAACGGAACTTCGGCCGATAGAGATTGACACTACTCATAGATTGACACTAATCCGATTCCATTTTCTTTGCCAAGTGAATCGATATTATAAATAAATCTATTATATTTCGTTAATACTGATGTAAGAGAGCGTTGTGATGTGAAAGAGGTGCTAGTCACAAAGATTGAAAAAGGCATGCTGAGATGGTTTGGCCATTTAGAAAGGATGAATGAAAGAAGATTGACAAAAGAAGTATACCTGGCCTGTGTGAATGGGACAACCGTAAGGGGAAGACCACGTCGAACATTCTCTAACCTAATTGGAGATGTTCTCAAGAAAGGGCAGGTCAGAAGGTACCCTAAACTGGCGAGCATGTATGAAGAATATAATGACAGTAATCGAGGCAAATGAAGTATGCAAAGATAGTGACAAATGGAAATCCGTTGTCTCTGCCTACCCCTCTGAGAAACAGGCGTGAGTCTATGTATATTTCGTTAGGTCACGTCACTACAATTGACAAACAAGAACTGTCAGAGAACTCATCTTATGGCGAAAAGACTAATATAGTCATACACTCCATTAGTCTTTTATTTTACATTTTGATCGCCTATCACTTACGGACCATAAATATGAGCGCTTCTAGTTTAATCCTGCCATGTATGCCCACAACCGAAGCGAGGTTCACTGAAAAGTGGGCCAGCACCTGTCCAGGCTGTGGTGAATGCGCGAGCGAACCCCTTGGCCTAGACTGAAGGTGGCTGAGGAGCACCGTGGGGTTTTAGGCGGTAAACCCAGTCCTACCAACTAGCTGGGAGTCTGACATACCCCGTCGCTTCCCCAGCGGCGGGACGACCCATAAAGGATTAGCTCACGTAAAAAAAAGGGGAGTAAAAGTAGTATGGAAGTATCGTCATTTTTAGAGCTTTCGACTTATTTTTAGGCTGTAGATTCGATAGAAATAACTATGACATTAACAGTTTGGAAAATTTGGTATGGTGTGGGTGTAAAATAACAGCAGGGGTTAGGGGATGAAAGTTTGTATGGAAATATGTAAGGTTTATGTGAATGTTTTATAAGTTTGCAACTAGTGACAAAACATTAGAGATATTCTGATGTAACATTTACGGTGTCATTACAAAATGAGCGGATGAAGCCGCGAACACAGCTAGTACACTAATCCTACTAATATTATAAAGGCGAAAGTTTGTGAGTGTGTGACTGTGTGAGTGTGTATATTTGTTACTTCTTCACTTGAAAACGGCTGGAAAGATTTTAATAAAATTTGGTATGGAGTTAGCTGACAACCTGGATTAACACATAGGTTATAATTTATAAAGTTTAATGCGGGTAAAACCGCGGGGCACATCTAAGTAAGAAGTCTTTGCCGGTAAATTTTCTGAGTTTAAACTTAAAGGCGTCCAAAGATACATCTGTCACTAACTTGCCAGGGTTATATCTTAACGGTTCACATAAATCAACCACGAAGCTTAAAGGGCGCATGTAGCGTTTCTGATGTTATTTTCTTTAGGCGTTTTAGCAAATGATATATCTTTCGATAAGTATTATAATTCATATCAGAAATAAATCATTCATATGATGGTACATCCAAAATTAAGTTTAATGACCGTATTGCTAAAAATAACGCTTTATAATGCCGGTGTTTGCATAAGTTGTGAGTAGAATGGCGCTGTTATTGCTGTTGCACTTATGAATGTTGTGCAAATAACTTTAACCCTTAATCAGTACATGGTACACATACTAATTCATTTTGAACTCTATTGTGTTGTAATAAGATCCTAAACCAATGAATTAATTATATATGCTGTGACCGATTAAGGCTTATACAATAAAACTGGTACCGACATAGTTCCGAACATTAACGAAATTAAAAAAACATACTAATGACTTCATCTTTATTGTAACACCTAAAAACCAAAACAAAATAAATATTAGATATCTATTTTAAACTAGCTGTGCCCCGCGATTTTACCCGCGTTAAACTGTATAAATTCTAGCGCATGTGTTAATCCAGGCAGCTCACTCCATACCAAATTTTATTAAAATTGCTCCAGCCGTTTAGACGTGAAGAAGTAACAAACACACACACACACAAACTTTCACCTTTGTAATATTAGTGTGATTATACAACCAGGGTTCATATTAACTAGGGATCTTACAGAATTAGGCAAATAAATCAGTATAACTAATCTGACATATGTCACCTTGACACTGACATAAAAATCAATGAATACAATTTGACACTAATTATTGTAGTTATTGCCACCTCGAAATCACCTTGCCAATTAATAACCACCCACAGACTATTATAAATCTCCGATAAAAGTATAGAAGATGTCGGCAGTTATCTCAGAATTACCGTGACAGACGTTTGAGCCCATTTCTCGGAGATAAATTAAACTAGACATACAGATTTTTTAGGGACGGAAATATATTAAAAGCTGACGTTGATGCTTGTAATATGTGCTTTAAGAATGAATAGAGTTAACCTAAGTTTCTACAATAAGCGACTGCAGACCTTTATTCTATTATTTCCTAGCTGTGCCTCACGGTTTTACCGCGTTAAGCTTTATAAATGTGACTGAAACTATGTGTTAATCTAGGGTGTCAGCTAACTCCATGCCAATTTTTTATTGAAATCGCTCCAGCCGTTTAGACGTGAAGAAGTAACAAACATACACACTCACTTTATAATATTAGTGTGAAGTGTGATTGCGCTCCATTTTACTTAAAGCAGATTAATATCGGCTTGTAAGAGTAAAGGAAGGAATATAATTATTCTTTCTGTTCCTTCACTCTTTCAGGGCACTTATATGATACGCCCAGAAAGAATTGAGCGTAAGGGACGACGACTATACGCGGTCTCCGTGGCACGGAGGTTTAACACCGCCAACGTTCTGACTCCGGGTTGTTACTGGGAGATTCTGATAGCAAAAAAAATCACTTTTTCATCACCCTATCTCGAAAAGAGTATTTTTGCTCTTCGATATTTGAGTGGAAAAGTCGTTTTTATCCTCTAGAGGGTAAAGTAAATTTGAATTCAGAAGATCGTGTGCACTAAGTTTGTGAATGCAAAATATCATTAAACCTATTTACTTGTACCTTTATGGTGCCGAATTTAGGATACAACTTTTTTAATTTATTAAAAACTAAGACTCGTAACCTTCTTGGTGTTATTTTTTTTTAATAGTTTCGCGCAATATTACTGTTCTTTTACACTCAAACTGTAGCAACGTTACTTTAAGTTTTTTTTAGTTATACCTAACTATAATTATTTGTACTATCATAATATAGTAATTTATACCTTAACTGAAATGAAAGTATTACTGTAAGAGTAGTTAGATTTGTTTTCGCAATTAGTCATTTCCTCGCTGAGGTGTGACGAAAAGTTACGTGTTGCACTCGAATGCAAAGATTTTTCACCTTGTGCTCTTTGATTTCCTCGCTAAAAATTTTTGAATCCTTCGCTTGCTCGGTTATCAAAATAGAGCACGCGGTTAAAAAGCAATTTTGCACTCATGTATAATGACAAATAACTATTGTTTATGTAACCCGGGATTTGTACTCAAAACCTCATTATCTGTCAATTAATATGTACAGACGCCAGGACATCCAGCTACCCCAATCTGTCAAATTTCTTTCATAGATTTTCAACTTTATCACATAGGCATAAGGTTCACTTTCAATTAGGGAAAATTGACAGATTGGGGTAGCTTGATGTGCTGGCGTCTGTACAAAGAAGTTGATGAAATAACGAACTAAAGATATGACTACACCGAGATGTATCATACTTTGTATAGACGGGTATAACTTGGCAAAAGCAATAAGGACACAAAAATGCCAGCTATCCAGCTCATTCAATTATGTCAAGGTATTTCCACGTCTGCCTAATTCTGGACATCTCCCAAGCACAGTTCAGCTGTGTAAACACCAATTAATATACGAAATTCCTGCTATTTTCAGTATTCTTGAACTTATTAATAAATGGCTTAAGTGAATCTTGAAATGCCCCTTTTTGTGTTTGTTTTATATATTTTTGCTGGGTTGTTTACTGGTATTAATCTGTTCACTTTTGTTGAGGAGAAAAGCGATAAAGAAGTAAAAATATATGACTGAATGCTCATACTATAAAGAAAGAAAGAAAGGCTGAATTAGTAAGTGAGGTTAACAGTTGAGCAAGTTATTAGGCCGTAAACTGGGGGGCACCGGAGCAGCATACCCGCGTTCCGGCTCCCCCCTATCAGGCGCCAGAAGAAGTCCACGGCAGGTTAGGTTTAGTCGGTGCGAGTTCGACATACCCACCCGCAGGCACTTTTTGCGGGTGGCATGCATTAGCATTCCCCCTACCTTATCAAAAAAAAAAAAAAGGCCGTAAACTGAGCTGAGTTTAGGCGGACTTAATGCCATAGGCATTATCTACCAGTCAACCTTTGGGTGGTGCGGAGAGACTACAGTAGGTGCAGTAAGTTTAACCTCTAAATGATCTGTTCCAATAGGCTTTTATGGTGTAACAACGTCAAATAATAAAAGTAAATAAGTCTGCGTAGCTGACGGCAAAGAATATCATACCCCATCTCATCCTGTGAGAAGCCGTAAAAATCATCCAAGGCTATATACCAGTGAACGGGTAGCAGCTTTTCTCTGAGTAACCTACTTATATTTGACGGTCACCGTAGCCTAGTTGGTAGTGCTCCTGCCTACGAAGCTGGTGGTCCTGGGTTCGAATCCCGGTAAGTGCAAATATTTGTGTGATGAGCACGAATATTTGTTTCTGAGTCATGGATGTTTTCTTTGTATTTAAGTATTTATCTATCTACATTAGTATGTATATCGTCGCCTGGTACCCATAGTACAAGCTTTGCTTAGTTTGGGGCTAGGATGATCTGTGTGACATTGTCCCTATATATTATATTTTAAATGCATAAGTTTGTGAGTAAAGATATATAATGTCCTCCTAGCCAAATTTCGACCACGGCGGCCAGTCTCAACAGAGATTAGCGCGGGACATATTATAGTGCTCAAGTGTGTGCGCAAACACAGGGGCACTTTCTATTCCATCACTCTCATGATCCGATGGGACGCCTAGGCGACACGACCGGAAAGAGGTCAGGCACAGGACCGACGGCTTTACGTGCTCTCCGAGGCACGGGGGTTTAATACCGCCAACTCCCAGACTTCGGGCTGATGCTGAGAATTTTTTCTTTTTACAGAAAAGTCCCAAAATCACTTTTGGCCCGACCCGGGATTTGAACCCAGGACCTCGTTATCTGCGGGTGAACACGCTACCGCTAGACCAACGAGGCAAAAATTACGGAACGGATTTTGATGAAACTTTGTAGTAATAAAGCTTATATATCCTAATAGCACATAGGCTACAATTTATTAAGTTTAGGGCAGGTGAAACCGTGGCACAGCTAGTTAAGGCCATAATACTGTGACAACATCAATAAGGAAAGAATGTGATTGATCCATCAATATTCTTTTAACAACTTTTATGTATACTCATATTCAGTAAATAAATGATTTGAATTGAATTGAATTGAATTGAAAGAGACGGCAAATACTAATGACTTATTTCCTTTAGTAAAGGTTATTTTAATTTTAACCTTTCATTAAAAGTAATACAGATGAGGCAAGGTGTGAGTGATGCCAAGTAAAATAGCTGCTTACCATCAGAATCACTTTTAAGGGAATTATTACTTACTTATCGTGTGTGCCGTGAGTACGTACCCTAGTATCAGAGTTATTGAAGCCGCCCATTAGGCCTCTGACATGAATTAACGCCTGTCAACCTGTAACGACCGGCAGAATAACGTGCCCTCCGAAGCTCGGAGACGCACAGAAATCAAACCACATCGGCGGTCACCCATCTATAGACTGACCGCAGGCCTAGTTGCTTGACCTCCCCAATCACTTACGGACCTGTGAGAGCATCTGGCTATGAGCGTCTCAACAACATAACACTGAAAACACTTGTTACACCAAAACAAACACCGAAGCATTTCTTTACACCACAAATATTAAACATTCGAAACCGCGGCCGCGCTCATAAACGTCTATTTCTCACCAACACTTCAAAGACATAGGAGTAGGTAGATACAGCCATTAAACTAAGAGAATACCCATGGGTTTTATGTGTTGTGATGTCTCAAACTGTATTACACATATTTTAGTGTAGTAATATTGAATATACAGGGTGTTTGATGCATGAACCAACATAATGGCCGGTCTTTTACCCACTGGAACTTCAAGATTAGGATCATAAAATTATAAAAAGTACCTACTGGAACCCATTCAGAGGCACAATTCAATCTTCTTAAAAATATTATATTATTTTAAATATCTATTGGACCTCTTTTTGTAACTCTTCTTGACTGTTTCATAGTTATACACGTTTGTACGTTCCGTAAAGAGAGGGATCTAATATCTGGAAAAGCGAGTTCCAATGGGACATAATATTATATTTTTATCATATATCCTGGGTCATTATTCCCACACAGTCATCTGATCCCAAACCAAGCAGAGTTTGTACTATGGAAATTAGATAACTGATATACTATTCTTTTGTAAATAAGAAGAAGAAGAAGAAAATGTATAATAAGTACTTATTTACAAAAGAAAAGTAGTATATCAGTTATAAAGACAATTTCACCCAGACTCATGACAAATAGACATGTTCATGCATACACATATCTGTCCTGGGTGGGAATTAAGCCCACGGCGTGAAAGGCAAGTATTTACAACCACGCCAATCGGACCGTCAAAGTACTAGTGCGCACTGGGCGCCTAGTTAATTGCCAGGTATCTCTTATTTTTTTCTCAGAATTTACGCGACCAAACCAATCTGACACAACCAAACATACCAAATCCTTTTAGAATTAGAACTTCGATAATAAGAAATATATACCTGAAAGAAACCTTAATTTAAATATTATTGCTATATCCAAATTAGGTTAGGTGGTATGGCTTAGAATTGGAAGCAACTAAACCCAAAAATGTTTAGTGGCTTGACCCTCTTGCCTTGCAGGGAGACATGGCGTCTCCATGTGTCCTTTGCCGCATTTATCACGGGGAGTGTTTAGTGGAATTATCCGAGGATTATACCTGACGCCACAGACCCTCACGCCAAAAGTGAAAATTTCACATGAAACTTTTTATTGCCCACTACCACTAAATCTTTTAGCTAAACATAAGTATTTTGTAAACTGGAATTAAGTTTTTGGAAATAAATTATTATTATTATTACTCTGTAGTATGTCATGGCAACCTTCAAGAAGCGAGCCTATTCCTTTCTTTAAGGCCGGCAACGCACTTGCAGCTTCTCTGGTGTTGCGAGTGTCCATGGGCGGCGGTGATCACTTATCAGCAGATGACCTACTTGCTCGTTTGCCTTGCTATCATAGATATATAAAAAAAGAATAGCTTGAATCAAACCCAAAGTAGCGATAGATCGCGTATCATCTAACACTTAGCGCAAAATATTCTTAATCTCACATTCCAGCACTAGTCATGGCACCAAAAATACGCAGCGCAATAAAAACGCGTAATTTAGCGTAACTCAGTGTATTCATATTTATAAAAATAAAATAATATGCGAGTAGCGTTGCCAGATGTTCGGATATTTGTGGGACATCCCAATTCAATTAAATTTATTTATTCCGAACATAGGTACATTAATAATACATATTTCGAGGTGTTAGTGAACAGTTTGTATTGCTATCTCCAGCCGGTTAAGGCATTTCCATTTTTCAAGATTGATAGATTGACATAATCTTGTGTTTAATCCTACTAATACTATAAAGGCGAAAGTTTATAAGTGTGTATGATTGTTACTTCTTTACATATTAGAAGTAGCCAAATTTTGTTAAAAGTAACATAATCCTATTTCCAGCGTTAAATGAAACCCGAAAACGTACCGTACCTCTAAGATCTCAATATAAAAATATGTTAAGTACCGGAAACCATAAAACCGCCCTCTTAAAAAAAGTGCATTGGGTATGGCACCTTTAATTTACAACAAAATTCCTTCAGTAATCAAAGAGCAACCATATAACACATTTAAGAATAGACTGATCACTCTATTACTAGAAAGGTGCTACTACTCAGTTACGGATTACTTAAATAATTCATTCGAATTATAGTTTTGTAATGTAATTAAATATAAATTTAATTTAGTAATTTATTTGTTTCCCTATTTAGTTTTATTTTAGTTTTAAGTCATTGCAATGTTTGTATGCCAAATTGGCAGAATGTACTCGGTATCTTTTTTATTTCTAACATCACACATTGTAATCACCTACATTCTATGCAAATAAAGAATTATTATTATTATTCACGTGTAAACGAGTGGAGCGATTTTAATAAAATTTGGTATGGAGCTGACACCCTAGATTAACACATAGACTATAATTTATAAAGTTTAATGCGGGTAAAACCGCGGGGCACAGTTAGATAAATATAAATTAAACTTATATTATAGACTTGTACCTAGAATTAGTAGTGTATTGTAGTTAATAATAATTTATTCAATACTTGGGCACCGCACTTGTACTTGGCAAGCTCACAATGCATAACAATAGGCAAATACAGTATTACAGTAATTTGAATTAGTCCGTCAGTGCGGTCTTTTATTAATCCTTAAATAAATAACAAGTTACGAAGGCTAAGGGAGTTCATGGGTCGAAATAATAATAAAAATATATAGGGACAATGTCTCATAGATCATCCTAGCCGTAAGCTAAGCAAAGCTTGTACTATGGGTACCAGGCGACGATATACATACTTATATGGATAGATAAATACTTAAATATACAGAAAACATCCACGACTCAGAAACAAATATTCGTGCTCATCACACAAATATTTGCACTTACCGGGATTCGAACCCAGGACCACCAGCTTCGTAGGCAGGAGCACTACCAACTAGGCTAGGGTGACCGTCAATATATATTTGTATTTAATACCGTGGAAGTTGCTAAGTCTATATGGTATAACTACAAACATATTCTGGCATTTTAAAGATTATGTTGTTAAAAACCGTTTTTATTTTTGACAATATAAGCAAACATTTTAAAGGGTAGAAGTTTCTATAACAAGCTTTCTAATTATTTCAGTTTACTGTCTACAAGCAATTATATTTTTTTGTTTTTAAAAAACTATTCCTGCACTTGGGAAATTAGTCCCTGTGTCGCGGAGTACTTTAGAAACATATAAACAACGGACATAAAGTACATCCAGACTTAAAAAAACTATTTATGTTTCTCATATAAGTGAATTGTATTCTTTTGAGGAATACAGTTCTTAAACCAGATTTATGCCAGTGTTCCTTGGTAGCATATCGACATACACTCCACAGACTGAGTTAAGAAATTGTGATAAGCTTAAAGGTAAACAGTAAAAAAGTAACAGACAGAATGTTTAGTTTTGTAAAGTTAGTTTTGTAAAATTTTCTTATCACATAGGTTTCTATCCCCAAAAGTAGAACCTGTTATTGTAAGAACATGTTTGTAAGGCGTGCCTGTGAACTTTATAATAAAAGCGAAAAACTAACAGACATTGATGTTTTCTGTTGTACAGTAACATCATTGAAAAAATGTTTTTGTCTTTAGTATAACCGTTTTAAATTTCATAAGTAACTTAGAACTTAGCTCATCAACTAATACTTTGTTAATCCATGAGGAAACTATAGGTCTTTAAGTAAAAAATTAAATATTTAAGTTCTTCTGTATGACCGTTTGTTTCTTATCAAAATAAATAAATAAATAAATAAGACCGCTCACTAAATAACCAGTACTTTTGCCATAACTTATATTGGAATCAAGTATAACAGCTCACTTGATACTTGGTACTTTTGCAGCCGACTTCCCTAGCTGCAATTCTCTTGTTTTATGAAATTCTCAAGCTTCGTTATATAATTCTGTGTCCCGCCAAACTCTGGAAGGTAGTGAAATTATTTTTTCCAACTTCACTGTTTCTTTCCGATTAAATTCGTTGCGGAATCCAAAATAACATTCAAACATCCAAAACAACAACAAAAATAAAAACATTAGGCAACACAGCCGATCGGTGGTCAAAAATTGTACTAGTGAATTAAAATTAATAATTACTTATAAATAAATGTTTTTACGTTGTAAAATATAAAATATTACTGTTATCAATTTAAATTGTAAGCTAAATAATTGAATGTGATTAGTTTTCTGAAGAAATAAACCCGAAACAACTGATATCTGTCGACGCATCAGCTGTCACTACGCTGCTCATGTCCAACGAACTTCATTCGATTAAGTTTTAACTTTTATGTGAAATCCTGGGGAGTATATTACTTATTCCTTACTTTTACACGTTCATACTAACCTAACCAACCATTTACTCGACTCATTGGTGTGAGTCACGTCCAATTTCACACTGCCATATTCTGTCTCCATTTGCTTGACGTACTTTGTGGAAGCAAATTCGACGACTTAATTACCTGGCTACAGACATCACACACTTTTCTGACATATGGTGTGCAATAAATTAGGGATAATATTCCCTAATGCGGGCGTTGTCTTTAAAAAAGAACAAAACAAAATGAATAAATATTGTCTAACTTGTGTGTATATGGAATAAATACACCCAAGTATTCTATTCTGTATAATTTCTAAAGAAGTTTGTGCCAAGAGATTTCTGTCTATTTCTAAAATCTAAGTAACGATTTTGTTTTAGCCTGTCCTGTTATTCTGTCGGTCGTGGTGGTTACACTAGTGTCATATTTTGAGTAATATTGTGACATACTAACAACCTTCGGCCAGGAATTTCCTGGTCTGTCCTTTACGTTGATATGACAGTATTATTAATCATTTCAAAATCTTTTGGGTGGTAAGAGATTCGAATATATATTCGCATTTAGATTCCCTCCGTAGTCAGCTTTCTTTGAATGTAGAGTTTGATTCGTTTGAGCATCCTTGCTTTGCAATAAAGCACAGACAAAATGGATACTAGGATATATTTGGTGTGGGACGCAACATGCGCTGACTCACTTGCACCTTCTTACCCTTTTTTCATGACGTTTACAGTCAGCCTGTACTGCTTCACCAGACACAGAAGGCAGTGGACTCGTTTACACTACTGCGGACGGAACTGGAACGGACGATGGTGGACGGAAATTTTTAAATTAATATTTAATACCTACGATTATTTGGATGTATATTGGAACTAAACAGAGCGGCGATGCGGTATGTCTTCAATTTTTTTTTTTTCGCTTTTTTGTTATTCGTCTTTTATAGCACAGAAGGTAGTATAGGGGGTGAAAAGCTACCGTCTCCTGAAGAATGCTAAAGAATTTTTAAAGGACCCCACATACAGAATACACTCCAAGTTCATTAAAACAGTGCAGGGTATGGTGTAATAGTGTGTAAGGTCTAACATCGGAGAGGCGTAATAGGTCGACAATGCGTGAATGATGCCATGTCGCAAGTGTTACAGGCTACCGAAACCTTCGGTAGAAGTTTGCATATAAGCCGAATTAGTTATAAATAAAATCTATAGATATTATTATAATAAAATCGCAGGAAAGTCGAAACTGTACATTGAATTTTTTTTTTAAGGATACTTGTGGCGTGATCTATAATCGATATCGAAGCCAAAAATATAGTTTTTAGAATTGTTGTCTGTGTGTCTGTTTGTCTGTATGTTGTATGTATGTCCGGGCTAAACTCACAAAGTACTGCATGGATTTACTTCAAATTTGGCATGAATATTACTAAGAGGTCGGGTCAACAATATGCTACATATTATCACGCTATCACCTACGGGGGAGGAGCTGTGATAATTTATAAAATTTAACGCGAGTAAAACCGCGGGGCACAGCTAGTGATGAATAATGCGAAGATCACAGATTTTGGTTTCAATAATATAAAATGATTCAGAGTTTGCTTGTGTATAATTTCATTTCAAAGTTTGAGCGCTCAATGATAAAACCTGTATCATCATCATCTTATCAGCCGAACGACGTCCACAGCTGGACAAAGGCCTCCTCAAAAGATGTCCACGATTTAGGTGATGCGATAATTACTACGTTTGACAGATGGGTTGGCGATCGCAGTATGATGGTCATAGTACACAGAGAGACGCTGCTACCGGTTCTCTGTGATATTCCTTGGGGAAGACTTCTACGCCTCCCACGAGCTGAGATGGTGTGGTGATATTCTGTGCCGTCAGCCACACGGCATATATTTTTATTATTTAGATATAGTTTGTGGTGTGAAAGAGGATGTAGTCACAAAGATTGGTAAAGGAATGCTGAGATGGTTTGGCCATTTAGAAAGGATGAATGAAAGAAGACTGACCAAAGAAGTATACCTGGCCTGTGTGAATGGAACAACCGGGAGGGGAAAACCTTGTCAAACATTATTTGACCAAATTGGAGACGTTCTCAAGAAAGGGCAGGTCAGAAGTACCCTAAACCGGCGAGCATGTATGAAGAATATAATGACAGTAATCGAGGCAAAAGATCGTGACAAATGGAAATCCGTTGTCTCTGCCTACCTCTCTGGGTAACTGAGTCTATGTATGTATGTAGAATGTTAATAATTTAATAATATTTCTATGATGCCATCATAAGTGACCCACGGACATAATAAAGGAAGGGACTTTTATGCTCAAAATCCGCAGGCGAACCAAATTAACCGACATAGCCCGAAGAATTGCCAAGCTGTAGTGGCAGTGGGCAGGCACATAGTTCGCGAAATCGACGAGCAATTGGCGATCATGAAACAGAAGACGCAGCGTGAGGAGACCCCCTACAAAATGGACTAATAATTTAGAGAGGATCGCTAGCCGCCGGCAATTATATCTCAACAATTGTAGGTTTTTGGGGAAGGTCTTTGTCGAGTAGTGTAAGTTATTTTGCTGATATAATGATGATAATACTGGTTTTAGTTTTAATGTCGTGTTAGTTATTTATTTTGCACTACGTACATATATATATATATATATATATATATATATATATATATATATATATATATATATATATATATATATATATATATATATATATATATATATATATATATATATATATATATATATATACCCTTTCACACAAGTCTCACTCTAACAAGCGTTTGCTCGAAGAAAAGTCATATTGAGTTAAGCTCGCCTCTCTACAGTCTGTACATTAATAAGTAAGTATTTATTTCACTTAAAACGTGGTAGATACAGGTGGTTACATAAGGTTTAGGTTCACACATTTTGTCTACAGGGACATGCGATTTTTTTTTACATGTAGTCTTAATAACTATATAATTAATAATTGCAATATAATCTAATAAATAATAATAAAAAAGACCATCATAGTAATAAAAAAAAACTTGTGTGTACTTATGTACACGCGTTAGAAGTTATACTTCTTAATATACAACTTGAACATAGTTATCAATTTTCATACCACCTAGAACTAACGTCATGCTGTTATTTTTACGATGCGCGCGCATCGTAAAAATTCACTTTCATACCACCTAGAATTAACTTCATGCTGTTAAATTTTTTGGTGTCGGTGTGCGCGCGCATCGTTAAAATTCACTCTCATCATTTTTCTCCATCGCGCCAAAAGAAGTATAACTTCAAAAAAATAATCAATAATCGGAATATGTTAATAATTATAATCATGAATTCACTCCTTATGGTCAAAGAATTCAGTAAGCTTTACGTGTATAAGTAACCACGAAAATATAAATGTATTTTCTGGGTACAATAAAGAATAAAGGATGACGAAACAAGTATATAACCTTATTATCTTGTTCTTGTCCATAAATACTGAAAATGTTTTAATACAGTTAAATAACTAACTATAAAGTTTAGTAACAGCAATCTAAAATTTTCTATTAAAACTATTTAGTTATATTGCTCAAATCTAATCATAAGATAGCTAAATATTTTGGCTCCGCTCTCTGTGACTCATTCATATCAAAATATATTCAGTCCTGTCCACTTGTCACCAGTGCAAGACACCATTTCCACAAATTTCAACTGGAAATATAACTAATTTGCACTGAATGAAATTTTCAATCATGAATGTTTTGAACATCGGCGAAAGAAATTTGTTATTTTTAATTTCTAGTTTGTTTCTCATGAAAGATTCTGTTGATTGGGTACGTGATGAATTGATGATGTTGTTAAGTAGTCGCGTCAGAATTCTCAAATATTTTCGGTGAAAATTCGACTTCCGGCACGGTAACTTTTATTTTTTAAGTGCAGTGATATTTTAGAAATATATCAAATTAGAACTATCCAGAAGACAGGATTAACATTTATGTGATACAGAAGTTTAGAACTTTAACTTGTAAAACCATCCTTCGAATGCATTACGTTAGTAACTTGAGTCGAGGTTCGAACCCTTCGAGCGTGGTTTACTTAGTTTGTAGTGTCGTTATAGGACCGTTCTTTACCTTCTCGCGTCTAGTATCTGGTTAAGGAGTGAGGCATCCTTTTTTATGCACAATGGGTTTGCGCTTCACCACGATCTTACCTGATGGTAAGTGCAGATCTGTTCGAGGGTGGACCGCGCGTACCCAAAAGACTCCTGTTCACTCTAACCTTGAATAAACCCATGTTTTATGAGTCTGGAAACAAGTCGTTTGGGAGAGTGTTCTACAGCTTAGCCGTGCGTATGATGAAAGAGGAAGCAAAGCACTTCGTACGGTATAATGGGATGTTAACAACAAAGCAGTGGAGAGCCTCCCGACGCCTTATAGACCGAGGAAAAAAGGGTGAAGGAGAGATAAGTTCATAGTCTTGATCTCATCCCGTGCGTGGACGCAGAAATTGTCCCGAGGGAATATATTTATATTCGTCCCGCCAAAAAAAAATTACCTCCGCGACATAATTTGCCATGGCCAACCTGGAGGACTCTTAATAGACTACGTACCCAGGTTGGTAGATCAAAAGAAAACATGTGCAAATGGGGTTACATTCCCACATCACAAAACATCTGCGAGTGCGGCGTGTCAACCCAAAGTATGGCACATTTATCAGTTCGTCCCTCATGTCCAGTCTCTTGTTCCCTTCAGGACTTGTATGACGCTTCAGCCAAAGGGGTCAGCGTTGCCCAATTTTGGGAAGATAGAATATAATTCTGGTTCACCCTTGTTTGATAGAATATTACTAAATCGAACAACGTTTAAGAAAATCATCACTTTGTATAATATCGTTTGACAGAATTTTCAGTTCATCGAATATTTATTTGCTATAACAACATTTGCGCTACTGATCAAAAGGTATTCAGAACTTTTTTCTTCATAACATTCTATTATCATATTGCTTTAATTAAAAAATATTATACAATACTGTCTATTTTCTAACAAAGATTAGTTTGTGGCGCTTCGCCGTCCGCTGCCGCGCCACGCTCGCTTCGTTCGCTCGGCTCGCGCGTTGTTGTGGTCACCGTTCTAACCTAACCTAACCTACTTGACTGGTAGCATAGCATCTCGTTTCTGGTGCCAATTAGATTTTTACAAGAGTCGCATTTTGAAAATTCGGCGAAATTAAATTAGTTCAAATGAAATTAGTTCAAATAAATAATTACGCTAAATAAAAATTTACCAATGAATTATTCGGTCAATTGAATAATTCTTCGAAATGACTTTATTGCAACTAAAATTCGATTTAGTAATATTATATCAAAAGTTGTTCTATCAAACAAGGGTGACCCTATAATTCTTACCATCGACACGATAAGAAGAAGAAGATTTAAAAAATATTGTACAATACTGAACAAACGCGGACTGAATGTAAAAGGCACTTTACCAGTAAACCTTTGGATATAAAAGTTGAGCACGGCAGCATCGTCTGAGTACTATGATCATTACTGCAACCTGTACAACGAGGTACAACCTTTTCCGGGCAGTGGGGATATAGTTACCACCACATTTTGAACTCTATTAGCTTATAATAAGGTCCAAAACCAATGAATTAGGAATATACCTACTGCCTGTTAAAGGGTTAATGACGGGCCGGTTGGCGTGGTTGGTAGATACGCTGCCTTTCACGCCGCAGGTCGTGGGTTCGATTCCCACCCGGGATAAACATAAAAATATTTGTGTGCATGAACATGTCTGTTTGTCCTGAGTCTGGATGTAAATTATCTATATAAGTATGTATTTACAAAAGAAAAATAGTATATGTAATATATCAGTTATCTGGTTTCCATAGTACAAGCTCTGCTTAGTTTGGGATCAGATGGCCGTGTGTGAATAATGTCATCATCATCATCATCATATCAGCCGAAAGACGTCCACTGCTGGACAAAGGCCTCCCCCAAAGATCTCCACAATTGCCGGTCTTGCGCTATCCGCATCCAGCGATTTCCAGCGACCCGCACAAGATCATCGGTCCATCTTGTAGGGGGCCTGCCCACGTGAATAATGTCCCAGGATATTATTATTATTTTTTACTTTTCTTTATTTTCTCGAAATATATTTTTCTGTTAGTAATGATGCCTACGGGCTTACGCCAAGTCAACATCATATTCTTGCAGGGATTCGTTATTATTATTATATTATTATTATTCCCTCCAGTGATATACCTACACAGTTCCACCGTAAAGATCTTTGTCCAGCCGTGGACGTCATTTGGCTGACATGACGTCCCGGAAGTGTGTGTCTGGCTGTTTATGACTGACCTCGTAACCTATACATGACCGAGACGACAAAATCCGGTGACGCAAAGCTTTTCTTTTTAAATTGTACCTACTGAATTTACTAGGGTACTTCTGACCTGGGGCTCTACCGGCTAAGGGCCAGCGCAGACCGAGAGGAGCGCAGCGGAGAGGATTTTATTAGGGCACTAGAAAATCAACTTTAGAATTATAGGAATAAAGTGCATATATGCTTGAACCTGACTTACAATGCTCGCGCGGTCTCGGGCATATAACGTTCAAGCATACATGCACTTTATTTAAATAATTTTAAAGTTGATTTTTTAGTGCCTTAATAAAATTCTCACCGCTGCCCTCCTTTCTGTCTGCGCTGGCCCTAAGTCGCCGAACATCGATTGCTTAAATGGCGTTCAAATAAATAAAGGTTAAAAATTACTTAATCAATCGTTAAATCGACTTCCATGAGCACATGTGACGTTATAAATTGTACAGAATTGATTGTCAACGTTGAAGCCGATTTAACAATTGATTAATTTTTAATCTTTATTTATTTGAACGCCATTTAAGAAATCGATGTTCGGCGACTTAGCCGGTAGAGCCCCTGGCCTTTCTTGAGAACACTCTGAGTTGTTCCGAGAAAATTCTACAAGGACTTCCGCTTCCGGTTGTACCTTCACACAGGCCAGGTATACTTCTTTTGCCAATCTCCTTTCATTCTATTTTCTAAATGCTATACCATCTCAGCATTACTTTTTCAATCTTTGTGTCTACAACTTCTCCATATAATAAAATCTTAGCAACGTCAAAACTGTACATTGAATATTTTTTTAAAGGATACTTGGGGCGTGATCGACAATCGAAATCGAAGCCAAAAATATAGTTCTTAGAATTTTTGTCTGTTTATCTGTTTGTCTGTATGTATGTCCGGGCTAAACTCGAAAAGTACTGCAGGGCTTTACTTCAAATTTTGCATGAATATTACGAAGAGGCCCGGTCAACATATAGGCTACATATTATCACGCTATCACCTACGGAGTAGGAGCTGTGATAATTTATAAAGTTTAACGCGGGTAAAACCGCGGGGTACAGCTAATGACGAATATAATGACAGTTAGACCGGGAGTCCACCAAACCAGATATGTGTGCGGTGTGCTGTGCGAGAAGAGATGTTTTAAGTTCGGGGGACTCCACCATACAAATATTACACACAGCACAGCACAGCGATCTCCACTGAAGCTGAGCCGAGAGGAGATTTGTCAATGGCCTGAAGCTGACCATCAGTCTCCGCTCACCTTCAGGCCGGGACACCACCAAAACGGAGACGAGATGAGCAAAGAGGAGTAGTTTATTAAACAACCAATAGAATCGTGTTATTGACACATCTCCTCTCCGCTCAGAGGTGTGAGCTGTGCGCGGACGACGCGCAAAGGTGACGAGAGATGTGAGCATAGATCTCCGCTTTGGTGGAGTCTCCCGAGCTAAAAAACATCTCTTCTCGCACAGCACACAGCGCACCGCACACATCTCTGGTTTGGTGGAGTCCCGGCCTAAACGGGGCAAAGAGGTGTGCAAAGATCGTGACAAATGGAAATCCGTTGTCCCTGCGTACCCCTCTGGGAAACAGGCGTGAGTCTATGTATGTATGTATGAGTTTACTACTTTATTAAAGACATTCTCCGTTTCTCAATGACACATTAAACGGATCAAGATAATCTTAGAGAAACATATCTTATAACAGGGACATAAATAACGTTATAAAACTGCATCTTAATAGCTCGTACAAAGTTGCTGGCGATGCCAAATTATAAAACCTATGCAATTTAGGGCACCACATGCCGTAACGAAGTAAGGGATTTGGTTATATTGTAAGCGGATTCATAAGGTTATCAGCGGATGAGTAAGAGCGGCCTGATGTACAAAAATTAGGTAAACGAAGAAGTCACAGTTAGGTCACAACAAAGGATTTTTGAAGTTAAACTTCTTTATGCACGCTTGACTTGATGAGTAAGCTGGTGAATGCGTGACGAAAGCGTTACGAAAAGTGTGATCGGGCGATCGGGGGAGTCTGAACGGAAGTTGAGAGGTTGTTCGAAATACCTATAGATCATTCAAATGTTTTGTTAATTAGTGTGTTAATAAACATACATATGACTTCAACTTTTCTTTAACACATCTTATTTAAGCCAAACAGATTAAATATTTTCTTTAAAGTCTTCCCTTTCGATTCTAAAACTAATTATCATCGGTTCCTACACATCAAAATACATTGCTCAACAAAATCACGTAAAATACATACAAAGAATAAGGTACCAAATTGTTTGCTGTGTGGCGACGGCGGCGAATATCAGAATTTTATCACCCCATCTCATCCCGTGGAGGGCGTAGAACACAACCCGAGGGAATATCTACCAGAGGACGGGCAGCAGCTTCTTTCTGAGTAATATGATAATGATACTCAGATCGCCGACCCGTATGCCAAGCATGGTGATTATGGCCCCCCGGGATGATTAAGGGGGAGGCGTCTGTCCAGCAGTGGACTTCTTACTACTAAAAAATAAAATAAAAAGGTTTATCCCCAACAAGCACTGATAATCCTTAACTTAGTTTACACCTAAGACGATATAACTAATTGCGTTTAGTTTACATAATACTTATGAAGCATGCAACATTATAAGTACTAGCTAGGAAAGGCGTCTACCTCAGCAAATGTTACAGTAAATAATAATTATTACTGTAACGCTGATCTTCCGATAGCGCTAAAAAGTCCTTCTTTTTAAAGTCGGTTAAAATTAATCTGTAAGGTATCCTAGTCGATTTTTCTTTAATTTAATCCGCTTCTCGCTACCGCTTCCCGCGCTCAAACCGACCTCTCATTAGAATTATAATATTTGATGTAATAAAACGTCACCCAATCTTTGGCAATGTTTCAGACGTCTCGAAACCGTAAAAATGTTCGAAATGTCGCCTGACTCATCTAGCGCCACAGAACACAACTCTACGCTTATTTTTAGTTAGACACCCCATGCATTTTTGCAGACTTTTTCCAGGGTTCCGTACCCAAAGGGTAAAACGGGGGTCCCGTTTTACTAAGACTTCGATGTCTGTCGATCTGTCTGTCCGTCTGTCACCAGGCTATATCTCATGAATGTTAGTAGATAGTTATATTTCTGTTGCCGCTATAACAAGAAACAAAAAAACAGCATAAAAATATTTTATACAACAAACGTGAATTTTTTGCTCGTTTTTATAGATAATGGTACGGAACCCTTCGTGCGCGAGTCTGACTCGAACTTGGCCGGTTTTTTCTATCGCTGTTGGCATCGCCCCTAGACTAGCCTAATAAGTCTAAACCCAATATAATACGAAAAATAAAAAACTTGTGTGTACTTATGTACACGCGTTAGAAGTTATACTTCTTAATATACAACTTGAACATAGTTATCAATTTTCATACCACCTAGAACTAACTTCATGCTGTTAAATTTTTTGGTGTCGGTGTGCGCGCGCATCGTAAAAATTCACTCTCATCATTTTTCTCCATCGCGCCAAAAGAAGTATAACTTCAATAATAATATCCTGGGTCATTATTCACACACGTCCATCTGTTCTCCAATTAAGCAGATCTTGTACTATGGACACCAGATAGCTGATGTACAACATATACTACTTTTCTTTTATAAATACATACTTATACAGATAATTACACCCAGACACGGGACAAACAGACATGTTCATGCACAGAAATATCTGCCCTGGGTGAGAATCGAACCCACGACCAGCGGCGTGAAATGCAAGCATTTACTTACCAGTAACCCGTCAAAAGTGCAAGTTATTTATAAATTCGAATACTGTGGTTATCATTAAGTGTTGCAGCAATACTATTTTAAGTTTGTACAGACGCCAGCACATCCAGATACCCTAATCTGTCAAATTTCTGTTAGAGATTTTCAACTTTATCACATAAGGTTCACTTTCTATTGGGGAAATTTGACAGATTGGGGTAGCTTGATGTGCTGGCGTCTGTACGTGTCCTTATAAATGCACTACGTGTGCTCCGCGGTTAAATTTTATGAATTATCACAGCTCCTTCCCCATATGTGATAGCGTGATAATATATAGCCTATATTTTGACCCGACCTCTAAATTTGAAATAAATCCATGCAGTACTTTTTGAGTTTAGCCCGGACATACATACAGATAAACAGACAAAAATTTTAAAAACTATATTTTTGGCTTCGATTTCAATTCTAGATCACGCTCCAAGTATACTTTAAAAAAAATATTCACTGTACAGTTTTCACTTTCCTACGATTTTATTATTACTAGCTGTGCCCGGCGGTTTTACCCGCGTTAAGTTTTATAAATTATCACAGCTCCTACCCCGTAGGTGATAGCGTGATAATATGTAGCCTATATGTTGACCCGACCTCTTAGTAATATTCATGCAAAATTTGAACTAGATCCATGTAGTACTTGAAACGTTGTCGATCCTTAAATAAATCAACCCGACTCAAAGTCTATTTAAAGATTTTGTCAGCTTTATTATTTGTGGCTATATAAAAGATATTTTATATTTATTAAATATACTTCCAACAGAAACAAGGTTAGTGGTCAGCGCGGATGTTCATGCGGAAATCCGGACGTCTCATTTAATTACCGTTGACAAATAGGCACATTTAATCCTATTTTTGTTTATCTTGGAATCTAAAATTAAAAAAGTGTTCAAGAGCTTTATATTTTGGACAACTGAGACGTAGAAGAACGCGTTAAACACTCAACTTTTAGCAAACTAAAACTACAAATGCTAAGTAATAATAAAGCTTAGTTTTATATTTAATTTTGTTTAATAGCTATAATAATAATATCACTGTCCCATTTGACGATAAAAGCCGAGAATGACAAGTTGTCAAAGTATTTAGATTTGGCTTACGAGGTTACCGCCATGTGGGATGTGAACTCAAGAATAATTGTCCCAATAGTCGTCTCCGTAAACGGTCTCATAACAAAAAGCCTCGACCAACATCTTAAGAGGCTCTCACTAGATCACTGGGTCAAGGGCCGGATACAGAAGGCGGCAATTATGGGAACGGATTGAGGAACCTCAGCCGGTGGTCAGGGCGACAGAGTGAGGAGGTTCCTCACTCTGTCGCCCTGACCACTGGCGGCCTAGGGCGTATAACCCCGCCGCTGGGGGAACTCTGTTTTTTACGTATTTATTTGTGTATTATTGTTTTATATATCGATTTTATAAGAATAAATATGTATTAAATAAGAAAATAAATAAATAAGTTGAAATAATAATAATATAATTATAAATTAGAATATGTTGGTAGACTGAAATATTTTTATTTATTGGAACGAAGTGTTGGAACGAAGTTCCTTATCGCGCGTTGCGAAAGGGGGCTAGACGGAAAAAATTAAGACAAAAGTTGTTACGACACTTTTTGCTTTATTTTTATTTATTACTGAAATTGAGCCTACTGATTAAGTTTATATTACATTATATTTGTTAATAATAAAAAAATATTATTATAACTTAAAAAAAAATATTGCAATTCCTTCACTTATTAATCGAAAGGAACTTCGTTCCATCCGGGTGTCCCTTGACACCTCTCAAGTTTTTTTTATATAATTGACGGGCACAAAGTATATCCAGACTCGGGAACAAAGTAGTTACGGGTCACACAAGTAGTTGACTTGCGCGAAAAGCGAACCAGGGACACGAAGTGGCGAGGCGACTCTCTTAACCGCTGCACCACAAAGTTTTAAAAGTATAGATATCTTTACTAAGTATATATTGTACCTCACTATATTTATTACAAGCTATATAACAGTCACAGCCACTAAAATGCCTAAACAAACATTAAATTTAAAAGTTCACATTATTATTCATTAAAGCATTACCATTCGGACTTTAGTCCCGAAGTAATGGCTAATAAAAAAAAAGAATTCATATTTTTTTAATATTGACATAGACAAGAGCTTTTTATTTTTTGTACAGATCATTAAGATGCTTCCTGAGCTAATAAATGTTAGTGAATGTGTGGTAAGGTTATTTTTAGCTGTCAAAAAGAGTGACAAGTGTTTTAGAGAGAAACATGATTATTTTTATATGCGGTGAGAGCTTTTATAAGCGACTAGAACTCGTGTTTTGAGATGAATCTCAGTTCCAGTGGCACGTCGTGATGACTTACAAGGCATGAGCTATAAGGATCTGTTCAAACGACCAGAACGACCATCATTTCAACCAAATTACGTCCAATGCTGAACAAAAGCAACCCCAAAGAATGGAAAATTGCGTTTAGAAAAAAAAACAAGCACGATGACGCAACCTTTGTTACATACAGACATAGACTCACGCCTGTTTCCCAGAGGGGTAGGCAGAGACAACGAACTTCCATTTGTCACGATCCTTAATAATAATAAAAAGTATTTATTCTCTCCTCACAAGATGAACGTTACAATAATAACATATTTAACTTAATGTAGATCTTAATTAGTTCAACTTTGTGGGGACTGGTGCCTGATTTAGGTTTTTAACAAAACCTGTATTACAGAATGCTTAGTGCGAGTTTCATCGAACAAATCGATTTACTTAACCACAGCGTATATGGAGTATCCGTTGGTCACACTGTAAAGTGAGTAAGTCTGAGTGCGAGTAACAAACTAGGTACTCGATTCAAACAACGTTTGCTCACCAAGTACAGCGTTTTTTTTATTCATTATGTTGGTAGCACGTAGTTTCTATGCGATAAACCGGCCAAAATAAATACAATGATTTTAACGTTATTTGTATAGAGGTGTTGTATTATCATAAATAGTCGTGTTACGCTCGGCGTCACTTCTTTGATTTTGTTGTGTAAACAAACTGTGTCTGTACCTACCTATGTATATCAGTGAATTATTGTTGTTTAAAAACTCAATATTTAAAATAAAATGGAAAATTAAAACAAGTCAGCATCAATTTGACTTGTTAGTAAGTTTTGTGGAAGAGTAAGCAATGAAATGTTTACGACTTTTTTTTATCATTTACCAAAAACCACTAAGATTTCAACCGGTGGTATAATGAGCCGCATATCTAGGTATATCTAACTTACTTACTAAACCGACTTGTTTAATTGAATTTGTTATATATTTTCTGATTTCATTTTCTAATTAGACATGGAGATCTTAGTAGTTTATAATCAATTGAAGAGGTAGGATTGTGACTATTCAGCATTGAGAGGACCTTACATCACTGCTCAACAGTGATGGCATTGGTGATATAAAATCCACAGAGAAGTGGAAAAAGGTTTAAACCTCTTCTATGATGTTATTTATTCAATCAAAACACACAAATAATTTAATTCCGTAAAAAGATGTTCACATTCATATCGTTTTCACTACCAAAAGCTTCGTGACAAAGTTAACTCGCTCGAAAGTGAAGAAGTTCACGAACGAACTGTCAAAATTAGCTAATATTGTAACTCGCACTCGCAAAAACGTCATTTTAGCTCGTTTAAATGCTCACATCGATAAAGTTAGTCGATGGTCACGATCGTTACGTTAACAAACGATCTCGCACTCACAAAATATGGTTTACAAACGTTTCGCTAGATGGCGCTGATTAAACTCCATACAAATTGAAGTTTACTTTAACGCGACCGAGTAGTTTAAAAAACTCACACTAAGCACTCAGGTCACCAGGACCCACCCGCGGTTAAGCCATTAAAACAAACAAGTTGTTATGCAACAGCGTTGTAACAGGATTAAGTAAGGTAAAACACACTTATATAACTATAACTACTAATTACAGAGAGGCTATGTAAACTTAATTCTAATTATTATTGCTAAGATAAACATCCTTATAATCAAAGGGAAGAGTGAAGAGCGTGTGAAGTGTGTGATAGAGTGTTAATTATTAAAATTACGGTCGTATGTTGTGTCTTTCTTTTTGTCCCTTCACACCTGCACCCACAGGTATGAAAAATCAAAAATCCTTGCATACCTATTTCGCCTCATTTACTGTCATTATATTCTTCATACATGCTCTCCGGTTTACAACCTTTGTTACAATTAGATTAAAAAAATAAAGTATTGAATTTGTTATCTCTTCATCATCATCATCACGTCAGCCAAATGATGTCCACTTCTGGGACAAAGGCCTCTCTAAAAAAAATCTACAATGGAGCTGCGTCCATCATCTGGGGAATATGCCATAATGGCCACGCTTGGCAGACGGGTTGGCGATCGTAGTTTGATGGTTATAGTTCATAGAAAATCACTGCTGCCCGTTCTCTGGTAGATATTCCCTCGGGACGATTTCTACGCCCCTCGCGGGATGAGATGGGGTGATGATATTCTTCATCGTTCTGAATTCTACATTTCTCAATAACAACTGATTTCAACCATATTGATATGATACCGACTCAAAGACATTCCCTAATTATTGCCCGCTTCAGTATGTTTCGCCCGGCCGTCGCAACTGGGCCGTGTTAAAACCGGTAGAAGATGAACCCGCTGAGTTTGTTTCGCAGGGTCTTCTCAGTTGGGGCGCATTGGATCCGGTGGTAGCATTAAAGCGTGACCTGTGCTACTTCGTTAGAAACACAAGGTCCGCCATAATAATAATATTGAATTCGTACCTTAATATAGACAGAACCATTCAGACAATATGTAATAAAATATAGCTTAAACTTTAAATTTAGATAATTAAACCTAAACATAGTCTCTTTAACAACACCTTAATACAAGCTAGCTAAATATCATTAATTACTATTATAAAATAAATTTTAAAAATGTTTTAACAATCCATGTACCTAAATATCTACATATACCTATGTGACTAGAAATAATTATGTATACTTAACTATATCACTACAAACATGTTCTGACTATTTACAAGCGCTTTTTTAAAGTGTACGTGAATAAAAACCTTTTTTATTTTATTTTATAATAAAGAAGAACCCGCGCCCTCTTTGGGGGTTCGTTCGTACTGAACGGTAGATGTATAAAAGGATTGTTTTGTTTTATAGATAGCAAGGCAAACAGAGGAGCAAGTGCGTTGCCGAAAAAATACAGTTTGTTCCCATTGACAATCTTTCCCTAGTTCGGGGAAATGATTCCATATATTATATAATAATACGAAACCAATGTAGATAACATTTATTACTTAGTTTCTCTTTCAGCCAAACGGTTTTTAAAGTGTTCAAGAAAAAAAATAATACACGCTATTCGGTTACTTGAAAAACTTATGTTAATAGTTGACGTCCATATTCGATAGATGTCGATAGGTATTGAACTTATTTGATATATTAGTTTGCTATTTTCCTTGAAAATGCCTTCTAGAAAAAAATCTAATGTTTTGCTGCGTAGCCGAAATACGAAAAGGATGAGAATAAGTAGGCCTCAGGAACCCCCCGAACCTTTTGTATATTCTCCGGGTGATTCCACCGCTAGCATAGTATATAATAATAACATAAGTGTCTCATTGAATTAAGTCCTTAATTCACATTTTTTTATTAGTCCGTGGCTTCGATTATCCTTTTTAGCTTTCTTATTCTTATCTTAATGACGAGGTTTAGTTTTCGACAGCCACGCGAACGCAGTCGCGGGCATGGGTAGTTAAAAATAAATTGCTTTCATACAGGAAATGAGTAGGTGCCCTGAAAGCTTGCAGCTTTACCTCTTTGGATGTCAAGACAAAATAGAATAATACAAATTTTAATAATTTGCCGCCACTTTTTATAAAACCAAAGACCGAATAAAAATTGGATGATGTGACTTGACAGATGACACGAGAAAAATATTGCCAGCACAGAAACACCTGCTGCTATAAAGTAGAAATATGTCTACGTCATAGTTGTATTAAAATATGTAATAGACATAAATTTTTAGTTAATGATATTTCTTATTCAAACTATTTTTTTCTTTACTTTAGTGACAAATATAATCGTAGTGAAATATTACAGCTGATTAAAGGGCGCGTGATGATTCCATGAATGATAATTCAAAAAAAGAATTTAGAAAAAATGTTTGAGAGTGATATATAGTCGGTATTTATAAATTAAGCTTCGGCATCAACGATACGTAGAAGAAGAAGAAGGAGAAGTACGCTATATTGCAAAAATAAATGATACAAATGGACACAAACAAAAAATTAGCTTTTTTTATGCAATTGGCGGTCTTATCGCTAAAAGCTCTCTCTTCCATGATTAAATGGCGCAGAATTGAAAGGAAAATAAATCGAATGAAGGTTGCAGAAGATGTACCTACTAACTGCAAAAGTTGTGAAACTAAAAAAAATTGATAAGGTGAAAAGAGCATTCACCAATTTTTTCTTAACAGATTTAAAGTTAAACGTTCTTGAAAAGTTGATCTGACATATTCTTTTATAAACACTGCCCTTCTTAGCATGATCAAAAGTAACCATTCGTGAAGGTCGATTGTTTTAACTATTTAAACAAGAAAAATTCATCTTTCTTACCAAAGTGTCTAAATTCAACATTTGTGATCCGTAGTTCACACATTAAATAAAATTATGAAATCTATTCTCTTTTTTTAGGTTCAGGCTCATGATAAAACAAAAATACATATTTTATTGAAGACATACGTGCAATAAAATATTCCTTATTTCCATTCTAGGCTACTCTATAGGTACATACCTTGTTAAAAATAACATAGTGTTAAACATAAACCAAAATGATGAAAAAAAACTAGTCAGATACGAAATAATAAAGAAGATGCTATTATTGCCATCTATCGGCAATCTGTAGAACTTGTAAACACTCTCACTCACAACGCTATTGCTTTGAACGTAGTTCATAACTATACTAACAGATGGCGCTGAACATAATACTATTAAAATAAGTAGCTAATATTATAGGAATAAAATAAAAATAAATACATAAAACATTCCAAAGGACGATCACAAAGCAATCTTCACTTTAAAATAGTGCAGGAATCATATATATAAAGACAAATACCAAAACATAAATAAGTATACGTATTAACCATTATAAACGGTCAAAGATGTCTTGTAATCTTTAACCATAGGGTGGGACAATCTATCGCACCTACCCATTATGCATCTTCTGATGTCGCTTTGACGGAACCACGGGTGATAGACGTCTGAAAATATTAGTTACTGCATTTTTATTCAGTAAGCAAACTTGGCCACAACAGAGCCGTAAATAGCTTTTTCTGCGCCCTCTATAACAACGCTCTTTCCATATTATAGGTAGGCAAGCCCTTAAATGTTTTGTCAAATTTAACCCAACAATAGGCACTTATATGTAGAAATATTTCTCCCAAATGGCAAGTAGGTATATAATATAATAATATCTCGGGACAATGTCACACAGATCATCCTAGCCCCAAACTAAGCAAAGCTTGTACTATGTGTACCAGGCGACGATATACATACTTTATAGATAGATAAATACTTATATACATAGAAAACATCCATGACTCAGAGACAAGTATTCGTGTTCATCACATAAATTGCACTTACCGGGATTCGAACCCAGGACCACCAGCTTCGTAGGCAGGAGCACTACCAACTAGGCTACGGTGACCGTTAATATTAAGAGTCATTTGGCATAAATGAGACTATAAGTTATTCTAACTGTATGTTACTTAGAAACAATTTAATTAAGAGATGAGATGAGAGAGATGCTGTGTGGTGACGGCAACAAATATCAGAATCAGAATATCATCACCCCATCTCATCCCGTGGGGGGCGTAGCAGTCAACTCGAGGGCATATACCAGAGGACGGGTAGCAGCTCCCTTCTGAGTACTATGACCATCTTACTGCGATCGCCAACCCGCCTGCCAAGCGTGGCGATTGTGGCATATCCCTTCAAGATGACTTACGATTTATGATTATTATTATTTATTTATTGTTTCTTTAATATTAAAACACAGGTACAGAAAAATACCGCACAAAACCGATCAGTCGGTTTGACTGCGGGAGAAAAGTCTCAATAAACAAGAAAACAACAACAAGATATAGACTAAAAATAACTAATAACTATTATTAATCACAATTGATATTATGGCACTATTTTATGTATTAATAATATCTCTATTATCTATCTAATCTTATTTAGTTAGATAGATAATAAGAACTATCTAGTTTCGTCATATGCTATGATGCTATTATAATTGTAAACCTGTGTGTACTTTGTGAGAGAGAATAAATGACTTATTATTATTATTATTTAGTAAGTAAGTATTGACTTATTTCAGCTGCAATGATGATGATGATGATGAAATAAATAATAATAGACAGGCATGTTAATTTAAATTATGGATATGTCTACTACAATTTTGGCATAATCTCTTGTTGCACACGCACTGCTATTAGTTAGTAGAAATTGTCTCAAGATCCCCCTAGAGTTTAAAAGGTAGTAGTGGTGCGTTACACTCGTGCCTGGGAGGGCAAGTGAAGACGCCCTACGCCTGATCTCTCTCCATTCGTGTCAACTAGCCGTTGCATGTTGGAACGGATCATGACAGTGAGCAAATATAAAGTGTAAGTAAGTAGATACCTACCAGAGATTGCCGCAAAATAAATTAACATGGCTTACGTACTTATAGCTACCTTAAAAGATACATAGGTATAACTTAAGTATTAGATAATTGTTTTTCTTCAAAAATCCTAAAGAAAATTCTGGTATATATATTATGATATACATGTTATTCATAACTATTAAAATTATCGATTGATTGATTGATTGGTCACCGTAGCCTAGTTGGTTGGTTGCTCCTGCCTACGAAGCTGGTGGTCCTAGGTTCGAATCCCGATAAGTGCAAATATTTGTGTGATGAGCACGAATAAGTATTTGTTTCTGAGTCATGGATGTTTTCTATGTATATAAGTATTTATCTATCTATAAAAGTATGTATATCGTCGCCGGGTACCCATAGTACAAGCTTTGCTTAGTTTGGGGCTAGGATGATCTGTGTGACATTGTCCCTAGATATTATCATTATTATTTAAATTGTAGGGACCGGTGTATACAGAGTGGTCGAGGAGTTGACGTTCAAACGCAAAATTTATATACTTTATGATGAGGAGTATCCGAATCACCCCCATGTATGTTCTACGATTTTGCGTAGTTTTGATACTTTGAAAGTCCTGAGCTCAAACCCTAATTTTCTAAATCTGTTCTGCAATGATAAGATAAACCATACTTTTTACATGTTTATGTACTGCAATGTGAGTTTGATAAGTAGGTATATGTTAATACGCAAATGCTGAATAAATTTCATTATTTCATATCATTTTTACCACTTTTTCTCCCTGAAGGGTTTTCGTTAATTGAACGGTTGTCTAAAAAGATTGCTACAATTTCATTATTTCATATCATTTTTACCACTTTTTCTCCCTGCAGGGTTTTCGTTAATTGAACGGTTGGTTGTCTAAAAAGATTGCTAAAATTTCATTATTTCATGTCATTTTTACCACTTTTTCTCCCTGCAGGGATTTCGTTAATTGAACGGTTGTCTAAAAAGATTGCTACAATAGCATTAAGACCGCATTGATGCAGTAAAGTCTATCTATCTATCACATATCGCCAATTTTCTTTCATTACCATTGTTTTAAACTTATTTTGTTTTTTTGTGTAACTTCTAAAATAAGAGAGTGATAAAACAAAAAATATATATTATTATGATGTACATTACTTTGCAAACTTCCACCGAAAATTGGTTTGAACGAGATATAGTAAGTAGTTTTTTTAATACGTCATAAATCATAAACTGCAATTTCTCTTTCATTCAATCAACTACTGCAAGAACTTTTATATTATTACTTTTATATTGTTACTTGCTGCTACGGAACCCTTCATGGGCGAGTCCGACTTGCACTTCGCCGATTTTTATTATGAATTGTTGTGTATTATGAATAAAGCTTTTTCTTTCGTTCTTCGTTACTTACGATTTATCAAAGGCTGTAACAACATATTGTTCACCTCTTTTTTTAATTTTATCCGTGTCCTTCAAAGCCGAGTCACTAGTAATGTATATATAACTCATAGCGATGGTAATTCACAGTCCTATTACCAGGCCAAGAGAAGACCACACTATACGGCCTACAGGGTCCACAATTGATACAAACCTTATCATGCCTATCAACTTTTATACATACATTGTGGAATGCAATAAAGAATTGAGAATTAGGTTTAGTCGGTGCGAGTCGGACATTCACAACCGCAGATACTTTTTGCGGGTGGCATGCGAAGGCATTTCCTCTGCCTAATTAGCTATACTATAAGTTGTGTTACCAACATACCTTCTAAGAACTGTCTGGTGGGTAGACGTAGGGAGACTTTGAGCGAGGATGCGTACGCCGAGTCGATGTACCAGTGTGGGTCGCGCTGATCACCCAGCCTACTGGAGCTGCCTCTGGAATTGGGAAAGGGGGGTAAATTAAAAACAACGTACCGATTTCAAATCTATATGGAACTTTTTGGAAAGGATTCTCTTTCCAAACAACAGACTTAAAAGCGTTCGTTAAGAAAATATCGAATGGATTGTATTAATTCGAGTCTGAGAACCACGGTGCGGTGGCGGAGCGGTTAACGCACATGGTGCCGGATACCCCGTGGATTGTGGGTTCGATTAAAATAAAATAAAAAAATAAAAAAGGTTTTTACTCACGTAGACTTTAAAAAAGCGCTTGTAAATAGTCAGAACATGTAGTAATATAGTTGTATACATTATTATTTCTAGTAACATAGATATTTAGGTACATATTGTATGAAAACATTTATAAAATATATTTTATTAGAGCAATGATTAGCTAGCTCGTATCAAGTTATTGTCAAGAAATCATGTTTAATTATCTAGTTTAAGTCTAATATTTTTACTACATATTGTCACCATGATTCCCACCTGGACTCAAAATATAATTAATTTTATAAATGTCTGAAACAACCGAGTAGTTAAATCAGACCCATGGAATTCCCTCTCCGATCATTAAGCAGACGTGAAGCCCACGTATTCGCGTATTTACGTAGAGTGATAGTTGCACAAAACGTGCCTTAGAACAATGACTATTGTCCGTCAGTAACCACCCAGAGTCGAGGTTCCAACCACAAAGAGAGTGCCCTCTCTCGCGGGTACTTAGTTTCTAGTTTTAATTGCTAGAAGGCTTGAGCTCACGATCACAACCATTGTCTGGTGATGCACTGAAAGCCTCATGTTAAAAATAGAGTGGGTACACATACTAAATATATATCAGAGAACAGACATGCTAGTTGGCGTGGTTAGTAGATACCTACTTGTCTTTCACACCGCAGGTCGTGGATTCGATACCCATCCAGGACAGATATTTGTGTGCATGAATGTCTATATTTGTCCTGAGTCTGGGTGTAATTTATGTATATTAGTATGTATTTACAAAAGTAACGTAGTAGGTATATCAGTTATTTGGTTATCATAGTACAAGCTCTGCTTAGTTTGGGATCAGATGGCCGTGTGTGAATAATGTCCCAGGATATTATTGTGTGTGTCAGCAGGTCATATTACAAAATCTTGGATTGTTTAAGTGACGAAAGGGCTTTCGATTGAGTCGCTCAACTCAAATAAAAATATGTAAGTAGGTAGGTATTCACAAGATCAAAAATAGAAAAGTATAGGAATAAGTGCTTTTCCATTTTATTTTTGTTTTCTGGCAGTATTTCACAACAAAAAAATACTTTTATTTTCAATTCACCTACAAAATCATATACCTAATCTAATAAGTAACTGTTCTAGTACTATACACTTATTATACGTTCTTGCAAATTGTTTTGTGCTCTTTGTAATCTTGCATCGAAACGTCTGTAAGCCATCTATCGGGCAAATAGTGCACTACTAATAACTCGGTGACACAGTGATACAGAACCATGTACAGAACATAGCGAAATTCAAACAAAGATGCGAACTACCGCGGTCAAGTAAACAACTTAAGACAAAGTTATTTTTAACACATTTATTAAAAGACATCTGTTTAACAGCTATTTAGTGGGTGCTTCAAATGTTCCTATTCTTGTGGCCTTGCTGCATTTATGTCTAACCATAGAATCAAGGTGAAACTTGTAATTAACTATCCACTGACAGTCACTAGGAAACTATTTGCAAAATATTAAGTTTTTACGCAAATACTTAACTGATCAATATATTCGAAAAATATGCTTTTCACGAAGTAACAAGAAACAATCGATCAACTGATTCATGTACACTGTATTAAAATAAAAGTGTAATATAATATTAAAAATATTCCTGCTAAATATAAAACAGATCCCTCCAATCAGTGTAAAACGCAGAAAAATATAAAATAGTGAGGTTATGACGAATCAAAACATTGGAAACCAACGCCTTACGAAAAATTCATAGCAAACATGCAGGCAAAGCCGGTCAGAACATTTTAATATTTACCCGGAATCCATTTCTACGGTCATTTAAATCTCCACGGGTTTAAAATACATGAAATAAAATTCGCGAGACGATATTCAAAATAAAAACTACATGATTCAACCGTATAGCGTATGTCAAACTCTGAAACTATTTTCGTACATCTCCAAGTTCACGTTGGATACGTAAATAAACGCGGCATTTTGCGCTAACGTCGCTTTTTGCAAGGGTTCGAGTCTGAGTTGATATGCTTAGCGTTTCAGTAAACTGACATGAGATGGCGCAGTTTTGGTATTGGCAGAGTACGAGTTAGTTTCGTTGTTCGATAAGAGATGGTACTCACAAATTCACTGAACGTCAATAGATGGCGTCAAATATAATTTTGACAATCTATTGCTCAATAATTTTGTATTACTATAATAGCAACGGGGTCTGAACTAATGAAACAAGTATTTTTTTTTTATTATTTTAGTAAATAAAAAAGATTTAATTAAGCAGACTTTTAAAAAGCGCTACGCAGAAATATTTTATTTGTAGTTTTTTTTAAGGACATTCCCCGCACTAGGGTCTAACTAATCTAATCCCTGTGTCGCGGGGTACTTTACAAACATATAATAGATGGACACAAAGTACATCCAAACTCAGAACAATTATGGTATAATATGGCTTATTTATGGGTCACACAAATAGTTGTCCGGCGCGGGACTCGAACCCGCGACGTGACTGTATTAGCCTTTCACGCCGCAGGGCTTGGATTCGATTCCCACCCAGGACAGATAGTTGTGTCCATGAACATGTCTATTCGTCCTGAGTCTGGATGTAATTATCTATATAAGTATGTATTTACAAAAAAAAAATTATTATATGTAGTATATCAGGTATCTAGTTTCCATAGCTCTGCTTAGTTTGGAATCAGATGGCCATGTGTAAATAATGTCCCAGGATATTATGGTTCAAAAAAAATATTGACATTTAATAATTAATTCTTGAAAGCCAAAAGAAATAGTATTAAAACAACATAATATGCCACTGTTAAGATAAGTAATCAAGATGTTTCGTATCAAAATAGTGGTGTCATGAAAATAAATACGAAATTAGAATATTATTGTTTTCTCAGCTGCTACACGGCGTCTGGCGCAATGTTTGTGTAATAAAATCCTGCGTGTACTTATTTACTACTGGAATCTGGAATTCATGTTTCTGTAATCTGGCAATTAGTATCTATTAAAAGAATTATATGCTGACACATCTATTCCTTGGGAGCGTAGAAGTTGCCTCGAAGGAATATAGTTTGCGAAAAAATGTTGACTGTTAGATAGGTTATGTATGGGGCAGTGTATAAGATTCTATAACAAACTTCCCAATGATTATAGAGACTTGTCTACGTATAAGTTTAAAATAATTATTAAAGCCAAATGGCATATTACAAAATTTCTGATTATTTAAGTGATAAAAGTGCTTGGGATTGAGTTGTTCTGAGTCAACACACATGATTGTAATTAATCTTAAAATTTTTTTTTTTAAAGGATTTCTACTGAGTTTTCTGGCAGTGTTTCTCAGTAGCTGCCACATCATGCACTGCACGTTAGGATAAAAGAAATATGACGATTCTACAATGTACAATTTAACGGAATAAATAATTTTTGACTTTGACTTTGGAAACATTTATAAATGACTCCTGGAGGATTATAACACTGAAAAACATGCGCGTTTCGCAAACGCATATTAAAGTAATAATAATAATAAATAATAATGTCCTCCTAGGCGAATTTAGGCCACAATAGAGACTAGTCAGTTGCTCGGGACATATTATAGTGCACAAGTGTGTGCGCAAACACAGGGGCACTTTCTATTCCATCACTCTCATGAGCCGATGGGACGCCTAGCGACACGACCGTAAAGAGGCCAGGTACAAGACCGACGGCTTTACGTGCTCTCCGAGGCACGGGGGTATAATACCACCAACTCCCAGACTTCGGGCTGATGCTGAGAAATTTTTCTTTTTACAGAAATGTCCCAAAATCACTTTTGGCCCGACCCGGGATTTGAACCCAGGACCTCGTTCTCTGCGGGTGAACACGCTACCGCTAGACCAACGAGGCAGTCAAAAGTACCTGCTATAGAACTGATTTTTTTGCCGTGTGGCTGTCACTTTCAAACCGTAGGGTTGTAGAACTTCTCCCGAAGGAATATAGTCTACTAGAGGACGGGCTGCAACGTCTCTCTGTGAACTATATACCTCTAAAACTGTGATCACCAAACCGACTGCCAAGAGTGGCGATTATGGCATATCCCTGTTAGGAGAGGCTATTGTCCAGCTGTGGAAGACATTTGGCTGATGATGAAAAGATTAAAGTAGTATAAAAACATAGACGGTCACCGTAGCCTAGTTGGTAGTGCTCCTGCCTACGAAGCTGGTGGTCCTGGGTTCGAATCCCGGTAAGTGCAAATATTTGTGTGATGAGCACGAATATTTGTTTCTGAGTCATGGATGTTTTCTATGTATTTATAAGTATTTATCTATCTATATAAGTATGTATATCGTCGCCTGGTACCCATAGTACAAGCTTTGCTTAGTTTGGGGCTAGGATGATCTGTGTGACATTGTCCCTTGATATTATTATTATTAATTTCTAAATAGTGAGGAAAACAAGCTAGTGGGTCACCTGATGGTAAGTAATTACCACCGTCCATAGACACTCGCAACATCATAGGGGCTGCGAGTTCGTGGCCGGCTTTTATTTATTTCATCATCATCATCATCATATCAGCCGAAAGACGTCCACTGATGAACAAAGATCTCCACAATTGCCGGCCATTTGCATCCAGCAGTTTCCAGCGTCCCGCACAAGATCATCGGTCCATCTTGTAGGGGGCCTGCCCACGCTGCGTCTTCCGGTTCGTGGTCGCCACTCGAGAACCTTTCTGCCCCAACGGCCGTCGGCTCTACGAGCTATGTGCCCTGCCCACTGCCACTTCAGCTTGCCAATTCTTCGGGCTATGTCGGTGACTTTGGTTCGCCTGCGGATTTCGACATTTCTGATGCGATCCCGCAGGGAAACTCCACTTTATTTACTTATTTAATGAAATTTAAGAAAGAAATAGGCTTGCGTCTTGATACCTCCGCAGTTAATTGGTGCCTCGGAGGTAAAGCGGTGATCCTGTACCTGACCTCTTTCCAGTAGTGTCGCTAGTTGTCTCATCGGAACATGACAGTGATGGAATAGAAAGTCTATTCCATCACTCTCATGACTAAAGAGGCAGTCAAGTAACTAATATCTAATATAAACTGAATAACCCGCGCCGCGAGGCCTGTTAATAACGCGGAGATGCAGAAAAGAAATAGACATATAAAGACACTATCTTAGATCCTGCCACTTAGCTAAAATGCATGAAGCTATTTGCTTCGGCTTACCGGCTTCACATATGAATAATGTCACCATTCGCCACTGGTATTTTTTATAACATATATTTTGTAGGTCAATTCCAGTCGCTTACGAAATCCCCCACCCAGCGGCTTACCAGTTCCTCACTAAACTAATATTAGATTTTATTAGTTAACCGCCCGGACATTGTTCACATATTTCTCATGTTTCTGTCTCATGATCATGGTTTTGGACTCGATAGTCTAGGGGTTGTGTTCTCAATCGCAGATAGGTCTTGGATTCAAATCGGGGCTCAAAAAGTATTGTCAAGATTTTTCTGTCGACAAATATTCTCAGCGCTCATCATTGACTTATATGTATAACTAGACACTCTGTTTCGAATAAAAACTCTGTCCCAGTCCAGCTGAACGCGAGGTGAGGGGCGCGCGCGCGGCGGCCAAAATTGCTCAATGAGTTGCAGCGCGAGTGAGCAAAAATTTTCAATATGGGATTGCGCGTCTAGTGGAATACATATAGGTCAATGGCGCTCATAACTGATCAGCGACGTGAAGCAATTAGGCTCGCAATCAGTAGGTACATAGATAATAATATCCTGGGACATTATTTACACACCATCTGATCCCAAACTAAGCAGAGCTTGTACTATGGAAACCAGATAACTGATATACTACTTTTCTTTTGTAAATACATACTTATATAGATTTCTAGCGGCCCGGTAAGTGCTTCGCTACGTATAAGGCATAGTAATAAAAAAAATGATTATTAAGTTCATTTATTCAAACAAAAAAATATTTTAAATTGCTAGCTAGTAAAAACTTATTCAAGACCTTTTTTAAATTTTTCTACGTACAAACCTTCTCTGGACTTCCACAAATAATTCAAGACCAAAATTGGCCAAGTAGGTAAAGGCGTTGTTGAGTTATTATAACATTACAACGAAAAGTGGCATTGATTTTTATATATATAGATTACACCCAGACTCAGGACAAACAGACATGTTCATGCACACAAATATCTGTCCTGGGTGGGAATCGAACCCACGACCTCCGGCGTGAGCGAGCATTTACCAGCCACGCCAACAGTCCCGTCAAGATGGGTGTCCGACGCCAAATTGGTTTTATTTCAGAGCGTCTCCGTGCTCGGAGGACACGTTAAGGTGTCGGTCTCGGTTGTAGTCATCAGAGAACAGTCGTTAAGCCATGTCAGAGGCCTACTGGGCAGCTTGAACATATCTGACACTAGGGTAACCACTCCCATACGGTAAGTAACACCCTGGAGTCAGCAGGTTAGCGGTTTCGAGCCGTCACATCAGATCATAAAAGTGCTGGATTTATTAACGAAAACTGATTTGAAAATACAGACTAAAAAAAATATTTATTTAAATCAGTTCAATATTAGTGGAAAAACCATTCATAAAAAACCGGCGAAGTGCGAGTCGGACTCGCACATGAAGGGTTCCGTAGCAGCAAGTATTTCAGTTGATTAAATGAAAGCAAATTGCGGTTCATAACGTATTAAAAAAAAACTACTTTCTAGATCACGTTCAAACCAATTTTCGTTGTTAGTTTCTATGGTAATGTACATATTTTTTTAGTTTTATCATTCACTCTTATTTTAGAAGTTACAGGGGGGGGGGCACTCATTTTACCACTTTGGAAGTGTCTCTCGCGCAAACTATTCAGTTTAACCAAAAATGATATTAGAAACCTCAATATGATTTTTGAAGACCTATCCATAGACACCCCACATGTATGGGTACGAGCAAAAAAATTTTTTTGAGTTTCAATTCTATGTATGGCGACCCCCCAAAATTATTGTTCTTTTTCTATTTTTGTGTAAAAATCTTAATGCGGTTCACAGAATACACCTACTTACCAAGTTTCAGCAGCACAGCTCTTATAGTTTCGGAAAAAGTGGCTGTGACATACGGACGGACAGACAGACAGACAGACTAACAGACATGACGAATCTATAAGGGTTCCGTTTTTTTCCATTTGGCTACGGAACCCTAAAAACACAGTCGAAATGAAATACTCCTTCTTTTGAAGTCGTTTCAAAATATAATAACTAACTCTACCATGTATAATAAATATTCACAAAATAACCTTTATAATTACAACATATATTTTTGACTACATCAACTTCATACATATTTTCTCTATGAATCAATAATATACGGGGTGCCCCAGAAAATATTTTATGGCTGCCTGTCCGCCCATGCGGAATGAGACAAAGGAGCGAGGGAATAATGCGCAGCGGATTTGCGGACTGATTCCATAGACATGGAGCTAGCTAGCGGAGCGATCTAGTGAGTAATGTTGTACAACAATTTCGTAAGTATAGATTTTAAACATCTTTTTCACTAAGTTGGTGTATGTGACCGACTCAGTGAAGACTATGGTTGAAAGTCTTTCTGATCACATCTTTGTGAACAGGGGTGCTTCCGGCTGAGTCGCCTAACATCGATTTCTTAAATGCAAATAAATAAAGGTTAAAAACGACTTAATCGTTAAATTGGCTTCAACGTTGACACTCGATTCCGGACCATTTATGACGTCATATGTGCTCATGGAAGCCGATTTAACGATTGATTAAGTCATTTTTAACATTTATTTATTTGATATTAGAGAATTGTCTACGAATAAGTTTAAAAGAATTATTAAAGCCAAATTGTGTAGCAGGGCATATTACTAAATTTCTGATTATTTAAGTGATAAAAGTGCTTGGGATTGAGTTGTTCTGAGTCAACACACATGATTGTAATTAATCTTAAGTATATTTTATTATAAAAAAGTATTCCTACTGAGTTTTCTGGCAGTCTTTCTCAGTAGCTGCCACGTCATGCACTGCACGGTAGGGTTAAAGAATATGACGATTCCACATAAATGTAATTTTTTTACGGAATAAAGAATTATTGATTTTGTTTTTGATTGTGAACGCCATTTAAGAAATTGATGTTCAGCGACTTAGCGGTAGAGCCCCTGATCGGACTACACAATTGCACAATGCGGCCACGACCGCTTTCGACCAGTACTTGTAGAAGAAGACGATGGAGAAAAAATATTCATTCAAAAATTGCACAAACAACAAAAATATCACTAAAAAAACTAAGTAAGTAGGGAACAAAATAGACAATCAATATGTAGAGTTAATTCCGCTACTTGTCAGTTTAATCATGCCGCCAATACTAGTAGTGATGTTAAATCGTCGAGTGCTCGACGAGTTAGCATCACTTTGAGAATAGTCCGTGTCGTACTGGCAAGTAATTTACTTGTTTATATTGTCACTAGAAAATCAACTTTAAAATTATTTAAATAAAGCGCATGTATGCTTGAACATTATAATGCGCGAGACTGCACGAGCATTTTGTCAGGTTCAAGCATATATGCACTTTATTCCTATAGCTCTAAAGTTGATTTTCTAGCGCCTTAATAAAATCCTCTCCGGTGCGCTCCTCTTTGTCTGCGCTGACCCTTAGTTTGCGGGCGGGTGGGCTGTGCACATCACATCCCGACATGATTAAACTGACAAATAGCGGAATTAACACTTCATATTGTTTTTTTTTTATATAGATTTCCGCAAAGTAACGTCTGATTCCATTGCTTAAGTAAGCAAGAGCTAACTCTGCATTAAGTTTGTTGATGTGGCGGGAGAAGTATCATAATATAAATAGTGGAAGCGCTATCTGACGCTATTTGACGGTCACCGTAGCCTAGTTGATAGTGCTCCTGCCTACGAAGCTGGTGGTCCTGGGTTCGAATCCCGGTATGTGCAAATATTTGTGTGATGAGCACGAATATTTGTTTCTGAGTCATGGATGTTTTCTATGTATTTAAGTATTTATCTATCTATATAAGTATGTATATTGTTGCCTGGCACCCATAGTACAAGCTTTGCTTAGTTTGGGGCTAGGATGATCTGTGTGACATTGTCCCTAGATATTATTATTATATTATTATTACATTTATTTATACGCTGTGTGGTGACGGCGACAAATATCAGAATCAGAATATCATCACCCCATCTCATCTCGTGGGGGGCGTAGAAGTCGACCCGAGGGAATAACTACCAGAGGACGGGCAGCAGCTTCCTTCTGATTACTATGACCATCTTACTGCGATCGCCAACCCGCCTGCCAAGCGTGGCGATTATGGCATATCCCCCCCAAGACGATTCTTGAGGGAGGCTTGTCCAGCAGTGGACTCATTTAGCTGTAATGATGATGATGATTACATTTATGACTCTCCATAAGAAATGTATCGTACGATCGTTATTTTGCATGGAAATTGTTTTTAAGTATTTTACATATTGATGTGCTTAACTTTAGTTTCATAGTTAATTTAAACTTCTTTTGTTACATGCACTTTGAGGGGCCTGGCGTCGTTAGCAAATGCATGCTTTTCACGCCGGAGGTCATGGGTTCGATTCCCACCCAGGACGGATATTTGTGTACATGAATATGTCTGTTTGTCCTGAGTCTTGGTGTAATTATCTATATAAGTATGTATTTACAAAAGAAAAGTAGTATATGTAGTATATCAGTTATCAGGTTTCCATAGTACAAGCTCTGCTTAGTTTGGGATCAGAGGGCCGTGTGTAAATAATTTCCCAAGATATTATTATTTTATTATAGGTAAATTAAAGTAATTTAATTATGTGCACCTATTTTACACTTCGTACACCCTGTCCTTACTCGGTAAATAATTAATTTGAAATTGAACGCAGTCCACAGCGCCTTGTAATATTGTCCTATCCGGTCCGTTAACCATTTCTGGGGCACGCTGTATACAATTTTATGGTCTATTTTAGTACAGTCATATTATTTATACGTTTACATCAGAGTTATTAATGTTAGTTATGTGTTTAGCAAATGGAGTGTTAAAACATTACAATGCCGCTGATATTTGTTTTGACTTATTGTTGTAACTAGGAATATTCTTAACTAGCTGTGCCCCGCGGTTTTACCAACGTGAAATCTTTATAAATTATCACAGCTCCGTGGGTGATAGCGTGATAATATGTAGCCTATATGTTGACCCGACCTCTTAGTAATATTCATGCAAAATTTGAAGTAAATCCATGCAGTACTTTTTGAGTTTAGCCCGGACATACATACAGACAAACAGACAAACCGACGAAAATTCTAAAAACTATATTTTTGGCTTCGATATCTATTGTAGATCACGCCCTAAGTACGCTTTTAAAATAATATTCAATGTACAGTTTTGACTTTCCTACGATTTGATTATATGTATAGATAACTAACATTTTCATTTTTAAATCCAGAACACCCGCAATAAGGAAATGAATCCCTGTGTCGCAAGGTTCACTAATATATAATTGACGGACACAAATTACATCCAGTTGTTCTGAGTCGTAGTAACGTGTAGTTATGGTGATTAACAATAATAATAATATTATCCTGGGACATCATTCACACACGGCCATCTGATAGCAAACTAAGCAGAGCTTGTACTATGGCAACCAGATTACTGATACATTGCATAGGTATATGTACTATACTTTTCTTTTGTAAATACTTACTTATATTTACAAACTTTGACTTCACGTTTGGCGCAGCGGCTAAGATAGTCGCCTCGCCGTTTCGTGTCGCGGGTTCGAGTCCCGCGCCGGACAACTATTTGTGTGACCTATAAATAGTTGTTCAGAGTCTGAATGTAATTTGTGTCCGTCTATTATATGTTTGTAAAGTACCCCGCGACACAGGGATTGTTTCCCTAATGCGGGCGTTGTCTTTAAAAACAAAAAAATACTTATATAGATAATTACATCCAGACTCAGGACAAACAGACATATTGTTCATGTACACAAATATCTGTCCTGGGTGGAAATCAAACCCACGACCAGCAGCGTGAAAGGCAAGCATTACCAATCACGCTACCAGGCCCTTCAAATGACTAAAATGTCTTTGAGGTGCCTGGTCTTAAGAATTCTTAGTCGAAAAATCCGAAGGCACTCCCACAACCCACACTTTTCTACCGACTTAGGGGGCATTCAAAAAAGTTGCCGGTACCTTATAAGTCAAATTATAAAACAATAAATAATAAAAAAACAAATTAACCCCCAATAACTGTAAGTTAAAAACGAGTGAATTGGTATCACACTAATCCTACTAATACTATAAATATTTAATAATATATAATACATAACATATTATAATATCTTTGATTACAACACAATGTAGTAATAAAACTAAGCATTAAGTTAAAGGTATTCTAAATATTCTTTTTTTTTTTTTATGTACACACAGTAAAAAGTAAATACTTTTATTTACTTTTTACTGTGTGTACATAAAGTATACAAAAACGAAAGAGTACAAAGGCACTGCTTGTTTCTAATGAAATCTCTTCCAACAGGCCCGCGAGAGGAGATATAGTATGAAAGAGGAATTGTGTGTAGGTTAGTCTAAATATTAAATAAAAACTCAATAGTCAGAAGAATATAATTAAACTAACATACAAATACTTAAATAAATACATATATAAATACATAAACAGTTCTAAACATACAACCAATACAATAAATAAATATATATTAACATAGAGAGAGAAAATGTAATTTCACTCGTTTTTTAAGTAACGGTAGAGTGTCACAGTTTCTTATGTTATATTGGTAATGTCCCCAAAATACTGGCAGCATTACCTACAAAACTGTATGGCAAAAAAAAATCTTATATTATAAATGCGAACGTTTGTGAGTGTGTGACTATGTGAGTATGTATGTTTGTTACTTCTTCACGTCCTGGATTAACACATAGGCTATAATTTATAAAGTTTGACGCGAGTAAAACCGCGTGGCACAGCTAGTATGTTCATAAATTGTATTTGGAAAGAGGAGTAGACTAAGTAATTCTTAGTCTACTCCGGGAAGGGGTTGTTTGAACATAGAGAACCAGAAGCAGACCACACATATTCGATAGGTAGGTACAAGAATCAAAATGACGGGAAACGCAACACAGTAAAATGAAACACGATCCGGCGCAAGCGCACGTTGGCGCCAAAAATAACAATATCAAACAAAATAGTCAACTAAAATAAATAGTAGGATATTATAGGCGGGTTGAATGAACGAAATGTTTTTATATAAAATAGAGACTTTATGAATGGGTGTTTGTAATGTTTTAGTTTAATGTTGTCCGTGTTTCTGTGTTTATGCTATTTTAGTTAGTTAGTTGAGCGGTTGGTTTATCCACTTAAGACAACACATTTTCCTTTTTCTATCAAGATTGTCATCATTTATTAAAATTGTAATCATTATAAAATTTATGCAATAGGACGACTTTTGTAAAATAATGATATAATTATAATATTCTGGGACATTATTTACACATGGCCATCTGATCCCAAACTAAGCAGAGCTTGTACCATGGAAACCAGATAACTGACACATATACTAACTTTCTTTTGTAACTTAATTGTGCTGCTGATTGGGAGCGGGCATTCCGCATGCAAAAACGGGCCATCTGAGCTATCGTGGGCGTACCGCAAGATGTCTCTGCCAGGAGTTATTTAAACAAACTAGGAATCATGACCTTACCGTCTATAGTTATTCTGCAAGTTGCATTATATGCAAGATCCAATCTTGGAAATTACACCGCGCATAATGAGATCCACTCATACAACACTAGAAATGCCCAAAGTCAAAGTCAAAAATCATTAATTCCGTAAAAATTTTACATATATGTGGATTCGTCATATTTTTTTACCCTACCGTGCAGTGCATGACGTGGCAGCTACTGAGAAACACTGCCAGAAAACTCAGTAGGAATCCTTTTTTTAAATAAAATATACTTAAGATTAATTACAACCATGTGTGTTGACTCAGAGCAACTCAATCCCAAGCACTTTTATCACTTAAATAATCAGATATTTTGTAATATGTCCTGCTACACAATTTGGCTTTAATAATTCTTTTAAACTTATTCGTAGACAATTCTCTAATATCATTGGGAAGTTTGTTATAGAATCTTATACATTGCCCCATAAAAGAGTTACTTATTTTGTGGAGACGGGTAGTATGCAATATGAGATTATTCTTATATCTAGTATTTACATTATGTGTATCGCTCCTTTTACAGAAGGAATCGATATTTTTATGCACAGATAGTAAGTTTTCATATATATACTGAGATGGTACAGTTAGAATGTTAACCTCTTTGAACTTTTCTGTTAGAGACACTCTCGGGCCAAGATTACAGATAGCTCTGACATCTCTTTTTTGCAATAAAAATATGGTGTTAATGTCAGCAGAGCTACCCCAGAGAAGAATTCCATAGGACATTACACTATGAAAATAACTGAAATAAACCATTCTAGCTGTGTCAACATCAGTCAGCCGTCTAATAGTTTTCACTGCATATGCTGCAGATCTTGATTTGCCGGACAGTTTTTCTATTTGTGGGCTCCATCGTAGCTTTGAGTCAATAGTGATACCCAAGAACACAGTTGATTCTACAGGGCCCAAAAGCTCACGTCAGTAAAATGCTCTTTAACCAAGTCATGTAAGCTGACACATGCAGTGGGACCGACTGTATACAATAGGTTACCTGGTAATGTCACCGTGGCTACGAATTTGTCTTGTAAAACAAGTCTCGACTGAAGCATTGGCTTGTTGAACTAACGTTTTATAGTTATGACGAATTTTTGACGATGAATAGTGTTGAAAATGACTAAAGTGACTGAATTAGACTGACTGTCATTTACGGTCAAAATGGTCATTAACTGTCGACTTTGTTGTTGTCTTATCCTCTCATGATATAATACAAAATAAAACGTTGCTTCATTTAAACTTGCATATAAATTGGGTACCTAAATAAAAAAATAATTGGGTGGTAGTCGAGAATAGACAATAATATTTGAGTCAAATTGACTGAATTTGACAGTAACTGACCGGTCATTTGAGGTTTATGACAATTGTGACTAGTGATATTCAGTCATTTTACATCTCTAACGATGAATAAATAAAAACTACTGGCTGTCTCCAAATATAACTTCTGACTTCCTACATAGGATTCCGAATGACATGTTTAATGAATTATTTATAAGTTGACATATCATTTTTTCTATAATGTATTAGGTATCAATATATTTTTTAAATTTAATATTTGATATGTAAAATAACTTTACCAAAATAAATGATTATGATTATGATTGATATCTTCCCGGCCGAAATTCGGCCACGGCGGCCATTCTCAATGGAGATTAGCCAACTGCGCAGGACATATTATAGTGCACAAGTGTGTGCGTAAACACAGGGGTACTTTCTATTCCATCACTCTCATGATCCGATGGGACGACTAGCGACACGACCGGAAAGAGGTCAGGTACAGAACAAGTAATACCGCCAACTTGCATACTTCGGGCTGATACAGAGAAATTTCTTTTTACGGAAAAATCCCAAAATCACTTTTTGTCCTGACCTGGGATTTAAACCCAGGACCTTATTTTCTGCGGTTGAACACGCTACCGCTAGACCAAAGAGGCAGTCGATTATGATTATAATTATAATATAGACGACGCCGGCTCTAGATAAACTAATATCTGAATCATGAAGAACTTTACAAACGAATTTTACGGACACAAGTGCCCGAATAACTATCGGTAAACATCGATTTCTTCAATGGCTTTCAAATAAATAAAGGTTAAAAATTACTTAATCAATCGTTAAATCGGCTTCCATGAGCACATGGGACGTCATAAATGGTCCGGAATCGATTTTCAATGTTGAAGACGTTTTAACGATTGATTAAGTCATTTTTAAACTGAATTTATTTGAACGCCATTTAAGAAATCGATGTTCGGCGACTTAGCCGGTAGAGCCCCTGTGTGGGTGTTGAATCCGACACATAACGCCGCTGACGTACTAGCGAGGTGACTACCTTAACCAATACGCCATACATATAGTCAAACTAATAGTTATAGATTGCCTTCTAGATTACTAAATACAGGGTCAAATAAAATAAGATAAATAAAAAAGGTTTTTATTCACGTAGACTAAAAAAGATTGAAAAATCAATAATTCGTGAACTTCAACATTACTTGTATTTAAGTAATACTATCTTGTATCACTTGTGAAGATTTAGTACTTTGTACCTTAGGTAATAACCGTTTGATATGAAAGCATTCAATATCTGTAAGAAAATCTGAAGAAGGTTCTAATAAAATAAAAAAGGTTTTTATTCATGTAGACTTTAAAAGAGCGCTTGTAGTCAGAACATGTTTGTAGTAATACAGTTATTATTTCTAGTTACTTATTACATATATTTAGGTACACGGAATGTTAAAACATTTATACAATTTATTTTATAATGGTAGTGATATTTAGCTAGCTTGTATTAAGTTATTGTCAAGGAGATTATGTTTAGGTTTAATTACTGAAATTTATATTTTACTACATATTGTCTGAATGGTGGTCGAGGAGTTGACGTTCAAACGCAAAATTTAGATACTTTATGATGAGAAGTATCCGAATCACCCCCATGTATGTTCTACGATCATAGCTTTTTTTTGATACTTTGAAAATTTTTGAGTCCTGAGTACAAACCCTAATTTATAACTTTCGAATAAATTCTAAGTCAGTTCTACAATGATTAGATAAACCATACTTCTTAGGGTGTTAGGTTAAACTATGCTAATTAGTTATCACAAATAAACTGAACCAGAAATGTTCAACAAAACGAGAAAAAATCGAAAACTGATATTAGCTGAAATTTACAAAAAAAAAACATTTAAAAAATTCTATCTCGAAAACTACGCATAAATAATCATAACATAAACATACATGGGGATGATTCGGATACCCCTCATCATAAATTATCTACAACTTGTAACGCAATTAACGCACTTCCTGAAAATAGTTTGTTCAGAATCGTTTACTGAATCGATTTATATCATTTTTAATATAGGTAATTTTTTATTCCACAATAATTAAAACTATTGTTATTATATATAAAATTATTGTCATATCAACCCTGTACAGTCAAAACCAATTGAAATGTACCGTAAGTCAAAGTAATAAGTCTTATAAATCGCATTTATAAGTCTTATTTGTATTCATACAAATTCCATCATTTAATACACAATAAAGAAAAATAAACTTTATTCCAAGAAACTAATTTAGTCAATAATAATGCATATACATGTTAAATTTAAAATTCAGTGTATGTATTATGATTACAACACAATATTCTAATTGGGGTGTTTGAGGGTGTGCGTTAATTACGTTACATGTTGTATAAAAAGCAAGAAGAGAAAAAAGAAGAATATTTTTAAACTACTCAACTGTGAAATCGTTCTTAGAAATTTAAGTAACATCTCATTACAACAAATGTCAGTAGATCATCCAACAATAAGAGAACGATAAAGCTTTATAAATCATTGCACGGATGCAGTCACAGCACAGTTGCGCCCGCGCATACAATGCTGTACATACTATATGGAAGCGGTTTGTTTGCAATAATACATACAATACTTAAAGAATATTAGACTGCAACACAGCACATTTCAAATACTTATTTTGGAAGCACTTTCACAGGCTATTGTACCTTTATAAGTTTACTATCAGTGGTCCGCGGTTTTACCCGCGTTAATCTTGATCAATTATAGCCTTGATAGTACTTCAAAGTTTCATTAAAATCCGTTCGATAGTCTTTGCAAGATCTTTCGTATCGAACATCCATACATCTTTTCTTTTTTTTTCTCTTTTTCATGGAAAAAATAATAACCTTTCTCCGAAACTTTCACATTTATAATATTAGGATTACAATTACGTGTTTCGAATATAGACTAATTTAAACAATACCTACTATAAATATACTATATAACAATACCTAATATATATGGCTAACTGTTGTGTATACCTAATCTATTAAGTTATTGTAAGCTGTTGGTCTTCCTAATAATGTTAAATAAATAAATATTTTGGTGATTACTAGCTCAATCGTTACGTTTTATATGTGATGCATTAGTATTGTTATTCACTTATGGCCTAATATAGTTTATAAATTATTTAGAAAAATATTTACACATATCTACAAATATCATCATCATCATATCAGCTGAAAGTCAGTCCACTGCTGGACAAAGGCCTCCCCCAAAGATCTCCACAGTTGCCGGTCTTGCGCTATTCGCATCCAGCAGTTTCCAGCGACCTGCACAAGATCATCGGTCCATCTTGTAGGGGGCCTGCCCACACTGCGCCTTCCGGTTCGTGGTCGCCACTCGAGAACCTTTCTAACTATAGGTGTAAGAAAATAACACAATTTGTAAGTTTCTAACCTAAGACGGGCCTGTTGACGTGGTTGACAAATTATTGCTTTTTACACCGGAGGTCGTGGGTTCGATTCTCACCAAGGACAGATATATCTGTGCATGAAAATGTCTGTTTGTCCTGAGTCTGGGTGTAATTATCTATATAAGTATGTGTTACAAAAGAAAAGTAGTATAACATATAGTTTATCAGTTATCTGGTTTCCACAGTAGGTACAAGCTCTGTTTAGTTTGGGATCAGATGGCGTGTGTGAATAATGTCCCAGGATATTATTATAATTAATTAATGTCCCGTGTGTATTATAATTAAGTTGGTTCGTTATTCGTATATTATTCGGATTACGCTCACTAATTGCAATGAAGTCAAACAATATTAATTTTAAATCTTTAACATAGGCGTTACCCCAAGATGAGTCATATTTAATGGTGTGGCTCACTTTCCGTAGTGGGAAACAAATGTCAAGCTTGTTTGAAATTATATTAATAATCGCGGTAGCCATCGTGAGCGGATTACTATTGCGCAACTATATTTCATTCCAGTCTACACTATGTACAGACGCGGCAAAGTTACGTTTATTCTCTTTCGAAAACATTCGAATATAGCGGTGCATATTAATAGCATTGTTTTTTACACATAGTACCTCACTTTTAACTGCTAGATGGTCACTCAAATGAGTTGTAACCGGTTCTGCGGTGATGGTGGACATGGTCTAAACAAGTCGATGTAGATACTGTGATTCGTGTAGGGAAATCTACCTGATTCCTCATGTTATAAGCTGACAGAATGTCACTCAATCTTTTAACGTCACTGTTTAAACCACCTACTGTGTTAATGTCAAAGTCTCCAACTATCACACACTCAATGCCTAGATCGTCTATTTTATCGAGCAATCGTTCAAAATAATCTAAAAATAAATTACAACTAATCAAGTTCGTCCTATACACACATACAATGGTAGAATCATACTCTATTAGTTTTATTGCGGATATTTCGCAATATTGTTCAGTTGATAAGGCCACTAAGTCAAAATACTCAACACATTTAATGTTTTCACGAACAAAAATACACGACCCACCGTGCATTACTCGTTTTCTACAAAAATATGAGGCTAATTTATAACCTTCAATATGAACACATTTTAAACTCATTTCCCCCAGTGCCTTTCGTCCGAAAAGTGCCTTTCCATCGCTACAAAAAAGGGAGAGAGAGGAAGACCGCAAACCTTGTCCTTGAAGGACATGCAAAACTTGGCCTTAGGCTGTGCCTACTTTGGGATCAGATAGGTGTGTTAATTGTCGGAAGATATTTATTTATAAGTACCAAATCATTATTAGTACCAAAATTCTCGAACCTAGAAGTGGCAACGTTCGAATAATTCATTGCGCGATTGGTTGTCAAGAGATGCTGTTAATTTGATTTAACGCGTTAATGCAATGGATGTGAGGTGCCTGATGTGCAATCGCGCGTTAAATTTATTGTGCTCTCCAGAAATAACTCTACATATTCTTAACATGTAGATCACAGCGTAAATTAGATGTAACATGGTCTTATATATTCTGTACAGTACGAGTATAAAGCACTAAATAAAACAAAAAACATGTTTTCTTTCACGTCAACTTTAAAAAGCGCTTGTAAATAGTCAGAACTACTTTGTAGTATAATTAAGTAAGCATAATTCGCCATCTATACATATAATAAAATTATAGGAAAGTCAAAACTGTACATTGAATTTTTTTTTTAAAAGGATACTTGGTGTGTGATCTACATTCCATATCGAAGGTAAAAATATAGTTTCTAGAATTTTGGTCTGTTTATCTGTTTGTCTGTATGTATGTCCGGGCTAAACTCAAAAAGTACTGTATTCAATAAGTATTCATATTTTGCATGAATATTACTAAGAGGTCGGGTCTACATATAGGCTACACATTATCACGCGATCACCTACGGGGGAGGAGCTGTGATAATTTATAAAGTTTAACGCGGGTAAAACCGCAGGGCACAGATAGTTATTAAATAAATCTGGGTCATCATCATCATCACATCAGCCGAAAGATACCCATTGCAAAGGCCTCCCCAAGATCTCCAGGATTGCCAGACTTGCACTACCCGCAACATCGTCAACTGGTAGGGGTCCTGCTCACGCTGCGTCTTCCGGTTCGTGGTCGCCACTCGAGAACCTTTCTGCCCTAGTTGCCGTCAGTGTGGCTTTCTCTCAAGTTATTTATGGTTACAAAAATGCACTTTTGAGTGGGCGTTTTGGGCTTCGTGGCATTCTTAGCTTACTTTCTTCGCTTTCTTTGGCCACAGTTGAAAATCAGCGCTACAGTCATCTGTGGCAGAATGCTGAACTGTGGCCTTTTAGTCACAAAGGTGCTTAGTATGGGGACCATATCGAATAGGTGCGTAAAATTATGGATTATAGAAAAATGTATTAATTGTTATTTATAAGTATCAAATTTTTTTATGTATTCTTCTGTGTGTTGTACCCCTATTACTTAATTTATACTGATGTACAGACGCCAGCACATCCAGTTATCCCAATCTGTCAAATTTATTTTATAAATTTTCAACTTTATCACAAAATCCATAAGGTTCACTTTCAATTGGGGAAACTTGACAGATTGGGGTAGCTTGATGTGCTGGCGTCTGTACCTTGTGTCTAATAAATATATATTCTTCTTCTTCTTCTACTTATACATTCGATATTTGACTTCACAATTTCATCAATTTGACTGCACGTGTGGCGCAGCGGCTAAGACAGTCGCCTCACCGCTTCGTGTCGTGGGTTCGAGTCCCGCGCCGGACAACTTGTGTGACCCACAAATAGTTGTTCTGAGTCTGGATGTAATTTGTGTCCGTCTATTATATGTTTGTAAAGTACCCCGCGATATAGGGATTAGATTCCATAATTCGGGCGTAGTCTTTAAAAATAAGAGAATAATTTTTATTAATTTACTACAAGAAATCAATGTTTTCGACAACAATAAAATACTCAACTAATTAATATCAAATATCCAAACGCATGGAAATCCTATGCTCATTATCCGCAACCATTTTAGCTCCTCGGGCTATCAAAATTATTGGCGCGGACAGCTGGGTTGGCGCTGCGCCCGCGCCTATTGTAATTGACGGCTTGGTTCAACCACAGATTACAGAAGCTAGCGAAACAATACGAATTCACAACTGCTATAAAACTAATACCCGACTATTAGTGAATTAATAGACGTGTTATTAGTTTTATAATAGTTGAGAATTGTTATTCTGAGACTGGGTCTAAAATAGTACAAAAGAATTGTCACCAAGTCAGTTTGGCGCTCAATTGTTTTTTTTTTACAATACTTTTATAATATTAAATGAAGTTTTATTGTTATTTTAATTCTGAGATATTAATGCTGCCGACCTTAGCGTAAACTGCCTTTGTTACGGCAGTTAAATTCGTCACGATAAATGCAACTCTTATCATATCCGGCCAAAACCGTATACTGTTGGACAAAAAAAAAAAAATAAATAAATAAAATAAAAATCTTTTATTTCAGACAAATTAGTCCATATGGAGATCACAATACAATAATAATAATAATTTCACAATAAATACAATTTCATAATAAATAACAATAATAAAAGTAATAATTGACAAGCTAGTGTTAGTAAATTATTTAGACTTATAAACTATGTTAGTATTGACATGAAGATCAGCAAATCTTTTTAAAACATCTGCAGCCATCCGCTCAGCAATCATCTTCAGAACTCCATTGCAGCTCCCTCTCATCCTACGCACTAAAGAGGCTGACTTTTTGCGTATGATGGCATAAAAGTCATCTATGCCAGCATCTGCAAACATGCCTGAAGCGCTACAGTAGCGAGGAAGCCTCAGCAGAGCCCTGAAGGTATTGTTATACTGGACTCTAAATGCGTTATATGACCTAGATGTAAAGTTTGTCCATAGAGCACACGTATAAAAACTTTGGCAGAACGAACGCTCTGAAGTGTGTTAATTTTACCTGAGCATTACAGCGTGTGAATCTATGGGCCAACATATTGCCTCGCACTGCCAATGCCCTCCGTTCCCGTTCAATGTCCAGCTCATCTTTTAAGTCCTCTGAGACTATATGCCCCAGGTATTTAAACTTTGGAACAAAGATTCCCCTAAAGATTTTGCAATTGTATCCATCATCCTCGGAGAGATACCACTATCCCGGTGATTGGTATACTATTTGACGATCGCAGTATGGTGCTCGTAGCATCCAGAGTGAAATTGCTGCCCCTTCTATGTTAGAAATTCCCTAGAGATGACTTCTTCATCCCCCACGAGATAGGATGGGGTGGTGATAATAAGCATCGCTGTCAAACACAGCACTGCTACTGTTACGACATTTTAGTAATTGCACCGCAGTACGAGAGTTTGATCATTCTTCGTTGCCCTACTTATGTTTTTAAGCTGTGTTCCTCTCATCCGAATTGATAGTTTAATGATTCAATTACTGTTAATTCATTCAATGCACTCACAATCTGTCGTTAATGAAGTAGCAGATTTAAATGCAGCTTTGTTAGTAAATAAATGTCATGTAACTGAAACATTCAGGCGATTTGTTACAACCTTTTTGAATTGTGTCTTTCAAATGGTGCAAACAGTCACAAACTGTGTTGTAGGATTATAAACTTTTCAAATTAAAGCGCTTTGCTTCCACTTTCAGCATATGCATGGCTAGAAGTGGAACGAGGTGTTTCCATACTGGTGGTGGCTATTATATGCTCTCGAGGGTCTGTAAGTGTTTATTGAGGTTAAGCACCTAGACAAGTGGGCAGTTTAGAAACCGAGAACCTCCATAGCATGTCCATGCTTTGGAAGACATGTTAAGTTGTCTGTCCCGGTTGTTGTCGTTTTGCAACCGTTGTTAAGCCATGTCAGAAGCCTGCTGGACAGCTTCGATAACTCTTAAGAATAACTACTTCCCATACGATGTGAAATAAGACGAAAGCAATGTAGTAGCAAGCAAAGTATAAAAGTGAGTAGGTGTGTTTGAGCGAGATAGGTGTACGTTGAATTCTGGGCTTTTACGGACAGAAAGTTCTGGGCGAGGTAGACTAGCGACCTTTATGAACTACTGTATGTGGTCACAAGCCGGTTAAGCAATCTAATATCATCATCCTATCCACCGAAAGACGTCCTGGATAAAGGCCTCCCCAAGGTTACACAATTGCCGGTCTTATACTACCCGCATCAAGCCGTTACCAGCGACCCTCACAAGATTATCGGTTTTTTTTTGTGGGAGCTTTTCTGCGCCAGCGACCGTTAGTTTTACGAGCTATGTGCCCCACCCACTGTCACTTCAGCTTGGCAATTTATTAGAGGTATATCGGTTACTTTGGTTAGAATTTCGACATTTCTGGTTCGAGTCCTCAGGAAAACTCCGATCTTAGCCCTCTCCATTGGAAGCCTACTTGAGCCATAATGAGCGACCAGGGTCTCTGTTCCGTAAGTCATCACTGGCAACACAGAATTTCGACGTGAGACATACTTACACTGCATCTTTCAAGTCGAAAGTCTCAAGCGTCCAGATTACGATGGCTCAAATAATTCTGCAAATGCAAGAAAATAATAGATGCGATGCATTAATAAAGACAGCAACGCAAATAATGCAGTTGTTTGTCTTAATACGATGTTTTACTGCCAAATAGTGTCGGCATAATGACAAATATCTTGCTCTTGCGAAATTCTTGTCCGAGATAATATTGAAACTATAAGACTATTAATAACTATCTGTACCTATATTTTTTTTAATCTACTTTTGTTTAATGCCACGGTGTCTGCGCCTCTAATACTATCACTATGCTTTAGGCGCTTTTATTTATGTGTATAGTTCTTTGGCAACATTCGAGAACAGGGACACACTTTTAAAAACAGAACAATAGTTAGGAATTTATTTGAATCAGATATTCAAGGACCAAAGAGAATGATATTTGACATATGGAAATTGTTTTTATTGTGTAAGCATAGACTATACTATCATGCTTGAGATGTGTAAGTATAGACGGATACAATGCGGTTATAATATTTCACCTGCTTTCTTTTCTCCCACAAAACGACAAAACAATATAACTAATTGTTCGTCGGAGCGATTAATTGACATCTTTATATAATCAAATGAAGAATACCTTAGTCTGAATCAATGTTAAAACTTATTACTTAGTTCACTTTTACTAATTTGAATTTAGAAAGATGGCATTATTCCAACGAACAATAAACAATTTATGTCTATTTGTTGGATGGCAAAAGGTTGGGTTAGGGCATGTTGGTACCCCGATCTGGGCGGCTGACCTGACGGCCGGTAGTATTGCTGTTCTGCGGAGACCGCAGAGAGCTATGGCCGTCAGAGTCATCAGGGGTTATCGCACGGTCTCCTGTGAGGCGGCCTGTGTACTGGCCGGATCCCCGCCCTGGGACCTCGAGGCGAAAGTACTCGCGTCACTGTACCGGTGGCGCGAGGAGATGCTGGCGCAAGGCGAGCGGCCGATGCAGCCACACATGGGGCTGCGTCGGTCGCAGCTTCGCGAGGCCCTGGTGGCGGAATGGCGGGACAGGCTCTCGCGCCCAACCGCCGGCCTCGTCACTATCGAGGCGGTCCGGCCGGTACTCGAGCGTTGGCTCGGGAGGAGGCACGGCTCCCTGTCGTTTCGGGTGACGCAGGTACTGTCGGGGCATGGCTGCTTCGGGAAGTACCTGTGTCGCATAAACAGGGAGCCGGACGCCCGGTGTCACCACTGCGTCGACTGTCGGGAGGACACGGCGCTGCACACGCTGGCAGAGTGTGCCGCTTGGGAGGAGCAGCGCCGTGCCCTCATTTCTGGAGTAGGCAGTGACCTGTCGCTGCCGGCCGTCGTGAATTCGATGGTTGGCGGCGAGGAGTCCTGGGACGCGGTGGTTTCCTTCTGCGAGACAGTCGTCTCGCAGAAGGAAGCTGCGGAAAGGGAGAGGGAGATCACATCCTCCCACCCCGTCCGCAGCAGACGCACCGGGCGTCGGCGGAGGGCGGATAACGCCCTCTTTCGGCCCCCCTAAAATGGGTCCAGGGGCGACGGACTCGGGGGCGTCCGTCGCCCACTACACATCTGGACCCGAGGCGGCGGCGCGACGTGTTCCACGCGCGCCCCTCTTAGACGTTGCGGGGGGAGTTTAACACCTCACTCCCCCCGCTAATGCGAGGAGGCCCGCATACGTGGGCCAGCACCAGCCGGGGGTTGCGGAAGTATCGTTTGTTCCCGCGACCCCCGGCGCAGGTGTGAGATGGAACACCGGGGTGGTTTTTAGTCAGTAGGAGTCTGACAGACCCCTCCGCCTCCCCCGAGGCGGAGGACATCCATGCAGGATTTTCCACCCCGCAAAAAAAAAAAAAAAAAAAAAAAAAAAAAAAAAAAAAAAAAAGGGCATGTTGGTACATTTAACTTTGTATCATTAATTATCAAAGTTGAATTCCGAGATTCTTTGAACTGGATTGTTTTAAAACCATAAACTAATATTTGAAAGGTAGCCCTCAGTTAACTTTATGGCACATATGCGGGACAACATAAGTATTATAAAAACATAACAAAAAATTTTAGTTACATGGCTATTGGTGTATAGGTACACTATGTCAAAATGTACCGAATCCTTAATAAAACGACTGGCAGATTTCATATAGATACCGAAAAATATAAATACCACCAATCAAATACTCTTTGAAGAGTTAAATTCTAAGTAGGTACCTATCACCAGATGGCGTTATTGCCAAATTAATCACAGTAGGTACACCGACGGGTTTGATCACACTTCACCGACAATCGCGACATTTAAAACAGTTCAAGTTTTTAAGTCTTCAACCTGAGGAAATACCTGAGGAGTCTTAACAGAACTAAGGTTAACGGAACAATAAATTAGTAGCTCGCTATATATAAAACAAGTCAAATGATAACATTAGATTTCGCATCGTAAAACAGTTTTACCACAAACTTTTATCGCAAGTGGTAACCTGTCTTTCGTTCTATAAACTTTATACTCCACGTGTTACTTCCAATTCGCAAACACTTTTACATTTTACAGCAAATTAAAACGTCAACAATAAATTCAAAAACGTTTATGTAACACTTTTATCGCCGCCATTTTATTTTAACAACTTATTTATTTTTAAACTTCGAACATGATGGCGCAAGAATCACATTGTTGTATTTCAGATTAATTAATGCGAATTCTTCGGTGATTACAATAAAGTATAAGAAAGAATTTAAATAAATTAGATGAGTGGGCATATGGTTCAATGAAAATGTGTTTCTCTTATGTAACAACTATCTGTCGTTCGTTATGGCTGACTGGGTGAAAATTACAATGATCTTGGCTTGAGGTATACAAAAAAAAATAGATTAGGTGGCCTAGGCTTCGCACGCAGCCATGTCGCTCTAACACATTGATGTATAATACAATATATAATTTTTGTCAGCATTTCCGAGTAAAATGCATCGGTGATTTTGTGTGATTAAAACTATTCAAAAGTAGTATTGATATTCTGGTGATTCTCATTATAACATCTCTTCCTAATATAACTTTTGTAAAAAGAACAGAACTGTCAAACTACTAAAATTCAAACGTGTCTTAATATTTTCCGGCAGTATATCGCGCCAAAACTAAATTGATACAAATAAAAATCCCCTGCCTTCGTAGTTAGAACTAAACGCAACCCATTTTAATTAAAATTAGTATGTAGGTATGGCTTCTCTCTTTTACACCACTAAACTAATATTATAAGTCTCCCTCTAATATAACTTTGTAAAAAGAACAGGGCAAACAAAAAACTGTCAAACTACTAAGATGTGCCTTAACATTTTCACACCAATATTAAAGTCAAAGTCAAAAATAACTTATTCCGTAAGAATATTAAATTTATGTGCAATCGTCATTTTTCCCTACCGTGCAGTGCATGACGTGGCAGCTACTGATAAACACTTCCAGAAAACTCAGTAGGAATCCTTTTTTAAAATAAAAGATACGTAAGATTAATTACAATCATGTGTGTTGACTCAGAACAACTCAATCTCAAGCACTTTTGTCGCTTAAATAATCAGAAATTTTGTAATATGCCCTGCTATACAATTTGGCTTTAATAATTATTTTAGACTTATTCGTAGACAATTCTCTAATATCATTGGGAAGTTTGTTATAGAATATTATACATATATTATATTAAATTGATACAACTAAACATACCCTGCCTCCGTAGTTATAACTTATTATTATTAGTTATAGTTATTACTATAAAATGTTTGCAAGCAGACTTGACTGCATATACGTGAACCACTGCTGCATGCGGCATATATAAAACATGTGCGCCATGTAGCAGTGGTACAGCTGTAATAATTGTTCTGTTATGTTGTTATTGTGAATGTGTAATTCTTCGAATCTTGAATTGTAATTACTAACATTAGTTATTAAGTTAAAAAAATTGTTACTAACAAGTGGGCCTTGTTGCCTGTTATTAAATAAATTATTATTATTATTATAACTAAACGCACTTATTTAAATAAAAATTATTTATGTAAATAAACCAAAATAATGTGTAACAAAGATGGTGGGACTAATTACATTAGTTATCGACATAACGCGGCGCGCGTCACTTTATGTCGCAGTTCGCACGTTTGTAAATTTTGTAATGGCTGCAGTATAGTGAAAAAATAAAATAAAGTTCTCTACAGGTTATTCACGCACTAATGCAGGCAAACGCTCACCCATTTGTCGTATACTGGATTCTTTCAATAGTAATTTTAGTAATATTGATGTTTTTGCGAGTAGTGTAACTGCATTCAATAAGCTTATACTGGCGAATGCCCAAGTAGTATATGTAGGATATCAGTTATCTGGTTTCAATAGTTCAAGCTCTGCTTAGTTTGGGATCAGATGGCCGTGTGAATAATGTCCCAGGATATTATTATTTACCAGTACGAAAGAAGATGTAGTCACAAAGATTGAAAAGGTATTCTGAGATGGTTTGGGAATTTAGAAAGGATGAATAAAAGAAAAATTACAAAAGAAAGTATACTTGACCTGTGTGAATGGTACAACCGGAATGGGAAGACCTCGCAGAACATTCTCTGACCGAATCGGAGACATTCTCCAGAATGGCCAAGTCAGAAGCACCCTAAACCGGAGAGCATGTATGAAGAATATAATGACAGTAATCGAGGCAAAAAAGGTGTGCAAAGATCGCGACAAACGGAAATCCGTTGTCTCTGCCCACCCCTCTGAAAGGTAGGCGTGAGTCTATGTATGTATATTTACCAGAAGGTAATCCCTACAGAAATATTTTTTCGCTATAACCTCGTTGTTGAGTGCAATCACATTCAAACTTTATTTTATTTTTGCGCGAGGCCCCTTAGTTTTGCCAGACCGTAGGCAAACGCCCACGCGGCTGACATTGAATTAATAATTAAAACTTATTCTGTTCTATTGTTGCCTATCGTTCAATAATTCTTATAAAATAAATTCACTTGGATCAAAACGGCGATTTGATTGCTTTGATTTGTTTCTAGAATGGTTAATCTAGAAACAAATTAAAGCAATCAATAAAGTAATAGCTTACAGGAATCCGTCATTCGGATGCAAATGTCGCCTCGTGAAAAATTTGTAAAGCAAATATATCGAAAGAATAACTGGTAGGTCATAAAGTGCATCTTTTCACTACTGGAGTTTGAATGTCATACATTCATATGTACAGACGCCAGCACATCATCATCATCATCATCATTACAGCTAAATGAGTCCACTGCTGGACAAGCCTCTCTCAAGAATCGTCTTGGGGGGAGATGCCATAATCACCACGCTTGGCAGGCGGGTTGGCGATCGCAGTAAGATGGTCATAGTACTCAGAAGGAAGCTGCTGCCCATCCTCTGGTAGATATTCCCTCGGGTCGACTTCTACGCCCCCCACGGGATGAGATGGGGTGATGATATTCTGATTCCGATATTTGTCGCCGTCACCACACATCAAGCTACCCCAATCTGTCAAATTTCCCCAATTGAAAGTGAACCTTATGCTTATGTGATAAAGTTGAAAATCTATGAAAGAAATTTGACAGATTGGGGTAGCTGGATGTGCTGGCGTCTGCACATCCATCATCAGCCTGATATCGTGCACTCCTTTAAAGGTTTCTATAAAGTTATCTACTATTTGGAGGGGTTTGCAGTAGTCACCGCGCCTGGCATGCGAGTTGGCGACCACAGTTAGGTGGTAGCTAGTACACAGGTAGCGCTGCTGCCGACTACCTGATGACTAAGGGACCTTAGTCATCTTTTCGACACCCACGGGATGTCGGATGCATGGGGTGGCCCGGCTATATTTCAGAACTGTTGGTTGTGCCTCAAAATGATTAATGTTACTTTTATTATGACTTTTTTATTTTCTCTTTTTAATATATTTAACCTAAAATAAATACTTAATCAGACAACCGATAGAGCAAATGTTGTGTTTGGCTGCTAAATAATTTCAGTAAGTGGACCAAATCTCGTGTAGGTATATGCCCCATTGAGTATGTTTCGCCGAAGCGTCTCAACTGGGCCGTGTTGAAACCGGTAGTAGAGACACCCGCTGAGTTTGTTTCGCTGGGTCTTCTCAGTTGGGGTGCTTTGGATCCGGTGGTAGCATTAAAGCGCGACCGTCGTTATAAACACAAGGTCCGCCTTAATAATAACATTTAATTCGTTCCTTAATATAGACAGAACCATTCAGACAATATGTAGTAAAAATATAGCTAAAATTTTGATAATTAAACCTACACACGATCCATGACAATAACTTAATTTAAGTTAGCTAAATATCGTTACCATTATAAAATAAATCTTATTGTAAATTATTTCCTACAATCCGTGTACCCAAATATCTATATGTACCTATAAATAAATATAAATTAATTATATATTACTACGAACATGTTCTGACTATTTACAAGCGCTTTTTTAAAGTCTACGTGAATAAAAACCTTTTTTATTTTATTTTGTTTATTTATTTATATAATTCAAGTCTCAGTTGGATGTCAGCTAGTCATAATTCCTTTCTGTTTCTCATTTCTTTAGGTCTCCTGCGAATTTTGACATTTGAGCTTTCTCCATTGAAGACATTTTTTTATATAATTGCCTTAACCTGTATTGCTACACACATGATCTCGGCTATAGGGATTCATGACTCTTCACTTCAGCTTGTTAATTCTTGTCAAGTTGTCAGCGTGGGCACTCCCCCTACAAATTTGACAGCTTATCTTGTGAAGGTCGATAGAAACTCCTAGATGAGGGTAGCACAAAACCGGCATCATGTTGATGATGTTTTATTTAAAACAGAATTCTGAAACATTGTTTGAAATGCTAAAGAATGCAATTGAATGATTTTCAAATACGTTTTATTGCTTCAATGAGATGTTTAAGCAATTTTAAAGACGATAGATAGTAGATTATTTGTCTCTTTTATATGTTTTACCGACGGTTCTAGAAGATTTATCAATAGATGCGCTTTGTAATAAATGGTTTTGTTTATTTAATGTATGGGCATAGTAACGATTATTTGAGTATTTCGATAAGGAGCACAAAAGGGGTAACGAACAACGTTTTTTACATACATACATAGACTCACGCCTGTTACCCAGAGGGGTAGGCAGAGACAACGGACTTCCATTTGTCACGATCCTTGCACACCTCTTTCGCCTCGTTTACTGTCATTATATTCTTCATATATGCTCGGCAGTTTAGGGTACTTCTAAGTTTTTAACTCTATGATAAGCCCAACTGGACAAGTTGCAGATTACAGCAGCATAGCATTATAATGGCAACGGTGAGGCTTTCACTGCTTCACCAGATTTGTAATTTTTTTAAAATATTTATTATGAAATTCATTCAGCACCTGGGTGCTTCACATCCACTTGTACTTGTCAAGCTAAAAATTAAGTGGTGAAGTCTAAGAGGTCAATATTAAGTTTTCCGGCCGTGCGGTGTATTTCCTTCCTTAAATAAATAACAAGATGTATCACACTAATATAATTATTATAAAGGCGAAAGTTTGTGAGTGTGTGTGTTTGTTACTTCTCCACGTCTTAACGGCTGGAGCAATTTTAATAAAATTTGGTATGGAGTTAGCAGACACCCTGGGGTTACACATATAAAGGGTTTAACAAGGGTAAAACCACGAGGCACAGCTAGTTTTTATAATTGTAATAATACTAGCTTTTGTCAAAGACCTTAAGTATTCAAAATACTTGTGATAATTCTGTGTAAGCAGATAACAGAAACAAACAAATAAAAATAGACACGCCTTTTCTTATTTTATTACTATAAAATTAAAACAACTTTTTAAGGACGTTTTGTACAATTGTCGGTACAAGCTGTGCTTTAAGTTAATTCTTTGAGGGGCATTTTACCCCTCTCCGTTACACATTCAATATAATTATGTCAACTGATCTAAAGAAACGTTATAATAAGGTACTATCTCGAAAGCACTTTCTATCGATTAAAAAGGAATATCAAAATCGGCTTTCAAACAATAGAGAAAAAAAGCATTATATGAAAAAGTAGTCAAATTGATAATCTCTTTCATTCGAAGTCGGTTATAAATCCAGAAAGTACCAATCCTTCACGTATGCGTTACCCAAATAATCAATCGTCAATCAAAGTAATGTGTTTATTAAATTGGTAAAAAAATATTTACACTTCCCGAAATACAATTCACATTTCCAAACGTTACTGACAACCTCCTTGAAGGTCAAGGTCACTGAATGACCTTTCATCTCAAGTTCATGTGACGTCGTGAGGCCTCGTCGAAGGTTGTCCTTGATGAAAGGCCGCGGAAGGTAGGCTGTTGGAGGTCAGGGCCATTAGCTCCAGCCGGGACGTCCTTGTAACGAGGACGTCCTCGTTACAAGGACGGCCTTGAGGTCATGGACACGACGAAGGTCTCGGGATTTCAAGGAAAGGTAGAAGGTCTCTTAACTAAGGCAAATCGGGAAGGTTATTATAATACTCGTATTACTTAGCAAAATATTATTTACAATGTAGGTAACATTGTAAATTATATTGCCTCGTTGGTCTAGCGGTAGCGTGTTCACCCGCAGACAACGAGGTCCTGGGTTCAAATCCCGGGTCGGGCCAAAAACCGATTTTGGGACTTTTCTGTAAAAAGAAAGATTTCTCAGCATCAGCCCGAAGTTTGGGAGTTGGCGGTATTATACCCCCGTGCCTCGGAGAGCACGTAAAGCCGTCGGTCCTGTACCTGACCTCTTTCCGGTCGTGTCGCCTAGGCGTCCCATCGGATCATGAGAGTGATGGAATAGAAAGTGCTCCTGTGTCTGCGCACACACTTGAGCACTATGATATGTCCCGCGCAGATGGCTAATCTCTGTTGAGACTGGCCGCCGTGGTCGAAATTCGGCTAGGAGGACATTATTATTATAAATTATATTTTGCCGGTTTTCATTACATTTCCCAGAAGACTTCATAATCAATGAACACTGCCTAGATATCCCAGTGGTAGCGTTTTCAACGAAAGATAATGATGTGCTGGGTTACAATCTCGGGTCCAGCCAAAAAGTGATATTAAGATTAATTTCTCAGTATCAGTTGGAAGTCTGGGAGTGGTGTCCCACCCCCGTGCCTCGAAGAACATGTGTAGCTTGATAGCTACACATGTTCTTCGAGGCACGGGGGTGGGACACCACTTCCAGACAGAAAAAACTCCCAGAGAAGGAAAAAGAGGTCAGGTACAGGATATCAATCCTGTACCTGACCTCTTTTTCCTTCTCTGGGAGTTTTTTGTGCCCAGTGCCTCGAAGAACATGTATAGCTATCAAGCTACACATGTTCTTCGAGGCACGGGGGTGGGTCACTAGTTGTCCCTTTGTCGCTTTGGTTCATGAGAATGATAGAATAAAAAGTGCATTTATTAGTATCTATATATTTTTGTATGTATCATATTTATCAATATATAACGATTAAAATTATTCTATTTTAGTTTTTAGACATACCTAAGAGGGTCCAGTTCAAAATCAGTGTCACGCCCCTGGGTTGGCTAATGCTGAACTGGAGACCTACTTGCTGCAGTTGTTAGACACATGCACCCACTTGAATATTAACTATTTTTTTGTAATATTGACAAGACGTATAAGTATTTGTGTGTAAAGTGTGTCTTTCAATGTTAGCAATAAATTTTCTTTTCTTTCTTTCTTTCACACACACTTGTGCACTATAATAAGTACCACGCAAATGGCTATCTCCATTGTGACTGGTGGCTATGAGTAATATTTGACCAGGGGCTCTACCGGCTAAGTCGCCGAACATCGATTTCGTAAATGGCATTCAAATAAATAAAGGTTCAATAGTTAAATCGGCTTTTATGAGCACATGTGACGTCACAAATGGTCCCGAATCGATTGTCAACGTGGAAGCCGATTTTACGATTTATTAAGTCATTTTAACCTTTATTTATTTGAACGCCATTTATGAAATCGATGTTCGGCGACTTAGCCGGTAGAGCCCCAGGAAGACTATAATTAACATACTTGAAAACATTAAGATCACAATTACAACGCGAATATAATAAAATCGTAGGAAAGTCAAAACTGTACATTGAATATTTTTAAAAAGCGATACTTGTGGTATGATCTGCAATCGATATCAAAGCCAAAAATATAGTTTTTAGAATTTTTGTCTGTGTGTCTGTTTGTCTGTATGTATGTCCGGGCTAAACTCAAAAAGTATTGCATGGATTTACTTCAAATTTTGCATGAATATTACTAAGAGGTCGGGTCAACATATAGGCTACATATTATCACGCTATCACCTACGGTGGAGAAGCTGTGATAATTTATAAAACTTAACGCATGTAAAACCGCGGGGCACAGCTAGTACCTAATATTAAGATACTGACAGCAGCCATATTATTTTTTCTCCGGTAATACTACGAAGTTAATCTTGTTATACCTAAATCATATAGTTACACCACATTTGACGATATTTTGAAGAACACCATTGATCCCTACGTTTCATCTACTTTAGCATGATAGAAAACAAAAGTCGGCTTCAAAAAAAAATTAAAACAATCCTACTAATGTATAGACGGGCCTGTTGGCGTGGTTGGCAAATTCTTGCTTTTCACGCGGAGGTCGTGGCTTCGATTCCCACCCAGGACAGATATTTGTATGCATGAACATGTCTGTTTGTCCTGTGTCTGGGTGTTAATTATCTACAGAATTATGTATTTCCAAAAGAAAAGTAGTATATCAGTTATATGGTTTCCATAGTAGGTACACGCTCTGCTTAGCTTGGGATCAGATAGCCGTGTGTAAATATTGTCCCTGGATATTACTATAATATAATGTTGTATGCAACTGTAAAGGAGGCGCTGCGCTTCCATGATGGAGCGCTTGCGCTTCTCCTCCAATGGCATCCTGAATGTGTTTTCTGATCGGTGGGACTCTCCCCTTTTACACAGGTGGGTAAGAGTCCAGACACCCTTAATATAATTAATGTAATTGATACTAACATTAGGCTAAGTTATACTAACATTATATGGATATTTTTCCGAAATAAATACGTTTGAATTTGAATTTGAATTTGAAAGGCAAATCACACTGAACTTGTCTTTAATCATGAAAAAAAATTAAGTTGCATTGTGAATTGTCGATGGTGTATCATTTATAAATAAATAAACAAATATCCTATCCTACTAATTATAAGTGCGAAAGTTGGTGAGTTTGAATATATGGATGTTTATTACTCTTTCACACAAAAACTACGGAAAGGGATTTTTACGGAACTTTGTAGTAATATAGGTTATTATATCCGAATAACAAATAGGCTATAATTTATATAGTTTAACGCAGCTACTTCTTATTATAATATGAAGTGCACTTTATAATTAACAAGACTGTTGTTTTTAAATGTCACAATTTTCTCTCTAGTCCTTTATAATGCCCATGGAACCCTGCAACATTAGCGCCTGCACGCCAGAGGCTGCAATTACGTTGCCGGCCTTTAAGAAAGGAATAGAAATATTCAAGAAGCTATTCTTGAAGCTGCCATGTCATACCAGATCGTAAATGCCTCCGCAGTTAATTGATTCCACACAGAGGTACTGCGCGGTAAAAAGTTTATTGTGAAACGCACGGTGGTAGACGCCCATTCATCCAGGTGATATGGATGTAATTTCCAACCGGAAAATGATCCGGTCCGGATAAAACACCGTTTGATACATAAGGACAACACTACGTAGAACAAGACGAATATAAAGCGTATTAATACGAAATTTCAGACGTTTTTTTAAATTGAGTTGTATAAATTTAAGTGCTAGTGGGAATCAAACGCACGAACAATGGGATACCCGGCCTTATGTGCGTTAACTGTTTCACTAACCATTATACAGAGATACACGATATTATTCAATAAATCTATACCTACATATAATAGAATTGTAGGAAAGTCAAAACTGTACATTGAATATTTTTTTAGAAGGTTACTTAGGGCGTGATCTACAGACGATATCGAAGCCAAAAATAATATAATAATATAATATCTAGGGACAATGTCACACAGATCATCCTAGCCCCAAACTAAGCAAAGCTTGTACTATGGGTACCAGGCGACGATATACATACTTGTATAGATAGATAAATACTTAAATACATAGAAAACATCCATGACTCAGAAACAAATATTCGTGCTCATCACACAAATATTTGCACTTACCGGGATTCGAACCCAGGACCACCAGCTTCGTAGGCAGGAGCACTACCAACTAGGCTACGGTGACCGTCAATCTATGTGTTATTCGGATATATAAGTTATTCTATATTACTACAAAGTTTCATCACAATCCTTTTGGTAGTGTTTACATGAAAGAGTAACAAACATCCATACTCAAAAACTTTAACAATTATAATAGTAGTAGGATTATATTATATTCATCGTTACTGTATAAATCCGTGTCAGGCACGAATTTATACAATCATCTAATACGTAGGTATATGTTGTTTTTAAAAGACATGCTTACTAAAAAGAAAAGCTCTCAGAAGTGGCTTCTTTCACAAGCTTTATAGTTAATTTATAATATAAAGAAATAATCTAAGATACTTGTCTAAAACTGCAATTAGTAAATACGTAGATAAATATCTAAACAACCCAAGAAATCTCACTCACAAAACAAAACTACAAACACATCTTTACTACTCCCACAAAACCGCGAATTCCCCCTGAAACGTCCCATAAAAACCGCTGAAACTGTAAAAAAAATTGGTACCACTTACCTTTAAAGCAGTTCCCAGAAATAGGTCCCAAAACTAGGTCACAATTTAAGTACTAAGCTTGAAACAAGAGCACGCAGCACGTCCTCTTTCAACGACATAGAACTATGTATGAAGAGTAACTGGTACTAAAAATAAATTCTTGGGTATGTGAAGAAAATTCGTGAACGCCTATCGTTATGGTGTTAGATGGCTTAAAGTGGATCAGTTTTCACAAAAGATTTTTACTGCTTCTCTTAACTTCTTGAATTTCAACTGAACTTTACCGCCGAGTAGCGTGGTTGGCAGATTCTTGCCTCTCACGCAGGTCGTGGGTTCGATTATCACCCAGGACAGATATTTGTGTGCATGTATACATTTGTTTGGCTTGAGTATGTATGATACTTACAAAAGAAAAGTAGTATATGTGGTGATATTACATACATATTTACATATTACACGCTCTTCTTTGTTAGGGATCAGATTGCCGTGTGTATTATTTTTTTGGTCGGCAAACAAGCTTCGAACAAATAAGTTATTACCGATGCTTTTGACAGTGTTTTTCAACGTGTCGGTCGCGACCCCCCAGGGGGCGCGCAGCCTGTTTAGGGGGGTCGCGAAGCCTGTATAGGGGGGTCGCCAAGCTTCTACAGGGGCGGATTGAATATTTGTCAAAATGAAATACATGAAAAGAAAGCAATGGTTATGGTCGCGATGTATTTATTCGTACTAAAGGGATGGCCTCTTTCATGAAAAAGGTTGAAAACACTGAAGAATAGCATCGCTCGTTCCCCTACCCGTTCCTCTTTCCCCGTGGTCTCCGGCGGCCTTCCTCACACCCAGAACCGTGGCATTGACTACAGAACTAGCGATTACAATCTGAATATATTTAAATTTTATGAATATAGGTTGTCGCTCGCTATATATACATAACTTAATCCGCTTGGTACTGTAGAGCTTTATAAGAGTCCGCAATCTACGTAAAGCAGAGCTCATACTTTCCGTAATGTCTAGGTTATGTAACATAGAGTAAGCTTAAAATGGATAGGTTATCGCTCGCTATAGATACATAACTTATCCCGCTTGTTACTGTAGGGTTATATAGGAGTCCGCAATCTACGTAAAGCAGAGCTCATACTTTCCGTAATGGCTAGGTTATGTAACATAGAGTAAGCTTAAAATGGACAGGTTATCGCTCGCTATAGATACATAACTTATCCCGCTTGTTACTGTAGGGTTTAATAGGAGTCCGCAATCTACGTAAAGCGGAGCTCATACTTTCCGTTATGTCTGGGTTATGTTACATAGAGTAAGCTTAAAATGGATAGGTTATCGCTCGCTATAGATACATAACTTAACCCGCTTGTTACTGTAGAGCTTTATAAGAGTCCGCAATCTACGTAAAGCAGAGCTCATACTTTACGTAATGTCTTGGTTATGTTACATAGAGTAAGCTTAAAAGGGATAGGTTTTCGCTGGCTATAGATACATAACTTAACCCGCTTGTTACTGTAGAGCTTTGTAAGAGCCCGCAATCTACGTAAAGCAGAGCTCATACTTTCCGTAATGTCTTAGTTATGTAACATAGAGTAAGCTTATAATGGATAGGTTATCGCTCGCTATAGATACATAACTTATCCCGCTTGTTACTGTAGGGTTATATAGGAGTCCGCAATCTACGTAAAGCGGAGCTCATACTGACCGTTATGTCTAGGTTATGTAACATAGAGTAAGCTTAAAATGGATAGGTTATCGCTCGCTATAGATACATAACTTAACCCGCTTGTTTCTGTAGGGCTTTGTAAGAGTCCGCAACCTACGTAAAGCAGATCTCATACTTTCCGTTATGTCTAGGTTATGTAACATAGAGTAAGCTTAAAATGGATAGGTTATCGCTCGCTATAGATACATAACTTAACCCGCTTGTTTCTGTAGGGCTTTGTAAGAGTCCGCAACCGACGTAAAGCAGACCTCATACTTTCCGTAATGTCTGGATGCAACACAGTAACCTTAAAATGTGGATAATTTGTCGCCCGCTATAGATAATAACGTAACCCGCTTATCACTATGGCGCTTTATAAGAGACAGCAGACTTGCTAAACCACAGCTTGTGCTGTCCTTAATGTCTGGTTACGTAAGATTGAGTCAGCTCAAAATGACACGTAACTTAACCCGCTTGTAACACTATATGTACAGACGTCAGCACATCAATCTACCCAAATCTGTCAAATTTACCCAATTGAAAGTGAACCTTATGCTTATGTGATAAAGTTGAAAATCTATAAAAGAAATTTGACAGATTGGGGTAGCTGGATGTGCTGGCGTCTGTACTTTATAAAAAATAAAACAAAACTATTAGTAGCAATTATAATTAACGCTCATAGGATATGAATGGAAGGATGGGAATGCGTTACTGGCATTTAAGAATGGAAAAGTACGCTTTTTAAAATGTTCATGACACATGGGATACACGAATGATTTGTTTTAAGATATTAAGTTATTAGTACAGTAAAATGTTTTTAGAATATTAACTTAATTCTCAAGTTGCAAGTCTACTAGGCTGGAAATATGTGCTAACATTTACCTAATACCCTAAAATGTATTACATCTGTGTTCACAATGAATAATTGTTTTTTTTTTGCTATTACATTGACAGGAACATAATTACATAAATATATTTAAAATACTTAGTAATGGTTTAAAATAAGTACAATATAATACAATAATAATAATAAGCGATAAATTATATGTATACAAAAGTTTTCTTTGGGCAACACAAAAAGTTTGAGCATAATGAATAAATATATTTATATAATTGAATTCCTAAAGTTTTAATAAACTTCCATTTTGTTTGAAGCGTGGTCTGATCAAAAAATTATTCTGTTAATCATCAGCTTCGTTTCCCGGACTAGATCTTGGCTACACAACTATTAATTGACCTTGGAAACATTGAAATACTTTTAGAACGTCCTCTTTGTTTGCCCAATGTAGTAGATCAACTGAGCCGTCCATTCTACCGATAAATTGTTCTAATGACTGTTTTTTGATGTCACAATGTATTTGTGAATAATAGTTTGTGAAATTGTGTGAATAATCATCCATTTCTTGAATAACTTCTATACACTGTGTCAACAAGAACATTCTTTGTGATCGGGAAGAATTTTTGGCCGGCACCTATTCTTTTTTTTTAATCTGAATAAAAACTACGAAACTATTCGGTTATATCCTACTAATATTAAGAAAGTTATTTAGTTTTTTTCTAGTTTATTTTAGTTTATATTAGCATTATAGTATAATGTTATAATTTCTTAACTTTATATTTCGGTATCTTAGAAATAATGAGGTTTTATTGGGTTAGGGGGCAATTGGTCCCAGTCCAAAACTCGGACCAGGGACCACTTCTACCTTTTCTAATTTGACTAGAAATCATGATCAAGTACACAAAACATATAATGCAGTTGAGGCGGGGGATGCAGGTCACAATAAAATGGTTAAACCTAAACCAAACTTAGTTATTCTTTTAAAAGCTTTACAAAAGGTTTCTAGTTATCACTTCTGAAAAATGAAAAAGGATGAATATTTTTCAAAAAACCTCTGGATCCTTTAAATCACACAAAGGTCTACGAAAAATATTTCTAGAATTAATTAATCGTGAAATTAGTATAGGCCATTGCATTGAAAAATTATGTAACTAAGCTATCTATTTAAACTATTTATTTACGTTTGTTTTTGTATTTTGGTTTAAAGAAAGAAATGTACTTTTGTATTATTTTATTAAATTATGGAATAAAAAATTCATGAGACGATTGCATAATTTCCTCTTTTCTTTTTTTTAAATACAATACCCACACGCTGGGTAAGTCCTGTATCGTGAGAAAGGTTACAAATATCTAAATCAGACAAATACTTGACCTTTGAGAAGATCGAACCCGCAAAGCGACCATGCATCGTAACCATAGCGCTAATCCTGCAGTCACATTAAACGAGCGAGACCAACTAACCTTCCCTTATGTGTTATTTCCCTTTACTAAAGCCAGTACCACTTTATTGGGACCAGTTTACCCCTAGAGAATATTCAGAACAGAAATGGTCCCAATAGTTAAACTTCTTGGGCCCAGTAGCCTATTACCAAATTAGAAAAGGTAGAAGTGGTTCCTGGTCCGAGTTTTGGACTGGGACCAATTGCCCCCTAACCTGTTTTATTAGAAATAAATACTTTAATTAAATTGATATGAATATTATTTACATTAAAACCTAATACTAATATTATAAATGCGAAAGTTTGTGAGTATGGATGTAAAGAAGTATGGATGTTTGGTACTCTTTCACTCAAAAACCACCGAACGGATTTTGATGAAACTTTTTAGTAATATAGCTTACATATCCGAATAACACATAGGCTGTAATTTATCAGTTTTTAAAGCGGGTAACACTGCACGGCACAATAAGTTTATATAAATATAGCCGTGTGGTTTCCTGCACACAATTAAATGACACTGAGCGGTGAGGCTCAGACATGTTCCGGGGAATCACTTTAACTGTCTTGGATCCCGCAACGAATTTAATCAGAAAGAAAAAAAAGGAGGAGTTATAAATGAATTGTTCCACTTCCCTACAGAGTAAAGCGGGAGACAGAATGATGTAAAGAGGCTAGCCTCACAAAACGGGAGGATTTCAACTAGAGAAGCCAGCTGCAAAAGCACCGAGGATCAATTTAAGGGTCCTTAGTGAGCTGTTATGTTTGATTCCAATAGTAGGTATGGCAAAAGCGCTTAAACGGGCGGAATTTATTTTATTTAAATAATAACAGGCTCACCCCATACTATTTTTGCTGTTTATTATTTAACACCATATAATTAACATTACAGGTTTACACCCAACGCGTTAATTATTTATAACACCACTAATCTAAAACATATCATATTATTAACAAAGAAGATTAATTAAATTTCACATTATTACATTGAAGATACATTCGTTTTATACATTATAAGTAAGTGTTATTATAAAATTATTAAATAACTCAAATGCTTACAATTATGTCAAGTAATCAAGAGTCACTGTCATAAATTCCGCCAGTGTACAAGTAAAGATGTCAAGTCCTTGGGACACTTCATTAAGTATCTTTAATGAGGTACTATCCCGTGGGTATCCTCGTTGGTCTAGCGGTAGCGTGTTCAACCGCAGATAATGAGGTCCTGGGTTCAAATCCCGGGTCGGCCCAAAAAGTGATTTTCCGACAGTTTTGAATTTCCGACGATTATGAGGTAATGTGCACATAGTGATGCTTCTTCCATAATCGGCATTGACGGTCACCGTAGCCTAGTTGGTAGTGCTCCTGCCTACGAAGCTGGTAGTCCTGGGTTCGAATCCCGGTAAGTGCAAATATTTGTGTGATGAGCACGAATATTTGTTTCTGAGTCATGGATGTTTTCTATGTATTTAAGTATTTATCTATCTATATTAGTATGTATATCGTCGCCTGGTACCCATAGTACAAGCTTTGCGTTTGGGGCTAGGATGATCTGTGTGACATTGTCCAAAAAAAAAAAACATCTCATTCCGTGGAGGGCGTAGAAATCGAACAGAGGGAATAACTACCAGAGTAGTTATTCCCTTCTCCTTATAAAATTCTGCATAGTAGCTAACCTTCTTTCATTGAACGGGATTTATTCTTTTGTTTTAATTTTTTTTTTTTTTAATTCATATGTTGTTCTTTTCCGTGATCTCCAGTCCACCGTATTCTGTGTTGTAATACGTATACCGGATATGATGAGACATACGGATACATAAACATGATTATATCAAACCCACATTCACCCACAACAGCAATAAACACACAGTTTTGTTACATTGAGTATAATAAATCAAATATAAATTATTTACACGACGTCTAACATAAATACTTGGCAAAAACATGTTTAAGTTAAGACTTATAAATCAGTTAAGATTTTTTTTATAATAATAATAATATTCTTTATATGTATGGCCTTTGCGTCTGTTACAGACGATTTACGGCGCATTGTCTGAGAGACATTTTTTTGGTGGCTAAACAAACCGATTCGAGAGCGACATAGCCTGCCGCAGGTTTGTGGTGGTTGGTGCCGAGCCGCTTTCATGTCGCTTCTATATTCTTTACACACACATTATTCACACACGGCCATCTGATCCCAAGATAAGCAGAGCTTGTACTATGGAAACCAGATAACTGATATACTACATATACTACTTTTCTTTTACATACTTATATAGTGAATACATGTTCATGCACACAAATATATGTCCTGGGTGGGAATAAAACTCACGACCTCCGGCGTGATAAGCAAGCATTTGTCAACCACGCTAACAGGGGTTCTACCCGCTAAGTCGCCGAACATCGATTTCTCAAATGGCGTTCAAATAAATCCGAATCCAGGCCCGACGGGCCTGTTGGCGTGGTTGGTAGATACGCTGCCTTTCATGCCGCTGGTCGTGGGTTCGATTCCCACCCGGGACAAATATTTGTGTGCATGAACATGTCTTTTTGTCCTGAGTCTGGGTGTAAATTATCTATATAAGTATGTATTTACAAAAGAAAAATAGTATATGTAATATATCAGTTATCTGGTTTCCATAGTACAAGCTCTGCTTAGTTTGGGATCAGATGGCCGTGTGTGAAAAATGTCCCAGGATATTATTATATTAAATAAAGGTTAAAAATGACTTAATCAATCGTTAAATCGATGTTCGGCGACTTAGCCGGTAGAGCCCCAGGCCGTCATAGGCCGTCAATAATGTCCTCCTAGCTAAATTTCGGCCACGGCGGCCAGTATTAATGGAGACAGGCCATATGTGCGGGACATATTATAGTATACAAGTGTGTCTGCAAACACAGGGGCACTTTCTATTCCATCACTCTCATGATCTGATGGGACTACGAGCGGAGAGAGAGGTCAGGTACAGGACTGACAGATTTACGTGCTCTCCGAGGCACGGGAGTGTAATACCGCCAAGTACCGGACTTAGGGCAGATACTGAAAAAATTTCTTAACTTAAAATCCTAAATTCACTTTCTGGCCCGACTCGGGATTGGAACACAAGACCATCTGCGATTGAACACGCTACGCTAACCAACTAGGGGACAGTTTTTGAAGGTAGTCAGTATCATCAGGTCCATAGGTCCACAGTTTTGAAGGTAGCCAGTATTATCAGGTCCCAACTAGGCACAGTTTTTGAAGGTAGGCAGTACAACATGCTATCAAAATCCGAAGCTATTGATATCTGCTCAAAGTTGGCAATATTCCGGAAGGACCTAAAGAAGATACTACTAACTACATTCATTAATTATTGCAATTAATTGTTTATATTTTTATCTAATTCTTCGAGATTGTGATTTGTTCTAGTTTTAAGATTCCTTTTTTTGTATAAGATTGTTTTAATGTTATTAATATCTAGTAGGCATTCTTGTAAATTTATTTAGTGTCTAACATGATTATATTTTATTTTATTATTGTATAAATTTTAGTTTACTTATAAGCTAATTTACGCAAGCTGTGGTCTCCTATAAGTGAAGAAGAACACTGCTTACTATCTTTTTGCATGCACTATTGTATCGAATGAATTGTGTTTATTCTTTGTTGGAGATCCTTAAATAAATAAATAAATCAGTAGTATGTATCATTAAAAACGTGCAAATCAATTCTATTCTTAACATTTTCAATTGCTGTTGCCGATTTTGGTACAGACGCAGCACATCCAGCTAACCCAATCTGTCAAATTTCTTTAATAGATTTTCAACTTCATCACAAATGTATAAAGTTCACTTTCAACTAGGGAAATTTGACAGATTGGAGTAGCTTGATGTGCTGGCGTCTGTACAAATACATTTTAGTACTGAGTGCTTAGTGCGAGTTACATCGAACAAACCGAATAACTTAACCACAGCGTAAATCGAGTATCCGTTGGACACGATGTAAAGTGAGTAAGTCTGAGTGTGAGTAACAAACTAGTTACTCGATTCAAACGACGTTTCCTCACCAAGTACAGCGTTTTTTTATTCATTATGTTGGTAGCACGTAGTTTCTATGCGATAAACCGACCAAATTAAATACAATGATTTTTAACGTTATTTGTATAGAGGTGTTGTACTAACAAAAGTAGTCGTGTTATGCTCGGCGTCTCTTCTTCGATTTTGTAGTGTAAACAAACTGTATATGTACCTATACCTATGTATATCTGTGAATTATTGTTTAAAACTCAAGATTTAAAATAAAAGGGAAAATGAAAACAAGTCAGCATCAATTTGACTTGTTAGTAAGTTTAATGGAAGAGTAAGCAATGAAATGTGTACAATTTCTTTTTTCTTTTTTTTATCAGTAAAAGGAATTACCTACATTATTATCTCTATATTAATCGCATCCAAATACCACTAAGGTTTAAACCGCGGTGATACAAAATCCACAGAGATGTCATCATGTTTTTTCTTCAATGAAAACACACAAATAATTTAATTCCGTAGAAAAGATGTTCGTATTCATATCGTTTTCACTACCAAAAGCTTCGTGACAAAGTTAACTCGCTCGAAAGTGAAGAAGTTCACGAACAAACTGTCAAAATTAGCTAATATTGTAACTCGCACTCGCAAAAACGTCATTCGAGCTCGTTTAAATGCTCACATCGATAAAGTTAGTCGATGGTCACGATCGTTACGTTAACAAACGATCTCGCACTCACAAAATATGGTTTACAAACGTTTCGCTAGATGGCGCTGATTAAACTCCATACAAATTGAAGTTTACTTTAACGCGACCGAGTAGTTTAAAAAACTCACACTAAGCACTCTGAATACAAGTAATGGAATCAGTCGTTACTTTGCGGAAATCCATAACATTCAAAATATAAAATTCAAATGTTAATTTAGCGGAATTAACACTACATATGACTTTTTTGACCATTCTTTGGATATAGCATTTCTTATCCCAGGATATTATTCTCAAGAAATGCCAACTCGTCGAGTGCTCGAACGCGACTGTACAAATACATTTTTTGTAGTACATACATTACAATACAAGTACATGTTTGGTAGGTAGTGCATGCATTACAGTACAAATACATTTGACTTTTTGCAAGGACTTTTATTAAATACTAGCTATGCCCCGCGGTTTCACCCGCGTTAAATTAGCTTTGGCGTAAAAGAGTGACAAACATACATCTATACTAACAAACTTTCGCATCTATAATATTAGCAGGATGTGTACCTCTAGCGGTTTTGGCACAGCACGCCGGAATAGCTCGCAGATGGTAGATTTTTTCCTACTTACTTGACACTAATCGTCATATTTTGGACAAATCACACAATATTTTTTTAAATTGTAGCTTAGGTGTTATTCTGATGTATAAGCTATATTATTGTAAAGTTTCATTGAATGAATGAATGAATCAATGAAATATTTATTTGCCAGAATATAGGTACAAAGTAGTTGGTGACATTGTAGTTTAGTTTCACTATATTCAACATACATATGTTGTGCAAAATGTTTGGGCAATTATGTAAGTTATTAAGCATGCAAATTTATTTAGCGCTTAATGTCATATATATTTTTAATTTATTTACAATAATAATATGTAAGAACTATCTTAAAATGTTATACAATTAAAATATATAAAAATGATTAATAATTAAAGTCAACAATAAAAATAAAATGAATACATAATAACAATAATAAATCCTTAATGTCACACCAAAATTCAATTTCAATTCTAAATGTCCTATATTAATCAATTCACACATAAAAAATATAAATTGTAATAGTTCAGCCAAAAAAAAAAAAAAAAAATTCACACAAAATGTCAAATAATTCCAAAGTCACAACTATAGTTTTAAGTCTTTAAATTTAAGTTTAAGGTAGTCGTCCACTGAATAAAAACATCTGTCACATAGCCAATTGTATAGTTTTTTATTAAATTCTAAGTTACTTAATTTCCTAAATTGTTCCGGAAGCTTGTTATATATTGACACAGCCATATTATAACAGTTTTTGTCACATAGTTTAAGTCTATTCCGTGGTATCTCTAATGCTTTTTGTACAATTTTCCTTTTTGATGGGGCTTTTTTATTTATTGCAAACATTGATTTGTTATTATTAACAAATTTACACATCTCATAAATATACAGAGACGGAAGCGTAAGGAGTTTTTCTTTGCTAAAATCCATTCAGTAGTATTTACGTGAAAGAGTAACAAACATCCATCCATCCATCCATACTTACAAACTTTCGCGTTTATAATACTAGTAGGATATTTCTTTTAAAATGCTGATCAATTCAACGACAGCCTGAAAGAGAATAATACATTTAGCGTTTACGTCATCGTACATTCTTGCTAAACATATTAATATTTCATTGATGTTATAATTTTGCAGGGAGCGAAGACCGGCTATTGTGTAGATCTTTGGGGGAGGCCTTTGTCCAGCTGTGGACGTCTTTCGGCTGATATGATGATGATGATAATTTTAGGTTTACAATAAAGAGTAACAAACTAACTTACTTATAGATCGAATCAGAAATGTTGAGATCCGCAGGCGAACCAAGGTAACCGACATAGCCGTAAGAATTGCCAAGCTGAAGTGGCAGTGGGCAGGGCACATAGCTTGTAGAGCCGACGGCCGCTGGGGCAGAAAGGTTATCGAGTGGCGACCACGAACCGGAAGATGCAGCGTGGGCAGGCCCCCTACAAGATCGACCGATGATCTTGTGCGGGTCGCTGGAAATCGCTGGATGCGGATAGCGCAAGACCGGCAATTGTGGAGATCTTTGGGACCTTTCGGCTGATATGATGATGATGATGATGATTACTTATAGAATACATAGAAGACCTAATTCTTAGCATTCCATGGATTCACCGTGCGGAAACTGTGTTAGAGGAGGGAACACTCGACAGTGTCTGAGACTTGCGTGTAAAATTCTTGAACCTATGATTGTATAATTAGATTAATGCTTAAGATATATTAATAATAGTAACCATTCAACAAGTTTAGTATATAAAATACCAGCATTAAATACAAAAAACGTTATTTTTTATTAAAATAACAAAGTATCTACATTTTCTTTGAATAAGTACAAGTTTAGGTAGTTAACTTCTTTTCCCATAAAAATCTAACAAAATTCCAACTTCTGTGGTAATTAAACATAACAATACTGTATTCTAATTATTATAAATACAAAACCGGCCAAGTGCGAGTACCATCCGTCTATAAAAACGGAGACGTTCTCAAGAAAGGGCAGGTCAGAAGTACCCTAAACCGGCGAGCATGTATGAAGAATATAATGACAGTAATCGAGGCAAAAGACGTTGCAAAGATCGTGACAAATGGAAATCCGTTGTCTCTGCCTACTCCTCTGGGAAACAGGCGTGAGTCTATGTATGTATCTATAAAAACGAGCAAAAAAATTCACGTTTGTTGTATGGGAGCCCCCTTTGATGCATCAACGCTCACCTTCTCTGTCTCTCAGTGTTCCCTCTCTTCCTAGCAAAATTTAAAATGTAATTAAATATGACGTAAACGAAACATGCGTCCATTAATTTCCCAAGTTATAAATAAAAATAAGGAAGTCGTAATGATTTTATGTTATTTTAATAAAGATTAGTAAATTGGACAGATGTTTTTGAAATTGATATATTAAGAGTCGCGATGGCCTGCAAATCTAGATAAATGTGCACATTTATTGCGGATATTACGTCTTACGAACACGTGTGACGTCAGCATATCTATACAGGGTTTAGGGTAAGTAACTGTCATCAAAATCATGTCAGCCTAATAACGTCCACTGCTGGACAAAGGCCTCCCAAAAAAAAAGAAGAAGAAAGAAGAAATTCGTTTATACGACAATAGAAATACAAGAAATTTACAAACATACATACATAAATACTTAAGACTCACGCCTGTTTCCCAGAGGAGTAGGCAGAGACAACGGATTTCCATTACTAACGATCTTTGCACACCCCTTTTGCCTCGTTTACTGTCATTATATCCTTCATACATGCTCGCCGGGTACAAGCAAAACTATCTAAATACATATGAAAAGCAAACAATAACATATAGGTCCTGTATGTTCTGCCGAAAGGGTCATCGCAGCATTTGCTGGGTTACACCCAGCGCTGATCTTCCGTTGGTACACGTGTCAATCACGGTATGGTAGTGCAAACTAGTGTGTGGAGGTTAATATAAATAAATCAAGTATAATAAACATATGTGTTATTTACTTTATTTCTGTGTGGTGACGGCATAGAATATCATCACCCCATCTCATCCCGTGGGGGGCGTAGAAATTGACCGAGGGAATACCTACCAGAGAACGGACAGCAGCGTTTTTCTGTGAACTATGACCATCAAACTGCGATCGCCAACCCGTCTGCCAACCCGTCTGTCTCTTAAATGTATGTTTACTATTAGCGAATATATCTAATCATATGTAAGTAATCTTATCATACTATTGTTGACGGGCCGGTTGCCGTGGTTGGTAGATACATGCCTTTCAGACCGCAGGTCATGGCTTCGATTCCCACCCAGGACAAATATTTTTGTGCATGAACGTCTTTCGGCTGATATGATGATGATGATACGAAACTTGAATAAGCCCAACTCTCCCTTTGTGCGTTTTATTTAAGAATTTATTTATAATGATTATGTAATATAGGAAAGCTATGTGGAGTAAAAATACTTCGTTGAGAAACACACTTTTATACTTATAATAATATTATTGTTTTGTTAATGTTCATGTAAACAAAACCGTTTGTGAGATATTTGCTATTTCAAAACTTATATTTGGTATTTACTGGCCTGCTAGTGTAGTGGTTAATAACACTAGCTGCTAAACCAGAGTTCGTGGGTTCAACCCCTATTATCATCATTATCAGATATGGGCTCACATGGGCTCACCCAAAGATATAATAAAAAAAATAATAAAAATGCACACTTGTAGCCCCCTCGCTATGTCGGTAAAGCTATATAATAAACTACCAGACTGTATAAAAAATGTACAAAAAATTTCAAATTTATAAAAAAGTTAAAATTGTTGCTCATAAATAAAAGTTATTATTCTATAAATGAATATTTAAATATTAAAACTATGTAATAAATATTTATTAAATTTATTAACTATTTATAAAATCTATCCAGTTGAAATACTTACAAAATTTTTGACATAAATAATGTAAACACTAATAAGATACAGTGCTCAGTAAGAAAATAAATCCTAATTAATAATTCCCTTCATAATAATATATTTTTTTAATAACAATATTACATCGCTGCCTATTCAATAAAGAAAAATCATAAAAAGCACACTACAGATATTGACAATGCTATTTTATTGTATTCATTTTAATTTAAGTTTAACCACATGTAAAACTTAAATTAAAATGAATACAATAAAATAGCATTGTCAATATCTGTAAAGTGTGCTTTTGTTACATTTGAGTGTGATTTTAGTTGCAGTGCCCTTACGGGGTTCATGTTTGGTACTGTATTATAATCTTAAATACCTATGTAAAACCCATGAAAGTAATAAATAAATTGAAATTGAAATAGATCTCCACAATTGCCGGTCTTGCGCTATCCGCATCTTAAGGTTTCCAGCGACCCGCACGAGATCATCGGTTCATCTTGTATGGGGTTCGATCCTCATCTAGGACAAATCTTTGAGTGATGAGCACGATTCTTTTTCCTATGTCTAGGTGTAATTTATTAATAAAATAAAATAAAATAAATAAACAAGGTTTTTATTCACGTAGACTTTAAAAAAGCGCTTGTAAATAGTCAGAACATGTTTGTAGTAATATAGTTGTATACATTATTATTTCTAGTAACATAGATATTAAGGTACACATTGTATGAAAACATTTATAAAATTTATTTTATTACAGTTATTGTCAAGAGATTATGTTTACTATAAAACGTTACTATAAAACGTATGTATTTAAGTATGTTTATCTGTGCCTCTAGCACGAGTTCCTGCAGTTTACTTACTCGATCACACGTACAGTTTCGTCCCATACATTGAGCACCAGAGTTTTAGTTCTTAATAGTTTCCGCGAGAGGCGCTGGTGCTCAATGTATGCGAGGAAACTGTACGTGTGACCGAGTAAGTAAACTGCAGGAACTCGTGCTAGAGGCACTGATGTCTGGTTACTAAAGTACAGGCTCTGCCTAGTTTGGGATCATACTTAAGTGGGCATTTGTGACGCCTCCTAGCTAATATGTGTTGTTTGAATGTCTATTATTTTAGATATATCCTTGCTAATATCTAGTACCCAATGAGTATTGGAGAGGGCTATACTCGGAATATCCTTGGTCTATGGTCTAGTGGTCCACTAACCACCATACCTACAGGCTAGGAATACTCGATAATGGTAATGATTAAAAGCAAAACTCCAGAGCTCTCTCGATCCTCACCCAACACATATCGTTGTGTGATGAACACAGTTATAAGTTCTGTTTCTCGGTGTAATTTATTTATACATAATATGTGTCTGTTTAGAAAAATATAAGTATGTTTATCAGTTGGTTGGTTGCTATAGTACATGCTCAGCTTAGTTTGAGATCAGACAGCGAGGTGTTAGTTGTCCTCAAGATATATATTATTATAAGTATCATCACTGGGAGATCTAATTAGAAATATTGAAATCCGCAAGCGAACCATAGCAACAGTCATATACTTTTATTTTTACACGTTTATACAAAACATCTATATCCGACCCTGTCATGCACCTCACGTCCGCGTTAGTAGCCGCCTTTTGCCGAGGTTCGAGACCCCATAGGGTACCCTCTGGCACCGGTCACTTAATATTCAGTCTTAATTGCGAGATGGCTTGAGTCCCCACTCGTCTCTATTGTCCGGTGAAGCAATGGAAGCCTTCTAGGCTAATTATAAACATCAAGTTAAAAAAAGTTTAATATCTTACAATTCAATATCCAAATTTTATTGACCACGGCTGGTGCAATCCATACCGAAACGTCGGGTAACCAAGGTAATGATTTACCTAAATATTTATCGCTATGAGACCCGTGTCCACAGTATATAAAAAAAATTATTCGTCAATCGTCGTCGTAACGTCAATTTAAAACGGTTATAGGGCGAATTTCGGTCAACTATGCAGGACATATTATAGCGCAAAAGCGTTTGCGTAAACTCTATAACCTCACTCGCACAATACAATGGGACCGCTATCTGACATGACCGGCGGAAATGACGCGTACAAGCGACAGCTTTACCTGCTTTCCGACTGCACTTTTTAGCTTGATCCGGGATTTCAATCCAAGACCTTAGTAACTACGGTTGAAAACGTTACCGCTAGACTAAGGAAATAATCAGAATACAATTCATTACATGTACAGGACAGGTTAAGCCATGCGTAGGTGGCTTTCTCGAAGCCAGAACGATATTTTTTTATAAATTTGTATTTCGAAATTTATATTATGACAAATATTAATGTTAACATTCGTTTTTAAAGAACTGTGCAACATATTGGAAAGTGTCAATATGTTATATTTACGAGAGGCGCTTAAAAACTGATCATACGTCCAAACCTCTTGAAAATTAAAAAAAGTAAGAACTGGCCAAGACAGATTAGGTAACTGTCAGATATTTAAAAAATAAACATATTGTCTTTTGTTTAAAAGGAAAAACATACTTGTTGGCGGATTGTTGTAAATATACCGATTCAAAAAAGGAAATAAAACTAAAAAAAACACACAAACTGAAAAGAAACTAAAGAAACAGTTGAAGATCACCCGTAATCTACAATTGCACATGCGCAAAATTTAAACGTGACATCTACCAAACATGAACCTTGCTCGGGACGACCTGCAGTAACAAAAAAAATTAGTTGAACATCGCAGAACGTATTATTACAGCAAAAACAAAGATTTTGAAAGAATAATGTTTACGACAGATGTGACCAAACAAAACCTGTTGTAGGGCAAAGACATTTGATATCCTTAACTTTTTTTAAGAATAGCAATTAAAATGTAGTATTTAACCATTTCGTATATTATTATGGGCTAGAGGTGGGTTCGATCCCCAACCATGACAAATCTATGTGCGATGTGCACAATTATTTGTTCTGAGTCCGGGTGTAACTTAATTAAAATACATACTATGTATTTTAATTAAGTTACATAAAACATCAGTCGTCTGGTTGCCTAGTTTGGGATCAAATGGCAATTTGTTTAATTGGACTAAGTTAATATTAAGTAAGAAGAATGTTATAAATGCGAAAGTTTGTGAATATGGATTGAATGTATGGATGTTTGTTACACTTTCACGCAAAAACTACTGAACGCACTTTGATGATTTTTTTAAGTAATATTGCCTATTTATCCAAATAACACATAGGCTATAATTTATAAAGTTTAATGCGGGTGAAACCGCGTGGCACAACTATTATGTAATATAGTCCATATTGCAAAACATCGGCATACGTATAAATAAAATAATAAAGCGCTTCCAAATAATCATAAAACATGTTCTGACTATTTGGAAGCGCTTTATTATTTTATATATACGTATGCCGAAGTTTAAGGTAGTAATATAGTAAATATATTATGGAATAGCCGTAATAGTTATAACATAATATTTAAAAAAAACCGAACATGAAGATTTCTTTTTAAATTTAATACTGATAGTAGTTTTAGTTCAATAAGAAATTTTAATTATTTTGTTTATTATCTGGCCCTCCAATTTTTTGCCTTTCGAGCTATGGTAAATCCAGTAAAGTTGTCGAAATTTATAAATCTCTAATACATTCTACGAAAGTGTGTTTATCATATTTTATCATGTCTGTTTAAAGCAGAGATACACAGATAACTTAAACTACTTTTTAAAGTTGGCTAGAAAGTTTAATCAATTTAATACAACTTAATTTTTGTCATCTCGTTCTACGAATATTTTCTCGTTGAATCAGCCCGCATAAAAACAAAATTTTGTATTATAATATATATATATATATATATATATAAAAGTTATATATATATATATATATATATATATATATATATATATATATATATATATATATATATATATATATAAAAAAATTATATATATATATATATATAACTTATGGAAAAATAATAATTTTGTATTTGAATTTTCAATAAAGAAGATTGTCATTGACGAACTGTAATTACAGTAGCGATGAATGCGTGTTATTCACTATTATTTTTTTAGAGGAAGAAATATTTGGCATTCCATCAGTAAATTCCCTATTTAAATATCAAATTTAGCTCAAAACTATGGTTAAGCATATCGGACATGTGTAAACTTTCTAAAACTTAAGGACTTCATAAGAAATATAAATATGTCTGTTCAGAGCATAGTTATACATCACACATATAACTTTAAACTACTTTTTAAAGTAGGTTAAAAAGTGTAATCAAATTGATACAACAACTTAATTTTGTCATCTCGTTCTCCGAATATTTCCCTGTTGAATCAGCCCGCATAAAAACAGCATTTTGTATTGGACGCGAGCCAAATATATGATTTTGATTTGATAAAATTTCGTGAATGAATTCGTGGAAACGCGTGGTTTAGATGTAATTTAAGCGGTTGTTGAGACTGGAGTATGATAATAATATATTATCCGTCTTGCTTGTTTTGTTTAGTCGGTAGTTTATTCATGAGCTCGTGGGTTTCAAGCCCTGGACGGGAAATAAATGTAATCATTATGAAATATTTTATATTCATGTGGCAGGTATTGGCAAGCTTAAGTGGCAGAGGGCGGGGCAAATAGCAATAGAAAAGACAGAAAGGTTCACGAGTGGATAACCAGAGGCGCAGCGTGGGCTGGTACCTATATGATGGACCGATAATCTTGTGAGAATCGCAGGAAGCCTCTGGATGCAATTGTGGAGATCTCTGTTGAGCTGTGGACATTTCTCGGCTGATTTGATGATAATGACAATAAGTACTTTTTAAGATTTTCTGTTTTGCAGTTAAATACTACTTACCCGTAATAAATGATCTAAATCTTATATATAAAAATCAATAGCTGTTCGTTAGTCTCGCTAAAACTCGAGAACGGCTGAACGGATTTATCTTATCTTGGTCTTGAAATGTTCGTGGAGGTCTAGGGAAGGTTCAAAAGGTGAGAAAAATTAGAATAATTGCCGGAAAAACCCTAAAAACCTTTTCTTTTTCCCATATAAATGTTTTGTAAAACAAAAGTTTAGGTCTTCAATTTATCAATTGAGGGAGTACGAACTCTGCCGGGTCAGCTAGTTATAACTTAAACTCCAACGTTGCGCAAATTTACCCGCATTAAACTTTATAAATTATAGCCTATGTGTTATTCCGTTATATAAGCCATATTACTACAAAGTTTCTTCACAATCCGTTCGGTCGTATTTGCGTGAAAGAATAACATACATACATCCACCTACGACTAAACGCAAGGCATTCACCAGTCTATGTTACACGGTTGAAATTCTTTGAGATATTAAATTGAAAAATTAATATTGTACTCTAGACTTAATTAAACTGTCAGATGTCAAGAGCTGAAACTGTCCTGTAGTCTAGCTTTTAAAAAATTTCTAGATTCACTCTGTAATTTCCTCGTAACATTTATAAGAAGTTTAATATAATTTCATTAATTTCATTAGGTAGTATTGTGACATTTACAATTTATATTTTTGTATGGAGTAGGTACTTATATTTAAGTGATAATCTTGTTTAACTCAATTATTAAGTTGACTTCCTTTATTTTGTTTGTGTCTGCGAGTGGGTATGTCGGACAAGCACCGTTTAAACGTGGACGGGAACGCGGGCATGCTGCTCCGGTGCTGCCCTTTTACGCCATGTCCCAGATGGTCGGGACACCTACCCTGGGAGAGCTCTGGATTGCCCTCCCCTATTGCCAACTCCTGCCAGTCCGGCACCACATTCCCGGAGCTATTAAATTGACTTCCTATGTGCATGTTGTGTTGTGTTTATGAGAATGTTGTGTACGCCTGTAATTGGTATACGTATCAGACTGTGAATCTCGAATTGTTCTATATTCCTATTTTAATATAATAATAATAAAATAATATGTATATTGTTGGTGTACCATATTATAAATGAATATATAGATTAGAATAGTATGTAATTTTATGTTAAGAGATAAATATTTAAGGAAGGATTCCTACTGAGTTATCTGGCAGTGTTTCTTAATAGCTGCAACGTCATGCACTGGAAGGTAGGGTAAAAAAAATTACGATTTGTCTGGGTCACAAACTCGAAAATATATGCAAGAAAATCGTCATGGTCAAAAAGGAAAAAGATATAGGCAAAATTGTCTGATTTACTATTTATTATCTTTCCTATGTCATTATCTTCCCTGCAATCAATTTACTAACTTCCTTAGAGGAAAATAGTTTGAGAATCTTAGTCAAATGTGTTCTAACGTGTTTTCCTACTAGTTTTATGTCGCTGCACTGTGCATTCAAGTAAATGAAAGAAAATTGAATTGATCAGCCGACGGTATGTCTTTGTTACGTGGAATATGGGAAGGCACCTCCTCATTGTGCCTATATATATGCGTAGAGATCTGCGGGCGCTGTTGCTGCATCATCAGAAACCCTCAAACGGCGTAAATACACGAACTTCGTTGGAGATTATGTCTTTTGGGTCGAAACGCTAGGCCCTAACGCACGTTTATTGTTTCGTGAAATCTTAAAACGTTTATCGACGCTTCCCATTTGGAAGATATTCCCATAGTCAAATAACGTCACCGTTTTGGCATGCGAGTTGGCGATCGAAGAGTAAAAATAAATAATAAAATAAAAAAGGTTTTTATTCACGAAGACTTTAAAAAAGCGCTTGTAAATAGTCAGAACATGTTTGTAGTAATATAGTTGTATACATTATTATTTCTAGTAACATAGATATTTAGGTACACATTGTATGAAAACATTTATAAAATTTATTTTATAATAGCAATGATATTTAGCTAGCTCGTATCAAGTTATTGTCAAGAGATTATGTTTAAGTTTAATTATCAAAATTTATAGTTTTTGCTATATTTTTACTACATATTGTCAATGGTTCTGTCTATATTAAGGTATTATTATTATGACGGACCTTGTGTGCATAACGAGTACCTGGTGTATCTCTGTCACCTATTACAATACCCACGGTATGGTAAAGTATGAATCGGTTATTTTTTCTGGGCCGGAAATCTCACGACCGAACATAGGTTGTCTACAGTTAAAATCTCGAAGAAATCATCATGTAAGCCGAATGACTTCCACTGCCGGACAAGGGCTTCCCCAAAAAAATCCCACGATGGAGTTATGTCTATTATTTGAAGGGATATGTCATAATCGCCACGCTTGGCAGACGGGTTGGCTATCGCAGTATGATGGTCATAGTACACAGAGAGACGCTGCTACCCGCTCTCTGGTAGATATTCCCTTGGAACGACTACGCCCCCACTTGAAGAGATGGGGTGATGATATTCTATGCTGTTAGCCACACAGCAAGAAGAATTAATCTTATTAATAGACTAGGTAGTAGGTAGAGTCGTCATTACAATTTGACCTTGGCATAGTCGAGTAAGAGTGGTTTCATGTGCGAGTGCATCCGCTGACCAGTGCCGACAACACATCCCGAAGATTGGCATCCTGTTTGTACATTGAATAAATGTTAATTGTTTACAATTCTATCATTCAATCAAGGCAAGACTTAGAGGATCTTGCTTTATGCCAATCAAACTGTAATTTTCATATAAATTTGTTAAACAGATACAAAATTGGATCAAAATCAGACTATTGAAGATCTTAGAAGACTGTGGATAGAGAGATAATAATACGACTTTATTTTTTTAAGTATTTATTGGTAATAAATATTTCGGGCAACTAACAAATCTGATCCCAAACTACGCAGAGTATGTACTATGACAACCAGACAACTGATAAACAACTTTACTTTAAGTGGACCAATTGCCGTGTTCATGCCCGCTTGAGTATGTTTCGCCGGACCGTCTCAACTGGGCCGTGTTGAAACCGGTAGTAGATGAACATGCTGAGTTTGTTTCGCTGGGTCTTCTCAGTTGGGGCGCATTGGATCCGGTGGTAGCATTAAAGCGCGACCGTCGTTTTAAACACGAGGTCCGTCATAATAATAAAACTGAATTCGTACCTTAATATAGACAGAACCATTCGGACAATATGTAGTTAAATATAAATTTCAATAATTAAACCTAAACATAATCTCCTTGACAATAACTTCATACACGCTAGCTAAATATAACTACTATTATAAAATACATGTTTTAACAATCCGTGTACCTAAATATCTATAATAAGTAACTAGAAATAATAACTGTAATAACTGTACAAACATATTCTGTCTATTTACAAGCGCTTTTCTAAAGTCTACATGAATAAAAACCTTTTATATTTTATTTATTTTACAACTTTATACGAGTATATAAATACATACAACAAAAAAAATATATTTAAACGTTTTATAGGGAAATTCCGAAAACATTTACTATCTATTAAAAATAAATATCAAAATCTGTTCACAATAAAAGGAGAATTTGCTTAACATCCAAAAACATACAATCGACTGATTTACTCCTTCTTTCATCATCATCGTCAAATCCACCGAGAAATTTCGACCGCACTGGTATTAATATTCTCAGAGAGATGCCACCCGTTCTCTGGTAGATATTTCTTCGGGACGACTATAACCCCTCATGCCGCATCTCATCCTCATATTCGCGAAATTGATGTATCCAATATTTTAAGCCACATGTGGATACTGAACCTTTCCAACCTTCGAAAATTTTAAATTGTCAATTTTTCAAGATGTCTCAAATCTTCTAAACATACATAGTCATATGAGATATACATTGAGGCGCTCATAGCTAAATGCTGTCATTGGTCCTGGTGATCGGCAAGGTTAAATAACTAGGCTCACGGTCAGTCCATAGATGGCTGACCGCCAAAGTGGTTTAATTTCTGAGCGTCTCCGTGCGTCAGAGGGCACGTTAAGCTGTCGGTCCCGGTTGTAGCCATTAGGACAGTCGTTAAGCCAGTGTAAGAGGCCTACTGGGCGGCTTGAACAACTCTGACACTAGGCTAACCACTGCCCATCCCCTCGGGGTTGCGGTGGCAGTATGAGAAGTGTCCTCTACTGCCGCCACGTGCAAGCAGCCCCGGGAAGACAGCGAACTGTTTGTGGCGCAGTCGCTGTGCCGTACTGGCAGGAGTCGGCAAATGGGGAGGGCAACCCACAGCTCTCCCCGGGTGCGTGTCCCGACCATCTGGGACACGGCGCAAAAGGGGGGCACCGGAGCAGCATACCCGCGTTCCCGGGGCTCCCCGTATCAGGCGCCAGAAGAAGTCCACGGCAGGTTAGGTTTAGTCGGTGCGAGTCCGACATACCCACCCGCAGACACTTTTTGCGGGTGGCATGCATTAGCATTCCCCCTGCCTTAACAAAAAAAAAAAAAAAAAAACCACTGCCCATACGAGAATTAAGTAAGTGAAAACATACATTTCATTTTCAAAGAACTTGACTGTCTGTCGTCCAATATTTTCTTTTGTTATTTTTTCTTTACTTCATCCTTACTATTTGACTTATCCTTTACAAGGCAGTGGGTATATTTCTACTTTATTGGTTTTGGACCTTATTATAAGCTAATAGAGTTCAAAATGTGGTAACTATATACCCACTGCCCGGGAAAGGGAGTCTTTTTGCCGCGGCGATGAGTATAGAGTTCATCTCGTTTATATTCGGAAGAATCCGTATCAGCGACAATCCTTGATACTACAGTGAACCGCTAATGGAAAAGGTAATTTGGAAAAGGCTCTACATAACTAACTAACAACTCCAAACAGCATGATGCCTTGGGTGAGATACGGGTTACGTGGTACCGTGGAGGTACAACACACAGGTTACAACAAAAGCGAGCAAAAGCAATTTGGACCCTCTATACAATTCATTCAGTCCGATATGACTTTGATATGTCATCTTAAATGTCTTATATAATCTTACAAGTTTGCAAATGAGAAGCTATAATCTTTTAAAATCAACACAACGTACTGGTTTTAAACCAGGGAAACGATTGCACTCAAAGATAAAATTGGCATTATGCCGAGCGCCATAGCCCTTTATTACTTGCTAACAGAATAAAAAAAACACTTTATATTTTGTCATCGTTATTTACGAGACATGCAAACGATTTAGGCAATAAATAAGTCAATAGTTTAAAAAGGATTGGGTATTTAGAGCAATTGCCGATATTTTAACGAATTTATTGGGTATACTATAAATATTTTCTACGTGTCAACATCGCCGGATCCATTTCTCAAGAATGTTACGAGGATAAACAATTTTTAAGACACATTCCTTCCGTACTAGCAATTCAATTTGTTGTTTATTTCACTTACAAGGGTTTTTAAATGACGAAAGCACGGTGTCTAATTTCAAGAGGACAGCTTTGCTTTTTTTTTTGCGCCAATTTGTCTTTTTTATGCTGGATGAGTTTGCGCTTAACCACGATGGTACTACTTACTTGGCGCTCATAGCTAGATGCTCTCGCCGGTCCGTAAGCGATGGGCGAGGTTAAGCAACTAGGCTCGCGGTCAGTTCATAGATGGGTGACCGCCAAAGTGGTTTAATTACTGAGCGTCTCCGTTCTTCGGAGGGCACGTTAAGCTGTCGGTCCCGGTTGTAGTCATTAGACATCAGTCGTTAAGCCATGTGAGAGGCCTACTGGGCGGCTTGAACAACTCTGACACTAGAGTAACCATTGCCCATACGATAAGTAAGTAAGTAATCGAATCATCATCATTACATCTGAAAGAAGTCAACTGCGGGACAAGCCTTCTCCGCGTGGCAGACGGGTTGGAGATCCCAGTAAGATGGTTATAGTAATCAGAAAGAAGCTGCTGCCCGTCCTTTGGTAGATATACCTTCGGGTCGACTTCTACGCCCCCTCACGGGGTGATGATATTTTGAGATTGATTGGTCACCGTAGCCTAGTTGGTAGTGCTCCTGCCTACGAAGCTGGTGGTCCTGGGTTCGAATCCCGGTAAGTGCAAATATTTGTGTGATGAGCACCAATATTTGTTTCTGAGTCATGGATGTTTTCTATGTATATAAGTATTTATCTATCTACATAAGTATGTATATCGTCGCCTGGTACCCATAGTACAAGCTTTGCTTAGTTTTGGGGCTGGGATGATCTGTGTGACATTGTCCCCAGATATTATAAAAAAATATATATATTCGCCGCCGTCCGTTTGAGTGCCTCGTTGGTCTAGCGGTAGCGTGTTCACCGGCAGAGAAAAGGTACCTGGGTTCAAATAGCGGGTCGGGCCAAAAAGTGATTTTGGGACTTTTCTGTAAAAAATTCTCAGCATCAGCCCGAAGTCTGAGAGTTGGCGGTATTATACCCCCGTGTCTCGGAAAGCACATAAAGCCGTCGGTCCTGTACCTGACCTCTTTCCGGTCGTGTGGCATAGGCGTCCCATCGGATCATGAGAGTGATGGAATAGAAAGTGCTCCTGTGTTTGCGCACACACTTGTGCACTATAATATGTCCCGCGTAGATGGCTAATCTCTATTGAGACTGGCCGCCATGGCTGAAATTCGGCTAGGAGGACATTATTCATTGCTAGCTGTGCCCCGCGGTTTTACCCGCGTTAAACTTTATAAATTATCACAGCTCCTCCCCCGTAGGTGATAGCGTGATAATATGTAGCCTATATGTTGACCCGACCTCTTAGTAATATTCATGCAAAATTTGAAGTAAAGCCATGCAGTACTTTTTGAGCTTAGCCTGGACATACATACAGACAAACAGACACACAGACACAAATGCTAAAAACTATATTTTTGGCTTCGGCTTCGATTGCAGATCCCGCCCCAAATATCCTTTAAAAAAAATATTCAATGTACAGTTTTGACTTTCCTACGATTTTATTATATGTATAGATTATTCGCCTCCGTCATCACACAATAAATATCGAATGATTTGTATACATTCGAGTCCAAACACCACGGTGCGGAGGCGGAGATGATGCACTGAAAGCCGGATACCCTGCGGTTCGTGGGTTCGACTAGCATCCGCACGTAAATCTATACATATAATAAAATCGTAGAAAGTCAAAACTGTACATTGAATATTTTTTAAAAGGATACTTGGGGCGTGATCTACAATCGACATCGAAGCCAAAAATACAGTTTTTAGAATTTTTGTCTGTTTAGCTGTTTGTCTGTATGTATGGCCGGGCTAAACTCAAAAGTACTGTATGGATTTACTTAAAAATTTTCATGGATATTACTAAGAGAACGGGTCAACATATTGTCACGCTATCACTTCCGGGGGAGGAGCTGTGATAATTTATATAATTTAACGCGGGTAAAACCGCGGGGCACAGCTAGTCACTATATATAGAGAGCGAGTTTTTTAATCGTACGTTCTAAAGTAAGCATTCAATATAATTCAAAAGCTGGATGCTCTCACCGGTCCATAAGTGATCGGCGAGGTTAAGCAGCTAGGCTCGCGGTCAGTCCGTAGAAGGGTAAACGCGAAAGTGGTTTAATTTCGGAGCCTCTCCGTGCTTCGTAGGGCACGTTAAGCTGTCGGTCCCGGTTGTTGCCATTAGTCGTTAAGCCATGTCAGAGGTTACTGGGCGGCTGGAAAAACTCTGACACTAGGATAACCACTGCCATACGATAAGTTTATTCAACTATACCACATGGTGTTTGAATGCCAAGCTCCAGTTGTGCTTCTGGGGGTCTCGGCTAACAAATAAAACAATTTTTTTTTTTTTTTGTATAGGGACTAGTCCCTCCCTCTTACCCACCACTGCAACTCCTGTTAGCCAGGATCAACAGTGGCACACAATGAAATGACACTGAGCGGTGAGGCTCAGGCATGTCCCGGGGAATGGCTTTAACTGTCTTGGATCCCGCAACGAATTTAATCAGAAAGAAAAAAAAAAGGAGGAGTTAGAAATGAGTAGTTCCACTTCCCTCCAGAGCAAAGCGGGAGACAGAATGATATAAAGAGGCTATAGCCTCATTAAACGAGAGAATTGCAACTAGAGAAGCCAGCTGCAAGAGCACCAAGGATTAATTTAAGGGTCCTAAGTGAGCTGTTATATTTGATTCCAATAGTAGGTATGGCAAAAGCGCTTAAACGCACGGAAGTTGTTCCTTGTTGCTACAAGATCCGTATAATAAACTACTCCAGATATTGGTTGCAAGCTATTTAACATAATATCACGCTGATTTTGCCAGAGATCACATTCCCAAAGTATGTGGTGAGCGGTTTGTTCATATTCGTTACAGGAAGTTGAGCACAGACAGATTGGTGAAGATACTAATTTGAAACTAAACAATTTACTTTTAAAATTGCCGTGTCCGGTAAGAAATTGTGCAACACAATGGTCTATGATTAGCCAAGTTTTATTTAACCGTTCGCGTACGTCCGGAAAGAACTGGTGCAGATGGCGACCCTTGGTTGAGGTATTCCATCTACATTGCCATTCATTTAGCAGTTCGTAATTTAAGTTAGCAATTGGCATAAATAGCCTGGATATTTTAGCACGGTCGCGTAATGATAAGAAATCATTATTTAAATTTTCTCGCGTAGAATAATACATCGCTGCTCGTCTTTAAACCTCTAGATCAACCGGAAGTACACCCGCTAGGACAGGTAGGGCCTCTGTGCTTACTGTTCTATAGGCTTTACACAAAAATATCAACGCCAACCTTTGGCTTTGTAGTAATTTACGGCGAGCAGCTCCGATGGTAGCCCTATCAGCCCACACAGGCGAGCCGTAGCATATACACCCAAGATAAGTAGCTCCGTAAATGATTCTAAGAGTATTGAAAGAGAGGCCCCAGGTTGCCGTCGATATCCTTGTAAGTGCAAAAAAGTTTCGCTTAGCCTTTTCTCCAACTGATTTAATATGTTCTATAAAGTGAGAAGTTCTTTTCTAAAACTAAACCCAAATAACACGTGGATATCTTACGTTTAACAGTAACATTATTCAGTTTTACGCTCGGGGGAGATTTTAGTTCACCCTTCAGAAGGAGTTGGTAGGTTTTATGGGGAGCAAATGTAAGGCGATTTCTTTTACCCCATTCACTTATCATACTTAAACAAGTTTGAGCCAGATTTTCCAACTCTCTCCTGGAGTCACCCTGTATAAGAAAGAGGCCATCGTCGGCATATGCCGTTAGAGAGCAGCGTGATGGCAAGGGCAATGTCAAGAAATCATCAAAACCCAAGTTCCAAAGATACGGCGCGAGCACGGAGCGCTGGGGGCAACCCATGGTTAACGATTTAGTGACTCTGTAGTGACCAAGCTTAAGAGTTGCAGAGCCATGTACAAAATAAGATGTGATTATCGAATATATATTACTGTAGCAACCGCGTAACTTCAGTTTTTGTAACAAAATTGGCCACCACGTGTTATCAAACGCCCCTGAAATATCTAGGAATATGGCCAAAACGTATTTACATTCGGACGAGTTTACAGTTTTCCTCACCGAGATAGCTGCGTCTACTGTCGATTTACCCGCAGTAAAACCAAATTGATTACCATGAAATTTTGGCCCTCCTGGTAGCAATCGCGGTACGATAAGTCGTTCTAGAAGCTTGCCTAAGGAAGGCAGTAACGTTATTGGTCGATATGACTTAGGGTCCTCAGGTAGTTTATCACCATTTTTCGGTATAATACGAATAAAACCGTTGCGCCAGGTACGTGGAAAAGTCCCTTCAGATATGCAACGATTAAAAACTTTTAAGATTAATTCACCGGATTGTTTTGTGGCTTCTATTATCATTTTGTTGGATATTTTATCTTCACCTGACGCTTTGTTAACAGGTAGCGATTTCACAGTATTTATAAACTCATTAATAGTAGGAAGACTCGACATATACGTAGCGGGTGAATCATTTGCCCACTGCCTAATCTGCTTGTGGTAGTCATTATCGATCAAGGAACTATCATCAGGTATGAGCGAATTAAGTAGGGATTCCGTGGTCTCCTCTATGCCACTGGTGTAGGTATTATTAATTTTTAAGTTTTGAATATAAGCTAGATCTATAGACCTATTTGCTTTGAACTCATGGTATAGGGGTGACCACGGGCCTTCTTTTTCTAATTTATCGACTATTTTTCTAATAAGATTGCCTTTGGATTTCTCTATTGACGAGCGGTAACGTGAACGAGCAATTTTCAGATTAATATATGCACTATTTAAAACATCGCCTACGATTTTACGTTTTTTTAGTTTATTATATTTTTTACGTGCTCTCCGAAATTCACAGCGAACTTTAATTAAGTAGGTATTCCACCAATCGCATCTTCGAATATTAGTGATAGGGACGCGGCCTATTGCAATATCGGCACAGTAGGTAAAAGTATCCGACATAATTACGGCACATTCTTCTGTTGTTAGTTCATCCCGGGTGAAATCCCTGGCATGCGCGGCAAAAAGAGCTCTGAAAAAATCCCAATCGGCCCCTTTGAGCCGATATCTATAATTACCGTAAGTAGCCGTAGGTCTTTGTACCAACCGAGGAACAAACTCGTACACGATTAAGCGGTGATCACTGGATGAAGCGTCAGGCAAAACACGCCATCCATCTACTCGGACGTCTGAGCTTGAAAAAGTGACGTCAATAAAAGATTCGCCAGTAGGGCTACAATAAGTAGGCGGTGCATCAGGGGTGTTATGTATTGATAGATTCATCTCAGCGACGAAATCTTCTACGGCATTACGCCGTTCTGTATCGCTTGAACGGTATTTGCCATACCATAACGTAGAGGAGGCGTTAACATCTGCACCAATAATGATTTTGTGTCCATTGAGGGACATCAAAACAGTGCGCAAGTGATGTAAATGGGGACCGACAGGATCTGAATACTGAAAATAACAGCTCACTACGTAAACTTTCCAGGATGGGGATGATATTTCAGCGACAGCACAGTGTGACGTCATGAGGTTTCGCATAGCACTTACCGTAAAATTAGTACGCGTGACGTAAATAGCAGCCCGTGATCTGTTGTCTAGCTGCACCAATTTATTTTTTAAACGCGCATATTGATATTGTTCTTGTACGAGCACTATATCTAAGTTGTATTCATTGACTAAAGTTTCCAACTCTGATGTCGCAACCCTATCATTGTGAAGGTTTAGCTGCCCTATTTTTAAGTTAGCCATATTAATATTTGGTATTTAGGACTAACTGCTCAAGTTTATGCTTAAATGTGGGGCAGTTTTCCGAGCCGCATTTGTGGTCATGAGGTTTTTTATATGCTTTACACGATGCACAAACTGGTTTAAATTCTGGGTCATCATGATGACTACAGGATTTTGTTGGATGTGCTTCTGCGCATAAGGCACAGGTAGGTGATTTATTATTGCAGTACTTGAAAACATGCCCATATTGCTGGCAGTTTAAACACCGAACTACCTCTAAATCATCAATGAAGCGGCATCTAGCCCAGTCGATGAAAAGTTTTTCTTTAGTGTTGACTAAATGTTTTCGTATTTCCGGTTCGAGCTCAATTCCCACCCACTTGCGCCCATTAGCTACGTTACGCTTTCGCACAATTTTGGTCTTAGATGTAAAATCGTCTTCGCTGACCTTAATATTTTTCTCATCTTTGATATTTTGCCTATATAAAGCCGTTAAGAAGACCTGGTCGTCCATTGATGATGGTACATCTTTAATAAGTATTCCCGGTCGTCGCCCGGAGGGAGTTTGAAGTTTTAAGCCCGCCGAACGAATGGCCTCGACAGATCGTATTTTATTAAGTTGGCTTTCATTTGCCACTCGAAGTACAACGCCAGAATTGGAAGTTTTTTTAACGCCTACTATTTGAAAACCCTCGTCCGCGGGTTTTATGGCCTTCATAAGCGCTTCCTTAGTCGCCGACGAAGTCGCGTACTCCGCCGATCGCTCAGCGGTGGGATATGCAATAATTGAGGGAACCGGTTTTCGCGTTTGTACTATGGGGGCGGTGGTTTTTTTTGGTAAACGCAGTTTTAATTGTTCCGCGTACGTAGGAGTCTCAAACTTAGTTTTATTTACGCAAAGGTCTAACTGTCGTTCTGCGTTCGCCAATTTCGTTTCATTACATGAAGATTTAAGCGCAAGTAATGAGATAAAACTTGTAAGGCGCTGCGTACAATCCATCACCGATAACTTATTCGCTATATTCATACCCGAGTTGGAATCACTGACTAACTCGTTAATCTTTGACAAATAAACTGAAGCTTGTGTCACAAGATCGCAATAGTTCTCACTGTTTGTATCGCAATTTTTTAAAGTAGACGGATATTCGGATTGAGATCCCCGAAAACGTTTTATATCCGTTTCCGGTTGACGGTCGGGAGTATAAAAAGTCGGTGACGCATCGCCTATCACGCGTTTGTTTAAGCCTGAAGGGGGCGTTCTCGGCGTTCGTTTACTTTTGGAAAAACTTTCTCGACCTCTATCGGGTGGGACATCATTTACTTTTGACATAGTTATTTACAAAAATAAGCAAGCGCTTTAATGTAAACACAGATATTAAGCGCGATAAAAAGCGCGATAAAAAGCGACTGTTACTTTGTACGCGGTACCCTCACAAGAATAAAAGTTAAACTTACTCACCGAACGATAATTTGGTAAAAAATCCAGATATTACTTATCAAAACACTTACAGATTGTAGTATTCAACACTAACACAAAGCTAGAAACAGAGCACAGGTCACAAAACAATCACGAAATAGCAAAATAAATAATATAATTGCACAGCGAACCTCCGACACACTGATCCGTGGCAGAGCGGGGAGGGAAGTGAAACTATTATCTCCGATATATAAAAACTATATTGTATCTGATTCAAAGATAGTAAGTAGCCGCGTTGCTTGCGCTGAGTGTTGAGAGCTAATCCCCGCCGCTGTAGCTCGACTGGAGCTTGGTATTCAAACAGTGGTCCTTCGAGCCGGATAGCGAGATGGGGAAGGTCGTTGAAGGTCAGCGGACCGGTCGGAAGTGCGAGCGCAGCGCCGCCTGGTATGATGACCGGAACACATGGGTTTATTCAAGGCTAGAGTGAACAGGTATCTTATGGGTACGCGCGGTCCACCTTCGACCACATCTTCACTTACCATCAGGTGAGATTGTGGTCAAGTGCTAATCCTACCAGCATAAAAAAATACAGTAAGTAATATAGAACAAAACAGTCCAATGATAGTCCCATATATTTGACGGCAACAGATCTAAGCGCAATAATATAACGCATTAGGTATTTTTTGAAAATCCAACCTTCCTTATGTGAACTGATCGAAGGCTTCATCTTCTGCTTCTTCTCCCCTTTCGTCAAACCACTGTTAATTAAAGTTAAGCGTCACCTAAATAGCACGCCATTCAGATGGATATTATTAATATCCACTGGCTTTTGCTTATTAACTTTTACACCACTATTTAGGCGACAAAGTTTGACTATCTTGCAGGTTGATAATCGATGTTCAACCCCAAGCCCTGATCTCAAACTAAGCAGAGCTTGTATCAAGGAAACCAGATAAATGATATACTGCATATTTTATACTAGGTACTTTTCTTTCGTAAATACATACTTATATAGATAATTACACCCAGACTCAGGGCAAACAGACATGTGCATGCACACAAATATCTGTCCTGGGTGGGAATCGCGCTGCGGCAGGAAAGGCAAGCATTTAGCATCCGGCATTTAGCAACGTACATAGTCACTACCGCTTATACGAATAAAAAAATCTGAACTACCAATTTGAAGGTTTTGAGTTATTTAAGTTACATGTTGTAGCGATAATTTTATTACAAGTGTTTCCTTGAAATTAATCAGGCTACTAAATGTATACTACACTTTGTAATATTGCGGACGCAGAGGTTGTCAACCTTTCAATTTATTTTCTTGATTCATCTCCAAAAGCAAACCAATACATATCGTTGCAGAAATATTTTGAAGACTTGTATTATTAGAAGCTCAGTCACCGGATATAGAAATAAATGATTGCTGATAAAATGATATGTAATTTAGTACATATTTTCAAGTAAATATTTGCTAAAATAACAGCTGATACGTATGAAACAGATGGTTCTACACTTTTGTATCGGATTTAAATCGTCACTAATATTTAACTGAAGCAACTTTATATGACTGAGGATTTAGTTTCATATATATCTTCATGCAAGTCATGGCCTAATTTTTTTATATGGATTCAATTTTTGATATGGATTAATCCATCCAGGTGCTGGGTGACCGCTGCCTACATGAATAAATAAATAAATTGGACAAGTACATCCCGTTATTTAGAATTTATATGAACTAGCACAGGTAAAAGCTATCTATAAACAACTAACTAAATAACTTATAGGTAAAATTGAGGTATATAAGTTAGGTACAAAGGCGGTCTTATCGCTACCAGTTACGGTGTGGATAGACGAAGAAAGGGACATACAAATATTTTGTGCGGAGCTCAAACTTGAAACGGGTGGCCGATAGCGGGGCGGCTGGCTTAGCCACATGAGGACCTAGTCACTTCCACTTTAGCTATTACATTTTGCTTTACTTCCTTGCCGATGTTTCCCGGTTTACCTAAAGCTTTGTGGCTATGTATCGTAATTAAACGAGCTACCCACTTCTGATCTCGAAACCCATTGGAGATTGTTGGACCAGGTGATTCCTTTTGGCTTCAGACTACCTGTAGCGTTTGTCGTAAGAGCAAATCAATTTATTGTTAACTTATACTAAAAGACGAAAAAAATTACGTTATACAATTACAGAACGTTTATTCATTCATTGAAGAATTGAAAGATGTCCACTGCAGGACAAAGGCCTCCCCTCAAGCATCTCCATAATAGCCGGTCTGGTGCTGCATGTATCCAGCGTCTTACAGACCGCCTTACTTTACTTATCCTTACCTGTACCAGCAAAACTTAAATACGTTTCACATTTTAATAAAACAAACATTAAAAAGTTCATTGCTCAAGTGATTTTGTCACGACTTCATAAAATGTTTAGTACCTAATGACTTGATATAAATAGGTTGTCTTGGGAGACTGAATATTTTCAAAGTATGCTTATTACGCCTGGCCGTAGCCCAGCAACGGACGTTATTAAATTATTAGCAATTATATTACAGTGTAGTAGTCTTCTCCTTCTTAGCGAGTCGATGGCAAACTAGTTAAATTTTTGTGGGCCAGAACGTGGCCACACTGATTACCTTGCTTGTGGCATTCCTAAGTTCATGCCATGAACATGTGGCAGGGTACTTAAATATCCTGGGACATTATTTACACCATGGAATGGAAACCAGATAACTGATATACTACATATTATACTATTTTTCTTTTGTAAATACATACTCATATAGATAATTTACACCCAGTCTTAGTACAAACAGACGTACAAACACAAATATCTGTCCCGGGTGGGAATGGAACCCACGCCCTGCGGCGTAAAAGGCAGCGTATCTTCCAACCACGCCAACAATGTAACATTATTCACTTAAGCTTCGCTAGTCTAGAATATAATAGAATACTCTTTTTTGTACACACTCCAACAGGATAATTTCAAAACTATTACGGGTAACTTAAAACTTGAACTCGGCAAACCGTTTCAATCTCTCCTGGAGGACATCATCAGGGCGAATGTGAGAGTCCACTTTTTGATGTACAGCACATTCTACTATACCCAGAAATGTTACCCTACATTAAAACGTTCAGTAAATAAATATCAATGAACTCCGTCGCGCCAATGTAAACATCCATTCTATACTAGCACAAATTACACAGATTTTAATCTCGGCGTACCCGAGAGGCCAATGTTGAGGCGTGGAGTTGGGATGGAACGTACTGCGTCCCAGAGACTTCTTTACACTCGTGTTCATCACAACAACTGTAAGAACTCCACTGCTGGTCGAAAGCCTCCCCCAAAAATCATTTTGAGGGGATATGACATAATCGACACGCTTGGTAGACGGGTCGGCGATAGCAGTATGATGGTCAGAGTACAACAGAGAGACGCTGCTGCCCGTGCTTTGGCAGATATTCCCTCGGGTCGACTTCTACGCACTGGGATGATATGGGGTGATGACATTCTGATATTTGCCGCCACACAGTAAATTCGGTTTACTCAACATTAATTATTACCTTGTCAATTCACGGAGCAGAATTTTTAAACGACGCAGCGCTTGCCTTGTAGAAGTTGATGATGAGTGGCTATGCACCACGCTATTGCTCTATAGAGGTATAAAATACCATGTTTTCGTCCTACATACATATGTGCAGCTCGCCTGGCGGTTGCACTTTACAGAGTAAGTTGAAGGTTTAGATTTTACAACGTTGATTTGCTGCGACTGGGTAAGGTCATTAAAGCTCAAGCTCATCAAGAAAGGGGAAATGACAGCAACGCTGCCATGGATGCAAGCTTCATAAGGTTTACATTTATTTCGCAACTACTTGATTATGTAAAAATAAATATACAATTATAATTAGACCAATCCCGCTCGCAAACACGCCAAGAATTGTAAACATCATCGGCTCTGCCACTTCTGAGTAGAAACGTTACCTCCATCGTTTAATAACCAAGATGCTATTTTTTGAGTTGTATAAAAATGGTGACTGATCGTGGGCACCTATAATTTCATGGCTTTTTATATGATCGGTCACATACAAACAACTGTCTGTCACATACAAACAACAATGATCTGTAACAAATTAACGATACTGTATTTGTTAAAATCGGCAAAAATGTAAAGTAATGTCTCAAACGTTGCTCAAATACTAAAATAAGTATGGCTTGAAAAATATTAAATATAGATCCCCTCTTTTAAGAGCCATTTGCGATAATTTTCCATAAATAATAAGAAAAATACGGGCGATCATATGCACATGGGCGCATTATACGTACAAAAAGTACTTAGGCAGCCAAATCAACAACAGAACCTTTTTTTAATGTAGTTCAAAAAACTTATAGTCAAATTAATACATCCGGTTGAATTTATAGATTAATATATATTTCTAAGTCAGTTAAAAACAAGATGGGGAGTCGCCTGTCCGGTTGTATCCGAGCTTAGGCCGGCGAAGATATATATATATATATATCCATGCAGTACTTTTTGAGTTTAGCCCGGACATACATACAGCCAAACAGACAAAATTTCTAAAAACTATATTTTTGGCTTCGATATCGTTGGTAGATCACGCCCCAAGTATCCTTTAAAAAAAATATTCAATGTGCAGTTTTGACTTTCCTTCGATATTATTATATGTATAGATTAACTATTAAGTAACCCATTATTATTTTACTATATTTTGATTTGATTAACAACTATAAGTACATATTTCTTTTATACTATGATATAAGTTCTGCTTTCCCGGGTTAGCGTATTAATAGAAGCAGATCCCTTTGATATGTTACGCTAGATAATGTTGGCGTAAAATCGTTGTTTTATGGGATAGCGACGATTGAGACGAAATTTCCGTATGATGTCTTGTAAGCATAATAATATGTTGTTTGGACTAGATGGACATAAATATCTTGGACAACTAATATACTGGCATTTGATCCCAAACTAGGCAGAGCCTGTACTATGGCAGCCTTCGTGCATAGACAAGCTCGAAGATAGCAACCAGCAACTTACTTTATATTTCTGAATAATCCAAAATATTTATGTTGCTTTAATTACTCAATTAAACTATGTTTATGTATTGCATTGTGATCTTGACAAGTACAAGTATATGAAAATACCCTGGTGCTGAATAAATTTCATTATTTCATTAGTATAATATCCTGAGACATTATTTACACACGGCCATCTGATCCCAAACTAAGCGGAGCTTCTACTATGGAAACCAGATAAGTGATATACTATATGTACTACTTTTCTTTTGTAAATACATACTTAGTTATATAGATAAGTAGCGGCCTGGTACGTGCTTCGCTACGCTTTTAAGTATTAGTACAAATTGTTTGTATATGGGAGTATAGAAAGATGTTGATTTTACACTTTTTCAAGACTTTTTAAAATTTTCTCTACGTACAAACCTTCCCTGGACTTCCACGAATAATTCAAGACCAAAATTAGCCAAATCGGTAAAGACGTTGTTGAGTAATAACATTACAACGAAAAGTGGCATTGATTTTTATATATTATATAGATTACACCCAGACTCAGGACAAACAGACATGTTCATGCACACAAATATCTGTCCTGGTGGGAATCGAACCCTCGACCTTCGGCATGAAAAGTAAGCGTTTGCTAACCACGCCAACTGGCCTGTCAAATCAATAATAAAAATAATAAATATTATAGATAAATTGCACATAGAGACAGAACAAATAATCTCATCACACAAACATTTGCCATGGATGGGGAGCGAACCCATTAGACCAACAGACCAGTCGGAATTTATTATACACACAAGATCATTGCTATACCCATATTTATGCCAATAAAATTATTGATTTTTAGGAAATACTTTCTGTATCAGCGTGATACCGTCCACAGCCAGACATAGGCCTCCTCCAACGCCGTGGTCTCCTTTTATGAGGCAGTTTTGCTGCAGAAGGAGGCTGCCGAACGGGATCGGGAACGAGCCGATCCCGCTCGTAAGCGGAGGAGGCGTCGCGGTGGCGGCGGCAGCCGTTAGCCCAACTCCCCTCGGGGTCGCGGCGGCAGTGTGACAAGTGTCCTCTACTGCCGCCACGTACAAGCGGCTCCGGGATGACAGCGATCTGTTTGTGGCGCAGTCGCTGTGCCGTACTGGCAGTAGTCGGCAATAGGGGAGGGCAATCCAAAGGAGCCCGAGGGTACGTGTCCCGACCATCTGGGACATGGCGCAAAAGGGGGTACCGGAGCAGTAAACCCGCGTTCCCGGGACTCCACCATCAGGCGCCAAGAGAAGTCCACGGCAGGTAGGTTTAGTCGGTGCAAGTCCGACATACCCACCCGCAGACAGTTTTTGCGGGTGGCATGCGAAGCCATTCCCCTGCCTTATCCAAAAAAAAGAAAAAAAAAGGCCTCCTCCAATGGTTTTTATAACGTTGCCATTTGGAGGGGTTAGTGGCAACCGCCGTTAGGTGGTACCTAGTACACAGGTGGCGCTGCTGTTCGACTACTTGGTGTATCCTTTAGTCGCCTGTTAGGACACCCACGGAATTGTATGGGATGGACCTGTTCTTCCTATTCTTTCTGGGTCCGAAACCACACAACTAACCGTTTATAATCAACACAAAAGCTACACGGCTTTCTGTACGGTCTCATATTAATATTTTTCAGATCGACTGTTGTACAAATGTTTGAAGTTGATTCTATATATAATACTAGCTGTGCCCCGCGGTTTTACACGCTTTAAACTTTATAAATTATCACAGCTCCGTAAGCCCCGTAGGTGATAGCGTGATAATATGTAGCCTATATGTTGACCTGACCTCTAAGTAATATTCATACAAAATTAGAAATAAATCCATGCAGTACTTTTTTAGTTTAGCCCGGACATACATACAGACAAACAGACACACAGACAAAAATTCTAAAAACTATATTTTTAACTTCGATATCGATTGTAGATCACGCCACAAGTATCCTTTTAAAAAAATATTCAATGTACAGTTTTGACTTTCCTACGATTTTATTATATGTATAGATACCAACTTTAGAGCAGTTTTTATTAATTAAAATGCAGATTATCTGAAGACAGAACGAATAATATCAGAATTGAATGAACAGTAATCACGGTTAAAGTCACCAAACTATTTTCGAAATGCTTTGGTATGTGGCCAAAATTTATTTGCAATTGTCCCGAGTTGAATGCAATTTTTAAGATTTAATATCAATCCAAAGGCAATTTAAAAGCTAAAACGCAGTTGACGACGTATTTATCACTATTTATTTACGTAAGACAAAGATATTGTATTGTTACTAGTGAAAAAAAAGGTGATAATGTTATAGGATCTGTGCCAATAGATTAGTTCACACTTTTTCAATTTTCTTGTGAAAATATTTATTCTATGTTTTTTTGGGAATTGATACCTTTGTTGAGAAACATATTGCAGACACTTCAACGACTATTTCTTCTGACATTGCGAATGTGAATATTGTTTATTTACTCTTAGTGCCAAAGTATAGTACCCATACCTAGTCCGAAGAATTGCCAAGGTGAATTGGCAGTGGGCGGGGCACATAGCTCGTCAAACCAAAGGCTGGTGAGACAAAAAGATTTTCGAGTGGCGACCACAAACCGGAAGACGCATCGCATCTTGTGGGGGTCGCTGGAAGTCACTGGATGTGGGCAGCGCAAGACGGGCAATGGTGAAGATATTTGGGAGGCCTTTGTCCAGCAGTGGCCGTCTTTTTACTGATATGATGATGTTGATTTACTCGTAGTACCAAAGTATCCGCCATGCCTAGCTCAAAGAATTGCCTAGCTGAATTGGCAGTGGATGGGAAACCTAGCCCGTCGAACCGTAGAACAAAAAGGTTTTCGAGTGGCGACGACAAACCGGAAGACGCAGCGCATCTTGTGAGGGTCGCTGAAAGCCGGTGTGGGTGGCGCAGGAGTGGCATTGGTGAAGATATTTGGGTAGGTCTTTGTCGAGCAGTAGCCGTCTTTCGACTGATATGATGATGATGATTTACTCGTAGTACCCAATTGTCCGCCATACCTAGCCCGAACAATTGCCAAGCTGAATTGGCAGTGGGTGGGAAACCTTGCCCGTCGAACCGTAGAACAAAAAGGTTTTCGAGTGGCGACGACAAACCGGAAGACGCAGCGCATCTTGTGAGGGTCGCTATTAAGATATTTGGGGAGGCCTTTGAAGACGTCATACCTACATAGAGAATATAGTTATAAAATTTTGCACAGGGCCCTAAAGTATTCTATTAATGTGGGACTAGCAAGACGCTGGGCAAAACATTCTACTTCCACAGATATTTCAGGCTAAATGGAAAAAATTCTTATGAAAAGTTGTCATGACACTTTTTGCAGCTGTGCGGCGTGCGCCTATTTCTCTGTCTCTCTCTCTCTCTCTCTCTTATAGAAAGCAAGCCAGATATTTTCATTTCTATTTCGCATTGAAAAGTGTGGTGTCGCGACGATTATTTTTGTAGAGTGTATACAGGTTTTTTGTACATAATAAATAATAAGAAATAACTTCGTTCCATCCGGGTGTCCCTTGACACCTCTCATTTTTTTTTTTTGTAGAATGCCAATGCAAACGAGCATGCGGGTCATCAGATATAATAGCAAGGCAAACCTGGTCTTATTTGTACATACATAATAAATAATAAGAAATAATTTCGTTCCATCCGGGTGTCCCTTGACACTTCTCATTATTTTTTTTTGTAGAATGCCAATGCAAACATGCAAGTGGGTAGGTGGAGCAGATATAATAGCAAGGCAAACCTGGTCGTTCACTTGATGGTAAATAATCACTGCTGCCATGGACTCTCGCAACACTAGAGTGACCGAAAGTGCGCTTCAGTTTTGGTGCCAACGCGGAAAAAGACGCATCGAGGCTATGTTTTATTTTCAAAAACTGGTGTAAATTCGAGTTTTTATGTGTTAATATGGTGGATTTTTAGACATAACATCTTCGACAATGTACACAAGTGGAGGAAAGTGCGATATTGCCGTGAATTGTGATTTTCCGTGTTGTAACCAAAACTCCATAAAAGCCTCTAGTAAAGTCTCCACTGCTTTACTGGGGTTGGACAAGGACTATGACTGACTGTGACGGACTTTACTTGACAATGACGGAAATACGTGATATAAAAATATATTTACTGAAGTCTCATAAGGCCAAAGAAGCCAGAGCCGTAAAACGGAATAAAAAAAAAACGAAAGTGCGCTGCGGCTTTTAAGAAAAGAATAGGCTGGCTTGAATTTTGAAATGTCATACTAGATCGGAACTACCTCCGCAGTTAATTAATTCCATAGCGGCAGTGCGCGGTAAAAAGTGTTTTATTTCCTCAATACTTAAAAAAATATATTGCCTCAGTACAAGCACTTGCACACAATTGCGTGGTTTCTTTTCCAGTTACAAAATATTAATGATAACGTATAAATTCCTTTGTGCATTGTCCGTGGGTTGTTCGTGATGCTGATCTTGAAGAGATGTTGATTTAGTGTGCAGGGTCAGGTAATAGAGTCTGTCAAATGTTTAGGTCCTGCCTTTTTAGGTAGGTATAGCTATTCGCCTCACCTCGCCGCTTCGTATCGCGGGTACGAGAACTATTTGTGTGACCCATAAATTGTTGTTCTGAGTCTGCATGTAATTTGTGTTTGCCTATTATATGTTTGTAATGTACCCCGCGACAAAGGGATTAGACACAATAATGCGGGCTTAGTCTTTTAAAAAAATTTATAGTTTAAGAAATATACATTGTTATAATTTTATTCAACAATCTAAATCTGAACCCGGGCTTATAGAACGATAATTTCGCCTTCGTTATTCCCGATATTTATTTTCCTAAACATAAAATGTACCTACAACAAACATTCTTAGAATCCCTAAGTATTTGAGCTCCTCCGTAATGTATGTCATCAAAAAATCTCTAGAACTCAAAACATCCACATGTCTCCTATTTCATTCTCATTAATGTCGCCAGCTTAAAAAAACAAGATTGAAATATACTTTCTGATGAAAACTGTGTCTATTTTGATCGGTTTTTAGGATTCCGTACCTCAAAAGGGAAAAGGACCCCTTATAAGATCACTTTATTGTCCGTCTGTCTATCTGTCTGTATCGGAAACACGTAGAGGTAACAAATATCACATATCCTATGTGATATTTGATACCTTCATGCCTTTGTTTGGAAGTTTGCCTTTCACGCCGCAGGTCATGGATTCGATTTCCGCCCAGGACAGATATTTGTGTCCATGAACATGTCTGTTTGTCCTGAGTCTGGGTGTAATTATCGATATAAGTATGCATTTACAAAAGAAAATGTATGTATCTATCTGGTATACCAGCTATCTGGTTCCCATAGTACAAGCTCTGCTAAGTTTGGGATCAGATGGCCGTGAGTGAATAATGTCCCAGGATATTATTACGGACAACAAACTGAATTTATAGGGGATATTTGGTGGACACTTTGATGTTCCTCTGTCTTTCTGTCTGACTTAGTAACACGTGGAAGTATTAAATATCACATAGGGTATGTGATATTTATGACCTCCACGCGTTTCTAATGGCAGTCCTTTTGGGCTGCGAAAAAATCAAACTTCTAAGTCAACATAACCATTGTCCTAGAATTATGAAACGTGATAAGGAGCTATGTCTTTCAGCACAAATAAAGGGAAATACTGAAATCAGTTTATGGGTATACACTTTTAAACTTTCGCTATCATAATTATAAGTACACACGGCTACATAGCAAGCTATACTTATCCAATACAAGCTAACCTCTCATAGTATGGAAATCCTATACAATGCGAGATCAGCTTATACTGGAATTTGATAGCTTGATATGTAGCCGCGTGTACAACATTGTTTACAAGTATTAACGCGACTAACCTTTATTGTTAAACGTCGGGAAAAAAACAATAAAGGTATATAAACACTGTTGTATAGTTTATGACGGTCACCGTAGCCTAGTTGGTAGTGGTGAAGCTGGTGGTCCTGGGTTCGAGTCCCGGTAAGTGCAAATATTTGTGTGATGAGCATGAATATTTGTTTCTGAGTCATGGATGTTTTCTATCTATATAAGTACCTATGTATATCGTCACCTGGTACCCATAGTACAAGGGCTAGGATGATCTGTGTGACATTGTCCCTAGATATTATTATATATTATTATTATTATATTATGGGTACTTACTTCTCTATTATGGTTATTTTTCATTCATAAGTTTGTACGGAACCCTCCCAATACCGACTGGCACTTGGCCGGTTTTTCACTAGCATGCTAATTAATGTTAGCCGAGCTATTTATAAAGCATATTTTATAGTGGAAGACGTCGCCCACAGTCATGTGATGTGCCCTGTTTTCTGCATAGTGATAGATTGTAGCTTCATTAAAATCACTGTATAGTAACGTTATGTGGAGGGGCACCCAAAATGCCATGGAGAGGGCCTCCTCATGGGTCTTTGGGTAACCTTGAGCCTTCTTGTAAGACGCTTCGTAAGCGACCACGTCTCCGAGATTGAATCAAAAATCTGCAAGTGTATATCGTTCGTAGGTTAACGCAGAGCGCCTACCCCGGATAATAATACCATGGGACATCAGTTACAGACGCATTAGTCATCTGATCCCAAACTAAGCAGAGCTTCTACTATGGAAACCGGATAACTGTTATACTACATATAATACTTTTATAGATAATTACACCCAGACTCAGGACAAACATACATGTTCATGCACACAAATATCTGTCCTGGGTGGGAATCGAACCCACGACCTCCGGCGTGAAAAGCAAGCATTTGCCAACCACGCCAACAGGTCCGTCGGATTACGGTGCTGGTTCGACCCACGCCAGACTAAATTTATGATTTCCTTCGAATTAGGAATATTTAAATACGAAAATTTGGTACGCTTGTGTAACTGTCATCAACGGCAGCTCGGGGAGAAAGGTTCAGGAAAGGAACCGGAAGACGCAGCATGGGCACGCTCCTACAAGGTTAACCAACGATTTTGTAAGGGTCACGGGAAGTCGCTGGATGCAGCGCAAGAGCGGTCATCGTATGACCGGACATGATAGCCGTCGCATCGGGTTATAAAAGAGACGGAAAGAAAGTATAGGTACTCATGTTTGTGTACAGTGCATGAGACTATAATATGTCCTGGGGCTCTACCGACTAAGTCGCCGAAAATCGATTTCGTAAATGGCGTTCAAATAAATAAAGGTTAAAAATTACTTAATCAATCGTTAAATCGGCTTCAACTTTGACGATCGATTCCGGACCTTATGACGTCACACGTGGTCATGGAAGCCGATTTAACGATTGATTAAGTAAATTTTAACCTTTATTTATTTGAACGCCATTCACGAAAACGATGTTCGGCGACTTAGCCGGTAGAGCCCCTGTGTTGAAATTGAGCTCCGAAGACGAGATTCACCTAGAATTATATATTCTTTATCATCTTTTGGTATTTTTTGGCTAAGCTCGGGATTTGTGCACCGACACCACATTACAACCCGTCACAGTTCTGGATCAATCCCTTTACTCTTTCTGTTAAATAGTGGCACAGACGCCAGCACATCCAGCTACCCCAATCTTTCAAATTACTTTTAGAGATTTTCAACTTTATTACAAATCTAGAAGGTTCACTTTCAATTGGGGAAATTTGACAGATTGGGGTAGCTTGATATGCTGGCGTCTGTCTGTACAAACGAATGGAATAAATGCAATGTTTTGACGATGTGCCTTGTTTTATTACGACATGTGTCTTGTGAAGAAGATTTTATTGTATTGGTTTTTATTTTATTTCAGAACGCATTTCGTATAACTAGCCATTGGCCCCGAATCGGGTTTAAGATATTTATTTCTCAAAAGAAACAATTTCACTTATATGAGAAACACGTATTAAAATAAAGTACATTCTTAAGTTCTAAATCGGACGGTTGCTTAATACTAATTTCTATATCTAAGTAATCTATTATATAACTAGTTCTAATGTAACATATACAAAACAATATGTTTATATAAATCTATTTAAAATTTTGCAAAACATTAATTTATTACAAATAAAGGGGGTCCAAATTTTAATGTAACAATATAGAAAGAAGGAATAATTAAAACTATTAAAACACGTAAATAAGTAGTAACCAAATCATTGATGGCCGATATACCGAGATGATTGCGTTTCAAGCATGTTTTAGAGGTGACATTGTGATTTTTTTTCTATAAGCTAAATAAGTAAGAAGCTACTACTTACTCGTGTTTCGTGATATTCTTTGGAAAAGAATAATACACATTAAAATTCATTTGTGTGAAATACATATATATATATATATATATATATATATATATATATATATATATATTTTACTCTACCGCACAGTGCATGACGTGACAGATATTGAGACACACTGCCAGAAAACTTAGTGGGAATCCTTTTTTTACATATTTATTTCTTAACATAAAATTACATTGTACTTAAATGTGTTAATTTAGACCGACTCAATCCTATGCAGTTTTGTCACTAAATAATCAGAAGTTTTGTAGTAAGTTCTGCTACACAATAATATTCATAATAATAGTTCTTTTAAACGTATTTTTATACAGTTATTAGTGCAGTCATAGCCATATACTCTCATGCATCGGTCCATTAAGAATTGGTGAGGTTAAGAAACTAGGTTCGCGGTCAGTCTACAGATGGGTGACTCCGTGCTTCGGTGGGCACGTTAAGCTGTCGGTCCCGGTTGTAGTCATTAGACAAAAATCGTTAAGCCATGTCAGACGCCTACTGGGTCATACACTGCCCATACGATAAGAAGTCAGCAGTCGTAGGCATATCTTTGCAATTTCATGGGTAAATTGCGTTTCGTCAACTTTGTTTACTCTAGGTATCCGAACCTTACAACCACTAAAGGCGCCGTCATCCCGATTTACCCAACCACTCCGAAAAACGGTTTTCTCAAGATACGCATATTGCTCAGAATGTATCCTTGTCCTATATATCTCGCTAATTAATTAAGGAACTGTCCGGATAGTCCGACGTAAATAACCGGAGTACATAAAACACTAGTCAACATAAATATTGTGAATGTTCTGATATAATTTAGCTTGCTTGACAGACAAGCAACTGCGTGAAATTGCAAATAGTTAACGGTAAATTAACTTTGAGTTAAATGGGTTGAGGACTCATTTAGAAACAGTACAATGCTATGAGATTGCCTGTTGGCGTGGTTGGCAAATGCTTCCTTTTCACGCCGGAGGTCGTGGGTTTGATTCCCAACCAGGACAGATATTTGTGTGCATGAACAAGTTTGTTTGTCCTGAGTCTGAGTGTAATTATCTTTACAAGTATTTATACATATAATAAAATCGTAGGAAAGTCAAAACTGTACATTGAATTTTTTTTTAAAGGATACTTGGTGCGTGATCTACAATCGATATCGAAGCCAAATCATAGTTTTTAGAATTTTGTCTGTTTGTCTGTATGTATGTCAGGGCTAAAAGTACTGCATGGATTTACGTAAAATTTTACATGAATATTAAGAAGTCGGGCCAACATATAGCCTATATATTATCACGCTATCACCTACAGGGGTGGAGCTGTGATAATTTATAAAATTTAACGCGATAAAACCGCGGGGCACAGCTAGTGTATTTATAAAAGAAAAGTAGTGTATGTAGTATATCAGTTATCTGGTTTCCATAGTACAAAAGCTCTGCTTAGTTTGGGATCAGATGGCCGTGTGTGAATAACGTCCTAGGATATTATTATTATTACATATTCTTCAGATTCTGATTTATAATAATAATAATAAGACTTTATTTTCAGACCAAATTAGTGTCCAATAAGTTAGTAACAATTTTCTTATGAACTAGTGTTAGTAATAAGTATTTTTATAATACGTAACAAATTTAACAAATTTACCATTCATTGCTGCGTTATTCCATGCGAAATAGCGCAGCAATGATTGACGTAAATACAGTCTAGCCGACTAGCGATCATGCTTAGGTTTTCTAATCCTTGTCATCATCATCAGCATCACCGGCGAGCATGTATGAAGAATATAATGTCAGTAAACGAAGCGAAAGAGGTGTGCAAGGATCGTGACAAATGGAAGTTCGTTGTCTCTGCCTACCCCTCTGGGAGACAGGCGTGAGTCTATGATGTATGTATGTATCATCAGCCTGATGTCGTCTCCTGCCGGACATAGGCCTCCCCCAAAGGGTTCTATAACGTTAACATTTGAAGGGGCTTTCCGTAGTCACCGCGCTTGGCATGCGAGCTGGGGACCGCAGTTAGGTGGTAGCTAGTACACAGGTGGCGCTGCTGCTGGACTACCTGGTGTATCCCTTAGTCGCCTTTTACTACACCCACGGGATGGTATAGGTTGGTCCAGTTATTCTTTTAGGCCGGACCCCACACGTCTGATCCTTATGTATTCACATGGTTATAAAAAAAAGCTTTTTATTCACGTAGACTTTAACCCTTAATCGGGCATAGGACATGTTCATAATTCATTGGTTTCAGCTCTAGAGTTAACATAATAGAGTTTAAAATAAGGTGGGATCTATTATCCCACTGTCAGATTAAGGGTTAAAAAAGAAAGTGCGAGTCGGACTCGCCCATGAAGGGTTCCGCAGCAACAAGTATTTCAGTTGATTAAATGAAAGGTTAACGATTAATGACGTATTAAAAAAAACTACTAGTAAGTAGTAGATCTCGTTCAACTCAATTATATTGGAAACCTCAATATCACTTTTGAAGACCTATCCATAGATACCCCACATGTATGGGTACGATGAAAATTTTTTTTTTGAGTTTCAGTTCTATGTATGGGGAACCCCCAAAATTATTATTCTTTTTCTAGTTTTGTGTGGAAATCTTAATGTGGTTCACAGAATACATCTACTTATCAAGTTTCAATAGTACCTACAGCTCTTATAGTTTCGGAAAAAAGTCGCTGTGCCATACGGACGGACAGACAGACAGACATGACGAATCTATAAGGGTTCCGTTTTTTGCCATTCGGCTACGGAACCCTAAAAAGCGCTTGTAAATAGCCAGAACATGTTTTTAGTAATACAGTTATTATTTCTAGTTACTCATTACAGATATTTAGGTACACGGAATGTTAAAACATTTATACTATTTATTTTATAATAGTAGTGATATTTAGCTAGCTTGTATTAAGTTTTACATTCACGCTGCTGCGTTTCTATAAGGAAAAACTTGAGAGGTGTCAAGGGACCCCCGGATGGAACGAAGATATTTCTTATTATTTATTATGTACAAAAAACCTGTATACACTCAACGAAAATAATCGTCGCGACACCACACTGTTCAATGCGAAATAGAAATGAAAATATCTGGCTTGCTTTATATATGAGAGAGATAGACAACTTTTCGTACGATTTTTTCCGTCTAGCCCCCTTTCACAACGCGCGATAATGAACTTCGTTCCAACAATCACAGCAGCGAAACAAACCCCGTCTTTTTTATTATGGGACTGGTCCCTCCTTCTTAACCACCTCTACAACTCCTGTAAGCTAGGATCAACGATGGCACACAAAGAATGACACTGTGCCGTCAGGTTCAGGTATTTCTTGGATACCACATAGTAATTCCACTTGCCTCCAGATCAACGCGGTAGACAGATTGATATATCGAGGGCTCATAATACGAGAGAATTGCTACTAGAGAAACCAGCGGCAAATGTACTAACGGTATAATTTAAGGGTGCCATCAAGTGAGAAAATAATCCCTTTTTTTTTAAATATATGTATCACGGTGAGACACATGTTATTAGTGCCCATGGCATTAAAATTCTCCTTGGCCCCTAATTAAGACAAATTAAACAAAATGTTTAAGTCTACGAAAATTAAAACATATCGAAAGTTTTCAAGTCATTCTCACAATTATTTATAACAATGGCCACATATATTAGGCCACTACAAATTAAATAATATTAATTATAAAATTAAAATTATTTAATTTATAGTCAAATGTGCATTTATCACAAAAATAGATTTATTAAATTTATTTTCACACATTGTTTAAAAAGAGGAAAGTTATTGTTTAAAAGAGTTCTTTACACCGTTTATAATAAAAAATATAAATAGTTAATTAATTAATAGCCATAATTCAAATTTTAACTTTTTATACCCTTGGTAAATGTTTGGGGGTCCTCCAAAAGTTCGTAAACCATGTTTATTCTAGTCAAATAAATTATCACTTAAGGGTTTACCTTAAGGAATTTTAATGAATGAAAGTTAAAAAAATAAACCATACTTGAAAGTGTTCGTATGCGCATTCGATCCGCAGAGGACCTAAACACATATTGTCCTGATGGAAATGATATTATCTAGTAATACAACTTAGGTATCTGATTAAAACTAATGTATGCATCAACTAACATCTAAATAATTTCGTGATAACTGAAATGTAAGCTTGAAAAACAGAAAGGCGAATGAAAATTACACCTAGCAACTTTATATCATTAACATGTTTAGCCATCGCTAATCAAACTTTGTAACTTATTTATAGACAACGTCCTACACAAAAAAACGCCAGTGTAACTTTCAAAATAACGGTATACAACCAAATCCCAAAATAGCTGGGTTTGGTAGCCGATTACATCATTTGTGACATTCTCGATTCTACATTTAATATTGCAGTAATTTGTGCAAACTCCAGCGGTTATGCCAAGCCAACTTTAATAGCTTCTGCGTAATAATTAGTTCACAGAACTCACGTCGACAAGTTGCACTCGCAGAATAACTATTTACCTAGCACAAACGATTTAAAACTATTAAATAACGACGCGCCAAAATAAAAACTTTTATATCTTTATAAAAACTTTAGTCCATCTTACCTTACAGAAATAATTAAATAAAAAATATCACTCACAAAACACTCCGAAAATCAAATTAATAACACAAAATTAGGATGTATTTAATAAACAAAATTCCATGGCACTTACTTCCGGGGGCAAAACTGGTAATGACAAGATGGCGTCGATCGAAAGCGCGCGAAAATTGTTGCCGCTGAGTTTCCGGCAATGGGGTATCAAAATATCGGGTTTTAGTATCGGATGTTGGAGTTTTATCGCGAAGACTGTACCCGGCCAGCGAACATTCGTGACTAAGAACGGTTCACGTGATTTTAATATAAAATTTAGGCAGCACCGCTGATGCTGGGACGATGTATTTTGGATCGTGTCATAGAGTCATGAGCGCGGATGCATGGAAATAATAACTGGATGGTGCACTTGAGCTGAGTCACGGAGACGGGAGAACGCTGTCTGTTAAGAGTGGCGGGAATATTCATATACATGCGGATACAGTTTTTCTTTCTGAAGTAAATATTATAATATTCAAATAACATTGGCATCAACACCAATGCCATCGACCTTAACACGATATATAGTCCTTGTTTTAAAATTTAAACTGACGTTTTGTAAGAACGGAGACATAACTACCTATTTATTTTGTTATTCCGTAAGAGTTTTTAATTGTCTGCTCAAATATAATTTTTAATTGTTACGCGGCCCAAATTGGATACAGACAGCGCAAAATTGAGACAACTGGACATACTTGGAGGAGGCCTTTGCCTGTAGAGGGGTTCATGCAGGTGGGAAATAACCTAAATTTAATTATATTATTAGAAAATACTTCTAAATATCTCACTACCACCAACTATCTGACTAAGCAATTCTGTAACTCAATATTGTATTCTACACTGCTGGCATAAAAGGCATTTTTATTTTATTAATTATAATTAAACCTGATTTATATAATAATATCAAAAAGTAGTTATTCCTTATATTATTTCTTTCAAAATACTTTCATATAATTCTACACCAACTTGCAGAATTTCGGACATCATCTGGTATATCGTCACGCTTAGATCACAAGAAAATTGGAGCTCTAATATTAAATGTCCAGCTCCTTTCCAACCTAAGGTTATCTGGAAGAGATTTATAACCCTCCAAAAAAAAAATATACTGGTTCTCTTAAGATAACGCTAGTGAAGCTCCGTGTATAAGCAAGTAGTTCTATAAAAAGAAAAAGCTTTTGAATCTCCAAGCGGAATTTAGATATCAATTTACTTCGAGCAGTTTCATAAATCTCACGAGTTTACGTGTACTTGAATTCTATGTGTAAAGTCCCGAAATAGGTACCGTAGTGAAACTGTGACACGGATCGTGTATTAGGTCAGTAGTTAAACCATTGAGCTGAAATAATCGTCCCGGGCCTTGTGACCAGTCTACTGCGTTAAATACACTGTGTTTACTGCAAAGAGAATATAACAAACTACGCTTACATAAATCATTCAAGACAGAAAATATAATAATATGCGGTCTTGGAAAATGACAGGTTTAAAATATACTGGGATCAACCCGTGCTGACTGACCGAATGGTAGGTGCCAATCGACCCGATATTGTCGTCATTGACAAACAAACGAAAAAGACACCCTTTGTGGATATAACAATACCATATGATGAAAAGGACTTGTTGGAGGAGTTTAGGACTTGACATCTGGCTGAAGAGTTACATGCAGAAGGCGGTTTTGCTGGCGAATGCCCATATATTTAATGAATTCTATTCGTATTAAAATACCCTTATATAATGTATTGTAAGTAGGTAATAGTGGTAATAAACATGTGATAATATAATAATATCCTGGGACATTATTTACACACGGCCATCTGATCCTAAACTAAGCAGAGCTTGTACTATGGAAACCAGATCACTAATATACTACACATACTACTTTTCTTTTGTAAATACATACTTATATAAATAATAACACTCAGACTCAGGACAAACAGACGTGCACACAAATATCTGTTCTGGGTGGGAATCGAACCCACGACCTCCAGCGTAAAAAGCAAGCCATTGCCAACCACGCCAACATAGATAGAACTCGAAAAGACCATTTTTTATAGTAAACCAGTCAATTCAAGAAAACCATTGTTTTCGTATTTAGTCGGTCTTGATCCATAAATAAAGTATAGTAACTTGAAACCATAAAAAATAGAGTGACTAGGCCGTCGATTAGATTCCATACATTGCTTGGAGTGGTATTCATGTATTAAGCGGTTTCACCAGACTGGTCTACTGAGTCATTTAAAACTTTAAACCACATGATATGATCAGTACTTAGCGTTTCACTCTTTTCTTCGTTCTGCTATACGGGACTCTGTGAAAAATATGTAAAACGAAAGTAGTTATTAAATACGGTATTTAAAAAACTGAAGTCATAATTTTAAATACTATTTAAAACACAAGCAAAATACTCCGACTTATCTGTTCACCAAAGTCAATTTATATCGGACCATTCCAAAGGAATTCCGAATCGAACAATTTTAATACATACATAGACTCACGCCTGTTTCCCAGAGGGGTAGGCAGAGACAACGGACTTCCATTTGTCACGATCCTTGCATACCTCTTTCGCTTCGTTTACTGACATAATATTCTTCATACATGCTCGCCGGTTTAGGGTACTTCTGACCTGACCTTTCTTAAGTACGTCTCCGATTTGATCAGAGAATGTTCTACGAGGTCTTCCCCTTCCGGTTGTACCATTCACACAGACCAGGTATACTTCTTTTGTCAATCTTCTTTCATTCATCCTTTCTAAATGGCCAAACCACCTCAGCATACCTTTTCCAATTTTTGTGACTACATCCTCTTTCACACCACAACGCTCTCTTACATCAGTATTTCGAATTCTGTCTCTCAAAGTCACACCACACATACTTCTCAGAGCTCTCATTTCCACTGCATTTATTTTACTCTCATTCTTTTTCTGCCATACCCAACTTTCACTTCCATACATTAAAGTTGGCACTAACACTCCATCGTGCACGGCCAGTCGAGCCTTCTTTGAGACTTGCCGGCTACTCATAAAGGCGTGTAGTGCCCCATTCACTCTGTTCCCCGCATTTACTCTTCTAACAATATCTTTTTCATATTTCCCATCTCTCGTAAACAAAGTTCCCAAATATACAAACTCTTTCACCTGTTCGACTTTCTCTCCTCCAATCACAATATCACATGCTGTCGTGTATTCATCCCTCTCAAATACCATTACTTTCGTCTTACCTACATTCATTTTCATCCCTTTCCTTTCAAAAGCTTCATGCATATTTGTTACCATCACCTGCAACTCGTCCGCCGATGATGCAAGTAGAACTTGATCATCAGCGTAAAGCAGACATTTGATGAGTAACTCATTCATCCTTACACCGCATTCACTTTCTTTCAAATCTTTTAAACAGCTATCCATGAATAGGTTAAACAACCACGGTGACGCTACACATCCCTGTCTAACACCCTTTTGGATGCTAAACCACTCAGTGTATGACCCGTTAACCGTTAACAATTTTAATAATTGGATTTTTTCAAATGTCATGATTTTGGTTTGTTCAGATGTATATAGGGTTCATCAATAATGAAAACTCCCGTAAATAATCCCGTTTTTGTATGTACGAGTATTTATTTGGACATACAAAAGAACAATAACATATAGTCAAATTGATAACCAAGGTGTAATCAAATTAAGTATGTTTTAAATAACTGAGACCAATTAATAGGCACTTAAATAAAATAAATTGAATTAATTCCACCTTCTGGGTATTAATAAATTCGCCTCTTTCTGAAAAGAATGGAGATTTCAGCAAAAGAATGGAGATTTCAGCATATATGCGGATGGCCATGGACAACAACAAGTATTTAACAGACAGATATGAAAAAATTGAACCATGCACTTTGTTAAATTAGCTTTGTTAGGTTGGCACGAAAATTTAAAAAGAAACTGGCTGACTTTTGTACACAAACGTTGTGTGTAACATTATTATATATTTACCTACTACTTGATCAACGACCTACCATGCAAGGTGACGTCTACAAATGCTATCTCTATGGTTTGAGTTTTGGCGCTAAGGCGGAAAAAGACGCATTGAGGCTCTGTTTCATTTTCAAAAACTGGTGTAAATTCGAGTTTTTATGTGTAAATATCGTGGATTTTTAGACATAACATCTTCGACAACGTACACAAGTGGAGGAAAGTGCGATATTGCCGTGAATTGGGATTTTCCGTGTTGAAACCAAAACTCCATAGAAGCCTCTAGTAAAGTCTCCACTATAACTTGACTGTGACGTACTTGCCTGGACTTTGAGTAAATGACGAAAAACATAAAATATTTAAACTGAAGACTAGGCGGTATGGTCTATGATCTTAGCCTGTCCAAAGCGGCGAAAAAAAAACTCTATGGTTCTTATACGTACAGACGCCAGCACATCAAGCTACCCCAATCTGACAAATTTCCTCAATTGAAAGTGAACTTTATACTCATGTGATAAAGATGAAAATCTATAAAAGAAATTTGACAGATTGGGGTAGCTGGATGTGCTTGTCTGTACATTTTGTTCTACGTACTTAAATTGTACTGTATTTTTCGTCAAAACGTCGCGTCGTCGTAAATATTATTTTAATTGTCTTTTTATTATCTTAAAAACCACTTAACAAACCATATTCTATTAAATATAAACTTTTTATTGGTCTTAAACCTGGCGCAAATGATATAACATCTAAATTATTATACCTACTTTTAAAACAGATTTAGGAAGCTAATGCGTCGTAACCTCGTAACGTTCTTCGTCGAGGACTCGTAGACGAAGTCCAGTTGTCATAATTAGAATACCTCGTTGGTCCAGTGTTAACGTGTTCAAAGCGGTCACCGTAGCCTAGTTGGTAGTGCCCCTGCCTACGAAGCTGGTGGTCCTGGGTTCGAATCCTGGTAAGTGCAAATATTTGCGTGATGAGCACGAATATTTGTTTCTGAGTCATGGATGTTTTCTATGTATTTAAGTATTTATCTATCTATATAAGTATGTATATCGTCGACTGGTACCCATAGTACAAGCTTTGCTTAGTTTGGGGCTAGGACGATTTGTGTGACATTGTCCCTAGATATTATTATAAAAAAGAAAAGAAAAAAAACATGGGGAATGAGGGTCGGACCAATGATATTACTATGTCTTTCCGGGATCAAAATGGTTCTTGAGTAGCGCCCACGAACCGGAAGACGGTAGCGTGGGTAGGCAGGCATCCTACAATGTGGACCGATGACCTTGTGAGGGTCGCGGGAAACCGCTAGATGCGGGCAGTATAAGACCGGCCATTGTGGAGATCACTGGGGGAGGCCTTTGTCCAGCAGTCCACGTCTTTCGGCTGATATAATATAATAATATATTGGGACATCATTTACACACAGCCATCCAGTCCTAAACTAAGCAGAGCTTGTACTATGGCAACCAGATAACTGATGTACTACTTTTCTTTTGTATTTTTTTTTTGTTATCGATATAGCTAAATACGCTATTGACTGACCTGCCTGTCCACTGGTGAGTGAGCCTTACCACTAAGCCAATTGTTCATTTTTTTTATTTTAATATTTAGGTAAATGTCACACAGATCATCCTAGCCCCAAACTAAGCAAAACTTGTATTATGGGTAGGTACCAGGCGACGATATACATACTTATATAGATAGATAAATACTTATATACATAGAAAACATCCATGACTCAGAAACAAATATTCGTGCTCATCACACAAATATTTGCACTTACCGGGATTCGAACCCAGGACCACCAGCTTCGTAGGCAGGAGCACTACCAACTAGGCTACGGTGATCGTCAAACACTTATATAGCTAATTACACGCAGACTCAGGACAAACAGACATGTTCATGCACAGAAATATCTGCCCTGGGTGGGAATCGAACCCACGACCTCCGGCGTGAAAAGCAAGCATTTGCCAACCACGCCAATAGGGCCGTCAATATGATGATGTAGATGATTTGAAAAGCACTCAGTAGTAGCCCGGATTCTGGAAGTTGGCAGTGCTGTGCCTTGGCAGGTAAGCACGTTAAGTTAGACCTGCCTCTTCTTGGTCGCGTCGAATAGCCGTCTTATTGGATCTTGAGAATGAGAAAAGAAAGTGTGCATTCCAATTCAATTTCATGTCTAATTTTGAATACGGCGGATATTGACTATGGAGACTGCTTGACTTTTAAAATTTTACCCGATCATTTCCCGTTTCGAGCCTAAAATTATTGTTAAATTTAGCTGTAACTCAGATTCAAAAGGCAGGCTTTCTCGAGTCGTATCGACTCACCCGTCTTACAGGATTATCAGATAAGAGTGAAAGAATAGATATTGCCCCTGTGTTGCAATGTCATTGTGTGCTGACACTCAACTTTGCGCACCTAAATATGTCTCATTCTATATGTGTGTGAATAATTAACTTTATTCAGCACTTGGATAAACCCGATTTATGAAGTCGACTACCGACTTCATAAATCGGGTTATCCGTAGGATAAAATTACTTCTGTATAACTTTAGGGGATTTGAAATTTGTCTAGTACAAAATCAACTATAACAATTTACCTTATTTCTTTTTCTGCAATAAAAATATGTAGAAAATTTTGATTATGCAGAAGTAACTTTATTCTACGGATAGGTCGATATCACCATCATATCATTATGAGAGCAGGCCCTTGCTCAATGAACAATAATGGGCTGCATTATTATACCAAAAAAAAACAAATCTTTTGTCCCCATAATATTAGTTTAGGTCAGTATGCACATTCACTCCTCCTTATTTCCTTCCTTTCCTTGGGATCCAAGACAGTCAAAACTGAGCCTCACCGCTCAATGTCATTTCATCGTGTGCCACTTTTGTTTCTGGCTTACAGGAGTTGCATTGCTGGGTAAGAGGGAGAGACTAGTCCCGATAGTAATAAAAGAAATGTATGCACATAAACATGAGTACGACTATATTAGTGTGATGTATCTCTTCTATAGGGTGGCAACTAGATGCGAACACTAATTGAGATCTAAGAGAACTCAAGACTAGGTTGTCCCCGCACCTACCTATTAGTAGTTAAACAAAGCCAATGAGACAAGCGACAAATAAGAAAGTACTACGCCGTATAATATTATACTACACAAACTACAGCTACACAAAGCTACGGCTACTACGCAACATTACAATTATCGGTAAGGTAACTACGAGATCTACGAAGTGCTACGACAACATGTCCAACACGGAGGCTGCAGAGTAAACCGGATTACACCGGTTTCCATTCAACTCCCGTACCGGAAATTGCATTTATAATAGTAGTAGGATGCTGGAACTAAATAGAGTGGCATAGGCACACCTCACTCTATTAAATTCCCGCACCCTATCCTACTTAATATTATAAAGGTGAAAGAAGGTCGACTTGGAGAGGATAATTAAACACACTGGACTTTATAATAAGCGCGTATAATATATGAATTACAATGCTTGCTGCTCACAAATACCAAAATTTACATTTTGACCTAGTCAAACGCCGGAGAATCTCTATAGCGACTGAGGGGATCTCTATAACAAATTTGAGAACTAATACAAAATGAACGTTATTTACGTGAACAAAAGGCAAAAGTTTGTGAGTTACACTCGCTGCTTTCGCTGTTTGTTACTACTTCACGTCTAAACGGCTGGAGTGATTTTAATAAAATTTGATATGGAGCTAGCTGACACCCTGTATGAACACATAGGCTCTAATTTATAATGTTTAAAGCGGGTATAACCGCGGGGAATAGCTAGTTAATATTATAAATGCGATAGTTGGTGAGTAGACTAAAGGGAATAAATATCATTGCTATCATAAAATAAATTTTATGAATACATTCATACAATCCGTGTACCCAAATATCTATGTAACTAGAAATAATAATGTAGGTATACTTAATTATATTAATACTCTAAGGAATGAGTCCAGAAGTAGCTTTTTTAAAACAAATTTTAATACAACTTACGACAACAATAATCATAAAAATATTAACAGACAAATAGCAGACAATGCAATGCAATACAACATGAGTTGTATGACAGAAGATCCTATACATCTGATGTCAATTTTAAAAATTATGTTTGTTACTATTCAAAAATTTTCAAAAAAGTTTGCATCCAAGCTAAATGTTTGTATATAAGCGGAAAAATAAAAAACTCCGATAATAAGATAAAATCAGCTTGGCAAATAATAAATACTGAAACGGGTAAAAGAAGATTGAGAGACCAAAAACTAAATATTAATGACGAACTTGTTTCAGACAAACTTACCGTTGCCAACATTTTTGCCGAGTTTTTTACAAATATGCCTCTAGTTACTACTAAATGCCTCCCGTCGTCACCGGATGTGGCAGAAATCTTTTTAAAACAATCTATTAAACCAATTGTGCCCAAATTCAGTTTTCGATTTGTTACAAATGCTGATATTTTAAAAGCTTTTAAGAGCATTAAAAAAAAGGGCACAGAGGATTTATGGGGACTGTCTGTAATGGCAATTGAATCAGTTATACAAAACATTGCTTCCATCCTTGCAAACATCTTCAATAGCTGTGTAAGTGATGGCGTCTTTCCAGACCTTATGAAAATCAGTAAGGTAGTACCTGTTTTCAAATCAGGTTGTTCAAATAATGCCACAAATTATCGACCCATCTCTATACTGCCAGCGTTAAGTAAAATATTTGAAAAGCTCATGCTCAGCCAGATGTTGTCGCACTTTAACATGAATGGGATATTGCATGACAAGCAGTTTGGGTTTACAAAGGGCCGTTCTACTCAGGATGCGGGGTGTACACTAATGAAGTCTATATTGGAGGCTTGGGAGGGGTCGCAGGATGCGCTGGGAGTTTTCTGCGATCTCTCTAAGGCTTTCGATTGCGTAGACCACCATACGCTCATTGTGAAACTAAAATACTATGGAATTTCTGGCACATCTCTTGATCTTGTAATGTCCTATTTATCAGGTCGAGAACAACTGGTTTCAATAGACGGGGTAAATTCAACACGACATTCTGTCAAAATGGGGGTGCCCCAAGGATCGATTTTGGGTCCATTTTTATTTCTAGTTTATATAAATGATCTCCCATATCTAGTAGAGAAAGTATCAGACATAATTCTATTTGCTGATGATACGTCACTCATATTTAAAGTGAGTAGGAAAGATAAGGATCTTATAGAACCTAATAAAACTCTCAGCCTCATATCAAATTGGTTTTCGGCAAATAATCTTCTTTTGAATGCAGGAAAGACCAAATGCATCAAATTCTCATTGCCGAATGTGACTCATATTAAACCAACGGTCGCACTTAACGAGGAAGTTTTAGATTTAGTTCCTTCGACCGTATTTTTGGGAATAACACTGGACTCAAAATTACAATGGGGTCCTCATATTGAAAAATTATCTGCCAAATTAAGTTCAGCTTCATATGCAGTTTGGAAAATCAGACAATTGTCAGACGAACCAACTGCTAGACTAGTATATTTTGCTTATTTCCATAGCATTATGTCCTATGGTATTCTGCTGTGGGGCTCAGCAGCTGACATAAGTGCTATTTTCGTATTACAAAAAAGAGCAGTCCGAGCTATTTATAATCTAGGCAGTCGCGAGTCTCTACGAAGGGTTTTTAAAGAAGTAAATATACTTACTGTTCCATCTGAATACATATATCAGAATATAATGTTTGTGCGGAAAAATTTAGATAAATATAAAAAACGGAGTGACTTGCACAATGTCAATACAAGAAATAAGGACAAACTAGCTATACCAGCCTTTAGAGTTAGCAAAACAAAAAAGTCATTCATGGGGAATTGTACTAGGTTTTATAACAAGCTCCCTATTCATATAACTAAACTACCTGATAATAAGTTTAAGTCACACATTAAACATGAACTTATGGCTAAGGGTTACTACACTACTAAGGATTACATTGACGATAAAGACATTTGGCGGTCGACATCTACCTGCACATAGTCCGCTGGAGATCTTATAGCCATATAGACATGAGTAATCTTTTATGTTACATGAACTATCTGTAATAAAACTATCTATTATTTAAATATTCTACGAATTTCAGAACTGTTTGTTGTGTCTCAAAATGATTAATGTTACTTTTATTTTGACGTTTTTATTTTCTCTCTAATATATTAAACCTAAAATAAATAAATAATCAGACAACCGATCGAGCATATATTGTGTTTGCCTGCTAAATAATTACAGTAAGTGGACCAAATCTCGTGTATATGCCCCATTGAGTATGTTTCGCCGGAGCGTCTCAACTGGGCCGTGTTGAAACCGGTAGTAGAGACACCCGCTGAGTTTGTTTCGCTGGGTCTTCTCAGTTGGGGCGCATTGGATCCGGTGGTAGCATTAAAGCGCGACCGTCGTTATTAACACAAGGTCCGTCATAATAATATCACTTTAATATAGACAGAACCATTGCCAATATGTATCACAAATATTAGACTTAAACTAGATAATTAGACTTAAACTAGATAATTAAACTTAAACATAATCTCTTGACAATAACTTGATTCGAGCTAGCTAAATATCATTGCTGTTATAAAATAAATTTTATTAATGTTTTAATACTATCAATACATGTGTACCTAATATCTATGTTACTAGAAATAATAATGTATACAACTATAATACTACAAACATGTTCTGACTATTTACAAGCGCTTTTTTGAAGTCTACGTGAATAAAAACCTTTTTTATTTTATTTATTTTATTTTAATAATTTTAATTCAAACAAAGAAAACGAAAGAAGATTCACAATCGGACAGAGTAACAGCCTCGACAACTGTTGGGTCGCAAAAGAGAGCGATGCCGGCGAGGCATCGCCTTTTTATAAAAATCCCCACTTCTGTAGTTTCCAGTTCCACCATACAAACATTTTCTAACTATTTACAAGCGCTTTTTAAAGTCTACGTGAATAAAAACCTTTCTTGTTTATTATTTTATTTTAGTATTGATGTGTGGATGCATGGATATATGATTCTTTGTTAACTTTTAAATGTTGTTACTCTTTCACCCAAAAACAACTGAACGGATTTGATGGCACTTTGTAGTAATATAGCTTATATTATATCCGAATAAACATAGAAACAGCGGGTTACAGCTAGTATCTTATATGGATGTAAAGACGCCAGCCCATCCAGCACATCCAGCTACCCCAATCTGTCAAATTTCTTTTATATATTTTCAACTTTATCACAAAAGCATAAGGTTCACTTTAGATTGAGGAAATTTAACAGATTGGGGTGGCTTGATGTGCTGGCGTTTGTACTTCGAGTCCGCCAATTGAATATTTATAAACCACTATCTATATTACACCTAAATAATACGAATCTGCAGTGACATTTATCCCTGTGTCGCGGGGTATACACAGGGATTAATTTCGTCATTCTCCTAAAAAATTGGATTCACATTTATTTCTAATTTATTTTATTTATCACACACGTCTTGTTAACAGAAAAGTCCAATGGAAAAGACTATACTCGAATCAGAAATTTTGAAACTTGCAGACGAATTGTAGTTTAGAAGTAAAAAGTCACTAAAAAAGTAAAACTTTTATGGTTACCTGTCTACAGCCAGCGCAGCGTTACAAAACTTCGCCGACTACAAACCGAAACCTAAGAGCGCCTCGCCATGCTCCAATAATCCCATAAATTTACAAAATAAATCACCGAACTAAACAGACTTCCCACACAGATATTTATCATAATAAACTTACAGTAATTCGCTACATTTTGTCACTAAGAGCTTGCCGCCATTTTCACCGCAATAAAAATACGAGATAGGACGACAAAATTTTTACGCCCATGTTTTTTCGATGTTTTTTTTTATACATAACTATTATCAGAGGAACCCTTTACAGGCCAGTTGCCTATCAATATATGGTCAGCAGTAATTTTTATTATCTATATAAGTATGTATTTGCAAAAAGAAAAGTAGTATCTATACATATAATAAAATCGTAGGAAAGTCAAAACTGTACATTGAATATTTTTTTAAAAGGATAGTTGGGGCGTGATCTGCAATCGATATCGAAGCCAAAAATATAGTTTTTAGAATTATTGTCTGTGTGTCTGTTTGTCTGTATGTATGTCCGGGCTAAACTCAAAAAGTGCTGCATGGATTTACTTCAAATTTTAAATGGATATTACTAAGAGGTCGGGTCAACATATAGGCTACATATTATCACGCTATCACCTACGGGGGAGAAGCTGCGAACGCGGGTAAAACCTCGAGGCGCAGCTAGTACGTAATATATCAGTCATCTGGTTTCAATAGTACAAGGTCTGCTTAGTTTGGGATCAGATGGCAGAGTGTGAATAATGTCCCACGATATTATATACTACAAACGACATAGACAGTAAATAGAGATACAGCTTAGTAATGGATAGAGAAATATATAAAGATACATAATATTAAAGGTCAGGTACATACATATTTCAAATTAAAATTAATAGACCCATTATTAAGGATTTCCCTGCATGTCCTGCTGAAGATGATCTAGTTTAGAAAGTGGTAGAATGATCCCAAATTAAGCAGAACCTGTACTATAGCAACCAGATGAAATCTAATGAAATGATGAAATGAAATAATGAAATTTATTCAGCACTTGGGTATTAACATACACTTGTACTTGTCAAGTTCACAATGCAGTACATAAACATAGTCGAATACAGTATAAAAATTACAAAAATATAATTAGGCTAAAAAAATTAATCTATTATTTAGAAATTTAGTTGTACAATATTAAAATTAAAGAATTGAAGGCAATGAGCATTTGGCTAGCGCAGAAGGCTCTTAACCAGTAGCTTAAATTAAACGATTAATACCCGAGGCCACCCTTTTGGGGTTCGGGCCACAGCTCAGGGGGCCGCTGAAGCAAAAGGACAGAATTCTAAGTGTTAAGGGGCCAAAGTAATCCTCACCGCTGAGGAGCCTACCCTAGCTAACCAGCGGCTTTCTCTAGCTACCTAGGTGGACGACCCGGAGAAGAAAGCCACAAAGAAACTCCGGGCTTGCTTTTTTCGTCTTCTTTTGCTTTTTGTTTTCGTTCTTTTTTTTTTTGTAATAATCATGTATTTTCTTACATTTTGATGGGCGGTATGTAGGCTAATGCACGCATAGAACCGTTGTCATCTAATGAATCAAAAAATTGTGAGATAATAAACAATAACATTAAATTTCACTCAAGCAATTAGAATAACCTCTTGCTAGATGAGAAAACGGTGGGTACATCCGCGTACATTTTTAAATTAACAAGTCACACGAAGTCAACCAGAGGCAACGACTGTATGAAAAAATAAAATATTATGAGTAGGTACCCCAACAGCAGTTCAACCAGTTACCGCAAGCAGCACCCGTTCACGAGTATGACGTGAGGGCAAGCCATCGCCTCCCTGACAACTGATAAACATGCTTATATATTTCGAAAATACATACATTACACCCAGCCACAGAACATATAATCAGCAACCAGACAACTGATAAACATGCTTATATATTACGAAAATACATACATTACACCCAGACACAGAACATATAATCATCGTGCTCATCACACACAGATTTTTTCAATCAGATCCCAATAAAAAAAGAATTAGCACTAATATTTAAATGAACATTCTACCACTAACTGCGTTAGAAATAGAAATTTTGTTGTCGGATCTCGTACTATTCTAATACGCAGTGAATAACTGTTAATTTTCGAACGAATATCACGACCTGTTAAAATTTGATTTTTATTCGTTCTTCAGCTGTTACGATATTTTTAAATATTCACGGCAGTGTTACCAACTAAACAAACGTACGACATGTGTAATGGCGCCTAAAATTGCCATGGTAGTTCACTACGCGGCGCTAAACAATGCCGGTTAAGTCAATAATAATGATGGATATGAAAGGTCAAATAAAGTCAATTCTAATTATTTTTTTAATAGTATTCTACATTACTGCACGTGGGGCGCAGCGGTGAAGACAGTCGCCTCGCCGCTTCGTGTCACGGGTTCGAGTCCCGCGCCGGACAACTATTTGTGTAACCCATAAATAGTTGTTCTGACTCTGGGTGTAATTTGTGTCCGTCTATTATATGTTTGTAAAGTACCCCGCGACACAGGGATTAATTTCCCTATTGCGGGCGTTGTCTAACAATGTTAAGTGAGAATGGAAATCCAGGAAGGTAATTTTTTGGATATTCGCGGCCGTATTACGTACATAACACTAGTCTTTATTTCACGTAATTCTATGCAGTATTACGGAAGTTATGCCTGTGAGAAGTTTTGAGCACTTTTAAATTTCCAAGATATCGCGCGCTCGACGCGTGACGTCAGCTGTCCGGTCGCTCCGTGCGCTCGTGCCCCGCGCCATTCTCCTTCTCCTTCTCCTTCTCCTTCTGCTTCTCCTTCTCCTTCTTCTTCTCCTTCTTCTTCTCCTTCTTCTTCTCCTTCTCCTTCTTCTTCTCCTCTCCTTCTTCTTCTTCTCCTTCTCCTTCAATCTTCTTCTTCTTCTTCAGTTCTTCTCCTACTCCTCCTTCTTCAATATTCTTCTTCTTATTCAATTCTTCTCCTACTCCTTCTTCCACTCCTTCTTCTTCTCCTCCTTCTTCTCCTCTTCCTTCTTTAATATTCTTCTTCTTCTTCTTCAATTCTTCTCCTACTCCTTCTTCTTCAATTCTTCTTTTACTCCTTCTTCTTCTTCAATTCTTCTCCTACTCCTTCTTCTTCTTCAATCTTCTTCTTCTCCTTCAATCTTCTTCTTCTCCGTCACCTTCACCTTCCCATTCTTCATCTCCTTCTCCTTCTTCTTCTCCTCTCCTTCTTCTTCTTCTCCTGCTCTTTCTTCTTCAATCTTCTTCTGCTTCTTCAATTCTTCTCCTACGCCTTCTTCTTCAATCTTCTTCTTCTTCTTCTCCTACTCCTTCGTTTCTACTTCTTCTCCTTCTCCTTCTTCTACGCCTTCTTCTCCTTCTCCTTCTTCTTCAATATTCTTCTTCTTCTTCAATCTTCTTCTTTTTCTTCAATCTTCTTCTTCTTCTTAAATTCTTCTCCTACTCCTTCTTCCACTCCTTCTTCTTCTCCTCCTCCTTCTCCTTCTTCTTCTTCGCCTCCTTCTTCTCCTCTTCCTTCTTCAATCTTCTTCTTCTTCTTCAATTCTTCTCCTACTCCTTCTTCTTCTTCTATTCTTCTCCTACTCCTTCTTCTTCTTCAATCTTCATCTTCTTCTTCTTCTTCAATCTTCATCTTCTTCTTCTTCTTCAATCTTCTTTTTTTTTCAATCTTCTTCTTCTTTTCAATCTTCTTCTTTTCAATCTTCTTCTTCTTTCAATCTTCTTCTTCTTTTCAATCTTTATCTTTTTAATCTTCTTCTCCTCCTTCTTCTCCTTCTTCTCCTACTTCTTCTCCTCCTTCTTCTCCTCCTTCTTCTTCTCCTTCTTCTCCTCCTTCTTCTCCTCTTAAAACCTTTTTTTCACAAAAGAACTAGTTATCTGCCTATTTTTAATACCAGACAGCTTCATCTTCTTCTTCTTTCTTTCATATTTCAGCCAAAACCTTGGCTAAACAAACTGCTACTGAGCAATGCACTGTTGACATACATAATGTCAGTAATTTTCTTACTGACAATGACACAACCAGATTGAATGGTGATATCTGTATACAGAATAATTTAAATTAACTGGTATGACAATAGAGAATCTCTCTTGCATAATGACAGATTCAAATCACATTTATACTGTCATGCATGATAATGAATGTTCAGATTTATTTGCAAAAAATAATATGGCCACAGTAAAATGTTTGATGGGTACTGAGCTAGAATTGGAGTTGTTTTTGAATTGTAAATATTGATGTCTTATGTTTAACTGAGCACTGGCTAAAACGCCATGAATTCATGTCCAGCTTCAATAATCACCAGGTTGCAAGCTCTAATATTAATAAATAATTTGTTAAAGTTTAAAGAAAGAAGTGATGTTGTGAGCCTCTCTGTTGAGCGAGTAGTAGAGATTTCATGTGTTGAGTTGGAGCGATTCATTGTTGGGAGTCTTTACAAACCTCCATGTGCACCATTTGATACCTTTTCAGATATCATGGAGGATGCCTTGAATAAGTTATCTAACAGCCATAAAACTGTTATCATTTCCTAACACCGAAACTACTTTGTATGGGCCTACGTACGCGGGGAGAAGCTTTTTAATCCTGGCATCGTTAACAAAAGCAGTATTCGTGATTTTAACCAGTTCACCTTCGCTATAAATACGATACTTAACCTTAGTGATTTCGTGAATGATAAGAAATAATATAAATTGTTAATAACTATTTGTTTAAGAATAACGTTCTGGTTATTCTCTGATCTTACTATAATTAAATTTAACTTAAGCATTGTTAAAGTAAATTCAGAAAATAATAATGTAAAAGGATGATGATGATGTAATGTGTACCTATACACATTACATCATCATCATCCTCTAAAACAGTTAAGTATCAAGTAGGTACGTATTTAGTTTTCAGACACACAGTTTATAATTTATTTTATATTATTATACTGAATTTAATTAATGTGTAGAATAGAAATGTGTCTTTTAATTTTAATAATAATAAAGTTTCTTGAAGAGTTAATTTCCAATTTATTTACTTAATCCCAACCCTATCAGCAGTAGGAAGTGCCTATGTTTAGGGTACACATAGACATAGTTATCTATATGTGGCTAGCTGTAAATCTGCGAGATATACAACATAAGATTTTAACTTAATTTTTTATTGAATTATGCACACATGGTGTACCCAGATTGCTTGACAGGCTAAAAATAGTAAGGAACAAATTATACATAAATATGTAAAATAATTTCAATAATGTAAAACAAAACGTTGTTATAATAACTTCTTGCTACTAAGAAATCTATTAAAAATATCAGTTATTAGAAACCTATTTTAATCACTTTGAATAATGTTGGTACCAGCATGAATTTTATTAGAACTTTTTTAACCCCTGACCGCTCTCTCAGACTACTCATAGGACATCAGATTAAAAAAATATTTGCGGTTATCCGACTTTCTTGCGACATCTAGTTTTTGTTTGCCGAACTCCAAAAAAAATATCTTGAATCGGTTACACCTGTCATTTTCGACATAATGGCGTAGACTTGTGGAGAGGTGCTTTAAGTAAGGCCGGTAGGTACAATCTAGTTAAATCATGTCATTTATTGTAAATTACGCTGAAAACTAAGTTCTAACAGTTTAGTTGATTGACTAACGTAATATATTTTGAATTATTTCACGAAATAAATTTATTAATTTATATTTTATGAATTCCACTTACACTTGTTGTTAGATGTCTTTTATGTAGTACAATGTCAGCCTATAAAGTTTTGATTGCATACACTATTAGTGTTCTAGCTAGGTACAGTACATAGTCTATATTTATTATTATTTTATTAATATGATTACTTTTATTTTAGTGTTGACAGAAGAGAATATTACCGATATATTAAATCAATCTGACTTTGAAGATGGTTCCGAAGTATCTTAAGATGATTGCAATTATACTCCACAAACAAATGAGCGCGATATAGATTCAGGAAATTCTTCACAGAGTTCTTCTGATAATGATCAATTAATTGAATCTACACCAGCTTCACCAGTATTATCAGTTAGTTCTGAAAGCCCGGGCCGGATTTGAACACATGGTAGACGTGGTGGTAGACGTGGATTGCTGCCTAGATCGAGGAATACACGTTCCTCGACACTTCGAAATGGCGATAGACAACTGGTGGGTTGGAGATAAATTAGAGCATAGCGACCATCATCCTCAACAGCCAGCTTATATACCAAAAGACACGAGGTTGAACAATTTTGAATTTATACAGCAATATATTGATGACGACATTCTGAATACCATAGTAGATTGCACAAATAGGACAGACGTTCTACTAAAAGGAAAACCATTAGGACTTACAAAAAAGAGTTAATAGTGTATCTTGGTATAACAAAGTTAATGTCAGCTCTACAATATCCAAATTAGATATGTATTGGATGCAAAAATGGAAAGTACCGATTATCATAACTGCTATGACTCGAATGCGCTTTTATGTTATTCGAACACTACTGAAGTGTGTGTTTGATCAAGATGTGTGTGATGAAATAAGGCAACGTGATAAAATATGGGAAATTCGACCATTTTGTGACCGAATCTTGAAGGGTTGCTTAGCTCAAATGGTCCAAAAGATGTTTGTGTTGACGAGATGATTATACCATTTTCTGGTCATGATCATATGCCAAGAAAATACAACCTGCCCAAAATTGATAATCAAGGATTTGGTTTGGGAGAAGCAATGATTTTGTACCTCACACGTTCTTTAGTACCTTGACACAACTTATTCTTTGATCGGTATTTCACAACTGCCAAATTGTGTGAAGAGCTTTTGCGTCTTGGCTTTCATGGTACTGGTACAATGAGAAACGGGCTTCTAAAAGATTGTATTTTTACGAGAAAGATTTTAAGAAACAGCCACGAGGAACAAGTCAAGTACGTATTCGCAATGAGGAAAACTTGCTGCTACAATGTGGCTTGATAATATACCCGTACTATTGTTATCTTCACGATACAGCAATGAAAATATAGAAGAATGCAAGCGATGTCCTTAACAACGAAAAACATGTGAACGCGTCCAAAGACCTGAAGTTATCCAACTCTACAACAAAAATATGGGCGGCGTTGACTTGACTGATAGTATGGTTTGCCACTCTAGAAATCGCACAAAAAATGGACCATAAGAGTCATTTCTCATTGCTTTGATTTGGCTGTTGTCAATTCTTGGCCAGAGTATTGGCAAGAGAAATTACACAATAGAACAAAAATAACAGAAATTGAACAATTGAGAAAATATAAGTTTAATTTAGGCTGTAAATGGATCTTATCTTATCTTATCTTGTTTGGGGTGTACTTCTGTACAGCACTTCGACCCTTCACGATCTTTTGTACTATCCCCCAATGGTTTTATTCTATCCCTAGAGCCCTGAATGAAGTCTGCACGTAATCCAGTACGCTCCTTAGAGGTAGATCCTTGTAGTCACCTGGTTTTGGATATGCCAGCCCCAGGATTGCCATTCTGTGTCTTGCCAATGCATCGCATTTGCATATTATATGCAGCATTGTTTCATTTTCTTCCCCACAGGTCCTGCAGATCGGACTATTCGACAGTCCCAGTTTGTGTAGGTGGTAGTTGGTGCCGTAGTGGCCCGTGAATACTGCTACTATTGGTCGTAGTTGGTTTCTGCTGTATTTCCAAAGCTTCTTGGACCAGCTCTTGTCTACTCCTTTAATGAGTTGTTTGGAGTGTTTTAGTTCCTTGGTTTTGATCCACATTTGGTTGTGTTTAATTGTGGATTCATTTTTGAGGAATGCTCCTATTACGTTTGGAGGAATCCCTACGCACGGTTCTGGTCCACAGAACTGACTTTCAGATCCCTTCCTAGCCAGTGCATCTGCTTTTTCGTTGCCTTCTATTCCCGTATGGCCTGGTACCCATACGAGTTTGACTTTATTTTTAGTGGCAAGTTTGTTCAGAGCCGTGATACAGTTCTGGGTTAGTTTCGATTCGATTTTATGTGACATCAGGGATTACTAACCAGGGTAGCCTGGCTGTCACTAAGTATGTAGATGATCTTACCTTTCGTCTCCCTATCTATGATTGTCTGGGCGCATGTTATTATCGCATATGTCTCAGCCTGAAACACTGTCGCGAAGTTGCCCATGCTTTCGCTGATACTGCAGGTTTCATTTTAAACCCCCGCACCTGTGCCGGATTTCATTTTGGATCCGGCTGTATACCAAATTTGACTTTGTTCGTTTTGTTTACAAAGTCCCAATTTCCATTCCTCTCTGCTAGGGATGTATAAATTATATTGTTGTTCAAATGTATAGGTTGGTTGCATTTTATCGCTGCCCATCCCTATTACATTGTCATGATGTTTCCAGTTTTCTATCTGCGTGTGCTTGGTGGGCATACGATCGTAAGATGTATGTCCCAGGGCAGTAAGTCTTTGGAGTGTTTTCCTTGCCTCTTCTTGTACTTCAATGTGTAGAGGTACTAGGTCTAGGATTACTTCCAAGGCTGCTGTTGGTGTAGTGCTAAACGCCCCTGTCATTGCTAAGCAGGCAGTGCGTTGTATTTTGTTCAGCACTTGTTTACAGGTTTCTAGTTTTGTTCTTGGCCACCAGACGATACTACCGTACATCAGTACCGGTTTTATTATCATTCTGTAAATGGATAGAAGATAATGATGAAAGTTGTGACAGAGAGTGACCCGGGTGAAGTTAATGAAGTTTAGGCACAACACAAAAAACGCAAGGTCACTATAGTGCCCTTACCTTCACATAAAAAAAGACAGCAAAAAGCAGCTCACCTACCCGATTACGGACCAAAACAATCTCGTTGCCGTAACCCAGGCTGTAATAAAAAAAACTACCGCTCTCTGCCAGAAATATAACATTTGTCTTTGCTTTGTCCCAAATAGGAATTGTTTCCCTGGTTTTCATGTAACGTACTGATAGTTAAAAGGCTCATTTTTTATTCTTTATGTATTTTTTGATTCTAATAGGTCTCGCTTTTGACGTCAATCATATTGACTGAATTTAGATTTTTGATAGATCTTAGACCAAGTATTACAAGACTGTCGTTCTTTTTTTATAAGTATAAAACATTGTTAAGTACAGAGTACGTAATAATATTACGTTTAGTTGTGAATGAGTATATGACGTTGATTTATTGCGTAAAGTTGTATTTTGATCTATTTACATGCCAAAATAATTTGTTACTACTAATTAGGCTAGATTGTTGATAAAACAGTTTCAAAGACTGGTGTTTTTTTAATATTTTTTGATAATAAATATGCCTTTCATCAAAACTGAAGTTGTTTTATTAGTCATACTATCAAAATTTGGGTTTTGATGACTTCTTGACAATACCCTTGCCATCACGCTGCTCTCTAACGGCATATGCCGACGATGGCCTCTTACTTATACAGGGTAACTCCAGGAGAGAGTTGGAAAATCTGGCTCAAACTTGCTTAAGTATGATAAGTGAATGGGGTAAAAGAAATCGCCTAACATTTGCTCCTAATAAAACCTACCAACCCCTTCTTAAAGGTGAACTAAAACCTCCCCCGAGCGTAAAACTTAATAATGTTACTGTAAAACGCAAGATATCAACGTATTATTTGGGTTTAGTTTTAGAAAAGAATTTCTCGTTTATAGAACATATTAAATCAGTTGGGGAAAAAGCTAAGCGAAACTTTTTTGCACTTACAAGGATATCGACGGCATCCTGGGGCCTCTCTTTTAATACTACTAAAATCATTTACGGGGCAACCTATCTTGGATGTATATGCTACGGCTCGCCTGTGTGGGCTGATAGGGCTACCATCGGAGCTGCTCGCCGTAAATTACTACAAAGCCAGAGGTTGGCGTTGATATTTCTGTGTAAAGCCTATAGAATAGTGAGCACAGAAGCCCTACCTGTCCTAGCGGGTGTACTTCCGGTTGATCTTGAAGTTCAAAGACGAGCAGCAATGTATTATTCTACGCGCGAAAATTTAGAAAATGATTTCTTATCATTACGCGACCGTACGAAAATAACCAGGCTATTTATGCCAATAGCTGACTTAAATAACGAACTTCTAAATGAATGGCAATGTAGATGGAATACCTCAACCAAGGGTCGCCATCTGCACCAGTTCTTTCCGGACATACGCGAACGGTTAAATAAAACTTGGCTAATCATAGACCATTGTGTTGCACAATTTCTTACCGGACACGGCAATTTTAAAAGTAAATTGTATAGTTTCAAATTAGTATCTTCACCAATCTGTCTGTGCTCAACTTACAGTATCGAATATTTATTTATTTATTTATTCTTGGAAGACCAACAGCTATACAATGGTAACAAAGATAACAATATAATAAGCGACAAGAAGCCAATAACAGGTCTTCGCTAATAGGCTATATTTTAAGTTATTTATGAACGAACTAGTGTGAACATTCTTGCAAGAAAAGATAAAAAAGAAACACAAAAACAAAACAAATTAACACTTAATAACAACAAATATGGGCCCTAATTAGTTCAAATATTTTGAAAAAAACACTTCACTAAGTAACCGTCGTACTGCCTCTGGTCTAGCATTAAATATGTCAAACTTATGCTCTTTGTAACACTTATTAAGGCTACTGCTCGCTCGCCACAAATATGAATTCTGAATAGGATTTGTTTGTCTTGCTGCTGCTCTTGGTACATTTAATGGGATTTTTGAAAGAAGTTCAGGACAATCAATGGATCCTCTTAACAATTTCAAAAAGAAAATAACATCGGCTATTTCACGATGAGTGACCAACGGTAGAAGGTGAAATTCAGCACAGAGCTTTGTATTGTATGAACAAACTGCTCACCACATCCTGTGGGATTGTGATCTCTGGCAAAATCAGCGTGATATTATGTTAAACAGCTTGCAACCAATATCTGGAGTAGTTTATTATACGGATCTTGTAGCAACAAGGAACAACTTCCGTGCGTTTAACCTACTATTGGAATCTGATATAACAGCTCACTTAGGACCCTTAAATTGACCCTCGGTGCTTTTGCAGCTGGCTTCTCTAGTTGCAAATCTCTCATTTTATGAGGCTATAGCCTCTTTACATCATTCTGTCTCCCGCTTTGCTCTGGAGGGAAGTGGAACTATTCATTTTCTAACTCCTCCTTTTTTGTCTTTCTGATTAAATTCGTTGCGGGATCCAAGACAGTTAAAGCGATTCCCCGGGACATGCCTGAGCTTCACCGCTCAGTGTCATTTCATTGTGTGCCACTGTTGATCCTGGCTTACAGGAGTTGCAGTGGTGAATAAGTGTCCCTCCCACAGGTCCCATTAAAAAAAATACTATCAAAATAACAACAATTTACATATTTATTTCTGAATAAAATGCTATTTAACTACTTATGGATACACCTAGAGTAGTATGGCCTCGAAGTAAGAGTTGTATACACAATCCAAGCCACACTAATTTTAGTCAATTTCTTGAGGTTTATGAAAGAAAAAGAGCGATAGTTTTCGGTGACTTTAACATTGATTTACTCACAAAAGATCAGAGGACTAAACAATACAACCAACTCCTAAAGCAAACCGGACCCAAAATTAATAATAGAATCACCAAAATGTACTGTACCAGAGAAGGATCTACGAAAAATTCACTATTGGGCCATGTAAGCACTCACTTAAAGCATGAAAACTTTCATATGATAACTATTAATTCATCACTTTCGGATCATAAACAGATATACTTGGAAATAAAGAAAGTAAAACCACCGGCAAGAACATATCATCAATATGAAGCTGTCAACTATAAAGGGCGTTTCGAGTCAATGGAAAAGTCAATACATGAAGAAAATGGGATGATTTCACCAAATTACTAAACCTTATTAAATACTATGCAAATAAAAACAAAACTATCAAGAAAAAAATCATTAACGAGCCAAAAAAAGAATGGATAAATAAAACTATAATAACCGAAATAAACGAAAGGAATATGATATGGACAGAGCTATTAAAGAACCTGGATGACGAAAACTTGAAAGAAATCCAAACTAATATTATAAATGCGAAAGTAACTCCGTCTGTCTGTCTTTCTGTCTGTCTGTCTGTCTTTGCTTCACGCCTAAACTACTGAACCGATTTGTGTAAAATTTGGTACAGACATAGTTTGGAACTTCAGAAAGGACATAGGATAGTTTTTATTACAAAAAATAAAATAAAAAATCAAATAGCGCCATCTATTGGTCAAGAGTCGGCATCAATTCAGTACTGAAAATTCATCGGAAAAATGTAAATAAATAGTAAAAAGGTATGAAAATATAATATAATACAACTTTTAGTGCAAAGAAAATGCTCTAACGGAGTATAGATAATTCTATTAGTACTATATGTCGAGTTGGAGATCGCGCAATGGTGTCGATCGTTACACGAGTTTGGTTCATGTTATTGTTTTAATTCATCGGAAAAAAGTAAATAAATAGTAAAAAGGTATGAAAAAAATAATATCAATATAATAAAACTTTTAGTACAAAGAAAATGCCCGAACGGAGTATAGATAAACTAGCTTTTGCCCGCGACTTCGTTCGCTTGGAATAGTGACTTCCGGCAGATTTTTGGTTTTACCCACATAGTTCCCGATTTCGCGGGATCTCTTAAAAAATGAAATGTGGAAGATATTCTAGGGAACTCTTCAAAAATCAACATAATGAGCTTTTTAATTGAAGATATGTATACTCACTTAGGGCATTAAAGCCGTTATTGCCGGAAATCACTATTCCACGCGAACGAAGTCGCGGCCAAAAGCTAGTATTAAATAATAAGAGACTGGAAGTATATGATTACATCAAAGAAACAAAAAAACCTACTACGTAAATAATTTAAAAGAATACAACGAAACCAAAAACCTTGTGGAATTATTAAATACTCTTATAATTTTTTTTTTTTTTTTTTTTGTTTATTCTGCTTCATGGCGATCTGTTTGAAAAACAATAAGCCACTTTCTTGGTTGATAATTATCTGTTTAAAAAGTTATCTACGAGAGCCATCAACTGTTGAAAAATTTCTTTCCAGCAAACTCTCTCTTTGTCTCATTGTTAGAATCTTTTGGTGAGATTTGGGATGTCATGTCTTTTTAGCCGGGTATATTGGAGTCCACCGTTTCCACTCAGTGCCTGAGCAAGCTCGTTTACGTGAATTTTTAGCTTCTCCTGATACTTCAGGCTGCTTTGGACTATTTCCTGCCGAACAGTATTTATGCCGAGGTCTAGGTATATGTATTTATTGCTAATACACTGGGGGATACCGAACATTGTTCTAAGAGCTTTGCTCTGAAATCTTTCCAGTATATCAATGTTGTTATTGCTGGCAGATCCCCACAGCTGTATGCCGTAGGTCCAAATGGGTTTTAATATTGCTTTATAGATCAACATTTTGCTGCTATCATTTAGTTGTGAGTGTCGTCCTATTAGCCAGTTGAGAGTGCGAAGCTTAAAGTCTAGTTGTTTTCTTTTCGTCCAGATGTGCTTTTGCCATGTCATTCTTCTGTCCAAGTGCATTCCCAAGTACCTAGCGTTATCTTCTTGTGGAATTATTTTGTCGTTTAATTTAACGGGGGGGCAAGTTTCTCTCCTGAGGGTGAATGTTACATGGACGGATTTATTTTCATTTGCCTTTATTCTCCACCTTTTCAGTCATAGCTCGATTTCGTGGAGGTGATTTTGTAAGAAAGCTGAAGCAGTTTCTGGGTTAGTGTGAGTGGACAACAAAGCCGTATCATCGGCATACGTCGCAGTGGTCGTGTGATCATTTGTCGGTATGTCTGCTGTGTAGATAAGATATAAGATTGGGCCCAGTATGCTACCCTGCGGAACACCTGATTTGATTTCGTGAAGTTCAGAACATTCCTCGTTATATTTCACCTGATAGCTCCTTTTATCCAGGTATGATTTGAGTATATGAAGAAAACAGTGTGGTAGCGTCTTTTTTAGTTTAAAGATAAGGCCATCGTGCCAAACCCTATCGAAAGCCTGGCTGATGTCAAGAAAGACCGCTGAGCAATATAATTTGTTTTCTAGGCTTCTGCTGATAATGTCTACAATACGATGGACTTGTTCTATTGTTCCGTGCTTTTCCCGAAATCCAAATTGATGTTTAGGTAACATTGTACCTAGATGTTCCTTCATTCGGTTGAGGAGTATCCGCTCGAAGAGTTTTCCGATTACTGGCAGCAGGCTGATGGGTCTATAAGACGTTGCCTCTTGTGCAGGTTTGCCTGGTTTTGCTATCATCACCACCTGTGCGATCTTCCATTGGCAAGGAACATGTTCAAGTTTCAGGCATGCATTGAATATGTGTACTAGTTTCATAATTCCTTTGTGTGGGAGATTTTTCAGAAGTTTTGCGTCGATAAGGTCATATCCGGGTGCTTTCCCTTCCTGTAAATGTTTTATCTCTCGATATACTTCTTTAGGGCTAGTACTTTTTAGGGGTAGACACATTTGATTGGCTGACTCGAGGTAATCTTTGGTATCTTCGTTATGTTCTTCGCAGCTCTCAGGGAGTGGTCGAAAAACAGTATTAAGATGTTCAGCAAAAGTATTTGCCTTCTCGAGGTCAGATCTAGCCCATCCGCCTTTATTATTATTAATAGGCGGTACATGTGTTTTAGGACGCTTTAAGTTTTTTGTGACTTTCCACAGCGAGTAATTTGTTTCAATCGTTGGATCAAGACTTGAAAGCATGTTTTGGATGTTATCATTTTCGTACATGTTTATAAGGTTTTTAAGTTCTTCTGAGAATTTATTGAATATTGTTTTGTCGCTAGGATATCTTGTCGTCTGCCAGATCTTCCGAAGTTTACGCCGCTTCTGTATTTTCTCCTTTATCTCTTTGGGATATGTGTTATGTTTTGGCGGCTTCCCTTTACCTTTTCTTTTCGTAGTAGCGGTGTTTACGGCATTATGTATGGCCATGTTAAATTTTTCTACCTCATCTTCTAATTTTTCAGGTGAGTCTATTTTGTCTTTTAAGGTCGTATCTGCTGTTATTACTTTTCTGTACATTTCCCAGTTTGTGGTTTTGGTGTATATTTTTGAAGTTGGTTCCACTAGAGTTATCGTTGAGTTAATATTAAGGGGTATGGTCTGAAGTGAGGTCAATGCATGGTTCTATCGATACGTAATTACTGTCTATGTTTTTTGTGATAAAAAAGTCGAGTAGATCTGGGATCTTATCTCTGTCCGTAGCTCTCTACCAGATAAACTTTCCAGTTTCATTTCTTCCATTACTTTGAAGAGATGTCTTCCTTTCGTATTAGTTAATCTAGAGCCCCAGTGGAGATGTTTTGAGTTCCAATCGCCAGCGCTGATGAATCTGTTACCGAGTGAAGAGAAGTAGTTTCTAAATTCTTGGGCTGTTATTGTGTGTCTAGGTGGACAGTAGACAGCAGAAAATACCGTTTCAATTTTGTCATTTACTAGTGCTATAGAGGCTGCTTGTATTTTATCTGTACGGTATTCCTCCAGGGAGTGGTGCTTGATGTTACTTTTAATAATTACTGCAGTGCCGCCGTGACTATTTCCTGAGGGATGATTGGTTGTATAGACTGTGTAGTTATTAAATACAATATGAGATTTTGAGGTGAACCTCGTTTCAGATATTAGTGCGATGTCGATCATTTCTGTTTGGAGATAGGTTTCAAATTCTTGACGTCTTTCCGTCAAGCCGTTGGCGTTCCAAGTGACTACTCTTATAATAAACTTAAACAAAATAGGACCCCCTCTAAACTCTGTGTCAATTCCCAATACATAACGGACCCTAACGAGATATGTGAGACATTCAATAACTTTGTTTCCGTAGGGCCTCAACTGGCGGTATAAATTCCTCTAGCATTTCATAATAATTTTATTGACGCATTACCAAAACCATGTTTATCCAATAATCAAATGAATAGCTTGGAACCATGTACTGAACAAGAAATCATTAATATTATTAACAACCTTGACTTTAGAGTATAGATCGAAAACCATATTGACGCTCAAAAAATAAATTTATAGAATCTAAGTAATTTTGTTGTCGAGTGTAAAAGCTTTTCCAAGATTTCAGATGATACCGGTACACGGTAAAAGTTTGTTTATACATATCGTTAATTGTGAAATTATTAGATGATGAAATTATTTGATGGTATCAGCACCATGCTGATACCATCAAGACCGGTACTACTATTAGTAATAGTACCGGTTACCGGTTATGTGCTGATGGTATCAGCACAAAAGTTATAAAATGTCTAATATGTTATTTGTTAAATAATACAAAATATAATCACACCATACACATTGTCCCAATATTAAGATTAAAGTGAGTCAGTACTTTAATTATTATTAGCTCGATTATCTGCCGTCACTAAACTTACAATAAAATTTCGTTCGTTCGTCAATTTGTTGTATGTACCTACCTAAATAAAATTAGTAAGGCAATGAGGCACCCCTCGGGTGCGAGTATACCTACTCCCATCAACAAGCTGCTTGATTAGGTAATTCAGGGTAACACGAATAAAAATAATGAAATTGTGTTAACCCCTTTCCGTGGTTACCATAAAAAGGTGTTAACCCTTTCACTGGGTTTCGAGGCTGTAAGTCGATCAAAAGGTAACACTGCGATACGAGTTACCCAATTAACTCATAAGCGGGGTTGTCCGGCCCCTGGCGCAAACAGCGAAAACGCTCTACAGAAGCGTGGGAGCCCCACCAGCACCCTGAACGCGTAGTTGTACTGTACTCGGAGAGCGTTCTTGGCCCGCTGCGTGTAATTGACCCACAGACTGTAGAAGTAGAGAGTTTGGCAGAATGTATGCCTCTACCGGCTAAGTCGCCGAACATCGTTTTCGTGAATGGCGTTCAAATAAATAAAAGTTAAAAATGACCTAATCAATCGTTAAATCGGCTCTCATGACCACATGTGACGTCTTAAATGGTACGGAATCGATTGTCAACGTTGAAGCCGAGTAAACGATTGATTAAGTTATTTTAACCTTTATTTATTTGAACGTCATTCACGAAAACGATGTTCGGCAACTTAGCCGGTTGAGCTCCAGGTAAATAAATGAATATCCAGGACACATCTAGCCCTAACTAAGAAAAGCTTGTAGATATCTACTACCCGCTCGAGTGCTAAAAAAAACGCGTCAAGTGCTCCTAGGTCAGCGATAAATGGCGACCCGCCGTGCGCTAAATGGGCGCGCTCAATAAACAATTTTTTGTTGAGGTGTAGTCGACATGGGTCGACACAAGTGTTGTTTTTATTCATGCTTGTGAATGACTCTTTCAAGTCGTAATGAATGTTTGTTGACATTTCGTTTCTAATTTATTATATTTAGGGCCAAACATTGACTAAAGTTGAAAAAAAAAAAAAAAAGTGTTTTTGAAATACGATTATTTTAAAAAGTAAATCGGTAACATATATATTTTATGACTTTTAACAGTGGAATAGCTCTATTTACACACCATAAAATAAAAAAAAAACATTCTTCTTACTTCAAAACTATTAATTTACAGGCGTTAGATTAACCTCACTTACGCGCGAGAATCAACGACTGACATTCGACATTTTTTTTTCAAGCCGAATGAACTATTGTGGAACTTTTGTCGTATTTCTTGCATGAAGGAATGTATTAAGATTCGAGTAGAAAAGAGAAAAAGATAAGAAACGTAACGCGATAGAAAGAAATAACGAGATTGCTCCGATGCATCATACTGAACTAAAAAAGGGACATTTGTCACTTGAGAGCACTCAACGGTCAAAAAAAAAAGTGACAAAAGTCACTTAGGTGCACGCGACTGGCTACGCTTGTTAGCGTGGTTGGCGAATGCTTGTTTCTCACGCCGGAGGTCGTGGGTCAGACATTTGTGTGCATGAACATGTCTGTTTGTCCTGAATCTGGGTGTAATTATCTATATAAGTATGTATTTACAAAAGAAAAGTAGTATGTGTAGTATAAGTTATCTGGTATCCATAGTACAAGCTCTGCTTAGTTTGGGATCAGATGGCCGTGTGTAATTAATCTCCCAAGATATTATTACTATGAATACAATACAACGAATACGTAGAAATACTTATGTCCTTTGTTTGTAAATTTATAGATACAATACACAGAAAACCCCAGACCATGACAAATATTCATGACGAATTTGGTCTTGTGAGAGGATCGAACCCGCAACCAATGGATCAGAAGGCAATTTCAGCTCCAACTGAGTCACGGCGATCTGTCAAGTTGACAGTACACTTAAAAATATAACAAATTACCTTTAAACACATTAAAGGTTCATAATACAGATAAGGAAATATTAAAATCATATATTATTGCATAAACCCATTGTTATGCATTCAACATTCTTTTATTTTAGAAGCAGTCAAAGATAATATAATTCTGTGACACTCCGCGCCCAAAAAGACCGGTAGGTCTTCTAAAAATACTACTGCTTAATAATTACCTACACAAACATTACAGCAGTAGGTAAATAAGTAACAAATTCCTTTTCTTTGTCTACTAAACTAAGTCATTACGTCCGAATTGTGTCATTTTTGGTTCAGACCTTAGTAGGGCAGAGTCTGTCTCTTCAGTCGTATTTTCTTCAGATATCGCAGTAGCCGGTAAAGGAAAATAACATCAGATGGGATACGGGGCCGCAGTTCATCGACACAGTCACAAAATACTGTACAAAGTTTGGTTGAAGATACCGACGCTTGGCTTAGAGCTCTCCGTAACCTTTCTTTTACAACGCCGATAAGACGCTCGTAGAACCCTCCCCACCAAGGTGCGCTGGGAGGCAAGAAACTCCTTTTGATTTTACTGTTGCGGTTGTTTGGCTTGTTTTCAGTAACGAAACAGCAAGTAGGTGCTTTAAATTCTAGCGTAGGGAGCTTGGACGAATCTTGACGGGCTAATAATATGCGTTCCTCCGATTCCATTTCTAATCTTAGGAAATCGACAAGCTTGAATATATCATTGTTGCATTGGTCGTCAGCTCTATAACGATTCCACGCACGTAACACCTCCTCAGGCAAGGCAGACTCTACCATCGGGAACAAAATCGACGCGTCGACATGAGTGCAAAATAAAAATGCCGAAGCTAGAGATAACAAAGTTTAACGGAGATGTAAAAATGTGGCTTTTATTCTGGGGTCAGTTTAAAAAATAGATGATAATCTAGCTATTGACAAAGCCGACAAATTTCAATACCTACTTCAATCAATGGAACTTAATTCTAGCGCCAGGCAATTAGTTGAGAGTTACCCGCCGTGTGGTGAAAACTATACAAAGGCACTAGGTGCTCTAAAATCCAGGTTTGTCCGTGACGATATTTACATTACAAGCGCTTGAAACTCTAGCCGTCACCAATGATAAATTGGTGAATCATTGGTGACGCCTAGAGTTTCAAGCGCTTGTAAGTGCGTTTGAAGGCTGTCGTACAACGCGGGTAGGCTCCTGATATTAGCTAGTCCTTTGTCTTGCATTAAAGTAAGTAGTCCTCTGACATAGGTCTCTATTAAAATATCGTCACGGGCAAACCTGGATTTTAGAGCACCTAGTGCCTTTTTATAGTTTTCACCACACGGCGGGTAACTCTCAACTAATTGTCTGGCGCTAGAATTAAGTTCCATTGATTGAAGTAGGTATTGAAATTTGTCGGCTTTGTCAATAGCTAGATTATCATCTATTTTTTTAAACTGACCCCAGAATAAAAGCCACATTTTTACCTCTCCGTTAAACTTTGTTATCTCTAGCTTCGGCATTTTTATTTTGCACTCATGTCGACTTGCTTTGCAGCTAGACCTTGCAGACACTAGGAAGTCGTTGTCATTATCGCAGTTACTATTCTTGTTGGATTTGCTGAAGCTCTCGTCATATTTTATCTTCAGCTGTAACCATCGGGTTTTATATAGCAGTGCCTTATCTTGGTCAGCCTGGTATTCGACCTCATCGAAGTCGTCAGCTTGGCACCACATGTCCCGAATGGAGACTTCACAACTGAACAGCTGCTCCGCGCAGTCGGTAAGGGTAGCGTATTTAGTTTCCGCAATTTCAACGTCTTCGCTTAGCAGCGCTTTTTCAAGCAAATCTACAGTGACGGTAAATTCACGCCGAAATTGGGCACGCTTAAAAATCCCAAAAACCAATTTTTTGCCCGAACCGGGATTTGAACCCAGGACCTCCTTATCTGCGGTGGAACACGCTACCGTCACACATTTTAATTATTTCCAATTAACTAACAGTAGTGTCTAAAATATACCATAGCAGGTACGACAATCCAAAAAACATTCAGAAATTAATGGTTTTTTTCCAAGCAATGATTTTTATTCAAGCTTGGGCTATTCGCCAATAGATGGCAGTGATTTTAAACAGCTTATATACCATTAACTCATTGTGAAAAAAACAAACATTTATAGAATTTTATTAAAGATATCAATTTTTAAATTCAAAACCTTCCTACCTACGAGAGCGTCCTTCTTCTTTTGACACTTTCCTGATGCCCCTTGTACATCACACCATAAATGCCACTATAGATTTCCTTCCCACAAAAAGAATTCTATTGCTACTCGTACATTTTTCAGGCGGTAAGGTTGGGAAACTCTCTGCCGCAATACGCACACGTAATTTTAAACCCTATCCCATTTTCAAAATAGGATTCAAAGAAGACAAATGTTAGATAAGGTTTTATGTACTTAAATTGTTTATTATCTTAGATATATTTATAGTCCAAATAGATTCCAGGTAAAAAACAAAATTACAAACCACCTATTAAAGCTATGCTATTCCAATACAGAAAATCCGGCTATATTACTTAATTTCTTTTTTTTCCCGTACTAGTGCAAACACACACATTCACTCCATCTCTTACAAACACTCACTTGATTCATCATTTAGTATTGACTTGTCTCTAGTTTTATTTCACTTATTATTTTATAATTGTACTACTGGCGTTCCTACAAGAAGAATCTCTGACTCTGATAGCACAGTTAACCTAGTTTCAGAGTCAGGGGTCCATTAACTTTGTGTAAACCAGTTTAGACTGGAAGGTTTACATACCGATCATTTTGCTCTACATTGTAAAAAATTGTTGGGTTATGAATAAATGATTATTATTATTATTATATGTAAATTGATTATTAATATGTATTTATGTTTGTTTGTATTAATGTATGTATTGTACATATACTTATAGTGTGTAAGTAATTACGCATTCTTTTTTCTCTCCTATCACGGAATACCTACTGGAAGAGATTTATTTAGAAATAAGTAGTATCTTTGTGCCTTTTTACCCGTCTTTTTATATTTCTAGTTATAATATGTGTAAAAAAAATTGCATTATGTATATAATACTACTGTCAAAACCCGGAGAGTTCCATTATTAATCGTAACATTAAAATTTTACGGATATTTAATCGAATTAAAATCCTTCATTGCTAAAGTTAAACGCTGTGGTGCTCCACAGAGGCTGTAGTATGAGTTAGCAAAAATTAAAACGTAGTTAGTTCGAGTGCTTTATATATGAAATAATGAAATTTATTCAGCACTTGGGTATTTACATACACTTGTACTTGTCAAGCTCACAATGTATTACATAAACGTTTAAAAACACTAATTAAAGCAACAAAATATATTGAATTAGTCCGACCGTGCGGTCTGTTTCGTCACATTTATTTATAATATCCTTAAATAAATAATAAATAGCAAGTTACTAAGCTATTATTGTTACATTTAGCAATTGTATATTAAAATTAAAGAATTGAAAACAACGAGCTTTGGCTAGCGCAAAAGGCTCTCAACCAGTAGCTTAATTTAAGAGACTAATACCTAAGTGCACCCTTATGGGGTTCGGGTCACAGCTCAGGCGGCCGCTGAAGTAAAAAGATGGAATTCTAAATGGGGGTCAGATCACTTGCACGGTCTTAACGATCACGTGTTAAGGGGGCAACGCGATCCTCGCCGATGAGGATCCTACCCTAGCTAGCCTGCGGATTTCTCTAGCTAGCTACCTAGGTGGACGACCTGGAGAAGAAAGCCACAAAGAAACTCCGGGCTTGCTATTTTTCTTTTTTTTAACATAGTTTTTTGTTTTTGCATTGTAATTGGCTGTTATGTGGGCTAATGCACAGAACCGATGACATCTAGTTAATCTAAATAATTTTGAGGTAATAAACAATAACATTCCATTTCACATTTTCATTAAAATAACCTCTTGCAAGATGAACAAACGGTGGGTGCATCCGCGCACATTTTCAAAATTAACAAGTCACACGAAGTGTGACACTAAAGGCGACGACTGTATAAGAAAAAAAACATAAGTAGGTACCCCAGCAGCAGTTCGACCAGTTACCGCAAGCAGCACCCGTATATTATAATACATAGAGCACTATAGCTGATTACTGCCGTGTACAAGTATTGCACGATGCCTCGTTGGTCTAGAGGTAGCGTGTTCACCCGCAGAGAACGAGATCCGGGTTCAAATCCTGGGTCGGGCCAAAAGAAATTTTGGGACTTTTCTGTAAAAAGTAAAAATTCTCAGCATCATCCCGAAGTCTGGGAGTTGACGGTATTATACCCCCGTGCCTCGGAGAGCACGTAAAGCCGTCGCTCCTGTACCTGACCTCTTTCCGGTCGTGTCGCTAGGCGTGAGAGTCACATCATGAGAGTGATGGAATAGAAAGTGCTCCTGTGTTTGCGCACACCCTTGTGCGCTTAATATGTCCCGCGCAGATGGCTAATCTCTATTGAGACAGGCCGAATTTCGACATTATTATTATTATTTCACGATAATTCACAAACACGCTACTTCGTACCATCAATCGCTCGAATTGCTTCATAAGTTTTGTTTTAATCTCATAATAAACATTTTATAAGTACTGTACCTAAACACACACATCCTGCCAAAGATATTCAAGTACCTATTTTTGACTTACCCGGTTTTTAGGGTTCCGTAGCCAAATGGCAGAAAACGGAACCCTTATAGATTCATGTCTGTCTGTCTGTCCGTCCGTATGTCACAGCCACTTTCTTCCGAAACTATAAAAGCTGTAGGTACTGTGGAAACTTGGTAAGTAGATGTATTCTGTGAACCGCAATAAGATTTTCACACAAAAATAGAAAAAGAACAATAATTTTGGGGGTTCACCATACAAAGGACAAAACTCGAAACAATTTCATAGTAGGTACCCATACGTGTGGGGTATCTATGAATAGGTCTTCAAAAATGATATTGAGGTTTCTAATATAATTTTTTTCTAAACTGAATAGTTTAGAAGAGAGACACTTCCGAAGTGGTATAATGAGTGTCCCCCCCCCCTCTGTAACTTCTAAAATAAGATAATGATAGAACTAAAAATATATATATATATATATGATATACATACATTACCATGCAAACTAACAACGACAATTATTGGTTTGAACGAGATCTAGTAAGTAGTTTTTTTAATAGGTACGTTATAAACCGTAAACCGCAATTTACCTTTCATTTAATCAAATGAAATACTTTCTGCTACGGAATCCTTCATGGGCGAGTCCGACTTGCACTTGGCCGGTTTTTTATAAAGTTTATATAGATTAATGTTGCGCAGACCTGTGTAGGATTATGTTTTTTTTATTAGATGGCTTCACTGTCTCACCGGACGATTGAGCCAAGCAAGGGCTCAATCTATCAAGCCAAATAAAACTACTAATTAAATAGACAGGGTCTTGGATTGGACGATCAACAACTTCAACTCGGGGCTGTTATTGACGGGTGAAAGACGGCGTGAAAGGTTTGGTTTGTAGTGCAATTTTAATATGAAGCTATTTAAAAAAGAAATCTGTACATAAAATATAAGAACAATTGATTCGACCATTCTACTCTTTATTGTTGTCTTCAATATAAGATTGTTCAATAATAATATACTTAAGGGTCTTGAGTAATCCAAAGATATTAATAATATGTTTGGAGTGATCTTTAAAAGTAAGTAGGTATTATAAATGTTGCTATCAGCTCTACTCTCGCTGTCACGAAGCACAAGTACCTAAACACGGGAAACACTTTCTTTTATAATAACCTTTAGTTTAAATATTATTCATTAACTATTATTAACTACAATATGTACTCGCGGCAATATTAAATGTTACGGTTAAACAAATCAATCGATTCTGTAGTTACCGAAAGATTACAGAACATCTCTACTCAAGTAATCCTTAAGCGTTGCTAGAAAGCGACCAATACCCCGTTTTCAGGGAAATCAATAGCATTACCCAAGTACTTACTGATTGGAAGAGTTGCAAAATAACTTAGGTTTTGAGTAACAAATATCTCATAATAATTTATGTAATTATTACTAGCTGTGCTCCGCGGTTTCATCCGCGTTAATATAAATAAATTATAGTCCAAGTATATGTTATTTGGATATATAAGCTAAAATACTACAAAGTTTCAACAAAATCCGTTACATAGGTTTTGGGTGTAAAATTAAAAAACATCCATACATCTACACTCATAAACTTTTGCAATTATAATTTTAGTAGCATAAGATATTATATATATATATATATATATATATATATATATATATTTATATATAACAAACTCAGACACAATATAAATACGCTTTCCTAAAAGGTAAGCTTTGAGTTTTCTTTTAAATAAGCTATATTATAGCTAAATTATTGATTTTAGATGCATTGGTAACTTATTAAATAATTCTATGCCTTGATATTGAGAACAGCGTTTTATTATGTTTAATTTTGGTATCAATACATTTTTTATAATCTTTCTTCGGGACTTCTATCTTACTATACTTCTATCACTCACTTTCTAGTTGTGTTTCATATTTTGTTTATAATTCGTAAAATGACTTAGAACACACAAAATATAAGTCATACAAGATATTGATACCTGGTGTCGTATTTTTTATACCCATAAAAGATCACATGATGTCAGGATTCGATACAACTAATTGTCTATTACTGAAACTGGCTTTTAGTCGCAGTCCATTTTATAGCATAACTTAAGTTCACACTCTCTGATCAAATCTGATCATTCTTAAGCGTGTATCCATTACAATTATTGATCATTCAATATGCACCTAGAAATACAGCGACAGACAAGCTGACCTTATCATTTATAACTTCACTAGCGGCTCGTCCCGGCTTCGCACGGGTGGACATTTATTTTTTAAACATGTTAGCATAAACGTACAGTAAATGTAGGACATACCTAAACAATTATGTATTTAGCTAGAGTTCTCTCAGCTTTGCGGAACATTCTGAAATTGAAGCTTCTCTCAAAGTAATTTCTCATAGGTTATCATTTTCCAGCAAACCTTTATCTCGGCAAGCGGCTTGGTAAGTTACTTTAGTAACTCCGTCAATGGTTTTTAAGTCCTGGGACGATGTTAGGCCTCGTACATGGGGAAATTGTAACATGAGGTAATATCACTCTGACTGGAAAGGATGATGACGCTGTACACTCTTCCCAATGCCGCATCTTTTTTTATACCAGGAGGATACTTTCCTGCACACCGGCCCCAGCGCGTCAGTACAGCGGCGTAGCGGTGAATTAATATTATTTAAATTTTATTAAACTCGTAATATCTTTTGAATGGAATGTCCGATTCCAAAAAAATATTTATCTAGGTAAGGATAAAGGCAAAGGTATAAATAACTTGGTATAATTTTGATCGGTATTTCTATTAAAATTAAAATATTTAAAAGTAGTTATAGTGACATAACTACAATAGTTAAACTCATGCTATTGCGAATTTTTTTGTAGATTTTAATATCTTCTTTAATAATGTGGAACATTTTTTGTTCTATCATAAATAGTGTTTTCGGAGCACATGTGATGAAAGATATTTTATAGGTGTTTTTTACACCTTGGGTAACATTATTATAGTTTAGTTTTAGTATGAAACATTATTTTTTCTTACAATTAAAATAGCCTACATTACCTAATCAGTGATAATGTAGAATACAAATGGTGAAAGCATTTTTAAAATTGTAGTTTTTGAGCCAATTCGTTACAAACATACATACAAACCTTTCCTCTTCATAATATTAGTAACTTCATAAAATCTTTATGTTGAAGCTTTACCTACTAGTTTTACTTAAATCGAACTTGCCAAAGTTGGAATTAAAGAATTGTAAATGGCAACCCTATTTATTAAATTATTCGATTCCAAAGTAAAATCAAGTGAAATATTTAGTTCGTTTTTAATTTCTAAGTGAATTTTTTGGATTTATATATGACAAGTTAAGAAATATAAATTCTAAAAGAATGCGGCTGTTAACTACTTTTCTTAGTTAAACGTTCATCTCAGATGTTCGTTAATTCAATAAATAGTGGAACAACCTGTAATTAATGTGAATAGAAGTGGCTATAAACAAACATCTGTAGTGATCTGCAAAGAGGATAAAAACACTACGTGTGATCTGTAGATGTGTGTCTGATGCACTTGTTGCATCCACTTTCATAAAAATTTTTACCTGTTTGTGAGAAAGTGAATATATGATATTTTCATAGCACAGAAATCTTTATTGTGTTAATTTACCGTTACGATTGTCAATTTAACGTGGGAATTTGTTTTGATAATGATAACGTAGATGTTCGTTACGATGCACCTGCAGCTCGTGTCATATTTTTATGCATGCAATTGTTAACAAGGTACGACGGAAAGCTGATTAAAATCCTGTTATTTGTTACGTGGTAACTATGGCGCAGGTAAAAAAATACACGATTCGACAAGTCAGTGAGGATTCAGCCACAAAATGACTCATACGTGGTTACTGGCATTCCAGCATTGTTTTGTTTTTGTGAAATGCCTTTGCGATGAGTAAATAGCTCCGAGAAAAAATATCATTATCTATGAAAGTTGAAGAAAAATAAAAGTGTTCTAAATTTGAATAAGGTGGAAAGACTCTTGTTTGGCGGGAATACGAGTGTTATTTTGGCAGGGTTGTGATAAAAATGTGTTAATGGTTGTGTTGTTGAAGTGACTACAATGGCTCAAAGTTCGGTGGATTCAGATAGACTGTCATCAGCAGGAATCTCTACTCATAGCTCAGGAACTGCGGGTACTGTAGGAGGTTCCGTGGTTGGTGTAAGGCCAGGAGATGGAGTCCACAAGAGAGAGGATGAGGATGAATATAACTTAGGTCCTTTACCTCAAATGTGGGAGAAGGCATTCACACCTTCAGGAGAAGTTTATTTTATTGAGTAAGTATACTATCTACATGTTTCCATAATTAAAAACAAGCATATGAGAAATGAGAAAAACTATTGACAATTGAAAGTAATAGCTAAGAAAACATTAGATGATGTATAAAATTGTATATTTAGTTAATGTAAAAGTTAACAGTTATAATGGGCTATATTATTTTGAGTTAAACTTACAAGCTTATATTCTTATTTTATAACTAAAATAAAATGTGATAATGTTTATGGTTTCTGGTAAAAGTAAAATAATTGAAAAAATGCAAATTTTGAGATATTCATTCTATTCGATTTCATCTATGGTATGTGTGTTAAATATGCTTTTTTTAGTTCTTAATCAGAATAAATAACAAATTGAATATTATCATGTTTAACTTATCCTAATAAATAATAAAACATATATTATTTTATTCATGGAGACTTATTAATAGCTCTCTGTCACATAAAGCATAAAAAGCATTAGCTTAAAGATTTAAACTTTAGCTTTGTAGCTAAAAGCTTTAACTAAGCAAATGAACTATTTTTGTTTCTAACAGCTATATCTACTGATTAGTAAATGGACAGTTCAGACTGTTGACACATTTTTATTTCATATTTTCCCAGGAATAATCAAGCAGACAAAAATATAACTGTTTGAAATTGTTCACACATTGCTCATGAAAAAACAATTCTCTACCTTTTAAAAAACGTTCAGAGAAGGTGTTTGAGGATCCTTTATCTTATAATATTTTCATTTGCTCCGTCCAAGTCCTTCTCAGTTGCACATCTCCCTTTTGAATAATTCTCCACCTTCCTGAAAATGCACCTAATGTCTAAGGGTTATTAGTTGACCCATATTAGTATCCATAATTCAGCATCCCTGTCTTATTGCTGTCTTGCTAAAAGTTTATGGGGTTACTTAATAAAAGATGATGTTAAACAATTATTTTCCATGTTTTCAGAATAGAAACAGAGAGTTGACAGTAGACTATTCTTATATCCATATAAAAATATAGTTTACTGTCAACTTTTATATTTAAACTAGCTGTGCCCTGCGGTGTTACCCGCGTTAAATTTTATCAATTTTCTTTGCTATAAACCTCACGGAGCCCGAGACCTTTCCAATGAATGCAAAACCGTGGAAATTGGTTCGTGCATTCTGGAGTTATAGCGTCAGGAAGGAAAACCCGACTTATTTTTATATAGTAGATAGTAATCCAAAATCTTTCAGGACAGTCATCTTATTTCTCTGATGGTATTTTCATAATCTCAATTTATTCTAATATACCTAGTATATTTTTTTCTGGATACCTATATAAAGTTAATAGGTATCCAGTAGCAGAATATATAAAGTTGCAAAAATTGATATTTTTTTAAATATACCCTAATGGCGAATGCAATGTTTATATGATTCAAATTGAAACTTATTTGGCAGCAGGGAGCTCAGAGAATTCATCTTTAGACAACGAGTTCAGCTACAACCGATGTTTACTTGCATACCATAGAGTATATGAAATGTAAAGAGAACCCGATTTAATTTATTTTAGACAATGCGGGATTAAGAATTCTGGTTGGTCTATTTTAGGTCATCGGAATCATTCTCTGACACATCATCTTTAGACAATGACTTGTGTTCTACAGTTACTATATTTGCATAGTTGCTCTTCAAATTCCAGTAATTCATAGAGATTAAAAGAGGTAGGGCATAGCGTTTATTCGCTCAAAGAGTAGCCTGACTGGGGAAGTACCTCCACCTTACAGAAGACATTCCTTAATAATAACAATAATTTTAATGTTGTGTTTGCGAGTGTGAGTAAGGTCGCCAGAGCTCATTGAGGTGGGGGGAAGGGTCAGCAACACTTGTTTGCTGACTGTTAAAGGCCGGCAATGCACCCGCAACCACCAGAGGGGTTGCAAGTGTCTATCGGCGGTGTTGATCACTTACCATCAGGTGACCCAATTGCTCGTTTGTAGCACACTGATAGAAAAAAAAAATCCACCAAATTTGATAAGCCGTGAGGCTTATCAAATTTACTGGACTTTTTTTTCTGGATTTATACTGCTTCATTAAACATTTACCTGTAATCCAATGTATCGTTAAGCATTTACCAGCAGTAATCAAACTGTGGGTAAACTTTATAAATATAAAATACAGTATAGTAGGTAATTGTGCTTAACTTGACTTACTAGTTTAGTTCTCTTTCTTTCTTATACCAACTTCAATAGATGGATGTTATCAAATTGATTGTCCTTTTTTTCTTTCTGTGTTATTTACTGAAATTCTCAGTTGTTTGTGAACTGATTATGAAAATGCTGTACTTTTATTGGAAATCCTTTCAGAATTTCCAAATAAATTTTATTCCAATCAGATGCTATAAGCCAAAAAGTTGAAGTTCCTTTTATAGTTTTTAAACTGTAATTATGTTAGGTTTTCTTGCTTGCCCAATTTTCCAAAAGGTATGAGACAAAATACACTTTATTGCAAACCATCTACAGCCACTATAATCAACCTGTGCCTGCCAGGTCTTTGGTATGGGTCCATCTGAAGTTACAGATTTTCTCATTAATAATATAACTGTCATACATTCTTATCGTGTAATTACGTTTAAATTAAGACCTAAATAGTTTTTGTTTGCGGCCCTTGACAACATGGACTGTAGCATGTTTGTGGGCCCCCTAGAAAAAAAAAGGCTGAGTATGGCTGATCTACAGAGTACCATTTCATAAGATTTAATTAATAATATTAATAAAGGTACAACTGAGGTTCTACTGGCTATCTCGCCGAACATTGTTTTCGTGAACGGCGTTCAAATAAATGTAGGTTCAAAATGACTTAATCAATCGTTAAATCGGCTTTCATGACCACATGTGACGTCATAAATGGTCCGGAATCTATTGTCATAGTTGAAGCCGATTTAACGATGGATTAAGTTAATTTTTAACCTTTATTTATTTGAATGTTAGTCAAGAAAACGAAGTTCGGCGACTTAGCCGGTAGAGCCCCTGGTGGTCTTATCCCTTACAGCAATCTATTCCAAACAACCTTAAAGATATATATAATATACTAATTCTTAAATTTACAGATAATAAAGCATTGAACACTTGTAGAACTAAAATGTTACATTAATTTTCCAGCCACAATACAGGAACGTCACATTGGCTAGATCCCCGTCTAGCCAGGGTCCGTAAGCATTCCTTAGGGGAATGTGGAGAAGATGAACTACCATATGGTTGGGAGAGAGTGACAGATGAGAGATACGGATCATACTACGTGGACCATATTAGACGACGGACACAGTACGAGAATCCTGTATTACAAGCAAGGAGGTTACGAGGTAAATCATATTATCATAATATAACTTTATAATATAATATCTGGGGACAATGTCATGCAGATCATCCTAGCCCCAAACTAAGCAAAGCTTGTACGATGGGTACCAGGCGACGATATACATACTTATATAGATAGATAAATACTTATATACATAGAAAACATCCATGACCCAGAAACAAATATTCGTGCTCATCACACAAATATTTGCACTTACCGGAATTGGAACCCAGGACCACCAGCTTCGTAGGCAGGAGCACTACCAACTAGGCTACGGTGACCGTCACCTTTGTACCATAAATAAGAGTCATTGGCGGGCTGGTTGGTGTGGTTGGTAAACTCTTGCCTTTCATGCCGCAAGTTGTGGTTTTGATACCCACCTAGGACAGATAATTGTGTGCATAGACAATTAGGCAACAATCTTTAAACCATGTCAGAGGCTTTATTTTATTTTTTACGCTGTGGTAATGCGTAAAACGCATGCTAGTCGATTGGGGTGGCGCCGGGGCGATGGGTTTTGTAGGACACGACCCATTAAAACCACCACAACCCGCTGATACTTTTTGCGGCATGCGAAGGCGTTCCCACTGCCTTGTAAAAAGAAAGACCAAACCATATAATGTCCTCCAGGTCAAATTTCGGCCACGGCGGCCACTCTCAATGAAGACTAGCCAACTGCGCAGGACATATTATAGTGCACAGGTATGTGTGCAAAAACAGGGTCATTTTCTATTCCCACACTCATGATCCGATGGGACGCCTAGCGACACGAACGGAAAGAGGTAAACTACGGGACCGACGGCTTACATGCTCTCTAAAGCACAAGGGTTTAATAGCGCGAACTTCGGGCCAATCTTTAGAAAATTTTCTTTACGCAAATATCCCAAAATCAGTTTTGGCCCGACCCGGGATTTGAACCCAGGACCTCATTATCTGCGGTGACAAGACCAACTCATATACCAACAAGTTAGTCAGTAAAGACTACCCATGTGTGATACAGACATATGTTATGGCATGGTCTGTTGATTACATGGAATTACTATTTACAAATAGGTCAGTGGGTCAATACGCGTCATTATGATTTGTAAATAACAGATGTTGATGAATATTATATTATGTTTATATGAATGCTGTTAACACTTACACTTTTATGGCCCGTTTTAAAATTAGTTAGATCTAATGGGATTAGAAGGGGAAGATCTCGTAGAACATTCTCTGATAAAATCGGAGACGTTCTCAAGAAAGGTCAGGTCAGAAGTACCCTAAACCGGCGAGCATGTATGAAGAATATAATGTCAGTAAACGAAGCGAAAGAGGTGTGCAAGAATCGTGATAAATGGAAGTCCGTTGTCTCTGCCTACCCCTCTGGGAGACAGGCGTGAGTCTATGTATGTATGTAAAGGGATTAACCAGTTTTAAATGCTGCCAAAAATAAGTCTATGAAAGAGAATGCCGCGTGTGATTTGAACGTGTCGTATGATATATTGGACATGTATGCACAAATTATTAAAATATCGTATTTTATCATAGCACGTACTATAAGTGCTATGATAAAATCACGGCTAGATGTTCTCACCGGTCCGTAAGTGATTGGCGAGGACAAGCAACTAGGATCGCGGTCAGGCCATAGATGGATGACCGCCAAAGTGGTTTAATTTCTGAGCGTCTCCGTGCTTCGGAGGGCACGTTAAGCTGTCGGTCCCAATGTAGCCATTAGGCAACAGTCGTTAAGCGATGTCAGAGGCCTAAAGGGCGGCTTGAACAACTCTGACACTAGGGTGCCCACTGCCCACACGATAAGTAATTAAGTGCTATAAATATCATATACCTATCTTAATACTCGCATAGAAACTGCCTGTTGCTTGGGCTGGGCACACACTTGTGCACTATAATATGTCCTCCGCATATGCTCAGTGTCAATAGATATAACCAAACATAGCTAAGAAACATCGCAAGGAAAATGGCCTTCAAATTTAAAAAAAACCGCATCGAAATCGGTTCATCCTTTTGAGCTACGATGCCACAGACAGTTGAGATTGCACCCCGGTGTGTTTTGCAACATGGCGGGTTCCGCTAACATCCGCCTCCAACCGGGCCGGGCCCACTCAACTAAGTCGCCGAACATCGATTTATTAAATGGCTTTCAAATAAATAAAGGTTAAAAATTACTTAATCAATCGTTAAATCGGCTTCCATGAGCACATGTGACGGCATAAATGGTCCGGGATCGATCGTCAACGTTGAAACCGATTTTACGATTGATAAAGTCATTTTTAACCTTTATTTATTTGAACGCCATTTAAGAAATCGATGTTCAGCGACTTAGCCGGTAGAGCCCCCGGTCGGTTTGTTGTGTTAGGATGAAACCTTAAAAGTATTTTATGAAAATTTGTTTTAAGTAAATGGAGGAAAACTAAAATGATTCAAGGTGACGGAATAACATTTATTTCAAACCAGCAAATCTATACATATAATAAAATCGTAGGAAAGTCAAAACTGTACATTGAATATTTTTTAAAAAGCACATTTGGGGCGTGATCTACAATCGATATCGAAGCTTAAAATATAGTTTGTAGAATTTTTGTCTGTTTGTCTGTATGTATGTCCGGGCTAAACTCAAAAAGTACTGCATGGATTTACTTCAAATTTTGCATGAATATTACTAAGAGGTCGGGTCAACATATAGGCTACATATTATCACGCTATCACCTACGGGGGAGGAGATGTGATAATTTATAAAATTTAACGCGGGTAAAACCGCGGGGCACAGCTATCAACAATAATCAGTCTTAAACAGTCTCAAAATCACGATTTTTTAATACAGAATTAGTTAGTTTCACTTATGAACGGAATAGTGACATTAGTGTTACTAATTAAGTTTAAGCAATTACAATAAAGCCCGGTAGGAATGGCCGGGCCCAGTGCATATCTAAAAGGGCCCGGACGGGCCCGGTTTACAATCGACGTCAAACTTACTAAAACCCTCTTTTTGCGTCGGGGGTTAAAATGCATATACAACATGTACCTAACGTAATTAACGCACATTGGGGTGTGTGAGGGACACACCCCAACTAGAATATTATGTAGTAATCATAATACATACACTGAATTTGTAATTTAACATGTATATGCATTATTATTTACTAAATTAGTTTCTTGAAATAAAGTTTATTTTTCTTTATTTTGTATTGAATGATGGAATTTGTATGAATACAAATAAAACTGCTATTTATAAATCGCAGTTTTATTTGTATTCATAAGTCTTATTACTTTGACTTACGGTCCATTTCAATTGGGTTTACTTACAGGGTTGATATGACAATAATTTCCGTAGTTTTAAATATTTTAGAATAAAAAAGAAACTATATTAAAAATGATATAAATCGATTCAGTAAAGGATTCTGAACAAACTATTTTCTGGAAGTGCGTTAATTATGTTACATGTTGTATACATCGTTTTCGCCCCGCATCTTTTTATTATGTCCTTGATGGTGCCTACCTCTTACCAATAAGAATGTGGTTACGAACTAAGTTCTGGCTGAACCGTCACCGCTGAAGTGGAAACTACGGCATAATAATTTAATTGAGTTATTACTTGCTTCCTGGATATCTGATTGATTGTTATCAGACGTACGTAAAAGATTATATATTTTACCGTCAGACAACTTACTGAACTGTTCTGTAACTTGTTTTAGTAGAGATATACAACATGTAACATAATTAACGCACACCCTCAAACACCCCAATTAGAATATGATGTTTAGAATATGATGTTATGCACTATTTTTTTTATTTGACGTGTATATGCATTGTTATTTACTAAATTAGTTTCTTGGAATAAGTTTCTTTTTCTTTATTTTGTGTTGAATGATGGAATTTGTTTGAATACAAATAAAACTGCTATTTAAGTCTTATTACTTTGACTTACGGCCCATTTCAATTTGTTTTGACTGTACAGGGTTAATATAACGATAATTTCCGTAGTTTTAATTATTTTGGAAAAAAAATAACCTATATTAAAAATAATATAAATCGATTCAGTACGATTCTGATCAAACTATTTTCAGGATGTGCGTTAATTAAGTTACAAGTTGTATACTTTTTAGTAGTGAATTGATTAAAAATTTATAAATAATATGATTCTTTTCTTTTATAAGAAGAAAAGATAATTTTGTCTCCCGCTTTGCTTTGGAGGGAAGTCGAACCACATTGTTTTAACTCCTTGTTTCTTCCTGATTATATTCGTTGCGGGATCGAAGACAGTTAAAGCGATTCTCAGAGACATGTCTGAGCGTCACCGCTCAGTGTCATTTTATTGTGTGCCACTGCTGATCCTGGCTTACAGGTGTTGCAATGATGGGTGAAGGGAAAGACTAGTTCCAGAAGAAAAATATCTATACGCAATTGATTTTTAAATTTAGACCTATGCGGGACTTGTTGAGTGGCAACTTGTCTCATGTTCAAGAGATCATTCAAAATGGTACGAATCGATACACGCACACAGAACATTCAGCGGCTCATCATGTTACCATACTGACGACCACTGCTGGACAATGGCCTCCCCAAAAGATCTCCACATTGGAGTTGGGTCAATATTTTTTTTTTTTTTATTATAATAATAATAATATCTGGGGACAATGTCACACAGATCATCCTAGCCCCAAACTAAGCAAAGCTTGTACTATGGGTACCTGGCGACGATATACATACTTATATAGATAGTACTTATATACATAGAAAACATCCATGACTCAGAAACAAATATTCGTGCTCATCACACAAATATTTGCACTTACCGGATTCGAACCGTCCTGGGTTCAAATCCGGTAAGTGCAAACCACCAGCTTCGTAGGCAAGAGCACTACCAACTAGGCTACGGTGACCGGCAAATTGGAGGGATATGCCATAATCGCCACCGTTGGCAGACAGGTTGGCGATCGCAGTATGAGATCATAGTACACAGAGAGACGCTGCTGCCCGTTCTCTGGGTAATATACCTTCGGGTCGACTTGTACGCCTCCCACGGGATGAAATGGGGTGACGATATTTTTATATGGCGAATTCAGCGGTTATCTCTCTCAAACTTGAATGGGTATTTTCAGTTACATTTACATTCACTTTAGCGATGTTAAATTCAATTGAAAACGTAGATGGCAGACTCGAGCAAGATCTTACCATCTATGGTATTTACCGTTATGATCAGGGTTGCCCCCCCCCCCCCCCCCCCCCTTTCTAAACTGCGTAACTAGCATGTTACTCTACGGCTATATATCACAGAAAAACTCACGAGACTGACTGACTGCGAGCATGGGATTGGTCAAACGCTGGAGAGATCTGTGCTGGGTGCTGGGGCTCAAATATCTGTGCTGGGTGATAATCGAAACCACTTTGACTTTCAAATAAAAAAAGATTATATTATCTTTTTCGCCATAGTAGTAACTAATAATCAAAAGAATCTCGAGATGGTTATAGTAAAAGCTGTAATATACGACATTCATTAAGCGTTCCGGACAATACACATTTCGATTATTCACGCAAATTAACATAACTGAATGTACCACAGACAGGCAACGGAGAAAGAATCACGTCTTAATTACCTTAAACAGTTATTATTCGACAGTTATTAGTAGACGGTCACCGTAGCCTAGTTGGTAGTGCTCCTGCCTACGAAGCTGGTGGTCCTGGGTTCGAATCCCGGTAAGTGCAAATATTTGTGTGATAAGCACGAATATTTGTTTCTGAGTCATGGATGTTTTCTATGTATTTATCTATCTATATAAGTATGTATATCGTCGCTTGGTACCCATACTACAAGCTTTGCTTAGTTTGGGGTAAGGATCATCTGTGTGACATTGTCCCAAGATATTATTATTATTTATTTATTATTTATTGTCCTGATTAATAGTTGAAAATTAGAAACTTGCGTAGTTGGTAAATGCTTACCTTTCACACCGCATGTCGTGGGTTCGTTTCCCATCCACGACAGATATTTGTATGCATGAACATGTCTATTTGTCATGTCATGTTATTATCTATATAAATATGTATTTACAGAAGAAAGTAGTATATGTAATATACAGAGATACTACTACTACTGATATATACTTCCCCGGCAATTCAGATGATATTGGGGCCTTTGTCCAGCGGTGGAAGTCTTTCGGCTGATATGATGATGATAATCTACTCGTATACATATAATAAAATCGTAGGAAAATCAAAACTGTACATTGCATATTTTTTAAAAAGGAAACTTGGGGAAAGGAAACTTGATTTCAATCGATATCGAAGCCAAAAATATAGTTTTTAGAATTTTTGTCTGTTTATCTGTATGTATGTCCGGGCTAAACTCAAAAAGTACTGCATGGATTTACTTCAAATTTTGCATGATTATTACTAAGAGGTTGGGCCAACATATAGGGTACAAATTATCACGCTATCACCTACGGGGGAAGAGCTGTGATAATTTATTAAGTTTAACGCGGGTTCTTCCATACTGGGCTGGAAGCGGCAGAAAAACTTCGAATGCCCCAGTAGCCTTACTCCTACTAGGCTGGTGGTAAAAGTCCACCAAAGGTAGAAATGTCATCGGCATCTGACCAACAACCAGAAAAGGAAAATTCGAAATAAACCCTATACCAACCCGTCTGGCCAGCGTGGTATAGTAGGCCAAACACCTCCAACACCCAAATGATAAGGCACCCATAACAAAAGCCCCCAGTTCCCGGTCGTCCCGCTGTCCGCAGCCACGGTAGCGGTCGCGGTAACAGCGGGGCAGGGGGTGCGAAGAATCTCCGGGCTACGGAAAAAGGCTACCCAAAACATCTGACCCTGGCAACGTATAATGGACGCTCTCTACGGCTGGACCAACACCTCACCGAACTCGAGGTAGAACTAGGTCGCATAAACTGGCACATATTGGGGTTATCTGAAGTCCGAAGACAGGGCGAGGACACGATAACCCTTGAGTCAGGCCACCTGTTCTACTTTCGGGAAGGTGATCGGCCTTCTCAGGGCGGTGTTGGTTTCCTAGTCAACAAAGCTCTCACTAGCAACGTTGTAGAAGTCAGTAGTGTGTCGACACGGGTAGCGTACCTCATAATTAAAATCACCAACAGGTACACCCTGAAGGTGGTACAGGTATATGCGCCGACCTCGACATACTGCGACGAAATAGCCGAAGCCATGTACGAAGACATAGCCAAGGCATTACATGGTACCACCAAGGCTCACTACAACGTTGTTATGGGGGACTTCAATGCCAAAGTGGGAGTACAAGAACGCGGCGAAACGGTAATCGGATCCCACGGCGTGGGGCGCCGAAACCACAGGGTGCAAATGCTAATCAACTTTCTGGAGTCACAGAGGCTCTTCTTAATGAACTCGTTCTTTAAGAAGAAGCCTCATAGAAAGTGGACATGGCGAAGCCCCGACACTGTGACGAGGAAAGAGATAGACTTCATCATGACTGACAAGAGGTCTATATTTAGAGACGTCTCCGTGATCAACAGGTTTAATACCGGCAGCGATCACCGACTTGTTCGAGGCGCTCTAAATATAGACTTCAGGGCCGAAAGGAGTCGCATGATAAAGTCTACTCTCAGACCTACTGCGCCTCAATTAGCTTTAGGGTCCGAAAAGTTCCAACTTGAGCTTCAAAACCGTTTCGACCTACTGGAAACCGAAGGCAATGTTGACGAGAAAACCGACACAGTGGTCAAAACGCTACAGGATGTGTCCCGAAGGGTGTTTCCCGGAAAAAGCGGTAACAGAGAGTCTAAACTCTCGCTCGAGACTCTCGAACTTATGAGGCAGAGACGGGAAATGTCATCCACGCAGGCGTATTCGCCGGATGGGAGAAACCTCAACCGGAAGATCCGGAAGCTGGTGCGACGTGACCTCCGATGTTCCAACACCCGCGCCATCGCGGCTGCGATTGAACAGAACAGAGGCACCAAAGTTTTTGCTCGCCAGCTAGGTAGATCTCGTCTGACGAAACTTAAAACTGCGGATGGCAAAACCGTGACCTCCAAGTTCGAGATACTCGAGGAAATTGAGAGTTTCTACAAAGACCTGTACGCATCACGGACGACTAAACCCACGAGGCCCAGCGCTGACGACCACAGAGCCCCACTCACACGCCATTACACGGAAGACATCCCTGATGTCAACCAGGACGAGGTCAGAGTGGCTCTCGAGCAGCTTAAGAACAACAAGTCGCCAGGTGATGACGGAATCACCACTGAGCTCCTGAAGGCAGGCGGGATTCCAATCCTGAAAGAGCTAGCGAGTCTCTTTAATTCCGTCATTCACCAGGGCTTAACAACTAAAGCGTGGAGCGGGAGTGCGGTGGTTCTGTTCTTCAAAAAAGGTGACAAAACCTTGCTGAAGAACTACGGACCCATCTCACTGCTGAGCCACGTCTACAAGTTGTTCTCGAGAGTACTCACAAACCGCCTCGCCAGAAGACTTGACGAGTTCCAGCCTCCGGAACAAGCCGGGTTTCGAAAAGGCTACAGCACCGTAGACCACATCCATACTGTTCGGCAGATTGTACAGAAGACTAATCAGCCGCTGTGTATGGCCTTCGTGGACTACGAAAAAGCCTTCGACTCCATCGAAACCTGGGCGGTTTTGGATGCTCTGCAGCGATGTCGCATCGATTGGCGCTATATCGAGGTGCTGAGATGTCTGTATGATACCGCCACAATGACCGTCCAGGTCCAGGACCAAAAGACCAGCCCGATCGAGCTGCGTCGAGGGGTGAGGCAGGGGGATGTAATATCCCCTAAGCTCTTCACCAAAGCGCTCGAAGACGTCTTCAAGACGCTGGACTGGACTGGACGGGGCATTAACATCAACGGCGAATACATCTCACACCTTCGGTTCGCCGATGATATCGTCATCGTTGCAGAGTCACTGGAACAGCTAAGCGAAATGCTGCAAAGCCTAAATGGAGCCTCTCGAGGTGTCGGTCTCGGCATGAACTTGGATAAAACCAAGATCATGTTCAATGAACATGTCACGCCGGGACCAATCTACGTCGATGGTTCGATACTCGAAGTTGTTCGGGAGTATGTCTACCTTGGACAAGTTGTCCAATTGGGTAGAAACAACTTCGAGAAAGAAATCAACCGCAGGATCCAGTTGGGTTGGGCAGCATTTGGCAAACTACGTCATGTCTTCTCCTCGCCTTTACCGCAATGTCTGAAGGCTAAAGTCTACAACCAATGCGTCCTACCTGTTATGACCTACGGTGCTGAGACCTGGACACTCACAGTGGGACTAGTCCATAAATTGAAAGTCGCACAGCGAGCTATGGAGCGGGCTATGCTCGGCGTCTCTTTGAAGGATAAAATTCGTAACGAAGTAATCCGACAAAGAACCAAAGTTACCGACATAGCTCGCAGACTTAGCAAGCTGAAGTGGCAATGGGCTGGTCACATCTGCAGAAGGACCGACGGCCGATGGAGCAAACGTGTTCTAGAGTGGAGACCGCGACTTGGTAAGCGTAAGGTAGGACGGCCCCCAGCTAGGTGGACCGACGACCTCAAAAGGGTCGCTGGGACAGACTGGATGCGGAAGGCGGAGGACCGTGTGCAATGGCGCGTGTTAGGAGAGGCTTATGTCCAGCAGTGGACTGCGATAGGCTGATTGATTGATTGATTGAACGCGGGTAAAACCGCGGGGCACAGCTAGTATGTAATATATCAGTTACCTGGTTTCCATAGTACAAGCTCTGCTTAGTTTGGGATCAGATGGCCGTGTGTAAATAATGTCTCAGGATATTATCAGACAATATGTTTGTAGTAAAATGTGGCTAAAACTATAAATTTCGATAATAAAACCTAAACATAACCTCTTTGACAATAACTTAATACAAGCTAGCTAAATATCATCACTATTATAAAATAATTTTTATAAATGTTTTCATACAATCCGTGTACCTAAATATCTATGTAACTAGGAATAAATATGTATACTTAACTATGATATATTTTGAAATTTAGTTATACTTTATTAAAATTAAAGAATTGAGGGCAATGAGCATTTGGCTAGCGCAGAAGGCTCTTAAACAGTAGCTTAAATTAAACGACTAATACCTGAGGCCACCCTTTTGGGGTTCGGGCCACAGCTCAGGGGGCCGCTGAAGCAAAAGGACAAAATTTTAAGAGAGAGTGTGATCAGTTTCACGGTATCACCGATGACGCGTTAAGGAGCCAAAGCGATCCTCGCCGCTGGGGAACCTACCCTAGCTAACCTGCGGATTTCTCTAGCTACCTAGGTGGACGACCCGGAGAAGAAAGCCACAAAGAAATTCCGGGCTTGCTTTTTTAGTCTTCTTTTGCTTTTTGTTTTCGATTTCCTTTTTATATCTTGTATTTTCTTACTTTGTGATGGGTGTTATGTAGGCTAATGCACGCACATACCGTTGTCATCTAATGAATAAAAAAATTGTGAGATAATAAACAATAACGTTAAATTTCACTCGAGCAATTAGAATAACCTCTTGCTAGATGAGAAAACGGTGGGTACATCCGCGTACATTTACAAAATTAACAAGTCACACGAAGTCTACCAAAGGCGACGGCTGTATTAGAAATAAAAAATATTATGAGTACCCCAACAGCAGTACGATCAGTTACCGCAAGCAGCACCCGTTCACGAGTAAGATGTGAGGGCCAGCCATCACCTCCCTCTTATATTACTACAAACATGTTCCGCTAATTAACAAGCCCTTTTTTAAAGTTTACGTGAATTAAAATGATTTTTATTTTATTTATATATTTCATTACTATAATTGCCCTGGTGAATAGTAGAAAATTAGAAACCTTATCTGCAAATTTCCACAATATACTTACTTTAAAACAAGCCAGCCTGACTGTACAATGAAAACTGAGCGTTTCAAATTCGGTGTGACGAAACTTGATGGGGCCCCTAGCATAGGTGTTAATTGTATAAGCAGTACCATGGCATCGTACTCCGTGCGGATTATACCGACGAACTATAACTGAAATATTCAATAACTTATTGCTTTCCATAATGTACTTGATTACTGTATGTTCTTAATGACTGCACGTGTGGCGCAGCGGCTAAGATAGTTGCCTCGCCGGACAACTATTTGTGTGACCCATAAATAGTTGATCTGAGTCTGGATGTAATCTGTGTCCGTCTATTATATCTGACGGTCACCGTAGCCTAGTTGGTAGTGCTCCTGCCTACGAAGCTGGTGGTCCGGGGTTCGAATGCCGGTAAGTGCAAATATTTGTGTGACGAGCACGAATATTTGTTTCTGAGTCATGGATGTTTTCTATATGTATAACTATTTATCTATCTATATAAGTATGTATATCGTCGCCTGGTACCTATAGCACAAGCTTTGCTTAGTTTGGGGCTAGGATGATCTGTGTGACATTGTCCCCAGATATTATTATATGTTTGTAAAGTACCCCGCGACACAGGGATTAGAACTGCCTATTGCGGGCGTTATCTTTAAAAAAAATGTATAGTGGCTAATGGCTTCTAATCAGTGATTGTAATAGGTAGATTAATTTTTCGTAATTGCACCATGAAATTATAACATGGACATGCCATATTTCCGTAAATTACCAGAAATGGTACCGGAAGTCCAGAAAATGTACCGGTAGTTCTTACACATTTCGTAAAACATATAATAAAAAAAAACATATAAGTAAGCAAAAAATTTTTATTTTTAGTTCAATACAATACAATCATTGTTAGGCGTTGAGAGCAATAGCGATGTAATAATACTAATAAGAGATTAAGATTCTTTCCCACTAATCCAGGCATACCCATATTAACATATACCTACGTTTGAGATCTAAATCAATCTACATATTCCGATCACTGCTTATAATAAACTAGCTGTGCCCCGCGGTTTTACCCGCGTTAAACTTTATAAATTATCACAGCTCCTCCCCCGAAGGCGATATCTCTTAGTAATATTCATGCAAAATTTGAAATAAATCCATGCAGAACTTTTTGAGTTTAGCCCGGACATAAATACAAACAAACAGACACACAGACAAAAATTCTAAAATCTATATTTTTGGCTTCGATATCGATTGTAGATCACGCCCCAAGTATCCTTTAAATAAAAAATCCAATGTACAGTTTTGACTTTCCTACGATTTTATTGTATGTATAGATTATAACTAGTTCTTATGCTAAACACTCATAACCAGATAGCTCTAATCGGTCCGTAAGTGATCGGTGACTTTAAGCAACTAGGCTCGCGGTCAGTCCATAGATGGGTGACCTCCTTTTAAAACAACATGTGAATGGAAACTATTCTTTTATTATTGATAATTGAGATTGCGTGGGTCACATAGGTACTTTGTTCTACTTTCTCTTAGCCTCTAGTTGGCAGAAATGTACTCCAAACTGTTGAAAATCGCTGCAAGCGACATGCCTTGGGTGCCGTTCGCAATAAAAAACGATTTGCAATTGCCGTTCGCAATAAAAAAAAAAGTTAAGTATTGAATAAGGCAAGCGTCTAAACGCCTTTTGGAGTGATGCACAATTCGATCAAAATGTTGGTCGCATTTGTGAAGTAAACTTCGATCGTCCTCCCCCGTAAGCATCGACGTCCCAGGAACTTCTTAGGCGATCTAGATGACGATATCACGATCTACATAAAACAATTGATAAAAGTAATGTCCATAGATGTATGCATGTATGGGTACGATGGAATTTTTTTTTTTTTTGTTTCAGTTCATGTATGTGAAACCCCCAAAATTATTATTATTGTTCTATTTTTGTGTGAAAATCTTAATGCGGTTCACAGAATACATCTACTTACCAAGTTTCAACAGTACCTACAGCTCTTATAGTTACGGAAAAAAGTGGCTGTGACATACGGACGGACGGACAGACAGACATGACTAATCTATAAGGGTTCCGTTTTTTGCCATTTGGCTACGGAACCCTAAAAACGATTTGCAATTGCCAACTATCAAGCATTGGATGAAGCAAGCGTCTAAACCTCTTTTCGACATCGTTATGCACCATCCGATCATAATGGTGTAATGGTGGACGTCCCATGGACGTCTTAGGCGATCTCGATGACGCTACCATGATTTACATAAAACAAATGATAATAGTTAATATCCTGGGACATTATTCACCCACGGCCATCTGATCCCAAACTAAGCAGAGCCAGTACTATGGAAACCAGATAATTTATATATTACATTTGCTATTCTTTGGTGAATACATACGTAAATAGATAACTACGTGTGCCCCGCAGTTTACCCGCGTTAACAGAAATGATAGCTTATGTTTTATCCGGATATACACACATCAACAAAGTCTAGGGATACGTTATTTTGAAATCAAACATGGCTTTATTGTTTAAAACCTATTTAGTTTCCTTAAAAAGTTTATTTACAGATTTAAACCTTGTCTATTCTTTATTCAAAATTTAAAAATTAAAATGAGAAACAAATGAAAACACGCAAAGCACAGCGCAATCTTGAGTTGTATCTAATTTCAAGAAGTTGCATTAAAATTTTTTTTGCGTGTTAATTGAAGAAAACCTGATAAATTGTTTTATTTTCTTTTCTCAATTGGTTGTGTAAGCTTTTTAGCGTCATGCCACGCCATCATTTGAGTCGAGATGAAATGTTACGGGCAGTTGGCATGTTACAAAACGGTGCTATTCAACGCGTCGTTGCTGAGTCTCTGGGCACAAGCCAAAATGTGGTATCCAGGCTGTGGTCACGTTATCGCGCTACTGGAGATGTGGCAGAACGGCACACAGGTAGATATCGTGTTACCACTCAGAGACAGGATCGATTTCTCCAAATGACCGCCAGAAGACTACCCAATATCACAGCGATGCAACTAGTGCAAAGGCTCCAGGAGGGTCAGCAGCTGCTGGTGAGCGACCAAACCGTGCGAAGGAGGCTGCATGAAGTTGGTCTTCATGCTCGCAGACCGCTACGAGTCCCAGCGCTGCGACGTGGCAATCGCGGTAGGCGACTTTTATGGGCTCAAGAACATTTGACATGGAGTGATCAACAATGGTCATTGGTGCTGTTCACTGATGAGTCCCGCTATGGATTTCATCCAGATTCGAGACGAACACGCGTTTGGAGAACTCCAGGCAGGGTCAGCCGTCTCCGACATCCACAGGAGGTCCATTCTTACCAAGGCGGGACAATTATGGTGTGGGCAGGAATACGAATCGGCGGACGAACCCAACTCATTTGGATTCAGGGCAGCATGACTGCCCATAGATACCGTGAGGAGGTAGTAGAACGTGTCATTGTCCCGCTCAGGGCCCTAACGGGGCAAGAATTTCAGCTCATGCATGACAATGCACCTTCCCATACAGCGCGGCTGGTGAGGGCCGCCCTTCGAGAACACGATGTTCAGGTATTAGATTGGCCTCCACAGTCGCCAGACTTAAACCCAATTGAACACGCCTGGGACATGTTACAGCGAAGAGCATTGAGGGATTTTCCGCCCAACTTGACAACAGAAGAACAACTTTTCGAACATTTTAAAAGAACTTGGGACTGCATACCCCAGCAAGACATTGACACCTTAATTTTAAGTATGGAAAATCGTTGCCGCTGTGTGATTAATGTTAGAGGAGGAAATACCGATTACTGATTATCAGATTTGGTAAGATTTTTATTCATTTAATTCGATTGAATAATTTTATAAGAATAAAATGTTTTTGTTCACTCAGTAATTTTCTATGGCTTAATTAATTTAAGACTTTTATTAATTAGAAAAACAAAATCGCATCGTGTTGTTAATGTTTAAATATCGGCCATGAAATTATCTTTATTTCTTCCATTTACAGTCATAACAAAATGTTTATAGTTTTCTAGATAATCAATGAAATGTTCAATATCCCTAGATTGTGTTGATGTGTGTATAAGCTATATTACTACAAAGTTTCATCCAAATCTATCCCGTAGTTTTTGCGTGAAAGAGTAACAAACATATCTACACACTCGCAAACTTTCGCCTTTATAATATTAGTGTGACTAGGTATACCCAGATTCAGGACAAATAGACATGCACACAAATATCTGTCCTGGGTGGGAATTCAACCTATGACCTGCGGCGTACCCACCGACCCGTCAAGGTTATTAGAAACTCTTGTGGCATAGCAATCCGATGCATCATACTCACGGTTCACGAACATAAACGCGCCGTCTCCTCCTTTGCCCTTTTTTGACCTTATTTAACACTAGCTGTGCCCCGCGGTTTTACCCGCGTTAAACTTTATTAACACATAGACGTGACACATACATATGTACGTGTTAATCCAGGGTGTCAGCTAACTCCATACCAAATTTCATTAGAATCGTTCCAGTCGTTTAGTCGTGAAGAAGTAACAAACATGCCATACATTTGGCCTGGAATAAACCCACAATATGGCCTGGATTAGACACATACAACATGGACCGCGATTACCCATGAGATGCCTGTTCACTCTATCCTTGAAATAACCCATTCTGTATGTGTTTGTGTGAAGCACGTTGTGCGAGAGTGTATTCCACAGCTTGATCGTAAGAATGAGAAATAAGGAAGCAATATGCTTGTTTTCGACTCCATTATTTTGTTATATGTAAACGATCGAATGCAGAAATCTTGTAATGGTAATGTTAAAATAAATAAATTAAATATAAATGAGGAGTTCCTTTTATCTGGTTCATCTTTCCTGTATATGCTTTACCTAATGCAAACTGTCAGTATGCATAAGGAAAAGTTGCGCAAAACGACCTATTTACTTTTGGTTTCACCCTATTTCTTGTTCGTTTCACATTTATCATAGAATATACCTGCTTAACGTTTAAAAGCTGGGGCTCTACCATCTAAGTCGCCGAACATCGTTTTCTTAAATGGTGTTCAAATAAATAAAGGTTAAAAATGACTTAATCAATCTTTAAATCGGCTTCAACGTTGACAATCGGTTCCGGACCATTTATGACGTCACATGTGCTCATAGAAGCCGATTTAACGATTGATTAATAAGTCATTTTTAACCTTTATTTATTTGAACGCCATTTAAGAAATCGATGTTCGGTGACTTAGCCGGCAGAGCCCCAGCTTTTAAACGTTAAGCAGGTATATTCTATGATAAATGTGAAACGAACAAGAAATAGGGGGTAGAGCCCCAGTTCTTAGCTAGAAAGTATCGAAATATTACTAATTTAAATCTTACTCACATGACTATTTTGATTTCAGCAGAGAAAATGGTATCTGAGAACGGCAGCAACGGACATTCCAACGGCCCCACGCCCACTGGTGAACTTCGCGGGGAAAAATTCACTCTCACCCTCACAAAAAGCACTCAGGTGAGTGATTTGATTTCCCAAAGCAATCAGTTCTTTAATTGCTTTGTGGAGGCTGCGTACGTATCAACACAAGTGAGTGTAGTCTCGGTCTGTGACCATCCTGCGCACGGCTTAACCGAACGAAGGCAACGAACCGGTTTCGAATGCGTGGCATGACACTACTGGTACTTTAGAATAGGCAGATAAAGTGTTAAAACCATATTACAATGTCAAGACGGGTTAATTGGAAAGAAAGAAAAGAAATACTTTTATTTATAATACACATACATACAAATTAGTTACAAGGTGCTTAAAAACAAAACAAATGGGTGCCAACTTCAGCATAAGCTACAGCAAAAATAACAGCTTGACTTGACATGTGTTTCGGGCGCTAGATGACGCGGTTGTCAAGGGCAGGCTTTTCTAATGATGGTCTGACTTTATAAGTTCGTAGGGCCATAAGTATCCCGAAGCCGCGTTTGAATTTCTGACTAAATATTACATAGATGACGAAGTGGACGCTGTGATTGATCACGGTGAACAGTCTGGCCATATAAAATAAAGGTCCTAATTCCTCGGAGTATTTCTTAACGCCAACGATCAACTGGATCACGTTGAGGGCAATTAGGGTTGGGAAGCTGCACACATAAAACACGAGTAATAAAACCAACAGCACAATAGCGAGCCCTATTTCGCGCCGCCGCACGCGACACATCTGCGCACGCGCTCTTTGCGCGCGCCACGCTTCACGTACAATGTATATGTTCAGCACCACCAGCGCCAATAGCGGCAACACATGCAAAACTACCGAATACAGTGACTTGCGCACCACAAGGTATGTCGCACTGCGGAACTGCTGATCGTATCCGCTGATGTAGATAATCTCGCCATTGAGTACCTTCTCTTCTACCTTCACCTCGAAAAACTTTGATGCGTTGAAAGTGAACGCAAAGACGGCCGTCCCCACCACCCACCAGCGTGCTGTCGAGTACGTGCACCACTTCGAAGCACGGAACGGGTGGCACACTGCTAGCCACCGCTCCATAGTCACGGCGAGCGTCATGTACACAGACATAGTCTGCGCTATGAAACCGATGACTAACACATACCGTGATATGTGCGGACTCACGTGGTGTTGGTAGTAGCTCAGGTGACCATTGTACTGGAGGATAGCAGGAACACCGAAGTACAGCATGATCGCGAGGATAACAACGGAGTCAGCAACTGCGAGTCCCACTAGCAGGCAGTTGAAAGAGGAGCGCATCTGTGGCTGGCTCCGTACCAGCACTACCAGAACGTTGCCTACCAGTCCGACAGCGCCGACGGCGTTGATGAGTACGCTCTGTATTACGAAGTTTATCAAGTCCCCTTGCGTCATGCTCGCGACTGGTAGCCCCACTACACTGACCATGCATGACTGTGTCTGTGAATAAATACAATGGAATAAAATTATATATATTGTGATTACCCGAAGTGTATGTCTGTTTATACGTTATATTGGATAACGTATTTAAATGTTGAAAATTTATATATCTACAGTAGAATTATCGATGTTCAACATACCTAAACATGGCATTTCAAACGATTCAAAATAACAATATCGTAATCAATGACTAAGTCTAAAACTGCACTCATTTCGAACATTTATGTAAGCAGCGCAGAGCCGAAGAGTGGAAAGTTATAACTGACATATCACTGAAACAGTTCTGTGTTTGGTCATTCTAACATTCAAATGATAATGATGTCTACACTATCTCAACTCAGAATACCGCAGAATCCAACTTCCCCATTACAAATAACTCGTGTAAAATGAACACCATCGAAACCCTTCAAAATTGGTCAATACTTTTTTGACTGCACGACTAGCGCAGCGGTCAAGACAGTCGCATATCCACTTCGTGTCCCGGGTACGATTCTCGCGCAGGAAAACTATTTTCTTGACTCATGAATGGTTGTTCTGAATCTGGATCTGGATCTACTTTATGTCCGTCAATTACATGTTTGAAAAAGACCCCGCGACAAAATACAATACAATACCATTTATTTGCAAATATAGGTATATAAGGATGTTACAATTTGTTGCTGTTCAGCTATATTTACCGGTTAGGCATGCAAATTTAACATTACAAATTCATTTTACCAGAAAATACATGAATTTAGAATATCATAATCCACATTAAAATAGAAATAAACGTCAAATTTAAAATAAAAAACGTTAAAAAAGAAAGAATATAAATTAAGTACAATGTTCTTTTTACAAATTATTAAAATTAATACAAAACACAATGCCATTAAAATAATACAATACGACAGATCGTTGACTGAATAGTAACCTTTTTGGGTAAGAACTTTGTCTTTTAAAAAAGATAAGGTAATGTAACCCAACCGGTATGACTATTAACCCTATTATAACCAAGCAGTTCATTCTCTCCACTCTCACATTCAGAACAAAGTATTTAAGTAAAAATACTTTCTTCCAAATGTATACAATTACAACGGGAGTACTCGCGGGTAAAGTTAGTACTGATCATATCGTAATTCGTAACCCTTTATTGAACAGTGGCTATGTTTCTAATTGATTGATTTTGAACTTTAACTCAAAGAAAAAAGAGTTCAGATTATGTTGTATAATATATGGACAGAACCTTATAAAGGTTTAAGGTAAATATTTTTATTATAACAAATGTTTTACAATAAAATAAGGAAAACAGTTTGATAATTGTAATAAAGTAAATGAATTGGTGTGTTTTAACAATTACTACATTAATTTCTAATTAAAATTTTTGTTGAGTTCCCATAGTGCAATTGGGTATCTACTTAATATCAGAAACTGTATATGCAGGGTAATTAGTAAAACACCAACAACCTCACAGGAATAGATTGGTAACAGCATAAGCAATAACTTTAGCTCTAAGAGTTCGGATATGACTCAAAAGTTTTTGGTTGTACTGTCTTAACATTTGTAGGTCTATGTTTCATTCATAAACGAAAGGACGACCCGCAAACGACCCTAAGCTCACCTACGTGTGCGGGAAATTAAATGAATCTTAATTTTTGTATGAAATTAAAATATAATATACTATCAAAAGTTGTTGTGGTGTTAACTATCCAGTACTGCGAGGTTGTTGGTGTTTTTATTAGGGTTCCGTAGCCAAATGGCAAAAAACGGAACCCTTATAGATTCGTCATGTCTGTCTGTCTCTCTGTCTGTCCGTCCGTATGTCACAGCCACTTTTTTCCGAAACTATAAGAGCTGTACTGTTGAAACTTGGTAAGTAGATGTATTCTGTGAACCGCATTAAGATTTTTACATAAAAATTGAAAAAGAATAATAATTTAGGGGGGTTGCCATACATGGAACTGAAAATCAAAAAAAAAATCCCCACGCCCCACATGTAACCCATACATTTGGGGCGTGGGATGACTATGGATAGGTCTTCAAAAATGATATTGAGGTTTCTAATATCATTTTTTTCTAAACTGAATACTTTGCGCGAGAGACACTTCCAAAGTGGTAAAATGAGTGAAACTTCTAAAATAAGAGAATTGGTTTGAACGAGATCTAGCAAGTAGTTTTTTTTTTTAATATGTCATAAACCGCAATTTGCTTTCATTTAATCAACTGAAATACTTGCTGCCACGTGCGAGTCCGACTCGCACTTGGCCGGTTTTATTTTTTATTTTTTTAAAGACAACGCCCGCACTAGGGAATCTAATCCCTGTGTCGCGGGGTACTTTACATACATATAATAGACGGACAAAAATTACATCCAGACTCAGACAACTACAAATAGATGTTCGGCGCGGGTTTCGTACCCGGGACACGAAGCGGCGAGGCGACTGTCTTGTATAATTGACAACATTTCTAAACTGCCACCACCTTAAAACAAAAATACCATTTCTTTATTTTCGTATCGTGAGTTCAAATATATATTTTTTTATTTATTCTTTTTTCGTGGAAAAAATAAAAAGATGTGATAGCGTCACTTATACGGTGGGTGAGGTAATTTCCTTTGCCGAGGCATTCCAATGTTTTAAACTAAAACATTAATGTCAAACAAGACATGTCAAATTGTCAATTGTCAATCAGGGTTATATATTTCAAAACTTTCAAACAAAAATAAAGTATTAATTAGCCTTTGTAGTTTGCCATGAGCAGTCAACAAACACGTGACACTGGCAGAAATTGCTGAAAACATCGGCAGATTGCCATAAAACAAAAAAAAACTCTCATGGTGACTTAATAAAACATGTTAAGCATAATAAAACTGGAAACGAATTTAATATTGACGATTTTAATTTAATTTGAAATTGAAAACATGAAAGAAACGTAAACAAGTTTAGGCGCCAACGAGTTTGACATTACAACTAGACAACATACATACATACATAGACTCACGCCTGTTTCCCAGAGGGGTAGGCAGAGACAACGGATTTCCATTTGTCACGATCTTTGCATACTTCTTTTGCCTGGATTACTGTCATTATATTCTTCATACATGCTCGCCGGTTTAGGGTACTTCTGACCTGCCCATTCTTGAGAACATCTCCAATTTGGTCGGAGAATGTTCGACGTGGTCTTCCCCTTCCGGTTGTCCTATTCACACAGGCCAGGTATACTTCTTTTGTCAATCTTCTTTCATTCATCCTTTCTAAATGGCCAAACCATCTCAGCATGCCTTTTTCAATCTTTGTGACTACATCCTCTTTCACACCACAACGCTCTCTTACATCAGTATTTCGAATTCTGTCTCTCAAAGTCACACCACACATACTTCTCAGAGCTCTCATTTCCACTGCATTTATTTTACTTTCATTCTTTTTCTGCCATACCCAACTTTCACTTCCATACATTAAAGTTGGCACTAACACTCCATCGTGCCGTGCACGGCTAGTCGAGCCTTCTTTGATACTTGCCGGCTACTCATAAAGGCGTGTAATGCCCCATTCACTCTGTTCCCCGCATTTACTCTTCTAACAATATCTTTTTCATATTTCCCATCTCTCGTAAACAAAGTTCCCAAATATACAAACTCATTCACCTGTTCGACTTTCTCTCCTCCAATCACAATATCACATGCTGTCGTGTATTCATCCCTCTCAAATACCATTACTTTCGTCTTACCTACATTCATTTTCATCCCTGTCCTTTCAAAAGATTCATGCATACTTGTTACCATCACCTGCAACTCGTCCGCCGATGATGCAAGTAAAACTTGATCATCAGCGTAAAGCAGACATTTGATGAGTAACTCATTCATCCTTACACCGCATTCACTTTCTTTCAAATCTTTTAAACAGCTATCCATGAATAGGTTAAACAACCACGGTGACGCTACACATCCCTGTCTAACACCCTTTTGGATGCTAAACCACTCGGTGTATGACCCGTTAATCCTCACGCAAGCTCTGAAATCCCTATAAAGAAATTTCAGTGCTTGAACAAGGTTGTCGTTCAACCCATACATGGACAGTACCGACCATAGTTGACTCCTCAACACTCTATCGTAGGCCTTTTCTAAGTCTACGAAGGCACAGTAAACCTTTTGGTTTCTGCCCAAAAACTTCTCTACTATGCTTCGCAGAGAAAAGACCTGATCCGTGCATCCCACTCCTTTCCGAAAACCCGCCTGTGCATCCCATATTTTCGCATCGGTTTCTTTCACAATACTTTTGCATACAACTTACCAACGACGCTGAGCAGACTAATTGCCCCTATAGTTTTTACAGTCTTGCCGTGAGCCTTTCCCCTTGTAAAGAGGTACGATGACAGCCTTGCACCAATCACTTGGCACTTGGCCGGTGGTATAACATAAATTGAAAAGGCTGCACAGCTGACTCGCTATGACGCCATGTCCAGCCTTCAGCATCTCGGAAGTTATCCTGTCATACCCTGGTGACTTACCTGATTTCATACCCTTAATAGCTTTCACAATCTCATCCATACCAATGTCATTTTTACATTTGTTCTTGTCTTAGTGATCTACGTTCACTCTCTGTTACACCTCTTTCATACAAACTTTCAAAATACTCCTTCCAACGTTTTAACACGCATTCTTCCCCTTTCACTATATTTCCATCTTGGTCTCGTATAGATTTCAGTTCTGAGGTTTGAGTTATGCCTCTTACTGATCTAACGGATTTCCAGAAAAACTTAATGTCTGAAAATCCTTAGACAACCTTCTATCAAAATTATCCTTTTGTTCATTTTTCTTTTCATTCATCACATCCTTTACAATTCCTTTCATTTTCCTATAATCATTCCAGGCCCTTTCTATATCCTCATTCGTCGCCTTATGCATTCGTTCGTTTGCTCTGGTGGCTAGCCAGTCTAACCACGCTTTCTTCTTTTCACATACAACTTTTTGTACACTTTTATCCCACCAAATATTCTTCATCTTTCTTCCTCTTCTTCTCTTTATTACACCACATACTTCACCAGCTACACTCACCACTACCTTCTTTGACTACCTTCCATAGCTCTTCTACTTCTCTTATATCTTCAGATCCCTCAAACTTCTCAACCAACTTACTTTTGTACTCATCTGCCACTTCTTTCTCTTGCAGTTCCTCTACTTTTATTCTCCCTAGTACACTTTTAGTCTCAGGGATTCGGTGGCGCCATCCTTTGAATAGACCACTTATTCGGCTCATTACCAGAAAGTGGTCTGTATGAATTGCGGTCCCACGATAGACTCTTGTGTCTAGAACATTCTTTCTCAGTCTTTCATCTACAATCACGAAGTCAATCATACTCTTTCTCACATTTTTCCTCTCTCGTGTAAACGTATGGATTCTTTTATGTTCAAACATAGTATTTGTAACACAAAGACCCCATTCCAAACATATCTCAAGCAGACTGTACCCATTCTCATTCTCACACTCGTCACCGAATTGACCTAGTACTCTTTCAAAACCATCACGTTTTACCCCAACCCATCCATTAAAATCACCTAACATTATTACTCTTTCATTATACTGACTTAACCGCAACACATCTCTCAGGGTCTCCCAGAAGAAAGAATGAGACCCACACCTTGGCAAGCTCGGGTAGTGTTCGGTACTCCAGACCAATACGCCGTGTATAGTCCGTGTTTTGTAGTATCACACCCTTTCCGCTTCGTCTCATTCACACACAACACATCGATCCGCTTTTCACTCATCAGCTGACATACTTCGTCCATCTTACCTTCTATTCCTCCTCCAACATTCAACGTAGCAAAACGGCTCTCCGTTGACCACTTTTCGCCTCTCTGGGAAACGAGACGTGACGGGTGGCGGACCACGTCGCCGCCATTAAAATTAATTGTATCCATTGCGTTCCCACGAGTATTAGGGACTAAACGGTCCACCCTCGCAGAGCCCTATACGGGGGTAAGGCGGATCCATGCTGTGTCCTATGACCGCCAACATAGACACCCTCCGTTATCGACCAGAATACCCTCTGGCCAAGGATCCCTCAGCACGGGTAGGATAACACTTTGGATCGGGGTTTTGTTTCAGGTATGCTCCCTTGGACTAAATAGCTCACTTGTGCTCGTCCCCTGCGTCTCGGTGAGCGTACAGTAAGCCAGCTAACTCGGCCTGTGAGCGTCGCCGTTGGTATGCATAATTATGCCTACTCTTCCGCCGCCGCTCTAAGTTACTATCCTGTACTGATAGTATGCTATCGTAGGCCTCTGATGAATCCTAAGATTCTAGAGCCCCCGATAGAGGCAGTTTAAGGTCATACCCGGGACCGACAATTAGACAAATACGCGTAATAAATGACATGACAGTGATTTTTTTGACGAGTCACATTAAAGCAATTCCACCGTACAACCGTACACCGTATGTATGACGTCATTTGGCGATTACGTCTTTTTAGAATACATCGAATTTCTAAGTTGAAATTATAAATGAACAGTTCATAATTTCGCAAAACGGAAAAATATGGATGCCCTAGTTTTTGATTTACTTTTAAAAAACGCAATAATACATGCCAGTTAAAAATATGCAATGTTGTCAATTGTCCCTGTATAATTATCACCGCTGTCGTGATATGCTGGACAAAGGCCTCCTGAAAAGATTTCCACAATGGAGTTGTCCATCATTTGGAGGGATATGGCGTAAACGCAACGCTTGGGAGACGGGTTGGCATACAGACACGCTGCTGCCCGTCTCTGTCTGCCAAGCGTAAAGTCAAGGCCTTTCTCAATACTCTACAGACAGTTTAAACGAGTCAGCACACATATCAAATCGGAAAGGAATCGTCTCGCCGTTAAACACGCGACAACCTAACGTAAGCGCAGCGGCTAAGACAGATACCTCGCCGCTTCGTGTCCCGGGTTAGATTCCCGCGCCGGACAACTATTTGTGTGACCCATACATAGTTGTTTTGAGTCTGGATGTAATTTGTGTCCGTCTATTATATGTTTGTAAAGTACCCCGCGACACAGGGACTAGATTCTCTATTGCGGACGCTGTCTTTTATAAAAAAAACTGATCAGCAACTCCGATACTTTGATTCTACTACGGCTTGGCAACGCCTCGGCTACGGCTAGGCGACGCCTCGGCTACGGATAGGCGACGCCTCGGCTACGGATAGGCGACGCCTCGACTACGGATAGGCGACGCCTCGGCTACGGTAAGGCGACGCCGCGCTTACATTATAGCTTGTCCCGGGACGAGTCGTTTAAGTCACGATTCCGATTAGTGTCAAAGTATGGAGTTTCATACAAACCATTAATTGAAGGAAATTTTGTGAATTTGCCAATTATATATTTAGTTTAGATTATCAAATTGAAAAACCACTCAGCATTATATGGAAATGGTTATCGGCATATAACTTCTTATACAATGCAGGGAAAACTAAATGCCTCAATATCGCATTACTGAACGTGACTCACATTGTACCAACAGTTGCACTTAATGAGGCAAAATTAAATTAAGTTCCATTTACCGTATTTTTGGGATTGATACTAGATTCAAAATTGCAATGGGGTCCTCATAAACTTAGCCTATTAATACCTACATTTTTTATACAACAAGAGGTATACGTTTAAGCAGGTCATATTTTATAATTAACCAATTACAGTTATGTAGAAAATTATGTTGTTAGTTACGGTTAGGGGGCAACTGGCCTCTGGGTCGCCCTCATTACACGGAGGAACACCAGTGGAAAAGTGAGCCGAATGCGTGGGCTAGAATACCATGGGATAAAAGTATCGTAGTTAAATCGACCTATTGGGATAATAACGATGGGACGATGAGTGTCAGTTTGTGCTCGGCACTATGCGTGTAAGGACGTCTATAATAATAATATCTAGGGACAATGTCACACAGATCTCCCTAGCCCCAAACTTAGCAAAGCTTGTACTATGGGTACCAGGCAACGATATACATACTTATATAGATAGATAAATACTTAAATACATAGAAAACATCCATGACTCAGAAATAAATATTCGTGCTCATCACAAACATTTATGAATAATGAAAATATATCTTTTCAGGGTCTGGGTTTCACTCTTATCGGTGCTGAAGGAATACCAGAAACGGAAGGGTACCTCCAAATCCGCAGTATTGTACCTCATAGTCCAGCTTGGATAGATGGTGAGTACCCACAAGTCATAACAATATGTTGCATGTAGATGAAATTTAGACGGATATATAAATATCGAATCGAATTCATATAATTTGTGCTCCGCGGTTTTACTCGCGGTAAACTTTATAAATTGTAGCCTATAATATATAACCTATATTACTAAAGAGTTTCGGCAAAATCCGTTAGGTAGTTTTGGCGTGAAAGAGTAACAAATATCGGATTATGCGCAAAACGTCTCTTTCGCAGAATGTCTCTTTCGCAGAACGTCCCTTTCGCAAAATGTCGCGCCAAGGACTTAAGAATAAAATTGCGATTTTCAAAACAAAATCACGTATTAAAATTATAGAATAATTATGTAGTCAAAGCTTTGGTACCTACTTAAATTTACTTAAGTATTCCAAATAAAAATATATCAATAGGTATCAACCATTTTACAAACATTCCAAATTTAGGTCTAAAGTATCAATACTGTTAATAACAGATGATCCAAGTTTAAACTTAAATTCACAACTATTTTCAATTAAAACTAGACATAACACTCGGCAATAATGAATGACACATACATCCAGTTTTTTTCTAACTACCCTCAGATATTATATTATAAGTGTTGCCATCACCGAACTTTATATATATTATTTGTAACTGTATCAAAAACCATTTTTTTATTCGGAATACATACTTAAGTAAATTTAAGTACCAAAATTTTGACATCATACTTATTCTATAATTTTAATAACTGATTTTGTTTTGAAAATCGCAATTTTATTCTTAAGTCCCTGGCGCGACATTTTGCGAAAGAGACATTCTGCGAAAAAGCCATTTTGCGAATGAGACATGCTGCGAAAGAGACGTTTTGTGACCAGGGGACATTTTGCGAAAGAGACATTTTGCGCATGAGCCCAAATATCCATACTCACAAACTTTCTCATTTATTATATTAGTATGGTATCTTTAGATTCACGCTTTGCCCTGTGGAAATGCTACAAAACATAAATTTTATATCTGGAAGGTGAGGTAGCAGTTTTTTGATCATAATCGATAGATGGCATCTAAACACTGTAAGGGTGTTGGCAAGGAACTCGTAAATCTAAACAGCCAAAACTGTATTGGTAGATTGGTGCCTCTTTGATTCCCACCGGACGTTTGAATTTATGATTTCCTAGCTTTTGAGTTTAGATTTAAGTTTACTTGGCACTGTGGAAAATACAACATTAAAATTAGATCTACAAAAGTGCCTCTCTATATCGTTGGTTTTGTCCTTATAATGCCGTCATTAAATAACCTGATTACGCTATCTGATCTATTTCTTTGTGAATAATTGTCACGGTCATATATATTAATTATTAGGTTATATTCATAATGTTCGCGCACCTACCAAGTTCTACATTCTCAAACGATAACGATAACGTCACACGCCGGAAGGTGCTGCCGCCAGTGAGTGGCAAGCGGAGGAACTATCGCGCCGTTGGGAGAGACCCCCACCTGCGCCTGAGACGCCATATTAAAATCCTTTTTCGATTGGATACGAGCTACCGGCCACACGCACATGTATTTTTTTTATTATTTAATTATTGTATTAGATTATTATTATTTGTATAATGCGTTTTCTTTTTTGTGACTGTTGTTGACTGACAGTGTCTGATGTGATTGGAAAGTTTGTTGTAGAAGTCCCACAATTGCGTCACAATCCTCGTACATTTTATGTAACTGACGGTTGATGATTTCAGCCGAATGACCTCCATTGCTCGACAAAGGCCTCCCCGATGATTTCCACAAGGTAGTTGCAACATCATTTGGAGAGATAGGTCCCAATCCATGTTTGGCAGACTGGTTAATGTTCGCAGTTAGACTGTCATAGTACACACCATGTACAGACAAAGACGCTGCTGCCCGATCTCTGGGAGATATACCCTCGGTAGGATTTCTACGCCCCCCACGGGATGAAGTGGGGTTATGATATTATTTTAGACTTCGCTCTGGACACAATCCATCAGCGAAGTTTGCATTCCTTATGAAAAAAGCTGATTCGCCAAATTGCAGAGAAAGTAATCAGATTGAGGGCGTGCAGCATTTGCTGGTGGATTGTACCCGGAACAAGCGTGAGAGGGTGTCACTTTTGAGGGAACTAGACCTAAATAAATTAAACGTGGGGTTAATCCAGTAAATTTTATCTCAACCAACTTCAGAAGGTGCCAGAAAGTTATGCCGTTTAATAACAGTTCTTCATCTGTGACTCCATTTAACCCTTATCACAAATTATATTAATGTACATATTATTTAGCTGTTCAGTGTAGTTAAGGTATAATATTAAGTTCTAATGTTATTTAATGTAAAAGGCACGATGGGGTTGGCATATCTGTTTAGATAAAAACCCTCAAATAAAAATAGGGAAAAAAAAATTCGCTTCAGTATTTTATATTTTGATTGATTATCGAAAAATACTGTCCATAATATAATTTATTACATAACATTGGCAAAATTATGTTTCGATTATGTATTATACGTACTTTAAAATTATGAAATTTAGTTTTATTTAATTTTGGTAAAACATTTTTATGTGTTATTTTTTTTCAGGTGCTCTACGACCGGGCGACGTGGTAGTGGGCGTAGGAAATCGCGGCGTGCGAGGGCTGTCGCACGCGCATGTAGCACAGATCTTCCAGTCGATACCTCCCGCCACTGAGGTCACGCTGCATCTAGTTAGAGGCAAGTATCTAGCGGGCCGGTTGGCCTGATTGATAATACCCGCTCTTCACGCCGCATGTCGTGGGTTTGATTCCCACACAGGACTGATATTGATTTGCAGGATGATCTCTGTTTTTCCTGACTTAGGTTGTAATTATCTACATAAGTATGTATTTACAAAAGAAAAGTAGTATATGTTATAAGAGTCTGTTCAATCTACAAGTTTACAGAAAACTTCAATGGGGTATTCACATATCCGGCTTGGCTGAAAAATTAAGCTCTGCTGCTTATGCTGTTAGAAAAGTTAGACAACTTACTAACATAGATTCTGCGCGCGATTATTTTAGCTATTTCCACAGTATTTATAACAAAATACCATTAAATCTCCAGGAGCTATCCTACAGTAAATTTAAATCAGAGGTCAAGAATATTTTAATGAAAAAAGCCTATTACACTCTAAATGATTATTTAAACGACAAAAGCTGGGTCGCTTGGTTGAACACGAGCAACATTACATTACGGACAGTAATTTATGCTATACTCAACTGACTTTAGAAATAATGCTGTTAATACTTTTACTTATAGTTTTTTTAGATGCATACACTTAATATAAAAACAAATATATATTTTATCATGAACACGTCAAACGCTGTTCGGCCGAAGGCTGTTAACGACTGCACTATGAGCTCTTCCGCTGTAAGTTCGGCATGCTCCCATTGTGTGTTAATGCTTGCGGTGGCGTTGTGGGTCGGGTCGTTTCCTTCCCTCTAATATGGCGAAGGAGGCGATGGCTGGCCCTCACGTCATACTCGTGAACGGGTGCTGCTTGCGGTAACTGGTCGAGCTGCTGCTGGGGTGCTCATTTTTTTGTCTCATACAGTCGTCGCCTTTAGTCGACTTCGTGTGACTTGTTAATTTTGTAAATGTGCGCGGATGCACCCACCGTTTGTTCATGTTGCAAGAGGTTATTTTAATTACTTGAGTGAAATGGAATGTAATTGTTTAAATCCACACAATTATTTTGATTAACTAGATGTCATCGGTTCTGTGCGTGCATTAGCCCACATATCAGCCAATCACAATGTAAAAACAAAAAAACAATGTTAAAAAAAAGATATAAAAAAAATCCTTTGCCTTTTGCGCTAGCCAACTGCTCGTTGTTTTCAATTCTTTAATTTGATATACTATTGCTAAATGTCACAATAATAGCTTAGTAACTTGCTATTTATGATTTATTTAAGGATATTAAAACTATATGTGACGAAACAGACCGCACGGACTGACTAATTTAAAAAAATTGTTGCTTTAATTACTGTTTTTAAACTGTGTTTATGTAATACATTGTGAGCTTGACAAGTACAAGTGTATGTAAATACCCAAGTGCTGAATAAATTTTATTATTTCATTTCATTTCATCGTATAGTAAATCAGTTATCTGGTTTCCATAGTTCAAGCTCTGCTTAGTTTGGTATCAGATGGCCGTGTGTGAATAATGTCCCAGGATATTATATTATTACTCCACCACACGTACAGAGAAATGTGTAAACCTTTTAAATAGGCCTTGGACTATACAAGACCATAATTTCAATTTTAAATTTCAACCTTAGAATAAAATAGAATATCTTTATTGTACACCATAAAAATAAATACTACATAGACAAGTTGTACAAAGGGCGGTCTTATCGCATAAAGCGATCTCCTCCAGACAACCTTAGGATGGATAGGAGCTGAACATAAACTTATACCTAGCAGTAGGTGTGCAACAAGAGATATACCAAAATTATGGTATATCCATAAATAAAACTATTTTTAGTGAATTTACTGTTAAAATATGAAAAAAAAGACAATATTAAGTAAGCAAATAAGAAGAGAATAGATACTTAACTCAAGAAACCATCAATTAATTATACACTCAAATAGTGTTCTCTGACAAGCTTTTTGAAAGTTGCTATTGTCTGAGCACGTTTAATTACAATAGGCAAGGCATTCCAAAGTCGGGCTGCCTGTTAGAACACTTAAAGAGTTGCCCTTATTACTTTGGAATAAAGAAAAAAATATTTATTCATCACCAGGACTGACATAATAACCAAATGATACCATAACAGAAAAGTACACAATGAAAATTATAATATAAATCTCAGCTTTGGCCGTCGCAATATTGCGACAGGGCTAATATTCTGATAGCGCCCATCTGTGAGGTCTACGGATAGTTAACCCCCATTACATACGGCATCATCGACATAAGGTCTAAAAACAATAAAAAAAATTATAGTAGAACTTTTTAAGGGTTAACATTGTTTTTCCATACTAAATAAGTAAATTTAGTTTAGTGTTATTTATTAAGATAAGATAAGATAATAGTTTATTTCACCACATAACATAAAACTATAACAATAATAGGTGCGTACAGTAAAATGCAATATATTGTTATATAATAAAATTGTTTGTTTTTTTTTACAATATATTTAGCAATCTTTGTGGTGGCTCTAGCACCTTAGCTAAGTTATTCGGAGACAACTTGTATTAAAGGTGCTAGGCCCATCTTTGTTTATATAGTTCCATCATTATTCATCAATAATTTATAGGGTGAAAGTTAACATTAAAAGAGAAAAAGTAATAATATGAACAAAATACAAAAAAAACATAGATTAGATAATAGATGTTAATAGAAAGCTCTTATATAATGTGTGTGTGTGTGTGTGTGTTTGTGTGTTTGTGCGTGTGTGTGTATATCTGTGTGGGTGTGTGTTTGTGAGCGCGCGCGCGCGTATTAGTGTGTACGTATGTGGCTGGGCGTGGTATTAGGAAACTTGCTCTAATAATTGTTCTGTTTCTTGATAATTCATTGTTAGCAGCAGTTTTGTGACGGCTTCTATACATGCATGTAAAGAAAGAGAGTAAAGTTTCTTGTTTATTTTATTATAAAGATTGGGTCCTAAATAACAGAAAAAGCGTTGTGTAAAAGAGAAGTTGCTTTGAAATGTGTCACACACCAAGTCCTTGCGGCGCTTGGTAATTTCATGAAAAGGCGTGTTTTTATGTTGTAGGAGTATTATATTATCTACAAAAAGTTGCCTCACTGTAAGTACTTCACAAGACTTCTACAGTTCTTCCGTTGGAAAGAGAAATGGTCGGAAAGTACTCACTTTTAAAATGGCTCTTTGGGCTCTTTCTAATTTCAACATTGCTGTCCTTTGTGCCCCTCCCCAAATTGATATGCAATAGGTTAAAATGGATTGAGACAGTGATAGGTAGACTCTTTTAACAAGGCGGGCCTCAGCGATATGATGAAGGGTTTTAAAAATAAATATCATTTTACGCATTCGTGTAGTTAGTGTCTCTATATGATCAGTAAAGGTAAGGTTGTGATCAATCGTGATGCCCAAATATTTGAGTTTAGAGGCGCGTTCAAGTTTAGGGCAAGGACAATTTATAAAATTCGTGTGTATGATTGAGGATGCATGAGCTGTTAGTGCTAGTGTATCAGGAGGCTGCGTTGATTGGCGAAGGGTGTATGTTATAATTTTCGTTTTGTCGACATTAAGGGTCATAAGTGGTTTGACAACCAGTTCACGACTGTGTTAAGACCTTCTTGCGCCTCTTCAAACGTTTCTTGCCAGGATTTGCCCGAGAAAGTTAGCACAGTGTCATCCGCGAAGGCTATTATTTTACCATTTGTGAGGGTTAGGTTACAGAGTTGGTTAACGTAGACTAAAAATAACGTTGGGCCAATCACACTGCCCTGTGTGACTCCAAAAGTAATTGGGAGTTCATCACTCTTGCAGTCCTGAATTTTAACACATTGGGTCCTATTGCTGAGGTAGTCTTTAAAGATTTGCAGTGGGACTCCACGAACACCGAGCAATTGCAATTTAGATAACAGTATGGGAATAGAGACTGTGTCAAATGCTTTTTTTAGATCTAAGAAAATTGAGAGTACCTTTTGTTGTTTATCTATTTGTGTAGCTACATGATTTGTAGAACTGCGTCATTAGTAGATTTTTTATTTCTAAAACCAAATTGATTTCTAGATAAAAGATGTTTGTCTTCGAGATAGGCAATCAGTCTTTTATTAATGAGCCTCTCTAATATCTTAAATACCGATGGAAGGATTGCAATAAGTCGTTAGTTGTTAACACAATCTCTACCTTTGTGTATAGGTTGCCCGATAGACTTTTTGAGATAGGTTGGGAATGTACTTGTGCTAAGACAGAGATTATTATGTTATTATAACGTTGTAACTTTGCAGGTTATCCGTTATCATTTGACTCTGAAGACCCGAATACCCGCGTGTTAAGTACGTTGGCAGTAGATGCCACAACCCCTCCCACCTCCGATGCAGTAGCGATGCAGCAGCTGACCAGGGCGTTACGAACCAGGTGGGGGACCACACTTGTAACAATATTATTATATATTTTTTTTTACTCAACTAATGTTCTTGCATTTTCTGAACGCAAATAAAATCTTAATATACAACCAAATTGGATTTCGATAAAATAATAACTCATTTAGCTATTTTCTAACAATTTGAAAACCTTTGGGAACACAACAAAGTAATGCGTTTGACTTTTCTTAGACTTGACAAAGGCCTTTGACTGTAACATATCATTTACTCTACAAGGAACTTTATAGCATTGGTGTTAGATGCATCGTAGGCCTAGAGTAAAATGAATACAAATCATAATTGCAAAATAGAACCCAGAGTAGTTCTTAAAAATTCAAAATAGAACGCCAGGGTAGTTGTTAAAAATTCTTAATTTGTATTAATTTTGCTCTTAAAGCAGTGTAGTATACCATAATTACTAATCAAGCATTGAAAACGTGGTGTTCCCCGGCGAACATAATAGGGCCATTGCTAGTTTTAATTTATTTTAATCTTCTTACCTTAACTAACCATTGTGTTATATACGCTGATGACTCCAATCTTATTGTACCTAAAAATAAAACTACGAATACTGAACTTAGCCCGAAAATAAAGTCTTACTCTATATGTATGTAAACGATTTTCTTTAAATAACACTTAAGGTTATGAATTTAATGATTATTGCATAATTTATTCAGAAAATTTACAGGTAGCCTCAATTTTGTTTTTAGTTTTTGTTAGCAACATGGTTTGAGCTAGTAATCGCTTCTAAATGTCCCGTGAATCAGTGTATTCTTTCTTTTCCCAGATTCACCGGACAATACAGGCAAGCGACCAACACACAATATAGAGTTTTCTCGAGACATGATCAGTAGTCCTTCAACTATTTTGTTTCACCCCTAATGATATAATAGAATGCTCTTTATTGACTGCACGTGTGGCGCAGCGGCTAAGACGGTCGCCTCGCCGCTTCGTGTCGCGCGTTTGAGTCCCGCGCCGGATAGCTATTTGTGTGACCCATAAATAGTTGTTCTGAGTCTGTATGTAATTTGTGTCCGTCTATTATATGTTTGTAAAGTACCCCGCGACACAGGGCTTAGATAATCAAATACGGGCGTTGTCTTTTAAAAAAAAAGACGCTAGCACATCAAGATAACCCTATTTGTCCAATTTCCCCTATAGAAAGTGAACCTTATGGGTTTGTGATAAAGTTGAAAATCTATAAAAGAAAATAGGGGTATCTGGATGTGCTGGAGTCTGTACAAAGGCATAATAATTTAGAGGACTCTGTTAGGCAAAGTATTACCTAACAGAGTCCTCTAAATTATTACGTTTGTTTTTCAGATTCAACCTTGATTCGCCCGACTCAAATAACCAGAGCCGAGACAAAACGGACGGCCCGCCACCCCCTCACAGTCCGGGACAGCGACGCATGATGTCCAGGTCCTTCGACCTGGATGAGTTGACAATAGATGACAACAACCAGGAGTTGCCGCGGTGTCCCTCCTTGGACCACGTGCTGTCTATGGGAACTGGTAAGACAAGTAATAGAAACTTAATTTTATTAAAAATCAAGGACATCGTCATGACATTATAGAAGTGTAGTCCTGGATGAATTTCAGCCGCGGCGGCCAGTCTTTATTGAGACTAGCCCCCTGCGTGACACATATTATAGACCATAAGTGTTTGCGCAAACACAGGTGCACTTTTTAATCCCTCACACCCATAATCCGATGGGATAGCTAGCTGACACGACTGGAGCGAGTTCAGATACAGGAGCGACTGCTTTACTTGCTATCCTAGGCATGGGGGGGGGGGGGGGGGGTAACACCGCCATCTTGAAGAGTTGCTCTCGACATTAAAACTGACAGATGACGGGCGGCTAGAGATATGGGTCACAATCAAAGGCGCTAGAGTTGCACCCCCTTCCCCGCGCGCTCGCAAGCGTATGTTTACGTAATATTTGCGATGCGCGAGATATTAAAGTCGACAGCCAAGGACCCAAAAAAATACAAGATCAAACTTAAAATAATTTATTACTTATAAAGTAATTACAATAAAATTATATGAACTAAGTTAATTAGGTGACGACCGTTCGATGGTTGAGTAGGAAGTGGCCGGTCCCACGGAGCCGAGGAGCGGGCTTCGGGTGTCCGGTACAGCGGTGGTCACGTTGCTTTCCGGCTATGCTGATTAAGCGCCTTCGTGTGACTCGCTGTTGCGAAGTGTAACAATGGGGTAAATGCTAGTCAGCGGTTATAGTGTGCTATGCATATGTAACACCTCCCCCCGTAGATCAGCAACTATTTTGCAACCTTGTGGGCTATGGTTGCCGAAATATTGCTGTGTCCAATTCTTATCTCGCTGGGATTAATTTTATCTTTTTCTTCGATCTCTGCATAAATGGTTGGGGTTTCAGTTTTAATTATTTCTCGGCCCAGGTTCTTTTGGCATCGTCGGTAGATAATTGCAATAGTGAGTGCACCTGCGCCTATTAAAATCACGTATAAGGGTATAGTAGTGTGGTATAGAGTTGTGTCTCTGACTTCATCCATTGTTGGTGGAACTTGTAGAGATATTTTAGTGTTGATGCTGTGCAGATTCTGAAGGTCGACGGAGTCTAATATAATGGGTGAAAGACTCATACTTTCTGATGCTTCTATGTTGGCTGGTTGGATAATCTCCAATGCGTATCCTTTTACGCGATCATTTGTATTAGCTATTGTGAACTCGGGCGTCTTTATGTAACAGTTGTATGGAACTATAACCAAAAAACTTCCTTCCATAGACTCACGCCTGTTTCCCAGAGGGGTAGGCAGAGACAACGGATTTCCATTTGTCACGATCTTTGCATACTTCTTTTGCCTCGATTACTGTCATTATATTCTTCATACATGCTCGCCGGTTTAGGGTACTTCTGACCTGCCCTTTCTTGAGAACATCTCCAATTTGGTCAGAGAATGTTCGACGTGGTCTTCCTCTTCCGGTTGTCCCATTCACACAGGCCAGGTATACTTCTTTTGTCAATCTTCTTTCATTCATCCTTTCTAAATGGCCAAACCATCTCAGCATGCCTTTTTCAATCTTTGTGACTACATCCTCTTTCACACCACAACGCTCTCTTACATCAGTATTTCGAATTCTGTCTCTCAAAGTCACACCACACATACTTCTCAGAGCTCTCATTTCCACTGCATTTATTTTACTTTCATTCTTTTTCTGCCATACCCAACTTTCACTTCCATACATTAAAGTTGGCACTAACACTCCATCGTGCACGGCTAGTCGGGCCTTCTTTGATACTTGCCGGCTACTCATAAAGGCGTGTAGTGCCCCATTCACTCTGTTCCCCGCATTTACTCTTCTAACAATATCTTTTTCATATTTCCCATCTCTCGTAAACAAAGTTCCCAAATATACAAACTCATTCACCTGTTCGACTTTCTCTCCTCCAATCACAATATCACACGCTGTCGTGTATTCATCCCTCTCAAATACCATTACTTTCGTCTTACCTACATTCATTTTCATCCCTTTCCTTTCAAAAGATTCATACATATTTGTTACCATCACCTGCAACTCGTCCGCCGATGATGCAAGTAAAACTTGATCATCAGCGTAAAGCAGACATTTGATGAGTAACTCATTCATCCTTACACCGCATTCACTTTCTTTCAAATCTTTTAAACAGCTATCCATGAATAGGTTAAACAACCACGGTGACGCTACACATCCCTGTCTAACACCCTTTTGGATGCTAAACCACTCGGTGTATGACCCGTTAATCCTCACGCAAGCTCTGGAATCCCTATAAAGAGATTTCAGTGCTTGAACAAGGTTGTCGTTCAACCCATACATGGACAGTACCGACCATAGTTCATTCCTCAACACTCTATCGTAGGCCTTTTCTAAGTCTACGAAGGCACAGTAGACCTTTTGGTTTTTGCCCAAAAACTTCTCTACTATGCTTCGCAGAGAAAAGACCTGATCCGTGCATCCCATTCCTTTCCGAAAACCCGCCTGTGCATCCCATATTTTCGCATCGGTTTCTTTCACAACTCTTTCAACCAATACTTTTGCATACAACTTACCAACGACGCTGAGCAGACTAATGCCCCTATAGTTTTTACAGTCTTGCCGTGAGCCTTTCCCTTTGTAAAGAGGTACAATGACAGCCTTGCACCAATCACTTGGCACTTGGCCGGTGGTATAGCATAGATTGAAAAGGCTGTACAGCTGACTCGCTATGACGCCATGTCCAGCCTTCAGCATCTCGGAAGTTATCCTGTCATACCCTGGTGACTTACCTGATTTCATACCCTTAATAGCTTTCACAATCTCATCCATACCAATTTCATCTTTACATTTGTTCTCGTCTATACTTAGTGAACTACGTTCACTCTCTGTTACACCTCTTTCATACAAACTTTCAAAATACTCCTTCCAACGTTTTAACACGCATTCTTCCCCTTTCACTATATTTCCATCTTGGTCTCGTATGGATTTCAGTTCTGAGGTTTGAGTTATGCCTCTTACTGATCTAACAGATTTCCAGAAAAACTTAATGTTCGTCTGAAAATCCTTAGACAACCTTCTATCAAAATTATCCTTTTGTTCATTTTTCTTTTCGTTCACCACATCCTTTACAATTACTTTCATTTTCCTATAATCATTCCAGGTCCTTTCTATATCCTCATTCGTCGCCTTATTCATTCGTTCGTTTGCTCTGGTGGCTAGCCAGTCTAACCACGCTTTCTTCTTTTCACATACAACTTTTTGTACACTTTTATCCCACCAAATATTCTTCATCTTTCTTCCTCTTCTTCTCTTTATTACACCACATACTTCACCAGCTACACTCACCACACCTTCTTTGACTACCTTCCATAGCTCTTCTATTTCTCTTATGTCTTCAGATTTCTCAAACTTCTCAACCAACTTACTTTTGTACTCGTCTGCCACTTCTTCCTCTTGCAGTTCTTCTACTTTTATTCTCTCTAGTACACTTTTAGTCTCAGGGATTCGGTGGCGCCATCCTTTGGACAGACCACTTATTCGGCTCATCACCAGAAAGTGGTCTGTATGGATTGCGGTCCCACGATAGACTCTTGTGTCTAGAACATTCGTTCTCAGTCTTTCATCTACAATCACGAAGTCAATCATACTCTTTCTCACATTTTTCCTCTCTCGTGTAAACGTATGGATTCTTTTATGTTCAAACATAGTATTTGTAACACAAAGACCCCATTCCAAACATATCTCAAGCAGACTGTACCCATTCTCATTCTCACTCTCGTCACCGAATTGACCTATTACTCTTTCAAAACCATCACGTTTTACCCCAACCCATCCATTAAAATCACCTAACATTATTACTCTTTCATTATACCGACTTAACCGCAACACATCTCTCAGGGTCTCCCAGAATGCCTTTCTTTCCTCTTGTTCTCGCTGTATTACAACTGCACCCATATCTACAGGAGCGTACACTCCTACTAGGAAGATACGGGTCATACCAACTTTCATTCTCAACCACATTACTCTTGCATTCACGCATTCGAACTCAGTCACATACTCAGACATACTTGTGGAAAGCACAAACAAACAATATAAAACTTCCTTCCAATGTTTTATATTGTTCTTGTCCACAGTAGATCTTCACCTTGGTCGGATTAGGGAAACTCAACGTGTAGTGCTTCTCATCAAGCTGTTCTACAGCTTCTCTTTTTAGAATAACAGAATTGAGTTTACAGGACGAGATGAGCAATTGCCTTGTAATAAGATGTTGGATACAATCAGATTTGTCTCGATGCTGGTAAGTTGGCGTTACTTCACAGAGGTATAAGGAGTTCAGCTTCGGGCATTCAGCCTCCATGTACATAGAGTCAATACTAGAAATCGCAACATAAGGTGAGGTAGGGATAAGAATTTGGTGATTTTTATTGGGTACAATGGATAGTTTGTAAAGGTCGTAGGGTATAGGAAAAGCAATCGGCACCTTGAGAACTATTATTATCTCATTATTTGAGTAATAATATCCTAGCTTAATAATATCGTAATAATACCTAATCTCTATATCAAGAATTTCTTTACTTGAATATAAAGTTCTGAGTTTACTTAGCATATTTTTTAATTCACTAATACTAACTACCGAATGAGTCATGCTCGATGCACGAATAAATGCTAATGTATTTTCTAGCCTATAAAACTCTACCTCTAACTTATCTATATTATCGCTTAATATTAATAGGAATTGGGCAATATGGGCGTAATTAACCAAATCAGTTTGGGTGTTATTAACAATTTGATTTAAAAGTTTACTTATTTTATTCTGATTTGAAGTTATATTGGCTAATAATTTGGTATCATGCAACATCCATTCTTTAGATAAGCTAATATGCTGAGTAACTTGAGACTCTAATTTATGCTCGTTACTACGAAGAACTTTTATTGCATTCTCGTACTTAATAGCATCAGTATAATCCAAGTTACCCGATATGCTTTTAATTATGGAGCCAAGTCCGTCGATGAGTCCTCTTTTATTACGAATATGTTCGAATGATTGAAGACTATCATATATTTTATTTAATTTTAAACTGAGATATTCTAAATGTGGTTCGTACAAAAATTGTGTGGCGTTATTAATCTTAGGACGAAATTGAGATAGCTGGTCTTTAACTTGCCCAATTTGAGATTCAATATTACTAAGACTTATATAACTAAGAAAAGAATGATAGTGGGAAATAATTCGGGTGTTTCCCAATTTAAACGGAAGCAACCCAGGGCCATCGCCTAACGGGTCAATCGTTACTTCTTGTCCTCGAGTCAGTCGGAATAGCACCAACAGTAGTATCCTGTAACAATACGGGATCTTTAGGGCTTCTTTTAAGTCGGGACTTGGCCACCGGACCGCGTTTCTTGCGCGTATAAATATGAATAGGCAGGTCAGCTAGGACGGTGTCTTGGGTATATCTGGGGGCCAATTTTTGTCTACTCGCTGTAGGGTTCCAGACAAATACCTGCTGGTCGGGGACGTATTCTACTTCGTTTTCACGGTCTTTGTTTCTATTTTCAGTCAGTATAGTCCGGTCATGTAAAGAAGATTCATTGATTATGTCATATACTCGCGTCATTCGTTCTTTATGGTCCAATATGTATTGTTGAAGCAAATGTTCAGACAAATTAATGTCTAAGGGACTGCGAGGGTCAAAATGTCCAGTAATTAAGTCAATCGGTCTACATTTTGTAAAACTGTGAATAGAGTTATTATAACCTAATATTGCATAGGGCATTAAATTTATAACGGGTTCGCTGCGTTTTTCTAATTTTAAAATACGTAAATGTTCAAGAATTGTTGAATGGAATCGTTCTATCATGCCGTTGTCATTAGGGGTGTGTGCAAGAGTTTTGTGGTGTTGAATATTATGTAACCTAACAAATTCAGCAAATAATGCGTTTGTAAATTCTGGTCCCTGATCTGTAACAACTGTCATCGGGATGCCATGGTGTGTACTAAATGTCAAAAAAGCTTGAACAACGCTTAGGGCTGTGCCATCACGGAGATGATATGCTTGAGAATATTTTGAAAAAGCGTCAACTATTGTTAAAAATTTTTCATTTTGAGCTGTAAAAAGATCAAGATGAACTATTTGAAATGGTTTTGAAGGTGGCGGAACTATAGAGAACTTTTGTTTGATAGGATTACGGTCGTATTTCGCTTGACCACAGATACTACATTCATTAATATATTTCGAAATATGTTCCTTCATTCTAGGCCAATAGTATTTGCATGAAAGAGAAAGAAAACATTCTGTAATACCACGATGGTTGGTTTTTCCCTCATGATAATTTTTGATAAATTCTTGCTGTCGAAGATAGTCTTTAATGTTCTCTAGTTCCTTTTTAGTTAAAACTAAATTAAATGAGGAACTTTTAAAGTTATTTTGTATGATTGGTATAATATTATACATTTGTAATGGTGGAGTAATAATCAATCCTGTTCTTACTTTTGGGTTTACGTATTCTTTAATAGCATTTATGACGTCACCTTCCAAACTATTTTCCGATAGTTGTATCACGGTTCTAGTGTGAGATTCAAAAGGCTTAGTCACAGTTGGGCGTTTTTTTATATCTCCTACTACAACGAAACATATTTGACGATGAAATTTGTTTAGGGGTTCATCCGAAATTGGTATTTCTAAAATTGGATTTTCCGCACTCGTATGAGCTGTTGCGGTGCTGGACCCAGAAGATTCAACTTCTAAAGGTAAATTTTCTGATGGTTGGACTGCTATTGAACTAAGATCTTCGTTGTTAATTTCAATGCGCGATAACGCGTCTGCGTTAGTATTTAATTTACCCTGCTTATATACTGTAGTAAAATTAAACTCACTTAATTTTAACTTCCAGCGGGTTAAACGTGAATTCGGATCTTTTAAATTCATCACCCATTGAAGGGGCTTGTGATCGGTTACAATCTTAAATTTTCTGCCAAATAAGTATGGGCGAAAATATTTAGTTGCCCACACGATAGCTAAAAGTTCTTTTTCTATAGTACTATAATTTATTTCGCTAGTGTTAAGGGTCCGGGACGCATAAGCAACAGGTTTGTCACTGCCTATAGAACCTTGAGAGAGAATAGCACCAATAGCTAAATTAGATGCGTCTGTAGTTAAAATAAAGTCCTTATTAAAATCAGGATATTGTAATATGGGGTCGTTGGTTAATAAAGTCTTACATTTTTCAAAGCAGTTATTATAATTAGTATCATTTATATTAATTTTAGAGCCTTTCTTCAGACATTGGGTCATGGGTTTTGTAATACGTGCAAAATCTGGAATAAACTTACGATAATAACCTATTAACCCTAAAAAACGTTTAATTTCGGTAGCTGTTTTGGGTATTGGAAATTTTTGTATTGCCAATATTTTATCGGGGTTTGGTTTTATACCTTCGTGGCTAATAATATGGCCTAAATATGTGGTCTCTAATTTCAAAAATTCCGATTTGTCCATTTGAATCTTAAAGTTGGTTTCTCTGAGTCTTTTAAATACTTTTTCTAAGTTAACCATATGTTCTTGCAGTGAAACGGAAAATATTATAATGTCATCTAAGTATACTAAACAAATGGTATTTTGGAGGTCTCTAAGAACATTATCCATCACACGCTGAAACGTGGATGGAGAATTCTTCAAACCCATCGGCATCCTTAAGTACTCATAGTGGCCATGTTCTACTGTAAAGGCTGTCTTGGAAATGTCGTCAGGATGCATTTCCACCTGGTAAAATCCACTAGCAAGGTCCAAAGTAGTGAAATAATGGCAGTTTCCCAGTTTATCTAGGACATCTGCTATGTTAGGTATAGGATAGCGATCGTCTAACGTCTTTTCGTTCAACTTCCTGAAATCTACTACCAAACGCCATTTTGTTTTACCAGAGGCGTCAACTTTTTTGGGAACTACCCATATGGGGGAGCTCCAGGCAGACTGTGAAGGCCGAATTATATTTTGCTGTAACATTTTGCCTATCTGATCTTGAACTTCTTTTCTATGAATATAGGGGTACCTATAACTTTTAGTATAGATAGGTAATTCGTCAGTTGTACGTATTTTGTGTTTAATTTGGTTGGTAAATGACAATGGCTCAGGGTCAAGATAAAAAATGTCAGCATATTGAGAACAAAGTGACTCTAAATTAGCTTTTTCTTCCAAATTTAAATGATCGGTGCGTAGTCTGGATAGAACTTCATTAATACGGTCGCGGTCGGTACGTTGTTCGGTGCGCGTGCACTTAATATTAAATAATTCTGCAAGTACGGGACGGTCCATCGAAAATACTACATCATATCGCGTAGGGTTAGTTACTTCTAAAATACCTCGATTATTCTGGACTGTTGTAATGCAATCGTTTATTATGCAATTGGACATAATTTGTTCAGGTATAGATACTTCACCGTCATGAAAATTTATTGGTACACGTAATAATTTAGATGAATTTGCCGGAATAATATCTTCAAATAAATTACAATTACGTGAATCGTACATTAATAAGGGATTTTTCGAATTTCGTGTTATTAATAATTTATTCTTCATGTCAATATTAGATTCTAATTTTTCTAATAAATCCGAGCCAATCAAACCATCAAAGTAATCATGGAAAGTATAAACAAAGAAAGTTACATCATCGGACTCATTAAATTCTCGGAAACACGGTAATGTAATTGAGTAGTTACAACGGGAGGTGGCATGGATATTTGTTACTTCAAAAGGTTCATAATTACAATTTACGTGCGAAAAAAATTTTTCCACAGTCTCGGGGCTGATAAAAGATTGATTTGCACCTGTATCAATTAAAAGTTTAATAGGTGGATCTAAAATTTGGATGTACGGTAGCTGTCTCTGGGATTGTAAATTTACTTCTATTTTAATTTTACGGATTTCGGGGTTTTCCGAAAATCCTCCCCACTATTACCTGCGGGTTCACAAGATGGAATGTCTTCTGATTCGTTAATAAAATCCGTGCAATAAGGAGGTTCGTACATATGGTCATGTTGATACTGTTCCTGGGGATAGTCATCGGAGTAATATTCAAAGTATGGGTCGTATTCATAGTCCTGGTAGTCAAAGTCATTAAAGTTTACCTCACGCGTTTTAAAATAATTCGAGGGCGGCGGGTTTCCTGATCTAGTCCAGTCATTGGGTGTACGATTCGGTATAAATTTGGGGACATAGTGACTCACGCCACTCATAGGTTGCGGGACGTTATTTGTCATGGGGTCTCTGCTGTATTTTAAATACATTACTTTGGGGTCTGTAGTTGGGCGGTGGCGCACCAAACATTTGCTGAGTCCTTGAAGGTCCACGAAAATGGGGTGCATTATATCTAGCAAAGGGTTGCGGTGCGTAGGGCACATACATTTTAGAATGGCCAGGCTGAGGGCCAGGGTAAGGGCCAGGCTGAGCAGGCCTATTAAAAGTTTTTATTGGTGGTACGTTAAATGGTCGCATGGGCGGCATAAAAACAGATGGCGGCATGGTGCCAGAATTAAATCTAGGACTAACCTGGTGATGAGGCGACGGCTTCGTTTCAGGGACATACTCGTTGCGTTGCTGTAAGTACAAGGTGTTCATTTCTTCGTGAACGAACTCTAATGCCTTTTCTATCGTCTCAGGGCGCATGCAACGGATGCGGGAACCCAACGGTTCGCGTAAGCCGCGTAGATAGGCTTGGAGTGTTAACTTTTTATATAGATCTTTTTTAGATTTTTCTATTTCCGCTACCGTTTCATGCAGACTGATATAGGTCATAATAGTGCTAAACAAATTTTGGCAGGTTTCGTAATATTCCTGCGGTGTCATGGCACCTTGTGATAACAGCGCTAAGTCATTATATAGAGAGGTCTCATCGCGCTGGTCCGCAAAATTATTAACCAGGGCAGCTTTAATACCGGCCCAGTTATCGGGAATACCGTTCGTATTTATAGTACGAGATGCTTGTCCAACAATTTTATTTAATATTCCGTTCAATAAAGCCAAGTTACTCAGCCCATACTCGGGTTCGTCTTTCATATACGCTGCGACCATCTGATCGCATAATTTAACGAATCGCGTGAGAACGTTTACGTTCCCGTCAAATTCGGGAAGTAGCCGTAGGGCTTTATAGATGTGGTCAACTAGTGAGTCTGCCATCGTTGAACTCTTATTACGTTCAGGAAATAAATTTATTAAATCTAGGTTTCTATTTAAATCTAATTGATAGTTTCTACTATGCCTATATTCTAATCTAGGGGACCGAGATTGCCTTGGATGGAAAATCTTGGTAATTTAAAGGAAACACTTAAAATATAAAGGAGAGCGACTCTAGTATGAATCTAAAGTACTCACATTCGTAGATCTTGTACCTCTGGTGTATCAATGTCCGGATACTCCGCTGGCTGCGACGACCGTAGGTTCTGGATAGCTGCTCGGGTCCTGCTTGATGCACTGACTCTATTTTTACTATCCGTTAGACTGCGCCAGATATTAAAGTCGACAGCCAAGGACCCAAAAAAATACAAGATCAAACTTAAAATAATTTATTACTTATAAAGTAATTACAATAAAATTATATGAACTAAGTTAATTAGGTGACGACCGTTCGATGGTTGAGTAGGAAGTGGCCGGTCCCACGGAGCCGAGGAGCGGCGGGCTTCGGGTGTCCGGTACAGCGGTGGTCACGTTGCTTTCCGGCTATGCTGATTAAGCGCCTTCGTGTGACTCGCTGTTGCGAAGTGTAACAATGGGGTAAATGCTAGTCAGCGGTTATAGTGTGCTATGCATATGTAACACGCGTACACGGCGCGGCGCGAATACAACAAACAGTCGAAACCTATTGAAGTGTCCTTCGTGACCAAACGCGCGCGCAGTGCGGTGCGGAGCGGCGCGACATGCCGCGAGCGCGATCAGTTGGCTTGATATTTTCGCGCGAACTGGATGCGGTGCCGTCGTGTTTTTGCGGCGTCGGTGGCGGCTGCGCGAGACTATTCGCGTGCACGTAGGACACCGCCACCGCATCGCATTGAATTCGTGTCATGTCACCGCTTCATAATCGCGTTCGCTTTGAATCGCCTACGTAGGACGTAGCGTTATAAAAATTCAATCAGGAAATTAAATTAATAGGTACTTATTTTGGTACAAAAAATTAAAACTAACAACTAATCAAAAGTTGTAGAACTAAAGTTGTTGCTTATGATGTTAGCTATCTAGTCCGGAGAGGTTGTTGGTGTTTTACAAATAACCTTATATAATATGTATGTATGTATTAACTCGACAGAACACACATCTAGAGCAGACGCCGCGGTAGATAATGGCGCGGGGCGGGAGTTTTTACTGACCCTGCGACGTGGTGCGGCCGGGTTCGGGTTCACTATCGCCGACAGCGTGCACGGACAGCGGGTGAAGAAGGTAAGCAACTGTAACAACTCATATCTGAAGAGAGCTTCCAAGTGTACAAAGATGAACGGCGGCAGGTTTATAAGGGACTTTCGTACCGCTAGTAAAATTTCGTGTTTTGGGATATTTTTTGTTTTAATTGGTAGTTAATATGATTGACAAGGCATTTTAAATTTTTAGATTTTTAGAACTTGGGATTTAAAAGTTATAGCCAGTTTTATTTTAAGGTTACTTTTGGTCAACCGTTACGGTTACATTGAAGTTTGAAAATCACTCTTACTGCCTAAGTAATAAAGATACTGTAAATATCAAAGCCGCAATATAGCGGCTTATTAGCCTGTATTAGGTAACCTTGAGCCGCCTTGCCACGCGGCTCAAGGTCACCCAAAGAGCAATGGGAAGGGCTATGCTTGGAGGTTCCCTGCGAGATCGAACCAGAAATGCTGAAATCCGCAGGTAAACCAAAGTAACCGACATAGCCCAAAGAATCGCCTAACTGAAGTGGCAGTGGGCGAGGCACATAGCTCGTAGAACTGACAGCCGATGAGGCAGAAATGTTCTTGAGTGGCGACCACGAACCGGAAGACGCAGCGTGGGCAGGCCCCCTACAAGAAGGACCGACGATCTTGTGCGGATCGTGGGAAGCCGCTGGATGCGGGCAGGGCAGGACCGGCTATTGTGGGACGCCTTTGTCCAGCAGTGGACGTCTTTCGGCTGATATGATGATGATGATGAAATAGCAAAGTGTATATACTGTAAATATCATGTGTTGTGGCGATGAAATGCTAGTGTAACAATGAAGATTGTTACATATTTGCATAAACAATGTTATGGTAATCTTCACGAACGCCTGTCTTGCGATGCCCTCACCCAGCGGCTTCCAGTGACTCACAAATTCAACGGTCCATCTTGTAGGAGGCCTGCCCACGCTACGTCTTACTGTCCTTGGTCGCCACTCGAGTACACCTCTGCGGCAGCGGCCGTCGGTTCTACAAGCGATGTGCCCTGCCTACTACCACTTCAGCGTTGCAATTAGAATTTAGGACATAATTATTGAAATATATGTATTTTCCTATTTATTTGAAAGAAAATTGATTTTGTTCTATAAAGACGCTTATGTAATCGAAAAAAAACAAAGGCGCTTGAAGCAAATATGATTCACTAGTCCGTTTGTGATTTGCAAGTTAAAGCACCTAGACACGTGGTGAGTCTATAGACGAGGTTCGGAACGTAAATTGATTTTCAACCACAACCTGAGTGTGTAGGTGTCTCCTACTTTCTAAAAATTGTTATGACAACTTAGCATTGCCACAACGTAAAATCAATTATTTTTGGTTTGACTGGAAGCGATTAATACAATAGTCGATTAAAGCAATACAGATAATAAATCGTGTATAGCTTCTACAGACGGATCAGGAAAACTTAGAAAACCCTACTGATTTTTTGGTTTTAAACAATTTGATAGATAGATAGATAGTTATATTTCGTCGCTGCATCCTCGAGATTTTCATATTACACAGTAGTACACTCTTCAATGTACTGGACATCGAACACTTTTTAGAGCTTGTTAATAAAACGCAATGAGTGGCTATTCAACGACTAACTTTTTATTATCACAGACAACATATAGTGGCGCTAGTAGTACATGATTAGCACAGATAATAAAGAATATGATACATTGATTTTGTTAACATGTAATTTATAATTAACATCCTCCCATAACAAAATAATGTAAAATAAGTCCAATGGAAAATTACTATTGAACTATTGAACTTCCGAGATGCCCATTAATTTCAAAAACTTATAATGTTTTTTTATACACAGACCTTTTGTAAGCAAGTCTGCAGGCATATCAAAGCTTGACAAATATTCTATGTTTACACTCTTGTTTGATACTGATTCCCTAATAAAATGATGCCGAACATCAATGTGTTTGGTACGCTTATGGAATAGTGGGTTTTCAGCCAACTTTAGAGAGCTTTGGTTATCACTATACAAAGTTATAGGAATGCTATTATCTAATACATCCATTTCATTCAATAAATGTTTTAAATATAAAGCTTCTTTACAGGCTTCAGTTAAGGCCATGTATTCAGCTTCTGTGCTAGATAATGCCACAGTTTTCTGTTTTCTAGATTCATAACTTATCACACAACCAGATAAAATAAAATTATACCCAGTGTAAGACCTTCTGTCTATAGTACATGATGCCCAATCTGCATCAACAAAACCATGTAACTTACTATGATTTTTCTTAAATACTAGACCATAATTTTTTGTTTTCTTTAAGTATCTCAATAATCTTTTTAAATGTTTCCAATGAGTTTCATTGTAACACAGATTGAATTGACTGAGAAAACTGACACTAAAACAAATATCTGGTCTGGTAAGTACTGATAGATACATCAGACTACCAATCAGCTGTTGGTATGGAAGTGACTGAGTAATCTGGCTGTTTTAATCTTTTACCAATTTTAAATTTGTTTCTATAGGAGTATCTGAGGGTTTACAAATGCTCATATTAAATTTTTCTAATAAATTATCAACAAATTGCTCTTGGTCAATAGTAATACAACCTTTTGTAACTTTTACATTTTGTTTTTACAATTATTGACATAATCTGAATTTGCTGGTATTTCCATAAATACACATTCATTAATATAACCATTCAGGAATTCTGTAGGAACATCTAAGTGATTCATTTTTAGATCAAGCTGTACACTTAATGCAAATAATAGTCTTAATGTAGAGTACCGTAACACTGGAGAAAACGTCTCATGGAAGTCCAAACCTTTGATTTGGGTAAATCCTTTTGCGACCAGTCTTGCCCTATAACGCACTTCACTATTATTGTTATACTTTTTATGGAACACCCACTTATTTTTAACTATTGTGCCAGCACTTGGTCTGTCCACTAACTCCCATGTGTCATTGTCACTGAAAGACTGCAATTCTTCCTTCATAGCTCTTGTCCACTGCTCACTTTCAGGACCATTCATGGCTTTCTCTAGAGTTATTTGTTCACCTGTCACATCTTCAATACACAGGTTGCTGATACCATAAAAATCTGGTTTCCGACGCAAACGTTTCTCTTTTTCAGGGACTGTCTGAGATACAAGCTCCAAATCATCTGTTGTCAAGGGCTCAAAAAAATCCTCCTCGGAATCACTTGAAGATCCACTTTCAACATATATCTTGTCATCATTTTTCTCTCCTGGTAGTTTTGCCTTATCAAGATCTCTTACCTCCTTCTCCTTGTCAGAACTCTGAAGGGTCTGCTGCTCTTCTACCATGATATTTGTTGTATAACTGTCATTCTTGTTAGATTCCATGACTACAACATCTCTAGCTATAGTTATTGCTCGACTTTTAGGGTTGTACAAGCGATAGCCCTTAGTAGTTTCTGAATATCCAGCTAGGTACAATTTTTGAGCTTTCTTATCCCACTTTTTGCGTTGTTCTTTTGGTATATGAACCATAACTGGGCTACCAAACACTCTTAAATGACTAAGGCTTGGTTTGCTACCCGTCCATACTTCATAAGGGGTAACGTTTTTATCTAGACCACTTACTGGTGACCTATTTTTTAGATACACCGCTGTGTTTACAGCTTCATCCCATAATGCCTTATCAAACTGTGTATCAAACAAAAGACATCGAGCTTTCTCTACTATAGACCTATTGTATCTCTCACTTAGGCCATTCTGTTCCGGTGTGTAAACATTACTTTTCTGGTGAACTATACCATTGCTCTTCAAATAGCTTTCCATAGCTTTAGAACAAAATTCTCCACCATTATCAGATCTGAGTATTTTAATTCTTTTTTGACTGCTGGTTCTCTGAATAGTCTTTAAATTCTTTAAAGTATTTGAAGGTTTCATCTTTGCTTTTCAGAAAGTAAACAAAGCACATTCGGCTATAGCCATCAACAAATAACAAATAATATCTTGCCATACCAAGTGATTTAGTTTCCATTGGCCCACATAAGTCTGTGTGAACTAATTGCAATGTTTCTGTGGTTTTACTTTGACTGGGAGGGAAAGGCAACCTAGTTTGCTTGCCCTCACAACACACAACACAATTAGATTTATTCATGTCAATTTTTTCTGTGTATGACATACCTTCAACTGCTCCTTGTCTCATACTGTCAAGGTCACGGGCATTGATATGACCCAGTCGTCTATGCCAAGTAGTACATGAAGTCTGTACAGCAGCTGCTATAACCTGCTCTGACTTCACAATGTTTAATCTGTACACATTATTTTCTAGACTCGCTTCACCAATGCAATCATTCTGAGCATTGTAAATGTAACATCCATTTTTATTAAAGGACACTCTGTTACCATTCTCAATAATCCTGCTCACTGATAACAAATTCGTGGTGAGGTTAGGCACGCACAAAACATTGTTTACTTCTATTTTATACTCTGAATCATTTACCACAGTTGTAATATTTAAATCTCCAGAGCATAAAACCTGTACACTTGTCTGGTTAGCCACTATCATTTCTTTAGTTATCGGTTGATAAGAAATATTTGATAACATGTTTTCGTTTGACACTAAATGAGCGCTTGCACCGGAATCCACATACCATTCTTGTCTACTGAATTCTCTTGTGAGAAATATAGCACTAAACGCGTTTTTCGTTGTTTTTTCATTCGAACGGCACTGATTTTTATAATGGCCCGTCTTTTTACATTTGTAGCAACGAATTTCTTTTTTCGGCGTTTTGACGTTATTGACAGAACTGACAGATGGTTGCGTTCCGTTACTGTTATGCATCCTACCCTGTTTATGAGTAAAAAATGCATTTTCAGATTTACCTTCAAATTCTGTGCTCATATCAAGTAATTTAGTTTTAATAGAATCCGTGTCTATTTTTATGCCCGAATGTTCAATTGCCATTATCATGGGGCTAAACTTTTCAGGAAGTCCTGCTAGCAATAGCGATCCGATCCACTCATCATTTATTTCGAAACCCGTACGTTTCAATTTCTGTGCGGTTTCAACTAGCTGCGTCACGTAACTAGTCATGGAGTCACAGGTCTCTAGACGGATAGATATCAAGCTTCTCAGTAGACTGATCTTACGTGTATAACCAGAATCGTCAAACATTTTTTTTTAGTTTGCTCCATAAACTTTGTACCGTAGCTTCATCCTTGATGTGACTATAAAGAGACGGATCTATAGTCATGATAATCTTCGCCCTCGCTTTTCGGTCTTCGATAGCAGATAGCGTGGTTTGGTCGTCGCTCAAGATGACGCCTTCCAGAATCATGTAATTTTCGACTGCGAACGCCCAATCATCGTAGTTTTCGCGCCCTCTCAATTTTGGCACATTTACTGAATAGTTAGCCGACATTTTAACAATTATTATTTCTTGCTATCACCGATAAACTAATACTTTTGTCGCTGGGCACATAACCTAATAAAACGCAATGAGTGGCTATTCAACGACTAACTTTTTATTATCACAGACAACATATAGTGGCGCTAGTAGTACATGATTAGCACAGATAATAAAGAATATGATACATTGATTTTGTTAACATGTAATTTATAATTAACACTTGCAACATTAAAAAGACAAAATGTCAACGTCATTTTGCCGCCGCCACCTGGATGTCACCTCATTCGCTTTTCGTGTTGGGCATCGAAACATCAATTCTTTTTGTTGTATTTTATTTTCAGTAAACAAGTGTTATAATTATATTATAGTGACATTTAATGTGAATTACTGTATTGGCCTATAAAAATGGGCTAGTTTAAGTTCACGAAGAAGGAATATGAAGAAAAATTTGGTGCCGATTGAATCTACGCAAATGCCGAGTGTCAGCAAAAAATGTAAGTACATACTTACTCTCCAGCAAATATACAACATATTGAATCTTAAGGTGACCGACGGTTACAACGATACTATCATTTTATTTTATTACCAATTATGATTACATTACACTCCCCTGGCAAACAGGCGTGAGTCTATGAATAATTAGATTTTAGTTTTACTAGCTGAATGTTTTCTGGCATTATTAGATTATTCTAACCTATTTTACAGTTAGCCATTCTATGGAATAAGATCTGCCCTTTGTGTCAGATAGTACAAGCCCTGTTTTTACAACAGGTATGTACCTGTTGTAAAACCCTAATAATTACAATGCCCTGGGGCAATGTTTGGGTTAAAATCATATGGAGTTGTGATGATTTATTATTTACAACCTGATTACTTTATTTACAATACTAACCTAGATATCTGCCACGTGTTCTCTGAACAATGGGGGCAAATTATAATGGACGCACTTAGCAAGGAGAATACAGGACTGAATCCTGAAATAGAAAATTTTCAGTTCCAGGAATTCATTAATGCTATAGAGGTTATTTTCATTCAAATAGCTTAATTCTAAATAATCTGCAATGTAGTTTCTATTTAGATGTAGGTAACAGAAACGTACGCAAATAGCCAGAATGCTTTTATTATATTTGATTAACCAAGTACACGTACAACTCAAGTACAAGTCCCGATGTTGATCCCGTCTACTTCTAGAACATGTATTAGTAACATGGGTTACCAGTATAGCGAATATGTGATTGATTTGCTAGTTTTGCAGACATGGTTTTTTTCAGTTAAGTTGACTGTGATTGTTGTGAAAAACCTGTGTAAAATAGAATTCGTTTATGGTACACGTGTATTAGTTTTGTTTGATATCCAGTATAAGAGAAAATGTTGTTCATTGCTTGTCTATCAATTTGAAATGGTATTAGTCATTTGCTACGTAACTAAGTAGCTGTAAGATTAAAAAAAAAATAGAATAAATGTGAATTTAGTGAGTTATTATCAAAAACTTAGTGTAAAATAGTGTAAACCACAGGCACAAACGTTATCACAGTGACCACGAACGGATTTCTGAAGTAAACTTAAGTGATAGTACACGGACAGCTACAAACTACCCGTTATTGTCAAAATAAAAATAAATAAACACTAAAGATAATTAACTTTTAGTATTTTCACGTCAGATCATCATGTGCAGTGATTAAATAGAACACTTGAGAACGTGAGTACCTACTGCAGTAATAATAAATGTAAAACATTAATTAAAACATTTCATTCAATCCGCCACCAACGCCATCTATGGTAGCTCATCTGTACTAAAGACTGCTTGCCGATAGAATATCTGTGTTTCCAAATACGTAACGAGTGCGGCAAACTACTGCAAAATACTCTAGCTCACTCTAGGGTAAGAATAACTAACACTCACTAACTCCTACAACAAACAGTTTAATTACCACTATGCCACCAAAACCAAAGTGTAATAGCTGTGGTAAGCAAACATCCGCAGCGGACGGTACGTGCCCTAGTTGCAAATCTGCTGCAAAAGGCATTACACCCCAGAGCCAAAACTCGCAGGAAACTTCACCAAGCGTCTCAGACCTTAATATAGCCGTCGAGATTAGAAAATTTAGAGAAGAAGTGAGCAGCATGAGGGAAGAGATAAATAAACTTCGCACAGAATTATCTAAATATGAGATCATCGACCGGATCGATACTTTGGAAACAAAAGTTATAAAGCTTGAAGAATGTGCCAACGAAAAGATTCTAGAGGCCACTATTGCTGATTTAAAGGTACAAATGAATGAGCGCGACCAAGATACGCTACTGAATGATATAATCATCACAGGAGTGCCTGAAACTAGAGAAGAGAACCCTTATCATTTGCTGAATCTCATTGCGCTGAAGTTGGCCGTCACGCTCGACGAGCGGGACGTCGTTCACGTGGAGCGAATAGGCGCTGTCCGACGCAATCGCAATGACGACGACAAGTGCACGGAACCACCGCGTCCTCGCAGTATCGTCGTTCGACTGAGCCGACGTGCCACGCGAAATCAGCTGATTAAAGCGGCCCGAGTAAGGCGGGGCCTATCAACGGCTGACCTCAACTTATCCGGAATATCGCAAAAAATATATGTAAACGAACACTTAACTCGTACTAACTGGATACTTTTCCATAAAGCTAGAGAAACCGGAAGGCAAAAGAAATACAAGTATGTTTGGACAAAGGATGGCCGCATCTTTGCTAGAAAGGCTGATGATGCGATCGTTCAACGCATTCGCTCGGAATCTGAACTACAGAAATTTTTTGGAGATGGAACGATTTAAGCTTAGGATTTTTAACTTTATTCAAGTATATAATGTACCTCTGTTCAATTTCGATATCTGTTATCGTTAACTTCATTTATCACGCTCTGTTTTTGTTTTTTTTCGTTACTGTTCTATTGCATTGTTACCTGATTATTATTTTATGTGAAACTAAGTGGCTCCTGCGTGTTTTGTCGGGCATTAAACACTTGCACGTAGTTGCTGGTTTTCAGCTTGGTGCACTTATATTTATTTATAATAGCACTATTATGAAAACAATAAGAAAAAATGTCCAATTTAGTCACCCATCGTTGAACTTAATAACACCATTAATATATAGGATTATTACTTTGTATTATGATATATACTATATATACTCACTATATATTTATTTTAATTATTATAATGTTAGCGCAATATATTTTTGGCTTATATACCTATTTATTTACAAATATTTACAATGACAAGTAAACCTTTTAAAATTGGTTTCCTCAATGCTGGATCTTTAGGTACAAATCACGACGAGTTCATAGCTGCTGTGGAGCATCATGACGTGGAAATCATGGCCATAAATGAAACTTGGCTTAGAAAGGGAGAAGAAGCCAGAGCACCCGCTGTGCCCGGTTTTCGCTTGATAAACACTCCACGCCCCGCTTGTTCTCATGCCTCGAGGGGTGGTGGTGTTGGCTTTTATATTAAACGAGGTTGTCGTGTTCGTTCTCACTCTCACCCAGTAGACCCCCAACATGAGACTGTTGAGCAAATGTGGCTGACGCTTAGTGTTAATAAAATCAAGCTTGCTATTGGTACAGCATACAGACCACCATGGCAGGATGTTGATACATTTTTTGATGCTTTAACCAGTTCTATAAATTCACTTTCTTTTTGTAACTATACTATTTTGCTAGGGGACTTCAACATTAACTTTCTCAAACAGTTTGAACTTAATACCAATAAATTAACTTTATTTTTACGATGCCTTAATTTAAAACAACATGTAGCGACTGCCACACACTTCACAGACCACAGTCAAACTTTAATCGACCTGGTGTGTTCTGATACTAAGGTGAATGATGTTCAGGTCAACCCTATTTGTGCGCTTGGAGGCCATGCCTTCATAACAGTCACTTTCCCTTTTAAAAAAGACAAGATTCCACACAGATCCGTGACGTATAGAAACCTCCGAAATATTCCTTTGGATGAGTTCAATCAAGATTTAGAATCAATAAACTGGAGCATACCTATCCCTTCTAAAAATGTAAACGACATGGTAAACTATCTTAACATAAATTTGACAGCTCTTTTTGACAAGTATGCTCCTGTAAAGATGCATTATAGAAAAGCAAAATCGTACCCTTGGATAACCGATAACATCAAATTTATGATGCACCTGCGGGATCAGGCTAGAACCCAATTTTTAAAAACTAAATCTGAGGTGAAACAGAAATATTATAAAGATCTTAAGCATCTAGTGATCCAGACCCTGTATCTAGAAAAAACAGCTTACTACAAACTCAACATAAACAATAAAATAAAGTTTCCCAAAATACTTTGGAAAAACCTAAAATCAAACCTGTTGCCCCCAAAAAACACAACTGAACTACCCTCTCATTTAAGTGACCCTAACAAAATAAACATACATTTTCTCAATGTACCTGGAAATACTAATATACCAATCTCTTTACTTACTTACTATGAATTTAAAAGGTTTAGCGGTAGTAACTTTTCCCTTAAACCAGTCGATCAATTGGAAATAGCTAAGGTACTAAATAACCTCAAATCTAATGCCGAGGGATGTGACTTGATCACATTAAAAATGTTCTTGTTAAGCCTGCCTCAAACGCTAGACATACTTACATCGATTGTTAATTCATCTATTTCCACGTCAATCTTCCCAGATCAATGGAAAACAGCGATTGTACGTCCGATTCCAAAAATCAGTAATCCTGTTAATATAAACGACCTAAGACCAATAAGTATACTGCCCTACCTATCAAAGGTTCTAGAAAAAGTAGTAAGCATTCAACTAACCAAGTACATTGAAGATAATAAAGTTCTGCCTGAAACCCAGTCGGGTTTTCGCCGAGGCCGTAGCACTGCAACGGCTCTAATAGATGTAACTGACAATATATTAGCAGCACAGGATAGCGGTATGTGTACATTGCTGGTACTACTTGACTTTTCCAGGGCTTTTGACTCCATTAATCTGGCACTACTGCTTTCCAAGATGTCCTATTATGGATTCAGCCCGGGAACGGTAAAATGGTTCGACAGCTACCTAAGGCGCCGATCACAATATGTAGAAATCCAACATGCAAATGGTCTAAAATCTGTATCGCATACAGCTGTCCTAGAAAAAGGCGTGCCCCAAGGATCGATTTTAGCCCCATCGCTCTTTAATTTATATAGTGCCGATATTATTAAAGTTTTAAGAAACTGCCAACATCACATTTACGCTGACGATCTACAAATTTATCTTTCTTTCAAGCCCCAAAACTACGGTGCTGCCATAAAGGCCGTCAACGAAGATCTTGCAAGAATAGTAAACTGGTCAAATTCTAATTATCTTATACTTAACCCCAAAAAAACTAAATTCATAGTCTTCGGCACTAGCGGTCAAATAGATAAGCTACAGACAGAAGGTGATTCTAACACTGCAATTACCGTATTGGGAGAACGCATAGAGCGTGTGTCTGAGGCACGTAATCTGGGCCTGCTCATGGATCAATCTTTAAGATTTGAAAACCATGTAGCAAACTGTGTGCAGAATTGCTTTTATCGGCTAAAGATATTATATAAATTGCGACCACATTTAAGTGAACCACTAAGAATACAACTAACTGAAGCTATCGTATTATCTAAACTAAACTACGCTGACACTGTTTATGGACCCAGGCTTTTAGCAAGAACCAAGAAACTGTTACAAAGGGTTCAAAACGCATGTGCTCGCTTTTGTTTTGATGTCCCACCGAAGACACACGTTACTCCATATCTGAACAAACACTCTATTTTAAAAATGGAGTCGCGCCGAAAATCACATCTAGCTTGTCTACTCTTTGGTTTGATCAAAAATGAGAGTCCGTCGTACCTGCACTCAAAACTTGCTTGGTTAAATAAACACCGACAACAGCGAGGCAGGATATGTGCGCAGCAATTAGCCACTCCATCACATAAGTCTGCATCTTTTCGTGGTAGTTTTAGATATGCAACCTCAAAATGCTGGAATAATATTCCACCACCCATCAGAAATCTATGTAACGTACATAGTTTTAGACATAACCTAAAAAAATTCCTCCTATCTTATCAAATTAAATTTGAAAACGCAAATGTAAACATATCAATTCTATAATCCTTATTTAATTGAAATAGCTGTCTTAAATAACTCTTATTAAATTTATCCATAATATTATTTTATTTTATATTACTTATTTAATATTCTTTATCCATAATGCCTACTCCCAGTAATTATTTTAAAGACTGTCCGTGATCTAGAATGACTTTACATCCGTTCGAGTGTTACACACAAGGTTGCCAACTGAAAACCAGCGCTAGGTGCCCTCACCTAGCTTATGCTGAGATGGTGACCTTTCGGCAGAGCATGCAGGAGTAATATAAGTAGCAGGTTCTTCTTGTTTAATCTGACTATCTTTTGTGTTCAAGTCTGTTGTTTTTATGTTTTCATTCCTGTGTGTCTTTGTTGAATAAATTTATTTTTCTTTCTTTCTTTCTAAATATTGGATCTATTAATTTGAATATTATAAGTTAATTATACAGTATATTATATACATAATAACAATAAATAAATGTCTTGCCATCTCATCGCAGACTGGGCAGAACCAGTACTGTTGTCATAGTGGGGCCAACAGACAACTGATAAATATACTTGTATATCAGTAATTACATACAAATTATAGATAAATTGCACCCAGGTACGGAACTAATAATCGTGCTAATCGAACAAATAATTCTCCCGAGTGGGGATCGAACCCACACCGTATGGCTTAGCAGTCAGGAATATTAAAATTAAAAAAAGAAAAAAAAAAAATACCATTAGAGGCCAATATTAAAATTAAATTTAAGATTATCGTGTAGTTCCTTATTTTGATACGGTTACTCCTATTGTTAGATGCATACATATATTTACTTTAATATAGTATGCTATGTTTAGCAGAGAGATCGGGCTCCCCAGATCTAGAAAACAAGTTCAGGCTTACTTTTTAAATTAAAAATGACCTTGATATAGGTATTTACTGGAAGAAGGATTCTAACGCTTTCAATATAAATGTTTACCCTTAATTAGAAATAGGTACTTTTTCTTTTGCTTGTTTCCTCCGTTTTTCACCAATTTCAAAATGATTATGCAAGATAATAGACAACCTGGCAGTAGATATTATTGTCGTTCCTCACTAGCCTAGTGAGATGTGAATCTAACATAATAGTGTGGCAAAGCCAATAAAGAGACCTTTTTTTGTAACAAGCACTCAAAATGGAGACAATTGAATTAATGATTGCATCTCTGTCAATAAAACGATAACGACACAGCGTGTAAAATTTATGGAAATTTGGTCATAATAATAACATTGATGATTAAAAAAAAAAATACATTAAATCCTGTAGCATTAAACTTCATTACATAACAGTAGCTAATTTCTCATCTGAAAATACATTCCGTTCAGCACTTTCTCCCATATTGAATAAACGATTTCGTTCATATGCTAATATCAGGATATGGCTTATAGGTATTTACAAAACTCAATACTGTGGTACTTGTTTTGTGAGTAGATGGTACCCAAACGCAGAAATACCATTGACAACTATGTAACAATAAAAAAAAAAAAAAAAAAAACATTATAGCACCTGTTGTGCTACCAATGTTCTTACATTCACTTCTAAAACCATATTTATTTGCAAATAAATCGTTGAATTTGACTTTATTACAATGTATATTTTAAAGAGTCGTGATGTGATTACGACCGAATATACGAATACCACACCAATATAATTATTGAACCATGATGGCATTACGGTTATTTACTCACATATGTATTGTAGCCTAAGCTGGCGTCTAAAAATATATATATTAAAGAGTAGTGATGCGAATATAATTATTGAACCGTAATGCGATTACGGTCATTTACTCACATATATATGTGTTTTATCTGACGCAGATTAGCAGAGGGTTTGCTGGCGTTTAAAAATGTATATTTTTAAGAGTCGTGATGAGATTACGACCAAATATACGAATACCATACCAATATACTTATTGAACCGTGATGCGATTACGGTCATTTACTCACATATGTGTGTGTTTTATCTGACACAGATTAGCAAAAAGTTTTTCTGGCGTTTAAAATGTATATTTTAAAGAGTCGTGATGCGATTACGACCAAATATACGAATACCGTACCAATATACTTATTGAACCGTGATGCGATTACGGTCATATACTCACATATGTATGTGTTTTATCTGACGCAGATTAGCTGAGGGTTTTCTGGCGTCTAAAAATGTATATTTTAAAGAGTCGTGATGCGATTACGACCGAATATACGAATACCATACCAATATACTTATTGAACCGTGATGCAATTACGGTCATTTACTCATAATTATATGTATTGTATTTGATATAGATAATGAATTTGAGCATTCATTTTCATCAAATCTGTGAATAAGCTCCGTCATATCGATACCGTTGGTCAAGATTAATACCCATAAAATTAAAGAGTCATGATTTGATTACCGAATATACGATACCAATATTATTTCTGAACCGTGATGCGATTACGGTCACTTACTCGTATAATAATATGTATTTTTCCTGATACAGATAATGTATCTGAACATTCATATTTATTTAATCAGTGAATACGCTCCGTCCGTCCGTCCTCGGTATAGTTGGTTAAAGTTAATACGGATTATATTAAATAGCCGCGATGCGATTACGACCGAATATACGAACACCATATATAATATCAATATTATTTCTGAACCATGAAGCAATAACGGTCACTTCCTCATATATGCATTTTTTTACTAATGCAGATAATGTATCTGAGTATTCATTTTCATTAAATCTTGGAATAGGCTCCGTCGTATTCATACTGTTGATCAAAGCTAATACCTATAAAATTAAAGAGTCGTGATTCGATAATGACCGAATATACGAACACATTACCCAATATAATTATTGAACCATGATGTGATTATGGTCACTTACTCGCATATTAATATGTATTTTTTTTCTGATGCAGATAAAGTATCTGAGCATTCATTTTCATTAAATCTTAGAATACGTACCGTCGTAACGTTGGTCAAGGCTAATACGCATAAAATTAAAGAATCTTGATTCGATAACGACCAAATATACAAACATCATAACAATATAATTTCTGAACCGTGATGCGATCCTTGGTTTAGTCGAAAACCATCCAATGATATTGCTTGATCCATAGTTTAACTGTTGGTTAGTTTTAGACTTCGTTTTTAAATAATGTGTTTTTTTATTTTATGTGAATAATGCATCGGAACATTCATATTTAGCAAATTAGGGTATACGCTCCATTGTCGCCGAATAATATTGACCCGATTACACATACTCTTGATAATGTTGTCGCTACGCAGGATCCTACCGCTGATATTGCTACCCCGACCAAATAATCTAATAAAGATGAACTCTCAGCACCCGAGCCTTGGCCGCAGGCCTTTTTGGGATGCCTTAAGTGTATCAAAAATTAAAGTTGTCATTTATGAACCTAAGATAAGAGACGTTGTTTCAAATATTAGGAATAACGATTCCAATATTTAAAATTCTTGTAAGCGAGGCCTCAATCGCATCTAATTCTTTTATCACAATTAGAAGGAGATATGCCCAGGGAAAGCCCTGATAGCATACATAGAACTAATAGGACCGTTTAGAGACACGTCTATCGCAGAAAGGTTAATTCTGACCACTAAAAGAAATATATATATATACCACAACGCAACTGTGTCCACAATCAGCCGCTGTATCCAGCAAGTATTGCAAGAGAGCGGATATTGACGCAAACGTATACTCAGCGCATAGCGCTCGCCACGCAGAGACGTCCGTAAATTTTATGACAGATCGAATAATGATCCTATATTTAAAAATTCCAGTTGATTATGGTTAAGTATAGTTAAAAATGATTAAGTTAATAAGATAAAGTAAATTATTGCATGTATTAATTCGTTTATGGGTATTGGTTCAATACTCTTACTAACGATTTCCCTAAAGCTCTAAACATCTACTGTGTAATATGAAAATCTCGAGGATGCAGCGACGAAATATAATTGAAGGTTAAACAAACTTACCTTAAGTGAAGTTTGACCATAATTATATGAGTCGCTGCATCCGAAGAGATTTTCGATCCCTCCCTTAAAGTATTCTTGTGAATACTTTCTTCCCGTTATTTGCTTTTCATGCTTTGCCTTTAGTGAAATCTTAAGTAGATGCTGTGTTACTCTGAAAAGAATGAGGTGACATCCAGGTGGCGGCGGCAAAATGACGTTGACATTTTGTCTTTTTAATGTTGCAAGCTCTAAAAAGTGTTCGATGTCCAGTACATTGAAGAGTGTACTACTGTGTAATATGAAAATCTCTTCGGATGCAGCGACTCATATAATTATGGTCAAACTTCACTTAAGGTAAGTTTGTTTAACCTTCAAATAGATAAACTTTATTGTACACCAAAGTATTACAAAATAAAAAACTGTTTAAACCTTAAAGTATACAATGGGCGGTCTTATCACAAAATGTGATCTCTTCCAGTCAACCAAAGTAAAGATCGGAGAATGGAGTTATTGAGAGAGGCAGTTGTCGGTGTACAGATACATTACAAATAGTACCTATGGGTACACATAATGAAAAAATAAAATAAAAAGAAAAAAATATAAACATATTACAAATAATAAATAGGTACATATAATATATACCAATAATATATTATGTTCCTAATTGTGTTGAGTCTTGTAGTGACAGATAGTGATTCTTGACAAGTCTTTGGAATTCTTGCAGACTTTGTGCACGTCTCACTATTAAAGGCAGTGCATTCCACAATCGAACACTTTGTACGGAAAAAGATTTGTCGAGAAAATTAGTAGAATGCGCTGGCATTTTTTGACAATGGCAATTTGGCTGGCGATTTGAGACAGTTTAACCCCTAAACAGGATGTGGACTATTCGAGACCATATTAATTTCATCGTTATTACTTTGGAATAAGATCCAAAAACAAAGAAAAAATATATAGTGTAAAATGTAAACTCCAAACCAAGGGATAAATAAGACACAAACTTGAGCATTATCCCTGCATGTAATCTACCTCATCAGTAACATCTCGCTGCCGTCCTTTTCAATCCCTTCCCTCACTCTTTCCCTGTCTTCGCTTCCACCGCCAGTGTTGCCCATCTTTCCGATTGATTCCTCTCAAACGAAGACCCATTTCTTAGCATTCCATGGAATCACCACCAGACAACCGGGTCCATCGCGTGGTAGAGGATGGGGAACACTCGACAGAGTCTGAGACTTGCGACTCAGATGTAGGTTTAAGGGGCCCCCTGTGATGCATCAATGGTCACCTTCTCTGACTCATTGTCCCCTCCTCTTCCTAGCCAAATTTGGTATTATCCACATAATGTCGCTTTGGATTCTCGTCCCAATAAAGAACTTACGGAAGTTCTTGGTAATCCTAAGTTCCTTTTAATAGGTTATAGTATAATTTTAAAATCAAAATTTATGCAGCCTTAAAATAGCAAGTTTACTGTATAAAAAAACTTTCAAAATAAGACTTTAGAATTTAGTTTCTGTTACGATACGAATTCAAATAAATAACTCTCTGGATCCTGTAAATGACCTTGATAAAATAAACTCGTGCCAGTCCAGTCGACCGCATCACTTGTGGCGAGTGACGCCGCAAGTGCTGCGGTCGTTTGGACTGACGCTAGCGTTTTCTTCCGGCGAATACGCTTGTCCACTGTGGGCCCAATCCGCGCACGGAAGGTTACTAGATATAGCGTTAACCGAATCGTGTCGGATAATCACTGGGTGTTTGAAGCCGACTCCGCCAAATTTGCTATATCCACTGGCTGGCATAGCGCCTCCAGAGGTTCGCAGGACTGTGGCAAGCTCCCAAGAAAGGGCTAAAATGGACGGTGAACCCTGGCACCCCCTCTATGGGCATAGGCTACTGCCGCAAAGGCTTAAAAGCCGGTAGAGCTTTGTTAAATGCGCCGCTCCGCTGATGACCGATCCCTCTAGAGCGAGATGCAGCATCTGGCGACAAAAATGCTTACCGAATAATTTTGTCACGCCTTCTGAAAGCCTTCCGCCTGGACATCAAGTGGCCGATCTGGAAGTACCTAAGTAGACTCTAGACTCAGGTGAGCCGAAGCAAAGAAAACATGTCTAGGTGGGGACTGTCACATTTAATAACACCGAAATAATACCGAAAATGCGTTACACCAATAACGTCGCAATAATATATAGAATACCTATATACGTTTTTCACAGCCAAATTTCTTCGAATTCACTGGTCACATTAAGTGGTTCAAAATGTTTTTCACTGCATTTTGTGCCCTATAGAACGACATGCCTCGTTGTGAATCTTAAATTGATACATATATTAAAGGAGCAATAAAAATACTTTACTGCGAAATATTATTATGTTGTTAAGATTTAACTTTGCAATGAGAGAATACATTTATTATTATTAAAAAAAAAATAAAGCAATTCGATATGAAAAATTACCTTCAACTGACTTTATAGTTGGTCTGGGTCTGTTTGACTCCAAGTTTTTGCATTTTTATGAAGTCCTCTGTAAGTCAGAGATTAGATACAACATTGCGGGTTATGTTAAAAAAATCTTGGTAAATACTTGCCTTTCATGCCGCAGGACGTGGGTACAATTCCGCCCAGGACAAAGTATCTGTCCTGGGCGGAATTGTACCCACGATCTGTGCATGAACATGCCTGTCTGTTCTGAGTCTGGATATAATTATCTACAAGCTACAAGTACAAGCTCTGCTTAGTTTGGGATCAGATGGCCGTGTGTAAATAATGTCCCAAGATATATTATTATCATATTGTTTCAGGTTCTGGACCGTAGTCGCTGTGCTGGTTTACGGGAAGGTGACCTTCTACTGCAGATCGGAGACACTGACGTCCGACACGCGCCTCATCAACATGTTGTTCAAGTAAGTTTAAGGCTGAGAATTCAAGGCGCAGCTATCTCCCTCTCAAATTTGGATGGCTTATAGAGTACTAAAGACCTGTATTTAGAATGCTATAAGTTTTACTTCTAAAAACTACTAAATTTGTCTATGGCAGGTTCTGAAAGACTGCCCGGCGCTGCACGAGACCACGCTGCGCGTGTGGCGGCGCGGTGCGGCCCCCCGCGCGCCGCGCAGTCGCTCCGCCACCCGCGTGCAGCCGCAGCCCGGTAAGCACACACCTACATGTCACCCACCACCACGGAAATACATGCTATTTATACCGATTTCTCTAAGGCCTTCGGCGTGGTTGATCACAGCCTACTCATACAAAAGCTGGCTCATGCAGGGATTTGTGACTCGCTCTTAAGATGGTGTGAATCCTTCGTCGTCAATAAGTCTCAACAGGTAAAAATGAGGGACTATTAATCTATAGCTAGATTAGTGCCATCTGGTGTACTCCAGGGGTCGCACTTGGGAACCCCTGTTTTTCTTGATTTATGTAAACGACTTAACATACGGATACAAATGTTTGCTGACGATCTAAAGTTGTACAGTACAATTTCTAATCGCAGTAACATTAACTCTTTGATTGGTGCTCTTTAAATGGAATGACCATTATAAATATTTTGAAAATTAAATGCTTTCACATTAAATTTACACGAAAACGCGATCCAACGCCGCTTATTATATCCCTAATAGTCATATCACTGAAGCGTTAAGTATACGTGATCTGGGTGTCGTGGTAGACAATTAGTTAGGTTTCCGTCAACACATAAATGGAATCGCAAGTAGAGGTGTACGTTTAGCTGGTTTTATTATACGCAACAAGTACTTTAAAGACTACCAAATTTCAATTCTCCTTTACAACTGTTATGTGAGATCACTTTTTGAATATTGTAGTCAAATATGGAGCCCGTCCTATACGATTCATATTAAACTTCAGAACACACATTTTGTACAGTTAATTTTATACACACAATCTCTGCCGAAATCGAACGTCCAATAAATCTAGACACATACTCCTGAGTCCTGTATCTGAATTCTTTCCGCTCGCCTCTAGCTTTCTGCGAGCTGGCCCATCAGATTATGAGAGTAAGGGATAGAAAGTGCTCCTGTGTTTGCGCACACACCTATGTAGTAATATGTTCCGCGCATATGGCTTATCTCCATAGAAACTGGTCACCATGGGCAAAATTCAACCAAGAGGACACTAACTAATAACATTTTTTAAATGATTTGATTTATCCCCTTGTTTTACAAGCTCTCAAAATTAAAGGAAATATCGACTGGATCGATACGAAACGTAAGTATTCTTTGACTATTTGACTGGTGTCGTTTATTTTGATGATTATGAAAGCTCTCGTTTCTAATTTTGTTTGTGATGAATTCATGATTTCTAATATTATTATCGCTCTTTTTGAATCAACTTCAAAATGGAGGTAGTTTTAAATTTGATTGTACATATTTGATTAAATATATAATAGTTTAGTATAAGTAACACAGTTTTTCGCTGTATGTGAACTTGTTTGAAAGATAAATAATACCATTGTGTTGGTTTTATATAATTTTTATTTATATCTTATACTAAGATTTCAAAACAAAGTATGTAGTAAGATTTTTACAGGACTGATATACTAAAATTGACTCAGTCTAGGAAATAGCATTATGAAAACAAAAGCTAATTGTCACTCATTTCAACAGCAACCAACGCAAACCAGTTGATCCGAAGTAAAACGCCGACAGCCGAGCAACTGCGGTCACCGAACTTGCACACACAAGACGCACTGAGAGATAGATTGAATGGGATGAACTCGGGTAAGCTAAACTCCAAAAATTCTAATTAAGTCAAACGCGTAGGTAGGCAATGGTCAGTAATCATGAAACTATGATGAACATTATACTGATATTATGTTAGGCATAGGTAATGTTTATAAGATTTCAATCCTTTAAATTTAGACCTCAATTTGAATATCTCTGTGAAATATTAACGATTCATATTTTTAAATCAACAATTATTTTTTGATTTGCTCTTCACGTCCAACTGACACCAATTTAGACAACTGACGTCATACTTAAGTAAACAAACAACATTATCCGCAGAGTTTCGACTCGCTTTTGACTGCTGGCAGATCTACTGATCTGTTGATATGTTTTTCGTTCCATTACGTTACTAAAACCTCACAAAACATGAACTTAATACCTTGCACGTCATCTTGTTGTTTATTTACACACGTATGACGTCATGTTTAACGGCGTAGGCTTTTACGCGGCAATTTGAAGAAAGCAATTTTAAGTACCTTAACCTTTATATGGATTGATTTGTATTTTTCCTGGCTAAATATATTGATTAAAGATCATTCTTATGACTTTTGTGAAAGTGGAACGATCCCCTATTAAAGTATAGAATACAACAATGTACCTTATATTGTTCAAAAATGTTAGCCTGTTTAGGGTACTTCTGACTCGGTCTTTCTTAAGAACATCTCCGACTTGGTCAGAGAATGTTCCACGAGGTTTTCCCATTCAGAAAATAGTAATTCCATCTAATTACATTCCAGAAGCGACATACGCAGTACCCGAACATAAAAACCGCGAGCGGGAAAGTCTCATCGACCGGCGACGAAGAAGTAGTACTCCTGGGGGACGGCTCACCCTTCCTGTTGTCACTCCTTGGACTGAACCACAGCCTGAAAACCAGTGGCAAGAACCCGAGACCTGGCTTCACAACTCTAACATACGAAATTGGGCAGAAAATACACAGAAATGGGATGAAAATGGACAAAAATGGGATGAGAACACACAGAAATGGGAACAGAATGGTCAAAAATGGGAACAGAATGGCCCAAAATGGGAACAAGACGGTCAAAAATGGGATCAGAACGGTCAGAAATGGGAAGAGAATGGACAGAAATGGGATGAAAATAGTCAGAAATGGGTAGAAAATGGACAAAAATGGGAAGAGAACGGCAATACAAGCAGGTGGGAGAACAATGAAAGGTGGGGCAATGGTAACTGGGGGGAAGTCCCTACGCCAACTGTACATGTGGATATGAACGCGGCGTACTGGAGAGGGAACGCCAGTGTTGCGGATAGCAGTGATAATGGAGGTAAGGATGAAACAAAGATGTGCAATATATTGGAATGCATAACATTTACAGAGCATGGTTTGCTGCATTAAATTAGTCAGTTAATTATTATAAAAGGTACAATAGACTATAGTATCAATATCAGCGATCACTTCCAAACCACCTTTAGTTTGGTTTGTTCTGGTTAGTACTTAGCTGGGCGATTAGACTCCTAATTAGACCATTATGCGTGATCTTGTTTTGGTTCAAGTTACATCCAGAAGTCCAGGAGACCTCGTAAGCATGGCGTGAGGACCTCCTGCAGTGACTTCAGATAGTCCAGGAACTCTTATCGCTGGCAGGCAACGCTCTTGCAGTATAGCAATAAGTGTGCTAGTGTCTTCAATTTCGGTACATTGTCTGCACAGGGGCGTGTCTGTGACGCCAAACATGAAATGGTGTTGTTGAGTGGGCAATGTCCGGTAATTGTGCCGATCACCAAGCGTAGATCCTACCTATTCAGATATATAGTAGACTTCACGATAGGCGTTTGATCAGACATGTTAGATTGAGGGCGTCTTATTTATAGTAGTAACGTATTCCAGAGGTTTATAATTCTTATTGTATAGAAACTTTACGATGTACTTAACTCGTTCTTGTCAGGTTTCCCCGAAGATGGTATGTTACACTCACCAACGACGGCTGCTATCGGCGCTCTCAACAGACAATCTCCTTCCACTAGTCGATTAAGGCCCCATTCACCTTCTAATTCTACTGGTAAGTCTTAAAAGCACATTTCATATCCCTCGTACGTCTGAAGAATGATGTTGCTTGTGTATTCTATCATTTAACCTCCACGGGTTACAAGCAACATCTCTCTTGTCTTCTATTCGGGTAAAAAAAGGCCGTACTCGGAAAAATTCAAGTAGATTGGAGGGTATATAGGCATTGGCAAGGCATTGTTAATTATATTAAATACATGACACATCCTGCTCTTTTGTTTCCAGGTCGGTTAAGAAGTCATTCACCAACATCTAATAACAGCGCTACAGACCGACTGCTCGCAAACTCTCCGTCTACGAGATTGCAGAGCCAGTCACCCTCCAATAACTCATCTAATAGTAGGATTAAGTCATCACCACTTAGGTAAAGTTATTAAATTGTATAGCCTAAAAAACACGTCTATTTAGGAACTTCCTCTTTTTTTGAGACCTCCGAAAGGTTGCATAATTTTTTGCGTATTTATTATTTTAGGTTACACGAAACATCACCATCTCGTCACATGCATTCACCAGTATCAAGACAGTCGCCATCGTGTTATGAGAATGAATCTATGGCACAGCCCAACACTTTATACGTTGCCAACTACCCTCAAGTAAGTAACACATTACAACAACAGATCCAACTCGGATTGGAGCCATATCCCTACAGCCTCTCGCTCTCCATGCACACTTGTCAATACGAAAAAATAAACTAAATTTGACGAAATTGAGGTTCCTTATTCGCCTATTTCTTCCTTCTAAATGTAACCTTTCTTTTTCAGTTATTAAACGACAAGAAAATAGGCTATGCCTGAATGCTTTAGTTTTTCTTTAGAAAGAAAGTACTTGAAAACTTCTTTAATAATATGCGTTATTTTTAATCATCAGTTATTTTCATTTTTTTATACGTATAATGCCCTGCTCAATCCTCAATCGAATAAGCGGTATCGCGTCGTGACTGTCTCACATAATAACCCCAAATCACAATTTGAACGAGTTGAATTAAATCTAATCTACTCACTCCTAAGCTATTTTATAATCAGTATAATCTGAAACTTGTAATATACTTTGCTACTTAATTTAGCTTTAATTTTTTTTTATGAGTTTGTTGATTGATTGAGAGTTTTCTGATAATAATATCATTGTGAAGTCTGTTGTAGAAGCCACCTTTCTTTCTAAATTGACCAATATGTTTATGCTCATAATATTATTATTGCTTAATCGTTTACGTTGTTTCCACTAGGTGGAAGCTGGTGGTGGATCAGACCCTGAAGCAGACGTGAGAGTGAGACTCGCTCGAGGTGCGGCTGGGTTTGGATTCCGTATAGTTGGTGGTACTGAAGACGGGAGCCGAGTAGCTGTGGGATATGTAGTGCCAGGTAAGCATATCTCTAAGATAATGCATTCAAAACACATAGTTGCCAACCATACGTAGTAGATAAATACGAGGCATATCTTTTAAGTTTTGTCGTTTGAAGAAAAAACACAAACACAACTAGAACCTTATAATACTTTTTATTGTTTTTCAAAGTATTCACCACGTAGCCTAATACACTTTTCCATTCGCTCAAACCAGTTATTATAACATTTATTCCACTCTAAAGTGGGGGTGTTCAAAATGGCTAACTTGAAAGCGTCGACTGCTTCTTCACCAGACCTTTGACCACAAAGATTTTTCTTAATTTTAGGAAATGTTAAGAAATCTTTAGGGCTTAGGATGTAGACTTAGGCCTCCTACGCACTATGCGGCTAGCCGCAATGCAGCCAGCCGTGCGGCTGACCGTACTCAGATATTTGTACGAGAAAGTAGTTTTTATTCGCACTGTGATGCGGCAGCCGGTCTGCAATATTGATTGCTGACGGCTGACCGCATTCCGGCTAACCGAATAGTGCGTAGGAGGCCTTAGACTGTTTGGAGGATGGTCAAGAAATTCTACTTTTTTCTGCTTCAAATACTCAATCGTTTGACGAGCGATATGTGAGCTTGCGTTGTCGTGGTGCAGGATGATGCGTCGCTTCGAGTTACCACTCTGCGTTAACCATTCTACGATCTTCAAGTGCAATAGTCTCAACATGGCCGGTTTTTCCAACGAACGTGGCCGTCATCTTTTTTTTTCGTTGTAGTGCTTTGAGAAAGAACAACTTTAGTCGGTTTTGGCTCGTCTTGAAAGACCAAGATTGTAGATTGTTGGATTGTTGGAATCTGGATCGTAGGCATAGATCCAAGATTCGTCGCCACTGATGATGTCGTAGACGTGGTTTGACTCTCCTCGGTTGAACCATTGCAGAGTTTCCTTACACCATCTGAAGCGGGCCGCCTTGCGTTCGTCGGAAAGCAGATGCGGCAGCCCACGGCAAACTAGCTTTCTCAGACCAAGCGCTTCATGCAAGATCTTTTGAATGGTCGTCTCGAATGCCGAATAGAACCTCTATCTCTCGATACGTCACAGTTTTTGTTAACGCTTTGGTTATGCACTCACCACCTTACTCTTCTCAAAACGAACCCTTTAGTAACTCGTGTGACATTGCAGGCGGGCCGGCGGACGGGCTGCTGCGGCCGGGCGACCTGCTGACGTCGGTGGACGGCACGGCGCTGGCGGGCGCCACGCACGCGCGCGCCGTGGCCTACGTGTGCCAGGCCGCCGCCCGGGGGCACGTGAGTACTACACATACACTGTGCTGCTGACGTCGGTGGACGGCACGGCGCTGGCGGGCGCCACGCACGCGCGCGCCGTGGCCTACGTGTGCCAGGCCGCCGCCCGGGGGCACGTGAGTACTACACATACACTGTGCTGCTGACGTCGGTGGACGGCACGGCGCTGGCGGGCGCCACGCACGCGCGCGCCGTGGCCTACGTGTGCCAGGCCGCCGCCCGGGGGCACGTGAGTACTACACATACACTGTGCTGCTGACGTCGGTGGACGGCACGGCGCTGGCGGGCGCCACGCACGCGCGCGCCGTGGCCTACGTGTGCCAGGCCGCCGCCCGGGGGCACGTGAGTACTACACATACACTGTGCTGCTGACGTCGGTGGACGGCACGGCGCTGGCGGGGCGGGCGGCTGGCTGGCGGCGGCATTCAAATCCCGGGTCGGGCCAAAAGTGATTTTGGGACTTTTCCGTCGGTTTCTTTCCGGTCGTGTCGCAAGGCGTCCCATCGGATCATGAGAGTGATGGAATAGAAAGTGCTCCTGTGTTTGCGCACACACTTGTCCACTATAATATGTCCCGCGTAGATGGCTAATCTCTATTGAGAATGAAATTCAGCTAGGAGGACATTATATATTACTAACATAGGTTTCTGTTACGCAGTGATCTGCTAGCGTCAGCGTAGGATCCGTACATTTACGTTATTTTTGCGTCACCCTTCCCTATAGGCGCTTTGCCGACCTTTTAGAGACTTTGCCACACCTCGCTGTACGCTACCAGCGGCGAATATCAGAATATCACCACCCCATCTCACCCCGCGGGGGCGTAGAAGTGGACCCGAAGGAATACCTACCAAAAGAGCAGGCAGCAACCTGCCTCTGCGAACTATGACGCATCTTACTGCGATCGCCAACCCGTCTGCCCAGCATGGCGATTATGGCATATCCCTAGATGATTCTTAGGGGAGGCTTGTCCAGAAATAGACTTTGATGAAGATGGAATAGTATTATTATTCGCCGTCCCCACACAATATTTTCGTTAAATATTTTATAGTTTAAGCTTCTCATTGATTCAAATATGCATGTACTCAATATGTTCTTTTAATTATTAGGTGACGCTCGGTGTGAGACATAATCGAGCAGATATCCAGCCCCTAGGACTACCGACGATGCCTACGATGGTCGCTCCGATGCCTCATCAACCTCTACTACCGTAAGTTTATCTGTACTTGTCTTTAATACCTTTAATGTACTGCCTAACTCAAGACAGAGACGTCCTTAAAAGCGTTGCTTATCTAAAATGGGATTGGGCTAATCATTACTACCGAATCTCTTGAGCAAAAATCATTTATTCCGTAAAAATTTTACATCTATGTGGAATCGTAATTTTTTTTATCCTATCGTTTAGTGTATGCCGTGGCAGCTACTGAGAAACACTGCCAGAAAACTCAGTAGGAATCCTTTTCTAAAATAAAATAAACTTCGAATAATATATACAATCATGTTTGTTGACGCAAAACAACTCAATCCCAAGCACGTTTGTCACTTAAATAATCAGAAATGTTGTAATATGCCCTGCTACACAATTTAGCTTTAATATTTATTTTAAACTTATTCGTAGACAATTCTCTAATATTATTGGGAAGTTTGTTATAGAATCTTATACATTGCCCCATAAAAGAGTTACTTATTTTGTGGAGACGGGTAGTATGCAATATGAGATTATTCTTATATCTATAATTTACATTATGTATCGCTCCTTTCAGAAGGAATCGATATTTTTATGCACTTATAGTAGGTTTTCATATATATACTGAGATACTTCAGTTGTACAGAGTAATAAAAGAAGAGAACATGCTTGACCGAGGCCAAGATGACAAGATGAACTGTGCGCCTTTAAAAAGAATTGTCCCAAGGCTTTTATTGATACCCTTTAAAGTCCCAAGTCGGGACAAAAATGTTACTGGACATTTTCTGCCCGTGTGCTATACGCACGTCCCTTGGAAGCATATAAAGCTATCGGTTGCTAGCCCGGCCGGATATGACGTCACATGTGCTCTCTGTATTCTGTGTTATAGTTAGAGATCGGGTAATCGAATGCATGTTTATTGGCTAGCATATTATGGAAGCGGATTCTTAGAATATTTTTAATTCATCACACTGACAATAATAGTTTGAAAAGGCAGGGGGAATTCCTACGCATTCCACCCGCACAACTATGGTATCAGGTGGGTTTGTTGGACTTGCACCGACTAAACCTTACTGCACCTGATCTCTCCTGATTATCAAAGTGAGGGAATAGTGAGTTCATCTGTGTTTGTGCACACACTGCTGCATAGTTGGCTAGTCTCAGTTAAGATTGGCCCTTGTAACTTAAATTTCACTGTTCTATTATAGCTGAACTCATATTAGGCTAATCTGCATGTAACGAACTGTGACGATTGGCATGTAAGGGATTTGTAGATTAATGACCGGCAATAAAAAGCAAATGCGCATATTTAAATAGAGTATTATAAAATATTATAGGGATTTTACCGATAAACATAAAACCCACAACATTGTAACAAAGTAATTAAAAGATTATACGGACTTATTGGTAATTCCGCATCAACTGTCGATTGCACATTATCAATTTAATAAAAGGTTTATCGGTGTATCTATGCAAAATTAGGTTACAGTTGCACCAAACATAAATACTTGTAAACAGTCTCTATTTTGCTTGTTCACAATAAAATACCATAAATACGGCTTTTTAGGGTTTCGTACTCAAAGGGTAAAACAGGACCCTATTACTAGGACTCAACTGTCTGTCTGTCCGTCCGTATGTCTTATCTCATGAACCGTGATAGTTAGGTAGTTGAAATTATCACAAATGTTGTATTTGTTGCCACTGGACATAATCGTCCCTTCAATTATATGTTTGTCTCCTCTCCTCGCGACACAGAATTCCCTAGTACAACAACACATTCCCCTACTGTGGGTGTTGTCCTTATGTCTATTGTGTGCGAATTTAAAAATGACGATACGTATTCGACAGAGCGGAACCACCGATCCAGCATGTGCCACAGTATAACATACTTCACCCCGCACCCATGTACCCACCGCAAGCGCATGTACCCATGTAAGTTGCACCACCATTATCACATTCATATCAGATTTAATTAACTAACGCACTGGCTAACTGACTTTAATGGAACTGTATTCTTCGTGTGAAACATACACACACGGCTACATATCAAGCTATAATTTCCAATATAAGCTGACCTCTCATTGTATGGAAATCCTACACAACGCGAGATCAGCTTATGCTGGAAATGTATAGGTTGATATGTAGCCGTGTGTACTATTCACAATCACGCACCATTTTTTGTATTTGATTTTCTTAGAAAAATCAGTATTAATTTAACTTCGTTTGAATGTTTATAACTCTACGAGCATCGCAAAGTGGTCGTCCTTTCGTTTGCGAATGAAAAATAGTCTACAAATGTCACAACAGTACAACAAAAACGTTTAAAATATTTTATTTTTTTATGTATTGAGTTATGTCCGGACTCGTAGAACAAAAGTTGTTGCTTATGGTGTTAGCTATCTAGTCGTGCGTGGTTGTTGGTGTTTTACTAATAACCGTGTATATGTTTTACATCCATGGTGAAATTCCAACTCAAACTGTTTTGAGGATATGATCCTCAAAATGATTTGAGTTGGAGTTTCAAATTCGAATAAATAAGTTAGGAACCAAATTACACGTGATAAAACTGAAATTTAAAATAATAAAACTTTGGTACTTCTGCTGTTCATTGTAAAGCGTACCAGAGCGCGTTGTAGAAACGCGCTCATGTACGATACTATCTTATTCTACAGCTTTATATCGTTGTGTTTACTTCGCTCTTTTGCTCAACTTCTGAATCTGCGAAAATATAGCTCTCTTTCTCTCCATGTCATATCTTTCTTCACACTCATGCTTCGACCATTTTGTCTTAATCCTCGAAGCACTCATGTAACGAAACATACCTAAACGTACCGCGCTTGTTCTCTCAATTTTCATCCACTTATCCATTATCAAAACAGTAAAATCTAGTCTAAAATTTGGTGCATAGTTCTTATCAGAAGTTGTGTATGGTATCTAAAGTGGTAACAATTTCAGGTACGGTGTCCAATACGATACGGGAGCAGGGGGGTGGGCGCCAGTACCCTACGACGTGACAGTCACAAGAAACGAAGGCGAAGGTTTCGGGTTCGTTGTCATCTCATCTGCCAACAAAGCTACCAGCACTATAGGTAAGTCACTATAGGCATCAATCTTAGGTACGGCATACAATCCGAAAAGAGAACAGGAATGGGAGGCACTACTACACGACTTGACAGTCACAAGAAACGTAAGCGAAAAATTCTGCTTCGCTGTCATCTTCATCAACCAAAGCTTCCAGCACTATAGGCAAGTAAAAGGGGATACTCCTATTCTATTTGACAGTTATTAGATAAGGAAGCGAAAAATTCTACTGCGACTTCTTCATAGATAATGAATATGAAATGAGATGATTGTCCATAACCTCGTATGGACAATCATCTCATACACCTTGACAGTTACAAGAAACGTTTGCGAAGTATTCGGCTTCGTCCTCATATTATCTGGTACCTAACAAAATTACCAACACTATATACTACACGATATACAATATGACACAGCGATAGTAGTAGCATGGATGACAGTCACAAGAAACGTAAGGCATATATTCGGCATCGTCCTCATCCTATCCGGTTACAAAGTTACCAGCACTACACATAAGTGACAGTCATGAGAAACGTTGGGGAAATATTCGGCTTCGTCCTCATCCTATCCGGTTACAAAATTCCCGGCAATACACATAAGGACACGGTCCTTATATACGATTTACAATATAACACAGCGACAGTAGTACCATAGGTGACAGTCACGAGAAACGGATAAAATATTAGTAGGATTATAAGTTACTTATTTAATTACAATTAGTCCGGTCAATTTAGACATTTAAATTGGCAGGATCGTTCATTACACTATTATAAAGGAAATGTGAAAAGTACTCACGTGCAAAAAAAATTACTCGGGGTCAAACGTCACAAAACGGGTTTTCGCGGTTTTCAGCAAAACGGTAAGCTTTATCATAAAATTTGCTAAGACAAAATTGTAGATTTGATAATTACATACATACATACATAGACTCACGCCTTTTTCCCAGAGGGGTAGGCAGAGACAACGGATTTCCATTTGTCTTTTTGCATACCTACTTCTTTTGCCTCGATTACTGTCATTATATTCTTCATACATGCTCACCGGTTTAGGGTACTTCTGACCTGCCCTTTCTTGAGAACATCTCCAATTTGGTCAGAGAATGTTCGACGTGGTCTTCCCCTTCCGGTTGTCCCATTCACACAGGCTAGGTATACTTCTTTTGTCAATCTTCTTTCATTCATCCTTTCTAAATGGCCAAACCATCTCAGCATGCCTTTTTCAATCTTTGTGACTACATCCTCTTTCACACCACAACGCTCTCTTACATCAGTATTTCGAATTCTGTCTCTCAAAGTCACACCACACATACTTCTCAGAGCTCTCATTTCCACTGCATTTATTTTACTTTCATTCTTTTTCTGCCATACCCAACTTTCACTTCCATACATTAAAGTTGGCACTAACACTCCATCGTGCACGGCTAGTCGAGCCTTCTCTGATACTTGCCGGCTACTCATAAAGGCGTGTAGTGCCCCATTCACTCTGTTCCCCGCATTTACTCTTCTAAAAATATCTTTTTCATATTTCCCATCTCTCGTAAACAAAGTTCCCAAATATACAAACTCATTCACCTGTTCGACTTTCTCTCCTCCAATCACAATATCACACGCTGTCGTGTATTCATCCCTCTCAAATACCATTACTTTCGTCTTACCTACATTCATTTTCATCCCTTTCCTTTCAAAAGATTCATGCATACTTGTTACCATCATCTGCAACTCGTCCGCCGATGATGCAAGTAAAACTTGATCATCAGCGTAAAGCAGACATTTGATGAGTAACTCATTCATCCTTACACCGCATTCACTTTCTTTCAAATCTTTTAAACAGCTATCCATGAATAGGTTAAACAACCACGGTGACGCTACACATCCCTGTCTAACACCCTTTTGGATGCTAAACCACTCGGTGTATGACCCGTTAATCCTCACGCAAGCTCTGGAATCCCTATAAAGAGATTTCAGTGCTTGAACAAGGTTGTCGGTCAACCCATACATGGACAGTACCGACCATAGTTCACTCCACAACACTCTATCGTAGGATTTTCTAAGTCTACGAAGGCACAGTAAACCTTTTGGTTTTTGCCCAAAAACTTCTCTACTATGCTTCGCAGAGAAAAGACCTGATCCGTGCATCCCATTCCTTTCCGAAAACCCGCCTGTGCATCCCATATTTTCGCATCGGTTTCTTTCAAAACTCTTTCCACCAATACTTTTGCATACAACTTACCAACGACGCTGAGCAGACTAAGCATAGATTATTATGCTATACCACCGGCCAAGTGCCAAGTGATTGGTGCAAGGCTGTCATTGTACCTCTTTACAAAGGGAAAGGCTCACGGCAAGACTGTAAAAACTATAGGGGCATTAGTCTGCTCAGCGTCGTTGGTAAGTTGTATGCAAAAGTATTGGTTGAAAGAGTTGTGAAAGAAACCGATGCGAAAATATGGGATGCACAGGCGGGTTTTCGGAAAGGAATGGGATGCACGGATCAGGTCTTTTCTCTGCGAAGCATAGTAGAGAAGTTTTTGGGCAAAAACCAAAAGGTCTACTGTGCCTTCGTAGACTTAGAAAAGGCCTACGATAGAGTGTTGAGGAATGAACTATGGTCGGTACTGTCCATGTATGGGTTGAACGACAACCTTGTTCAAGCACTGAAATCTCTTTATAGGGATTCCAGAGCTTGCGTGAGGATTAACGGGTCATACACCGAGTGGTTTAGCATCCAAAAGGGTGTTAGACAGGGATGTGTAGCGTCACCGTGGTTGTTTAACCTATTCATGGATAGCTGTTTAAAAGATTTGAAAGAAAGTGAATGCGGTGTAAGGATGAATGAGTTACTCATCAAATGTCTGCTTTACGCTGATGATCAAGTTTTACTTGCATCATCGGCGGACGAGTTGCAGGTGATGGTAACAAATATGTATGAATCTTTTGAAAGGAAAGGGATGAAAATGAATGTAGGTAAGACGAAAGTAATGGTATTTGAGAGGGATGAATACACGACAGCGTGTGATATTGTGATTGGAGGAGAGAAAGTCGAACAGGTGAATGAGTTTGTATATTTGGGAACTTTGTTTACGAGAGATGGGAAATATGAAAAAGATATTGTTAGAAGAGTAAATGCGGGGAACAGAGTGAATGGGGCACTACACGCCTTTATGAGTAGCCGGCAAGTATCAAAGAAGGCCCGACTAGCCGTGCACGATGGAGTGTTAGTGCCAACTTTAATGTATGGAAGTGAAAGTTGGGTATGGCAGAAAAAGAATGAAAGTAAAATAAATGCAGTGGAAATGAGAGCTCTGAGAAGTATGTGTGGTGTGACTTTGAGAGACAGAATTCGAAATACTGATGTAAGAGAGCATTGTGGTGTGAAAGAGGATGTAGTCACAAAGATTGAAAAAGGCATGCTGAGATGGTTTGGCCATTTAGAAAGGATGAATGAAAGAAGATTGACAAAAGAAGTATACCTGGCCTGTGTGAATGGGACAACCGGAAGGGGAAGACCACGTCGAACTTTCTCTGACCAAATTGGAGATGTTCTCAAGAAAGGGCAGGTCAGAAGTACCCTAAACCGGCGAGCATGTATGAAGAATATAATGACAGTAATCGAGGCAAAAGAAGTATGCAAAGATCGTGACAAATGGAAATCCGTTGTCTCTGCCTACCCCTCTGGGAAACAGGCGTGAGTCTATGTATGTATGTATACTTAGTGAACTACGTTCACTCTCTGTTACACCTCTTTCATACAAACTTTCAAAATACTCCTTCCAACACCCATTCTTCCCCTTTCACTATATTTCCATCTTCGTCTCGAATAGATTTCAGTTCTGAGGTTTGAGTTATGCCTCTTACTGATCTAACGGATTTCTAGAAAAACTTAATGTTCGTCTGAAAATTCTTAGACAACCTTCTATCAAAATTATCCTTTTGTTCATTTTTCTTTTCGTTCACCACATCCTTTACAATTCCTTTCATTTTCCTATAATCATTCCAGGCCCTTTCTATATCCTCATTTGTCGCCTTATGCATTCGTTCGTTTGCTCTGGTGGCTAGCCAGTCTAACCACGCTTTCTTTTTTTCACATACAACTTTTTGTACACTTTTATCCCACCAAATATTCTTCATCTTTCTTCCTCTTCTTCTCTTTATTACACCACATACTTCATCAGCTTCACTCACCACACCTTCTTTGACTACCTTCCATAGCTCTTCTACTTCTCTTATGTCTTCAGATCCCTCAAACTTCTCAACCAACTTACTTTTGTACTCATCTACCACTTCTTCCTCTTGCAGTTCCTCTACTTTTATTCTCTCTAGTACACTTTTAGTCTCAGGGATTCGGTGGCGCCATCCTTTGAATAGACCACTTATTCGGCTCATTACCAGAAAGTGGTCTGTATGTATTGCGGTCCCACGATAGACTCTTGTGTCTAGAACATTCTTTCTCAGTCTTTCATCTACAATCACGAAGTCAATCATACTCTCTCTCACATTTTTCCTCTCTCGTGTAAACGTATGGATTCTCATTTGATAATTATCTATAAAAAATGTCTCAGTACTTTTTTCGTAAGAGCCACCGTTTTTAAACGGTTTTATTTAGCTTACCCCGTTTGTTTTTTTAGATATAACGATTCAAAAAGTTGAAAGAGTTGTAATCGTCATAATATGCACACGTTTCCACGCCACCTTTGATCCCTATTTTTAGTCTAATTTGACCGGACTAAAGATTATTTTTTTCGAGTTGTTAATGTTGGTTCGCTCCGCAGGGCAACTGATCCCCAACTCGCCGGCGGCGCGCTGCGGCCTGCTGCACGTGGGCGACACCATCGTGGGCATCAACCACGTGTCCATCCGCAACGTGGCGCACCCCGAGGTCGTGGCGCTCATCAAGCACTCCGGCACCAGCGTCACGCTCACCGTGCTGCCCGACCCGCACCACTGACCCGCCCACTCGCCACCAGCTTGCATCAACCACGTGTCCATCCGCAACGTGGCGCACCCCGAGGTCGTGGCGCTCATCAAGCACTCCGGCACCAGCGTCACGCTCACCGTGCTGCCCGACCCGCACCACTGACCCGCCCACTCGCCACCAGCTTGCATCAACCACGTGTCCATCCGCAACGTGGCGCACCCCGAGGTCGTGGCGCTCATCAAGCACTCCGGCACCAGCGTCACGCTCACCGTGCTGCCCGACCCGCACCACTGACCCGCCCACTCGCCACCAGCTTGCATCAACCACGTGTCCATCCGCAACGTGGCGCACCCCGAGGTCGTGGCGCTCATCAAGCACTCCGGCACCAGCGTCACGCTCACCGTGCTGCCCGACCCGCACCACTGACCCGCCCACTCGCCACCAGCTTGCACTAAGGAATTGCTCTAACGGAGGAGGGTAAGAGGATGGACCCTCCGGCGGTATTTCATCCCCTTTCCTATAGCGTATCCGTAGTAACTTGTGATTTAAGAACATTTATATAAGATACTTTGATTTTCACTATATAACTTATATATATTGTGAATTTTTTATTCTCAGCTTATACAGGCTGGCCGAGGAGTTGAGGTTCAAACACAAAATTTAGATAGTTTATGATGAGGAGTATCCGTATCACCCCCATGTATGCAGTACGATTTTGCGTAGTTTTCGAGATAGAATTTTTTAATGATTTTTTTCGTAAATTTCACCTCAGTTTTTTTGTGATAACTAATTAGCATAGTTTAACCTAACACCATAAAAAGTATGGTTTATCTAATCATTGCAGAACTGACTAGAATATATTCGAAAGTTCAAAATTAGGGTTTGAGCTCAGGACTCATAAAGTTTCAAAGTATTAACAAAAAAAAATAATTTCGGATACTCCTCATCATAAAGTATATAAATTTTGTTTTCGAACGTCAATTCCTCGGCGAGCTTGTATAAATACTGTACAGCCGGACAAATAATTGTTGACGTGAATATTGTGTTAGTTAAAAATGAAGTAAGGTCCAATTTCATGGACGTCAATTTTAGGGAAAAATTACAGCTAGGAAAAGCTCTTTAGGTTATAGCGCTATCTCGCGGACACGTTTAGATATAAAACTATTGAAACCATTTATGGAAATACTATTCCAAAATATTCAGAAAAATTTATCATTTCCAAGTGTGTTTTACTGACTTAAAAATATAGAATAAACTTTTATTTTCATATTTAGAGGGCATTACAAATAAAAGATCAGAATTAAAACCTTTTTTTTATGATGGATGGGTTTGCACTTGACCTGATGGTAAGTGCCTGTTCACACTAACCTTGAATATACCCATGTTTTATGAATCTGGAAACACGTCGTCCGGAAGAGTATTCACTTTGAATACTTTGGAATATTGTCCAGGTAGCTTACAATTCACTTTACCATCCAATATATTATGCTTGCTAAAAATTATCGAAATGCATTTTTAGAAAGCACGTAAAACATCGTAATTTAAGTGTTCGGGCGTTAAGCGCGTTTTTTTTGGGGAACTGAGGTTCGGATGCATTATAAATTATAATAATGTATTTGTTTCGTAGATATTTTTGCTTGGCAGATAGTGACTTTCACGAAAATTGACCTTTTCGTATTAAAATTGTATGATGCAGCTAGCAAAATGTATATTGTATGTATTTTTATATACATTAGCTTTTATACGGTTATAAAATAAGCAAAGTATAGCTTTAATAAAGAATATCTACAATATAGTAATAGAAATGTATAAATAACCAGTTAATATTAAGGTAGGTAGAGATTTACACAAGTTGTATGACTGCGCGTCCATAATAACGTGGCCTAGAGGTTTAGATCCAGTGGTATTATAAATAAAATAAATAAAAATCATTTATTTTCAGACCAGCAGATCCATAGTGTTAGTAACAATATATCTTACAGGCTATGTTAGTATACATAATAAATTCATACCACATGGGCAGACTCACCGAACCTTAACAACATGTAGCTCGGTGAACCTACCAACCAGGGCTGAATCTAGCCGTTCACCCACCATCCTCAGGACTCTGTTCGAGCTACGTTGCACCCTGTACGTCAGTGATGCAATCTTTTTTCGCATTACTGCATAAAAGTCATCCACGCAAGCATCGGCAAACATACCTGACGCACTACAGAAGCGTGGTAGCCGGAACAGAGCCCTGAAGATGTTGTTGTATTGAACGCGTAGGGCATTGTAGGATTTATGGAGTATGAAAGAAATGCAAGAAAGCCTCATTAATCCAAATTAACCTACCCTCTGTTTGAACTGACGAAACGTCGTATCCTGATTTTATCTCTGTAAAAAGAAAAATGTTAACTTAACTTTTTCCAACAAAATGTATAATAATAATAGTACCCATTAGGCTTCTGACATGATTTAAAGACTGTTGCCTAAACATGGCTACAACCGGGACCGATATCTTAACGTGTCCTCCGAAGCACGGAGATGCTCAAAAATAAAACCACTTTGGCGGTTACCTATCTTTGGACTGACCGCGAGCATATTTGTGTAACTTAACCAATCACTTACAGACCAGTGAGAGCATTTGGCTATGACCGCATGTGCATGTTGTTTAAACATTTATTTTTGAAGAGTGCAATATTCTTGATATGAAAATTGAGAAATAAATGACTCGCGAGTATAACAGAGTCGAAAAAAGAATCCTCTTTAATAAAAAAAACAGTGTCCGCGGGTAGTTGCCACTAGTCGCAGAGGTGGAGGTATAACATATAGTAGTTGCCCTACCCTACACCATCTGTCAGTTACTAGTATAGAGAATTGTTAAATGACCTTATTTGGTAGTTCTTATAATAAACATAAATCGTAGTTGAAAAAAAAAATAGCAAATGTGCAGTTCTAACTAGGAATATAAATACAAATGCCCACCGGTTAAGGTTACGTTGTTGAATATTGATGAAGTGTCAAATGTGTTCTATTAAATTGGCCCTACTATAGTTTGGATTAATGATGGTAGTGGAAAGGGGAGTATCAAGGATCTGAAATAAAAATACTGAAAACTTAGGTATACTATAAAATCAAAGGAAATATCTTGGGACAACTAACACACCGCCATCTGATCCCAAACTAAGCATACCCTGTGCTTCACACAAAGATTTGTTCTCGGTGGGAAGAACTTATTACCTCTGGCTTAGCAATATGGCTGGTCTTAAGTTATTGTGGTCGCGTATTGCTAACCTTTTGTGTAAGTTATTATGTTGCGAATCTCCATCTCGTATGTAAATATTCCTTACTGAAAGTAGAATTATTATGAATATTGTAGAATATTATCTGTAAGATGGGAACGTGACGACTTTAAGGATTTCATGGAGTGTTTGATTAAGTATTTTATGCTGAATTGTCGACAGTTATATTATTGAAGTTAAACTTCTTTACGAATGCTTGACTTGAGGAGTAAGCTGGCGAATGCGTGACGAGAGCTTTTCAAAAAGTGTGATCGGGTGAGGCGAACTTAGTGAATATAGAGAGAGTTACGTTTCGAATATTACTGTAAAGGGAGGTGCGAGAAGAAATTTTTTTCTTTCTCTTTTTCTCTCATAGCCATTAGCGTCTCGTATATCTAAGTTTTAATAAGTCGTGTGGTCTAAAGCGCACTCTTTTTTGTCTTTTGAGGTATATAACGTTGAATGCTATAATCCTTTTTATTCTAGTATACCTGTTCAGGATATTAAGTCGGTTTTACCCGCGTTAAACTTAATGAATTATAAACATAAATAGCCTATGCGTTAATCCAGGGTGTAAGCTAACTCCATGACAAAATTTATTGAAATCGCTCCAGCCGTTAGACGTGAAGAAGTAACAAACATACACACTCACACACTCACAAAACTTCGCCTTTATAATATTAGTGTGATTGCATTGTTATCAGTGGTATTTCAAGTAAATCGGAGACCTTAAATTTGAAACATGCTATTATTACATAGACTCATAGTTACATGCCAAACTATTTTAAGGCATGTCCAATTCCAAACCCGATATTAGACTAGGAATTGACAGCGATTCAAACAGTCTAAAATTTACATCATTAGTTCATCCAAAATGTTTTAAGTGGGCATGATATAACACTCTTTTTCACCAGAAAATTCAATAATATATTTATGGGAACAATTGGAGAATACCCCTTTTTATCACTTCGTTAAATGCTTAAAGTCGTAACCTTTCACTATATTAGTTTACATATACCTACTACGTGTTACATAAATAGTGTTGGGTACTTATCTCAATTTACCCAAGGAACCAAATAGCATGCAGAACTGCAAAAAATTACTCCTCATACAAACAAGTTGACCAGCACCCGTTTAATATGTTCTTCATTTAGACGAGTAGATAGTACAGACGCCAGCACATCAAGCTACCCCAATGTGTCAAAATTCTCCAATTGAAAGTTAACCTTATGCTTTTGTGATAAAGTTGAAAATCTATATGAGAATTTTGACAGATTGGGGTAGCTTGATGTGCTGGCATCTGTACATTCTGCCTTTTAATATTCTTTCAAAATATCAACTTACAAGCAGCTATGAATAGTTAGTAGTTATATATGTACATCTATAACAATATTGGTTATGAACTTAGGAACACTTGGGGTATACAATGTAAAAAAATATATAATCATTAAATATAATTAAATAGTTACTAGATTATTACGCCAATACAATCTCTTAATATTCCATTATTTTAGCATAATATGTTATTTCTAAACTTTTATGCATTTTTCTTAAGTATTCTTTAAATGTAATTGTCTATAGTATTTTATTTTAAAATGAATGTATTGTTAAATAATGTAATTTTAAACGCTAAATGTACTCCTAGTTTTTATCACGGTGACTGATTAACAATTTATATTTTATCATAAGTCACTAATTAATTTATGACGATTTTATTATTTGGACCACCGAGATTGGAAAAACCTTAAAGATGTATGATTATTATAATTGTAAGTTAGTATAGGCGAGTATTATGGAATCATTCTTATATTGCCAATAATAAGGAATTCTGAGTTTATGTTAAGTGTTTAGAGGAAGCCCAGTCTTATATTTATAAAATACACTATATATTATGAGAAAAATAGAAGGTAAAGTAAGAATTTGTAAGTGCACAGTTTTCTTAAAAACAGCTGGTGCGTTTTCAGGCCAAAAACTAGTTAGTTAAATTCATAGTGTCCGTCCGGTGTTCTTATGGATTCAAGATAAGTCTATCATGTCAGCCAAATGATGTCCACTGCTGGACAAAGGCCTCCCAAAAGATTTACACAGTGGAGTTATGTCCATCATTTGGAGGGATATGGCATAATATACATATATATGGCACGCTTGGCGGGTTGGCTATCGCAGTATGATGGACGTAGTACACAGAGAGACGCTGCTGCCCGTTCTCTGGTAGGTATTCCCTATTCAAGATAACTACGTCATTCATATTATCTTAATGTTTAATCGATTTTATCAAGGGATTGTGGAAGTTAAACTCTTTTGATGAGATGGATCTATGAATGAACAATTAAAATTACGGAAAATCATCGGAAATAGGGTTAACTGATCGCAATTCTTACTATGTATTGTAATAGAGGATTTGAATGATATTAAGCTTATTAAATCTTTTTTAGCTTATTATTTCCCGCGGACTTCGTTCCGCGTTATAAATATTTTTTTCCCTGCCCGTTTGTCCTGCGTAATACTTTGGGTAAAAAATTCGGGATAAATTAAAATTATGATGATATTACCCCTTACAACGTCACAAACTCACAAACGTTACCTCTTTGTAAATTTGGTATAGATAGCAAACTTAATAAGAAATAGGTACACATATAATACAGAAAGCCAAAATGGCTTAAAAACATATAAACTTTTAAGATATGCATTTCTATTTTTATGCGGGAATAACCTAATGATGCTCCGTCCCTGTCACACAAAATGTCACTACAAGTGACGTCATATGTTAGTAACGTGCGTGTTTATGCATCTTAATGATGTATTATCAATAGTTGATGCTTAAATTAATAGCAATTCACTATCTTGTAAGGAAACCTGCATGCCTGAGTATCCAAAGATGGTCTGGATGGCATATGAAGTCTACCCGCACTAAACCCGCGTAGTGGACTATGGTCTATATCCTCTACTTTTGAGAGGAGGCCCTTGCAATGCAAGGGGCCTTAGGTTGGATTAGTAATCTACACATATAATAAAATCGTAAGTAATTTAAAACTGTACATTGAATATTTTTTTAAAAGGATTCTTGGGGCGTGATCTACAATAGATATCGAAGCCCAAAATATAGTTTTTAGAATATTTGTCTGTTTTTCTGTATGTATGTCCGGGCTAAACTCAAAAAGTAATGGATGGATTTACTTATAATTTTACATGAATATTACTAAGAGGTCGGGTCAACATATAGGCTACATATTATAACGGTATCACCTACGGGGGAGGAGCTGTGATAATTTATAAAGTTTAACCGCGGGGCACAGCTAGTCCTTAATATTTCTGGGACATTTCCTTATTTAATTTAACTGACTTTTTATTGCGTTAGTGAACGAGCTAATGGGTTTATTAATTTTAAATAATTACCTTAAATATAAAGTTTATTTCTTTATTTCCTTTCTCACTACTAAGCTGTAGCTATCTCTATTTATTGTATACTAGCTATACCCCGCGGTTTTACCCCCATTAATTTTTATAAATTATCACAGCTCCTCCCCCGTAGGTGATAGCGTGATAATATCTATCCTATATGTTGACCCGACCTCTTAGTAATATTCTCGCAAAATTGTAAGAAAATCCATGCAATACTTTTTGAGTTTAGCCCGGACATACGAGTACATACAGACGAACAGACACAGACAAAAATTCTAAAAACTATATTTTTGGCTTCGATTTCGATTGTGAATCACGCCCAAAGTATCCTTTTAAAAAAAATTTCAATGTACAGTTTCGACTTTCCTACGATTTTATTATAGTTTTTAGAATTTTTGTCTGTTTGTCTGTATGTATGTCCGGGCTAAACTCAAAAAGTACTGCATGGATTTACTTAAAATTTTGCATGAATATTACTAAGAGGTCGGGTCAACATATAGGCTACATATTATAACGGTATCACCTACGGGGGAGGAGCTGTGATAATTTATAAAGTTTAACGCGGGTAAAACCGCCGCTATTTGCTTTACCTCGCAATTACCTATGATCGGATATATAAACATACGCTATGTTCAATTTCTTTTTAATTTCTCCTCTCGCGGGACTGCTGGAAGAAATTTCATTGAAATAAGCAGTACCTTTGTACATATTATTTTCTTTTACAATTTCTTTTCTGTATTCTTTTTTCGTGTGTACATTAATTATTAAATTAATAAAAAATAACACCTTACCTTATCCGCTGCAGTGTATCCTCAGCGCTACGACATGTCCTTCTTTAAACGAGGTTTACAAAGAGTATTAATATCACGGTAGGCAGCGGTTTGCTGTGCATTGGCATTGCGAATGTCCATGAGCAGCGGATACCACTTACCATCAGGTGGGCCGCTACCTCGTCTGCCTCCAAAAGCAATAAAAAAGAACTCCCTCCCTTCTCTGACTAAATCGGAGACCTCAAGAAAGGACAAGTCAGAAGTACCTTAAACGGCGAGCATGTATGAAGAATATAATATCAGTAAACGAGGCGAAAGAGGTGTGCAAAGATCGTGATAAATGGAAGTCCGTTGTCTCTGCCTACCCCTCTGAAACAGGCGTGAGCCAGTAACACCAGCTGTTTTAGCAATATTATTTTAATATTGCTGCAATTTTTTTTGTTAAAACCTATCTTTATATCATTCTTTTGGTAGTTTATATAGATTAATATTTCTACCTTCTAATTTAAAAATGTACATTCAAATTCTGTGTACTCTTTATTATATAATATAAGAACTTCTTTTTCGACTACAAATCGGTCACAATGTAGTATTGATAAAAATGTTAAATAAACGGTCAAGTCCGAGTCGGACATTCACCTGAAGGGTTCGGTTCCATGGACTAATTAATTTATTATACTACATAGTTATATATAACAGTGTGCAAAATTCAACTGTCTACCTACTATAGATGATGAGACATGTTCATATTAGGACAGACGGACTGTTGCGGTTTAGTAATAGGGTCCCGATGTCCCCCTTTATGTACGGGACCTTAAAACTGTGCATCTAATTCTATCACAAAGGAACATATTTTTGTTTATGTCTTATTAAATAGGTGTTATCATAATTAGCTTTAAGATTTTGCAATAATTAATGTGCCTTTATCGTAAACAATGTCTTGCCTTACCCAAGATTGTAAAAAAGTTAAAACTTATTTGTATAAAATATATATCCAAAGAGGGCTCCATTCCGTAACAATCCGATCTTTAGATTCGATGTAAAATGATGTATTGAATATAAGAGATTTACCGAATAAATATTTTTATTATAATGTTTGTGTGTTATTTACAAAAACCACGTTTTCTCAGATAGACTTGTTATTTTGGGCAGTTAGATATAGGAAAAATACCTATAGATAACAAATCTTTATTTACATATGTGCAACATGCGCGTGCGACAGCCCTCGCACGCCGCGATTTCCTACGCCCACTACCACATCGCCCGGTCGTAGAGCACCAAAAACAATTTAAAGGTTTATCCAAAATTAAATAAAACTAAAATCACATTTTACTTATTTTTCATAATTCTTGAGTAAGTAAGTATAATACGTTATTCAAGCATAATTTTGCCAATGGTATGTGAAAATTTATATTCTAGACGGAATTTTTCGATAATCAATCGAAATATAAAATACTGACCGCAAAGAATATCACTGCTGGACTAAAGCCTCCCCAAAACACTTCCAAAATGTAGTTTCAACATCATTTGGTGGGATATGCCACGGTTGGCAGACTGGTACAGACAAAGACGCTGCTGCCCGTTCTTTGGAAGATATACCCTGGGGACCACTTCAACGCTTCTCACGGGATGATATGATGACCCCATCATATCATCCCGTGAGAAGCGTTGTGGACGGTGAGGACGTCATTAGACATACATGATGATAGTGACATAAAATTCATGAGGATTACGACTCTTTTTGAAGTTATACTTCTTTTGGCGCGATGGAGAAAAATGATGAGAGTGAATTTTTACGATGCGCGCGCACACCGACACCAAAAAATTTAACAGCATGAAGTTAGTTCTAGGTGGTATGAAAATTGATAACTATGTTCAAGTTGTATATTAAGAAGTATAACTCCTAACGCGTGTACATAAGTACACACAAGTTTTTTTTTGTGGGGCAGTGTATACACTTCAGCAATAAACTTGCCAAACATAAGAAAACTGTCAGTCAACAACAGTCATAAAGTTAACTGTTACTGAGTTTTAGACTATACAGGGAGCTACCGTCTAGTTCGCCGATCATCGTAATCGTGATCCGCGTTGAAATAGATGAAGATTAAAAATGGACACATCATTGGCCAAAACGTTGAACGTCGATTTCGGACCATTTATGTCGTCACATGTGCTTATGGAAGCCTATTGGACGAAAGATTTATTAATTATGAATTTAGGCGGTCTTCTGATGATAAAATTGCTTGTGAATATGATTAGATTTAATTCAACGCATTAATATAATATAATATAATATATAGGGACAATGTCACACAGATCATCCTAGCCCCAAACTAAGCAAAGCTTGTACTATGGGTACCAGGCGACGATATACATACTTATATAGATAGATAAATACTTAAATACATAGAAAACATCCATGACTCAGAAACAAATATTCGTGCTCATCACACAAATATTTGCACTTACCGGGATTCTAACCCAGGACCACCAGCTTCCTAGGCAGGAGCACTACCAACTAGGCTACGGTGATCGTCAAACGGAAGTCTATGATATTGTATTATATTCATTCAATTTTCATTTTTTTACTCGTCATATTTTCCCTCTACAATGCTTGAATAATCTACTAATAAAAACTGCCAAACGATTAAGAAAACAAGATCATCTTAACAACTAATGACAATTTAATTATCGTAATATTCGTCAAAATTTCATCTACATGCAACATTTTATGACTTGTGGGTACCTACTCACCATCTATCCAAGCTGGACTATGAGGTACAATACTGCGGATTTGGAGGTACCCTTCCGTTTCTGGTATACCTTCAGCACCGATAAGAGTGAAACCCAGGCCCTGAAAAGATATATTTTACTTTGTAGCAGCAATACATGAACCATAGACGTCCGTTTACCGCGGTGCCGAGCGCAGACTGACTCGAATCTTCGTCTTGTCATTTCAGACCCCTCACGGAGGTCCACGAGTCCGCGTTGGGGCTACATTGCCCCCGACCGAGGTGTCATGCGGGTGCCGTAAATACGACACGGTTCTTGTTTTAGTATTGCCGACTGTGGTGGTGATTTGTCCCCTGTTAATGGGGGGAACTGGGTAACCCCTCTGACTGGCGGTGATGGTGTTGCGTTTATATGACGCGCACGCGCAGTGCACGTGAGGCCGTGCTCGTAACCAACGGCTTCGGGGGCAACTGGCCTCTGGGCCGCGGCCCACATTACACGCAGTAGGAATACCAGTGGAAAAGTGGGTGGAATGCGTGGGCCTGAGTACCATGGGATAAAAGTACTACTCTGTCAAGAAAGTACCGGGAAAAGATCAATAATATACAAAATGTTTGTTATTCATCCAAATTTATTTTATCACCTTCAAAGTATGCTGCTTCAGAAACGATACACTTACGCCAACGAATAATCCATTCATCAAAACATTTATTAAACGCTGCTTTCGGAATTGAGTTCAGTTCTCGCCGCGAATTCTCCTTTATGTCTTCTACCGATTGAAAACGGGTACCACGAAGTGGTAATTTGAGTTTAGGAAAAAGAAAGAAGAAGAAGTCAGCTGGAGCCATATCTGGTGAATATGGTGGTTGCTGGATGGTAATTGTCGAGTGTTTGGTCAAATATTCGTTCACAATGATGGCCTTGTGCGAACGAAGGCGCATTATCGTGGTGCAAAATACTAGAATTTTCTTTCCACAAATCTGGCCTTTTTCGTCGAATTTGCTCTCTTAAACGCCGCATAACGCTCAAATAATATTCTTTACTAGCTGTGCCCGCGACTTCGTCCGCGTGTTAATTAGTTTATTTAGATAGAATTGGCGAGATGGACGTCATAGCACTGGTCTGCAATCCATCTAGGAGAAGGAAAACTCCAAAATTAAACCCGGAAACGGTCACTCCGCAGGCGCAAGTAGGATGCAATCCGGAACGCGACAGTGACCAGCCGACGTGTCTTGCAGAAACCTCCTGCATCGTCGATGAAGTCTAGCTCGGCTGAAAAGGCAGTCCATGCTGATAAGCACAGGAAATTGGCGGATCCGGCGGGCTAGCAAGGCAACGTTGACGGCCAAGGGCAGCAGTCGAGGTCAAGGTGACTGCTGGCCAGATACTGCATCTGAACCCTCCGCCAGTCGTAGCGGTCTCCGTTCCACTGGGCCACGGGGGGTGAGGACGAGAGAGGGCATCTGTGGTCGCGCGCCCACTTATGCACTATAAATATTCCTGCGCAAATGACTGCTTCATCAAATGGACTCCGATGTAGTTAAGTCCTGTGGCGATGGGCTGAGGTAGAGAGGCTTGATTTGATGCAGATCGGGCTTTGTCTGAGGCTTGCACATAGGCGGCTCTGGGGGTGCTCTTAGAGCATCGTGGTCGCTTTTTCTCTGCACTGGGGAGACAGAGAATTTTCGGCAGCACCCGGAGTGACAAAGCAGCCCTATTAAGGGAGGCACTGCTTTCCTCGCTCAGCCGGGGAGAGGGCTAGAAAAGGTGCCCTAAACAAATGCTCGCCCCAACCTTCGAGGAGGGTAGTAACCGCGGCTGCCTCCGCATCTTCTAATCGCGGTCGACCCCACAAAAACATAAAAACAAATAGATCATCTGACATGACCTTCGGTGCGTGGAACGTACGAACCCTTCTCGATCGTGATGACAGCGCCTGTCCCGAACGGAAAACCGCCATTGTTTCTCGGGAACTCCTTCGCTATAATGTCGATGTGGCTGCCCTCAGTGAAACACATCTTGCGGAGGAGGGAGAATTGGTGGAACACGGCGGGGGATACAATTTCTTTTGGAAAGGTCTTGCTGCCTCAGAACCAAGACGGTCGGGCGTTGGATTCGCGATCAAGAATCAACTTGTAAGGCAATTACAAGAGTGTCCGGTGCACATCTCGGACCGCGTGTCCACATTGCGCCTTCACCTGGACGATAACAATTTTCTAAATGTCATCAGTGTCTACGCCCCTACGCTTGACAAATCTGATGACATCAAGGAAAAATTCTACGAAGAATTGACATGCTGCATTGAGAGAGTACGTCCATCTGAACAGATACTTTTGCTTGGAGACTTTAACGCCAGAGTAGGTCAAGATCACGAAGCGTGGCCTAAAGTCTTGGGTAGACACGGTGTTGGCAGCATGAACCAAAATGGTCAGCTGCTGCTCAGTTTATGTGCACAGTACCAACTAGCGGTCATGAACACCATGTTCAGACTTCCCGCCAAGTACAAAACTACGTGGATGCACACAAGGTCCAAGCATTGGCATCTGATAGACTACGCAATAGTGCGGCAAAAAGATATTTCCCAGGTCCTTATCACCCGTGTCATGCGTGGTGCTCACTGCTGGACTGACCACCAGCTTGTTGTCACTAAGCTGCGCCTCCGCCTCCGACGTCCTTACAGATCCGGTAGATCTAAGCCTGCGTGTCTGAACTTGGTAAGGCTGAACGATCGTAAGACGAAAGAGAGCTATGCCGAAGCTCTAAATACCGCTGTATTGTCTACGAGCATTGGGGGTGGTGATGTAGAAAGCGCATGGCTGACCCTATCTTCTCATATCTTAGACACCGCCAAAATTGCCTTGGGTCTAAAAATCCGTCACAACGAGGATTGGTTTGATGAGAATGATGGAGTCCTGGTTAGTGCAATCGACACACACCGCAAACTCCTTAGGCAATACAGTGGTACGCACAACAGCGCAGGTGTTGCGGAGATACGGCGAAGTGACCTGGAGCTGCGTCGAAAAACGAGGGAGATAAAAGATAAGTGGTGGCAAGAGAAAGCACGTCACATGCAGTGCCTCGCTGACACAAACCAGCTCGGGGAGTTTTATTGCGAGGTGAGAAAGTTGACAGGTACGACCTCTTTTGCAAAAGTGCCTCTAAAACGTGCAAATGGTGAAGGCCTTCTAAAAAGCAAGGAGGAAGTACCTGAGCGATGGGCAGAACACTTCAACACTCTGCTGAACGTGGCCCGTTCAACTGACTGGGAACACGTTTGTTCTCTTACTCAACTTCCTACAGCCATCGAGCTGGATGAGCCCCTGTCACTTGACGAGGTTGTTCTTGCTTTAAAACAACAACAAAATAACCGCGCGGTTGGCATTGATTTTATGCCAGGAGAGCTACTTAAATATGGTGGTGAGGAATTGCATTCGGCTATATGGAAATTCTTTGTTCTTATGTGGGAGAAAGAACAGGTCCCTTCAACTTTTAAAGTTTCTCGCATTAGGGCTTTATATAAGAGCAAGGGAGACTCCTACCGCGGTATTTCGCTTTTATCAGCCCCAGGAAAAGTTTTTGCCAGAGTACTTTTAAACCGCCTTATAAATCTTTCGGAAAAGCTCCTGCCTGAAACACAGTTTGGATTTCGACCTGAACGAGGCACCTGTGAGGCCATTTTCTCAATGCGCCAACTCCAAGAAAAAAGCAGAGAACAGGGTCGCTCATTATATCTCTGTTTCGTAGACCTGGAGAAGGCGTTTGACAGCGTGCCTCGAGTAGCACTGTGGATGGTGTTGGAAAGATTGGGATGCACGGAGAAGTTTGTAAGACTACTTAGACTCCTGCACGACAACATGGAGTGTTGTGTCGCTCTCAACGACGAACAGTCTCACTTCTTTCCCGTTACCTGTGGGGTGAAGCAAGGGTGCGTATTGGCGCCCACACTGTTCGCGCTGTACTTTGCAGTTGTAGTCAATGATGTCTTACAAACTTCTTCAGAAGGTGTCCGAATTCGTTTCCGCACCGATGGCAACCTTTTCAATCTTGCGAGGCTCAGGGCCCGCACAAAGGTATCACACGCTGTAGTTACCGAGATCATGTACGCCGATGACTTATGTTTCGTAGCGGAATCCCCAGAAGGTCTGCAGAACCTTATGTCCGAATTCCACGAGTCTTGCCGAAAATTTGGTCTAAAAGTCAGCGTCAAAAAGACGGAAGTGATGTTACTAGATACTCACGGTCATGAGGCGCTGAACATAAAACTCGGGGAGGACGAGCTAAGGCAGGTCGATAAGTTTCGCTACCTGGGGAGCACTGTAACATCCAAGTGCGACCTTGATGCTGAGATAAACAGCAGAATCAATGCTGCAGCTGCAGCATTCGGTAAACTGGATACCAAGGTCTTTCGCTCACATGACCTAAAACTGGCGACCAAGATCTCGGTCTACATGGCAGTCGTGCTGCCTACCATTCTATACTCTGCCGAAACGTGGACTGTTTACCGCCAGCACATCCGAATGATCGACCGCTTCCACCTCAGATGTCTACGCAAGATCATGAACATCCGATGGTCTGATTATATACGGAACACAGAAGTGCTGCGAAGAGCCAATGTTAATGGAATTGAGGCTTATCTCATGCGGCGACAGCCTCGGTGGTGCGGACATGTGTCACGCATGGCAGAGCAGCGAGTGGCTAAGCGCATCTTCTACTCGGAACTTGAGGAGGGCAAGCGAAAGCATGGCGGACAACTCCTCAGGTATAAAGATGTGCTTAAGCGCCACATGAAGAACTGTAGCGTAGAGCCCTCGCAATGGGAACAGCGGGCAGACAAACGGTCAGAATGGCGGACTTTAGTTCAGGCCAAAGTCGACTGTTTCGAGTCTGGAAGGCGCGCTGAGCTGGATACCAAGCGGGATGAATTGAAAGCCAGACCACCTGCGGCGATCAATTATAATTATGACAATGGTGTGCTCACATGCCCGCAATGTGTGAGGATTTTTTTCACATAAAATTGGCTACATAAGTCACATGCGAGCACACGAACGTCGGCTACAGTAGGAGAAGAAGCGGTCGCCGTGGCCGAAATCGGCCGGGACCATATCATCAGTTTATTTAGATTATTTTGTAAAATAAAAGACTTTTTCTAAAATAAAAGTAGCCTAAGTTACTCCTTATTACATCAGCTACCTGCCAATAAAAGTCCCGTCAAAATTGGTCCAGCCATTTCAGAGATTAGCCGGAACAAACAGACAGACAGACAGACAAAAATTGTAAAAAATGATATTTTGGTGTATGTACCGTATATATATTCATATTAATGTAGTAAAAACCGGTTATTTCAATATTACAAACAGACACTCCAATTTTATTTATTTGTATAGATTTACCGTTTGACCTTCCGGTAAGAATTCAGAGTGCACAACACCGCGATAGTCAAAGAAAACAGTCAACATGACTTTGACTTTTGATCGACTTTGGCGTAGTTTTTTCTGTTTTGGTTCAGTTGGAAGGCGCCACTCCGAAGGTTGTTCACTTGTTTGCATGTCAAACTCGTAAACCCACGTCTCGTCACCAGTAACAATGCGTTTCATGAATGTTGGGTCGGAATTGACTCGTTCTACCATGTCCTCAGCGACTTTCATGCGATTGAGTTTTTGGAGAAAATTCAGATCTTTTGGGACTAGCCGAGCGGCAACATGTTTCATACCCAAATGATTAGTTAAAATGGTTTTTGGTTTTTGATAAAGTTGATTCACCGATAGCCTTCTGTAACATTTTCAGTGACTCCGAACACGAAATTCCATTAGCGATGCAAAATTTAAGACAAACACTTTGTTCGATATTTTTGTCCATTATGAAATTCGCAATACACGCTATATATGATATTACTAAAACCAGCACTGTATTTAATATAAATAACAGATGCAACTCAAACTCCGCGCCAAAATGGAAAACAGTTGTGCCGATCTAACAACAACAAAAAGAAACAAAAATTTGAATTTGGAACCATAAACAAATCATCCATTCCCGATACTTTTTTGACTGAATGTATCGCCCCATTGCAATAATACGGTAAATGGAACAAAATTTAATTTTTCCTCATTATGTGCAACTGTTGGTATAATGTGAGTCACGTTCAGTAATGCGAATTTGGGGCATTTTCCCTGCATTTAATAAGAAGTTAAATAAATAAATAAAAAATAAAATAAAAAAGGTTTTTATTCACGTAGACTTTAAAAAAGCGCTTGTAAATAGTCGGAACATGTTTGTAGTAATATAGTTGTATACATTATTATTTCTAGTAACATAGATATTTAGGTACATATTGTATGAAAACATTTATAAAATTTATTTTATTATAGCAATGATATTTAGCTCAAGTATTAGACGTAGTAAGTATTTGACGATATCCATTTCCACATAATGCTGAGTGGTTTTTATGCTCAATTAAACAAATTTATAAACTAAACTAAATAGGATGAATGAAAAATTCACAAAATTGTATGACACTCCCTACTGCAAAGCACACTAATATAATATCGTAACGTAAACGACTCGCCTCGAGACCAGTCACCGTAAGGGCGGCGTCGCCTAGCCGTAGCCGTGGCGTCGCCTAGCCATTGCCAAGGCGTCGCCTAGCCGTAGCCGTGGCGTCGCCTAGCCATTGCCAAGGCGTCGCCTAGCCGTAGCCGTGGCGTCGCCTAGCCATTGCCAAGGCGTCGCCTAGCCGTAGCCGTGGCGTCGCCTAGCCATTGCCAAGGCGTCGCCTAGCCGTAGCCGTGGCGTGCCTAGCCATTGCCAAGGCGTCGCCTAGCCGTAGCCGTGGCGTCGCCTAGCCATTGCCAAGGCGTCGCCTAGCCGTAGCCGTGGCGTCGCCTAGCCATTGCCAAGGCGTCGCCTAGCCGTAGCCGAGGCGTAGCCAAGCCGTAGCAGAATCAATGTATCGGAGTTGCTGATCCATTTTTTTTATATAAGACAACGTTCGCACTAGGGATTCTAATCCCTGTGGCGCGGTACTTTATAAACATAATGGACGGACACAAATTGCATCCAGACTCAAAACAACTATTTATAGGTCAAACAACCTTTTAATGTTGTGTTTCCGAGTGTGAGTAAGGTCGCCAGAGCTCATTGGGGTCAGTTTAAGAGTCAGCAACACTTGTTTGTTGACTTTTAAAGGCCGGCAACGCACCCGCGACACCTCTGGTGTTGCGAGTGTCCATGGGCGGCGGTGATCAACTACCATCAGGTGACCCACTTGCTCGTTTGTCGCCCTCTGATATAAAAAAAAAACATATATGTAGTTGTCCAGCTCGGGAATCGAAGCGACGAGACGACTGTCTTAGCCGCTGCGCCACACGTGCAGTCAAAATTTGGTTACGTGCTTACGTTAGGTTGAAGCCTGTTTAACGGCGAGACGATCCCTTTCCGATTTGATATGTGTGCTGACTCATTTAAGCTGTCTATAGCGTATCGTGGAAGACTTGAGATTTTACGCTTCCGGATTAATCTCTCTTACCCACCACTCCAACTCCTGTAACCCAGGATCAACAGTGGCACACAATGAAATGACACTGAGCGGTGAGGCTCAGGCGAGTCCCGAGGAATCGCTATAACTGTTAATTGATCCCGCAAAGAATTTTATCAGAAAGAAAAAAGGAGGAGTTAGAAAAGGACATTACGCTTGGCAGACGAGTTGACACACAGAGACGCACGAGCTGCAGCGTCTCTGTGTGCCAACCCGTCTGCCAAGCGTTGCGTTTATACCATCCTCCAAATGATGGACACAACTCCATTGTGGAAATATTTTGGGGAGGCCTCCAGCATGCCACTGCAGCGGTGATAATTATACAGGGTTATTTCTAAAGGCTAAGACAGTCGCTTCGCGTCCCGGGTACGAATCGGACCGGACATCTATTTGTGTGGCCCATAAATAGTTGTTCTGAGTCGGGATGTAATTTGTGTCAGTCTAATTATATGTTTGTAAAGTACACAACGCTCACAGTAGGGAATCTAATCCCTGTGGATTAGATTCCCTAGTGCGGGCGTTCCTAGTTATTCTTTTAATTTAAAAAAAACACCAACAACCTCGCAGTACTAGATAGTTAACACCACAACAACTTTTGATTGTATATTAGATTTTATTTTCATACAAAAATAAAGATTAATTTAATTACCGTACACGTGCGTGAGCTTAGTGTCGTTTGCGCGTCGTCCTTTCGTTTATGAATGAAACATAGACCTACAAATGTTAAGACAGTACAACCAAAAACATAAAATATTTTTTTTCATGTATTGAGTTATACTCAAACTCTTAGAGCTAAAGTTATTGCTTATGCTGTTAACAATCTATTCCTGTGAGGTTGCTGGTGTTTTACAAATTACCCTGCATATACAGTTTGTGATACTAAGTAGATACCCAATTGCACTATGGGAACTCCACAAAATTTTTAATAAAAAATTAATGTAGTTATTGGAAAACACACAAATTGATTTACTTTATTACAATTATCAAACTGTTTTCCTTATTTTATTGTAAAACATTTGTCATAATAAAAATATTTACCTTAAACTTTTATAAGGCCCTGTCTATATACTGGACAACATTATATGAACTCTTTATTCTTTTATATAAAGTTCAAAATCAATCAATTAAACATACCCACTGTTTAATAAAGAGTTATGATATGTTCAGTACTAACTTTACCCGCGAGTACTCCCGTTGTCATTGTATACATTTGGGAGAAAGTATTTTTTCTTAAATACTTTGTTCTGAATGAGAGAAACTGCTTGGTTATAATAGGGTTAATAGTCATACCAGTTGCGTTACATTACCTTATCTTTTTTTAAAGTCAAAGTCCTTACCCAAAAAGCTTACTATTCAGTCAAAGAATTTTTTAAAGATCTCTCGTATTGTAGTATTTTAATGGTATTGTGGTGTGTATTAATTTTAATAATTTGTAAAATGAACATTGTACTTAATTTATATTTATTTTCTTTATTGACATTTTTTATTTCAATTTTGACTTTTATTTCTATTTTAATGTGGACATGGTATTCTAAATTCAAGTATCTTCTGGTAAAATGAATTTGTAATGTTAAAAGTGAATGGCAGAATTCGTATCGCATACTTCCTTTCTTGTTCAGCTATATAATTTGTACCACTTGTTAAGACAACTAAGGTATTGATTTTAATGTAAGTATAATATTTTTAGAACTTGGGATTAATTAATAAAATCAAAAAGAATATTTCAATTATGTTCAATAAATAAACGTAATAAAATCGTAAACAAAGCGCAGTTACGTTTACAGAAATTGCCATGTGTAAAATAATATAAATGTCAAAATTATAATTAATTATTATTTATAAATGGGAACTACATTACATACAAATCATATAATTATAGACTTATTTATTATACCTAAGAAAGCACAGTAGTTGCATTATATCGTAATAATTAATGATTTAGAATAGGAACAATTTTTACCGTCAATATTTTTTTGTTCATGGCAATTATTTACGGTAACTCGTAAATGGAATTTTAATAAAGCCGACTTCCACCAATTATACCATTTATTGACTGAAATTGATTGGAGTGATATGTACTGGTTACAGGACCCGAGCGAAGTTCTAAATACTTTTTACAAGAAGATATATGAGTCATTCGATAAATGTGTTCCTCCAAAACATTTCAATTTAAAAGGTAGATATACTTACCCAGTGTGGTATACGGCCCAACTTATTAGGGATATTAAACTTAAATATGAATTACACAAAAAATATAGGTCAAGTAAATCACAAAGCGATTATGACGAGTTCGCACAATGTAGGGCAAGGGTTAAAATTGAGACTGCACGAGCGCATAACCAATACCGCGACCGTGTGCAAGGACATTTATCGAAGGAACCAAGGGCTTTTTGGGGGTACATACGATCTAGGAAAGGCGATTCGAATCATCGAAGGCTAATCAAAGATGGACGAGTATTAGCAGAACATGAATGTGCCAATGAGTTCGCTCGGTTCTTCCAGTCCGTATATAAATCAGAACCCCCCTTATTGAGTGTGGCTACGGCAAGCGCGGGTGCAGCGGCGGGCGACGCGCCGGGCGCTTGGGCGCACCTTGCGTGTCTGCGCCCTGCCGACGTACAGCGAGCACTTGTACGTTTGTCACCGAAGACCTCTGCGGGACCAGATGGAATTCCAGCTTTTATTTTTAGGGATTGTCGTTCAGTATTGGCGGAACCGTTGCTACACTTGTTCAACGTGTGTATCAAGGCTGCAAAATTTCCGGATCGTTGGAAACTCACTCGGGTGTTGCCAGTACCGAAAGGCGGCGGAGGGTCAGCACCCAGTGATTATAGACCTGTGGCGGTTTTATGCACTCCAGCAAAAGTATTCGAGGCGACAATTCACAGTAGTATGTACCCACAAATTAGCGCTCTATTGTCCGACGCGCAGCACGGATTCCGTCCTGGGCGGGGGACAGCGGGTAACTTGCTAAATTTAATGACCCATGTGGTGCCGACGGTGGATGCTGGTGGGCAGGTGGATGTTGCCTACTTTGATTTTAGGAAGGCCTTCGATCTCGTAGATAATGACGTGCTCCTGGCGAAATTGGCAAGGGTAGGATGCACGCCGCACACGTTGTCATTTTTTGCTTCTTATCTACGAGACCGATGTCAGTACGTTGACTGTAGTGGGTGGCTGTCCGAACCCTACTTTACTAGATCAGGGGTGAGTCAAGGCAGTAATTTAGGGCCCCTTCTTTTCATTTTAATGATTAATGACTTACCGGAAGTAGTGAACTCTAAGCCCTTATTATTTGCTGATGATCTCAAATTGGTTCAGAAGATAGAGCAGATGTCGGACCATGCAATGCTACAACGGGATATAAGTAGGCTTATGGAGTGGAGCATTGACAATAAATTGTATTTAAATATGGCAAAATGTTCTGTACTATCGTTTAGTCGGGCACGTAACCCGAGTCACCATCAGTACTTCATGGACGGTACGCCTCTTCAGCGGGTTTTTGAGGTGAAGGATTTGGGTGTTTGCTTCAATACCGATGTAAACTTTCGGACACACATTACAAATGTTTGTAAAAAAGCCTATCGCAATTTAGGAATGTTCTTAAGACTAGCGAACCAATTTACGAATATTAGTGCCCTGAAAGCATTGTATGGGGCGCTTGTGAGAAGTCATTTAGAATGGAATGCTATAATTTGGTCACCACACGAAGCGAAATATAAATTAATGATTGAACGAATTCAAAATAAATTTGTTAGGTTCATGTATTTAAAACAGTATGGTACATATCCGGGTTATCCACTATTATATCCTACTCTATTTATAATAGGCATGATAGGGTATTATAAACTAGAAATAAGAAGGGAAGTAGCTCTCACCATTTATCTTTTTAAATTATTAAGAGGAAAAATACATAACCCAGGTGTTCTAGAGACGGTTCGGTTGTTTGTTCCTGATGAGTACGTGGGACGGCGGCGGCGACCGCCTTTAATATGGGTGCCGCCAGCGCGCACTAACCTGCTGCAGAAGGCACCCCTGACACGGGCGCTGCACGCGGTCAACGCGGTGTCCCAACATACTGATATATTTGAGTGTACTCTGAGTGAATTCACACGGGCAGCTTATTATGTAACAACACTATTGAATTAGGTGTAACCTGTAAAGATAGTTGTTGGTTGTTAATAAATAAATAAATTTATTGTCAGACAAAGACAATCTGTCAGGTATTTATTGCTGTTGTTTTGATACATGTCATCAATTTAGCAAATTATCTTGCTGATATTACGTGAGTTCAGCACCAGTTCCTCCGTGCTATAATATATATCTGTTGACAGTGGATTCACGAAAGGACGCTTTAACATTTAATTAAAATGACGAGATTGCAATAAGTTAATTGCAACATTCTCTTGCCCCGACTAAGAAAACAAGCATTATTCGAAGAGAGTGAAGTTCTCAATAAACCCAATGTTGCTTTGTGCTATGTGATAATTATTGTTTGGTACTTATATGAAGATATTCTTAGATGAAGTTATACTAAGGATAAATTAATAATAATATCAATAAAATTAATGTAGTTACAAAAAACAAAGAATCTATTGTTTTATGTACCTCCACTCAAAACCTCATATATAACCCCTCGCAACCTCACACAATTGTACACTGGGTTATGAACTATGTAATTAATGGAAATAAAGAACTTTTAATTATTTCAACAAATAATAGTTTTTTGCATCTTCCTAACCTAACTTGCGACCCGGTTAGGGTTTTCGGGGCAGGTTCGGAATAAATCCATGTAAAAGACTATAAAAAGAGCTACAACATTTACTTTATCACCATGTCAATGTTTATGTAAATATAATATGTAACAATCTTCATTTGTTAACACTAGCATTTCATTGCGACATCAGTAGACACACTTTGATATTTACAGTATCTTTATTACTTAGGCAGTAAGAGTGATTTTCGAATTGCAATGTTTCCACGGTCATGTGGTTGACCCACAGATTACCAAACGTAACCTTAAAATAAAACTGGCTATAACTTATATATCCCAAGTTCTAAAAATCTAAGAAAATAAAAATGCCTTTTCTATCACATTAACCACCAATTAAAACATAAAATATCCCGTAGGTAACACGAAATTTTACTGGCGATACAAAAGTTCCATACATTCTTGCCGTTTACCTTTGCATGCCTAACCGGTAAAATATAGCTGAACAGCAACAAATTGTAACATCCTTATATACCTATGTTTGCAAATAAATGGTATTGTATTGTGTTGCGACGTATTTTTCAAACATGTAATTGACGGGCAGAAAGTAGATCCAGATTCAGAACAACCATTCATGAGTCAAGCAAATAGTTGTCTTGCGCGAGAATCGTACCCGGGACACGAAGTGGATATGCGACTGTCTTGACCGCTGCGCTAGTCGTGCAGTCAAAAATTATTGACCAATATTGAAGAGTTTCGATGGTGTTCATTTTACACGAGTTATTTGTATGCTGTGTGGTGACGGCGACAATGCTGTGTGGTGACGGCGACAAATATCGGAATCAGAATATCATCACCCCATCTCATCCCGTGGGGGGCGTAGAAGTCGACCCGAGGGAATATCTACCAGAGGATGGGCAGCAGCTTCCTTCTGATTACTATGACCATCTTACTGCGATCGCCAACCCGCCTGCCAAGCGTGGCGATTATGGCATATCCCCCCAAGACGATTCTTGAGGGAGGCTTGTCCAGCAGTGGACTTATTTAGCTGTAATGATGATGATGATTTGTAATGGGGAAGTTGGATACTGCGGTATTCTGAGTTGAGATATTGTAGACATCATTATCATTTCAATGTTAGAGTTTGATCACACACAGAACTACACTCGCGAGCAACCAAATCGACTCAAGCCTTGTCGGCGCACACATACATTGATACAACTAAAATCATGAATGGAAATTATTAAAATGATATGTCATTCGAAAGCTTAAGATGTCAGCTTTAATTTGATATCATTATCATTGAAATCCATCCATCATTTTTGAAATAAATGATGTCTGAATGCAAGAGTAGGAAAAACGGGAATTTAGGAAAAAGGGTATGTGTCTCGTATTTGACAAATTAAACAAAAAAAATTAAAAATAAAATTATTTTATTTAAATCAGTATTTCGTATTGCCCCCTCTAGCCCTAATTACATCCCGCAGTCTGTTTTTCATGGACCTTATCAATTTTTTGACATTTTCTTGAGGAATGCCGTCCCACTCCTCTAATAATGCTGTCTTTAGCTCGTCTACGCTTGAAGGGACTGGATTTCTGGCCCGAACTCTTCTTTTAAGCTCGTCCCATAAGTGCTCGATGGGATTCATGTCAGGACTGAGCGCAGGCCAGTCCATCGTGCGTAATTCGACCTCTTGCAGAAACTGTCGAGTGACTCGTGCCGTGTGGCAGCGGGCATTGTCGTGCATTAACACGAAGTCTTCACCGACAAACCCTGCGTAGGGCACAACATGATCCAGTAGAATGTCGGTGATGTACCGATCAGCTGTTAGCCCGCCTCCTCGGCCGCCCCCAGGCACGAAAACAAGTTCGGTTTTTCCCTCTAAAGAGATACCAGCCCACATCATGCAGGAACCGCCGCCATATGCCACTGTTTCAGCGAAACAACATTGGGCAAATCGTTCTCCCGGACGCCTGTAGACTCGGCCTCAGTAAACAGGACCGATCGCCATTGCGCAACGCTCCAATTGAGATGCTCTCGAGCAAATTGAAAGCGCGCTTGTCGGTGGCCTGCAGTCAACTTAGGGCCCGTCGCAGGTCTTTTTGGCGTCAAGTTGGCTTCCTTCAAGCGTCTTCTCACTGTCCACTCGCTGACAGCCACTTGTCGTACACGTCTCAGTTCTTGCTGCACATCAACGCCCGTAAGGTGTCGATTGCGCAGCGAGGTTGAGACAATGAAGCGGTCGTCTCTCTCTGAAGTGCACCGGTGGCGGCTCGTTCTTGGTCTCCGATTGAAGGCACCAGTCTCTTGGAACCGTCTGTATACTCGGGATACAGAAGACTGGCTCAAGTGGAGCTTGGCAGCGATTGCTCGCTGACTTAACCCTTGTTGCAACAAGGCAACAACTTGAGCGGCTTCTTCTGGTGTGGTATCCATGGGTTAGCGAAAACAAGGAATGCAATTTACGGAGATGTGTACCGGTCAACCTGTAACAAGCAACTGATAAGATAAACCGGAAGTGGGGGGTTTTATAGCGGGAGCAGGTAGCGCAAGTCGTGGATTCCTAAAGAGGTAATTTACGCTGACGGCCAATTAAAATGTGTCAATAAATCAGCGCTTAGTTTTTTTTAAGGTATTGATGTTAATTGAAAGCCTAATTCTTCAGCTTTCGAATGACATATCACTTTTGTAATTACCATTTATCGTTTTAGGAAAATCAATGTATATGTGCGCCGTCTAGGCTTGAGTCGATTTGGTTGCTCGCGAGTGTAGTTAAATGGTACGTCAGTTATAACCTTCCACTCTTCGGCTCTGCGGTTGATTACATAAAATGTTCGAAATGAGTGCATTTAAATCAGCGACATTTTAGACTTCGTCACTTATTATGGATATTGATATTTTGATACGTTTGAAATTTCATGTTTAGATGTGTTGAACATTGGTAATTTTACTGTCGATAAACCTATAAATTATCAACATTTAAATACGCCTTCAGTATAAACAAACATACACTTTGGGTAATCCCAATATATATTCTTTTATTCCATTGTATTTATTCACAGACACAGTCATGCATGGTCAGTGTAGTGGGGCTAGCAGTCGCGAGCATGACGCAAGGGGACTTGATAAACTTCGTAATACAGGGCGTACTCATCAACGCCGTCGGCGCTGTCGGACTGGTAGGCAACGTTCTGGTAGTGCTGGTACGAAGCCAGCCACAGATGCGCTCCTCTTTCAACTGCCTGCTAATGGGACTCGCAGTTGCTGACTCCGTTGTTATCCTCGCGGTCATGCTGTTCTTCGGTGTTCCTGCTATCTACGAGTACAATGGTCACCTGAGCTACTACCAACACTACGTGAGTCCGCACATATCACGGTATGTGTTTGCCATCGGTTTCATAGCGCAGACTATGTCTGTGTACATGACGCTGGTCGTGACTATGGAGCGTTGGCTAGCAGTGTGCCACCCGTTCCGTGCTTCGAAGTGGTGCACGTACTCCACGGCGCGCTGGATGGTAGTGGGCACGGCTGTTCTTGCGTTCACTTTCAATGTATCAAAGTTTTTCGAGGTGAAGGTAGAAGAGAAGGTACTCAATGGGGAGATTATCTACATCAGCAGATACGATCAGCAGTTCCGCAGTGCGACATACATTATGGTGCGCAAGTCACTGTATACGGTAGTTCTGCATGTGTTCCCGCTGTTGGCGCTGGTAGTGCTGAACATATGCATTGTGCGTGAAGTGTGGCGCGCGCAAAAAGCGCGTGCGCAGATGTGTCGCGTGCGGCGGCGCGAAATAGGGCTCACTATTATGCTGCTGGTGTTAATACTCGTGTTTTATGTGTGTAGCTTCCCAACCCTTGTCCTCAACGTGATCCAGTTGATTATTGGCGGTAGGAAATCTTCTGAGGAATTGGGACCTCTATTTTATATGGCCAGACTGTTCACCGTTGTCAACCACAGCGTCAACTTCCTCATCTACGTTATATTTAGTCAGAAATTCAAGCGCGGCTTCAGGATACTTATGGCCCTACGAACTTATAAAGTCGGGCTATCATTAGAAAGGCCTGCCCTCAACAACCGCGTCATGTAGCGCCCGAAACACATGTCAAGTCAAGCTGTTCGCCAGCCATGCGACAGATGTTAAATTCCGAATAGCAGTGGAGTGTACAGGAACTACGTAACTTGCACATTCGTCCCCGAATGACGTCTACTGCTGGACAAAGGCCTCCCCAAAGATTTTTACAATGGAGTTGTGTCCATCATTTGGAGGGATATGCCATAATCGCCACGCTTGGCAGACGGGTTGGCGATCGCAGTATGATAGTCATACAGAGTACACAGAGAGACGCTGTTACCCGTTCTCTGAGATATTTCTTTGGGTCTGCTTCTACGCTCCGCACGGGATGAGATGGGGTGGCGATATTCTATGCCGTCAACCAAACATCATGAACATTATGTCCCCGTAATATCATCACCCGTAAGTCATCAGAAAACTATTGAGATCAATTGCTATTTTTTATCGGGCCTAGTCTCTCCCTCTTACCCATCACTGTAACTCATCAACAGTGGCACACAATGAAATGACACTAAGGCTGAGATCTATAGAGCGTACTTAGACTTTGCTTAGATTTTACTTAGACAGAAGTTAATGCATGTAACGAAATTACAAAGGTGTTTTGACTTTGTCTGTCTTAGTTTATGCTAAGCATAATCTTAACGTCAAAAAGTCTATAAATACCAAATCAAAGTATAAGCTTAGCATACACTTAGCAAAGTTTTACGTAAGTAAAGTTTGAGCAAAGTCTAAGTACGCTCTATAGATCTCAGCCTGAGTGGTAAGGCTCAGGCATGTCTCGGGGAATTGCTTTAATCGTCTTGGATCCCGCAACGAATTTAATCAGAAAGAAACAAGGAGTTAGAAAATGAGTGCATGGATCAATTGCTATTGGTTGATTGTATAGTGGTTCGCAATAGTGTACCGTCAATGTTGCTGTGGTGGACCTTGATTTTGCGGATTCTTTGGACAGCCCGAGGTACCACAATATTGACGGGCCGGTTGGCGTGGTTGGTAGATATTTGCCTTTCAGGCCGCAGGTGATGGGTTCGATTCCCACCCTGGACAGATGTGTGTGCATGAACATATATGTTTGTCATAAGTCTGGGTGTAATTGTGTATATAACTATGTATTTGGAAAAGAAAAGTAGTATTGTAGTATACTAGTTATCTGGTTTCCATAGTACAACCTGTGCTTAATTTGGGATCAGACGACCGAGTGTGAATAATGTCCCAGGATATAATGTTATATTATTATTAGATATATATAACATGTGAAAATGATAAACTAAGCTTTTTATTTTGGTTTATTAATAAAGTTGATATTAAGCTTGTAATATTGCATATTTATTCAAAACTCCATAGTTAAGATAAATAGGTTTTAACTTAAATTATCTTTATTTATATATTAATAACAAGTCCTGACATTGTAATACGGTTTCAATCCGTTATCTGCCTAGTCTAATGTACCTACCAGTGTTGTCATGTCGCATATTCGAAACTTTAGTTTGGTTAAGCAGTGCGCCGGCGCAGGATGGCCACACACCGAGACTGCACTCACTTGTGTTGATACGTACGCGGCCCTATCAAACCAATTAAAGAACTGATTGCTTTGTTCAGCTCAAATTTACCATCAGGTGGAATTTTGGTGGGGTATCAATCAATTTATCAATAAAAAGAAAGTTTTCTTAAGGCGTTCACTGCTTCACCGGAAAATATAGGTAAGCGAAGGGTCGTGTCAGCTAACAAAATCAAACTACTAACAAATAGACCCGCGGCAGAAAGCACGCTTTTAATAGTTAGAACATGATGTCTTTTTTGGTAAGGCAGGGTGAATGCTTACGAATGCCAACCGCTGCTTGCGACTCGCACCGACTAAACCTTACCTGCCGCGTACGCCTGGGCGCCTATTCCCAGATCGTCGGGACACGTACCCTGAAAAGGCTCAGGATTGCCTAGCCCTAATCCCGACTCCTGCCAGAACATGTCTGTAGATGCAAGATCTGTTTTAGGGACGTTTTGTGCAACCTACGTAAGCACGCGAAGATGCTCATCTGACTGAGGGAGTCTCTTCAATTAGATAAGCGTTTAGGGAATTTTATTGATACGAATGCTAAATAACGGCAAGGAAGGGCAATGGAGGTGGCAGCGCGGTTTACGGTCGTGCCCACTGCCGTGATTACCATATATTGAATTGTTGTGCCACAACAGTTTATAATAACCTTGATTTGTTTTATGTAAGTTGTGATATCGTCATCCAGATCGCCTAAGATGTTTCTGGGACGACGATGGTTACAGAGGAGGACTATAGGATAAGGATAAGGTATTTTTTTGAAGTTATACTTCTTTTGCCGCGATGGAGAAAAATTATGAGAGTGAATTTTTACGATGCGCGCGCACACCGACGGCAAAAAATTTAACAGCATGAAGTTAGTTCTAGGTGGTATGAAAATGTATGAGGGTGAATTTTTACTAAAAATAACAGCATGACGTTAGTTCTAGGTGTTATATTAAGAAGTATAACTTCTAACGCGTGTACATAAGTACACACAAGTTTTTTTTAGGACTTTTTTTAGAGACTATTTGTAATTAAGTTTTTGACATTTGATTAGGTTTTTTTATATTTTTTATTGACTGTTATATGAACTATTTTAATGTACTAAAGATTTATTTTATAATATGTGATGTGCAAAAGTGTTCCGTGTGTGCGTAATTGCAATAAATGAAATTCTATTCTATTCTATTACTTTTATTTAAGACCTAAGTAATTTTTGCTGGAGGCCTTCAACAAAATGACTGCATAATAACGTGTATGTGGCCCCTATAGAAATAAAGCTGAGTATGGCTGGTTTTCGCACGAAGCAATTTTCAACAGTTCGTGTATTGATTTCCGCCTAATATTAGGGCTAACAGAAAGTAGCACAAAATATCCACGCAATCTCAATTATCGCTCATAGCTAGATCATCTCACCGGTCCATAAGCGATCGGCGAGGTTAAGTAACTAGGCTCGCGGTCAGCCCATAGATAGGTGACCGCCAAAGAGGTTTTAATTTCTGAGCGTCTCCGTGCTTCGGAGGGCACGTTAAGATATCGTTCCCGCTTGTAGTAATTAGACAACAGTCGTTAAGCCACGTCAGAGGCCTACTGGGCGGCTTGATCAACGCTGACACTAGGGTAACCACTGCCCATACGATGAGTGAGTAAGTATCTCAATTATCAATAAATTTAATAAACGGTTTCTATTCATATATTGTTTAAAAAGCTCTTGTAAATAGTCTTAAACAGGTTTTTACTATTACATGTTAACTATACATAATAAATTCTAGATACATATAAATATTTATATCTGTGCACGAAGCACGGAGACGCTCAGAAATTCAATATCTTTGGGGTCACCCATTTATGGATTGACCGCGACCGCGACTGAAGCGTATGAGGTGTGGTTTAAAAAAAACAAACAATTAAACGATTCACGCTCACCACTTACAAATTTATTTAAATAACAAAAAAGGTCATGGGTTATAAGCCCGTCAATTATTATGCCCTATGGAGGTAGGCGCGCCAAGTACTCTCCTGGCTTCGTCGATGAAGGAGATGACGCGTAGATCCGGGAGGTTGTCAGGCCGGAGGATGACCCACTGGGATAAGGCTGGTCTGTAGTGTGGCGGTGTCGGTGACCACCAACCAGGTACCTACCGGTAAGTCCGATGTTGCGGTACGGTTAACGACCGTACTTTGGACCCTCGTAGGCCGAACTTTGGACCCTGGAATTTATGTCCAGTAAATAAAAATATTCATTTGACCTCAAGCCTCTCCTGACTGTGACCGCATAATAGTGATAGGGAAGCGGGAGTACTAATTGCGCGTGTGTGCAATTGTCACAGTCAGAATCGGAGTTTGCAAATAGGTTTGTTATAAAAATGTTATAGAATTATTGGTGTGAAGCACCGCACATAATATTAATTTATATTGTAGGCACTCAACACAGTAATTGAAGCAGAATGGAAAGACATGATATTTGCTACAAGTTCAATTAAAGGTGGCCGTTACACATGTTACAATACCCTACATGAGGTGATCGAGTGAGAACTAAATATTAATCAACACTTACCCAATATGGGGTTGTCACTGATTGAAATTAAAACTTGTTAAACTAATAACTATTTGTGAATCTTCACGTTACACGACGCGACTAAGAAAAATATAATGTTTCTTTTGAAGTGAGTGCGTACGTGCTATCGCAATGAGTGCAATCTCAGTCTGCCCTACCACCGTTCGCTTAATCACCGCTCACGCGACCGAACCGGTTTAGAATGAGTGTTCACCGCCACCGGAACAGATAACGAGTTGCAACGATATTACAATGTCAGGACATGTTAATTAATAAGATAATGAAAACTAAGGAGCGTTGAATATAAATGCAACGTTACAATACCCCCGCGCTCAGTCAAGGATTATACCGCTTCTAAAATCGTAAAATCCGCATTAGAACTCTGTGAAACTAATTGTTTACTCTTACATAATCATCTATCATACATCACGCAATCATAAACCAGCAGCAGTTATAGTGCACTTGGACTAAAATGGCTGTCGCTTACGTACAGAAAATGGTAGGTAACTCGTTGAATTTAACGTGATACCTTACAAATAGTTGTTCTAGTAAAGGGTGGAAGTAGAGCGAAAGGAATCTGAATATTTAAGAAGATGTGATGAAAAAAATTAAATTACTTACTTGCATACTAATTTTAAAACTTTTATGTGACATAAATTTTACTGGATAAGCCATTAAAATTAAAAAGTGCCAAAAAAAGAAATTAGTTACAAGAAAAATAAAAAAAATTGGGTAAGTGTTGATCAATTACAAGTGAACTGACAATTACATTACTGAAGATACTCCGTCTGTTACAATTTTAAATTAAACTACGAACGTTCTGGTTGTTTTTCAGTTAAACATAAAAATGTATGAATAAAAAGCTGAAAAAAAATTGCAATTTAAAAATAAAATGCAATAAAACAGAGCAAAAACCAAACTGCAACTAACGTGTAGGCAAATACCAAAACAATTTTATATAAAAAAAATACAAGTACATATACACAAAATAAGTTATGGTGCTGACTGTACCGTAGTTATAAATGTCGATAATACATCAGTAAGTGATATATTAAAGAAAAAAATATATAAAAATAACGAGTATAGAAAATTATGTTTCTGACTGTACTTTAGTTATATATGTTGATAATACATCAGTAAGTGATGTATAAAAAAAAACAATATATAAATAACGAGTACAGAAAATTATGTTTCTGACTGTACTTTAGTTATATTGTTGATAATACACCAATAAGTGAATGTATTAATAAAGAAAAATATAAAAATACCGTGTCTAGAAAATTATGTTTCTGACTGTACTTTCTATATTTTTAATGTTGGTAATAAACCCGTTAGTTAAATACTTAAAGTAGGTAGTGAAAGAACTAAAACAAAACAAAAAAAAAATTATATGTACATCATCAGCCAGGTTTTGCCCACTGCTGGACAAAGGCCTGTTTCTAGCTTAGATGACAATAATACACACATAAGTAGGTAGCGCTGATGCTCGACTACCTGGTGAATCCCTTAGTCGCCTTTTACGACACCCACGGAAAGAAATGGGGGTGGTCCTATTCGTCTACCCTATCGATGCCGGAACCAGACGGCTATGAAGTATATTTAAGTAAAAAAAAAAAATTATGTTGCTGATTGTACCAATGTTAAGAAAGAAACAAATAATAAGAATTTAAAATTTATAAGTGAAAAAAAATGATAATTTTGGCTTAGTAGCGGTTTCGCCCGAATTTTGCTCGCCCGAATCGGGCGAATGAACTACTTTCAATTTTGAATATTTTTAGGGCCGGTTTCGTCCGAAGCAAATTTAATGGCGGGCGAATCAGGTCAAGCAAAATTCAGTAGAGTACGATTCGCCCAAATACTATTATACCTCATAAAAATAAGTAGTACAGTCGGGCGCACCAATTTAAAGAGGATTTACTTAGGCACACATTGTGTTACTCGAAAATAGTAAGTAACCTACTAGATAATATGCACAATGACTTTTGTTCCTCAGCGATAAACGTAAAGACACAGCAAATAGACGCACCCACAGGAACACAAAAGATAGTAGTATATTGCTGTCTCTGTCACTCATTTGCAAATTGTGCGGCGTGTTCCCCACCATTTGGTTTAGTGTGTCTAAAATACGGACAGTGTAACAACATAACTGCATAAAGTGCGTGCATAAATAATGTGAAGTTAAAAATATAATTGATTTTGTGTTTTTATTTTGTTTCTTAATTTATTTATTCCAACAGTTATACAAAAAACATATGGGTATTCCAACAGTTATACAAAAAACTAAGCGTAACATAAACTCATTAGAATTTTATCTGTACACCAAGTCATCGATTTTTGTTTACATCTAAATCTATTACTAATATTACAAGTTTATTGTACAAACAATATAATAATAACGGGTGGCTTGTTAATTTGTGCCGTGCAGCCACAGAACAAAAGAACTCAACGCACTATCTGCCTCAGTCCCACGCGCGGGCGATGAGCGTCGTTGCGTCCTTGTTGACAAGTTGCAAGTTATGATGCACACTAACCACAGGCTGTTCTATTTTTTGACAATAAAACGAAAAGTAGTGTTTCGGTTTCGTGTAATATATATGTAAATGTAGTTGCGATAGAAATGTAAGCTATTTATATTTAAATTCAAATATTATTTAATTGAGAACCTATGATACATGTCATAGGTTCGCAATGAAATACTCCTTGAATTTATGTTTCATATTTCTTTTTGTTATAACATCTTTCAAAGACACTGGCAAATTGTTTACTAAAGACGATATCATATATGATAGTCTACGTTTACCATAGGTTGAATTTCAACAAGAGCTTTTTACGTATCATTTCGGTGGATTTTTTTGATTTCAATGTTATCTACATATTTATAGTGATAAATAAAGCTTTAGCACATTTTATAACATTGTGCGTGAGTGGACACCAAATATCATAAAACTTACATAAATATTTAAGGATGAATTTTTAAGAGTCCACCGAAATGAAAAGTGTCTAGCGAAATGATATAAATGACCACCGAAATGATAGACTGTCCACCGGAATGAATTAAATCCACCGAAATGATACAGCTAAGAACAAACGTGCCGGGCAGCCAGGGTTCCGTACTTTGTTAGGTTTGATTTCCACAAATTTTAGATAAACACTGAGACAGGACAGTACACAGTTATTTTAATATTGTTATTAATAATAGGTCTTTACCTATGAAATTGCCGTTTTGTATGAAAAAATTTAAACGAATTTTTTTCATGAATTTTTTTATTTGTATTAATCGAAGTAATCACCCATGCAATCAATGCATCTTTGCCATCGCAGTGGCAGTTTATTGATGCCCTTCTTAAAGAAATCAGCTGGACGGGAGGCAACAAATTCTTCAAAGGCATTTTGTACTGCCTCTCGGGTATTGAATTTTTTTCCCGCCAAGAAGTTATCCAAATTCTGGAAAAAGTAGTAGTCTGTAGGCGCAAGGTCTGGTGAGTAGGGCGGATGACGGAGAGCTTCCAACCCCAGTTCTTGCAACTTGGAGACCGTCTGCTGTGCAGTATGAGGTCGCGCGTTGTCGTGCAGGAGCAGCGGAGACGAGCGATTGACCAATGCTGGTTGGAGATGCGCCAGCTTCTCCATCATTGTGCTCTTCACAGTACACATCTGCAGTAATGCTCACCCCGTTTGGTAAGAAGCTGTGATGAATCACACCGGCGCTAGACCACCAAACAGTGACCATCACTTTTCTAGGGGTAAGTTTTCGTTTAGGGCATTGTTTAGGTGCTGAACCAGGATCCAACCAACTTGCTGAGCGCTTGCGGTTATCAAACAGAATCCATTTTTCATCGCAGGTAACAATGCGGTTCAAAATTCCTTCATTTGTGTGTCTGTTGAGCAGTGCAAGGCACGTCTCGACGCGTACTTCGCGCTGGCGATCATTGAGTTCGTGGGGCACCCATTTGTCAAGCTTTTTTACCTTGCCAATTTGACGCAAATGGACCAATATTGTTTTGACGCTAACGTCGAAAGCTGCTGCTAATTCAGCCGTAGATTGTGTATCATCAGCTTCCACAACCGCCTTTAATTCGTCATTGTCGACCAAAGTCTTCGGACGACCGCGAGGTTCATTTTTCAGGTCGAAATTTCCAGAACGGAAGCGAGCAAACCAATAACAGGTGGTGCGTTGGTTTGTAGTGTTAGCTCCGTAAACGTCGTTGATGTTGCGTGCCGCTTGTGCCGCGTTGCTGCCACGACGGTACTCATATTCCATAATTACTCGAATTTTTAACGTATCCATGATGACGAAAAAGATTGAAATGCGATGAAAATGTAACACTAATCAATAAAGAAATGACTACTTTTGGAAAAAAGAATCCATGTTTTTAAAATAAAATTAATTTGAAATTAGAATTCTTAGCCAAACAAAAATTATTTTGATTTGAAATGGCCAGTACTGCAGAACGGCAATTTCATAGGTAAAGACCTAATATACAGATATAAAGAATGATATATGTAATACTAACTAGTATTACATATATCATTCTTTGAGGTTACAATAACCCCAAAATATGATATTAATGTAATGTAATGTTTATTATGATATGAATGAATTATTTCTTTACTTATTATATTATAACCTTTGGTATTTTTTCTGGTTGTTGTTGTGTGAAAATGTTGGAAAACTTAATCGTAAATGCTGGTAACCATAAATAAATATGTTTGTATGCTTAATGTGTTTTGAACTAATACTAATTTACTTGATATATTTTCAAAAGATTTAACTAAGCGCGATTAGGAAGCTTAAAGTTTCTGATTAATATGATGGCTGCATTTGTAAGTGATGCCATTAATAGTAAAACATAATATCTACCTATTGCACTAAGATAAAACTGCTAGGTATAATTCAGTTAAATTGGTAACTAGACGAGAATAGTGTTTCTACTGGTATATAAGTAAAACTTCTAAAATTAAATCAACTCTTATATTTTTAAAACACAACTAATGAATAAGAAACGTCATGAAAATATCTTAGTAGTAATAGTAGTACGATAGTACTTTTACATAAACGTATGAAACATAACAGGAACCAAATTGAGATCACGTTATTCTTAAATTACTACAACAATAGAGAATCGTACATATCCAAATAGAACAAAAACCAACAGTTTTGTTCTACGTAATTACTTATACACAATTGCGAATTATAGTTACTCCAATGAATCAATCTTTCTGGATACGTATTTACGAGTAGGTTTCAGTACGTAGCTTAAAAATATTGACTTTTCATCATATTACTTTAAATCACACAATCATTTATCAAATTCACTAACCTGCTTCTTTTCCTACTAAACAAGTCTTCTTTAATTATTACACCACAACACATCTTCACTATACTTATTATAAACATCAGTCTTCTTTAATAAGTTTAATCATAGATATATTCGTTATATCTTGTAAAATTTAGAAATTTTGTAATCATATCAAATATAATTTACTCATAATATATTTTTTTCTTTTCAGTGATGATCTGCAATCAGTAAATAACTATAAGCAGATAGCTTGTGAGATATTGTCAGTTTTAGTGCCCTCCAGAAAGGACAGCTACTCTTTGTCTTTAAATTATGTCTTTTCTCTTTAGACGTTTTTGATAGCTGCGCGTGATTAGACTCGCCGCAAGTATGTTTGGATGCTATTCCAGCCGCTTTTGATACCCGTCTGTACAGGCCTCGATTTCCTCTTTAACAGTGGTTATATTTAGGTGTGCATGGATTTCAGAATTTGTAATAAACCATGCAACATGCGCTATTGTTCTTAGTATTGCGTTTTGCATTCTTTGCAATATTGCGATGTTAGAATTACTTGCACTACCCCAAAGCTGAATGCCGTATGTCCAGGTTGGTTTTAATATGGACTTGCCAGTAGTTTATTATCTATCGATAACTTGCTATTTCGGCCCAGCATCCAGAAGAGGTATCTGTGCCTTATATTGAGTTCCTCTCTCTTGCTTTTGATATGTTTGTGCCATGTCAAACGGCGATCTAAGTGCAGGCCGAGATACCTTACACTGTCTTTGTGTGGTAATGTGGAATTCTCAAGGTGAACTGGAGGGCAGTTTTCTCTCCTAAGTGTGAAAGTGACCTGCACTGACTTTGTTGCGCTAGCTTTGATCCGCCATTTTTGTAGCCATTTTGTGATAACGTCGAGGCCTTGTTGGAGTTGCTCTGTGGCCAGCTCAGGTTGTTTGTTGCTCGCTACTATTGCTGTGTCGTCGGCATATGTAGCAGTCATGACAATCGGACCTAAAACGGAACCTTGAGGCGCACCTGCTCTTATGTAGTAGAATTTGGAGGTCGAATCACGCTCTTTCACTTGGTAAATTCTTTCCGTGAGGTAAGATTTTAGCAGAATGTAATAGCAGTGCGGAAGACTTGTTCTTATCTTGCAGAGACGGCCCTCGTGCCAAACCCTATCAAATGCCTGCTGGATGTCTAAGAATGCAGATGAACAGTATTGTTTTTCCTCAAGTGATTTTCTTATTTTGTCAACTACTCAATTCAATAGTAGAAATCAGTAGAATGTTGGTGCCTAAAGCCAAATTGGTGGTTTGGGATGGTATTATCTTTTTCTAAAACAGGCATGATTCGGTGTAGGATCAATTTTTCACAGATTTTTGACAAGATAGGGAAAATGCTGATGGGCCTGTACGAGGTGGTTTGGTTTGCTGGTTTCCCTGCCTTGTGTATCATAAGGATTTGTGACACCTTCCAAAGGTCAGGAAAGTGTTGAACTCTCAGTATTCCATTATACAGAAGGGTTAGGTAAACTATCGCTTTTCTTGGGAGTTCTCTCAAAATTTCCTTTGTAATGAGGTCATACCCTGGTGCCTTTTTGTCATTGAGGTTGTTAATAGTTCTCCACACTTCTCGTACTGTAACCGGTGCCGGAGGGAGTGACATTTGCATAGGCTGAGATAGAATAGATTCAAGCTCTTTTTCGGAATCTGTGTCACTGGCATCATTCGGGGTAAACACATTATATAAATGTTCTGCAAATAAGTTTGCCTTTTCCTGCGACGTGCGGGCCCAACCATTGCTGTTTCCAAGTTTCTAGCATTTCTCGCAGATGTAACGCTTGCCTGTTGAAATTGGTTTTATCAGATGCATGTCTGCCCAGTTGCCAGACACGGCGCAGCCTTCGTCTTTCTAAGATAGCCTTTTTTATTTCTAGTGGGTAGTTAATTATCCTTATTCCTGGATCCAGTAACGGTGTATTCATCCAGCATGCCTCTTGAATAAGTTGTGTAATATATTTAGTTGCATTATCGATTTCCTCTGGCGTCTTAAGGGCAACTTCTAGTTTTATGTTGTCGTCGATATGTTCTTTGAAAGAGTTCCAGTCTGTTTTTCTATCTATTACTATCGTAACAGGATTCGCATTTATATTTATAGGTGCCTAGTGAAACCTTTCATAACGAAGAAATCCAGAAGATCTGATATTTTAGAAGTATCTGCCTGCCAATATGTGGGTTCACACGTGGAAACTGTGGATAATTTATTGGCATCTATACTGAGCTTTAGCTGTCTCCCTCTGGTGCTAGTTAATCTGGATCCCCAGTGGGTATTTTTGGAGTTCCAGTCTCCGCCTGCTAGAAACCGGTGGCCAAGTGTCTCAAAGAATTCTGTATACATCTCTTTTGTCTTCAACTGATATGGTAGTAGCCTGAATATGGCAGGTTTTATATTCAGGCATTACGTGGTGTTTCAGCGATTTCTTGACAATAATGGCAGTACCAGCGTGTCCAGTACCATCCGGGTGTAGGGTGATATAACACACATAATTCTCAAACTTGAGATTTGAGACAGAAGTACAATGAGCTTCAGATATTAATAGCAAGTCCAAATTTTGTTGGGTCATAAGCACTTCCGTGTTATTTTTATTTGGAGTCAGGAGCCATTTATGTTCCATGTTGCCATTCGAATTGCAGTCATTTTGTTAATTTGTCAACGAGTTGTGTTATGAGCATCAGAAGAGTACTCATTTGTTGAAGGATTAAATAAAATTTTTCTGTCTGTTTCGTTAATATCTGCTCGAAGTTTGAAGGAGGTTGTAAGGTAATGATTTCTTGCGCTGGTTCTTTTTTGTGTCGTGTGATGTCCGAATACCTTATTTTTGTATCGTCCGGATTTTCAACTGTCATGGCAGGTAAGTTTGTGAGTGGTGTATCTTTTATGATTTCACTTGAAGAGTTTACAGTTATATATTTTTTTACTGGTTGGTATATTGGCTTCGAGCGTCTTAGAAGAATTTCCCTATAGACTTCACATCCTTTGTAGTTTGCCGGGTGTGGACCATTGCATAGGGCACAGTGGGCAGGTGTTGTGCGATCACGATTTTGGCATTCCGATGTTTTATGTGACTGTCCACATTTTACGCAACGATATGTGCGCATACAATAATTTTTTGAGTGCCCATATTGTTGGCTGCTGTGTGGTGACGGCGACAAATATCAGAATCAGAATATCATCACCCCATCTCATCCCGTGGGGGGCGTAGAAGTCGACCCGAGGGAATATCTACCAGAGGACGGGAAGCAGCTTCCTTCTGAGTACTACGACCATCATACTGCGATCGCCAACCCGCCTGCCAAGCGTGGCGATTATGGCATATCCCCTCAAGATGATTCTTGAGGGAGGCTTGTCCAGCAGTGGACTTATTTAAGCTGTAATGATGATGATGATGATGATTGTTGGCATCTTTGGCATTGTACAATTGATTTTTGCTTCCTCGGATCCTCTATGATAACGGACTGATGGTATATGTATTTCAGTTCTTTTACAGCTTTATTATTGGCCCAGGTGCCAGATTCACAAAAAATGTGGATGTAGGTCTTTTATCAGGCCCTGATTTTGCGTTAATGATTTCTCCAGTGATTGTGTTTCCTGTAGCCTCAATTTCTTCTTTAATTGCAGACATTTGAATTGTTGCAAGTTTCGTATTACCACTCTGAAGCACCTCTGATCTTTCCGATTAAAGGTGTGGCCGATTAACCCATTTTCTCTCACTATTTTTATTATTCGTTTGTAACTTTCAATGTCCGAGATACTTATTCTTAACTGGCTTCGATTGACGATTCTAAAAGTAAATTGGTTCTTGTTCACAACAGTTTCAAGTAGTTTGGTAAGCTTATAGACATCTTCTATACCATATAGCACAATAGGCGGTGGTTTACTTGGTTGTTTATCTTTAAGTTTAACATTACTCTCAGTAAGATCAATTGTAAGACCTGTGAATCTATTTGAAGTTATTACAGTTTCATGAGTGGGGCTGCTTGATATTTTCTTTCTCTTGGGATTTCTGCTGACAGGAACTCTTTTCCATGTTTGAGGACAAGTTGAAGTGGTCTCTATATCTTTATCAGGAGTCATGGGTTGATTATCGGGGGTTGGACGATCTCGGATTTGTTGATTACTCCCTACTGAAGAGGATCTTGGTCTCATAAAAAAACTTGGATGGAAGACTTGTTGGACAAGCCTTTTGCTGCTGCTACTACTGCTGCCTGAATCAGTACTTGCCATAGCTGACTGCCTGACATCTTCAGTTTTCCTTGCATATGTTGGTGAAATTATGCCCCCCCCCCCAGATACGGTGGGGCTGCCCGATTTAGACTCGAGGAGGGATTCTCCGGTCAAACCGGTACCCTCCTGGGGTAGTGTAGTTTTTAATTTCACTTTCATTTTTTTTTTCCTCCTATACTTAATACCAGACTTTTTAAGGGTTATTTAGGCCCTAAGGCTCGCTGTAGCCTCTTCCAGCCGCCATTGCTCGGACGCCATTTCCTCGTCAGTTATCTAGCAGGGAGCACCACGGCAGCTAGTTATCTGCCGCCACCATCCGGTGCGTGCAGGTGAGGTTGACATTTGGGCCGGTTTAGCTGTTATTACCGATCTCCCCTTACTCCCCAAACTCATAATAAATGACATAAAAATAAAGGTAAGTAACATACTTATAATGAAGGTAAACCCTCGAAATAATAATTATGTCGACAAATAGTAAATATAAAAATCTACACTGTGATCACTCATCACATTATCGTTGAGCCGAACAAATGTGTATCTAAAGTATATACATGTACTTACTTGTTTATATTATATATCTTAAACACAAATATTACACAACAAATACACCCGAATAATTAAAAAAAATAAAAATAATACATTACATAAAACTTTGACTTTGTATTTGACACAAGGATCTCCAAAACTTTATGGTTTTATCATTTCGGAGATACTGTTCATTCCGTTGGACTTTAATTGGTAAAACAGTCCACCGAATCCACTGAAATGATAAAATAGAGGTAAGTTCTATATTTAACTCCGAAATGAATTATTAAAAACATATGAACACTACTCAAACAAAACAGTACTTACGGCGAAGTTAATATATAATTTTGAAACAAATTAAACGAATCTAGCACGAGTTATAACAGCTACCGAAATGAAACTATTTTTGTCCCCATATCACTGAAATGATAAACTTACTTTTTTGGTGGGAAACCGCAAGACATTGGGCCCAGTGCGTTCATGCAGAGATCTTGAGTCGGACTGATCCGAAGTGAGGAAAGCTGACAGAGTCGTAACAGCGCAATGTTGACGTGGCTATTCTACTTAAACTTACTATCCTCTGAAATGATAACTTTTTTCCAGACAGAAGTTGACTGCCTGCCAATCCATGAGAAAGAAGATAAACAAACAAAATTAGGTTTATTTGATCGAATATATTATAATTTAATGATAACAAAATTGATTTAAGTCCAAATTACGAATGTATTTGCAGAGGAAGGTATTTTATGAGAGGAATTGGGTTCAGTACAGGCCACCTTGATGATAAAATAACACTTTGTAATTTTTTTTCGGTCTATTAGAGGGTAGAAATCTATGATTATTTTTGTCAAGGTATAGAAGTACATACGTTGTTGAGAAAAAAATTGTAAAATGAAAAATTAGCACTTTGCACTACCGTACTCAGGTTTGCCGTGTATTTTTTTTGGTTGGGGAATTCACCCATAAGTTAGCATATTCTGGTAACTCATATTTTTCTTTTTTAATGCTGCGAGTAATTATTCTAGTAGGGTTAATTTGTTTAATTTTTTTTAAATTGTCATTAAAGTATTCTTCAATCAAGAGAGTTAATTTTAATTTTTCGGGGATAGGAATTATTTTACAAAATTTCAATATATTTTGATCTTCACCATTAAATTGACGTTTTATTGTATTCGGTACTATTGTTTATAAGATTTTTAATTGTATGGTATATATTTTGTCTAAGTGTGTTTTAAACGTTCTACCATAACTTGAGAGTCCATAGCTAATAACAGATTCTGCTAGTGATTTATATAGCATTAATAATGTTAAATATGGAATTTTATACTTATTTAATTATCGTGAATTTACTGAGTATGACTCTCAGCTTGTCACAAACTCTATTAATATGTTCTTTCCAATTAAGCCGATTATCTATTACAAGTCCCAGATAAGTTTGTTTGTCTACTACCTCAATTGGAAATATGTACAATTGCAGCGAAAAAGATTCAGATTGTACATATTTAGGTGTAGACATTGATGGTTGTGTGCTATCAATTTTGGTTGATATTTATGTGCTCTATTTTGACTACTATTTATGTACATTAATTTAGTTTTATTGACGTTGAGGACTAATCCAGCATCGTGTGACCATGCGATTAGTTTGGTGAAGTCTATCTGGAGTTTGTCACAGGCCTCTTTTGGATTGTCCCCATGCGCCAATAGACAGATATCATCGGCAAATTGATGTATGTCAAATCAAATCAAATCAAATTATTTTATTTGCGATATAGGTCAATACATAATGTTGTTACAGAATAGGGTTAGTAGGTATCTCTATATTTTGCCATAACAAGGCGTGCAGATATTTAATATTACAATACTAAAATACAATATACATAATTCAGTGCAAAATGACAATAAAATTATTCATGTCGATATTATCTATTAGGAAATCATTAATTATATAATAACATTTATCTACCAAAATCTTGTTTAGACATTTTTTAAATTGCGTTATAGTTAATTTTTTAATGTCATCTGGTAATTTATTGAATATTTTTTGTGCCATGCAAAGAAAACTTTTACTCAGCAGTGCTGTGCCGGCGCCATATGTGATCTCAAGCTCCAGTTTATTCTTATCACGTAGTTTTCTGTAATGACTTTTATATGCGATATTATATAAGTAAGTGTTCGTCCTAACAAACATACTTACCTCATAAATATACAACGAGGGGAATGTTAACAATTTTAATTTTTTTAAATATGGTTGGCAGCTTGTAGTTGTTTCGAGGCCGCATATGGCTCTGATGCATCTTTTCTGGGCTTTAAAGATAGTTTCTTTCAAGACTGAATTACCCCAGAATATAATGCCGTACCTCAGAACGGATACGACATTTCCGTGATAGGCATATAGGACAGATTCTTGATTAGCTATTTTGGCTAGTTCATACAGAGCAAAGGCTGATTTGTTCAATTTTTTACAGATCTCACCTACATGTGTTTTCCACGATAATTGGTTGTCAATATGTATACCTAAAAATTTGGTTAAATTAATTGAATTTACTATTTCGCCTTGATAAATTAAACTGATGTCACTAATATTTAATCTCTGATGGAAATGCATAATTTTGGTTTTTTGTAGGTTTATTTGTAAATTATTATTTGTTAGCCACCGAATTATTATATTTAGTGTGTTATTTATTTCGGACTCATAAGTATTGTGATCATCACATTTTAAAATTACCGTGCTGTCATCGGCAAATAATACCATGGGGTGTTTAATGTGTCTCGGGAGATCATTTATGTAAATTAGGAACAACAATGGTCCTAATACGCTGCCTTGTGGTATTCCATATTTAGCAATTTTGGGCTGAGATGTGCTTTTTTGCTCTTTGGCTACTTTTGGACATATCTGAGTGATTTCTTTCAAAAAATTCAATTCAAAATTCAAAAGTCGTTTATTCCGTTAAAATATTACATTTGTGTGGAATCGTCAATTTTTTTTTACCCTACCGTGCAGTGCATGACGTGGCAGCTACTGAGAAACACTGCCAGAAAACTCAGTAGGAATCCTTTTTTAAAAATATATATTTCTTAAATAAATTTACATTGTATTTAAATGTGTTAATTTAGAGCGACTCAATCCCAAGCTGTTTTGTCACTTAAATAATCAGAAGTTTTGTAATAAGCCCTGCTACACAATTTGGCTTTTATAATTCTTTTAAACTTATTCATAGACATTTCTCGGATATCACTGGGAAGTTTGTTATAGAATCTTATACATTGCCCCATAAAAGAGTTACTTACTTTGTGGAGACGGGTGGTATGTAACACAAAGTTATGCTTATATCGAGTATTTATATTATGAGTATCACTCCTTTTACAGAAGGAGTCTTTATATTTATGCATATAAATTAGATTCTCATATATATACTGACATGCTACAGTCAGAATGTTAATCTCTTTAAACTTCTCTCTCAAAGATTCTCGCGGACCAAGTTTATATATTGCTCTTACAGCTCTTTTTTGCAATACAAATATGGTGTTAATGTCCGCAGCGCTACCCCAGAGAAGAATTCCATAGGACATTATACTATGAAAATAACTGAAATAAACCATTCTAGCTGTATCCACATCAGTAAGCCGTCTTATAGTTTTAACAGCATATGCAGCAGAACTTAATTTGCCTGATAGTTTTTCTATTTGTGGGCCCCATTGTAGTTTTGAATCAATTGTGATACCCAAAAACACAGTTGACTCAACAGGGGTCAATCCAGCTCCATTAAGCTGTACATTGGTAGCCACCTGTTTCACATTAGGTGTAGAGAATTTTATGACTTTAGTTTTCTTGTCATTTAGCAAAAGATTATTAGCATTAAACCAATGAACAACTTTAGAGATTGCGTCATTTACTTCGTCAAAATTGCGTAATTGTCGATTTATTTTAAACGTCAATGAAGTATCATCCGCAAACAAAACAATCTCATGTTTATCCCTTACATAGTAGGGTAAGTCATTTATATAGATTAAAAATAAGAATGGGCCGAGAATCGATCCCTGTGGAACGCCCATTACCACTGGGGATCCCGCAGATTTTTTACCATTTATATCGACCTTCTGAATTCTATTGCCCAAGTAAGAAGTCAAAAGTTCGAGAGCCTTGTTCCTGATACCGTAGTGGTGTAGTTTCCTGACAAGAGTGTCATGATGAACACAATCAAATGCTTTGGACAAATCGCAAAAGATACCTAATGCATCCTGCGAGTCCTCCCAAGCCGCGAATATACTTTTTAACAGATTGACTCCTGCATCTATAGTTGAACAACCCTTCGTGAATCCAAACTGTTTCTGTTATTTGTTTTCGGTTATTTAGGTATGATTGCATAAGATTGAGTACATTACCTCTTATTCCGTACGCATTCATTTTTTTTTGAGAATATTATGGTCTACGCAGTCAAAGGCCTTTGTCATGTCCATAAATATTGCGCAAATGGGTATTCTTTTATCCATGTTAGGTAGAATTGATTTTATTAAATTATAAATTGCCAAATTAATGCTCTTGCCTTTACGAAACCCATTCTGTTCTTTTGTCAATATTTTCTATTTCTCTAAGTATGACTACAAAGAATTGTATATTACCTTCTCAAAAATTTTTGAAATAATAGGTATTAAAGCGATGGGTCTATAGTTTTTTAAGTCTGTTTTAGCGTCCCTTTTGTGTAATGGTACTATTGAAGTTTTAAGCTTCTCGGGATAAATTCCGTGTATGATGCTTAAGTTTATAATGTAACTAATGTGTGGCGCTATCGTATTTGCGACATGTTTTCAAACTTTCGTACATATACCATCATAGCCCACGCTGTTAGTGTTTTTTAATATTTTAATTTCTTTTATTACGTCTTGTGGAATTGTGGGTTTCATAAACATTGAATTGCTGCTTTGGTGATAATTAGAAATATTAAATTTGTTTAGATTATTTACGTCATTAATATTAGGATTATTTATGTCATTGAAATTATTGATGTCATCAGTACTAAAATTATTTATGTCATTATATTCAACAGTAGGCATTAAAGGGTCAGTAAAGAAGTCATTAAAGTAATTGGCTATTTTGGTGGGATTTGTAACTATGCTGTTGTTTATGTGAATTTCGGTTATAGGTTCTTTTGGTAAATTCAATTTTGTCTTGTTGATAATAGACCAGGTCGCTTTAGATTTATTAAGTGCTGATTTTATGTAAAAATCATTTTGCGATCTTTGTGTTAAGTTAACAATTTTTTTTAATTTTGCTGAGTATGTCTTATAGTCAAGTTTACTTTTTTGATTAGGATTATTTTGCTGTCATCCGCAAAAAAACCGCATCCATCCTAAGGAGAATAAGAGACAGTGACAACAGCATTTTGAGAACGGTTGCTGAAAATTACAGCTCACCCATTGTTGGACAGTTTGTGCAGAGGGTAATAAAGTAAGGGTGCATTATTGCGTTCTGCACAGACAGAGTACCTACCTTAATTTGTAATACCTAATCACCAATTTTCCTTACTAACATTAGTTCATAAGTCACTTTATTAACAAAATATGGATCTGTATTGTTGTCCGAAATAAAAGTCATTTATTTATTATTATTATAGTATTGCTGTAAAAGTTCTCTTTTTCGTTTACTGCAGGCTTTAATACCACGTGAAATCCATTTTGCCTTTTTGTTTAGGGTTTTAGTGATTATTCTATATGGAAAACATAAGTCATAAAACATAAGAACAAATCTATAAAGTGTGCATATGCTTCATTAGGTTCACTGGAGGAATAAACTTCAGAAAACGCAAGGTTTTCGAGACATTCTTTGAATTTTATAAGGTTTTCTCTGCTATAGTCACGTCTTTTAATACGCCAAGATTTAATAGAGCAAGTTTTCTTTACCGGGCATTTAAATAACTGTGCTGTGTGGTCAGACAGACCAAAATTAATTATTTCACCTTTACATCTTTTTAAATTATGTGCAAAATTGTCTATATAAGTTTTACTTATAAGTCTAGTTGGTTTATTAAACTGTAGTGTCAAATTATGGCTTAACAGAAAATGTTCAAATTCTAATGTTTGTCGGTTTTTGTTTATAAAGTCTATATTAAAATCTCCACAGACGACAACCTTTTTACTTGTGTTATCACATGTTTTGCGTAAAATTATATTTAGTCTATCATAAAATGTGTCTAGGTTTGACTGTGGTACTCTGTATATACAAATTATAACAACACGGTGTTCGACAAGTTCAATGGCGCAACATTCTATAACATTAATTACAGACAGATTAGTAATGTTCCAGGTTTTATATTTGTGACCAATTTTTAATAAGATGCACGCGCCTCCTCTCTTCTTTTTCCTAGAGTAGCTTGTTGCCAGGTGATAGTTAGGAATATATAACATATCCTCACATTCAGGTGTCATGAAGTGTTCCGTTACGCATACAACATCAACCATGCGTCCGGTTGTCTCAAGTTCATTTAAGTGTACAGTGAGGGCGTTAGATTTGTTTAATAGACCAGCAATGTTCTGATGGATAATGTGTATGTTGTTATAAACGAAAAAACCGAGAGTTTGAATTGTTCGATGCATGGGAGGGTATATTGGGGGCTTCTACTGCAATATGTCCATTGTCCTGTATTGGTATTAAACTGAATTTTTGTTGACTGAAAATTGTCAAGTCAACAAGTATATTTTTCAGAATGTTTTCGTACTTATATGCTTTTAATTCCATAACGGTTAAGATGACCTGTGTGATAGGAAAACATGTCGAGAGACAGCTCTTTGTTGGAGTCAAATATATACGCATAGTTATGTGTCTGTACGTCCAGAGACAGGAAATTGTTGAATGGTTCAATTTTGTAATTATAGATAGGTGCTCCTCGAATGTAGGTAGGGAGGCCTAAAATAACGTTTGTATTGGTTACAGGTTCTAAACATTCTCTGATATTTTTTACCAATTCTATATAGTTATCGGACCTTTTAAAATCAGTTTCGCCCATCATTACCAGGCAGTAATCATCCATATCGAAATCCTTAACTTTCAAGTGAATATTTGCTAACATTTGTTTTGTACTAACTTTAACTTATGAGCAAAGTAATGACAATATTGGAATCTATCAGCGAAAGTATCTTGAATAATTCTTAGTATGCTCCTGTTAGTTCCACCGTTTGTTATAATGCATAATTTGCTTTTCTTATTTATTGTCATTTTTAAATTGCTGTCCTTATGGTTGTACGTATTTTTATTTAATTTAGTTATTATGGACCTGTGCAGATCTTCCGTCGTTTCTGGTTCAACGTTTTTATATATGGTTTTCCTTATTTCTTCCCTTATACTTTTAGTGCTGGTATTACATAAAGTTGATAGTGGAGTAGACATTGGGTTGCATTCTATGTTTTTAGTTTTTTGATTTTCATTCCTCGGTGTATTATTTATGGAATTTCTGCTCTTGACTCTTTTTGTATAGATGACGGAGTATGATAGCGTGTATCATCTACAGTAACTTTTTTGTAAATGTCAATTCGTGTCATGTTCGCTTTTAATTGTACATTTTCGCATAATAAAGTTTCGATTTCTTGGTGGGCAGATTGTAAATCAGTAGTGAGTTTTTTAATTCGTTCATGCAATTCATTATTCTCTTCATTGTATTGTAGCGAAGTATCTGGCAGGCTATTAGTAGTACAATTGAACAAGGATTGAATCGATTCATCTAATGAATTCGTTGGGCGGCATTTTCTGAATGTGACGTTTTCGGACATAGCGGATTTGTATTTCTTAAACCAATGTAATTTTGTATATTCTACCAATTTATGATGAGTTTATTATAGTAGAATTACCAACTTTTTTTTTGTTGTAGCAACACTATTCCTAATATTAGGTGTCAATTTAAGTTCAGCTCCCCACTAGTAGATGGCGTCGTGGTATTACTTATTTGCTTTTTCAGTGGTGGCAACACTGTTACTGGTGTCCAAGACATGTAATTTTTGTTTTAACTCCTCGCTGTTAGATGGCGCTGGGAGTCGTATTCGGGTATTTTTTGTAGCGGCAACCCTAGAATTTGTCAATTTTATTTTGTTTCAGCTATTCGTCACTGGAGCGTTAGTTAAGGTACAAAGGTCACCTTTAAAAAAAATGGTCTTTCAACGGTTCTATTTTTTGCTATTTTTACATTATTTCTTGATTTCTTTTCTTTTCTTTTAGATTATTAATTGAGTTATTCTTCTTGAACTATAAAACACTTGCTATGTTGCCTAAATAAGGGTGTTCATGTTTGTTTACAAAGTTTATAGTATTTCGTCACTGTTATCATAACACTGTTAGGTGTTTCCTTGTAATGAGGGCTACCGCGTATCAATTTTCCGCTAGAGGCGCTAGCATCGCGGCAGGTCTACGAACGTCAAAATACACTGTTTTTGTTCGGGTTACGCTGTTTATTAATAAAAACTGCGATTATAACTAAACATTTTGGTTAAAAACTAAATAAATTACAAAATGAGTAACAGCTCGATGACTGTAATAAATATTTGAAAAAATATTTAAAATCCTGTTAAAGTGTTTCATAAATAGCATGCCGCAGTGTTGTGCGGGGACTGTACAACACTGCGGCATGCTATTTATGAAACACTTTAACAGGATTTTAAATATTTTTCGTAAAAACATTCGTCGCGTCCACAATAACAATGATTTTGATCAGCTATAGTGGACCTTCCGCGACAGTGGCGCCGACTGGTGAGCACAAAAACGGTAGCTCATTGTTTATTTTAGTCACTAACACTATCACTTGCGTAGTCCAATATTAACACTAAATTTCACTATTATGTAGGCTAGTTAAAGCATTAATTATATTATTTTCAATATTAAATACGCAGCCGATGTTTACAGCGCTGGTGTTACCAGACTCTTTTTTGTCTGTCATTAAATTCGGTAAACTGTTAACGTATGTGAGGTAATGCAACGGTCCCAGCACGGAGCCTTGCGCCGTGCCTTCTGTAAAGTTGCTATTTGTACCATTTATGTTTACAACGTATTTTCTATATTTTAGGTAATTCTTGCACCAATTTATGATGTAACCTCTGATTCCACTATTATAAAGTCTATCTAATAGAACTTCAGACCCGATTCGAATGCCTAGCAGACCGTGAAGAAGTGGATACATACCACGACAGGTTCGTGGAAACTGTCCATACGGCCGGGTCTAACTTCTACAAAACCCGCCGTACAAATGGAACCAAAAAGATCTCCGACCATACCCTACAGCTTATGGAAGAAAGGCGGAAAATTATTCTAACATCCTCATGTGATGCTGCCAGATACAGGCAGCTCAACAGACAAATCTCAAAGTCTCTGACTCACGACACACGCCAATTTAATACTATTAGTATTAAAGAGGCCATCGAGCGGAATAGAGGCTCTAAAGTGTTCGCAAGAGATTTGTCTATTGGGCAAAGCCAACTGACGAAGCTGAAGACTGAGGATTGTAGACCGTAGAATCGTCACGTCAAAACCTGAGTTGCTAGGAGAGATCGAGAAGTTCTACGGACATTTGTTCACGACAACGCGACTTCCTGTCAATAGTCATGCCTCAGATCCAAGAGCAAGACTAACCCGACACTACACCCAAGATATCCCGGACGTCAGCCTGTACGAGATTAGAATGGCTCTCAAACAACAAGAATTACAGACCCATCTCACTGCTGAGCCATGTATACAAGTTGTTTTCGAATCGTCTCGCACGAAGGTTTGACGACTTCCAGCCTCCCGAACAAGCCGGTTTCCGAAAAGGCTACAGTACCATAGACCACATACATACGCTGCGGCAAGTTATACAGAAGACCGAGGAGTATAACCAGCCATTATGCTTAGCGTTTGTGGACTATGAGAAAGCTTTTGATTCTATCGAAACGTGGGCCGTGCTGAGGTCTCTTCAAAGGTGCCAAATTGACTATCGGTATGTCCAGGTGTTAAAGTGTTTGTACGAAAACGCCACCATGTCAGTCCGACTTCAGGACCAGAACTCGAAACCTATTCAATTGCAGCGAGGCGTGAGACAGGGAGACGTCATATCTCCGAAACTGTTCACCGCTGCGCCGCATTGGAAGATGTCTTCAAGCTTCTGGACTGGGAAGGCTTTGGCATCAATGTCAATGGCGAGTACATCACCCACCGACGATTTGCCGACGATATAGTAGTCATGGCTGAGACCCTTGACGACCTCGGTACAATGCTCGATGGCCTCAGTAGAAGTGGGTCTGAAAATGAACATGGATGATGATTTTCGATCATGTCGAACATCCATGTTGCACCCACTCTAGTTAAGGTTGGAGACTCTGCACTCGAAGTTGTAGAGAACTATATTTACCTAGGACAGACCATCCAACTAGGTAGGTCCAACTTCGAAAAGGAGGTCAATCGTAGAATCCAACTCGGCTGGGCAGCGTTCGGGAAGCTACGCAATATCTTCTCGTCCCAAATACCGCAGTGTCTCAAGTCGAAAGTCTTCGATCAGTGTGTGTTGCCAATGATGACTTATGGAACAGAGACGTGGTCGCTCACTATGGGCCTTATCAGGCGGCTCAAGGTCACCCAAAGAGCAATGAAAAGGGCTATGCTTGGAGTTTCCCTGCGAGATCGAATCAGAAATGCTGAGATCCGCAGGCGAACCAAAGTAACCGACATAGCCCAAAGAATTGCCAAACTGAAGTGGCAGTGGGCAGGGCACATAGCTCGTAAAACTGACGGCCGATGGGGCAGAAAGGTTCTCGAGTGGCGACCACGAACCGGAAGACGCAGCGTGGGCAGGCCTCCTACACGGTGGACCAACGATCTTGTGCGGGTCGCGGGAAGCCGCTGGATGCGGGCAGCAAATAAATATAATATACATAAATATTTTTATATATGTATATATACACACCGGATAGCGCAAGACCGGCAATTGTGGAGATCTTTGGGGGAGGCCTTTGTCCAGCAGTGGACGTCTTTCGGCTGATATGATGATGATGATGATGATGATGAATAGAATATCATGTTTCAGGGTGTCAAAAGCTTTGCTATAATCAACAAATACGACCATGACATGCTTCTTAGCATCTAATTTTTCATATATTTTATTTGTAAATTTTGTTAATAGTTGAGTAGTACTTTTGTGATGTTGGAAGCCGTACTGCTTACTAGTTAGTATGTGTTTTGTTTTATAGAAGTGTTGGATCTCATTACATATGTATTTTTCGGCTATCTTATCACTGGCAGTATCGTAATTGGCCGGTAATTTTCGTATTCCATACGACTACCTTTTTTATGTATGGGCCTAACAATACCCGTTTTTTTAAATATTTGAATATTTACCTTTTATCACACTTTTATTTATTAAGTTAGTTATAGTTTTACGTATATTTACGCATATTCTTTTAATGTCAGAAGCCCTAATACCATCTATTCCGGGAGATTTATTACTGTTTATAGATTTTATTATATTTTCTATTTTTTTTTCTGTGGCTGGTCTAAATCGCATAGTCACATTTTCCGGATTACTATAGGTTGATTTATTTAATAGTGGTAAGGCACAATGGGGCAATATAGCCTTCACACTATTTTTGAAGGATTCAGCAAAATTATTGGCTATGTCGAGGTCACTTTTACCTTGATTTCCAAATGCATTTCTGATGACGTTGTCTACCGATGATTTTATTCTGCCTGTCAATCCATTCAAAATGTTCCATAATTGTTTTATATTATGCTTATTTTGTAATATACTGGTTTTAATTATATTATTTTTATGTTTTTGTACTAATTTATTTGTATGATTTCTCACTTTATTGTACTCTCTTTTAAGTTGTAGGTTATTTGTATCATTGATCCATTTTAAATATAATTTATCTCTATAATCGCATGATTTGATAAAAACCATTATTTCGGGCCTGGTTACATTTTATTTTAATTTTACTGTGTGATGTACTGTTTCTTCACAAATGCCTGTTTACACTAAGAAGTTAGTAGTTAATATGTACTCAGTTGTTTATACTTGTTATTCTAGGTGCTTTTTGTTTTAAATACATATAAATATGTACACAATGCTAAATTACTAATAATATATTTTTGTAAATTGAATAAGTTTTGTACTGTATTCAATTAGCGCAATAAGTGATTGGCGTAATCTGTGAATCACAGCTATGTTTTATGTTTGTTGGTTGGTTATTTATGAGATCATAGCACAGCGCCCCCTAGTGGAAGCGTCATTACACTATTCATTAAAGTCAATAATGCACTTTAATATACCACATTAATAAAGTTTTGTTCTATGATGTGTGATATTTTTTGCCTGATGTGTTTTATTATGTCAATTATTGGTTATATTTCATTTTCTTGTTGCCCATCTTGCGATTTTTCTATTGCCTGCTATTGCTCGCTTATTTCACGTATCTAATGTTCAAACTTTAATAATGTCAGATAAGTTAGACTACGTGGACTAATCAATTGACGTGTAACTGGAGTATTTATGTGAGTTGATTTTTTTTTCAAATTTACAAATGCACATTAATGACATATTCATACTTTCAAATATGATTTAATGATTTAAAATATAAATAATTATGTTGTCATTAACACTTTCATTGGAATGTATATACATTCCAACAAAATTAGTAAATTCTAATTAAATTATATAATGATTTTCGTGTATGGTGAAATTATACCATTATTTTCAGATGTGGCTAGTGATTTGAATCGTTGACCGATTTGAATAATGGCAGAGCAACCCTCTACAAGCAAGGGTGAAAGAGCTGATTGCACTTTAATTAAATTAAAAATAGGTCAAGATCTTCTCTTGCGACATGGTTACAGTTATAATAAACGTAGGGAAAATAAAAAGGGTTTAATTGTATGGAGATGCATAAAAAGAAATTAGTGTAAAGCAAAACAAAAAACGAACATTAAATGACGTTATCTCCTTGAAACCTTTCTATAACGAGAAAGCATTTCCGTATCCGTCGAATTATTTACAATTTCATTCCTTTTTACCAATATATATCCGGTCCAGTGGCGCCACCTGGCGGCGATGCGGCTTTTTTAGTTTCGTAAAATAAGCAGCGCCATTTTGTAGTCATTGGCGTTTTAGTACCCGTCGACGCAACACGTGCACCGCAGCTCTGCTCTGTCACTGTTGCCAAGCTCATAAAAAGTGAAGTGTATATCAGTGTACCTACTTTATACAAAGTATAATACCGCAGTAAGTCATTCCTTTCTTTTTTTGTTTCAAATACTGTTTAACATTATAAATGTGTGATCATATTTTAACGGTTTTTCCGTTCGGATCACTCACTACGATGCTTTGAAGCATTAAAGGATTAAAGTAATATATTCCTAACAATAGTGGACTAGAAAAAATATATTTCATTGTTATAATGTGTTTTTCGGCAGTAAATACTTGCTAACCGCTTGAAATTTGAAAATGGTTTATATTTCATAACTATTCAAATCAAATCACTATGTATTGTTTTAAATTTTGCCCGATATGGTTAGACCACGAATTTAAACGTATTATCGATTTAAATTGCTACCTACCCTAGCTTTATTAGTCTGAGTAGAATAGAACAAAAGCTACTACTACCTTTCGTAAATGACGCGTACCTACCTACGTATATTAATCTTTTGACGCGTTTTTTCTCTTAGTCATGGAAAACTCTGACTTGACTCGTGACGCCGAGCCCGTGGCTACTGCCGGCCCAAGTGGAATGAGCCGCAAGCGAGATCGGAGCAGCGACAGTGGTAGCAGTTCAACGAGCAGCAGCTCTACGAGCTCCTCTGCCTCTGGTACGAAGAGGACAAAGAAGTCTCGCCGCCGTCGCCATCGTAAACGAAGTAGGCGCACTAAATCGAACCAGTTGATGGACATGCTTTTCAAAGAGGTAGGCGAGCTTAAAAAGCACATTTTGACATCAAATACGGTTGATACCGCTTGCGCGCAGGACAATATTTCCGTTTGTTCGGCTATCAGTGGCGATTTATATCAATTGCATCATGTTACTGATGAGCAATGTCCTAATTATGAGTATCAAGATATAAACCCAGATTTCACATTTGAAATCGAAACTAAATTAAAAGAACCATCTGTCCCAAAAACACCTGACGCTTATTTAAAAATGCTTACTGAAGTCCAACGCTTAGGTAGTACATCTTGAGCAGAAGTAAGATATGCCGATACACAAAAAGTATATAACCGCACTCCAGGTTTCATAGACTTGGAAACAAACGAAGAGGTGAAAACATATGATACCTTACGTCATCTGGTTAATGCTGATAAATCTTATGCCGCAATAACATATTGCATACTTAAACAAAAAGAATCATTGCAAAATAATATTCGTAGTCTTCTCTCTTGGGCTAAAAGTAATGAGATTAATTGTGCCAAAACAGGATGGTTCAGCCCGGCCAATATTCAATCTGAAAGCGCTAAACAAATACGTGAAAACAGAATCCTTTCACTTGATAAATATGTATCGTGTCCCAGACTTTCTGCAGCCACAGGACTGGATGTGCAAAGTCGACCTATCACAAGCATATTTTCATTTACCAATTCAAAAGTCACACAGACGGTTCCTACGTCTAATATACAATCAAGAATTACTAGAGATGACTTGCCTACCGTTCGGGCTATCTACTGCCCCGAAAACGTTTTCCATACTGACAAATTGGATTGCCCAAATATTAAGAGAAAAATGGAACCTAAGGGTCATAATATACTTGGACGATTTCTTAATCGTGCATCAAGATGCTCACATATTAAAAGTTCAGGTGAAACTCGCAATACAAATACTACAGAGATTAGGCTGGGAAATAAATTTCGAAAAATCTGTATTAAGCCCTCAAAGGAGCCTAACATATTTAGGCATTCTCTGGCGACCATGGGAAAATCTCAAATCCCTCCCAGACGACAAGGTCGCTGTAATTCTCAGGAAGGTGAATGTACTACTAATTCAAAAACAAGCAACGATAAACGAGTTACAAAGTCTAGTAGGCCTCCTGAATTTTGCCAGTTTTGTCGTGCCACGAGGTCGACTCTATCACCGGCAGTTGTTAAAGTTCATGAACTCTCTATCAAAACAATCGCTAAAACGTTATGCTCTACCAAAAAATGTCCTAGAGGAGCTAATTTGGTGGTCCCTCAATTGCCGGTCGTAAAAACCTTTACATTATCCCCATCTGGTGAACTTCCTAGTAACCGATGCGTCGGATATAGCTTGGGGGGCACAGCTGAACGATTTAGCTCTCGCAGGGACTTGGTCACAAAAGGAACAAGCGCTGCACTGCAATCAGAAAGAGATGCTGGCCATATTATATGCCCTTCAGAGTCAAATTCACCTACTCTGTCACAGTTCAGTACTAATTCAATGCGACAACAACACTGCTGTCGCTTATCTTCAAAAAGAAGGCGGAACAAAATCAGTACCCCTATCGGAAATAACATACAAAATTTTAGAATTATTAGACCAGCATCAAGTACATTTCAACATACAGTACATCCCAGGGAGGTACAACATACATGCCGACCATCTGTCACGTCGCCAAAAAGTCCCAGAATGGCATCTTCTACCTGCCGGCGTGCAAAAAGTGTTCGCCAAATGGGGCACTCCGATGATAGACCTATTTGCCTCGGAAAACGCTCATGTAGTGAACAATTATGTGTCACGAGATCTGAAAGACCGACAGGCCCTATTCCGAGACGCATTCAGTGTTCCATGGAACTACCCGCTGGCGTGGGTGTTCCCACCACCGTTCTTAATTCCCAAAGTTCTGTCACACCTAAACCGGTCGACAGGCACATACTTACTAGTAGTACCTCGGTGGAGGAGGGTCTTTTGGCGCGCAGATCTCAGAGCCCGAGCACTTGCAGCACCCCTAACTCTGACAAATGTAAAAAAACATCTAGTCGACACATCAACGGGGCGCCCGCCACCAGCAGTCGAGAACATAATTCTAGAAGTTTGGAAATGTGGGGGTGGTCTGAGGCGGTGAAAAAATGGAATACGGAACAGCTGTCCTTACTGAGAAGTTCTTGGCGTAAGTCAACATTAAAAACTTACGAGATAGCCTGGAAGCGATGGACATTATGGTCACAGGCTAATGACGTCGATTCGTCAAACCCTACAGGCTCCCAACTAGCTCGATTCTTATCAGATTTGTATTTAATTAATAAATTATCCTACAATACAATACTTCTTCATAAGTCTGTTGTATCTACGTTGTCTAATGTAGAAGGCTCAAGTAAACTAAACTCTCACGTTCTTGTAAAACATATTCTGAAATCGATCGCTCTCCAAAATCCAAAGAACTCTAAGCCGCCCATATGGGACGTTAGGAAACTTTCCGCCTTTTTACCCGACTGCGGGACGCAAAGGGTAATGTGTTTATCAGGCTATGTATGTATGTATGTTCCTTTGAAGCACTATACAGACCAAACGCCTGGACCGATTTTAATGATTCGCACGTCAATCGATTCCTTTCAGTCCGGAAAGTGTCACTAAAGACATGACGTTAGTGAAAATTCAATATGGCGACTACTGGACGCCATATTGTGAAAACTTAAAAAATAAAAGTCAACAAACTATGTCATGTGGGGTATCGTTGAATAGATATTTAAAAAACATTTTTAGTTTTCTTCCAACATTTTTCGATTTGACCGGCCGTTTAGGAGCTATATCGATTTAAAGTTGCGTAACAACTATTCTCACATATAGGTTTTAAAACAGTAGAAATTTACGATGAAAAGACGAAAACTGTAAATGTAATGTAAAAACTTTAGGTAGTCCAATATACCTAATAGATACTTTAGTATATGTCCATCAACACTCACACGCACAGTCATACGAGACTGTGCGTGTGAGTGTTGATGGACATATACTAAAGTATCTATTAGGTATATTGGACTACCTAAAGTATCTAACGTCTAACACGGTCGCCCATCTCCAACTTCAAACGATTTAGTAGGTACCTACTTAACTTCACTAGATGGTTTAATAATTAGTACTCTGTACCACCGCAAGCTACTAAACAATCCGCATGATATCAAATCTCTCAATGAAATCACGAGATTGCGAAATTTGCAGTCATATAACAATAACAATGACTGACTTATCTCTCAGCTTAAAGAGCTGCTTGTATTAACGTGATATTTGGCCCGGATGTTTATTTATTCATTATCATATCACAGATTAAAAAAATACCTAGATTAAAAAGAAAACAGTAAAAAAAAAATGCCACTCTGGAAAGTGGAACTTTAATTAAATATGGCAATATTTAATTAGAGTTCCACTTTCCAAAGTGGCATTTTTTTTACTGTTTTCTTTTTTCTGTTTTGTTTTCTTATCGGACTATCTCGTAAATCAGCATGGACTCTTTTTCTTTTCTATATTAATGTCATACCAGATATAACTCATTATACATGCACTTTGTTTGCTTTTACTTTGATGAAGGGGAGGGGGAGAAAGACCTCAATTTTAGGTTTTACGCTAATATTTCAAAAATGGCGCGATGAAATGAAAGCTTATAAAATTTTCTTTAACTTTGATACTTTTCCATATCCCATCCGTTTTCAAAGTACAGGCTCTGGAAAAGTGCAATCAAAAAATGTTTTGAAATATTAGTTTCTAAGTCCAATTCTGTGAATGATTCACATTTTTATTCTCTTAGGTCGTGAGGGTCCTGGAAAAAGGTCGTTTTCTGTGGTGTCTTCTTCCTCGCCTTCCTCAGTGGTAAGTGGTTCTTGCTGAGAGGGCTCTGTATCATCTTCATGGTCATTCTCGTCGTCTTCCTCGCTAAAAGACACGCCGTTGAAGCATTTTCCTTGGCAATGAAGGCACGCAGTAGAAAATTTCAGCATAGCTTTGCGACATCCACATTTGCTGCTGCTACAGTCCTTGGTGCAGCGACAAAATATTGTTTTTAGTAAAACCTGGGGCGCCGGTAAATCTTTTGTTGTTCTTGGCGCCAAGATATCACCATGAATTTTTCCACCCCCACTCTTGAGGGAGCAGCTCATTCCCAAGCCACTGCTGCACTTGGTGATATGTGCTTCAGGAATTATATTTAGCTATTCTCTTAGTGGCTGTGTGGTGACGGCCTAGAGAATATCGCCACCCCCTCTCATCCCGCGCGGGGACGTAGAAGTCGTCCCGAGGGAATATATACCAGAGAATGGGCAGCAGCGTTCTCATGAGTACCAATGTCTACCTTACTGCGATTGCCAACCCGTTTGCCAAGCGTGGCTATTATGGCAGATCCCCTCAAATGAAGGACACAATTAAACCGCGGTCCCCAGTCCCCGGTAGCCCTGCTATTCCCAGCCGTGGTAACAGCCGTGGTTACGGCAGGGCAGAGGGTGCTAAGAATCCCCGGCAGATTCCGCGTTACCAAAACCGACGACCTCTGGCCCTGGCAACATACAACACACACACACTGCGGACCGACGAGAAGATGATCGAACTGGAGGAAGAATTGAGCAGGTTACATTGGGACATAATAGGATTATCTGAAGTTCGAAGAGAGGGGGAGGACACTATAATCCTGAAATCCGGGAATCTGCTCTATTTCCGGGAGGGCGACCAACTGTCCCAAGGTGATGTTGGGTTCATAGTACACAAGTCCCTCGTCCACAAAATACTGAAAATCGAGAGTGTGTCGACTAGGGTTGCGTACCTTATACACAGAATTACCAAGCGGTATTCGTTGAAGGTCATACAGGTTTACGCGCCGACTTCGACGATGAGGTTGAGGTCATGTATGAGGATATTTCTAGAGCCATACATACCTTGAACTCTTATTTCACTGTGGTCATGGGGGACTTTAACGCGAAGCTGGTTAAACGAGTCGATAATGAGCTGAGAGTGGGGCAATTTGTAACTGGAGACCGGAATCCCGAGGCCAAATGTTGGCTGACTTCATGGAGAAGGAGGGACTCTTTATGATGAACTCCTCTTTCAAGAAGCCGAAAAACCGCAAATGGACCTGGGTAAGCCCGATCGTAAAAAAAAACGAGATAGACTTTATCTTGTTGAAGAGTAGACAGATGTTCAATGACGTCTCAGTAATCAATACGATTAAAACCGGGAGCGATCACCGACTGGTGAGAGGCTCATTGAACCTAAATGTCAAGCTCCAGAGGTTCCGACTGATAAAGTCTACGCTCCGACCTTTACCCATCTACATCCAAAACCCGGAATCAAAACCGTTTCGAATGCCTAGCAGATTGCGAAGAAGTGGACTCATACCACGACAGGCTCGTAGAAGCTGTCCATACGGCTGGGTCTAAGGTCTTCAAGGCCCATCGTACAAACAGAACCAAAAAGATCTCTGACTATACCCTGCAGCTTATGGACGAAAGACGGAAAATGGTTCTGACATCCTCTGATGATGCTACCAGATACCGGCAGCTCAACAGACAGATCTTAAAGTCTTTGACTCGCGACACGCGTCAATTTAATACAAATTGTATTAAAGAAGCTATTGAGCGGAACAAAGGCTCTGAAGTGTTTTCAAGCGAACTATCTGTTGGACAGAGCCAACTGACGAAGCTGAAGACTGAGGATGGCAGAATCGTCACGTCTAGACCTGAGTTGCTGGAGACCTCGAGAGGTTCTACGGACAGCTGTATACGAAAGCCCAGTCACCTGTCGATAGTTGTGCCTCAGATCCCAGAGCACGACTAACCCAACACTTACCGACGACATCCCGGACGTCAGCCTGTGCGAGATTAGAATGGCTCTCGAACAGCTTAAGAACAACAAGGCGCCTGGTCATGATGGAGTTACGGCAGAGCTTCTGAAGGCGGCTAGTACACCAATCCTACGGGCCCTTCAGAAGTTATTTAACTCCGTCATACTAGAAGGTCAAACGCAACAAGCATGACACAGGGGTGTGGTGGTGCTCTTCTTCAAAAAGGGCGATAAAACCCTCTTGAAGAATTACATTGAGAAGGGTCACTTTTGCTGGTGTCCCATGCCATTTCAGGAAGCACACCTCCCAGCTTCTGCAACATCACTATGGCTGGAGCTTGGGTTGTAAAAGATCTTTGCTGCTTCCTGAATAATTTCCGAATTTAAATACAATTTACAGAAACCCACCTTGCTTCTTCTAAACGTTGCTGATGTTGTATTGTAGCCGGTAAATGAGTGTAAGAAGAGGATGAGTTCATATCCATGCTATTGCATCTCATTTTTTGTCATTCATTCATTCATCGTCATTTTTCAGTTTTAGCCAGTAAGGTTGCGTTTCCTACAGTGAGCATTGAGCGAAAAGCAATCTTCATGATGTTTTTCCCGCCTAAGCTCAGTTATCTGCTGTTACAAATAAACGCGATATCTTACTGTTACCGCCCTTAGCTCGTGGAGGTACTCCCTGCTTATGTTAAAATAAATTTAGAGATAATTCAGGCATCAGGTAATGGTCATCACGCTGAATAACTCATCATCTTGTTCCCACTAATATGCTAGTGGGTTTGGTTTCCGCACTTAGTCCCGATGAGGACCATTGTATGTGAGCCATGACGGCCTTCACTCCATCCAGCACACCTCCCTCCAGAAGCATATCAGGTCTCCTAAACTTCTCAAGGCATCTGTAAGAGTTCCGCTGAATAACTTAAATTTTCTATATTTCTGGAGCGTGTAGCTCATAAACGAATGGAAATATGAAAAAGTATATGAGATCAAAGTTATAGTGAATTTTGTAGGCTTTAATTTTATCTTAGAATATTTTTTGCTAAAACGCACCTTTTTAAAGATATTAGCAAAAAACCTAAAATTGAGGTCTTTGTCCCTCTCCCCCCTCCTACCTCCCCTCTCCTCCCTCCGCCTCACCTCCTAGACGTCAGGACTTTTGGTATGTTTTCCCTCTAAGTACTCTGAACAAGTTTCTGAAAATATCCCTTAGGTTCCCGCTCACGCACTCTATACCCTCCTTTGAGTCATTCCTTAATCGGACTAATAACAGTTGATCGTTATTGTGACTGGAATTTGCACATTGATCAAAATATATGCATCAGAATCAATAGGTTTGTATACGTTTTGTCACGACTTCGCAAAACAGCCTTATTACCAATCGATATTATTGGCATATCTATGGGGCAATTCAACAAATAAATCGAGAGCATTTCTATTGCAAAAAATGCGTTAAAGCAACTACAGGTACTCATCCGTTTGTCTCATGTAAATCATTGTTAAAAGGACTAAAAATTATGACTAGTGTGTTTGTACATTTTTCAAATTGGTCAATCAATTTACTAGAGCTCAAAATGTTTTTCCTCGCAACATGATAACTAATACAACACTATTTCAATAAAGTTCCTATGCTGTATGTGTGAAAGTGTTTAATGCTTTGCCGCAAAATATTAGACATTTTTCAGCGACAAAGTTCAAAAACCAACTCAGACTGTGGCTCCTAGAAAAATCATTCTATTCAATCAAATCAAGTTTTTGACTGCACGTGAGGCGCAACGGGTAAGGCAGTCGCGTTGCCACTTCGTGTCACGGGTTCGAGTCCCGCGCCGGACAACTACTTGTGTGACCCATAAATAGTTGTTCTGAGTCTGGATGTAATTTGTGTCCGTCTATTATATGTTGTTAAGTACCCTGCAACACAGGGATTAGATCCCATAGTTCAGGGGTTGTATTTAAAAAAAAACTGTGATTTATTTAATTAATTATATTATTTGTGTCAAATTTGACATATAACAATCACACATTTCGCATGCTGTTTATGAGTAAAGTTGATGAGACTAACCTAATAGTAAGACCACCACTGTACTCTATTTTAAGTGAAATAAATAAATGAATGAATAATATTTAATAACTAAATCTAGATAATGAATGATAAAAATATAAAAAAAAATCATAAATATTAAGAACAAAAATTATAATACATAATGTGGTTAACTTATTTTTGAAACTAGCTAGGAACTCATAACTAAAAAGTACAAAATAAAAAAATTATTTAATAAATAAAAAACCCAACTGCGTAAATAATGAACCAAACTACGTACATAGACAAAGAACTGAAAAGAAAAAAACAAGCACATAGATGGCTGGTGGTCTAAAATTATATAATGTACTATTGAATGAATACTATTGAAGAAAATAAAATATATTCTAAGAATGGAACATAACAACTGAACAGTCGGGATCCATTGACAAATTAGATTGGCTGTCGACTAATGGATCCCGACTGTTCAGTTGTTGTGTTCCATTATTAGAATATATTTTATTTTCTTCAATAGTATTCATTCAATAGTACATTATATAATTTTAGACCACCAGCCATCTATGTGTTTGTTTTTTTCTTTTCAGTTCTTTGTCTATGTACGTAGTTTGGTTCATTATTTACGCAGTTGGGTTTTTTATTTATTAAATAATTTTTTTATTAAGCAATTGTACTATATATAATAATAATATATTTCAAACATCACGACATGCGGCAATATTATTACTACTATGTTCGGGTCGTCGTATCCACGACTTAACTTTACTAAGAGTAGATCCTGATCATTGTATTATATTGGATGATAATATAATTTTTTGGCCTGAATTTGGATCAAAAACTGACAGTAGCACTCACAGACAATCTGGTTGGAAACTGCTGTCAAACGCAACTAACCATAATCTTGATCCTGTATACTGGATAAAAAGAACAATTGTTTTGTTGGAAAATAGGCGAAATATTTCAGAATCATGTAATCTTTTTATTACGTTAAGAGGTCTGCCTAAACCAGCATCCCGTTCAATCATTGCGGGATGGGTAAAAACTTTATTTAAAGATGCAGGCATAATTGCCCCTCCGGGTAGTGTCAGATCAGCCGTAGCATCCAAAAGTTGGATAGAAAATCATTCCATCGATGACATATTAGCCCGTGGAAATTGGCGATCAGCAAATACGTTCCAAAAATTTTATAAACGCGAAGTGATTAAATGTTCTTATTCACAAAATATAACGAAATGCTTCAATCCGCTTAGTTAATCTTCTCTAAGATATCTTATGTGTTACATTCTAATTAACTTTTTGAAGTTGTTATTATTCTTACATTATTGATAATTGTAAAATTGGTAATGATTTAACATCACAAAGAATTACATGTATATATGAAAGATTATATGTAATAATAAAGCATAAGAATACGAGTTAATTGTAATTTTATTATTAAAATCCTTATCACATTGGCGTTCTTAAAGTTCCAAGTGGCGTCACCAGGCGATAACAAACAGATCTCGTTATAGAAAGGTTTCAAGGAGATAACGTCATTTAATAGCAGCGTTTTACCTGAAATAAAACGCATATTAAATAACTTACCTCCTTGAAACCTTTAATTTAATTTCTGCCTGGTGTTATTATTATAAAGCTAATGACTACAAAATGGCGCTGCTTATTTTACGAAACTAAAAAAGCCGCATCGACGCCAGGTGGCGCCACTGGACCGGATATATATTGGTAAAAAGGAATGAAATTGTAAATAATTCGACGGATACGGAAATGCTTTCTCGTTATAGAAAGGTTTCAAGGAGGTAAGTAATTTAATATGCGTTTTATTTCAGTTAAAACGCTGCTATTAATTGTACTTTACTAATAAACGAAAATCCTCATTTATGTCAACCAAGTCATATAGCCAATGAGTAAAAAATCAAAATTGACATATGTATAAAACGAGCTAAAACAGAACCTACTACAATTGTGCCAAAAATTTATTCGGACATGATTTTGGAATTAAAAGATTCTGGGCTTGATTTAGTTAAAATAAATCCAAATTATGATACTGTTAAAAAAAGACTATGCAAGCAGGAATAGAGCACTGCTAGTTAAGAAAACAAGGTTTAATAAGGTTCGGGATTTAATTGTGCCACCGTGCTACGATCGTTTACTTTTTGCAGATTTTAAAGACAATGAAACGCGTAACTTTTTTATTTTGCAATAAAAAAAGTATTAAACTTTCTTAATAATGTAGAAAATGTTTATTGTGATGGAACATTTAAAAGTTGTGTTCCACCATTTTTACAAGTTTCCACGCTACACGTTAATGTTGGTAGTACTGACAAAAAACAAATATTCTTCCAGCTATATACGCTTTTTTGCCTAATAAAAAAGAGAATACTTACGAAACTTTTTTAAATTTAATTAAGTGTCAATTACCACAATTCTCCCCAAAATGTTTTACAACAGATTTTGAAGAAGATGCAATGATGGCCATCGAAAAAGTCTTTCCAGAGGCACGGATCCAAGGTTCTCTATTTCATTTTAAAAGATGCTTGTGGAGGAAAGCGAAACAGTTAGCAATGGATAAATCATTTATTAATAAAATTCATGTAAAAAGATGTATGGCTTTAGCGTACTTGCCTCAAGAGTATAAAATAGATGGGTGGTTATATGTTCAAGCTGAAATTACTTGGCTTAAAGAAGATACATATTTTTCCGACAAATGGTCTTTTTATAATATTCCTCACAAAACCAACAATGCGATTGAAGCTTGGAACTCGCGTTTTAATAAAATGTGCAAATCAAAGCCAAATTTAATTGTATTCTTAAATACTATTTTGAAAGATCCAAATTATTATTTATCATTACATAAAAAAAATCAATATATATCTAAAAAGAGTCCTGAGATTATTAAATTACACAATAGGTTCGATGATATCCTGCAACAATTATTTGATGGGGAAATAAATTTACCATTGTGTATTGAAAAATTGCGAGTTTCATTTTGTATCTTTGTAAAATCAAAACACTAATTACGAATAAATACCAAATAAAAAATATGAAAAAGAAACTGTGATAATGATTGTGATAAAAAATTAGATTTAGTTTATAGATATTATAGTAAAACACTGTATATACACTGATTATAATTACAAATACTGTGATTATTATTAAAATCTGCTATACTTTTTATGTAACTCAAATATTTAACATTTATATTTCATAAGTACAAAATTATATTTGTAAAATTGCTTTGATATTTGTAAAACTACTGTGATTGATTATTAGTAAGTACAAAGTTATAACGAGTAGAAGACTGTTAAGTATATTATAAGAAATATTTAAGTGTTGCTATATTATTAATAGTTTTTATTTCAAATTGTTAGTGTGAATTAAAATATATCTGATTATTATGCATGATTTTTATTTAATACTTACCCACCCGTTCTGGATCCCATCTAAACCAATTGACTGACATATTTTTATCAATAGCTCGTTTGTTGAGTAGAAAGTAATAGACATACAGGAATAACCAGATTCACCAACAGAAATTTTGTTATTATTGTAAGTAACAATTGTGTACGCAACTGTACTTTTTAATAAAATTTCACATTTTATTATTAAATCGAATCGAATCGTACCCTACTGAATTTTGCTTGACTTGATTCACCCGCCATTAAATTTGCTTCGGGCGAAACCGGCCCTAAAAATATTCAAAATTGAAAGTAGTTCATTCGATTCGGGCGAGCAAAATTCGGGCGAAACCGCTACTAAGCCGTTATTTGACGGTCATCGTAGCCTAGTTGGTAGCGCTCCTGCCTACGAAGCTGGTGGTCCTGGGTTCGAATCCCGGCAAGTGCAAATATTTGTGTGATGAGCGCGAATATTTGTTTCTGAGTCATGGATGTTTTCTATGTATTTTAGTATTTATCTATCTATATAAGTATGTATATCGTCGCCTGGTACCCATAGTACAAGCTTTGCTTAGTTTGGGGCTAGGATGATCTGCGTGACATTGTCCCTAGATATTATTATTATTATTATTTACAAAAAAACCACGTATTCTCACATAGACTTGTTATTATGGACAGTTTGAGATATAGGAAATATACCCATAGATAACAAATCTTTATTTACATATAGCTTTTATCCTTATCACAGGTAAAATTTCCATAAAATTTTTAAACCATCGAATAACCTGTCCCTTCTAAACATATCTCTATTTTTCATTGAATCGTGTCTAATAAATGATTACTTTAAGCTTATTAATGGCGCTCGTAATAAGATGCTCTCACCGGTCCGTAAACGATCGGCGAGGTTAAGCAACTAGGCTTGCGGTCAGTCCATAGATGGGTGACCTTCAAAGTGGTTTAATTTCTGAGCGTCGGAATGCACTTTAAGCTGTCGGTCCTGGTTGTAGTCATTAGACACCAGTCGTTAAGCCATGTCAGAGGCCTACTGGGCGGCTTGAACAGCTCTGACACTAGGGTAACCACTGCCCATACGATGAGTAAGTAATGGCCAATACTTAATCTAGATTTAGAAAAACAAAGAAAGTTAAAAAGTTACATTTTTATTACACTGAGAAACATATATTTAAGAATACCTAACCTAAGCTTCTATAACAAGAGGGGCAGTCCTTAAACCTGGACCACTTCTTCCTGCTGCAGCGACTTCTAAGATCCAGTTGGTGTACCGGTCCACTCTGGCAAAGACGTCGGGGTAGCCGTCGCTGGTACAGCTGCTGCGGTAAGAGTGGGTGCCCACCAGCACGGAGTCCATGGCAATGGAGGCACCATCGTCGCCGAAGCACATGCCTTGCTCGGGGCCCATGGCGCAGATCACGGCTGTGAAATAATTGCTTTGATAAATAACTTGAACAGCGAATATTTTCTGCAGAGCGGGATTCGAACTAGCATCCTGTATGAGGCACAACTGTGCAAAAGGATCGATTTTGTTTTTTCTAAATACAGTTTCCAAGTAGGCTGTGTGAACATAATAAAATAGCTTCATTTGAACATACTAATTCAATATTTTTATGTTCGGTTGTTTTCGAACCCGGATCTCCGAATTTTGTAATGCAAATATGATAGCCGACAAGTCTCAAAGAAGGCTCGACTGGCCGTGCACGATGGAGTGTTAGTGCCAACTTTAATGTATGGAAGTGAAAGTTGGGTATGGCAGAAAAAGAATGAAGGTAAAATAAATGCAGTGGAAATGAGAGCTCTGAGAAGTATGTGTGGTGTGACTTTGAGAGACAGAATTCGAAATACTGGTGTGGTGTGAAAGAGGATGTAGTCACAAAGATTGAAAAGGGTATGCTGAGATGGTTTGGCCATTTAGAAAGGATGATTGACAAAAGAAGTATACCTGGCCTGTGTGAATGGTACAACCGGAAAGGGAAGACCTCGTCGAACATTCTCTGACCAAATCGGAGACGTTCTTAAGAAAGGGCAGGTCAGAAGTACCCTAAACCGGCGAGCATGTATGAACAATATAATAACAGTAATCGACGCAAAAGTGGTGTGCAAAGATCGTGACAAATGGAAATCCGTTGTCTCTGCCTAGCCCTCTGGAAACAAGCGTGAGTCTATGTATGTATGTACATATTATAGACGGACTGTGCCCCGCGGTAAACTTTATAATTTTTAGCCGATATGAAATTTGGCTATATAAGCTATATTAAATAGCTTCATCAAGATTCGATAAATTACACCCAGACACGGAAAAAATAATCGTGCTCATCACAGAAAGGTTTGTCCTGGGTGTGTTTCGAACGTGTCTCTTTGTGCTGAGTTTGGGTGTAATTATCTATATAAGTGTGTATACACAAAAGAAAAGTAGTAAGTAAAGTGGAAGTCGGTATTATGTTATTTTTTTAATAGTAATATGTTAAGCATACAGCATTTGACGTTGAGGTCACAATTAATAACAAATATATCTTTTCTAACAATATGCCAAGCGGCATACATTCCAGATAATTGTTAGACAATAGAGCCTACCTACATGTTGTCTGTTGGCCAGCTCTCAGCTACCGCCAAATATTAAAATAATATATCAGTTATCTCTTCTCTTCTATAGTGCATGTTCGACTTTGTTTGGGATCAGATGGCCGTGTGTATATTATAACAAAGGTTATAATAATAAAAAAATATTATTAGAATTAAATTATTAGATGTTAAATAAATAAAATAAAAAAGTTTTTATTCCCGTAGACTTTAAAAAAGCGCTTGTAAATAGTCAGAACATGTTGCAGTATTATAGTTCTATACATTATTACTTCTAGAAACATAGATATTTAGGTACACATTGTATTGATTGTATAAAAACATTTATAAAATTTATTTTATGACAGCAATGATATTTAGCTAGCTCGTCTCAAGTTATTGTCAAGAGATTATGATTAAGTTTAATTATCTAGTTTAAGTCTAATATTTTTAATACATATTGTCAATGGTTCTGTCTATGTTAAGGTGTTATTATTATGACGGACCTTGTGTTAATAACGACGGTCGCGCTCTAATGCTACCACCGGATCCAATGCGCCCCAACTGAGAAGACCCAGCGAAACATATAGATAAAGTTGTCTGCCTTTGCCACTATCAAGTTTAGTGTGTCCATGTAATACTTACGGTCAGTAATTTCCACTTCGTCGGAATCAGCATATGCCTCCCTGCATTCCTCTAAGGGCAATTTGTAAAGGGTCACTGTCTTCAATGTCTCAAGCTGGGTGCCACCTGGCCACTGTTGGAATTACAATTTTGTATGAGAATCAAAGATTTTGACACAGAAGATGAACGAGCCGATATGGGGTGCGGAAAAAATTATATTAGAAACCTGAATATCATTTTTGAAGACCTATCCATAGACACCCCACATGTATGGGTACGATGAAAATTTTGAGTTTCAGTTCTATGTATGGCGACCCCCCAAAATTATTGTAATCTTTATATTTTTGTGTAAAAATCTTTATGCGGTTCACCGAATACATCTACTTACCAAGTTTCAACAGTACAGCTCTTATAGTTTCGGAAAAAAGTGGCTGTGACAGACAGACAGACAGACATGACGAATCTATAAGGGTTCCGTTTTTTGCCATTTGGCTACGGAACCCTTGTAAAAAGCGCTGGTAAATAGTCAGAAAACGTCAGTAGCAATATAGTTAAGTATACATAATTATCTCTAGGTACATATAGATATTTAGCGGATTGAGAACATTTAGAAATAACATATATATAAAGGCTTATATAAAGTTAAGGTCAAAGAGATTATTTATAGGTTTAACTATCGACATTTATAGCTTTAGATATATATTACTACATCTTGTCTGAATGGTTCTGTCTTTATTTTTTACGTGGTGAAATGTTCATATCGCATGTCCAAACCTATGCCAAACGGCCAACTGGTAATACCGTTACCGACGTAAAAGATTGCAGTATTAGATTAAAAATTAAAAGTGAAAGAGAATTCGGTATATTAGAATAGGTATGAATTATATTGGATAACTACTATATAATAAGTTAAAATGAAATATATGTAATGAAGTGTACCTAATTATTATCACTAACTAGCGGCCCTGTACGTGCTTCTCTACGTATAAGGCATAGTAATAAAAAAATGATTATTTAGTTCATTTATTCATTTTACACTTTTTTAAGACTCTTTTTAAATTTTCCCTTCGTACAAACCTTCCCTGGACTTCCAAGAATAATTCAAGACCAAAATTAGCCAAATCGGTAAAGGCGTTATTGAGTTATAACATTACAACGAAAAGTGGCATTGATTTTTATATATAATGACCTCCTAGCCGAATCCGGCCACGGCGGCCAGTCTCAATAGAGATTAGCCATCTGCGCGTGACATATTATAGTGCTCAAGTGTGTGCGCAAACACAGGAGCACTTTCTATTCCATCACTCTCATAATCCGATGGGACGACTAGCGACACGACCGGAAAGAGGTCAGGCACAGGACCGACGGCTTTACGTGCTCTCCGAGGCACGGGGGTATAATACCGCCAACTCCCAGACTTCAGGCTGATGCTGAGAATTTTTTCTTTTAAAGAAAAGTCCCAAAATCACTTTTGGGCCGACCCGGGATTTGAACCCAGGACCTCGTTAAGTGCGGGTGAACACGCTACCGCTAGATCAACGAGGCAGTCACATAAATATATATATATAGATAAAGGCTATTTTGATTTTGAAGTACTTTCTGAACAGGAGAAGAGGAGAAAAAGAAAATAAGAGTGACATCGCCCGAGCGCCATCGAGTGTACTCCCCAGCACACAGTTCCTGACCATCAGCTATGTAGCTATTTCAGGGGGTGGAGAGGGAGAAATAGAAGGTGATGAGGAGAAAAAGTAATTAGTTAAAAATTACTTACATCGTCAAATCCCCAGCTTACAGCCCTCACTTCCTGACCATCAGCTATATAGCTGTTTTGGGGGGGAAGGTACAGAACGTTGATGACGTTGCTGATTCCCAGCGCTCTTTCCAGGTGGAGCACCGAGATATCATGTGCACGAGGGGTCTCCACGTACTCAGGGTGCTTGACTATCTCACGGATTGCCACTAAGGTACCTCCGCTGAGACTGTTGGTTGAGCCGGCTCGGGCATTGAAGTTAGTCTGAATGGAACCACTAAAAAGAAAGAAATAAAAGTTTAGTTAACATTTAATTTATAGCCATGTGGTTTCCGGCCTAGAAAGAATAACAGGGTGACCTCATACCATCTCGTGGGTACCGTAAAAGGCGACTAAGGGATACACCAGGTAGTCGGGCAGCAGCACTAATGTCCTCCTAGCCGAATTTCGGCCACGGCGGCCAGTCTCAACAGAGATTAGCCATCTGCGCGGGACATATTATAGTGCTCAAGTGTGTGCGCAAACACAGGAGCACTTTCTATTCCATTACTCTCATGATCCGATGGGACGCCTATGCGACACGACCGGAAAGAGGTCAGGTACAGGACCGACGGCTTTACGTGCTCTCCGAGGCACGGGGGTATAATACCGCCAACTCCCAGACTTCGGGCTGATGCTGAGATTTTTTTTCTTTTTACAGAAAAGTCCCAAAATCACTTTTTGGCCCGACCCGGGATTTGAACCCAGGACCTCGTTCTCTGCGGGTGAACACGCTACCGCTAGACCAACGAGGCAGTCAAAGCAGCACTACCTGTGTACTAACTCGCATGCAAAACGCGGTGGCTACGCCGAACTCTTGCAAATGGCAACGGTATAAAAACCTTTGGGGGAGTCCTATGTCCAGCTGTGGCTGATAGAATAGAATATATAGAATACATTTATTTGCCAGAAACACGGTACAAGGTTGTTATAATTACACAGATCAACATGTTTCGCCGACACAGCGGCATGCAAAGGGTTACATAACAACATTACCTAGATATTAATAAATTGGATTTATTTTATAAATTAACTTATTAAATTATATAAATAAACTGAGTCAACTCTTATTAATTAAATAGTAAGATTACATACAATTATCATCTATTAAAAATAATACTGTTTACATATATTTCAACTTCGATAGGTACTTCAATTTTGATACTAGACAAGAGTAAAAAACTTACAGGGATATTTGGCGAAAAATTCTTTAATAGAGTAAAATAATAAGTAAAAGATGATATAACATTTACCAATAAATGTAGGCAACTGGTTATTGTACTAAACGTTTTACGCAATTTCTTCGATGTTTATCTTATGAATCAATGAAGCTGTTTTTTCGGTATGCAATATTGGTTTTCGGAAAGGTCCCTTAAGGGACTACGGGACCTTCCTTGTCATCTTGTTCATATCGGTTTTTAAAAAGAAAAGTTGATGTCGGTCATGCTGTTCCTTTTAACAGGCTTCAAAATAAAGATGTTATCAATGCGTCTGTAAGTATGTTACAGCAATAAATAATTCTACTTCATCTGATTTTCTTTTATCAGATGTTGTAGAGTAGTTTCGTGCAACTCTGTGATTCATGACTGGCGGTCAAAAGCTTTAGGTTAGTCATCGGACCTTCTGACTGCATAATTTGGACTAAAAGCAGAGTACAAGTTAAGATGCTAATTTTATCGTTTCACGGAATAACCGCCAGTTAAAGAAAACTGTTACAGATTAAAATAGCGAAATAACAAAACTATGAAAACAAACGAGAAAAGAGAGTGTAATTCAAATTAAATGTTAAATTTCCGATACTTTTGTGATAGAATGTTAAGACTACACTTTTTCGTCTTATAGAATGTTAACATTACTAACAAAAAATTATAAAGTATGCTCTAATTATTTCTAATAATGCTTGTGGCAAAATAATATTTCTACTAATCCGTAACAAGTAAAAAGGAAATACAGGATTCTTAAGAATTATTACTGTCTTGAAAATTTCTAAATAGCAAAAAGCATCCGCACGCAGCATGGCCTTCTAACGACTCGCTTTCCTAAATTTTGACGGCCTAATTTATACATATAATACACAGAAAACACCGTGACCAAGACAAACAGACATTTTCATGCCCACAAATTTCTGTCCTGGGAGGGAAATAAATAATATATTTATATCAAATATCTTGATTTAAGCAAAAAGCGGTTACCAATAATGATCACCATATGAAATGAAAGACGTCCACGGCTGGACAAAGGCTCTCCATCGCCACGCTTGGCAGACGGGTTGAGGATGGCAGTACGGTTCTCATAGTACATGGAGATACGCAGCTGCCCGTTTTCTGGTAGAGATATTCCCTCGGGACTACATCAACGCCCCCACAGGATGAGTCGGGGTGGGGACAAATGAGACGAGCCGGTTGGCGTGGTTGATAAATGCTTGCCTTTCAAGCCGCAGGTCGTGGGTTACAATTCCCACCCAGGACAGATATTTGTGTGTATGAACATGTCTGTTTGTCCTGTATCTGGGTGTAATTATATGTATAAGTACGTACTTACAAAAGATAAGTAGTAGGTATATGTAAGATGGCATGTATGTAGATAATGCTGCCTCAGGGCTATGTTTAATCTGAAAGTAACAGATAGCTGCGCACCTATATTTAAGTCTCGTAAATTACTAACCTTACCGTCCCTGTACATCCTAGAGTTAGTATTATTTGTTAAATATAATAAAAAATCATTTGTATACTTGAACCAAACTAGACAGCGAAATACAGGTCTGAGATCGCAATATTAGAATTTGTTATGTACAGGTGCATACAAAACCAGTCTTTTGAAAAAAAGTGTTATTTATATGGCACCCGTTATCTTCAATAAGCTGCCAAACAGGATTAAAGATCTCCCATTGGAAAGGTTCAAAAAACACCCCACAGCACTGCTAGCTGAAAAATGCTATTATACCTTGCAAGAATTCCTAGATGATAAGCAAATTTAAATTAATGCATCCATGTCTTTTTAGTTTAACACTGACTTTGCATGCTTTATTAAGGCAGAATGTACAAGGATTCTTCAAAATGTATTTTAACAACTAATGTTTGTACCTACATTCAAAGCAAATAAAGATATTCTATTCTATTCTAATAAATAATACCTAATATCCTGGGACATTATCTACACACCGCCATCTGATCCCAAACTAAGCAGAGCTTCTTCTATGTAAACCAGATATACTACTTTTCTTTTGTAAATACATACTTATATAGATAACTAGCGGCCCGGTACGGGCTTCGCTACGCTTTTAAGTTTTAGTACAAATTGTTTGTATATGGGAGTATAGAAAGATGTTTATTTTACACTTTTTCAAGACTTTTTTTAAAATTTTCTCTACGTACAAACCTTCCCTGGACTTCCACGAATAATTCAAGACCAAAATTAGCCAAATCGGTAAAGGCGTTGTTGAGTTATAACATTACAACGAAATGTGGCATTGATTTTTATATATATAGATTACACCCAGACTCAGGACAAACAGAGATGTTCGTGCACACAAATATCTGTCCTAGGTGGGAATCGAACCCACGCCACCAGGCCCGTCTAGGATATTTTTTAAGATAACGTAACTTTATGGGTATGTTGACGTACCCATAAAGTTACGATAGTTAAAATACACTTACGTGAAACAGTATGCTGAAGTGATGACGTGCCACGAGGACACCAGGGTCCCTACGCAGCGTTGGATGGTGATACCAGCCCCAGGGTACAAGTATGTCAATGCGACCATGTACGGCTTCTCCTCGATTGTGGTATGCTGTCCACCGTACACCCTGGTTCCAGGGGCTGCTGACGCTGAAGGCAAAAACAAGGCATTGTCAAGTTACGCTATAAGAGACACAAATCACCGTCTGCATTTTGGAAGTAACTGTGTGTATTGATTGCAGGGACTCTGCAAACATGTAATTAACCATTCACCAGGACCATGGCCCCTACCGGCTAAGTCGCCGAACATCGATGTCTTAAATGGTGTTCAAATATATAAAGGTTAACGATGTCTTAATCAATGTTTAAATCGGCTTCAACGTTGACAATCGATTCCGGACCATTTATGGCGTCACATGTGCTCATGGAAGCCGATTTAACGATTGATTAAGTCATTTTTACCTTTATTTAATTGAACGCCATTTAAAAAATCGATGTTCGGCGACTTAGCCGGTGATGCCCCTGGTTTATTTCAGTTATTTTTATAGCGTCTTCATAGTTATGTGTGTGTAGTCCTATGGAATTGTGTGTAGTATAATATTAAATTAGCCGGCCAGTAGTAGGTACCTTTTATTGGCAGGGCGAGAGGAGACAGTGGCGAAAAATAGCCTTAAGTAGGTATGTAAAATAAACTAGCACTTAAAAAAAAGACCGCCGGCTCTAAGTATAGAATGTATCCCTGTGTCGCGAGGTACTTTACTGACAGATTCAGAACTTATGGGTCACACAATAGCTGTCGTGTAGTTGGGAATCGAACACCGGACACCAGAATTGGTGATTGTTTTAACCGCTTTGCCACGAGTAGATTTAAATGTCCAGATACAGATTGTTAATTAAATATAACTTATATAACTCACCAGCGGCCAGGAGTGCCAGTACCAGATACAAAGCCGTCCGAGCCATGATGCCAGACTGCCCAAGAAAGACAAACTGCATAGAGTGTAACAGATTAATTTATACCTTACGAGTAATCCTTCCTATCAATGAAGATTTGCGTTTACATATAGGAGGTGTCATTTTTGGTTTTTAAAACTGGTCGCATTTTATTTTATTGGCCGCTTTAGGAAGGCAACAATAAAAGTAGTGTTTTGACTGGAGTATCATATACTGATGGTGTACCAGGTATAGGGGAAAGTCCTATTATTATTCTTTTAGTTGGAGTCGCTAAAACCGGTGAACCAGAAATCTGAAATCACAATATGTTTAATCTATACTATTAATATTGCAAGACCGGCAATTGTGGAGATCTTTGGGGAGAGGCCTTTGTCCAGCAGTGGACGTCTTTCGGCTGATATGATGATGATGATGATGATATATTAAGATGGATATCTTTCATAAAATATTAAATATCTTGGGACAATTAATATACACTGCAATCAGATCCCAAAATAGGCAGTGCCCGTACTATCACAACCAGACAACTGATAAACTTACTTTTATACCTCTAAATATCCATTTAGAATAATAATAATAAAATCTTCATTGTCTCTAATTCATAACAATTTATACAAAATTAAGACATCCCCAGTAAGTAATGTAATACTTGTGTAGGGGCTGCTGCCTCGCTTCTTACCGACGCGCGCCGCGACGGTTACACAATAATAAGTAATACTGTTCTTATCTTTAAGCTAAAATTAAATTTTGACAAAGTAATAACATAGTATCTGAACGAAAAAAAGGAGTAGAAAAAAAATAAAAACTTACTACTTAAATTGTGCGTGTGAATATGTGTGTGTGTGTGTGTGTGAATCCTGCTGTGTGTTTTAATTGTTATAATTATTGTATGTGTGTTGTATATAGGTATGAGTTTATATATAGGTAAGATTTTGTTTTAAGTAGGTCTAAGGAAAAGCAATTCTGTTTCATCATAAGTAAGAGTTTTTAGCCACTCTGTTATCTCCCTTTTGCATTCATGCATGACTTTGGGGTGAAACTTTAGCTTCGCATTTATTTTATTGTAGATATAGGATGTCTGAGCCAGATACTGCCGACCTGCAAAAGATGTTTGTACCTTGTGTGATTTGGCTACTATATCGTTTCGTCTTTTATCTTGGATATTTGGGTTGAATGGTATTGATTTGTGTAGGTATAGGATAGCCTGTAATATGTATAGCTTTCGGACTGTTAACAAACCACTGTCTTTATATAGTTCATTTGTTGGATGTCTGAACGATTTAAAGTGCATTACTTTTATCAAAGAACGTTGAGCTCTTTCCAGTTCAAGAAATTTAGTTTTGGTAGCTCCTCCCCATACATTTATACAATAAGTAATGACTGATTGATTTAGAAGTAGGTATATAAATAAGTTTATCAGTTCTGCGTCTAGATGTAATTTATCCATTATATGTATGTTCGTCACGCAGAACAAATAATCGTGTTCATCATACAAAGATTTGTCGAATCGAACCTACGACTTCTGGTTTAGCAGTCAGGGTCACTACCTACTAGACCAAGATGCCAGTCTGAACTGTTTTTGCGTCTTTAGACTTTTTAACAGTCCTCCATTCCTTTACATTTTAATTGATAAAAATTTTCATACAACCTGTAGCTGAATATTTTTATATAAACGGGGACATAGAGACCAAATATTAGATAATAAGTATTTACAATCAAGCACGTAGAAATTATCTATAATGTACACCGCGGGGATTTGTGATAAATATAGTAAGTAGGAAATTGAGTCATTAAAGCCAATTTAAGAGATAAAGATGGCGATTTGACGCCACTAATTTGATTGATCTCGTATGAAGAGAAAAGAGTATATACTTACAAAGAATCACATTATTTAATAATAATAATAATATTCAGGGACATTATTCACACACGGCCCTCTGATCCTTAACTAGGCAGAGCTTGTATGTAGATACAGACGCCAGCACATCAAGCTACCCCAATCTGTCAAATTTCCCCAATTGAAAGTGAACCTTATGCTTTTGTGATAAAGTTGAAAATCTATAAAAGAAATTTGACAGATTGGGGTAGCTGGATGTGCTGGCGTCTGTACTATGGAAATCATATAACTTATAAACTCATACACTACTTTTTCTTTTGTAAGTACATTCTTATATAATAGTTGATCAAGGCTTATCGTGGTACCCCATCTTGAACAATTTACAAATGGATTTAGAAAACTGAGTTGGATTTTCAAAACATTAAGGCATGTTGTTCCAAAAAACGTAATTAATAATATCTAGGCACAATGTCACTCAGATCATCCTAGCCCCAAACTAAGCAAAGCTTGTACTATGGGTACCAGGCGACGATATACATAGATAAATACTTATATTCATAGAAAACATCCATGACTCAGAAACAAATATTCGTGCTCATCACACAAATATTTGCACTTACCGGGATTCGAACTCAGGACCACCAGCTTCGTTGGCAGGAGCACTACCAACTAGGCTACGGTGACCGTCAAATAATAATAAAGACGAGTCACCTAGAAATCTCATGAGATCTATATTGCTCTTGTACAATCAGTTCTTACATACTGTATCCCTATTAGGGAGGAGCAGGTAATTCAAAATTTTAATATGTGGAGAAAACCCAACGCGCTCTTACAAAGGTGATGTACAGACGCCAGCACTTCAAGCTACCGCAATCTGTCACATTTCTCCAATTGAAAGTGAACCTTATGCTTATGTGACAAAGTTGAAAATCTACAAAAGAAATTTGACAGATTGGGGTAGCTGGATGTGCTGGCGTCTGTACTATAAAAGATTCGACCACAGAATTATACAAAATAAGTAATAAAAAAAATATCCAGGCTATTCTTAAGAAACACAAAATACTACCATACGATAAAGATATACAGAAAAAAGAATTCCTCTATCCTCAATCCGGATTGGTGCTAGTTCGAGACCTGCCGGACGATAAAAAATATGGGATTTTCCATTTTTGATTAGATTAACGCTTTCCATTGCGAATATTGCTATAAAATTCTAATTTAATAAAGATCCGCTATCCTTTTCGTAAGTAAGTAATTTAGTTGCATAAAAATGTGTATACATACAAAAAAAACGAGTAGGTATACTTCGGAACACACCACTGAAGTTAAACTTCAGACTAGGGTTGTAACGGATCTTCGCCTCCGCCTCCGTTACTGCGGAAGTTCCGCAAGAAATCGTATCTTCGCCTCCGCCTCCGCCTCCGCCTCCGCTGTTTTTTTGCGGAGATATAACGGAGATTTATTTAAGGAATAATCATATATATCTGCATTACCCAAAGGTCGACTCGAGAGTGCCTTTTGTCATCATCATCATATCAGCCGAAAGACGCCCACTGCTGGACAAAGGCCTCCCCCAAAGATATCCACAATTGCCGGTCTTATGCTATCCGCATCCAGCGACTTCCAGCGACCCGCACAAGATCATCCGGTTCTTGGTAGTCACTCGAGAACCTTTCTACCCAGCGGCCGTCGGATCTACGAGCTATGCAACTAGCCACTTCAGCTTGGTAACTCTTTGGGTTAAGTCGGTTACTTTGGTTGGCCTGCGGACCTCAGCATTTTTGATTCGATCTCGCAGGGAAACTCCAAGCATATCCCTATTTGGTTGACCTTGAGACGCCTGATAAAGCCCATAGTGAGCCACGTCTCTGTTATGTAAGTCATCACTGGCAACACACACTGGTCGAAGACTTTCGACTTGGCTGACACTGCATTATTTGGGACGAGAAAATATTACGTAGCTTCCCGAACGCTGCACAGTCGAGTTGGATTCTATGATTAACCTCCTTTTCAAACAATCTTTAAAATTGACATGCAAAAATTAAACTACGAATGTTCCAACTACAAATTTGACAAAGTTTACCAGGAAACAAACTTGAATCAAGCTACGAACCAATTTATAAACATAATCCAACAATTTATTGCTAACAATTCCGTAAAGCGAGTAACTCCTAGAAATAAAAAAATAATTAAGCCTTGGATAACTATAGGTATGTTGCGCTGTATTCGAACGAGAGACAAAATGCACAAAAAGATTAAATCTGATCCAAATAACTTTATATTAAAGACATCTTACTTAAGATGTCGTAATTACTGCAATAATCTGATAAAAAAACTAAAAAAACAATATGAGCGAGAACAATTGACAATGGCAAAAATAACTCAAAAAAACTTTGGTCAACAATTAAGACAATTACCAACAATAATAATAATAAAAGCAAGTTACCACTGCAACTACTACAATCTAACAAAAACCCTACAGAAGAAATCGACAAAATAAATAAATACTTTACAAATATCGGTAAGCAATTGTCTGATAAGATTCCTACTCACTTTCCTAAATTCAAAAACGTTTTAAAGTCCCCTCTGAATTCTTTCCTCCTCTTACCCACTGACTACGAAGAAGTGGAAAATACGATCCAACATTTGAAAAGTGACTGCTCACCCGGATGGGATCAAATCAGTGCCAAAGTCTTAAAGAATATATCCAGATTTATATTTCCTGTGCTTACTGACCTGATAAATCGTTGATTTGATGCCGGGATTTTTCCCGATGCCCTAAAAAAAGCAATGATACATCCTATTCATAAGGCGGGAGCTAAAGATAGTGTTTGTAACTATAGACCCACTGCCATATTAACGACAATATCTAAAGTATTTGAACGCATTATAAATAATAGGCTAATAAAGTACCTAGAGGATAGCAATCTACTATCAAATGCTCAACATGGGTTTCGACCTGGCCGGTCTACTAGTATCGCAGTATTAGACTTAGTAAACTTTTTAGTAGATAAATTAGATAAAAAAAAGTAAATGTCTATCCATATTTATTGACTTGGCAAAGGCCTTTGATACCGTACCAATTTCCAACCTCATACACAAACTTGAAGATCACGGTATTAGAGGTGTTCCTTTGGCACTATTAACAAATTACCTACAAAACAGAACCCAATGCGTAAAAATTGGAGATAATGTAAGCAAAGAACTACCGGTTGAATTTGGAGTGCCACAAGGCAGTATATTGGGCCCTACTCTGTTTCTTTGCTACATCAACGAGCTCTGTGGCTTTAATATTAAAAACTGTCAGATTTCAGCTTACGCTGATGACACCGCCTTAACTTTTTTTGCAGAATCAAACCAAGATCTTTTTAATTTCGCACAAGATGGCTTCAACTTAGTGTGCTACTGGCTGTCTTCCAACTCAAGACAAAACGAAATATATGACTTTCGCAATCCAAAATCGAATAGAGCTTCCCAATCACACTAATAACATCCTAGCGGGTACACTACATTAATAGGAAAAATTTTATTCCGACAGTCACAAATACGAATCTCAAAATACCGACTTTCATAATTCCGAATGGTAGAAAATTCCGAATATTACAACTCCGACTTATCATTACTCCTAGTTTTATAATTCCTAAATTTCAATATTCCTAACGTTTATAATTACTATTCTCAAAATACCGAGCTTCAAAAGATCGAATAACAAAAAGTCCGACTTAATGATAATTCGAAACATCAACAATACGAATAAAAATATTAGTCCCCGGTCAATGATTCACCAACCATAGAGGGAATCTGGCACTCGGCGGCTGCATGCAACATGCAAGCAGGCAGGCATGCAACATGCATGCAGGCATGCAATATGCATGCAGGCATGCAACATGCAAGCAGGCATGCAGCATGCGCATCAGCATGAGCCGAGGCTGCCACCTGCTCCTGCAGCTCGCGGGCCGCCCCACCCCTCCGCGCCTACGTGGGCTTACATTACACTCTAGGGGTAGGGCAAACAAGACTACGTGAAGTCGGTTTTGCAGCGATTCGTTTCTGTCACAAAATTTTGTCGCACAACATGTTGACTTTTAGTTTATTCGAAGTATTGAAATTCGTAATGTCGTTTTTCGGACCGAGAACGCTTCGAGCATTTGGCTCTTAGAACGTATGAGAATCGGAAAACTAACAAATCGTATTTACGACTTTCGGTAAGATACATTTCGTGATATTTAATAATAGATATTACAATTCTTAGGCATTCTGAAATTCGGACTTATGAAAATCGGAACATCAAAATTCGGAATAAAATATTTCGGAGTATTTGGGTGTAATGTAACTTTCCTCCATCTCCAAACTGTTGTTGTCCCAAAATTAGCCAAACTTGAACCATTAAATATTTAGGAATTGAAATTGATCCAAACCTATCATTTGAAAACCATTTACAATCCCTCACATACATCTTCAAAGAGCTACGTGATGTAGCAGAGAAACAAACGGTTAGGATGGTGTACGAGGCACTGGTACAATCTGTTTTATAATACTGTATCACAACCTGGGGGGGTGCAAATAAATCAAAAATGTTAGCTCTTGAAAGAACACAACGAATGATCCTAAAAGTGAGTCTATCTAAACCTCGTCTTTTTTCAACCCTAATACTCTATGAAGAAGCACAGGTCCTAACAGTACGCCAGATCTATATCATGCAAACCGTTCTTCATAGACATAAGAACCTACATAAAACCAGTAAAAAATGTGTAGATTTCTCGAGAAGAAATTATGCATTATGCGAGCCTACTGCTGTACGAACCTCTTTTGCTCAAAGATTTTACCAATACCGAGGTAGTATGCTTTATAATAAAATAAACAAAATAATTTCAATAGGAAAATGCCGAAAATTTGAATGTCAAAATAAGATCAGCAAGTGGTTACTTAAATTGGACTATACTGAAACTGAAAAGATCATCGATCCGTTCTAATAAGCCCGTTTCCATAGTAACACAATTTTATATTGTAACATTATATTCATATTGTCATTCTATTATCAACCTAACTATATATTATATATAAATACATAAAATAAATATATAAAAACATTATATTAATGGATACTTTTGTTATATTGTGATATACATCCTAACATACACACACACTCACACACACAAACACACACACACACAGTCTAACTCGTTTATATAACTGTACGTTGACAATAATTAAGTACGCATCTATTTGGGGGGGGGGGTCTGGAGTGCTAAGATACAGGCCTCGGCTTAGTTTAGACTCCAGATCTCCCACGAGTTACATAATAAGCTCTATAGTTTGTCAACACTGTTTGTGAAAAAAACTTTGTAATCTGTGGAGATAAAAATAAAACATTTTTGTATTTTTTGTATTTTTTTTTCTAAGTTACCTAGTTGGATGGTCTGTCCTAGGTAAATAATATAGTTCTCTACAACTTCGAGTGCAGAGTCTCCAACCTTAAGTAGAGTGGGTGCAACATGGATGTTCGACATGATTTTCGTCTTATCTATGCTCATTTTCAGACCCACTTGTTAAAAGACTCTCCTGAGGCCATTGAGAATTGTATTGTCTTCTAGGGTCTCAGCCATGACTACTATATCGTCGGCAAATTGAAGGTGGGTGATGTATTCGCCATTGACCTTCCCAGTCCAAAAGCTTGAAGCCATCTTCCTATGCAGCGGTGAACAGTTTCGGAGATATAACATCTCCCTGTCTCACACCTCGCTGCAAGTAGATAGGTTTCGAGTTCTGATTCGGGAGTCGCACTGAAATAGTGGCGTTTTCATATAAAGACTTTAACACCTCGATATACCGGTAGTCGATCTGGCATCTTTGGAAAGACTTCAGTACGGCCCAGGTTTCGATCGAATCAAATACTTTTTCATAGTCAAAATACACTAAGCATAATGGCTGGTTATACTCTTCGGACTTCTGTATAACCTGCCGCAGCGTATGTATGTGGTCTATGGTACCAAAACCTATACAGAAACCGGCCTGTTCGGGAGGCTGGAAGTCGTCAACCTGCGTGCGAGACGATTCGTAATGATCTCGAAAACAAAAATGGCTCAGCATTGTGATGGGTCTGTTATCTGTGATTCTTCAAGAGGGTTTTAGCGCCCTTTTTGAAGAAGAGCACCACCACACCTCTGTGCCATACTTGTGGCGTTTAACCTTCTAGTATGACGGAGTGAAATAACTTCTGAAGGCCCCGTAAGATTAGTCTTCAGAAGCTCTGCTGCAAATCCATCATCACCAGGCGCCTTGTTGTTATTAAGCTGTTTGAGAGCCATTCTTATCTCGCACATGCTGACGTCCGGGATGTCTTCGGTGAAGTGTCGGGTTAGTCGTGCTCTGGGATCTGAGGCACAACTATCAACAGGTGACTGGGTTCTCGTATACAGCTGTCCATAGAACCTCTCGATCTCTCCCAGCAACTCAGGTCTAGACGATTCTGCCATCTTCAGTCTTCAGCTTCGTCAGTTGGCTCTGTCCAACAGACAGTTCTCTTGCTAACACTTTAGAGCCTTTGTTCCGCTCGACGGCTTCTTTAATACATTTTGTATTAATTTGGCGCGTGTCGCGAGTCAAAGAATTTGGGATCTGTCTGTTGAGCTGCGAGTATCTAGTGGCATCATCAGAGGATGTCAAAACCATTTTCCGTCTTTCTTCCATAAGCTGCAGGGTATAGTCAGAGATCTTTTTGGTTCTGTTTGTACGGCGAGCCGTGAAGACCTTAGACCCTGCCGTATGGACAGCTTCTACAAGCTTGTCGTGGTATGAGTCCACTTCCCCGCAATCTGCTAGGCATTCGAATTGGTTTTGCAGTTCGAACTGAAAGGGTTCGGGGTTTTCGACGTGGATGGGTAAACTAGGGTTGCTAGTCGACATACTCTCGATTTTCACTATGTTATGGACGAGGGATTTGTGGACTATGAACTCATCACCACCTTGGGACAGTTGGTCGCCGACACTGCTCACTAAATAAACACTTCCACACTATCGGCATAACTGACAGCCCTCTGTGCAGAGCGTGCATGGACGGTGAAGAAACGGTCGCGCACGTGCTACTCGAGTGCACAGGCATCACAAAAATCCGGAAGGAAACCCTGGGATCACCGGGAACTATTACGGAAGCCCTGAGAAATTTAGGAGACCTGATATGCTTCTGGAGGGAGGTGGGCTGGATGGAATGAAGGCCGCCATGGCTCACGTACAATGGTCCACATCGGGACTAAGTGCGGAAACCACACCCACTAGCATATTAGTGGAGACAAATGATGATGATGATGATGATGTTGGTCGCCCTTCCGGAAATATCTCCCGGATTTTAGGATTATCGTGTCCTCCCTCTCTCTTCGGACTTCAGATAATCCTATTATATTCCAATGTAACCTGCTCAATTCTTCCTCCAGTTCGATGATTTTCTCGTTGGTCCGCAATGTGCGTGTGTTGTATGTTGCCAGGGCCAGAGGTCGTCAGTTTTGGTAACGCGGAATCTGTCGGGGATTCTTAGCACCCCCTGCACTGCCATAACCACTGCTGTTACTACGGCTGCCAGGACTGGGGGCCGCAGTTTAGTTGTGTCCTTCATTTGAGGGGATCTGCCATAATCGCCACGCTTGGCAGTCGGGTTTGCGATCGCAGTAAGACAGACATGGTACTCAAGAGAACGGGATGAGAGGGGGTAGCGATATTCTTTATGGCCGTCAGCAACACATATTTTCGCCTTCATATTTTTGTGGAATAAGCTTCAAAATAATAAAAATAAATCATAGAATAATAATAATGCGCGAGCAACGACATGATACATAAAAGATTATTTTTGGAAAGAGATAAAAAAATATATTAATATTACTCATAAAATACAATTTCTTCACATCCACTTTCACCTTCGCATCCGCATCCGTTAACCTCCGCATCCGCGGAGGTGAAATCCGTCGCCTTCTTTACAACCCTACTTCAGAGTAACCGGCGATGAGGAAAAGCTGTACTACGGAAACCAGATAACTGATATACTACATATACTACGTCATAAAATATATATGTTATCGATTTACTTTTTAAAATAATCGTATTTATTTTTAAAACCCATTTTTTTTTTTCAACTTTTGTCAATGTTTGGCCCTAAGTATAATAAATTAGGAACGAAATATCAACAAACATTCATTACGACTTGAAAGAGTAATTCATAAGCATGAATAAAAACAACACTTGTGTCGACCCATGTCGACTACACCTCAACAAAAAAAATGTTTATTGAGCGCGCCCATTTATCCCTGACCTAGGAGCACTTGACGCGTTTTTTTAATCGGCGCCTAAGCACTCGAGCGGTTATATAGACAATTACACGCAGAAACAGGACAAACAGACATTTTCATGCACACAAATATCTATCTGTCCTGGGTGGGAATCGAACCCACGATCTGCGGCGTGAAAGGGAAGCTTTACCAACCACGCCAATCGGCCCAACATAGGCGCTTCCCACAATAAATAAAAATGATAAAAAGTAACAACACAAGGTAATATACGCAATTATTATTACGAGCAGATGTTTCAGATAGGTAATGTATGTTATTTATATCAAGCTAGACTAAACTAACTTATCCACTAAATATTCCGAAATATTGGCTTATTGGACAATTTGCACGAATTAAAACTAAGTACTTAAACATCCTCTAAACTCACTATGACCTGATTTGAGGGTAAAAACGTGAAAATATCGATCACAGAGTAATAGACTTTTTATTCTGTGGTAATAGATAAATATCACTAACCGCAAGTAAAAAATATAAAAGTATCAGAAATAGTGATGGAAAATACATTTACTCTAGTGACTGTACTATAGTGCTTTCTCTTTAATTTTTTCCTATAATAGGCAAATATTGCTGTCTTGCTCTTATTATTTTACTTATTTAATGCAAATCTTTCTTACTTTCAAGTTAATATTTTTTGTTAAAATTTTTGATTATTTTTAGTTTATTAGCCTTTATTAGCTTCACTTGTAACTAACTATGTATGTATGTCTTGGAATCTTAATTTGACCCACTACCCGTTCTCCGATTAGGATGAAATTTTGCACACGCTCTGAGTTCCGATGACAATACATGACTAGCTAAGAAACGTCATTACAAATCTAATAAGATTGCGGCCTCCCCAAGATGGCGGACTGGCTGTTTGAAATCCACCCTCATTATATGGGAGTCAAATGAAAGGGTTTGCTGTCAGAAATAGGAAGAAAATTATCACGTGACTTAAATCTAATATGGCGGACGTCCAAGGTGGCGGACAGGCTATTTGAAATCCACCCCCATGATATGGGTATCAAATGAACGGGTTTGCTGTCAGGAATAGGAAAAAAATAATCACGTGACTTAAATCTAATATGGCGGACGTCTTAGATGGCGGACAGGCTATTTGAAATGCACCCCCATGATATGGGTATCAAATGAAAGGGTTTGCTGTCAGGAATAGGACAAAAATTATCACGTGACTTAAATCTAATATGGCGGACGTCTTAGATGGCGGACAGGCTATTTGAAATGCACCCCCATGATATGGGTATCAAATGAAAGGGTTTGCTGTCAGGAATAGGAAAAAAATAATCACGTGACTTAAATCTAATATAGCGGACGTCTTAGATGGCGGACAGGCTATTTGAAATGCACCCCCATGATATGGGTATCAAATGAAAGGATTTGCTGTCAGGAATAGGAAAAAAATAATCACGTGACTTAAATCTAATATGGCGGACGTCTTAGATGGCGGACAGGCTATTTGAAATGCACCCCCATGATATGGGTAGGTATTAAATGAAAGGATTTACTGAATGGGATCCGAACAAAATAATGACGTAACCTAAATCCAACATGGCGACCTTAGTGTGTGTAGCGTGTTTTTTTAGTTTTTTATACTAATATTTTTTTTAGTTTTATATCAGTGACGGCTGTGTACGGCTGTTTTTAAATATTTTATTCCTTAAAATAAAATGGGTGCCAAATAGCCTAGTACATATTTTTGAAGATCGTCCAATAAGCCGAAATATTACCTCTATAATAATAAGTTTTCTTTACTAAAAGTACTTTATTTATCGTGTTAAAAAGAAATACCATTACAGTAAACTTATTTTAATATAGATTAGACCTATAATAAAATTAGTTTAGTTCGTATAGAATGGAGTCGGGGGCAATGAAAGCCGCTATCGGTTGAAGTAGGCTGTCTTAGATTCGCATAAATGAATAACCAGCATGATACGAAAGTAACATCTTTCGACTAAATCTCAACAGAGTTGCTTCATTGTTTGTATATTGATGTGTAGTCTATTATCTACACATAATAATATAATAAAAACGTAGGAAAGTCAAAACTGTACATAGAATATTTTTTTAAAAGGATACTCGGGGCGTGATCTGCAATCGATATCGAAGCCAAAAATATAGTTTTTAGAATTTTTGTCTGTGTGCCTGTTTGTCTGTATGTATGTCCAGGCTAAACGCAAAAAGTACTGCATGGATTTACTTCAAATTTTGCATGAATATTACTTAGAAGCCGGGTCAACATATAGGCTCCATATTATCACGCTATCACCTACGAGAGGGGGGAGCTATGATGATTTATAAAATTTTACGCGGGTAAGACCGCGGGGCACAGCTAGTTATTCATAAGACAATGTCTTCCTGGTTGAATTTCGGACATGGCGGCCACTCTTGATGGAGACTACAAGAGAATAAGACTTTAAGAGAGGTAGGGCCTAGAGGTCAATGGCTCAAAGACCAGCCGGACCGGGGAAGTACAGAAGAAATTCCTTAATAATAACATAATTTTAATGGTGTGAGAGTAAGGTCGCCAGAGCTCATCCGGGTGGGGGGAAGGGCCAGAAACACTTGTTTGCTGACTCTTAAAGGTCGGCAACGCACCCGCGACTCCCCTGGTGTTGCGAGTGTACATGGGTGGCGGTGATCACTTAATATCTGGTGACCCACTTGCTCGATTGTCTCCCTCTGATATAAAAAAGACTAGATTTCTGCGCAGGACATATCATAGTATACAAGTGTGTAGGTACGCAAACACAGGGGCACTTTCTAGACGACTAGCGATACTACTGACATTAGGACAGCCACAGGACCGATGGCTTTACCTTTACGTGTTGTCCGAGACACGTGGGTGTATTAATGCCAACTCCCAGACTTCGGGCTAATATTAAGAAATTACCTTAACAGAAGTAATAGGTTAAAGATAGGTTAAAGAATTTTATTTCTCAATAAGAAATTACAAATTTCACTTACTTGAGAACATTTTTGACATCTATAAGTTGAGCTTGACTTTGACAAACAAACTTTAAATTATCGGAATTTAAAATCACTGTTAAACGTAATTACAATATTTAACCGCAACACTATTCAACTCGCTACAAAACATAAATTGATCTACCCTCCACTGACTAAGAAATAATTTGTTAACGCTCAGAGATAAGGAATGCTTGATGCCACAGTACAGGAGTATGCAGTAGAACAAGATTATCAATCTAATAGTATGGTGTTATTTAGTATATGGTTTTTTAATTTTGATTTGAAGCATTTGAAGTTTTTGGCATTCTTTATCTCCTTGGGTAACTTATTATACTGTTGCACTCCTGCAAAAGTTATAGATCTCTGGCCATTGGTAGTTCGCACCTGTGGCAGTAAGATGTGATCCCGTCTGCGGCTGCTACGAATATGTATTTGATGTTTTTTTGTGAAGTTTATTTGTGTGTGAATTGATTTATTAATTATTTTCCTAATTAAAATACTAGTGCAGTATGCGTGAAGTTGTTTGATGTTCATATGTTTTGTTTCCTTGTATATTTGTTTTGTAGGTGTTAAGTAGTCATAATGGAATAATAATTTAATAATTTTATTTTGTGATATTTGTAAATCCTTTAAAGTAGTTTTTGGTGCATTACCCCATATCTCAATCAAGTACATTAGGTGTGGTTTCACTAGCGAGTTATATATTGTCTGCCGTACGCGATAAGGCAGGAAGTGAACAATATTTCGCAATGATCCCAATAATGAGGAAAGCTTGCCTCTCACGTACTCAATTTGTAATTTCCAGTTTAATTGACTGTCAACTCGTAGTCCAAGGTATTTTTCAGATTGTTTATTTTGTAATATTTCGTTGTTAATGTACAAAGATGGGTGGGTAGGAACTTTTTTGTTTTTAGGTTTAAAGATAACATAGCTGCTTTTACATGCATTAATTGTAAGAAGATTTTGTTGAAATCAAATAGACAAATTATTTAGATCTTCTTGGGCTTTGCTTACCATGTCCAGTATTGAATTACCAAAGTAAAACAGACAGGTGTCGTTCGCGTACAGCGAGATATGTCCATGTAATGTAATTTCGTGTATGGAATTTATATATATGAGAAAAAATAGCGGCCCAAGTATCGATCCCTGGGGCACACCGAAACAGCCTGTTTTCCGTAAGTTACTTTGGTATTCGCCTATTTTAACTACTTGGTATCTGTTATATAGGTATGAATCAATCATTTTGTGAGCTGTACCTGAGATACCTAAGTCTTTTAGTTTTTGGAGTAGTATAGTGGCTTACGGTGTCGAACGCTTTTTTTAAGTCTAAAAATAGACCTAAAGCTATATTTTTTTGGTCTATGTTAGTTTGTATAGTGGTCACCAGATCAGCTGTGGCTGATAGGGTGCTAGATTGCGAACGAAACCCATACTGCCTTTCATAAAGGAAACTAATAGAGGCAAGGTATTTGCTTAGTCGCGAATGGAGTACTTTTTCGAAGATCTTGGATAGAACAGGTAATACAGAAATAGGTCGGTAGTTGCTAGGGTCAGCTTTAGTGCCAGATTTATATATTGGTGTTACTTTTGCGGTCTTTAGGGCATCTGGAAACGTCCCTTCAGCGAGATGATTATTAATGCAAGTTGTTAACTTATGCAATATTAGGTTACTTATGCATTTTATGGTTTTAGGAGTTATTCCGTCGATACCTACACTGCAGTTTGGATCAAGATCACGTATTAGTTTACAAATTTCATCAGGTTGACATGGTGAAAAGGTGGTGAGTTCTTTAGTATATTTTGTTGTTTGTATTGTTGAACCTATGTTGTGTCTGTGTTGTGTAGCCAAGATAGCGTTAGCAAGACTTGAGCCAACCTCCGAGAAGAAAACATTAAATGTCTCGCAAATTTGATTGCCATCAGTTATGGGCCCATCTATTGTAGAAAGTTTTGGAGGAGTGCAATGTGATTTTATTTTATTATTTGATAGTGTATTTATAAGATTCCACATCTTCTCTGGTTGTCTTTTGTGCTTGCTGAATGTTGTTTGGTAGAATATTTTCTTGGTGATTTTTATCTGTTTTAATGTTTCATTCCTTTCTTTTTTGAAAAGTTCATTTAATTCTTCGTTTCCTGGATCTTGTCTTAATTTGGCCCAAACTTCATTTCTTTCCTGTATCTTCGTTATTATATCTTTACATATCCATTCTTGTTGGGGTGGATTTAGAATTTTAGTTTTGGTAACTTTGCTTTTTTCTATACAACATTTAATATAATTTTCTAGATTTGAGTAGCTTAAATTTTTCTCTTGATACTTTGTAGTTTTTGTATATTCAAAGAGTTTGTCATAGTCGACCGCCGTATATTGAACATGTTTTCTTGGAGGTTGCTTGAATTTTTTCATTGCTAGATATATCTGCTTGTGGTCCGATAATGGTGAATCTATGATTGTCATATGAAATTCTGTATGTTTGAGGTTTGAACTTACATGGTCAATAATAGTTTTTGTGGAGGGTGTTTCACGTGTATTAAAGTTCTCATTGATATTATTTATAAGTTTGTAGCCTGTTTCTCGCAGCATGCCGCGGTATAGTTTGCTGTTGTTGTTTTTGGTCAGAAGATCGATGTTAAAATCGCCAAATACAATGGCACGCTTTTTGGTCACCAACTGCGACGAGTAGACCTCAAGAAATTCTTTTGTGTTTTTGTTTCCGGGATTGTAGACTACGCCTATATTTAGTGCATATTTCTCTAGGTAAATCCATAGATAATTTATGCCTCCTTTGTAGTTATCTTCAAGAATTGTATGATTTAGGTCATTATGCGCGAATATCGAGACTCCTCCGCCTCTGGTGTCTGTTCTGAGGTTGTAATAATGTGAGTAGTTTGGTAGACGAAATGATTCGGCTTCTTCAGCAGACCCTAACCATGTTTCGGTTAGCAGAATAACTTGAGGCATATTTTTAATTGATTTCAAGCAACATTTTAGTTCGTCGAATTTACCTTGCCTGCGTATGCTTCGTACATTTGCGTAAAAGAAACCAAGGGTAGATTTAAACGTAGATATGTCCTGGTAGGTATTACATATTTGGTAAGTTATAGTCTCTTTGTTTTGGTTTTGCAATTGTAGTGAATCTAGGAAGTTGAGTTTTTTGAGGGCATTATTATGATTTTCGGAGTACCATTAATATACTTGATAATCAAGTCTTTTTCCCCTTTTTCTTTACGGTGAGTCAGTTCTTGGCTAAGCTCTTTCAGTATAGTCTTTTGAGTAGGGGTCTGGTCTGAGTATACTTTTATGTGGCTTGGTACTTTATTTTTATTTCTCAGGATATTTTTTGCTTCTTGTGGGCTACTAAAACATACCTTCAGTGGGCGCTTTTTTCCCGGATTGTATTTGCCAAGGCGTATAGCTTTAATCACTTTGGGAATCTCAATAACAGTTCCTTTTATAATATTTTCTGCAGCGTTTACATCAGCAGCTTGACGTGCAGAGTTATCAGAGAGGGTCTGTTCAGATAATCCCACAATAATTATGTTTTTACTTCTGTTAGCTCTTTCTTGAAACTCAGTTATTATAGTTTCATTAGCAAAAATGTCGGACATGCCTGGTCTGTGCTGTAAAAGTTTAATATTTTTTATTTCAGCATCTAGTGTATCTATTTTGGATTCCATATTACTTACTGCAATTTTGTTGTAACACTATGATTTCTGTTTTCATATTATTTTGTTCTGCTAGGAGAAGGTTCGTTGAGCTTTTTATTTCATTAATCTGGTCTTTCATTGCAGAAATGTCTTCACGAATCGGTGCCAGGTGTGTTGAAAGCGTTGAGATCATATCTGTTCTAAATCTATTAAGCGTAGATATTAAATCACAACACTCCCTCTCTTTTCTTTTTCGAAAGGTAACTTGACTTCTTGCGTCATCATCTCCACCAATTTTTGATAGGTCCGGTTGTGAATGTGAACATGTTTGACCTACTGATTCACCTTTGGACTGTGGCGGGCGTGTTGCACTCATAATTGAATGGGATGTTATTTACCTGTTGTCAAGTACGTTATCGGCCCGAAGAAGGTGACAAAAAATGCAACTGTTTCTTTCACGCGCGGAGTGGTATGGGCCGCTGCGGTACAGTGGATAATGTTAGAATGTAGTAAGCGTATTTTTAAATATATGCAAGTTTCACTTTTACACACTGTGAGTTTAAGTTTTATTTTTGCGTACAATGATATTAAATTTCCGAGACTAAATCGGTAACACGTCTGCACTGTTGGAGAGCCTAATGCATAATAAATCTTTATTTCTTTATTTCGCTCAAAATATGGTACAGACAAGATTATTAGGCCTCTTTGTCTGCGGTGGAACACGCTACCGCTAAACCAACGAAGCAGTGATAATAACTACTTAGGCGCCGAAGCCGTTTCTTTTCTAATCGGTGCACTCACAGAGGCCGTCTAGCAACCGGTCTTAAAGAATTTACTTTGATTCAATGGGTCTTCTCTGTTATTCGTATAAAATAAATAAAATACTAGTAAGTAGTATACTAGTGCGTTGACTGACTTTTTTAAAGTCTACGTGAATAAAAATCTTTTATTTTTATTCACGTAGTCTTTCAAAAAGCGCTTGTAAATAGTCAGAACATGTTTGTAGTAATACAGTTAATATTTCTAGTTACTTATTACAGATATTTAGGTACACGGAATGTTAAAACATTTATACAATTTATTTTATAATGGTAGTGACATATAAGCAGTGGTAAGTAAATAAATCTTCACAGTACGAATATATATTAATATTATTAATTAAAAAAATTACTAAAATAACAACGCACATGGGAAAAAAAATATGTGTGGGGATTGTCATGATATCAGCCGAAAGACGTCCACTGCTGGACAAAAGCCTTCCATATGATCTACACAATGAAATTTTGAGGAGTGTAAAAGAGTGTAAAAGGTAGATATTCCTTGGGATGGTTTCTATGCACAGTACGATGAGATGGGGTGGTATAAAAATATATTTATGTTCGTAGGGATTTAACAAACATGCATTTTACAAGCAAGATGGACTAAACGACAGATTCTTTTTAGCTTTAGACTGCCATAGATTCAAGATCATAGATAAAGATAGTCATATCCCATCAAAAACATAAATGTGAAATGAGGGCCAAGTTCAATATTTTGATATATGCCTTGGTTGTTGATTTCAACGACAAAAGAAGCGAGATCTAAATGGGTGCCAAGTTCAATGGTAAGCCCTGTAATTTATTTGTAACAACATAAAATATTTTATAACAACTTATAATATAATTTCTTCTTATACCTTATGATAAAATATTCATTTAGAGTTTAGAGCTATCATAAATTATAACCTACAAATACATAAAAGTGAAATGGTTACTTTCAAAATGATAACATTCGACGTAACAGGTCGGCTACGCGGCTATCGCAAACAAGAGGTACAGTCCCGGACCGAAGCGAAGGCGAGATTATTGGAACGAAGTTCCTTATCGCGCGTTGTGAAAGGGAGCTAGACGGAAAACATTCTTACGAAAAGTTGTCACGACACTTTTTGCAGCTGTGCGGCGTGCGCATGTTTCTCTGTCTGTCTCTCTCTCTCTCTTTCTTATAGAAAGCAAGCCAGATATTTTCATTTCTATTTCGCATTGAACAGTGTGGTGTCGCGACGATTATTTTTGTTGAGTGTATACAGGTTTTTTGTATATAATAAATAATAAGATATAACTTCGTTCCATCCGGGTGTCCCTTGACAGCTCTTAAGTTTTTAATGATAAACACAATCTATTAAACTGGAATAAATATATTTTACTAACTACCTAAATTAAATTTATAACAGCTTTATATAAAATAATATAATCCCTTTGTTTTTTTTTTTTACTCCTATAATGGAGCAATGGCTCGCACGTTCATTGCATCCACCAGTTCGTGTATTGAGATTCTCAAACTTTCTGGTAGGTAGCTTTTAGGTTCATGTTGTAATATTCATTATTTAGCGACGGTTACAACTTTGAAAAGGTAGGGAAACGGATAGTTTTAAAATTAAATATCAGACTAGGATTTTGATTTTGGATCAGAATAGGGAAAGTAAGAAATACACTTTATAATGATATTTTATAGGTATGTAATCCAATAAATAAATATCAAATAAACAAATTATTAAATCAAGAAATTAAAAAAACAAATAAGCATATTTAAATCTAATATTATTACTACAAATAAATTTTTTTAAATATATTATACATAGATGCATTCACAGAATAAAGAAGGGTATTTATGGATGTAGGGAACGGGACACGGAGGGAAATCAAATTTTCTAAAAAGGAAGAACGGTCATGTTTAGGACAGGAGAAGAATATGTGATCCAGATCCGCAAAGTCATCACCACATTCACACTGCGGACTATTTACAATACGCAACCTAGAAAGATGGGCCGGACAAGATGTATGACCAAGACGCATTCTTATATAAATGGTTTTAGGAATTTTGTCCAGTTTTATACCAGTGAACCATGGTTTAGATGGTATTTCTTGTTGAATATTTAAATAATTCTTCCCTTTTACCCCGGAGATTAACTCTAGGAAGAGCAGCCAGGTCATGAGTAAAATTTTCGAAAGGGAATTTATCTCCACACACCACATCATCTCATTCGCAAGTTTATGGGCCTTTTCGTTACCTACAATGCCATAATGCCTAGGTATCCAGACAAAAGAAACATAAAATCCTTTCATATAACAGTCATAAAGCTTACTTCTAATGTCTACTAAGAGAGGGAAAATAGGCATTGCACGGTAGGGTAAAAAAAATTGACGATTCCACACAAATGTAATATTTTAACGGAATAAATGACTTTTCATTTTCATTTTCAATAGGTTTGGAGTTGAAAGGAAATCGAGTTAGTGACTGTAATGAGCTCATAGAGTCGCAAAAATATATAGTAGTTATTTTCAAGTTAGAAAATAAGAATGTATTCTAAAGCCTTAGCGATGCCAAGACATTCAGCCGTAAAAACTGACGTTTGAGATGGGCATTTTACTTTCTTAACAATGTTATATTGAGCACGATAAACCCCTACAAAATCATCTACTTTGTGCTTGGACGCATCTGTGTAAATGTGATTCCACCCTGGCCAATTATGTTGCACAATAGAATTAAAGGAAATATTAGCATTGAATTTATCAATATTGGAAAGATAGTATACAAACGGATTGTAAATTAAGGCTTCATATTTACAATTAAAAAAGTCAAGAGTACAAGATCTATGTGTCGGGGCCTGAATTTATTTATATCTCAAGTAACTTTTTACTAGGCAAGGAAGTGTTTTGTACTTCCAATAGTTTGATGACTGAATGAGATCTGCAAGAATATGAAGTTTTAAGATTAAAGGGCTATTTGAGAATTGTAAAACACGATAAAGCAGACGATCAGCTTAGAACTGCCGCCGCAGGTTAAGCGGTGGCTCGCTACATTAAACATGTAATGCATTCAGAGGGCTAGATTTCATAGCTCCCGTAATTATTCTCATAGCTTTTGATTGAATGGAATCCAGCCTCTTCAAACCCGCTATATTACAAGGCTCCAGTATGAAGGTAAGGCTCCCGTAATCGAGAACACTTCGTACCAAAGCATTGTAAAGCAGCTTCAAAGAAAACGGATGCCCACCCCACCAAAAACCCGAAAGGCATCTCATCAAATTGAGAAGCTTTTCAAATTTAGTTACAACATATTCGATGTGAGGCATTCCTGTTAGCTTTGAATCTAAGACAACAGCCAGAAACTTGACTTGATTTTTAACTGGTATTCGGCAATTATCGAAATATATAAGAATTGGGGGGTGCAATCGCTGACGCGTGAAGAGAACTACGGAACTTTAATGCGGTGAAATGCTAAGACCATTTTTATCCATCCAAACTTTTAAATTATTTAACGAATTTGATGTTTGGCTACATATTGAATTAAATGTGTTACCAATGGAGTACAATAATAAGTCGTCGGCATATTGAAGGATGTTAATAGAATTGTAAAGTGAATACGTAAATCATATGTAAGTATATAAATTAAATAATATAGGACTGAGTACAGATCCTTGTGGAAGTCCATTCCACACCAGTCTACTCTGTTCTCGAGCTTAGTCCAGCCTTATTGTTCTACCTGACAAGAAGTTTATGATAATACATGAAATAATTGGTGGAATAGCAAGCTTGTGTAGTTTATATTGCAGAATATTAAGATTTACTCTGTCATACGCTGATTTTAAATCTAAAAACACCACTAGAACAGATTCATTTTTTGTAAATGCCGCTCGGACATCAGTCACAAAAGTGCCCACACTATCCAAGGTGCCTTTCCTGAACCCAAATTGTGATTCGGATAATATTCCACGATTTTCAATAATCCATTCAAGGCGATTTTTAACTAAATCAGCAACTTTTGCAATTACTGGGGATAAAACTATAGGGCGATATGGAGAGATATCAGCCGGTGATTTATCTGGTTTAATAATAGGGATAATTATTTGTGATTTCCAAGAAGATGGAATATTTCCGGATAACATTACTTTATTAATTAAATCTAAGTAATACTAAAGTGAAGATTGATTAAGGTTGGCTAAGAATGAATATGGGATACCATCTTCACCTGGAGCGGAATTTTTAATTTAAAATAAAACATCCTGTTGTTCCTCCATAGTAAATGTGGAATCCAGAGAAAATTTACTACGGGGAATTAGAAAAGGAAGGTTACACTGAAAAATATTATGTCCTGGGGCCGAGGGTGGAGCTAGATTATTGAGAAATGATTCACTTAAATTTGGAGGTATAATTAGTATAAATCCGACAATCACTAACATCATTACGAAATCGTCGTATATTCTGCCAGTCTATTGAGGGGTGAACACGAGGAGAAATGGAATGGCAGAAATTTTTCCATCCTTTAATTTTTTTGTCTTTGAGTAAGTAATTTACGAGGATTTGCTATATCACCAGATACAGTTTTAAAATTTTCATCCGACATATAATTCTTGTACAATTCTTCAGCTTTTTTCCTATCTTTAACTATTTGTGTGCATTCCTTGTCCTACAAAGGAGGAGAAGGGATACCACCATTAGCAACATTTAATAGAGGGAATGTTTCGTATGCAGCTTGTAAGAGAGCATTTTGTAAATGCATTACTACACTCAGTTACATCCTGTGATAAGCTATGTAAGTTGGAAAATTTAAGCTCTAGGACCATTTTGAATTTCTCCCATAAGTTTTCATTATTAAGTTTGTATTTTAATCGTGGCATTCTGTGAAAACTTCTTGTATCTCGAGTACCATTTGAGGGAAAACTTAAAACAATTGGGAAGTGATTACTGCCATAAGTATGTGATAAACTGTGCCATGTTAAGGCTGAAGCTAAGAAAGGGGAACAAATTGAAAGGTCTATTGCACTAATATTCTCGTTTGGACCTGTACGTCTTGTAGGAGAGCCAGAATTGAGTATACAAATATTATGTGCGTCTAGAATTTCTAACAGCAGTTCACCGCAATAAGTTGATATAGAACTACCCCAAGAGACGTGATCGGAGTTAAAATCTCCTAAAATTAAGAATGGTGGAGAGAGAAGAGTAATACGTTTATCAAGATAATGTAGAGCTGTAGAACGAATGTAGATAGAAACAATACATATATTATATATCCGTGCTGCTACGACGGAAAAATCTTTAAATGCAGGAAGTAATAGAGGACAAACAGGGATGGTTTTGCTGACCAGTAAAGCGGCACCGCCATTCCCATCATAATCATAATATTTATTTGCGTAGTCATCAGATCTGTCGTCCCTTAAGCAAGAAAATCCTGGAATTTTAAAAGCAGAGCCTGGTTTTAACCAGGTCTCTGAAAGTGCAAATAAACAAGTGTTAAACTTGTTTATCAAATGAACAATTTCAGATTTTTTAGGAATTGCACTTCTACAATTCCAGTGCAGTATCTTCTGAAGTGCCATTATTGACGGGTTTTTGTGATTTAAACATATTAATTATAGGGGCAACGTTGGACGGTATCTTAATATTGGACTGTGTCAATGTCATAATAAGTACTTGAATGATATCCGATGAAGAAAGCATGGAGGGGTTAGGACTTGAATTCAAAGCACAACCGTTTTGGGGTGTAGGGATGTTAAAATCATTGATTATTTTGTTATGTGATTCGCGATCATAACCTTTATTTAATTTGGGAGCTGGACGTCTATTCACGTTAACTGTCTTTTTATATGTACTATTGGATGATGAGCGTTGTGAAAGTGATATGGGTGACGCTGAATGGTTTTGTTTCATGTGAGGTACTGGGACTGAATTTAGTACATTGGCGTAAGATTTATATACAGATGGAAACAGTTTTACTGCTTCGCCATATGATATAGATTTTTCTGCCATAGCTAACTTGATTTCCTTTTGACGATTAAATTCGGGACATAATTTATTAGTAGCAAAATGGCTTCCTGAGCAATGACAACATGACACATTCTTTTCCTCAACGTCACAGGAAGCACCTGTATGTTCATGTCCGCATTTATAACACTTTGATCTTAAACAGTTGTCTGGTGCTGGGTCATTTTCCGGAGATATGGAAGATAGCCACAATCAGGATTCTCCCTAAACCTCTAAAGGCCAACTACAAGCAGGCAAAGTCCTACAGGCCCATTGGGCTTCTGCCTGTATTCGGGAGAATCCTGGAAAAAATGGTAACGGCAAGACTCCAGTGGCACTTAAGGGCTAGAAGACTTCTGAGTGACCGGCAATACGGCTTTACATCGCAGAGGAGTACAGAAGATGCGCTCTACGATGCAGTAGGCCTCATCAGAACAGCAATATTGGCTAAAAAGTTGGTCGCCGTGGTGTCCTTAGACATAGAAGGGGCTTTTGATGATGCATGGTGGCCTCTTATCATTCACCAGCTTCTGGAGAGGGACTGCCCTAGCGACATAACCCTATTCTTATCATTCACCAGCTTCTGGAGAGGGACTGCCCTAGCGACATAACCCTATTAATGGATAGTTACTTAAGCAACAGGAGAGTAATGCTGCAGTATGCGGGTGTTGAGATTCATAAGGAAACCCATAGGGGTTGTATACAGGGCTCTACATGCGGCCCTCTGACGTGGAACATCCAGCTCGACTCACTGCTTCAGGAAGCCGACCGACTGGAGGCCCACGTGCAAGCCTTCGCCGATGACATCCTGGTCATTGTAGCCGCTACAACATCAACGGAGCTGGCCAGGATGACTAACCACGCCCTTGAAAGAGTCGCGGACTGGGGCAGACGAAACAAAATGCACTTTGCGGCTCACAAAACCCAGGCTACCCAAGCAGCAAAATGTGGTCTAGTAATTGTCCTGGAACCACCATTTCATTAGGACTATAACGGAATAGTAAGCAATTATAACCACGGAAAAGGGCCCAATTTATAGGCGTATTTTAGCTAATTAAATATCTATAGTAGACTTGGTGAATACCATTTTGACCAATAACGGCCATATAGTTGGACTATGTAAAACTATTTTCTCCCGCGAAGCCAACTATCAGCGCTTAATGGAACCAATCACGACAATAGTAACCTTATAGTTAGACCACGTAGAACTATCTGCTCTCGCGAAGCTAACTATGAGCGCTAAATGGAACCAAACACGACAATAACGTACACAGTGAATATCTTACAAGCTCATACAAAGTGATGTGAATTGGTGAATGTTGCTATGCACATTTGTAAAGATTAATCAATATTGATAAAGGTAAGTTATTATATTTTTATAATAAATATTATCTAGAATAAGAGTAGGGTGTTAGTTAACAATAAGTGAAGCCGTGTTTGAATGTGCATGGCGCAGGTATATTTTCGGTGAAGTGTAATAAGTTTTTTGTCAAAATTTTTAAACGCCCCTCGAAATTCACGTTTTCATTAAGTTGAATTTTAAAATAATGTTGGTTGCAGTAAGACATACAACGAAAAGTCGCCATCTTGACAAACTTGGTCTTCCCAAATACATTAACAAACCGTTATAGGCGTACTTAGTTTAAAAATGGTAAATATCAGAACTATTGCTTGGCCATATTGTTTGGAATTAGAGTTCCGCAAATATTGTAATGTTACTCTATGTTGTTATTAGGTACCGATGTCTTATTTTCATATTTTTGTTTAGGTGTCAGGTGTGAAAATGGTAATGTTTCTGGACGTCGATAGCTTTTTAATTAAAAGGGATTTTCGAGCTTTAAAAATTGTTTGATTTATTTTCTACTTCTATTTTTGTGCTTTCCCTTGCTAACTTGGTTTATTGTTTCACAGAATCGTGATCAAGACCAAATTAGTGAGATGCCAACGGTCTCTCGAGAAGATACTCGTTCAAATACTACAAGATCACTTCATTTACAACAAAACTCGGCTACCATTCAATCCGGTTCAGCAATTTTACCTGTATCTTCTTTTGTCGCGCAAAACCCTCAACTTGTCATAACAGAAGCAGAAGAAACACTGTCAGATGTCAGTTTAAATGCTCAAAATTTCGTTCTTTACAACACGGATAATCAAATATAGCCTGTCTAGGATGGTCAAATTACACAACTTCAACATGAAGTAAAGTCAATCAAAGAAGACATTAAAACCATCATACCAAATCAAAATGCACTTTATGAAATACAAACTAACATGTGCTGAGTGCTGTGTCGAAGAGAGATTCAGAATGAATTAAACTCGTACATCCAATGACCGTTTCAAGAAAGCAAGAAGACGTAGATGTAGACATGTTATAAGAAATCTAAGAGAACTTGAAGAATTTGAAACAAACTTAACAAATACATTTATTCAACATTTCTAATAAAGAATTGAATGCCGCATGTCGTATTGTATTCTTCTGCCCATTTTCTAAGATCGCTATGTAGTTGAAAATTGGAATAGTTTTCAATATCGCATTCATCTTCTTGTACAGGTTCCTCACTAACACAATCTTCCAAGTCTACATTTAAAATTGCTTTTATCGATTAAACGTTTTTTTCGTGCAGAATCATTAAAATAAACATTTTGTCTTAAATTTTCACAATAACAATTTTGTACGGAACCTTCTCATATTTCTACGATTCAACAAAATCAAAATATCCGTACTGAGACTATAACAGAATTTGCAAGACCATTATAAACCAATGTTTTCTTGTTCAGGACACCACGGATATAGTTTTGGATACTAAGTATATTATATTAAACCTTTATAAGCGTGTTAAGATTATAACGATATTAGTTTATACCACTATATAACCGCTCCATTTTACTGATAATTGTTCTGTAAAGAAAATTTATAAACCCTTATAAAACCAAGTAATAAATGCAGATAGTATCCAGAATGTTTAGTTCTGTTTATCACTCTTATTGGTGTACTTTACTTGTAGTGGTTCTATAATGTTTCTTGTTAGTAGTTATAAGCATAGCTTACCAGTTTATCTGCTCTTGAGTGCGTTTACACCCTCGCGATACTTTTATAGGTCACCCAAGCTTATATTTGTCCTTTAATTTCGGCCTATAAGTAATTATAAGTTAATGTATAGGAGGAGATATACTATAAGGCCCAACTAACTCCAAGCTTGCTATTATAAGCGATGCAGCAAAAACTAGAACCCTTAAGAGAACATTAAAAGTGCTGGAGTCCTATAACGTCTGCACTATAGGATAATTTTGCTGCTTGGGTATGATCGCCACTAGAAAACTAAAATATGATACCCCCCACCTACAACTAGAAGGCATAACCCTGACATTAACACGAGAGGTTAAGGTATTGGGGGTGATCATAGATAGCAAGCTGACCTTCAAAACGCATATTGAGGGTGTGTCTCGCAAAGCGATAAAATTATATCAAAAAGCTTCGAGGGCTACACGTACAACGTGGGGCATGAGCGATGCCATCAACAGAATCCTTTACAGAACTGTGGTTGAGCCTACCATCTTGTATGCTGCCAGTGTGTGGGTCCAGAACACACACAAAACTTATGTAAGCAAAAGGCTCAACCACATAAGCAGGAAGTTTGGCATCCTCATAACACGCGCCCACCGTACGACATCGCTTGCCTCAGTACTTTGCATTTCGGGCTTACTGCCATTAGACATGAGAGTGAGAGAGGCCGCGGAGCTGTACGAATTTAAACGAGGGAAGCCTATAAACTGGTTACCTGGTAGGAAGATAGAATCCAGGATCAGCACCAAAGAATTGCCACACCCAGTGGCCAGAATGAGAACAGCTCACGGCCTTGTTCACACTCAGGAGGAAGCAGACGAGCTACCAGGATACTCAATATACACTGATGGCAGTAAGCTCGAGGGTAAGGTCGGCGGGGCTGCTTCCGTCTGGATAGATGGAGCTGAGGTTGAATCACAGGGCTTCCTACTGGCCCCATACTGCACAGTATTCCAAGCCGAGCTTGTGGCTATCGCTAAAAGGTTACACATGGCACAGATACTTGGCTTTGAAACGGTTAACATACTCAGCGATTCACGTTCGTCCTTAGAAGCCATCGCCATACCCGACAATACCCACCCTATCGTAGTAGAGATACAGGAGCTGCTTCGAGGTCTAGAAGCCAGAGATGTAACAGTGTCTCTGTTATGGGTGAAGGCCCACGCGGGAATTGTTGGGCGGCTTTAACTGAAAATTCAGCACCCACCTACGATGCGATCCCCATCTCACACCTGAAACGCCTTATACGCCAGAACACCGTAATCGAGTGGCAAAACACATACGCAATGATGGAAACAGGAGCCTTGACTGGTAGTTTTTTACCGAATATCGAGCAAGCCTATAAAATTATGAAATCCATAAAAATTGATAATGTTACCACCCAGTTGATGACTGGCCACGGAGGATTCGGGGAATATCTCTGTCATTTCCACCTAAGATCGGACTCAGGCTGTGCCTGCGACAACAGTATACCAGAGACGGTACCCCACTTGCTGGACGACTGCCCCAGATTTGGCCGCTGGAGACTGGATGCGTCCCAGAACCTGTCGTACGCAATCAAAAGGTCCAATTATGCGGATCTAATGCGTAGTGATGAGGATCGCTCCACTTTTGTAGGATTCGCGCGCAGAGTAGCAAGGGCAGCGGCTAGGGCAAATGGTAGTACGGCAGTCTGATGGTGCTATTAGCTCGATCTCAATAAATTATGAAATATATAATAGAATCCTTAAGTTATCCAATGTAACGCAATTTTAAATAATTATATAACGTTAATTAAATATAAAACTGAATTAAATATATAATTGAATAAACCACAAAAAATTGTAAATACTAAATTAATACACATATGCATAAACTTATACGTTGTAAGTAAATATAAATGTAAGTTAATACTATACCAAATATTGTTAACAGTTTTAAATTAAACGTATATTATATAAACTAATAATGATATTGTATATAAATAATGATAGAAATGTAAACAAACAAACAAGTATAATTAAGTAAACAATTGTATGTAAATAAAGGCGAATACAACTAAAAGGAAAAAGAACCCAAGCTACAATGTTGCTGCAATACAATAGCAGCAGTGAATAAATAATAATAAATAAAAAAAAAACACTTTGATCTAGATCTACATTAAAGTTTAGTATGCCCAAAACGACAGCAGGTAAAACATTGAATCGTGGGGTAGTGCATTGCAGCACATATAAACTCTTTGAGGCAGGACTTGCCCGTCAAATGTAAGTACAATATTTTGTGTCGGTTTCCACGCTGTTGAACCGTTTTCGGTACATTTATAATTTATTCTCCTTACCTTTCAAACCTTACCACACCCACTAGGCACTGAGATATTGTCCATTACTTTCTCAATTGGCTGTGTGGTTACGGCCTCAAAGAATATCGCCACCCCCTCTCATCCCGTGGGGGGGGGGGGGGGACGTAGAAGTCGTCCCGAGGGAATATATACCAGAGAACGGGCAGCAGTGTTTTCCTGAGTACCATGTCTATCCTACTGCGATCGCCAACCCGCCTGCCAAGCGTGGCGATTATCGCATATCCTCCCAAATGATGGACACAACAAAACCGCGGCCCCCAGTCCCCGGCAGCCCTGCTATTCCCAGCCGTGGTACCAGCCGTGGCTACGGCAGGGCAGGGGGTGCTAAGAATCCCCGGCAGATTCCGTGTTACCAAAACCGACGACATCTGGCCCTGGCAACGTATAACACACGTACACTGCGGTCCGACGAGAAGATAACCGAACTGGAAGAAGAATTGAGCAGGTTACGTTGGCATATTGTAGGATTATCTGAAGTCCGAAGAGAGGGGGAGGACTCGATAATACTGAACCCAAGGTGGTGTCGGGTTCATAGTCCACAAGTCCCTCGTGAACAACTAAGTGAAAATCGAGAGTGTGTCGACGAGGGTTGCGTACCTTATACTCAGAATATCCAAGCGGTATTCGTTGAAGGTTATACAGGTATACGCACCCACTTCGACACACTCCGATGATGCAGTCGAGGTTATGTATGAGGACATCTCCAGAGCCATACATACCTCTAACAGCTATTTCACTGGTCATGGAGGAATGATCATTCGGTAATGAGCTGAGAGTGGGGCAATTCGGAACTGGAGATCGGAACCCCCGGGGCCAGATGTTGGCCGACTTCATGGAGAAGGAGGGATCGCCGGATCACCGCACATGGACCTGGGTGAGTCCCGATGGTAAAACAAAAAATGAGATAGACTTTATCTTGTCGACGAGACGACAGATGTTCAATGATGTCTCCGTGATCAATGCGGTTAAAACCGGGAGCAATCAGACTGGTCAGAGGCTCATTGAACCTTAATGTCAAACTCCAGAGGCCCCGACTGATAAAATCTACGCTCCAACCTTTACCTATCCACGTCCAAGACCCCGAACCATTTCAGCTCGAACTGCAAAACCGTTTCGAATGCCTAGCAGACTGCGAGGAAGTGGACTCATACTATGACAGGCTTGTAGAAGCTGTCCATACGGCTGGGTCTAAGATCTTCAAGGCCCGTCGTACAAACAGAACTAAAAAGATCTCTGACTTTACCCTGCAATAATGGGATAAAGACGGAAAATGGTTCTGAAATCCTCAAATGATGCTACCAGATATCGGCAGCTCAACAGACAGATCTCAAAGTCTTTGACTCGCGACACGCGTCAATTTAATACAAATAGTATTAAAGAGGCCATCGAGCGGAACAAAGGCTCCAAAGTGTTCGCAAGAGCTCTGTCTGTTGGAGAGAGCCAACTGACGAAGCTGAAGACGGATTCTACGATTGACCGTAGAATCCAACTCGGCTGGGCAGCGTTCGGGAAGCTACGTAACAGCTTCTCGTCTAAAATACCGCAGTGTCTCAAGTCGAAAGTCTTCGACCAGGGTGTGTTGCCAGTGACGACTTATAGAACAGAGACGTGGTAGCTCACTATGGGCCTTATTAGAAGGCTCAAGGTCACCCAAAGAGCAATGGAGAGGGCTATGCTCGGAGTTTCCCTGCGGGATCGAATCAGAAATGTCGAAATCCGCAGGCGAACCAAAGTCACCGACATAGCCCGAAGGATATCGCAGGCATGACAGTTGGTGTTTGTAATAAAGTATTTTCAATTTCTTTACTGTCACGGTTTTCATTTACTCCACAGTGACAACCCGTTTTGCCATCTAAGGTAAAAGCACCTATTACGGAGGTATTTCGCAACATTTGAAAGTAAGAAACAAAAATAAGAATTTGTAAGTATTTTTAAAGGTACCAAACAACTTTATTGTCAAAAGTGGAACTTACATATTGTATTGCTGTTGAGTCCATGTCTATTTTCATGATATTTCTTATTTTAAAAAAATATTTCAATAGTCGGATCGATTTTCCCTAATACGGAGGTATGATTTTGGTCAGAGCCTATTACTGCGGTAGACTGCTCCTAATACGGAGGGTCATAAATTATATTCATTGAAGTTCCGTACAAATAATATTTAGTAAATTGTAAGTTTTTCATTCATTGACCATTGATTTGATTACATTAATTCACTATTAATGAAATTACACAAATTTTGCATTCATACACACGTTTTAAAAAGCGTTTTGGGTTATTAAAATAAGGTTGATTTTTCTTTTTACGTTCAGTAAAATAAAAAAAATGTGCAAAGCGAAATCGGTCTGTATAAAAAGATCTTTCCGTACAGACCGACTTCGCATCGCTCATTTTTTTTACTTTTTATTTAATTATGATTTATTATTTTATACGTAGATTGCATAAATTTAAATAAAAATATTTACATAAATTTTAAAGTTTTCATCGCTTTTGGTTTTATCAAAAACAACATGCATATCAAATAAGAATCCACAAAAAAAGACACAAAACTTTTTATTTATTTACGCAACCCTAAATCTTTTAATTTTATGTTCTATGAATAGGGCCGTAATAGGAGATCATATAACCTAATACAGAGTTACCTGGAAATAACTACCACCGTAATAGGAAAAATACTCGTGTTTTTAATAATCCTAATTCTGACCCATCAAAATTTTGATAAACAAAAGAGTGTAAATGCTTAATCAAACGATAACAGTTTGTAAAACAGATGTGTAAAACTCAAGTCAACAATTATACAAAATAAATGATTTGTGATAAATTAAAATACACCTTCCTATTTATACCCCTTCTAAGAAACCAACATTTTGTACTCAACAGTTTTCATCCATACTAGATTTCTAATTAAGAACACATACCGCAGAATATGGTTTCTAATTTATGAGATTAATAATTATTTCAACTAAACTTGGAACTAATTCAATAAGTTAATAAATTGAAAGTTATAAACAATTAAACAGGCCCAGTATTTTTCCTATTTCGGAATTATACCACCGTATATGGATTAATCTACAAAATTCGTATCGTATTGCGGCGGTATTTTATTTCTTATTTTGTGGCAAAAAAATGAGTTACTATATGAAACGAGCTATTTAAATAGTGGGTGTAATAGTAGGAAAATGCTATAAATAATAAACAAACAAACTTGAACGCTTATTAATATAAAAATCTTAGTTTATAAATATTAGTGTACTTACTTTTGTTGTTCCGCGTTTGTATGGAAACGCCTCTCACGTCGATGCCGTTACACAGACTGATTGATCTTGTTGTGTTGTCTATGTGCTATACTTGCAAACGTCAGTTAAGTCATAAAGTAATAAATTTGGAACAAATAGTTTACGTTTTGGTGTACTTAAACTGAATAAAACAGGAATACAATTCGAAAATAGAAATACCACCGTAATAGGAAGCGATTTTGACTACCGCCGTATTAGGAGCTTTTACCTTACTGCTTGAGCGTGCTTCCTTTTCTTTTTATTGCAATGTTTGCAAATTTTATTAAAGTTAGATTTTTTCCGTTTATGTTGAGATGCGGAACAATCCGTGTCCATTCCAGACTCATTAGATACTGTATTATTATTTTGAGTTGATATATATCAACTCAAAATTACTATTAATGAAATTTGCCGCCGCGGGAACCATTACGCCCCCCGGGGCCGGTAAATCAGGCGGCTCGTTCATATACAGTAATACATAAAAGACTTACCGAGACCGAAGTCTATCTATACACAAAAACTATTATATGTAAACTAAATATTAATAATATTTACACTAACACACAGTACTTATCCCTATAATATACAAAATAGAATATAAATAATTATCAGGAAGAAAAATCGACCATTCGGTTCAACGTTTCCCGCGCTTTTTTCTTAATCCCTTTGTTTTAATATAACTCAACATATCATCTTCTATATTTTTAAATATTACTTTCTAATTTCAAATATATAACCAGCCAGCGATATTTAAGAAAAGAGATTCTATTCTCAAACAGAGCTATATAAATGCTCGAAGATATAAAAAGGTTGTAGGATACCATACTCACTTATTCAGCTCTATTCGCGTTTCGCTGAACGGTTTTGGTCTCACTTATTCAGTTCTACTTCTATCAGCGGCGTACAGCGGCGTACAGCGGCGTAAGAGTGCTATCTCCGCTGAAATGCTTCTATCTACTGCGTACGGCGCTGAATATGCTGCGAAGACGGTCAGCTACTCAATTAGTATTAATTGTGCCCTCAACATGGACAGTTCTATGTGCGATATTTTTATCGTTTCGTTACTTGCAGAAGACATAGAAAAAAATAAGCGTAAAAAATTAAAACGCAAACGACATTGGGTCGACCCACTTTGGGTAAATAGAAATTCGGTTGGAGAATACGCGACATTGGTACCCCAATTAAAACAAAATAATACTAAATTCAAAGAGCATTTTCGGATGGATATTGCAAAGTTTTACAAGATTGTGGACCTATTACGACCCATGTTACAAAAACAAAATACAAAATTTCGGCTTTGTATATCAGTTGAAGAAAGATTATGTGTAACTTTAAGGTAAGAGATTTTTTTTTATTAATGAAACCACTGATTTTATACATTCTTTAATATTTCGTGTTTACAAATTAGTGATTAAGAACTGTCATTAGCTGACCAAAACACTAACAATTGATCACAAAGCTTGACTTAATGCAAAAATTGGCAAAAAACTATGTAGGTATTTTAATTTTTAAAACAAACATTAGTGATTCATAATTGGTACTTTTCTAATTCAACATTTTGTAATCAAATATTTTAATTTTTAAACATGAGTAGTAACACAAACATTAGTGATTCATAATTGGGACTTTTCTAATTCAACATTTTGTAATCAAATATTTTAATTTTTATAGCTAGAATTATCGTTTTGGATAGTATTATAGTTTGAAACAGGAGCACTCGACGTAGATGCGCCGGTATTCACGTCCGATGTTCGAGGTGTAGTGTAATAACTAGGATTCGTTAGAAAATTATTCTCCGTACTTGGAGTGGTATTATGATATCCTGTAGAAGGAGTACTTGATGTGGATGCGCCGGAATTGATATCCGTGTGTCGAGATGAAGTGTAGCCAGGATTTGTCAAGTTGTACAGCAAAGAAGCTTCAGCGTCATTAACTAATTCAAATATCTGACGTTTTATATGGATTTGCGTTTCTTTTGGAAATGTTTTTACAGTTTCTGTTATTCCCTTAAAAAATAGTGTCAATTCATCCGGTTTCTCTCTGTTAGACTCAATATATGTTTCCAAAACGTCCACGACATTCCGTTTAGGAGAACTATTTAAATTTCTTCGTTTTCGTAAGGCAGTTGCATAAGGATTTTCATTTTCATTGTAACTTGAACATGATTGAGTTTCTGCTTCCGAAGGTATATTAGAGTCATCTTCTTGAGTACCATCCGAATCATCGGGCAATAAATTGGAATAAGTTGGTCTATTTTTAAAAGAATTATTCAAAAACGACAACTGTTTTTCAAATTTAATTGGGCGTTGCTTTATAGCTGCGGAACCACTTCTTGGTTTTTCTCTCGCCTGTAAAGATTTTCTATAATTTTCTCTTAATTTAGTCCATTTTTTTTTGCATTCTTCAGCTGAAAGAAAACATACAAACATTGTTTTAAAAAAGATAACATTAAAATTTTAGTAATGTAACAAAAAAGTAAAATAATACATATAATTTTAATTTGAAAATATGTATTTTTATTTAGTATAAGTTGGTCCATTGTAGCATTGTGCTGAAAGCAAGACTGGTTTTATGCTGGTTATTTGCAGGTTACATACTACAGAGAATCCTAAGATGGTGATCGCCATACAAATAATCAGCTTTAACTTCTCAACTATTATTACTATATTTAGTCACTATAAATAAAATAATATTTATATATTTTTATGTTTCAGATATTTATGCAGTGGCAACAGTTTTAAGTCTATAGCATTTCAATACCGAATGGGATATACAACTGTGCGCAATATTGTTCTTGAAACTTGTAGTGCATTATGTAATATATTAATGCCTATAGTACTACCTCAACCATCCACAGAAGTTTGGCGAAAAATTGAACAAGGATTTTCAAACGTTTGGAACTTTCCCAATTGCATCGGAGCAATAGATGGGAAGCATGTTTCGTGTATCGCTCCTCGAAAGAGTGGAAGTCTATATTTTAATTACAAAAAGAATTTTAGCGTTGTTTTATTTGCAGTTGTGGATGCTAAGTACAATTTTGTTATTGTGGATATTGGATCCTACGGAAAAAATAGTGACGGTGGCATCTTATCGCACTCAAATTTTGGAAAGCGATTAATCGCCAATAAGCTTAATATTCCTGCAGATAAATCGCTTCCTGGAACAACAACAGAATTGCCTCATGTATTTATTGGTGACGAAGCCTTCCCACTTCAACGTCATCTCATGCGCCCTTACCCTGGCGAACAGATGCGTAATAATGACGAAATTAAAGTTTATAATTACAGGCACAGTCGTGCCAGGAGGGTAGTCGAAAGCGCATTTGGAATACTTGCACAAAGATTTGAAATTTATCAAAAAAAAATTCGTTTGTCGCCTGATTATCTAAACAAAGTTATTATGGCTACTATTTGTCTCCATAATTTTATCAACACTAAATGTAACTCTCCAGCAGTACAGGAGAAAGTTACTGAAAATTCGAGCACAATCTTCAGACCTTTAACTTCAATAATGGATGATGAAATTATCGACGCCTTTAATATAAGAGAAAAGTTTAAAATATATTTTAACTCGGAATATGGAAATGTTAATTGGCAAGATGATATTGTACACAGGACTTGAAAAGAAACAATTGAGTATTTCACAAATGTTAGAAATGGTAACCTTTTTGCAAGGAATTTGAAAAATATTCAACAAGAATACTACTACCGAAAAAAAATATTTAAATCAGTATATTAATTGCGACGAAATAAGCTTCTCATATCATTAGAGCGGGGTATTCGCTGCCACGGTTGCAAATTTATAAGCTCGTGTTTTTTTTTAATTACATCTACTAATCAAAAAACAACACGCATTTTTATTGAACAATTCCTATTTAATGTAGGTACAAAGTATTTTATTTGTTTATATAAAAAGCATATTGTAAAAATACTTTTCACATCACATCACAAAACTAAATAGAAACAGAAAGTAGGCAAATGTAATTAAAATGCTAACGCATGTTTACCTACCGCGCGGGTGTAGGCATTTAATTCAATCGTGCGGCCGAGTTAGAATACTGTATGGATAATATTACCGTGTCGCTGCCCTTTTCATGCAAAATTTGTAGGTACTAAATTTGTTTACAGATTTGTGACACCAGTTTGCGGTCTCTGTCTAACAACTTTGCTACTCAGTATACTACACTAGTATATGTATGAAATATCTACTAATTGTTCTTATAAGAGAGAAGATATAGGTAGAATATATACCTATAGATAAGAGAAGAAAAGACTTAGTTTGCAAAAGTCCTCATACTAGACATAGTTTTATAAATAAATTTTACAGTTTTTTGGGTCCGTTCTTATATAATAAAATCAATAAGTCTCTAAGTATATATAGTGTAAATTGTAAAAAATGTAGTGAAATGTTGAGTAAATACTTAGCGACGTTTAATTACTCAGACACTGAAAAATTGATAGAAGTAATGCAATAAGTTTATTAATGTTTAATTAATTAATAAGTTTGTTAAGTCAATTTTTTTATTTTATTTAATAATATAATTAATTAATATGTATCAATGCTAGCTCTATGTACAATAATTTAATAGTCCACTAAAACACTCAGCGTTGTTACGTGAATGCTTGAAACACAGGTTTGAATAAACCTACATCAGGCAGGTCGCTATTGTTTTTCATTAGGCCAATATATAAATGTATAAGTTATAATACACTAGATTTATTTTAGGCATAGTCTAATATTTTCTTCATTATTTTTAATATGTAACTTTGTAATGATGTCACTTATATGTAATTTATATGTGTACTTATGAATATGAATAAAGAATAATAAAGAATAATAAAATTAATAATTACCTACATACTAATTAGGGCATACTCCCGACATTTTTTATCCATAGAAAAGTACTAAATTTTAATTTAGAATTGGAGATTTCGATACTTTGTACTTATGTATAAAAAGTATCAGCAGTAATGCCCTAATAAGTACTAGTTAATATAAATTCTAATGTTGGTATCGTATTTTAAGTTCATAAAATAAAGTACTTACTACTACAGGACATTATTCTTGATATTTCTTCCCAGGCGTTATTTTTTCTCTGTTGATCGCTATACTGTGACGAACTAATATCGTACAAGCAAGAATATTTTTGTATTAGTAATATAAGTTTCTCTTCGTCCAACATGTTATTTCGAAAAAATAAAGGAGGTAATTAGAATTACTTTAAAACACGTCCGAACTCTCTCGATCCTTGCGTGCATAATGATTACGTAATAATAAATCAAATCTATCCAGTAGCTATGCAGGTTGCAACTTGTCGACAAGGAGTTGAGAACCATACGTGTACAGCGCTGTTCCGCCCCATTCAGCGTCGAACGCGGCGGAACAGCGCTGAACGCGGCTGATCAGCGCTGAATGCGGCAGATCAGCGCTGATCTCTATCTACAGCACTCGCATGATAATATCACATTTGTCCTCATTTTATACTCGTTTGCCGCGAAAGCTGAATAGACTCCGAAAGCTGAACGGATTCGTACGCATCTCCATACAAAATCGTTGTTTTCTATGGGCATAAGCTGAATAGAGCTGAATAAGTGAGTGTAGTCCCTAAATCACTTACTCCATTTGGGTTGCCTGCTACGACTATAAGATGATAGAGTGCTATTACAGAAACATTAGCGTAGTATGGCGACGAAGGCTCATGTCTCTGTACAGTACAGCGCTCATCGTAAAAATACGCGAGTGTATGATTTTAGCTACTGTGAATAGTGGTTCATCCAATAGTTCATCCGGGTATTAGCTACTTTGACTTGTGCGTAGTGGCCAGCATTATACTGTTATATAATGGTGTGTTCCTAAGGGTAAAAAGGTAGCCAAGGAAAGGGCAACACGTAAGTAATGCCATGTGTGTCGCAAGCCTCATAAGCGTAACCACTTACCAACAGGTGGGCCGTATGCTTGTTTGCTGACTTAGTTGTATGTACAACAGAAATATACAAGGTGTAACTTAAAGAGTAGGTAGATGTAACTTTAGGAGCTTCATTTACCTTTGAAACTGAACGACGCGACGACGCGGTGACGCGACATATATGTATAACATCAATTTGCATACTCGTAATTCGTAGAAAAAATGTTTACACCTCCTATACAAAATCTTGTTCAGCTGACGCGTCATGAGCGGGGAGCCAAATAAATAATAGTTTTTGTAGAAACCAAACTAAAAAAGAGAAAATAAAAAAAGTATTTTATTGTAAAAAAGCCGTTTGCAATCAAATGTATTTTTTATTTATTTTTACGGAACACGATTGTTCCGCTGCTTGTACCTACTGATTTTCATATTTTTTTATCGTTACGCAATGCGTTGACGATGGTCCCAAATAAATTTTGTTGCCATCAGTTATTATAAAGAAAATAATTATTAAAAAAATAATTAATTATTGACGGGCGTTATACTCTAGTCTCTTGGGAAAACTGTAGCAGGGAGATCACACCTTTAACATACGTGGGTTGTACCGAAACTTACTGTATTGTACTTGATAAATACATATCTATTGGTATTATCTTTAAACAAAAGGGCTTCCCTAACGCAAATAAGTGTGCAAAATGACACGCTGTATTTGAATATGGTTATTTTATTTTTATCGGAATAATCGATTTTAAATATTATCATATAAAAAGACGATCTTTGTCTGCCCGCATTAAATAAAATAAAATAAAAAAGGTTTTTATTCACGTAGACTTTAAAAAACCGCTTGTAAATAGTCAGAACATGTTTGTAGTAATATAGTTGTATACATTATTATTTCTAGTAACATAGATATTTAGGTACACATTGTATGAAAACATTCATAAAATTTATTTTATTACCTATAGCAATGATATTTAGCTAGCTCGTATCAAGTTATTGTCAAGAGATTATGTTTAATTATCTAGTTTAAGTCTAATATTTTTACTACATATTGTCAATGGTTCTGTCTATATTAAGGTATTATTATTATGACGGACCTTGTGTTAATAACGACGGTCGCGCTTTAATGCTACCACCGGATCCAATGCGCCCCAACTGAGAAGACCCAGCGAAACAAACTCAGTGGGTTCATCTACTGCCGGTTTCAACACGACCCAGTTGAGACGGTTCGGCGAAACATACTCAAGCGGGCATGAACACGGGATTTGGTCCAATTAGAGTAATTATTTAGTAGGCAAACACAATTCATCACATTCAGCGACTTCTCATGATCTTTGCTAGATTGTTCAGTTTGAGATTTAAATACCTATACGATAGCACATATTCAAAAAAACATAACAGAGCATCTTGAATTATAATAAAGTGATATTCATATGCTTCAAGTCAAAGAAGACTATAGATGGGTAACCGCCAAAGTGGTATAATTCCGGAAGACACTTTAAACTGTCGGTCCCGGTTGTAGACGTAAGACAACAGTCGAAAAGCCATCTCAAGAGGCTTACTGGGTGGTTTGATCTACTGCCCAGTAGCTAGTATTTTATAAAGACACATTTAGCACAGTAACATCCAAGTGCGACCTTGATGCTGAGATAAACAGCAGAATCAATGCTGCAGCTGCACCATTCGGTAAACTGGATGAGGTCTTACGCTCACATGACCTAAAACTGGCGACCAAGATCTCGGTCTACATGGCAGTCGTGCTGCCTAACATTCTATACTCTGCCGAAACGTGGACTGTATACCGCCAGCACATCCGAATGATCGACCGCTTCCACCTCAGATGTCTACGCAAGATCATGAACATCCGATGGTCTGATTATATACGGAACACAGAAGTGCTTGAAGAGCCAATGTTAATGGAATTGAGGCTTATCTCATGCGGCGACAGCTTCGGTGGTGCGGACATGTGTCACGCATGGCAGAGCAGCGAGTGGCTAAGCGCATCTTCTACTCGGAACTTGAGGAGGGCAAGCGAAAGCATGGCGGACAACTCACAACAGGTATAAAGATGTGCTTAAGCGCCACATGAAGAACTGTAGCGTAGAGCCTTCGCAATGGGAACAGCGGGCAGCCAAACGGTCAGAATGGCGGACTTTAGTCCAGGCCAAAGTCGACTGTTTCGAGTCTGGAAGGCGCGCTGAGCTGGATACCAAGCGGGATGAATTGAAAGCCAGACCACCTGCGGCGATCAATTACAATTATGACAATGGTGTGCTCACATGCCCGCAATGAGTGAGGGTTTTTTCAAATAAAATTGGCTACATAAGTCACATGCGAGCACACGAACGTCGGCTACAGTAGGAGAAGAAGCGGTCGCCGTGGCTGAAATCGGCCGGGACCACACCACATCATTTTATAAAACTAAGTCAGAAAAGGATAACCTGATGATCAGAACTCAGTGTAGACTATAGCAATTGACCCATTACTCCGCCTCCCCGGCCCCTCAGAAACCTTAGGCTGTGGAATTTCTCCTACAGACCACTTCATTGCGTTCCTAAAAACAGGTGTAGGTATCTGATGTGCGGCCGCTGTAAGAATGCTTTCATGTCACCTGTCTGTTGAGCAAATATTCTGAAGAGTCCAATGCTGTAGTCGCAATGAATAGGTAACAGTGTATCACGATTAACTGCACGAAGTTCATTCCACAGTCTCAGCGTATATAGAAATGAAATTTCAAATGAACTATCCTCTAAGAAATCGTAAAGTAATTAACACTTAATATAGTGCAGTAATTGTGGATGAACCTCTGGTGACGATGGCCTTCATAGCAGAATGTAGCCGTTGCCATATAATATACTCTGTACCTAGGTAGCTCCCAATAACCGCCAACGGGCATTATTCAGGAGATATAAAACACTCAATTAAACAAATTCTAATAAAAAATATAAATAATAAAAAATGTGCTAAAAACAATATCTCAACGAATAAATTTTATCTGAAGGCAGATTAATAATGCCTTATGAGAATTAAGAATATTATTTACACATAGAATAAACTCGTGTCTATATTAATGATAAAAAAATATAATCATAATCAATGTAATCGTAATCAGTCTGTATAATAATATTATAATAGTTATGCCCGCCAGGGCGTGTGTGTGATCTAGTAATTAATAATAGGTAGGTACGGAGTAGGTAGGTATGTCTACATAAACATTTTTAAACATCATTGCTATACTTCGAGCATGCTCCAATTTGCTATACTTCGAGCAAGTTTGTGCTCCAAGTTGCTATAAGTTATTTAAGTACTGACCTGTAGGTGTAAAGATTTTCTTTTGGGACTGCTTGCAACAATATCACAAATAAAAAAAAAATACCTTGCCAAATTGTCTTGAATGTCATTGATAAAGTGAGATATCCCAAAATTTTCTGTTCTATAAATTCTAAGTAAATTTATCATTCTATTTGAGTTAAAAAATTGTTAAATGAAATGGGAAATCAAAATTTAGGAGGTATGGAATTTAATTGGGAAGACGGGAAACGTCTCGATGACGAAGTTGTTCAAGCAAATGATCAAATTCCCAATCAAGGAAAACATCACACAGAGATAATACCTAACACAGAGAACAAGAGCGAGGCAAGTCAGTGTGCTGAAGCCAGTCAACCTGATATAAGAAATTCAAATTCAAGATTAAGAATACTACACGATGAATTCAAATCTATTGAGGTAAAGTTAGAACATAAAAATCCAGTACTATTAGCACTTCTATCGCCGCACACGCCTTGTAGGCTTCATATTGAATACCCAAATATCACAATAAAGGAAAGCGTTTCTGAAGACACTGGCAACGCGGCTTACAGACATTCCGCCTGCAAAATGAAATCTCACCTCTATCACTCTTGTGTGACTTATTGCCGTGAATGTACGAAAAGGGACAAGAAAAGTATTACTAAACGTTTGAAGAAAAAGCGGTCTTTAAATTGAAATGTTGATGTTAATATAATATGTTGCGTTAATTTGAATTTTTTCGAGTATTTATTGGAAATATATTAAATGTGGGACGTATTTGACGTTTGTCATCGTTGGGTAAAAATGTTGAGTAGTGGCAACACCGCTGTGGCGCGCCTTCACGCGAGGTGACTTCGCTGTGCCGTGTATCTCGGAAAATTAAAGTTTACCTGTTTTTGTCGAATTATCGGATTATTATCTTATTCTAATTCTCGAGTGACATTATAGTGATTATGTGCCGTTATCTTATGAGTGTTGGAGGTGTACGATAAGGGTAAGATAACATTGTAAATACTTATGTTTGCCCATATCAGGCGGTGGTTCGGAAAACAAATTCATTCAACATGATTGCATTATTAGAATAATTATCAATTGCTTATCTTTTTACCTATTTTTAGTGTTTGCGACCTTAAAAGGTCGACGTCATTAATAAAATGTGGGTATATTGAATATTTTATGCAATTTTAATATTAATGTTAATCCATGTTTTTGCGTATTATGTTAAGGACATGCTAAGTATAACGCTATTATAATACTTTTTGGAGAATATTTGTGAAGAACTTCCTGTCATGCATTCTTATTAGAATCTTATAGCGAAGAGAACTAAGTTGAAATTAAGTTCTTATACGTAACTGTAACTTGGTCCAATAACTTTGGTTTATTTTAAAAAGAGTTATCTAGCTCGCGAAGAACATTTTTTAATAAATGGTAACTAAATCAATTAGTTAACTATTCAAAAAAGGATATTAAGGTAATTAAGTTGGTTAAAAAGTTTTGTTCCTCTTTTAAATGTTTTAAAATTTAAAGGTTATGTACTTCGCTCATGACATGACATTACCCTTACTTACGTATTTATCCCCACTTTCAATTCGTCGGTGTGGTCATAAACTCGAAAATAAACTCGTTTTAAAGTTACAAATTACTTACCTGCCTACCCACTGGCAATTTTTGTAAATCATTATTGATATGTGACTATTTTCTACCATATTACATTATATTTTTACATATATTTCTTTATAAGGTGTAACTTAAGTAGTGTACAACACTTAACAAGCTTATTTTGTCTGTGAAACTGAACTAAGAGGAGGACATCAGCCATCATATTACACATAAAAATGATTAGCTTCCCTTAAAAACATGTCAATCAGCTTACGAATTTTGAATGGAAAGCCATTTATAATTTTATTTTTGCATTTAGCTAAAACGCGCTTATTTAGCGCGCCATCATTTAATTACCACTAAAATTAGTTTGTAATTATAAAATAATAAATATATAATAAATTAAAAATAATAATAATAAAAAGAAAAAAAACTTCTTCTGACCAGTTTTGTCAATAGTGGGTTAGTAAAGCAAACAGATGTTATTTCTAATATTAAATGTTAGTAACTTTATTATCTAGAGACCAGATGGGTGTTTGTCTGACATCTATTAATGTTTATTAAATCAATATGTAACATTACATAATCCTGTAGCTGGGTGTACAGGGTGTACTGAATTAATTTGTCTAGGAAATTGGAATTAACTTTTGGAATAAACCCACCAGTTCATATTAAACTGGTTTATATAGAACTGGTTCATGTTACCACTAGTTTAACTTTCATTCCAAAAATTCATTCCATTCCATTAGACAAATTAGTACAGTACACCAGTAAAATACAGGCACTGATCAAATTGTCAATGACCTTGAACTCATAAATAGGGCTTAAGATATTTGGTATTCTATTGGGTGGTACCACCTAATAAACTCTCAAATTGGTGGGATTTCGTAATAAAATAAAAATAATAATATATAAATTATAGTAATATTTAAAATATAATATTTATGTGGTCATATCTGTAGTTTCTTTAAGATATGTAAAAATAGCAATAAAATGAGATGCTTAGAAAGGAAATAAGCAAAAGAGGACCTTGTATAAATAAGAATATTCCTTCGTCATCATCGTCATATCAACTGAAAAACATTTACTGAACTATTACTTATTAAAACTAAATAAGTGAATATATATTTAAGTTAGCAAGTATATAAAATATTTCAGTTTATTATTTTTTGTTAAGTACCTTCAACAAAAATAACATAAAACATTATAAGTACTTAATACTCATACAAAGTACATTGGTCTAGTGCACCATTAATCATGGCATACCACACATGCAAAATAATAACAAACAGATAAATAAATCAATAGTTTTATTATCTTTCACAAACATTTCTTATTCTAAGTAGGTAGTAAATTGCAAGTTAGATAGTAACAGTTAATGGAGAAATAATTTATTAATTATCTTTCTTTTTGCTGTACAATCACCAACAGCCTAAATAACAATAATAATATCTAGGGACAATGTCACACAGATCATCCTAGCCCCAAACTAAGCAAAGCTTGTACTATGGGTACCAGGCGACGATATACATACTTATATAGATAGAAAAATACTTATATACATAGAAAATATCCATGACTCAGAAACAAATATTCATGCTCATCACACAAATATTTGCACTTACCGGGATTCGAACCCATAATACCCATGTAATAATTACATAGTTATTCAAGTCTCGTCCAACTTCTGAAGTATTCTGCTGCTAGAGCTGCTTAGCGTTTGCACAGCAGTTATTGCATGTTGTTTCTTTTATGAACCCTGTCCCTTAGACTAAGTTTTTTCTATCTTAAGAGATAGTGTTCAGCAGGAGGGGCATCTCATAGGTCACAGATTAATAACTAATTAAGATAAATAGTGATAGTCACACTAAATTACTTAACGGCTACATAATGAATACTTAGTTTTTTACATGGTACTTAGTAATGAATAATTATGTATGTCTACAAATTGTTTTATGTGACAAATTATCTGGGGACAATAATGTCTTTCCTCCAATTATATTGCGGATATGAACAGACCGCCCACCACCTACTTTGAGAGTGTGATCTCTGCAGCAACGAGCGTGTTATTAATTAAATAACTTGCCTCCAATAATAATATATATATAATAATAATAATATCTGGGGACAATGTCACACAGATCATCCTAGCCCCAAACTAAGCAAAGCTTGTACTATGGGTACTAGGCGATGATATACATACTTATATAGATAGTTAAATACTTATATACATAGAAAACATCCATGCCTCAGAAACAAATATTCGTGCTCATCACACAAATATTTGCACTTACCGGGATTCGAACCCAGGACCACTAGCTTCGTAGGCAGGATCACTACCAACTAAGCTACGGTGACCAATTACAGGATATCAGGTATAGATAGAGATATACAAGAATTTTTCCATCCATCAGCTGATCAAAAATTGTTTCTATCAGAAATATATATATTAATTGTGTTATGAAAGTTGATGTGCTTCAGTGTTTAGTTTCAAGGGGAAATTCAGCTCTTTAAGTAATGCCCACTATTTATCTTACATCTTGAATAATCGCCTTACATAAAAATGTTTTGTTATTTTGTATTTGAGTAATATGATGAAGTAACAAGGCTTCTAAAGCGGCAAACATTTGATGCTATGAATTCTGGGAACTTCCAAATATTTTGAAGAATGAGAAATTTGTATATTCTACAGTAGCATGATGTGTCTAGGTATCTAGATTGCTTTAGCATTCCACAAAAGCAAAAATTTCACTGAATGTATGCCGCAGTGATTAAACAGTCTTGCTACTAAGTTGGTCCTCTCACATTCTGTCAGTCCTGCACAGTACAACAACTATTTATATGACACTTCAATAGTTCTGGGTGTCTGTGAATCACATATTTATAGTCACCTTCAATACTGGGCCATATTAACCAGAAGCGAACATTTTCTTAAAAAAAAAGTAATCGCATTCTCGTTTCTTCAGATTTCTCTAGTATCAGAATTATTTATTAAAATTCCTTAAATCTTGTCTATTTGTGTAATTTAAGTCTGCATACTCAAACAGTATATTTGTTAGCTTTCAAGGTCAATGTTGCAACTACTCTTTAAGTCATAATCTTGTCAGCGAACCTTTGTCAATAAAACACTTCCTGTTTACCAACTGGTATGATCAACTGACTACATCAAAATATACTTAATTGTGTACTCAACAAACTTGTTTTATAAGAAATTAATATATATAACAAACTAGCTGTGCCCCACATTTTTACCTATGTTAAAGTTAATAAATTATAGCCTATGTGTTATTTGGATGTATAAGCTATATTACTACAGAGTTTCATCCAAATCCATCCAGTAGTTCTTGCGTGAAAGAGTAACAAACAACTCACAAACTTTTGCCTTTATGATATTACTAGCTGTGCCCCGCAGTTTTACCCGCGTTGAATTTTATAAATTATCACATCTCCTCCCCCGTAGGTGATAGCGTGATAATATGTAGCCTATATGTTGGCCCGACCTCATAGTAATATTCATGCACAATTTGAAGTAAATCCATGCATTAATTTTTGAGTTTAGCCCAGACATACATACAGATAAAAAAATTCTTAAAACTATATTTTTGGCTTCGAAATCGATTGTAGATCACGCCCCAAGTATCCTTTTTAAAAAATATTCAATGTACAGTTTTAACTTTCCTATTATTTTATTATATGTATAGATGATTCGATTGGTAGTCAGGACTCAAAGAATTTTATTATTTTTAAGAAATGAACCTACCTTTTGATCCAAAGCTTGTGGGTTTGATTGATGCACAAAACAAATAGTTATGTTCATGAACATGTCTTTCTGTCTTGGTCTTGATGTTTCCTGTGTGTTATATGAATATATTTTATTATTAAATTTATTATTATATACAAAAATAAAGTACAGACACCAGCACATCCAGCTACCGCAATTTGTCAAATTTCTTTTATAGATTTTCAACTTTATTACATAAGCACAAGGTTGACTTTCGATTGGGGAAATTTGACAGATTGGGGTAGCTTGATGTGCTGGCGTCTGTACATAAGTATTTCTATCCATTGTCTAGGATCCATAGTATAATATTTCTTTGCTTTTCTTAGTTAAGTAGTGGGCTAGGTGATCCATGTGGTGTCCATGACAAGTCCCAGATATATATTTATTTAATTTCTCTATTTATTTGTATGTACCAATTATTACAAAGATATTAATCATTTCATTTACAATTTAATTAGATATTCAACATACATAGATTTGACCTCAAAACATCAGCTAACTTCTGAGATGGTATCATTCTGTAATCACTGTACATACAAGCGCAGAAGTGTTTATTCCAATTTATTTAATGGCAATCCACATTATCTACATACACAACCATTTGGCAATGTCAAATTGATATTCTGGATGTTATTTTTAAACAAGGTTATGAATTCGTCTAGGATTTATTGAATGTAAGTATATATGTTACTTGATTTTTGTAAATAAGCCGTATTTTTTTTTGTATTGTTTATACTATATTCAATATGCTTATGTCCCAGTACAATTGAAATCAATTTTGGACAATATTTATGTGGTTTACGGCAGGATTTATTAATCTTAAACATAGTTACTTACTACACTGCTAATAAATACAAAAAAAAACTTTAAACAAAATACGTAAAAAAATCTAAGGAAGTATGAGAAGATTGACAAGGTGGCGCATGGAATAACCACGTTACTTTTGGGAGATATGTCTTTCACGCCGCAAGTCGTGGGTTCGATTTTACCCAGGACAGATATTTGTGTGCATGAACATTTCATGTTATCTATATAACTATGTATTACAAAAGAAAGGTAGTATATCAGTTTTCTGGTTTCGATAATAAAAGCTCTGCTTAGTTTTGGATCACTTGGCCGTGTGTGAATAGTGTCCCAGGGTAATATAAATTGAATAATACCTCTTTAGTTTAAAAATAAAAGAAATGAATAAAACGATCGCTCGATTAATCAGGTTTTTAGTTTATATTTAGATCTGTGGCTCTACCGGCTAAGTCGCCGAACATCGTTTTCGTGAATGGCGTTCAAATAAATAAGGGTTAAAATGACTTAATTAATCGTTAAATCGGCTTCAACGTTGACAATCGATTCCGGACCATTTATGACGTCACATGTGGTCACGTAAGCCGATTTAACGTTTGATGAGGTATTTTTTAACCTTTATTTATTTGAACGCCATTCACGAAAACGATGTTCGGCGACTTAGCCGGTAGAGCCCCTGTTAAGACTGTCATTCTGTATTTTCTTGTAAAAATAAATCCCTACTTATTATGTTGGAAGTAAACTTTTGAAGTATATTTAAAAGAGTTAAAGCATGTTTTTAATAACTTGTTACCTTCAATAAAGAATGGAGGCCGTCAAGTTTTACGATCGAAACAACCAAACCGATCCAAACAAATTATTCTTTAGCGATTATTACGATGGACCCTAATGGAGGTCCTACTCGCTCTTGACTGGTTTTTAATTATGTTTGTTTTTTTTTGTAATGCCACTCAGATAACTTACCCCTCTGGCGACCTTACACACCCAGGACCACAACCTTAACGCAATAATGCTATTACTTGAAGTTGTATGTATAGTGTATACACGTTTGCAGTAGGCCTATGAGAGTTTTACCGCTTCATCAGACGCGAGCGGGTGTAAGTAACCCACGCCAGTGATTTTGAGATAATATTATATCCGACTAATATTATAAACGCGAAAGTTTGTGAGTACAGATGTATGGATATTTGTTACATAACACTGCCAGAAAACTCAGGGGTAATCCTTATTTAAAGATATTTTTGATAAGTGTGGACTAAGAGCAACTCAATCCCAAGTACTTATGTATTATGCCCTGCTACATAATTTTGCATTTATAATTCTTTTATACTTCATCATGCCAGCCAAAGTTCGTCCACTGCTGGACAAAAGCCTCCTCAAAGAATGGTAGGATATGCCATAATCGCCACGCTTGGCAGACGGGTTGGCGATTGCTGTTTGATAGTCATAATTCACAGAAAAACGCTGCTGCCCGTTCTCTGGTAGGTATTCCCTCGGAGGATTTCTACGCCGCCCACGGGATGAGATGGGGTGATGATATTGATGACACACAGCACGATGAGGATTACATCGAGTGTTTTCTGTGTGGGTGGAAGTACTTCCCTAGCCTTAACTACTCACAGAGCGATAAAACACCAATTCTGTTTAGCATCTTCTACACGGTTGCAAACCAACGCGGCAACGTCCCAACAGAGGCCACCCTGGTGGTTGCCATCCATCTAGACTGCAGTGAGACTGTTGTGCAGACTAGATGGATGGCAACCACCAGGGTGACTTCTGTTGGGAAGTTTGTTTGCAACCGTGTAGAAGATGCTTTACCCAAGGGTCACCTCGTTCGTCTTCTATATATGACAATATGTAGTAAAAATATTAGACTTAAACTAGATAATTAAACATAATTTCTTGACAATAACTTGATACGAGCTAGCTAAATATCATTGCTATTAAAATAAATTGTATAAATGTTTTCATACAATATGTACCTAAATATCTATGTTACTAGAAATAATAATGTATACAACTATATTACTACAAAACCTTTTTTATTTACTTATTTGTTACACCTTGTATGATATTTACGAAAATAACAGTCAAATTAGGCACATGAATATAAAATGTTTATGTTCGTCCGTCTGACTGTACAATCAGTGCGCTAACGGACGAGCTCTCCCACACAACATCTAATTGGTCCTAATCAAAACTAAATGCTTGTTGTAGAACAACTATACTGGTTTGATGGCTTTATTAAAATGTATGAGGGGGTCCTATTCATTTGGGTATAGTTGAAATGTGCGCAGTTTTTAATCCCCAACTCAAAGTGAGGTGTTATAAGATACAAGTTTAAGAGAGGTAGGGCATAGCGTGCATTCGCTCAAAGAGCAGCCCGACTGGGGAAGTACCTCCACCTTATAGAAGACACTCCTTAACAATAACATTAATAATTTTAATGATGTGTTTCCGAGTGTGAGTAAGGTCGCCAGAGCTCATTGTGGTGGGGGGAAGAGTCAGCTGCACTTGTTTGCTGACTCTCAAAGACCGGCAACGCACTCGCGATTCCGTTGGTGTCGCGAGTGTCCATGGGCGGCGGTGATCACTTACCACCACGTAACCCACTTGCTCGTTTGTCGCACTCTGATAAAAAAAAAAGTATGTATGCGGAAATACTTATCATCATATCAGCCGAAAGACTAGTCTATAAGATTGCTGATCTACTGCTATCCGGATCCAGAAACTTCCAGCACCCTCACAAGATCATTAGTCCATCTTGTAGGGGGCCCGCGCTGCGTCTTCCGGTTCGTGGTCGCCACTCGAGAACCATTCTGCCCCAGCGGCAGACGGCTCTACGAGCTATGTGCCCTGCCCACTTGACGTAATTTATTTTGATTTCTTTTTGTACACGTTGTGTTCTGAGGTTATACTATATTATAATAACCCAGGAAAGTTTGGTAACTTGAAAATTTTTCCGCCGTCCTGATACAAAATACCAGCTTCGTTACCAAGAGTAGGTTGGCATGTGAACAGTCGCCGTAAGTCTCTGTCTATTTAGCCCAATTAGTGGAAATTTGGTCTGTTGTGCTATGTTCTAAGATGATACGAAACTATGTATTGTTGTTTCTACGTTATTACAAGGCTTCGTTATAAAAAAGCAAGACCGGCAGTTGTGGAGACCTTTGGGGGAAGCCTTTGTCCAGCAGTGGGCGTCTTTCCGATGATATGATGATGATGAAGTTTATTTAGTAAAAAAATACAAATACCTTATTTCCTTTTCAATATTACGCCCGCACTTGGACCATAGCACACCCAGACTTGAAACAAGAATTGCACACAAATAATTAGCGGGACAAGAACTCGAATTGATGTGGAAAAGCACAAGCAGTAGACAGACTAGATACAACCTCTTTGTGTCACCGTAGCTTAGTTGGTAGTGCTCCTGCTTACGAAGCTGGTGGTCCTGGGTTCGAATCCCGGTAAGTGCAAATATTTGTGTGATGAGCACGAATATTTGTTTCTGAGTCATGGATGTTTTCTATGTATATAAGTATTTATCTATCTATATAAGTATGTATATCGTCGCCTGGTACCCATAGTACAAGCTTTGCTTAGTTTGGGGCTAGGATGATATGTGTGACATTGTCCCTAAATATTATTAAATATTATAAAATATTATGACATTATTTGCCACTGGACTAGTCTTAACAGACATACGGATCTAGTAGCAACAAGGAACAACTTCCGTGAGTTTAAGCGCTTTTGCCATACCTACTATTGGAATCAAATATAACAGCTCACTTAGGACCCTTAAATTAATCCTCGGTGCTTTTGCAGCTGGCTTCCCTAGTTGCAATTCTCTCTTTTTATGAGGCTATAGCCTGTTTACATCATTCTGTCTCCCGCTTTGTTCTGGAGGGAATTGGAACTATCCATTTTCTAACTCCTCCTTTTATTTCTTTCTTATTGAATTCGTTGCGGGATCCAAGACAGTTAAAGCTATTCCCCGGCAATGCTTGAGCCTCACCGCTCAGTGTCATTTCGTTGTGTGCCACTGTTGATCCTGGCTTACAGGAGTTGCAGTGGTGGGTAAGAGGGAGGGACTAGTCCTGTAAAAAAAAAGAAAAAAATAGTCTTAACAGATTACGCAACCAGGTTTTTGAAAGAGCAGTTATTGTCATTTTCTTGCCTTAGAACAGAGAACATGATAAAAATTTATTTCTTTTAGGATGTTATATAATTTGTGCAATAAGAGTCCATATACGAGTGTAGGTAACAATAATATAATATTTATTACTTCAGTATAAAACTTCTATAACTGAGTACAACAAATATGTATTAGCTATCGACACACCATATTTTGACAGAACCATCGCCTAGCGCGCTCCAGAACAAAGTGTCGATCCATTCGGTTCGTCTGCTTGTCAAACGTCACCGCTTGGTGTTGCCACATAAATAATCAATATTACTGTTTCGTAGTTTTTATTTAAGTATTATACTACCTAAGTTACCATTTGTAAGTCTCATCATCATCATCATCATTACAGCTAAATAAGTCCACTGCTGGACAAGCCTCCCCCAAGAATCGTCTTGGGGGGATATGCCATAATCGCCACGCTTGGCAGGCGGGTTGGCGATCGCAGTAAGATGGTCATAGTAATCAGAAGGAAGCTGCTGCCCATCCTCTGGTAGATATTCCCTCGGGTCGACTTCTACGCCCCCCACGGGATGAGATGGCGTGATGATATTCTGATTCTGATATTTGTTGCCGTCACCACACAGCCACACACATTTGTAAGTCTACTTTATAAGATTAAAACTGTTTTATGTATGTAGACCGCACGCGTATTAGTATGCAGTCCAGCGTGCCGCACAGCTCTTACCCCTCAGTCCGCTGATTTTTGTTAAACAAAGCGTCGATGTCGCCTTAAAAAAATGTGGTTTTCCGTAGCTTTGATGCATTTTAAAAACCACAATATAAATAACAACGTTAGCCTGACAAGGCAATGTAATTTATTTTTATTTATGATCAAGAAGAGGCTACATGACAAAACTCACAATTATAGTACACTTATCCGCCTCGGCTTGTATGTACGTGTAATGTTGACAATTAATCTGCACTAACTAGTCCTGCTTTACGCCCGTAACAAGACTTGCTGTAACGTTTCAGTTATGCCATGTCCATGTGACCAGCTGTCGTCAAAGGCCTTCTCAGATAAATTTTGGAGGTATATGGCATAATCGCTTGTCTGGCTGATGGGTAGGCGATCGCACTATGATGGTGTAGCTGTAGCGTGTTCAACCGCTTATAATGAGGGCTTGGGCTCAAACTTCAAGTTGGGCCAAAAAGTGATTTTGGGATTTCTCTCTAAAGAATAAATTCACAGCATCAGCCTGAAGTCTGGCAGTTGGCGTTATAAGAATAAGAATAATTTATTTCCCACAAAAAAGTGCACAATTTACACATTCTCACATTCACATCTTTTAAATAGTGACAAAAATAGAATTGAACTCTGGTACCCATGACAAGATATAACTTGAGTTATGGGTACCAGGGCTCTCACACATAGTTTAAGCTAACAGTAAACGTAGATAACAGATTTAACAAACGTAGCCAGTAGCAAAATTTTACCTAGGAGCCTCGTCGTCTGTATATTATAGAGATAAATATATGTGATTGTAAATTTGTAGTGTATCAGTACGTGTATATGTAGTGTAGCATTATTATATATAACCCTCATGCTTCAGAGAGTACTTAAAGCCGATGGTCTCGTACCTGTTTTTTTCCGGTCGTGTCGCTATCGTCCCATCATATCATGAGAGTAATAGAATAGACAGTGCTCCTGTTTTGCAAGCACACTTACGCACTATAATATGTCGCGCAGATGACTAGTCTCTATGGAGCGTGGCCGAAATAAGACCAGGGGCTCTACCGGCTAAGTCGCCGAACATCGATTTCTTAAATGGAGTTCTCATAAATAAAGGTAAAAAATTACTTAATCAATCGTTAAATCGGCTTCAACGTTGACAATCGATTCCGGAACATTTATGACGTCACATGTGCTCATGGAAGCCGATTTCACGATTGATGAAGTAATTTTAACCTTTATTTATTTGAACGCCATTTAAGAAATCCATGTTCGGCGACTAAGCCGGTAGAGCCCCAGGAGGAGACGCTGCTGCCCGTTCTCCGATAAATATTCCCTCTGGACGACTTCTACGTATGAATACTCCATGTACTATGGATGTATCCTACTAATATTATAAATGCGAAACTTTGTGAGTATGGTGTATGGATATTTGTTACTCTTTCACGCAAATACTACCGAACGGCTTTAGGTGAAACTTTGTACAAATATATCGGAATAACACATAGGCTATAATTTATAAAACTTAACGCGATAAACCCACGGGGCACAACTAGTTTAGTTATATATACGTAGATATGTTTATCAGTTATCTGGTTGCATAGGCTCTGCTTAGTTTGAAAGCAGTGTGTTGTTGTGTGAATTTATCATCATCATCATATCAGCCGAAAGACGTCCACTGCTGGACAAAGGCCTCCCCCAAATATCTCCACAATTGCCGGTCTTGAATCCGGTGTGAATATATACATATATAAAAATATTGATGTATATTATGATGTTATGTTTCTTACATAAACAATATAGTCTGATAACAGAGCGTAATGTTTGCGGACAGTTAATCCGCACTAATTGGTCTAAATGGAAGGCGGTGCGGCTACTAATTAATTGTCGGGTAAGTACAGTAACTACTGTACTGTACTACTTCAAAGAAATGCTTCACGTAATCTGCAATTAAGAAAAAACAAATATCTACAATTAAAAAATCTAACCAAACATGTTTCTTTTCACATATTTTATGTATGTACTTTTTTATATAAAATAGGATGACAAACGAGCAAGTGGGTTACTTCAAGATTATTTTTCGCACTTTTCTCTCTTAATTTATTAGACTAGTCTATTTATATTTACTACTAGCTGTGCTACGCAAATTTACCCGTGTTTAACTTTATAAAATTATCACAGCTCCTCCCCCATAGGTGATAGCCTGATAATATGTAGCCTATATGTTGACCCGACCTCTTAGTAATATTCGTGCAAAATTTGAAGTATATCCATGCAGTACTTTTTGAGTATAGCCCGGACATACATACAGACAAACAGACACACAGACAAAAATTCTAAAAACTATATTTTTGGCTTCGATATCAATTGTAGATCAAGACCCAAGTATCCTTTAAAAAAAATATTCAATGTACAGTTTTGACTTTCCTCCGATTTTATTATATGTAAGTATAGATCACGCCCCAAGTATCCTTTTTTTTTAATATTCAATGTACAGTTGTGTCTTTCTTACGATTTTATTATATGTATAGATTTCTTACTTAAGTTGCTACACACCTATCACTCATTTAATTGTTCTTCTTGCTGATTTTTTCCATCATAAGGTTGTCTGGAAGAGATCGCAGTTAGCGATAAGACCGCCCATTGTACTATATTTAATACAATTGTTTACATGTAAATCTTGGTGTACAATAAAGAGTATTTGTATTGTATTGTGTAAGTGATCAACACCGCCCATAGACACTCGCAACACCAGAAAAGCCGCAACTGCATTACCGGCCTTTAAGAAAGGAATAGGCTTGTTTCTTGAAGGTTCACATGTTATACCGAATGGGAAATACCTACGCAGTTAATTGATTCCACAGAGCGGTAGTGCGCGGCAAAAAGTTTCTTGGAAAACTTCACTGAAGAACCTAATTTTAGGCCCTCTTAGTACTCTTTACTAAGAAATAGAAAAATGTGCGGACCTTGTGGTGGTTATTGCGGTCCCTGCGGCGGTGGCTGCGGTGCTGCTGCCCTCCATAACAATTAACACTGTGCTGCACCAAGACTTGTTAGTGAGGATGTGGCGCTCTTCCCGCAGACAAGCCATGATGTCTGCGTTGGTTAAGCGCCTCGGATTTGACGTTTGTTTTAAGAGTTTAACTCTGTGCTGTTTCGTGGAAATAAACTACTATAAATTGCTTGCTTGCTTATCGTATGGGCCGTGGTTACCCTAGTGTCAGAGTTTCTTCTAGCCAGGACAGGACAGCTAACGTGCCCTCTGAAGCACTCACAAATTAAACAACTTTGGTGGTCACCCATGTATGGACCGGGTACTTAGTTGCTTCACCTCGCCGAGCACTTAAAGACCGGTGAGAGCAATTTATTTCACCAGGAGTTGGGTGTTGATTTTAACCTATTTTAATAAATCTTTAGTAATGACTAGCCCTAAATTGACTACACGTGTGACGCAGCGGCTAAGAGAGTCGCCTCGCCGCTTTGTGTCCCGGGTTCGAATCCCGCGCAGGACAACTATTCGTGTGACCCATAAATAGTTGTTCTGAATCTGGATGTACAGACGCCAGCACATCAAGCTACCCCAATCTGTCAAATTTCCCAATTGAAAGTGAACTTTATGCTTATGTGATAACGTTGAAAATCTATATAAAAAATTTGACGGATTGGGGTAGCTGGATGTGCTGGCGTCTGTACGTTGTGTCCGTCAATTATATGTTTGTAAAGTGGGGTACTTTGGCGACACAGGGATTAAATTACCTAGTGCGGGCGTTGTCTTTCTAAAAACAAAAACAAATATTCATTTTGTATTTATATTATACCTCTAAAGTTAAAAAAATGTATGATTCCATTACTAAATAGCAATAATAAAATTCGAGTCTCCTTTGACATGCCTAAAAACATTGATAAATGGTTGTCTACCCCCATGCGTTACACAAGAAACTTTTTACCGCGCACCTACTCTGTGGAATCAATTAGCTGTGGAGGTATTTCCGATCCGATATGACATCGCAATGTTGAAGAAGCGAGCCTATTCCTTTCTTAAAGGCCGGCAACGCACTCGTGGCCCCTCTGGTGTAGCGAGTGCCCATTGGTGGCGGTGATCACTGACCATCAAGTGACTTGTTCGTTTGTTAATTTCTTTTTTTTTCTTATTATCTTAGTTATGATAATCCCTAACTATTAAACCTGCTAATGTTAAATCTCCTAAATTGTATCAGCAGGTATACTTGCTGCTAGAATAGTCAGAATCGACTATACTAGAAAAGTAGGTTAGGTTAGAACTGCGATCCTACCAGAAAACGAATCGCTAACTAATGATGAATTTGGGAAGCGAAAATACAGTACAACAATTTTGGTGGAAGTGGAAATAGCCTAACCTAACTTAACAAACATTGGTCGTAAGGAAATTGTACAGATGCCAGCACATCCAGCTACCCCAATCTGTCAAATTTCTTTTATAGATTTTCAACTTTATCACATAGGCATAAGGTTCACTTTCAATTGGGGCAATTTTACTGATTGGGGTAGCTTGATGTGCTGGCGTCTATACAAAAAAGTGGCGATATTCTATGCCGTCAACCACACAGCCAGCAGACTTCCTACTTTTGAGGTTTATTAAAATATTATGCTTGCCATTTTTCCTATACATTAAATGGATACACTTATATATTATATACGAAATATTGTGAATGAGACTATATAATTAGTGTGTGACCTTGTGGCGCCATGTATGCAGGATTTGTTTGAGATAAACGAGCCAAATATGAATACTAATAATTTGGTAATATATCGGTCTATAACTGTGTAGTAATTTTAAGGAATTTATTGGATATGGAGTACTTCTTACCTCCAGAAAAGACATTTGGGTGTCAGAAGATATTATTAAAATACTGGCTATGCCCCGCAGTTTCACCCGCGTTAAAGTAGTTTTGCAGCTGTTTTACATCTATATTCACAAACTTTCGAATTTATAATAATAGTAGGATGTGTACCTCTAGCGGTTTTGGCAGTGCACGCCGGAATAGTCACAGAGGGTAGATTTTTTCCTACTTACTTGACACTTATCGTCATATTTTGGACATATCACAAAATATCTTTATAAATGGTAGCCTATGTGTTATTCTGATGGATGAGCTATATTATTGTAAAATTTCATTAAAATCCATTCAGTAATTTTTACGTGGAGGTGTAACAAACATGCATCCATCCACACTTACAAAATTTCGCGTTTATAATATTAGTAGGATAAGCCATTGCTTGCGACTCTGTTCCAAAGCACCTGCGAACCTTAAGCAGAATAAGACAACATTACATTCTTTCAGGTCCAATAGTTTAGGCTGGAGGTTGTTGAATCACTCCTTGAGTGAGTCGGAAACCTTTTTTAAGGTTCCGTACCCAAAGGGTAAAACGGGACGCTTTTACTAAGACTTCGCTGTCTGTCTGTTCGTCTGTCACCAGGCTGTATCCCATGAACCGTGATAGTTAGACAGTTCAAATTTTCACAGATGATGTATTTCTGTTACCGCTATAACAACATATACTAAAAAACTAAATAAAATTAATATGGCTCCCATACAACAAACGTGAATTTTTTGCTCGTTTTTATAGATAATGGTACGGAACCCATCGTGCGCGAGTCCGACTCACATTTGTCGGTTTTTTATAAGTAGCGGTGCTGGCGCTGTTCAGTTTGACGAATGCTTTGTCTCATTTCCTCGAATGTAAAATACTATTTGAATAACAAAGAGAAGTCATCGCACCGGCGGCGGCGAGGAGTTCAATAATAACTTAGGTAATACTCATTGACTAAACATTTAACATGTTTAGTCAATGAGTCGGATAATGTTTTTTTAGGCGACGAATCAAGGATACGTATGATGGTAATTATTTTTGGATTTTACGGCTTGATGCTTTAGTAGCATCTTGCTACATCGACCAGTTCCGATCTTTTGTAGCAAAACTGACTTGACTTTATAATATATCCCTGCTAAATCCTATAGCTTTAAGCAACTTCCATCTGATCCCAAACTAAGCAGAGCTTGTACTATGGAAACCACATAACTGATATATTACATACACTACTTTTTCTTTCGTAAATACATACTTATATAGATAATAACACCCAGACTCAGGACAAACAGACATGTTGATGCACAAAAATATTTGTCCTGGGTGGGAGTCGAACCCACGACCTCCAGCGTTAAAAGCAAGCATTTGCCAACCACGCCAACAGGCCCGATTGTTCAGTGAGTATTTGTATCTCTTCCGGTTGCATGATATGATGTTCCGATTAGATACTTTACATTAGCGCATACGCATACGATACGCATTAGCGGTCCGCACGAGCACAAAATGTGCTTTGCAGTGTCCTCTGATTCTTGGCAGAATCTGTAGATTGTTCTGTTGGCCAACTTTAGGTTAAACATGTGCCTATTAAGCTTGCAGTGTCCGGTGACAATCCGCGTTACTACACATGTTTTTTCAATCAATTCCAGTTATTCTTACGACATGTTTTTATTGTTGCCCCTTATCACTGCCTTTGAGTCTAGAGATCCAAGTCGGTCGCTCACACTGCCCAAGCTTTTCTCTCCAATTTTGTTCCGGAACGGTATTTGAACAGTATGGTTAAACTCGAGGCGAGTGGAGATCCTTTTAAGCTCACAACATTCTCCCACACTGCTTAAGCTTTTCGATCAAACATTGTTACTATGATATGATATGAGTAGTAGAGTGAGACTAGCGTAATAATATGTAACTGAATGTAAGACTGCCTAATTAAATATGTAATAATTTCAATGCAATATGTGATAGGTGACAACTTCAAAGGTAAAATATGGTCTAAGATATGTAATATTTTAACATCTACTTATATGTACCCATATCTATACATATAATAAAATCGTAGGAAAGTCAAAACTGTACATTGGATATTTTTTAAAAAGGATGCTTGGAGCGTGATCTACAATCGATATCGAAGCAAAAAATTTGGTTTTTAGAATTTTTGTCTGTTTGTCTGTATGTATGTCCGGGCTAAACTCAAAAAGTACTGCATGGATTCACTTGAAATTTTGCATGAATATTACTAAAAGGGTCGGGTCAACATATAGGCTACATATTATTATCGTGCTATCACCTACGCGGGAGGAGCTGTGATAATTTATAAAATTTAACGCAGGTAAAACCGCGGGGCACAGCTAGTTTAGTATATAAAGAGATTTGATTTGATTTGCTGAAATATGCGTAGTGGTAGTTATTGTTAAGTGCACAAGATTCTCCCTATATGCCCAAGCTTTTCTTATCAACATAGTTGATGAGCTTGCTTGCTTATCGTATGGGTAGTGGTAACCCTAGGGTCAGATTTGCTAAGCCGCTCAATAGGCCTCTGATATGACTTGACGACTGTTGACTAATGACTACAACCGGGACCGACAGCTTAACGTTATCTCCGAAGCACGGCGACACGCTCAGAAATTAAACCACTTTGGCGGTCACCCATCTATGGACTGACCGCGAGCCTAGTTGCTTAACCTCGCCGATCGCTTATGGACCGGTGAGAGTATATAGCTATGAGCGCCTCTTGATGAGCTAAGAAGCGATAGTTTCCGACGGTCACCTTAGCCTAGTTGGTAGTGCTCCTGCCTACGAAGCTGGTGGTCCTGGGTTCGAATCCCGGTAAGTGCAAATATTTGTGTGATGAGCATGAAAATTTGTTTCTGAGTCATGGATGTTTTCTATGTATTTAAGTATTTATCTATCTATATAAGTATGTATATCGTCGCCTGGTACCCATAGTACAAGCTTTGCTTAGTTTGGGGCTAGGATGATCTGTGTGACATTGTCCCTAGTTATTAGATATTATAGATATTAGTTTGGACAACTCGAGTCGATTTTAAGGACATCGTTATACCACAATACCTAAGCTTCTATCTGCAATATAACCGCACTGAGATGATTAGACAGTTTGGACGACCCGAGTGGAGTTTAAGGACCTTGAAATACGTTCGCCCACACTGCGCAAGCTTCTGTCTGTAACAGTGCATCCAATAATCTACACTAATATTATAAAGAGGAAAGATTTGATTGTTATTTTGTTTGTTTGCATTGAATAGGCTCCGAAACTTCTTGACTAATTTGAAAAATTCTTTCCCTGTTGGGAAGCTATACTATCTCCGGTGAACATAGGTTACATAGAATTTTCAAAAAAGTTAGGGATCCACGCTAAAACTCCAAAAATGTAACCCAAGGCGTGAAAAAAATACCAAAACTTGAGAGGTGTCAAGGGACACCCGGATGGAACGAAGTTATTTCTTATTATTTATTATGTACAAAAAACCTGTATACACTCAACAAAAATAATCGTCGCGACACCACACTGTTCAATGTGAAATAGAAATGAAAATATCTGGCTTGCTTTCCATAAGAGAGAGAGAGACAGACAGAGAAACATGTGCACGCCGCACAGCTGCAAAAAGTGTCGTGACAACTTTTCGTGAGAATTTTTTCCGTCTAGCCCCCTTTCACAACGCGCGATAAGGAACTTCGTTCCAATAAACTTTCCTACATCACGTGCGCTGCGAAAACTATAGATTATAGAACATGTACTAGGTACGTCTTTGCAGGATATATCTGCAAAATATATCACTATAAGCTTAAAAAAAAATACAAGAAAAATATAATTTCATATTCGAATTTTCTTCATTTTACTCTTTTTAGTGACCCCACGCATAAACGAGAAAGTATGTATGGGATAGTATGTGTGTGAAACATTATAACTTTAGAAATGTTTGTTTATGACCCGTGCGAAGCCGGGGTGGGCTGATAGTTATACATATTCTTTTTTATATTATATTCATTTGACTGGTCTGTTATTCTAGTGGTTAATGACCCTAACTAGTAAGCCAGATGTCGTGCGTTATATCCCCGCCCGGAACAAATCTTGGCTTTTTAAGGCGGTTTTAATGAAAATCTCTTATGTAAAGTATTTTGCGTAAATAAGTTGTAGTTAGACAACATTCTTTAATATTGAATAATTATTATTCTAGACTCTAAATTCAATTTAATTTACATACATAAAATACTACGATCCACTGAGGTCAAGGCTGGAGGTATTAACATAGTGTAATAACATATAGTACTTAATAATTGTTTATCTTCGAACTGGGCGCGGATCTAACTGCAAGCCGCTACAGGGTACTGACACGTACGGAGTACAGAAATGTAAAGATTTCATGAAGTCGTAAATGTACGATTGAACTTATAACTTAGTCGCCTTACTAGGCGTGGCAAGAAACTTTATTACATTTCAGGATACTTATTCAATATTTCTGTCATCCATATGATATACATATACAGTCTTATTTAAAAACGCTACTTAAATTTAAGCCGGCCGCTTAACCATGGTTTATCAATTTTTTCATTTAATTAAACACGTTTTGACTTTGACCCGCGGTTAAGCTATGTCAAAATTTAAACCACGTCGGCCCCTGGTTTAAACCTTGCTTAAATATGGCGGATTTTATTTGCATCAGCTGACGTTTGTTTGTGAATGGAGGTTTTATTGAAGTTACTATCCGTTTTAATTTTTAAATAAATACTGAATTCCAGTTGGAAACTTATCACAAACTTCAAAATCCACCGAAGAAAATCAATAGTCCTTGAAAATGCACTGTTACGATCATAAATCTATCATTCCATGTCTACCATAGAGCAAAAATCAAAAAGTTTTGATACATAATCCGATTTAGTCGATTAATTTTGGTCAAACTCTATACCAGTCCCAGAAATCTTGACAGAGTAAAATAAAAAGACGTTACTTAGCTGAGAAACCTTTAAGTAGGGTTTTTAAATAAAGAAATAGTTGAGCGGGGTTTAAGTGGTTGTGCAGGGTTTAGCTGAGACATGGTAAAGCGGCGGATCACGGCATTATTTTAAATAAGAGTATTAATGTTAAAAGATCTCCGTTATATTATTACATCCATCATGTCAGCCGAATGACGTCCACTGCTGGTCATAAGATTTCCACAATAAAGATATGTCCATTATTTCGAGGGATATACCATAATTGCCACGCTTGCAAACGCGTTAGCGATCGCAGTATGGTGGTCATAGTACATAGAAAGAGTGCCCACAGATACGGGACGACTTCTTCGCCCCCATGGGATGAGATGGGGTGGTGCCGTAAGCCACGCAGCAAATACAATACATTTATTTATTACTTTGCATCACTACATTTAATTTCTATATTCATTAAATGAATAGAAGCATTCTTTGATTAAACATTTTTCAATGTCACATTAAATTAAGTTAGTGTTTAGCTCGCGGATATGTTTTAGGAATTGTATTAAACACTTTATTACCATACGCATAAATTTTATTCTGTGGTTTGATTGTCACATCATCCCTCGACAAATATTTTTTATTTACGCTCCCTTATTCAAACAAACTTTGATGATTTTTAAAGAGCATGCCAATTTTAAAAGATTTGTTATTTGCAAACTAGTAAATAAATTATTTAATTGCTGTCTTTACTGACATGCTTTAGAAATAGTGGCTTCCCCGTCACGGCTTCAGTCGCGTATTCCCTTGGGAATAGTAATTTTCTGTGCCACTAACACCGCAACATTTCTTTCAATCAGACATCTCACATTCACGTTTATTATAGGTAATAGTAGTATTGCATGATCCATTTTAGCCTACGGCAATACAAAATGTAAATATTTATGTCTTATTTCCATATTATCCTTAATGTTCTTATATAATTTCTAGTCTAATGTAATTTAGTATTCAATTTATTCAACGTTATTTATATTATTGTACAATACAATTTATATCACATATTTAATTACTTTCCTTTTACATCAATTAATTTGTTTGTCATTTAATTATAAAATATAGATGCTTAATATATATCACTATGTTAATGTGTCTAAATGTTGTAATGTTTTATATAATGGTTTTAATTTACAATTTGAATATTCAATAGATTATTTATTAACACATTTTTATAGATCCTTGGCGCCACGATACGCTTTTATCAAAATAAAAACGAAACGGCATGCACACTTTGGACACAAAAAGATCATTGTTTGCACTGACGAAATTAATTGTTTCATACAGTTTCTTTACAAAGCGGGACGAAGTAAGTAATAAAATTCCAAGAACATATAATTAACAATGTCAATTAAAAAGACGAAAAAATGTGTCTTAAACTTGTTCCTTGAAAGTTTTGACTCACACAGTCACTTCATCTTCGACCTGTCTGGTATGCAGAGATTAATAACTGCCTATAATTAATCTGTGGTATCATAAAGCGCATTAGGTGGTCTGAGCAGGTTATTAGGACTAGTATTATGGGCTAGCCTTTAAAATAATAGGTCTTTACCTATGAAATTGCCGTTTTGTATGAAAAAATTTAAACGAATTTTTTTCATGAATTTTTTTATTTGTATTAATCGAAGTAATCACCCATGCAATCAATGCATCTTTGCCATCGCAGTGGCAGTTTATTGATGCCCTTCTTAAAGAAATCAGCTGGACGGGAGGCAACAAATTCTTCAAAGGCATTTTGTACTGCCTCTCGGGTATTGAATTTTTTTACCGCCAAGAAGTTATCCAAATTCTGGAAAAAGTAGTAGTCTGTAGGCGCAAGGTCTGGTGAGTAGGGCGGATGACGGAGAGCTTCCAACCCCAGTTCTTGCAACTTGGAGACCGTCTGCTGTGCAGTATGAGGTCGCGCGTTGTCGTGCAGGAGCAGCGGAGACGAGCGATTGACCAATGCTGGTTGGAGTTGCGCCAGCTTCTCCATCATTGTGCTCAGTTCTTCACAGTACACATCTGCAGTAATGCTCACCCCGTTTGGTAAGAAGCTGTGATGAATCACACCGGCGCTAGACCACCAAACAGTGACCATCACTTTTCTAGGGGTAAGTTTTCGTTTAGGGCATTGTTTAGGTGCTGAACCAGGATCCAACCAACTTGCTGAGCGCTTGCGGTTATCAAACAGAATCCATTTTTCATCGCAGGTAACAATGCGGTTCAAAATTCCTTCATTTGTGTGTCTGTTGAGCAGTGCAAGGCACGTCTCGACGCGTACTTCGCGCTGGCGATCATTGAGTTCGTGGGGCACCCATTTGTCAAGCTTTTTTACCTTGCCAATTTGACGCAAATGGACCAATATTGTTTTGACGCTAACGTCGAAAGCTGCTGCTAATTCAGCCGTAGATTGTGTATCATCAGCTTCCACAACCGCCTTTAATTCGTCATTGTCGACCAAAGTCTTCGGACGACCGCGAGGTTCATTTTTCAGGTCGAAATTTCCAGAACGGAAGCGAGCAAACCAATAACAGGTGGTGCGTTGGTTTGTAGTGTTAGCTCCGTAAACGTCGTTGATGTTGCGTGCCGCTTGTGCCGCGTTGCTGCCACGACGGTACTCATATTCCATAATTACTCGAATTTTTAACGTATCCATGATGACGAAAAAGATTGAAATGCGATGAAAATGTAACACTAATCAATAAAGAAATGACTACTTTTGGAAAAAAGAATCCATGTTTTTAAAATAAAATTAATTTGAAATTAGAATTCTTAGCCAAACAAAAATTATTTTGATTTGAAATGGCCAGTACTGCAGAACGGCAATTTCATAGGTAAAGACCTAATATTTGCTGACAAATTTACTTTTAACGTGCCGAATTAGAAAATAAACCAATCGCTTAACTAAATAAGTCGCACCTTTCCTGCATAATTAAATTCATACGTTGATTACAATGAAATGAATTTTGGAAAATGGCGAAGTGGGGGTAGAAGAAACATTCAAGCGAAAGTTTCGCCCACTTCGCCATTTTTCTTAAGTAATTTTATTAATTTTTCAATTTGCTTTATGGATGGACAAGCAATATTTAGAACTATTTTAAGTTGAAACTGTCATATACCGACCTCTGTACCCATATAATTGCGTTGAAAAATCGGGCTCCTCATTAACTTTCATTGCCCCACGCTGCCCACGCCAGGATCCGCCCAGAGTCGAGGCTCGAACTCCAAAGTCAAGCTAGACCAGTGGACATCAGGTTCCGCTCACTTCTGACTTGTCCAGCATGAATGCTAATATTTGTCAACAGTTATCGGGTAAAAATAACATACCTATTAGCATTTATTAATTATTTACATATTTTCCTGTTTGGCCGTCTGAATATGTTAAAATATTATATGTGGTATGACTAGAGACCGTGAAATAGCTGATAGTTTACTTCCTGGAAACGTTACTGTATCTAATATCTTGTTGCTGTTATAATAATTGATACTAACAATTTTGTTAAGTGTGTCAGGTTGTTTTTAGACCTTTTGGAGTTAACTGGTAGTAGACATTAATTTTATATTATAAACTAACGCACATTTTCGTACCTATTTTATTCTTCGTCTCGTGGGCCTGCTGGAATACGGTCTAGAATTCCATAATCTCATCCATCACCGTTCTTACATTAGACTTCTAGGCTACGGGGGAGTCCTCCTTCCTCTTTTCTCATTCGTACTAAGATGCCCACGTCCACTGTTGGACAAAGGCCTCCCCCATATGCTATGACGTGAGTTTCATGTTTTTTGTTCAATCAACAAATACACAGATACACAGAGTATACATGTAGCTCATGGGAAGCGTTCGGTGCCGATGATGCGAATACCATGATTTTACTTCACCCAAAAAGTATTCATCGCGCCTAGAGAAGGTATCACTTCCGCAATAGGTCAAATAAACAGTCTGATAGAAAACACTAATCTAACTATTGTAGTAATTTTTCTGTTTTTTTTTCTTTTTAAATGACAACGCCCGCACTAGTGAATCTAATCTCTGTTTCGCGGGGTACTTTACAAACATTTAATAGACGGACACAAATTACATCCAGACTCAGAACAACCATTTATGCGTCACACAAATAGTTGTCCGGCGCGGGACTCGAACCCACGACACGAATCGCCGATGCGGCTATCTTAGCTGCTGCGCTACACGTGCAGTCAAAAAAGTCTTATATGTCTGTCTGTTCATGAATTCGCAAACCATAGTTTAAAATTAATAATGGCGTCCATTTTGTGACTAGGCAGGCAGGCGGTCTATATAATATCCTTCACTGTAATCTCCAAACTATACATGTAGTTTCTCCCATTCCATTAAATGGGTGCTCAAAGGTACACACGGTCACACACACATACTATATTTACCTACTTGGGGTGTGTTGGGCAGGCAGGAGGCGAACCTGCACACGATAGGTACAGATTATGAAACTAAAACATGTCTTTACGTCCGAGAATATTCAACACGAACGAGGTTCTCACGTGAACTTTGAAGGACGGAATCTTTTAAATTTCTTAAAAGATTCCTTACTTCTTAACAGACTTTAAAGGTAAGGAGTATGGTGATTTTCCTAAGATTTTCACTAGGTGACAATTTCTTTATATTTAAGGATAGCGGAAACTATACTCAAAACATTTTAAAAATATCCATACTGGGGATCTTTCATGGATCCTATTAAATAAATAAATATCTTGGGCCAAGTAACATACTGCCATCTGATTCCAGAATAGGCAGAGCCTGTACTGTCGCATCCAGATAACTGATATAATTTATATTTAAGTGAATATATAAGTATTATTATAGATTAATCGTGTCCGTCACCCAAGGATTTCTAATCAACTAATCGATCATGATCTCAGAGCATTTAGATATCTGTGATCATGATAGATTGTCGTTCTATTAAAACTATCGAAATATCAGAAACGGAATATGTTACAATTTTTTATACTTTTTATTTATACTTTATTGCACACAGAAATACATATTTACAAAAGGATTACATATATCATGTACACAGGCGAGCTTAACTCAACTATGAGTTCTCTTCCAGCAAACCTTTGTTAGAGTGAGAGCTTATATGTAATGGGTTACAAACAGTGCACAACAATTTATACTATGAACTAAGGTAATGGAAATAATACAAAAATAAAAACAAAACAGAATCTACCAGTGGTAAATAAATATATACATAAACCTGCTTACTAATACTACATACTAAGTTCCGTTTCCGAACTTGAAATATTTATTATACAAATAAGTTAAGCCAGTCGCCTTGTACTTAGGTACTACCACAGAATAAGAAGTACTTACGTTACTACCTCGGCGCTCTTGTGTTTTGGGATTGATCCCCATATAGGAAAAAAATTGTGTGACTCAATTATAGTTGTTCCGAAACCTATTATGCGTCCGTAAAGTGCATGTTTGTAAAAAGTACCCGCGATACAGATTCATTTCCCTATTACGGGCAACAAAGTGATAGTAAGTAGAGCCTGAATTCTAAAGATTAAATGCCCACTCCAAAGAAACCGCCCAGAGTCGAGATTCGAACTCTTTCTGCCCTCCGGCCCGGGTACTTAGTTTGTAGTTTTATTTGCTAGATGGCTTAAAGCCCACGCTCGCGTCTATTATAAAGGGCCTGGATTCGCTCTTAGGGCTCTTCTACGCTTAGGTTTATAAGGTTATCCTGTACACGAACAGTTTGATCCAATTTCCAAGAATACCAACCGACCCAGCTTTGATGTATCCGAGCAATTCGTAAAAACAAAAAGGTTTTTCTTGTCTACTTTACATTTGAAATGGTCGGGTCTAAAGGCTATAAATATGGATTTGGACGATCCTTTGCAGGTGGCCGACATACGTAAATGGTTTTTTTTTATGAATAAGGGATAAAAACGTACAAAAATATACGGCTAGCGTAATGCTATACGAAGCGAATGTATTTTAAAACAGCTTGCGTGCGCAGTTTTTGATTCCTGCTGGGAAAGAAAGATTTTTGTTTTTCTTATTTTTCCGTGACGTTGACAGTTAGCCTAGGATGCTTTCAGTACTTCACCAGACAATAAGGAAGCTGAACAGTTCCCGTATTATTGCTATTAGTCTTGGAAAAGCAGCTGTTGGACCTCCCTGTATTTCTTCAGACGACTTGAAAACACTTTACAATATTAAAAAAAATAAAAAAAACGAGTGCTTTTGACCACACTACTGAAGTAAAACTATGGCTATGAAAGAAAGAGAGGAAGACCATGTGTGCTCGCACCGTTCACTTTTGCCCCTACAGTACCTAATATACCAAATGTGACTCTTTTTCTTTCTTCACTAACTTCCGTTCGCCTCGCCCGATCACACTTTTCGTAACGCTCTCGTCACGCGTTCACTTACACAGCTTACTCCCCAAGTCAAACCTGCGTAAAAAAGTTCAAAAAATAATTGTTAGTAAAGATTAGTATTTTCACCTCAATGTTTTTAAGTTGTCTTTAATTAACTGTAGCATGAGGACTGGTGTATGAGTGGTTAAGCGGAGTACTGACGCCGCGCCCTTATTTATAACTACTCCATCTACCCTAATATTATAAAGAGGAAAGATTTGTTTGCATTGAATAGGCTCCGAAACTACTAGACCGATTAACAAAAAAATCACTGTTGGTAAGCTACTCTATCTCCGGTGAAGATAGGCTACTTATATGAAATTTTCAAAAATATACTAAATATACTAAAACTCCAATAATGTAACCCAAGGTGTGAAAAAAATACAAAAAAAACTTTCTTACATCGCGTGCGCTGCGAAAACTATAGATTATAGAACAAAATAATGTACTACGTTTTTGCAGAACATATAATTATATACAAAAAATATCGCGATAACAATAAAAAGAATATAATACAAAAGAAAATATAATTTCATATTCGAATTTTCTTCATATTACTCTTTTTTAATGACCCCACGCAAAAACGAGAATGTATGTATGGGAGAGTGTTTGCGTGTGTGTGTAAAAAATTATAACTTTAGAAATATTTGTTTAATACCCGTGCGAAGCCGGGGCGGCCTGCTAGTATCATATAAGTTAGTATTTTTCGCCTTTATTTATTTTGTACATCATTAGCTTCCATCCCATTGTACATTACAATGAAACATTAACGGACCATCAAACAGAAAACCAATTGAGCCTTTGTGTTTATGGAAATAAATCTCTTTGGCTTGGACCCATATATAACCATGATATTGATACATCTATTACTTGGGACTGCGCGTCTAGACGCTTAACCTCACCGACCGGAACCAGACAGGCGAGGGCAACTGGCTGTGAGCCCATCGTAATGGACTATCTCAAGAACGCACTTGCGTTTCACAAGATACGCGGCAGCGTGTCAAGCCAAGTTCAAGCAAAGGAACTGTCTAGCCAGCGCCGAGTGTAATATTACACGAACCACTTTGTGCCATATTTGACCCTTCTATAACTCAACACCTCTTTAACGTAAACACATAAAACTACGTTTGTTTAATTATATCCATAAGTATGCAATAAAGCAAAGAAATAAATTTTAATACTTGTTCATGTTATTTTTTTCCTATAAATACATATTTGGATTTTGCATAGAACTTGGTACTCATTTAGATCTCCATTCTTTTTGCGGCGAAGCCCACATCCAAGCATAATTTTCGTACTGAACTTGGCTCTCCTTTTTCACATTAATGTTTTTGGCGGGGTTTTTACTAACCGCGCACTACCACTCTGGAATCTAATAGCTAACTATCTAATAACAGCAGAGGTATATCCTAACCGGGGGCTATTGCCTAATTAGTTTTGGCCATTGAACGAATGATTTAGTCAATTTTAATCTTCATCTATTTGAACGCTGATCACGATCACTATGATCGGTGAATTAGGTGGTAGCCCCCCTCCCCCCTCTCACGGTACAACATGGCAGCCTTCAAGAAGCGATCGTATTGAGCGTTTCCAGCCCCTCTGGCGTTGCGCGTGTCCATAGGCGGCGGTGATAAAAGGTGATTGCTACAAGGTGTAACTTAAATAAAAGACGTAACTTAAGGAGCGCTTTCTACCCAACTGAACTAATTGAACTAAACCAGTTTGTGAAATACAAAACATTTTTTTTGAGGCCCCGCCAATTTCTTTGTGTTTTTTGCATGTTTATGTTCCTCAGGTTGTTCAGTTTCAGAGAGAATTTAAGCTCCTTAATTTACTTATACGACGGCCGCTGGGGCAGAAAGGTAGTCGAGTGGCGACCACGAACCGGAAGACGCAGCGTGGGCATGCCCCCTACAAGTTGGACCGACGATCTTGTGCGGGCGCGGGAAGCCGCTGGATGCGGGCAGCGCAGGACCGGCTATTGTGGAGATCCTTTGGGGAGGCCTTTGTCCAACAGCGGACGTCTTTCGACTGATATGATTCAAATTCAAATATATTTATTTCGGAAAAATATCCATATAATGTTAGTATAACTTAGCCTAATGTTAGTATCAATTAAATTAATTATATTAAGGGTGTCTGGACTCTTACCCACCTGTGTAAACGGGGAGAGTCCCACCGATCAGAAAACACATTCAGGATGCCATTGGAGGAGAAGCGCAAGCGCTCCATCATGGAAGCACAGCGCCTCCGCATGATCGCGGCGAACCGGAGTAGTGCGTCGACACGCACTACTCCGCGAACATCCCCGACGCGCTACACCGCCACGGCAACCCCAAGAGCACCCTGAATGCGTTATTGTACTGTACGCGCAGGTCGCTGTATGCCCGCTGGGTATACTTGATCCACAGACTGCACGTGTAAAACGACTGGCAGAAGGCCTTAAAGAGCGTTATCTTAACAGGGTTAGTACAGCGTGCAAACCTGCGGGCCAGCATGTTGCAACGGACAGCCAGCGACCTGCGCTCCCTGTCTATGTCCACATTGTCTTTCAAGTCGTCAGTGACCCAGTGACCCAAATGATGATGATGATGATGAATTTACTTATAAACACTGCAGTGCCCACAAAAATAGACACATGCTATTCATATGAAGAGTTTTAAATGTATTCTCTGTTGGCAATAAGTCGTCAGTATTGACTTGCAAATAGTTTACTCAAATATAAATCTCCTACGGTTCCTAGGTCTATGCACTATGTATTTATATGGAAATTTAATTTCATAAATTTAATTTCTGAGTGTCTCCGTGCTTCAGAGGGCACGTTTAGCTTTCGGTCCCGGTTTTAGTCATTAGCCAACAGTCTTCAAGCCATGTCAGAGGGCTACTGGGCGGTTTGAACAACTCTGACACTAGGGTAACCACTGCCCGTACGATAAGTAAGTACTGTATTGCAGTCTATTCTGTCGTCACATCGGCATTGCTCCAGATGTAGATGTGTATTATTTACGACTACTTTGTACCTTGACAGCTTCTTTATTACGTAAGTGGTAAGGGTGATTTTTGTGGTGCCAGTGTATCCACAGACAGGCGGCATACTGTACGTTACTCCAAGTTTGCAAGTATAATTTGTTCTATTCAGTAATGTGTTCCTATCTCTGTTTGCTATTGCGCCGAATTTGAGACTTCCGTCAGTTAAGAAGTTTTGTATTAAGATTCAGGTCACGTTGGATGTTATCTACTTTCCTACTTAAGAGTTCGACCAAAGTTGGGAGGTTTTGTTGCTCTCATCTTCGCAGTTGTTTATGTAGCCTTAGCTGGCGTTAGGGGCAAATGGGGATTCTTTATTTATACACTAAATAAACTAAATATGTAGTATAGGATTCCTTCCAGCAAACTTTTTTTTATGCTAGATGGGTTTTGACCACGACCTCACTCGATGGTAAGTGAAGATGTGGTCGAAGATGGACCGCGCGTACCCATAAGATGCCTGTTCACTCTTACCTTGAATAAACCCATATTTGTGAGCATGAACATGTCTGTTTGTCCTGAGTCTGGGTGTCATTATCTATGTAAGTATTTATTTACAAAAGAAAAGTATATCAGTTATCTGGTTTCCATAGTAAAGTAGTTTTCCAAACTAGGCATAGTCTATACTATGGCAACCAGACAGCGGATAAACATACCTACTTATATATTTCTGAACACTTACATACTATAGATTACACCCAGACTTTAAAAAGAATATCGTGCTCATCGCACAATGACTTGTCCAGGGGATCTACCGGCTAAGTCGCCGAACATCGATTTCTTAAATGGCGTTCAAATAAATAAAGGTTAACAATGACTTAATCAATGGTTAAATCGACTTCCATGGGCACATGTGACGCCATAAATGGTCTGGAATCAATTGTTAACGTTGAAGCCGATTTAACGAATGATTTAGTAATTTTTTCTCTGGCGTTCAAATAAATAAAGTTTTTATTTATTTGAACGCCATTTAAGAAATCGAAGTTCGGCGACTTAGCCGGTAGAGCCCCTGAGTGGGAATCAAACCCACAACCTGTGGCTTAGCAGCCAGTTCCTGTATTTGCGCACGCGTTTGTAGACTTTAATATGTCCCGCGCAAATGGTTCTCCATTGAGATGTCCGCCATGGCCGAAATTCGACCAGGAGGTTAAGATTTTCAAATAAAAGTCCAAATATTGATATCACTGAACTTGGCCCAAAAGGGTTATCGTAAAAAAGCACGTTTCACGTGCCGATTACTGTTCATATCAGCGTTTATTGGGCAGTTTCATTTGTTTACTCTTAGGATACAGATTATCCCATTCCGATATACTTACGTATGTTTGTTTGTGTAAGATTTTGCTCCTGATAATGTAATCGTTCTTTAAATAACTTGACATGTTTTAGCGCACGTGTTGTCTATGAGTCAACGTTGATCTCTATATCTTTAGAATAGGTTTAGAGTCCAATGAGAGATACTAAAACCCAACTAGTGGAAATGAAATATGTATAATAAAATGGGCTTATACGGTCAAATCGAAATTCTCATTTAAAAACGAAAGCGCCGCTGTTTTATTGTTTTTTATAATGTTTATTATCAGGTGCGACTATGATATACAACATGTAACGTAATTATCGCACACCCTCAAACACCCCAATTAGAATATTATGTTGTAATCATAAGACATACACAGAATTTTTTATTTAACATGTATAGATATGCATTTTCATTTACTAAATTAGTTTCTTGAAATAAAGTTTATTTTTCTTTATTTTGTATCGAATGATGGAATTCGTATGAATACAAAAAACTGCGATTTTAAAAGTCTTAGATATTACTTTGACTTACGGTCCATTTAATTTGTTTTGACTCTACAAAGTTAATATGACAATAATTTCCGTAGTTTTAATTATTTTGGAATAAAAATTACTATATTAAAAATATATAAATCGATTCAGTAAACGATTCTGAACAAACTATTTTCAGGATGTGCGTTAATAAGTTACATGTTGTATATGATATGATCCTATGCCGCTTAGCATCGGATATGTTTGTTGAATGTGTGCAAAACACATTTTTTACTTTCATTTTGCAATAGATTTGCAAAACTTTTGATTATTTTTTATATTTACTTTTTGAAGATTTAGATTAGAATTAGCTAACAAGCAACTGTAGCCCAATGCTTGATATTTAATATTAATAGTGTTTCAATATACATATACCTCATAGCTAGATGCTCTCACCGGTCCATAAGTAATCGACGAGGTTAAGTACTAGGATCGCGGTCAGTCTATAGATGGGTGACCACTAAAGTGGTTTAATTTTGAGCGTCTCCGTGCTACGTACGAGGGCACGTTAAACTGTCGGTCCCGGTTATAGTCGTTAAGCCGTGTCAGAGGCCTACTGGGCAGCTTGAAAAACTCTGACACTAGGGTAACCAACCATTGTCCATACGATAAGTAAGTAAGCTGATCGAAATTCTTGTTAAGTTAATAATTATTTGTGTATTCCCATGTGACAGTAGTAACACGTTGTTCACTATTTAAGTTACATATAAAGATAAACACGCACGTGTAGCGGCTAACACAGTGGCCTCTCCGCTTCGTGTCCGGACAACTATTTGTGTGACCCATAAATAGTTGTTCTGAAACTAGTTGTAATTTGAGTCCGCCTATTACATGTTTGTAAAGTACCCCGCGACACAGGGATTAGATTCCCTAGTGCGGGCGTTGTCTTTTTAAGAAAAACACAAACATAATTTTCATTTTGCACACAAAACGTAATTATAAATATATATAACGATCACGAGCTTTTTAAAATAAAATGTTATTGTAATATCTGTACTATTTAGCAGATAATAACCAAAAAAAAATTATAAGTTGTGATTTTTTTATTGTTGCGATATTATTATCCGTGACACAAAACCCTTGTGCCAGTATTCTCTCTTTTGAAATGTAAAAGAAAAAAATATAAAAATATCATCATCACCATTATCAGCTGGACGAAGATGTCCACTAAAAGCCTCCCCTAAAGATCTGCCGAACACAATTCCTCTACAATTGCCGGTTTTGCGCTTTCCACATCCAGCGGTTTCTAGCTAGTAGCAACCCGCACAAGATCATCGGTCAAACTTATAGGAGGCCTGCCCACGCTGCGTCTTCCGGTTCGTGGTCGCCACTCGAGAACCTTTCTGCCCCGACGGCCGTCAATTCTACAAGCTATGTGCCCCGTCCACTCCCACTTCAGCTTTGCAATTCTTCGGGCTAAGTCGGTGACTTTGGTTCGCCTGTGGTATTTCTCTTTGGGTGACCCTGAGTCTTTTAATAAAGCCCATAGTGAGCGACCACATCTCTGTTCCGTAAGTCATCACTGGCAACACACACTGGTCGAAGACTTTCGACTTGAGACACCGTCTATCTTTGGCGGACGTTTTACCGTAGGTACTAGCCGTAGCGTTACTAACTTAGTATCACAACCATAATGACGGTCACCGTAGCCTAGTTGGTAGTGCCCCTGCCTACGAAGCTGGTGGTCCTAGGTAATCCCGGTAAGTGCAAATATTTGTGTGATGAGCACAAATATTTGTTTCTGAGTCATGGATGTTTTCTATGTATTTAAGTATTTATCTATCTATATAAGTATGTATATCATCGCCTGTTACCCATAGTACAAGCTTTGCTTAGTTTGGGGCTAGGATGATCTGTGTGACATTGTCCCTAGATATTTTTATTATTATAATTAAGCTGTTTTCTTTTAATTAGAGTCTGTGTTTCTTTGTGAAGAGAAAATTAACTAATTTGGATTTGATTTGATTTGGTAGATTCTGTTCTGTTCTCTCTGTTTGTCCTGAGTATCGGTGTAATTATCTATATAAGTATGCATTTACAAAATAAAAGTAGTATAAATATGTACGTAGTAGGTATATCAGCTATCTGGTTTCCATAGTTGGTACAAGCTCTGCTTAGTTTGGGATCAGATGGCCGTGTGTGAATAATGTCCCAAGAATATATTATTATTTTGTTGATATGTACTAAAAACCTAGGTACTTAATTTATTATAAGATTTTATAGTTACAATTTTAAACCATTCATGACAATATTTAATACAACAATAAAATTTGCTTTATGCGCGATCACGCCCACTTGATTTCATTCTATAAGAGGTGGCGAGATTATGCACAGGCATGTCGTCAGTCTATAGATGGGTGACCGCTAAAATTCTTTTATTTTCCCTGTTGTCAGTCTCGGTTGGAGTCGTTACTTAAAAGACTCGATAAGCCGTGTCGGACGCCTCCAAAGAAGAAGATGAAGTAAATAATTGTGATAATAATAGGTCTTTACCTATGAAATTGCCGTTTTGTATGAAAAAATTTAAACGAATTTTTTTCATGAATTTTTTTATTTGTATTAATCGAAGTAATCACCCATGCAATCAATGCATCTTTGCCATCGCAGTGGCAGTTTATTGATGCCCTTCTTAAAGAAATCAGCTGGACGGGAGGCAACATATTCTTCAAAGGCATTTTGTACTGCCTCTCGGGTATTGAATTTTTTTCCCGCCAAGAAGTTATCCAAATTCTGGAAAAAGTAGTAGTCTGTAGGCGCAAGGTCTGGTGAGTAGGGCGGATGACGGAGAGCTTCCAACCCCAGTTCTTGCAACTTGGAGACCGTCTGCTGTGCAGTATGAGGTCGCGCGTTGTCGTGCAGGAGCAGCGGAGACGAGCGATTGACCAATGCTGGTTGGAGATGCGCCAGCTTCTCCATCATTGTGCTCAGTTCTTCACAGTACACATCTGCAGTAATGCTCACCCCGTTTGGTAAGAAGCTGTGATGAATCACACCGGCGCTAGACCACCAAACAGTGACCATCACTTTTCTAGGGGTAAGTTTTCGTTTAGGGCATTGTTTAGGTGCTGAACCAGGATCCAACCAACTTGCTGAGCGCTTGCGGTTATCAAACAGAATCCATTTTTCATCGCAGGTAACAATGCGGTTCAAAATTCCTTCATTTGTGTGTCTGTTGAGCAGTGCAAGGCACGTCTCGACGCGTACTTCGCGCTGGCGATCATTGAGTTCGTGGGGCACCCATTTGTCAAGCTTTTTTACCTTGCCAATTTGACGCAAATGGACCAATATTGTTTTGACGCTAACGTCGAAAGCTGCTGCTAATTCAGCCGTAGATTGTGTATCATCAGCTTCCACAACCGCCTTTAATTCGTCATTGTCGACCAAAGTCTTCGGACGACCGCGAGGTTCATTTTTCAGGTCGAAATTTCCAGAACGGAAGCGAGCAAACCAATAACAGGTGGTGCGTTGGTTTGTAGTGTTAGCTCCGTAAACGTCGTTGATGTTGCGTGCCGCTTGTGCCGCGTTGCTGCCACGACGGTACTCATATTCCATAATTACTCGAATTTTTAACGTATCCATGATGACGAAAAAGATTGAAATGCGATGAAAATGTAACACTAATCAATAAAGAAATGACTACTTTTGGAAAAAAGAATCCATGTTTTTAAAATAAAATTAATTTGAAATTAGAATTCTTAGCCAAACAAAAATTATTTTGATTTGAAATGGCCAGTACTGCAGAACGGCAATTTCATAGGTAAAGACCTAATAATTTAGTAATATTTAATTATATAATTACATTTGGCGTGGTTGGTAAATATTTGCCTTTCACGTCGCAGGTCGTGGGTTTTATTCTCACCCAGGACAAATATTTGTGTAGATGAAAATGTCTGTTTGTCCTGAGTTATCTATATACTTAACTAAGTATTTTCCAATTCATAGTAGTAGGTATATGTAGTATATCAGTTATCTGGTATCCATAGTCCCAGTCGATTTCGTAATTTATAGACGCATCAATTAAATGTTCTTAAATTGTTCTTGCAGTACAAAGAATAGATTAAATGTACCACAAATCACCAAGCTCTGCTTAGTTTGGGATCAGATGGCCGTGTGTGAATAATGTCTCAGGATATTACTAGTTTTGTCCATCCCAAGATTTGTAGTTTTGAAGTTTATGACTAGATGAAATTACTTAAGCTTAAGATAGCGATAAGACCGCCTTTTATGTGTAATTATATTAACTGTTTAGCAATTAATTTACTATTTTTAGTGAACAATAGTTTTGTATTCTATTGTATTGTAATAGCATGAGATACTAGTGGTGCAATAGTTTAGGTTATTCACTCGGCACTTTGGAATTTCGGGTTTGATCCGACAACTATTTTCGTGACCTATAACTACTTGTTATAAATCTGGGATTGCATTGTATACTTCTATGACATGTATATTAGTAAAGTACCCCACGAAGCTGGGAGTTATATCCTTATTGTCCACATTGTCTTTAATAAAAAAATATTAATTATTCTTATAATAATGTATTTTTGTCATCTTAGTACCACCCATTTTTCATTTATTAGTTTTATGTCCATTCCAAGGCTGTCTGGGCGAAATTTAAAAATTGACAGCAATAAGACCTTTTAACCGCTTTTTACTGCTTTTTTAACAGATTGCTATCACAAACTGCATAATTTTTTAACAGTTTACTATCACAAACTGCATAATTTTTTAACAGTTTGCTATCACAAAGTATAAGATTCTATAACAAACTTCCCAATGATATTAGAGAATTGTCTACGAATAAGTTTAAAAGAATTATTAAAGCCAAATTGTGTAGCATATTAGAAAATATCTAATTATTTAAGTGATAAAAGTGCTTGGGATTGAGATGTTCTGAGTCAACACACATGATTGTAATTAATCTTAAGTATATTTTATTTAAAAAAAGGATTCCTACTGAGTTTTCTGGAAGTGTTTCTCAGTAGCTGCCACGTCATGCACTGCACGGTAGGGTAAAAAAATATGACGATTCCACATAAATGTAAAAATTTTACGGAATAAATAATTTTTGACTTTGACTTTGAAAGTACATAATTGATTGGAATCATTCCACGTGTCTGATAGAATCTGTGAGTATGACCTTTTGAGATTAACTTAGTCGCTATCACTCCGCTTCATAATTAATCAATTAATACATTAATTATGGAGCGTGGTGGACTATGGTCTATCCCCACTCATTGTTAGAGAAGGCCCCTCCCTTGTAATGCACGGCATTATTACTATACTAGCTGTGCCTAGCAGTTTCACTCGCGTTAAATTATAGCCTATGTGTTACTTGTATGTATAAACTATATTAGTACAAAGTTCCATCAAAATCCGTTCCGTAGTTTTGGCGTGCGTAGTAACAAATATCCATCCATCCTTACTAATTTTCATATTTATAATATTACTTAGTAAGATTATGTTTATTTCCCGATATTACAAAATTAATAAAAATATTACATTTGTGTGGAACTTAAACCAGTACCATATAGAAATTAACCCAGTACCATATGTAAATTTGCAATCTGTCTCTATTGTGTATTGCATTTTATTTCCAAAATACTTTAAGCTCAAATTGTGTATGTGTGACTATGGCATCGTAGTTCCGAAATGAATGGACAAATTTCAAAGTTACGTCGACAATTTTATTCGAGAACTAAACAAAACTATACCTACATCAAAAAGACCTATACCTACAAATTTAAAGAGTTACAAATACAAACAGTGCCAGCTTTGTATATAAGCGAAGTTGCATTTTTTGTCAAAACTAACTTGCACTTATATACTACATTCCCAGGTGGCGGTCGACGTGAAAGTCGCCTCCGACAATTACCTAGCACAGTGTTTTTCAACCTGTGGGTCGCGATCCCCTGGGGGGTCGCGAAGCCTCTATAGGGGGGTCGCGAAACTTCTATAGGGAAGTTACTGCTGCAAATACATTAAAAGTTGAGCGCGAAGTGCCAAAACTCTGGCTAGTTCTTTGTCCCTTGACAACCACCTAACCTCTGAATGATAAAGTAAATTTTGGTGAAGTGCTTTCTATTCCAATTCTTCACAAAAATTTAATGATGTATTTATCAGAACCTTATGAAAATGAATAAAAATGTTGGATCCAATATGTGTCACAAAATAGAAAAAACATGAAAAAAGGGGGTAAAGAACGGGTAAGGGGGTCGCGTGATGAAAAAGGTTGAAAAACACTGACCTAGCAGAACACAGTTGCTACGAGGCAGTGTATTTTGTATGGCGCATATCATCTATAATAAATTACCGTCACAAATCAGATCCATTAATAGTTCAGATATGTTTAAAAATAAACTTAACACCTATCTTGAAGAGAAAGCGTATTACACGGTTAATGAGTTTTTAAATGATAATAATATTCAGTAGGTAGTCGAAACTAATTATGTTATCCCAATAATTATTGTATAATCTCATTCTATCATAATAAAATTATATGTAATTGACTTAATTTTAAGATTTGCATGCCGAAATGGTGAAATATAGTTAGCACATTATATAAATTAGAACATCTTGTATCCATCTATATTTGCAAATAAAGATTATTGTATTGTATTGTACATTTTTGATACATTACTTAATCGGGATGTTGTATAAATAATTAACTAAATTAATAACTTGGGACTCAGATAGTTACACACTGCCATCTAACTAACTACTAAACTACCCAAGGAGCACCACAAGCTGTATAAAAGCTGTATTTTAGTTTATTTTTATACCACAGGCTGTATAGTGAGGCTGTACAAGGGCTGTATCAGCGCTTATACAGCCCTTATAAGTAAAAATTGGGCCCATTCTTATACAGCCTAATGCGTTATTATGGCTGTACAGTAGCTGTAGAAGTAAAAAATAGGCTGTAATATAGCTGCAGTGGAGCTGTAGTATGGTGTAAAAGGAAACCACAGGAATATAGTTATCTTCTTATAAATGTCTTTAAAAGATAACGGTTCTTAATCGGTTTTTTAAGAGAATCACAAATGAAAAATTTGTGAAACTTGTCAAATATTTCTATTTTAGATACATAAATGGCGAACGATTAATATTTCATGCAAAATTAAAAATCAAGTAATATATGATCTTGGACTTTCTGTGTGATAATTTGTAGATTCGACGAGCCGATTTAATTTTGTTGTGAAATTGTGTATAGTTTTGTGTCAAAATATTCACGCGCCCGCAATATAATCAAGATTAAGTAAAAAATATAACTAAAACGGGTAAGTAAGTTTATGGTTTTGAGGTTAGAATAATATAATATGCTTGAAAATACTGCATAATATTAGAGTACACTCATTATTTTAGCTGTAAAATTACGATAGCAGCTGTAGCTATTGTAAAAATCGTTTGCTTTGTATTATGTTTTGTTTTGTTTTGTTTTTGTTTATTCAAAAATGGCGATTAATATTAAACAGCCTAAAGTATATCTGGATAGGTCCTGTAGCTTTACTACGCAGTTTTTAGATTCCATTGTACAGCTATTGCCTTTAAATAGGCATTATATTAGAATATTTTTAATATTTAGGCTGTATATCAGTTTTCAAAACATAAATTGTACAGCTCATTGGGGATACGTATTCAAAATGAAAAACCATGTATAATTATATCGCTAGCAATTGTTAGATTTCGCCGTTTACATCGCTCGCGGCTTACACAACGTGTTTTTTAAGTGTGTAATATGCCGAAGGCAAATTAAAGCAGTTTGATAGAATCAACAGACGACGCACCTACTGATAGACACATTACTTGTAAACAAACAACCGTGTAGGTAACATCGTCCATGAACACACACACACAGAGCGAGACAGCAGCGTCACATTACAAACAACGCGATTAGTTTACAGATAGTGCCTGGACAGCGTGCACGCATTTATTTGATCCTTTGTTTGCCACATCGTAAAACTCGTAGATAGGTCAAAAACAAAATAAAGCGTAAGAAACTTAGAAAACGGTAGTTCGTTTCAAAAAAAATATTTTACTAAGAACTATGCGCAGTAGTGCTTTTATAGTGTGTGGTGTTGTGTGCCTATTTTTTTTCATATGTTTTTCAATATTTTTCAGGAAAATATGCCGTTCAAAATAATTGAAACAATAGGAAAAGGCCAAAAACGACTGTGCATTATACCTAGTTTTTGGGAGTCTAATGGTATTTTAAGATGGCCAAAAAAGCGATTAGATATCAATAAATTGGTCAAGGACGAATATTCGCAGCCTGTAGATAATTGGTCTTCTTCACATTGCTGTGTCAAAAGACAATTATTATCATCATACGACGAAGCAACACGAGAACTAGATCTCATGCTACAAAATAGCGACACCGAATTTGATAATCAGACAGAAGTAATCACAACAAATAGTAATATTAACTTCAGTAATTACAATACTCTAGCTGGGCAATTGGTAAGCATTATTTTGTTACTTCATTATTAGTTAGCCTTCCCCGCATGTCTATTAGACGTGACTTTATGAGTGTTTATATATGTATAGTATACCTACATACTTAACATTTTGGGCCAACTCCATATCCAGACTACGGTCTCTCTAAAAGTCAAAATGTTTGCATAGCGATTGACAAAAACATCTTTAATCCATTTTATGTGTGATTTCAGGTACTTAATCAACCAGAGAAGTCATTAACTTCATCTACAGCTACAACATCCACACCGGTTCTTCCAACAACTGCAGCTGAATACGTTATTCAATATATAAATGACTCTGATGTGGCAACACAAAATACTAATTTCGAAACACCAATTCCAACACAAATACATCAAAACACTGATGTGAATCAGATTGAAAATTACCTAAAATTGATTTTAGACAATCAAATAAATATGACACAAACAATAAATGTTCTAATGGACAACCAGAAAAAAATGTTACACAAATTGGCAAGTCTATCAGTGCAAATAGATTACGAATTTTCCAAGTGTGACCATACTAAAAATACAGATGTGGTTACACTGGGCAAATCCAACGAGTTTGAAAATGATACTTTTGTCATAAAACCTATTGATTCAGTTAAAGAGCTAGAAGAATTGGAATCAATTTTAACTGACAAGCAGCAAAAAAATAAACTGCTGAAGCAATACTCTTTCATATGTTCACAATCGGATGGAGGAGGTGGAACCTGTGCATACAAAATATTAGATATGTTTTTTACTCGTGATTTCTTATGCAAGTGTTCCTGGACTGGTGGTAGTAGAGGTAGTGATAACGTAAAAAATCCTCTAAAGGCTTATAAAAACGTCCTTAAGTTTTACTACGAACTGATACATATCTGGGACCAAACTGTTCTTAAAAATTCTGTAAAGAGAAAACTAGAACAACAGAGAACAAAAAAAGACACACATAAAAATTCCAATCAAACAAATTAAACCACCAACCAAGTTGAAAGCGTCATGATTGTTGCAGACGACGACGCTACAAATGAAACAAAAAATACCACGGAAGATGTTACAGAGGAAAGAGAAGAAGACGAGGAAAAGGAAGAGTCCCTTTGTTAGATCACCCATCAGAAAAAAATCTCTATCTTAATAACTAAATTTTCATTTATCTTATCGGGCAATGTTATCGTTAATAATTTTATTTTATTAACATAACCCAATCTAAGTTTATCATAAAAACTTGTTTCTTTTTTGGTTACCTAGCTTTCTAAGGGTGCTTACGTTTACAAACTACATTTAAATCTTACTTGGCTAACGACAGGTGTTGATTGCAGAAACTGAATCTGCAGGTGGGGTGTGTATTATGCGGATACTCTTAGCATTTATAAAAACACGTAATCTCGTGACTGTGATTTTGTTGCCTATCTAATAACTCAATATGTAAAAATTTAAAGGACCATGATTGTCCGTGCAACAGTGTAATAATATAAGTTAGCATTTAAGAAGAAACTACGTAATCTCGTGACTGTGATTGTCCTTAAGACACCAAATTATGTGACTGTTAAATTTTTATTGCCTAGGTAGGCAATAAAAATAACTAGGTAAGTAAGCAACTAGGTAAGTAAGTATAAAAAAGAAACTATTTGATTATGTCCATGCGACAGTGTTTTATAGATAAGTTAGCATATAAGAAGAAAACACGTAATCTCGTGACTGTGATAATTATATTGTCCGTAAGACACCAAATTACCTATGTGACTGTTTTTATTGCCTATCTAGTAAGTAAGTAGAAACTATTTAGTATGGCCATGCGACAGTGTTTTATAGATAAGTTAGCATTTAAGAACAAAACACGTAATCTCGTGACTGTGATTGTCCATAAGACACCAAATTATGTCCAGTGGTGTATGTTTATAGTTCTTTGAACATCTGCGGGTTTTGCAAAGAATAAAAATAAAAACACATTTTCTTGATTCCAAAGTGTTTTATTTCTCTTTTAAACTTAAATTTAATTAATTTAAACTGTATGCAAAAGGGGTATAAAGTATAAGTAATTTTTGTGTTCAGTACATACTAATTTAGATTTTATATCTTTAGAACTAACTACGGTTTCTGTCCGCTTGATAGTAGATAATTTGGCTTTGAATATGTTTAAGTATGATGATTTAATTGGTTCTTCAAAAACATCGATTAAGCCAGTAATTTTATAGCCAATTATCTTTATTTCACTGCTAACAACGGTTTCTATTTTTTTCACTTCCAAAATGTCACTATTGTAACATATATATAAAATATTTATCCTGTGGTTTCAAAGAAATTTTAAAATCTTTCAAATGTAGTATATTTAGTTTTCTGCTATTGGTAGTAACAAAGGGTTCAACATATGTGATTTGCTGATTTTGTCTGCTCTTGCTCATTTCTAATCCTGAATTTTCACTCAATCTTTTTGCTACTTGAGCAAGAGGTTTGTTGCCATGCCTTAGCATCCTTTTTAACAAATACAGCTTGTTTTCAAAAGGATAAGCACTAAATGTATGAAGTGGACCAAATCGCTGTACTTCATCTGTGAGATGCACTACATTATGGACATTGCTAGTTATATAATCTGATCCAAAAAAGTCTTTATAATGCTCAACAAAATATTTTAGAAGCTCTTTTGCCAATGGCAGAAAATGATTATAGTTTTTGCTAGAGCATATTGTAATACCACAAAAAAGTGCCAGGAAATGTGAAAATGCATCGTGTTGTAATGCGTCTGGAAGTATTACAATGCTCAAATAAAGTAAAAAAGATCTATATTCTGATGCTTTCCAATGAGAAATACAGTCTAATCCTCTTACTGACCTATGAATTTCAGATGGCAATTTGCGTTTAATAAGAAAATTTGAAACTGTTTCGGTATCTCTGGCACTCCATTTGGTAATATATTTTCCAAAATTACCGTTACGCCAACCAACTAATAGCCGCTTCATTATTCCCAAATCCACGAGGTGTAGAGAATCTGCTACCGGGAAGTCTTGTATCATATCAACAGGCAACTTCAGTAGAGGAGAATCTTTTTTATGGTGAGGCCCATACTTTTTTTCTCGAAATTCTTGGTCTGTTCTAGGGCGGCAAATAGTTTCAGGAAATGTCACTGTATGTGATAAGTGTGAGTATTCTCCTACTGTGACACATTTTAAGCAACCATGTTTTGCATTAAAGTTACATACACCTGAAAGTTAAATATTACAAGAATTATTTTAGTCGAATTATGGTTGAATGAAACTACGAATGAAGCCACATTTATAATTTTATATAACCACATTTGGTATAGTATAGCAAACCGATTGCGTAAAAACGAAAAGTAAATTTCAAACTGTGCATATCACCTTTATACTCTCCCGCGAAAACGTAAGTCTTAGAAAATTAAAAAATCACTAAGCCTACTAGGTATGTGATTTTTTTAAATAGGCTAAATCCGTAGTTTGTTATAAGTTTTTATATACTTTAAGTACCTTTAATGTAAGCTCTCGCTGGAGAATCACATATAAAACATCTAATTTCAATAGATATTTTTCTATCTTCGATATAAATTCCTTCTTTAATTAAATTTCCTATGTCTTTTACAAAATCATCTAAATATTGATCAATTTCTTTTGGTTTTCCAACTCCAAAATAGATACCAATAACAAATGGCTCTATATCAGGTCTTTCAATTATATTACATAAAATTGGCCAAAATTCTTTATTGGAGCTTTTAAATATTGGGAGACCGTCGAAATTGAAATTTAATTTTACTTTGTTTGGAACATCTACCCAGTTTTCCAATGCTTTCTTTAGAGATTTAGTGAGGCCATTATGCCAGTATTCTCCTTGTTCTATAGTCTTGATATTATGTATTTGTTTGACAGTACCTATAATTGCTCTAGCGTCCCGTGGTAATATTCCCGAAAATCTAGAATTTAGTATTGTTGCTAAATCACTAAGAGCTTTTTGAGATATATTTCTTTCTATAGCCCATTCCTTAATTTTACGACGGAACAGTAAATTTTCTGAAAATTCGTCTTCTTTACTTGTACTGCTGCATGAAAATATGTCATTATCAGTTTCCCAAGGTTTTATTAAATTTTCACTTTCAATATCAATGTTTGACGTTTTTGCTGCGGAACCTTCGTAAGACGTCGACTGAAGTGGCGCTTGACTGTAGATTGCTCGATTCATGACTACATTCTTTTCATTCTCTATAAATGACGACTCAGTATCACTAGTTTCATTTGGTTGGTAATTTGTTATATTTTTATATTCTCTTTTAATCTTCCTTTTGACTCCACCGGACCTTTTTCCTTTTTTCCACATATTTTAATCCAGAATTACACGTTTATTTACTATTGCAAAGATAGACGACTGACAATAAAACAGACTAAAGCTGTGCTATAGAATTAATTTATTATTATAGTGTTTTAACATCATATTTGTCAGAAGTCATAAAACTCTAACACTTACAAGGGTGTATAATTACGCAATAATAATAAGTTTTATAAATGAGTTTGCATATACCATTAAACAGAATCAAGTATAGTGTGATACCATATTAACACATAAAGCTGTAGTAAGTAAGTGATCACATGCAAAATACAGCCTCTGTGCAGCTTGAATAATAAACATTAGCCTAAAGTGCCAAAAATTCTTAAAGTTTTAAAGTAGGGTTTTAATATTCCGTTTTAACACCTTTAGTTTACGCGGATTCTTTTATAAAGATTTAGTACAGCTTGAGCTGTATAATAACTGGTAAATCAACCTTATAAATATAGAATCTTTTCTTGACACCCTTGTACGTCTCCAAAAGAACTCTAAGTTCTATAAATGCTGCATATTTGATGTCGGTAACGCCTAAGTGCTCCTTGGGTAGGGGTGTACTATGGCAACCAGAAAACTTACTTATTTACTTATCGTATGGGCAGTGCCTACCCTAGTGTCAGAGTTGCTCAAGCCGCCCAGTAGGCCTTTGACATGGCTTAACGTTTGTTTTACAATGACTACAACCGGAACCGGAAGCACGGAGACGCTCAGAAATCAAACCAATTTGGTGGTCACCCATCTATGGACTAACCTCTAGGTGCTTAACCTAGCCGATCGCTTATGGACCGATGATAAACATACTTTAAAAATAGTTCTAAATACATACATATTATGGATGAATTACAACAATACACTGAACAAATAATCGTGCCCGTCACACAAAGATTTGTCCTGGGGAGAATCTAAAAATTGTGTGTTGTATTGAAAATATACATATTATTTTTACTCTCAAACATTTTAGATACAAGTTAATCAGTTTCCCTGACAGCTCCCAAGAGTTTGTAAAACGCAAGGAATACAAACGAGCCCTGCGTCGCCGCGTCGATACAAACTTCTGCCCTCTTTCCTGACTCATTGTTTGGTGCTGTCAAATACACGACATGCTACAATGAATTGATTGTGAATAGGACAGTGGCTTGCTTTAGTTTACTTGCTAGCTTTAATACATTCATACATAGAATCACGCCTGTTTCCCAGAGCGGTAGGCAGAGACAACGGACTTCCATTTGTCACGATCCTTGCACACCTCTTTTGCTTCTTTTGGTGACATTATATTCTTTATACATGCTCGCCGATTTGGGTACTTCTGCTAGCTTTGACGGTAGGTTATTTTTAAAGACAACGCCCGCATTAGGTAATGTAATCCCTGTGTCGCGGGGTACTTTACAAACATATAATAGACGGACACAAATTACATATTTTCTATGTGGGGTTTATTATATCTATTACATATTTTCTATGTGGGGTGTATTATATCTATCGTATGGGCAGTGGTTGCCCTTAGAGTCTTAGTTGTTCAAGCTGCCTACGCCTTTGATAGCTTTATTTATTTATTTTTTAATATATTACAAACACATCTTGTATATTACACACTTGAAAATGCATAAAAATTACGGTGTACAAAACATTCACCTACTATAAATTATAGCAGTATTTTTAACATGTAAGTAATTAGCAAACTATAAATAAGTGTAACATTTATTAAACGAATAGGAAACGAATTTCGGTCATCGTAGCCTAGTTGGTAGGGCTCCTGCCTACGAAGCTGGTGGTCCTGGGTTCGAATCCCGGTAAGTGCAAATATTTATGTGATGAGCACGAATATTTGTTTCTGAGTCATGGATGTTTTTTATGTATTAAAGTATTTATCTATCTTTATAAGTATGTATATCGTCGCCTGGTACAACCGACCTATATATAGTACAAGCTTTGCTTAGTTTGGGTCTAGGATGATCTGTGTGACATTGTCCCCAGATATTATTATTATGTAAAATGAGGCAAAATTACTTTTAATTTAGTTAAACGAATTGCTAAATATGTCAACGTTTGGATCGTGACTTTGGAGAGCATTGTACTGATCAAGAGTTCTGTTAATAAGTGATTGGCGGCCTAAATTGGTCTTAAAAGGTGCGTATGAAATATTTTGCTGATTATTATTTGTATAGGGTCACCATAGCCTAGTCGGTAGTGCTCCTGCCTACGAAGCTGGTGGTCCTGGGTTCGAATCCCGGTAAGTGCAAATATTTGTGTGATGAGCACGAATATTTGTTCCTGAGTCATGGATGTTTTCTATGTATATATGTATTTATCTATCTATATAAGTATGTATATCGTCGCCTGGTACCCATAGTACAAGCTTTGCTTAGTTTGGGGCTAGGATGATCTGTGTGACATTGTCCCCAGATATTATTATATATTATTATTATAGGGTAAGAGTAAGGTATAGATATAGGTACTTTCTTAAGGCGATTGATGGTTAACCACATGTGGGACCGATAGCTTAACTTGCCCTCCGATCGACGTGCCATCTTTCGTTCAAAAGCGGCTTTAATAGAGCTCTTCATCTACTGCTCAGAAATATATTGGGTCAATACAATGGCATCCATGATAAAAGCTCAAAATATTCTAAATTCAAGCAGATTATCACTATATTTATTGACGGTATTATCCCAAATGGTACTACGCAATCTCCATGGATCCGGCTTTCAGAAATACTAAACATCCCCATAAGAGTTAGTCGTCATCTCCCTCGATCAAATCTCGCACGATCGAGGGAGATGGCACAAAATAATTTAATTTATTTTTCTAGTCGTCAACTCCCACGCTGGTGTAAAGTACAGTCAAATAAAAAATATATTTCACACAGAATCGATTATTTTTAATATTTTTATTATTATGTTGACAAGAGCAAAGAGGTCTACAAAAAAGGAATCCGTTTAATACTCGATGCGTTAAAATGATTGACAGAATACATCGAGTCTATCGATTTTAAGTTGTTAAATACATTTCAACATTTAAATAGATGTAAAAGTAAATACCGAATAAAATGGCGGCCCATAAAGATACCTCTAATGCCGCCAAATTATCTGTCAACTAAGCATGTACTTATTATTCGACTAAACTGAGCATAGGATAAGTAATTCTTTTTTTTAATCACACTTTTTATTTATTATTATTCTTGGTTTAAATAATAAAAATAATACTTTTTAAGTGTAATCTTAAGACAATAAACAATCTAAAAAAAATATGAATGAATGAAAATGAATTTAAATTTTATGCATATTCTCTATTGCACAGCTCGGTTTTATGGCAACATTAAATTTATGTCAGTACTGACATTACTTAACTTACCCTATTAGTGATTTGACTACATTACCGCGAGAGTAAAAATGTGGGTGTTTTTAGTGTTTTTGATGTATTTTGAAGGTAAGTTTTTCAAATTGTTACCTATTATTAAAAAAATTACAATCAGACGAATACTGAGTATCTAATAACATGTACTTATATATATTTATATTTAATTAACACATATTATATAAAGCTATTACATTATATAGTAGATAGATATTAGTCTTTGTTTACGACTGTTAAGACAACGTAGAATTGCTTGATAACTACTTTAAATAAGATAAGAAGTTTTGCGATACTAACATATTTAAAATAACGACGCTATTATAATGTTTGCAAACAAGATGGCCGACGTTGATCTCATTTGGAAATACTTAAATCACCTGATAAATTAACATTTAATGAGATATTGAAGCTAAAACAATTTACGAGTGTACTTAGTAAGTTTGAGTCTAGTTTGTTTATTATAAAAGCAACATATATTTATGTCTGTAAATTAACGATGTTAATGTAGCGCTAGTGGCATCATTTTTTTCTTTTTAATTAAACCAAAAATTGATTTTTTTTTTCAATATAAATATGTTTATTATATATATAATTAATACTAGCTCATAATAATTAGTTTACTACAGTTCAAAAAAGTAGAACTACTCGATTTCAATTTAAAATTCATTGTATTTAAACTAATGACGCCACTTGCGGTTTGAAAACAAAATGGCCGACACCCGCCTTTTGCAAAAATTATGATTACTTAGTGAAAAATATCTGATAAAGTATTAAATTATTAAAATTTCTATTAGTGTTTGACTAGAAAATATAGAACATAATTATATTTTAATTATTTTAATGAAACCTATTTTTATGCATGGTTATAGGTAAATAAGTACTTAGTATATTTTTTTAGGAAGAAGGTGTCTATGTTTATCGCTTTTACATTTTGCTTTATTTTATGCTATTTTTTAGATACTGGAACACAACCAGAGCCAACTAGTTCCATGAATGAGCCAGCAGCAAGTTCTAGTAACAACGAAACGGGCTATGAACTAATAACATCTCAACGTGGAGGTCAAGTACTTCTTCGCGCAGGTCATAAGTATAACAAACTTCGAAAAAACAAGGATTCTTGTGTTTGGAGATGTATATATAGAGACACATGCAAAGCACAATTAATTATAAATGACAATCACTCCATAACACGAGACGATAAGCATATCTGTCAGCCCGATTTTGTATCAAACGAAATACAAATTAATTTTAATAAATGCATCGAAGAAGTGAAAACTGACTATACTTTGCCTGTAGAAAGTGCGTTTCGACGGACTGTTGCTGGATTAAAAGATAAAGGTGTCGACCTAATTACAAAAATTCCTATATTTAAAAATGTTAAAAATAAGTTTTATCGACATCGGAATAAATCACTAGGTGTAAAAAAACTATGTTTTAAGTCAATCAGAAAAGTGGTTGTACCCGAAAAATTCAAAAGATTTTTATTTGCTGAATATATTGATTCAAGAAACAGAATTTTGGTTTTTGCTAATGATAATTGTAAAAAAATATTATCTAATCCTAATTTAACTATCTTATGTGACGGAACTTTTAAATTTTGTTTAAAACCATTTAAGCAGTTATACACTTTACATGTAGATTTAGGAAGTAGTACAACGCATACAAATGTCATACCTGTGATGTATGCGTTATTAGCAAATAAGGCCAAAAAAACATACGAAACATTATTTCATATAATAAAAAGCCAAATTCCTACATTTAATCCGAAAATAATTATATTAGATTTTGAGAGGGCAGCAATGTCAGCAATTCAATATGCATTCCCTGAAACTACTGTAAGTGGGTGTTTCTTTCACTTTTCAAGAAGTTTGTGGAGAAAAGCCGATGACCTAGGGATAACAACATCTCCACTAGCTCGGAAACATGTGAAAATGTGTACGGCACTGGCACATTTACCACAAGAAACTATTGATAGTGCTTGGCTATACATTATGTCTCTATGTCCAAACGATGTGAAACTCGTCAAATTCAACGATTATTTTGTCGATACATGGTTGAATGAAAATTCTTTTTTTTTTAACAAATGGAGTTGTAATAATATGCAACACCGTACCACAAATATGGTCGAGAGCTGGCATGCCACTGTGAATAAAAAAGTTAACAGTAAACCAATCAATATTGCACATTTTCTGACCATATTACAACAAGAAGATGATTATTATCAAACGCTATATTTAAAAAGTTCTAATATAACTAAGAAAAAAAAACAAACATGTGATTTGGACTTCCATATTAATACAACACTCACTGAATTGAGAGACGGGAAAATAAATATAGAATTATGCATCCAACAACTTACTGTATGATTTTTTTCATTATTAAAAAAATATTTATTATGTTTGTATTTAGTACTTACAAACATTTGTAACAAATTCTGTGATTTTAAATTAATATATCTTGTTTGTGATATTATGATTGTGATTTAGGTGTAAGATTTAGATTTGTTTAATGCTTACATAAATGTACCAAAGTCCTGATTTGTGATTTTCAATTAATGCTCATTATTTTTTTTAATGTTGATTATTTTGTTTTTTTATAATATGTATTATTCATTGTTAAAGTGTACGAAGATTTTTATTTTCTAAACTATACCTGTAAGTTAAAATTTTTTATTGCGATTTTTATGTTAGATACTTTTTGAGTTGTAATGTTGATTATTATAAAGAAGTAGTCTTTTATTCTAGGTTGTTGATTATTACATTATATATTATTTATATTGAAATTTTGTTTTATTTTATTGTAAACTCATTATTTTGCTACATAAAAGATACATTCCAAAACACTTTTATAATTGACTGTACCAAATCAGCAATGATTTTAAGTGTCGTGGGAGTTGACGACTAGAAAAATAAATTAAATTATTTTGTGCCATCTCCCTCGATCGTGCGAGATTTGATCGAGGGAGATGACGACTAACTCCCCCATAACATTTTAGGGTTCCGTAGCCAAATGGAAAAAAACGGAACCCTTATAGATTCGTCTTGTCTGTCCGTCCGTATGTCACAGCCACTTTTTTCCGAAACTATAAGAGCTGTACTGCTGAAACTTGGTAAGTAGGTGTATTCTGTGAACCGCATTAAGATTTTTACACAAAAATAGAAAAAGAACAATAATTTTAGGGGGTCGCCATACATCGAACTGAAACTCGAAAAACATTTTTTCATCGTTACCTATACATGTGGGGTCTATGGATAGGTCTTCAAAAATCATATTGAGGTTCCAAATATCATTTTTGTCTAAACTGAATAGTTTGCGCGAGAGACACTTCCAAAGTGGAAAAATGAGTGTCCGGGGGGGACACTCATTTTTCCACTTTGGAAACCCTGTAACTCTAAAATAAGAGAATGATAAAAGTAAAAAAAATATATGATGTACATTACCATAGAAACTAACAACGAAAATTGGTTTGAACGAGATCTAGCAAGTAGTTTCTTTTTAATACGTCATATACCGCAATTTGCATTAATTTAATCAACTGAAATACTTGATGTTACGGAACCCTCCATGTGCGAGTCCGACTCGCACTTGGCCGGTTTTTAACTTGTGTTTATAGTTTATTTATTCGTAAACTGGTTTACATGTCAACGTTTATACATGTATATTCTTATTAACAAATTCATATATTTCAATACGTTAATCCTAACTAATATTATAAATGCGAAACTAACTCTGTCTGTCTGTCTGTTACTCTTTCACGCCTAAACTACTGAACGGATTTGAATGAAAGGTATACATATGGTCTAGACCCTGAGAAAGAACATAGGCTAATAATTTATAGTTAGGATAACACATAGGCCATATTTTATAAAGTAAAACCGCGGGGCACAGCTAGTAATAAATAAAATAAAACATTTCAGTGGAGCAAGTCAGAATAATAATAAATATATTTTTTGGTTATGTGTGCTTATTATAGTAATTAAATAATATTTATAATTGTAGAATATATTTTAATAATTTATGTTATATTGAAACACAATATTATTTATGAATAAATGACTAATTATGTCGTAATTCATGTCGTTTAATAACATTTGTAATAGAAAACAGTAAATATGAATTATTAAGTAAGAGATATAGTTTAAAATCAATTATTAATTGGTATTTTTATATTTTGAAAATTCGTCGGAGTAATTATCTAGAAATTACTAGTGTCAGGCATTATCTTGAAACATAGGTATGGCGGGCCTAGTGTGTCGTGGTTGGTAAATGCTTGCTTTGCACGCCGCAGGTCGTGGTTTCGATTCCCATCCAGGACAGATATTTGTGTGCATGAACATGTCTGTTTATCCTGAGTCTGGGTGTAATTATCTATATAAGTATTTACAAAAGAGAAGTAGTATATGTAGTATATCAGTTATCTGGTTTCCATAGTACAAGCTCTGCTTAGTTTGGGATAGATGACCGTGTGAAAAATGTCCTAAGATATAATTATAGGTAACTAAGCTAGTTAAGCTCCATAGAGATAATCGTACTGAACAAAAATGCCACAGATAAGCATAACACTCCTCTTTTTATGTCGAGGTTATAAATCAGGTCTATCGTCTGGACGACGACGTGCGACTACAATTTTCTTTATAGAAGGCAATAGATTGATATTTCGATTACGGTGGAATAGGGGTTGTGTATTGTGTGTTGGGTCATGGGGGTATTTAGTTACGTTGTTCTTGTGTTGGGTTCAATGTACGTTCAACGCATTCTCAAGCATCGTGTCAGGTGCCACTATAATGATAGATTCTCTCACCGTATTGTAAGTTGAGAACTATATACACGTATCATGTAAGTTAACAAAACCTAGGACATGTTGTGGTTAGATTTAAGTATCAACCTGGGGAACTACCGGCTAAGTCGCCGAACTTCGATTTCTTAACTGGCGTTGAAATAAATAAAGGTTAAACAATTACTTAATCAATCGTTAACGCCCGAAATTAATAAACGATCCGCAATCTGTCAGTCAGCCCTATCTCTAGATTTATCGCTATCTTGATCTTTACCTGCGTGCCAATAACAAAACATATCAATCCATCCATTTTTTGCCCAGAGATTGGGGTGCGATCCTTTCCCTCTGCAGCGTTCCGTTTTATGCAGAACTCGGTAACTCAGGACACAATTATACCATTTAATTTAAGAAGAAAATTTATTTTTAAATATATTAACGATAAGTCATCAATACTGACTTATTTATAGCTAGGTTAAAATGTTTTACTAGACGACTAGGGTATATAATAATAAAATGAAACTTAATTGGTCAAACATTATGTTTTGGTGGAACGGAACGTATCAAAATTTGACAAGCAAAACGCACGCCTGCGCCGTCGTCGCCGATCGGATCAAGAACAAAAAAGCAGTAAGTTGGTTGGTTGTTTTTGTTGCAAAGCATTTATAACTAATATACAAATAATTACTTATTAATAAATATAATACCTATAATGGATCCTCATATGATAAGCAATAATTTTATTATTGATTGATATTTTGGAATATAGTGAACTATTTCACCAATTTTATCTTTAGAACCAATTGTCAATCCACCGATTTTCTAGGATTGCAACTTTAGATTGTTTTGGCTATCTAAGCTTATGTCAAAATTAATGGATTGGTTATTGGCACGTGCAACCTGTCATTTTAGTACAGAGGCCTATCTTTTTCTATGATCCGTCCTCCCAAAGATCGCTCGTTCGGAAAGATTGCTTTTTCAATCTGTGGATGCTTTATTGGCACGGTTTAATAGACAAATGGATCGAAATTGCTATCGTAGATAGCCTAAAATGGATTAGGATCGTTTATTAATTTCGGGCGTTTAATCGGCATGTGACGATGATAAATGGTCCGGAATCGATTGTCAACGTTGAAGCCGATTTAACTATTGATTAAGTAATTTTTTAACCTTTATTTATTTGAACGCCATTTAAGAAATCGATGTTCGGTGACTTCGCCGGTAGTGCCCCTAGTAGTTAGCTTCCATCTCCATATATCTTGTTCGGCTTAACTGTGCACCGATATATTTAGGCCTTATTACACCCAAGCGGCCCAGCGGTAGCGTGTTCAACAGTAGATAAAGAAGTCCTGGGTTCAAATCCCGGGTCGGACCATAAGGGACCTTGGGATTAATCTGTAAAAAGAAAAAAATCTCAGAATTAGCCCCAAGTCTGGGAGTTGGCTCTGTTATACCCCTGTACCTCGGAGAGCACGTAAAGCCCCCGTCACATCGGATCACGTGAGTGATGGATAGAAAGTGCCCCTGTGTTTGCGCTCACACTTGTGCACTATAATATGTCCAGATGGCTAGTCTCCATTGACACTGACCACCGTGGCCGAAATTCGGATAGGAGGACATTATTATAACACCCATCATCCGAAGCGGCTACTTGAATTTTCGGGCTCCATCTTACATCTCGTCTTCGGCTGGTCTAGTCTCACCCTGTAGACTACAATATAATAATAATAATAATATCTGGGGACAATGTCACACAGATCCTCCTAGCCCCAAACTAAGCAAAGCTTGTACTATGGGTACCAGGCGACGATATACATACTTATATAGATAGATATATACTTAAATACATAGAAACCATCCATGACTCAGAAACAAATATTTGTGCTCATCACACAAATATTTGCACTTACCGGGATTCGAACCCAGGATCACCAGCTTCGCAGGCAGGAGTACTACCAACTAGGCTACGGTGACCGTCACGGATTGTTTTAAATAATTAAAAAGTATTATTGACATTTTGTCTACACAAGTCACTATTTCATTGAATTATCTGTTAAATTACTCTGTGTGAACTGGATACCTTAGAGTATCTGTCAACTTAACGTCTAAGGCTCAGCCTCACTAAGATCCTCAAATATCTTTTGAAATACCGTGTCTCTACTTGTATGCTTATATGTCACTATCACTACATATTTACACCAAAAAAGTCGGGCCAAAAAGTGATTTGGGATTTTTCCGTAAAAAAAGTAATTTCTCAGTCTCAGCCCGAAGTCTGGAAGTTGGCGGTATTACACCCCCGTGCCTCGGAGAGCACGTAAAGCCGTCGGTCCTGTACCTGAACTCTTTCCGGTCGTGTCGCTGGGCGTCCCATCGGATCATGAGAGTGATGCAATACAAAGTGCCCCTGTGTTTGAATATGTCCTGCGCAATTGGCTAGTCTCCATTAAGACTGGCCGCCGTGGCCGAAATTCGTTTGGGAGGACATCATCATCATATTTACTCACAAGGCAGGCAGGACCCCTACAAGATGGAGCGATGTTCTTGTGAAGGTCTAAGTATTTTTACCGCACTTATCTATATATATAAAAATCAATGCCACTTTTCGTTGTAATGTTATAACTCAACAACGCCTTTACCGATTTGGCTAATTTTGGTCTTGAATTATTCGTGGAAGTCCAGGGAAGGTTTGTACGTAGAGTAAATTAACAAAAAGTCTTGAAAAAGTGTAAAATCAACATCTTTTAGCAATTTAAAATATTTTTTTTGTTTTAGTAAATGAACTTAATAATCATTTTTTTTATTACTATGCCTTATACGAAGCACGTACCGGGCCGCTAGTTGCCTATGTAATAAAAACGCTGTTAAAGTAAAAGTGTATCCACCAACAAGGCGTCGACTGTATGAAAATGTTCGTTTGAACTATACCTTGGTTCGGGTATAATGTAAAGTCCATTAAAACGTTCCGTAAGAGATTTTTGTGATAAATTTATCAAGCCACAACAAAAAGGTGTCTACGTCAGGCTTCGTTTAAGATATCTCTTTGTTTTTTGTTAGTAGGCTTTGAAAGTGCTTTGCATGAAACCATTATTTTTTTATATACTGATAAAAGTAGTCGTTTTAAACACGTAATATTTGCCGTTTTCTCTGGGAATTAATTAATTATGTGTTTTTATTAGATCATATGACAGTGTGTTAGTAGTCCCAAGATATTTATTATTTTGGAAAACAACCCAAGTACTTAATAAATTACTTGAGACAACTAACACACTGTTATCTGATCACAAACTAGACATGGTCTGTACTTTGGCGACCAGACATCTGATAAACATACTTATATATTTATAAATATATACACATTATAGATCCTTCAAGATGGACCGATGATTTTGTGAGTGTCGCTGGAAACCACTGGATGCGAATAGCTCAAGACCGGCTATTGTGGAGATCTTAGGGGGAGGCCTTTGTCCAGCAGTGGACGTCTTTCGGCTGATATAATCAGTCATCATAAATTTATTATCATAAATTACACCCAGATTTGTTCCGGGTGGGAATCGAACTCACGACCTCTAGTTTATCATTCAGGCTTACTACTGGACCAACAGGCCAGTCCGCTTAGTCCGCCTTTTACGACACGCACGATGATATGGGGTAGCTCTGTTATTCTTTCTGTGCCGGAACCACTCAGTTCAAAATAGGATGTCATTAAAAAAATCGTTTAGTCTTTAAATCGAGGAAAGTAAGTGTATATGTCGAGAGTGAAGCCACTGTTTGTCTTTAGTTTAAGTTTCCATTTTACGGTACAGACGCCAGCACATCAAGCTACCTAATCTGTCAAATTTCCTCAAGTGAACCTTACGCTTTTGTGATAAAGTTGAAAATCAATAAAATAAATTTGGCAGATTGGGGTAGCTGGATGTGCTGGCGTATGTACAAACAGTAACAGCAACATTGAAATTGATACGAATTAGTCATTGTTTTCCTAGGGTTGTCACTACTGATATTATTTTTTTTTTCTTATATCATAAAAAGTCGTGCAACTTTTCTATAGTTTATATAATATCTATTAATAAAAAAAAATACTGGAACAAAAATAAAAATGCGTTTCTCAAACATCCAGCCTATTAGAAATCATATTTTAATAGTATAGTATTGAATGATTCAAAACTGGTTACAAACTCTCACAAAAAAAAAATAAAAAAAAACACGGGTTTAATTCTTTATCTTAAATATTTGGTACATTTCATTTTAGCAATGAGTTTGTTCTCAATTTAGGAACAACACACCACACCCACACCCACACTGCACTGGCTTTGGTATACATTTGTAATCGGCATCCTTACATATCCCTTCGGCTCAACCGTTGCTGACGAATTAGTATTGAGCGCAGAACCCTCATTCAAATTCAAGAGCATCAAATTACTAGCTCCCGTTTTCCTCATGCACATACACCTCATTATACAACCTGCTTTTTAAGATAAGACCAGTATATTTTAGAAAAAAAATTGCGTTAAATTTTTCATGGGGTAATCAATAAAATTAAATACCCTCTCCGCGTTGAATGTTTTTTTTAACTTTGTATAAAAATATCTTAATATATTTTATTTTAGAAAAAACTATAAATGTGATACTTATACAAGGTGTAACATAATAGTGGAAGTAAGTTAAGGTGCTTAATTTGCCTATAAAACTGAACAACGTGTAACGCATGTTGGTGTGGCGCACCGGGTATGACAGTCGCCTCGCCGCTTCGTGTCGCGGGTTCGAGTCCCGCGCCGGACAACTATTTGTGTGACCCATAAATAGTTGTTCTGAGTCTGGATGTAATTTGTGTCTGTCTATTATATGTTTGTAAAGTATCCCGCGACACAGGGATAAGAGTGCCAAGAGCGGGCGATGTCTTTAAAAAAAAAAGAAAAAGAATTTGTACATACGGCTACATATCAAGCTATAAATTTCCAGTATAAGTTGATCCCGCGTTGTATAGGATTTTCATACAATAAGAGGTCAGGGGTGGAAGGATTCAACACGGTATAAATTTTAAAATTCATGCTACACACGGCTACATATCAAGCTATTAATTTCCAATATAAGCATTGGAAATTAATAGCTTGATATGTAGCCGTGTGTAGCATGAATTTTAAAATTTATACCGTGTTGAATCCTTCCACCCCTCCCCACCCTGTGTCGGTACCTCGCTACGACCTTGGACATGGCTACCGACGCAGATATGAGTCTATATATTTAAAGTGATCTCCTTTCCTTTCATACATATTTGTATAGATAAGAATTGCGACCAACATGCTGGTCGTAACTGTTTAATAATAGTAGACATTAAAGATTCCGCTCACGTTCACCTTGTTAGATTGAACCCGTACTTATAATCATAGTCATGTTATAACTGGGTGCTCTGTATCTACACGTTATATCTCGCGTATCCTCTATACTGCCTCGTTTGTTTTTATTACTTGTTCTTCCTTATCCTTAAGGTATTTGTGTGTTTTAGATGAGCGCGATGAGCCCACGTTACTGTAAATGTTTACATACATACATACATAGACTCACGCCTGTTTCCCAGAGGGGTAGGTAGAGACAACGGACTTCCATTTGTCACGATCCTTGCATACCACTTTCGCTTCGTTTACTGACATAATATTCTTCATACATGCTCGCCGGTTTAGGGTACTTCTGACCTGACCTTTCTTAAGTACGTCTCCGATTCGATCAGAGAATGTTCTACGAGGGTAAATGTTTAGTGTTAAAATTATGATATTGTGGCGAGCGGTGGGTCAGGGGATTGGTAATGAAACTAGTGTTTGCACGGAACTTTTATTGGCGTCGATAGTGACTGTTGGTTCACCTCTAAGATAACAGAACACACGTACTCAGAGTCCCGGCGACTAGCTTTTTTTTTTTATTTTTTTTTCTGGGACATTATTCACACATGGTCATCTGATCCCAAATTAAGCAGAGCTTTTACTATGGAAACCAGATAACTGATATACTACATATACTATTTTTCTTTTGTAAATACATACTTATATAGATAATTTACGCCCAGACTCAGGACAAACAGACATGTTCATGCACACAAATATTTGTCCCGGGTGGGAATCGAACCCACGACCTCCGGCGTGAAAGGCAGCGTATCTACCAACCACGCCAACAGGCCCGTCGTCCATACGTAGCGCACTTCAGAACGTAGATACAGTACAGTTCCCGTGACGAGCACTGCCGAAGTAAATTTTCTGACGTACACGGCACACTTCAAACTTTACTGTCACTGTCACTAATCTAAGTGGAAACTGAACAAGTGTTCAGTTTCCACTTAGATTACTTCCTCTATAATTCGCCTTCTATTTCACTTGAATTAACACTAAAGTGTTCTGCTTTATCATTCCGCTTATATAACTTAATTAGCTGCGGAGGTATTTCCGATCCGGTATGACATAGCAACCTTCAAGAAGCGAGCCTATTCTTTTCTTAAAGGCCGGCAACGCACTTGCAGCTCCTCAGGTGTTGCGAGTGTCCATGGGCGGCGGTGATCACTTACCATCAGGTGACCCACTTGCTCGTTTGCCATCCTATTATATATATAAAAAAAATGTTCCCCTAAATTGTTCCAAATTTAAAACAGTAGATTTTTCTTTCTAGAAAACTCGCCTATATGACAGATTAGAGCTGGTTCACATTAGGTCGGACCGACAGTTTTACCGGCCCGACAAACGTGTCGGATCCATATTGGCGTATGTATGTCAATAGCGCCGTTCACATTAGGGCGACCCGACCAAACTATCGGAGCCGACACTTTTACCGTACGTCCAGCCACGATTTCTGTCGGATCGGGCATAATATTGGCGTACTAGCAAGTATGGCGCCGTTCACATTTGTCGGCGCGAAGCGGCGGCGACACTCGCCTGCCACCTTCCCACCCGCCCTTACCCTGCTCTCGGCACTCGCGCAAGCAGTTTCGTCGACGTGTATGCAGAGAAGACACGTTTCAATATGGAGGATTTCTTAATTCGCTTATTAAAATTTGAAAAGTTCCAACTTCATTTCGCTCGGCAATTTCTTTCTTTCTGCCTTTTATTTAAATACCACATTGCAATGAAAACGTCGTCGTCATCCATCCTGCACGAAAGCCAACTCACAAATGTTTTGTGACGGCCCAGGCCGGGCAGTAAAACGACCGTACCGACGGTTATATTCACACTAGGTCGGGTCGGCGGCGTCTAGTGTGAACAGTAACACCCGGCAGTCGGTGAACGGCAAACTGTCGGTCCGACCTAATGTGAACCAGCTCTTAGTCGTAATGTTTCTGTCCTTGTCTTCACCTATTTCTTTCATTTCATTCATAAAACTCGCTCTATCTCTTTCTAATTATTCTGGAAACATATAATATAAATTTTTACATTAAGAATTTTGTATGTCCTTTTCATATGCTATCCTTTTTCTTTTGTTCTGATATTATCTAGAACATTCTAGCGCTGTTCCAAACGCCATGAAAATCCCTTAGTGGTACTAGGGTTCGAAGCCCGAACGTGACAATATTACCGATTTTCATGCTTGCATTACACGCATCAACAGAATCTAGGGAAATTTTATATTGCATCAAATATCTATGAAGAATTTTCTGATATAGAAATATCGTTTAGGTCTTCAATTAATCAAAAAATAAATAAGTCACACATCTGTTATATCGATTCACACAGATGAAGGCCCATCGAAGCGGAGTGGCGCGCCTAATAGATTTGGACAGCAAATTTTGATTTATTTATTTATTCATTCATACATACAGCTACCATTACAGGTAGACCCAATTCGATAGTGACGGATTAAAAAAAAACAATCTTATATGACTAAATATACATAACATATACATAACATTATCAAAATTAATAAAACTGTCAACATTATTACACTTATTAATTGAGTCTAAATAAGCGGAATACTTAGGTTCAGTTCTCATTGAAGCGGGGACACGGCGTTTCCTTAATTAGTCTCGTATTTAGAGATGAATCTTGAATCGGAGGCATGCTTAACTTGAAATTTGAGGCACAGATTAACCAATCAGGTTAGCGAAACTGTTCAGTGTAAAGTTAATACGGCTTCGATATGAGTATAATTTGTGAATCGTGGTTTAGTTCCGTTTATTGGATTAGAATTATTGGTTTATGTTTTACAGCTGACACTACGCTACTGGACTCACTCGCTCTACGAAAACCACTCTTATTACCTATGTTATAAGCACATTATCAAAGGCAAAGCTTATCCACGATCACCATTCTTTAAAAGTGTGAATCTTGTAAGGCATCTCTGCTTCAGCACATGCTTTACGAAATAATCTGTAATTTGGTCCACTTTCAGGTGTTGTGAGATTTTAACCTATTTTAATAAAGGTATTTTTAAAAATCTTCTTGTTTGTAATGCAGTTGATGACCTAATACCATAAAGGATGTCAAGAGCATAGAGTTGGCTCGGTAAATATTTACTGATTTTAGGGTTCCGTATCCATAGGGTAAAACGTACTTCGCTGTCTGTCCGTCTGTCACCAGGCTGTATCTCATGAACCGTGATAGTAAGACAGTTGAAATTTTCACAGATGATGTAATTCTGTTGCCGCTATAACAACCAAAAACTAAAAAACAACATAAAAGTTTAAGGGGGCTCCCATACAACAAACGTGAATTTTTTGCTCCTTTCTCTTAGATAATGGTACGGAACTGTGCGTGCGTGAGTCTGACTCGCACTTGGCCGGTTTTAATTAAACAATCAACCCACGTCAACTTATCTTCCCTAAAATACATTAGGGCAAATACCCGGTTTTATTCACCCCGTTATACAATACCAAAACGGGTTAAAACGGAACGCTTCAATAGAAATAACGATCTGGCAACAATGCCACCAAGGAACTGTGAAAAACTTAACTTTACAGACTCGTTCAGAATGATATCGCGAATGGCCCTTGAAGCTTAATCTCGTAGCGAAAAGGGAAAAGTTGATCCGTGTCGCGGACGGAGTATCTTACGCGTCGTAAAAGTTGGAGGGTCAATTCATCAAAGGTAATATACTGACACTAATAGTAGAGTGGACACCACTTTGGTGGATAGACTCTACTTTGATAGTGACTTTGTCTTATAGCTAACTAGCTGTGCCCCGCGGTTTTACCCGCGAACTTTATAAGTTATAGCCTATGTGTTAATCCAGAGTTTCAGCTAACTCCATACCAAATTTTATTAATATCGCTTCAGCCGTTTACTCCTTGTACCAAACATACACACTCACAAAATTTCGCATTTATAATATTAGTGTGATAAGAACGGTTTTCGTAGTGCATCCGAGACCAAGATGGATATATAGTGAAAGGGGAAGAATGCGTGTTAAAACGTTGGAAGGAGTATTTTGAGAGTTTGTATGATAGAAGTGTAACAGAGAGTGAACGTAGTTCATTAGGTATAGACAAAAATAATTACATACATACATAGACTCACGCCTGTTTCCCAGAGGGGTAGGCAGAGACAACGGATTTCCATTTGTCACGATCTTTGCATACTTCTTTTGCCTCGATTACTGTCATTATATTCTTCATACATACGTCGGTTTAGGGTACTTCTGACCTGCCCTTTCTTAAGAACATCTCCAATTTGGTCAGAGAATGTTCGACGTGGTCTTCCCCTTCCGGTTGTCCCATTCACACAGGCCAGGTATACTTCTTTTGTGAATCTTCTTTCATTCATCCTTTCTAAATGGCCAAACCATCTCAGCATGCCTTTTTCAATCTTTGTGACTACATCCTCTTTCACACCACAACGCTCTCTTACATCAGTATTTCGAATTCTGTCTCTCAAAGTCACACCACACATACTTCTCAGAGCTCTCATTTCCACTGCATTTATTTTACTTTCATTCTTTTTCTGCCATACCCAACTTTCACTTCCATACATTAAAGTTGGCACTAACACTCCATCGTGCACGGCTAGTCGAGCCTTCTAGGTCTTTTCTCTGCGAAGCATAGTAGTGAAGTTTTTGGGCAAAAACCAAAAGGTTTACTGTGCCTTCGTAGACTTAGAAAAGGCCTACGATAGAGTGTTGAGGAATGAGCTTTGGTCGGTACTGTCCATGAATGGGTTAGACGACAACCTTGTTCAAGCACTGAAATCTCTTTATAGGGATTCCAGAGCTTGCGTGAGGATTAACGGGTCATACACTGAGTGGTTTAGCATCCAAAAGGGTGTTAGACAGGGATGTGTAGCGTCACCGTGGTTGTTTAACCTATTCATGGATAGCTGTTTAAAAGACTTGAAAGAAAGTGAATGTGGTGTAAGGATGAATGAGTTACTCATCAAATGTCTGCTGTACGCTGATGATCAAGTTCTACTTGCATCATCTGCGGACGAGTTGCAGGTGATGGTAACAAATATGCATGAAGCTTTTGAAAGGAAAGGGATGAAAATGAATGTTGGTAAGACGAAAGTAATGGTATTTGAGAGGGATGAATACACGACAGCTTGTGATATTGTGGTTGAAGGAGAGAAAGTCGAACAGGTGAAAGAGTTTGTATATTTGGGAACTTTGTTTACGAGAGATGGGAAATATGAGAAAGATATTGTTAGAAGAGTAAATGCGGGGAACAGAGTGAATGGGGCACTACACGCCTCTATGAGTAGCCGACAAGTCTCAAAGTTAGTGCCAACTTTAATGTATGGAAGTGAAAGTTGGGTATGGCAGAAAAAGAATGAAAGTAAAATAAATGCAGTGGAAATGAGAGCTCTGAGAAGTATGTGTGGTGTGACTTTGAGAGACAGAATTCGAAATACTGATATAAGAGAGCGTTGTGGTGTGAAAGAGGATGTAGTCACAAGGATTGAAAAAGGTATGCTGAGATGGTTTGGTCATTTAGAAAGGATGAATCAAAGAAGACTGACAAAAGAAGTATACCTGGCCTGTGTGAATGGTACCACCGGAAGGGGAAGACCTCGTAGAACATTCTCTGATCAAATTGGAGACGTACTTAGGAAAGGTCAGGTCAGAAGTACCCTAAACCGACGAGCATGTATGAAGAATATAATGTCAGTAAACGAAGCGAAAGAGGTGTGCAAGGATCGTGACAAATGGAAGTCCGTTGTCTCTGCCTACCCCTCTGGGAGACAGGCGGGAGTCTATGTATGTATGTATGTATGTTTCGTAGTGCCAGTATCATCTGTCTTGACATACTGTATAAAAGCAATTGAGCGGAAAATATATGGCTTGGTCCGTTTCGCTAAATTTAGTCTTCGGAAGCTGATATTGTAAGGAATAGAAATCGACCGTTTACGAGAAATAAATTCGTTCAAAAATAGTAGCGGGTATCAATTCTAATTCCAAATTTAATTCGAATAATTCTTCTTGTCGTTAAGTTGTCACAACTGTTTACCAATTTGGCGCGGAGTTTAAGCACCATTTGTAATTTAGTTGGTTTACAGGGCTCGCTTTTGTTAGTTCAACTCGAGTGGGCTTGGTATGTTTCGCTGAATTTATTCTTCGGAAGCTTATATCGTAAAGAATGGAAATCGACCTTATACAAGAAATAAATTCAGTCAAAAAAGTATCGGGTATCAATTCTAATTCCAAATTGAATTCGAATAATTCTTTTTGTCGTTCAGTTGGCAGAACTCTTTCCCATTTGTCATTTACTTTGTTTACAGGGCCTGTGTTTTGCGGATTTTAAAATGGATAATAAATAGAGTTTCTCTAAAATGTTGCATCACAAATAGAATTTCGTGTTCAGAGTCGCTGAAAATGGTACAGAAAACTTTCGGTGATCGACTATGTCACAAACACGTGTATGTGAGTGGCACAATGCATTAAAAAGCGGTCGATATATGGGGGACGTTTGCCTCGCGCTCTAGTCGGCCATTAACGTCTTTAACTGAAGTTGAAGCGCTAAAGTGAAGGAAAAGGTAACTGAAAATCTTCATTCAAATTTGAGAGAGACAGTTGCAAAATGTTCTGTGTCGCACACTTCGATTCGTACCATTTTAAACGATTGCTTGGGCATGAGACATTGTTTCTGCTGGACTGGTCCTGAAAATATCTAAATTTTAAGAACTCATCTGTGTAAACGTCGCTTACGTCATTTTAATTTTTCTATGACTTGTCCCTCCCTCTTATTACCCACCACTAAAATTCCATCCGGGTGTCCTTTGACACCTCTCAAGTTTTTTTTGGATACTTGGGGCGTGATCTATAATCGATATCGAAGCCAAAAATATAGTTTATAGAATTTTTGTCTGTTTGTCTGTATGTATGTCCGGGCTAAACTCAATAAGGACTGCATGGATTTACTTAGAATTTTGCATGAATATTAGATACCAAGAGGTCGAGTCAACCTACAGGCATATTATCAAGCTATCACCGACGGGGGAGGATCTGTGATAATTAATAAAGTTTGACGCGGGTAAAACCGCGAGGCACAGCTAGTATCAACAAAAAAAAGCAGCTCCAAAAGCACCAAGAGTATATTTTAAGAGTCTTATCAAGTGCGCTGATTATTCCAATAGTAGGTACGGCCAAAGCGCTTAAACGAACGAAAGTTATTCCTTGTTGCTACAAGGTCTGCCTAATAAACAACTTCAGATATTGGAGGCAAGTTATTTCATAAAAACACGCTCGTTGTTGCAGAGATCACACTCTCAAAGTAGGTGGTGGGCGGTCTGTTCATATCCGCTATATAATTGGAGAAAAGACATATTGATACATTATTTGAAACTAAACAATTTACTTTTAGAATTGCCCGGACTCGGCAAGAAAATTTTATTCTATTTTATTTTATTTTTCAGTTTAGAAAACTAACAGCTAATTAAATAATAATAAGGTTGTATGTTTAATTTAAGGCCAATAACAAGTTTTCACTTATAGGCGGATGTATCGATTTTTGATGTGGTTTTTTCAGTCGAAGATTAATTCCTTAAATCAAGATTAAAAAAGATTGAATTTGTTGGTATAGTATATAGTTTCGGAGGTTTCACTAAACCTCGATTTTAGTTTTATTTCACACGTAACAAACGGAAGTGAAACATTTTCGGCAATAGTGATTTCTCTTAATGACAAGAGCATGGTGCAAGTGTTAAATTTAGGTTGTAAGAAACACAACCTATTGGCTTGTCAACTATTTATAACAGGAATTCTCCGTACTCGAAGAATTTACCTCCCAAATTGCAACGAGCAATCATCATCATCGTCATATCAGCCGAAAGACGTCAATTGCTGGACAACGGCCTCCCCCAAGGATCTCCACAATTGTCCACCTTGTAGGGGGCCTGCCCACGCTGCGTCTTCCGGTTATTGGTCGCCACTCGAGAACCTTTCTACCCAATCGGCGGTCGGTTCTACGAGTTATGTGCCCTGCCCACTGCCACTTCAGTTTCAACGAGCAATAAACATTTCGGCATTTTTGGGCAAATGTATTTGCTATGGAACTAACAGTAAACTAGCCATCACAAAATATCCTTTGCCTGTATAGCTATAAATAAGTTTCGCTGTAGCACCGCTAAATTTAAAGCCATTAGGAGCTTTGTGTGTTAATGGTTTGGAGTTAAAACACTCATTTGTGGACAAAGGTCTGAGAGATGTGGTTTCATAATAAGATACTCAACTGTTTTCTGTCTTCAAATGATCCTCATTGGTATATTACTTTGTTCATCATTATTGGGTCTGAATATCTCACATGCTTGATGAATAATTTTAGTACGTCGAATATTTTAATCATGATAATTACAGCTGAAAACAGTCCACTGCTGGACAAGCCTCCCTCAAAAATCATCTTAGGGGGATATGCCATACTCGCCACGCTTGGCAGACAGGGTGGCGATCACAGTAAGATACTTACTAACTTATCGTATAGGCAGTGGTTACCCTAGTGTCAGAGTTGTTCAAGGCCTCTGACATGGCTTAACGACTGTTGTCTAATGACTACAACCGGGACCGATACCTTAACTTGCCCTTCGAAGCACGAAGACGCTCAGAAATTAAACCACTTTGGTGGTCACCCATCTATGTAGTGACCGCGAGTCTAGTTGTTTAATCTCCGATCGCTTACGGGCTGGTGAGAGCATCTAGCTATGATCGCAGTAAGATGGTCATAGTACTCAGAAGGAAGCTGCTGCCCGTCCTCTGGTAGGACTCCTAATCCTACGTCCTCGTCCTCTAATTTAATTTTTCTTCTTGCTGATTTTGTCCACCCTAAGGTTCACGTAGTTATCGTAGTTATCGATAAGACCGCCCATTGTACTATCTATACATATAATAAAATCGTAGGAAAGTCAAAACTGTACCTTGAATATTTTTTTAAAAGGATGCTTGTGGCGTGATCTAAAAGTGATATCGAAGCCAAAAATATAGCTTTTAGAATTTTTGTCTGTTTACCTGTTCGTCTGTATGTATGTCCGGGCTAAACTTAAAAAGTACTACATGGATTTACTTCAAATTTTGTATGAATATTACTAAGAGGTCGGGTCAACATATAGGCTACATATTATAGCTGCTATTATTTATAAAATTTAACGCGGGTAAAACCGCGGGGCACAGCTGGTACTTAATACAACTATTTACTTTACATGTAAATCTTGGTGTAAAATAAAGAGTATTGTATTGTATATTCCCTTCTACACCACCCACGGGATCAGATGGGGTGATGATATTCTGATATTCGCCGCCGTCACCACACAGCATACCATACACAAACTCAACACTATTTTTGTTACACCCACTTGCTTTCATGTCTCCACATATCTATGGAAGTAGAAAGAACTATGAAAATAGACAGGATACAAAAGATCTATTTGATCAGTTCGCGGAACGAAAATATTTATACCAAAATTGATATCAGTCAAATCAAAGAAACTTCTGAGAAGAGTAAACAAACTGGGCGAGAGTTTATTTCAGGAAACGTCATGGAAAGAATCGTGCTAGACATACTGGCTTTGGAATTGACGTAACATGCGAAAATTGGATTTGCTTTTTACTTTCTAGATTTATCGGCGACTAGCTATGCCCGCGTTTACCCGCATTAAACTATATAAATTACTAGCTTGGCCCCGCGGTTTTACCCGCGTTAAAATTTATAAATTATGACAGCTCCTCCCTCGTAGGTGATAGCGTGAAAATATGTAGCGTATATGTTGACCCGAACTCTCAGTTATATTCATGCAAAATTTGAAGTAAATCTATGCAGTATTTTTTGAGTTTAGCCCGGACATACATACAGACAAACTGAAAAAAATTCTAAAACCTATATTTTTGGCTTCGATCCCGACTGTAGATTACGCCCCAAGAATCCTTTAAAAAAAATATTCACTGTACAGTTTTGACTTTCCTACGATTTTATTATATGTATAGATAGCCTATGTGTTAATCCAGGTTGTCACCTAACTCCATACCAAATTTTATAAAACTCGCTTCAGCTGTTTAGCCGTGAAGAAGTAACAAACATACACACTCACACAGTCACACACTTTATTAGTGTGATATTCGACGGGCCGGTTGACGTGGTTGGTAAATACTTGCTTTTGCAGCCGCAGGTCCTGGGTTAGATTCCCACTCGGGAAATATAGGTACCTATTTGTGTGAATGAACATGTCTGTTTGTCGTCATGATGTATCCCTCTAGGAACCCAACGAGAAACTGAAAAATGGTCGATAACATAAAGCCTAACGCGAATAATCTCCCAATTTTCCTTCGACGATAACAACATTATGGACGAATAACACTAATGACATAAATGTAGGTACAGACGCTATGCGCCAGCACATCCACCTACCCCAATCTGTCAAATTTCTTTTATCGATTTTCAACTTTATCACCTATGCATAAGGTTCACTTTCAATTTGGGAAAATTTGACAGATTGGGGTAGCTTGATGTGCTGGCGTCTGTACGTAGTAGGTACATACCTTTGTATTTTGAAAGTCATTCGAGAACAATTTGGTTTCTTGTGGCTTTGAATCCCTCACTACGCTCACGAAATATAATCATTATATTTTATTACTAAAAACGACGACAAAAGAAAAACATTAAATAAAATATGACGACCATTACAAGTTTTACTAACAGACACTATTAAATATACCTTAATTTAATGTAAAGATAACTCTGCTGTTTCCTAGCTATAAAATTAACTCATCAAGTTTGTTACCTATGAACTAAAGTTAACTAAATACTAAGCACTAACTTTATAAGTAATAACTAATGTAATAATGCTCTCCTGGAGCTAAAAAGGGAAACCGATTTAACATTTAAAAGTAAACCTTTATTTATTTGAACGTTCAAATAAATAAAGGTTTACTTTTAAATGTTAAATCGGTTTCAACTTTGACAATCGATTCCGGACCATTTATGACGTCACATGTGCTCATGGTAGCCGATTTAACGATTGATTAAGTAATTTTTAACATTTGCAAGAGACTTATTATATTGCACAATATGTGCGCAAACACGGGAACACTTTCTATTCCATCAGTCTCATTACCCGATGGGAGGAGTAGCTACTTGAGCAGAAATAGGTCAAGTACAGGACCGACGGCTTTACGTGCTACGTGTGCGGTGTAAATACACCCATCTCCCAGACTTCAGCCTGATACTGGGAAATTTTCTTGATAAAAAAATTCACTTATTGGCCCAACCCGGGATTTGAAACCAGGACCTTTTTTATTATTATTATTAACCATTTATATCATTATAAAATATTACATAAGTTGTTCCCGGATACAAAAACCTAATCAGGTTTGTCCGTACACCAGTATTCGTGATTGGGTACTCATTAACAGTCTCATTATCAATTACAAATATTTTTATCTGCTGTTGAATATTTAAGACTTCCTCGATGTTTCTGAACCTATTCTGAATATTCAGTTTTAATCGGTAGGGAAAGATTTGGAATCGTTCTATATACATTTTCTCCAAATCAGTTATGGAATTTGGTTGTATATTTCAAAAAAAGCTAGTCTCGACAGTATTTCTTTTTCGCAGTATTAATATTAAACTTTTAAACCACATACTGTGCACAGTCAAGGTTCAAAAACAAGCTTCTATTAGGAATTAAGCTAGCTTGACTGTAGCTTGACTATGATGAAGTTAACATATTTGGTGCATTTATAAGTAGGTATAGCCAATTTAAGCGTCTTAATTGTCAGTACATTCCAAATTGCCCGTACTCAATAGTAGGTACAAAGGCCGGCACATCAAGTACCCCGATCTGTCAAATTTCCCCAATTGAAAGTGAACCTTATGCTTTTGTGATAAAGTTGAAAATCTTAAAAAGAAATTTGACAGATTGGGGTAGCTGGATGCGCTGGCGTCTGTACACATTCTCGGCTGTAATTTTATTCCTAGAAATAATTCTCGTTATTATACATCTGTCTTAGAAGCTGAAATATTTAACGTTTTCTTAGATGTACAGGAAGCAAAATAAACACTTTTAAAGACAAGGTCCCTCTAAACATCAGTCATTTTAAACAGACATGCAAACAAACATAATTTTACAGTTTCATTGTAGCTTCAGATGATACGAATAGTTCAGTTTCGCGTTTTTACTCTTCATTGTCCATTGTCTGAAGTGCGCCCGATAAAAGTTTTAGTGATAATGTTGCGGCGTAAATTAGAAAAGTTTGATCGCTTCCAACATTTCTATTCCGAAATCGAATTTATCAATTCAGTGCGTATTTCTATTTCGTATACGAATAATAAATATCAAAGCAATAGCGATACCGTTAAATTTAAAACTCATGCGCGTAAATAAATATTTACGTCCCGATATAAAACTAAATGGTTTATCACTGCCGTTTGTTATACCAAAACGAAGCTCTCCTTTCATTTGCCAGTACTTTAAACTCTCAAATTATTAAGTAAAGGACATATACTTAAAGTACAATGGGCGGTCTCATCGCTTCTCCGATTTCTTCCAGGCAACTTTATACGGGTGTTAAATTATTAATGCAAAAAGATCCATAGTAATATTCTGGTTTGTTAATCTAGATATGAGCTCTGGTTTAGAGAGCCTGCTGTCTTTTATAAGATACTCTAGTAAGAAGCAGATTAAGTCTATAGTGAGAGACAATTTATCCTCATGTTGACCTCGCTGTGAGAAAATCCAAATATGAAGAACATAACGAACTTTCCTTTAGCATATAGCAGGCTATATATCTCTTATAAACTACTTAAGTAGGGGTTGAGTATATATACTGAGTGTCTATTTATCCCCATATTGAGCTCATTCTACCTTAGATAATCCAAATATTACGTACATATACGTATCTTCTTCAAATAGTCTGCTATCCCCAATAATACACTGAGTAACAAGTTGGTTAAGTAAGACTATTAATATAATTCAGCATCTTCTAGATGAACAACCAATAACCGTGCAAACAGCATCACACGGTCAAAGGAATCCGCATTTCCAGGCCACTGGTTGCCTTGGCTGAAAAGCAGAAATATCTCCAAAGGCTTTTCTCCTCAGTATTTATAGCTTTGCGTCCCCTACTTGTCGGTTGATTAACCATTATACGTAAGCACTCGTGCTCAAATATTGATTGGCATTATCTCTGTTGGAAATAGCTAGTTCATGATAATATACGCCAACCGATGGCCGGTTACACGTTCAAAAAGTCCTGAAATTTGAGTGGTTGGGTTTTGGAGTCCCCCTTTCTGTGTTCTTTCGTACATGTGCCCTTGATGTGAAATGTTACCTATAGTGGATTTTCTAGTGTCTATTATAATGTTAATAACTGTTAGGTTAATGTATAGAAGTATGGAGGTTTGACAATCGATCCGCAATTCAGTAGTAAGTCTCGTTTAATGACAACAGCTATATTAGTATTGTTCTCGCAAGTTTATAGGCTAAATAATTACTGATAGGTTAATTTTGTTAAAAAATATGTCTAATGTTACTTAATTTTAAAGAACGTCATTGATAATTGATACAAAACATGATTCAACTTCTTTTGCTCGAAACAAAACTTAGTGACATTTAAGATTTGTTAACCGAATTTTGTTTATTATAATATTAATTTAAACAAGTACGGGTTAAGCTAAACCAGCGCGATATAATAAAATTGCGTGTTGTCGGCCTCTTAATATAGTTTTATTTTTATGTAGAAACGTGCCGAATGAGACAAATTGTTACTCCTTTCTTCGCAATAAAAGCTACAAGTGTACATAAAGCTGGTTCTGTTTCCAACAGGTTGCCAATTACCTTGCCCAAACAGGCCAGCATTCGGCGCCTAATTCGTTTATCTTGTAAATAAACTGAATTACCTTCAAAATGGTTCCTTTTTCCCTCTGTACTTTTGTATCTGTGTTATCCAAAACTTACTTGTTCGTCTCATCTTATCTATACTTTAACTATTTCCTCGAGCTTCCACAAAGGGGTCCCAAAACTCGAAATGAATCTAAATACGTCGGCGTAAGTTTCAAAATCGTGCATCAACTTCAGTGTGGGTATTTCAGATGGTAATAAGAGAAAACCGTAAGGTACTATGCTTCGGTGTGGCTTGCCTGCTCGCTCTGGTGTTCAGTTACTACTTCATAGACTTGAAACGTGCGTGGTATAAAGTGGTGTTGAATTTGTTCTACTTCGTCTGTGATATGTTGAGATTGTTGATGAAGTTGGTGGAACTGTATTGAACATGATTTGATAGGGTGTGGTGGGGGTAAGTGATTATAGCGTTTGGTTAATTAGTATTATACTTTTACGACTAACATTTCGATAATGTTTAATTTAAAAGAGCTGTAGGTCTATTTTGATCCTCCTCGGATTCATGATACACAGCCGTACATACAAGATTAAGAGAAGACAAGAGATTTGAAAATCTTAGGACGAATCCTAAAATCTCAGGACGAATCCTGAGATATGATAACCCTAGATCAGAAAAACCACACAAATCTAAACGCGCCAATTACGCGCACTGGGTGCATTAGGGCCAGCGCAGACAGAGAGGAGCGCAGCGGAGAGAATTTTATTAAAGCACTAGAAAATCGTAACGCGAAGCTGGGCAAACGATTTGGTAATGAGCTGAGAGTGGGGCAATTTGGAACTAGTGACCGGAACCCCCGGGGCCAAATGTTGGCCGATTTCATGGAGAAGGAGGGACTCTTTATGATGAATTCCTTCTTCAGGAAGCCGGATCACCGCAAATGGACCTGGGTGAGCCCGGATGGTAAAACTAAAAATGAGATAGACTTTATCTTGTCGACGAGACGACAGATGTTCAATGATGTCTCCGTGATCAATGCGGTTAAAACCGGGAGCGATCACAGACTGGTCAGAGGCTCATTGAACCTTAATGTCAAACTCCAGAGGTCCCGACTGATAAAGTCTACGCTCCGACCTTTACCTATCCACGTCCAAAACCCCGAACCATTTCAGCTCGAACTGCAAAACCGTTTCGAATGCCTAGCAGACTGCGAGGAAGTGGACTCATACTATGACAGGCTCGTAGAAGCTGTCCATACGGCTGGGTCTAAGGTCTTCAAGGCCCGCCGTACAAACAGAACTAAAAAGATCTCTGACTTTACCCTGCAACTTATGGAAGATAGACGGAAAATGGTTCTAACATCCTCAGATGATGCTACCAGATATCGGCAGGTCAACAGACAGATCTCAAAGTCTTTGAATCGCGACACGCGGCAATTTAATACAATTATTATTAAAGAGGCCATTGAGCGGAACAAAGGCTCCAAAGTGTTCGCAAGAGCTCTGTCTGTTGGACAGAGCCAACTGACGAAGCTGAAGACTGAGGATGGTAGAATCGTCACGTCTAAACCTGAGTTGCTGGGAGAGATCGAGAAGTTCTACGGACAGTTATATACGACAACACAGCCACCTGTCAAAAGTCATGCCTCAGATCCCAGAGCACGACTAACCCGACATTACACCGAGGACATCCCGGACGTCAGCCTGTACGAGATTAGAATGGCTCTCAAACAACTCAAGAACAACAAGGCGCCTGGTGATGATGGAGTTACAGCAGAGCTTCTGAAGGCCGGTGGTACACCAATCCTACGGGCCCTTCAGAAGTTATTTAACTCCGTCATACTAGATGGTCAAACGCCACAAGCATGGCACAGAAGTGTGGTGGTGCTCTTCTTCAAAAAGGGCGACAAAACCCTATTGAAGAATTATAGACCCATCACACTGCTGAGCCATGTTTACAAGTTGTTTTCGAGGGTCGTTACGAACCGTCTCGCGCGCAGGTTTGACGACTTCCAGCCTCCCGAACAAGCCGGTTTCCGAAAAGGCTTTAGCACCATAGACCACATACATACGCTGCGGCAAGTTATACAGAAGACCGAAGAATATAACAAGCCACTGTGCTTAGCGTTTGTGGACTACGAGAAAGCCTTTGATTCTATCGAAACATGGGCCGTGCTGAGGTCTCTCATAAGGTGCCAAATTGACTACCGGTATATCGAGGTGATAAAGTGTTTGTATGAAAACACCACTATGTCAGTGCGACTCCAGGACCAGATCTCGAAACCTATCCACTTGCAGCGAGGCGTGAGACAGGGAGATGTTATATCTCCGAAACTGTTCACCGCTGCATTGGAAGACGTCTTCAAGCTTCTGGACTGGAAAGGCTTTGGCATCAATGTCAATGGCGAGTACATCACTCACCTTCGATTTGCCGATGATATAGTAGTCATGGCTGACACCATGGAAGACCTCGGTGCAATGCTCGATGACCTCAGCAGAGTCCCTCAACAAGTGGGTCTGAAAATGAACATGGAGAAGACGAAAATCATGTCAAACGTCCATGTTGCACCCACTCAATTGAAAGTTGGTGACTCTGCACTCGAAGTTGTAGAGAACTATATTTACCTAGGACAGACCATCCAACTAGGTAGGTCCAACTTCGAGAAGGAGGTCAATCGTAGAATGCAACTCGGATGGGCAGCGTTCGGGAAGCTACGTAACATCTTCTCGTCCAAAATACCGCAGTGTCTCAAGTCGAAAGTCTTCGACCAGTGTGTGTTGCCAGTGATGACATACGGAACAGAGACGTGGTCGCTCACTATGGGCCTTATTAGAAGGCTCAAGGTCACCCAAAGAGCAATGGAGAGGGCTATGCTCGGAGTTTCCCTGCGGGATCGAATCAGAAATGTCGAAATCCGCAGGCGAACCAAAGTCACCGACATAGCCCGAAGAATTGCAAAATTGAAGTGGCAGTGGGCGGGGCACATAGCTCGTAGAACCGATGGCCGTTGGGGCAGAAAGGTTCTTGAGTGGCGACCACGAACCGGAAGACGCAGCGTGGGCAGGCCCCCTACAAGATGGACCGATGATCTTGTGCGGGTCGCTGGAAACAGCTGGATGCGAATAGCGCAAGACCGGCAATTGTGGAGATCTTTGGGGGAGGCCTTTGTCCAGCAGTGGACGTCTTTCGGCTGATATGATGACTAGAAAATCAACTTTAAAATTATTTAAATAAAGTGCATGTATGCTTGAACATTATAATTATGCGCGAGACTGCGCGAGCATTTTATCTCAGGTTCAAGCATATGCACTTTATTGCTATAGCTCTAAAGTTGATTTTCTAGTGCCTTAATAAAATCCTCTCCGCTGCGCTTCTCTCTGTCTGCACTGACCCTTATTCGTCGATAGGTCCCATCGTGTCGCTTCCTTCATTATTTCGCTCCAAAACTAATTCGAGACAACTCAAGCTGCCTTTTATAAAGAAATGCAATTATATTTAAATAAGTTGGTAGAGCTTATAATCGGGGTCATTATTATTATAAATAAAATGTTTAGATTAAACATGAACCTAGTTCATGCTCAAATTGTATTATTTTTGTCTAATCGTATCTGTTCTATCGTATCTGGTCATTCTAGAAGTTATTATTAAAGAAGACTTGTGACGACGGTCGGGGTTTTCCGTATTTACTCACAATTCAATTGGCGAAGTGCCAATATATGGCAGAAGTAATTGAATGTAATCATTTATACCGGTCGCATTTAATTTGTAACGAATCTGCATAAAATTCAGTTAAGTTGAATTATTGTGATAAAAGCATTTTGATACATAAACATTTGTACACACATTGTTAGTATATTGATACATTTACAACAGAATTAGCCGATCGGCAGTTTCAATATACAGACAGACACTAATATTTACGCGTTTTAATGTACTGTAGCACGTACTTTACGCTGAAAGTATGTAATCAGAACGAATGATGTGTTTTACAGTATCTTCGTAAAAGATTCACTTTCAAAAGAATATTTTCTACTCATTTGCTAATAGATACTAGTTTTCTGAAATTTATACAAACTATTACGTTATGGTTGGTAAAGAAATTTTGATTGCCATCATCATCATCATCATATTAGGGTCTCTACCGGCTAAGTCGCCGAACGTCGATTTCTGAAATGGCGTTCAAATAAATAAAGGTAAAAAATGAGTTAATCAATCGTTAAATCGGCTTCAACGGTGACAATCGATTCCGGACCATTTATGACGCCACAAGTGCTCATGGAAGCCGATTTAACGATTGATAGCGTTCAAATAAATAAAGGTTAAAAATTACTTTTTAACCTTTATTTATTTGAACGCCATTTAATAAATCGATGTTTAGCGACTTAACCGGTAGAGCCCCAGTATTTGTCCGGACAAATACTTACAATAACTGATCTTGCGTTGCCCGCATCCAGCGGCCTCTCGCGCACCTTGTAAGATCGTCGGTCCATCTATTATAGTGGCATAGTTTTAAAAAGAGTATTATCTAAACATGCCAAGAAATAAAATCAAAATGTTGTGTTCGGAAAATGTGGAATAAAAAAAAGACAGACTTAACAATTGCAATGTAAGCCAATGCTATGTGCACGAAAATAATTATCAGTTTGAGACCGAGCGCTAGTGGACAAAAGGTTCTGAGACCTTAAAGTAACTGAACAATAAATTTAACACTAACAAAAAGAACGTCCGATCTAAGATCAGAAATTTTCATGAAAGATTTTCAACCTCAATATCGAAAAGAAAAAAAATGTTCAAAGACCAAGTGGTATTGTTTGCTTGTCGTCACTCGAGAACCTTTCTGCCCCAGCGGCTTTCAGTTACGTACGTTAATATTGTTTATCTTCTTTCTTTGTCTATTACTTGATGTTATAAAGCATACTTAGTTGATTACCTAATTCTGTTAACGAAATGACGTTCAACAATATAATTTCAGTTGAATGTTCACTGTTTTAGCCCTGTAAAATACGCGGACTCTATTCGGTAACTTTATCAAGTTCTACTACAATATTATCTCCACTATTACAATTTACTATCAAGAGCTTATCTCTCATAGATTTCCCTAGGCGTTTGAGTTATATTGATCTATAAGCAGGTACTTATGGCCTATTTTCGGAATATAAGGTGTCCAATATAAATGCTTTGTTCGATAAAGTGGTCTACATATACACAAAAACACTCAGTTGTTGTTATATTCTAAATATTCCTCCATTTATTCAATAATAACGTTCTCTTTGGCATGACCACATCTTTAGCACGTAGACAGGAAAGTCGATTTTAAAAGTGCAAATGTTACGTAGACTGGTGGGTGGTAAATGGTGTGTCATTTGAAGAGTCCTGCTGACTAGGAAACCCTTCTAACGTAACTGTCTCGTTCTTCTCGTATACGTGTAAAAAAGAAAACAAAGTTGACGGTTTGTATTCACCTATTTAGTTCCCTAAAACTGAAAAGATTCCATTTATTTTTGTCTAAGAAAACGATAAGAAAATGGACTATACCTGACCGTTTAACGAGTTTATTTCATTTTACTTCGTGTCGGCAGAGCTATTATAGAATGTTTGAAATAAGCTATTTTAGTAATTTTTGGAGAGTATTAACTTCCACAAAAAGAGGTTTGTCGAGGCAAATGAAACGCTCGAGCATATTCGTGGTAAATATCCGCATATTTTTAAATAAAATATAAGTGCCATTGGTGATTTTAAGAAATAAATTAAATGGCAGAATGTTTTATTTAGTTTTGTAATGCGGGGAATATGAATATGTGTGTAGAATAAACGGCTGCACTCCCTATTTCCTCACTCTCATAATCCGATGGGATGGGATAGCCGTTAGGTTTGGTTGTGAGAACCAAAGTGCAGGACCAACGACTTGCTAAATGAAAACGACACTAAACTAACCTCGACTACACTTTTGTATTTTTTCGTGTTTAATGTTTAGTCTTCAGCCAATTTTAAAATACCCTCATCATAGTTGAGTAATTATACATTTGAATATAGTTAAAAGGATACCAGATTCATCCCACTTCTGATAATGTGATATAATAAGGGTTTAGGATTTTTTGCGTACTGAATAGTCGGACCCACCGGCTATAAAATGAGACCATTAAAACACCGATATGAGACAGGTTTATGTCCATAAATCTGAAGATTATGATCGCAATAAAGTGTAAATGTAAAAATTACGCAAAGCTAACGCCATATAAGAAACGTACTGTAATGTGGATCTTGTTTATTTTAGCAATTCTCATTTCACTTGTTTTTAGATCCGTCACCCAAGTATTTTACTTACATCAAAGGCAAAACTAGAAGTTAGGGAACAATACTTACCCAAATTATCCACTTCTGATTTTTGTACTGGATTGACAATGAAAGCGCTTTTTTGCTTTTTTTTATCTGTCGTTTACATTTATCCTATGTGGCTGGCTAGTGACTAATGACTGAGGGTTGATTTTTATGGACTTCCTATGCAACTGTCGCTCTACGTTAAAAAGGAAGACGCGAACACGCTCATCCTATTGAGGATTGGAGATATTATCGATGCAATTGAAAATTCAGGGTCATCGAGGGCGATGGTAGAAAAAGAGTACAGCTATTTATGTTCTGACAAATCTCATGATAGCAGAAACTATAATAGCTTTGGGTATCAGCCGCTGCCTTTGTAAATGTTTGGGCAACAGCTGATGCTTATCTACATAAACCTTTACAAGACGTTTGATCTTGTTGAGTATCGGTTTGCCTTTGCAAATTCTCCTTTTAAGTTATTATTTATTTATTCTTGGAAGATCAACAGCTATGCAATAGTAATAAAGATAACAGTATAATAAGCGACAAAATGCCAATAACAGGTCTTCGCGAATAGGTAATATTTTACGTTAGTTATGACCTAGTGTGAACATTCTTACAAAAAGGTATTATAAAAATATAAGTCCTAATTAGTTTGAATATTATGAAAAATTTGGCTGGTCCGACTGCAAAAGAAAGAGGTTATCCTTTCGACTATATATTATATATATATATATATATATATATATATATATATATTTCGTCAGTATCTGCTGTACGTGAACCGATCTTGATAATTCTGAGATTTTAATCGATATTCCCTCGCTATTAGAATGGGTCCATAATTATATTTCTTTGTGTTCCAATCGGTTATCTCAAAGAAACGTCGAAGTCGATTTTAAGATTTTTAAACAATAGTATATAATTGACTGGCCTTTTGGTCTAGTGGTTAGAAACCCATACTGCTAAGACAGAGGTCGTGGTTTCGACTCTCACCCGTAATGATATTCAAAAGCAGGCTCAAAATTTGGCTGGTAGATAAAGAATTCTACGATTTTGACTCGGAGTTTATGAAATTACCTATGTCTTAATTTACTACCTATTAGTTATTTAATATTGCGACATAAATTATTTGTTTGTACACGAATTATTATTATTTATTTATAAAATTATTATTAATTGTAAATTGTGATGTTCTGACTTGTAACTATCTCTAACTATAAATTAAATGAAATGAACAAATATGTATGTATTTAGAAATATATTAGTATGTATATCAGTTGTCTGGTTGTCATAGTAGGTACAGGCTCTGCCTAGTTTGGGATCAGATGGCAGTGTGTTGGTTTTCCCGAGATATTTATATATTATTATATGTTGTATAAGCTCAGTTCAGTTTAAAAGGAAGGTATTACGGAATCTAGAATCTATAATTCCACGCTAAAAATATTTTATCTCAATTTTCGTATCGAGATACACTAGTATAAAAATTGAATAATGTAAGTTGCTGTTACACGCATACAGGCGAAAGGATTTGCTCTATTGGGCACTGGATGCAATAGTTAGATTAACCCTAGTTACGGTAACTACATGGTTTGCCTCTCCGCTGAAGTTTTACATTTATGACCGTCACCGTAGCCTAGTTGGTAGTGCTCCAGCCTACGAAGCTGGTGGTCTTGGGTTCGAATCCCGTTAAGTGCAAATATTTGTGTGATGAGCACGAATATTTGTTTCTGAGTCATGGATGTTTTCTATGTATATATAATATAAGTATTTATCTATCTATATAAGTATGTATATCGTCGCCTGGTACCCATAGTACAAGCTTTGCTTAGTTTGGGGCTAGGATGATCTGTGTGACATTGTCCCTACATATTATTATTATTATTGTCTCCGTGCTTTGGTTAGGCCACATTATCTGTTGTTAAGATGACGTCATAAGGCAGTAATTAATAATGTGCTTTTTTTTAAACGCTTACAGTGCTTCACCGAACTACACCGACAGCGTGGGTACAAGCTGTCTACCATAAAAAATCTTCAAACTAACCACGCAATAATTAGCTATATCTGGAAACTCTTTCTAATTTGAACTTTTTATGTTTAGTTAAAAAAGGCTATCAAGCTTATATTTCTTGAAGTTTCTTTTAAACGTTAAGCAATGCGAAGCCACAATCGAGGCGAGTTCCGAAGAGCTTTTAAATTCCGCGCAAACTTCTGGAAAGTTGGCTGAAACGATATAATTTTATTTATCGTCGCAAAGCAACCTTAAACATTCTGCGGGAAACATGCAACTTTGGAACTTTTTGTAACTTTATTCTTGTTAGCCTCATGGCCCCGTTCCCCCCTTAGACCTCCGAAGGGGTATTGCTTCATTGCATCATAATAGATATGTCTGGTCTTCAAACAGAAGTGATATGACGGGATGTGGCCATATGAAGTAATTGCCGTGATATAACAGTATAACTGATTGGCCACTTGAGCTAATAGTTGTTGCAAGGTATTCGCAGGTGATGTCAGATTGTTAGTGTATAAGAATTCATTGTAATGTTCTGGAATCCTTCGCTTTGTAAGTAGGCATTTAGTAACCAAGCCCTGGGCTGAGGTTTTGACCCTTTCGGCAGGACATGCAAGACTCATATGTGATTGTTACCTTCTTTATTTTCCTTTATTTTTCTAAGGTTCCACGTAAAAGTTAAAATTTAGAGCTTCAACTGCAATATCCATTTTGCTAGTTCCCAATAGACCAAATCCTTTCGCATGTATGCATGTAACAGGAAATTGCATTTTTCAATTTAAATACTAGTATATCTCGATATATGAAAGTTGAGATAAGATATTTTTACCGTGGAATTATTGGTAAGATTCGGTACTGCAACGTTTTTGATTTTCGTATTTAATATAAATATGTTAATTTTGGAATGCTTGTCACCGTACTTACTTACTTATCTTATGGGCAGTGGTGACTCTAGTGTCAGATTTGTTCAAGCCGCCCAGTAGTCCTCTGATATGGCTTAACGAATGTTGTCTAATAAATGCAACCGGGACCGACAGCTTTACGCTCCCTTTGAAACACGAAGACGTTCAGAAATTAAACTACTTTGGCGGTCATCCATCTATTATATATTAAGAGAGGTAGGGCACAGCGTAAATTCGCTCAAAGGCAGCCCGACTGGGGAAGTACCTTGACCTTACAGAAGACATTCCTTAATAATAACATTAATAATTTTAATGTTGGGTTTCTGCGTGTGAGTAAGGTCGACAGAGGTAATTTTTCAGCAACACTTGTTTGCTTACTCTTAAAGGTCGGAAACGTACTACGAGTAGAGACACCTCGGGTGTTGCGACTGTTGCGTGTCCATGGGCGGCGGTGATCCCTTACCATCAGGTGACCCACTTGCTCGTTTGTCGCCCTCTAATATAAAAAAACATAGATGAGCTGATCGCGGGCTTGGTTTCTTACTCCTCGCCGAGCACTTACAGACCTGTGAGAACATCTTGTTATGAGCATCTAACCATCTAACTCACATCACCCGTAGGTGATTTCCATATTAGTTTAGAGGACCATCGGAAAATCGCTCTTGTGGTATACTGCATTGAGTTGTTTATCAGAAAATTAGGTTATTCTTTATGACCCTAAATATTGCTCTGGATGTGAAGTGCGTCTGAACACTGACCATACATCCCAAATGTGAAAACAAACTAGGAATAGATGTTGGGGATTTAGTTAATGTATGCCTTACAATTATGCGAACAAACTTACCATACCACAGAATATACAACGTTTACGTAACGAACCTAACATAAAAAGGTTTTTTGTTTGATTGACTGGCCTGTTGGTCTAGCGGTTTGTAAATTTGTCTATTAAGTCAGAGGTCGAGGGTTCGATCCCGACCTAGAACAAATCTTTGGGTGAGGAACACGATTACACAGAACACTGTGTCTGGGTATAATTTATGTATAATATGTACTTATGTATCGAGAAATATGTAAGTACGTTTGTCAGTAGTTCAGCTCTGTCTAGTTTGGGATCAGATGGCAGTGTGCTTTATTATTTTTGGGGTCTTAACCTAATGTTAAGTCAGATACCAGAATGAATCGAGTAATAGCCTTCAAACCAATATAATGTCTTTCTGGTCGAATTTCGGCTATGATAGCTATTCTAATGTGTGAAATCTGTGGAATGTTTTTGAGAAGGCATCCTGTAGTGGACAACATTAGGTTAACATGATGAGGAGACCCATGTGCTCCTTATTTCATAAAAATATACCTTAATATAAGAAAAGGGTCTTAAGAGGCTGAACGACGGACATTGAAGTGATCTTAACAGAGATTTTATTTTTAATTGTATAACCCTCATCATCATCATCATATAAGCCGTAAAACGACCATTGCTAGATAAAGGCCTCCCCCAAAGATCTCCACAATTGCCGGTCTTGCGCTATCCGCATCCAGCAATTTCCAGCGACCCGCACAAGATCATCGGTCAATCTTGTAGGGGGCTTGCCCACGCTGTGTCTTCCGATCCGTGGTCGCCACTCCAGAACCTTTGCCCAAGCGACCGACGGCTCTACGAGCTATGTGCCCTGCCAATTCAGCTTGGCAATTCTTAGGGCTATGTCGGTTACTTTGCCTGCGGAGCTCAGCATTTCTGATTCGATCTCGCAGGGAAACTCCAAGCATAGCCCTCTCCATAGCTCTTTGGGTCTTGAGCCGTCTGATAAGGCCCATAGTGAGCGACCACGTCTCTGTTCGCTTTGTTTAATTAGTCAGAATTCGTGGTTGCCAGTCTCTTAACAATACCTACTGTTAAATGATTTGCCATGGAAATATACCAACGAATTGAACACAAATCGATAGACGAGACATTTTTACACGCAACATTATAATTTATGAGAACCATCACCTGGCGTCCTTGATGCGTAGTTAATATTTTCAGTTAAAAATTCATTTTCATTAAAACTTTCCACATCACCGTTTGTTTTACCTACGAAATTGCCCGTGAATAAACACAGAAGCGTTTCCGCTGAAAATAGGCTCGTTTAGATTTTCATTGGTGTACATTAAAAGTAGATGGGAAAGGTGAATGGCATTTATGGTTGTTAAAGTATCTACTAGTTTTGCCCCGCGGTTTTACCCGCCTTAAAATTTATAAATTATCACAGCTCCTCCCCCGTAGGTGGTAGCGTGATAATATGTAGCCTATATGTTGACCCCATCTCTTAGTAATATAGGTCTTTACCTATGAAATTGCCGTTCTGCAGTACTGGCCATTTCAAATCAAAATAATTTTTGTTTGGCTAAGAATTCTAATTTCAAATTAATTTTATTTTAAAAACATGGATTCTTTTTTCCAAAAGTAGTCATTTCTTTATTGATTAGTGTTACATTTTCATCGCATTTCAATCTTTTTCGTCATCATGGATACGTTAAAAATTCGAGTAATTATGGAATATGAGTACCGTCGTGGCAGCAACGCGGCACAAGCGGCACGCAACATCAACGACGTTTACGGAGCTAACACTACAAACCAACGCACCACCTGTTATTGGTTTGCTCGCTTCCGTTCTGGAAATTTCGACCTGAAAAATGAACCTCGCGGTCGTCCGAAGACTTTGGTCGACAATGACGAATTAAAGGCGGTTGTGGAAGCTGATGATACACAATCTACGGCTGAATTAGCAGCAGCTTTCGACGTTAGCGTCAAAACAATATTGGTCCATTTGCGTCAAATTGGCAAGGTAAAAAAGCTTGACAAATGGGTGCCCCACGAACTCAATGATCGCCAGCGCGAAGTACGCGTCGAGACGTGCCTTGCACTGCTCAACAGACACACAAATGAAGGAATTTTGAACCGCATTGTTACCTGCGATGAAAAATGGATTCTGTTTGATAACCGCAAGCGCTCAGCAAGTTGGTTGGATCCTGGTTCAGCACCTAAACAATGCCCTAAACGAAAACTTACCCCTAGAAAAGTGATGGTCACTGTTTGGTGGTCTAGCGCCGGTGTGATTCATCACAGCTTCTTACCAAACGGGGTGAGCATTACTGCAGATGTGTACTGTGAAGAACTGAGCACAATGATGGAGAAGCTGGCGCATCTCCAACCAGCATTGGTCAATCGCTCGTCTCCGCTGCTCCTGCACGACAACGCGCGACCTCATACTGCACAGCAGACGGTCTCCAAGTTGCAAGAACTGGGGTTGGAAGCTCTCCGTCATCCGCCCTACTCACCAGACCTTGCGCCTACAGACTACTACTTTTTCCAGAATTTGGATAACTTCTTGGCGGGAAAAAAATTCAATACCCGAGAGGCAGTACAAAATGCCTTTGAAGAATTTGTTGCCTCCCGTCCAGCTGATTTCTTTAAGAAGGGCATCAATAAACTGCCACTGCGATGGCAAAGATGCATTGATTGCATGGGTGATTACTTCGATTAATACAAATAAAAAAATTCATGAAAAAAATTCGTTTAAATTTTTTCATACAAAACGGCAATTTCATAGGTAAAGACCTATTATTTGCAAAATTTGAAGTGAATCCATGCAGTACTTTTTGAGTTTAGCCCGGACATACATACAGACAAAAATTCTAAAAGCTATATTTTTGGCTTCGACGTCGATTGCAGATCACGACCCAAGTATCCTTTTTAAAAAATATTTAATGTACAGTTTTGATTTTTCTAGGATTTTATTATATGTATAGATTAGGGGACGGTTTTATGTGATAATAATAACGTTTTCTTTTTATCACATAAATTATCGTTAAAGCTCGATATAGCAGGGACTTTAGTCCTCTTATGCATCGGTCCGCTAGTCAAGATGATGAAAGCCAAATGGGATGCCTTCTGACACTGGTACTAGACGTCTTCAAGCTCGCCTCTATGGTTTGGTATTGCTTCTTAGGCCCCTTAGGTTGTTTGCGAGACGGAACACGATGTCGTGGATTATCTTTGGGGGGATGGGACACGTAACATGTGTGAGTAGAAATAGTCCTCATCATCAGCCTGATAGAGATAGCCTGGAGGAGGCTTGCGTCCAGCAATTGATCCTCCAAGGTTTCTATAAAGTTACCATTTGGAAGCGTTTGCCTTAGTTACCGCTTGGGGTGCAAGTTGGCGACCTTAACTAGTATGCAGGTGGCGCTGCTGTCTGACTACCTTATGTACCCCTTAGTCGCCTTTTACGAAACCCACGGGATGGTATGGGGTGGCCCTATTATTATTTCTGACCCGGAAACCATACGGCCTGCAGAAATAGTAAGTAGGTAAAATTAGAAGTGTCCTCTTAGACCCTTTTTTTATACGTGGGGAAATCCTTTATGGATCGTCCCGCCGCTGGGGAAGCGACGGGGTATGTCGGACTCCCAGCCAGATGGTAGTGCTGGGTTTTTACCGACTAAAACCCCACGGTGTTCCTCAGCCACCTACAGTCCAGACCACGGGATTCGCTCGCGCATACACCGCAGTGTCTTCCTAGACCTAACCTAACCTAACCATTGCAATGGCCCGTGTAGTCAATAAGGCCTATACCTTCCAGATACCGTTTTCTTACTCCTCTTTGGTTCTACACTTACGATCACAGTATTTTATATGTGGATTTTCAATGTTATTAAATGTATAAATTCAAACTATTCTAATTTAAACGTAAATTTACCCAACAGCTTCTGATGATTTTGTTGGTATGCTGCTAACTGTATAGAGAATTTTGATGTCCACGTCCAAATATTTTTTTCCTGACTGCACGTGTGGCGTAGCGGCTATGACAGTCGCCTCGCCGCTTCGTGTCGCGAGTTTGAGTCCTGCGCCGGATAACTATTTGTGTGATCCATAAATAGTTGTTCTGAGTCTGGTTATAATTTGTGTCCGTCTATTATATGTATGTAAAGTACCCCGCGACACATGGATTAGAGTCCTTGGGCGGGCGGTATCTTAAAAAAAAGATCCTTCTCCTTAACGCATTAAGTTAAATAATTAAAAAGGCAGAATTAGAGCATCCCTGCTCAGGAAGTAAACTTGCAAATTGTTCTCATCGTCACTGTTTAATGATCATCCATTAAATTAGATGACTTATTTTTATTTTAGGTTGTGTCTACGGACTTTATAATTTGAATATTGTGTCTGTTGTACACACGCCAGCACATCAAGCTACCCCAATCTGTCGAATTTCCCAAATTGAAAGCGAACCTTATGCTTTTGTAATAAAGTTGAAAATCTATAAAAGAGATTTGACAGATTGGGGTAGCTGGATGTGCTGGCGTCTGTACAATATTTCGCGTTTCTAAGACCAATAAAATAAATACCGACTACTCAGTTACATAAAGATTTCGTGCCTTCGAGATATTTTCGCCATATCACAAAGCTTTTTACGCTCCAATATTCGAATATACCAAAATAGCATATAACATATTGTGAGAAAAACTTCGCCTGTTGCTTTGATATAATATTGAGAAACGTTTGTAAAGAAAAGTTTACGGTAAATTTCGGACAACTAAGTTATTCTTAGACGTAGGCATTCACACAAAAGTTGGACAGAAATTGCTGTAATTGATTTGGTTTCTATCGAAAATATTTCTTTGGAACTTTTCTCTTGTTATTTCTTTACCTATCATGGAATACCATTGAAAGTTTGGAGATTGAGTTGATCATAATATTTTGTTTGGTGAAATCTCTCGGCTTAGTTCTAAATGCCATTCCTAGCTAGCTACCATTTATCCAAAATTACTCCTCAATTTCCTATCTTTACTTTGAGAATCCAGCGGTTTCCAACAACCCTCACAATCATCCATCTTTTTTTTTATGCTGAATGGGTTTGCGCTTGACCACGATCTCACCTGATGGTAAGTGAAGATGTGGTCGAAGATGAACCGCGCGTACCCATAAGATGCCTGTTCACTCTAGCCTTGAATAAACCCTTGTATGAGTCTGGAAACACGTCGTTCGGGAGGGTGTTCCACTGCTTAGCCGTGCGTATGATAAAGGAGGAAGCAAAGCGCTTCGTACGGCAGAATGGGATGTCAACAACAAAGCGGTGAAAACCCTCCCGACACCAAGTAGTCCAATGAAAAAAAAAGGAGACCTACCCATGCTGCTTCTTCGTGTAGACCGGAGATGATTGGAGGAGGCCTTTGTCCAGCAGTGAATTATGTGCCTTTCGGCGGATATGATGATGATTTTAAGATTAGCCAAATATTTTTTCGCGCTTTCATCTTATGACCCTACCTGATTCAATAAAAATACGTTTTTAAAAACAAATTGAAGTTAGAGTTAAACGCCCGAACGTTTAACTTATTTTACTTCAAGTCAATGTATCTTTTATCGGTTCACGTTAGAAAAATAAACAGATACGTCGAATTCTCCGGCTCAGTGTATGTGTAGGTACCGAAAAATGTGCCACGGCTACCTTCCATGACCCTGATTTTGCATTCTTATCGATAAAACACCTCCTCAATGTGATGAGCGGCACGTATTCGTGTATTAACCTATAATAAGAGTTGCACAAGAAGTTGACACTCTCTTCCATACGTATCCATCGGTAAACGCCTTTAGACCAGACCCGCACCTGTCCTAGCGGGTGTACTTCCGGTTGATCTTGAAGTTCAAAGACGAGCAGCAATGTATTATTCTACGCGCGATAATTTAGAAAATGATTTCCTATCATTACGCGACCGTACAAAAATAACCAGGCTTTTTATGCCAATAGCTGACTTAAATAACGAACTACTAAATGAATGGCAATGTAGATGGAATACGTCAACCAAGGGTCGCCATCTGCACCAGTTCTTTCCGGACGTACGCGAACGGTTAAATAAAACTTGGCTAATCATAGACCATTGTGTTGCACAATTTCTTACCGGACACGGCAATTTTAAAAGTAAATTGTATAGTTTCAAATTAGTATCTTCACCAATCTGTCTGTGCTCAACTTCCAGTAACGAATATGAACAAACTGCTCACCACATCCTGTGGGAGTGTGATCTCTGGCAAAATCAGCGTGATATTATGTTAAACAGCTTGCAACCAATATCTGGAGTAGTTTATTATACGGATCTTGTAGCAACAAGGAACAACTTCCGTGCATTTAAGCGTTTTTGCCATACCTACTATTGGAATCAAATATAACAGCTCACTTAGGATCCTGAAATTGATCCTCGGTGCTTCTGCAGCTGGCTTCTCTAGTTGCGAATCTCTCATTTTATGAGGCTATAGCCTCTTTACATCATTCTGTCTCCCGCTTTGCTCTGGAGGGAAGTGGAACTATTCATTTTCTAACTCCTCCTTTTTTCTGTTTCTGATTAAATTCGTTGCGGGATCCAAGACAGTTAAAGCGATTCCCCGGGACATGCCTGAGCTTCACCGCTCAGTGTCATTTCATTGTGTGCCACTGTTGATCCTGGCTTACAGGAGTTGCAGTGGTGGGTAAGAGGGAGGGACCAGTCCCGACAAATAAAAAAAAAAAAGACCAGACCCGCAACCTTTAGATCAGGGGCTCTACCGGCTAATTCGCCGAACATCGTTTTCGTACATACGATTTAACGATTGATTAAGTAATTTTTAACCTTTATTTATTTGAACGCCATTCACGAAAACGATGTTCGGTGACTTAGCCGGTAGAGCCCCAGAAGGCAGGTTCATTACCAACTAAGTCACAGTCGTCGTCGGCGATATTGCTATGAAGACTTAATTCTATAACACCCCCGTAACATCTAACCCTTGAAAACATTCCTGAAGAAAGCTCGTGACACCAAAATCGTTCAACAACGTAACACCCAATAAAGTTTCATAATCCAAAAGTCTTAAACGCAATTTAAACTGTAACGTCATAATTTTTAAGTGCATATTAAATAAGCAACAAAAATATATAAGACGTTCTTAACATTGGCTGTCGGAATTTTTCCGATATATTGCTATTTTCTGCCCCTTGGCACTTCAAAGCTATCAGTGTTTGCGAACCCAATCCTGTTACTGTAACTGGATCAAAGCTGCGATGTGAGAAGTGATCGAACTTTCGTGTAAGGAGTCAGTGGAACACAAATATTTTCTTTGGTAACTTTTGGTTTGGTCGATAAGTTTTACGACTGCCTTACCTTATTTACTGTAGTAAAGGAAATAAAAGCCATTTGGCATTTGCCACTATCTCGGATCACCGTAAGATAAGTAGTGGTCGCAATTCAAGGGACTTAATTTGCCTATGAATCTATACAATGTGTGAGTATGGACGAATGGATGTTTGTTATTCGTTCACGCAAATCTACGGAACAGATTTTGTTGAAACTTTGTACTATATAGGTTATTTATCCGAATAACACATAGGCTATAGTTTTGCATAGGTATAATCGCCGGGCATAGTGTGGTGTGGTTATTGCGGTCCGCTGACACCAACAATACCCGGTTAAAATAGTTATTATACCATTTATAATAATAAAGCTTAATAAAGGACTGCCGTATCCGTATAAGTGTCATATATATATCACCGTAACCAAATATACGTATATATGCTATAGGTTTTATAGATAGAGTCTCTTGTGCTACTTTTAATACTATTGGATGTAGCTCTTATGGGAACTTCTTCTTTTTCTACATATTTCCTCCCGTTGAGCTTAGAGTCATGATCTCTCTTTGGGTGTTTCCATTCTTCTTCTAACTTTTCCGTCATTTACTGATAAATGTTATCCAGGTCATGCCAACGATATAACATCAGTTGGCGAAAAATTACGTCATTGAAGTCCAACATGTCGCAACCATCTCGAAGCCTCGAAAGCTCTCATTTCTGGTTGCCAACATGAGATGTCTTCGGCCTAGTTTTACTTTACTGCAGCACATGTGTGAATTTTGCTTTAGTTTCCTGTATTAATGTAATCTTGTTTGTTCTAGGTGTTGTTGCATGGTGGGGGTAAGGAGAAGGTGCCAAGATGGGAGACAGCTTCTTGCACCTGGGAGACATCGTCTCCCTTCATGCGGAAGGGAGCGTATCAGGATTCCTCAGTACCTTAGGGTAAGTGTCACAACACACGGCTTTAGCAAAATACCAGCAGCTCAGAGCCTTTACAGTGCCGGATGGTGTCCCAGCATGAGCGTAGAAATCGACCCGAGGGAATATCTATCTGAGGATGAGCAGCAGCTTCCTTCTGGGTACTATGACCATCTTACTGCGATCGCCAACCCGTCTGCCAAGCGTGGCGATTATGGCATATCCCACCACCATTTTTCTTTTTTCCTCTCAAGATTCTTGGGGGAGGCTTTTCTAGATGGGACTTATTTCAGCTGTAATGATGATGATAATGACGTAGAAGACGAAAACAATGCTATCATCTATAGGTCTGGACAGATAAGCTAACAGCGAACTAATAACTATATGGTTAAAATAACCTCTATAGCTAGAACGTTGCAGACAGATATTTCAGTAACTGTCACAAATGCAATCATCCCTGCCTTACTGAAAACCTGAAGACAAATAAAGCACTTGAAACTCCTTTTTGCGTTAACTACCCGTACGTTAAAGTAAGAAAAATAAGAATTGTGAATTACAATTCTTATTTTTCAGTGCTTGCCGTAATGCCAGAATTCTGGCTAAACCATATCAGATGTCAACCGACCGTTATCAAACTTGTCAGGCTTGGCTTGGTAATTTAAAAAAAAGCTAAAAGCTTATAGGCGTGCAATCAGACTGTACGTGGATGTCTTCTGAAAGTCTACGCGTTTAAGAGTTCACTTTAGGTGGTCGAACCTAGCTTTCGTAATATGACTGGAATGCCCGGGCTGGGTGGCTAAAACAACCCTGACACACACTCAAGAAATGTAAATTTGTGGAACTTAATAGGTGTTCGCCGCCATGACAGGACTATGAATATTAAATCGTTGTAATGCAATAAACGGCCGGAAAGGACCGCGCTTAGGAACTAAGTAGGATCTAAGTACGATGCTGAATAATATACGAGTTTCAGAGGGTTCTGCATCGCTTAAATGTGACTCTAGATAATTGCGCGACGGCGAGGTGACGAGAAATATTGCACTAATTTCTAGAACTCTGTACACTCAGAAGTACTTTTGAGTTAAATTAGGATCTCCAACAAAGATGAAGACGTGACAAAGGAATATATAGGATTTACGCTTTGTAATGCGATTAATGCTATAAAACTAATAATATACTGAATCAATTGGAAGGTGTACTGATATGATCTTTCACATGTTATTGTGAACGAATCAAGACAGCCATGTTTTTTATATACATAATAGGATGGCAAACGAGCAAGGGCCTGATGGTAAGTGATGTAGGTGTTATCCATTCATTCTGCTTCTATATATCATTGGTCTAGCGGTAGCGTGTTCAATCGCAGATAATGAGGTCCTGGGTTCAAATCCCGGGTCGGGCCAATAAGTGATTTTGGGATGTTTCCGTAAAAAGAAATTTCTCAGTATCAGCCGGAAGTCTGGAAGCGGTATTACACCCCCGTGCCTCGGAGAGCACGTAAAGCCGTCGGTCGTGTACCTGAACTCTTTCCAGTCGTGTCACTAGGCGTCCCATCGGATCATGAGAGTGATGGAATAGAAAGTGCCCCTGTGTTTGCGCACACACTTGTGCACTATAATATGTTTTGCGCAATTGGCTAGTCTCCATTAAGACTGGCCGCCGTGGCCGAAATTCGGTCGGGAGGACATCATCATAAACAGAACGAATGAATAACACCTGCATCCTCCGGAGGGGTGTTAGCAAGGGAATCCCAAATTTGATCTGCCTGTGTGTATCGAGCGAAGGTCAACAGCAGAGGTTTAGGTCAGGTAGGTAGGAGGGTTCTGGTTCTGGGCGATTTTTTATAAAGACAACGCCAGCACTAGGGAATCTAATCCCAGTGTCGCGGGGTACTTTACAAACATATAATAGACGGACACAATTTACATCCAGACTCAGAACAACTATTTATGTGTCACACAATTTTTTCCAGACAACCTTAGCCATTCTAAATAAACGAACTTAAAAGCACCAAGTAATTTAACCACCATAACCGTTTTTATATAATATATCTATGTATTGTATGTACCCATTACCCATACATATATTATGTAAAAAACTGGATGTGCTGGCGTCTGTACAATCATACAACAACAACCAAAAGTTCACCAAAATGTTCTTGATGACATGTGAAGTCTGCCAACCCGCGCTAGGCCATCGAGGGGATAGCCTGTCCCCCTCATTGTGAGAGGATATATTATATACTAAACGACAGTACATATCTAAATGCATGTGGCTAGACAGTAAGCTGTCGTAAAATACTATCTACGACGTAAGTATAATAGATTACACATTTATTGTAGTACTGTCTTCAATAACAGGGGAACAGAGCATGCAACACAATAAGGAACAGAACAATGAATAATTAAAATAAAGTATAATACAAAATGACTTGACAACAACGTCGATGTCAATTTGTTCCTTTCTGTATTTGACAGAAGAGGTTATCAAAGCGATGACGAGTCTAGACGTGATTGCAAACGTGCAGTTCACTGATACTGTGATTTATTAGCCTAGTGCGGATACTGTTTAAAAAAAAGTATTGCGTTTAGTCGTTTTGCTGAACAGATTCCTAATTTCGATTAAATGATACTTACTTACTTACTTATCGTATGGGCAGTGGTTACCCTAGTGACAGAGTAGTTCAAGCCGCCCATTAGGCCTCTGACATAGCTTAACGACTGTTGCCTAATGGCTACAAACGGGACCGACAGCTTAACGTGCCCTCCGAAGCACCGAGACGCTCAGAAATTAAACCACTTTGGCGGTCACCCAACTACGGACTGACCGCGAGCTTAGTTGCTTAACCTCTCCAATCACATACAGACCAGTGAGAGCATCTGGCTATGAGCGCCATTTAGATTACCGCAGATTCTCAAGTCGAAAGTATTTGACCAGTTATAAGTTACGGAACAGAAACGTGGTCGTTTACTATGGACCTCATAAAACGACTGAACTTAACCAAAGAGCAATGGAGCAGCTTAGCCCTAGCTCGTAGTAGGTATATAGAATTAGAAATGTCGAGAACCGCGAGCGAAACAAACTAACCGACATAGCCCGAAGAATTGCCAAACTGAAAGGCAGTGGGCGGGGCACATAGCTCGTAGTACCAACGGCTGCTGGGCGGTAATAGCCAGTTTCTGTCCCCTACAGGTCGGGGCTGATGTAAATGTGGTTTGATTTATTAGACAACAGTCGACAGACCCATGTCAGTGGTCTACTGACTTGGTTCGATGGCTTGAAATACACATACTACGAAACATGGAGGGCTATATGATTATAGAATATAATAAAATAGAATACTAAATGAATACTTGACTGATAAATTATTGTAGTAGGTATAGGTAATAATATTAATAATATCTAAATGTATGTATATAGAATTGTGTATATGTATTTTTTTTATAAAAAGACAAAGCCCGCATTGGGGAAATTAATCCCTGTGTATTTTACAAACATATAATAAACGGACACAAATTACATCCATATAATAGAATAGTAATTTAAAATAGATACTACTTCTATATTCCCAATTTATTAACAAATGCGTAATATTTATGGTTGACATACATAAATATATATATTAGATACATTAAAATAAAACATAAGTAATAATTATAATATAATAATAATATATAGGGACAATGTCACACAGATCATCCTAGCCCCAAACTTAGCAAAGCTTGTACTATAGGTACCAGGCGACGATATACATACTTATTTAGATAGATAAACACTTAAATACATAGAAAACAGCCATGACTCAGAAACAAATATTCGTGCTCATCACACAAATATTTGCACTTACCGGGATTCGAACCCAGGACTACCAGCTTCGTAGGCAGGAGCACTACCAACTAGGCTACGGTGACCGTCTAGTAAAGTTAGAATATAATATGTTTAACTAAAGCCCTCTTCCTAACCTCTACATTTGCTTTGCCCGACAGGGTCTGTAATGGTGCCATGTATTATTATAACACCTAATTGACATTGTGGAATGCAAATAAAACATGGAGTATTGATGGACAGAGATATTTACCTGCTTTTGCTGTCACCCACTAATAGAATGACCACGTCCCTAAACGATGTACCTCACCGATCGTTTACGGACCACAGCGCCTCTCACATTTTCATATAATTGTTGGCTAACTGCAATAAAATGTAACCAGCCAAGATAAATCTCGCCCAAGCACGATACGGTTTTCCCCATATTAAGCTTAGGTTAGCCTGGGTCGTCCATAACATGTACATTACCATATTATATTACAATGTAAATCTTGTTGGCTGCCTACATTATAGAACGTATTCCAGCAGACTTTAAAGTGTCTCGTATTTGTGCCCTATACAAGAACAAGGGCGACCGTTCCGATTGTTACTCTTACCGCGGTATTTCACTTTTATCAGTCCCTGGAAAAGTCTTTGCCAGAGTATTACTAAACCGCCTAATGACCCTATCTGAAAAGATTTTGCCGGAAACCCAGTTTGGCTTCCGACCTGACCGAGGCACTTGTGAGGCGATTTTCTCATTGCGTCAACTACAAGAAAAGAGCCGTGAACAGGGGCGAAAGCTATACCTGTGCTTCGTTGACCTTGAGAAAGCCTTTGATAGTGTGCCTCGAGAAGCCCTCTGGATAGTACTGGAAAAGTTAGGATGCACGGATAAATTTGTGAGACTCCTGAGACTCCTGCATGATGACATGGAGTGCTGTGTCGCTGTCGACGACGATCAGTCAGACTTCTTCCCCGTTACCTGTGGGGTGAAGCAAGGTTGTGTTCTTGCACCTACACTGTTCGCGTTGTACTTTGCAGTCGTAGTCCGCGAGGCCCTGCAATTATTTTCCGATGGAGTTCGCATCCGTTTCCGAACAGACGGCAATCTTTTTAATCTAGCCAGATTTAAGGCCCGCACCAAAGTTTCGTATGCAATGATCACTGAGATCATGTATGCAGACGACCTGTGTTTCGTGGCGGAATCCCCAGATAGCCTGCAGCAATTGATGTCCAACTTTCACGAGGCTTGTCAAAAATTTGGCCTGAAGATCAGTGTCAAGAAGACGGAAGTTATGTCCTTGGACAATAACGGTCATGAGACACTGACCATGAAACTCGGTGAGGACTCGTTAAAGCAGGTTGATAAATTCCGGTATCTGGGGAGCACATTAACATCAAAGTGCGACCTTGATGCTGAGATCAACGGCAGAATCGGTGCTGCTGCTGCAGCATTCGGCAAGCTGGATGCCAAGGTCTTCCGTTCCCATAACCTCAAACTGGCTACCAAAATATCGGTATATACGGCAATAGTATTGCCCAACATGTTATACTCCGCCGAGACGTGGACTGTATACCGTCGGCATATCCGCACACTAGACCAATTCCACCTTAAATGCCTGCGTAAAATACTTAAGATCCGATGGTCTGATCGTGTGCGTAACACCGAAGTGCTGCGACGAGCCAATGTTGGTGGCATTGAGGCTTACCTTATGCGGCGACAGCTTCGATGGTGCGGTCACGTGTCTCGAATGGCGGAGGAGCGAGTGGCTAAGCGTATCTTTTATTCCGAGCTGAAGGAGGGGAAACGAAAGCAAGGCGGACAGTTCCTCCGATATAAAGATGTGCAAAAACGCCATATGAAGAAATGTGACATTGAGACCTCGATGTGGGAAAGGCTTGCGGCCGACAGATCTGATTGGAGAGCTCTAGTCAAAAACAAAGTTTTTGACTTTGAGGAGCATCGTCGGTCAGAGCTTGACTCTAGACGTGACGAACTGTAAGCCCGACCACCTGCGGCGATCAGTTATAATTTTAATAATGGTGTGCTCACATGCCCGCAATGTGCGCGGACCTTCTCAAATAAGATTGGCTACTGTAGTCATATGCGAGCACACCAACGACAACTATTTGTACGGAGTTGAGGCAGTCGCCGTGACCGAAACCGGTCTGGAGTCATCATCATATCCGAGAGATACAAAGTCATAGATTCGTTTGCAAATAAATACGGTAACGGCCACAATTTCCTATAGACCACCTACTTGTTAGTAAAGTGTAGCATAATTCATTAGTAAAAAAAACTGTAATCATAAAACGTTGTGCAAAATTATTCCACAACTTCTATTGTTTTAATTTTTTGATAAATTTGCCAAATTTTAGGGTTCCGTAGCCAAATGGCAAAAAACAGAACCCTTATAAATACGTCATGTCTGTCTGTCCGTCCGTATGTCACGGCCATTTTTTCCGAAACTATAAGAGCTCTACTGTTGAAACTTGGTAAGTAGACTTGTATTCTGTGAACCGCATTAAGATTTTCACACAAAATTAGAAAAAAACAATAAATTTGGGGGTTCCCCATAGATAGAACTGAAACTCAAAAATTGTTTTTTCATCGCACCCATTCATGTGTGGTATTTATCCGGTATCAAAAATGATATTGAGGTTTCTAATATCATTTTTGTCTAAACTGAATAGTTTGCGCGAGAGACACTTCCAAAGTGCTAAAATGAGTGTCCCCCCCTCCTCCCCTGTAACTTCTAAAATAAGAGAATGATAAAACTAAAAAAAATATATGATGAACATTACCATGCAAACTAACAACGAAAATTGGATTGAACGAGATCTAGTAAGTGGTTTTTTATTTAATACGTCATAAATAATAAACCGCAATTTCCCTTTCATTCAAGCAATTACTACAAGAACTTTTATATTGTTACTTGCTGCTACGGAACCCTTCATGGGTGAGTCCGACACGCACTTGGCCGCTTTTTTTAAAACGTCTAAAATCATAAACCGCAATTTGCCTTTCATTCAATCAACTCAAATATAATAATAAATAAAAAAAAACATATTATGTTACTTGCTGCTACGGAACCGTTCATGGGCGAGTCCGACTCGCACTTGGCTTTTTATATATTGTGGACATGGGTCTCAATCGCAGTAACAATTTAAGGCAAACCTTTAGGTTACCCGACGTGAGACCCGTGTCCACAATATGTAAAAATGTATACAAATCGCGAAAGTTTAAAAACATTAAATTTCCCTTTTGCCTGCATTGTTACAAAAAGAACAAAAATGTGTTTAGCACGCACTCAACACATATCAAATGCCCTTAAACTGAAGAAATCATTTTATAGTACGATTAGTATAGGCAAAAATATTCATAAACATTTTGCATTTTTTTTTTTGTAAAGGTCTCAAAATATTAGAAAAACTGTAGTTGAAAAATTGATGGAATATTTCGGAATGTTAATCTTATAAAATGACTGAAGCACATTCTTTTAACCTTTTGGTTTGTCATCTATACATGACTGGGGTGGTTAAAAGATTTAAGGTGCTGAATATAATTTTATAACGTATCCTCTAAATGCGCGCGCTGTAATCTGGGCCTTAAATAAACTGGTTTCGTTCGTAGCCGCTTTGATTGATGTTAAGAATTTCCGGGAAGAAGTTTTTCGGTGTCGAGTGTCGGCAAAAATGGATCGATGTAATATAAGACGCGATGCTTTATCTCGGTTTTTCTGGTGGTTTACCCCGAGATTTTTTACACGAACCATACTTTTGGTGCTACTCACTTGTTTGGTAGTTTGATTGTTTAAAATAATAGCGAACGTAACTTAAGGAGCATTATTTGTCTATGGAACTGAACAACAACATGCATGCATATAATAATATCCTATTACATTATTCACGGATATCTGATATACTACATGTAACTACTTTTCTTTTGTAAATACTTACTTGTATGTATATATAATTACACCTAGGCACAGGACAAATAAAGCTAGAGAAAGCCGCAGGTTAGCTAGGGTAGGTTCCTCAGCGGCGAGGATCGCTTTGCCCCCTTAACGTGTGATCGGTGATCCCGTGCAAGTGATCACACCCTAACTTAGAATTCCGTCTTTTTGCTTCAGCTGCCCCCTGAGCTGTGGCCCGTACCCCAAAGGGGTGGCCTCAAGTATTAGTCGTTTAATTTAAGCTACTGGTTAAGAGCCTTCTACGCTAGCCAACAGCTCATTGCCTTCAATTCTTTAATTTGAATATATCGAACTAAATTTCAAAATAATAGATTAGTGACTTGTTATTTATTTAAGGATTTAAGAAAATAAATGTGATAAAACAGACCGCACGGACGGACTAATTAATTTTTTGTAACTTTTACTCTGTATTCGACTATATTTATGTACTGCATTGTGAGCTTGACAAGTACAAGTGTATTTTAATGCCCAAGTGCTGAATAAATTTCATGTTCATGCACACAAATATTTGGCCTGGATGGGAATCGAACCCACGATCTGCGGCGTGGAAAGCAAGCATTTACCAACCACGCCAACAGGCCACGCTAACATAGCAGAAAAACATGGAAATACTCAAAAAAAATAATTTCCCATACAGACATGACAATCAACTACATGATATTTGTATGGGAGGCCCAAAAAAGCTCCATAATTCACCATCATATTTGTTCACTTTTATGGGTAGGCAGCCACACACCACAAATATCTTCGAGGATTTGACGAACCCCCTACTAAAAATATTTTGATATTTTTTAAACTGCATCTACAGCTTAAGTTGTTATTTATTTATTGTTTGGAAAACCAACAGCTATACATAAAAAAATATATATATTCTAACTAGTTAATTTTACTTAATTTTACTCAAACTCTAAATTTATACTACTTATAACGGGTGGCGCAAAAGTAAAGACCCTATTTGGTTCAGCTATAACATTTTTTCTAAATTAGAAAACTAGATTTAGATTTTTTTAAATGTATATTTGTGCCATTAAATTTCGTACCATTAGGATTTAAAGATGATGTCTTTTAAATGGTGACCTCCAGAGTTGATACACATTTGAGCCCTATTTATGACATTTTGCATAACTTGCCGTAACACTTCCTGCGATATGTTCGTTATTTCTTGACGAATGTTTTCTTTTAGAGCTGCGAGAGTCTGTGGCTTGTTCACATACACCCGAGATTTCAAAAAACCCCAAAGAAAGAAGTCTGGACTGGTCAGATCGGGTGATCTTGCAGGCCAAGGCAAATCGCCAAAACGAGAGATAACTCGGCCTGGAAAAGCGTCCCTCACTAAGTCCATAGTGTCGCGCGCTGTGTGTGCCGTAGCGCCGTCTTGTTGAAACCAGATGTGCTCCAGCCCCAATTCGTCCAAACTGGGTATCAAAAACTCACGTAACATGGTTCTGTAGCGTTCTCCAGTGACAGTAATCGCATTGCCTCCAGCGTCTTCGAAAAAATAGGGTCCGATCACTCTGTCAACACAGATGCCACACCATACAGTAACTTTTAGTGGGTGTAGAGGTGTTTCTTGAATAATGCGCGGATTATCAGTGCCCCAGAACCGAGTATTCTGCTTATTGACATGCCCTGAGAGATGGAAATGCGCTTCGTCACTCATAACCAATTTTGAAGGAAAATCATCCTCTTCAAGGTTGAGGTTTATGACGCGCTGGCAGTAATCTAGACGAGCTCGGTGGTCAGCAGGCAGCAGCTGATGAGTCATTTGAGTTTTATACGGGAACATCTTTAAGTCTTTCACCAAAATACGCTGCAGGGTCCGTCTGGAAATGCCCAATTGCGTGGCACGTCGCCTCGTTGATGTTTCTGGACACTCTTCCACATCTTCGCGCACAGCATCGATATTTTCAGCTGAACGGCCTGTTCTTGGTCTCCCAGACTTAGGTCTATCCAATGTTGAGCCAGTTGCTTCAAGGCGTGTGGCAAAGCGTCGAATTGTGCGACCAATCGGTGCCGGACGGTGGGGAAATCGTCGACGAAATTCACGTTGTGTTCTTATCACTGATGAATTATTCCGTAAGAACATTGACACAATTATTCCACGTTCTTGGGGAGTAAAACGGTCCATGTTTATTTTCAGTGTATTTTACATTTGTTCACTACACAATTTTCAACAACAGAATGACAGAAAATGTCATATAAAAAAAAAAAAAGTATTTTCTTTAGTGCCAGTACTTTTGCGCCACCTAGTATTAATAAATATTTATCAATGTATTTATCCTGTCTATACTGGAGGGATCTGTCATGCCATAATCGACCCTTGGCACATGTTGTCGTTCGCAGTACAATAGTCATAGTACTGAAAGAGACGCTGAGCTGCTTCCCTTTCATCATCAGCATATCAGCCGAAACTCCTGCCGGACAAAGGCCTCCCCAAAAATCTCCACAACTACCGGTCCTTTGCTGCCCGCATCCAACGCCATTCCGCGTAAGATCGTCGGTCAGAAGGTCCCTTTACGTGTTAGATATTCTTTCAGGACGATTTCTACGTCCAACGTCCCCCAGAGACGGTGTGGTGATATTCATCGCCCCCACCCACCTTAATATATTGTAGTAGTATATACTAAATTCGAAGTATTTCTTAGAATTATTAATACATAGGCAGTTAGGGTCGTTTTCATAACATCAAGTGTCACTGTCTCACTGTCGCTCATGACCATGAAGCTATTACAAAGACGAGAATTAGTAGTTACGTAACTATCTCACATGTTTCTGTTGCATCCTGCACTTGTGACATCTAGTCACAAGTGCAGGATGCAACAGAAACAACATCGATTTGTTAAATGGCGTTCAAATAAATAAAGGTTAAAAATGACTTAATAAATCGTTAAAAGTCGTTCATTTATTTGAACGCCATTTAAGAAATCGATGTTCGGCGACTTAGCTGGTAGAGTCTCAGGACGGCATTTCGGGTATAACTCAATATTTCTGTCAGAAGCACAGACGTATTCACTCGACCGCGAAAGAAAGCGAACTGATGGCGTGTATGCTCGCTGCGCCTACTGTAGACCCCTGTCTGTGTCTCTAGTATTTAATGCTCTGAGTCCCAAACTAAGCAGAGCTTGTACTATGGAAACCAGATACCTAACTGATATACTACTTTTATTTTGTAAATACATACTTATATAGATAACTAGCCGTGCCCCGCGGTGTTACCCGCGTTAAATTTTATAAATTTTCTTTGCTATAAACCTCACGGAGCCCGAGACCTTTCCAACGAATGCAAAACCGTGGAAATCGGTTCGTGCGTTCTGGAGATATAGCGTCAGGAAGGAAAGCCCGACTTATTTTTATATAGTAGATTACACCCAGACCCAGGACAAACAGACATGTTAATGCATACAAATATCAGTCCTGGGTGGGAATCGAACCCACGACCTCCGACGTGAAATGCAAGCATTTGCCAACCACGCCAACAAGCCCGTCTAGTATAGCTGATAGCTAGATATATATCGCCGCCACCCAGCTCAATATATACTTTGTCTATATACTAAATTCGAAGTATTTCTTTGAATCATTAATACGTAGCAGTTAGGGCCATTTTCATAGCACAAGTGTGACGTCTATTATGGCGTCGGTAGTTAAAAATGTACAAAAACGTGAAGCTTTTCGCCAAATTATGTAGTCACACGAATCCTAACTTACCGAAATAGTTTATTATTTTACGCCGTCATGTAAACAATTACATTTATGCCGTTTTCGACCTAATAGCCTAGTTTTAGTTGTACAGAGTTATGAAAACTTAATACAGAGTTATGGGTTGAACACATACAAACACACCATCTGTGCAGCATATATAGGGTTGCTATCCGTCCGGATTTTCCCGGTTTTGTTCTAGTTTAGAGAGCGTCCGGGGAGAGTCCGGGGGGGACCGACGAACTAACACTGGTAGTGAGTCGCAAGACGGTTATGGCTGTCGACATGCCCTGGTTCTGGGCTCCAAAGTCCGGGGTTTCCACGCGTCTTGTCGTGGTAGCTAAATTATAGAGTTGGTAACCCTAGGGATATATTACTAGAGAACGCCGGATTTCGGCCATGGTGATTGTTCCCAATACCATCTGCGGTGCTCATATTCCCAAAGGTTACTATGACGTTGCCATTAGGAGGGGAGTGTCTTAGTCACCCTTGTTGACATGTGAGTTGGCAACCGCAGTTAGGTGGTAGATAGTAAACAGGTAGCGGTGCTACCCGACTACCTGGTATATACCTTAGTCGCCTTTTAAGACACCCACGGGATGGTATGGGATAGCCCTGATATCCTTTTTAGGCCGGAAACCACACGGCTCATATTATAATTCACAAGTGTAATCACAGGTCAACTCTTTATTTCACTTACATATTATTGGAGGCTCTCATAGCTAGTTGCATTCAGCGGCCATCGATGAGATAGAATCCTTTATTCCCGTCCTACCTACATGAGCGTTTCTCCTATACTCACTCAGCAGACAAGCGATGTAGGTCGCACCTTATATCCCTCCTAAAATTCCCATCCCACTAAACTGAATTCTACTCCCAATCCTTTACTGTCCGCGCGGTCAGGTTATGGAACTCACTTCCGCCTGACATAAGAAACTGTGACACTCTATCGTTATTTAAAAAAACGAGTGAAGTCACATTTTCTCTCTCTATGTTAATATATATTTATTTATTGTATTGGTTGTATGTTTAGAACTGTTTATGTATTTATATATGTATTTATTTTAAGTATTTGTATGTAAGTTTATTTATATTCTTCTGACTAATGAGTTTTTATTTAATATTTAGACTAACCTACACACAATTCCTCTTTCATACTATATCTCCTCTCGCGGGCCTGTTGGAAGAGATTTTATAGACTTACTTTTATTTACTGTTTACTGTGTGTACATAAAATAAATAAAAAATAAAAAAAATAAAGGACTGGGTGACGAGAACAGCGGGTACTAATAAATAAACTACAAAAAAAAAAAAAAAGGTCACCCATGTCGAATAGACTGGCTGCTTCCTAAGGCTGTCATCAGACGTACCGCATTGCAGCAACCGCGTGCAGTTGATACATACAACTGCACGCAGTTGTATTTTCGCTTAGCCATTATATCACTTGTATATTTCTAAATACATTAATATTATTAGTAACTTAAAAGCAGACACGGAACAAATAATCGTGCTCATCACACAAAGATTAGTTCTGGGTGAGGATCTCAGGTTTAGCAATCAGGGACACTAACAAGACTTCGATTGAACAACGCTTCGCAGTATAATATTTTCGCAGTACAGTTTTCCGATGCAACGAAACATCGCATGTCGCGATGTCGTTGAAAGATTTTCGAAGAAACAAAATTCGATGAAACGGCTTTCGCAACTGACGTAGTTATCCCGCTCGGACACAGAGGTCGATATATATATCACTAATCGAATTGTTTTATTCCGCAGGTTGGTAGATGACAGGTGTGTGGTGTGTCCCGAAGCGGGCGACCTGACTGATCCACCCAAAAAGTTCCGAGGTACGTACTCCATAGAACAGCACAGATGCTCAAAATCATTATCATATCCGGGTCCGTAACGTAGTAGCAACAGTCATATGTTCGATAAACCGAAAGCCTACTGAACGATAGTTCGAACGGAATTTATTGCGAAACAACCCGTTTTTGCCAAACGCTGCTTCGACTGATTCTACGAAAATTTATTAATCGATGGACTGCTCTTTCGAATGTTAAATTGAGAATGTGCAAATTGTGTTATAGAGATGAAGAAACTTTCCACCAATCTTCACCAACAATAGTGTCTCTAGCGCTCGGCGGCCGCTGCGGCACGCTAGTTTCGCTCGCTCGCTTTCGTGCGCTTGATGGTCACAGTTCTAACCATTTCTTTTTGCCGGGCTGGAAAATCCTGAATGGATGTCCTCCGCCTACTAAATTTTCGAAGAATCGGTCAGTCGACTTTCGGTTCATCGAACATATGACTTTCGAACTACGGTACGGACCGATAATATCCCGTTAAAATATAAATGAAACTAGAAATATCAATTTTATTTTTCCTATTCGTACCCTCATGGCTATTAGAATATCAGCACTATTTCAATATTGCTGAAACCTATTCTGAGATGGTATTATCAGCATGCACGGACTACTAAATAATGTGTCATGCAATATTGATAGCCTTATAAATAACTGCATGTGTGGCGCAGCGGTAAAGACAGTAGCCTCGCCATTTCGTGTCCTGGGTTCGTTTCCCGCAAAGCACAACCATTTGTGTAACTCATACATGTTCTGAGTTTAGGTGTACTTTGTGGTTTTTAATTGTCTAAGTGTCGTGTGTTAACGTGGACATCTATGAACTGCAATTATTTTTCATTTTTTTATATCACAATATTTGGATATTAAGGGGAATGGTATTTTATTTCACATTATTATTCATAAGTCAAAAGCAACGGGTCAAAAGTAAAATTCTGTTCTGGAATATGCAAATGTAGCCCTCACTTTTTGTATCCATACTTTTAAATTTACCCCTCACCACCCACTTGGGATAAGGAGCCGAAGTGGGGGGGGGGGGGGGGTGTAACAGTTGTAAAATACACACGGCTACATATCAAGCTATAAATTTCCACTATAAGCTGACCACTCGTTGTATCGAAATACTATATAACGCGGGATCAGCTTATACTGGAAATGTATAGCTTGATATGTTGCCGTGTGTACAGATACCAAAAGAAAATAGAAACATAGTCAATTTGAAATAACGTTATCTCGCTAACATCAGTAACTGCAGATTTATATAATATAAATTGTGTATCATGAAACAGAACAACGCAGCAACGTGTAGATTATACTAGTATAATGATCACAGTAGAGCTAATTTAATATATCAAATCTGACACTTCATCAATATTCAACAATGTAACCCTAACCGGCGGGCATAGAATATTATTTATTTTCACACAATTAGCTTATTTTTTTCAATTAAGAATTGTCTTTATTGTAAAATTACCAAATAAGGTCATTTTATTATTCACCTTTCTAGTAACTGACAGATGTCAAATGTGTTTGTTTCATTTGTTTTAGTGATTGGTAGGTCGCGCTCTTTCAGTTACTTCCACTACGAATGGTATACTTTGTATATCTACTATGCATATATATGCTAGATGCTCTCACCGGTCCGTAACCAATCGGCGAGGTTAAGCAACCAGGCTCGCGGTCAGCCCATAGATGGGTGACCACCAAAGTGGTTTAATTTCTGAGCTTCCTGCTTTGGAGGCCACGTTTAGCTGTCGGTCCCGGTTTTAGTCATTAGACAACAGTCGTTAAGCCCTGTCAGAGACCTAATGAGCGGCTTAACACTAGGGACTGTGTTAGGGTGCTCTGCACATACGATAAGTAAGATAAAATAATAAAATAAATAAAATACGTTTATTTGTCCTTCCACAAATTGTAACTTAAGGCTAGATTATAACTATGAATACTATTTACATTAGTGAAGGACTGGTGCCTGAAATAGGTTGCGAAAACCTGTGCCACAGGTCACCAGGCCCCCCTCATGGAAAAGTAGTAGGTTACAGGTACATAGGCTTAAATTTATTGTTCTAGCGAGAGAAGAGATGCAGAAGTATGTATGCGACAGAGAGTAAGATATATACTTAGTCTGTCCATCTGTCACAGCCTCAGCTGTATACCGTAGGCGACAATAAGCATTTTAGTGCGGAACCCTGAAAATACAATTTGACAACAGTAATTTGCAAATGGCTACCTTGTGTAACTGTTTGATACTGCTTCGCCGTACTGTACAAAGGGCTCTCCACCATTGTTACAGATTGCCTGTTCAAAATATGCCCCATGAACCGCTACTCCGCTCAAAAGCAGTTCTGGAATACTGCCAAGCAGTCCGCCAACTCCAACACCGACACAGGACTGCTCAAGAGGTTACACGTAAGTATTCTTTGTGTTATGACGGGCCTGTTGGCGTGGTTGGTAGATACGCTGCCTTTCACGCTGGAGGTCGTGGGTTCGATTCCCACTCGGGACAGATATCTGTGTGCATGAACATGTCTGTTTGTCCTGAGTCTGGGTGTATATTAGCTATTTAAGTATGTATTTACAAAAAAAATGTATATGTAGCATGTATATCAGTTATCTGGTTTCCATAGTACAAGCTCTGCTTAGTTTGGGATCAGATTGCCGTGTGTGAATAATATCCCAGGATATTATTATTATTATTAAATGCCTAGCTGTGCCCCGCGGTTTAACTAGCGTTAAACTTTATACATTATAGCCTATGTGTAATTTGGATGTATAAGCTATATTACTACAAAGTTGCATCAAAATCTGTTCGGTAGTTTTTGCGTGAAAGAGTAACAAAACTAACACCCACACGCTCACAAGCTGTTGCCTTTATAATATTAGTGTGATTAAATTTGTTCAGCACTTGGGTATTAGGTATAATAATAATGTCCTCCCGGCGGAATATCAGCCACGTCCTCCAGTCTCAATGGAGATTAGCCAACTGCGCAGGACATATTATAGTGCACAAGTGTGTGCACAAACACAGGGGCACTCTCTATTCCATCACTCTCATGATCCGATGGGACGACTAGCGACACGACCGGAAAGAGGTCAGGTACAGGACCGGCGGCTTTACGTGCTCAGGGCTCGAAGCACGGGGGTGTAATACCGCCAACTCCCAGACGTTGGGCTGATACTCAGAAATTTCTTTTTACAGGAAATTCCCAAAATCACTTTGTGGCTCGACCCTGGATTTGAACCCAGGACATTAGTATACATGTTTCGTAATAAATGTGATCAACTAAAAGTGACTTTCTTCTATTTGCACTTAAACATCAACAACAACTCAAAAGTACACCGTACTCTGGGGCTTTCTCTTGAAAAACCGAGCCGGATTAATAACCTTCTTCTTTCCAAGTAGGTTATTAAGATCAAATGTATTTAAATGTCGATTCATTAATATCATTCCCAAAATCTCATCTGTGTGTCATCATAGAGGGAAAAAGATCTTAATTGACCCATTTTCCTCGTCTTATCTAAATATAAATAATGAAATAAAGATTTATGACGAAGTCCATTTTTTTTATCTGATTAATGGTTCCGCTCTTGTTTTATGTGAAAATATTTTAATGATGAAATATCCTTCCGAAGTATTTCATGGCGGCGGATCGCCTTGTTGTTGAGAAGAAAAAAATACGCCCATAAATCATGTTTTTTAGTATTTTTAGGAATCTATATGTTTGATTGAGAGGCAACTAACACACTGCCATCTGATCCCAAACTAGGCGGAGCGTGTACTATACCAACCGGACAATTGATCTTATCTTGAGGTGTACTTGCGTACAGCACTTCGACCCTTCAGGATCTTTTGTACTATCTCCCACTGGTTTTTATTCTATCCCTAGGGATAGAATGACCGTAGCCTAGTTGGTAGTGCTCCTGCCTACGAAGCTGGTGGTCCTGGGTTCGAATCCCGGTAAGTGCAAATATTTGTGTGATGAGCACGAATGTTTGTGAGTCATGGATGTTTTCTATGTATTTAAGTATTTATCTATCTATATAAGTATGTATATCGTCGCCTGGTACCCATAGTACAAGCTGTGCTTAATTTGGGGCTAGGATGATCTGTGTAACATTGTCAAAAAAAAATCATGTGTTTTAATATTTGTAGGAATATGTATATTTGCTTGATAGGCAACTGACACACTGCCATCTGATCCCAAACTAGGCTGAGCCTGTAGTATGCCAACCAGACAACTGATAAACAAACATACTTGTATATTTCTTCTAAATACATACCTACATATCCTACTAATATTATAAACGCGAAAGTTTGTGAGTATGGATGGATGTTTGTTACTCTTTCACGTAAAAACTACTGAATGGATTTTAATGAAACCTTACAATAATATAGCTTATACATCAGAATAACACATAGGCTACAATTTATAAAGATATCGTGTGAATTGTTCAAAATATGACGATAAGTGTCAAGTAAGTAGGAAAAGATCTACCATCTGCGAGCTATTCCAGCGTGCACTGCCTAAACCGCTAGAGGTACACATCCTACTAATATTATAAATGTGTAAGTTTTTGAGTATGGATGTATGTTAGTTACTCTTTTACGCCAAAACTACTTTAACGCGGGTGAAACCGCGCGGCATAGCTAGTGATAGATAAATTACGCCCAGACACAGAATAGTGCTGATCACACATTTTGTATATTTTTTTATTTTGTGATGTGTAAGCAAAATGACAAACGGAGATGATCCGTTTGTCATTTTGCTTACACATCACGATTTGATTTGTCAAGGATGAGTATCAAGCCCACGACCTACGTTCGAGGATATTATTATGCCCGAAATTTGACCAGAAGCACATAGTATAGACACAAAGTTACTCCGAGGACTGACCCTCGTCGTAAATCTAATGTCATAATTAATGGTAACTACCACTTATACATTAGAACGGGTAATAATTTAAATATACAACATAATTATTACCACAAGCGGTTTCTTTGGATGGCACATACGACTCTCTCATACTGAAATAAGGTTTATAATTATATGGCAAAGAATGGGCTGAATTAATGTGTTCGTTTAACGTGTGTAACAAATCCGATGTGTACCATGTCACCTTAAAATTTATAGGGGTTGTGTAAATGTAAAATAGTTGAACACTTAATTATTAATGAATTTCATCTCGCTAGTCGACATTTAATATTTGTTTATTAATTGCTGTCCAACTAAAAAATATTACATGTATCATGTATGTATTACATCATAGATAAATAATACGCAGATGCACGACCAGAGTATCAAAGGCGCCGTGCAAAGATGCGGTCTTTGCACGGCGCCTTTGATACTCTGGTCGTGCATCTGCGTATTATAATTATTATTCTCCCGCCCAATTAGTACAATAAATAAAATAAAAACCGGCCAAGTGCTAGTCGGAATCGCCCATGAAGGGTTCCGTAGCAGCAAGTATGTCAGTTGATTAAATGAAAGCAAATTGCGGTTTACGATTTATGACGTATTAAAAAAAAAACTTGGCTAGATCTCGTTCAAACCAATTTTCGTTGTTAGTTTGCATGGTAATGTACATCATATATTTTTTTAGTTTTATCACTTTCTTATTTTCGAACTTACAGGGGGGCGGGGGAGGGGGGGGGACACTCATTTTACCACTTTGGAAGTGTCTCTCGCGCAAACTATTCAGTTTAGAAAAAAATGATATAAGAAACCTCAATATCATTTTTGAAAAAAGTGGCTGTTACATACGGAGACAGACATGACGAATCTTTAAGGGTTCCGTTGTTTGCCATTTGGCTACGGAACCCTAAAAATAAAAAAAAGGTTTTTATTCACGTAGACTTTAAAAAAGCGCGTGTAAATAGTCAGAACATGTTGGTAGTAATAAAGTCAAGTATAAGTACATAATTATTTCTAGTTACATATAGATATTTAGGTACACGGATTGTTTAAACATTTATATAATCAATTTTATAATAGTAATGATATTTAGTATCTATAGAAATGATATATTTATGTGCAATGTGAGTTTTATATTTATTTAGTTTTATTGCCGGACCGGTTGGCGTGGTTGGAAGATACTTGCCTTTCACACCGCAGGTTGTCAGTTCGATTCCCACCCAACAGATATTTGTGTGCATATATGTATTTACAACAGAAAAGTAGTGTAATTTATCAGTCATCTGGTTTCCATAGTACAAGCTGTGTTTAGTTTGGGATCAGATGGCCGTGTGTGAATTAATGTCCCATGGTATTTGGTATTATATTAGGTCTTTACCTATGAAATTGCCGTTCTGCAGTACTGGCCATTTCAAATCAAAATAATTTTTGTTTGGCTAAGAATTCTAATTTCAAATTAATTTTATTTTAAAAACATGGATTCTTTTTTCCAAAAGTAGTCATTTCTTTATTGATTAGTGTTACATTTTCATCGCATTTCAATCTTTTTCGTCATCATGGATACGTTAAAAATTCGAGTAATTATGGAATATGAGTACCGTCGTGGCAGCAACGCGGCACAAGCGGCACGCAACATCAACGACGTTTACGGAGCTAACACTACAAACCAACGCACCACCTGTTATTGGTTTGCTCGCTTCCGTTCTGGAAATTTCGACCTGAAAAATGAACCTCGCGGTCGTCCGAAGACTTTGGTCGACAATGACGAATTAAAGGCGGTTGTGGAAGCTGATGATACACAATCTACGGCTGAATTAGCAGCAGCTTTCGACGTTAGCGTCAAAACAATATTGGTCCATTTGCGTCAAATTGGCAAGGTAAAAAAGCTTGACAAATGGGTGCCCCACGAACTCAATGATCGCCAGCGCGAAGTACGCGTCGAGACGTGCCTTGCACTGCTCAACAGACACACAAATGAAGGAATTTTGAACCGCATTGTTACCTGCGATGAAAAATGGATTCTGTTTGATAACCGCAAGCGCTCAGCAAGTTGGTTGGATCCTGGTTCAGCACCTAAACAATGCCCTAAACGAAAACTTACCCCTAGAAAAGTGATGGTCACTGTTTGGTGGTCTAGCGCCGGTGTGATTCATCACAGCTTCTTACCAAACGGGGTGAGCATTACTGCAGATGTGTACTGTGAAGAACTGAGCACAATGATGGAGAAGCTGGCGCATCTCCAACCAGCATTGGTCAATCGCTCGTCTCCGCTGCTCCTGCACGACAACGCGCGACCTCATACTGCACAGCAGACGGTCTCCAAGTTGCAAGAACTGGGGTTGGAAGCTCTCCGTCATCCGCCCTACTCACCAGACCTTGCGCCTACAGACTACTACTTTTTCCAGAATTTGGATAACTTCTTGGCGGGAAAAAAATTCAATACCCGAGAGGCAGTACAAAATGCCTTTGAAGAATTTGTTGCCTCCCGTCCAGCTGATTTCTTTAAGAAGGGCATCAATAAACTGCCACTGCGATGGCAAAGATGCATTGATTGCATGGGTGATTACTTCGATTAATACAAATAAAAAAATTCATGAAAAAAATTCGTTCAAATTTTTTCATACAAAACGGCAATTTCATAGGTAAAGACCTATTATTTTGTTTTTGAGGTTTCTATTAAATATACGGGTTCTATGTCAGTTAAAGATTTAACGTTTCATTTTGGAAGAACAAAGAAGTTTTCAAATAAACTCGTAGGTTACGGGAAGTCGTAAGGATAATTAATAATAATAATAAATCCATTTGTATCACCATCATTATAATAGTAATAAATATCTCGGGACAACTAACACACTGTCATCTGATCCAAAATTAGGCAGAGCCTGTACTACGGCAACCTGACAACTGATAAACATACTTATTATAGATAAATTACACTCAGACACAGAACAAACCATCATGTTCATCACACAAAGATTTGTCCCGGTTGGGAATCGAACCCACGACATGAGCAGTCAGCGTCACTAACAGGCTAGTCAAGTTATGGGCGGCCATGGTCAAAACTCCGCGTTTGTGGTCTTAGGCCTCCTACGCACTACCTATGCGGTTAGCCGGAACGCGGTTACCCGTTCGGATAACCGCAGGACGCGGTTGCGCTTGCGGTTAGCCGCAATCCTAATAATGAATGTGCCATTAGAAACCGTCGTGGTTTGCGGTTGGGTCAATTAATTTCCAAGATGGAAGTGGAAGAAGCAGCATAAAGAAAAAGAAACAGAAAAAGAAATCCGTATCGAAATCCATAGTTAATGCACTAGCGTCGATAAACACTTTCACCGTTAATGGCGGGTAGCCGCAAACTAGCACTATCCGCGTAGTGTGTAGGGCAACCGTCCGGCTGGCCCTCAGTCGTGCAGCAGCGCTCAGAACGACCGGAGCGTTTGACAGGCTGCCGCATCACAGTGCGAATAAAAGCCACTTTCTCTTACTATACTGAGTACGGTCAGCCGCACGGCTGGCCGCATAGTGCATAGGAGGCCTTACCGTTGGCGACCGAATTCGATATATCAGACTGCGTACTGTCTAGAGAGTTTCTTAGAGAAAGAGAGAGAATATTATAAGAAGCACCCCTCCTGTTAAAATATGACTACGAATCATTATTACCGTAAATTATATGCTCGTATAAATTTACTCCTGATATTTAAGATAGATTGGCCCAGTCCGACCCAATTTCGGGGGCTGACTAGATTGCTTCGCAAATTAAAGGGTGAAGTGGGCAATTTAATTAAAATCTTCACGCCTCGTGAAGTAATGGGTTTATCAGGTAGATTGTTTACATTAATTATTTACTTGTACATTAATGCTTACTTGCATTAACGCTAATTGATTATATTATTCCTAATGGCTGACGCGCTTGTTGACGTGGTTGGTAAACGCTTGCTTTTTACGCCTCAGGTCGTGTGGGCTTGATTCCTACCCAGGACATATATTTGTGTACATGAACATGTCTGTTTGTCCTGAGTCTGGGTGTTATCATCTATAAGTTTGAATTTACAAACGAACAGTAGTATATGTAATATATCAGTTATCTGGTTTCCATAGTATAAGTTTTGCTTAGTTAGGGATCAGATGGCCGTGTGTGAATAACGTCCCAGGATATTATTGTAATGGCTGATATCCTATCTACCTCGTTGGTATAGCGGTAGCGTGTTCAACCGTAGATAAAGATTTCATGAGTCGGGATAGTACGTGTAATTGGGAAGAATTGAAGTCAGGAAGTTGACAATTTTACACTCGTGTCTCAAAAAACACGTAAAGCTCTCGGTGTTGTGTTTTGATAGATATCCGGACTACGTTAACTTATAATAAGACCGGTATTGATATAGAAAAGGAATTCGGTCCGAAAATGAATGAATTTAGTAAATGATAATTTACTAATAGACACAAATTTGTATAATAATAAAAGATTGCCCATTAAAATTTTTCGATTATTCTTTATTCATATTTATTCACATTCACAATTATTTTCAATATTTTTTTCTTTTATATTTCTAGCATGCCGCTGAGATAGAGAAGAAGCAAAATGAGTTGGAGAACAAGAAGTTGCTGGGGACTGTCGTGCAGTACGGCAGCGTGTTACAACTGCTGCACGTCAAGTCCAACAAATACCTCACCGTGAGTTTCCCCTCTAAAGCATCTCCTACACGGTTGCAAACCAACCGACTGCAGTTGTGCAGTCTAGATGGATGGCAACCACCATAGTGACCTCTGTTGGGAAGATTCTTTATAATAACACATTATGTTCTAGTTTGTATCAAGATTTCTTGTACGCATGATTTTTAGTTCAGCAGTCAGGGCCGGCTAGGAAGAAGGTCATGAAAAAGCTGTGCTTTTTGGGGGCCCCGCGCACTGTTAAAGAAATATGTGGTTCATAGTGATATTATTCACCGTGAAACTGTAGTCTATAGATACTTGTACTAAATTGAACTTTGTTTTTTATTGGTTGGTATTATAGTTAATAGGAAACTATGGATAGGCATGAGTTTCTGTATTCGTCATATGTTACGCTTATAAATCGTATCATACATACATCAATGATCAAGCAATTAAACATTTTCTTGTAACAAATAATCTTATATTGAGGTTTTTCTTATGTTTGGGAGCTAAAAAATTGATTAATAATAATAAATATTTTTATCTGCAAGACACATTTGTGGCATTGCCGTTTAACGGTACATGCCCTACAACCTAAAATTGAAATTATATTGAGAATTTATTAATTTGCACATATAAATAAAAATGTAAAGAGTCGCTTACCCTATCTATAAAGCTTATTTCGTTTGTTTTACGGTAGAACAACATTTTTTCTTTACATACAATACTATGTAATGTGCTGACAACATGTTCGATGTCTGTCCTACCCGTCAAACATATCACTGGTCTTTGAGGTACTGTTAACCAATTTCAAAATCTAGGATTGAAATAAACGTGATTGTCGAGAAAATATGTACCAGCGTGTCTAGGATGAAGTTACTGAAAAAATCACAGAGCTTTATTTAGCTTTAATTAGTCTTTATTAATTAATTAGTCTTAATTAGTCTTTATTCTGAGGCGCTCATAGAAAGATGCTCTCACCGGTCCGTAAGTGATTGGCGAGGTTAAGCAACTAGGCTCGCGGTCAGTCCATAGATGGGTGACCGCCAAAGTGGTTTAATTTCTGAGCGTCTCCGTGCTTCGGAGGGCACGTTAAGTTGTCGGTCCCGGTTGTAGCCATTAGGCAACAGTCGTTAAGCCATGTCAGAGGCCTACTGGGCGGCTTGAACAACTCTGACACCAGGGTAACCACTGCCCATACGATAAGTAAGTAAGTCTTTATTCTTAAAAGAACAATTACAGTTTACAAATGTGTGTCCTCTTGTGACAAATAATGCATAATTAAATGTTAACATAAATAAAATTAACTTAAATACCACACAAAAATTTAAGAAATATTTTTATGATGCTGTGCCCCGGGTAACTTTACGGCGACAAGTTGAAATTGTTTTACTTTAGAATATTTATGAGGCTTTTGGCTATATATTGTACTCTTGTTCTCTCCGTAACGCGCTGGTGATTACCAAATATGGTTTCAGAGGAAAGACAAAACTAATAAAATGTATGAATTGTTACAGGTAAACAAAAGACTGCCCGCGTTGCTGGAGAAGAATGCAATGCGTGTTCATTTAGATGCCAACGGCAACGAGGGCTCCTGGTTCTATGTCATGCCTTTCTACAAGCTGAGGTCTACGGGTAAGACATCAGACATGCATCTACTATTCACATAGACTGTGTGATCTGGAGGACATCAATACTTAACCTTAGCATACTTTGCGTCAGATTTCAGAAGTCAGGTGTCATTTTATTATGCTAAGAGTAGACCGTAGCATCTACCAGATAATTATAGTGTCTATTATGTAATTCATATAACTCGAGCTTTTACTAAAATATTTTATGTTCCGGGTAAAATTTGTTTGTGAAATACATTTCGCGCCAAATTTCAGAAGACGTGTATGAATAGTAATATAATTCCTTGAATTCGTCTAGAAAATATAGAAAATCAACCTAGAGTTTCGTTCTAGGTGTTCGCTTTTTTAGATAACGGTTTTTACTTTTACGAAGATCAGGAGTTCCTTGTAAAGAAGAAACCGTATGTTTCTGAACGAAGTAGTGGTTTTCAGCACATCGGGGCCCCCAGCCTGATGGGGCCCATCATGATACTATTGATAGATATTTTAAGGTGTCCTTTTTGCTTGCAGGTGATAACGTAGTAGTCGGCGACAAAGTAATAATGAACCCCGTGAATGCTGGCCAACAAGTCTTACACGTATCTAGTAATCACGAGCTGCCTGACAACGTTGGCTGCATGGAGGTATGTCGATAGAAACCCTTCGTTTTGTTTGTTTTTAGGGTTCCGTACCCAAAGGGTAAAACGGGACCCTATTACTAAGACTTTTCTGTCTGTCAGTCAATCTGTCTGTCTGTCTGTCCGTCTGTCACCAGGCTGTATCCCATGAACCATGATAGTTAGACAGTTGAAATTGCCGCTATAACTACAAATACTAAAAAATAAAATAAAATAAATATTTAAGGGGGCTCCCATACAACAAACGTTAATTTTTTTGCTTGTTTTTATAGATAATGGAACCCCTCGTGCGCGAGTCCGACTCGCACTTGGCCGGTTTTTTTATAACTATAGATATTCTTTCTTTTTTATCTTATTGGCAGTAGTTACCCTGGTGTCATAGTTGTTTAAGCCGCGCCTAAGCCTCTCACATAGCATTTGTTTATTATAGACAACGCTCGCACTAGGGAAATTAATCCGTCTGTCGCGGGGTACTTTACAAACATATAATTGACGGACACAAAGTACATCCAGAGTCAGGACAACTATTTATGGGTCACACAATTAGTTGTCCTGCGCGGGATTCGAACCCGGGACACGATGTGGCGAGGTGACTGCCTTAATCGCTGCGACACACGTGCAGTCAGCTTACTGTTACGACTGTTGTCTGCTCTACTACAAGCTGGACCGGGACTTAACGTGTCGTCCGAAACATGGTGACCATCAAAATTCTATCTATTGACTGACCGCGTTCCTAGGTGCTTAACCTCGTCGGTCACTTACAGACCGGTCCGTGTAACTGGCTATGTGCGTCTATATATACTGTTCTAGTAATACACTATAATCTTCTAATTCAGGTAAACGTAGTCAACTCCTCAACGTCATGGAAAGTCACCCTCTTCCTCGAACACAAGGAGAACCAGGAAGAGATCCTCAAAGGAGGTGACGTGGTGCGTCTGTTCCATGCCGAACAGGAGAAGTTCCTCACGATGGATGAGTACCAGAAGAGACAGCATGTGTTCTTAAGAACTACTGGGAGGTCCAGTGCCACTGCAGCTACTAGTAGCAAGGCACTGTGGGAGATTGAGGTAACGTACTTTTATACTTATTAGCTTAAATGTTGAACCTCGCTGAAAGAAAACCTGGCTATGGGCGCCGAAGTTTGAGTACCCGCAGAGATCGAGGTCGTGAGTTCAAGGTCGGCCCAAAAGTGATTTTGGGACTTTGCTGTAAAAAGAAAGAAGACTTTCTCAGCATCAGCCCGAAGTCTGAGAGTTGTCGGTATTATACCCACGTGCCTCGGAAAGCACGTAAAGCCGCCGGTCCTAACCTTTTTGCGGTCATGTCCTCGGCGTCCCATCGGTTCATGAGAGTGATGGAATAGAAAGTGCTCCTATACACTTGTGCACTATAATATGTCCTGCGCAGATGGCTAATCTCTATTAAGACTGCCCGCCGTGGCTGAAATTCGGCTAGGAAGACATTATCATTATCTACTATATAAAAATAAGTCGGGTTTTCCTTCCTGACGCTATAACTCCAGAACGCACGAACCGATTTCCACGGTTTTGCATTCGTTGGAAAGGTGTCGGGCTCCGTGAGGTTTATAGCAAAGAAAATTTATAAAATTTAACGCGGGTAACACCGCGGGGTACGGCTAGTTACTTATAAAAATATTATGTTCTCCTTGTTAAATTCCGGCATACGGGCCGTTTCAATGGATTTGCGCAGGACATATTATAATGCACATGTGTGTCTACAAACACAAAATTTGTCGTTTCATTACTCTCTTGATCTGATGGGACAACTAGTGATTGGACCAAAAAAAAGTCAGCTACCGGACTGGCAGATTTACGTGAAGCACGAGGGTATGATACCTCCAACTTCCAGATTTCGGACTTTTCTTAATCGAAAATCCCATAAGCGTGAATTATCGGTGCTAGAACAATAAAATCTTCTAGAAAACGCTGAGATGGTGCCATTTCAGTACGGCACGGATAACAAGTATCTTTGTTTTTCTATAATTGTTCATCATGTCAGAAAGACATCCACTACCAGACAAAGGCCTCCCCAAAGGATCTCCACAATATCCGGTCCTGTGCTGCTCGCATCCAGCGGCTTTTTGTTGTTATTTTCTATTTTTGTTGTCTGTGCATTTTTCTGAAATAAATGTTTTTCTTCTTCTAATTACTTCTTTGCCCAGACCCGGGATTTGGACCCTCATTATCTGCGGTAGAACTTGAACAAGGCAGTCGGGAGTACTTATGCCTAGTATGTGTGCAGGTGGTGCAGCACGACCCGTGCCGCGGCGGCGCCGGCCACTGGAACTCCATCTTCCGGTTCAAGCACCTCGCCACTGGACACTATCTAGCTGCAGAGGCCTGCAACAGACCACCGTAAGATTGCAACAATTACAGTTAATACCTTAACATTATAAACTTCTTATCAAAGTTGAGGATTTTGGATGATAATTAATCTACTACTACTACTTATCGTATGGGCAGTGTTTACCCTAGTGTCAGAGTTGGTCAAGCCTGGCCACTGGGCAGTGGGCCTCAGACTTAACGACTGTTGTCTATCTTAACGTGACTTCCGAAGCATGGAGACGCTCAGAAATTAAACAACTTTTGTGGTCATCTATGTACTGACCTCGAACTAGGTTGCTTAACCTCGCCGATCTCTTATGGACCGTTGGGTGCATCTAGCTATGAGTTAATTAAAAGACAAGCACTTCTACAGAACGTCGTATATTGTAATGAATATAATAACAAAGTACATTGCGCATTGGCGTAAACTACAAACAACGATGGGCTTGTTGGCATGGTTGGCAAATGCTTACTTTCCATGTCGGAGGTCGTGGGTTCATTCCCACCCAGGACATATATTTGTGTGCATGAACATGTCTGTTTGTCCTGAGTCTGGATGTAATTATCTACGAGTATATAAGTATGTATTTACAAAAGAAAAGTAGTATGTATATGTAATATATCAGTTATCTGGTTTCCATACTATAAGCTCTGCTTAGGTTGGGATCAGATAGCCATGTGTGAATAATGTCCCCAGGATATCATACATTATTATTATAACTCTATATGTATTATTTCAGTGACGCTCCAGTAGAGCCTGGGGAACCAGCATACCAGTTGGTGTCTGTACCTCACTCGTCAGAGATCGCGACGCTGTTCGAGTTGGACCCCACCACCATGACACATTCCGACGCGCCCGTACCGCAGAGCAGCTATGTCAGGTTAGTGTGTAGATGGGTAACAGTTAATACGATATTATTTTTTAGAGAGGTAGGGCACAGCGTTCATTCGCTCAAAGAGCAGCCCGACTGGGGAAGTACTTCCACCTTACAGAAGACATTCTTTAATAATAACATTAATAACTTTATTGTTGTGTTTCTGCGTGTGAGTAAGGTCTCCAGAGCTCATTATCAGCAACACTTGTTTGCTAACTCTTAAAGGCCGGCAACGCAGCCGTGTCACCTCTGGTGTTGCGAGTGTCCATGGGCGGCGGTGATCACTTACCATCAGGTGATCCGCTTGCTCGTTTGTCGCTCTACAACATTAAAAAAAAAATATATAACCTCATACGTGGACGAAAATATGGGATTGGTCAATAAAATCTGTCATGTTCGTCTAAGGAGAAGGAAAGACCTTCAAATTGGGTGAAGTGTGATATGCCCGGTAGCCCGGAATCATTTGCTTGAGTCATCATGTATAAATATGTGTAGATTTCGTGCATATTTCGCTAGCGAGTTGACATGAGGATGCAGTTTAGATTGAATATTTTGAATGCAGCCGCCACCAGATGGCGCTGCAGTGTCATTTACAACAAAATGTTATAGGTACTTTTCTCTGTTTTACATATAAGTGCCTCTAGCGCGAGTTCCTGCAGTTTACTTACTCGATCACACGTACAGTTTCGTCCCATACATTGAGCACCAGAGTTTTAGTTCTTAATAGTTTCCGCGAGAGGCGCTGGTGCTCAATGTATCGGAGAAACTGTACGTATGATCGAGTTAGTAAACTGCTGGAACTCGTGCTAGAGGCAAAGGTGATAGATCGTATGCATCACACTGTACTATTTGATGGATATAACCGCACAGAGACAGACTCCTCCATAGGACATTAGGACAGTGTCTATGTCCAAAGTTAGCTTAAACTAGTAACGGCAATTAGTCTTTTCAGGTTAAAGACGAATAGCCTCATATTATTTCGCACTATTGCATGTTAAATGATTTCTTTAACCATGGGTAGGTTAGGTTTGTAAATGACAAACTGATTACCAGGGTTGCGTAGTCACATGGTAGTCAATTGCGTAATACTTGTAATATTTCTAATGGCCTAATATAATAATATTTTATTACAGTTAAAATGTGTATAAAATTTATATATTTATATTAAAAATAATGATTACTAAACTAAGCTATACACAATTGGTCCTTGGACTATGTTAAACTTGTACCAAAGGCGTTCTAATGGCAAAAAAAAAACTTATGTATTTTAAATGATTAAACCAATATTTGATTACACCAACACAAAGAAAAATACTGACCAAGTGCGAGTCGGACTCGCGCACGAAAGGTTCCGTACCATTATCCATAAAAACAAGCAAAATTTCACGTTTGTTGTATGGGAGCCCCCTTAAATATTTATTTTATTTTATTTGTCGTTATAGCGGCAACAGAAATATATCGTCTGTGAAAATTTCAACTAACTATCACGGTTCATGAGATACAGCTTGGTGACAGACTGACAGTGAAGTCTTAGTAATAGGGTCCCGTTTTACCCTTTGTGTACGGAACCCTAAAAATGGTACGAGCATGTGCTAATCCCTTTTAAACTTGCAGGCTTCAGCACTTATGCACGCACACATGGGTACATTCCACTTCCATACCCATTGACAAGGATGAGGAGAAACCAGTTATGTCGAAGGTGAGTTTACCACAAAAAATCACATCTCTACTTTTACGTAATTCTTTTTTGTACTAATGCCTCACTATAGGCTTGAACAAATTTTACGACATTAATTTTATTACATATCTTATATAAAGAACCTGATAAATAGAACCTGCTGTGTGGTGACGGCATAGAATATCATCACCCCATCTCATCGCGTGGGGAGCGTAGAAATCGTCCGAGGGAATACCTACCAGAGAACCTCAATACCAAATCAAACTGCGATCGCCAACCCGTCTGCTGACATGATGAAATAGAAAAGATTGTTATAATACTCACGTACTCATTGGAAAATAATGTTAATTTCCATATTTTTTTTTAATTACTTACAGGGTTATTTGTAAAACACCAACAACCTCGCAAGACTAGATTGTTAATATCATAAGCAACAACTTTTGTTCTACGAGTTCCCACTTAAACAAAAAAAAAACAAAGTTTTTGTTGTATTGTGGTGACATTTGTAGGTCTATGTTTCATTCATAAATGAAAGGACGATACGCGAACGACGCTAAGCTCGCGTGCGGAACGCGTCTTTGTGATGCTCGTAGAGTTATAAACATTCAAGCGGGAAATTAAATTAATACTTATTTTTGTATGAAATAAAATCTAACAAATTACCAAAAGTTATAGAACAAAAGTTGTTGCTTATGGTGTTAAATATCTAGTACTGCGAGGTTGTTGGTGTTTTACAAGTAACTTTAGTAATTTTAGAAAGAAATACATACATTTATTCGACAATAGACATACAAGAAATTTACAAACAGAACTAACTAAATACATTTAAAAATCAAACAATAAAATAGTTTAACACTAAGCAATAGGTCCTGTATGTCCCGCCGAAAGGGTCACCATCTCAGCATTTGCTGGGTTACACCCAGCGCTGATCTTAGTAACTTTTTTTTCCGAACCAATAAATATAAAATTAGAATTCTATGAAAAGATTACGAATTTATTCTCATTTGTTTTCCAGGTGGGATGTTCTTTAGTAAAAGAAGACAAAGAAGCCTTCGCCCTCATATCGGTGTCGCCCAGCGAGGTGCGCGACCTGGACTTCGCCAACGACGCGTGCAAAGTGCTCTCTGCCTTGTCGACCAAGCTGCAGCACGGGAATATAGAGCATAACGAGAGGAAGTAAGGAACTTTTATTTGGTATTTCGTCGTTGTCTGACTCACTCCCAGATGGGTAGGCAGACAGAACGGATTCCTATTTACTGACTGGCCAGTGGGTCAAATGGTTACTGACCTTAACTGCTACCCTAGAGGTTGTGGGTTCGATTCGTGAGACAAATCGTTGTGTGCTGAACACGTTTATTTGTTCTATGTCTGGGTGTACTTTATTTATAATATGTATATATTTAGAAATATATAAGTATGTTTGGGATCCCTAGTTTGGGATCAGATGGCAGTGGGTTAGTTGTCACAAATAAAAAAAAATCCAATCTTTGCATATCTCTTTTGCCTAGTATGATGGAAAAAATTTCTCCTACAAACCTACTTCTTAATATATACAACACATTGTAAAGCCATAAGACCTCTACTTAGTTTGAAATAACGTTTCAGTCGGATTTATTAGATGCCTTGGATATGCCTTTAAGCCCAGATAGCATACTTGAGTAATCTCATCTCTGTCGGCCTCGATTGAACTATGAAACATAATTTTCCATGGGAATGAGGTCAGATGGTATTCCCCAATACCAATACTAGTACCCGTAGCATTTAATCTATGAAACTATTTCAAATAATAATAATATCTGGGGACAATGTCATTCAGATCATCCTAGCCCCAAACTAAGCAAAGCTTGTACTATGGGTACCAGGCGACGATGTACATACTTATATAGAATCAAATCTTTGAATGATTTGATAATGAGGCGTTGTGACGGGCCGGTTGGCGTGGTTGGTAATTTACCTTTCACGTCGTGGGTCCGATTCCTACCCAAGACAGATATTTGTGTACATGAACATGTTTGTTTATCAGGATAAACAAATATGTTTATGCACACAAGTATCTGTGCAAAAAAACTACATACTTAGATAGATAATTACACCCAGACTCAATCTAAATATGTATTTATAAAAAAAGTAGTATAATATTTAGTACCTATATCAGTTATCTGAACTTATCTGGTTTCCATAGTTCAAGCTCTGCTTACTTTGGGATCAGATGGCCATATCTGAATAATGTCCCAGGATATTATTAATGGCTAGTAAGTTAGAATTATGTTTTGTTTTCTTCCAGGGCACTAACTTGCCTCCTCCAAGACATAGTGTACTTCATAGCCGGCTTCGAGAACGAGCCGAACAAGTCGGAGGCGTTGGACCTGATTGTAGAAAACCCCAACAGAGATCGACAGAAACTGTTGCGGGAGCAATACATACTGCGACAGCTTTTTAAAATACTACAGGTATTACTCCTAGTGATATTATAAATGCAAAAGTTTGTGAGTATGGACGTTGTACTCTTGGTTTTTTTTATTGTTACTCTTTCACACAAAGTCTACCGAACGGATTTTGATAAAATAGTGATATAATATATCCGAATAACACATAGACTATACTATAATTTATAAGTGTAACGAGGGTGAAACCGTGGGGCACAGCCAGCAAGCTTATAATGGCGTGACTAATATGACGGCAATAGTTTGACTTATGCTAGACTAGCTGGCCCCGCCGTTTTATTTTATTAAATTTTATAATTTATCACAGCTCCTCCCCCGTCGGTGATAGCGTGATAATATGTAGCCTATATGTCGACCGGACCTCTTAGTAATATCCATGCAAAATTTGAAGTAAATCCATGCAGTACTTTTTGAGTTTAGCCCGGACAAACATACAGACAAACAGACACACAGACAAACATTGTAGAAACTATATTTTTGGCTTCAATATCGACTGTAAATCACGCTCCAAGTATCCTTTAAAAAAAATATTCAATGTACAGTTTCGACTTTCCTACGATTTTATTATATGTCTAGATAAGAGCGAAATATTTATTAACATTGTGTATTACAGTCATTTTACATTAAATCAATAACTAAAAAAAATAGGTTTATAGCAAAAAAAATATATAATAAAATATTTATTTAATTGAGATACAAAAAAAAGATTTATAGTTATAAAACACCAACAACCTCGCAGGACTAGATAGCTAACATCTTAACCGACAACTTTTGCTATATGAGTTTGGACATAAGATTCTTATATATGATTTACACAAAGCTTTAAACAAAGTTACTTTGACCTGTTCCGTACACCATACAAACTTGCGAGCTAGCATATTACGACGGACAGAAACCGCTTTACGCTCTCATTCTCTACATCTAATTTGTCACACAGATCCTCCGAAACCCAGATACTTAAAGCGATAAACTTTTAACAATTGATAGTCAATGACCATACTGACTTAGAGGTGATATACCTATATTTTTTATTTGTTATTATCACATCACAAAACATTGCTTACGATAAACATGAGTGAAGAAGGAGGTTTGTTTTATTGGACAGTTTCATGAACATGGAACATGAACCTGTCCACTAAAAGAAACCGCTGTAACAATTTGGGACTGAACTAGGCATGAGGATCTAAGTATTGAAAATTTTATCGTACCTCGGATGACAAACAACCCACAGACAATTAGTATAATAGGAGTAAACAAACTATTTTCTGAGAGACTGGTGACTGATGTAGGTTCGAATGAACCATAATTATGGTAATACCTGCTATGGAACAGGCCAACCTACTGTGGCCAGAGGTTCCATATACAATTGGGGACATCATTTTTAAAAGCCATCAATAGAGAATGTTGGGATATAATAGATATATGATGAAGTTATATTATAAGTTTTAGTAGCTAGGGTAATTATATATCGTAGAGAGGATTCCAGACTTATCTGCCATATTAAACTGTAATTTGACTATGTCTTTACATTGAAGTAATGGCGGGTATAGTATTTAGCTTAAAAATCTGTTATTAAGTGACATATTTTTAAGCTTTTTGACACGGTGTAGAATAGTACTGTATAATTTATTTCAGTTTGATTAACAATTTAAATATTCCTAGGGTCCATTCCAAGAGAATGCCGACGGCGAGCCGTTCCTGAAGATCGAGGAGTTGTACGACCCTCGGTACGCCGCCTATAAGTACATCTTCCGACTGTGCTACCGGATCCTGAGGCTCAGCCAGCAAGATTATAGAAAGAACCAGGTCAGTACTCAAATACCCGGGTATTATATACAGGCGCTCATACTGCCTTTTGGAATTACTACGTCTTGTTTGAATGGTTAAATAAAATAAAAAATAAAAAAGGTTTTTATTCACGTAGACTTTAAAAAAGCGCTTGTAAATAGTCAGAACATGTTTGTAGTAATATAGTTGTATACATTAGATATTATTTCTAGTTACATAGATATTTAGGTACATCTTGTATGAAAACATTTATAAAATTTATTTTATTACAGAAATGATATTTAGCTAGCTCGTATCAAGTTATTGTCAAGAGATTATGTTTAATTATCTAGTTTAAAGGTTTATCTAGTTTAAAATTTAGGTTAAAGGTATTATTATTATGACGGACCTTGTGTTAATAACGACGGTCGCGCTTTAATGCTACCACCGGATCCAATGCGCCCCAACTGAGAAGACCCAGCGAAACAAACTCAGTGGGTTCATCTACTACCGGTTTCAACACGACCCAGTTGAGACGGTCCGGCGAAACATACTCAAGCGGGCATGAACACGGGATTTGGTCCAATTAGAGTAATTATTTAGTAGGCAAACACAATATGTGCTCGATCGGTTGTCTGAATGCTTATTATTTTAGATTATATTTAGGTATACAAAAGAAAAACTTCGAAACAATAACATTATTCATTTTGAGACGAGAGTCAATAATTTTAAATCAAGTATATGATAGCAATCATTTACAGATAGTTCACGTAACACATTTATATAAAACAATTGAACAAAGGATATCTATTTCATATTATTCATTAAAAAGTTCTATGTCTAGAATTTTGCTAGAGAAGCGGTTTATATTTTGATGTGATAGAATTAGAAAGTTATCACACTTCTCTATTGTCATGCTTACATGTTTAAACTACTAACTAAATTGATTTTAATAACATTACTAAAAGATGGTATAAAAAGTGACTTCGTCATACTACTTATGACTGAGTTAATATGTGCCGCTACTAAAGTTGCAAGTATGTCCAAAAATTTTCTTGAGATAGTAACTGTACTCATGGTTACCCTACAAGAATCTATAAAACTATTTGTGTACAAAAATATAAATTTATTACTATAATGGCTAACCAAAAACTGTAGGTGCATATTTAGCTTGTGGATATAATTATTTGTACTATCAGGCACATTGGACACATAGGGGAAGGCACACAATATTATCTTATTACAGTCTAATTCTAACATCTTAGTGAAACTATCTGTAATGTCTTTTTTCTTTAAGTTCTTAAAGAATTTCTGTTCTGTCTATAGTTAGGTAAGAATTCTATATTATTGTCGCGCTTTAATGCTAGCACCAGATCCAATGCACCCTAACTGAGAATACCCAGCGAAACAAACTCAGCGGGTTCATCTACTACCGGTTTCAACATGGCCCAGTAGACACGGTCTGGCGAAATATTCTCAAGCGAGCACTATCACGGGATTTGATCCACTTAAAGCAATTATATATTTTAAAAAAATATTTTAACAATTTAGTAGACAAACACAACGTCTGCTCAGTCGGTTGTATGGTAAAATTAATGAAAATAATAAGACGTAAGTCTTCTTAGCGTGTCTATGGCAAACTAGTAAAATTTTTGTGGCTCAGTACGTGGCCACCCCGATTATCCTGCTTGTGGCATTCATAAGATCCTGCTATGAACATGTGGCAGAGCAGGCTGGGCATGATGTTAAGTGGACCATGGATTGGACCGATGCTCCACAAATGCAGTCCATTTTCGTAATCCATTTTTGAAAACTCATTTTCATATTTAAAAACTTACGCCACATAGCAGACCACAAAGTGATTTGAATGGTGTATATGGCACTATGCCAATCGATATTAAGTTACTGCATTACGGTTTGGGGCGGTACATGCAAGACTAGGCTGATAAAGATAGAAAGAGCTCAACGTGCAGTCCTAAAAGTAAGTCGTTTTAAACCATTTTTCTTCCCTACAAAAGAGCTTTACAACATCTGCGATGTCTTGACAGTGCGGCAACTATACGTATTAAACGCTATTCTAAAACAACATTCTTTGATACAGTATAACCCATCGCCAGTCTCCAATAAAAGATTAAGGTATAAAGTTTGCCCCAAAAATCAGTGGACCACAGCCTTCTCCAATAAATTCTTTGGGTTTTTGGGAGGATACATTTATAATAACTGTAATAAAACCATGAATATTTTCCCACTTACAAAATATAACTGCAAAAGAACTATTACCATCTGGCTCAAATCACTAGATTATGAAGAAACGGAAAACGTATTGCATGTTCCATCTTAATGTAATGAAAATATAAATAACACAAAATATATAAATAAATAAAATAAATAAAAAATATGTATATACAAAAGTCTGGTCAACAACACACACACACACACACACAAACACACACACGTACACATACACACACACACACACACACACACACAAACACACACTCAGCTTAATCGAGAGGTACAAAATTGAAATCTACCTATCCAGAGTGTGGAGAGACTGGCGATCTGTCATACAGGTCTCCTAGTACAGACACCAGTCTCTCACATAGATTAATCCTAACTACACCTAGTAATGTACACCTAGATTAAGAATATTTAATGTACCAAATTCTGTGTGAGAGAAAAAATAAAGTTATATTATTATATTATTATTATTATTATTATTATTTTGGGGCTGCTCGACAGTCCCCACCTACACATGTTTCCTTTGCTTCGGCCCACCTGAGTCCGGAGTCTATTTAGGGGCTTCCAGATCGGCCGCGGCAATTGATGTCCAGGCGGGAGGCTTTCGGAAGGCGTGACAAAATGATTCGGTAAGCATTTTTGTGCATAGACGCAAGTTCTCAGTATATTACATAAAAAAAAACTTGAGAGGTGTCAAGGGACACCCGGATGGAACGAAGTTATTTCTTATTATTTATTATGTAACTGAACAAAAATAATCGTCGCGACAGCACACTGCTCAATGCGAAATAGAAATTAAAATATCTGGCTGGCTTTCTATAAGAGAGAGAGAGAGAGAGAGACAGACAGACAGAGAAACATGCGCCGCACAGCTGCAAAAAGTGTCGTGACAACTTTTTAGACAACGTAAGAATTTTTTCCGTCTAGCCCCCTTTCACAACGCGCGATAAGGAACTTCGTTCCAATATAAAATTCACATATTCAATGAACTCGTGTGATGCTTTGTTACAGGAATACATAGCGAAACACTTCGGCTTCATGCAGAAGCAGATCGGCTACGACATACTGGCGGAGGACACGATCACGGCCCTGCTGCACAACAACAGGAAGCTTTTGGAGAAGCACATCACTGCTTCCGAAATAGAGACCTTTGTGGGTTAGTATTGGGAGGAGCTGGTGGGGCTCGTGGTAAATTACAGCACATACTTACACAAATAACTTGCATCCAAAATTTGAAGTAAATAAGGATCATCTTCCGTGATAAAAGATTTGTTGCCAGACCTACTAGAATCAAATATACCATCCCAATAGCGCGGGACCGGCAATTGTGGAGAACTTTGGGGGAGGCCTTTGTCCAGCAGTGAACGTCTTTCGGCTTTCTAGTTGTAATTTTCTCGTTTTATGAGGCTAATACCTTGTTTATCATTTTGTCTTCCGATGTGCCGTTGTGGGAAGTATAATTGCTTTATCCTAACGCCTTTTGGTTTCTTTCTGATTAAACTTCGTTGCGGGATCCAAGACAGACGTCAGCGTCATTTAACTGTGTGCCACTGCTGATCTCGGCTTACATGAGTAGTAGCGAGTAGGACTAGTCGCAATAAAAGTCAACATACATATATACATGGTTACTTGTAAAACACCAACAACCTCGCAATACTAGATAGTTAACACCGTAAGCAACAACTTTTGTTTTACAGCTGTTGATAATTTGTTAGATTTTATTTTCATACAAAAAGTAGTTTTAATTTAATTGCCCGCTTGAATGTTTATAACTCTACGATAATTGCAAAGACGCGCATACGCGCGCGAGTTAGCGTAGTTCGCGCGTTGCCCTTTCGTTTATGAATGAATCATAGACCTACAAATGTCACGACAGTACAACAAAAACTTTTTAGGGTTCCGTAGCCAAATGGCAAAAAACAGAACCCTTATAGATTCGTCATGTCTGTCTGTCCGTCCGTATGTCACAGCCACTTTTTTCCGAAACTATAAGAGCTGTACTGTTAAAACTTGGTAAGATTTATTCGGTGAACCGCATTAAGATTTTCATACAAAATTAGAAAAATTATAATAATTTTGGGGGTTCCCCATACATAGAATTGAAACTCAAAAAAAAAATTTCATCGTACCCATACATGTCTATGGATAGGTCTTCAAAAATAATATTGAGGTTCCTAATATCATTTTTGTCTAAACTGAATAGTTTACGCGAGAAACACTTCCAAAGTGGTAAAATGAGTGTCCCCCCCCCCCCCTGGAACTTCTAAAATAAGAGAATGATAAAACTAAAAAAAATATATGATGTACAGTCGGCAGCACCTCAAGCTACCCCACTTTGACCTTGAACGCGTTATGAGCAACAACAGCGGGAATCGTGCGAAAGAGATAGAGACGTTTTTGTCAATTCGTACTTGTAATGTTTCGTGCTGCAGTGCCGTAGTACTTATATAGTTATCTGTGTGCAGTGCGTAAGTGAGCATGGGTGCGTATGCACGTTGTCGCTGTGTAGAATAAGATACCTTATTCTAGACCACGGTAGCAGGTTGATTACTTTATTAGAATCGAAATAATTAATTAGATATAGAAATTATTAGTATTAAGCAACCATCCGATGTAATACATAAGAATCTACTTTATTTTAATACCTGTTTCTCATATACTTAGTGAAAGTGATTCTTTTGAGAAAACAAATATCTTAAACCCGATAATGGCATGGCTGACAATAAAATGAGGCCTACGTAAAATCTTAAATACCTATGAAAGCTTACAAATTATATTTTGTTTCAAAATACAAAATCAATATGTAGTGTTAATTCCGCTCATTGTCAGTTTAATCATGCCGGGATGCAATTAGCGGAATTAACACTACATATTGATTTTGTATTTTGATTGTTATGGATTTCCGCAAAGTAACGCCTGGTTCCATTACTTATATTTTGTTTGTTTCAATTACTTACCTAAATATATGCTATAAGGAATTAGAAGGATTATATGCTAAGTAGGTATAATCTTTCATTTTTACATAGTTGTTGGAAAATCACAATAGCTGATACCATTTAGAAAACCTTGAGTAGAATTTATAAGTATGTAGGTATTTACCCATTCGAAATAATTTAAACAGGTAGGTAACGAATTGAGGAAGAATGTCATACCTATCACTTCGATTGAATCATTGAATAGAACTAGGACTTCGAAGTTTGTATGAAATTCCGTGTCGAGTGAACGGTCTTAAGAGCTAGACTCTGCAGGACATTTCATACAATTTTTAAAGTCCTTATTATTCAAAACGGCTCAACCTGTTTCAATGATACTTACATGTCTAAGCAGAATACCTAGTCTAAATTGTAAAAAAAAAGTTTTAAGGAACCATCTATTTGTATGGAAACCTTGAAGTCCGACTTGCATTTGGACTGTTTTTTAAAAATGTTATCTACTAACTAGGTATTTACATCTATGTATTCTACTCGTATGTGTCGGTTGAGGGAGAGGGTATTGGGTATTATTTAAGGGACGTATTGTGCAACTGTGCTAATATGCGATGTTGTGGTTTTTTTTTTTTTTTTTTTAACATGACGCTACAGTTAGCCTAGGAGGCTTTCACTGCTTCACCGGACTATAGAGGCGAGCAGAGGGCTCGAGCCGTCTAGACGATGTTGTGGCCCTCGGGGCTACTATATATAGCCGCCCTATGCAGTACAACGGCAACACGGCGAGGATATGTGGGCAGTGCGGGAGAGGGGCGTACACATCTAGGAAATAGGTAGCCACGCGAGGTTGGCTTCCTACGAAGTGCACTTAAATGACATAGAATAATTTTAGAAGAAAAGCATAAATAGTAAATTTAAGAAACTTACTTATGATACCTAAAGATACAATAACACTGTTTATTCCAAAATAAAAACAATGTCCATCCGTACCAAGCCTACACGGGCCACTAGTTACTAACATAATATGGGAGAACTTCGTAACGTGAATTACGCTAAGTTTGCTGCTTTTAAATGCAAGATTAACGCTACACTAGTAAGTTGTCTTTTAATTAAAGTATTAATCTGTTATTTTATAGACTTTGTTACATCCTAAAATATTTTAAAAATATTAAAATAGAGTTTGTTTCGCATAATCAGGGGTGCAGAAAAAGATGCACCTAGGAAAGTTTTTTACGGGAACGAAGTTTTTTTATGGGAAAAAGTTGGAAAAATAATAAAATGCAGAATAACAATCTTAATCTTTTTATTCTTAAACATACACTTGTATGCTATTAAAAACTTAAAAACATATACTTACTTACTCTTAATTAAAATATGTAATAGATTTTATAAAACTAAACTCTATATCTCTATATAGTTTAGTTTTATAAAATCTATTATATATTTTAATAAAAACAAGTAGATACTGTAAATTTTAACAAACTTTTATACAGTTAATATTAAGCCGGAAAAATAATAAATGCCTAACAAGAATCCTAATCTTTTTATTTAAAAACATACATTTTTACGTTATGAAGAACTTAAAAACAAACACTCTAAATTAAAATATACAATAGGTTTTATAAAACTAAACTATACAATAGATTAAAGTAACAAGTAGATAATATTATTTTTTACAAACTTTTATACAGTTACTATTTGCTAAACAAATTTAAATACTGCCACCAAGCAAGAGTAAGTTTTTGCCTATGTAGATTAGTATAATTTGAATGGGCTATATAGGTATAAGACCGGCAAGGGATTTTGTGATACAGATGATTTCGGTCTTATATACAATAGGTTTTATAAAACTAAACTATACAATAGATTAAAGTAACAAGTAGATAATATTATTTTTTACAAACTTTTATACAGTTACTATTTGCTAAACAAATTTAAATACTGCCGCCAAGCAAAAGTAAGTTTTTGCCTATGTAGATTAGTATAATTTGAATGGGCTATATATAAGACCGGCAAGGGATTTTGTGATACAGATGATTTCGGTCTTATATCCTATGGCATCCTCCGACACGTTCTGGCACGGCGAAACATTCCGAAATGTGGACGCTAATCATGATAAAATAAGATTATTTGCGCTTACTAAAATCATTTGCCGTGCCGTACTAACAGTGGGCGTCGGCACTAACTTTTGAATTAAAAATCTCAAGAACATAAAAAGTGTATGAAATAATATAATTTCAAAATATTACGTCAAACCACTGGGCAATTGGGACGAAGAGTATGGAGATAGTTTGAATCCTGGGGAAGGAAGGATATGGAGGAAACCATTTTATTATGGCACAACATCAAAGAAGTCTTTCCCAAATCGAGCAATGAAAGAATAAGCGTTTGACAAACAGTGGTTGGAAATACCTAAACACCTTTAATTTGATAAATAAAATAATAACAATATTAAATGTATGAACTCCATTCAACGCTACTTGATATAACGACAAACTCCATAAAGCGTCGTAACAACTTTAATTAATTTGGTTGGTTCACCTTGCAGTGCATTACAGTGATCATACGCTCTTTAAATAACGACAGCAATGCGCCATTATTAAGCAATTAACAGAACTTTTAGCACGCATTTACCTCAACTAAACGGTAACGTTTGACTGAACGGATTTTAGTCAAACCTATATATATGATCTAGATTCATACATATGATAGGTTCCTATGGAACCCTGGGACCACTGGCGTTTGGGGGAGGGAACGAGTGGAGTTCTTTTCCTCCGAGCGCCAGCGATCCCGGAAAGAGGTAACCTGATGTAGCTCAGATAACACGCTTGTGCGTACTGGGGAGGGGGGAGGCATTCAGTTCCCTCCCCTCCCCAGGTGAGACTCGCGGGCGCTCAGTGTACAGCGGGGGTACCAGCGAGATCGTTCACGAGTACCCAGAGCCCTCGCTACAGGCACTATGAGGCTGGCTACCGTGGTGGTTTTAATGGGTCGAGCCCCACACCATGTGCGACTAGAGCATTTCCACCACGTAAGGTAAGGAAAACAAAGGTCCCTATGGAAGCCCGGGTGAATTAAATGCATTATTTACTGGTGCTGTAGAATCGGAGTTTGTCAACTAAATCGGAGTTTGTCAACTAAATCGGAGTTTGTCAACTAAATCTAAGTTTAGTCTGTGACACAACCCACCGTGCATTCGGTGTCCGACACCGAGTGTGAAAACTCAAACTCAATGGACACCTACTAAATAGATAATGATCTAGATTCATACATATGATAGGTTCCTATGGAAGCCCGAGTGAATTAAAAGCATTATTTACTAGTGCCGTAGAATCGGAGTTTGTCAAAAGTTAGTAAATAAATAATAAAAGTTTAGGCTATGATACAACACACCGTGCATTCAGTTCCGACATAGTGTGAACACTCAAACTCAATGAATACCTACACCTTGCGACAACAAGTGTCTAAGTGCTCGCACACGGCGTTTAACATTGAGTGTACTGACTATAGTGTTGTAGACTTAAGACTAAGGTCTCTTCGGTCCTATTAGCGATAATTAATATAAGTATGTCATAGGCCATGATCTGAAAGAGCCCAAGTTGACCTCAGAAATACGCAACAAGATCGGCCTTTCAAATGTAAAGAAGTGTAACTACATGGGAGCAGCGCACCGAACCGCTAATACAAAATATTATTAACAGATAAATAAAAGTTATTACATAAATTAAACTCCAATATCAATAAATACTCTAAAATTGTAATAACAATACAAATTGACGAAAATATAGTTATTTATTTATTAATATTATTTAAATTTGTTATTGTGAATATGAAATAAAAATACTTAACAATATATATATATATATATATATAAGAAATTATTTTAATATTTAGTCGGTCCACCTTGCGCATCAAGAACAGCGTCCATCCTGCTCCTCATGCCGACCACCATGTTCCAGCAGGTATCCGTGCCCCTGAAAAGCTCCCATGTAGTATGAGCTTCTCGCCTCAAGTTTTCTTTGTTGCGGATTTCTGAGGCATCCTAATCGAGAACCATAAGACCCCATAGATTCTCGATTGGGTTTAGGTCAGGGCTCTTTGCAGGCCATGGCAGACAGATAATGTCACTCCGTGTCATTAACAATCCTGCACTACTCTGCAGGTGTGCACGCGGCAGTTGTCTTGGCACAAGTAAATAATGCCCTCTGGATAGTGCAGGCGCACGGTGGGGATCATGACGTCGCGTAAAATTTCGACGTACTGATCCCCAGTCATGCGCCCGCTAACCTCCACCAGTTCACCCGGTCCCATTGAGCTCATCCATCCCCAAAAATTCAACGATATTCTTCCACTTGCCCGATTTGGCAAAGTATTCAATTGAACATAGCGTTCATTGCTGTTGCGCCATAATATTTTTCTTCCGTCCTTATCCGTCCGGAAGCTTTTTTCGTCAACAAATATTACTATATTATTAGCCCAGTCAAAATTAATATTCTAGGCAAAAACCTACTCTTGCGTCTTTATGCGCCTGGTTCATAAAAATTTTTTTGGCGGGCCGGCAACATTTTTTCCCTCCTTCCTTCAGACGCCTTCGTACAGTGTCCATCGAAATCTAAAACAAAGGAAATTTTGTCAATTTTATACATACATCTGTTTGTATGGAAATTTAAAATCGACGTAAATTAGCTCTAATGCTCTATTTTGACAATGTTGTCTATTAAGTATTGAGATCAGCCGCTTCGCTGCTCGGGGCCATACACACCGCATAATTTTAGTATTGCATTATTTTCTTTATATTTACATTTATAATTAGTTATATATGTTTTGAATGGAATGTCCGATTTTAATCATTTAAGAAGTATTTTACAGGTTATGAAACGGTATTTAATAAAATATCATATAATAGAATAAGGATTAATACAGAGGTATGAATAATATGGTTTAATTATTGTAGGCATTTTTATCAACTTTTGAAATGTAAAAATTTAGTTGTAATGGCATAACTACAGTAGTTGGATATATGGTATCGCGGAATTTTTTGTAGATACTATACGTTCTATAATACTGTAGAACATTTTTTTGTTCTATCATCAATAGTTTCAGCCGCGTACGTGATGACAGTTTTTTTAGGACTATTTTTTCATACTTTGGGTTATAATATTGCATTTTTATTAGGGATCACTATTTTTTTTTGATAATGTAATATAGCCTATGTCACTCAATTAAGAAGCAACTTTAATGGTGAAAGAATTTTTGAAATCGGTCTCGTAGTTTTTTTGTGAAAACATTACATTACAAACACATAAAAAACACAAATGTTCCCTCTTTATAGTAGTGTCCTCTCGGCCGAAAATCGGCCACGGCGGCCATTCTCAATGGAGTTTAGCCAATTACGCAGGACATTCCATCACTCTCATGATCCGATGGGACGACTAGCGAGACGACCAGAAAGAGGTCAGGCACAGGACCGACAGCTTAAGGCTGACAGTGAGAAATTCCTTTTTACAGAAAAATCCCAAAATCACTTTTTGGACCGACCCGGGATTTGAACCCAGGATCTCATTATCTGCGGTTGAACACGCTACCGCTAGACCAACGAGGCAGTCTCTTTACACCATTAGTTTAAAAGTTAGATATGCATACATACAGCTACCTACTTTACCTAATGTTAAAGCAAACCCGTGCTTAGGTAGGTATTTTGGTATATTTTAACTTCCCTTTCGGAACTATGTCCAGCAACCATGTTCGCGGAGCTTTTTTAAAAACTAGCTAATAAAATAATCATTTCCTATAAATATAAACATTGTTATGAAATTATAACGTCATTACACATTTTATATTATATAAACTAATATAAAGTAAAGCTGCAAGGAGTGAATTCGTTTTAGATAATTATTTTTTTTAAACAAAATGGGGCACTTAGCGGCAGTCAAGGTCATGAGCGAGCAACTAAAATCAAATATAAAAAACAATTTTCGTCCTTAAAGTTACTAGCATTGTGCATCATAATTGCATAACAGAAGACGGAACGTTACAAGTATTTGTTCGGTTCGGGGACTTCGGGGAGACTCGGTCGCTGTCGATCGGCTCTGCCATCGGCTTGGATCATGTTCGGAAATTCGTTCGTTATACCTCTTACTTGAAACAAACATTTCTGTTTACGTTCATACAGCATAATCATATATGCGTCCTTATAGCTATGTTTTCATCTTATATACCTACCTACTGACATGACTTACAAAACCTTACTCGTAAAACTTTAATTACTACCTATTTGTTTATTGCACTTTCGGCCACGGCGGCCATTCTCAATGGAGTTTACCCAATTACGCAGGACATATTATAGTGCACAAGTGTGTGCGCAAACACAGGGGCAATTTATATATTATCACTCTCATGATCCGATGGGACGACTAGCGACACGACCGGAAAGAGGTCAGGCACAGGACCGAGAGCTTTACGTGCTCTCCGGGGCACGGGGCTGTAATACCGCCAACTCCCAGACTTAAGGCTGATAGTGAGAAATTTCTTTATACGGAAAAATCCCAAAATCACTTTTTGGACCGACCCGGGATTTGAACCCAGGACCTCATTATCTGCGGTTGAACACGCTACCGCTAGACCAACGAGGCAGTCTCTTTACACCATTAGTTTAAAAGTTAGATATGCATACATACAGCTATACCTACTTTACCTAATGTTAAAGCAAACCCGTGCTTAGGTAGGTATTTTGGTATATTTTAACTTCCCTTTCGGAACTATGTCCAGCAACCATGTTCGCGGAGCTTTTTTAAAAACTAGCTAATAAAATAATCATTTCCTATAAATATAAACATTGTTATGAAATTATAACGTCATTACACATTTTATATTATATAAACTAATATAAAGTAAAGCTGCAAGGAGTGAATTCGTTTTAGATAATTATTTGTTTTAAACAAAATGGCGCACTTAGCGGCAGTCAAGGTCATGAGCGAGCAACTAAAATCAAATATAAAAAACAATTTTCGTCCTTAAAGTTACTAGCATTGTGCATCATAATTGCATAACAGAGACTCGGTCGCTGATCGGCTCTGCCATCGGCTTGGACCATGTTCGGAAATTCGTTCGCTTATACCTACTTACTTATAATCTCTCTCTTACTTGAAACAAACATTTCTGTTTACGTTCATACAGCATAATCATAATATATGCGTTCTTATAGCTATGTTTTCATCTTATATACCTACCTACTGACATGACTTACAAAACTTTACTCGTAAAACTTTAATTACTACCTATTTGTTTATTGCACATTAGGCCCGTTTACTATACCAATATTGACTATGACTACCTCGTTGATCTAGCGGTAGTGTGTTGAACCGCAGAGAATGAGGTCCTGGGTTTAAATCCCGGGTACGGCCAAAAAGTGATTTAGGGATTTTTCTGTAAAATGAAATTTCTCAGTATCAGCCCGAAGTCTGGGAGTTGGCGGTATTACACCCCCGTGCCTCGGAGAGCACGTAAAGCCGACGGTTCTGTACGAGACTTCTTTCCGGTCGTGTCGCTATTCGTCCCATCGGATCATGAGAGTGATGGAATAGAAAGTGCCTTATGTTTGCGCACACACTTGTGCACTATAATATGTCCTGCGCAATTAGCTAATCTCCATTGACTCTGGGCGCCGTGGTCGAAATTCGGCCGGGAGGACATCATCATCATCATTCGCTATAGGAATCATAGACTTATATAGAATACATATAGGTTAATGATAGGATTGATAACATACAATCTTTTCCGATTTATTTACAAGTTTGTGATATTACATGATTAAGCAAGACGTAGGTTTGACTTTAGGACATTGTCAAATATTAGCAAGTTTTAGAATTATTTTAAATTTCATTCTAGTATTTATGAATAGGAATCCTTTTCTTCTTTTAATTGAACAGGGGCTAATCTCGGCCATTACGTAGGTATTATTGATCGCTAGACTAATCACAGGTCCAAATACCTATAATAATTATGATGTTGATTAATTAAGGCTTCAATACAGTCAAACTCAAACCAGTAAATGCCGATACAGTCCAATAAAGTAATCCAATACAGTTTATCATTAGTTATTTCCGATTTATCCATTTAGTTTAGATTCGTTATATCGTAATATTATTTATTGGACTAGGTATTTTAGGTAAAACATTATTTTATTAAATAGGGAAGTTGTTTACAAGATGGACTCACGCTGTACGAAGATGAGGTCACACGTGTGCTGAGGAATGGATTCCCCGAATGAGCAGCGACTATAGCCGCATCGTCTGCCGCCGTGGTTGCTCTCGCGTAGAGTTGGCGGTGGTGGGCTTCGAGAGTGCCACTTTCTTGCCACCGCCGAAGCCAGAACCTTACAGTTTTTTTCTGGAACGGAACAAATAGCTATAGTTTATTTGCGCATTATTACTCAATTACCTAATATAAAGATGTGTTAATTAATTATATAAACCCCTACAATAATTGATAGGGTATGTGTTAATTAATTATATAACCTATTATTAAATCGGTCTCTTAAAAACATACAAAATTCATTTATAATGAGATACAGTAAGCTAGAATATTTAAGTATAAATAAAACATTTTATCTCTAGGCTGCTGAAAGCCATGTGACAATATTTATTGTATTATACAGTATATACATATTTCTTTAAAATGGTTTTAAATATATTGATGTTATAAAAGATTTTTTTATGTCATCAGGTAATCTATTAAAAAGCTGTGCCCTCTCAAACAATAGTTTAATTAGTCCGTACAGTCATTCATTAGTTGCAGTTTGTTTTTTTTAATTATTTACAGAACAGGATTACACTCAATGCGATAGTGAATTACGTTACGGCCCATTTCCTCTTTCCATAAGGAGGCCTTGTCTCTGCAATTATTCTACAGGCAAAAAGAAAGTGCGTAATTTGGTAGGTATTTACTGTAAAGTGTAAAATCTCATTACTACTTATAGGTTTATTAACTTTCGCTTAGAAAAACGAATAAATAGAATCAAAACAATAGTTCATCGAATTTTGTTTAATTAACTCAGAATTAAAGCTTTTACGGTTACTCCACCTTTCAGTGGTGCAGCGTTAAAAACTTACATAATCAGGAACAATTTTATTATAAACACAAGGCACTTACACCTATCCCTTCTGCTTACTTAGGTATTTCGAAAATTCTATACGAAACACCATGTGATACGTTTTTGCAATATTAGACGTTGTTTATTTTAAATTAGGAATTATAATCACAAGAATATCACTCACCGTTATACCCATCTGCCGAGAAATATCCACAGTACGACATCCACAAGACCGGAGGGCAACTATTCTCTCTCTATCAAGACGAGATAATTGAGGCGCCATGTTGGATGTAAATTATATTTATCACACACGAATACAGTAATACGCGCCACCGCACACACGCACAACTCCACGAAATTTTTATGACGACTGACGAGTGACGTATTGCATAAACAAACGAGGTGACGAGCGACGTTCGTTTAATGTCGTTAAAGATCGGAAAACTCGGGGGGCGGTGTCAGCGGTGTGATTCCTAGTGAGATATGATAATTGGCTCCTTATTAAGTATGTGTGCAACCATTGGATAATTTTAGAAAACTCCACCAATCATGTCAATTATTGTTTCTTTCTAACACTCCGTGCCGCGTCGTAGTTATAGGTATGTATAGGGGTTAGCTTGATGTGCTGGCGTGTGTACATTACCATAGAAACTAACAACGAAAATTGGTTTGAACGAGATGTAGCAAGTAGTTTTTTTTAATACGTTATAAACCGCAATTTGCTTTCATTTAATCAACTAAAATACTTGCTACTACGGAACCCTTCATGTGCGAGTCCTCTCGCACTTGGCCGGTTTTTTATCTCATGTAATCAGTTATGTCCAAACTCGTAGAACAAAAGTTGTTGCGTATGATGTTAGCAATCTAGTCCTGCTAGCTTGTTGGTGTTTTACAAATGGCCCTGTATAATCATTATTTATGCTAATATTTGCCGCTTACATTATCACAAATAATTAATTTTGTTGTGGTTCTTGGCAGGTCTCGTACGGAAAAACATGAAAACCTGGCAGTCCCGGTTCCTGGACTACCTGAGCGACCTGTGCATCTCCAACAAGAAGGCTATTGCTGTCACACAGGAGTTGATCTGCAAGAGTGTTCTCTGCGCCAACAACTCGGATATACTCATTGAGACTAGGTATTAGAACAAGGAATTTTTCCAGTAATATACGTACATTTAACGATTTCATCAACATCCTTTTGTAGTAATCTGAAAACATCCTTTGTACATTAAACTTAAAGCTTTAGCATACGAAATCTGGATAGAAAACAAACTTTGAAAAACATGGTTGTGTTTTTATCTCCTCTTTTAAAATTTAAATGGTCTATCGTAGGGTTCGGATGCAAATTACGTATAATCCACTCCTTCAGAAACCGAATTGGCAGAAACAAGTTTAGGTTTAGTATATACAGTTGATATTTTTTATGGTAATATTACTGTAAATGTAATAAATGTGTAAAATAATTGAATTTTTTAGATTAGTCTCAACAAAGTATGAAAAAAGCAAGACTTTGGATCCAAACGATAGTAAATTTGACATTGAAGAAGAAGTCATGCTGTTATGGAACAATAAAAAGGTATGTGGACACCCAAACGCTACGTTGAATAATTTAATTTACAGTCAGTAATATCTGTGTTTAACTATCTTAGACCTATGCATTAATTTTAGATATTTTCATGATTACTGTCCATTTCCTATTGTAAGTTGTATAGCTGTATTATCGATTTTCTTTCTATAGAGTTCTCGCTTGCTATCGGAATTAGCAGCAGAAGCACGTATCGACCCTAACGGCGAGTCCGCGGCCATATTGGACTACTACCGACATCAGTTGGACCTGTTCTCTAACATGTGTCTGAACAGACAGTATCTCGCACTGAACAGTCTGTCGCCGCAGCTGCACATACATTTGATATTAAAGTGAGTTACTGTCATAGAGGTGAGGTGAGTTCAGAATTAGTGTTGGGGGTTGGGGAGGGGGAGCATAAGAAATGGGCAGACCTATTTATTCATGCAGGAAACATCACTTAATATTTAGCATAAGTGTGACTACTTAAGTCGAAATTTGTGAAATGCACGCACATTCAGAGATTAAGTTTCAAACTAAACAGTTTAGTCTCTTCAGCTGCACTTCATCACAAAACATCTGCGAGTGCGGTCTGTCACCCAAAATTATAGCACATTTATCTGCTTGTCCCTCCTGTCCAGTCTCCTGTTCCCTTCAGGACTTGAATGACGCTTCCGCCAAAGCAGTCAGCGTTGTCCAATTTTGGGCAGATAAAATTTAACTCTTACCATCGACACGATAAGAAGAAGAAGAAGCTGCACTTACCTTAAATTGTAATTCTAAAAAATATTAGATAGTTCAGAATCTGGTAGACTCATCATTTCCAGAGCAGAGAGAAATTGGCTATGAACGCTTGGTCAAAAGCGGGTGTGTTTAAGGTAGCTATGCAGGATAAAAAAATGGGATGTCCATGTTATTTTATATTTCGTCATCACCTGAGAGCTATGCAGGAGAATGACGCACGCTAAAACTCTCTTTAGACTTCATATGCTTAGATGCCAGCTATCGAGCAATGTGTCGAATTCACATTGCGGCTCGGCTCGTCACCGCTGTGTATGTGTGCAGGTGCATGTCCAACGCGTCGCTGTCGTACGAGGTGCGCGCGTCGTTCTGCCGCCTCATGCTGCACCTGCACGCGGACCGCGACCCGCAGGAGCCCGTCACGCCCGTCAAGTACGCGCGCCTGTGGACCGAGGTGTGCGACCGCATACATATACACGAGTGAGTACTCCGCCCATACTACTAGGCTGCCCGTGTGCAGGTGCATGTCCAACGCGTCGTTCTGCCGCCTCATGCTGCACCTGCACGCGGACCGCGACCCGCAGGAGCCCGTCACGCCCGTCAAGTACGCGCGCCTGTGGACCGAGGTGTGCGACCGCATACATATACACGAGTGAGTACTCCGCCCATACTACTAGGCTGCCCGTGTGCAGGTGCATGTCCAACGCGTCGTTCTGCCGCCTCATGCTGCACCTGCACGCGGACCGCGACCCGCAGGAGCCCGTCACGCCCGTCAAGTACGCGCGCCTGTGGACCGAGGTGTGCGACCGCATACATATACACGAGTGAGTACTCCGCCCATACTACTAGGCTGCCCGTGTGCAGGTGCATGTCCAACGCGTCGTTCTGCCGCCTCATGCTGCACCTGCACGCGGACCGCGACCCGCAGGAGCCCGTCACGCCCGTCAAGTACGCGCGCCTGTGGACCGAGGTGTGCGACCGCATACATATACACGAGTGAGTACTCCGCCCATACTACTAGGCTGCCCGTGTGCAGGTGCATGTCCAACGCGTCGTTCTGCCGCCTCATGCTGCACCTGCACGCGGACCGCGACCCGCAGGAGCCCGTCACGCCCGTCAAGTACGCGCGCCTGTGGACCGAGGTGTGCGACCGCATACATATACACGAGTGAGTACTCCGCCCATACTACTAGGCTGCCCGTGTGCAGGTGCATGTCCAACGCGTCGTTCTGCCGCCTCATGCTGCACCTGCACGCGGACCGCGACCCGCAGGAGCCCGTCACGCCCGTCAAGTACGCGCGCCTGTGGACCGAGGTGTGCGACCGCATACATATACACGAGTGAGTACTCCGCCCATACTACTAGGCTGCCCGTGTGCAGGTGCATGTCCAACGCGTCGTTCTGCCGCCTCATGCTGCACCTGCACGCGGACCGCGACCCGCAGGAGCCCGTCACGCCCGTCAAGTACGCGCGCCTGTGGACCGAGGTGTGCGACCGCATACATATACACGAGTGAGTACTCCGCCCATACTACTAGGCTGCCCGTGTGCAGGTGCATGTCCAACGCGTCGTTCTGCCGCCTCATGCTGCACCTGCACGCGGACCGCGACCCGCAGGAGCCCGTCACGCCCGTCAAGTACGCGCGCCTGTGGACCGAGGTGTGCGACCGCATACATATACACGAGTGAGTACTCCGCCCATACTACTAGGCTGCCCGTGTGCAGGTGCATGTCCAACGCGTCGTTCTGCCGCCTCATGCTGCACCTGCACGCGGACCGCGACCCGCAGGAGCCCGTCACGCCCGTCAAGTACGCGCGCCTGTGGACCGAGGTGTGCGACCGCATACATATACACGAGTGAGTACTCCGCCCATACTACTAGGCTGCCCGTGTGCAGGTGCATGTCCAACGCGTCGTTCTGCCGCTTCATGCTGCACCTGCACGCGGACCGCGACCCGCAGGAGCCCGTCAAGTACGCGCAAATAGAAAAGTAATAATGAACTATCTAGGCACCAAGCGATCTTTTTGAATACCTGACCTTTTGTCTTAAAATGATTTTTACATGATACTCCGATGGGACAGTCAATATATTGCCCCTAAGCGCTAATGACTTACTAATTTTAGTTATATCATCTTAAAATTACGAGTTTCCTTACGATAAAAACTTACCTAGAAGTAAATATATAGTAAATATCCCAATTTATTTAGTTAGTTGGGCGATTGATTTCCGCACTTAGGCGCCTGGGTCATTGTGCGCGAAATCCCACACCAATAAAGAATAAACTGGAAAGAAGACGTTATAGCGCTTGCCCAAGAAGAGAGAGGAATGAAGAAAGCTTCACCGACCAAAAATGGGCCTAAATAGGATGATGATGATTTATGTAACGCATAGAAGTTCAAACCTTTCGTAATATGCATAGTAAAAGTAATTTTTTTTTATTTCTAGTTATCAATGCGTCAAGGGAGGTCCTGATGCGAACCGCGAAAAAGTAAAAGAACAGTTTGCGTCAACTATACGCTTCGTGGAGAACTACCTGTGCAACGTGGTCACCAAGACGTGGTACTTCAGTGACCACGACCAGAACAAACTCACCTTCGAAGTCGTTAAACTGGCCAGGGAACTTATTTACTTTGGATTTTATAGGTAAGAATAAATAAAATTATACTTATTAAATAATAAGTCATTTTGACTATAATTTGAACCGTTTGCAACTCCTTTTTCCGATTAAATCCGTTGCGGGATGCAAGCTAGTTAAAGCAATTTCCCGGGACATGCCCGAGCCTCACCGCTCAGTGTCAATTCATTGTGTGCCACTGTTGACCTGGCTTACAGGAGTTGTAGTGGTGGGTTAGAGGGAGGGCCTGGTCCCGAAAAACAATAAAATACGATGCAACTAGTATGGGCAGGCCCCCTACAAGAAGAAGCTGAATGTGAATAGCGCAAGACCAGCAATTGCGGAGACCTTTGGGCTGATATGTTGAACTATTCATTTTCTTACTCTTTGTTTCTTTCTGATAAGTGATTCCCAAGGACATGCCTGAGCCTCACCGCTCAGTGTCATTTAATTGTGTGCCACTGTTGATCCTGGCTTACGGGAGTTGCATTGGAAGGAGTAAACCGCGGCAACCTTCAAATAAACTACCACTAGGAAGGACATAGCTCCGCTAAGTGACTGCTCCCGACCAACACCTTTTGAACTAAGTGTCGAATTCACGTTGCCGCTTGGCTCGTCACCGCAGCGCAACGTTGAATGTCATTTCGAATGATCACTTTGCCCTACCAGATGACTTTGTTTTCGAGATTTTTTGTCCTATAAAAGCATAGATAATGTGGTGTCTTAGTAATATACGCAATTGATGCTCTATTCAAATTAAGTAGAATAACCCTCCTACCTCTGTATAGAAACTCGTTTGGAAAGCGCCTTCATCATACGATAAGTATATTTATTTATACCAAAATGTTTTTAATTCACAGCTTCAGTGACCTCTTACGCCTGACCAAAACATTACTGAGCATCTTGGACTGCGTCACCGCTATGGATTTGCTGAACGAGACCAACGCGCTTTCAGGAGAAGTCGAATGTTAGTATGGTTAATTACCTAATATTAGGAAGCCCTATTAGTTGCGTTTGTAACAAGATTTGTCACTGCTTGCAAAATGTATGAATGAATCATCAGACTTCTCACAGCAGTAGAAGATGTGGTTTAAGACTTTTATGCCTAAAGGCCGTAAAGTGATATATTTCATAATAAATCCAATTGTATAGTGGATTACTATGTGACCTTTTTATTTATTCCTATGAACAGAGGTTACCTAGACTCTGAGTTGTTCCAGCCTAGTAAGTTTCTGACATGGCTTAACGCTGTTCTCAAAATCTGGAACATCATAAATGTTATCGTCCGGCGGGTTTTGCAGTAACACACTCTATCGTAGGCACTCCTCTAGTGTATATACTGGCAGATCACAATTATGATTCCCTTGCTAACACCGGCTTTGTTTTACTAGAAACATGGCCGGCAAATATGATCATAGTTGCTAATCACACATCACAAAGATAAACAATCGATTCCAACATCTTAAGATATATCTCAAAGCACTGAGATGCTCAGAAAATTAAACTCTTTGAAGTACCTGAGGGCATTTTACTGTGAGCCACTGATTCTTATGAAGGAATGTGAAGATTCGAACCCAATGATGCCAAATCAAAGGTTTACGTTATTCGCTTTTGTAACATTTTCCCATACTATTATTACAAGCAGCTCAAGAAAAGGAGGAACTTAGGATAAAGAAACGTAAGTATTATACTTAAACATAAATATTGTAAGAACTGTAAACTAATCAGTCCCCAGTCCCTCTCTAGTTGCAATTCTCTCTGTTTTATGAGGGTCTAGCCTCGCTATATGATTATATCTCTCACTTTGTTCTGGAGGAAAGTGGAACTAGTTTTTTTCCAACTCCTTGTTAGTTTCTCATTAAATTTGTTGCGGGAACAAGACAGTCAAAGCGATTTACGGGACAAGCCTGAGCCTAACCACTTAGTGTCATTTCATCGTGTGCCACGAGAATTGCAGTGGTAGGCAAGATGTAGTCCTGAAGTGTAGTATGTACGTTCCTTTATACTATTTAGTAGGTAAGCTCCTTTATAACGTTCTCATATTATTGTTTACGTAGCGCTATGTACAGACGCCAGCACATCAAGCTACTCCAATCTGTCAAATTTCCCCAATTGAAAGTGAACCTTATGCTTGAGTGATAAAGTTGAAAATCTATAGAATGAATTTGACAGATTGGAATAGCTGGATGTGCTGGCGTCTGTACCAATACTTGTAGTTGTGCACCATTTTATGTATTTTATGAAGATGGAGTAATAAACGTCGTAGCCCAGTTCAGATGTGTTTACTTGACTCTACTGCTTAACCCCGACACTTCAGTCCCATAAATCATTATATTTTAATATTGTGTTACTATGTGGAAGTGTAAGAATTGCCAAGCTGAAGTGGCAGTGGGCAGGGCACATAGCTCGTAGAGCCGACGGCCGCTGGGGCAGAAAGGTTCTCGAGTGGCGACCACGAACCGGAAGACGCAGCGTGGGCAGGCCCCCTACAAGATGGACCGATGATCTTGTGCGGGTCGCTGGAAATCGCTGGATGCGGAAAGCGCAAGACCGGCAATTGTGGAGATCTTTGGGGGAGGCCTTTGTCCAGCAGTGGACGTCTTTCGGCTGATATGATGATGATGATGTGGAAGTGAATATAGGCTTGAGATTTCTTTATTACTCGTAAGAATTTACAATAAAACACTCTTGTCCCAGGCGTACATGCACTAAGATATCGAATCATTCAATCAGAAGTACATATATATTTTTAAGCAATTTTTCATTATAAGATAAAAAAAATACATTATAAAGGGTATAGGTAAAAAAAAGAAAAGAAAACAATCTTACACAAACACGGAGCAAACAATGCATGGACGCGCACGTTACACAGATAGAGGATCTACCGTGTGCTTCATAATTCATTTCTGTTTGTAGCTGAAGGCGGAGTGTTACGCAGTATCGGTGACATGGGCGCCGTGATGACTTCGATTACACTGGGATCTGTCGCCAGAAATGTAAGTTTACAAACATTTTCTTACCCTAGTGTATAATATAATAATATATAATAATATCTGGGGACAATGTCACACAGATCATTCTAGCCCCAAACTAAGCAAAGCTTGTACTATGGGTACCAGGCGGCGATATACATACTTATATAGATAGATACATACTTAAATACATAGAAAACATCCATGACTCAGAAGCAAATATTCGTGCTCATCACACAAATATTTGCACCTACCGGGATTTGAACCCAGGACCACCAGCTCCGTAGGCAGGAGCACTACCAACTAGGCTACGGTGACCGTAAGCTGTTCAAGTTGGCCCATTAGGCCTTTACCGACATTTATTTATTTATTATATACAAAGACATTACATATATAGTGGAAATAACTTTAGGAGCGCATGAAGTTAACAAAAAAAGCACAGTTTTGCGAAAATAGATATATTGGGTTCCCCATACAAATTGCATCAGCGGATCTTGATTGTATAGGAAGTTAATATTACTTTTTTGTATTTTGCTCGTTGATGTGTTACACGTTTTTTTAGTTTCATAGGTAGATTTAAGTTCCTTAAGTAACGTCCACTAAATAGTGGACCTACCGAGTTACACCTTGTATAATAGCAAGCGCGTCACCTGATGGTAAGTGAACACCGCCGCCCATGGACACTCGCAACACCACAACACCAGCTCTCTAAGAAAGGAATAGACTTCCAACTATTATTATAAATGTCGTCGTTGGAGGGATGAATAAGTACATTCCAGGCTGGCATACTCAGAAATTAAACCACTGTTGCTATCATCCATTAACAGACAAACCGCGTGTGTTTATCCTCACCAATTGTGTACGCACCCGTGAATTCAATTGGCTTTGAGCGCAAGTGGTAAAACAAATTAGTAGTCAAATATTTCAGTTACATTAATGTCATTGTCCGTTCAGCGTATTCATATATTAGTCTCGGTTTTTTATTTAAGAAAGATGCTTCTTTTTTTACTGGATTTGATAATCGATTTTAAATAACATGTTATAATACTTTACAGACTTCAGGTGCAGGAGCTTCTTCTAACAGCGGGGGCGGGAGCGGTAGCGGACTGCAGCGCAGTGCTTCAGCGCTCATGTTAGCGAGAGAACATCCGCTCGTTATGGACACCAAGCTCAAAATTATAGAAATATTACAGGTAAGGTATTATGTAAACTTTTTACGGGATACTACATTACTACGTTCATGTATTATTCATAAATAAAAAGCATTTCTGCTAGACTATGCGTTAATGCCGTATGTCTGACGGCAACGTTTATCACACCCCATCTGATCCCGAGAAAGAGCGGGCATCATATTGCGATCGCCAACGTTTCCCAAGCGGGACGATTATGGTGTATGCCTTCAAATTATGGACGCAACACATTGAGAAAATTCCCCAATCTTTTGAGTTGGCCTTTGCTCAGCAATGGACGTCAATCGGCTGACATTATGATACGTTAGTACCTGATTGCTTATAAAAATATCGCCGCAAGATGAAAAGACAATTTCTACAATGATATATAGGATTACTTGTCAAACGCCACTATTCCTACATGGCTATACGGCCCTCTTCCCATAGAGCGACCTAACTCACTTGTAAGACCATAAATCAGCATACCTACAGCATATTTTTGAGATGTATACTTCCCAAATCATATATACCGAGGTTACTTGTAAAACACCAACAACCTCGCAGTACTAGATAGCTAACACCATAAGCAACAACTTTTGTTCTATGAGTTCGAACATAACTCAATACATGGAAAAATAAAGATTTATACATGGACGACTAGCGACTTGAAAAATGGGTCAAGTTCAAAGGCGCTAGCACTGCACTCCTTCCCCGTACCCTCGCATTCTATTGACGTAATCTTTGTGATGAACGTAGAGTTAAAAATTTTCAAGCGGGAAATTAAATTACTACTTACTTATTTTTATAAATAAAATCCTAGAAATTATCAAAAGTTGTAGAACAAAAGTTATTGCTTATGATATTAGTTATCTAGTCCTGCGAGGTTGTTGGTGTTTTACAAGTAATCCCAGTATATATTCGGGAAGTATATATATATATATATATCTTAAAGAATATTATGCTGTATGTTATGCTGATTTGTGCTCTGACATGTGAGTTAGGTCAGTCTATGGTTAGAGGACCGTCTAACCATGTAGGAATACAGATGAACCCATTGGTCTTCCGAAAAAAAATCTAATCATTCTTCTTCAGTTCATTCTAGACGTCCGATTGGACTACCGCATCAGCTGCCTGCTATCCATATTCAAGAAGGAGTTTGAACAATCCGGGGAGAAGCCGACCGATAACCTCGGGAAAGCCGACGTAGAAGCCATCGGGTTACAAGCCGAAGGCATCTTTAGCTGTCGGTAAGTATTAGACAATATATTTCTGGGGAATTTTTGTAGGAAGTTAAATATAAGTGTTAATAAGGAACTCAAACTACTCTCGAATGTGAGCAATTTGTAAAAGATCAGAATTCCAAATAAGTATGTTAAATTATTAAATTTTAATTTTATAGCATTATTCGCAATGCAAAGCGTTTATCTAATCTCAAAAATGACAAATCATAAATTTAATCGTCCGGCGGTTCTCGAACCTGCACCATCTACCAATCCGGGGTAGGCGCTCTGCGTTAAGCTACGAACGATACACGCTGGCAGATCAAATCTAGGATTCCCTTGCTAACACCCTTCCAGAGGATGTAGGTATTAACTATCGGTTTTGTTTTCTAGAAACATGGCCATTAAATTACTTTTTACAATACATACAGTAGATTTGATAATCTTCGCCTTCGATGAGGTCTTTTAAAAAGCGAGCGTCAATTTAAGGTACTAACAACGGAGATGCTTGATGGTCACCCATGTATAGACTGGCCACGCGACTTGCGTAACGCTTCAATTCGCCCATCGTTAACAGGCCAGTAGGTGGAACTGGCCATGAACGTCTCTGTAAAAAATATTGATTGTCCATGTAATAATGTCCTCCTTTTCGAATTTCGGCCATGGCGCCTAGTCTCAATGGAAGCTAGCAATCTGCGCGGGACTTATCATAGTGCATAAGTATGTGAGCAAACACCCCTTCCATCACACTCATGATCCGATGGGATGATTAGTGACACGACCGGAAAGAAATTTCCGTTACAGAAAAATTCAGAGTTTCACTTTTTTGGCCCGGCCGGCGTTTTGAACCCAGGACCTGTGGACCAGGACCATCTTATATGCGGTGCTAGACCAACGAGGCAGTTATAGTTACATGCATGATTAACTAATCCACTTATTAAGCGTCCAATTTTCTTTTTAACTGACTAGAAAAAGAAGAAACTCGGTTTATTACATAGTATATTTATACAGTTTATTACGGTTTGCCTCGAAAGTTATTTTTTTTTAAGACTTTTTTTAGTTTCCTTTATTGCGGGGGACTTTACAAATATGCAAATCACAGACACATCTATACATGTGTTGATCTGTGGCGGTCAAAACTTTAAACAGTAATTATTTTAAAAACTGATGTTCTATAAATTGCACTATTTCTTCAGTAGATAGAGTTCCTTTTATGATACGCCTTGCAGTTTGCAAATGGGATTTTGATGGGATTGGATTTGTGTTTTCAGGGGGTTTGTTTGTATGTCTTGGGTTTTATTGAGTAGTGTTTGACTTGTGTGTACAAAAATGGGAATTAGAGAATTGTTATACTTGTTTATAAAATGGTTATTTATTATTAGTTCTATATAGTTAGTTTTTATAGTAGTACGAAAAGTTGTAATTTGAAATGTAACTATCGTAATGCTGTTTTCAATTTCTACCTATATATATTTATTAAATTACTATGTAACAAAATCTTTTAGAAGTTGGTGGGTATTCAAAATACTATATCTAAATGAGATTTTTGATCAATGTATGTAATTACATCATTTAATTTTTAATCTATGTATTTAGGTGTCTATCTTCTCTTAAAATTTACATTTATCTATTGTATTTTTATTAGTAGTTGTATAAATGTAGTAAATTCATGTAATAATCTTGTACAATGTACAAAAATTTCGATGTATTTCTATTTTTATGTGTATTTTGATATCAAAGTATAATATCGATGTTCATGACTAACGCATGGTTACGGTATGGGATCACTGAATAAATATTTGATCATTCCACATAAGTTTCTTTGCTATATCGGTACAGTATCCGTCCTAAAGTGCATTAGCAGGTTAAATAAATGTTTTCGTGCAATAATGGAGATGTGTGAATGTTATTTGAATACACAAATTTAAAGATTACACACAATGAAACACTGAAAATATAATAAAGATAAGTAAATTGCCACGCTGGTACAGTATTTAAAAAAAATCTCAATAGATACGCGGGATAATATGTGTGTGTGATAGACTTAATTCTGTCCCGTATAAAGCGTACGTATACACACAATTATAAATCCATATTATTATACGTATTAAGAATAAACTTATAGGAATAGTTATATCTAAGAAAGGAAGGACAGATAGCGCCCTTTCAATCTTTTTTTAATCAATAGTAGTTAGAATTGATCGACTTTACTCATCTGGAATACACTCCAGACTAGAATTCAATTGTGAATGTGTATCTATATTATAGAAATTGACATTGACATTAAAAGGGCATAAAGTAAGCCTAGTTTACAGTATTCCTAACTCTGTTGGGACAAATACATTTGATCAATAGTTAGGTCCTTAGTTTTACGACAATAATTAAAAACAGTTTAATTTCTTGCTCCAAAACTGCTACTGGACTTATGAACGAAACTGTACCTATTTGCAAACATTATACTGCAATGAAGTATGTACAAATTACGTACTAGCTGTATACATCATGATATATTTATAACAATATTTATTTTTATTTCACCAAACATTCAATTGTAAGTTATATCTTCATATTCACGATTCATCTTATTCAAAGTATTAATATATTCCTCTTCCATTTTTCTATAGACCTATGTGCAATGATCAGTAAATGTACGCTCTGCTTCTGTGTGTTACCCATCAAATTATTGAATATCTTAGTCTCTTTCTGATGACTATTATTAGAAAAGGTCGCATTATTTTTAGACCAATTTACAAACACGTCCTAACACATGTGCAATCCCTTAATAACTTGGATTCAAACTAATTTAACAATCCTAAAAGTGAACTATCCTTTTCTTATGACCTGTGTTAGAAAGAGATGTAAGTATTAAATTGATTCGTTGGATAACAAGAAACAGAGGCAATTTAAACTCAAAACTGATTGTTAAATGTTCTACACTCACGGGATACTAATACAATATGTTATTTCAGAGCAATACAAACTGTGCCTGACAGCTGCCTTCCAAAAAATGTAGATTTGTTAGTAAGATATAGATTATTGCATGCGAATGTTAACAAGCTTGTCGGATTGTGACTAACGGAATGCTTTGGGCGTGCGCCTATTAACAGTTCTTTAGACACCGTCTCCTTGTAATAATCATCCATATAATTAAAAGAAGTATTCTCATTATACATAGACTCACGCCTGTTTCCCAGTGGGGTAGGCAGAGTCAACGGATTTCCATTTGTCACGGTCTTCGCATACCTCTTTTGCGTCGTTTACTGTCATTATTTTCTTAATGGCGGCTGCACACACTCGCCGAGACACCCCGAGATAGGCCGAGAGCGTGTGTGTACATGGTGATCTCGTCACGTCTCGCTTTGTCTCCTCTCGCCTCGCTGCCTTTCGATCGCGGGTCGATTTTTGTGGCCGTGTCAAAGGGTCTATAATACATGCTCGCCGGTTTCGGGTACTTCTGACCTAGCCTTTGTTGTGAACGTCTCCGATTTGGTCAGAGAATGTTCTACCGCGCAATACAGTAAGCATTATTAGGTTTTCAGTACGGTTGGTTCAGTTCTACCGCTCGTGCTATAATTCTAGTATAGACTACTCAAAGCAAGTTCGCGTTCGGTGGAGCAAACCTCGCGCGTACTCAGCAATCTTAATTATTTCCTATCACCATCCACTACGATCCCTAAGCGGAATATTAATAAAGGAAATTATATAGTAGTAGCTCTATCATGTATCAAACGATATCATATCATTGGTTGTGCGATATAGGACCATATAATTAGAACCATGCGAAAAGGTGAAAACTGAAAATGGTAACTCACGTATACGTCGGTTCACGAAAGTTGACCACAAATGGCGGCGGTCGCGCATATGTACATTCATGAAGAAAAGACTTAAGACAAAATAATATTTTATTGTTAGTAAAATAATATATGTAATTGGTGGTTATGAAAATAAATTAAACATAAGTAATTTAAAATGTTTATTAAAATAAATTGAACTAAAAATATTATGTATAAATAAAACACATTTATTCGCTGTCGCTATCTAGTTCCATAATTCCCTCTATCATGGAACTTGGGGGAATCGTAGCCCTTGAGGAACTAGGTCCGGGTTCCGTATTAAATTCTTCATCTTCCGTTGATTCAGAAAAATCCACATCTGTCAGATCTTCGCTCTCATCAGATTCTCCCACACGAATAATTAATTCATCCGTAAGCTCATCCACGACGTGGTCACTTTGTATATAACTTTCTTCAATTGATATTACTTTGTCAGTTAACTTTTTCCATTCCTCTGGTCCCATCAGATTCACTTTTTCTTTAATCAAATCTACAACGCAGCCAATATTCCACTTTACGTTTTTGCTACTCACGTAACCTTTTATAGCGGCCCAAGCCATTTCGATGGGATTTAAATCTGGATGGTATGGTGGGAGACGGAGAATATCGTGAACATGTTCCATCAAAATTTGGTCAATTGAGAATTTCTTAAAACGATCTTTGTTCTTTTTTATTAAGTCGTACAATTGATGTTTAAACATATGGGGATCAAAGCTAATTCCATTTTTGATAAGCCACGCTTGCATATCTGATTTACGCGAATTAGATGTCGGGGCCATATCATATTGTTTGTTGTGGTATGAGGCGTTGTCTACCACAACAACGGAGTTCGGTGGGAGATTGGGTATCAATTGAGTTCGAATCCATTTTTGGTAATTTTCAAAGTTCATATCGTTATGATAATCTCCCGATTTTGTGCCCGACTAGAAAGTTAATAATGCATTGGGCACAAATCCAGCCTCTGACCCGGCATGAACGATCACGACTCGTTGGCCTTTTGAGATAGGCTTTTTCAGACCTGCTGTAGAACTGTCAGCCCAGCCCATGGGTTTATTATGTGTGGCATGGACGTATGATTCGTCAGTATAAATGATCGGTCTATTATGTCTTCGATATTCTTTGAGTTTCTGCAGGTAATTGATTCGTAACAACCGAATAGCGGATGTTTCTATTAATATTTTTCGGTTATTTTCTGTCCTTTTCCACTGAAATCCAATTTTTTTTATTAATCGACCCAAACTTGTTTTGGATCCTTTAAAGTTGATATCTTCACTCAATTTCGCTCGTAACTTTTCTAAAGTCGGCAATTCTTTTTCAGTTATATGAAAGTTATGTATACACCTCTTAATTACCCCTTTGTCAAAGTCGTCAGCGTCTGTGACAGGGTTTCCGCGCGGTCTCTTTTTTCCAGGGGTTCTAAAAACTACCACAAAAGGCGAAGATTTGCTTTCTTTTATAATTCTTTGCACTGTCGATACAGACGTGTTTGTCGCCGCTGCCGTTTTTTTATAAGCTTCGAGTGTTTTAGACTCTTGTGAAAAATATTTAAACACGTCGTATACCATCCTTCTCGACTGTCTATTCAGAGCACTGCCTTTTCCTCGGGGCATATTTATCCACTCAAGTCAAAACAAATAACTTAACAAAAACAACGAAAACTTAACGAGTTACAAAAATAATATAAAACAAATAACTAAAACAACGAAACACTTTTCTTTTCAATTGTAATTGAGAGCAGTGGGAGCGTGTCAATGCCGCGATTGACGAATAGCGACTGAGCGGCCTATCACGCGACGCGCGCGCACCAATGGCTTCGCTCCGTTCTTGACGCATTCCGCCCGCGCCTCACCCCGCACCTCCACGGGGACCTAAAAAATGATTTCTGCGCAGTGGTCATCTTTCATGAACCGAACAATAATTCATTTTAAGTTGGCAGAGTTACCAGTTACTTACAGATTTTCAGTGCATAAGTAATCGAAAGTGAGTCGTGTTACAGGACGCGTCCAAAAGTGCATTTGCAGGTTTAATGCCAAATTCCCCCGCAACAGTGTATACACAGTGTTAATGCTTAAATTAAGAAATGTCGGCATAGGAAGTGTAGAAAATATACAAGAATTTCATTTCTTGATTAGGTCGAAAAATATACTCATAAGATTGTGTGAAATTTCTTAATATTAAATGGATATATGTGATACCGGAAAGTCAATATAAATATTACGCCTTCCTTTACGGACAAGGCACGTAGTCTGTACGTACATCGCGGTATCGCGGGGACGGACTATTCAAAGACACAAATCATAACAAATCTCAGATATTGCGTGGTTCGCAAATGTTTGCTTTTCACGCCGGATCGTGGGTTTGATTCCCACCCAGAACAGATATTTGTGTGCATGAACATGTCTGTTTGTCCTGAGCCTGGGTGTAATCATCTATATAAGTATGTAATTACAAAAATAGCAGTATATATAGTGTATTAGTTATCTGGTTTCCATAGTAGAGTTCTGCTTAGTTGGGTATCAGATGGCCGTGTGTATATAATGTCTGAGGATATTATTCTATTATATTATATCTATATATAATATAATAGAATAATATCCTCGGTCATTATGAATATCACGAAGGTAATACCCTCGCGGTTAAGTTACTATGTTGTTTTAAATGTGTTAGACTAAGGTTAGCTAGGCTAGAGATCTCGATCGCGTCTATGGTCCTGTGAAGCATTTAAAGCCTCCAAGATTAAGTATAACGCTTTACAAATCCTTTCAGTGAGTTTTGGGAGCTTTTGCAATAGGCTTTCTAATTTTAAGGATGATTATAATACTGGTGTCTAAGGAATTAGATTGCAATGGAGAATGTGGAACCCTCAATGCATGACTATGGAACTAACAGTAACCCCTATTATAGTGAATTTTAAAAATAAGTAATGTATTTGGATATACAAATGTGTAACTTACATATAGAATGGCATGTATAATAATTAATATATCCTTGGAAAAGAATTAATTAATCTATCCTTGGAAATCCAACCATTAATAGCATTGCTGGTTTTATAAAATGAATTGCTACCAGTTTCATAGATTGATTTCCTTTAGCCTACATTATTTATGGTACACATTGTATGAAAGTGACATCTAGATTTGGGACAGTCAGCAACAGAAACCAGCCGCTATTATAACGAAAGCCAAATGACAACTTACAGAAAAGTCAGAATTACGGTTAGAATTATGTCAGTGGTCATAGGTTTGTATCGAAATAGTTGAGTGAGTACGGTTGGGACTTATACCTACTGTAGGTATAATTAGGACTTTAAATAAAATATAGCACAGTGGACTGTAAAACTGCCTTGCGAAGATGCTCGAAAACCTACTATAAAATTTAAATGAGCTCAGTTCAAAATTATATCGAAATGTAATCCTGCAGTACATTATATGAAACGTGCGAAATATATTTCTGTATCATAATATCCTTTATCTAGGGTTTAATTTCGATATCAACTTAATTAATTGGTTTAAATATAAAAATGCTTTGGTTTTTATGTGATTTTAAAAGGTGTGAGGTGTTAGATAAATATAAAACGCATGACTTTAAAATTTGCTGTAACAAAAGCTTACCTGTTGCCAGTGCTGAAGTTTTGGAATTGCAAAAGAATTGTGAAAATGCATGCAGAATGAGTTCTTTCATTCTTTTAATTACGGATAGAAAATACAAATGGCCAAGACTATATTTTCTTTAATATCGGGTTTCTCTTCTCTGGGTTTCTCTCGGTATTTTTTCATAACTGTGGGCCGCAGTGGAGCGTGCGCAAGCAGGTGGGCACTCCACGGGAAATCTAAAACATGGGGAACGCCTGCCCGCTCGCCTGCTTACAACTGCGACAGTTGTAATATCGGAAATACGCCCTATGTATATGGATCTAATTGACGTTGAACTAACGTATTAACTTCGTTAAATTGCAATATTTTATACGCATATAGATAACAAATTGTGATCATTAAGTTGATAAGTCTTTTGGGTGCAATATGATGTACACACGGCTACATATAAAGCTATATATTACTAGTATAAGCTGTTCTCACATTGTATTGGATTTCCATACAATGAGAGCTTCAGCTTATATTGGAAATGTATAGCTTAATATGTAGCCGCGTGTACTATGAAGAAGTAGAAGTGCACTATTATAAAAAAATCTTTTATTAATAGACGTCACATGCATTAGGGAAATGAATACCTGTCACGCGGAATACTTTACAAACATACAATTTACGGACACAAAGTACATCTAGACTAAAAACAACTAATTTCTCTTATTTTTTCAAAGACGCACTAGGTAATCCGATCCCTGTGTCGCGGGGTACTTTACAAACATATAATAGACGGACACAAATTACATCCAGACTCAGATAAACTACTTATGGGTCACACAAATAGTAGTCCTGCACGGGAATCAAACCCGAAACATGAAGTGGCGACGCGACCGTCTTAACCGCTGCGCTAGACGTGCAGCTAACAATTGTTACAAAGATAAACCTGTTTTGTTTCAATGTCTTCAGGAGATCATATGTACGGCGAATTTAATAAAAAACGGGGGCTTAGTTAAAGTAAGTTTGAATAATGAAATAAATCGTAATCATGCATTTGGCGGCGTTGTCGACAAAAGTGCCTTCTTCCAGGTAACGAATAAAAGTTTATTTTGTCGGTCGTTACTTGTGGTATATTAAACTGTGAGTACAATAAATGGCGAGTACGTCAGAGAGAAAGACAAAAAATGTCAAAAAGACCTATCAAGTTTGTGCTCACAACTGGTACCTTTAAATAATAAATATTTTCGAAGAAATATGTTCAGTAAAAAGTTTAGAAAATCCCTTTTTTAGCAATTATTTTCCGAGGCTAGGTGATGATGGCATAACATGCACAGTCCCAAAACGTAAATGAGAATAAAATGGGTATTCAATTGTTAGTGTCACGTAAGTATTCTTAGTCTGAAATAGCCCCTCCCCCCGGACCCCAAATACATATAAATATATAGTTTAGATTTATAGCAATCCTTACCCTGCAAATAAACTCAAATTTAAAAAGGGCCGATCACAAGTCGTTATAGTTTTGTATTTCTTATAGTTTAGAATTAAGTCTAGTTTAACCTGTTACTAAGTAAATAACTAACTAAGAAAAAATAAGCTCTTTTCTGTAGTATTGTAATACATAACCATGGAAACTTGCGTACATGCTCGCTTGCATATGTTTAGTCGGACGTCTCGACTGAGACGCCTTGAACCCCGTGGTAGAATTTTGTTTTACTGGGTCTTCTCAGTTTTATTTTATACATAAGGCTACGTTTTTCTTAACAAACTTGACGCGATGTAAATATGACTTGTCTTAAACTTATGATTTATTTTGGAACTGTAACAAATTACTAAAGTACAATAATTGGGAATACCTTACTACTAGTATAATTCTGGATTCGTATGCCTATAAAATCTAAGCAGTGTTTTCATCTACTACTTTGATTCGCTACAAATTTATACAGTCAATTCGAGACCTGCCCTATATTTGAGTTGTTTGCACCCAAATGTGTCCATTAGATCATTATTTTGCAATTACCTTCACTTCCAATATATAATTATTGGTTAGGCACTTTTTGAAGACTTTTTGCCCCATCATATTTATAAAAGAATGTGTATGTGTGTGTGTATCAAATTTCTTAGTCTAGGTGTTCGAAATTAAAATAGTCAAAATGTTATAAATGTTGTCGAATGGAACCTTAGTTGCATAAATTATTTGAATAGTAAAAAAAAAAAATATGTAGAATCCTCTCGTGGTAACCAATATCGTTCTAGTTTCTGGTTTGTTCAGACGATAATTAAATTCTATAATTTAGTAGTCGACAAAACACGCCATAGCAATAAATGCTTTTAATTTATTCTGTAAGGTTTAGAATCCAACAGTCACAGCAAGGTCAATATCAGGCTTTCGTGACCTGAGCTATTGAAAAGCTTTGTGCGTCCATTTACTGTGGTACCTATTTATTTAGTATATTTTGTTTCGTATGGTGTTAGTGATACTTAGTGGTGGTAGCGAATATAGTGCCCATATATAATGCTCAAAATAAAGACCCCTTTATAACAAAACTAGGTTAAAAGTTAGTTAGGTCCTTTAGGCCAAGTACGCTGAGTTAAGACCGATGTATCTTACATAAATAGACTCATTATTTACCAGAGGGGTAGGCAGAAACAAACAAACAAACTTCCATTTCTCTCGACCTTTGCACACCTCTATTGCCTCGTTTACTGATATTATATTCTTCATACATGGTCGCTGGTTTAGGGTACTTCTGACCTGGTCTTTCTTGAGAATGGCTCCGACTTGGTCAAAGAACGCGCAAATCTATTTGACATATTTCTGTCATTTTAGCCAATAAGCAACTTTTAACCTGGCAATATTAGGAGATGTTCCGTGAATGTTGCTATCATAAAAATTATCATTAAACAAAAATATGGGTAAATTGACTCATACTGTCTTAACCCACTGTTGATTTTATTCGCTATTTAGGACTATTTACTAGTTTAAAAAAAATTGTACTCCGTACTAACTTTTAACCGCGTTTTGTTACAAGGGGGATATGTTGTCCCTACCACGATACTTCGAGCAACTAAGGTTGCCTAAGCTTACATTTTACGAAATACAGTCATGGTTTCAATAGTTTGTGTTCAGGGATGGCTTGGACCTGGACGAGTGTGGTGGTAGGATGGTACTGAGGGTGCTGCTCCAGCTGTGCTCACAAGGAGCTTCCGCGGCATTGGTGTCCGGAGCCCTGGCGCTCCTGTTCCGCCACTTCAGCCAGAGACAAGAGGTGTTGGCTGCGTTTAAGCAGGTGTGTAGTACTTAGTAAATACAACTGGTTTCTTTTTTATTTATTCAAAATGGGTTTGCGCTTGACCACGATCTCACCTGATGGTAAGTGAAGATGTGGTCGAAGGTGAACCGCACGTACCCATAAGATGTCTGTTCACTCTAACCTTGAATAAATCCATTTTATATGAGTCTGATGATTGAACTTAATAAATTATGATACATAAAATTGTATAATATGTTTAATATGTTTCGAATGAGCGGGCAACAGCGTCTCTATGTAAACTGTGACCATCGTACTTCGATCGCCACCCCATTCACAATGGTGGACGCTTTTGGTCAGCAGTGGACGTCATTCGGCTGACATGAAGATATTTCATCAGTTGGAAACCAGTTACCAATTCGTAAATATATATATATATATATATATACATAACTATTTAGGAATTAAAAGGATTTTATTGTAAAAAAGAGGTAAATTCAGATTAATCGTTACGCAATCCGGCAGCGTTTTCGCACTCGACGACGTCTGGATCCCAAAAAGAGAGAGAAACACTGGTCGACTCGGCCTTATATAGGCATAGTCCGACGTGACTCATCGCCCATCTTGAAAATTCCTCACAATATACATATATTAACGTACAGACGTCAGCACATCCAGCCACCCCAATCTGTCAAGTTTCTTTTATAGATTTTCAACTTTATCACATAAGCATAAGGTTCACTTTCAATTGGGGAAATTTGACAGTTTGGGGTAGCGTGATATGCTGGTGTCTGTACTTTTACCAAGATATGTACTGTAAGCGAGTCTTAATTTCAGGTCCAATTACTAGTATCCGATGCTGACGTAGAATCCTACAAGCAAATCAAGGCGGATCTCGACCTGTTGCGGCAGAGCGTCGAGAAGTCTGAGCTGTGGGTCTTCAACAAAGGACGCGCCGTACTCATTGATGAACATATCGGTAGGTTCACTAGTCAATTCCCTCGTACATATATATACCCTTAGTTCGCAATTGTATCCGTGAAATGCTTTCTCCTATCCGTTCATTTGGGCGAGACACATCTTTACGTATTAACATAAAGCGACAGTTGCACAAGAGGTATAGGTATCTGAAATCCGACACTCATGAATCTCAATATCAGGAACCGCCCTGAGTCGAGATTCGAACCTCAAAGGGTGTCGCTCTACCGCGGGTGACTTAGTTTATAGCCACATTTGCCCCCACTTGCGTCTATTTTCCGGTAAAGCAGTAAAGCCTCTTGAAAAACATATACGTCAAATTTAACGTACACTACATCATAATACTATGTACGTAATATGCACATACATTCGAAAAGGTTTTGAAATTGCTTTGGGTTTAAACTTGAGACCACTGACTTCACAGTCCAATGGTCTCACCATGACTTTAATTATAATGCAACTCCTCAATTGTAATATAACTCTTCAATTATAATACATAATGTAATTCCTCAGTTACGATACAACTTCTCAATAAAATTATAATGCAACTTCACAATCATTATACGACTCCCTAATTATGATACAACTCCTTAATTATAATGTAACACCTCAATTATGACACAACTCCTCAATTATGACACAACTCCTCAATTATGACACAAGTCCTCAATTATGACACAACTCCTCAATTATGATAGAACTTCTAAATTATGGCACAACTCCACAATAATGATACAACTCCTCAATTATAATACAACTCCTCAAATAAATTGATCTCATCAAACTTGGCCTGCGATTTGTTGTAGAATTAGTCAATCAAATATACACTATTTTATGAGTGGCCCACTTTTTCGGCAGGTATAACACACACTCACACAGGCACCGTGGGCCCCGGCGGAGCTGTGCTGGAACGTAATGCATCCATGGACAATGTGTTAGACACCTCAAGAACTGCCAAATACGACCACAATGAATATAGGAAAATTAAAGAGGCAAGGAATTACTTATTAATATAACTCGTCTCTCTAACTACGTCGTAAGTAACCAATTATTTCAATACTCAATCATTTATTGCTTCCATAATGTATAACAGATGGTATAATCTTATAATTATGTAACAATTATGGACCCTGTCGGACACAGCATAGTAGAAGAGAGGAAGAAGGCTTTTTGTTAATAATAAAAAGTTTTAGAAGTTAGCTATTTGTAAGAATTATTAAGTATGCTAAATTTTTATTAAAAAATGTCAAGATTTAAAGCGCAAAGATTATCAAATTAATATTAGAATGTCAAGATCTATAGAATTATTTCTTTGAGTCCAAGTATTTTTTAACAGTATAATAGCTTTTCTGTAATAATAAAAGCTTTAGTTTTTTAATAAAAGTATTATCCTTTTTTTAATTTTAATTTTTAAATAATTAAATTTAATAATTTCTTTTTTTAATTACAACAATCGGTGCCGCCCAGTTGACTTTTGACATGGCTTAACGACTGTTGCCTAGTGACAACAACTTGAACGGATTAATATGCTCTCTGAAGCACGTAGGCTCTCAGAAATTAAACTACTTTGACCACGGTGTACAGCTTGACCTCGTGCTAACGTGCTTGTTTGCAGATGATACTTCCTTGACGTTCAAAATAAACCGACAATTAAACAATTTTGACGATGTTAATGACGCAATCTCTACAGTTGTTCATCGGTTGTCATTGGCATTAGCCAATAATCTTGTGCTTAATGATAAGAAAAAGAAAGTCATCAAATTCACTACACCGAATGAGTAGCAGGTGACAACCAATGTACAACTTAATGGAGCTAGGTTGGACCCTGTTGAATCAACTGCGTTCTTGGGTATCACTATTGACTCAAAGCTACAATGGAGCCCACAAATAGAAAAACTGTCCGGGAAATTAAGTTCTGTAGCATATGCAGTGAAAACTATTAGACGGCTGACTGATGTTGTCACAGCTAGAATGGTTTATTTCAGTTATTTTCATTGTGTAATGTCCAATGGAATTCTTTTGTCACGGACGTCTGTAAACGATCGGCGAGGTTAATTAATTAAGCCCGCGGTCAGTCCATAGATAGGTGACCACCAAAGTGGTTTTATTTCCTAGCGTCTCCGTTCTTCGGAAGGCACGTTAAGCTGTCGGTCCCGGTTGTAGTCATTTAGCCATGTCAGAGACCTACTGGGCTACTTGAACAACTCAACACTAGAGATGGAGATAGACATAAGGAAAACGCACGCTATTAAATTATCAGGCTGTATAAAGTGTACGATTCCAGATCCTGCAGCGCATGATCAAGTACTGCACGCACGGGAACAGCGGCGCGGCGGACTGCGGCCGGCCGCGCCGCCACGAGCAGCGCCTGCTGCGCAACATCGGCGTGCACAACATCGTGCTGGACCTGCTGCAGGTGAGGCCGGGGGACTACACTCATTCATACCTACTATTGGCATCAAGTACTGCACGCACGGGAACAGCGGCGCGGCGGACTGCGGCCGGCCGCGCCGCCACGAGCAGCGCCTGCTGCGCAACATCGGCGTGCACAACATCGTGCTGGACCTGCTGCAGGTGAGGCCGGGGGACTACACTCATTCATACCTACTATTGGCATCAAGTACTGCACGCACGGGAACAGCGGCGCGGCGGACTGCGGCCGGCCGCGCCGCCACGAGCAGCGCCTGCTGCGCAACATCGGCGTGCACAACATCGTGCTGGACCTGCTGCAGGTGAGGCCGGGGGACTACACTCATTCATACCTACTATTGGCATCAAGTACTGCACGCACGGGAACAGCGGCGCGGCGGACTGCGGCCGGCCGCGCCGCCACGAGCAGCGCCTGCTGCGCAACATCGGCGTGCACAACATCGTGCTGGACCTGCTGCAGGTGAGGCCGGGGGACTACACTCATTCATACCTACTATTGGCATCAAGTACTGCACGCACGGGAACAGCGGCGCGGCGGACTGCGGCCGGCCGCGCCGCCACGAGCAGCGCCTGCTGCGCAACATCGGCGTGCACAACATCGTGCTGGACCTGCTGCAGGTGAGGCCGGGGGACTACACTCATTCATACCTACTATTGGCATCAAGTACTGCACGCACGGGAACAGCGGCGCGGCGGACTGCGGCCGGCCGCGCCGCCACGAGCAGCGCCTGCTGCGCAACATCGGCGTGCACAACATCGTGCTGGACCTGCTGCAGGTGAGGCCGGGGGACTACACTCATTCATACCTACTATTGGCATCAAGTACTGCACGCACGGGAACAGCGGCGCGGCGGACTGCGGCCGGCCGCGCCGCCACGAGCAGCGCCTGCTGCGCAACATCGGCGTGCACAACATCGTGCTGGACCTGCTGCAGGTGAGGCCGGGGGACTACACTCATTCATACCTACTATTGGCATCAAGTACTGCACGCACGGGAACAGCGGCGCGGCGGACTGCGGCCGGCCGCGCCGCCACGAGCAGCGCCTGCTGCGCAACATCGGCGTGCACAACATCGTGCTGGACCTGCTGCAGGTGAGGCCGGGGGACTACACTCATTCATACCTACTATTGGCATCAAGTACTGCACGCACGGGAACAGCGGCGCGGCGGACTGCGGCCGGCCGCGCCGCCACGAGCAGCGCCTGCTGCGCAACATCGGCGTGCACAACATCGTGCTGGACCTGCTGCAGGTGAGGCCGGGGGACTACACTCATTCATACCTACTATTGGCATCAAGTACTGCACGCACGGGAACAGCGGCGCGGCGGACTGCGGCCGGCCGCGCCGCCACGAGCAGCGCCTGCTGCGCAACATCGGCGTGCACAACATCGTGCTGGACCTGCTGCAGGTGAGGCCGGGGGACTACACTCATTCATACCTACTATTGGCATCAAGTACTGCACGCACGGGAACAGCGGCGCGGCGGACTGCGGCCGGCCGCGCCGCCACGAGCAGCGCCTGCTGCGCAACATCGGCGTGCACAACATCGTGCTGGACCTGCTGCAGGTGAGGCCGGGGGACTACACTCATTCATACCTACTATTGGCATCAAGTACTGCACGCACGGGAACAGCGGCGCGGCGGACTGCGGCCGGCCGCGCCGCCACGAGCAGCGCCTGCTGCGCAACATCGGCGTGCACAACATCGTGCTGGACCTGCTGCAGGTGAGGCCGGGGGACTACACTCATTCATACCTACTATTGGCATCAAGTACTGCACGCACGGGAACAGCGGCGCGGCGGACTGCGGCCGGCCGCGCCGCCACGAGCAGCGCCTGCTGCGCAACATCGGCGTGCACAACATCGTGCTGGACCTGCTGCAGGTGAGGCCGGGGGACTACACTCATTCATACCTACTATTGGCATCAAGTACTGCACGCACGGGAACAGCGGCGCGGCGGACTGCGGCCGGCCGCGCCGCCACGAGCAGCGCCTGCTGCGCAACATCGGCGTGCACAACATCGTGCTGGACCTGCTGCAGGTGAGGCCGGGGGACTACACTCATTCATACCTACTATTGGCATCAAGTACTGCACGCACGGGAACAGCGGCGCGGCGGACTGCGGCCGGCCGCGCCGCCACGAGCAGCGCCTGCTGCGCAACATCGGCGTGCACAACATCGTGCTGGACCTGCTGCAGGTGAGGCCGGGGGACTACACTCATTCATACCTACTATTGGCATCAAGTACTGCACGCACGGGAACAGCGGCGCGGCGGACTGCGGCCGGCCGCGCCGCCACGAGCAGCGCCTGCTGCGCAACATCGGCGTGCACAACATCGTGCTGGACCTGCTGCAGGTGAGGCCGGGGGACTACACTCATTCATACCTACTATTGGCATCAAGTACTGCACGCACGGGAACAGCGGCGCGGCGGACTGCGGCCGGCCGCGCCGCCACGAGCAGCGCCTGCTGCGCAACATCGGCGTGCACAACATCGTGCTGGACCTGCTGCAGGTGAGGCCGGGGGACTACACTCATTCATACCTACTATTGGCATCAAGTACTGCACGCACGGGAACAGCGGCGCGGCGGACTGCGGCCGGCCGCGCCGCCACGAGCAGCGCCTGCTGCGCAACATCGGCGTGCACAACATCGTGCTGGACCTGCTGCAGGTGAGGCCGGGGGACTACACTCATTCATACCTACTATTGGCATCAAGTACTGCACGCACGGGAACAGCGGCGCGGCGGACTGCGGCCGGCCGCGCCGCCACGAGCAGCGCCTGCTGCGCAACATCGGCGTGCACAACATCGTGCTGGACCTGCTGCAGGTGAGGCCGGGGGACTACACTCATTCATACCTACTATTGGCATCAAGTACTGCACGCACGGGAACAGCGGCGCGGCGGACTGCGGCCGGCCGCGCCGCCACGAGCAGCGCCTGCTGCGCAACATCGGCGTGCACAACATCGTGCTGGACCTGCTGCAGGTGAGGCCGGGGGACTACACTCATTCATACCTACTATTGGCATCAAGTACTGCACGCACGGGAACAGCGGCGCGGCGGACTGCGGCCGGCCGCGCCGCCACGAGCAGCGCCTGCTGCGCAACATCGGCGTGCACAACATCGTGCTGGACCTGCTGCAGGTGAGGCCGGGGGACTACACTCATTCATACCTACTATTGGCATCAAGTACTGCACGCACGGGAACAGCGGCGCGGCGGACTGCGGCCGGCCGCGCCGCCACGAGCAGCGCCTGCTGCGCAACATCGGCGTGCACAACATCGTGCTGGACCTGCTGCAGGTGAGGCCGGGGGACTACACTCATTCATACCTACTATTGGCATCAAGTACTGCACGCACGGGAACAGCGGCGCGGCGGACTGCGGCCGGCCGCGCCGCCACGAGCAGCGCCTGCTGCGCAACATCGGCGTGCACAACATCGTGCTGGACCTGCTGCAGGTGAGGCCGGCCAACTACACTTATTTGCGGCACTATCATTTGATTTTAATGATTTTGCAGTTGTCATCTCAACAAACAAGCACATTTAATACTGAGAACAATAAATTTAGACTACGAACAGAGTTTCGAACGTTCATAATGTTGGTAATTCTTCAATGTGATACCAATTAAGATACAATAATGGATGTCGAAATTTATCATTCTCTTTCTACTACATTCCAGGAGGAATGTTGGCGCAATCTTATCATCCAACACCATGCAATATTTTATTATTATAAGCAGATTTAGTTGTAATATTTATGATTTATTCTATGTGCGTTACCAGATACTTTAATTCCATTTGAGCGTGGAAATTGTGTCGCTGGATATCGTACTATTACTTATTTAATTTTCTTCCTAAACTACTAATTAAAGCTAAGCTTCTGTCGCTCTTTCTTTCATATCTAAACCAGTTTCATTTGAACTCCCTAAAGGAGTGCAGTTTCCACTATAGATAGACAACATGTTATATAATTTAATTCCATAGATATTCTACGCTATATGGTAAACCCCAAATAAAACTGGTCTGGATATACAAATAGTAGTTTGTTATAAATTTAATGTAATATGTGATTTTGTGAAGAAATTTAATGAGGTATAACAAAATTAATTGCAAATATTTTTACAGGTAATTTTGTAGGTGGTATTATTACATTTGATCTTTCGTCTGTAAGACCACAAATCAAGGCCAAAATACCTTAAATATAGTAAAGTCCAAATATAGGTTCAAGTCACTGAAGTACATACTTTTTTATACTCACACGTTCACAACATGTTATTTAAGTATGTATGCTATTATTAGTATGTAAGTGTTTTATAGACCTACACATATTATTATGGCTGTGTTAAATTTTTCCTGTCGCGGGTCTGCTGGAAGAAATTTCTTACGAAATAAGCAGCACCTCTGTACTATTCATTTCTTCGTACTTTTATCAATGTATTGTATGTTTTGTGTGTACAAGAATGAATAAATACAACTTGAAGTTACTGTTTCAAAAATATATTTCTTCCATTGACGATATAGGGTCTAACCCAACCTACCTATTTACCATTCGATATGTACGAAAGTTAAAATCAAAATGATTAGCACGTTCACTAAGATATTATTAAAAACCACTCTGCAAAGTATACACGCAAAAAGTGTTCTCCAAATCAAAGTAACTGATGTTTATTGGGTTCAATCTCCTTTATCCACACATTACAGATAGCACAAGCTTAACCTCGCGGCCCTTTAAGTAAGAAGTAGGTTAACATGCATGTCTATAACTGGCAACACCATATCCTCTGTCATATGCTCTTCTCACAAGACAAATAATCGTGTTCATGAACATGTATATTTGTCTTGGTCTTTTCTGTGTATTGAATGTATATATTTTTATTACAACACTCACACACACCCTTGCACATATACACTTATTACAGCCGCACTCACCTATCCACACGCATCAAGCTCCCATTCAAACACATGATGTAAATAATGCGAGACATTTAATTTTATTAATTTAATTTTCATAATTATCTACTATATAAAAATAAGTCGGGTTTTCCTTCCTGACGCTATAACTCCAGAACGCACAAACCGATTTCCACGGTTTTGCATTCGTTGGAAAGGTCTCGGGCTCCATGAGGTTTATAGCAAAGAAAATTTATAAAATTTAACGCGAGTAACACCGCGGGGCACAGCTAGTTGTGTATAATTATAATGCATTAAATTAATAAATTGGAAGCTGCTGGTGCTTATAGAGCAGGTTTTCCTTTTTTTGAGCACCAGCCACTCTAATTATAGTATTTACCATACCAAATAATGTGTAATGTATAAGTATAATTAAAAAAATAATACCTAATTAAAAAATATATTTACATGAAAAGTATTTCTATCCATATGTCTAGTATCCATAGTACAAGCTTTTCTTACTGAGATATGTCTCGAATATTTATTATCATTATTATATGTATACTCCAGATATTACGGACAGTAAAAGGTCAACTTTAACTAGTCCGCTGTCCCCTGTACTGTAGAAAAAAGCAGGCTACCCCAAATGGTCTATAACTGGCGACATCCCTCCCTCATACAGATCTCTCTTTATGTCACATAACCCGGATATTATGGACAGCACAGACTCTACTCCAGCTGGAGTACAGTCCCTCAAAAGCAATGTTGTATTAAGCGAATTAAATAACAATAGGGAATATTGCTTCTTTGTATATTTGCAGTTAGTTTTGTTATACAGCGTATTAATAAATTTTCACAATAACCTTTACGTATCGCAGGTACTATTTCGAACTATTGATCGAGACAAACATTTAATGCGCAAGTTAAAATTCTTTGAGGTACTTGGTTATTCTTTAGTTCACTTATTTTTTTGCTACTGCACCAGATTATATTATCCACCGAAAACTGACCGCCTAACAATATCTTCTAATGGTTTTCACCTTATTCTGGTTATACGGTTATTTTCTACTGTGGCTGGGAGCTGAGGACTGCGCTCACCTATTCTAGCGTGAATAGTTAAGTCGTGATCCACATATATTTCGTTAGTGACTCTGACTATGATAAGTAACTCTTTTATGGGGCAATGTATAAGATTCTATAACAAACTTCCCAATGATATTAGAGAATTGTCTACGAATAAGTTTAAAAGAATTATTAGAGCCAAATTGTGTAGCAGGGCATATTACAAAATTTCTGATTATTTAAGTGATAAAAGTGCTTGGGATTGAGTTGTTCTGAGTCAACACACATGATTGTAATTAATCTTAAGTATATTTTATTTTAAAAAGGATTCCTACTGAGTTTTCTGGCAGTGTTTCTCAGTAGCTGCCACGTCATGCACTGCACGGTAGGGTAAAAAAATATGACGATTACACATAAATGTAATTTTTTTACGGAATAAAGAATTTTTGACTTTGACTATGACTGCTAAGCCAGTCGTGGATTCGATCCTTACCCAGGACATGTCTTTTTGTGATGAACAATGATTTGTTCTGTGTCTGAGTCTAATTTATGTATAATATAATACATAAATTAGACCTAGACTATGTTTATCAGTTGTCAGGTTGGCATAGACCGCTTTGCCTAGACCATATCCCAGTCTGTTACTTCTCCCAAGGTATTATTATTATTATAGTGCTCCTGGCTATATTTCGGCAACAAGAGCTAGTCTTAATGGATCCTTGTGTCTAAACACTGATCTAGTCTCTATTCTCTCACTCTCATCATCCGATGGGATGGATGAATAAGAAGTTAGGTGCAGAACCTAACATAGCTTTACGTGCTCTTCGAGCTTCCAGACTCTGAGCTACTACTGGACCCAAAAATATTTTGCCCAAAGGGTACACCGAATAGCCTGGATTGCCATTAAATACCAATTAGAACGAAATTAGGCTCATGTCATATACAACTTTGGCTGGTCATTCTTCGGTGGGTAAATTTGTACACTGATTTTTTTTCTTGCTACCTGCTTCTGCATCCATTTGCCTTAAGCTTTTCTTCCCTTTATATATAAACACAGATCAATATGAGAAATGATTTGTCTCGAATGGAAATAATCTCAAGTTACTCCCCGTATACAAGTCATTTTTTATTTATATGAGTTGTGCTATTATAATTTGGATCCTATATATATTATATATAATAATTAATTACATTGTGCAAATCGATAAATAAATAAAATCGACTAAGTTGATTGATTACAACATTAGACTTGAACGCTTGCAACATTAAAAATAAATAAAGAAAGTTAATCGACCTTTTTTCCAGAGCTGTCAGTTCAGTCCATTTAAAAAAATAAAAAAAGCAAAATGTAAATATCTCTAACGTGTTACGAGTTGACGTTGAAGACAAATATTTGTGTTCATGAACATGTATATTTGAATTGGACTGGGTGTATTCTATGTATTGTATATATTAAGAAAAAAGGAAATATGTATTTATATCCTTTGTCTCGTAACCACAGTAGAGGTACAAACGCCAGCACATCAAGCTACCCCAATCTGTAAAATTTCCCCAATTGAAAGTAAACCTTATGCTTTTGTGATAAAGTTGAAAATCTATAATAGAAATTTGACAGATTGGGGTAGGTGGATGTGCTGGCGTCTGTACAAGCATTGCTTCGTGTGGGCTAATTTGAGCTGTGTGAAATAACCCGGATATTTATTTTATTATCTTTAGCTATCCACATTTCCCTTGGCCAGTTCTTTCCCTCTCTTTAGTCAACTCCTTCATCCTTTCTTTAAAGTTTCTTCCAAAAAGTATTAGTCTATTTTAATACCCAGAAAATGCAGGTCCAAGCTCTGGCGGTGGCTTTATTTAATTTTAAGAATATGCTTAAATTGTGAATATTATTAAGTGAAAGAAGGTGCATATTCTGAAGTACAAAATGTGCAGTAAATTTTTAATTAGAAATAACATAATTATTGACAAGAATATGAATTTCCTTTTCCTTCATCCAATGCCTATCCCTGATAATGCTGTATATTATAAGTTTTTCTTTACAGATTCTCACAGAGATTGGATCAAACAAGGGGGTACTTTCAATTTTTTTGTAATTTGCTACAGGACTAGCTTCTGCTGGCTTCTCTTGCCATTCCCAATATTAAATATATTTATTAGACACACAACACAATCACGAAGACTAAATATGTAAAGGATTTATTTGATTTTCTAAAAGAACAATAAGTTCCATCTGCCTTTTAAGGTACCGTAGACGTTTGATAAAAAAAAATACCATGATTTTACATTTATGTATGGTTTAACAATAATCATGTGGTGCAAAAAATACATTTATTAATTAATAATTTGGTGTCTTGACAAGAAATACGCAAACGATTCTTTAATAATGAAAAAAAACAAACATACATAGCTAAAGCCTACATCGGTCAGTTCTTAAATTAAACTTAACAAATAATACTTTAATAGTTTCCTAGTAATGGGGCTTCTCTTCAAGACATACACAAATTACTCTACGAGTATAATAAACATATATATAATTTTATCTACGAATTACATAGCTAAAGTCCGGCCGCGAAATGAATGAATTCTTCTTGACGTCTCTCAGTTCTTATATATTTAACATTAAAATTAGCGAATAACCATTATTTTTATTGGCCGACATAATAATATAGTTTTTCAACGATAATTATTACCGTGGCAGTGTCAGAATGACGATCACCGTAGCCTAGTTGGTAGTGCTCCTGCCTACGAAGCTGGTGGTCCTGGGTTCGAATCCCGGTAAGTGCAAATATTTGTGTGATGAGCACGAATATTTGTTTCTGAGTCATGGATGTTTTCTATGTATATAAGTATTTATCTATCTATATAAGTATGTATATCGTCGCCTGGTACCCATAGCACAAGCTTTGCTTAGTTTGGGGCTAGGATGATCTGTGTGGCATTGTCCCTTAAAAAATTGTTCAAGCCGCCCAGTAGGCCTATAAGTGGGCTTAATGACTAGGTATGATAGCTTACCGTGCCCTCCGAAGCACGGAGACGCTCAGAAATAAAAAGCATTATGGTGGTCATCAGTCTATGAGTTGACCACATCCCTTGATGTTTCACCTCAAACCTGGCCGGTGAGACCAGGGCAAATAAGAAATATTGATATAATACAAAAATTAATAATATAAATTTATATATGTACACGTTATATCGCAAAGCACGATTTTCTTATTAGTTTCTGCAATCTGAACCCTATGCAAAATATATAAGCTATTATTTATCTTGGACACCGCACTGTAATGGATTGTACCAATTAAAGTGGAACTCATAGAATATTCAAAAATGCATCACAATCAAAACATAGTCTGTTCTTGTTTCGGGGCCCTATTTCGTATATATTATCGAAATTTTTACCATTCTTACCCTACAAGGCACCTTACAACACTATTTATTGCGAAATTTACAGACATTTTGCTTAATAAATCTCTGCGGGATTTTGGTCTATAAATGCTATTCTTGCCTTCTGGAGGCAACTATGCGGTTAAGGGTTGAGGCCATGAACTGAATGATAGAGGATCGACATCGTCAGTTCTAGATACCAGAGACTATATCGCTCTGTTTACACCAATTCAAGGTGTTACATAAAAGTGGATGAAACTAAACTAATTAACGAAAACAAATTCGTACAATCAGAGAAGTATTTTATGGCTCTCCATACAAAATGCATCAGCGGGTTCTTGCCCACACAAGAATTTTGTATTGTTAAAGTTAATCTGATTTATGTCGACAGGCTACACGTTTTTAATTTTAACAGGCAAATTAAGCTTTTGGCCTAAGTTATATACTTACTTATCGTATGGGCAGTGGTTACCCAAGTGCCAGAGTTGTTCAAGCCGCCCATTTGGCCTCTGACATGACTTGCGACTATTAGCTAATGGCTACAACCGGGACTGACAGCTTAACGTGCCCTCTGAAGTACGGAGACGCTCAGAAATTAAACCACTGTGGCGGGACACCCATATGCTCGCCTCGTTGTTTAATCTCGCCGATCGCGATTAATGTTACACCTCTTAAGCATATTTGATTATCGTATGTATGTATATTTGAAGTAACATCGACCGCGTGACTGATGTGTTTTTTTCCGCTTAGGATTCCACTAACTCCCGCGGCTCTCACTTCGCTTTCTCTCGCTCTCGTCCAGATTCTTGCCTTACTCGACTGTCACCAAGTTTTGCTAAAGCTTATTTTATGAATGTTATCGTCACCGCCGTCACAATGTAACATACAGCCGATCACAAATTAATAATGACCATGGCATGTGCCTTTTTGCGCTATGGCCCTATGACATACTATATGGTTAGGAAAATTATACACACACCCAGTGTCTCTTTGTTGGCAATGTTTCGCTGGCCTGTTGGTGGACCTGGCTGCAAAGCCAGAGGACGTGGGTTCGAACCCCACCCATTTGTGTGTTGAACATGATTGTTTGTTCTATGTCTGGGTATAATTGTATCTATAATATGTATGTATTTAAATGTATTCGTATGTTTATTAAAGGGTTCTGCCAAGTTTGGTATCTGATGGCAGGGTGTTAGTTGTTCCAAGATGTTTGTTTATCTATAAATATAAATAAAAAACAATATCTCTAAAATCATATCTTTATTCCTAAGCAAAATATGAAAAATTTAATCTTGTGTTTTTTTTACCATCAAGCCTAATGTTTTATTACACTATTATCACTGCTATTTTAAATTTATTGTCATGTATATGACATAGTTTGTTAATAGATGAAGTTATGGATTACACTCTTCTATCCTAGTGAATACTTGTGTTGAAATTCACGTATATTTTCTCTAGAATTACCGTTTAAAATATATATTGACCCGCTTTAGAAAATTATAAAAATTTACACTGAAGAAACTGAGGTTTCTAGTAACTAAATTCGAATTATGCATATTCAAATTATGATCTCTTTTTATATATGTATATTGTAATATCTAATTTAAAAATAAATAGTTTATCTTTCTATCCAACATTAACTTAAATAATTATATCAAGCATATTATAGATATAACGATAATTTGACATATTGTGTTCTCTCTAATACCAATATCTTGGGGTATTTGGACAAAAACAGAAGGTATATCAGATCCATCTGGAGGAGGCACATACTTGCTTTAGCCAATCGACCTGCATGTTCTCACATCACGCTTTTTTTTCACCAGGTGCCTCACGATGAAGATGACCTGGCGATGGACGAGCTGTTGGCTTTAGCTCACGAGTTCTTGCAACACTTCTGTCACGGCAACCAGCAAAACCAGGCGATACTTCATAAACATCTTGACTTGTTTCTTAATGCTGGCGTAAGTAAATTATATTTGAACTAGATAGGGTAATTTTAAATTCGGTTGGCGTGGTTGATAAATGCTTGCCTTTCACGCCGCAGGCCGTGGGTTCGATTCACAACAAGGAAAGATATTTGTGTACATGAACAGCATCCTGTCTGAGTATGGGTGTAATGAAGTATGTATTTTCAAAAGAAAAATAAGTAGTGTATGTAGTATACCAGTTATCTGGCACAAGCTCTGGTTAGTTTGGAATCAGATGGCTGTGTGTAAATAATGTCCCAGAACATTATATTATTATTATTAAATTAGCTGTCACCAGCGAACACACGTTTATCGGCATAGGGCGAATGTCATCTAGAAAAAATACTGTTTACAAGGGATAGATTACTTTTAGACGGCCGAATAATATTCGTGGGCGAAGCCGCGGTCGGAAGCTAATAAGCTTTATTATTCCTTATAACATCAGCTAACGGCCGGTAAAATCACGTCAAAATACGTGCAACGTACGCGCGAGCAGGCAAAAAGATAAAAGGAACAGGGTTGGGGGGTAGATTGCAAAGGGAAAGTTTCATGACTTTCTCTTTCCGATCCAGGACTCGCACTGTTATACGTACAATCGTACAACTGCGTACACACTGCGTACAAGTACAATCTTTCACATTTATTGTCGTAGTAGGACATCAAAATACGCGAGCAAAACCCAGTCCAATTCTGGGCCTTATACACTACTCTTACCCATGCATGCCCTAAGCGTGAGCAGCAAAAAGGCTACCCTGCATCATCCTATGGCCATGGGTATCTTACAAACAATTATATATTTTACCAGATTCGTGAAGCCCAAACAGTATGCGCCATATTCAAAGACAACGCAGCGCTCTGCTCACACGAGGGGAACGAGAAAGTTGTGGCGCACTTCGTGCACTGCATCGAGTCTCGGGGGCGGAGGCCGGAGTACTTACACTTCCTGCAAACCATAGTGCATGCGGACACACAGTACATCAGGAGAAGTCAAGACTTGGTTATGCAAGAGGTAAGTGTAAGATGGTCAAATTCTTCTTATCGTCTCAATCTCAATTTTGCTAGCCTACTTAGTCAGCGTTATCATCATCAGCGCTGCGGCGTCATGTAGATCTTCCATGGTACAGCTGGATAAAAAGTTACCATACACACTTCAGAAGATTCTAAGTTTTGTGCCAACAGATTCCAGTGTTTAATAACTCACTGTAGCTCCCTTTACTAGTTCCAATCGTCTTACTGTTGTGTCCTGGTTTTAATAGCCTATTGTTCCCTCATTTACTCTTACAATCTTCTTAGTTTTATAACATTTATTTCCAGTTTTTAATGGCATGTTTAGAGCATTTTTTCTCAGCAACCATCTCTGTCTTGAATTGTGCTGTGGGGTCGTGTAGGTCTTCCATGGTACAGCTGGATAAAAAGTACATCAGGGGAATTCAGAAGATTTTCAGTATTGTGCCAACGGTCCCAGTTTTTAATAACTTGTTATGGCTTTCATTACTTTTCCAATCTTCTTAATCTGGTTTCCTCTGTTTCCAGGTTTTGATAGCCTATTGTTCCCTCATTTACTCTTCCAATCTCCTTAGTTTTATGGCATTTGTTTCCAGTATTTAATAGCATGCTTAGAGCATAGTTTCAACCATCACTGTCTTTAATGATCTGTTTCCATTTTTTATAGCCTGTTGTGTGGCCTGCTTTACTTTCCCATTTTCTTAGTCTTTCGTCATCTTATTTACTATTTTTTACTGGCCTGTTTAGGGCATAGTTTCAACCATCACTGTCTTTAATGATCTGTTTCCATTTTTTATAGCCTGTTGTGTGGCCTGCTTTACTTTCCCATTTTCTTAGTCTTTCGTCATCTTATTTTCTATTTTTTACTGGCCTGTTTAGAGCATAGTTTCAACCATCACTGTTTTAGTTTTTATTGGCCTGTTGTGGCATCCTTTACTCTTCCAATTATCTTAGTTTTATGCCATTTGTTTTCAGTTTTTAATGGCGTTTTTAGAGCACAGTATCAACTATCTCTGTCTTGAGTGTTCTGTTTCCAGTTTTTCAAATATTCACGCCATCTGATCCGCAGGCTGCTCTAGTTATGGTGGTAATTTAAGCTTTGATTCTTTTCCAGATGGTGAACGCAGGTGAAGATGTACTGGTGTTCTACAACGACAAAGTGTCGTTCAACTACTTCATACAGATGATGAGGCAGTTCCGACAGAGCAACGAAATGCCAGAAGCATTGAGGTTAGTACCGTTCATGAAGATACTGTTCAAATATATATTAATCTAGTCCTAACTGATAGCTCTACGTACTGGTATGAAAGGGATGAGTATTCCTACTAACTCTTTATAAGGCATCAGGTATGTTTCTGTTCCCGCATTACGGCGCCAACAGTTTCCAATTGATTGGTTTTCAACTTGACTTTAAAATATGATGGCTATAATATTCCCACAGACTTATAAAGGGTTAATTCGATTCCAACGATTTGTGTGAACGATATATATACACGTTATCCTTCAGTAAACCAACCGAGTGAGGGGACCTGGTGACTTGTAATACAGATTTTGTTTTTAAATCTACAACAGGCACCAGTCTCTCACAAAGTAGGTCACTAGGTAATTTAACAAAATGTACCATTTCTACTTATTGTAAATCTTTGTGAGAGGTAAAATAAATGATTATTATTATTATTATATAGCTGGCAAAAAGGAATTCCCTAAAAATCATTCAAACCATAAATTCTAATATTCTCTTGAATGACAAACTATTTGTTGGTTAATAGGTACCACATCCAGCTAGTGAAGCTGCTGACGTGCTGCACGATGGGCAAGAACGTGTACACGGAGATCAAGTGCCACTCCCTGCTGCCGCTAGACGACATCGTGTCCATGATCACACATCTTGAGTGCATACCTGAGGTGATGTACCTTTCCATACTGTTCTATACATTCCATGCTGTGGCTCGAACCCCATAAGGGTGCCCTCAGATATTAGTCGCTTCAATTAAGCTACTGATTGAGAGCCTTTTGCGCTAGCCAACTACTCGTTGTCTTCTGTTCTTTAATTTTAATTTAGTAGTAGTAAATTTAAAAATAATAGCTTAGTAACTTGTGTTATTTAGTTAAGATTTTAAAAAATATATGGGATAAGACAGACTGCACTGAAGGACGGATTCGATTTTTTGTTACTTTAATACTGTATTCTACTATGTCTATGTACTGCATTGTGAGCTTGACAAGTACAAGTGTATGTTAATGCCTAAGTGCCTAATAAATTTCATTAAGTATTAAGTTCATATCTACAGTCGACATCATCATACATCGGTTTTAGCTGGACATGTTTGTTTATTTAATATAAACTAGCTGTACCCGGCAGGCGTAACAATGCCATGTGAAGGAAATTCAAACATAGAAAAAAAACATCTGTTGATTCGATCGCAACTTCATAGGATCATCCTCTGGGCTACTATATAAACAAGGTGCAACGTAAATAGTGTAGCGATTAAACAAAATAAGTTTGTAAAGTATGAAAATATTATTGGCGCCCCTTTAATAACGATCCGCTGATGCATTATGAACAGTGGAGTAATTTTTGTATCAGAAGTTAATATTTAATTAGTCCGAAATGATTGTCGTCAAAATCGCTCCGCCCGTTTTTAAGTCTAAAATCACATAAAAAAAAAAAAAAACATTCATGTTAATTTTAAAAGAGCGCTAATAATAGTCGTGAAAAACATCGTAGTACTGAAAAACATGCTGCACTGCTAGAATAGCTTAGATTACTAAGCTATCAGCTAGCATGAGTTTTTTTACATTTTAGGTGAAAGAAGCCTACGTCGGGTTCCTGAACCACTGCTACATCGACACGGAGGTGGAGATGAAGGAAATATACTCCAGCAACTACATGTGGGACCTGTTCGAGCGGTCCTTCTTATACGACATGCAGGCCATACTGCATAGCGATCCGTCCACCCCAGGTTAGTGTGGAACTATCAAAAGAAAGATTACAGCTTGCTTGCTTATCGTATGAGCAGTGGTAACCCCTAGTGTCAGACTTGCTCAAGCCGCCCAGTAGGCCTCTGATATGGCTTAACGACTGTTGTCTAATGACTACAACCGGGACCGACAGCTTAACGTGCCCTCCGAAGCACGGAGACGCTCAGTAATTAAACCACTTTGGCGGTCACCCATCTATGGACTGACCGCGAGCGTAGTTGCTTAACCTCGCCGATGGCTTATAGACCGGTGAGAGCATCTAGGTATGAGCGCCTATAAGATTACAGCTAGCTAGGATTATTTTATTGGCATTCTAAATCTGTTTGCTTGTTGTGTATATGTATATATACGGGTTACTTGTAAAACCTCTTTCCGGTCGTGTCGCTAGTCGTAGTGATGGAATACAAAGTGACCCTGTGTTTGCGCACACACTTGTGCACTTTAATAAGTCCTGCACAATTAGCTAGTCTCCATTGGGACTGGCTGCCGTGGCCGAAATTAGGTCAGGAGGACATTATCACTTGTAAAACACCGACTTCCTCGCAGGACTATATAGCTAACACCATAAGCAATCACTTTTGTTAAACAACTTATTATAATTTGCTAGGTATTTTTTCGTACAAAAATTATTATGAATTTAATTTCCCGCTTTTTACTGGGCGGCTATTTAAGCCGCCCAGTAGGCCGATATTATCAGGGCCAGTTAAATCAAATCAAGTCATTTATATGCCAGAACATGGTTAGATTTTTATTATTTTATAAATGATTATATTCCCAAGATACGTTTAGCTTAACCTTTATCTCAAATAATAAATTATGTAAAATATTAAGTGATTATTATTTATTACGTGCCCCGCGGTTTTACCCGCGTTAAACTTTATTAATTATAGCCTAAGTGTTATTCGGATATATAAGCTATATTACTACAAAGTTTCATCAAAATCCGTTCGGTAGTTTTTGTGTGAAGAAATAACAAACACACACACTCACAAACTTTCGCCTTTATAATATTAGTAGGATTAATAGCTTAAATCGTGCGGCTTTGATTAGTTAGTTGACTGTGTGTATACATCCTGCAAAATTAGCTTACCTTCAGTTTGGTTATTATGTAGCCAATATTAGAAAAAATACTTGAACTCTTTTTAATTGTCCAGGTCCTTCTACAGAATCTCCATCTTCGTCCCGCAAGTCAGCTGCGGGCACGCAGAAGGCGTGGGTCAACTACGTGACGGATGTACTGATGCACACTATCTGCACCTTCTTCAATTCGCCCTTCAGCGACCAGAGCACCACAGTGCAGGTGAGAAACTAAGTTCTACATTTTCAGGAACTACTTTCCAGGAAACCCCATAAAATAAATAGTTTTTAGAGACTTGAATTCGTTATATCCCGGTATTACCTGACGGCTATATCTATTACAAGCAGTGCCCGCGGACTTTGTTCCGCGTTATAAATATTTTTGGCCCTGCCCGTTTGTCCTGCGTAATACTTCGGGTTAAAAGTTCGGGATATTTTTTTTCATAGCCTATGTCACACCACAATAACGTAGCTTTCTATTGGTGAAATAATTTTGAAAATCGGTTCAGTAGAACCAGAGATTACCCCCGTTACAACATCACAAACTCACAAAAGTTACCTCTTTATAATATTTGTATAGATGTATTATGATGTCGCAAATGTGATGAGTTGATGTGACGCAACAGGAATACTAGGCCTGTATCACGTGGCACTTACGATGCGACCGTTTGAGTACATTGAAGGCTCCGGCTATATTACTTGAGCAAGTGAAAAAGGGACAGAACGATGCGCTCTCGTGCGTACCGATTCGGTATACGCGTACTTACGAAAAATAAGGGATATAGCTAGGTTGGACGTTATTGTGTTGTTACGAGGGTAGCTATTTATTTAAGCGCCCTTGCATAGTGTTTTATATACGAAGTATTAATCCTTTCGACTACTTCTTGAGTATTGAACTTAAATATATATCGACGGTGAAGAGTTATAAACTTCGAACTGCCAAAAAAAAAAAAACACTCAAATTAAACTTTAAAGTAACCGATCTCATAGCACATTAAAGTTTATTTTCGTGTCTCTTTGTTTAGGTAGTTAGTATATTTTTATACCTCACCGTCGATATGTAAAGATCTTGTAGTTAATTATAATTAATATCGCGTTTTAACAATTATTACATTTATTCATTGCTGCCCCGGACATACATATTTGGCAACTGTGAACTTTTGTGTAAGTATGAAACAAACATCATCTTTTGTCTTTATTATACGGGGGCCTAATTTCATCCTGGATGGTTTTCACCTCGAATCACATAGGACGACCTCAGGTATTCCCTTAAGTTAAACTACTTGTTGAGAGCCTTCTGCGTTCGCCAATTGCTCGTATCTTATATTTGTAACATCGTACTAATTTTAAAATCGTATCGTATGAACAGTGTTATCCTAGGGTATATTTGTAACATCATACTAATTTTAAAATCGTATCGTATGAGCAGTGTTATCCTAGGGTATATTTGTAACATCGTACTAATTTTAAAATCGTTTCGTATGAGCAGTGTTATCCTAGGGTATATTTGTAACATCGTACTAATTTTAAAATCGTATCGTATGAGCAGTGTTATCCTAGGGTATATTTGTAACATCGTACTAATTTTAAAATCGTTTCGTATGAGCAGTGTTATCCTAGGGTATATTTGTAACATCGTACTAATTTTAAAATCGTATCATATGAGCAGTGTTATCCTAGGGTAACAAGTGTCGGGGCACGCCACGATAGTGGCGGTAAGACCCATCATGAAGGAATGGCTAGAGAGAAGGCATGGTGCCCTCACTTATCGGCTTACGCAGGTACTCTCGGATCACGGGTGCTTCGGGAAGTACCTGCATCGGATAGGCCGAGAAGAGACGCCCGGTTGTCACCATTGTGGTAGCCCCGTTGACACGGCGCTTCACACATTGGTGGAATGCCCAGCCTGGGAGACACAGCGCCGTGTTCTCGGTGCTGCAATGGGTGCGGCTGACATCTCGCTTGCAACGGTGACCGAATTCATGGTTGCAAGCGAGAGTTCTTGGGATATCGTCGCCACCTTTTGCGAGGAGGTGATGATCGCAAAAGAGGTGGCGGAGCGAGAACGGGAGGCACTGTCTTCACGCCCAAGCCGCGCCAGGAGAACCGGGCGTCGGAGGGCGCATATAGCCAATCTCCGGCCTCCATGAGGAGTGGCCTGCGGATGGTGGACTTGGGGCAGTCCTCCGTCCGACCAGAATAGGCCTGAGACGGTGGCGCGCCGTGTTCCGCGCGCGCCTCTCTTGACGAGGGGGGGCAAGGGTGCCCCCAACGGAAGTGGGGCTCACTTAAGAGTGGGCCAGTGCCTGTCCAGACTGCGGTGAATGCGCGAGCGAATCCCTTAGTCTAGACTATAGGTGGCTGAGGAACACCGTGGGGTTTTAGTCGGTAAACCCAGCACTACCATCTGGCTGGGAGTCCGACATACCCCGTTGTCCTTCGAAGTACGGAGACGCTCAGAAATTAAACCATTTGTTAGCCTAGTTGCTTAACTTCGCCGATTACTTACGGCAAGGCACACCCCTCAAAATGACAACGTTGTGGAGATCTTTGGAGGAGGCCTATGCCCAACAGTGGACGATTTCAGGCTTATGATAATGATACAGCTGCATTGTGATATTGTCAAGTACAAGCGTGTATTAATATCTAAGTGCTGAATAAATTAAATTAATTAATTGACTCACTATTTTCTTTTATAGACTCGCCAGTCGATTTTTGTGAAGCTACTGCAGACTACGTTCAGTATCTACCAATGCCCCTGGCTCACTCCGCCGCAGAAACTCAACGTGGAGAAGTGTATTAGAACATTAAGTGAAGTTGGTAAGTTTCAATAATTACTTAACCTTTAACCAGGCTTTGCTATACGTTTTTTTTTTCATTGTTTTTGGACGTTATTACAAAGAGATAAGGTTGATATTGATGTGGCCTCGTAGAGTCCGTAGCCTGGTTAAAGTTTAATGCGCTTGGCCCTGAAGTTCAATTGGTTATGGTCCTTCGAGCCGTAATTTGGTCCTTCATTTTTAAGTTCGCTTGACTATGGATTGCCTCCCATATCGCGAATAGAAGTAGTCAAACAATATCAGCTTTCAATAAGCTAGTCAGAAAACACTATTTATTCATATAGTATATTTTCTTTTTTTTTACTCACTGACCGACACCGATATTTACAGTTATATTAATTGATTTTGATGGCACCAACTTCAAGTATATAACTAAAGTTATTTTGTACTTTTTGCTTGGTTTTGAAGTCGGTATTTTGTTTTTATAGCAGTGCTTATTGGGTTTTTAAAATACATATCTTTTACATTTCAGCCAAATCCCGCAGCATAGCCATCCCACTGGAGCTGGAAGCTAAAATCCAGACTGTTTTCGAGAAAGCAGCAGCACTTTCCAGACAGACAAGCAAGTGGTTGCTCGCCTCTAAAACTTCGAAGCTTGAGAAAATGGCTTCACAGGTGAGTGAGCTCCGACGACTCCTATTATTTTTTTTCATAACTACATTGATCTTTATATTTAATTTTTAATATTTAAGTTAGTTCTAATTGTGATGACGTTGACGTTGTTTATGAACATGGAAGAGAGGAAGAGAGGAGTCTCCTAACACAGACATTATATGCTTAAAAAACTTGTTATTTTATACTGTTTGAAGTTTAAACAAATTATTATTATTAGATTTACATTTTAATTGCTTAGTTTATTTATTTTTGTTATCAAATACGACGACCGCACTAAATGTTAAATTCCTGTTTCGAGGGTACCATACAAACATGAAATTTAAGTCAAAAAGGTCACACAAATAATTCTCCTATGTGGAGGTTAACTCAACTCGAAACACGAGGGATCTGAAGGAGGTAGTGGCGAGACGGCCTCAACGTATACGCCACACGTACTATGATGAGGTCCTCGGTTCAAATCTAGTCTGTAAGTATGTGGAGTCCCCCCTCCCACTCTCCATGCATAAGGGAGCACTTAAAGCCGTCGGTATCGTATGGGCAGTGGTTACTCTAGAGTAACCACTGCCCATACGATACCGACGGCTTTAAGTTTAATTAGTTAAAGACTTTAAGTTTTGTCAGAGTTGTTCAAGCCGCCCAGTAGCCCTCTGACATGGCTTAACGACTGTTGTCTAATGACTACTACCGGGACAGACAGCTCAATGTGCCCTCCGAAGGACGCACGCTCAGAAATTCAACCATTTTAATGTTCATCCATCTATAGGCTGACCGCGAACCTAGTTGCTTAACCAGTGAGAGCATCTAGCTATGAGCGTCTCAACTTAAAATGTATAGAAATTAATAAATTGTATTATATTGTATTTGTTATCCTCAGACGAACTTCCAGAACGACAGATCTGTGATGGAGGGCTTGCAAGAGATCGTGGCCCTCCTAGAGGAGCAGCTGCGGCCGCTACTGCAAGCCGAGCAGTCCCTCCTGGTCGATATCCTGTACAAGCCACATCTGCTGTTCACGAGCCCCGGGGATAACTCGCATACTGACACCAGCGGGATCTTTATATCCAGGTAACGTACTCTATATGAGAGTAGTCACGTACCACCTTAATAAATAATAATATCCTAGGACATTATTCACACACGGCCATCTGATCCCAAATTAAGCAGAGCTTGTACTATGGAAACCTACTTGTACCTGCTTGTACTATGGATTACTGATATGCTACATATACTACTTTTCTTTTGTAAATACATACTTAAATAGATAATTACACCCAGACTCTGGAGAAATAGACATGTTCATGCACAGAAATATCTGTCCTGGTGGGAATCAAATCCAGGACCTGCGGCGTGCAAGGCAAGCATTTACAAAGCACGCCAACTGACCTATTACACTGAACAACGTGTAGAATATACACAAAAATAATATTAAATTACTACAAAAAACTACTGATTAAATTTGTAACGGGAGGCAAAATCAATTGATTGTATTTCACATGCTGCTTTCTTTTAATTTATTCAGTTTCATGAGTAGATTGCAGTGCTTAAATTTTCTTCATAGGCAAATTAAGCTCCTCAAGTTATGTTTAATATTTATGTTGCAATGCCTGTTAGCCCTGTGGTTAATGACCCTGTCTACTAAGATATAGGTCGTGGGTTCGGTTTCCACCCAGGACACATCTTTGGGTCCCTAATATGTACGTATTTAGATAGATAAGTGTGTTTATCAGATGGCTGGTTGCCATAGTACATGCTTTATCTAGTTTGGGATCAGATGGCAGTAAGTTAGTTAATCCCAGGATATTTGTTTATTCATTGTCTTGTCTTGTTGTATATTTTGTAAAAAAGCAAATTAACAGAAATGCTCATTCACTCAGGTTTTATGACTTTATTCAGTGAAAATCTTTCAAGTTGCATTTCACCGTTTTGAAATAGCAAAAACCATTGAAATGCAATATGAAAATCTTTCAAGTTGCATTTCACCGTTTTGAAATAGCAAAAACCATTGAAATGCAACATGAAAATCTTTCAAGTTGCATTTCACCGTTTTGAAATAGCAAAAACCATTGAAATGCAACATGAAAATCTTTCAAGTTGCATTTCACCGTTTTGAAATAGCAAAAACCATTGAAATGCAAATTGAAAATCTTTCAAGTTGCATTTCACCGTTTTGAAATAGCAAAAACCATTGAAATGCAACATGAAAATCTTTCAAGTTGCATTTCACCGTTTTGAAATAGCAAAAACCATTGAAATGCAACATGAAAATCTTTCAATTTGCATTTCGTCGCTCCTAAAACGATCTACAAGATTTAGCAAGAAATATATTTATCGTATTTCAATTTCAAGGTTATATAGCGCTCCTTAAGTTTCTTTAACTCTTTCTGAAACTCCTATTATAGGTAAATTTAAATAACAAAACCTTATCTTAATACAGAATTACATTGAAATCGTTAGAGCTGTTTGTCGAAATAAATATATTTATGCCATCCTATAAAATTACAAAAAAAAAACATATTTCATTTGCAGATTGATTCGTCATACCGAGAAACTTCTAGAGGAGAAAGAGGAGAAGCTGTGTGTGAAAGTGTTGCGAACTCTCCGAGAGATGATGGCTGTCGATCCGGAATACGGAGAAAAGGTAAACTCTGTTTTAACTTGGCTAGAGTGGGAGAAGAATCTTGAGTCTCTCGACTGCGTTTGATCGATAAAGCCGTTAAGGATTCCATTTTTTATTGGTCAAACGTTTTGGAGATACTTAAGAGTCTTCTCTGCCAGTAAGTCGACCTAGAGTTATTCAAACCATTCAGTAGGACAGGTCTTACAATTTATTGTCATCATATTTTTACCGTTGTTTGACGGTATGGTGGGTAGGAGCGAGCCTCTTACCCGCCAACGCGGGTTAGGGGTCAACTGGTCCCAGTATAAAACTCGGACCAGGGACCACTTCTACCTTTTCTAATTCGGTAATAGGCTACTGGGCGCAAGTTAGTTTAACTATTGGGACCATTTCTGTTCAGACCATGCATCGCAACCATAGCGCGAATCCTGCAGTCACATTAAACGAATGAGACCAACTAACCTTCCCATATGTGTTATTTCCCTTTTCTAAAGCCAGTACCACTTTATTGGGACCAGTTAACCCCTAGAGAATATTCAGAACAGAAATGGTCCCAATAGTTAAACTAACTAGGGCCCAGTAGCCTATTGCCAAATTAGAAAGGGTAGAAGTGGTCCCGGGTCCGAGTTTTGAACTGGGACCAGCTGCCCCCTAACCCGCCACTGCAACTCCTGTAAGCCAGGATCAACAGTGGCACACAATGAAATGACACTGAGCGGTGAGGCTCAGGCATGTCCCGTGGAATCAATTTAACTGATCCCGCAACGAATTTAATCAGAAAGAAATAAACAAGGAAGATTTATTGTTGTCTAATGATTATAACCCAATCTGTCTGCCAAGTATACCTTAATACCTTAATGCCTGTAATACCTTACCTCTACTTCCCCAGGGTAACCAACTCCGTAACAAGCTCTTGTCCCAATACTTCATAAACCGCAAGTCCGAGCCCAAGCTGCAGGCTCCGCCCGCCTCCCTCGCCGTTACGCACGGCCCTGGAGGTAAGTACAAGCTCAATTGGTTATGGTCCTTCGAGCCGTCGTTTGGTCCTTCGATTTTAGGCTTAGGATTTTAAACTAGCTTTTGAGTTAACTGCCATACTAATAAATTATGGTCATAATTTTATTTAAATATAAAAAATAACACTTTTTACAATAACTAATATGGAAATATATATTTTCAACTAACATTGTAATACTGATAACAGTTTTCAAGGATAATGCCAATAGTCTGCACATTAGTGGTAGATTATACGCACTGACAGATATAGAATATATAGAAATTTTAATGGAAAAGCTGTGGATAGAATTTCTTTTCTGGTTGATTAATAATCTCTTGTAACTAATGTATCACTGAACAACAGTCCAAGTTAGTTTATGATGTGCTCTAACAACAACCTTTGGCTAGTTTCTTAATATTATGGAATCTATTGTTGTTGAAGTAAATACCTGAAAAAAAAAGTATTTTCCATTAAAATTGGCGTTATTATAAAAATGTTTAGGCAGTTAATTTTAGTGATTAGTTTTAGATTATAATACTAAAGTAAGGATGGCTTTTTAATAACTTCAATTCCATATAATTTATTATATTATAATCCAGAGGCGATTTAAAATAACTATGCTGTATGATATTAAAAAGGCATCTTTAGACGTTAATACTGTATAGATAGTCTAGTGTAGCAAATTATTTTGTTTTCACTCATCGCATGCGAGCAGAACGCCATCCGCATCAGCTGAAGGCAGGTGGGTCATTACTAGTTGGTATTGTACGATTCACTTAAGGTATTCCCTTAGGAATAAATGTCACGAAACCATAAAAATGGCGTTTATTCAGGTGCCGTTACCAGTTAAAAGGCTGGCAACAGTCAATTTGATTCTTCCACAGGGTTTTACCCAATAATACTTGGATCACCTTATCATGATCATATCAGCTAAAAGACGTCCACTTCTGAACAAAGACCTCCCCTAAGGATTGCCACAATGACTGGTTTTGAATCCGGCACCCAGCTTACTGCGACCCTTGCAAAATCGTTGGTCCTCCTTATTAGGAGCCTGCCCACGCTGCAATTACCCGTCTGACAACGATTACGGGAAATACCCACAAATGATGGATACAATTAAAAATATATCAGTATGACAAATTTGACTTAACGACAACTTAATAATTATGGGACAACTAAAACATTGTCACCTGATCCCAAACTACGTGAAAAGTATAAGAGAGATGTACTATGGTAACCAGACAACTGATAAACATACTTATATATTTGTAAATACATACATATTATGGATACATAGATTACACCCAGACACAGAACAAATAATCGTGCTCATCACACAAAGATTTGTCTTGGGTATCAAACCCACGACCTTAGCAGTCAGGGTAGACCACTAGACAAACGGACTAGTCATAGTACGTCATAATAACTTGAGCGTCTCCAGAACGTCTGTATAAGATTCATATTTGGGCTCCGTAAATATGATCATGTTTCCGAACTAAGCTCCTTTCGTACTAAGCTCAAGTGGCTCCCTATACGCCTTCGCCGGAATGCTCATACTCTTACACTTCCCTACAACATTATTTTTAGTCCATCCGCTCCCTTTTATCTCAAAAATCGGGTTTTCTTTCCTGCATGAGTCACATTCAAGATTGCTGAGATCGTCGGACAATCTCAAGTTAAAAATGCCAGCGCATTCTACTAATTTTCTTGACAAATCTTTTTCCGTACAAAGTGTTCGATTGTGAAATGCACTGCCTTTAATAGTGAGACGTGCACAAAGTCTGCAAGAATTCCAAAGACTTGTCAAGAATCACTATCTCTCACTTCAAGACTCTCAACACAATTAGGAACATTATACATTATTTGTATATATTATATGTATTTATTAGTTGTAATATGTTTATATTTATCTTTTTATTTAATTTTTTCATTATGTGTACCCATAGGTACTATTTGTAATGTATCTGTACACCGACAACTGCCCCTCTCAATAACTCCATTCTCCGATCTTTACTTTGGTTGTCTGGAAGAGATCACATTTTGAGATAAGACCGCCCATTGTATACTTTTAAGGTTTAAACAGTTTTTTATTTTGTAATACTTTGGTGTACAATAAAGAGTTTATCTATCTATCTATCTAATAATATTTGTATTTCATAAATCCTTGGGCTCTACTCTTAAATGTCGATATAGCTTGCAATATAATGACATGACTCTACCATATACATTTGTTGCACTTCTTAGTGCAATTAATAGGCCAGAAAGTATTATAAATTTACTATCTTCTTTTCTTCATAGTATAACTTACCTGTGTTTAAAGCGAATCCTTGAGTGAATCGTACATTACTAGATAAGGGCTGTCATATGATAATATTTTAATATACAAATAGAAAGCATCCAGTAATAGCTCATAATGCTACCTTAATTGTCAGTTATCAGCTAGCGATAAAGGTATCATTACGAAATATTTTTTTAAATTAATTTCTTGACATGACAGCCCTACCAACAAATTTAATTGTATGTCGTTGTTATTACACTTGTGTTGCACTTTGTTAGTGAAGTTATTCTAACAGTATTTACAAATACTGAATTAACTTCTAAAATAAATATTACAATGTACTTGGCCTGCAATGCGCAATTACTATGCTAGCTTATTTAAGTAATAGCCATCGCAATATAATGTTATCACAAAAAAAAATGCCAATTGCTATCATCCTAGAACCTTACTACAGAATAAGTACATGATGGTGTTTCGAAAATGAATCAGGTATATTTCGCGTTGTGTGTGTAAGTAAACCTATATTTAGCATCCACATACATCGCCACATTTAAAAGTAGTCAACCGTAAAATACAATTTTCTAAACTTCGTACTAATGGTAAAGGTAAAAAAGTTTAAGGCCGCAATGCGGCCAGCCGTGCGGCTGACCGTACTCAGATATTTGTACGAGAAAGTAGTTTTTATTCGCACTGTGATGCGGCAGCCGGTCAGCAATATTGATTGTTGACGGCTGAGCACATTCCGGCTAACCGCATAGTGCGTAGGAGGCCTAAGATGCAACACAGCCAAATTGACTGTTGTCGCTCGACTTTCTGTTGCTGTGAGACCACTGCCAATTTGTTTACTTGCTACAATAAAAATAAAATAGTTCTCAAAATTCTGGCAGTGATAATTAATATTGTATAAAAGATTGAATTGACTTCAAATTTTCTACCCACCAACCGATTTAAACATAATTTATAGGGGACTATCCCGATAGTCTTCCCTAAAGTATAGAAAAATACGATATCGATTCATACACAAAGGAGAAATCGAGTTCAACCTAAAACATCCTTTTCAAGGCTGTTACAAGTGAAAAATTTACACTTAAATGTAATATGTTAAAGGAATGAATTATAAAAATCGGAAATATACAAAAAATTGCACTTAAATGTAATATGTTAACGGAATAAATGATTAAAATTAGGAAAATACAACAATTTATATATAATATAAAATGAATAAATAATAGGAAAACAAAAACATGGACATTTAAATGTAAAATTTTAATGGAATAAATAATAAAAAATAGGATAATACAAAAATGTACATGCTTTAAAAACATCACTTTAGGCTCTAGTATAATCTTACCAATTCATTGTCTTATTTTTTATTATGTCAATTAAAATTATAATGTAGGGTAATTATACATATCTTAAGCGAGGGTCTAAACTGTTGTTACCTGCTATAATTCGAAACTTGCCATAATACGGTATGATGGTGAAACGTGGCAGGGCTTGGCCTAAACGCATTCATTCAACAATTTGCTTATATAGCATATTTTGTCATTTCTGTCTGAATTGATATGGGTCGATGATTGTGTCTGTAAGGTCATTTGTTAACACTATATAACACATCCTTTCTACTATACTGGTACAACCTCAACTCCAGATAAAAGAACTACTACAAAATCGAAAAGTTAACCCTTCATGGGTCAATTTATTATACCATCGTCCGATCAAGGGTTAACATAATAATATGGATCTTGTTGTTGTTCTTTCATCTTTACCGCCTCATTTTAAACTCTATGGTGTTGTAATAAGAACCAATTAATGATAAACATCGGTTATGTATGTAGGTTTTCTTACTTGTATATTTCATTACTTAACATTTTTTGTGTCTTTTAAATTTTATAATGAATATTGTGTTGACAGCAAAGGTACTACTCCGCACTGGGCAAACTCTGGCGCAAGTACAAGCACACCTAGATAAAGAAGGCGCTTCTGACCTGGTCGTAGACCTGGTCATCAAGAGTACTAACCGACAGGCTATCTTCCTGGAGGCTATACAACTTGGTAAGTGATAAAACTCGTCGCTTAAACAGCATAAATTTATTTTGAGAGTTCCGTACCTATAGGGACTTCACCGCGTCCCGAGTCACTACATACTACCATCTCCCTGTAGTTGAACGAACGCGTTCTATACGAAACATCTACCCTTTCCAGTCAGGCCAACCTAACCTCTAACAAACTGGCAATCGTGATAAAGTTGTCACCGCTCTCTTCAGGATCGATCCGTCCACCTGAACCTCGGGAAATCTGGATACACTGTTTCCCTTAGTCGCTTTTTACACCCTCGTGATAGTATGGGGTAGCCCTGTTATTTTTTTACACTAAAACCACACGGCTAAACTATCATTATAGGAACAAATATTTATTATGGGTTCGAATCAGTTCGAAGGCTAAAATTTAGAGTAAAAAGTATCGAAGACTCATTCTGCAGTCTACTATACCATGAAGAGATCATAGGTGAAGTTATTTCGCCTAGCTAATTATTACCTTATTCAATTCTTGTACACAGGTATCGCTCTTCTGGAAGGCGGCAACCCTATTATACAACACAGCATATTTACTAAATTGCAAAATGGTGAAATTTCGCAGGCATTCCTTAAGGTAAGAACTTCTCTACTTCATGAGATTTTTATAGCGATCGGGTGTAACTATACTGTGATGTGTGACTTTAAATTAGATTATTTAAGTGACCTTAAAAGAGCCTGAAATAGATTCAAAGGTAAAATCAACATAAGAAATAAATAAATCTGATATAACTACTGCACAGACTCAGGACAAACAGACATGTTCATGCACACAAATATCTGTCCTGGATGGGAATTACTACCAACATAATAATTACCAACCACGCCATCCGGCCCGTTATATATAATTTACCTCTAGTATAATAATAATAATATTAATGTTCTCCCGACCGGATTTCGGCCACGGCGGCCAGTCTCAATGGAGACTAGCCAATTGCGCTGGATATATTATAGTGAACAAGTGTGTGCACAAACTCAGGAAACTTTCTATTCCATCACTCTCATCGGGACGCCTAGCGACACGACCGGAAAGAGTTCAGGTACAGGAACGACTGCTTTGCGTGCCCTCTGAGGTACGGGGGTGTAATACCGCCGACTACCAGACTTCTTGCTGATACTGAGAAATTTCTTTTACGGAAAAATCCCAAAATCACTTTTTGGCCCGACCCGGGATTTGAACCCAGGACCTCATTATATGCGGTTGAACACGCTACCGCTAGACCAATGAGGCAGTCTCGTATATATAACACTTTGAACTGGATCGTTTTCAATTAAATTTGGATAGCCAGGTTGTAACTTTACATAAGTAATCGGCTTGCTCTTTCTAGGTGTTCTACGACAAAATGCGCGAGGCCCAACAAGAGATCAGGTCCCTGGCAGCGAGCAGCACGGCCGCAGCCAGTACCGACAAGCAGCGTTCCAGTTACTCGGAGAAACAGAAAGTTTCCACTGCAGACGGTAACAAGTTTAGCAATAATGATTACATAGATAGATAACTCTTAATTGCACACCAAAGACATTAACTTAAAGTAAAATTAAAAGAAAAATACATTCATCTTCGTATCGTGTCGATGGTAAGAATTAGATTCTATCTTCCCAAAATTGAGCAACGCTGACCGCTTTGGCTGAAGCGTCATACATGTCCTGAAGGGAACAAGAGACTGGACCGGTGGGACAATCGGATAAATGTGCCATACTTTTGGGTGACAGACCGCACTCGCAGATGTTTTGTGATAAAGTGCAGCTGAAGAGACTAAACTGTTTAGTTTGAAACTTAATCCCTAAATTCTTAGCAAAGTGGTTGCATTTCCACACTCGCAGATGTTTTGTGATGTGGGAATGTAACCCTATTTGCATATGTTTTGTTTGGATCTACCAACCTGGGTACGTAGTCTATTATTAAGAGTCCCCAGGTTGACCATGGCAAATTATGTCCCGGAGGGAATTTTTCCTTTGGCGGGACAAACAAAGGAGGAGCAAATTTGTCTCGCAATAAGGTTGCCCTCGATTTCTGTGGATCGATAGTAACTTTTACGACTTTTCAATCGGCGGGAAGCTGGAGTACACTCTCAACACCACTACTTTTATTTTGGGATTATTATTTTTATTAAAATGGGAATAGTACACGTGGCGCGGTCTAATCGCCAAAAGCTATCTCTTCCAGGCAACCAATGAATGGATCAGAATTGTTAGGAATAGAAAGACGGGGTGTACAGAACAAAAGATGGCTGAATGTACCGAATGTACAGGCCCATCGCAGGTCTATTGTTCGGTTACCGCCCGCTTAAAGCCGGGCAGCCCCCGGCCAATTAGGTACCGATCCGTCCCGGTGCTGGTCTGTTCCCTTGGGGTGTGGGGAGCACTAGCTCTTGGCTAGATGACTGGTTCCGTTAACTACTTCACAGACGTCAGCACATCAAGCTACCCTAATCTGTCAAATTTCTTTTATAGATTTTCAACTTTATCACAAGAGCATAAGGTTCACTTTCAGTTGGGGCAATTTGACAGATTGGGGTAGCTTGATGTGCTGGCGTCTGTATATTTAGTGGCAGAAAATTCAATTGAATATTAAAAAGTTAATATTATTTATTAATATCAAAATGCTGGGTTAAAGCAACCTCTAATGATTTAAGTAAATACTATGGGCAGTCGTTGCCCTAGTGTCAGAGTTGTTGAAGCCGCCTATTAGGCCTCTGACATGCCTTAACGACTCTGCCTAATGGCTGTAACCGTGACCGACAGCTTAACGTGCTCTCCGAAACACGGAGACGCTCAGAAATTTAACCAGTTTGGCGGTCAGCCATCTATGGACTGACCGCGAGCCTAGTTGATTAACCTTGCCAATCACATACGGGGTGAGAGTATCTAGCTCGCGGTCCCGGCTGTAGCCATTAGTTTAATTTCGTCGTTAAGCCATGTCAGAAGGCTAATGGGTGGGTTGAACAACTCTTACACTGGGGTAACCACTGCCCACACGATAAAAATTACGTAATTGATACGTAGTAACTAAAAACACATACATAAAGTATGCTTAGATAATATTAACCCGAATTTACGTATAAACACTAATATTATAAAGGCGAAAGTTTGTGAGTTTGTGGGTGTGTGAGTTTGTTACTTCTTCACGTCTAAACGGCTGGAGTGATTTTAATAAAATTTGATATGGAGTTAGCTGATACCCTGGATTAACACATAGGCTATTTATAAAGTTTAACGCGGGTAAAACCGCGTGGCACAGCTAGTAATAAATAATGTTACTTGTTCATTACCAGGTGGTAACAAATCATCGCCAGGCGTATTGGTGGTGGGCGAGGAGATGGATGACGAAGTGGCCCATGCATGCGGCTCTGCCGTTCACGCGTACTCCGACATACACACTATGTCCCACGGTAAGGCAAAGCTCATACGAACATACATTAAACGTACTAAGTTAGCGTAAACATACTCAGCTATTTATGGTCTCCTACGTACTATGTGGTTAGCCGGAATGCGGTCAGCCGTCAGCAATCAATATTGCTAACCGGCTGCCGCATCACAGTGCGAATGAAATCTACTTTCTCGTACAAATATCTGAGTACGGTCAGCCGCACGGCTGGTCGCATTGCGGCTAGCCGCATAGTGCGTAGGAGGCCTAAGTGCGCTATACGATCACACTAATATTATAAAGGCGAAAGTTTGTGAGTGTGTTTGTTACTGCTTCACGTCTAAACGCCTGGAGCGATGTTAATAAAATTTGGTATGGAGTTAGCTGACACCCTAGACCCCCTGAAACATTGTAGCAAGTTTGTTAAATCTATCGCGATAAAGCTGTCAGCTCTGTTATAAAACGTTATAAAAACCCGGGACACGAAGTGGTGAAGCGACTGTCCTAACTACTGCGCCACATGGATACTCAAACAAAATTGTATGGTGAATGGCTCTTCCTTGGTCTATCTCTACTTTTATGACCCTCCTAACATAATCCTATGATTTAATTCCGATTAAAATGTTCTAAATCACACAGGAACCACGGCGCTAGAAGAAATTATGGCTGAAAAGAAAGAGGTTGGCAATTCCGACGTGTTGCCTCCTAAAGTTGCCATCATGAAGCCCATCCTCAGATTTCTGCAGCTGCTGTGTGAAAACCATAACCCTGATCTACAGGTAAACATCTAATAATCCGCCATACTAGCTACGAACCGTACTCCGATGTATATCAGATACCAATCAGTTTTGTTGTCTTTAAAGTTACAATTTGGTTCTCCGATATGGGATATGTATATTTTAATTTTTCTTCGATGAGTAATGAGACAGCAACACAGATAGGGTTCTCTGCTGGTTATCATGCCTCATTTCTCATCGAAAAAAAATTGCCGCATTATTAAATGCCGTGTCAAATGGAACTAGAAATCTGTGCGGGTCATATTATATCGCACAAGTGTGTGCTTAGGTGCTCTCTGTCTATTATCACGCTGTCATAATCCGATAGTCCAGGCAAATCGACACTATAGGTAACAGATCAGGTGCAGGACTAAATAAAATAAAATACAAAAACGGTTTTTATTCACATAGACTTTAAAAAGAGCTTGTAAATAGTCTGAACACGAATAGTATTACAAATTAACTGCATAGATTTAATTCTAGGTACAACTAGATTATTAGATCGTGACTTATATTTGATCAAGTAGAATATAATTTAATTTAAGATAATAAAGATTTAATTCAATAGCTATTTCTTGAAGTTATTGTCAACTGATATTCTTTGAAAGTGGAAAAATAACTCAAACGATTGTCCCCAGAATCTTCTCCGTAACCAAAACAACAAATCTAACTACAACCTGGTATCAGAAACACTAATGTTCCTGGACTGTATATGCGGTTCCACCACCGGAGGCCTGGGGCTCTTGGGCCTGTACATCAACGAGGGCAACGTGGCACTTATCAACCAGACCTTAGAGGCCCTTACTGAATATTGCCAAGGTAACCTAAACTATAAAATATAATCTTTATATTTCGTTTCATTTGTAATAGATTTGAATGACAAAGACAAAACATTGCATGCACGTGTGGCGCAGCAGCTAAGACAGTCGCCTTGCCTCTTCGTATCGCGGGTTCGAGTCCTGCGCCGGACAACTATTTGTGTGACTCATAAATAGTTGTTCTGAGTCTGGATGTAATTTGTGTCCATTTATTATATGTATGTAAAGTACCCCGCGACACAGGGACTAGATTCCCTAGTGTTGGCCTTGTCTTTAAAAAATCCTAAATTGTTTCATATTTATAAGTACTGCATAAATTTTGAATAGCTTGAACTATTGGTGTCCAAAGTTTCTTTATCATCATCACCATTATTATATCAGCCGAAAGACGACTGCTGGACGAAGGCTTCCCCCAAAGATTTCCACAATTGCCGGTCTTGCGCTATCCGCATCCAGCAGTTGCCAGCGACTCTCTCAAGCTCATTGATCCACCTTGTAGGGGACCTGCCCGGTCTGCGTCTTCCGTTTCGTGGTCGCCGCCCGAGAACTTTTCTACCTCTAGTTCCCTCTTTAGACTTTCTTCATATTCATATTCATTTATTTGCATACCATAATGTGAGTGAAGGTGTTACAACAATGGGCTTAAAGCTTAAGTACAGTCACGGACCCTGTAAGGGCACAGCAACATAAGTTTTAGAGTAATTATAATTGCATTAAATTTAACATTAAAATTAAATAATGGCATCTAAAACATAACAACTCATACCTTTTTAATATATTAAGATTATAATTAAAATTTATACAATATTAATATCTGAGGTCTCTTCATATAATAAATATCGTAATTCTTTATCTAAAGAAGAAAATTTTTCCCAGGACCTTGCCACGAAAACCAGAATTGCATAGCGACGCACGAAAGCAACGGATTAGACATTATAACAGCTTTAATTCTCAACGATATCAACCCGCTCGGCAAGACGCGCATGGACCTGGTACTAGAACTGAAGAACAACGCCTCGAAGCTGCTGCTAGCCATCATGGAGTCCAGAAACGACTCCGAGAATAACGCCGAGAGGATATTGTACAATATGAACCCTAAACAGCTGGTGAGTGAATACAATAATACATATTTTATTTCTATGAAAAATGATAATTACTTACTTACTTATTGTATGGGCAGTGATTAGCCTTGTCAGAGTTGTTCAAGCTACCTAGTAAGCCTCTGACAGGGCTCAACAACTGTTGCTTAATGGCTACAACCGAGACCGACCGCTTAACGTGCCTTCCGAAGCACGGAGATGCTCAGAAATAAATCCACTTTGGCGGTCATCCATCTATGGACTGACCGCGAGCCTAGTTGCTTAACCTCGCCGATCACTTACGGATCGGCGATTGCATTTAGCTATGAGCGCCTCATAGTAATATAGTTTATATATCCGAATATACTATACTATATGAATAAAATTTAACGCGGGGCACAGCTAGTCTATTATATAAAAATAAGTATGTTACTAGTCTCCAATAGCCATTCTAAAGTCTAACTCTCCTTTTTCCACCCGAATAGAGCCATATAGAGCCAGAGTATGCAGTGTTTGTGAGGAATGTCTTGTTGCAGGTTGATGTTGCCTGCTCCGCCTTCCACCAGGAGCACGCCATGGACGCTGACTCCGACTGCGAAGACGACGCCATCGTCCAGGGCGTGTCTCCCAAAGAGGTCAGTTGTAGTGTTTAAGTCGCCGTATACAGTATCGCAAAACTGCGATAAATGATTTTGTTTCTTGTGATATATACAAAATACTCTATAAAATTACTAATCATACTATTTACTGCACGTGTGGCGCAGCGGATAAGACAGTCTTCTCGCCACTTTGTGTCCCAGTTTCGATCCTGCGCAGGAAAAGTGTTTATGTGACCCATATTTTATTTTTTTATTATTAATTTATTGCTTCTTTAATATTAAAACACAAGCACAGAAAAATACCCCACAAAACTGATCAGTCGGTTTGACTGCGGGAGAAAAGTCTCAATAAACACGAAAACAACAACAAGATATATACTAAAAATAACTAATAACTATTATTAATCACAATTGATATTATGGCACTATTTTATGTATTAACAATATCTCTATCTATCTATCTAATCTAATTTAGTAAGTAAGTATTTATAATAGTTATTCTGAGTCTGGATGTCCTTATTATATATTTGTAAAGTACCCCGCCATACTGGGTTTAATTTCCCTAGTGCGGAAAACCCGCACTATTTATAAAAAATTGTAACAATTTTCACGCATTTATAAAAATAAAAGAAATAAATTATAGTTAAGTTACTAAAAATAAAATGATGATAAATTTAATTTTGTATTCGCGACATTAGATAATTTGAGTGGTTCGATATAATTAGGTTTTATTACATTTTCTTTTACTTATTTTATTATAGTTGACAGACGTTATATCGAATTTAGATAAAGTTAATAATAAAATCTATATGTCACTTTCTTTTTGTGAAACAAATCTGATACAATATAATATTATTTAATGAAATAATAAAAGTCTCGTTGACTGCTCACACCATTTTGGTTACGTATTTTGAATAAGTTTCAAGGTTAGATAGACTTCAGTCACAGATATTTTCAGACAATTAGCCGAATCACATTATTCTAGAAGCCAAATTCAAAAGTAATTTTTACCCTATACACTGTTATATATTTCTGCTCTGGCAACAACTACCATCTTACTGTCATTCCATTTGCTAATCGGTAAGATTCTTAGATTCTGATAATGTCATAATCCGAGTTGCCAGTTCGTGGACAATTCCCCTCGTAGTCGGGGAGTGGGCGAATGGTTAAAACTATGCGTTATTTTCAGTTGGGCTTCCTCGTTTTGAAATAATCTATGGTCGAATAATTGAAACCACTTGGAATAGTTAAAAATATTTATATTATTCTTATAAGTAAGTATTCAAATTATGTTTACTCCTTATTACGCTTTCGATATAATCAATCATTATTTCATGCCTTGTGCCATAGTATTTAAGATTGATAATTATATGGCAATCACTTTGAAAATCGTTTTTAGATCGGCTGAGATTCGTTGAATATTCTTGAATTCTTGACATTGCATTAAGTTCTCTGAATTCGAATTAAATTAAATATGTTGATTGACTTGCTTTTAATGGACGGAGAAATGAGCGTGATCTTAAAATATTTGAATATGATTGAATACACTATTTAGTGATTTTCAGTATTTTTTGTATAGTTTTCGCGTACTTTTATATGCGGCCACTCTCGGTTGCGTACTATGTAGTTTTAAATCATTTTTATTTTTTGTCGAATAAAGAAAACTAAAATTTAATTAATTACACATCATTAAGCTGATATTTTAAGTACCAGTTTTAACAAAAAAATTAGATTAATTTATAACTTTTTTTATCGTAAGGGCAGTGGTTTCCCTAGTGTCAAGCAGCCCAGTTGGCTTAACGACTGTTGTCTAATGTACACAAACGGGACCGACAGCAGCTTGACGTGCCCTCCGAAGCACGGAGACGCTCAGAAATTAAACCACTTTGGCGGTCACTCTTCTATCTATATCTCTGGACTGACCGTGAGCAACTATACGTTGCTTAACCTGGCTGATCACTAATGGACTGGTGAGAGAATCAAAGGCCGTATAGACGTTATCACTGCATGCGTCGGTCATATTTGTTTTGTTTAGATATTGTAAAATAATACTACAAAGGTAGTGCATATTTTCTTAAGGAATTCTTACTGCAAACTTGCGACAAAAGAATTTTTTTTCTTACATCTGGGAGTCAGTCTAGCGAGGTATTGAATAAAATATGTTGGCAACCCTGGTGTTTATGCCACTGTCAAAACAGTTCCCTGAGATGGACGCGTCGCTGATAATTATTTACTTTACGGTTTCTAACAATAATGTTATTTAAATGAATAATAAATGGAATCTACTAAGAAAAAATATATTTTCACCTATACGGAGAAGAAAATATTCACGGAAATACTGAAGAACTATATTGATATTGTGGATAGCAAGGCGATAGATGGTGATACATTAAAAAGGAAAAAAGAAGCTTGGGCACAAATTGCAGTCATATTTAACCAGAATCCATGTAAAAAGGAACATGTAAGTATTACAGAAAACTTGTTTAAATAACTTGTTTTACCTTACTTATATGCTACTACTTAACTTTAGCATACTTAGATGTAACTTGTAAGTATTCCATCACTTGTAGAACAAGTAAACATTTGTACACAGGTTCAAATTCAATGAGTTTTGATTAAATAGTAAATACATATTATGTGGTCATACTGTTCCCATTTCACATACTCAGCCTCTTTAAAAAGAATACTCACTGAACAAAGTTAGCTCTTAATATAAGAAAATGTAAAATATACCTACCTGTCTGTGGTCCCTTGTAGTTTTAACTTTAATTTACAAGTTCAATCAACGGTGTCAATGATCACATGTAGATGGTTCCAATTTGGATCAGATTGCAATGGATGTGTGAGTAAATTTAACTTAATGTTAATCTCATTGGACAGGGTAAACTTCATAGAAAGAAAGAAAACACGTCTATTCCCAACATGTATAAATAATCCTTAACTTAGTTCACATATGTGTCCATTTAGAAGCATGCAACTTTAATTGTACATAAAAGGAAAATGACCTCACTCAGCAAATGCTACAGTAAATAATTAGTGGAACACTGATTTTCTGATATGGTCAAATAAGTAATGTCACAGGTAAAGCAATAACTGGGTTGAAACTACTGTTAATTTATACCCAATTACATCCTCCAAGCCAATATAAATCAAGAACTGTAGAATGAGAGTGATTCAGTTGTGACCAGGCAGGTGCTAAATTGATTAGGGGATTATTATAACCCTTATCTATTTAGACTATAAAGACTATTTATGGAAAGCAAATGAGGACATCTTCACAACCCAAACAGTGTATTATAAAGATTATATCTTGTATTATGATGATAATAATTGATTGAGTCAACTTTTAAAAAATTATAAGGAATCATATGGAAAGTACATGCCTTATCATATTCCTATTGTTTGAAGTTGAACATTCATAAACTGGAATTCTAACTATTTTTGTCTTTTGTAGATTATGATAAGACAAATTAATAATAATAATATTTGCTTATATAGTGGAGATATTGGAATAATATATACATATGAATAAAATAAAGTATATGTTTATTATTATGCCAAGAAGGGGCCAATTAGTAAGGGCATTTATAAATAATATATGCTCTTAAGTAAATAGTAATTCATTACTCAACAAAACATTTAATTAATTTATTTATTTGTTTACCAACTAAATACTTACTCAACATTAAACAACAATCTTTGATACAATTTTGAATCTTTAGATGCTGCATGCATCTAAATTACTATTGCAAAGCATGGTATTATTAATTAAGTTTACGAAAGTACATAATTAAAACTAAGTAGCTGTTATATCTAAGATATTATACTTATTTGAAAAAAAATTATAAAAATATAAAATTGATTATTTTTGTTTTGTTTTGGAACGAATTTGGAACTAATTGAATCATATATTATTATTAAATATATTTTACTTAAATAACATTGATATATTATCGCCAATTTCAGGTAACGGCCAAACAATTACGGAGACTATGGCTGAATTTAAAGCAAAGACATAAATACGGACGCCCGGAACCCTTTATACCTCCACCCGGTCTCATTCCTAACATACATGAGAAGAGAGAGCAGCTCAACAAACAGAACCTTGGTTACAGTGATATGTCAGACAATCCGACAGCAAATCAAAGTTTTGACGACAGTGGAATGGACGATCATCCTTGCATAGTCTCTGTTGTCTATGATGATGATGATGATATATCTGAAGACCAGCACTCTTCAGACCTTTCCCAATTCAACAAGACAAACCACAATTATGATCAATTACCAGAGAACCATTTCGTATCAGAAACCAGTCAATTAAAGAATGGAAATGATACATTACACAACCACATCCAAATAACTTCTTTAAAGCAGGAATGTCATGAAAATAACATAGAAACATTACCCAATCCTAATGAGACACTGAGATCTAACAATAATAGCTGTGATTCTTTTGCCGATACATCCCATAGTCAAAAAGACTGTTCATTAGAGAGAAAATCTCCAGCTGAGAGGAGATTGAATGAATTACATCAGTTAGAAGTGTTGCTTTTAAAGCAACGGATTAGAGAAGCAACAGCTAAAGCTGATTTAGCAGAATTATTAGTCAAACAACAGTTACTATTGATGGGTAAATAAACAGATTATTTTTCAATATAGTTCATAAAATTTTGAAACTATTGACCAACTGATGATGATAATTAAGCAACTTCAATTCGTTGCGGAATCCAAGACAGTTAAAGCGATTCCCCGGGACATGCCTGAGCCTCACCGTTCAGTGTCTATTCATTGTGTGCCACTGTTGATCCTGACTTACAGGAGTTGCAGTGGTGAGTAAAAGGGAGGGACTAGTCCCGAAAAAAAAATTAAGCAACCCGACTTGTCAATTGTTAGAGATCAGATTTGGACGATTCTTTTTGTTTTCTGTAAGAAAGGCTTTTGTTTAATCAAATTACAAACTTCAATATTAAAAAGTGTTACCTGTGCTATTTTGATTAGCACATGATAGTTTGCAAACCATACAACAGTTAACAGTGTTAAGGGCTATCAAGCGATTTATAACAGACTTCAATAAAAGGAGGAGGTTCTCAGTCCGAGTGTTTTTTTAATGTCCTCAAAACAACACGGGAAGCACCAGCTTTCAAATAAAGAAAAAATCAAAAAGAATCTTCCAAACCAGTTCACCCAGCCAAAAGTTCTGAGAAAACAAAGATAAAAAAAACTGTCGAAGTGACAACCTCCTCCTTTTTTGACGTTTCCTATCTGAAGAAAGAAGAAGAAGAAGAAAAAAATATTTATTGAGCACACATAATAAAGGTACAAAAAGACTCTATTTGTGTCTTTTTGTACCTTTATTATGTGTGCTCAATAAATATTTTTTTCTTCCTCTTCAATGGCGACATAAAATATAAATAAATACCGTACAAAATACTCCATTAGTATTACTAAAACATTTTTTGTGCGCTCAAATGGCTAACAGCTCAGCCACAATGTGGCTGTAACGCTGATTTTCAGCTACCTGCCACAGTGAGTCATAGATGTGCTACACAAATATGATACGCTACCGTATCTCCAAGTTTCACTTCAGTCGTGTGATCTGAAGCGTTTTATTTTTCGTAGTGTTTTGTGTATACGTTATATTGATTTATTTTTTCAGATGTTAAACAACCCGATGTAAACGTTGACCCTCATATCACTAGAAGTACTGTTATGAATACTGTTACTAGTGTCTGTACAAGTACCGATATTAAAAAATCAGAGCCACAGAGTATAGAAGACTTCTAATATAAAATGATATTTAATAAAGAATAAGATAAGTAATTACCAATAATGTGTTTTATTTCATTAATTTGGGTACTTCGTATGTGGATAGATATTTCATTCTGTAATAATAATAATTTATTGTTCAAAGATTAACATTGGTATTCTAGATTAATGATTAGTTTTAGGTAGTAAGATATACAATTCAATTATAGCTTAACGCATTCACTGCCCAATGGTTTCTTACACTCTAACTTTCTTACATTTTAAACCATTTCTGTGTGCCCAAAACCAGCATGCGCGTTCGTACTACTCCCATTGTATGCCCGAGAAGCGTCTGTGCGTTTGTAAAGCTCTCGTCATATGCCGTCGACTCGTCTGTGCGTTTGCTCCATAATCGTATAAAAAATAGAAGTACCTATCAGAAGTTGGGGTCCATACCCACTGTGGTTATTTTTACACTGTTTTTAACTATAAATAATTCGTACCGGTATCTATTTTGTTACTTACATTGAGGTCATAAAATGTTCGGTGAAGAATTGGTAACGTGTAAAATATTTAAGTACCAATAGCTACTTATTGAGTATCGGTATACTATAAATTTACTATATATACTGAGCAATGCTCGGTGATCCAGGTACTAATTGTTAATATGTTATTTACCCTAATATAATTATGTGGAGAAATAGGTTACAAAAAATTTTACTGAATTGAATATTTGATCATTTTATCCAAAGATGGTTAGTCTTAGTACCCATATATCCTGCAACAAACCTTGTTTTTTATTTTGTATTGATTTAATATTCAGACTGCTTATGATAACAAAAGTGTTCCGACATTCTTTTGTCTTTAGGCTCAACCGTAAGGCAAAACATTTTGAACGCAATAGATTTACGCACTATTCTATTGTACTGATGCCAGGTGTTTTGACAGCTGGAACCCTTTTATTTAAAATATCTTATATTTATTGTACTACTAATCCTTGCAGATTGTTTTGAATAATCTCTTTTAACCAAAATTAAGTATTTTTAAATGTCTCTTATGTTTATTGGACTACTAATCTCTACCGATTGTATATCAAAATATGTTTTTAAGTCAGTCCTGTTTTGCAAAATCCATGTTAATAAAGGTCTCATATTATTACTCCACTAGATCATTTATAAAATCGTATACCACTCAATGGCAAAACTAAATGTTAAATTTCATTAATTCGTTAAGTCCTTTTTACGTCTGTAATTTCAATAAAAACGTTTAATTTAGGTTAACCTACCAAAGTAAGAACAAAATATGAGTGGTTACAATCTGTGTTAGTGAGAAAGTACCTTTAGACACAATATATAGTTATGATAGGTACTTAGCTACAAATACGTTTCACTAAGCAATAGACGCACAGATGCGGCGGCGGCACCTCGTAATGGCTTAGGCATATTGAATGAAACGCGAGTCGAGGGCACATAGCGTGACGCGTCGGGGGCAGTCCATGCGTTAAGGTTAATAAAAAGTGGCGATAGACTAGAAAAATACTAAAATAACATTATTACTTAAAAAAAATATATATATATATAAGCTTAATTTTTAGTCTAAGTTAAAGTTAGCGTCTTATCTGAACTAGGTTAGACCTGTGCTTCAGACAATCGCTGTATCATGCTTTTAAAATAACAGTTATGTAGAAAAAAAATTAAGTATTGGTAAAAATAAGTACAATTAAATAACATTATATGTATTGATATAGGCATTATATATCAATATATCGATAAAATAAACATAGAAGTAAATTATACATAGATATAATATACATAGAAGCATAATTTTATTCGTAATCTTAAAATTGTTTGACGGGCGGGTTGGCGTGGTTTATAGATTTATTTCACGCCGCAGTTCGTTTGTTCGATCCCACCCTGGACAGATATTTGTGTGCGTGAACATGTCTATTTGTTCTGAGTTTGGTGTAAGTATGTATTTACAAAATTAGTTATGTGGTATATTTAATTTTATTTCATAGGTACAGAAACAGACTGCAGACTAATAACAAATTAATAATATCATTTTCTTATAACACTGTTAAATCTGAGGTCCAATTATATCTGTACACAACATTTAAAAATTCTGTGAGTCAAAACTAGGAGTTTGAGAGCAATATATAACTAGTACGATTATTACAATAATTTCAATTTAAAGTACACTTAATTAACAGAAAACTGAACATTGTTGTTCTTTGCTAAAAATAATTTGAATGCATTTAGCTTTGATGAAATATATCAACTTTGGAGAATATTTTGTTGTATTGTCTACACATTCTTAGTATTGGACTATTTTGAGAAACATTGTTATTAATAGAAGGTAGAGTAAACAGTTGTGGAGTACGCACGGATCTGGTTGGAACCTTAAAGTTTAACTGGCTAATGAGAGGACTATCCATAGGGCCGTTTATAATTTTATGTAGAATGCATAGATCGTTCATCAATCTTCTCTTTTCTCAACTTATAATTTTAATTATATGTAGATCCCTATATTTCTTAATTTTTCGCCTTAAGCCAAACTATGAGCATAATGTATAAGTTATCTGGTTTCCATAGTACAAGCTCTGCTTAGTTTGGAATCTGATGGCTGTGTGTGAATAATACCGCAATATATTATTATTATGTTTTGACTGCACGTGTAACGAGTTGTTAAGAGACTAATCTTCCTATTACCTTGGCATCCTCGTGTTTCCGGGTCAGGTATTTATGTGACCTATACAGCTACTGAGTCTGGGTGTACTTTGTGTCTATGAATTATGTTTGTTGTCGTTACATAAAGCGGATGAAATTTCTAAAATAAATCTTACCGTGAGCTGCTAAATGAAACACTCTGTCCCTGATATAAATCCAAAGTAGTTACTCAAGGAACTGAACTCGGGCCCGTGCGCCTCTGATTAACATATGGCTTCCAGTTTGATTTTAAAGTGTATTGAAATAGACTTTATGGAAAGCAAGGACAACTTCGTAAACCAAAGGTAAGTTTGTATTATGATGATAATGATTGATAGAGTCAAATTTTAAAATTATGATAAGGAATCATCATATGGAAAGTACATTCCTTATCATACTCTTAAATACAGTTATTTGAAAAGATTCACTAACTGGTGGACTCACAGCTTTCTGATGACATGTGTTTGGAGTAGAGGTAAAATCATTGCCAAGATCAGAAGCAATCATATGAATGTGAGTATATGTCACAGATGAAGAGCTGCACTTAGATATAATGATGATGATGTCCTCCTAGCTGAATTTCGGCCACGGCGGCCAGTCTTAATAGAGATTAGCCATCTGCGCGAGACACATTATAGTGCACAAGTGTGTGCGCAAACACTGGAGCACTTTCTATTCCATCACTCTCATGATCCGATGGGACGACTAGTGACACGACCGGAAAGAGGTCAGGTACAGGACCGACGGCTATACGTGCTCTCCGAGGAACGGGGTTATAATACCGCCAACTCCCAGACTTCAGGCTGAGAAATTTTTCTTTTTACAAAAAGTCCCAAAATCACTTTTTAGCCTCCACAATTGCCGGTCCAATTAAACCATATATAACTATAATGTTCCTAAAACTTACGTAAAACATGTTGTGCTGAAAATTAAACTGTATTGAAATAGACATATGGTCCTCATTTTGTGTCGGTGTTTATATTAGTGTTCCATAAGATAGATAACATTACATACCGTTGATAGAAGATAGTGAGAAACTCGTTAGTACCTACTATGGTATGTGGAGTCAGTGTCTTCGAATTCCAACCCCAGGCCACTGATTGAAATTAATAATCTCGTACGGTGAAGAAAAACATTGTGAGCAGACCTGCATCTATGAGAGATCTCCAAAATGGTCTTGACCCCCATGTGATTTCTACCAACCCGCACTAGCCTCCATGGTAGCCATGTCCTCTCATTGCGAGAGGAAGGCTTTGTGCTGCAGTGGAGAAGTAATAGGCTTTATTATTATTACATATTTTGACTTTATATACTACGACGTTCAAAGCTGCGTACAGTTCTAAGAAAACTTTTATGTCCATACTTATATTATATTTAAAGTAGACTATAAAATGTTCGTGTTTATCACTCGCATGCGACGAAGTAGTAATAAAATAAAAATATCCGGAACATATCACACCGCCATCTAGGCCAAATTAGCAATGAATCATAGACTACGCAGAGAAATACTTATTTACTCGGTATTTTTTTTTGTAAATATGTACAGACGCCAGCACATGCAGCTACCCCAATCTGTCAAATTTCTTTAATAGATTTTCAATTTTATCACATAAGCATAAGGTTCACTTGCAATTGGAGAAATTTGACAGATTGGGGTAGCTTGATGTGCTGGCGTCTGTACATGCAATACATAGAAAACACCCACATCGACAAATATACATATGTTCATGAACACAAATTAATGCTTTTAATATTTGTCCTGTGCGAGGATTGAGCCCGCCACCATTGAATCAGAAGGCAGGTTTACTACAGGTTGAGTCATGGAATTTTTACAAAATATAGCGATAAGTTGTTACCTTAAACATCAATGAAATATAAAATCTTTGCTTACTCGTATTATAAATGAATGAACGAAATCGACAGGCGTTGGCGTGGTTGGCAAATACTTGCTTTTTATGCCGGAGGTCGTGTTCGATTCGCACCCAGGAAAGATATTTGTGCGCATGAACATGTCTGTTTGTCCTGATTCTGGGTGTAATTATCTAAGTATGTGTTTTCAAAAGAAACGTAGTATATCAGTTATCTGGTTTCCACAGTACAAGCTCTACTTAGTTTGGGATCAGATGGCCGTGGGTGAATAATGTCCCAGTATAGATATTATTTATTTATTATTTAAACATTCAGAAAAGGGACTACGAACGTTGGTGCAAACATTTAAGCTAAATCTAAAGCTATTCTAGAGGTAGCTGCCTGTTGGACTTTTGAACAGAAGGTTTAAACAGTTAAGAAAAATAATAAAGATGTATGTGAAGAAACAAAAATCTGAAAAAGTATCCAGACTTCCAGGAATAAAATGTTCTAAATTTTAATTCTGAACAGATTCAGAAGTATATGGTTTTATAAAAGTGGCGCTGTCTTTTATCCCTTCACCTTAAAAATCCTATGTTCCTAGATAGAGAAAGAGGTAGATAGTTTCACAGGTATAATTTGTTTTCTTTGTGTTTGTATAGGTGGGGCACAACATCTATATACTTTGCCACCAGCTGGCGGCTCACAACAAAGAGTTGGCGGCGCTGGTGCGAGCCTCGCCGCACGGCGCCAATGCTGACGCCTTGCGCTACTACCGCACACACACCGCGCAGATAGAGGTACCTACGTCATCACTACTCGCACACATACACACCTACACATACTACACATACCCATGCACACATAAACGGTTTATCTCCTTATCGATGTAAATAAAAATTAATCACCAATATGTTTGTACGCTCACAACTGTCAAACGACTGAACCAAATTCGATAAAACTTTTACGTGTTCGTATTGTCAGGAGAAGCTTTATATGAAAAATTTTACTAATATTTAAAAAAAACAAAAACGGAGTGTGCGGATGAGACAGAAGGCTGAGACGTTGTTTGCTCTATGATATTTTATACCGTATAAAAAAGCGCGAACTGTGTAGTGAGTTAGTGTAGTCTAGACTGACTAACTAACTGTAGATATTAAAAGACTTTCTTCGTAGTAAACCATATTATAGTGTCATAGAATTTCATGAAGACCAGTTTAATTTTAAATGAACACATCGATTTGATTTATGGCAATAGTTTATTTAATATTGACATGAAACTGTAGTTACATTCCAATAATTTAATACATATTTATTCGTATCTATTGACAATTGAAACAAATATTGAATTATGGTAGCAGATATTTTATTCACTTGTTTTATTATTATATTTATATAATACATTCAAATAATAATGTATGTTATTTATTCATTTGATATTATTGGAATTGTTTCACTTTGAAAAACATTGTAATATAAGGAGAAATTGGTTTTCTTTATTATTTGGAAATTTACCTAATAATATTTAACTAAATCTGATATTTATTACTTGGAACTGTAAAATTGTGTTGTCCCACCCAATGAAGGTTGATTTTTGAGGACTATGGATTAATTGTATAATACTCTCACAAAGAAACAGTTTGGATTCACAAAGGGTTGTTCAACCATAGATGCAGGGGTCAACTTATTAAAAAGTATATTCGCGGCGTGGGAAGACTCGCAAGATGCATTAGGTATCTTTTGCGATTTGTCCAAAGCGTTCGATTGCGTTCATCATGATACTCTGGTCAGAAAATTACACCAGTACGGTATTAGGAACAAGGCTCTCAAACTTCTGACTTCTTACTTGGGCAATAGAATTCAGAAGGTCGAAATAAACGGTAAAATATCTCCGGGATCTCCAGTGGTAATAGGCGTCCCACAGGGGTCAATTCTTGGCCCATTTTTGTTTTTAATTTATATAAATGACTTACCTTACTATGTAAGGGATAAGCATGAGATTGTGTTGTTTGCAGATGATACTTCCCTGACGTTCAAAATAAACCGACAATTAAGCAATTTCGACGATGTTAATGATGCAATCTCTAAAGTTGTTCATTGGTTTAATGCCAATAATCTTGTGCTTAATGATAAGAAAACTAAAGTCATTAAATTCACTACACCGAATGTGAAACAGGCGACAACCAATGTACAACTTAATGGAGCTAGGTTGGACCCTGTTGAATCAACTGTGTTCTTGGGTATCACTATTGACTCAAAGCTACAATGGAGCCCACAAATAGAAAAACTGTCCGGCAAATTAAGTTCTGCAGCATATGCAGTGAAAACTATTAGACGGCTGACTGATGTTGACACAGCTAGAATGGTTTATTTCAGTTATTTTCATAGTGTAATGTCCTATGGAATTCTTCTCTGGGGTAGCTCTGCTGACATTAACACCATATTTATATTGCAAAAAAGAGCTGTAAGAGCTATCTATAATCTTGGCCCGAGAGTGTCTCTAAGAGAAAAGTTCAAAGAGGTCAACATTCTAACTGTACCATCTCAGTACATATATATGAACACTTACTATATGTGCATAAAAATATCGATTCCTTCTGTAAAAGGAGCGATACACATAATGTAAATACTAGATATAAGAATAATCTCATATTGCATACTACCCGTCTCCACAAAATAAGTAACTCTTTTATGGGGCAATGTATAAGATTCTATAACAAACTTCCCAATGATATTAGAGAATTGTCTACGAATAAGTTTAAAAGAATTATTAAAGCCAAATTGTGTAGCAGGGCATATTACAAAATTTCTGATTATTTAAGTGATAAAAGTGCTTGGGATTGAGTTGTTCTGAGTCAACACACATGATTGTAATTAATCTTAAGTATATTTTATTTTAAAAAAGGATTCCTACTGAGTTTTCTGGCAGTGTTTCTCAGTAGCTGCCACGTCATGCACTGCACGGTAGGGTACAAAAAATATGACGATTCCACATAAATGTAAATTTTTTACGGAATAAAGTACCTTTGACTTTGACTTTACCAAATTTCACAAGATAAATATTGATTGATAGAGCGTAGTCCAAAAATAAACAATCCTCATTCTCCGACAGATAGTCCGCACGGACCGCAGTATGGAACAGATCGTGTTCCCCATCCCCGAGATCTGCGAGTATCTGCCGGCGGATAGTAAGCATCGCGTGCTGCAGAGCGCCGAGCGAGACGACCAGGGCAGCAAGGTCGCGGACTTCTTCTCCCGGCTAGATAACCTGTTCCATGAAATGAAGTGGCAGAAGAAACTCAGAGGTAAGTCATGTATAAAAAAGACAGGAATCAATTAACTCAAAAACTAATTTATTTAAAAAGATACATAGATTCTTTTCCATCTGTACAGCTAAATTATCAGTGAATAAAATGGGCTGCATTTCCAAACCCTACCCAAATTACTCAATTTCAATTCTTATAAAAGTGATAATTTGGCTTGCGCTGCGAAAACTATTGATGACAATGATGAAAACTATTACTTACTTATAGGCAGTGGTTAGTGCCGCCCAGGAGGCCTCTGACATAGCTTTACGGCTAGTTTATAATGACTACAACCAAGACTGACAGCTTAACGTGCCCTCCGAAGCACGAAGATGCTCAGAAATTAGTAATTTATGTGGTGACCCGTCAATGGTCTGACCGTGAACCTAGTTGTTTAACTTCGACAATCACACACGGACCAGTGAAAGCATCTGGCTATGAGCGCCAGTAATGTACTTTATAGTACTTGTTATAAATCCATGCTTTTATGTGTCTGTTATAGTTACGTCATAATAACCGCTTTTTGTTAAATAAGTCAATTAAAATATGTTCAGAAATGGGAAGTTGATTTTTTTTTATACATTTTAGTGTAAGGAATTGTTTTAATAATCTATTAGACCAAATAAAGTATCTCATGATGTTCATCCAATGACGTTCAGTGCTGCACAAGAGTCTGTCTCAAGAATGGGAGGATATGCTATAATGGCCACGCTTGTTAGAGGGGTTGGCGATTTCAGTATGATGTTCGATGGTCACAGAGAGACACTATTGCCCTTTCTCTGATAGGTATTACCACATGCGCCCCCCACGGGATGAGATGGGAATACTGATATTCGACACCGTCAGCCACGCATCATTCTTTCTATCGCTAGTTACACTAATATTATAAAGGCGAAAGTTTGTGAGTGTGTATGTTTGTTACGTCTTCACGTCTAAACAACTGGGGTGATTTTAATAAAAATTGGTATGGAGTTAGCTGACACCCTGGATTAACACATAGGCTAGCAACGGATCTGTTTCTATCGCTAGTTATTTATATATTGTTTATACCAGGGTACGAGGCAGTCCCAATAGCATATTAAACACGATCGTGGACCGGTGGGACAGCCCAATACTGGAACATTGGATGCGCAAACATACCCCAGTGGGATGTTTTTTGAATTTTTAGCTTTAAGATATTAACTAACAATAATGTTTAAGTTCATAAATTAATTACTAACGAAAATGGATTGTAATGATCTGAAATGAATTATATTCTTATTATTATTACAGGCCAACGTCTTCTGTTCTGGGTGTCGTCCTACATGTCTCTGTGGAGCGCCATCCTGTTCAACTTCGCTGTTCTAATCAACATCATAGTGGCTTTCTTCTATCCCTTCCAAGACGAGAACCCTAGTAAGTGTAACCGTACTTTGTCCCCGTCAATTATATCACCATAGCCTAGTTAGTAGTGCTCCTGCCTACGAAGCTGGTGGTCCTGGGTTCGAATCCTGGTAAGTGCAAATATTTGTGTGATGAGCACGAATATTTGTTTCTGAGTCATGGATGTTTTCTATGTATTTAAGTATTTATCTATCTATATAAGTATGTATATCGTCGCCTGGTACCCATAGTACAAGCTTTGCTTAGTTTGGGGCTAGGATGATCTGTGTGACATTGTCCCTAGATATTATTATTATTATATGTTTGTAAACTACCCCCCGACCTAGGGATTCATTTACCTAGTGGGCGCGTTGTCTTTAAAAAATATTGTACACACGCCAGCACATCCAGCTACCCCAATCTATCTAATTTCTTTTATCGATTTTCAACTTTATCACATAAGCGTAAGGTTCACTTTCAATTGGGGAAATTTGATAGATTGGAGTAGCTTGATGTGCTGGCGTCTGTACAATAAGATTCAAACTAAAATATATATAATTATGGTCGAATTTCGTGCAATAGGCGACGAATTATTTCAAAATAATTTCTACGAAAGGTTTTATTACGAGTGTAAGGCTTTCTAAATTAAATTGAGGTGAACTATTAACATGATGCCGTTGCACGTGGTTTACTAGCAAGGTTGTCAACTGAAAATCAGTGTTGGGTGTTTCCTACCCAGCTAATGCTGAGACGGCGACCCTTCAGCAGGACATGCAGGGAAAGACTTATTTAATATGTAATGGGTCTATCAAAATTAAATACTTTACCCTAATTGTTATCTATTTCTCTACCTATTACTAACTGTACTCTATCTCTATTTATTGTTTGCTGTTTGTAATCTATACCTATTGTATTGTTTTCTTTGATTTCCTGTATGTCTCTAATGCTGATTAAATGTATTCTATTCTATTCTTAATTGATCATAAGTAGATATTTGTCATTATTTAACGTTTTTATTTGTGTATGCTTAGATAAGCATACACAAATTCCATAAGAAACAGACAGACATTTTCACGTTAGGCCATAAGGCGACTGTGTAAAGTTTGGTAGCGATTGCTTCAAAAGTTTCTTTTTTTATTTTGGATGACGGTGACTGTTTCACTCACGCGATTCAAATTTAGAATAGAGATTGGTGTTACTTATGTATCTCCATTCCAAATGTCCCCATCCCTTAATAAACATATGGGTTACAATAAATAGCTAAATCCCGTGCGGGTAATGCCGCGGGGCACAGCTAGACAGATCTCGAGTAATATTCCAAACATTTGTCCATCTCCAAATATGTCATCATATACAACGTGTAACAGAAAGTGTGAACGTAACTTAAGGGGGTTATAGGGTATCAGGACGGCTACCTATGGACGAAACTTCAAACAGAAATAATCATTTTTTTATTCAACTAGTAATTTATTTTTATATCGACAACCTAAATCAACAAGTAAGATTACCGACGTTATGAACAACACTAAGCAAAACTCAGCCGCAAGGGTGATGAACCTTACCGCGAACTCTTTGGGTACCTACTACTTAGACTGTAAATAAAAAGTGTGGTTCTGTACAGTCACATAATTTATTACACGTGTTTATTTTAAGATTCAATCAAATGTTTAACTGAATTTTTGCTCTAAATTCATATAAATTTGATAACTAGGAAAAATCACTAAATTTAATTTAAAATGATATTCCGCAAGATGTTGGATCTAGGAGAAATAAATAATTTAATTGACTTATGTAACTGCAGATATTTTTTTGTGTGTTAAATAGTAAGAATATTAAATTTTTCTTTCAGTATGTGAATTTAATCTGGCCGGAAACGAATAGGTACTTAATTTTTAATACAAACTAACCAGATAAACACACGCGGTACGACTACTGATAAATTACGAAAAAATATGAATAATGTACTAGGCTCATAGGAACATTAGGGGACATTTCGAATTCCGTCCTGATTTTGTCGCAAGGAACTCTATACGGCGGCGAATACAAAGGATTGATGTAGGTAAATAATAAATGGTTAAATATTTTTTAATATTCATCAAAGCGGGCCCCGCGCGTGGCGGCGCCTTTGAGAGAGTCAAAGATGCCGCCACCGCGCGCCGCGCCATTGAATGTGTTCGTGTATAACTCTTTGGTCTAGCGGTAGCGTGTTCAACTGCAGATAATAAAGTCCTGGGTTCAAATCCCGGGTCGGGCCAAAAAGTGATTATGGGAATAATGAAGTCCTGGGTTCAAATCCCGGGTCGGGCCAAAAAGTGATTATGGGAATAATGAAGTCCTGGGTTCAATTCCCGGGTCGGGCCAAAAAGTGATTATGGGAATAATGAAGTCCTGGGTTCAATTCCCGGGTCGGGCCAAAAAGTGATTATGGGAATAATGAAGTCCTGGGTTCAAATCCCGGGTCGGGCCAAAAAGTGATTATGGGAATAATGAAGTCCTGGGTTCAATTCCCGGGTTGGACCAAAAAGTGATTATGGGATTTTTCCGTAAAAAGAAATTTCTCAGTATCAGCCCGAAGTCTGGGAGTTGACGATATTACACCCCCATGCCTCGGAGAGCACGTAAAGCCGTCGTTCCTGTGCCTGACCTCTTTCCGGTCGTATCGCTAGTCGTCCCATCGGATCATGAGAGTGATGGAATAGAAAGTGCAGGGGCACTTTCAATTCCACCTTTAAAATTTAGAGTGATACACTCTAAATTTTAAAGGTTTCCTGTTACGAAATATTAATCATTCATACAATACATACAAATAATAAAATATGAATAATGTACTAGGCTCATATGAACAGTAGAGGACATTTCAAATTCCGTCCTGATTATATCCAAAGTTACACTAATATGGCGGCAAAATCAAAGAGTTGATATAGGTAAATAATAAACGGTTAAATATCTTTTAATATTCATGGAAGCGAGCCGCGCGCGTCGTAGATACCTAGGCGGCTCTTTTGAGCGGACTCAAAGACGCCGCCAAAGGGGCCGCGTTCGATGAAAGCCGCCAAAATCATCAAATATTGTGCAATTTCATTTATTTAATAAAAATATTAAAATCATCAGTTGTTCGTAAACTGTTGTCTATTTAGGTCGTGTTTAGTTACTAAATCGTCTAAAATGTCGTTTAGTAATGAGTAAAGTGTTCCGCGAAATCCTTAACTATGTCGTTTAGTGATCGTAATAATTTTGAACATTTCGTGCATTCATCTATGAAAGAATAGCCTCAGACGTGCACTTTGTGATGATGAGGATTCATAGGTCACAGAATTTAAGGCTGTTTAATTACGAGGAACCTATGTCGTGAAGGGTACAGTGTCGCGATGGAGGCCACGCCTCTTTATAACTAAGAAACATGAAAGCTTTACGATTCTATGAATATGTTGTACATGAGAGAGATTCGTGTTAGTTGGCAAGTCTTAGAGTCAAGCTTTCGGTGTCGGTGCAGATTTTAGTGAACGTGAAATAATGAAATTCTTCCATCAGTACTGAAAACAACTTCAACTAGAAGTTAAACTATAAAAAGATTCTCGTAATGTGTTTGTGTATCACGTACTTATACGATGTAAAGTATCCAATAGCTATTCAGCAGTGCTATAAATAAAAACATAACTCGAAAATAAAACAAAATATGTGTAGTGAGTGCATTTGGAATCAAACTACCAGGCGTGCATAGAAACACAGAGGTATGTCAAACAATTTCTAGCGTAAATCAGAATCAGCTGTGCTGTGTTAGTACGGATGTTCGTTATATCGATAAAAATACTTGTCGATATATTGAATGGTATATTATTTTACGATCAAGATTAAAATGATGGTATTTCGGTATGAGATTTTGTGTATAGGTAGGCTTAAGGAGACCGTATATGCCCCTTAAGTTACGTTCACTCTTTCTGTTACACGTTGTAGTTATGCTGCTAACAGAGAGTTGATGTGCATGAGAATACGAGGACTTGCTAAATTTGCGCCCACTACGGTACGGAACATCCTATGCCATGCGATACCTTGCCATACCATACCATGCCATGCCATGCGATGCCATACCATGAGTTGCCATGCCATACGATGCCATGCCATACGATGTCATGCCATGCGATGCATTGCAGTTTGCTGTACCTTCTACAGCAAACGGCCTGTCCTTTCTGGCATGCTGGTCTGACGAACTAAATGTTCCTGTGTGCCCGTATTCCCGATTAAACTGATAAGAATTTTGTACACTGTCCTAATCTGATCAATATAATATGTTCCATCACTTCCATCGATAAATTACTGGTATCAAGAAATGCTTATATTATGTTCTGCTTTACTTTATTCCTCTAATAACTTGGTTTCCCACAGAACTGGGTGAACACTTATCGCTAGTGGTATGGTGCGTGTCCGGCGTCGCTGGAGCCCTAGTCACGTGGCTGCCGCGGGGGGGCGGCGCCCGAGCGCTGCTCGCCAGTGCGGCCGTGCGGCTCATGTATTCCGCCGGCCCTGAACCTACGCTATGGGCGCTGGCCATGCTTACTGTGAGTACCAAAATACATACGAGACTTTTCATTATTGGCTCTTAAATTAAAACGTTAAATTATACATAATTTGCCTTGGCCAACCTGGAGGACTCTTAATAGACTACGTACCCAGAAAACATGTGCAAATAGGGTTACATTCCCACATCACAAAACATCTGCGAGTGGGGTGTGTCACCCCAAAGTATGGCACATTTATCTGCTTGTCCCTCTTGTCCAGACTCTTGTTCCCTTCAGGACTTGTATGACGCTTCAGCCAAAGCGATCAGCGTTGCCCAATTTTGGGAAGATAAAATATAATTCTTACCATCGACACGATAAGAAGAAGAATTGAAACGTACAGCCGATTTCCAACTTGTGTCTGTTTTCTATGAGTCCTCTATATGTTATAGAATATCGCAAAGACTTACGTCGTTATAAGGGACTGTGTAAGCGTCTTAGTACTATGACCATCGTACTGCGATCAGCAACCCGTCTGCCAAGCGTGGCGATTATGGCATATCCCTCCAAGATGATTTTGATAAGCTGATGACTTATTACAGCTATTACGATGATGATGATACGTCCTTATCTTGTGGGGCGTTTTAATAATGTTTTAAGGGTTCGTATAAGTAAACCTATCAATTTGATATAATTAATCACATGCAACTATAAACAGATAGGCATATAAGTATAAAAAAAGTTAATATAATTTAGGGACCTATAAAATACATAGCAGGATTCAAACCCGCCTCTTATGCAAACAAAACAGGCATACATGTACAATTAAATTTATTCAGCACAAGCTGAGCCCGCGACTTCGTCCGCGTGTTAATTAGTTAATATTGTTTTTTTATGTTTTTTTGTAAAATGAAAGACTTTTTGTAAAATAAAAGTAGCCTAAGTTACTCCTTATTACATCAGCTACCAGCCGGTCCAGCCGTTTCAGAGATTAGCCGGAACAAACAGACAGACAGACAGACAAAAATTGTAAAAAATGTTATTTTGGTGTATTTACCGTATATATATGCATATTTATGTAGTAAAAACCGGTTATTTCAATATTACAAACAGACACTCCAATTTTATTTATTTGTATAGATATGGGCATAAACATACTCTTGTACTTTTCAAGCCCAAAAATGAACTGCAATATTGAACTGATTTTAAATACATTAAGATTATTTTACATTTTAATTACAGATAGTTGTGAAAGGCATCCACCTAGTGAGCATAATGGGCAACCAGGGCACCCTGTCCAAGTCCCCGGGCAAAGTGCTGACAGACCCGGAGCTGCTGTACCACAGCGTCTACCTCGTGTTCTGCTTCCTCGGAATATGCTGCCATCCCTTCTTCTTTTCTGTTCTGGTGAGTAATCTACAATGGGCCACGAGAGTTTAAGAGAGGTAGGGCTCAGCGTTCATACCAGCTCGACTGGGCCCTTACAGAAGACATTCCTCAATAATAAAATTAATAATTTTAATGTTGTGTTTCTGCGTGTGGGTAAGGTCGCCAGAGCTCATCGGGCTGGGGTGAAAGATCAGCAACACTTGTTTTGCCTTTTAAAAGCCGGCAACGCACTTGTGACTCCTCTGGTGTAGCGAGTGTACATGGGCGGGGGTGATCACTTACCATTATAATAATAATAGTAGTAATAAAAATCATTTATTTCATCTCCACAAATTACTGGTAACTTGTGGGAGATCTGGAGTCTAAGCTAAGCTATAACTTAAAGTGATACATTATAAATATTATGTGTGTGTGTGTGTGTGTGTTTGTGAGTGTTTGCGTATATATAGAGTACAATGACTCATATCTATGATGTGATCGCTTGCTCGTTTGTCACCATTTGTTATAAAAAACAGTTATCCGTCCAAGTCCCTCGTTGCCGTTGTCTCTGTATCGTGTTATTTGTAATATCTAATAATAGATATTATTATTATTTGATTGCAGCCTTTGTCCATCTCCATATGTCCCCATATAGTTTTGCTTCCAAGAGAGAGTTGATATGCATGAGAATACGAGGACTTGGTAAACTTTTGCCCACTATGGTACGGCACCAAATGCCACAAAGGGATGCCAGAAAGGATGGCTTATCTTTTCTGGCATGGCATCGCATGTGTGGCATGTGCTGTACCTGCTCACTCCCTTCCCCCCTCCAACCAAAATTTAAGTGCTTGGCATTTGTCTGTGTAGCATTCTCCATTTATCCCGTTGTAGAGCCATCTCTTTTACTTCTTGATAACTGTCCACTTGTAAATTTTCTTTAAGTTGATCAGTAAACTTTCTTCTCGGTCTTCCCCTCTTTCTTCTTGCGTCTATCTTCCCTTCTATTATATTTGTGATAAACTGGTCGTTTCGGATTACATGTCCTATCATCTTACCCCTTCTGGTTTCTATGTGTTTTAAAATTGCTCGTTCTTCATATACTCTTATTAATATTTCTTAATTAGTGATCTTTTCTGTCCAGGACACTTTCTCCATTCGATGCCAGAACCAAATTTCAAAGGCTTTCAACATTTCCCTGTCTTTTTGTCTTAGGGTGCATGTTTCACAGGCGTAAACTACTACTACTCACTTATCCAGACGGTCACCGTAGCCTAGTTGGTAGTGCTCCTGCCTACGAAACCAGTGGTCCTGGGTTCGAATCCCGGTAAGTGCAAATATTTGTGTGATGAGCACGAATATTTGTTTCTGAGTCATGGATGTTCTCTATGTATTTAAGTATTTATCTATCTATATAAGTATGTATATCGCCGCCTGGTACCCATAGTACAAGCTTTGCTTAGTTTGGGGCTAGGATGATCTGTGTGACATTGTCCCTCATATTATTATATATTATCGTTATTTGGTTGCAGCTCTTAGACATCGTGTACCGCGAGGAGACTCTCTTAAACGTGATGCGATCAGTGACACGCAACGGCCGGTCCATCCTGCTGACAGCCGTGCTGGCGCTGGTGCTGGTCTACATGTTCTCCATCGTAGGCTACATGTTCTTCCGGGACCACTTTCTCGTCAAGGTTGACAAGCTGGACGGTCAGTATTACTAAGGCCATTATTGTTGTCGTGGTTGGCAAATGCTTGCTTTTCACGCCGGAGGACGTGGGTTCGATTACCTCCCAAGACAGAGCCCTGATTCTTTTTTGACCGAGAACCACACAGATTAACCGGAAACCCACAGGGCTTATTAGGCTAGTTAGTGATTTACAAAAAGGTGAAAATCTTGTACTTAATAATAATAATATCCTGGGACATTATTCACACACGGCCATCTGATCCCAAACTCCACACTAAACAAGCAGAGATTGTACGATGAAAACCAGATAACTGATATACTACATTTTAAATTTTTATGCACATATAGTAGGTTTTCATATATACTGAAAAGCTACAGTTAGAATGTTAATCTCTTTGAACTTTTCTCTTAGAGACACTCTCGCGCCAAGATTATAGATAGCTCTTACAGCTCTTTTTTGCAATATAAATATGGTATTAATGTCAGCAGAGCTACCCCAGAGAAGAATTCCATAGGACATTACACTATGAAAATAACTGAAATAAACCATTCTAGCTGTATCATCATCATTAATTTGCCGGACAGTTTTTCTATTTGTGGGCTACATTGTAGCTTTGAGTCAATAGTGATACCTAAGAACACAGTTGATTCAACAGGGGCCAAACTAGCTCCATTAAGTTATACATTGGTGGTTGCCTGTTTCTTATTCGGTGTAGTGAATTTTATGACTTTAGTTTTCTTATCATTAAGCACAAGATTATTGGCATTAAACCAATGAACAACTTTAGAGATTGCGTCATTAACATCGTCAAAATTGCTTAATTGTCTGTTTATTTTGAACGTCAAGGAAGTATCATCTGCAAACAACACAATCTCATGCTTTTCCCTAACATAGTAAGGTAAGACATATAATTTAAAAACAAATGGGTCAAGAATTGACCCCTGTGTAACGCCCATTACCACTGGATATCCCTGAAATATTTTACTGTTTATTTCGACTTTCTGAATTATATTGCCCAAGTAAGAAGTCAGAAGATCAAGAGCCTTGTTCCTAATACCGTAGTAGTGGTGTAATTTTCTGACCAAAGTATCATGATGAACGCAATCGAACGCTTTGGCCAAATCGCAAAAAATACCTAATGCATCTTGCGAGTCTTGCCAAGCCGCGAATATACTTTTTAATAATTTGACCCCTGCATCTATGGTTGAACAACCCTTTGTGAATCCAAACTTTTCCGATGTAGTAAATTATGTATATTAAAGTGTATGAGCAACATAGTACAAGCTCTGCTTAGTTTGGGATCAGATGGCCAAATAATGTACCAGAACAGTATTATTTTTATTTATTTAGTTTTTAATCAGTTTATTTTAATTTATTAAATTATACAAGAGACTGACCACGCAGCAAAACCAGAAGATAATATCGATTAGTATACTTTAGGTAAGGTAGCGCTCAATTCATGTTTCGTTTTTCATTTTCTAGATGATGACAACCCTGACTTCGACATCGACCGTTGTTCCGATGACCCTGCGTCCAAGTACCTGCAGGACCCCGACAGTTGTCGCAAACCTTCACGCCTAGTGTCCGTGGGGGGCGAGCTGAGAGAGAGGTCTTGTGACTCTTTGGTGATGTGCATCGTGACTACTCTCAATCAGGGTCTGAGGAACGGCGGAGGAATCGGCGATATACTGCGCGCGCCTGCTAGCTTTGTAAGTATATTCTATAACAATGTAACCTTTACCATAAATCTCTAAAGAAAACTATGTCTTATTAAGCTTCATCTGCCAATGTCAGGGAATTTTAATACTTCTTTAGTCGTAATAAATAATATTTCTTAGTAGTAATCCTGGGGTTATAAAAGAGTTAGTCTATTCAGCGGACCGTGGGACTGGTACGTCCTCGGAATTATAATCCTAAAGGTCCTTATAATATATTTAGACTGTTGTAGCTATGTGAATACAGTTTTAAATTAAAATGTCATAAAATTCTAAGTACCTACATAAAAATTTTAAAATGTTAACCATTTCAAATAAAATTTCAAATTGATAGGGTAGTATTTATACAAAATTATTTCTAAACAGGGTAGTTCTTGGAGCAACATCCAAGATTAGTCGTTCTCCTGGTCTAGTATTTCGAGGCTAAAAAACCTTCGCTTTTTAAATAGCTTTGGTTTCGTTATCACAAGTACGCAAATATTCGGAAATGTACATACTTGGCTTTGGTAAGATACGTAATGTCCTAAAATATGGTTTACGTGCACAGAGGAATGGTAGTCATAGCCCTAATACATCCCTTTTAAGATAAAAAGGCCCGTAGGAAATCTTTGGAATCAAAGGCACTTGAGAGGACACTCGCTTAAAATTCAAGGTCTTTTAGCATAAAGCAATCCATGCAAACACTTTGCTAAACCGTGTAGTAGATGACTGGAATAAACTTCCACAGTGAACCCTCAGTGAACTCATTTAGAAACAGACTGGACCATATATTGGACATAAATAAATAATAGAATAAAAAAGTATACTTGAATAAATTAAAAATTCACGCATACATGCTAGTGTATCATCGCAAATAATAATATTAATAATTCCTCCATAGACTAAAACCATATGTAATACGTAACCAATATGTCCATAATATGCCAATAATACTGTGAGGTTGTTCGTCATTGCCCTCTATTAAGGACGCATACGAAACTTTTAACTTCTTGCAGATCTCTTCAATATGGTTTTTCCAGTTACAGAATTTTGTCAATTATCAGACCAAGAAACTTAGCACTTGAAGCTTCTTTGATTATTGTGCCTTCATAAAGCACAATAATCAACGGTTAATAATGCAAGTTCTATTGTATAGTGTAGATTATTATTAAAGATATAGTATAGATAGTACATCATTCTATCATTCCGCCGTAAGCGATTGGGAACATGTAGTCCCTATACTATGTTTATGTCCCTTATAGGAGCCGTTATTCGTGGCGCGCGTGGTGTACGACCTGCTGTTCTTCTTCGTGGTGATCATCATCGTGCTGAACCTCATCTTTGGTGTCATCATCGACACCTTCGCAGATTTGCGCTCAGAGAAACAGCAAAAAGAACTAATACTTAAGAACACCTGCTTTGTTTGTGGTGAGTATCATGTAACTACTAATGAATCATGAATCAAATATAACGGCTCACTTAGGACCCATAAAATTGATCCTCGGTGCTTTTGCTGCTGACTTCACCAGTTGCAATTCTTTAGTTTTGTAAAGCTCCAGCTTCGTTATATCATACTGTCTCCCACTTTACTCTGGATCCATTTTCTAACTCCTTGTTTCTTTCTGATTAAATTTGTTGAGGGATCCAAGACAGTTAAAGCGATTCCTCGGGACATGCCTGAGCTTCACCGCTCAGTGTCATTTCATTGTGTGCCACTGTTGATCCTGGCTTACAGGAGTTGCAGTGGTGGGTAAGAGGGAGGTACTAGTCCCGAAGTATAATGTGTGTCTTTGTGTAATGGTGTTATATAGCAAGACATATTCCTGAATCCAAAATTAAATTCTCCCATCCTTAACTATGCTGATACCAGCTATCTCGATGAAGTGAAACTTTATAGATGCTAGCCAGATGTATGCATGGACTCACGCCTATTTCCCAGAGGGGTAGACAGAGACTTCGGATTTCCATTTGTCACAATCTTGCACACCTCTTTTGCCTTGTTTACCGTCATAACCCCCTACAAAATGGACCGATGATCTTGTAAGGGTAGGCAATTTTAGAGGTATTTGAGCCTTGTCCATCAGTGGGCGTCTTTCGGGTAATATGTTGATGACTGTCATTATATTCTCCATACATGCTCGCCGGTTTAGGGTACTTCTGACCTGGCCTTTCTTGAGACCATCTCCGATGTATATTAAAATAAATCAATTTTTTTATAAAAATAGTTAATAATCGGAATTAAAGTATTAATGTTGTACACAGGGTTGAACAGGTCAGCCTTTGACAACAAGACAGTCTCCTTCGAGGAGCACATAAAGAGCGAGCACAACATGTGGCACTACCTGTACTTCATGGTGCTGGTGCGGGTCAAGGACCCCACCGAGTTCACCGGCCCCGAGAGCTACGTGCACTCCATGATCAAGGTACGTGCTCTGTACACCACGCTATGACAGTCTCCTGACCCCACCGAGTTCACCGGCCCCGAGAGCTACGTGCACTCCATGATCAAGGTACGTGCTCTGTACACCACGCTATGACAGTCTCCTGACCCCACCGAGTTCACCGGCCCCGAGAGCTACGTGCACTCCATGATCAAGGTACGTGCTCTGTACACCACGCTATGACAGTCTCCTGACCCCACCGAGTTCACCGGCCCCGAGAGCTACGTGCACTCCATGATCAAGGTACGTGCTCTGTACACCACGCTATGACAGTCTCCTGACCCCACCGAGTTCACCGGCCCCGAGAGCTACGTGCACTCCATGATCAAGGTACGTGCTCTGTACACCACGCTATGACAGTCTCCTGACCCCACCGAGTTCACCGGCCCCGAGAGCTACGTGCACTCCATGATCAAGGTACGTGCTCTGTACACCACGCTATGACAGTCTCCTGACCCCACCGAGTTCACCGGCCCCGAGAGCTACGTGCACTCCATGATCAAGGTACGTGCTCTGTACACCACGCTATGACAGTCTCCTGACCCCACCGAGTTCACCGGCCCCGAGAGCTACGTGCACTCCATGATCAAGGTACGTGCTCTGTACACCACGCTATGACAGTCTCCTGACCCCACCGAGTTCACCGGCCCCGAGAGCTACGTGCACTCCATGATCAAGGTACGTGCTCTGTACACCACGCTATGACAGTCTCCTGACCCCACCGAGTTCACCGGCCCCGAGAGCTACGTGCACTCCATGATCAAGGTACGTGCTCTGTACACCACGCTATGACAGTCTCCTGACCCCACCGAGTTCACCGGCCCCGAGAGCTACGTGCACTCCATGATCAAGGTACGTGCTCTGTACACCACGCTATGACAGTCTCCTGACCCCACCGAGTTCACCGGCCCCGAGAGCTACGTGCACTCCATGATCAAGGTACGTGCTCTGTACACCACGCTATGACAGTCTCCTGACCCCACCGAGTTCACCGGCCCCGAGAGCTACGTGCACTCCATGATCAAGGTACGTGCTCTGTACACCACGCTATGACAGTCTCCTGACCCCACCGAGTTCACCGGCCCCGAGAGCTACGTGCACTCCATGATCAAGGTACGTGCTCTGTACACCACGCTATGACAGTCTCCTGACCCCACCGAGTTCACCGGCCCCGAGAGCTACGTGCACTCCATGATCAAGGTACGTGCTCTGTACACCACGCTATGACAGTCTCCTGACCCCACCGAGTTCACCGGCCCCGAGAGCTACGTGCACTCCATGATCAAGGTACGTGCTCTGTACACCACGCTATGACAGTCTCCTGACCCCACCGAGCTCACCGGCCCCGAGAGCTACGTACACTCCATGATCAAGGTACGTGCTCTGTACACCACGCTATGACAGTCTCCTGACCCCACCGAGTTCACCGGCCCCGAGAGCTACGTGCACTCCATGATCAAGGTACGTGCTCTGTACACCACGCTATGACAGTCTCCTGAGCACAACATATGGCACTACCTGTACTTCATGGTGCTGGTGCGGGTCAAGGACCCCACCGAGTTCACCGGCCCCGAGAGCTACGTGCACTCCATGATCAAGGTACGTGCTCTGTACACCACGCTATGACAGTCTCCTGACCCCACCGAGTTCACCGGCCCCGAGAGCTACGTGCACTCCATGATCAAGGTACGTGCTCTGTACACCACGCTATGACAGTCTCCTGACCCCACCGAGTTCACCGGCCCCGAGAGCTACGTGCACTCCATGATCAAGGTACGTGCTCTGTACACCACGCTATGACAGTCTCCTGACCCCACCGAGTTCACCGGCCCCGAGAGCTACGTGCACTCCATGATCAAGGTACGTGCTCTGTACACCACGCTATGACAGTCTCCTGACCCCACCGAGTTCACCGGCCCCGAGAGCTACGTGCACTCCATGATCAAGGTACGTGCTCTGTACACCACGCTATGACAGTCTCCTGACCCCACCGAGTTCACCGGCCCCGAGAGCTACGTGCACTCCATGATCAAGGTACGTGCTCTGTACACCACGCTATGACAGTCTCCTGAGCACAACATGTGGCACTACCTGTACTTCATGGTGCTGGTGCGGGTCAAGGACCCCACCGAGTTCACCGGCCCCGAGAGCTACGTGCACTCCATGATCAAGGTACGTGCTCTGTACACCACGCTATGACAGTCTCCTGAGCACAACATGTGGCACTACCTGTACTTCATGGTGCTGGTGCGGGTCAAGGACCCCACCGAGTTCACCGGCCCCGAGAGCTACGTGCACTCCATGATCAAGGTACGTGCTCTGTACACCACGCTATGACAGTCTCCTGACCCTACCGAGTTCACCGGCCCCGAGAGCTACGTGCACTCCATGATCAAGGTACGTGCTCTGTACACCACGCTATGACAGTCTCCTGACCCCACCGAGTTCACCGGCCCCGAGAGCTACGTGCACTCCATGATCAAGGTACGTGCTCTGTACACCACGCTATGACAGTCTCCTGACCCCACCGAGTTCACCGGCCCCGAGAGCTACGTGCACTCCATGATCAAGGTACGTGCTCTGTACACCACGCTATGACAGTCTCCTGACCCCACCGAGTTCACCGGCCCCGAGAGCTACGTGCACTCCATGATCAAGGTACGTGCTCTGTACACCACGCTATGACAGTCTCCTGAGCACAACATGTGGCACTACCTGTACTTCATGGTGCTGGTGCGGGTCAAGGACCCCACCGAGTTCACCGGCCCCGAGAGCTACGTGCACTCCATGATCAAGGTACGTGCTCTGTACACCACGCTATGACAGTCTCCTGACCCCACCGAGTTCACCGGCCCCGAGAGCTACGTGCACTCCATGATCAAGGTACGTGCTCTGTACACCACGCTATGACAGTCTCCTGACCCCACCGAGTTCACCGGCCCCGAGAGCTACGTGCACTCCATGATCAAGGTACGTGCTCTGTACACCACGCTATGACAGTCTCCTGACCCCACCGAGTTCACCGGCCCCGAGAGCTACGTGCACTCCATGATCAAGGTACGTGCTCTGTACACCACGCTATGACAGTCTCCTGACCCCACCGAGTTCACCGGCCCCGAGAGCTACGTGCACTCCATGATCAAGGTACGTGCTCTGATTGCGCTGATGAGGAAAATATGTACTCCATAAATTAATAGCAGCAAAAAAATCTTAGTACACGAAACATGTGGCTAAAACAATTTAAGAAAGAGACTATACACGTAAAACGTAGATACTCACAAGGTCTAGATGTTACTGCAAGGTCTTTTCCAGCTGTTAGTCTCGAAATCTTCAGAGGCCCCCAGGCACCAATATGATCTTACAAAGGCAATCACGTGAATTCTTCCACTTGTAAAAATATTCACAAACCCGACCACGCTTAAGGTATGCACGATTCGCACTAATTAGATTAGTTGCATCCAACTGCCGTGGATTTAGAATGAAGGCTTAAGATTGGTCGCTGCTGCATCCACCACAAATCAAGGTGTGATTTTGATGAGGTAATTGGATGAGACGGTATTTTGAAGTAACCACAAAAATAATAGAAAACTAAATTAAATTATTAATATAGCTTAATTGGCGTAAACAGCTCTGTACACCACGCTCAGACAGTGACTTGTGTTTATTTGCATAAAATAAGGTACAGACAAGATTTTATAAAATCGTATACATGACGAAACATTAATTGTTAAAATAAAAAAATAAAAAAATTATTGACAAAAATAAATCTTATAATGATTGTAGAAATGGAATGTTGTATAAATCTTATATGAAGTATAATGTTAAAATTGTTTAGCTAGGACATATATCGTATTAATAAATATTAAAATATATAGAGTAAAGGATAATTAATAAAGTTAGGCTATAGAATAGTTATTATGCGAATCACCTTTTTTCCAATTTATGTACACACTAAAAGTAAACAAAGGAAGAATAAAATTACAAGTGGTGATATTGCACAAAGGTACTCCTAATTTCTAAAGAAATTTCGTCCATTAGACCTGCAAGAGCAGATTTTGGAAGATATCAGTGTGTAGGCATACATACGAAAAAAATCCATTCTATTCAAGCGTATAATATATTTATTTCAGGAAACAAACAGTCATATATATATATACAAATAAAAATTACGAATAGACCTAACAGTTCCGTAATGAATTTAACACAAAAGAAAATCTAAAGAGTACACACGGACACAATAAACTATATAAACATTTAAGGTAATAATAATAATGAATTTTTAACATAAATATGAAGAAAACGGAAAGTTTGTGACAGTTACAAGATACCATCCATCAAGAACTATGCACCACAAAGCTTATTGTTGGAATATACCTGGATATATAAACAATTATATATCCAGTTGGGAGACGGTCCCCAGTGGCGTTCCCCAAGGATCTCTCCTGGGACCACTGCTATTTCTAATCTTTGTGAACGACATCGACAAGTCATTGCAACATTCTCAACTCCTATGTTTTGCGGATGATATGAAAATCTTCAAGGCTATCTCATCACCTTCAGATGTATTTGAGCTCCAGTCGGATCTTGATAGGTTGAGCCATTATTGTAGTCAGAACATGCTTGATTTAAACCACACTAAGTGTTCGGTAATAACTTATAGCAGGAAAAAGAACATCATCCTCTCTGATTACAGTCTCCAGGGGCATAAACTTCAGAAGTGCAAAAGTACGAGTGACCTTGGCGTAATCCACGACACTAAGTTATTATTTGATGAGCACATCGACAAGATTGTTAAAAAGGCATATTAGGCCCTAGGATTTGTGATGAGGTTATCATTTAACTTCAAAGAGGCCAAAACATTCAAAATTTTATATTGTTCATTCGTACGACCTATACTGGAATATGCCAGTCAAGTGTGGAATCACACACACACATACATATACACATCCCGTATAGAAAATATACAACACAAATTTATTAAATATCTATGTTATCGCGTTAATTATAATTATAATTCTGACGAATATATAAAATTATGTGCATATTTCCATATGCTGCCCCTGGCCATGCGGCGTGAAATAGCTGACACAACATATCTACTTAACATCTTGTCTGGTGCTATAGATTGCCCTGACCTGCTAAACAAAATAACGTTCGATATTCCCACGAAAGTGGTGAGACACTACACTCCCTTCCATCTTCCTTTGGTATCCACAAACTATATGCAAAATGCATTTTTGTGGCGAGCTGGCAACTGTTTAAACAGCCAAATTAAATTGTTTATTTTTGATATTTTTGTTGATAAAACCGAGACAGTGAGAAGGGTACTCAGCCTAGACTTTTTTAAAAATAAATTGTGTAAACGTGTTTAATTATTATAACTTAACTTTACTTGATCACACACTATTGTTACATATGCAACTATCTATTCGTGAAGACCTTTTATTGGCTCTCAGGAACTATAATAATTGCATATGATTGATACTATTTGCTGTTGGTCTTCCTTAATAAATAAATACAATGTCACCTGCATAATAGTTTGTTCCCAACGTCTAATACACTTGAGACATAATTGAATCAGGTGTTACTTTGCGGAAATACATGAAAATTAAAAAACATAATTATGCCAAGATGCAATTTGCACCCTGCTCCCGCCCGCAAAAAATATTCACTTGCAAGAAGGACGATATGGGTGGTGGTTATACCCAGGACCATTTAATAGTATTAATTATCCTGGTTAGCATAAGATCCATTATTGTGAACGATTTGATTTGCTTGTTCGGCAGTCTAACAACCTGGACTGGTTCCCCCGCCTCCGCGCGCTGTCGCTGGTGGGCGGCGGGGAGGGGGAGGGGGGCGAGCTGGAGCTGCGCGCGCTGCAGGCGCAGCTGGACCGCGCCCAGCTCGCCGTGCACACGCTCACCGACCTGCTCACCGAGCTCAGGGACCAGGTGAGGCGAGCTGGAACGAGATGTACTATTTGTTAGAAAATAATATGATATGTGGTATTTTTAACGCTTGGGTCGCTATTAGCGAAGAAGAGATTCAATGATCGCCATTGAGTACGGCGATCATTGAATCTCTTCTTCGCTAACTGCTTTTTATGAAAATTGTTGAAAGGCATCTCGAATAAACTGGAAATCGGTGCTACTGTTTGGGAGCTATGATATCTCAGACAAATACATTGATACACAGGTCTAACTTTGTTTGCGTCAGAGGTTGAAAGAGGCCAGAATCGATTGACTACCAGGTCTAACTTTGTTTGCGTCAGAGGTTGAAAGAGGCCAGAATCGATTGACTACCAAATTGTTATTGAAGTCTAAACCCACGGCCGAAGTTAACTGCCAATATTGAAGGCAAAACCAAGTTCCTAAAAGAAATAACAAGAGTCGTAGACGAGAGCACAACTTTCAATAACTTTGATACTTTGTAACATCTCCGTTATGTTTTAGCTAAATAAATTACTCTCTTCAAAATTAGTGCAAAAGCCTTCATAAAAGCAGTTTCAAGCAATAGAATATTGTAGTGGAGCTATCATCAGACATTAGTATATAATTAATTTCAGTCTCTCATAATAATACTGATACCCGCAGATGACCGAGCAGCGGAAGCAAAAACAACGCATCGGCTTACTGAACTCGACCTCGGCGTACTTGCAGAACTTGCAGATGAACCTGCCGCCGTGAGCGGCACCCGCTCACACGCGCACGCGCTCGTATTGTGTACTGCACTGTGTACTGCCAGTATGCTCGGCTACTTACGGACTTTGTGTTACTGCTACTAAATAGACATTTTACTTTTTACGCATTGTCAAAGTGCAGATGTATACTTTTAAAATACGGTTCAATATTTTTAAAGTAAAAATTAGCCCTAAGTTGCTGAGTATAGATCTGTACTTTCAGAAAAGTTGGTAAATTAATTTTCTAAATTCGTAGTAATTTTCTAAAGCAGATTTTAAAGTTGACATGGATCGGCTTGAAATTTGTTTTGTCTGGTCAAATGTAAAATGATATTTGAATGACAAAAACTAAATATCAACAGCTGATCGGTGTTTATAAGTAAAGGAGATATTTGGTACAGTCTGTAGTTTTAAAGTTTGTTTTGATATATTACAGAATTAATGTTTTGTTTTGGTTTTAAATTAAAATTTATATAAACACTTTGGTACTTATTAGACAATGTTAGAATTGTAAAATGAAGTTTATTAATTTCTATTGCATTACTAAATTTTATTAAATTGTTATTTATGTAAAAAGTAAACAAAATTTATTTACATATTGTAAGTATATAAATACTAAGCGCGTGTAAAACCATCCATATAATGTACATTACTTTATCGCACAACATTCATATATAACGTTGCATAGAACCCGAAATTTTGTATATAACAGTACAATTTTATAGATTTTCCTTGATACACGGTGTAACGTCCAATGTTTTGGAATAATTTTAAGTAAATATATGTAAAATATTAGTGCTATACACGAACCGTTTAATAGTTTTGAGTTTTTAATAAAATTAAATATCGATATATACTGTTGCTGTATATAAGTTGATTTATATACTTGTATCATTAATTTCAATAGTTTTTTTATACATATTTATGCTGTTTTATTATAATTTAAAACTTGCTCAACTAATCTCGACTTTTAAACTTCGTGTAATGCGGCACTGAATTTTAATTTAAAGGACAAATTCACCACTTTTTAATATTAGTTTCAAATATTTATTAAGGTTTGTTTTAACAATATTTAAATACTGCCTCTACTTAAAAAACGCACTTTACACCCCGTGTGTATATTGCGTTTTTAAGTGCTTAATTTAGTAGTACCAGCATACTTTTAAGTTAAAAATATAATATAAAAGCTGTAGTCATTGCAAAGATAAAAAGTTAACATACAACAGATTTTTATCATTGATTTTCTATAGTATAAAAATAATCAATACTAAAGTGTTTTTATAAATTGGCAACGCTGCCACAATCTGAAGGAACCACAACTCCGTGCTCAATATTCACTAAATAAGTTTATTTTTAAAATTGAGTTTTTAAAAGTGTTGCGGAATATAAAATAAAAGGGACTAATATAAAATGGTGGTGAGTATGCCCGATACATATACGTAATTAAGTCACATATTACGAGTAACGCCCAAAGCGCGACTAGTGTGGATAGTTAATACATATCTTGTTATGATATTTGACTAGTAAGACTATTAGATTAGACGAAAATTCTAAACGCCCGTATACACTGAAACTAATGTTTAAAAACTTATTTTGAAAATGGATATATCAGTAAACATATATTTATTTTACAAAATAAAGTGAAATTGTATTTAATTCAAGTTGCAACATACCTTATTTTAAGATAAGGTAATGTGATCCGAGATCAGTGTAACGGGCAGTCAATACTTGTTATATAGATTTTTAATATTCTATTAAAATTGACCTTATATTTATAAGAGGAACTTTTTAGTCTGGTTAGTGAATAAGCAATTCTTTCTGTATACAGTACGTAGGTATATAGAACAGGCATTTTATTTAACTGAACGTTAATTAAATTACATTTAAATAACGGAATTAGGCGTTACTTTGCGGTAATCCATAAAAATCAAAATACAAAATCAATGTATAGTGTTAATTCCGCTGATTGAAATAAATAAATACCGGAATTAACACTATATATTGATTTTGTATTTTGAAATTTAAACGAAACCCCTTCCAGACTAGAAGTTAATTAATAATCCAGACTAAAATGAATTCTTAATGAAATCATATTTAAAACATCTTTTTAGATGAGTATAATACAATCCATATGAATCAAAATACAAAATCAATATATAGTGTTAATTCCGCTAATTGAAATAAATAAATAGCGGAATTAACACTATTTATTTATTTTGTATTTTGTAATTTAAACGGAACCACTTCCAGATTAGAAGTTAATTAATAGTCCAGACTAAAATGAATTCTTAATGAAATAATATTTTAAACATCTTTTTAGATGAGTATATTTCTATATAAAAATCTGAACAAATTAGGTTTGTTCGTTGATCTAGATTTAAGGGGGGAGATGTTTTGACTAACCCTTTGGCGTGAAGTATGTTTGTCGGGCCCCTTTTTGGCAATATTTTCAGTATTTATACGAATTTATATAGTCTATAATATTTTTCTTTTTATACATTTCTTCAGAATATTTTTACTATTACTTATACATTCTTAGATATATAGAAAAAACATTTCTTTCCAAATGAATTCAAGCTAAATAAGTAACTACTTAAGTAGGTACTTGATAATATGATGGACTGTTTCCGAAATTTTTGATAGTTTAATAATTTTCAATCATATTTTGGTACTTTCTTTATTAATTGTTTTCGTTACTATATTCTTAATATTAGTGTAAATATACATTATATAACAGTTGCCAAATAAATAGGATTTTTCGACTTAATATTGTAATTAACTCAATACATTACACGAAGATGATATAATGAAAGAAACAGATCTATTTTTAAACTTCTGCCATTGAGTTAATAATCTAAATTATCACGTCATGTTTACATATTTAGATTAAATAAATAAATTTTGAATAGTTCTTCTGACAGAAGATATTCTGTAATGATTGTGTGGAGGAACTGATATGTTATATCTATCTCACTCTACCTGATTGTCTGTGTATCTGTTGACTCATCTCCCCCGCCCTAGAACGTTGGTCGTGCAATATATAGCTCAAACCTGTTACCTACACTAGTTAGTTAACGAATTTTATTTGTAAAGATTATACTATAATGTATACGAATTTGTGTGAATGATACATATATGTAATCTACATCGATGGTATGGAATTACGTAAAGAGAATTAAAAATCTCGAACAGATCTTAGACCTCAGTCTTCGATTATTTCTTTTATTAAAAAATAAAAAGAAAACTTCCTACATTTGTTATAGTATATAGTATTCTAAGAGCTCTTGATAGAGTCATTTTATTTGATAACCATATTTATTTAATAACATATTTTAATATAAAAAAAATTAAGAACCACCTCAAGGAAACTGGCTTTAAAATGAATAAACCGCATCGAAATCGATGCATCCGTTTGAGAACTACGATGCTACCAGACAGACAGACATCGAAGTCAAAGTTATAACACCCTTCTTTTTGCGTCGGGGGTTAAAATAATAATGCAGTTCACGAATGTTCAAAAGCATACTTATATGGGTCACTTAAATAATTGTCCTGTGTAGATTTTGAACCCGAAACTCTCACGCATAGTACCAGCCCGTTGAGGCGCAGGACGGTGTCCCCCTGGGTCCCTCATACGTGCAGACCCCCTTACTAGCGCCCCCATGAGGCGCTCATAGCTAAATGTTCCGCAAGGTTAAGCTACTAAGTTCGCGTCACTCCAGGGATGGGCGACCATCAGTCTAGCTTAAACGCTCAGCGTGTCTCGGAGGGCACGCTAAGTCGGTCCCGGTTGTTCACATATAAAGAAGTGAACTTTTAAATGCAGTAAACTCCAGCATGATTCTAATTTGTCCGTATACGTTGTAGATTACAGATAATAATGTTCACACCAAGTCATATATAACTTGTTATTTTAAATAAATCTTTAAAAGGATCTGATGTATGAATTGACGCGTTGTTTTACTGTTAGCTCTAAAAGGTGATAGCGTTTGTTATATTATTATGTCTAATTTTAAGTCTTTGTATATCTAGATATTTAGTACATTTGTTTTAAATTCTGGTGTGCAACTATGAGAGTATGAAATCGTATCTTAAACCTTTTCTAGTAATTTCCAGAAGCACATGTTCAAATCAAATTTATTCTATAACTGTTTTATATTCTACTTATTTCATTATTTTCTAACTACCATATGTGAAGAAATGTATTATTTTCATTAAGTTTTTGGCGCCATATGCGAGTCGAGTGGGGGGCCTAGCTATGTGTCTTCTATAGACAGGTATCGCCGGGCGGGTTGTGGGCACTCGAACAAATTATCTCGTAACCCATCAGGGTGCCGGGCGTCGAAACTTTTAAGAAGGCTACACATAAGTTTAAAAATCACGTTAGTATTGTAACAATAACTGTAGGACTTATTTTCTTTTCGCAATGTATGTGGCCTACGTGTGACACACCGGAAACATTTCACTAAGAAAAATAAAAACACATCTACTAGCTATGTTTGTCTTTGAAAACAATCTTTCAAACAAACAATCAAGTCTTTGATTTATTTATGGGAATATTCCAAATCTTGCAAAATGATTTTCGTTTATAAAATCGAGATGCATTTCTTTATTAAATATTTAAGATTTAACGTCTTTACCTGCGGATGGTAAATCCAATTTTAACAACGTAATATTAATTTTGACTTTTAAATATACACACCGCAAAGGTTCGTAAAGAAAAAAAAAGATTTTTTTAAAGGACACGAAGAAGACAAGATTCTTAAATATGAGCAATGCCTTTATTTTTTTTTATATAAATATAATATAAATCTACACTGTCTGAAAATAATACGGAATCTGTGGTGAGATCCCAAGATGGTCTCCAATAGGCGACTTATTTTATAAGACAATATATAATATTATATTTTATATGTTACGTAATTTTTACTGGTCCGTGCCGAATTTGTTACAAGTTACGCATTTATTATTTTTTTGCATAAATAAAGCAAAAGATCTACGCTGGATTTTCTGAACTTAAATAATTTTCTAACACTAATTGTTATTCAAATTTAACATTCAATAACTAACATTCCTTAAATACTACGCTTTAAATATCTTCTTTTAATTTTATTTTTAAGTATGTTCCTTGCGGCAGTGATAAATAAATAAATATTAAAAGTATCTCTGGTCTTCAAAATCAATTATTTATACATAATACTAAGGTTTAGAGGATTTCTCCGTTCAAGAGATAAAACTTATTTGAGAAATCAATTTTGTTATTTTTTCGAGTTGTCTTTAAATTCATAATGAGATCGAAACAACGCAAGTTAGGTAATACTGTACATCAATAACAGATTACACCAAAGTATTGAACTAAATATATATATATATTATATTGAAATAAATTATTATTTTATAAATTTGCTATTTTTATCTGTATATTGACACCTAACACTTATTGGAAAGCTCTAGTAGTAATTTAATGTTACCCAGTATTTATTTTAAAAATAATTTCTCATTATTTTCAATATTGATACAAAAAGCACTCATTATGCTAAGAATGTAAATTAGTCCGAGTTTAAATAAATAAATATAAATAGAGGGCGCTGCTTGTACATAAATCAAAAATTCCACTCATCTACTTAGTGAATTGTTCTAGCTAAAGAACAACAGTGAGATAAAAGTAAGTTATAATTAAAAGTCATTCGAATATTAGCATTAATATCAACTGTGTCGCTGTTATATACTTAAATATTTACTGACCAACTCCATAGTTAGTTCAATGTGTATTTTTAAAACGTCTATATATTTAACAAAGTGTTATATACATACCATATTGCACATAATACATTCCCAGTGTATTTTTGTATTATTTATTATACTCTTTTCCATTCTTAAGATCTATTTTTGAATCTTTTAACTATGCGGACATAGATTAGATGCTTTAATATATTTTAATATAGTTGAAACGCAATATTCATGAAGATGTTTTTAAGTCAAAGAAAAGAAGCGGTTCGATCTCGCAGTCAATCCTCAGAGAATGAAACGTATTACAGTACAGACACACATACAGTATACAGTTTGATGTACAGACGCCAGCACATCCAGCTACCCCAATCTGTCAAATTTATTTTTATATATTTTCAACTTTATCACAAAAGCATAATGTTCACTTTCAATTGGGGAAATTGACAGATTGGAGTAGTTTTAAGTGCTGGCGTCTGTACATATCATTTATTAATATTACTTAACAAAATAATAAAAAGAAAACATTGTAACGGAGGCTAGTTAATTTAAATATTAACTTAACTCCCGATTTAATAATGAAAGGTTCTGATGGAATAAAGTTTTAGATTTTGATTAAGCATCACAGATTGATGGTAAAAATTCGCTTAGGCTTTTAATTTATTAACCTTATGAGTTCTAGACACGTATAGAAGATAAACTAAAATGTGGCAGTCAAAAAGTTAATTAACTTAATATTAGACTGAGAATTTAAAGGGCTACTTCTAAAAACACCAAGAATCTCGCAGGGTTAAATACTACGAGTTCGGGATTACTCAATATACAAATAAAAATAATTGACTCTGACTACTGGTGACTAGAGAAATGGGTCAAGTTAGCGCTTGTTAGCGGGCGGCAGGCGGCAGGCTTGTTAAAGGCGTTAGCGCTGCACCCCTTCCCCGCGCGCTCGCAAGGATATGTTAACGCAATCTTTGTGATGCGGTTAGAGTTATAAACATTTGTATGAATTAATACTTATTTTGTATGAAAATAAAATGTACTAATTATTAAAAGTTGTAGAACAAAAGTTGTTGCTTATGGTGTTCGCTATATAGTCCTGCGTCGTTGTTGGTGTTTTAGAAGGAACCCTGTATATGTTAAGTTTAGGTTTTAGGTCACACTACCCAGTACAGTTTCATTGTCTATGGATTCATTGTGAGGTCTTCATACGAAATACTGCTTCCTTTCCAAAACTATGCCCCCTCATTGGTAAAACTGAGTTTAAAGTTAGTACAGTGGATGGTTACGTCGGCGTATACACTGACCTTGGTAGCGTCTAGATTACGTAGATAATGATGCGCTCATAGCCAGTTGGTATCTGTAAATTATTGGATCAGCCAGGTTGGGTGACGGTTAAATATGTCAAATTTTGAGCGTCCCAGTGTTGCTTAGTCTGCGTTAAGCTATCAATTAAGCCATGTCAGAAGCCTCATGATTGATTTGATTTGATAAGTAACGTGGATAGTCCAAGTGGCCTTCGAGTTGCAAGTGTATCCACAATCTTATGTAAAATTCTAATGTTTCTAAGGTTCGAGATCATCGATGACAATCGTTATAGCTGGTCAGAAGCCTAAAAGAGCCTGTCACCTGGTCTAGACTTATTAACACAATTAGAGTTTTGAATAGTTTTGGTATCTAATAGAAAAAGTTAAGACAGGGAACTCCCAAAAAGTGAACAAGAAGTGTATCCACAGACCTGGCGTCGGCTGTACTATAGTTAAACCATTGAACAAGTAAGCTCGTTGTTTGATTTTGAATTTAAACTATATTTCTTTTACTATCTTTCTTTTAAATAATAGGCTACAAATCTGCGGAGTCTTATTTATTTACAACTACATCTAAACATAGACAATATTAATATGTACTATAATTTTGGCGTGACGTTGTACGACTACGGTACGTTATTATAATAATAATTTGAGCTATTTTTAAAATGCCTGGTTCATAGAATCAATATGGTTCAGATTTATTTGTCTACACATGTACCTTTTTGACAGATGTTCTACTAAATTGTGACAAGGCAAAGCTATCTTGTAGGCATTTTGGACTTGAATTTGGGTTGAACTTCAGGTACATAATGCGCTCAGTATTTATACCACTGGTCTGGCTCATTGGTCTAGCGGTAGCGGGTTTAAATTCTTCTGATAAAATGAAGTATGAAAGTTGGCTATGTTACTACCTTATCTCGGAGAGCACACGAAGCCGTCGGGCCTGCACCTGAACTCTTTCCGGTCGCGTCGGCTAGCCCGTCCTATCGGAACATGAGAGTGAAGGAGTGCACATATGTTTGTACGTTCTGTGGTAAAAATGTTTGCGACCTGAGGGCGTCAAAGAAAGACGGCAGAGGAGCGTAAAGCGACGAGCTTTTAATCAAAATTTTACCACTTCAAAATAAGCATAAGTTGCGTTTCCAATGAGTATATAATTCTAAGAACCGGGCATTAGAATAGCTCAGTTGTTTACGTGACAAAAACTTTTCTTCCCCGTAGAAATGTTGTCAAACTTATACTCCTCGCCTGCTTTCTGTTTCCATTTAAATATCATAGTGAGTAATGTTCTTTATAGTACTAATGTAGATTGTTTTAAGAGTTTGCGATCGAGTCGATCCGTTGTGATGCCTGCAATAATGTGTTTTTGATTTTATGAAAAATAAAGTTATGGCACAAAGTTTTTCCTCGTTTTATTTATTATCATTTATTCTTTATGCATTTTGAACAATGTTTGTTGCAAGCAAGTTTAAACATTGTTCTAAATGCAAAGCCTAGTTTGTTACTTCTTCACGTCTGGAGCGATTTCAATAACATTTGTTATGGAGTTAGCTGACACCCTGGATTAACACATAGGCTATAATTTATAAAGTTTAACGCGGGTAAAACCGCGAGGCACAGCTAGTTATATATATATATATATATATATATATATATATATATATATATATATATATATATATATTTATATATATATATATAAGTATGTATTTACCTATATAAATATGGTTTCCGTAGAACAAGATCAGATGGCCGTGAGTAAATAATGTCGAGGATATTATTATTATTGAGTGTAGTTAAGCAGGTATTTATACTTTTAGATTGATTTCAATGGAACATTTGCCTTTGTCGGTGATTATTCGTCTGTGGCGTGTCCGATTTTTATGAATTCAGAATTCATATATGCACTCACGATTATGGTCACTCCCACTGTGTCAAATTTGAAGAAGACCGATACAGCCGTTCTAGAATAGTAATGAGTCGCCAAGATAAAGCTTCGTTTACACTCAGTTCCATCACACCTTCAAATAGAACTGTGGATAAAGAGAAAAATAATTTCATTTGCTTAAACATGAATATACATACACAAATATGCATGCAAGATGTTAAAATAACTGTGTTGCTGTTATATAACAGCGACACAGTTATTTTAAATATATATATATATATATATATATATATATATATATATATATATATATATATATATATATATATATATATATATATATATATATATGTATATACAATAATATTTACCGACCAAGTTCATAGTTAATTCAATGTATTTTTAAAACATCTATATACTTACTATATACATACCATATTGCACATAGTACATTCCCAGTGTATTTTTGTATTATTTATTATACTCTTCCATTTTTAGATCTATTTTTGAATCTTTTAACTATGCGGACGTAGATTAGATGCTTTAACATATTTTATCATAGTTGAAACGCAATAGTCATGAAAATATCTTTAAGTCTAAGAAAGGAAGCAGTTTGACCTCGCAGTCATTCCTCAGAGAATGAAACTTATTACAGTACAGACACATACAGTTTACAGTTTGATGTACAGACGCCAGCACACCCAGCTACCCCAATCTGTCAAATTTCTTTTAAAGATTTTCAACTTTATCACATAAGCATAAGGTTGATGGGGCCGGTTGGCGTGGTTGGTAGATATTGACCTTTCAGGTCATGGGTTCCTTTCCCACCCAGGCCAGATATTTGTGTGCATGTCTGTTTGTCCTAAGTCTGGGTGTAATTATCTATATAAGTATGTATTAACAAAGGAAAAGTAGTATATGTGTATCAGTTATCTGGTTTCCATAGTACAAGCTCTGTTAGCGTAGGATGTTTGTGTTAGTATGTTTGTTCTCCTTCAAGCTAAAACTGCTGAACAGATAGAAATTTTATTTTGAATAGAGAGAGCTTATACCTGTAAAAGCCTTAGAAGACGTACATATGTATATACAAGGGAAAACGTAAATAGTAGGCGTAAGTAAACACACACACACATTGAAATGTTACTGTACGTTGCATCTCAGGAATGTCCCGGGACATCGCTTAGATTTGGGATCCCGCAACGAATATAATAATGTAGAAAACCTTAGTTAGGTTTCCTCGTTGTTCCTTGTTTATACGTTTAATGGCGCGTAACGTCGCGCGGCGGTCTAGTAATAAATTAAATAAATAAATAAAAAAAAAAAATACAAATACATTCAAGTTTAGCCCTTCGGTTGTAGCATAGGTATATACATACAGTCAAAAAAGTATCGGGAATGGATGATTTGTTTATGGTTCCAAATTCTAATTTTTGTTATTTTTTTTTGTTGTTAGATTGGCACAACTGTTTTCCATTTAGGCGCGGGTTTGAGTTGCATCTGTTATTTATATTAAATACAGTGCTGGTTTTAGTAATATCATATATAGTGTGTATTGCGAATTTCATAATAGACAAAAATATCGAACAAAGAGTTTGTCTTAAATTTTGCATCGCTAATGGAATTTCGTGTTCGGAGTCACTGAAAATGTTACAGAAGGCTTACAGTGAATCGACTTTATCAAAAAGTCGTGCTTATGAGTGATTCAAAGCGTTCAAAAGCGTTCGAGATGTGATGAAAGATTTGCCTCGCCTGGTAGGCCATCAACGTCTGCGACTGAAGTTAACATCGCAAAAGTGAAGGAAATAGTGACTGAAAATCCTCATTCAACTCTGAGAGAGATAGCCGCCGCACTTTCTGTATCTCACGAGTCGATTCGTATCATTTTAACTAATCATTTGGGTATGAAACATGTTGCCGCTCGGCTAGTCCCAAAAGATCTGAATTTTCTCCAAAAACTCAATCGCATGAAAGTCGCTGAGGACATGATAGAACGAGTCAATTCCGACCCAACATTCATGAAACGCATTGTTACTGGTGACGAGGACGTGGGTTTACGAGTTTGACATGCAAACTAGTCAACAAGCTTCGGAGTGGCGCCTTCCAACTGGACCGAAACCGAAAAAACCACGCCAAAGTCGATCAAAAGTCAAAACCATGTTGACTGTTTTCTTTGGCCATCGCGGTGTTGTGCATTCTGAATTCTTACCGGAAGGTCGAACGGTAAATAAAGAATATTATTTGAGCGTTATGCGGCGTTTAAGAGAGCAAATTCGACGAAAAAGGCCAGATCTGTGGATAGAAAATTCTTGGATTTTGCACCACGATAATGCGCCTTCGCACGAGGCCATCATTGAGAACGAAATTTTTACCAAACACTCAACAAATACCATCCAGCAACCACCATATTCACCAGATATGACTCCAGCTGACTTCTTTCTTTTTCCTAAACTCAAATTACCAGTTCGTGGTACCCGTTTTCAATCGGTAGAAGACATAAAGGAGAATTCGCGGCGAGAACTGAACTCAATTCCGAAAGCAGCGTTTAAAAAATGTTTTGATGAATGGATTATTCGTTACCGTAAGTGTATCGTTTCTGAAGGAGCATACTTTGAAGGTGATAAAATAAATTTGGATGAATAACAAACATTTTGTATATTATTGATCTTTTCCCGGTACTTTCTTGACAGAGTAGTATGTCTGGCGCAGCGGTCAAAACAGTCGCCTCGCCATTTCCTCTCCCGGGTTCAATTCCCACACAGTATAACTATTTTTATGACCCATAATTATTTTTTCTGAGTCTGTGTGTACCTTTTGTTTGTCAATTAGGTATATGTTTGTAAAATACCTACCTCGCAACAAATGCATTAATTCCCTAGGTGTTGTATCTAGTATCGGTATCGTAATAGTGTAGGCGTCTCAGATAGTGTACTGCAGGTAGATGTTTTTAATAAGAAGACTAATTGCGGAATCAAGTCATATTTATATACAATACCCTAAAGTCAAAAATGCAAACCACCAAACGAGGACCAAACGAAACCAGGAAACGAGTATTGCGATAGCCTAGTACCAAGCCGCATATAAATACATGCGCCGCCGGTCAAACCTCATCTCTCACGTAAACACCGTCGTCCGAAGAACGTCATAGACGAATCGGACGACGAGATCACCGTATACTTAAACCAAATCAAATTGATTAGAGACTCTCGCAACACTGCACAACCGATATTTCGTACTCGCCGGATGCGAGTACGACCGCGAACGCGTCGCGACCACCAGCGTCCTCCATGACCCTTAGTTTGCATATCGTACCGATAAAAAGCCCCCCTCAACGCGGACGGGGGGCCGCGTCATGTCATTAACGTAGAGCGAAAGTTGCACTAAACTCCCTAAAAACCATGATCTCTCGCCCTCTCCCCGTCAGTATCCGCCCAGAGCCGAGGTTCGAACCCCACAGGGGGTGCCCTCCGGCGCGGGTACTTAGTTTATAGTCTATATTTGCTAGGCCGGTTAGAGCCCACGCTCACCCCTACTGCCCGGTGAAGCAGTAAAAGCCGTAAGGCTAACTGCACGCGTCACGTTAAAAAAAAAAAAAAAGAAAAAAACAAACCTCATTTTATGTTGGCAGTCGGCGCGGGAGCACGTATGTTCGTCAGCTAGAAGACATTAAAAATCGGAGGCCGCGCGAGCGTGCATTCGCCGTCTGAGTCACTGCGGTACTGATGTCTTGTGTCGCGCAGCGCGCTCTCACCGCCAGCCAGTGAACCGCTCGCCGTCGTGCGAGGTGGATGTCCCCACAATAGTATAGGTATCTAGTCTCTGACACATGGTAGTAGGTAGGTACTTCTCTCTTGTGGCAGCGGCAGCCGTTAGCCCAACTCCCCTCGGGGCTTCGGCGGCAGTGTGAGAAGTATCCTCTACTGCCGCCACGTACAAGCGGTTCCGGGATGACAGCGATCTGTCTGTGACGCAGTCGCTGTGCCATACTGGCAGGAGTCGGCAATAGGGGAGGGCAATCCAAAGGAGCCCTCCGGGGTACGTGTCCCGACCATCTGGGACATCCGCGTTCCCGGGACTCCCCCATCAGGCGCCAAGAGAAGTCCACAGCATGTAGGTTTAGTCGGTGCAAGTCCGACATACCCACCCGGAGACACTTTTTGCGGGTGGCATGCGAAGGTATTCCCCCTGCCTTAGAAAAAAAAAGTACTTATCTCTTGGTTACTAGGTCGATATAGGTTTCGAAATCTGATGGCAACGGCTTGATAAGTTCTAGTTGCTAGCCGCAACAGATCATATTAGGAGTTCGCCCTCACACAACTGCGCAAGGAGATAAAGCCGAAGAAAAAAGTCACAACTAAGTCTAATAAGTTAGTAGACGTAAGGCACAGCGTTGATTCGCTCAAAGAGCAGCCCGACCGGCGAAGAACCTTACAGAAGATATTTCTTAATAATTTAATGTGCTGTTTCTGTGTGTGAGTAAAGTCGCCAGAGCTCATAGGGGTGGAGGTGGGAAGGGTCAGCAACCTCTTCTTCTCTTCTCGACTCTTCAAGGCCGGCAACCTTAGTGTTGCGAGTGTCCATGGGCGGCGGTGACCAGTTCACTTACCATCAGGCGACCCACTTGCTCGTTTGTCGTCCTCTAATATAATAAATAAATAATCTAGCATAGATCCGTATCCGCAAACAATAACCAGAATTACCAATGTATTTAATTGAATACAAATTGATGATATCAGTTGTCACAAAGATTAAAGAGTGAATAATTCTGATAAAATAAACTTTATCAGTATTGATACTGTATATCGACAGTCGTTCAGGAGTTGTCACACAAAAAACATGTGGTGTGCTGCTATCACTTTTGTATTGGCTGTAGTTAGCTGTAAGTTGATAAAAATACCCATTATCTACTTTAATATTTTGTATTACAGCAGTGTTTGTGAAAAGTGGTGTTAATACTTAAAAGAAATGAGGATGTTTAAACAAATTGTAACCAAAGCACTTCAGATCTGGGTCATGATGAATTCCGTACCAAGTCTAAATAATCCTTACTTACTTATCTTATGTGTGGTTACCCTAGTGCCAGAGTATTTCAAGCCGCCCATTAGGCCTCTGACATGGCTTAACGACTGTTGCCTAATGGCTACAATCGGGACTGACAGCTTAACGGGCCCTCCGAAGCACGGAGAGGCTCAGAAATGAATTCACTCTGGCGATCACCCATCTATGTATACTGACCGCGAGCTGAGTTACTTAACCTTGCCAATCACTTGCGGATAGGTGAGAGCATCTGGCTATAAGCGCCTCGACTAATTAATAAAAAGTAATCATTGTTTATTACATTTAGTTATAATATTATATGTATTTAACGATATTATTTTAATTAATCAATATTCATAAAATCATTATTCATGTTCAACTACAATTAAATTTAAAAATTATAAAATAAAAATGGGCGATGATTCACCGAAGAAAAAGCATAGTCATGAAGCAATGTGTGAAAATTCGTCTTGTCAATGCGCAGCCTTAACTATAATTTTTAACTATTTACTATTCTTAAATTCATTGTTCTTTTTGAAGAACGACAAAAGTTTTAAAAGTGTTAAATATAATCTTTAATCTTCTTTCTTCCGGTGTTGCCTGTAAAAATTTTCTCCTGATACCTCAGTCAGTTCAGAACAACTCACAGCAGCCGTACATTAGATTGCGAAATAGGTATCTACGAGGTGATAGCGGTCAGGATACATTATCATGTATCCTGACCGCATATACATGTAAGTAATTAACGCACACCCTCGAACACCCCAATTAGAATATTATGTTGTAATCATAATACATACACTGATTTTTTATTTAACATATATAGGTATGCATTATTATTCACTAAATTAGTTTCTTGGAATAAAGTATATTTTTCTTTATTTTGTATTGAATGATGAAAGTAATAAGACTTATTTGAATACAAATAAAACAGCGATTTATAAGTCTTATTACTTTGACTTACGGTCCATTTCAATTGGTTTTGACTCTTTGATATGACAATAATTTTCGTAGTTTTAATTATTTTGGAATAAAAAATTACCAATATTAAAAATGATATAAATCGATTCAGTAAAGGATTCTGAACAAACAATTTTCAGGAAGTGCGTTAATTACGTTACATGTTGTATAATGTATGCACAGCAAACTGTCCTTCAACGACGGCTTCTGATTAGACTTATTTCCCCTTAAATCTTTCCTTCTGTTGAAAAACTACACGTGTCTCTATTGGTAGCTAGGTGAACACAGATTACAACAGGATCCTCGTCGATGAGGACCACGTTGACCATCCCTAATCTGTGCTATGCAAAAATGCTTTAGATTATGACGGTTTCCATGCTTCAGAGGTTTCGTTGACCTGTCGGACTCAGCTATACCTACTCATTTGTCAAGAGTCGTAGGTATAGATGACAGCAGCGTTAATGAATGGGTTACGGGTATGCGAAGACCCAAATTAAAAGTAGATTTTACATAGTACAGGCAGTTTCCGATCCGGTATGACATGGCAACCTTCAAGAACAGAGCCTATTCTTTTCTTAAAGGCCGGCAACGCGCTTGCAGCTCCTCAGGTGTTGCGAGTGTCTATGGGCGGCGGTGATCACTTACCATCAGGTGACCCACTTGATCGTTTGCCATCTTATTATATAAAAAAAAGAAAAAAAAATAATTTGACTGGGAAAGTAGGTATCCACATCTACCTAACAGGATATTTATCTTTATGTGGAGGTACTTTCCGTGTCAAACTGTTGTTAGTGAAAAAATGCTATATACGCTATTGGTTGAGCTGTCTGTCCACTGGTGAGTGAGCCTTACCACTAATAATAATATAATAATAATTTTATTCAGAATAAATTACATATGTGTTAGTTACAATGACAACTTATAAACTAGTGTTAGTAAAAAAATATTTCTTGCTGCGTGAGCATCGTGCCAGAGCCTGCCGACCCTGGGAAATGTCTACTTGACTGCGTGCAGTCGTATCCACCTTCCCAAGATCGGAGAGTTCCACCTATCGACCAACGTTTTAAGAATGATGTTGGGGCTGGTGCGTATACGACGTAGCAGAGATGCGGACCTTTTGCGCATGATGGCCGAAAGACTATCAACGGCCGCGTCGGCAAGCATTCCGGACGCGCTACAAAACGCGGCAGCCCCATCAATACCCGAAACGTGTTGTTATATTGTATGCGCAAGCTACTGTATACCCACTAAGCCAGTGGTCATTTGTTCGTTTCCACCCAGGACAAATCTTAATATGACGAGCACGATTATTTGTTCTGTGTCTGTGATCAGATGGCAGTGTGTTAGTTGTGCAGAGATATTTATTTATTTATACCACCGTAGTTCGAGTCTAACGTTGATAGTTAAATTTAAAGCGACAGCTCAGGTTAAGCAACTAGGCTCGAGGTCTGTCCATAGATGGGTGACCGTCAAAGTGGTTTAATTTCTGAGCGCCTTCGTGCTCCGGAGGGCACGTTTAGCTGTCGGTCCTGGTTGTAGCCATTAGGCAACAGTCGTTAAGCCATGTCAGAAGCCTAATGGGCGGCTTGAACAACTCTGACACTAGGGTAACCACTGCCTATACGATAAGTGAGTAAGTAGCGACACAATATTGTGTATTTGCTGATGTATATATTACTTTACCTACTTTACGTTATCTAGAACATGTTGCTTGTATTTCAGGCTATGGACTGGATGACGAGTTTAAGTTATCGATAGTTAATTTAACGGAGACCAAGCCTGACTCTAGAATCATCGGGGGCTCGGCCACCAATATCGAAAGGTTTCCATATGGCGTTCAGGTATGTATACATTGCGTTGACTAAATTAATCATTACATTGACTTATATGTATTCTACATACTAGTCCCTCCCTCTTACCCACCACTGCAACTCCTGTAAGCCAGGATCACCAGTGGCACACAATTAAATGACACTGAGCGGTGAAGCTCAGGCATGTCCCGGGGAATCGCTTTAACTGTCTTGGAACCCGCAACGAGTTTAATCAGAAAGAGAAAAAGGAGGAGTTAGAAAATGAATAGTTCCACTTACCTCCAGAGCAAAGCGGGAGACAGAATGATGTAAAGAGGCTATAGCCTCATAAAATGAGAGATTTGCAACAAGAGAAGCCAGCTGCAAAAGCACCGAGGATCAATTTAAGGGTCCTAAGTGAGCTGTTATATTTGATTCCAATAGTAGGTATGGCAAAAGCGCTTAAACGCACGGAAGTTGTTCCTTGTTGCCACAAGATCCGTATAATAAACTACTCCAGATATTGGTTGCAAGCTGTTTAACATAATATCACGCTGATTTTGCCAGAGATCACACTCCCAATGGATGTGGTGAGCAGTTTGTTCAACATACATACATATAAGTCAATGAATACGTCCTGTTGGCGTGGTTGGCAAATGCTTGCTTTTCACGCCGGAGGCCGTGGGTTCGATTCCCACCCAGGACAGATATTTGTGTGCATGAACATGTCTGTTTGTCCTGAGTCTGGGTGTAATTGTCTATATAAGTATGTATTTACAAAAGAAAAGTAGTATATGTATTATATCAGTTATCTGGTTTCCATAGTACAAGCTCTGCTTAGTTTGGGATCAGATTGCCGTGTGGTAATAGTGTCCCAGAATATTATTTATTATTATATCTTGGGAAAACTAAAACACTGCCCCAGATGGTAGTGTGTAAGTTGTCCAAACTAGGCAGATCATCTACAACAGACAACTGATAAACATACTTATATATTGCTAAATACATCCATCATCATCATCATATCAGCCGAAAGACGTCCACTGCTGGACAAAGGCCACCCCAAAAGATCTCCACAATTGCCGGTCTTGCGCTATCCGCATCTAGCGACTTCCAGCGACCCTCACAAGATCATCGGTCCATCTTGTAGGGGGCCTGCCCACGCTGCGGTTTATCGCCACTCGAGAACCTCTCCGCTCCAGCCATACATCATCATCATCATGTCAGCCAAAGTACGCCAGCCACTGCTGGACAAAAGCCTCCCCAAAGAATGGGTTGATATGCCATAATTAGCACACCGTTCTGTGTTAGGTATTCCCTCGGTCGATTTTTACGTCCCCCACGGGGTGAGATGGGGTGATGATATTCTATGCCGTCACCACATGGCAACCATACATATTATAGATAAATTAAACCCACACAAAAAAATAATCACGCTCATCACACAAAGATGTTTTATGGGTGGGGTTCGAACCTGTGACCTCTAGCTTAGCAGTCAGGGTCGTTTACTACTAAACTAACAGATCAGTGTAGTTGCAAGGTTACCAAGTATTTAAGGTACTTAAATACGATGGATTCTAAATGGATCCGTCATTTTTGTCTGTGAGAGGATGTAAAAACTAATACTTACTTCTCGTTCACCGTACAGGGACGGGCTCTGATCAAGGGTAGGTTTGTATTATTACTTCTTGGGGTAAGCCTAGTAGGCGTGGGGCACACTGGTCCGCGGTAATCGAAATAAATAATACATATTTTTTATGCAAAGTAAGTGCAAATATTTGTGTGATGAGCACGAATATTTGTTTCTGAGGCATGGATGTTTTCTATGTATATAAGTATTTATCTATCTATATAAGTATGTATATTTTTTAGACCTCGCAAAAGCGTTCGATACCGTTCCCGTTTCCACTCTCTTGCTCAAACTAGAAAAGGTCGGTGTCAGGGGCTTGCAATTAGATCTATTCGAAAGTTATCTTACAAATCGCCGACAGGTCGTAAAGATTGAGGATTACAGTAGTGACGAACTCCCCATATATTACGGTGTGCCACAGGGCAGTATATTAGGTCCCACCCTGTTCCTAGTTTTTATAAATGACTTATGTAACCTTAATATTCAGAACGCTGAAGTTATATCTTTTGCAGACGATACTGCAATAACTTTTATTGCAAATTCATCGAGCAGAAGGCACAAATAGGCCTTAATCGAGTAATAAATTGGCTTTATTCACACACGCTTACTCTTAACATTTCCAAAACTAAGTATATAACTTTCTCCATCAGCTCAGCCTCCCAACCAAAGACGCCAATATCCCTAAAAATACATTCATGCCAAACACAATCTGCATGTCAATGCCCTCTTATATCTTCTGTTGAACACATTAAATATCTAGGCATTAAGTTAGATAAGAATCTTAACTTCAAAACCCATATTAACCTCCTGACTAGTAGAGTACGCAAACTTATATATATATATTTAAAACCCTAAGAAGTATTGCAAATTCTCCTATAATTCGTAGTGTATATTTTGCCTTATGTGTTTCAATTATTACGTACTGTATTTCATGCTGGGGCGGTGCTGCAAAAACTATCTTAAGACCGTTGGAAATTTCACACAGAGCCATACTGAAGGTTGCTACCTTTCACCCAATAATTTTTCCCACTAATCGATTATACAGCATATGTGAGGTCCTGAATGTGCGGCAACATTTTATTCTACAAACGGTTCTCTTGCAGCACCTAAAAAGGCCCTGTAGAGAAATGTGTGAACGCAGAAAAGATAAAATATGCAATCTTCCACAAGTTCGTTCATCGTTTACTAAAAGGTTTTTCTATTTCTTAGGCCCCTCTCTTTATAATAAACTTAGCGAGAAATGCTCAATATACGGTTTATCCTATTATAATTGCAAACAAACTATCCACAAATTCCTTCAAAACCAAACGTACGACGAAACGGAAAAATATATAAACTAAGGTGGCATTATACGTTTGTTTATTTTCTCTTTTTATGATATATATATATATATATGATTACCCTTTATATATATATATATATATGATTACCCAACAAAGACATAAAAATAATAATCAGACATAAACGTACACACACACACACACACACGCACACGCACACACATGTGTGTGTGTGGCACACGCACGCACGCACACAACCAAACACACACAGCCACATGCACACACCCACTCACACCACACGCACAATTTAATCTTTGTTTTATCTAATGTGTAATAACTGCCAAAGATTGTACTGATAAATGTAAATTCAAATAAGGGGTTCGGGACTGAAACTCCTTAACACAGGTTATCTTATAACCTAGCTAGGAGATCAGCACTTCACCCACCTAATCGTAATAAGTGAGTACAAGTACCTTTGATGTAAATTATTATTAATGCATTCTGTATTACGATTAACCTTTTGTAATAAAGATTTATTATTATTATTATTATATCGTCGCCTGGTACCCATAGTACAAGCTTTGCTTAGTTTGGGGCTAGGGTGATCTATGTGACATTGTCCCAACATTGCCCCAACATATATTGTAGTTACTACAAGGAGAACATCACCATCAATCGGCCTGAAGCTAACTAGAAACTTAGTACTCACTGAAGTATAAGTTATTTATGCCTAATGTTAAATTTGTAATTTAGTTACTATAAACTTACAGACCTACAAACTTATAAACCTACAGGTTCGATTCCCCCATGACACATTATGTTATGAACTAACATTTAAGCCAATTAGACATTATCAGAACGACAAGATTATTTATTTATTGTTTTAAAGATTAATATATCACTAATTACATATTTTTATTATAAAGAGTGCGCGGATGAGTAAAGGAAACTTAATTGAAAAGATAATTGACTTTTTGTTCAATCGACCGTTTCACTTGCCGAAACAGCAAAATTATTGACGGTCACCGTAGCCTAGTTAGTAGTGCTCCTGCCTACTAAGCTGGTGGTCCTGGGTTCGAATCCCGGTAAGTGCAAATATTTGTGTGATGAGCACGAATATTTGTTTCTGAGTCATGGATGTTTTCTATGTATTTAAGTATTTATCTATCTATATAAGTATGTATATCGTCGCCAGGTACCCATAGTACAAGCTTTGCTTAGTTTGGGGCTAGGATGATCTGTGTGAATTGTCCATATATATATATTATTATTATTGATGACCCGTACAAAATTCTTCTTCTTCGAAGAAGAATTTATCCTACACTCATCATCACCATGTCAGCCGAATCACAAGCACTGCTGGATAAAGCCTTCCACAATGGAGTTGTGTCCATAATTTGGAGGGATATGCCATAATCGCCACGCTTGGCAGACGGGTAGGCGATCGCAGTATGATGCTTATAATACACAGAGGGACACTGCTGCCCGTTCTCTGGTAGATATTCCCTCGGGTCGACTTCTACTGGAAATAAAATTCCAGAGGCTATCACGTTCGCGCATTTAGATGTTTAAAATGTATGCATTTTTTTATGTACATACAGTACAGTTAGTATATTTGTTACTACTCCTAAAACGGTGGAACAGATTTGAAAATTGGAATGAAAATAGCTTAGGTATAAGTATACCTATACTCTTAATGTTCTGCTATGTGGTTTCCAGTCCAGAAAGAGTACCTGCAAATAAATGATAAACCAAGAAGTCAGCAGTGCCACCTGTGTACGCATGCGGTGACTAAGCCAAACCCTTCTAAATATCAACATTATGAAAACTTTTGAGGGACGCATAAGTCCAGTCGTGTATGACATAGGTTGATATGGATACCTTGAGTTTACGTATAAGCTAGTAATAATTGGGCAACCGAGATGAACGCGACTTGTTTAATGGCACAATATTTTTAGTAAACAAGTAAGTAAATCTACCTTCGCAACAGTATCGGTAGGGGGAGCCCGGAAGAGTAAAAGACAACGCCCGCATTAGGGAATCTAATCCCTGTGTCGCTGGGTACTTTACAAACATATAATAGACGGACACTCAAAACAACTATTTATGGGTCACACAAATAGTTGTCCGGGGCGACTTAGCCGCTGCGCCACACGTGCAGTGCCGCGATTCTTAAACGAACCTGGGGGCAGTATTTACAATTACCTTCTTCTTCTTAGCGTGTCGATGGCAAACTAATGTTTGTGTGGCAGAATGTGGCCACGCTGATTGCCCTGCTTGTGGTATTTCTAAGATCCTACCATTAACACGTGGCAGGGCAATTACCTTACAGTTACCTTAATTTCCTACTGTTGGCGGCTGTTTCCAGGTGCTGTACAACTCCCAGCTGCTATGCGGCGGGTCCCTCATCACTCAGCGCCACGTGCTCTCCGCTGGACACTGCTTCGTGGACGAGTATGTATGACTGTAAACTAGACAACTGTAGAACTGCACAAATACGTACAAGACCTCATCAAACTAAACTGCTTGTAAGAACATCAGGCGCTCATAGCTAGATGCTCTCACCGGTCCGTACGCGATCGGTGGGGTTAAGTAACTAGGCTCACGGTCAGTCCATAGATGGGCGAAGGGCAAGTTAAGCTGTTGGTCCCGGTTGTAGTCATTAGATAACAGTCATGCCATGTCAGAATCCTACTGGGCGGCTTGAACAACTCTGACACTAGGATAACCACTGCCCATACGATAAGGAAAGGAAGAACATCAGTTAAAAAATATCCACCAAAAAACATGTTGACTCTTTAGAGAATATCTCGGTGGCTGATCGAAATGGCCCCCCGCGATAACCGTAGCTTATGACGTTGGCGACACACGAGACATCACTTACGAGTATGTGTTGCCTCCACGATAAGATCTGACGACCTTACTCACACCTAGATAATATAAAGCGACAGGTAGATTAACATGCTCATCGTCGGGTAAATCGCTGAGGCACACGGTCTGTTTACAAATGGATGACCGACAAATTGATGCATCTCTTCACGTCGGAGAGCACTTTAAGCTGTCGGTCCCGGTTGTTGTCAGAAGCCTATTGGGCGGTTTAAACAATTCTGTCACTAGGTTAACCACTGCCAATACGATTAGTAGTAGGATCATGTTAAAAAATAACTACCTACTGCAAAACTTTTTTATTTATATAATTTTACAGTTAATTTTTTACTTTGGACAGTTCTACAATTATTACAAAATGGAGCAGAGTTGCAAATAAGGATGTAAATAAATATATTCTATTCCACTTTTTTTATAATTTATTACAAAAATAATGTCCTCCTAACCGAATTTCAGCCACGGCGGCCTGTCTCAATAGAGATAAGCCATCTGCGCGGGACATATTATAATATGTCCCGCACACACTTGTGCACTATAGTGCACAAGTGTGTGCGCAAACACAGGATCACTTTCTATTCCATCACTCTCATGATCCGATGGGACGTCTAGTGAAACGACCGGAAAGAGGTTAGCTTTACGTGCTCTCCGAGGCACGGGGGTATAATACCGCCAACTCCCAGACTTCGGGCTGATGGATGAGAAATTTTTCTTTTTACAGAAATGTTCCAAAACCACTTTTGGAGTCAGTCTCGTTCTCTGCGGGTGAACACGCTACCGCTAGATCAACGAGGCAGTCATCATAAGCATCAGTATAATTTAATCGTGTATTCAGTACTTACCATTTTGTCGTGCTACCGAGTAACTTGTATTATATGCAGATGATACAAACGTAGTTATAGAAGCACCTGACTTAACACAATTGACAACAAACGTAAATAAATGTTTACTATACCTTGACGAATGGTTTGAGGCAAATAATTTAATTATTAACACTAACAAAACTAACATATTACTTTTTAAGACGACTTCTCGTAACAAAGATGATATGAATATTTATTTGAGATGTAACAAGATTAATTTAGTAAACAATGTAACCTTCCTTGGCATTCGTATAGACTCATTATTAAATTGGAAAGAAGAGTTGTCCAAAATTGAATCAACTTTGTCCTCGGCTTGTTATGCACTCCTGAGTGCTCCTGAGTCTCAGGGATGAAATAGATAAAAAGCATTTAAAGGCTGTTTACCATGCTCTTGTTGAATCTAAATTAAGGTACAGTATCATGTTCTGGGGGAATAGTTATAGTTATAACTCACAAAGAGCCTTCGTACTGCAAAAACGTGCGATAAGAACCATAGTTAAAATACCACAGTACGAATCATGTAGAGATCATTTTAAAAAATGAGGCATTCTAACGGTCCCTAGTCTCTATATACTAGTTCTTTTAAGCCATTTTTCCAAATATATCCATGAGTATGAATCTTCGAATGAAAGAGAGCTTAGAGAGAGCACACGACGAAAAGTCATAAAAAATGAAATGGTCCCGAAATTTAACATTGCTAAACACTCTGCTCAATACCAAGCTATAGAAATTTTTAACAAGTTACCTACCGATTTAAAATCAATAATTTACAATAATACGCTATTTAAAACTAAGCTAAAGGCATTCTTGATTGATAATTGTTTATATTCAGTATCAGAGTTGACAAATTCAAATAATAATTAATGTATCAGATTCAAGTTATTAATTGCTCTGGTTAATTTTATTGCAAAAGTTCTGTGTTGTGTATATTAGTGAGTTCTTTTATTTAATGTTATTTTATTGTTCAATATTTTTGACTGTTTATGTAATTGTTTATTGTATTTATGAAATTGAAAATTGCTAGTTATAAGTGTATTGTATTTCGGACACAATGTATTTTGTTAACGAATTAATAAATGAAATGAATGAACTGACATGTTTGTTTTAAGGCTTCCAACCGGGACCGACAGCTCAGCGTCCCCTCCGAAGTTCAGAGTCATTCAGAAACCAAGCGCCATAGGATCACCCATCTCTAGATACCGTGCCGATCGCTTACAGACCGACCACGAGAGCAAATGTGCGCTATGGAATTATAGTTTTAGACATAAATATTCTCGGTTTTAGTAAATACACAGAACTGACCTCATCATTCCTTTATATTATCACCGATTTGCATAAAATGCATATGCGACTATCTCGAAAACATTGCCTAATGAATAAAAAATTGCTATATAAAAAAGTGGCCAAGTGCGAGTCGGACTCGCCCGTGAAGGGTTCCGCAGCAGCAAGTATTTCAGTTGATTAAATGAAAAGTAAATTGTGGTTTACGATTTATGACGTATTAAACAAAACTACTTACTAGATCTCGTTCAAACCAATTTTCGGTGGAAGTTTGCATGATAATGTACAACATATATTTTTTTTTAGTTACACGGAAGTTACAGGGGGGAGGGGGACACACATTTTTACCACTTTAGAAGTGTCTCTCGCGCAAACTATTCTGTTTAGAAAAATAATATTATAGAAACTTCAATATAATTTTTGAAGACCTATTCATATATGTGGCGTATTGTCGTATGTATGGTATTGATGAAAAAAAATGAGTTATAGTTCTAAGTATGGGGAACGCCCCATATCTATTGTTTTTATTTCTATTTTTGTGTGAAATATTAATGCGGTTCACAGAATACATCTACTCATCTAACAAGTTTCAGTAGTATAGTTCCTATAGTCTCGGAAAAAACTGGCTGCGACATACACACAAACAGACATGACGAATCCATAAGGGATCCGTTTTTTGCCATTTGGCTACGGAACCCTAAAAAAACAGGCTAATTTATAACCTCCCCTTATTTGCAGTCGGTTTAAAAATATAGACTAAGCGAGGCAATATTGATATTATTGCCTCGCTTATAAAAGTTGGTAGTGCTGCTGCCTACGAAGCTGGTGGTCCTGGGTTCGAATCCCGATAAGTACAAATATTTGTGTGATGAGCACGAATATTTTTTTCTGAGTCATGAATGTTTTCTATGTATATAAGTACATATCTATCTATATAAGTATGTATATCGTCGCCTGGTACCCATAGTACAAGCTTTGCTTAGTTTGGGGCTAGCATGATCTGTGTGACATTGTCCCTAGATATTAGATATTATTATTATTTCAAATTATTTGTATTGTTCACAGGTATGGTACTGCGATGAACCCGAGATTTTATTCCATCAGAGCTGGCAGCAGTCTACTTAACTCAGGTAACTTGAAATCATATAAATTTGGAATAGACTTCCATGTGACCTATGGTCCTACCGTACCTAATTAGTACCTATCGTAGGTCGTCCTTCGGTAGGAGCCCATTCTGACTCCTACCAATTAATAATAATTAAGAATAATTAAGATGTTATCATAGTATTGGACTAAATGTTTTCCTCTTATCTATTAATACGTGCAACTGCCAGATTTGTTTACTAGACTTTTATTATCGGCAGGTCGTAATAGCGTTTTAATGTTGTTCTTTTGATGACCATAACCTCTATAAAAATAGGCTTGTTCCCATAAATAACACAGCTTAAAGATATGTAAACAGTAATAATTTAAGTTACTCATTGTATGAAGTAAATGCATAAAAAAGTCCTCCTGTAAATTGAGACATAATTTTCTAAGTCAATCGGCCTTGTTTCTAGATACAAAACCGATCTATGGCACCTACATCCTCCAAAAGGATGTTAAAAGTGGTGTTACGATCCCCGTCGGATGCTTAAATGTATGATTTCCCAGTTTTGAGTCTATAATTACTAAGTCCCAAGTGGACGTCAAGTCATGCTGTGAAAGTGGTTCTTAGCATACCTTAAGATAGATGTTTCCCAATAATAAAATGTTCAATCTCCCACAGGAGGTACTGTGCACTCAGTATCTACAATAATAGTCCACGAGCGCTACAACAACCCCGTACGAGACAACGACATAGCGGTGGTGCTTATGAGTTCGGCTGTAACTATCAGTATTAGCATCAACACTGCTTACATACCTGCACAGGGCAATTGGGTGCCCGATAACAGCTCCGTCATCGCTATTGGATGGGGAAGGACTAGTGTAAGTAGTTCAGTTGTAACACAGCATCAACACTGCTTACATACCTGCACAGGGCAATTGGGTGCCCGATAACAGCTCCGTCATCGCTATTGGATGGGGAAGGACTAGTGTAAGTAGTTCAGTTGAAACACAGCATCAACACTGCTTACATACCTGCACAGGGCAATTGGGTGCCCGATAACAGCTCCGTCATCGCTATTGGATGGGGAAGTACTAGTGTAAGTAGTTCAGTTGTAACACAGCATCAACACTGCTTACATACCTGCACAGGGCAATTGGGTGCCCGATAACAGCTCCGTCATCGCTATTGGATGGGGAAGGACTAGTGTAAGTAGTTCAGTTGTAACACAGCGTCAACACTGCTTACATACCTGCACAGGGCAATTGGGTGCCCGATAACAGCTCCGTCATCGCTATTGGATGGGGAAGTACTAGTGTAAGTAGTTCAGTTGTAACACAGCATCAACACTGCTTACATACCTGCACAGGGCAATTGGGTGCCCGATAACAGCTCCGTCATCGCTATTGGATGGGGAAGGACTAGTGTAAGTAGTTCAGTTGTAACACAGCATCAACACTGCTTACATACCTGCACAGAGCAATTGGGTGCCCGATAACAGCTCCGTCATCGCTATTGGATGGGGAAGTACTAGTGTAAGTAGTTCAGTTGTAACACAGCATCAACACTGCTTACATACCTGCACAGGGCAATTGGGTGCCCGATAACAGCTCCGTCATCGCTATTGGATGGGGAAGGACTAGTGTAAGTAGTTCAGTTGTAACACAGCATCAACACTGCTTACATACCTGCACAGGGCAATTGGGTGCCCGATAACAGCTCCGTCATCGCTATTGGATGGGGAAGGACTAGTGTAAGTAGTTCAGTTGAAACACAGCATCAACACTGCTTACATACCTGCACAGGGCAATTGGGTGCCCGATAACAGCTCCGTCATCGCTATTGGATGGGGAAGTACTAGTGTAAGTAGTTCAGTTGTAACACAGCATCAACACTGCTTACATACCTGCACAGGGCAATTGGGTGCCCGATAACAGCTCCGTCATCGCTATTGGATGGGGAAGGACTAGTGTAAGTAGTTCAGTTGTAACACAGCGTCAACACTGCTTACATACCTGCACAGGGCAATTGGGTGCCCGATAACAGCTCCGTCATCGCTATTGGATGGGGAAGTACTAGTGTAAGTAGTTCAGTTGTAACACAGCATCAACACTGCTTACATACCTGCACAGGGCAATTGGGTGCCCGATAACAGCTCCGTCATCGCTATTGGATGGGGAAGGACTAGTGTAAGTAGTTCAGTTGTAACACAGCATCAACACTGCTTACATACCTGCACAGAGCAATTGGGTGCCCGATAACAGCTCCGTCATCGCTATTGGATGGGGAAGTACTAGTGTAAGTAGTTCAGTTGTAACACAGCATCAACACTGCTTACATACCTGCACAGGGCAATTGGGTGCCCGATAACAGCTCCGTCATCGCTATTGGATGGGGAAGGACTAGTGTAAGTAGTTCAGTTGTAACACAGCATCAACACTGCTTACATACCTGCACAGGGCAATTGGGTGCCCGATAACAGCTCTGTCATCGCTGTTGGATAGGGAAGGACTAGTGTAAGTAGTCTAGCCGGAGCTCTCCTAGGGTACGTATCCCGACCATTTTGCCATGTTAACCCTCGAAGAACAACGCAAAGTATTAGAGATGTGCCTGCTATATGACATCTTCAATGGACGCCTTGACTGCCCCGAGTTGCTGTCTCAACGTCACACTCCAATGTTGCACGTACCCCATCACGCTACGAAATAGTGTGCTTACACGAATTGCTCGAACACATAATACAACCTTCAAAGAAATAGATATATTTTCTTGTTTAAAAAAACTTACCCAAATTATAAGCACTATAAAAGACAAACGAAATAAAAATCCTATTTGTTTGTATATATTCAGTCTTACTTTAAAATGTATATTAATTAATTAAAATTAACTATGTACCTTAACCCTGTAATCATTGGGTGGGCATCGATGTTTATGACTTCATTTCTCGCAATTAATACCTACTTAATCGAGACTGCATACATTAGTGTGCAGTAGTCTTGATGTAGATCTCACCACATCAATGTCTGATAAATGATTGGTGTCAGCATTATATTTTATGTCCGTTTTTTAGCCAACTACACTTTTAATGTTATACTAAAGAAAACCTGTCATTGGCCTTCCCTTGTATCCTGTAAATTGTGTTATTATCTGTATCGCTGTTGATTTTCTTAATAAATAAACACATTTTGGACATGGCGCTGAAGGGGGCACCGGAGCAACATACCCGCATGCTTCCCCCATCAGGCGCCAGATGAATTCTAAGGCAGATTAGGTTTAGTCGTTGCGACTCACCCGCAGATTATAGTGGGGATGGCATAGATAGTATACTTTTTAAGCGTTAGGCTTGCGTCAGTGACGCTGAATTCGGCTTCAAAGATCTAAACTCTCCAACACGAAGTTTTCACTTGTATTGTATGTGTCGTCACAAAACATACACTGACTAAATGAATGCCTTTCCCTTATTCTAACACTAATTAAACTTATCCAGGTGAATATCGCAGCCCCGTCTCAAGTCCTCCAGGAGGTGGAGGTCCGAACCATCAACCTTTTCACGTGCCAACAGCGGTACGCTTTCCTCGGACAGCAGACCGGCTACCAGTACCCGGTCACTGACAGCATGATCTGCGCAGGCATACTGGACGTTGGAGGTGTGTTCCTTAGCATACGGCCCATCAGATGAGTAGAGGTATCGTACACGACATCACTGCCGTGTTCCCACCTTCCAGATGAGCTCTAATGACCTTTATCACACACAGCCCGAAGATAAAGCATCTTCTACACGGTTGCAAACCAACGTCCTAAAAGAGGTCACCCCGGTGGTTGCCATCCATCTAGACTGCACAACTGCAGTGTGCAGTGTGCTAGTGCTGGGCATATATACGCAGTTCGACTGGGAAGTACCTCCACCAGAATAGTTGCTGGTATTAATTAATTTCACGCCTTTCGTCGTGGGTTCGATTCCCACCTGGGACAGTTATTTGGGTGCCTGAACATGTTTGTTTGCCCTGAGCTTGGGGTTTAATTATCTATATAAGTAGGTATGTATTTACAAAAGAATAAGTAGTATATGTAGTTTATCTGTTATCTAGTTTCCATAGTACAAACTCCCCTCAGTTTGGAATCAGATGGCCGTCACGTGGTGAACATAATTAATAATATCTCACGATATTATTAATTATGTTCACCGGAGAGAGAATGCCGGTAGTGATAGAGTGATAGCACGTGCGTTGTACTCATAGGCCTCTGCCATTTCCTTCAACTCCAAGTCAATCCTATATGAAAACACACAAAATAATAATAATAGGTCCTAAAGACATAGTCTCGCGTTCTTTATCGAGGTAATACAAACGGCAGCACACAATGATTGTCTACTCGATGTTTTTTTTATAAAACACAACGCTTTGCACTAGGGTATTTAATCCGGTATTTTACAAACATATAATAGACGGACACAAATTACATCCAGACTATGGGTATACCTATTTATGGGTCACACAAATAGTGGTCCAGCGCGGGACTCAAACCCGAGACACGAAGCGGCGAGGCGACTGTCTTAGCCACTGCGCCACCCGTGCTATTTCTCGTATAGAAAAGAAAGATATCATAGTCATTGAGACAACTCGCATGATATCGGGATAACGCTTATTCCTCACGTGACCATTACCAGTCAATTGCGTCCGCGGATGCGGAAGAACTTCGTTCCAATAAATTATTTAAATCTCAAACGCAGAAGTTATCGATAAAAATACATATATAATAATAATAAAAAGCAGCACCTCAAGCTACCCCAATCTGTCAAATTTCCCCAATTGAAAGTGAACCTTATGCTTAACTATGTGATTATGTTGAAAATCTATAAAATTTGACAGTTTGGGGTAGCTGGATGTGCTTGCGTCTGTACATTAAATTTTATTTAACATACAATATATATATTTAAAAAATATAAAAAAATACGCATAGTCCTTGTAAAATATTTTTTATAATTTCAAAGTCATAAACAATAAGTTTCGTAAACCTCTTTATTATCAAAGTATTGGCTGAATTGACCGTTTCAAAAATAAACCCATATCTTAACTGATACACATAATCTGTAATACCACTGTATGAATCATGGAAAGATTAATAAATGACGGATTTTTTTGTATTATCTACGCAGACGAGGTCGCTGTCCCAAGTCCAAACGAGAAAATTGTCTTCCAGAACTTGCTACACGGTGTTAAATCATTTCGGAAATATTAGAAGTGCACAATAGGGAGCGACAGTTCTCATAAGACGTTGTGTAAGTAAAAACCGCGGATACTGAGTTTACGTGAATAAAATCAATTATATTTTCTTTCCAATATTTAAAACCGGCCAAGTGCGAGTCGGACTCGCACATGAAGGGTTCCGTAGCAGCAAGTATTTAGATTTTTTTTTTGTTGATTAAATAAGTTGATTAAATGAAAGCAAATTGCGGTTAATAACACGTATTAAAAAAAACTACTTGGTAGATCTCGTTCAAACCAATTTTCGTTGTTAGTTTCTATAGTAATGTACATCATATATCTTTTTTAATTTTATCATTCTCTTATTTTAGAAGTTACAGGGGGGGACACTAATTTTACCACTTTGGAAATGTTTCTCGCGCAAACTATTCAGTTTAGACAAAAATGATATCGGGAACCTTAATATGATTTTTGAAGACCTATCCATAGACACCCCACTAGTATGGGTACGATGAAAAAAAAATTTTGAGTTTGAGTTCTATGTATGGCGACCCCCAAAAATTATTGTTCTTTCTCTATTTTTGTATGGGTACGATGTAAAAATCTTAATGCGGTTCACAGAATACACCTACTTACCAAGTTTCAGCAGTACAGCTCTTATAGTTTCGGAAAAAGTGGCTGTGACATACGGACGGACAGACAGACAGACAGACATGACGAATCTATAAGGGTTCCGTTTTTTGACATTTGGTTACGGAACCCTAAAAAGTTAACAAATAAAGAATATAATCTCAATCAAAATAAGTCCACAGTTTTTCATAGACGATTTGTGTGCATTTTTAGAGATACAAAAGTATCCAGAGGACTGCTCATCTTCTGCACAGCCCTATAAAATCCATATTGGTGTTTCAACTCGAAATGTCCAGCTGTTTTGTAATGGTTACTAGGTACTAAATGTGGAAATTAAAGCTTTATCTTTTATATAACGAAATCAGTGAAAGGCACAACTGAGAGTAGGCTTCCTATATTTGCAACTCTTGAAGCATTACTCTCTCCTTTTTCTCTCTTCTATTGCAAATTAATCGAATAGTAGAGTGCGAGACCCTATGGGTACGATCTAAAGTGTGAATATGAATGCCCTATCGGTGACGTCTATACTCGTAATAATAGTTTACCTATATACAGTTAGTAATCAATTTTGAGAACTACCAATAATTAGACCGCCAGACCTGCCACGCGAAAGCGAAATTCACTCGCACGATACATCTAATCGGATACTTAGGCCTGAAACTGCGTTAAGCGGGCGCCCGTGACGGGCAACCGTCGCGTCTCTTCGCGCGTGGACCCGCGGGTGGGCCCTGTGGGAACGCGACGGTCCCCGGCGCGACGTGATGTGCGCCCGCTCAGGTCCCCGCGACGGAGCAATTTTGTATGAAACCGCGCGGGTGCCCGCTTAACGCAGTTTTAGGCCTTATTCTTAGGCTTCATTGTCTTACAAGTGCCTCGTTGGTCTAACGGTAGCGATTTCACAAGGGGAGAACGATGACCTGCGTTCAAATCCCGGGTCGGGCCAACAGTGATTTTGGGACTTTTCTGTAAAAAAGAGTTTCTCAGCATCAGTCTGGGAATTAGCGGACGGAAAAGCCATCGATCTTGTACCAGACCTCTTTCCGGTCGTGTTGCTATGCGTCCCATCGGATCATTAGAGTATTGGAATAGAAAGTGCTCCTCTGTTTGCGCACACACTTATGCACTGTAATATGTGCCGCGCAGATGGCTAATCTCAATTAAGACTTGCCGCCGTGGCGGAATCTCGGCTAAGAGGACATTATATCATTATTATTATAATTTTCAGGCAGGGACGCTTGTCAGGGAGATTCCGGTGGTCCGTTGATCTACAACGGTGTGGTAGTGGGCATCACTTCATGGGGCTACGGCTGTGCTGACCCCACGTTCCCCGGCGTGTTCGCCAGGGTCGCCAGCTACAGCACTTGGATCAATAGCACGGTAAGGGGTGGTGTAGGTATCATCAACATTGCTTATTATTATGCTCAATTCTCATTCACTTACAATGGCATGAAATTTTGTACGCCACTGTCAACTGTCAGAACTATGTTGTCACTGTCATAGTCATGTTAATGACATATGTAAATTTCTTGTACTTACAATAGCAGAACACGACTTATTTGTTCGTTTTGGGAAATGTGAAGTTACATACTGTGCTCTTTGTATAAATTCGTCAAGATCAACGTTTGAACGGAGATCTGTCGACGATATGTTAAAAATAGGAAAAGAAACTGTTTTTCATATTTTGTATGACCGGCGTACCTATCTTATTTTGCAGTTCTGACGTGTAAAAATCGAAAGAAAATAATTAGTTTAAAACTTCCATGCTATTTATGTATTACTAGCCTTTTCCTCGTGCTTTCTTCCGCGTGGTATTTGAAATCAGACTTCAAAGAGGTTAAACGATCCTATTCCGTGTTAGCTATAACAGGGGGGCTTAAGCACTTCCCCCTACAACACTACGTAGGTATATTTTTTTTACATTTGATCAAGATTCTTACAAACTTTCAACCCCTAATTTAATTCCATACAGGGTAAATTTTTGTATTCATGTACCTACATACATACATACATACATAGACTCACGCCTGTCTCCCAGAGGGGTAGGCAGAGACAACGGACTTCCATTTGTCACGATCCTTGCACACCTCTTTCGCTTCGTTTACTGACATTATATTCTTCATACATGCTCGCCGGTTTAGTTTAGTTGGGTACTTCTGACCTGACCTTTCCTAAGTACGTCTCCAATTTGATCAGAGAATGTTCTACGAGGTCTTCCCCTTCCGGTTGTACCATTCACACAGGCCAGGTATACTTCTTTTGTCAGTCTTCTTTCATTCATCCTTTCTAAATGACCAAACCATCTCAGCATACCTTTTTCAATCTTTGTGACTACATCCTCTTTCACACCACAACGCTCTCTTATATCAGTATTTCGAATTCTGCCTCTCAAAGTCACACCACACATACTTCTCAGAGCTCTCATTTCCACTGCATTTATTTTACTTTCATTCTTTTTCTGCCATACTCAACTTTCACTTCCATACATTAAAGTTGGCACTAACACTCCATCGTGCACGGCCAGTCGAGCCTTCTTTGAGACTTGTCGGCTACTCATAAAGGCGTGTAGTGCCCCATTCACGCTGTTCCCCGCATTTACTCTTCTAACAATATCTTTCTCATATTTCCCATCTCTCGTAAACAAAGTTCCCAAATATACAAACTCTTTCACCTGTTCGACTTTCTCTCCTCCAACCACAATATCACAAGCTGTCGTGTATTCATCCCTCTCAAATACCATTACTTTCTGACAAATTGATGACACTAGGAGCTTTCATTGACATTGAAGGAGCTTTTGACAAAACAAAATTCTGTAGCATAAAGCACTCGCTTGCCAAATTCGGAGTGGATCAAACCACCAGTGGCTGGATTGACAACCTCCTAAGGCTGAGAGCTATAAGGTTTACGGTAAACTCCACCACAAGAGGCATCGTAGCAAAAGGGTGTCCCCAAGGTGGGGTGCTCTCCCCCCTACTATGGAATATAGTGGTGGATGACCTAATACGATGCCTAAACCAAAGATGCTACTACACTGTTGGCTATGCCGACGACATCACGATTCTGATAAAAGGCAACTCGGAAAACATAGTATGTAACCGTATGCAGTCCGCCTTCAACATCGTGCAAAAATGGTGCGACCAACACGAACTAACGGTTAACCCAAAGAAAACAGAATTGGTCCTATTCACAAACAAGAGACAACCAAACATCTCGGACCTACCCAAACTGTTTGGCACCGAACTGACTCTCTCCACTGAGGTTAAATACCTAGGGATAACGCTTGATAGCAAGCTTAACTGGAACAAACACATGGAAGTGAAAATTGACAAGGCCCGAACGACCTTCTGGCAATGTAGAAGACTTATAGGGAAAAAGTGGGGCCTAAGACCATCCATGACCCTATGGCTCTACAAAATGTTAATACTCCCCATGATAACGTATGGTGCCGTTGTGTGGTGGCCCAGAACACAGCTAAACACGGCAAAAACAAAACTCCAGAGCTTCCAAAGACTAGCGTGCCTAGCAACTACCGGCAGCATGAGAACGACTTCCACAGCTGCACTAGAGGCCCTCCTAAATCTCAGACCATTGCACCTGGTTATCCAACAAGAGGCCGCAGCTACAGCCATAAGGCTCAGCAAAACTGGCCTGTGGAAGCAAAACTATAGGGAAAATCACACGCGCATCATGGATGAAATTAAGAAGACGCTCCCAATGATGGACGCTATATGTGACATAATCCCTAAAAACTTCATATTTGATAAAAACTACGACACATCCAACTTCAAGAGGAAGCCAAGGACAGCTCTGGCACAAATGAAGTTCGGATATATACTGATGGTTCGAAAACAAACAGAGGCACAGGAGCCGGCGTCTTCTCCAACGACCTCAACATCAACATATCAACAACACTTAGCAGTCTAAATTCTATTTTCCAAGCGGAATGCGTAGGAATAACACTAGCAGCAACAGCAGTCAAGTCTCGAGATGTACATGGTAAATCCATACGCATAATTTCAGACAGTGCCTCTGTGCTTCAAGCCTTAAAGAGCAACCAATTCAACAGCGGACTCATTCTGGAGTGCCACGGTGCGCTTGAAAAGATCGCAACAACCAACAAGGTCACAATACAGTGGATAAGAGGGCACAGTGGATCTCTAGGAAATGACACTGCGGACCAGCTGGCAAGAAAGGGATCGGAAACGACAACAATGGGACCTGAACCCATTGTACCCATACCCTTTAACCAACTGAAAACATGGCTGTGTGAGAAAACCACACAAGAACATGAAAAAGAGTGGATAGATCTGGAATCATGCAGACAGACAAAAGAATTTCTACCATCTCTGAACAAACGCCTGTCGCGTAATCTATTACACCTGAACAGGAAGGATCTACGCATGGTGATAGGCACAATTACCGGACACTGCACGCTAAACAAACACCTCTTCAAGATTGGCGTCACGGACAGCCCCCTGTGCAGAGGGTGCATTGAAAATGAAGAAACACCAGCACACGTACTGCTACACTGCAAGAGCGTCGCTTACCAACGGGCAAAGTTCCTGAATGATCCGAAGACACTGCAGGAGGCCCTCAAGCCAGGCTTTCGTGGTCTCCTGGACTTCTGGATGGAACTTAAATGGTTCGAGTAGCCAAACAAGTATCACGCACAATGGCCCAATTGGGAGGCTAAGTGCGGAAACCTATCGCCCAACTAACTAACTAACCATTACTTTCGTCTTACCAACATTCATTTTCATCCCTCTCCTTTCAAAAGCTTCATGCATATTTGTTAGCATCACCTGCAACTCGTCCGCAGATGATGCAAGTAGAACTTGATCATCAGCGTACAGCAGACATTTGATGAGTAACTCATTCATCCTTACACCACATTCACTTTCTTTCAAGTCTTTTAAACAGCTATCCATGAATAGGTTAAACAACCACGGTGACGCTACACATCCCTGTCTAACACCCTTTTGGATGCTAAACCACTCAGTGTACGACCCGTTAATCCTCACGCAAGCTCTGGAATCCCTATAAAGAGATTTCAGTGCTTGAACAAGGTTGTCGTCTAACCCATACATGGACAGTACCGACCAAAGCTCATTCCTCAACACTCTATCGTAGGCCTTTTCTAAGTCTACGAAGGCACAGTAGACCTTTTGGCTTTTGCCCAAAAACTTCTCTACTATGCTTCGTAGAGAAAAGACCTGATCCGTGCATCCCATTCCTTTTCGAAAACCCGCCTGTGCATCCCATATTTTTGTATCGGTTTCTTTCACAACCCTTTCAACCAATACTTTCGCATACAACTTACCAACGACGCTGAGCAGACTAATGCCCCTGTAGTTTTTACAGTCTTGCCGTGAGCCTTTTCCTTTGTAAAGAGGTACGATGACAGCCTTGCACCAATCACTTGGCACTTGTCCGGTGTTATAGCACAGATTGAAAAGGCTGCACAGCTGACTAGCTATGACGCCATGTCCAGCCTTCAGCATTTCGGAAGTTATCCTGTCATACCCTGGTGATTTACCCGATTTCATACTCTTAATAGCTTTCACAATCTCATCCATTCCAATTTCATCCTTACAATTATTTTTGTCTATACTACGTTCACTCTCTGTTACACTTCTATCATACAAACTTTCAAAATACTCCTTCCAACGTTTTAACACACATTCTTCCTCTTTCACTATATATCCATCTTGGTCTCGGATGGAGTTCAGTTCTGAGGTTTGCCTCTTACTGATCTAACGGATTTCCAGAAAAACTTAATGTTCGTCTGAAAATCCTTAGACAACCTTCTATCAAAATTATCCTTTTGTTCATTTTTCTTTTCGTTCACCACATCCTTTACAATTCCTTTCATCCTTTTATAGTCATTCCAGGCTCTTTCTATATCTTCATTCGTCGCCTTACGCATTAATGTACCTATATCATATGAATATAAACGTCAATTTTGAAGTTGATCAGATCAAGAAAATACGCTGTTCTATACAAACTTTGCAACGCCTTTGTTTACAGGCGATTACACATAGACAAAGAGAGTTTTGCTATGTGTAACACCCTTAGGTGTTGAATTTTCAAAAATACTTTCTTATTGCCCACCTACGTCACTTAAGCAATATTTGTGCTAAATTTTATAGTTCTACCCAGTACCGCAGGTACCCAGCGGTAGATAATGTCATGCTTTTACACAACATAGTAAACACCTGTAACTGTATCTACATGATACAGGGGCACACACTATTCCAACTTCTTCACGCCTGGAGAGAGTTCATACCCAGAACCTATGGCTTACGTGCTCTCCTAGTCAGGAACGTGTAGCACAACCAACTTCCTAAATCCGGGGTGCTACTGAAAATTTATACAGTTGGAATTTAAAATGAATACAATAGCTTATAACGGATTTGATCCTTGACTGTAATATTCGTAGTTTTGATAACAATTAGTAACTTAAAATACCACAATTAGCGCCGGAATAATTTGCCGAAATTTCATGCCATTTAACATGCCCAACATTTCATTCAAGATCCCGACGCAAAAGGATGATCGAATGTATGATTTTCTGTGCCTATTTTCTATTGAATTTGACGACTGCAGTGGGCTGGTTGAAGGATGGTTTTGGCGGAAAAGTTCTTATCTTCGTTTCTTGTGAACTCTATTTAATTGGTGCGGTATAGCCATAAATGAGTCACAATTTGCCCACCCTATCGATATCGCTTTGCATTTCTTGCTATGTAGAAGTCAATTTTCTTCACATATGTTACTGGATATTTTTTTACATTTAGGTTTTAGTATTTTGTAGTTCTATGGAATTATTGTTAAAGGCTTACCAAGTTATTACTGTTGTCGCCTTAATTTACGTTAAGATGTCTGTTTGGCTGTTAGACATTAGAAAACAATAGTTAAGTAATTATTTTTATTAAATTAGAAAGTAATCGAGTTGTTCAAGCCGCCCAGTAGTCCTCTGTTATGACAGAGGACTACTGGGCGGCTTGAACAACTCTGAAATTACTGCCCATAATATAATAACCATAATTATTATATTATGGGCATCATGGGCTTATCATTTTAACTGAAACTTTTATAAATAGTTCTATAAATGACGGAGAACTCTTTCCTCCTGAGTATATTGTGCTACGGAAAGATCGTACAGGCGATGTTGGTTGGGGTGGTGTTTTAATAGCAGTAAAGAATTGTTACTCAGTCAAGAGAATCACTAACATAGATGGCTTGACTGATGATAAAGAGTTGTTGTTGGCCGTTATCTCATGGAGAAATGTTAAGCTGTTAGTGTGTGCTGTATATTTACCGCCTAATTACAACCAAAACCAATATCTCGATGTCCTGGCTTGTATTGAGAATGCTATTGTTGCATATTCCGAGTATAAATTCTTGATTGCTGGTGATTTCAATATGAAATAAATCTGTTCAGACCCAGTTTGATATTTTTTTGGAACATCTTGGAGCTTACAGTTAACAGTTGCGTAACAGCAAGAGTTAGTTAACAGCTGTTGTGTAATATTAATATTTTACACTTCTATTTCGTGTACGTGTAATTTTTAACTCCCCAGACAAGGATCACAAACAGTTGATGCATTTTTTTAGACGGGCTTGTTGGCGTGGTTGGTAATTGCTTGCTTTCCACGCCGCAGGTCGTGGGTTCAATTCCCATACATGACAGATATGTGTGTGCATGAACATATCTGTTTGACCTGAGTCTGGGTGTAATTATCTATATTAAGTATGTATTAACAAAAGAAAACTAGTATATGTAGTATATCAGTTATCTGGTTTCCATAGTACAAGCTCTGCTTAGTTTTAATGTCCCAGGATATTATTATTTTGTATGGGGTAAAATATTTATCATATTTCACAAACTGAATTTGTTTAATGTTTTCATGTGGTCACGGTACTAGCTGTGCCCCGCGGTTTTACCCGCGTTAAACTTTATAAATTATAGCCTATGTGTTAATCCAGGGTGTCAGCTAACTCCATACCAAATTTTATTAAAATCGCTTCAGCCGTTTAGACGTGAAGAAGTAACAAACACACACACTCACAAACTTTCGCCTTTATAATATTAGTGTGATTACAGAACTTCAATATATTTTCTAGCACTGCACTATGTAGGTATATAAATCAATAATATCTTTAAAGAAAATTTCTCAGTACCTATCAGCCCAAAGTCTGTGTGTGGACCACGTAAAGCCGTCCGGTGCTGTACCTGACCTCTTACCGGTCGTGTCGTTAGTCGTCCCATCGGATCATAAGATGGAATAGAAAGTACTCCTGTATTTGTGCACATGTGCTGAATTTACTACGGCTGTCAAAGTCCCCCGCGATACAGTGGCACAATCCCCTATTGCGGACTTTGTCTTTTATTAATTACTGGACATTTGATTATACAAAATACTTGAGAGGTGTCAAGGGACACCCGGATGGAACGAAGTTATTACTTATTATGTACAAAAAACCTGTATACACTCAACAAAAATAATCGTCGCGACACCACACTGTTCAATGTGAAATAGAAATGAAAATATCTGGCTTGCTTTCTATAAGAGAGAGAGAGAGAGAGAGAGAGAAACATGCGCACGCCGCACAGCTGCAAAAAGTGTCGTGACAACTTTTCGTAAGATTTTTTTCCGTATAGCCCCCTTTCACAACGCGCGATAAGGAACTTTGTTCCAATAAACTGCTCGAAAAAAATACTTATTTTCTACATTTGGTGTAAATTATTGCAATAAAAATGTTGTAGTTTCTAAATTCGTATCTCTATCTAATGTGTAGCATACTCTCACATCATGATTGTACTAATTTATTATTTTATATATTTGTATTTGCAGGTAACGCGATACAACTCCGGTCCTCTGAGCGCCGGCGTCGGATACCTCACTATGATAGCGCCTTTACTTTACTTAATACTCTCTGCATAGGTAGAACTAAAGATATTACTTGACTGGCCTGTTGGTGTAGTGGTTAGAGACCCTAGCTACTATACCGGAGATCCTGGGTTCGATCCCCAACCAGGACAAATCTTGTTTTTGTTCTGTGTCTCGGTGTTATTTATCTATAATAAGTATGTATTTAAAGATTAGAAAGTGAAATCAAAACATAATGTGACTTATTATTTACTTTTTATTATTCTATTATATTTTATTAGCTACGATTACTCTGTTCCTCTTGACCGGTTACCTCGAGTCTCCAATAAAAATATGTTAGCTACGCTTGTGACGCAACGGCTGGTATCGGATGATATCAGCTTTCTGCGCAGTTTGATTTCAAGTCGAACAATTATTCTAAACGATATTTGTTCAGAGGTTTTTAAGTTAAGAATAAAAATGTGATTAAAAAGCAGGTTAATGTGATGTGTTTTTAAGAACTTTATTTAATAAATGTATTTTATAATACCCCTGATATTTTCATTCATCTTATTGTAATTATCTAGTTATGATAATACGTCTATCTTTCCGGTGCACTATGCCAAATAGTCGAATATCAAACTGAGACTACTATCAAACTCATTTTTAATACTCAAACTTTCAAGAATTATTAAATCGAACATTCGCTACTAGAAAAGTAGGTCGCAGTAACAAATCAATCGTTCATCGCTAAAGAATACATTTAATTTAATGTTTAACTTATTAACCATTCAATATTATGAAGGTGCGAGTATTTAGATAATCGATTTATAGTGCTTGATCAATTGATATTCGATTCGCTATGGTACATACATCCCTATTGCTCACGCAATTTTCATGGCAGTGACCCTTCGATCAATAATAGTACTATTATTGATCGGAGTAGTGACCCAACATTTTTAATTAAGTAAGTATATCACGTGGCAGAATGGATCAGCGGAGATGTTTTTTTCTGCACGTGTGGCGCACTTCGATTCCGTCTTCCCACCATACGCCCTCGTATTTCGGTTTGGAAGTCCACACATGATATTTATTTATGTGACCATCAAATTTTTGATATTCCCGGGAACACGTAATAATTTCCATATTTAAGATACAAAAACTAACTACTAGACGTTTGTATGGAATCTGTGGAAGGAGAGATATTCCAAATGTCGTAGAGAAAATTAAATTTTTAATAATGCACTTTTAAAAATTTATATCTTGAACTAAATTTAATAGATTAATTTTAAGTAAAAGTTAGAAGTGTGCAGTGTACTGTTTAATGAATCTCATATATCTACAATGGGCCCAATCATTGTGAAAACAAATAGTTAATCTTCAGTTATAAAAGTATGAACATAATGTTACACTAGAACCACTTTAGATTAGATAGGACCAAATTATTACGATAATATTCTCCGTAACACCATTTTTTTGATAAACGTAAATCCTTTGTTTATGGCTCGGCTAAGCTTTTGAAAGGGGGCGCAGTACAACGAACTTACTTCGTCATTGCTAATATCTAAACAAATTGACTGACCTATAAGTCTAGTGCTTAGAGTCCCTGACTGCGGAATCAGAGGTAGTGATTGAGTTCGATCACCACCTAGATCAAATTTTTGTGTGATGAGCACATTATGTTATATTATACATACATACATCTATACTCACAAACTTTCGCATTTATAATATTTATTAGAAGAATGTGTAAAGTCGGTGATATCTATTACCTGACCCTAGTTAAGAAATAATGAATTTAAACCCTCACTTTGAAACTTTAAGGTTTAAGGTTTATTTTCAATTGGTATGGATTTATCAGACTTGTGGTACTTTTTAAACAAAAACATTTATAATACAGACACGTAAATTTGATCATTAAAACTTGGGCATTAGGGTTGTTTATAAATGGTTATAATATTGGTGAAGTTGCACTAATAGCTTATTTTAATAGAAACAGATAAGTAGCTCTGCTCTAGTGGTCCATGTATAGGATTAAGCAAAACGTGATGCAGGTTCGAATCTCACTATAGATATTATGTATGTTGTTTTGTTTTCAATTTGGAATTTGTTTAGTAAAATATATCTGACTTTAAACTTGTTAGACTTGCTTTAAAGTAAAGAATTATATACGGACACACTCTTCAAATATTACATTCGTTTATTTATAATATTTTCGCCTTACTTTTTATAAGTGGGTAGATGAAAGACAAATGACATTTGAATATAAAATAATATATATAGTTGGTATATTATTTTAATATAATATATTAAGTTACTAAAAATACAAAAAGTTTTAAAAGTAATTAAATTATTAAATGATAAAGGATTTGAACCATAAACCACTGTGTAGTAAGTTCAATGTCACCACCTCTAAACCAAACAATCCTGCTTGTTAAAGTGTAACAAACCATATATAGCGTTGGCACATAGACTTCGTTCGGGACACTATCCATCCAGTAAATTATTTAATGAAAAAATCGATTCTCTTAATGGTGAAGTATGCGAGGTAATTGAGAATGTACAACATTTACTGATGGATTGTGTGCGAAACGAAGATCGGCGACAATTATTTATGCGCAAATTTAATTACAATAAACTAGATGTAGGAATTTGTCTCCGTATACTCGCTGAGCCAACTTCAGAAGCAGCTCAAATACATTTTAGTTTAGAATGTAATATTATTGTATTTTTATTCACGGATCTGATATATCTGTGAACAAAAAGCTCCTTAAATAAATAAGAAAATAAAACATCCGCTACGACTGTTTAAGGCCCGGTGCCCACTATCGGTGGGCATCGGTGCGGCTCGGTACAGCTCGGGCGCCATACGGCGGCTTCAGGCGCCTTTCGGCGGCTTCGGGCGCCTGAGAGCTGCCTCGGTAGTCGTAAGCACACTTAAGGACGCCGAGCTGATTGTGGGTAGCTACAGAATAGTGCGGGCGGCAGAAACATCGCAGAGCAGTCGTAACGTTACGTGAAAACAGTTGTGCGTGTGTATTTATAATGGTGGATTGAGTTTTCATTGTGTTGTGTATGTCTCATGATTTCATACAATCCATACAATGTGTACCTAAATATCTATGTTACTAGAAATAATAATGTGTACAACTACATTACTACAAACATGTTCTGACTATTTACAAGCGCTTTTTTAAAGTCTACGTGAATAAAAACCTTTTTTATTTCATTTTATTGGTCATCTTGCTAAAGGTCTATGCACACCACGTAATTTAAAGGGCGCCCTTGACGCGCTTGTAGCGACACACGCGCGTTAGCATCGCATTTGTATCGATACAAAAAACCGGCCAAGTGCGAGTCGGACTCGCACGTGAAGGGTTCCGTAGCAGCAAGTATTTCAGTTGATTAAATGAAAGCGATTGCTGTTTACGATTTATGACGTATTAAAAAAAACTACTTGCTAGATCTCGTTCAAACCAATTTTCGTTGTTAATTTGCATGGTGTTGTACATCATATATTTTTTTTAGTTTTATTATTCTCTTATTTTAGAAGTTACAGGGGGGGGGGGGGGGGACACTCATTTTACCACTTTGGAAGTGACTCTCGCGCAAACTATTCAGTTAAAAAAAAATGATATTAGAAACCTCAATATCATTTATAAAGACCAATTCCATAAACATCCCACATGTATGGGTACGATGAAAAAAATGTTTTTGAGTTTCATGTCTATGTATGCACCCCCCAAATTTTTGTTTTTTTTTTTTCTATTTTTGTGTAAAAATCTTAATGCGGTTTACCGAATACATCTATTTACCAAGTTTCAGCAGTACAGCTCTTATAGTTTCGGAAAAAAGTGGCTGTTACATACGGACGGACAGACAAACAGACATGACGAATCTATAGGGGTTCCGTTTTTTGCCATTTGGCTACGGAACTCAAACAAAAACAAACTGCTCTGTAGGATAAAAGCGCGCCGTCGACGCCATTACCAAAATATAAAAAAAATACTGAGATGTTACGTATTAAAAATTATTAAAAATTAAAAGATAACCTAGAAGATAAGTTGACATAGTATTAATAAGAATTTAATTTAATTCCAAGTAATAAATATTTTTTTATTACTAAGCATGTATTAAAAGGACGTCATGTCATACATTGATGACAGAATATGTAGATCATAATTATGTAACACCAATATTACCATGTTCTAGCAAATGAAAAATTCTGATTCTGGTATGTGATAGGTGTGCATAGGCCCTAAGGGTTAAGCAATAAAGTGGAAGTGAAATAAAAAGCGTATATTCTAGATATCACATATGAATATTTAATTAACGAATAGTGATATAGATATATTACATGTTACAATAAATATAAGGTACAAGGTGATCGCTTCTCTCGTCATAACTGCGCCGCACTCACCGACACCACCACCACCTGCCGGCATATCACTGCAACAAACAATACATAGGTATTTTTATCTCTTCAACATAAGCCTCATATAATATAATATAGCCTCCTTCACCAGTGAATGACTGCTGAACATAGGCCTCTCTCAAAGGTTTTTTTGGAAAGAAGTTCCTTATCGCGCGTTGCGAAAGGACGGAATGACGGAAAAAATTAAGACGGAAAGTTGTAACGACACTTTTTGCTATAGTAAGCTATTGTAAGCCGTGCTTGTAGGAAGCTTGCCAGATACTTTCGTTTCGTCTTTCTATTTTGCATTGAACAGTGTGGTGTCGCGACGATTATTTTTGTTGAGTGTAACAGGTTTTTCGTACCTAATAAATAATAAAAAATAACTTCGTTCCATCCGGGTGTCTCTTGACACCTCTCAAGTTTTTTATAACATTCTCATTTGAAGGGATTTGCCTTAGTCACCGCATTGGAGATTTAGGTGGTAGTTAGTACACAGGTGCTGCTGGCCGATCCCTTGAATAGACTTTTCCGAAACTCACGTGATGGATTGGCCCTGTTTTTCTTTCTAAATTACACTGATTTTTTTAAATTTAATGGTTAATTATACATTAGTTGAAGGTCAGGAAATTTGTGTAATAAAAATAAAAGTATTTATTGTGCTCCTCAAGGAAATTAGATCTTTGTCCAGCAATGCACGTCTTTCGGTTAACGTGATAGGAGATTATGAGTATTGTATGTTGGCTGAAAACGCTGACGGTCTCCCTTATAATGTGCTCACGTGGAATCACTAAACAAAATCCGAAAACGCGCCACAGCCATGGCAATCGCAGATGATTCAGATTTTTTTACTTAAGTACAATCTTACTGGATTTGGGAAAAAATAAAGGTAGATTCAGAACAAGACCCTACTCCAGAAAGCAGACTTCGCAAATATAGAATGCACAAATACACCCACATAATCTAACAACAAGGTATGACATGATCATATCAGCCGAAAAATGCCCACTGCTGTACAGAGGCCTCCCCCAAGGATCTCCACAATTGCCGGGCTTGCGCTCCCTATATCCAGCGACTTTTAGCTAGGTCATCGGTCCATCTTGACACACAAATAGTTATCTATTGCGAGCTAGACGAGGTCGCAGAGGTTCACAAGAAGTTTTATTTAATTTAAACCACCTAATGAAAACGTGAGACCCTAAAATGGGCTGTATGCTTCTTTTATTTAATTTATTTTCAGTCGTTGATACTGTTGGTTTGTTTTTTATTAGATGGAAGAGACACCAAATAGAGTATTTTAAATCCCGGGTGATAGTGTTACCTCTGTCGGTGAGGTGGTCGGTGAGCACGATGTCGGCCGTGTAGTCCCCGGCGCGCACGCGGGCCAGGCGCGGCTCCGAGCTGCCCTGCGGCCCCAGGGGGCCCGCCGGGGCCCCCGCCCCCACCGCCCCCTCCGCCTGCGCCCAGCGCGATAGCTCCTCTGTCGCCAGCGCCGTGTCTCCACCCTGTAACCATACGGCATATAAACTACCCCGGTTCTGACCAGCGCTCTATTCACTAAGCTTCTCATATAAAAATTTTGAAACATTTATTTACTCAAAATAGAAAGCAAATAAATTGTCCAAGATCCAGGAACAGAACTTTTCAAGACTCGTTTGTGAAATGTAAAAACATCAAGAATAGAAAAACAATTATTTTACTGATGCTTACATGAATTATTACTATTTTCACATACTAAAGAAATCAGGTTCGGAACATGCTGAATCATCTGCGAAAATTGAACTACATTCGTTTTAAAAGCACATCTAAATAATGTGAAGAACGGGGTAAGAATTTATTCAGCCAGAACTAGCGTATTCGTGCTAAATTCAATTGCTATTTAAAACATCAAAACGACTCGAAGATATTCGTTTCCGTACACTTTATTTCACATTTTTTTAATCGCTGCACCATTTTTTACACTTTTCTTTCTTAAAGGAAATTATGAATTGTCCAAATCCTAGATAAATTTACTACAATAGAAGTAATTGTAGATCTTCTTTGTATATAGAAATAACATTTGAGACTTTCTTCTCCGAGTTGTCCATCTAGGTAGGTAGTGAAAGTTTGCAAGTAAGCTTTACCCCAGAGGGGACCCCGTTTATAGTAATTTTTGATCTAACATTCATAAACATTTTGAATATTTATGTAAGTAATATATTATTTGTACGTAATTTGTTTATATCTAGGGCATCGTGTAAGTCTCCAACAAGGTAATGGTGCCAGCTTTCTGGCCACCATTCCCGCTGTTGAACATAATTTATTAGTAAGTAACTTTGTATTAATATACAAATATGATTGGACCACTAACACACTGCTACCTGATCCTAAAATAGGCAGAGCCTGCACTATGGCAAGCAATCAAACAACTAATAAATAAACTTATACACAACAGGGTTACTTGTAAAACACCAACAACCTCGTAGTACTAGATAGCTAACACCATAAGCAACAACTTTTGTTAATTAGATATAAAATAAGTACTAATGTAATTTCCCGCGTAAATATTTATAAGTCTACGAGCATCGGAAAGACGCGCAGACGCTCGAGCTTAGCTTCGTTCTTTCGTTTTTGAATTAAACATAGACCTACAAAATGTCACGACAGTACAACAAAAACTTTTTAATCATTTTCTGTTTTCGTGTATTGAGTTATGTCTGACTTAGTAGAACAAAAGTTGTTGGTTATGCTAATAGCAATTTAGTCCTACGAGGTTGTTGGTGTTTTACAAAAAATAATTTCTAAATACACATAAATTACACCGGTCACAGAACCAATAATCGTGCTCATTGGGTGTGCTTTGCATTGGGTGGCGCGCCACGGGTGCAGCACCAGCGACCCTGTAGTACTGACCTCGGCGCCTAGGCTGGCGTGGCGGTACTTGCGCTCGCGGAAGGCGCGGAAGGCGCCGTCGGCGGACAGGCGCAGCGCGCGGTCCAGCACGGCGCACGTGAGGCCGCGCCACGGGTCCAGCACCAGGGAGCTCTGCTCCACCGAATCTGTAGATTCATCGGTTTGGATCGGTTCACTCTGCAAAATGGCACACAGGCTTACTACAGGTTCACAGACACCTATCCTAACATATCCCTGCGGGACAGACTCAGCCTAGTGCAGGGAGTGTTTATATTCGACTAAATAAGTTGATACACTCAAGTACATCAACTCTGTATAAACATGTTGATAATAAAAGGTCTAATCCATTCTTTATAAAAAAAAAACAAGAAAACCAAAATTAAGTTTATATAAACATACTCTATATTCCTGCCTAAGTATTTCAATTGTACACATTATGGTTCCGGCACATTATGGAACGACTCTACTTGATGAATTAAAAATATGTTGAATTTGATGCTCATTTACCAAAGAAAGACGAAAAGCCCGCGGATGCATTCTTCAACTATGAGGTCGGGTCAAAAAGTTCGCAGATTGGATTGGGGACGGAGTAATTTATTTTACCTGGCATTACTTGCGGACTCATTACAACTATAAATATCAAGTTTAGCCCAATCAGTTCATTAACCTTTGAGATATCACTGAATATACACATTAATCGGGAAAAAAACGTCGACTATGGAGAAAATTGAGTTTCGTGCCGTGATTAAGTTCCTCACTAAGCAAGGAAGACCACCACAAGTGATTATGGAAGTGATGTCATCTGTTAACGGGGACTCTTGCCCTGGGAAGTCAATGATTTATAAATGGCATATCTTTTTCAGCAGGGTAGAGAGTCGATTGAAGACGATGGAGGCGACGTCCTCAGACATTGTCGAAAAAGTTTGTTCTGGAACATGTCCATTTAAAGAAGAAACAGATCGCAGAAATGGTTGGTGTATCATCTACAACCATTTTGAATATTCTCCATGATCATCTTGCTATGTCTAAGGTCAGTGCAAGATGGGTTCCGAGAATGCTCACACCGTTACAGAAAAACAACATCGCATCTAGTGTTCACTTGAGATTTGAGTCTGTTTAGTGAAAACAGGGAAAAATTTATGAATCAAATTGTTACTAGAGACGAAACTTGGATTCATCACTATGAACCTGAGTAAAAGCAGAAGTCTATGCAGTGGCACAAAAAAGGTGCAGAACCTCGAAAAAAAGTTTAAAGTGGCCAATCGGTTAGCAAAATTATGGCTATAGTTTTTTGTAATGCAGAGGGCATTTTATTAATCGACTATAAAGCAAAAGGTGACAACATACCGGAAAATACTACGCCACATTATTAGAAAAAAGAAACTATGAAGGCAAAAGAATGCGAAAATGGGCTCGAGGTGTGCTCCTTATACAGGACAAGGCACCCGTTCACAAGAGTCATGTTGCGATGGCTGCCCTACACAGATGCGGCTTCGGAACACTTTTTTCTTTTTACATGACCTTTACAGTTAGCTTAGAAGGTTATATCACTGCTTCACCGCGTAATCGAAGCGAGAGGGGACTCAAGCCAGCTAAAAAATAAAGCCTCCCGCGCTAGAGATTCAAACTTTATTAATTTTTAATCTTCGGTGAATCGCTACGTGTTATCTGGCCATGAAATAATGGTTCTAAATGATCGTCGGTTGAAGCTATCAAATAGTAGGGCGTGGCGCTGACCTCGGGCTGCGTGGCGCGCGCGGGGTCGATGATGGTGGCCAGCGCGTCGCCCAGCGCGTCGTGCACCAGGTAGGCGGGCGCGCGCGCCTGCGTGATGACGTACGTGTCCGCCTCGCCCGCGCCCCCCGCCCCCTCCGCGCGCCAGCCGCCCTCGTCCGCCGCGCAGCCGAACGCGTGCGACTGCGACAGCAGCTCCAGCTTGTCTTTGCCTGCCAAGTACACCATTCCTCAATTAAAGCGCAGGCATTTCAAGTGGTTTACAAGACTGAGGTTTGGAATATTTATAATTACGACTAAAACTGATCTGTACTGATCGGGCTTTACTAGCGCGACAAGAAAATGCCTGAAACGCATCTACGCTGTACAACACACAAAATATCGAAGCATGCCAGTGTCCGTGGAGGTTGGCCAGCAGTGGACACATACAAGCGGGCACTGACCGTGCTGAGCGGGCAGCAGGCGGCACATCTCGTAGCCGCGGCACGGCGCCGCTCGCGACACTCGGAAGCGCGTGGACCGCGACTCCCACTCCGGGGCCAGATCTGTGTAACATAATACACCAAACTAATGAGGTTATGGACATAAAAGCAATACACAAAGTAATAATACGAATTCAGGACAAAATATACGTTCAACTCTCCACTCTTAGGTTGAAAAGGCTCGACTTATAATCTTTTCGCCATAAGATGAGTTCCCTGACAGTTCTTGTCTGACAATTGTAGTGACGTGACCTAACGAAATATAATCGATTTTTTTTTATAATATCGACTCAGTTGGCAATGAAAATGGAATCGGATTAGTGTCAATCTATGAGTAGTGTCAATCTCTATTGGCCGACGTTCCGTTCAACGCATTTGACATTTTAAGATTTATACTTTTTTATTTTATTTACTTAATTTATTAACAGTTAATTATAACTACAATGATTTACTCAGTAATTTAAATTTTTTTGTCACTTTATTTTTTATTCGTCTAAAGTAGTATGCGTGCCATGGAAAAAAATGAACTGTCAGGGAACTCATCTTACGGCGAAAAGACTATAGTAGCAAAATCGAACTCACGGTCGATTTTTATTTATGTACGTAAACGTAAAAGATTAGACATTGTTTTGGGGTTATTAAAAACAGATGCCACGACTACATTACAAAAGCGGCTCTTACTGTCCACAGAGTAAAGACGCCTTACGGCGGCAATACAAAAATACGATTTGATTCCAAGTTGATCTTTGATACACACGTGGACAACAAAATTAATAGAACTTCCAAAGCGTTAGGTTTCATTCTCAGACTTTCAGCAGAGTTTTAATAATATTAAGACTCCCAAAATACAATTTTGTGCTACGGCCGTGGGGTACTCGTATACGCTTCTCAGGTATGGAACCCAGATATGACACATATACAGCAAATATTTGTAAAACACCAACCACCTCGTGGGACTAGATTGCCAACATCATAACGAACAACTTTAGGAACTAAGTTTGGACATAAGTCAATCATTGAAAAAAAAAAATTAAAAGTTTTTGTTGTACTGTCTTGACATTTGTAGGTCTATGTTTCATAAAAAAAACGAGAGAACGACAAGCGAACGACGCTAAGTACGCGCTCGTGTGCGCATGTTTGCGATGCTCGTAGAGTTAGAAACATTCAAGCGGGAAATTAAATTAGTAGTTATTTTTGCAATAAAATTGTCAAATTGAAAATAAAATCTAACAAATTATTAAGAGGCCTATTACAGTCCACTAGCGCCGCCAATCGATCAATACAAAATATGTTCTATTATTACTGAGGAAAAGGCAATATGGTAATTGTATAACACCTTATCAACACTTGAAATATAGCTGTTTAGCTAAATCGTGCATTCAAAACATAAACGGCCGTTTTTGTTACAAATGCACGATTTAGCTAAACAGCTATATTTCAAGTGTTGACAATGTGTTATAAAATTACGTTATTGCATTTTCTACAGTAATAATAGACCACATTTTAAATTTTTGATTCTATTTACGAGTTATGACATTTTTTCGACTGGCGGCGCTAGTGGACTGTAAAAGGCCCCTTAAAGGTGTAGAACAAAAGTTGTTACTTGTGGTGTTAACTATCTAGTACTACGAGATTGTTGGTATTTTAGAAGTAACCGTATATAGTACGGTTAGAAAACATTCAGAGGATTTTTTTAAAGTGCAGTCGCCAGTACATCAAGTTACCCCAATCTGTCAAATTTCCCCAATTGAAAGTAAACCTTATGCTTATGTGATAAAGTTGAAAATCTTTAAAAGAATATTGACAGATTGGTGTACATTCAATATAGCGCCAAAAGTGAAACGCTGCAGTAAGTTCCATATACTTCCTGTAAATGAAAACAGGAAGATAGCTGGTATTGTCTTAGTATTTAAAATTATAAATATTAGCATACCTATTACGACATAATATATTGCATACACACCCAAAGGAACTATACAAAATGCATTCTTAGTAAGGACAATGCCAGAGAGTCGACATATTGGGGCATTTCCCAGGATATTACATAGACAAAACGGAATTAACACAGAGATTGGGGCAATATATTACATCAGTAAAATGTTGTTCACATCTCTATTTAGCCCGTTTTACGGTATCTGATTTTGTTTATTTTTACATTGAGTGCTTATCCTGCCTCTCAAAGTTCGGTAATTTATCTACACATCATTCTCCATCCAAGAATTCGAGACTATGTTATTATATTTTGAGAGAACTTAGTTACCTTCATAAGTGTTGTCAGCGCTATCGTTTATCGTCGCCGCGAGCATTTCATGCTCTTCCGGATTGTGTTCTATGAAAACATCCTGCAATAACATAGAAATTACATTATTTTATCACAATCAAACAAGGAATGACTACTGAAGCCATCTACGGGCGCACCAACGCTGTACCCATTGGTACACCAGTGGAGGCCATGTCCAAAAATAGGTCAAACCAAATAATCGTCACAAGAGATATTAACAAATCAAATGACATTCATCATCATCATCATCATCATATCAGCCGAAAGACGTCCACTGCTGGACAAAGGCCTCCCCCAAAGATCTCCACAATTGCCGGTCTTGCGCTATTCGCATCCAGCTGTTTCCTGCGACCCGCACAAGATCATCGGTCCATCTTGTAGGGGGCCTGCCCACGCTGCGTCTTCCGGTTCGTGGTCGCCACTCAAGAACCTTTCTGCCCCAACGGCCATCGGTTCTACGAGCTATGTGCCCCGCCCACTGCCACTTCAGTTTTGCAATTCTTCGGGCTATGTCGGTGACTTTGGTTCGCCTGCGGATTTCGACATTTCTGATACGATCCCGCAGGGAAACTCCGAGCATAGCCCTCTCCATTGCTCTTTGGGTGACCTTGAGCCTTCTCATAAGGCCCATAGTGAGCGACCACGTCTCTGTTCCGTAAGTCATCAGACTCTCATCAGACTCAGTCATCAGTCAAATGACATTCACGAAGGCTTTTTTGTATTAATATTTTATAAATAGACACGTTCATTGTCTATTTGTCTCGGTCTAGATATTTTCTGTGTACATACATACATTATCAGCCTGATATCGGGACACAGGCCTCCTCAAAAGGTTTCTACAACGTTACCATCTAGAGGGGTTTGCCGTCGTCACCGCGCTTGGCACGCGAGTCGGTGACCGCAGTTAGGTGGTAGCTAGTACAAATGTGCCTATTACGACACCCACGGTAAGTTATGGGGTTATTATTATCCTTTCTAGGCCGGAAACCATACGGCTGTGTACGTATGTGTACATCATAAAAATATAAGTATGTATATCCGTTATCTAGAATCCTAAGTAAAAGTTTTGAGCTGAATGGCATGGCGGTCTAAGATATATCCTGGATATTTATTCCTTTATTTAAGCAGTCATCTCTTTCTATGAAGAATAACCGGCCAATCATAGTTTCATAGATCTAATTAGCTCCTTAAGTAACCCACGTGATATATCACACGAATATTATAAAGGCGATAGTTTGTAAGAGTTTGAGTGTGTATGTTTGTTACTTCTTCACGCAAAAACTACCAAACGGATTTTGACGTAACTTTGTAGTAATATACCTTATATATCGGGTAAAACCGCGGGGCGCAGCTAGTTAGGTACAAGTAAAATGACGTCAGTACCTTGGGTGGCGCGTGCTTGTAGTGCAGGCTGATCTTGCTCAGCTCGTGGTCCAGCTCCGCCAGCTGTGCCGCGTGCCGGGTCTTGGCCCCGCCATCTGTCACTTCACCTACATCACTCTGCAAATAAAAGGGTCTTTATAATAAAATCTATGAAATATTGGTCTCTCGGACTAAATACAATATTTCCTCACTGTACGCTTTGAAAGTATGCTTGTGAACGTGTAGTAAAGTTCAACATCTCTTATCTTACACAGAGCTTACAAAAGGATATTTAATTGTAAGTAATAGAGTATGGAGACTTTTTTGTATAAATTGCACGATCATGTGCTACACGTTCAATTTCATTGGCAATTTAAACTCCTCCACGAAACAGACTCAGCGTAGTGTGGAGGGATTTAGTGAAGAAAAACCCATGTACAAATATTTTCTGCCAATAAACATTTTATTTTATTTAACTTACGTCCACTACTTATGCTACACATTGTGCCACACATTAATATTTTATCATAATTATATAACGCTTAATAACACTTTTTTAATTTATTGGTCCAGTAAACATGTTCTTATGGACGTGTACTAAATACGATACTTTTTGCGGCAACAAGAACTTTTTTTAATGTCATGGATGTGTAATGGATGTTTATTCATGACATTAGTTTAATCTCGTTGTCCATTAATACCTATTTACTGGACTTATAAAATAAAAACAGTTTGTGGGGCCATAAAAACTATCTTATTTCTTTTCAATCCTATGAGTATGATTTTACTTGTTTTAACTCTGGTTTAGATGTTTTTATGGGGACTGGTAACGTTTAAAATGGGCAGCACGTAGGTTGGTTTATGGCGGACAACTCCAGGACGTAATGATTGATGATGAATGATTGTGTGTGAGCATTTTAAGATAAATACAATTCCAGTATCTGTAGACTCAGAATAACAATTTATGGATCCCACAAATGTTCCAGTACGGGTATCGAACCCTAAACACGAGGAAACCCAAGTATTAGCGAGGAGATACCTTAACCGTTACGCAAACGTATAATACAGTTATCGTTGTTTTGCTTAACATCAGGCGTGACAAAGATCAAATATAAACATACCTTAGGCATGCTATGCATGGGCGGCCTGTGAGTTGGGGAGAGAGCAGGACTGTACTCCAAAGGGGACTGCGGTGACACGGGACCCTGGGGACACACACCAAAACATTTTATTGTAAATTCCTCCAAAACTGCAACAACGAATTGTTATTTTCATCGTTTGGAAGATGTTTTAGTACTCCTATATATCTGCTGCGGCATCTAATTTAAACAGGCATACGGCTCACTAAATAAGCCAAGTTATAGTGCACGACTGTGCAAACACAGTCTGCCTATTCCCGACAGAGAGAGGCTCAATACCAAGGAGTTTTACGTGCTCTCCCCTAAGCAATCAGGGTTTAATCACCGCCAATATCCCGAGACCGGGCTGCTGTTACTGGCTGTTTTTCTTCGCAGAAAAATCCAAATAATTTTTTGGCCATACCCTGGATTTTAAACCAGAACCTCTTTTTCTGCGATTTAACACGCTACCGCTAGAGCCACTGGTCTGGTAGTAATCCATATAGTAGTACACACGGCTACAAATCAAGCTATACAATTCCAGTATAAGCTGACCTCTCGTATGGAAATCTTATACAACGCAAGATCAGCTTATACTGGAAATGTATAGCTTGATATGTAGCCGTGCATACCAACCATGGGATATATTGCCATAAGACTTCGTGTTTAGCAAGGTTTCAGTTAACGATTTTACGAACGAAGAAAATGTTTTGGATGTCCCATATTTTCATTAATTAATAAAAGATTGTAGTGCTTAAACTAGTAAACCGAAGTACAAATATAATACTTACGCTATTAGATATAGAGGCTAGTTTATGTTGCAAGCTGAGCATGTACTCGCTGTACGAATGACTTTTGTTTGGAGTGCTGGGTTGGGTTGACCCCGTCGAATTGACGCTGTTCATTCCTGATGACAAAAGATATCGATATGAAATATATATTTTGACTTATATACCATAAGCAAACATAGATTTAAGTCATATAAGGACTGCTATTAAATAATTTAGTTAATGGAAGAGCTATACAAAACTATTCCCATTCCAATTATACATTAATTTATTAGTTTTACAAAAGTCTTAAAATTATATATGTAATATGTTGACAATATTTTAAAATCAATTTAAATATTTATTATATGCAGTAATGAAAAAAAGACTCCAAGCAAAGCTTTTTAAACTGCTTCCTCTAAACTAATTGTGATTTGTGAAAATAGAGGAGGGGAATATACTCGAGTTATCTGTGTATCGCATTACCATAGGGTTAGTGAAATAAAGAACTGATACATTACAGTGTGTCAGCAAAAATCGGACAATGCCGCAATGGGTACACAGGGTTATTTGTAAAACACCAACAACCTCGCAACAGTAGATTGCTTATATCATAGGCAACAACTTTTGTTCTACAAGTTCGGACATAACTCAATACATGAATAAAAAAATGATATTAAAAGTTTTGTTGTTGCACTGTCGTGACATTTGTAGGTCTATGTTTCATTCATAAACGAAAGCTTGCGATGTTATAAGTAAAATAGAAAAAGAGAAAATAAAGAAGAAAGCAAAATCCATCTACCATAATAATTACCGGCCATATCGATATCCACTGCCCTCCTCGCCAAAGCATGATGCACCGACCGGTGAGCGACTAGCTGGCTGAGGTTCTGCCCCATCAGGCCCAAGTTCTGGCCACCTAGCGCCAGATTCTGGCCGCCTAACGCTAGGTTCTGGCTGCCTATGAGATTCTGTCCACCTAATCCTAGATTTTGACTTGCTAGACCTGAAAATAGAAATAAGAATATTTTAAGTAAGCATTCGCAGATTGCATTGTATAACCTGGAACCAGAATGTGTTACTTGCAGTTTCGAGTATTCTAGTAAGATTTTTTTTGAAGACTAGACGCACTAGGGAAACTAATCCCTGTGTCGCAGGGTACTTTACAAACATATAATAGACGGACACAAATTACATCCAGACTCAGAACAACTATTTATGGGTCACACAAATAGTAGTCCGGCGGGGGACTCGAACCCGCGACACGTAGCGGCGAGGCGACTGTCTTAGCCGCTGCGCCACACGTGCTGATTGGTGAAAGCAATGACATTCTAGATTGAAAGAATACTTACTTATCGTATGGGCAGTGGTTACCCTATTGTCAGAGGGGAAAGCAATCAATGGTTATAGTTGTCATTGCTCTCATAATTTTGACAGAAACTTTTACGTCCTAAATTCCAACACTATTTTATATCTGTACATACTATTTGAGCTAATAATAGTGAAATTACGTTTATTTAATCCAAAGTTGTTGCATTTGTGTTATGAAGTTATACTTTATCTTGGAACTACCCCGATCCAAAATATTGTCAGTCCCATTAGTAAGCAGTATTGGCCATTGTTCTATGAACCAAGTTGGCCCCCTTTTTTTTTAATTTTTTTATAGGGAAAGTCCCTCCCTCTTACCCACCACTGCAACTCCTGTAAGCCAGGATCAACAGTGGCACACAATGAAATGACACTGAGCGGTGAGGCTCAGGCATGTCCCGGGGAATGGCTTTAACTGTCTTGGATCCCGCAACGAATTTAATCAGAAAGAAAAAAAGGAGGAGTTAGAAATGAATAGTTCCACTTCCCTCCAGAGCAAAGCGGGAGACAGAATGATATAAAGAGGCTATAGCCTCATTAAACGAGAGAATTGCAACTAGAGAAGCCAGCTGCAAGAGCACCAAGGATTAATTTAAGGGTCCTAAGTGAGCTGTTATATTTGATTCCAATAGTAGGTATGGCAAAAGCGCTTAAACGCACGGAAGTTGTTCCTTGTTGCTACAAGATCCGAAGTTGGCTCCTCCAAACATTCTTTGATTTTGAACTAAAACTAGAAATGTCATCCTCATCATCATGTCTACCGAATGACGTCCACTGGACAAAGGCCTCCCCAAAAGATTTCCACAATGAAGTTGTGTCCATCATTTGGAGGGTTATGCCATAATCGCCACGCTTGGCAGACGGGTTGGCGATCGCAGTATGGTGGTCATAGTCCACAGAGAGACGTTGCTGCCCGTTCTCTGATATAAACCGGGCCGTGTTGAAACCGGTAGTAGAGACACCCGCTGAGTTTGTTTCGCTGGGTCTTCTCAGTTCGGGCGCATTGGATCCGGTGGTAGCATTAAAGCGCGACCGTCGTTATAAATACAAGGTCCGCCATAATGATAACATTTAATTCGTACCTTAATATAGACAGAACCATTCGACAATATGTAGTAAAAATATAGCTAAAATTTAAAATTTTGATAATTAAACCTACACATGATCCTTGACAATAACTTAATTTAAGTTAGTTAAATATCGTTACTGTTATAAAATAAATCTTATTGTAAATTATTTCCTACAATCCGTGTACCTAAATATCTATATGTACCTAGAAATAATTATAAATTACTACGAATATGTTCTGACTATTTACAAGCGCTTTTTTAAAGTCTACGTGAATAAAAACCTTTTTTATTTTATTTTTTTTAGTTATAAATACCTCGGGACGACTTCTACGCCCCCCAGGGTAGGAGATGGAGTGGCGATATTCCATGCCGTCGGCCACACAGTAAATGAAATTGAAATGTACTCTTATGTAAACAATATGACCGTTCTCAGAAGTTGTATAGGAACTACTTACCTAAGTTATGTGTGAGGTTCTGGCCCATAAGATTCTGGTTGAGCGCCAAGTTCTGCGCGATGTTGTGTTGCTGGAAGGCCAGCGTGGGAGGCGGTAGGGGAGGCCCGAGACCCATGATGCCCATACCCATTTGTTGGTTAGCCAGCTGATTCACGGAGCTCTGTAGAGCCTGTTGCTGAGCTGAAAAAGTAAATGTACATACATGAGCTAAAACTTTATTGGCCTATACATTATTAAGTTTTCAATTGAAACAATATCCCAACTATTCATATCTTGCTAGTGTCCTTCTTTTCAGTCAAAGGTCATTTTAAGCTATTTTTAGATAGGACGATCGTAGAGATCGTCCTATCTATTCAAGTATATGTTATTGCATATTCCCTTCTAGTATAACTGAGGTCAGCAGATCACTTTAATAGTAACATGCTATTCACCATAGCCAGTTATATTTTGTAGATTGAACTAAAGAAGTTTTACTAAAGCACACACGTTTCTTTTCTCATTTTACGAATTTAGGTTTTCTCTGTAGAATTTTATAAATACGGTCTTTTCTCATGTGGATCATCATATTTATCAATGATATGGAAATCGCTGGATGCGGATAGCGCAAGACCGGCAATTGTGAAGATCTTTCGGGGAGGCCTTTGTCCAGCAGTGAACGTCTTTAAGCTGATATGATGAAACATAAGAAAAATCTATATTCATACAATTCTAAATGATAAATTATCATGAACACTAATACTAAAACTTAATACGCCTATATTATGTTAACTACAAAGTATTGAGGAGTCATTTTTCACTATTAGTTCAGTTTAGAGAAGTATGAGAGGAAGCAACTATAGTTACAAATACCTCAACATCATCAGTAACGCTAGCGAAATGACCTCAATCAAGTAAACAGCGGTACCTTACCTATAAAGTCGTTGTTCAGCACCGGCTGGTAGTACTTCGGCTGCTGGTACTGCGGCGGCAGGCGCGCGGACATCATCGGCGCCGCTGGCACAATACGTTAGTCACACACACAAGCCGACAGCACACAAGTGGATACAGAATACAAATTTCCTACGCTAAAGGGTCCTATGCCACAAGGAAGCTTTATGTTAAAGCTTTCCCCTATGTATTATAGTCTTGTGTAAAGAAAATACATCATGGCTCAGGTTCAGTGAGTGATGACCTAGACACGCGGTCAATCCATAGATGGGAGACCTATAAAGTTTCTGAGCGTCTCCGTGCTTCGGAAGCTGTCGGTCCCGGTTTTTGTTAAGAGAACAATCGATAAGCCCTGCCAGAGGCCAAAATTTTTAAATAACTAGGCACCGGGGTAAGCACTGCCCATATGATGCAGTTAAAAAATAAATAAATACAGTTATCTTTATTTTAACGAAAAAAAAATAAGATGATTGAATACAAAATTGGAAGATTTAACAATTAAAACAATTTGATGTTAATAATTGCCACAATAACATTTGAATCAAGTTCAAAATATAAATTATAATTATATAATTTATTATAATTATAATACATTTGCATATAATGAATACACAAACCGTGCGTCGCACGAAATGGCAGCTAGAATCAGAAACACTGCTAAAATGCAGCAACATATAAAAACAATACGGCGTTTTGCTAAGAGAGTTTACATCGCCACAATTTTGCTTCATGGTTAATTTAAACTTCTTTATTGATTTATCTCTCTGATTTTTTAGAACTTCACTGCTTAACAAAAGGGTTACATGTTTCGTGCAGGCGGGTTGGTTATATAGCCAAGCCATTATTTTGCAGCGTAGACAGCCAAGTTAATCATATACCATACCACCATACATATATCTTTCCTATTGAAGAAGTTCGTCTATTTCATCAGCTATACGCAGTTTATAGGAAACTTTGTTTTATAGTGTAACCACCAATCTGCTGTCAGCAGCGTACATTGGGAGGGGCTTACATGCACGTGTGCAGTGGGTAGGTGTAGGTAGTGAAGTTTTGCGAATATCGATTTGTGTAGATCGGTTAAACGAAAGACAGAGTTAACATGGCTAAAGAGATCCATGTATCTGGAATCTGGACCACATATCAAGCAATTAAAATAAGTCTATCTCGTATATGAGAATTGATGTGCCCAAACAGGGTTCGTGTTCCAAATATACCTATAACACCAATTGTAAACCCATGAAAAGGAAATAATAATAATAAAAATTGACGTTTTACTGTCTGGATGGATACATTACTACCAACTAATCCAGAATTCAGCGATAGAACAAAATGAAAAAGTTATAGGTCAGTAAAATTTAGCCTTTTTTTGTCAACCTCCCACAAAATTTCCGTTACATTTTTTTTTATAAAATGTAGGATCGCTTACCACACTTATCCACTGAGCAAAAAATCTCAAAATACTGATAGAATAAAGAGGAGCTTCAAGCGCCATCTTAAGAAAAAAGATTTTGGCCGATATCTCGGAAACTTTAGGAAAAGTTATTAGACCATTATTAAAGAGAATAAAATTTCATGTTATCGAGTTAAATGCACATGCGCATTTAAAAAAATGCTATATTTGAATTAAATATTTGTTTCATTAAAACATTTTGGCCAGGATTACTGATACTTAAGTTCCTGACGACGTTACCCCAACCGCATACATTTATTTCCTAGAATAAGTAAGGTTTTGAGATAAATCAGTCATGCTAGCCCTGCTAATTGCCATCCAACATTTCCAGGCAGAGGAAGTCGCGTATCACTGCCCACATCTACCAATATTACACTCAAGAAAAGTATAAAGACATTACATTATATGCACGGAAGACACAGAGGAGTGTGTGTATTGAATGATGGATATAATCTTATATAGACTGCTAATAATATCTTAAGTGAAATGGGAAAAAATAATACAGATCTTTCTGCAAGTCCAACTAGTTTTCTTAATAATATCTCACACTAACACTGCTCAATCGAGTATCCAGATAAGCGTACCTCTCAGCCAAGAGGTTTTCGTCAATTATTTCTATTTGATGTTCAGTTGGATCCTCTGTTTATAAATACCATTTACTTCTAGTTTCTAAATCCACTGAGACTTCCCTACTACATAGGACACTCTCCATCTTTACTCATATAAACCAACGAGTTAAGATAAAAAAAACAGAGTCAATGGGTGGCAATCTCGCCGACCAAGAAAAAACCAGGGGCAAGACTAAGGCATTGGAGTTTAAATCCACCCACATTCATGACTATTTCGTTTTACAGAGTTCTCTTACCGGAAAAATCCCTAACGCAATTTTTGGTCCAGCCCAATGACCTCATCATACTGTGTCTATTAGGCGGCTTGAACAAGTCTGTCCTCAGAGTAACCACTACTCATACAATGAATGAAAATACTAGTGTTTTTGGACGTATAGATTGTGTGGCAAGATATTGGTAGCTAATAACATTAAAACGAAACTAGTCAGACATAGCAGAAAAATCTGATCATTCAATCAAATTTAACATACTTTTAAAGGCCTATAAATTATCTATTATCTAATTTTCTATTTTAAAAACTGTTATCTAAATCAACACACAGCATTTTGCTATTAATTCTAGGATAACACTTCTATCATTCAATGTTTAGTCTCTATGCACACAGAAACGACAGTAAAACACAAAGATATTAAAAATAAACAGTAAGAATAAACAGTAAGAAGCTATAGTACTTACTAGGTTGCGTGTTGTTGAGTAAGGAGTTATGGAGAGACAGATCGGGTTGCGGGTATGATTGCTGGTTCAGCAACCCGAGTAGATTGGGCCCTGACAGATTCTGTTGTTGACTGGAAGAAAAAAATGCTTGGTTAGCAATATTATATATAAATATCTAAACAATAGTAATAAAAATCGATTGCACATTTAAATTCAGGTGAAGAAAACTCTGGGTTAACAAAATTTGGTCTGGTTGTGAGGTGAGAAATCTTATGGGCATTTATACTCGATAAATTCGACATTTGACCAATTCATCATTGATTTATTGAATTATTGATAAATTAAATAAATATATAAAACTATTAATAAAAATAACGAGCCTTCCAACACAAACTCATGTCAATATAATTTTTGTTGCGGGGTCACAAGCCAGTTAAACTCCATATTAAAGCCGTTTTCCAAGAGAGAGACAAAATATTGGGTATCCTCTGTCTAAATCACAAACATAAACACAAACAGGAGCATAAATATCAATGCAAATAATATATTTTATAATTAAAAATCAAACCAGTTATTATTTTCGAAACAACTTACTTCATAATATTCTGTTTCAACAGCATCCTCTGTATATTCTCAGCATTAGGCAACGCGTCTGTGTTCCCGGGCGTAGGAGTCATACTCTGCTGCATCATTCCCATCCCCCCAAACGCCATATTCAGTCCTAACTCCCCACCTACCCCCATTGGGGTGCCCACTTGACTTAATAAAATAGGAGTATCCGTGGATATCTGTAGCGGCGTGGTTAGGTTGGGCTGGAGCGTAGTAGCATTTAAAAGGTTTGGATTGATCATATTTTGTACAGGCATCTGCTGTATTTGCTGTATTGTGTTATTTGTAATATTAGAAACTATAGGAGCTGACATGGACATTGGCACGTTCATACTAACAGAAACCTCTGGTTTCACTTCTAAGGGTCTTTCTACGGGTTGGATATCGGGCCTATGGTCTAAAGGTTGAGTCTGTGGGGTTTGAGACGGGACTGAATACTGATGAGTAGGAACAAATTCTTGAGGCGGAGGAATAACATCTTTCTCGGGTAGACCATTGACTTGAGGTTGTTCTTTTGGTTTCTCCTCTGGTTCTGGTATGGTTTTCTCTTCTGGCACATTTTCGCCGCGGTCAACGACGGGACTGACTAGAAACCGGGATATCTTCCGGGTGGGTTTTTGCTGCTTCCTCTCGCCGTTTGATTCTGTGCTGCCCGAGCGGTCGGGCGCCATCGACCCGCCGTCTGATTGATTAGAACCTGATAACCGGGAAACGGTCCGTTATAAAATGACACGTTAATTATCTATACATATAATAAAATCGTAGGAAAGTCAAAACTGTATATTGAATATTTTTTTAAAAGGATACTTGGGGCGAGATCTACTATAGATATTGAAGCCAAAAATATAGTTTTTAGAATTTTTGTCTGTTTGTCTGTATGTATGTCCGGGCTAAACTCATAAAGTACTGCTTGGATTTACTTCAAATTTTGCATGAATATTAGGGTCAACATATAGGCTTATTATCACGCTATCACTTACGGGGGAGGAGCTATGATAATTTATAAAATTTAACGCGGGTAAAACCGCGGGGCACAGCTAGTTTAAAATATGTTTAGTGCTATCAAGGGTTTTAGTTAATTCACGGTGTAATATAAATAGTGGATGTGACGTAATGAAAAATTTAAGGAAACCCGTTTGTGAAATACGAAAAATAGTTTTTAATTTTATATACAAAATAAGCTGATCGTTATTCTTGTATGCTGTTGTTCATGCGCTGCCGATAATATTCAAAATGTAAAAGCGGAGGTGTATAACTGGCTGACCTATGGAGGAGGCGGTGCTGATCTTGCGCGCCACGATATGCGCGTGCGCGGGCGCGGGCGCGGGCGGCGCGGGGTCGGGCGCGGGGGCGGGGGCGGGCGCGGGGGCGGGCGCGTCGGGCGCGGCGGGCTCGTGCGCGTCGTAGGCGAGCTCGGCCGCTATGTTGTCGTGGCTGGCCGTCGGCGTCGTGCACTCCGAGTTGTCCTGGTTCGAGTCCGTCAAGTTCTCTTCCCGTTCCGTCGTTTCAGAGTCGTAGTCAGTCTATTGAAGCAAATTATAGTTACGGAATTAACAGAAATAGGACCAATCGTCAATGGCGACGTAGATAAAACAGAGCAACGATCGCAAATTCAGTAAGTTTTCTTAAGTCAGCTAATATGAAGATAAGTGAAAAACTCAACGCAGTGTCTCCAAAAAATTATCCAATTTAATAGCAAATTTTAATAGCTACTACCTCTTGCCAGTGGAGCTTCCTTAATTTTTATGCTCCTGTTAACCTCTCGGCTATCATGTCATCATAAGACAGAACTCATTATTTCACCATTTTGTCTGCAATGAGCCTGACCAATGTTTTATTCTAGATATGCCAAAGTAATCTCGAATTAAATACAAGAACATCTGCATTTTTACTTTTTTTTATATTGCCAAAGACAGCTGAGATAATAGCAATCAAAGTACGCATTTTCGAGCGATATTATTTCAAAATACAAGCGGCGTTTGATCGCGCTGTGACGTCACGTATCAACTCACGCAGCGCGCCGGCCGGTTTGCGGGTACAAATCTAGGTACTATTCATTTAATCACCGCTGCTGGTGGCTCGTACTTGCGATTTTATTACGAGAAAATTATTAGAAAATGCCGTGTAGTGCCCAAGAGTTTTAATTCCAATGTTAACACACCCAAAAAGTGTTTTTAGTATACCTAAATATCCTATGATAAGGAAGAAATGGATGACCGCAATACGCAGACAGGATTCAATAGGACTGAAAACTATTGCATTTTGTTATGAATATTATTTTGATGTCAATAACTATTATATTTATACTTTTCTCATGAAACACTACGTTATCTATTGGTGCATTTTATAATCAACTTCGGTCTGATTAAATTGTAAAATCCTTAAATGACAAAGGTAGCTAAACTTAAAAAAAAAGTTTATCTACCTTGTCATTTAAGGATTTTACAATTTAATCTTTAAATAGGAATTTCATTAATATTGGTATTATCTATCAGGAACCTTGATATCAGGATGTTATAATAAATAACCAACCAACCAACAATATCGTATTTTTTTAATGAGAATAGGTAATGTTACCCCTAACTTACTGACGTAGATTAAACATGAGATATTTGGAAAAAATATATAATAACCACGAAATATTTTACCTACTTATACAATATTTTGTGATTATTATCTACGTTTGACTTTAACCACTAATACTCAATAAGTAAAAATAGGTATGTTGAATATAAGTGAAGTAAAATTGACTGCAAGTGAGGCGCAGCGGCTAAGACAGTCGCCGCTGTGTGTCCGAGGTTTTATTCCCGCGCCGGACAACTATTTGTGTAACCCGTAAATAGTCTATTATATGTTTGTAAAGTATTATAGTATTATTATTGTCTTTGAAAAAAAAAAACGTTAAGAATGACAGTGGTATTAATCTACAGCAGTTAGCGGGCCGCTGAGTATAATATTTACCTGCGTACGTAAGTATACTTGGAGATGGTGTTGAACGGTGATGAAATTTTACAAACATTATGCTAGAAATATAATAGTACGGGCCTTCATTGTATCCTAAATACACATCGTTAACACTTTTGAAGATTCATTCACAGAGTGAGTTTATCCTCTGCCGTTTGGTCTTATTTTGGTCGTCTATAATGGCATTAAAATTTGGAATTATATATAAATATAAAAAGGTACCTACTTATAATATTTTTTTTTATATTAGTTTAGTTAGTTCTTTATTAGACTTAATTAAAAAGGTACTGAAAACAAAAAAAAATAAGTAAGTAACTAAGTCGAGAGTATTATTGGTAGATTAAGAAACTTTGGATTCTTGACGCCGCATGCTACTGTCAATCAAAGTTTGTCAGTCGTGTAAGGAAATCTACCTCCCATTATCCCTCTTCCAGGGTGCAGATATATGTAACTCAAAAGGTATTTAACAGGTTGATGTAATACAATAATAACAAATTAACAAATAAAGCTATGATACAAGTACAGAGGCATCACTTGAATGAGTTTCATATGGCGCGGGGCGCGAGCGACCGGAGTGAGCTGATAGCTGACGTCACGCGCCAAGCGCGCGCTATCGTGGAAATTTAAAAAGTGCTTAAAACTTCTCACAGTCGTAACTTCCGTAATACTGCATTGATTTACGTGAAATAAAGACTAATATAATGTACGTAATTTAATCTTTATTGTTAAGTAGCTTTTAGTGCAATATTCGCATGTGTTGGTCACCCTCATTAGTGTGGCAGTTTCCCCGTGTTGACATATTGCAGAAATCACATTCGAAGCTTTCCCCATAAACCTAATAAAGGACGAAATCTATAAGTAATCGTATTCGACAATTATCAATTAGAATACCTTGTCAATGTTGAGTCTGAGTGCAGAGTGGTGTGTGGGGTTGAGTACGGGCGTAACGCCGGGATTGGAGACGAGCTGTTGAACGATGTCCTTAATCAGCTCCATAAATGTGCAGCTCTGCCACTCCGGCAGCAGGTTGTTTGATACCTGAAAAATATAAATAAGATACGAGTAAGACCGAGAAGAAACTTTATAAGAAAGTTGGTGAATTAAAAGGCATTATGATCACTTGTTGTCGTAAAAGTATAAATGATGATATTCTGGCAACAAAATTTCTTAGTAATTAACCAAATCATTGATGGAAAAACTATTCAAGTCAAGGTATCACAAGTGAAGCATTATGAAGCCGTCAGTAATCTTGGATTATGTTTTCTTCAGAGACTGATGGACATCACTGAAGATAAAATTATCCAAAATTATGGTTGGTTAAATTTATCTAGCGGTAGTGTGTACATACTGATATTTCTCAGTTCAACTACCAAAAAAATTAATGGTATTTTCTGTCAGAATTATCAATATCAAGTCGAAGACATGCAGTTAGTGGTGATACACGGTATTCTCAGAGGTCCGTAACTCGGAAACACATAAAGGCACAAGCGTGTGTGCTGGCGAACATGAAAGAAGAGGAGTTAAGTGCAGCGCTGCCCCACTTAAATCCTCTTCGTTCATGTTGGCCAGCACACACGATTGTGCCGCTAAGATGGGTAGTCTACAATAGTATTGGCCATTGCATGTCTCGTTCAGCAGTTATGACACTAGTTAAAACTAGCGTCGACACTATTTGGAAAACACTAGTTACAACGGTAGGAATTATGTTAAGTTATAGTTAAAAAAAAAAAATACTCACAAAATTACTAGCAATCTCCTCCGGGTTGACGTCAGTGACATCGAACTTGAAGGTGACAGTCTTGGACTTCGACTCCAGCTGGCACTCCACCATGCCCTCATTGACGTCCAACACAGTCAGTTTGGGCAACTTATCTTTCTCGCGAGATCGTTTCTTGGAGCCACGGGACTTCTTTTCGCCCGATATTGGAGAAGATATAGCAGTACCCGCTGTAAATAATAATCAATCGTAGAATCATTTGGTTATTCAAAGAGGAAGATTAACTTATGGTTGTACGTTCGAGGAGTTGCAAGAAACTCACAATAAAATTGGTTCATACTTTTTGCCAAATGGAGAGGCTGTACAATCGAATCCGAAAAGCCTAGTTATTCCTACTAGAATTTTAAATTCTGTAATGTTATGAACGTATCCGACTAGATACATAACAGTCATTAGGCCTAATAATAGTACATGTTTGATAAAGCAAGGTTAATTCTCACCTTCTGGTTGCTGGGTCTCCGTCTGCTTCTCCTCAACGGAACTCAGCTCCGGATGGCGACTAGCCTCTGCATGGTTACTCGGAAACTCTGTCAAGGGTGTCAAGAATTGTTCCTTTTGCCCACCGTTCGACGCATACCCATTTTCCTGTTGTTCTGATGCCAAGTTTAACTGCTGTGGTACCATCTCCTGGGAAGTGGTGAAGGTTTGTGGTTGGGATACAATCTCCTGAGAAGTAGGGAAGGGTTGTGTTTGGGGTAGCATTTCCTGGGGTTGGGATGTGAAGGTTTGTGGTTGGGAGACTGGTTGAGGAATAGATTGAGTTGGCTGCTGATGAACAAGTTGGGATTGTGGCATTGATTGCTGAATAGACATCTGCTGAGTAAGGGTAGGTTGCGGAGCTGATTGTGAAGCCATTTGTTGTGGTATTGATTGCACTGGTTGGGGCACTGAATGCATTGGTTGGGACATTGACACTGGTTGTTGTACAGAATGAACTGGTGGTACCGACTGGACGGGTTGAATAGACTGCATTGGTTGAGGAACAGAAGATAACGATTGTGGAATGGACTGAGGGACTGACATTTGCTGGGCTATAGACTCTTGCGGCATCGACTGCGGTATATTCTGAGGGACTGCCGAAGGCATGGAAGATTCTATGGTCTGGTAAATATTTTGTAAGACGTGAACCGGTTGGCTCTGACCTTGTTGGTACATTTGCAGAGGATTAGCCGTATAATTTTGCACGGGGGTGCCTTCATGACTAGATATTTGCCTCTCCTGCTGCACTAAGCTGAAGTTTTGCTGCATCTGCATGTTGTGGGGAAGAGATTGTCCCTGCATACCATGTCCTGGAAGATGGTGGTAGTGTTCGTCAGATCTTTGCTTGTAATGCATCTGGTCGACCGACATCTGCTGTTGTAACTGTGGCTTTTGGTACTGATCGAGCATTACTGATTGCTGTTGCTGCTGCTGTTGTTGTTGTTGTTGTTGATCGTGAGTATCCACTGAACTTATAGTACTCTGTTCGGAGCCCTGGCGTTGGTACATAGGCCTTTGTGCTCGGAGGATTTCTTCCACTTTCTGTTGCTGCTGCTGATCCATTATTTGCTGCTTTTGCGCCAGTATCGCCCAGTTCTGAGATATAATGTTTTGCTGGGTTTGCAGTTGGTATTCTTGCTGTGCTAAATATTGTTGTTGTTGTTGGAAATGGCGCAAGTGATGAGATAACGTTTGACCAGGAAGCTGTAGTGGCTGAGTCATTATCTGTTGTTGAAGTACTAGATGTTGTTGAGCTAACACTTGTTTCTGCATGTCTAGTTGTTGTTGAGCTTGGGCAACTTGTTGTTGAGCATGAGCTACTTGTTGTTGCTGAGCAATAAAGGTAGGATCCATAGTTGCTAGTACAGGTTGCATAAACTGCTGGTTTTGCTGTAAATTTGCATTTTGTTGTTGAATTTGTGAGTTGACGAGGTTTTGCATGTTTTGTTGTATCGTTTCTTGTTCCTGACTTTGCTGGACTTCTAAATTCTCCTGTTGTTGGGTTAATTGTTGTTGCTGGGCTTGCAACTGGGATTGTGCTTCAGATTCAGATTCTTTTCTAGACTGTAATGTATCAGGCCTTTGTATGATCTGAGCAAGAATATTTTGCAGATTATGTAAGGATGGATCCAGCATTTGGCCAGAGGCGAGATTCTGAGGGCCTGACATGATATTTTCCTGAGCTGTAAGTTGCTCTTCTAGTTGTTTCTGCTGTATCGCCGCAGCTTGTTGAGCTATTATATTCTGTTGTTGCTGTATAATTTGTTGTTGTAAGACTTGATTTTGATTGTTGAGTTCTGCGGTAATTTGTTGGTTGAGAATGGGTTGGAGTTGTGTTTGCGAGGGAGTCTGATCAAGTATCTGCTGGGTTTGTTGGACTTGATGTGCGGCCTCCATGAGTGCTTGGCCTTGGACTGTGTGTTCCAGCATCTGCTGGTTGATGAGATTCTGCTCCATCATTACCTGCTGGAGAATAGCAAGCACTATTTACATGTTTCGGTGAAGGAAGGATAGTATATGAGTACATAGTGAGAGGTAAAAAGTTCATTTGTAATTTGATTTCAGGAAAAATTATAAGCTATTTATAGAAATTTCAAAAACTTATAATAGACCAATAATTTGTAGTTAAAAATATATTAAGTTAAGATTCTGTTGACAGTAGCTTACTTAGAACAGACGCAGCACGTTCATGTCCGTGCAAATGTATTGTCATCCTGTTAAATCGAGAAAAATGAACTTTAAGCCCCAAGTAATACTGAACGCGATGTGTCTCTCAGTGCCAGCTATAATTATATTACGAAAATGTCCTTCTATACCGTGGCGGTCAAAAGGTAAGGAAAAATTAAAAGTTTGAACCAATTTACTATATTATTTCTAATCGATAAATTCTGCTGTAAAGTAACTTCTTCATAAACAATAATTTATTGTTTTTTTTTTTTGAGAGATATATAATTCAGAATCCATTTATACGTTTTAGAAACAAACCTCTCTTGAATTGAGACTACACATTTAGGTTTCACTTTACTCTCTCGTATTTACATTCATTCCTTACCTGTTGTTTCAAATTCTGTTCAAGCAGCACCTGTTTCTGCAGCAGCTGCTGATCGTTGGCCATGGACGGGGATATCCTGTTCTGTATCAGATTGTGCTGAAACAACTTCATCGCCGTCTCCTCGTTGTTGAGTTGTTGGAACTGTTGTTGTAGTAGTTGCTGCTGAGCTTGAAAGAGTTGCGATTGAGGATCTAATCTGGACGAAGTGAAATATAGAATAAACGGTTTGATTTTATTCTGGGAAGTGGAATATATAATTGGAAAATTCTTCTCCTAAAGTTAGCCCCCTCAATTTATTTCTTCCGCTTTGCGCTGTTAAGACACTTGACAATTTTTTGGGTTCCGTACCCTAAAGTTTACCCTTAGGGTAGGGATGTATTTCTGTTGCCGGTATAACAACAAATACTAAAAAACTTAGTTACAACAAACGTGAATTTTTTGCTGGATTTTATAGATAATGGGAACCCTTGTGGAACCCTTCTTGCGCGAGTCCGACTCGCACTTGGCCGGTTTTATAACAAAACATCATGGAGGGAATCGTAGAGCGCTCCAACTCTCTAATCAAATAAAAAAGAAGTGAGTCTATGTTACGTAATGAATATAATAATACATTTTTTATATACTGTGGACACGGGTCTCATCGCGATAAATATTTAGGTGAATCATTACCTTGGTTACCCGACGTTTCGGCATGGATTGCACCGGCCGTGTCCACAGTATATAAAAAATATAATACATGCGAAATGGCCTAATAATTATTAGTATCCATACATAATTAATTATTTCCTTCCTTTTCGTTTTATTTCCTTAGTGATAGTATTTTGTACTTATTATTGCTAGTGATTAAATTTTACACACGACTTATTTAATTAAAGTGTCATTAGTCTCTTTTTATCAGCTACTTAGCTCATCATTCAGGCGCTCATAATCTATAAATGGGTATAAGTGGTCTAATGCTGTCGGTCCCGGTCGTAGTCGCTACCAATAAGCTTAAGCTAAGTCTCGTTTGAACATGATGATGTCCTCCCGACCGAATTTCGGCCACGGCGGCCAGTCTTAATGGAGACTAGCCAATTGCGCAGGACATATTATAGTGCACAAGTGTGTGGGCAAACACAGGGGCACTTTCTATTCCATCAATCTCATGATCCGATGGGTTCAGGTACAGGACCGACGGCTTTACGTGCTGTCCGAGGCACGGGGGTATAATACCGCCAAATCCCAGACTTCGGGCTGACGCTAAGAAATTTTTCTCTTTACAGAAAACTCCCAAAATCACTTTTGGCCCGACCCGGGATTTGAACCCAGGACCTCGTTCTCTGCGGGTGAACAAGCTACCGCTAGACCAACGAGGCGGTCAATTGAACATAACACTAGGATAACCGATGCCCAAACGATACGGCATAAGGTCATATAAAAAGGGCAGGGTGTACTAAGAACTGTCACACTCTATAAAACTGCTTGTTCGGAGGGCATATAGCTTCATCATCAGCATCATCATCATATCAGCCTAAAGACGTCCACAGCTGGACAAAGGCCTCCTCCCAAAGATCTCCACAATGGCCGGTTTTGTGCTGCTCGCATCCAGCAGCTATGTTTGATCCCCCAAATGATGGACTCATATAACTTAGCATAGAATAATATAAAACAGACTTCGACTTTTCGATTGCACGTGGGGCGCTGGTAGTTATTTCGCTATTATGTTTTGGGTTCGATTCCCGCACATGAAAACTATTTGTGTGGCCCATACTTAATAGTACTCAGAGATGTGCTTTGTACCTCTGAATGTAAAGTGTTAAGTGGTGTAAAGTGCCACGCGATACAAGGACACGTTCACACAAGTTTTAACAGAGCCAGTTTGCGAAACACGAAAAAATACTCTATTGGCACCTTGTACCAAAGGCACCAGCTGATCGTAATTCTTGTATAAGAAATTAATATTCCTCTTATGTATTTTGATTTTGTATGAGATCTATTTTTTTAGAACTACCCTGTTTTTTTATTAATATCGTGTTTGTGTTAATTTATTTTATAGTAAAATAAGCAATTGTATTTTCACTGTATATTTACTTTTCAGTAAATCTTTTGAGAAAAATATGTCGTAAACCTTTATCAATCAATCAATCAATCATTTATTTGCTAGAATGTGGTTACAATAGCAGGTAGTAATACATACAATATAGAATCCAACACATTCTGCCGCTTAGGGCGTGCAAATTTAGTAACAGTACAATAACACATAGCAATAAAACATTTACATTATTAATATTATATTTCAAATGTCCTGTCTTCTAAGTATTCTCTAGTATTATAATATTTTTTATTCAGGAGGAAGTCAAATAGTTTATTTCTAAATTGTTTGTATGTCAATTTCTTAATGTCTTTTGGCACATGGTTATATAATTTAATAGCCATACAGTAGGCGTTTTTCTTGAACAAATCAAATTTTATTAGAGGCAATTTCATATGGTCTATGTCTGGATGTAGAGTCGTATTTTTCAAAAAGTACTGAATGTCTTTTTGTAAATATACACATTTCTAAAATATATAAACATTGTAGTGGCAATATTCTATGTTTTTTAAAGAGTGGTTTGCAGCTGTCTAGAAACCTGACTCCACTTACACCACGAATAATTTTTTTTTGAGCTCTAAACACTTTATCTAATTCGACTGAATTGCCCCAAACAATGATACCATATCTTATTATGGATGACACATATGCGTGGTAGGCAATTAATGCTGTATTAATGTTTACAGTTTGTCTTATTTTATTTAAAACGTATACAAATCGGTCTATTTTATTCAATAACTTTTCAATTTTATATTATGTTGATGTGTTACGCGTTGTTTAGTTTCATGAGCAAACCTTCTTAAAAAAACGTGCATTATTATAATATATTATATATAACACGCCTTTCTGGTAGGTAGATGCTAAAAACCACTACTTACTGCACAGCTCCTAAAGGTTGAGGGCCGACGCCATTGAGGAGACCCTGGTCCACGGGCACCTGCTGGTTCTGGATCATCTTCATCTGCACAACAATAGAAAATCACTCATTTCACTTGAAAACCCACTTAATGGCAACATTCTTAAGGCTCCATTTCGGTATTTTGGTTTAACCAAGAGAGGTAGGGCACAGCGTTCATTCGCTCAAAGAGCAGCCCGACTGGGGAAGTATTCAATTCAATTCAATCTTTATTGAAATCATGTGTACATAGGTCTTACATATTAAAAGTTTCAACATGATACCCTGTTAGGGCACGGCAACATTAAATAATTAATAACAATTAAATTCAGCATGCAATTTTCACGTACTTGTAGGTATGTCAAAACATTATAACAATATCTATTGTATTATATTTTCAATTATGATATATATAGTATTTAATTAATAAGTTGTTAATATAAAAACATTATTATTTGAAATTATTTATATACTCTATACATATATACAACACTAACCTACTTACATTATTTCGTTTTTGTCATTATAGAACTCCTGCAGTGTGTAGTAGCTTTTATGTGTTAGGAATTCTTTTAATTTCTTAACAAAAGGATGGAACCGTTCTTCATCTTTGATGTATTTTGGGACTCCGTTGTAAATTTTAATAGCGCTTACGTATTGCCCTGATTTTTATAGGCTAAGATTTGACTGTGGCAAGGCTAGTCTGTTCTTATGTCTTAGGTTGAGACCTCCACCATTCAGAAAACATTCCTTAATAATAACATTATTCATTATTCATCATTTTGAATATTGCGTTTCTGCGTGTGAGTAAGGTCGTCAGAGCTCATAAGGGTAAGAGCTCATAAGGCCGGCACCGCACCCGCGACTCCTCTGGTGTTGTGAGTGTACATGGGCGGCGGTGATCACTTACCATCGGGTGACCCACTTGCTAGTTTGTCGCCCTCTGATATATAAAAAAAAGACCATGTCTAAACCGTGACAACCATAAATACAGAGGCTCGATAAAAATTTTATTTAATGGTAATAGTTTACCGTAGCCTGACTAGTTCTGACGAGCTTACGCATTCTACTATCACAACCAACCCAAGATGTTTCAATGGAGTTACTGGCACTCTTCCAAATGTGTGAATTACGCGGTTTGAGTCCGATACAACTCGTTATTCATCCCAAGGCGATGGCTACCCATAATGGATTTCCCCACGAAAAGGCCGTAAAAGCATATTTGCAGTTTTGATAGTATATAAAAGTACTGTGCATCTACCGCATGTTACTGACCTGTCTCAACTGCTGCTCGTAGATCTGTTGTCTGTTTTGTTCGATGATCACTTCCTGGTTGAACAGCATCTGTGCTTTCTTCTCACTCCTCTCCCTGCAGACAAACATCACAATATTAACGACATTTTCCACTGTAAGAACAGCCAGTTTGGGGTGCGGGTTGTGCTCAATCACAGCATAGGTCATGAGGAGTGTAATGCACAAGTGTGTGGGAAACGCACACACCTTGTTTTTCGCGTTCCAATTTTATTTAAAAACTTACTTACCAAGTGTTGTTACCAAGTTGATATTCCATATTTTCAATGTTCCATATTTTTTTTAATTTGGAATTGGAAAAGCAATATTAAAAACTTTAACCTTTATAGTAAGAAATAAGTATAGCAGAACATACTTGTTTTAACAAGGTCAAACCAATAAGGCAATAACTTGTCATAAATACTTTTTATTTTAGCATGACGTTCATAAAAGTGTATTTATAACCTGACTGTAGCCTAGGAGCATTAAACTGTTCTACCGAAACGCATCGACGGTCACCGTAGTTGGTAGTGCTCCTACCTACGAAGCTGGTGGTGCTGGGTTCGAATCCCGGTAAGTGCAAATATTTGTGTGATGAGCACGAGTATTTGTGTCTGAGTCATGGATGTTTTCTATATATATATAAGTATGTATCTATCTATATAAGTATGTATATCGTCGCCAGGTACCCATAGTATAAGCTTTGCTTAATTTGGGGCTAGGATGATCTGTGTGACATTGTCCCCAGATATTATTATTATTATTTAGTGTATTTTTATAATTTTCTCCCTTTTGTAGGGGTTAATTACTTGCCACACGGACCATGGTCAAGCATGACAAGTTAAATTGTGAATGATGATATAGTGGAAGATGTTAAAAACTTTCTAGTGATACGGCACACGTGTTTAAAATGGTTGCTTTTGTATTAAATTGATGATGTATTTGGGTATATCCAGTGTTTCAAGGCTTTGTGAGAGCATTTTAGGTATTATACCAGTGGAGGAAACTACAATGGGCACCATGTGAACAGTATTTGCTCTCCGCTGGGTTTTCAGCTCTATCGCAAGGTCCTGGTATTTTGCGGGTTTTTCCGAAATTGTTGTCTGTATGTTGTGAGTATTGGGAATAGCTACATCAATTAGATAAATTCTGTAGGAAATTTTATTGTGATACGTAATGTCTGGTCTGTTAAAGTGGATAGTTTTGTCTGTTATGTATGATAGTTCGGTTCCAGTAGATTTTACAAGTAGGTCTTCATTATTATTATTATTATATATCCCAGATATATGTACACTAAATTAAAGCATTTGAAATTGGTGCTAATAATTGCGTACATTCTAATATAATATATTTAGTATTTACTAGTGCACCCCGAGGTTTTACCCGCGCTAAACTTTATAAATGATTAGCCTTTGTGTTATTCGGCTATACATTTAACTTATATTACTACAAAGGTACATCAAAATCCGTTTGGTAGTTTATTAAGTGAAAGAGAAACAAACATCTACACATCCATATTCACACACTTTCGCATTCATAATATTAGTAGGATAATTTTTGTATTTATAATATCTATATTTCCGCATAAATCCGCAGGTTAGCTAGGGTAGGTTCATCAGCGGCGAGGATCGCTTTGGCCCCTTAATGCGTGATCGGTGATCCCGTGCAAGTGATCACACCCTCACTTAGAATTCCGTCTTTTTGCTTCAGCAGCCCCCTGCTGTGGCCCGAACCTTCAAATCTTTAATTTTAATATTTTAGTAGAACTAAATGTCAAAATAATAGATTAGTAACTTGTTATTTAAGGATTTAAGAAAATATATGTGTTAAATAGACCGCACGGACGGACTAATTAATTTTTGTAACTTTTATACTGTATTCGACTATGTTTATGTACTGCATTGTAAGCTTGACAAGTACAAGTGTATGTTAATACCGAAGTGCTGAATAAATTTCATTATTATTTATAGAGACAAGCTAATCTGTAGACAGACACCTGACCTCATAAAACTGTTAATTTTGTTATAAAACCAAAAAATATTATACGATCTAAACAAATTATGAGAACACCTAGCAAAAATAAGTTCATTTACAGTAATCAACGCATCGAATTGAGAACCTTGCTCCTTTTTGGAGTAGGTTAATAAGAAGTCCTACCCAGACGTGTGTTATAAGTAATTGTATTTAAACACTGCTGGGTATGTATCGTAATACATACTTGTATTACGATACATGTATAGTCTATATTGAAAGTCAAACGCAATGTTTACTCAAGTGCGGAGAATTCGCAATTATCACCCGCTATGAGTTGGAGTGTAGCGATTTTCTTTTGTCAAGTTAATGACACCACTGTATAGGAAAATGGTTCATTGACTTAAGGCTTAGGAGTTAATCTACATCGATTCCATGAATAAGTTAATTTTAGTACGATAACCTCAAAGGAATTGACATGTAATTGGAGTGTGTCTGGGTATTATTTTTTATATTTATTTCATTTATGACGGTTTTGTACATTAAATGTCGATATCACCTCCGTAAGGCAATATATAAACTATATATAAAAAAAATAAAAAAGAGGTGTGCAAGGATCGTGACAAATGGAAGTCCGTTGTCTATGCCTACCCCTCTGGGAGACAGGCGTGACTCGTGAGTCTATGTATGTATGTAAGGCAATATATCTTATATCTACCTTAAACTAGGACTTATGGACAGTACATTAATCTTATACAAGTTCTTTGTTATACAAGAGTGTTGTTATACAAAGTTGCTTGTTTGATGATTAGAATCCTGAGCATTAGCGTTGAAATCAAAAGAGCACGAAGTGAAAAATCTTTGCACTCTAGTGCAACACGTAACTTTTCAACCCACCACACCGAAGAAATACTTTTATTTCAGTTTAGGTATTAACTACTACATTATGGTAAGTAAGTATTACAGAATAATCTTTAAATTATAACAAATAATACTTAGGTATAATTAAGAAAATTTTTAAGTAACGTTAAGCTACAGTTCCTTCTGTTGAGCATAATATTTTTATTAGGTACAGTAATGTTGCGCAAAGCTGATTAAAAAAAGTGCACAAAGGAGGTTCCGAATCTGAGTTCTTAATAAATTAAAAGATTGTATGGTTAATTCGGCACCATGGAGGAAGAAATCAATACGATTGCATACGATGTTATACATTAAAGTTTACTTTGTCCTCTAGCGGTTAAAAACGATTTATGCACTCAGATATCGAAGAGGAAAAATAGTCTTTCCGAGGTGGGGGGATGAAAATAATGCTGTCTGGATCCCGGTGTAGCTAACAAAGTTTTACATGCACCCACATAATTAACTTGCCACTCTAATTGTTGCCTTACAACTTCGTCTCGCACACACTCCATCAGGGGCTCTAACGGCTAAGTCGCCGAACATCGATTTCTTAAATGGCGTTCAAATAAATTAAGGTTAAAAATGAACAAATAAATGCATACACAAATAAATTTTTAACCTTTATTTATTTGAACGCCATTTAAGAAATCCATGTTCGGTGACTAAGCCGATAGAGCCCCAGGACATGTTGGACATCCTCCACCGTACCACAAGCTACGCAATTAGGTGACTCTGCAAGTCTTTAATCTTTGGAATTTTTTTTGGAACGAAGTTCCTTAATGCGCATTGTGAAAGGGGGTTAGACGAAAAAAATCTTACGAAAAGTTGTCACGACACTTTTTGCAGCTGAGCGGCGTGCGCATGTTTCTCTGTCTGTCTGTCTCTCTCTCTCTCTCTTATAGAAAGCAAGCCAGATATTTTCATTTCTATTTCGCATTGAACAGTGTGGTGTCGCGACGATTATTTTTGTTGAGTGTATACAGGTTATTTGTACACAATAAATAATAAGAAATAACTTCGTTCCATCCGGGTGTCCCTTGACACCTCAAGTTTTTTATTTTTATATGATACCAGTGCAAATCAAGTGGGTCACCTGATAGTAAGTGATCACCACCAGCCAACGCCAGAAGAGGTGCAAGTGCGTTGCCGGCCTTTAAGAAAGGAATAGATTCTATCATGGTTATTCATGGTCTCGTGGTTAGTGACCGTGACTGCTAAGCCTGAAGTCAAAGGTTCGATTCCCACCAGAACCAATTGTTATGTCATGAACACGATTATTTGTTCCGCGTCTGGGTGTAATTTATTAATAATTTATAAGTAAGTTTATCAGCTGGAAACTGCTGGATGCGAATAGCGCAGGACCGGCAATTGTGGACATCTTTGGGGGCGGCCTTTGTCCAGCAGTGGACGTCTTTCGGCTGATATGATGATGATGAAGTTTGTCAGTTGTATGGTTACCATAATACGGGCTACCTACTTGGTTTGGGATAAGATGGCAGTGTGTGAGTTGTCCCAAGGTATTTGTTATCAGAAATACCTCAATTCATACACAACAAATAATTTAGAGCTGGCAAAAATATATGGTGACAGACTTTTCTTAAAATATTTTCATATAAATGTTTAATTTTTACCATATTGCATTTTCTTCTCAGTACACGAACACTTCCCTTAATATAAAAACTTAAACACGTGTTCACCGAACAATAAACTTATTCACACTAATATAAAGTGTATGACTAACACCACACCACTTCACAAGAAACTAACAGTCCATAAAATATCACGATATTAATAATAATTTAATTTCGGCACACAAAATCGAATTAAAGATAATTTGCCTGTGTTAAATCCAATTAGCGAATGTCGCAGTTATGTAAGGTATCGATATAATGTAATTCATAATAACACAAATACATTAAATTGGGGCGCCAAGATACTGCCACTTAACGTGAACATATTATTTCTAAAAGGCAATAGTGACGAGGTCAAGCCTTCTACAAATACAACGTCTCCAGACGGCGCTTCTTGCGGTTTTGGAATCTCTTCTCACAGCGGTCACGTGAAGATTCATGAGAGGGACGTTTTATTAAACTGCCTTGTGAATATGAATAATTAGTGAACTCATTAAGATACTCTCACCGGTCCGTAAGCGATCCGCGAGGTTAAGCAACTAGGCTCGCGGTCCGTCCATAGATGGGTTACTGCCAAAGTGGTTGAATTTCTGAGCGTCTCCGTCCTTCGGAGCGCATGTTAAGATGTGCGTGTGAATTGAGAGATCTTTTCGAAAAACTCTTCCAATCCCAACCAAATTAACACTTATATCACCAAATTATAACGTTTTCCTCAAGGATTGTATAAACTGATTTATCTCTTTAAGTACAACACTTACAGAGACGACTGATTCGTAAAATTTTAGTACAAGATTTTTCACAATTTCTGACATATCTACCTTCTACCTATAAGTTTTATTAAATTTAGTTCAAAATAATCTCTCAGTTGGGACGATAAAAAATAACAAGATTTTCATTTTCTCTTGAACCAGTAAGATTTCAATCACGATTTTTGTTTCACAACTTTTCACAGATGCATAATTTGCAATAAACATGATAGTTATATATACTTTTTCAGTATTAGGTCGTGTTTTACAAGATCACTCAATTGAAAATTGTCCACTCTGAGTGATCCCTATAAACCGTTATAAATCTTTGAGAAATAAAGAAATTCCAACCGTTATCTTAAACGTGGCTTTGAAACGGATCGAAATTTTGTTTCATTTGTTGTCACAAATCCTTCACAATTAATTAAAATGCAAATGATAAACACATAGGCAGTATATTCTTGGATACGCGTTATGGCTTTTTCTTCAGTTATCCAGATTGAGAGATCCAGAGATTCAGTTAATGAGTTCTAACTTTCTTTGTTTAGGTTTCACAAATTTTATACTTTACCATGAAGTTTTCACAATTATTTCCTAAATCCTCTTATACATTGCTTGGGATTGGAAGAGTTTCTCGAAAAGATCTCTCAATTCACACGCACATCATGTTAAGTTATCGGCCCCGGTTGCAGTCGTTGGACATCAGTCAATAAGACCTTGTTTTTCTCTGCATCACTCCAAGGTTGACTGGTAGAGAATGCCTACGGCATTAAGTCCGCCTGTGTACTTTCATGTGCAAAAGTTTTAAAATAAAATAATAAATAAAATAAATAAAATAATAAGTCATGTCAGAGGCCTTGAACAACTCTGACACTAGGGTAACCACTGCCCATACGATTAAGCGATACCTAACATTACTGCACAGTTTAGTTCACAAATACGATTTAACCGCGCATATAATTAAACTTTGATAAATCACTGTATTAACCTTCGCAAGGGAAACTGCCTTAATTAAACGTTTTGCTGAGACTGAACGCACGCGAGGTTCGTCGTTCACAAAATTATTTACCATGCCCGGTTACCGTTGCTATGGCAACGGAAGCAGGTAGATCGGCGGTACGTAATATTTTTACATGCCGATGACGTTAGAGATAAAGATCGCGGTAATATCCAGGACTTGCGAGAAGCAGACGAATATATTAGGTAAATTTGGGCTCATTGGTTATGTAAATAAGGCTATGTACAGTTGATATGTCTAGCTGATACCAGTAGCAGTGTTATTAAAAGAACAGCGTTTCCATGCTGTGCTAGCTAGCCAAATAATTATAATAATAATATCCTGGGACATTATTTACACACGGCCATCTGATCCCAAACTAAGCAGAGCTTGTGCTATGGAAACCAGATAACTGATATATGTACTACTGTTCTTTTGTAAATACATACTTATATAGATAATTACACCCAGACTCAGGACAAGCAGACATGTTCATGCACACAAATATCTGTCCTGGGTGGGAATCGAACCCACGACTTCCGGCGTGAAAAGCAAGCATTTGCCAATGCAAAAACAAATGCTGTAAAATCTAGTGCTAACGAGTACTAACGTCACGTATTTACAAAGTTATTCATTGTTTAACTAAACAATTTACAATCCCGTATTCCGTGACTATTGACGTCATAATATAGGTATATTATTACTCATAAATTCTTCCGAAACACCGCGAAATGTAGTCTATAGATTATTATGTAATGTCAATACTGTTATGACTTCTTAGTACAATTACGCTGATTTCGACTTTTCTTCAACGGTTAATAAATTAACTGTTTGTCTGCTCTGTGTTGGTCTAGTGGTTCAAACCCCGCCCATGAAAAAATTTTATGTGAAGAGCACGATTATTTGTTGTGTTTGGCGGTAATTTATGTACAATGTTTGTACATACATTCATAGACTCACGCCTGTTTCCCAGAGGGGTAGACAGAGACAACGGATTTCCATTTGTCACGATCTTTGCACACGTCTTTTGGCTCGATTACTGTCATTATATTCTTCATACATGCTCGCCGGTTTAGGGTACTCTGACCTGCCCTTTCTTGAGAACATCTCCAATTTGGTCAGAGAATGTTCGACGTGGCCTTCCCCTTCCGGTTGTCCCATTCACACAGGCCAGGTATACTTCTTTTGTCAATCTTCTTTCATTCATCCTTTCTAAATGGCCAAACCATCTCAGAATGCCTTTTTCAATCTTTGTGACTACATCCTCTTTCACACCACAACGCTCTCTTACATCAGTATTTCGAAAAGTCACACAACACATACTTCTCAGAGCTCTCATTTCCACTGCATTTATTGTATGTATTTATAAATATGTGTACGATCTCTGCCTGGTTTGGGATTAGATGACACTGTGTTAGTTGTTCCAAGATTTTTTTTTAAGTTCAATAATATGACGGGACATCTAGGGACAATGTCACACAGATCATCCTAGCCAAACAAACAAAGCAAACAAAGCAAAGCTTGTACTATGGGTACCAGGCGACGATATACATACTTATATAGATAGATAAATACTTATATACATAGAAAACATCCATGACTCAAAAACAAATATTCGTGCTCATCACACAAATATTTGCACTTACCGGGATTTGAACCCAGGACCACCAGCTTCGTAGGCAGGAGCACTACCAACTGGGCTACGGTTAGTTATTATAAGAAAAATGTAACAGAATCAGTTCACAAAAGGTGTAAAAATCCCGTTGTGGGTAACGATATAAAATTCAACAGTCGAATCATTGTCAATTTTTCTACAATAGTTTGTTAATTCGACTGTTTATTTTGTATGTCTATTACTCAATCTCTCCGTTGTACGTGAACACACTTAGAAAATACTTTTTATCGAGAAATATTATATATCTTGGGACTACTAACACACTGCCATTCCTCAATTGATTATGTATAAGTACGTTCACAGCTGGACAAAAGCCTCCCCAAAGAATGGGGGGATATGCCATAAACGGCACGCTTGGCAGACGGGTTGGCGATCGCAGTTTGATGGTCATAGTTCACAGAAAAACGCTGTTGCCCGTTCTCTGGTAGGTATTCCCTCGGGCTATTTCCCACGGGATTATATTATTTATATTATATTATTTATATGCCGTGCTCGGATTAAATTCTATGCAGTCACCACACAGCAACAAATGATGGATTCATTAACATACTTAGGTATATATATATTTCTAAATACATATTATAGATAAATAACATTTAGACACAGAACAAATATAAATATATAGTAAGAGAATACATAGATGCACCCCTGTGTCAGACAAAGAAAAGCTACGTACGAGTTATTCATTTTTGTATATAATACATATATACATTCTACAGATCCTTAAGAAAATGATTATTTAAAGATACTACTCACGCTTGTTTCCCAGAAGGGTACGCAAATACAACGGAGTCACGATCCTAACACACCTCTTCGCGTCGTTTCATCATCATCATCATATCAGCCGAAAGACGGCCACAGCTGGACAAACGCTATCCGCATCCAGCGTTTTGCCTCTTTTACTCTCTTTATATTTTTCATACAAGCTAAGCTTAAGATACTTCTCACCGGGCGTTTCTAGAGAACATTTCTGACTTGGCCAGAGATTATTCGACAAGGTCTTCCCCTTTCGGTTTTACCATACGGCATTCACACAGGTCAGGTATACTTCTTTCTAAATGCCCAAACCATCTCAGCATAACTTTTTCAATCTTTGTGACTATACCCTCTTTTAAATTAATTATTACAAAAAACACGTTATTCTTCTAAATAATAATAAAAGAAAATGCAATATCATACCTCATCCATGTGCTTCAAATATAAATCCATATATAATCCAAAACACATAGTCTTAACACACTAAAAATCACTTTACACGCTATAAAACAAACTACCCCGTATCAATACAAAAAGTATGGTAATTTGTTTCAATTGCTAAAAAAAATAATCAACATTCACATTCGCTTGACTCAATAAAAAAAAACTTGTTAGATAATATGATTAGCACCAAATAAATAATGAACAATCGTTAGGCCGGCGCTAAAACTGCGATAATACTAAACGTATGTACGACGCGTCGATATGAACGCGAATGGTACGCTTACGCGCAAAACGTGTAGCATTAAAACAAACATAAACCCAACAAATACGTCACATACTAAATAAAACGCGTATCATTGACCGGCGCACAATATTGTGCTTTACGGAAATGGATAATAGAACTCTTACTCACCAAATTTTTGGTTTTAAGGCAAAGCGTAAGATACGTAGAAGATAGGATTGGTATACCCGGATATCGTAATATAAATAGTATTAGTACAGTTTTATAGCTTTTACTATGTATATGTATTTGTTAACAAAGTTAGACCACACGACTAAAGTAATCTATACATATAATAAAATCGTAGAAAAGTCAAAACTGCAGATTGAATATTTTTTTTAAAGGATACTTGGAGCGTGATCTACAATCGATATCGAAGCCAAAAATATAGTTTTTAGAATTTTTGTCTGTTTGTCTGTATGTATGTCCGGGCTAAACTCAAAAAGTACTGCATGGATTTACTTTAAATTAATTTGCATGAATATTACTGAGAGGTCGGGTCAATATATAGGCTAACATATTATAACACTATCACTTACGGAGGAGGAGATGTGATAATTTATTAAGTTTAACGCGGGTAAAACCGCGGGGCACAGCTAGTACTTAGTATATATGAAAGGTAACTGGCTATGAGAAAGAAAGAGTTGTGAAAGAAAATAATGTGTGCTCCCACCTCTGTCTTTGGCCGCTACAGTAATGTATAAAGTCTCATTTTCTATCTTCACTATCTTATATCTCCCTCTCAACTTCCATTCGTCACGCATGATCACACTTTTCGTAATACTCCCGTCATGCATTCACCAGCTTACTTAAGAAGTTTTACTTCAAAATTTAAGTTTTTATGTAACATTTATTTCTAATATATTTCTAGAATAAATATACTTAGTATTAATTTTATTCAGACAACGGACCGTGCTTCTAGAAATAAATGTAAATTTGCAAAGAGAGAGTGACAACTTAGAATTCTCAAAATCGATTCAGAAACAACGAAGTAATCGTATTAGATATAAATTTACTTTGCCGTATGGGCAGTGGTTGTGTCAGAGTTATTTAAGCAGTGCTGTAGGCCTCTGATATGGCTTGTCGACTGTTGTGTAACTACTTACCCGGGACCGACAGCTTAAGGTGCCTTCCGAAACTGGGAGGCGCTTATTGGCAGTAGCCCATCTATAGACTGACCGTGGTCTACGCTCTTAACCTTGCCGATCACTTACGGACCGGTGAGAGCAACGGACATGGCTTCATATCAAGCTATACAATTCCAATATAAGCTGACCTCTCATTGTATGGACATCCTATACAACGTGCGATCAGCTTATATTGGAAATTTATAGCTTAACTAGCTGTGCCCCGCGGTGTTACCCGCGTTAAATTTTATAAATTTTCTTTGCTATAAACCTCACGGAGCCCGAGACCTTTCCAACGAATGCAAAAACGTGGAAATCGGTTCGTGCGTTCTGGAGTTATAGCGTCAGGAAGGAAAACCAGACTTATTTTTATATAGTAGATTAAAAACAATCCTCCCAGTATTATAAATTCGATTTGTGAGTATGGATTTATTGTTGTATGGATGTTTGTCATTCACGCGTAAATCATAGAACGGATTTTGATGAAACTTTGTAGTAATATAGTTTATACATTTGTATAACCCATAGGCTATATTTACAAAAGAAACAAGTACAAGCTCTGCTTAGTTTGGGATCAGATGACGCGTGTGAATAGTGTCCCAGGATATTTATTATAAAGCTCAACACAGGTGAAACCGCGGGGCACAGCTATTCTATTTTTATAAGTAGAAAACCATTAAGGCTATTTAATATTCACAGACATAGTTAGCTAGTAAAACAAATTTTTATTTACTTCGTAAGTTGGGTCGTTGACAACTCCCACAGACAGTCGGACGCTAATAATATCACGAAACTGAATTTAAATTATAAATATGATTCTCAACTATAATTTGGTGACCATGGAAATACTAATTTACCGAACGACATCCCCAAACACAATGACCTTGGTATAATAACTGATAAGGCTTATCATAACCTTGAATAAACGTTATCTTTGGCTAATTATTATTACATACAAAGGTACATTTAACAAGGATTTTCGAGAACCTATCGCCTCCTTGTACAATGAATAAATAATATCCTGGGACATTATTTACATACGTCCATCTGATGCCAAACTAAGCAGAGCTTGAAACTATGGAAATCAGATAGCTGATATACTACATATACTACTTTTCTTTTGTAAATACATACTTGTATAGATAATTAACCAGACTCAGGACAAACAGACATGTTCATACATACAAATATCTGTAAAACAATACAAAAAAAAAATGTGAGCCGTCACGGGACGCCTGGCAGATGTGAAACATCGGCATTATTTTGTAAAAGTAATATGCAGAAAAGAACATATTGTGATATGTCATAACGATGAAATAAAAAGTCGATTGCGCATGCGTCACGGCATGCGTCGCCACGCCAGAAATCTGTTTTACGTGCGGCTATAGATGTTTCACATCAATAACAACAGTATTACAGCATATACTCAAGTCTCTCTACAGAGTTCGACAAATACTTAGTCTTTTTTTATCATGACGTTTACAGTTTGCCTAGGAGGGTTTCACTGCTCCACCGGATAATGGAGACGAGCGTGGGCTCGATCCGTCTAGCAAATAAAACTGCAATATAAGTACCCCCTTTGGGGGTCGAACCATGACTCTGGGCAGGTACTGGCGGGGGGATGCATGAGAGGATTATAACTCTTTGCGGATGATTTGTGCAACTGTCGCTCTATATACGTCTCGTCCGATTTAGGACCGGATAGGGTATTTCATTGATTAATGCAAACAAAGGGTCATAGACGACGCTAGTGGTCGCAATACCCAAGCTCGCAGTCAAAGGCCAGTGTTTCATTGGTTGAACGCTGTAGAAATGAGTCTTTGCTGACAGGCTTCAATAAAAAAATGTGTGGTATAGGTGCATAGAAAATGGTTATTTTTTTTATTTGACTTTAATAGTTAGCTGTTGATTCTTTTAGTACTCAATCCGTACAATAAATAAGGTTACAAAAGAGGCGTGCTACAGGCCATCCAATTTGAGGTTCTTTTTTTTTTAATATAATAGGATAGCAAACGAGCAAGTGGATCACCTGATGGTAAGCGATTACCGCCATCCATGGACACTGGCAACACTAGAGGAGTCAAGAGTACATTGCCGGCCTTTAGGAACGGAATAAACTCGCTTCTTGAAAGTTATCATGTCATGCCGAATCGGAAATACTTGCGCCGTTAATTGATTCCACAGAATGGTAGTCCCCGGTAAAAACAAATCAGGTCGGTTACTGACATTACGCGGAGATACATGAGGCAGTCAGTTTTTTGAGACGTGTCCAGGCTAATTCGCAAAGACGTGAAACGCTCGTTCGATTGGGGATCGGTGGAGGCATTTCATCGACATAATTATGATGATGATGTCGTCCCGGCCGAATTTAGACCACGGCAGCCAGTCTCAATGGAGATTAGCCAATTGCGCAGGACATATTAAAGTGCACAAGTGTGTGCGGAAACACAGGGGCACTTTCTATTCATCACTCTCATGATCCGATGGGACGACTTGCGACACGACCGGAAACAGGTCAGGTAGAGGACCGACGGCTTTACGTGCTCTCCGAGGCACGGGGGTATAATACCGCCAACTCCCAGACTTCGGGCTGATACACGGCCGTATCGTACGACATATATGCAAATAACGGGCCATAGACAGCGATGGCGGGCGCAGTCGTACACTCTGCCATTGAATACGCTGTATCGGAGTCTGGTTTAAGATCTTTATTCTTCAAAAGAATACAATTGGCAATAGCCAGATGCTCTCACACCGGTCCGTAGTCATCAGTGAACAAGCTACAGATGGGTGACGGTCAAAGTGGTTTAATTTCTGAGCATCACCGTGCTTCGGAGGGCACGATAAGCCAAGAGGTACCGGTTCCGGCGCTGGGAGCTAATCTCAGCGCGAGAGAGTATGCGCTTCTCCCCGGCTAGGCGCCGCCCCTGGGATCGCTGGCGTTTGGAGGAAGGGCACTCCACTCGTCTTGTATAAGCGGTCCCGGGAAGAGGTAGCCTGCTGTAGCTCAGGTTGCCTAAACGCGCTTGTGCGTGATGGGGAGAGGGGGGAGGCATTCGGGCCCCTCCCGTCCCCGGGGGAGAGTCTCAGACGCTCAGTGTACAGCGGCGGTACTGGCGAGATCGTTCACGAGTACCCAAAGCCCCCGCTACAGGCACTGTGAGGCTGGCTACCGTGGTGGTTTTAGTGGGTCGGCCCTACACAACGTGCGAATGGCATTTCCACAACGTAAAAAAAGACAAAGAGGTACCGGTTGTAGCCATTAGGCAACAGTCGTTAAGCCATGTCAGAGGCCTACTGGGCGGCTTGAACAACTCTAACACTAGGGTAACCACTGTCCATATACCTAAGTAAGTAAGCAAGAGAAACATGTTTACAAAATTAGACATAAGTGTCTAAAATACGAATCGGGCGGGTACTAAATTTAATTTACAATACACAAGTGTGTTTACAGTGTAATAATAATATCTCGGGACTATGTCACACAGATCATCCTAGCCCCAAACTAAGCAAAGCTTCTACTATGGGTACCAGGCGACGATATACATACTTATATATAAACACTTAAATACATAGAAAACATCCATGACTCAGAAACAAATATTCGTGCTCATCACACAAATATTTGCACTTACCGGATTCGAACCCAGGACCACCAGCTTCGTAGGCAGGAGCACTACCAACTTGGCTACGGTTACGAGAAATTGGAATAACCCTGACTTGTTCGAGGTAAATTAGTCGTCCGGGTCGTCTAACCAAGGTATTCCTGGAGTGGGGCTCGAAGTGATCGAACCCACGACCTCTGGCAGTCAGATTCAGTAACCACTGGAGCAACATGCCATCACAACGCTATTTCACACAAATGTACTAAGACGTATGCATTTATTACGCCATAGCAATTGGTCGATTATTATGTATGTATGCGTGTTATGGTGGAACTAATCGCGCATTACAAATCATTTGGTCGATAATTCATGATATCTATACTACTCCAGCGACTCCAGCCCATCAAGATTGGCCTGGATTTCGAGTGACTAGAGTGATTCTAGCTCACTCGAAATCCAGGCTAATCTTGATAGGCTCGTTGGCGTGGTTGGCAAATGCTTGCTTTTCACACCGGAAGTCCTGGGTTCAATTGCCACCCAGGGGCTCTACCGGCTAAGTCACCGAACATCGATTTCTTAAATGGCGTTCAAATAAATAAAGGTTAAAAATGACTTAATCAATCGTTAAATCGGTTAGCACATGTGACGTCATAAATGGTCCGGAATCGATTGTCAACGTTGAAGCCGATTTAACGATTGGTTAATTTTTAACCTTTATTTATTTGAACGCCATTTGAGAAATCGATGTTCGGCGACTAAGCCGGTAGAGCCCCAGGACAGATATTTATGTTATGTTGTTTGTTCTGAGTTTGGGTGTAATTATCTATATAAGTATGTACATATTTAAAAAAGAAAACTAGTAAATCAGTTATCTTGTTTCTATAGTACAAGCTTTGCAAGGTGGCAGTTTGTTAATTGTCCCATAATATTCATTACTAGCTGTGCCCCGCGGTTTTACCCGCGTGAAACTTTATAAATTATAAGTGTTAATTCAGGGTATCAGCTAACTCCATACCAAATTTTATTAAAATCGCTCCAGCCGTTTAGGCGTGAAGAAGTAACAAACATACCTACACACTCACACACTCAAAAACTTTCACCATTATAATATTAGTGTGATTTTTATTTTATTTATTAATTATACCGTAGCTTAGCTTAGTAGTGTCGGTATAGCATTAGCAGCTAAATACGGAAGTATGCCTTTAAATCGCAACTACATGTAAATTCAGCGTCCTACTTACCAGCACGCGGATCTTTACGACTTGCGTGTAGAAAACGCAGGTTAAGGACTTGTAAACGCTACACGCTATCTTCACAGATGTTATGATAATTAAGTAGTGAGAAGCGTTACAGTTCACGTATAATATTATATATATAATAATATATTATATATATAAGATTATACGTGCGTGCGTAATATTTGTATATATCTATACATATAATATAATCGTAGGAAACTCAAAACTGTACATTGAATATTTTTTTAAAAGGATACTTGGTTCGTGATCTATAATCGATATCAAAGCCAAAAATATAGTTTTTAGAATGTTTGTCTGTATGTATGTCCAGGCTAAACTCAAATAGTACTGCATGGATTTACTTGAAACTTGAATATTAATTACTAAGAGGTCGGGTCAACATATAGGCTACATATTATCACGCTATCACCTACGGGGGAGGAGCTGTGATAATTTATTAAATTTAACGCGGGTAAAACCGCGGGGCACAGCTAGTACCTCATGAAGTTATCCACACTCGATATTCATTCTTTATATTGATTTCTCCATAAAGGCCTCCCCAAAGTATCTCCACAACGAAGATGTGTCCATAATATGGAGGGATATGCCATAATCGCCACGCTTGGCAGACGGGTTGGCGATCAATGTACAGTTTTGACTTTCCTATAGGACAATACGTTTTGACATGAGGGGGCTCGTTCTCTGGAAGAAATTCCCTCGGTTCAACTTCTACGCAAGCACGGGATGAAAAGGGGTAGTCATATTCTTTGCCGTCCCACCAACCGACCAACCGTGTGGCTACACGGTTGGTTGGTTTTGCTTTATTCTCAGTATATCTATGAAAACTTACTATATGTGCATAAAAATATCGATTCCTTCTGTAAAAGGAGCGATAAACATTATGTAAATACTAGATATAAGAATAATCTCATATTGCATACTACCCGTCTCCACAAAATAAGTAACTCTTTTATGGGGCAATGTATAAGATTCTATAACAAACTTTCCAATGATATTAGAGAATTGTCTACGAATAAGTTTAAAAGAATTATTAAAGCCAAATTGTGTAGCAGGGCATATTACAAAATTTCTGATTATTTAAGTGCTTGGGATTGAGTTGTTCTGAGTCAACACACATGATTGTAATTAATCTTAAGTATATTTTATTTTAAAAAAAGGATTCCTACTGAGTTTTCTGGCAGTGTTTCTCAGTAGCTGCCACGTCATGCACTGCACGGTAGGGTAAAAAAATATGACGATTCCACATGAATGTAAAATTTTTACGGAATAAAGTACCTTTGACTTTGACTTTCTCTAAGGGTCAGCGCAGACAGAGAGGAGCGCAGCGGACAGGATTTTATGAAGGCACTAGAAAATCAACTTTAGAGCTATAGGAATAAAGTGCATATATGCTTGAACCTGAAAAAATGCTCGCGCAGTCTCGCGCATTATAATGTTCAAGCATACATGCACTTTATTTCAATAACTTTAACGTTGATTTTCTAGTGCCTTTATAAAATCCCCTCCTCTGCGCTCCTCTCGGTCTGCGCTGACCCTAAAAATTGCTTAAAAACTAATATACCACAAAAAATACAACTGTGAGATCATTGAGCCTATATTACAATAATAATAACATAATATCAGGTACATCTATAACCTAATTCAATTCAAATAATTTATTTCAGATAAAAATGAAAGCGGATCATGCTTGATATAGCCTAGAGTCAAAATAGACAAAGAGACAGATACTACCATGCATAAAATTATAAAATTCGGGTCAGTCTATACATTTTACATTGTAAATATCTCTTTAGCTGACGTGCTCCTAAAAAAATGTGTAAAATCCACCAAAACAGCGACTAAGGGTCAGTGCAGACAGAGAGGAGCGCAGCGGAGATGATTTTATTAAGGCACTAGAAAATCAACTTTAGAGCTATAGGAATAAAGTGCATATATGCTTGAACCTGACAAAATGCTCGCAACAAGCATACATGCACTTTATTTAAATAATTTTAAAGTTGATTTTCTAGTGCCATAATAAAATCCTCTCCGCTGCGCTCCTCTCTGTCTGCGCTGGCATTAAATCATACCAATTAAACTGACAACATAAAATTACTTTATAACGACATTGTGACTAATTCTTTAAGCGAATGACATTGAAAAGCAAACACCGGTGAATGGCGGCTATCACGGAGAGACATCGGCAGAGACGAACGGAATGGAGTCACGCGATGCGAGGCATCCAACTAATCGTATTAGCGTAGAGAGCTAATATTCCTTTGTCGCGGAAAGTAAGAGTTCTTTTGTGTTGATTGAACATAGGAATGTGCAGATTGTTTGTTGTTTTACTTTTGTAAAGGTAACTTATTTAGTAGCAGTAAGAGAGTTGTATAAGACAATTGAAGTTGTATGACGGTCACCGTAGCCTAGTTGGTAGTGCTCCTGCCTACGAAGCTGGTAGTGCTAGGTTCTAATCCCGGTAAGTGCAAATATTTGTGTGATGAGCACGAATATTTGTTTCTGAATCATGGATGTTTTCTATGTATATAAGTATTCATCTATCTATATAAGTATGTATATCGTCGCCTGGTACCCATAGTACAAGCTTTGCTTAATTTGGGGCTAGGATGATCTGGGTGACATTAACCCTAAATATTATTATTATAATTGAAATCGAGGGGCCTTTTGGAGCGGTTGGTAGATACGCTGCCTTTCCCGCGGCAGGTCGTAGGTTCGATTCCCAACCGGGACAAAAAATTGTGTGCATGAACATGACTGTTTGTCCTGAGTCTGGGTATAAATTATCTATAAAAGTATGTATTTATGATTATAATATTCTTAGAGTTAAATGAAAACTTTTATTAAACAAAATACGAACTTAAAGAAAACTAAAACAAAATTATAAAATATTTAAGTTATTGCCAATAATTACGTATACTTGTGGGCAACACATATTATATTTCATTAGTTTATAGGTGGAAATCTTCTATACTTATTAATTCGAGGAATCGAACCCGCGAAGTGCGGTTTACCAACCAAGTAAACAGGCACGCCACTTTAGTACTACAAATTTTAACTTTATATTAATTCTGGCCACTAAAAGATTATTAGGTCCTGACTTATATGTGACGGACCTGTTGGCGTGGCTGGCAAATGTTTACTTTTCACGCCAGTCGTGGGTTCGATTCCCACCCAGGACAGATATTTGTGTGCATGAACATCTCTGTTTGTCCTGAGTCTGGGTGTAATTGTCTATATAAGAATGTATTTACAAAAAAAAGTAGTATATGTAGTATATCAGTTATATGGTTTCCATAGTACAAGCTCTGCTTAGTTTGGGATCAGATAATGATAATATAATAATAATATCTAGGGACAATGTCACACAGATCATCCTAGCCTCAAACTAAGCATAGCTTGTACTATGGGTACCAGGCGACGATATACATACTTATATAGATAGATAAATACTTAAATACATAGAAAACATCCATGACTCAGATACAAATATTCGTGCTCATCACACAAATATTTGCACTTACCGGGATTCGAACCCAGGACCACCAGCTTCGTAGGCAGGAGCACTACCAACTAGGCTACGGTGACGGTATTATTATATTGTTTGATCATACAGAATAATAATAAATTTTAATGACAATATCGATTTAGTTAAATACTCATAGCCTAAATTCATGTAGTTATTGGCATACATACATGAACTCAGTTTGACTCATAGACAGATAGACATCAGACACTTCCAGGCCATTAACAGAACAATATGAACCATTAAATTAACAAATAACTATTGTTCGTAATCACTCAATCGAAAATTGGTGAGACAACGAGATAATACCATGCGACGAATATTTATAACAAGATATCATCGACCTACATTCCACATAACCAGTCAAGCTGCACACATTTTTAGGATTCCATACCCAAAGGTTAAAACGTTAACTACTGCTTTATTTATGGAATTGACTGCCTCGTTGGTCTAGCGGTAACGTGTTCAACTGCAGGTCCTGGGTTCAAATCCCGGGTCGGGCCAAAAGGTGATTTTGGTGATTTTTCCGTAAAAAGAAATTTCTCAGTTTCAGCCCGAAGTCTGGAAGTTGGCGGTATTGTACCCCCGTGCCTCGGAGAGCACGTAAAGCCGTCGGTCCCGTACCCGACTTCTTTCCGGTCGTGTCGCTAGTCGTCCCATCGGATCATGAGAGTGATGGATCACGTGTTAGGGTCAGCCCAGACAGAGAGAGGATTTTATTAAGGCACTAGAAAATCAACTTTAGAGCTATAGGAATAAAGTGCATATATGCTTGAACCTGACAAAATGCTCGCGCAGTCTCGCGCATTATAATGTTAATGCATACATGCACTTTATTTAAATAATTTTAAAGTTGATTTTTTAGTGCCTTAATGAAATCCTCTCCGCTGAGCTCCTCTCTGTCTGCGCTGACCCTTAAGGGGGCAACGCGATCCTCGCCGCTGAGGATCCTACCCTACACGTTAGTCTACCTCCCCCATCCTGCCACTCACATACCTCAGGCAGTGAATGAAGTTCCGCTCGCACTATACCTATTCAATACCTGTACTAGGTTTTCTTGTGTTGGTGTACAGGGATTCATTAGCAAATTAAAAAAAAGACGTTTAAATATAACTACGCCACAATTACTGGCCAATTACGGACACAGAAATTGTTCATTACTATGTGAACGTGCTTGAACCATATATGCGGTATATAACCTCAAATGAAATGAGTCTACCTCCCAACACCGGACTGTAGAATAGGCAATAATGAAGGTGGAGGTGATTAAATTCCTCCTTTTGCAGCTCAAATCTCTCTGTAAGCGGTGTTCTGAAAGAACGTTATTACTAAGACTCCGCTGTCTCTCTGTTCGTCCGTCTGTCACCAGGCTGTATCTCAAGAACCGTGATAGTTAGACAGATGCATTTTTTACAGATGATGTATTTCCGTTGCGGCAAAAATAAAAGGGCACTCACACAGAAAACAACAATCGTGATTTTTTTCAGTTTTTATAAATAATGGTACGGACCTTTCGTGAGTGAGACCGATTCGCACTTGGCCGGTTTTCATATAAAGTTTACACTTAGCCCACGAAACTTTTACTGCTTCACCGGGCAGTAGAGGAGAGCGGTGGCTCAAGTCGTCTAACAAATAAAGTATCAAAAGGGTTGTTGCCCTTTGCCTTTAAGTAAAGAAAAGGCCTTTTTGCGTGAGAACAATTAAAGCTGCTGTTCCTGTATCTGAGATCTTTCCAGTCGTGTCGCCAGTCGACCCATCGGGCCTTATGAATGATGGAATAGAAAATGCCCTTGTTGTTGCATACACTTGCGCACTATGCGGCTGGCCGCCGGAGCCGAAATTCGATCACGGGCTCTACCGGCTAAGTCGCCAAACATCGTTATATATATATAACGAATCAATCGTTAAATCGGCTTCAACGTTGACAATCGATTCCGGACCATTTATGACATCACATGTGTTCATGAAAGGCGATTTAATGATTGATTAAGTCATTTTTAATTTTTTTATTTGAACGCCATTTAAGAAATCGATGTTCGGCGTCTTAGCCGGTAGAGCCCCAGGAGTTCATTATTCAGTTAAATCACTGGCAAGTCACTTCGTATCAGTTTTTCTCGCTATGTAAATGTTTTCATCCAAATGAAAATATGCTTAAAATTGTTTGCGATATGATGTTTTGGGACAAATTTTTCGTAAAACTTGGCAACATCTTTATTGTACAGACGCTAGCACATCCAGCTACCCAATCTGTCAAATTGCTTTTATCACTTCAGCATAAAGTTCACTTTCAATTGGGGAAACTGGACTTGTCTGTACAAGCAGTAAGGGCGATTTTTGCAGTACAGCAAGGCTTAGCTAACGACTGACCTGTTAAGACTGATGAGCTGTGACTTGAGCAGCTTGAACACGATCCGCGCGTCCTCCTCCATGATGAGGCCAGCCTTCGCCATCTCGTTGGCCACCTCCTGGCAGTCGTCGTGCTCCATGTCGAACTCGAACTGGATAGCTTCGTTCTCCTTGTGAGTGTAAGACCTGTTTCACAAAATATTAATTGCTTGGGGTTGAATGCATTTAATTCAAATGCATTTAATTCAAATGCATTTAATTTTTTAATATCTCTTTAACTTTGCAATATGTCTTGTTACAGTTTTGCTTTAATTTTGTCAATTCTCTAATGTATACGGTAGGTAGGTACTTAAATTTATTTAGTTAATTAACTGTTAATATTAAAAAAAGATCCTACTGAGTTTTTTTGGCAGTATCTGCCACGACAAGCACTTCACGGTAAAACATGTAATGAAAAAAAAATGTGTACATTTTTACCGAATAAAATAGAAATATTAACTATGACCACAAGATGAACAGTTTATTTTTATTTATTTTAAAACTTTTGCACGTGAAAGTACACGTATATTGGATTTATTGGTCTTTTGAATATTTTAAATTGTAATTTGAATTATTCATGCACACAAATATCTGTCCCGGGTGGGAATCGAACCCACGATCTGCAGCGTGAAAGTCAAGTGTCTACCAACCACGCCAACCGGCCCATCAATCCAGCAGTACAGGTTAACTCTTAATACTCTTTTAAGCAGATGGGCCACCTTAACCTCAGCGCCACACGCGCAATCAAATGATGATGATGAATATCTTGGAGTAAAGACACCTACCGTTTCTTCGGATCGATGATCTTGAGCCGGAACTGTATCTTGGTGATGTCAGAAGAGGTGACGAGGTCCCTGCCGACGATTTCCAGCCTCAGCCCAATATCTTCGCCGAAGAACTCGTGGTTCAGCAGGTCTTTCACTTTAGGCCTGGACAATAGAAATAAGGATAATTTATAAGACTTGACACAAAAATATATGTAAAAACTACCGATCAATCGTTTTATTTTTTCTTCATATGTCGGCAAGTGATCGGCAAGGTTTGAGCAATAAGGCTCGCGGTCAGTCCACAGATGGGTGACCACAAAAGTGATATAATTTCCGAGCGTCGAGGTCACTTTAAGCTGCAGTCATAAGACAGCAATCGTTTAGCCATTTCTGAGGCCTACAGAGTGGCTTGACAAGTCTGACACTATGGTAACAACTAATAACATCCTGCGAGATTATTTACACACGGCCATCTGATCCCAAACTAAGCAGAGCTTGTACTATGGAAACCAGATAAGTGATATACCACTACTTTTCGTTTGTAAATACATACTTATACAGATAGTTACACCCAAACTCAGGACAAATAGACATGTTCATGCACACCAATATTTGTCCAGGCTGGGAATCGAACCCACGACCTCCGGCGTGAAAAGCAAGCGTTTTGCCAATCACGCCCACAGACTCGTCTGAATCTGAATATTTAACTACTTCCACAGTCTTCCATGTGTAGTAATCGTCACGTAAGTACCGTCGTCCCAGGATCATCTTGGACGAACTGGACGACGAGATTACTGCCTACTTAGAACAAATTAAAGTCATTAGAAACTCTCGTGACACTATACACAAACCGATTATTCGTACTCGTCGGACGAGAGTACGACCGCGAACGCGTCGCGGCCACCAACGCCCTCCATGACCCTTAGTTTGCATATCGTATCAATAAAAAGCCCCCTCAACGCGCTGAGGGGGCCGCGTCATGTCATTAACGTAGAGCGAAAGTTGCACAAAACTCCCTAAAATGATGATCTTGCCCTCTCTCCGCCAGTAATCGCCCAGAGTCGAGGTTCGAACCCCACAGGGGGTGCCCTCCGGCGCGGGTTACTTAATTGCTAGACGGCTCGAGCCCTCTGCTCGCCTCTATAGTCCGGTGAAGTAGTAAAAGCCTCCTAGGCTAACTAGCGTCAAGTCAAAAATAAATAAAAAAATGTAGTAATCGTTTCACTTCGTCAATCGTTAGCTAGCTCTATTAGTTATTAGAGTTCCGCGCGAGACGCCAAGACGAGCGCACGCATTATACTTTTTCGTACGCGTTATTTATCTACCCACATAAAATAATAATGTTTAGTAATTATTTAATGTTTCAAAATGTGATAATATAGTGAATAAGTGCACAATTATGACTAGTTTAAGCAAAAGCGACTCCCCAATAATGGAGACGGACTTAATAAATAATAGGGTAATAGTGAAGCTTGATTACCAAGTCACCTGTGAAACTACGAAAGAGATCTTCACAAATGAAGACGGCTCATTCTCAACACAATGTTATACCTGCAACCACAGGAATCTCATTAAGAACTTTTTAGATTAGACCAACGGACAATCTAAGACATCCACTACAAAATCTACTCTTGTGACAACACAGTAGCGAAAAGCATAACGCACACTTGCTTGGTTTGTAAAAAACAACGCAACATTAAGGCAATACCACAGACGGAATTTACTGCCGTTGAGGAATATGTATGCAATTGCCTAAAGATAAATCAGGTACAGATTAAATCCAATGAACTCAATTTGAAACCTATACGGAAAACAGTGACACAAAATGCCTCAATAAATAAGGGAAAAGAACGAGTTTCGGAAGCAACAGCACTCCAGTTACGTAACAGATTCGAAGAACTTGTAGTGGAAGAACATCCACACGATGACATAAGTCATGAACCACGATCACGCTCTCAGGCTGCGTCATCGCTTTGCGCACGCTCTCCTCGTGCTCGCAGCCAGTCACTGAAGCGATCTAACCCGTATGATAAATCGGGTGGGGTTAAAAGCAAACGAGCTACCAGGAGAACAACGCCAAGAAGTTCTGTTGAGAATGAACTACCTCAATCATCGGCAGTAGTAAAGAAGTTAGGAGAACGGTCTCACGTTCCTCCGATACTAATAACGGACCCACGTTACAAGTTTCGAGATAATAGGGACCCCAAGAAGATCACAAGCGATCAATTAGTGGCAGAACTGACGAAACTTCTTGACAAATATCATGGAACAATTTTTCGCAATCCTAGAAGTAAAAACATAATGATCAGGGCTACTGATTACAATAGCCGCTCAAACATGATTGACGATATAAAAAAGTTTAAATCCGATATGATATTCATAGCGCCCAAACCAAAGGGTGAACAGATCAAAACCACAAAAATCATAATCCGCAACCCAACCATGGACTACGACCATGAAAGACAACTTGATGAGATGGAAAAATGCATAGGTATCCGTCCGATCAATATAAAAAAAATTACATTTGATGTTCAACTTTGTATATTTGATGGGAATTTCTCATTTTACGAAATAGCCGAAAGGATGAAAAATACCAAAGAACATTTTTTCCATGCACCTAAGCTACTACCCGAAAGATACAAAGCGAACGCTGACAGAGTGCTACAGTGTAAAAACTGTTTCAGATTCAATCATGCAACCAGTGCATGCCACGCGCCAAAAAAACACCCTACAACCGAGATACATAACAAACAAGGTGAAATTGTGACGGTGTGCTCAAACTGTCTTGATGTTCAGCCAGAACAACATACTGCAACTCAAAGGAAATGCCCCCTATTCCAAAATGCCATGGAGAGGCGAAGGAAAATATCAGAAGAAAAAGAGCCACCTAATCATAAAAAAATGCAACCAGAACAACTCATGCAAGCTGGAGTATCCTACGCCCAAGCTACCGATGGCTCGCAATCCCACAAGGGGGCTGACCTATTAGAAGAAAAAACACGCAAGATAGCTATATTAAAAGAGATCTTTATGCAGTGTTTTGAAGCGTTCTCCGAAAAACTTGCCGATGTATTTTAAAAATAGGCGAGTTAAAAATCAACTGAAGATCTTGCACGCAAATGTACAAGGTATGCGCAAGAAATTTCAAGAAATAAAATACCTTACCCAGAAATATAATCCAGACATTGCAGTACTGAATGAAATAAAAATAAATCTCACAAAAGAGAAATTCAACATACGAGGGTGCGTTTTTAAGTTCGCGGAATGGGGGGGAGGGGATAATAATAGGTCATTATCGGGATGGCCACGACTTCAGCCACTCAATATTAGTATAAATACCAAGTTTTATCTTAATTGGATCATTAGTCTCTGAACTATCGTCAAGCAAACAACTCAATCGGGAAGAAAGTGTGAATTATGGAAAAAATCGAGTACCGTGCCGTAATAAAGTTCCTTACCAAGCAAGGAAAGTCAGTTCAAAATATACTGGAAGAGATGGAATCCGTTTACGGGAACTCTTGCCCGGGTAAAACCATGGTTTACAAGTGGCACAGTCTCTTTAAACAAGGCAGGACCTCAATTGAAGACGACCCTCGGCCCGGACAGTCGCCCGAGGTGACTACTCCGGAAATCATTAAAAAAGTCGAAAAAATTATATTGGAAGATGCCAGACTAAAGAAGAAACAGCTTGCAGAAATGGTTGGAGTATCGGATACGATAATTTTCAAAATTCTACATGATCATCTTGGCATGACAAAGGTCAGTGCAAGATGGGTGCCAAGAATGCTCACGCCGCCTCAAAAACAACGCCGCGTGGAGTGTTCTCGCACGTTTTTGGACCTCTGTAACGAAGATAAGGATGGACTTTTAAGTCGAATTGTTACTGGAGATGAAACTTGGGTTCATCATTATGAACCTGAGTCGAAACAGGACTCTATGCAGTGGCACAAAAAAGGCACACCACCACCCAAGAAGTTTAAAGTGTCACAATCGGCTGGAAAAATCATGGCAACAGTGTTTTGGGATTCGGAAGGGATCCTGTTGATCGATTATGAAGATGAAGGCGTTTCTATAACCGGACAATACTACGCTTCCATCCTCGAGAGGTTAAAAGAAAGCATTAAAGAAAAAAGGAGGGGAAAATTAACCAAAGGTGTCCTTCTTCTACACGACAACGCGCCAGTTCACAAGAGCCGTGTTGCTTTGGCTGCCCTGCATAACGTGGGCTTCGATATTTTAGATCATCCCCCCTACAGCCCAGACCTGGCTCCCAGTGATTACTACCTCTTTCAAAAACTCAAAAAAGAACTTCGTGGGAAGAAATTTTCTACTGATGAAGAAGTGAAGGACGCAGTTTCAGCCTATTTTTCGGACAAAGACAAAACATTTTTTTATGAAGGTATACATAAGCTAATTGAAAGATCTGAAAAATGTATAAGGTTAGCAGGTGAATATATTGAAAAAGAAAAATAATTTTGTATTTTTATTTACACTTCTTACCCTCCATTCCGCGAACTTAAAAACGCCCCCTCGTACTAGGATATGATAAAATATTTGAAAGAAAAGCAAATCACCTAGGCACCACGATCTATATCAAAAGAGGTCTGAAATGGTCTCAAATTCAACTCATCGAATCAATTGATGATGACGAACGCAACATAGAAGGATGTGCACTGCGTATTGTCACTAACCACACCACAGGTGAATACATAACCCTCAAAGGAATATATGTTCCCATTCCAAATCAGGCAGACTGTGCCGATGAGTTTGAACAACTACTGAGAGAAGAAAGCGCTATTGTGGTTGGAGATATGAATATCCGTATGAAAGCACTTGGTCACTCGCAAGACAGAGCCCTAGGCATATTACTGAGGGACATACATAACGAAGGGGACTGTAGAATAATCCACACAAATCTTCCATCTCGTCCGACCAACCAAGGTAACAACATCTTAGACATAGCAGTACTTACCTACGATCATATGGATATAGAGGTGAAATCATGCAAACAAATTGATTTGATCTCTTCTGATCACGCACCGTGGCTGCTTACGCTCAACCTAGAAAATGACTATGAAATCGAAATGACACGTAACCTGAAAGACATAAAATCCACTAAGGAGAAACGTGAGCTATTTGAATGCATGATAGCCTCCAAAATCGATCCTACCATCGAAATAACAACGGATACAGATTGTGAAAGCTATATAAAGCAAATTGAACAAGCTTTGATTGAAACACTGGATTCATTCGCCCCACTAAAACCACTGGATATGAAAGAAAGTCTCCCCGTAGAAATTAAAAACATGATCAAAGACAGAAACTCGGCTAAACAGAAAGCGTGGCGTCTACGCTTTACCGACAGGTACCAAAGGCTACGCGCGACCTATAACTCAATTAAAAGCAACCTAGCTAAGAAAATAATTGAAAACCAAGAACAAAAATGGACTAAAATCCTAGATAATCGAGAAAATAATAGAAAAAAGATGTGGAGCATACAAAGAGCCATGAAAAAACCACCCCCGCGACTACCGATGTTACCAAACTGTAAAACAGAATTGGAAATCATCGATGCACTTGTCAACACAGCAATTGTCTCCAATTCAGATATTAATGAGATCGATGAAAGCTCAGAAACACTCACGCCATTTCAACCACTGGACTCAACATCCAAAACGGAGTTGAAACAAGCATTAAGAAATTTCAAAAATCACAAAGCTCCAGGCCCTGATGGAATTCAAGCTGACATTCTGAAGCTGGGTGGCGACACAATCATTTCAATGTTCAAACGCGTAATGGATCACATCATTAAGACAGGTTATTTCCCAAAACGATGGAAAGAAAGCACATGTATTTTTTTACACAAACAAGGCAAAGATTACACTCTTCCAAAATCTTACCGACCTATTAGCTTACTCAATATTATGGGCAAATGGGCAGAGAGAATAATCCTCACACGACTAATGAAGGAATGCAATGAGATAATACCAGAGCACCAACACGGGTTTGTTCGTCATCGAGGCACTGCTACACAAATACTGAGAACAGGAAAGTATATCGCAGACGCCCTCAGTAAACGGCATAGTGTGGCGATGATATCGACTGACCTCTCAAAAGCCTTTGACTCTATTAATCATAAAGGTCTTATTAAGAAACTTTACGACGCAGGAGCGCGCAACAATATCATTAAGATTATAGAAAACTATCTCTTACACAGAACCACGAGAGGTAGATTCCGTACAACCACCGGAACAATAAAACTAGTCCCTCACGGGGTGCCCCAAGGTTCGATTCTCGGTCCAGTCTTATTTAACTTATATGTTTCAGATATACCAAAACAACGTATAGCAGGTCAAATGCTCTCGCAATATGCAGATGACCTATGTATACTTAACGCAGCAGAACGTCCTGACCACGCTACGATACGAGCAGAATGGGCAGCGGACGAAATAATCAACTATTACAAGCAATGGGGATTGCAATGTAATGTTGAAAAGACTGAATGCATTATGTTCTCCAGCAAGAAACCGAGAGGAAGAAATTCAAACACTGGTTACAGAAATCACATCCGATTGAAGGGAGAGTGTATCGAATACAAGAAACAGGTTAAATACCTAGGCGTTACACTAGATAAAAACCTTTCAATGAATCATCACACAAAAGAAGTTGTTGAAAAGTTGAAACGAGTAAGAGGTGCACTCCACTCCATCATAGGATTCAGATCCAAAATTAGTGTAAAAACTAAGCTACTTGTTATACAAGCATGTTTGCTCCCAATTCTGGACTATGGCGTCGTGCAATTACTACCACGGTATAGCAAAAGTAATTTACTGAAAATCGAGCGCCAATACAGAATGGCGCTAAAAGCAGCTGGAGGTTTCGACAGACGATTAGAAACAGATATACTATGGGAGATGCTGCAACAAGACCCTTGGCACATCAGAGCCCACGACCTAAATCGCGACATGATCGATAAACTTCAACAACTGGCGATCACCGGTCTAGAAGATCCAGGTCCCGAATACACGCGATACGGCCACTTTAACCCAGCCCTTTTTGCTCATAGAATAGGCGAAATTGAATACCTAAATAAAAAGGAGAGACAGAAGCCGCTCCACAAGCGCACGTCCATCCATCGACAGCGCAGGCTCTGATTCGTAGAGTCACGCTTAAATATAAGTAAATGCAGGTATAAAACCTGCTGGGATCATAAATCGACAAACCTTACTTCTTCATTGGATTTACGAAATGTAAAGTAAGGGAAGATTATAGTAATAGGTTGCAAAAGATCCCCCATAGGACAAAATGCGCTTATAACAAAACACCATAAAACTATGTAAATTTTATTTTCTTAAGTGACATGTAAAATATTCTTAACCAAGTAATAAACTATATTCTATTCTATTCTATTCAAACTCTATTAGTTATTACCATTCCATATAAAGCTACTTGTGTTGCTGTACACATTTGTGTAATAGTTCTGCTTACCTGTCGCCCTTGTTAGGCTTGATGCACGACTCGATGATATCTCTCACTTCTGGAATGGTCACCTTCTCTAAGCTTTGTGGTTTTACACCCTGTGGACAAAAATACCAATTTTATACATTTAACTAACGTTAATCTTATTTTCACTGTGGATATGATCCAATATAAATAGATAAATATGTTAGGACAATTAACACTATGTCATCTGATTCCAAACTAGGCAGAACCATCGATCTGTACTTTTACGGATTTTTATTGGACACAGTACGAAACCGCTCTAAGGCTGCTTTACCACCAGAGATGTGCTATAATAATAATAATATATAATAATAAAACTTTTATTTCGGGTGGCATAGACCCATATAAAACTTAACCTAGTAAAAACAGTACGGTACACGCTTATTTGCTATGACTCGCTACACCAACACAAGTCATGACCCAGTGATTTTGAAAGGGACAGTCGAAACGTACAGCAATTGCGTTCAGAATGCTGTTGTTGCTACCCCGCATACGGGTCAGCAGAGAAGCTGCTTTTTTACGCATGATGGCCTGGAAACCATCAGTGCGTGCTTCAGCAAACATCCCAGATGCGCTGCACCTCCACGGCAGACCCAACAACATTCTGAACGCATTGTTGTACTGAGTGCGCAGGGCTCTGTAGGCTCGCTGCGTATATCTCACCCACAGGCCGCTTGAGTAGAAGGACTGGCAATAAGCTTTGAATAGCGTAACTTTCACTTCTCTCGTGCACCGTGCAAACCTGCGGGCAAGCATATTAGCTCTCACCGCCAGAGCCCTGCGCTCCCGCTCAATGTCCTCATCGTCCTTGAGGTCACTTGTTACAATGTGACCCAGATATTTGAATTTTTGAACCTGCTTTAGGGCTATTCCATTGAGAAATACAGGAGGCACATGGGTTTGTCTGCCAGATTTAAATATTAAAATTTCACTCTTTTTTGAGTTATATTGTAATCCATGCGCCTCCGCGTACTTCTCACAAATAGACAATAATTTCCGTAGCCCGCTTATGGAGGGGCTCAGCAGCACCATATCGTCTGCATAGCTAATATTGTTAAAACAAGTGTCATCAATGTGGCAGCCGACATGTGTGCTGCTGAGCCGCTCGACAAGCTGGTTAACATAAATGTTAAATAAAACAGGAGAACTCAGACCACCCTGCCTAACGCCACATTCCAATTTATACTCATCTGACAGCGCCCCGGCCCACCTCACACGGTTTTTCTGGTTTGCATACCAATACCTCAGGAGAGAGATATACTCCCCCGGCACACCCGCGCTGCCCAGCTTGTCCCACAGAAGGTCATATCTGACAAGATCGAAAGCCTTGGACAAGTCCAGGAAGCACGCGTATACCGGCGTCCTTCTGGCTGTATAGTACCCGACAGCATGCTTTAGACTCAAAATGGCACTCTCTGTGGACAACCCTGCTTTGAACCCAAACTGGGCATCATGCAGATCGACTATATTTTCGAGGTTCGCATTAAGCATGCTGTCAAGTACCTTGGCTGCAGTGGTGGCCAGTGAAATGGGCCGGTAGTTAGCCCTGTCAGACGAGTCCCCCGTCCTATTTTTTAAAATAGGGACCACAATAGTACGCATGAGCGGCTCCGGTAGGTATGAATGGGACATACAAAAATTAAAAAACATTGACAACACACGCGGCAAATGAACACCAGCATATTTAAAATGTTCTATGCTGAGGCCGTCATGACCGGGCGACTTTCCACGTTGCATATGATTTATTATGTTTTTGATACACTTAGCAGAAATGAAACTCTTACGCCCAGTCATGACGCCACTCGCATCGTGTACATAACTCGCTGACGACGGACCCAGGGACGACGGCATTGTAAACTGTTCTTTAAACATATCAGCAATAGTCTTTTGATCGCTCACGCCGTCGACGCTCACCGGGAGGCTCGTTTTTACATTTGATCGGGTTACATTTTTCCAAAAATCTTTAAATTTTTTAGCCGAATGATTAGAGGCCAGAATATTCATTTTTAATTGTTCTTGTCGGGCTTGGCATGATTTTAATTTCGACTTAAATCTTTTGCGTGTGTCTGTCATTTCGTCATACACTGTACCACTCGTGGGCCTACCGGCTAGTACCCACATTTTAAATTTTGTGCGAGCGTCCCGATGCGCGTCGGCGACGTATTCATTCCACCCAGCTATATGACAACACTTGGTTCCTATCTTTTTTCTACAATACGTTTTCATTGCAGCCTCCGACAATACAGAAACAATCTCATCATACAGCCCATCAATAATTACGCAATGATCTAGATTGCGACACATGGAATCACAACATTGTCCTAATACCAACGGAAAGTCTATTGCTCGAAGTTTAGAATTGCATAATTGATGATATTTATGAATTTGATTAGGCTGTCGGTCTCCCCAGATTACTTGCCGCCTGAGGTCGTCTTTATTCAAATTAAATTCATATTTCATATTAACTTTATACAAATTACATTCTATTATAAGTGGGAAGTGGTCCGACCAGTACACATCTTCCTGAACCCATACTTTACTAATGGTGGAAACTGCAGAATGTGTTGTAATGCAATGATCCAACCACCTCGCGCACCCATGAGCTTCACTACGAAACGTATAGGTAGCAGACTGTAACCCCAACATATGTACATCCGCGCAACACCATGCGTTATCGTTACAAAAAGCAACTAATTCATTATAGAATAATTCGTTCGGATGCGCATTAAAGTCTCCTAATACATAAAATGCCTCAGTGCCACCTCTTTGTTCCATTTCTATCACAGACTGTATCGTACTAAGACAATCCGTAAAAACCGGTAAGTTATCACTACTGTTTGTTGGCATATAAACACTAAGAATAACTATGTTTCTATTACTCACGGTTATCTTTATCCCAGTCACACGAACGTTATCACAGTTAACAACAGACACTGAATGGAAAACACTTTTTCGCCATAATATCGCGACACCACCGTACGGGCGACCCGTGAGTAAGCCCGCTGACGTGTCCACGGCAGAGGTTCCCGTCGCACTGAAGTCTTCGTGGATGGTACTCAGCACGGGTAGCTCGTGTGGCAGGAGCCACGTCTCCTGTAGTGCCACCACATCAGCAGTCTGGCACAGGGCTCTAACACCTTCCCAGGATCTCTTGACAGACTTACAATTATAACTAATAAGTTTACTGGAAAATCTAGTTTCTTCTTTGTCCATTTAAATGTTCATTTATAATAGCCACACTTTCTGAGTCTGTTTTCACTTTTCTCCTTTCTCCAAAGTTTATAAAGCGCCTAAAGGAAATGCCTGAAGGCCACAGTTTCTCATCTAGAAATATATCCAGTTTGTGCTTCACAACAAAAGCTTTATAAGCATTATAACTCCTTTCTTTACTAATTTTTAGCTTCACTAAAGAAATAGTTTCTCCCGTTTTATTGCGAACATAGTCAATAATGTCCTCTTCGCAAACATCCGTGTGGACGTTAGAAATAAATAACGGTACTTTAGTATCTGCCGCTTTAAATTTCACGTTTTCTTGTGACTCGAAAACTGCATTTCCTTTCTTTGTAGTTAGCCTATTTCTCGATCGTGTCTTCTGAACCAAAATCCATTGGTCATCCCTACCAGGTACTTTCCATTCTGTGCCATTACTAGCCATTTCAGCATATGATAATAGACTTTAGTTTGTTTACATTTGTCTAGCGTAGTAATGTCATTGCTTGGTTGTGTTGACTGATGTTGCTGCGCTAGACTGCCCGGCATCTCACTCGCACTCGTTGTCTTGCACATTGGTTCACTACTAGATAAGAGCGCCGTCGGTGGCGCTTGTGCCAATGTGGTAGCAGTAGCGTGCTCTTGACGCAAACATTCACTACCGCCATCAATGTCCTGCCCCAAAATCGAGCAGTTATCCTCATAGCCGTGTACAGATAGTGCCTCTGGTCCACTATCCATTACAGACATATTTTTCTTTTGCAAGTACCCACCACGTATCAGGTTAACATTGCGATTTTTCTCCGAGGATGGCGACTTACGATAATCTACCATAAGTTCATTGAAATCCTTCTTTGATACGTAATTTTCACGAATTTCGTCAATATTCCCCTGCATCATGACGATCTTTTTAAGTAACGACGTCACATCGACATGGTCGAACGTTACCGGAGGTAGTTTCTCGAGATTTCTCGCCACAAAAGTTGGTATATTTTCTGGGTCTGTTGCTTTTAAAAGCGATACTATGTCGTCTAGGTTTCGTTGAGTCTTGCCTTGACGTTTTCGAATAGTTGCCGTTTTTTGCAAAGATTCAAACAGTAACGACTTTGCAAGTTCTATATCTTCGACACTAAACGCACTTTCACAGATACGGACGAGACTTTCTTCGTCCATAACGTCTATCTTGTTCTGTATGAACGCTAACACTTCACATATTACAATGTTACAATTTGCACACTTTAATTTCTTAGATTTCGACATCTTCGTAGCGCACGCCATTTTTCGTGCACTCGCGATCGCGGTCAAGCGTGTACGCTACGTCGCTATGCTACGTCGCTATGGATGTGTTTGATATCTTCATCTTCCTCGCGCAGCTACTTAGCGGTGGCGCATATTCATAGCACGTCTTACTCGCACCGCTACATAGCTTAGCATCAGTGGAAACGGTCACATAATTTAGTAGCTTAGCTTTTACATTCTCGCAGCATAGCTGCATAGCACATCTATGGCGGAAAGGCACCCTAAATATCTTATAGCTTATGTTCATTATTCCTTGGTTTAAGTCTTATAACAACACGTTCAAGTTTAAAGTACATCTCGGGCGCCATGAACTACGACACCATTGCGTACAACGTACCGAGACCACTTTCTTGTAGATCTGCGCGGGCCCGCTGCACTCGCTGTAGGGGTACTCGCCCGTGGCCATCTCCAGCATGCACATGCCGAACGCGTACACGTCCACCGACTCGTCGTAGTGCTCCTCGTACATCTCGGGCGCCATGAACTACGACACTATTGCGTACAACGTACCGAGACCACTTTCTTATAGATCTGCGCGGGCCCGCTGCACTCGCTGTAGGGGTACTCGCCCGTGGCCATCTCCAGCATGCACATGCCGAACGCGTACACGTCCACCGACTCGTCGTAGTGCTCCTCGTACATCTCGGGCGCCATGAACTACGACACCATTGCGTACAACGTACCGAGACCACTTTCTTGTAGATCTGCGCGGGCCCGCTGCACTCGCTGTAGGGGTACTCGCCCGTGGCCATCTCCAGCATGCACATGCCGAACGCGTACACGTCCACCGACTCGTCGTAGTGCTCCTCGTACATCTCGGGCGCCATGAACTACGACACCATTGCGTACAACGTACCGAGACCACTTTCTTGTAGATCTGCGCGGGCCCGCTGCACTCGCTGTAGGGGTACTCGCCCGTGGCCATCTCCAGCATGCACATGCCGAACGCGTACACGTCCACCGACTCGTCGTAGTGCTCCTCGTACATCTCGGGCGCCATGAACTACGACACCATTGCGTACAACGTACCGAGACCACTTTCTTGTAGATCTGCGCGGGCCCGCTGCACTCGCTGTAGGGGTACTCGCCCGTGGCCATCTCCAGCATGCACATGCCGAACGCGTACACGTCCACCGACTCGTCGTAGTGCTCCTCGTACATCTCGGGCGCCATGAACTACGACACCATTGCGTACAACGTACCGAGACCACTTTCTTGTAGATCTGCGCGGGCCCGCTGCACTCGCTGTAGGGGTACTCGCCCGTGGCCATCTCCAGCATGCACATGCCGAACGCGTACACGTCCACCGACTCGTCGTAGTGCTCCTCGTACATCTCGGGCGCCATGAACTACGACACCATTGCGTACAACGTACCGAGACCACTTTCTTGTAGATCTGCGCGGGCCCGCTGCACTCGCTGTAGGGGTACTCGCCCGTGGCCATCTCCAGCATGCACATGCCGAACGCGTACACGTCCACCGACTCGTCGTAGTGCTCCTCGTACATCTCGGGCGCCATGAACTACGACACCATTGCGTACAACGTACCGAGACCACTTTCTTGCAGATCTGCGCGGGCCCGCTGCACTCGCTGTAGGGGTACTCGCCCGTGGCCATCTCCAGCATGCACATGCCGAACGCGTACACGTCCACCGACTCGTCGTAGTGCTCCTCGTACATCTCGGGCGCCATGAACTACGACACCATTGCGTACAACGTACCGAGACCACTTTCTTGTAGATCTGCGCGGGCCCGCTGCACTCGCTGTAGGGGTACTCGCCCGTGGCCATCTCCAGCATGCACATGCCGAACGCGTACACGTCCACCGACTCGTCGTAGTGCTCCTCGTACATCTCGGGCGCCATGAACTACGACACCATTGCGTACAACGTACCGAGACCACTTTCTTGTAGATCTGCGCGGGCCCGCTGCACTCGCTGTAGGGGTACTCGCCCGTGGCCATCTCCAGCATGCACATGCCGAACGCGTACACGTCCACCGACTCGTCGTAGTGCTCCTCGTACATCTCGGGCGCCATGAACTACGACACCATTGCGTACAACGTACCGAGACCACTTTCTTGTAGATCTGCGCGGGCCCGCTGCACTCGCTGTAGGGGTACTCGCCCGTGGCCATCTCCAGCATGCACATGCCGAACGCGTACACGTCCACCGACTCGTCGTAGTGCTCCTCGTACATCTCGGGCGCCATGAACTACGACACCATTGCGTACAACGTACCGAGACCACTTTCTTGTAGATCTGCGCGGGCCCGCTGCACTCGCTGTAGGGGTACTCGCCCGTGGCCATCTCCAGCATGCACATGCCGAACGCGTACACGTCCACCGACTCGTCGTAGTGCTCCTCGTACATCTCGGGCGCCATGAACTACGACACCATTGCGTACAACGTACCGAGACCACTTTCTTGTAGATCTGCGCGGGCCCGCTGCACTCGCTGTAGGGGTACTCGCCCGTGGCCATCTCCAGCATGCACATGCCGAACGCGTACACGTCCACCGACTCGTCGTAGTGCTCCTCGTACATCTCGGGCGCCATGAACTACGACACCATTGCGTACAACGTACCGAGACCACTTTCTTGTAGATCTGCGCGGGCCCGCTGCACTCGCTGTAGGGGTACTCGCCCGTGGCCATCTCCAGCATGCACATGCCGAACGCGTACACGTCCACCGACTCGTCGTAGTGCTCCTCGTACATCTCGGGCGCCATGAACTACGACACCATTGCGTACAACGTACCGAGACCACTTTCTTGTAGATCTGCGCGGGCCCGCTGCACTCGCTGTAGGGGTACTCGCCCGTGGCCATCTCCAGCATGCACATGCCGAACGCGTACACGTCCACCGACTCGTCGTAGTGCTCCTCGTACATCTCGGGCGCCATGAACTCCGGCGTGCCTGCAGGGAACAAAACGACCAATGTATTACATGCTATAATTTACTTCTTCTTTCTTTATCGTATCGGCAGTGGTTATCGTGGCCCAGTAGGCCTCTGGCATGGCTTTTCGACTATTGTCTATCGACAACAACCGGGACCGACATATTAACTTACCCTTCAAAGCACGGAGACGAAACTAAACTACTTTTTTTGTCACCCAAGTTTTACATGCATTCGCTCAGCGCGTGACCCCGGGCTTCTACGGAGGATTTTTTTTAATTTAACCCCTTTAACCCTATTATTTTATGCCGGCCCTCTGAGCTGTGGCCCGAACCCCATAAGGGTGGACACCCTTATGAGGTTGAGTTAGGTATTTATCCCTTAAGATAAGCTACTGGTTCAGAGCCTTACTAAGTGCTCGGTATCTCTAATTTTTAATATGACAGTACTAAATTTAAAAATACTCAGTATCTAAGTAACTTGTTAAATATTTAAGAATTTCAAGACATTTTATGTTATAAAACATACCGCACAGACATCACTAAATCAAACTCTATATAGGTATGTCCTGAATAAAATTTGTTATTTCATTATTTGCGGTTGATCAAGAGACTATTTCTCCAATTGAACATCGACTGCCTCGTGGCATCCAGACTGCAAATTTTTCGTAGCCGGAAAATGCCAATATCACTCTTCGGTCCGACCCGGGTTTCGAAACGAAGACCGCTAGACCAATGAGATGATCAGTAAAACGACATATATATATATATATATATCATCATCATGTATACCTATGACGGACTTAGCGAAGCTCCTGTTCTTGAGCGTGGCGAGCCCGAGGTCTCCGATCTTGACGCTGCCCGTCGTGCCCGTGATGAAGATGTTGTCGCACTTCAGATCTCTGCCAACATTGTACCAGGTCAAAATGAGTAACACGTCATACAGATAACACACGAACATCGAGCTAGGTAATTAAGTTAAAAAAATAAAAAATATTAAAATATTGTTTTTATTCACAATTATTTCTAGATATATATAGATATTTAAGTACATAGTATACTTGAATGCTTTTGATGTGGGAATTATGATGAATCTGAGATATTGTCCCACTTGTTGGAATCAATCCTCAAAGTTTCTAACCATGACTAACTTCCCGTTTTCTAATATTTATTACTGGAGTTATAAAGCTGTTGTTAAAAGACTTTTGTTATTTTTCTCTACAATATGTATTATCTTAGTACACAAACCCCACTATCCAATCCCATTATGTCAACAATTCATGACAATTAGGGCGCTTACGCACTTTACGTAACGTGCACGTTATCGTGAGAACACGGTCGGGGGTAGTCGTAAAACTATTTCTATGGCAAGGTGGTCCAAGCTTTCTCCATCTGTATTTTCACGGATTCCGATCGGACGTAGTGTCAGAATTGTTCAAGTAGACCTCTGACATGTCTTAACATTGGGAACCGACAGCTTAATATCTCTTACGGACCAGTGAATGAAAGTGTGATTATTGTTATGATCACCTGTGAATAATAGGCGGCGTTCTTGAATGTAGAAAGTTTAACCCTTTGAGTATTTGACGGCACCATGACTTTAACACTTTCGGGTTTATTCGCTTGAACCTTCGAAGATATCTGTAAACACAAATAAATAATCTTGTACCGGAAGACCCTGAGAAAGTTTCACAGGACAGGACAGGTTATTATATATGATCATATAGATATTAATTAACATTCCAAATATTTCGGCGCTAATAGTTTTTCGAGATCTTTGAGGGAGGCCTTTGTCCAGCAGTGGACGTCTTTCGGCTGATATGATGATGATGATGATGAATAGTTTTCGAACAAAATATTAACTTCTCATTTTCCAGCCTAATGTCGTCCACGGCTGGACATAGGCTTGTTGCTATTTGGGGGAGTTTTGAAGAGTCCGTAGTCACCACGCTTGCCATGCATGTTGACGACCGAGACAGTGAGAAGGGCAGTAAAACCTTCACTTGATTACCCATTTGCAACTATTTATTCGTGGAGTCTTCATTGACTAACAAGAACTACGATAATTTCATATGATTGATTTTGATAATGTTGGTCTTCTTGAACACCTACATAAATAAATATTTTGGGACAACTACCACACTACGATCTGATACCAAACTAGGCAGACTGTACTATGGCAACCAGACAACTGATAAACAGACTTATATATGTATACAAAATCAAAAAGTAGATTTACAATCGACCTCCTAAGTGGCACTACATGCAGATTCCCAATTATTTGTAAGACAGGACATTATCTTCCGGGACACCTCGTTATAGATAAATGACACCCACACAGAACAAATACTCGTGCTCATCACACAAAGATTTGTTCTGGGTGAGAGTCGAACCCTCGCCCTCGGGTTTAGATAGATAGATAGATTATACTTTATTGCACCAAATCGAAGCATTACATTATAACATCAGTTAACTTATATACTACTAGCTGTGCCCGCGACTTCGTCCGCGTGTTAATTAGTTTATTTCGTTTTTTTTTGTGAAATAAAAACTTTTCTTAAATAAAAGTAGCCTTAGTTACTCCTTATTACATCAGCTACCTGCCAATAAAAGTCCCGTCGAAATCGGTCCAGCCATTTCAGAGATTAGCCGGAACAAACAGACAGACAGACAGACAAAAATTGTAAAAAATGTTATTTTGGTGTGTGTACCGTATGTATATTCATATTTATGTAGTAAAAACCGGCTTTTTCAATATTACAAACAGACACTCCAATTTTTTTTATTTGTATAGATGGTACAAACGGCGGTCTTATCGCTAATACAGCAATCTCTTCCAGACAACCGTTGGATGAACCAAAGCAATGCAGGGAGATAAAGTGGTAGTTGGCAGTGCATCTACTTATATAAATTTACATATATATGTACCTACCTAGGTACGAATATTTTATATATATACACACACAATATATAGATATATAACATAAAAATATACATATATATATAAATATATATAGTTCCCTACTTTTTAATATACTATAAATAAATATAAATAATAATTATGAAGACTAAAGAAGTTTTTGAGGAAGATGGAAGATCGCGAGTTGTGAAGATTAAAGTGATAGATAATGTTTTTTTAAACGTGTTTTGAAAGATGATAAAGTTTGCGCGCGTCTGATATACAGAGGGAGTGAGTTCCACAATCGAGCAGCCTGTACAGTGAAAGACTTGTCGAAGAAATTAGTGGAATGCGTGGGCAACAGGAGTTCTAGATTCTCTGACGATCTGAAGGACCTAGAATGTGTATCACATAGGAATTGAAACCTAATCTTGAGGTAAAAGGGAGCCGTGGAATTAAATAAAATGCTGTAAAGAAGAGAGAGTACATGAGTATTTCGGCGAAGGCGAATGGGTAACCACTCGAGTTTTCTACGAAATTCGGAAACATGATCATATTTGCGGAGTCCAAATATGAACCTTATGCAGAAGTTTTGAAGTCGCTCGAGTTTATCTAGTTTGTCCTCCGTAAGGTCAAGATAGCTGGCGTCAGCATAGTCAAGGATTGGAAGAAGGAGGGATTGAGCTAGTGCAATTTTGGTGGCAATTGGGAGAAAATTACGTAACCTCCTTAAGGATCCTGCTGCGGCATATAATTTGCGACTGGTCTGTTCTATTTGTGGACCCCAAGACAGTGTTTGATCAAAGTATACCCCCAAGTTTTTAACCTTTTCACTGAATGGTATTATTGTATTGTTAAATATTACTTGAGGGGTATGGGTCCAGTCAACTTTGTTGTGCATTCTAGAACTGCCTATCACGATGACCTGAGTTTTGGAGGGGTTTACTGTGAGACCGTGGTCTGTGCTCCATTTGTTGATTTTCTCCATATTATTATTAAAAATATCAATGCCATCGCTAAGGTGCTCAACCGGTGCCTGAGTGTATATTTGTAAGTCGTCGGCATACAGGTGGTAGGAAGAAGTTAGGCGAGAGGAAATCGAATTTATAAATATAGTGAAGAGTAGTGGAGATAAAACGCCACCCTGTGGCACGCTAGCACTGGTGTAACACCACGACGAGTAGTTATCGTCAATGCGAATCCGTTGCCGACGGCCAAACAGGTAACTACGAAACCAATCAATTACCATTGGAGATATATTAAGAGAGCGTAATATGCCAAGTAGAATGTCAAAGTCCACAGTGTTGAATGCGTTGCTAAAATCAAGCAGCGCAAGCACCGTGAACTTACCACATTCCATGCCTAGTCGAATATCATCCGCAATACTGATAAGAGCGGTGGCTGTACTGTGACCTGGACGGAAACCGGACTGTGAAGGATTAAGTAGGATATTCTTGGAGAGGAATGTACTCAGCTGGTTGTGGACGAGGCGTTCCAGAACTTTGGAAAGGAATGGTAGTATGGAGATGGGACGATATTCGGAAAAGGATGAGGGATTCCGTTTTTTAGGTAGTGGGATTATCTGAGCACTTTTCCATGTTGATGGAAAAGTAGCTGTAGAAATGGAAAAATTAAGGAGGTGGGTAAGGACCGGAAGGAGTTTAGCAGGAGTCACTAAAAATATTATGCGAAGTACATAACCGAAGTCATATTAAAATATCAAGCGTAAATACTTACGCTTTAAGTGTACCGGATAGCATCAACTCAGTGATCAACACAATATTCTTCTTCTTCGCCACCGTGCCCTCCCAGTAGTTGTAAAACCGCACAATGTTCGGATGTTGTAGTTTCTTCAACATATCCGCTTCCTCCCTGAAGCGAAGTCTCTCGGTCTTGTTTAGCTTTTTCTCCTGAAATTATTTAATGACATTGTAGCAATAATCCTCCTTCCTTATAAAACCAACATTTTAATAAATAAATAAATACCCTGTCGTTTATTTTTTATTAAATTCGATTGAGCACCGTAATGGATCAAGGGATCTTACCATCTAACATACTAGTTTTTGAAGTAAAACTACTAACTCTACGCTTGACTTGGAGAGTAAGCTGTAGAATGCATGAGGAGAGCGTTACAGAAAGTGTGATCGGACAACGGTAACGAAAGTTGAGAGAGAGGTATAAGTTTGTGAAGATAGAAAGGGGCAAGAGAGATGCGAGCACCCATTTTCTTTCTCTCTTATTCTCATATTTCGTTTCGTATATCTAAGTTTTACTTCCGTCATGTGGATTTTCACTCGTGTTTTTTAAAGTGTAGAGTTCTGAGACGGTCTTACACAATTCTTCAATCAAGATAAAAGTGTAGGCACGAACAAAGGATATTCCTCCACCCACATAATCCAATACCCGTACACTGACTCCTGGCTGTTACTGAAAGTTATTATCTAAATGCCTTGGGCCTGGGACCTCAATGTCTACGGAAATAATAGCACTCATAGCTGGTTGCTCTCACCGGTCCGTAAGTAATCAGCGAGGTTAAGCAGCTAGACTCGCGGTCAGTCCATTCCATAGATGCGTCACCCATCTATAGAATGGACTGACCGCGAATGTGTTTTAATTTCTGAGCATCGGTCGTTAAGCTGTCGGCCCCGTTTGCAGTCATTAGACAACAGTCGTTAAGCCATGTCAGAGGCCTACTGGGCGGCTTGAACAGCTCTGACACTAGGGTAACTACTGCTCATACGATAAGTAAGTGAGAAATAATGAATCTATCTTACCAACAACTCGCACCAAGCGACTGCGACCCCGGTCTGCGTGTCCAACCCATGGTACACAGTCTTGAACGAGCCCCGACCCACCTCCTTGTCGTATTTGAAGAATCTGGAGTACACAAAAATTAACGTCAAAGTGCTGGGTAGATGGGTATTTTCTTCTTACGTCATGAGTGTCAACCAATGCTTGAAGCAGATGTAATGTAATTAGAATGCGTAATTGACTTGTGAGTTACTATTCGGCTCACATTAAAGCATTGGTCGTCCATCTAGGTAGCTAGACAAAGCCGCAGGTTAGCTAGGGTAGGTTCCTCAGCGGCGAGGATCGCTTTGGCCCCTTAACGCGTGATCGGTGATCCCGTGCAAGTGATCACACCCTCATTTGAATTCCGTCTTTTTGATTTAGTCTTAAATTTTAATATAGTAGAACTAAATTTCAAAATAATAGATTAGTAACTTGTTATTTAGTTAAGGATTTCAGAATATATATGCGATAAAACAAACCGCACGGACGGACTAATAATTTTTTTTTTGTAACTTTTGTACTATCCACTATGTTTATGTACTGCATTGTGAGCTTTACAAGTACAAGTGTATGTTAATACCCAAGTGCTGAATAAATTTCATTTCCTTAAGTACGTGGAGGTCAAATAGTACGTTGCGAGGGTCACGCAGAGGTGACGGGCTCGTTTCTTGCGCGTGTTAGCTTGGAATCGATATAATAAGTATATCACTATATATATTACAAGTTAGCAGATAAAATAATAGTAGATTTATAATTAAATACGGTATTAATAAAACAGCGGTAGCCTAACATTTAGCCTGGCGACGGGCGGGTGTACGTCATACTTGTTTGTCGCAAAACATGTTTCACATCTGTTTGTCGTCTATTATAAAAGGTGTGTCCCGATCGGTTTGAGCATCATTCTTGTTCGAAACGTTGACCGGAGCGGAGCTCTCGGTGGTTGGAGGGACGATTCAGTTTGAACAAATTTCAATTAATAGTTTTGGTATTTGTATCGAATCTATTGGAACTGCCGTACTGAACAGACAGTGATTCAAAGCTAAGTAAACTTTGTATTAGATGTTTATGTCTCAACGTGGTTTGTATTATTAAATGATATGTTCAGCTTGTATTTCTTGTATTTAAATGATTATTTCCCTATATGGTAAATAAATATACCTTATAATAGATTACCTGGTTTTTCATTATATTTATAACCTCCATCATACATAAAGTATGATGCTTTGTTGTTGGTTAACGGTGTAAAGTAATCTTACTTATAACAATTAATATTTTAGAGCTTGGCATATCTGGCTATATCTATACTTATCTACACATTTATTTAGTATTACCTAACACGCGCGTGATATGGGGAGGCGTCAGGCGGCTTCGCTGCTGTCAGGGGAAGCTGTTCGAAGCGCACGCACCGAATGAAGGGCGCGGGTTAAGTCCACTGCTAGACAAAGGCCTCCCCCAAGGATCTCCACAATGACCGGCATCCAGGGGCTTCCCGCGACCCTTGCAGGATCGTCGGTCCACCTTGTAGGGGGCCTGCCCACGCTGGTTCTTCCGATTCGTGGTCACCACTCGAGAACTTTTCCGAACTTTCGGCATTGTACATACATTAAATAAAAAATTTTGCACCGCAATTTTTATTTTATTTTATTTTATAGGGAAGCTAACAGCTACATACAATTGGTTACAAATTTTGATAAATGAATGCCAATAACAAGCTTCCACAACTAGTTAACCAAATGAACGCATCTCCGGTCTACTTAATTAATTACAGTAACGACAATTCTACAAATGGTTTTAAAAGATTGAGCCAATAGTACTATACATAGATTTATACATTATCAATGAAATATCTAGTTAATTTGGATCTGGTAGAATTTTTGCTAGTAGTAAATAGATCAAAAAATCAAAACGACTGTCACCATTTAACTTGTTAAAGTCATTGAGTACTCTAGGCAGAAAGCTGTTAACTCTAAAATTGGTGTGGCATGGAGGACATTGTAACAAAAGATTTTTACGTTAATTTCTTACAGGTGTCGACAACTTGATTTTTGAAAGAAGTTCAAGAATGTCAAGTATTCATAGTTGCGACGCATTGTAAGTAGCACCGGGATATCTAGAAATGCGCTGTTATTTCAACGTAAGACAGTGAAAGACATCACGTACCTGCCGCAAGGTGACACTCCGATGGGTTCCTCCTCATCTTCGTTATCCTCATTCTTGACTGCCTCCTTGTCCGGCCCCTCGTACAGCGGACCGAACACGACACCTGCAACGTTATACCATACTCGTAAGTGGAGTAGATTACGGAGTGTTGTTCCAAAATCAACTTGCTGTGTGGTTCATGTTAGGGGCATTATGTACATTGTATGGATGTTGCTACCAGTATTGTTGAGAACTGAATCGCGACTTATTAGTGGTAAATAAGTAAAAACCGAAAATAGGGTAGTAACAGTCTATTATAATAAAAAATCTATGGAAAACTACGACAACAGCGCACCCTCGTCTTCGAGCCTTTAGTAAATATATCGTGATATATTGATAAACGGGACAAGTAACAATACGGGACGTGATACTTAAATACAGTGACAGACTCGTATATACGGAACGTATGGCATTATATACTTCATTGAAATTACATTTGAGGTGCACACAATTTCATTCTCTCATGGACTTAACTACTTTCATATATCTAAGTTTTACTTCAGTCGTCTGGCCTTAAGCACACTCGTTTTTTACCTGTAATCTTTTGAGTAAAACCCTAAAAATGTAAAAAATACTGTTTTTATTCACTTTAGAGTTTAAAAAGCCTAAAAGTCAACTATATTATAAGAAGAAAAATTAATGGTGAACATTTGATCAACAATCATCGCTATTATGTTGCTATCTCACTCATATAAAGGGACTATGTCAGTATTAACGGAACTCACCATTCTGTGGTTCCTGCGGCTGGTCTTCGCCAATGGGGTCGGTCTTGGAGATGCGTTGGTGCGTGGCAGTCGCTATTTCTATGTTCTCTTCCTATAACATAAAATATTTTTATGATATTAGAGTATATATAGAACTTATTCTTTTTATTTTATATGAGACTATACAGAAAGAATTTCTCATCAAATAAAAGACTGATAAAAAATGGTTTAAATAGTAGGAAGGAATCCAAAAGTAGAATAGATATATAAACTGCTTCTCTTGAAACCAGATATATATTTTTTTTAAATAATAACTGAAGAATTTAGCAGAAAAACATCTCTCCCAATTAAGAAAAAAAAAACTTGTGTGTAGTTATGTACACGCGTTAGAAGTTATACTTCTTAATATACAACTTGAACATAGTTATCAATTTTCATACCACCTAGAACTAACTTCATGCTGTTAAATATTTTGGTGTCGGTGTGCGCGCGCATCGTAAACATTCACTCTCATCATTTTTCTCCATCGCGCCAAAAGAAGTATAACTTCAATAATGGTCGCAACTATAATCCAGCAGCAATGAGACCCCTCCCCCCTCTCACTTCCAAATTTTAGACACATCGACGCTCATGTTGATATTTAAAGGTTTTTCCAGATATCATAGAACCTTGCATTACAGAGCTATCGATTGGGGTACCACCCTCCCGAATGCGGTCTCCAAAACGTCATTGCGACATTCTTAGTATTGAAACTTAACCTACGAATGCTCCAATACTACAGTTTCTCTGTTAGATCACCATATGGACGGTGACACCTTCTAGCTCCTTTAAAAAAACGTCTTCATGTAACTGATTTCAGCCATAATTAATGTTGATTTTCGGAGTGTTCACTGTTGATATGCTGTAATTAAGATAACACCACTCACCAGGTCTTGTTCAGAGATGAAGGCGTCGTCTTCAAGCCTCGCCACCAGCTTGTTGCCACTGTCGTCCAGCTCAGGGTCGCATAGAGTACCCTGGCCGGAGCTGCGCCGGTGGTAACCTCCTACTCCCACACCCACCACTGGTTGACTCGCCTACAAATTAAAATAGACAAGATTTTTTTAGAGGTTACTCTGTAATTTTGTATATAATTCCAAATTCAGATATTCCGTTATAGTTTCACATTTATATAAAATCGTTAATTTTATTTACCCTACAGTGACATAGCAGCTACTGAGAAACACAAAAAATGCCAGAAAACTCAGTAGAATCATTTGTCAACGTTCAAAAAAAAATACTTATTTTACTTAATTCCATGCACTTTGGTCACTTTATCTGAAATTTTGTAATGAAAATAATAAATAAAATAAAAATAGTTATTTTCAGTTTCTTACAATGTGGTTCATAGTAATGGAAATAGTCTACAATAGTAGAATTTTCAGGAACAATTGAGAAGTTTGCTATTGAATCTTAAACATTTCATAGAGTAAAGTTCAATGGATATAGTCAAATTTCAATCTATATTATTTGCGGAAATAATCTAATTTGAGGCCGGTTGACGTTGCTGGTAGATTAATGCCTTTCACGCCGCAGGAAGTGGGTTCGATTCTCATCCAGAACAGATATTTGTCCTAAGTCTGGGTGTAATTATCTATATAAGTATGTATTTACTAAAGAAAAGTAGTATATCAGTTTCCATAGTAAAAGCTCTGGTTAGTTTGAGAACAGATGGCCGTGTGTGAATAATATCCCAGGGTATTATTATTATTAATTTGTTTGTTGTCTGCCCCACACTTGCAGTTATTAAGACTAAGCCGTAGCTGTCATACGCTTCATATAGCTACTCTTCGGATAGTCGTCGAATTATATCAACCTTCCGACTACCCGCAACCAATACTCATTAGCTATCATCGATGATCTCATAGCGGGTAGTAGATACCAGTCCTAATAAAGATAATTCAGAAAACGCGTATCTTCACGTATTCCTCATCAATACAATAGGTATCTCAAAATGTGTCACATTGTATTTTTGGTGACATCATGACTACCTACTGCGTTACGTGGGTAAACATGGCTATACATGTTTTACTTTTTTTTATTTAACGTTTATCTTACAAGCCGTTTGACGGGTCATTTGGCGTGGTTGGTAAATGCTTGCCTTTCACGCCGCAGGTCGTGGGTTCAATTCCCACCCAGGAAAGATATTTGGGTGCATGAACATGTCTGTTTGTCCCGAGTTTAAGTGTAATTCAATATATAAGTATGTGTATACAAAACAAAAGTAGTATATGTAATATATCAGTTATCTGGTTTCAATAGTACAAGCTCTGCTTAGATTGGGATCAGATGGCCGTGTGTGTATAATATCCCAGGATATTAAGTTGATGTATTTATGTTAGTAAAAATTTTGTTTGTAAATGTAGATTATAATGGCGTTTTAAAATTTCTCCTGTCCCGGGTCTACTGGAATAAATCTACTGCGGAGTAAACAGTACTATTCATAAATTCACACTTATTGTAATTGATTGTATGTTTTGTGTGTACTACTAAAATAAATAAAATATTTCTGTTACCCGTTTTATTGTTTCCTTAACTGCATAACAACCGATATCGTGAAAGCACTTGACAACTCATTCATATCAATAATACCAATAATTCTCACAAATATATTGAATACTTGAGATTGTCTCTTTTCGATAACAAAGAAATAATATGATCCCTTATCTATGCAATACGGTGACCTGATATACTAGAATTTACATAGTTTAGTGAAAAAGTTTTATTAAATTTAACTACTAAATAACATAAAAAATGTATTTATTCACGTAGAATTTAAAAAAGCGCTTGTTAATAGTCAGAACATGTTTGTAGTAAGTATAGTTGCCCCCCTACGGCCTGCCCTCGCTGCGTCTTCCGGGTCCGGTTCGTGGTCGCGACTCATGAACCTTTCTGTCCCAGCGGCCGTATAACTTAGATTTTGTTTTATTATATCAACCAAAAACGTCCACAGCTGGACTAAAACCTCCCCAAAGAATGTTGAGGATATACCATAATCGCCACGCTAGGCAAACGGGTTGGCGATCGCGGGTCGATGGTCATAGTTCACAGAAAAATGTTGCTGCCCGTCTTCGTCACCATACAGCGGATTTAGATATAACATGTAATTTATGATAGTAATGATTTAGTTAGGTAACTTATTAAAGTTATTCTCACGAAGATTATTTATAGGATTAATCGACAAAATGTATAGTTTTAGATATACTTTACTACATCTTATCCAAATATTACTTTTTAGTTGTGTTGACGGCACTTGACGGCAAAGAATATCACCATCCCATCTCAGCCCATGGGAGACGTAGAAGTCATCCAGAGAACGGGCTGCAGCGTCTCTGCGAGTAGTCTTAATAACTGATTACCCCCAATAATTGATTATTGGGTGCCTTTGTACAACAGTGGACAGTGTAATCATAAATTGAAAGTAAATGTAATCAATCAATAGGGCGGAGCGTGGTCTATTTCACTGCTGATGTGATCTGAGACCTAGCTCTAGCTTAGCAATCTGTCCGATTAGCTAAGCTGGCGAATGGTCTAGGGGGAGAGCGCAGGTCGTTGAGATCCCCAAGGCAAGTCTGGTGTGTAATCCTTCACGTGGTTGCCGCCTGTTACGTGTCTGCATCATCCGCTCCCCAGCGGCAGATGCACTCACAAACTGAAACCACCAGACGTACCCATTTCTCCCATAACCCTCCTTTATATACAATCCCTATTTCCTACCCTCCGCTGCCGAGATTCGTGGTCATGTCTCGGCGGGCCTTCTATTGCAAAAAAGACAGCAATGGTCGGCTTTCAGTGACCACCCGCGTGTTTGTGCCGTGCGCGGGGACCCGTAAGGGAGGATGAAGGAGTCCTGGGGGTTGAGCTGGGGGGGAGTCGGGCTGTAGTTACTCCCTCCGAGCAACACGCCCCTTTGGTCTGGATTTCTACCGACACGGGAGGTCGGGGTCTAACCAACCACGATCAATCGGCTGACGACGTCCGGTCTGACGGCCGTCAGGTGAGTGTCGGGTCTGGGTGGGTTTGCAGTCGGGTGAGTGAACCCTGGGCGCTGTAGTTTAGGTGCCCAGCGGGACGCACACTGCGGACTCGTAAATTGCCCAGACTAACCCGCGAGTTGCTAGAGAAGGGGAAAAGAGAAAACCAACCTATCTATGTAGTATATGTCATATAATCTTATGTATTAGTATATTTTATTTTCTCTTTCCCCCTTTTCTGGTTCGGCACTATATCAGCCTAGTATCCCTGGTGCTTGAAAGCATCCCCAGTTGAGGGCTCGATGGAGGGTGGGGAGCTAGGTTTGACGAAATCCAAATATAATCTTATTATGGAAAATAATAAAGATAAAACTTTAACAGAAAAGCCCACCCAAAAGGTGGAGTCAATCGATGTCCTGCCCCAGAGGGCTGGGACATCTAAAGGAAAACAACCGAGGGAAGCCGTGACAAACACTGGCGTACCCGGGCAGGCACCTGCTGCTGGAGCTGAGATACCCGGTAAGGGGACTCAGATCCGGCGACGGGATGTCACTGGGCGGCCGGTGGATGAAACTGGCAAACCCGCCAATCCGTCCCATAGCGGAAAACCCTTGGGACCGGGCGAAGGCAGCTCCAGCAGGCAGAGCGTACCACCCCGAATGACACCCACACCGGGCACATCGGCGGGCGGCTCTGACGGCGGGATAGCTTCCGAGCGACCGGCACCAGGGGGCGAGCTTAGGGGAAAAAGGAAGCTTAGCGGCGCTCAAAAACGCCGCAAAGCTATAGAGAGGCAAGACGCGGCTCAAGGAGGAACTCCACCAGGAGGACCTCAAAAGAGAGAGAGAGAAATAAGTAACGAGAGCCCGGGCACGCATAATTTACCAAAGAGGGCAAAAACCCAGGGGTCTTATAAAGACGCCCTAACTGGGACCCGGATGGTCATCGTTAATGCGAACTACCCGGAGGAGAAGCTGGATCCCAAATCTCTAGATCCTCTAAAAGTCCTATTGTGGGACCTTTTAGAGGAGACACCTGACCCCGCGCCGAGATTCTCCGTGGGCAACATGATTGCTGGGGCCGTTCACATTATATGTGATGGACCTGAGGCAGTGCAGTGGCTTAAGTGCGTCAACGGAAAAACCGTTGATGGCACTCCACTTAAAGTGATTGACGCCAAGGATCTCCCTAAGCCAATCAGGATGGCATGGAGGTCCAAAACCGTAAGCAGTGTCACCTCAGAGCGGCTGCTCAAGATGACACAGAGAATGAACCCATCCCTTCGTACTGACGAATGGAAAGTGGTACATGCGAATGTCGAGGCAATGTACACTCGGCGCATTGTCCTGATGGACAAAGCCTCGGCAGAACTTATAAAGGCAGCGGGATATAAGCTGCACACAGGGCTGGGTGACAGCCACTTCAAACTCCTAGACGACGGGGAGAAAAAGGAAAATGAGACGAGAGCCGACAACAATGCGACCTCAGGGGATGCGACGACGTCGTCTCAAAAAGATCCCATCGTAGGTGAACCGGGTGGCTCCGACCGGAAGGAGTCAGCCAACACTGAGGCATACCGCGAGACCGAGGGCACCCTATCACCAGCTACCTCAATGGGAGGCCTCAGTGATCTGGACGGGCTCCGACTGGACGGGGACACCCTCACCTGCGAGGAAATGGAAGGGTCTGAAGAGGACCAGTCTTAGTGGTCCTCTTCAGACCAACTCAAATGGCTAGCTTAAGGTTTGTACAGATCAATCTACAGCATAATAAGGCTGCGACTGCCCTTCTGGCACGCGAACTTATAATGGACAAATATGATGTAGCAATAATACAGGAACCCTACTCATACAAGGGCCAAATCAAAGGACTAAGCGGGACGGGAGGTATAATATATCAACACCGTTCTGATAATAATGTGAGGGCATGCATCTACGTCAAAAATGACTTAGATACAATACCCTTACACAATTTCTGTTACAGAGACCTGACAGCTGTCAAAATCATACTAAAAGAAGGGGTAGGTCGGAGGACTATTTGTATAGCCTCTGCCTACCTACCCTATGAAGCAGAAGAACCAACTTCTCCGAAGTTAAGGGAACTCGTGAACAACTGCAATGCAAATGATGTAGATCTCATAATCGGCTGCGACGCGAATGCACACCACATCATTTGGGGCAGCACAAACATAAACAAGAGGGGAGAGAAACTACTGGACTATCTGGTAAGTTCTCCGCTCCAATTAATTAATTCTGGTAACAGGCCAACATTTGTTAACGCAAAGAGAGCTGAAGTTATCGACATAACCCTAGCAACGACTAGAGCCAGCAACCTAATAGAAGAATGGAATGTACCTAATGAGATATCCCTATCGGACCATAGGTACATTTGCTTCAAGTACAGAACACGAATGAAAAGAGAGTCTGTACAACGACGCAACCCTAGACACACTAACTGGCCCATGTACTTAAGGGACCTGAAGGTAGAACTAGGTGATCCGAAAGGTAAGCTCAATTCAGTCATAGATATAGAATTTGAGGCAGAACGAATTGTTCAAACAATTTCGAAAGCATGGAGAGACAACTGTCCTGAGAAAACGGCCAAGGCTAAAAGAATACCCTGGTGGACACCTGAGCTAATTAGGCTCAAGAAGGAAACTAGGGTAATATTCAATCTAGCCAAAGCCACAAAAAACTTTGAACTGTATGCTAGAAAGCTTACAGAATATAACAAAGCCGTCAGAAAGGCAAAAAGGCGTGCATGGAGGAATCACTGCCAGGAAATAGGCAGCATTCCACAATGTATGAGACTTACGAAAGCCCTGGCCACTGCCAGAGTGAACCCACTATCCGTTATCAGGAAAGCTGACGGGACACTAACAGACTCTGGAGAAGAGACACTAGACGTCATGTTTAAAATCCACTTCCCAAGCTCTGTGACAAAGAAAACCATGGAGCGAGAAATCCCAATCAGCCATGAGGATGCGAAAAGGCGCACAACCAAGGCAGATTGGGATACCGCCAAGAAGATCATAAACGAGACCAAGGTAAAGTGGGCCATAAGCAGCTTTGAACCATTCAAATCGCCTGGCCCGGATGGAATATATCCCATCCTATTACAAAAAGCGAATAACGTACTAAAACCACACCTATGCAGGCTGTACAGAGCCTGCATAGCCTTTGGATACACTCCCCAAACATGGAGACAAGTTAAAGTAGTATACATCCCGAAACCGGGAAAGTCGGACTACGAATCACCAAAATCGTACAGACCGATAAGCCTTACATCATTCTTTCTCAAATCGCTAGAAAAAATGGTAGACACACACATTAGGCAAGGGCCACTAAAAAGATTTCCTCTACACTGGCAACAAAATGCGTATCAGGCAGGGAAATCTACAGAGACAGCCCTACACCATGTAGTCAAAAAGGCGGAAGCAGCCTTAGAAAACAAAGAAATATGCCTTGCGGCATTTCTAGACATTGAAGGTGCTTTTGACAACACGGCATTCAACACTATACAAAATGCTGCCACTAACCATAGCATAGAACCCACTCTATGCAGATGGATAGACAAAATGCTGAAAGGACGGCAACTGCAGTCAACACTGCTCGGGGACATCAGATATGCAACGACAACCAGAGGGTGCCCACAAGGCGGAGTCATCTCACCGCTACTGTGGTGCCTGGTTGTGGACAAACTCCTGATAGACCTAAACACAGGGCCACGCTATACCGTCGGCTATGCAGACGATATTGTGATACTTATAAGTGGGAAATTCCCTCACACAGTATCGGACATTATGAAACAAGCCTTAAAAGAGACAGAGGACTGGTGCAAATCAAATAACCTTTCGATAAACCCACATAAAGCAGTTATAGTACCATTCACAAAGAAGAAGGACCTATCGGGAATAGGAACTTTGAAACTATACAACACAAAAATTGAATTGTCAAAAGAAGTGAAATACCTAGGTATAACACTCGACAAAGCGCTCACATGGAAAGAACATGTAGAAAATATTAAAAACAAGGCCTTGAGAATATTCGGCATGTGCCGAGCAGCTTATGGCAAAACATGGGGACTGAAACCCAAAATTGTTCACTGGATATACAGAATGATAATAAAACCGATACTGATGTACGGTAGTATCGTCTGGTGGCCAAGAACAAAACTAGAAACCTGTAAACAAGTGCTAGACAAAATACAACGCACTGCCTGCTTAGCAATGACAGGAGCATTTAGCACTACACCAACAGCAGCCTTGGAAGTAATCCTAGACCTAGTGCCTCTACACATTGAGGTACAAGAAGAGGAAAACACTCCAAAGACTTGCTGCATTGGGCCACTTTTCTTACGATCGTATGCCCACCAAGCACACGCAGATAGAAGACTGGAAAGATCTTAACAATGTAATAGGGATGGGCAGCGATAAAATGCAACCAACCTATACATTTGACCAACAATACAAACTATACATTCCCAGTAGAGAGGAATGGAAATTGGGACTTTGCAAACAAAACGAACAAAGTCAAATTTGGTATACAGACGGGTCAAAAATGAAATCCGGCACAGGTGCGGGTGTTTATAATGAAACCTGCAGTATTAGCGAAAGCATGGGAAACTTCGCGACAGTGTTTCAGGCTGAGACATATGCGATCATAACATGCGCCCAGACAATCATAGATAGGGAGACGAAAGGTAAGACCATCTATATACTCAGTGACAGCCAGGCTACATTAAAAGCCCTGATGTCACACAAAATCGAATCGAAACTAATCCAGAACTGTATCACGGCTCTGAACAGACTTGCCACTAAAAATAAAGTAAAACTCGTATGGGTACCAGGTCATACGGGAATAGAAGGCAACGAAAAAGCAGATGCACTGGCTAGAAAGGGATCTGAAAGTCAGTTCTGTGGACCAGAACCGTGTGTAGGGATTCCTCCAAATGTAATAGGAGCATTCCTTAAAAACGAATCCACAATTAAACACAATCAAATGTGGACCAAAGTCAAAGAACTAAAACACTCCAAACAACTCATGAAAGGAGTAGATAAGAGCTGGTCCAAAAAGCTTTGGAAATACAGCAGAAACCAGCTACGACTAATAGTAGCAGTATACACGGGCCACTACAGCACCAACTACCACCTACACAAACTGGGACTGTCGAACAGCCCGATCTGCAGAACCTGTGGGGAAGAAAATGAAACAATGCTGCATATTATATGCAAATGCGATGCACTGGCGAGACACAGAATGGCAATCCTGGGGCTGGCATATCCAGAACCAGGTGACTACAAGGATCTACCTCTAAGAAGCGTACTGGATTATGTGCATACCTCATTCAGGGCTCTAGGGATAGAATAAAACCAGTGGGGGAAAGTACAAAAGATCCTGAAGGGTCGAAGTGCTGTACATAGGTACACCCCAAAACAAGATAAGATAAGATAAGAATCAATCAATAATGTATATGTTATGAGTCTGACAGATGGACTAGGTTATCCATAATGACACATATTAAAATAAGGTTAGTTAGCTAGAGGGTCGTGGATTCGATCTTCAGCCAAGACAAATCTTTGTGTGATCAGCACGAATATTTGGTCTGTGTCTGGGTGTAATTTATCTATATTATGTATCTATTTAGCAATATATAAGTTCGTTTATCAGTAGTATGATTGCCATATCTATTCATTTTATTTATTTATTTGTATTGCAAGAACTCAATTTATTTATTTTTGTGATTTTGACAAGATAGACTTGTAGTATATGTGAGGACCAAGCCTAGGTAGTAGGGCGACCAAAATAACGATGGTCAGAAGAAGTAAAAAAAGCAGCAGGACAGAACTGAACGACTGTAGCCAAGGAAAGGATCGAATGACGAAATTTGTAGCAGGCGTTTACCCACGACGGGGCCTAAGTAGAATAGAATACTCTTTATTGTACACCATAAGAATACATATTTCATAGGATATTACATAAACAAGTTGTACAAAGGGCGGTATTATCGCATAAAGCGATCTCTTCCAGACAACCTTAGGATGGATAGGAGCTGAACAATAACTAATAGCAGTAGGTGTGACATACACCAAAATTGTGGTATATCCATAAAAAAATAGATATTTAATAAATTTACTGTTAAAAAGAAGGAAATGTAAAAATAAACATAACTAAATAAGAAAAATACTTTATTTAACGTAGGTACCATAAATTATACAGACAAATAGTGTTCTCTGACCAGCTTTTTAAAAGCTGATATTGTCTGGGCACGTTTAATTTCGATAGGCAAGGCATTCCATAATCGAGCTGCCTGTACACTAAACGATTTTCCCATAAAAATGGATTTGTGCTCTGGGATATGTAGTTTTAAATTTTCTGATAATCTTAAGGATCTTAAGTAATGAGTGAATCATCTTAATAACAGTTTTTTTGGTAAGGTAGGGGGAATGCCTACGCTATACGTATGGTACCCGCAAAAAGTGTGTCGGACTTGCACCGACTAAACCTACCTGCCGTGTAATTCTCTTGGCGCCTGATGGGGGGAGCCCCGGGGACGCGGATTTGATGCTCCGATCTTAATAACCCTAATTTATATTTTGTTTACTAGCAGAGCCCGGCGTTTAAATTTATAAATTATAGCCTATATGTTATTCGGATATATAAGCTATATTACAACAAAGTTTCATCAAAACCTGTTCCGTAGTTTTTGCATGGAAAAGTATACTCACACATGGTCGCATTTATAACATGTGTAGGATAGTAGGATGATTATATTTCCTAATTAATTATCTACTTAATATAAACGATTAAAAAAGTAAGCAGTTTTATATCTTATAAATTATTCAAGTATACCATTTGCGGATATTTTTCTTAAAAATACAAGCTAGATTGTATGAACAAAAAAACAAGAGAAAAATTAAGACAACATTTTGTTTATTTGCTCTCAGATTTTTAATTAATACACATTTTATAGCGTTTGATTATTTGCGAGTCAGTTTGATACCTATTCTCAACTCATCTACTTAATCAAACTACCTGTAATTTAGTACAAAGAAGAATATCCAAGATCTCTATCATATAGATAGGGTAGATAGCAATAATCCCCGAAATAGATCCATTTGTCACATAAACTCTTCATGCCTCGATACCTATTCACAAAAAGATTAAGTGACACGCAGAGTTTATTGTAGTGGATAACTTTGGTCCAAGCGACTCTTTTGTACCCCAGCAGGACTCCAGCCGGACAAATCTATCACACTAATATTATAAAGGCGAAAGTCGAAGTCAAAAAATCTTTATTCCGTAAAAAAATTACATTTATGTGGAATCGTCATATTTTTTTACCCTACCGTGCAGTGCATGACGTGGCGGCTACTGAGAAACACTGCCAGAAAACTAAGAAGGAATCCTTTTTTAAAATAAAATATACTTAAGATTAATTACAATCATGTGTGTTGACTCAGAACAACTCAATCCAAAGCACTTTTATCACTTAAATAATCTGATATTTTGTAATATACCCTGCTACACAATTTGGCTTTAATAATTCTTTTAAACTTATTCGTAGACAATTCTCTAATTTCATTGGGAAGTTTGTTATAGAATCTTATACATTGAAAGTTTATGAATGTGTATGTTTGTTACTCTTTCACGCAAACACTACTGGACTGATTTTCATGAAACTTTGTAGTAATATAGCTTATATATCGGAATAACACATAGGCTATAATTTACAGTTATAATATAGTTTAACGCAGGCAAAACCTCGGGGCACAGCTAGTAAGGTTACATAACAGAAACTTATTTGCATACACTTAATATGTAGTTAGAATAACGGCTTATCAATATATAGATCTATAAGAGTCATTTACATGAAGATGTGATCTTATCGCTGCAATCTTATCGATCTGGTTTTTAAGTATTTTCAAACGTCAAACAAAAACATATAGTTTTTTCCAAAATAAAAATAATTTTATAAATAAGCAAATCTCAAGTCCAAAACACAGCGTCCTTATCAACACAAACATGTTTCCATATTTCGGGTACTTGAAAAACTGGTAACATTATGATCGTAAGGTAAACTAGTATTAAATTTAACAGCCAAGCGCGAGTCGGTCATGCACAATATCAAGACAACCGCTAACCACTGCCCATACAATCTAAACATATAATAAAATCGTAGGAAAGTCAAAACTGTACATTGATTTTTTTTAAAATGATTCTTGGGGCGTTATCTACAATCGATATCGAAGCTAAAAATATAGTTTTTAGAACTTTTGTCTGTTTGTCTGTATGTATGTCCGGGCTAAACTCAAAAATTAATATCACTAAGAGGTCGGGTATAGGCTACATATTATCACACTATCACCTACGGGGGAGGAGCTGTGGTAATTATTAAAAATAATATATAAAATTTAACGCGGGTAAAACCGCGGGGCACAGCTAGTATGTAATATCGAGACAATTGATTTTTATTTTTAAAACAGTTTAATTGACGAACACAAAGTTCATCCAGACTCAGAACACTGTTTTAAAAATAAAAGTAAATTGTCTCGATATTACCTACTTATTCTATGGGCAGTGGTAAGTGGGTGTTTCACACAAAGAGTTGTCCTAAGCGGAAATCAAACCCGGGACACGAAGTTGGACTATCTTAACCGCGGCGCCACACGTGCAATTATTCTTAACTTTATTTTTATTATTTGTTGTTTTAGCGGTAATAAACACAGAATATGTCAATCGTCTACCTATTACGGTTCATGAGATACGCCCGCTGAGACAGACAGACGGAAGGCAGCGAAGAGATTAGGGTGGTAATGCACTATGTACGATCCGACACCGTGAAAATACAGATCGAGAAGACTTGGAACCTCTTTCCGGTCGTATCGCTAGTCGCCCCACCGGATCGTTCTTTTGGTCGCCCTACAGCTGTACACACGGCTACACATCAGACTATACATTTCAAGTATAAGCTGATCTCGCGTTGTATAGGATTTCCATCCAATGACAGGTCAGCTTATATTGGAAATGTATAGCTTTATATGTAGCCGTGTGTACCTCCGCTTGGTCCTCACATATATATATACTACATGTTGTCAGAATCACAAAGTATACATATGGGAGTTCGGCTAGGAGGGCATATTATTATTATTGTTGCTTTTCACACTACACAGTTTGTAGTAAAGCTGCCTTGCGATTCTAAGGATGCGAGTTCAGTTCCCACACATGACAAACGTAAATGTTCATGAACCTGTATAATAAATAATAGGTCTTTACCTATGAAATTGCCGTTTTGTATGAAAAAATTTAAACGAATTTTTTTCATGAATTTTTTTATTTGTATTAATCGAAGTAATCACCCATGCAATCAATGCATCTTTGCCATCGCAGTGGCAGTTTATTGATGCCCTTCTTAAAGAAATCAGCTGGACGGGAGGCAACAAATTCTTCAAAGGCATTTTGTACTGCCTCTCGGGTATTGAATTTTTTTCCCGCCAAGAAGTTATCCAAATTCTGGAAAAAGTAGTAGTCTGTAGGCGCAAGGTCTGGTGAGTAGGGCGGATGACGGAGAGCTTCCAACCCCAGTTCTTGCAACTTGGAGACCGTCTGCTGTGCAGTATGAGGTCGCGCGTTGTCGTGCAGGAGCAGCGGAGACGAGCGATTGACCAATGCTGGTTGGAGATGCGCCAGCTTCTCCATCATTGTGCTCAGTTCTTCACAGTACACATCTGCAGTAATGCTCACCCCGTTTGGCAAGAAGCTGTGATGAATCACACCGGCGCTAGACCACCAAACAGTGACCATCACTTTTCTAGGGGTAAGTTTTCGTTTAGGGCATTGTTTAGGTGCTGAACCAGGATCCAACCAACTTGCTGAGCGCTTGCGGTTATCAAACAGAATCCATTTTTCATCGCAGGTAACAATGCGGTTCAAAATTCCTTCATTTGTGTGTCTGTTGAGCAGTGCAAGGCACGTCTCGACGCGTACTTCGCGCTGGCGATCATTGAGTTCGTGGGGCACCCATTTGTCAAGCTTTTTTACCTTGCCAATTTGACGCAAATGGACCAATATTGTTTTGACGCTAACGTCGAAAGCTGCTGCTAATTCAGCCGTAGATTGTGTATCATCAGCTTCCACAACCGCCTTTAATTCGTCATTGTCGACCAAAGTCTTCGGACGACCGCGAGGTTCATTTTTCAGGTCGAAATTACCAGAACGGAAGCGAGCAAACCAATAACAGGTGGTGCGTTGGTTTGTAGTGTTAGCTCCGTAAACGTCGTTGATGTTGCGTGCCGCTTGTGCCGCGTTGCTGCCACGACGGTACTCATATTCCATAATTACTCGAATTTTTAACGTATCCATGATGACGAAAAAGATTGAAATGCGATGAAAATGTAACACTAATCAATAAAGAAATGACTACTTTTGGAAAAAAGAATCCATGTTTTTAAAATAAAATTAATTTGAAATTAGAATTCTTAGCCAAACAAAAATTATTTTGATTTGAAATGGCCAGTACTGCAGAACGGCAATTTCATAGGTAAAGACCTTATATGTAAATGTTTAAAAAAAAAAAGTAAGTTATGTATTTCTATCCGTTGTCTAATATCCATACCATGGAGCTATTACAAAGAGGAGACGTTGTAATCAGATTTTTCTATGAAACAACGCGTGACATTTTGCGGGGGGGAGAGGGTGTTAGATCCCGCCTACTTCTTTGTTTACATCTACCGGTCAATAGGTAAACTAATGGCATCTTTTGTCGACTATCATTAGTAGTAATGTAACTTTCTTACACTAGATGTCACACAGTGCAGGATGCAACAGGGCCGGACTCATAACTTCGTTCCAGGGAGTACTGTTTTTTTTTTACTTTTGCGAACCATAATGATATCCTTTTTTTATTGACAGTGATATTATTATAAAATAAATGTTGGAATAAAAACGACGATTGAAGATTATAGGATTTTGTTAATTACTTATTTTACAAAAATAGCGGCTGAGTCGGACTTGCCCATCAAGAGTTCCGACCTGCAAGTATTTGAGTTTATTGAATGAAAGATAAATTGCGGTTTAAGATTCATGACGTATAAAAAAACCTACTTACTAGATCTCGTTCCAACCAATTTTCGGTGGAAGTTGGCATGGAATTGTATATCATATATTTTTTTTAGTTTTATAATTCTCTTATTTTAGAAGTTAATAGGGCGGGGAACAAATTTTACCGCTTTGGAAGTGTCTCTCGCGCCACCTATCCACCCCACAATGGGTATGGTATGAGTTTGATGAAAAATAAAATATTGAATTTCAGTTCTGAGTATGGGTAACCCCCAAAATTTATTCGTGTTTTTCTATTTTTGTGTGAAAATCTTAATACGGTTCACAGAACACACCGACTTACCAAGTTTCAACAGTATAGTTGTTATAGTTTCGGAAAAGTGGCTGTGATATACGGACGGAAACGTTCACTAAAAACAGCGGTTCCCAAATTCCAGGTAATCATAAAGTATTACAATAGTTGGTGTTAGATGTAAGGTTTTAATAAAACTTCATAATTTACAAAAAGTAAACAAGAGACTGACTAAGAAAAATGTTTCCTTAAAAATATAATTAATTTACTTCAAAAGAAACAATCGATTGATAATTCAATATTTTCCGATTTGACTTAAAAATTTGAGGTTGCAGAATTGTTTAATGGAATGTACATTAAAAATAAAATCAGTTGTACGAGGGCCTTCAAAAAACATTCTCCGGGTACTAGAAAATTTACCTTAACTCTGCATTTTTACTCGCCATCTGCTTATAAATATGTACGTGAAATGTTTAATAGATGTTTACCTCACCTCCATACATTATATGAATGGTATCGAAGTGTAAATGCGGAACCAGGGTTTTGTACCGAAACTTTAAATAGGCTCGAGGAAAAAGTAAAATCTAGTGATAAAAAGTCTATTGGGAGGCAAAAGATATGGACAGGTAAAAGCTATGAGGGCCTAGTAGATATGGATTTAGGTAGCGCTGATAGAAGTCAAAAGGCTACCCAAGCTTATGTTTTTCAGTTAGTTGCAATCAATGATTCCTGGAAACTACCATTAGCTTATTTTTTATTGACAGTATTAAAGCGGATTCACATAAACACAAATTCGTTCTGTGACATTCGATGACTATAAAAGCAACATTGCAACAATGAAAACACTGGGTTGAGAGTTGGATGATATAAAAAACTTAAACACTGATTGAAACACCAAAGTGCTGATTATAATGTAGTTGTATTTTTAGACGCGTGTCATATGTTAAAACTGATGCGGAACACCTTTGAATCTAAGAGAGTAATTTAAACTATTGGTGCAAAATCAATGCAATGGCAATATTTATCGGAATTAACTTGCAAGAATAAAACTGCTTGCAACTGGCAAATAAACTTTCACATCGACATATCCATTTTAAAAACAATACTTGTAGATGTGGTAGGCTCTGTAAATTTTCTTTTTAACTGTAATATAAAGGATAAAACAATAATACAATACTGAACATGAAATTTACAAATTTTCCCAAAAAGCAAGTGAAACTAGTAAATAAAAACTGCATACTAATAAATATTTTATTTTATTCCAATATAATTATGAATACAATTCGGAATATTAATAATAGTTAACGCTTAATTAAAACCTAAACTCAAAAAAATATCAAATTCAAAATTCGTGCCAGTGGGTAACGTTCCTAGAATACTGGCAGCATTGCCACGTTGAATAGCAATGTTCAGTTGTTGAGCGAAATACAGGCCATCATTTCGGGAACGTGTCAAGCTGCCGTTTCTCTATAGATGGTCGATGACTTATTATTAATATTCCGAATTGTTATTCATGTTATATTGGAAATAAAATTAAATATTTTATGGGTAAAAAATGCATTGTTACGAACCGATATATCCAGTTTTAAACAAGGTAAAGTTCCCTTCTTTAATTTTCTAAGGCCTTTTTTTGTTACTACGAAGTCTTCATCGTTAAAATGGCAAGAACAAATTTTTGTATATTTAGAGGGAGACCAGTCTTGTCTGTTAATTTTTGCTATCCATTTTTGTCTAAGGTTATCTTCAGATGGCAATCTATAACATTCATAATTTTAAAATTTGACTAAATAAACTAGGTAGGCTTGAAGTACTTAATTTAAATTAAGTAAACAACGAGCATACTAATGAAGGGAAGTAGGTACTTTAATTAAATTACTGTACATAGAATATTTAATTTATAGGAGATTGTATTTTTTTTGTGCAGTGCATTCCATGTTTAAGTACTTTCTATTTATGATACAGCTGCGGGACATTAGGTAAAATAACTGGATCCTAATTACGGCCCTGTTTTTGTTATGTTCATATTTGTTCGATAGATGGCGGTTTTTTTTTTTAATTATATTAAAAGCTACAAAAATGTATTTTGGCCATTAAAGGGGTTTTACGAATGAATGTAAAACAAATTTCAGTACATACGATTATTAGATTATGATAGTACTGAGCTCTGCGTACCTAAATATTTTTTATTCCCATGACCCCAAGTATCGCCATCTAATGTCGTGTAGAATTATGTTTCGAAACGCCGACGTTAAGGGAATTTTCTAGAACTATTTTGATAAAAAATCGAATAAAACTACTTACAAATGAAATTTGATGCCATCCATAGCATTAGAATGTCTGTCCGAGTAGTTTTTACAAGATAAAACACAACACTTTATTATTTTTATCTTCTAGCGCAAATATAGCTGTAAATTGTAAACGTGACGTAGATGTGCACAGGACGAACGCCAACAATACATTGACTTAGGCCACGCCTACATGATGACGTTTGGACTCAGTTGAAAATCACAGTTCTCAGTTGCTTAGGCCGTCTCCTCTTTGTAATAGCTCCATGATCCATACAGAATCCATACGTTACCACACAAGCTTTGCTTCGTTTGGGCTAGATGGCGCTGCGTGATTTGAACCGGAACAAATAAATAAGAACTACAACAAAGTGATCCAGTTAGCCTTGGGCATTGTCGTTCACTTAATGGATCTAGTTCATCAAATCTCGTTCCGTGAAGTGAACTCGTTCCGCTAACTCGTTCCACAGTTCCTTTCGCTCCTTGACTTGGTAGGTTGTATATAAAGTACAGTACTACTGATTCAAAGAGCGAAATGAACTGTGGCATAGACATGTTTTCGACAGAGTCCGGAATTGGAACTTGTTTAGCTATTCGTTCATAAACTGTGAACTATAACAATGGTTCGTCAACGACACGTAGAGAATGTTGGCCTTTCGATATCCACTTCACCAATTGCTTATCTATAACCTGCGATCTTTGTACGGAAATAGGTCTTTTTCTGATGATAAAATCAGTAATATTTTGTTGCGATGTTTGTTGTTGGTCAGCAGAAGTTGATGGGTCAGTATCTTTAAGTATTTATTTCAACTTGCCGTTCCAAAACGATAGGTATTGTAGGATGTTTCCTGGTCATATGGCGCGACAAATTACTTGTATTTCCAGACGTTGCTTTTTTGGTTCTATTTCCTTAAAATGTCCCCGAATATCACTACGTTTACGTTTAGAAGTCATTTTATATATAAAAAAACAAAAAGTAGGCACAATAGGAAGTAGTCACTCACTCAACGCAATTCGACTCTCTAACAAATTTAAAAAATACGATCTCATAACGTAAACAAAGTTGCATAAAATAGAATGTCAATCTAAAATAAACTTATTGCTTTATGAAATAGAGACCAAAATAGTTAACCAGCTCTCTAGAATATCGAATACTAAGAAAGCTAAACAATAATTGTCAGTGTGTGTAAATGCGATAATGAATCAGATCTAAAACTAAGTGTATGTGGTCACCACATGCACTTAGTTATACGTCACCAACTCAACTCACCACAATGTGGTGAGTTGAGTTGGGGACGCACTATACACCAAAGGGCTCTCGTTCCTACCTACACACACTGACGCGGGCTTAGACCAGAGAGGCGGGATTATAATGAGTCGGTGAACTGTGGAACGATAATCCCGCACAGTACCGAACGAGTTCAGTTCGTTCACTGTGTTGGAGTAGTTCATCGGAACGAATCGCTCCGGAGTTACTCAAGTCTAGATCCAGTAAGCGTCTGTTTTTGAGCTACGGAACTCTTAAATTGATGCACATTTAACAATGATAAATAAATCAATCAATTACCCTAATAGCCATAACATCATAAAATAACCTCTTGCAAACTATTTGTACACATTTACACAACTATATAACGAGTGTTCAACAATAATAGGATAAACAACAATGTTGCCAGATAACTGAATATTAAACGTCGTAGCTAAATCAATTTTCCTGTTCCGACTTCCACTATTTCGAACTAAAATAAATATTTGATATTTTTGTATTTACAACTCTACAATACGGAATCATTGCAAGTACAGACGCCAGCACATCCAGCTACCCCAATCTGTCAATTTCTTTTACAGATTTTCAAATTTATCACATAGGTATAAGGTGCACTTTCAATAGGGGAAATTTGACAGATTGGGGTAGCTTGATGTGCTGGCGTCTGTACATTGTTTATTCTACTAAGAAATAGAAGTAAACATTAGTACGTGATGTGACATGAGTTTTCTGAGAACGTTGTATTCCAATTATGCTGTTATCCTTTTCTACAGAATACTTAAAATATATTACACCATCTAGACGGTCACCATAGCCTAGTTGGTAGTGCTCCTGCCTACGAAGCTGGTGGTCCTGGGTTCGAATCCCAGTAAGTGCAAATATTTGTGTGATGAGCACGAATATTTGTTTCTGAGTCATGTATGTTTTCTATGTATATAAGTATTTATCTATCTATATAAGTATGTATATCGTCGCCTGGTACCCATAGTACAAGCTTTGCTTAGTTTGGGGCTAGGATGATCTGTGTGACATTGTCCCTTAATATTATTATATTATTACACCAGCTATCATCATACAAACATCGAACCATTTTTTTTTTAATTTATTACTACCTGTGCCCGCGACTTTTGTAATGACTCCGTAAATGTCGGAAACACTCTAATACTTTAGTATCTTGTCCCAAACTTACAAAACATTCACATAAACCTTAGATATTTTATTTTATAGAACTCTGCATTTCTACGGCTGAGATACGGACTTTGACGGCTCTGGAGTTAAAACCTTCTGGCAGACCTTTTTTTTTTTTGACGTGACGCTATAGTTAGCCTAGGAGGCTTTCACTACTTCACCGGACTATACCCCCTGTGGGGTTTGAACCTCGACTCTGGGCGATTACTGGCGGAAAGAGGGCAGAGATCATCATTTTAGGAGTTTTGTGCAACTTTCGCTCTACGTTAATGACATGACGCGGCTTTTTATCGATACGATATGCAAACTAAGGGTCATGGAGGGCGTTGGTGGTCGCGACGCGTTCGCGGTCGTACTCTCGTCCGACGAGTACGAATAATCGGTTTGTGTATAGTGTCACGAGAGTTTCTAATGACTTTAATTTGTTCTAAATAGAGCGTAATCTCGTCGTCCGGAATAGTAGAGGCTTAGTTCCTTCTGAGTACTATGAACATCTTACTGCGATCACCAACGCATCTGCCATGCGTGCCGATTAAGGCATATCCCCCCCAAGATGATTCTTGGGGAGGCTTTTGTCCAGCAGAGGACTTCTTGCATGTGATATGATGAACTTGAATTGCCATTAAATTACAAAGGAGAAGGAAACTTCTGGGCCCAGCAGTTAACTAGTTGAAATGGGAATTAAAAAAACCGTTATATTTTTCTAAAGGAAATCACAAAATATGGTATCATGTTTCTATCTAGGAAGCGAGAAAACTTAAATTCAGTTATGAAACGAAATAATCGATAAAATAATGATGAATTGCTTGAAATCGATTAAGAATAAATCGGTAAAATCTCAGAATATGTTTGAAAATCGAGTGACAAGTGTTTTTCGTGCAATCGATTCATAGCGGATTGTATTCCTTTAATTATTCTTCGGGCATCACTTCTCTGCCTGACAGCCTTTACATACTCTTTGACTGTTACTCGTTCGTTGTCTTTCGTTTTAAGTGCGCACGTATTTTCCATGTTTTATTTGTGGTTTTCTTCGACTGTAGTGACTACACGGGGCGCGGGGGATCCAAAAGTACCAGATCTTCGACATGTCACACTCTCCATGCATAAAACCATAACACAACCGAAGCCATTCAAAAATATTTTGTAAAAAAACTACAATGTTATAATTTAACCTCACTTTTACTATACTTCATATAACTTGATTCCTGGATAGCCAAATTTCACCAAAATTTCAGTGAGGTCTCGTTATTATATCCTCTCACAAATAAGGCTAGTTTGATTCAGTTAACACATGGGCCCAGGAATGTATGGAGTCATTTTCTTCTCCTTTCCTATCAGTTTATAGCACAGTTTTCACTTAGTATCAAAGAATTCCATCAGCAAACAAAATTATCTAACTTCTAATTTGTTTGTTCTGTCCAGGAAAATAAAAACAATAATTAAAAGATAACCTAAGTTTGTTTACAAATATTTTAAATAGAATGTGTAACGGACAGTTGGCGTTGCCTTTCACGGCGCTGGTCGTGGGTTCGATTCCCACCCAGGGTCTATACCGGCTAAGTCGCCGAACCTCGATTTCTTAAATGGCGTTCATATAAATAATAGTTAAAAATTACTTAATCAATCGTTGAATCGGCTTCAACGTTAACAATCGACTCCAGACCATTTATGACGTCACATGTGCTCATGGAAGCCGATTTAACGATTGATTAAGTCATTTTTAACCTTTATTTATTTAAACACCATTTAAGAAATCGATGTTCGGCGACTTAGCCGGTAGAGCCCCTGGACAGATATTTATGTGCATGAACATATCTATTTGTCCGGAGTCTGGGTGTATTTACAAAGAAAAGTTGTATATGTAATAATATCAGTTACCTAGTTTCTGTCTCAGGATATTTATTATAAAAAAATCAAAAGATTCTTTTGAGTTTCCTGGCAGTGATTTTCAGTATCTGCCACGTTACTCGCCGGAAAATCAAACTTTAGACTCCCCCCTATTACTAACAATTACAACATTAAAATTATAAAACAAAGTTTATTAAATATCAAATTTCTTTTCAAATTTGGTTTTAAGAGCTGTAACTGACTTTTGAGTATCTAGCCTGATGGTCTACTGGTTATTGAGACAGGGGGGCTAACGGCTAAGTCGCTGAACATCGGGATAGTGATCGGCGTTCAAATAAATTAAGGTTAAAAATGACTTAATCAATCGTTAAATCGGCTTGCATGAGCACATGTGACGTCATAAATGGTCCGAAAGCTGATTTAAGATTTTTAACCTTGATTTATTGGAACGCCGATCACTATCTCGATGTTCGGCGACTTAGCCGGTAGCGCCCCTGATTGCAAAGGTAGAGGGTCTTGGTTTTGCTGTTTTTAAAATTGCCGCGCTAAACTTACGTTGGTAGACATGACGTCATACGTATGTAAATAAACAACAAGATATCGTGCAAAGTATTAATTAAATGTTTTGTGACGAAATAGAATGATAAATATATCAAACAAGTCCGTAGATGACAGGCAACGAATGACGATCGTGGTTTACTTACATATGACGTCACTCGTTGAGTTTGGTGTTTGTTTGACGTAAATAGATTAACCCGTAATCGACCATAGCGTATGTTCATAATCCATTGGTCGTAGCTCTTATTATAACACTATAGAGTTCAAGATGAAGTGGTAACTATAGTATCACTATGCGATTAAGGGTTAATAATATTTAAATTGAGGTCTTTAAATCTTATAAACATTCTGCTGAACCTAATTTTGGATGTTCCCATGATTACTGCATTTGCTGGGGTAGACGCCTTTCCTAGCTTGTACTGATAATGTAGCATGCTTCCAAATTACCTCCTTTTTTGATAAGCCAGGGGGAATGCCTGTGCCGCAAAGTGTCTGCGGGTGGGTATGTCGGACTCACACTGACTAAACCTACCAAACTCCTTTGCTAACTAAACATAATTAGTTATATTGTCTCTGATGTAAACTAAGTTAAGTATGATCTGTTCTTGTTGGACATACATCTGTTTTTCTTTTCTTTAATACGCGCGCGTATTACTGCGCAGTTTTAGTAGTGTGTCAGTTCTTTGTATGTTCCCTGTTCTTTTCATACGATTGGAGACAGAGATTTAGCGACGTAAAAGACTTCATGATTTTAATAGCTTTAGGATGCTATTAGGATTACCCTGCTTTTGCAGGGCACCTAGCATGGTTATGGAAGCTAGATTAGATGGCTTTCATGCCATTATGCGTCAACGGGTTGCCTCTTTCCTTAGAAGACAGACGGTCATTGCTGATAAATACGACTCCTAGATTATGAACGAGTAGTAAGAGTCCTATTAAAGTAGATGTTACTAATATTGATTGGAAAAATGGTTAGTAACACTATCGATTTTATCTGGAAATAAATTATTATTACATATGGTTTACTTTGCTTTATTTCCTCGAAATTTATTTTTCGGTTAGATATTATGCCTACGGGCTTAAGTCAAATCAGCATCATATTCTTGCGGGGATATCGCTATTTTATCCTATAACAACTTTCGCGTAATTCGGTAAGTATTAAGAATTGGTGCTTTTTGCATATTTATGTATGTATTTGTTGGTAAATCTAACAAACGGAGAGCTAGAGAGCATCAATAGCACAATTAATACTTTCTCCATTTTCCATATTCTTACTACTTCTTCTTTTAAATTTGTGTATTGTTTCTGTAACAGAGTTTTGAACGTTATGTGTTTTAGGAACGGAAATATCAATCAAATATGTTATTTTATTGACTTTATCCTTCAAAGTGATATCAGGTCTATTGCTATGTATTAATGTGTCTCATAGTATGGTACTGTGATGATCTTCATGGTCCTGCACCTTCGTTCGTCAAGGAAAACGTATTAAAAATATTTATTTAAATAAAATATTTAAAAATAAGTTTGATAGATATAATTTTATCTGTCATGGTCTACGACAGAATCCTAGTTGAGATGGTGTAACAGTTATAATAAAAAGTAATAATAATATAAACTCAAGTCTAAAACTACGTATTTTATTCCAATATCAAAAGATCCCGAAGGCATCTGGAGTACCAGATCGTTATAGTACTGTAAAAATATAATTTATGGTTGATGCTCTTCAATACTGGTTTAGGACATTATTGGTAATGAGGCGTCAAGTTTCCTACAGTTAATTTGTGTTTACTAGCAAATTTTTGGTGTATTGTGTATCCGTTGGGGTAACACTAGGGCAAGCACTCAAAATACATATGCTGAATTGTATCTGAGTGTTGGTGTCATTTAAGACATTTATTGGAACGAAGTTCCTTATCGCGCGTTGTGAAAGGGGGCTAGACGGAAAAAAATCTTACGAAAAGTTATCACGACACTTTTTGCAGCTGTGCGGCGTGCGCATGTTTCTCTGTCTGTCTCTCTCTCTCTCACTCTCTCTCTTATAGAAAGCAAGCCAGATATTTTCATTTCTATTTCGCATTGAACAGTGTGGTGTCGCGACGATTATTTTTGTTGAGTGTACACAAGTTTTTTGTACATAATAAATAATAAGAAATAACTTCGTTCCATCCAGGGTGTCCCTTGACACCTCTCAAGTTTCAGTTTTTAAGTTAGAGTCCTTCAGAATGATTTTTTTATTATTTTGTATGTAAATAAGGTAGTGTACTTACAACAGAGGTGGTGAGCGAGTTGAGCATGTCGAAGGTGTTGCTCTGCTGCGTATGTATGATGGCGAGCGCATTGTACGGCCGTGGGCCGAGCACCGGCGTCTTCATCACACCCACTTCACTGCCGACTACGACCTGCCATTACAACTAACATTAATATACGTCTTATATTAGGTACTAGCTGTGCCTCGCGGTTTTACCCGCGTTAAACTTTATAAATTATCATAGCTCCTCCCCCGTAGGTGATAGCATGATAATATGTAGCCTATATGTTGACCCGACCTCTTAGTAATATTCATGCAAAAGTGCAGTACTTTTTGAGTTTAGCCTGGACATACATACAAACAGACAAAAATTCTTAAAACTATATTTTTGGCTTCGATGTCGATAGTAGATAACGCCGCAAGTATCCTTCTTAAAAAATATTCAATGTACAGTTATGACTTTCCTACCATTTTATTATATGTATAGATACTCTGCCTCGTTGGACTAGCTTTAGCGGTCGGCCCAAGAAATATTAGGCCGGTTGGCGTGGTTGGTAAATGCTTGCCTTTCACGGGCAATGGGAATCGACCACGCACGGGCCCACGACTTGCGCGTGGTCTTGATTTCCAGGACAGATAACTATTTGTGTGCATGAACATGTCTGTTTGTCCTGAGTCTGGGTGCAATTATCAATATAAATATGTATTTACAATTGAAAAATAGTATATACTAGCTGTGCCCCGCGGTGTTACCCGCGTTAAAGTTTATAAATTTTCTTTCCTATAAACCTCACGGAGCCCGAGATCTTTCCAACGAATTCAAAACCGTGGAAATCGGTTCGTGCGTTCTGGAGTTACAGCGCACTGTGATTCGCGTAGAACAAACTAGCTGGACAAAAACAACTCTTCAATTCCTAATAGTTAATTATTAAGATGAACTCATTAGCCCTATACATTAAGGAATACATCTATTAATTTTCGTAATTACCCTCATTAGGCCCGTCATTAAGGTAAGTATATAAAGTGTTGATAATTCAAAGTGCATTCATTTGCATTTTTACACCATATTGTTAACATTATTTTAAGTCACTAAAAGAAATTTGTGATAGTGTTTTTGTGATGGATTGTGTACATAAGGGTAAGTAGTTTTGTTTTAGTTAATTTTTATCACAGGATCTTCATTATTTAATTTTATTAAATTAAATGTTTCGATAAAAGTGGACTTTTTCACCCATATTTTTGAATTCAATAGTCAAAATATTACATGTCCACTCATGTCCACTCTGTAAAATCTATTTTATATGATTCTCACAAGTATCTAGTAGTAATTAGTAGAAAAAAATATTGCGAATTATTTGCACAACTAATTTTTTTCTTTTTTTTTCTTTAAACAGTTTTCACCGTCTCAAAAATGGACTTTTTTGAAGAATGGCTAAAACACCCGAAGGAAACGCGAAACGTGGAGCTCTTTCGGTTTATATCTTTGAGACATGACTTTGATGGTGTTACGGAGCAGTCCCTGAGAGACGTCAAGGTCATCATCTCAAAATATTCTTCAAAATTGGCTGAAAAGTGGAGCAGCTGTGCAAGAAATAGCAGCTGTGCAAAGAATAGCTACGAATAGAGATTTACTTAATATGTTATTGATAACATCTGACCCTGTAATAAATGGTTTAAGAGAAATTCCCCGGAAGAAAATAGGTTCATTCCCTATCGAAGTCCTAGATTTATTAGTTCAACCTAGCTTTAAGGAACAAAATGTTAATATAGTTTCTAGTTTTCATAGTTCTGCCACTCATGATCATGACTATTCAATGGATGATTCATCTGATGATAGTGATGATGAGTGATCGATTTAGTTTTTAAGTAGGTATTTTATGTATCTGATATTAGATTTTATAGTTACATTTATAGTTAAATTTATTTATAAAATTGTTTAAAAAAATATTGTGTTTTTATTTCACTATACCTGCTCAAACGACCAATGGACCTCAAATAGTATTATGACCCTTATATCTTTGCTTAATAACCTCATTTATAAATAAAAATCGAAACAAATAATATTGTCCAGCTAGCTTGTTCTACACGAACCACTGTGCAGCGTCAGGAAGGAAAACCCGACTTATTTTTATATAGTAGATAGTATATCAGTAATCTGGTTACCATAGTACAAGCCTAATGAGTCTCATAAGAGGAATATAAGAGAGGAAAATAGAAGAGTGGAGAATAAAAGAAAATATAGGTAAACCTTAAAGGTCTTTTCTTTGCCGTGCACGGTCTTCTCTTTAGCGGGCAGCACCGTGGTGGATTCCAGGTGATGTGGAGCCGGTTGACTGATCTGATGCCCGTGACCGTGCAGCGAGGTCATCTGCGGAACAAGTAAACTGTTATTTAGTTTATTATAACTATTTGTAGATACAAAATAATACAAGTTAATACAAAACACCACTTTTTTGTTGACTTTTACAGTCTGTAACAGAAATAACTTAATATATATAATTATACAAGGTGGTCGTAAGGAGCTTTATTCGCCTATGAAACTAAACAAAGTGTAGTACATCAACATATATCTATACATATAATAAAATCGTACGAAAGTCGAAACTGTACATTGAATATATTTTTAAAAGAATACTTGGGGCGTGATCTACAATCGATATCGAAGCCAAAAATACAGTTTTTAGAATTTTTGTCTGTGTGTCTGTATGTATGTCCGGGCTAAAGTCAAAAAGTACTGCATGGATTTAATTCAAATTTTGCATTTATATTACTAAGAGGTTCGGTCAACATATTGGCTACATATTATCACGCTATCACCTTCGGGGGAGGAGCTGTGATAATTAATAACATTTAACGCGGGTAAAACCGCGGGGCACTGCTAGTAACATATAAATTTAAAAATTCCCCGCCATTTGTCATAGTGTATAGTATTCTACTAGACAAGCCCTTTAATTTGATACCCATATCGAGGGAGTTGTGTAAAAATATGATGGCGGTGGCCATCTTGGACCAATTTTCATCAAACATAGCTAAGAACAGTCCCGATAAATTCACCTTTGAAAGCAAAAAAAAAATCACAACCTAAATTAGCTCATCCGTTTAAGAGCTACGATGCCACAGACAGACAGACATCGACGGCAAACTATTAAACAACCCTCTTTTTGCGTCAGGGGTTAAAAATACACAATAATAAAGATTCTATTTCGAGAATAACCCATAATTGTTCTAAATTGTTCTAAATAAAATAATTAAACATTTCGTAAATGATCTTTTCTTTGTACAATCTTCAACAATACTTCTTGTCTTCAACCATCTCTTTCTTTTCCACCGGGAAATTGGCACAGTCTCTATTTTATATTCTAGAACCTTTACCATAATGACAAATTAATTGAAATTATTATGCCCTTGTCTTTACCTATCTCTTCCTTTTAATATCAAGTTATTTTCAACATCTCCTTCTTTAGTTATATCTATTGTCAATTTTTGCATTAAGAATTTTGTATGTCCTTTTTATCAGCTATCCTCCTTCTTGTGTTCTGATAATCAATCATGCCAACAATTTGACAAAAGCCAGCTAAAGCCTTTACTGGTTCTGGAATTCAAATCCCGAATGTGACAATATCAATTTTAGATTAGGGACGTAGTTAATATAGGTATATAATGTAGTTCGTTGTAAAGTTCTTAATTTTAGAGTTTTTGTTTAAAAGTAACATAGTAGCTAATATGATAATATCAAAAATGATTTAAGAATAATTGAAAACAGCGCCATCTATCCAATGGTCCAATCGAAATATTGACATATTATTAGCCGTCTTAGCGTCTGGCCCTGCAAGTTTCGGTAAGATAGTGAATAGCGTTTTCATTACGTTAATGAAGAATTAAGTTTTCATAAATTAATAGACTTAATATTATTGTTCTTATTTATCTGCGTGATGACGGCGGCGAATATCACAATATCATCACCCCAACTCATCCTGTGGGGGACGTAGAACTCGACCCGAGAGAATATCTACCAGAGGACGGGCAGCACCGTCTCTCTGTGTACTATGACCAACATAATATAATCCTGGACTATTTATGAAGTCACATGTGCTCGTGGAAGCCGGTTCAATCAATGTTTTACTCATTTTAAACCTTCATCTATTTGAACGAAGATCACGATCACAATGACCAATGGCTGGGTGGACAGACAGAAAGGATCACATAAATTTTAACCTTAATTTAAAGTAATAAAAATAATGTGAGAAAGACCAAGCTTAAGGTTAATGACGGGCCTGTTGCCGTGGTTGGCGACTGCTTGCTTTCCACGCCGGAGGTCGAGGGTTCGATTCCCACTCAGTACAAATATTTGTAATAGGTATATGTGTATATCAGTTATCTGGTTTCCATAGTACAAGCTCTGCTTGGTTTGGGATCAGATGGCCGTGTGTAAATATTGTCCCGGTATATTATTATAATGCAAATTTAATGAATTATATAGTAAGTATATTATTGTACTATTATAAGTTGTTTTTATAAAAATAGTTTCCGATTCTTGTCTTTTCTGAGTCTATGAGTGATTTCTGAATAATAAATTAGGGTCACAGACAGGTTTTAAACCTGCATTATCTGTGTAAAAGCCTAGAATTTTCTTCCAATTACGCTACAGTGATTTCTGTTAGGTCATAGAAATTTATTATTGTATACCTCGCCCAGACGATACAGGTTGATATTATGTCGTTTACAGGGGTATAAATTTATTGATTTAGTATAAAATTAGTTGGTCTAGTGGTGAGTGACTCTGAGAGCTAAGCCAGAGGTCGTGGGTCCGATTCCCTCCTAAGGGCCGGGACACATAAACACGATACGACGTCGTGTCGTACCACGATGCGGCGTACATATATGGCGTATGCGTACAAATACGCCGCATCGTGGTACGACACGACGTCGTATCGTGTTTATGTGTCCCGGCCCTAAGACAAACCTTTGTGTAATGAGTACGATTATTTGTTCTTTCCTTTTTTTATACCATTAGTGAATTTTTGATGCTGAAAACTTGACATGCAAAATAGACTCTTTGATTAGATTAGATTTGATTTTGACATACTTTGTAATTTTGACATAATAAAATTGATGATCTTAACAGACATTATAAAATTGTTATTAGGTATTATTATTTTAATGTGCTTATAATTATGTCAAACAAATGTTATTAATTAGTTAGATTAGACATATTAATGAATGTGGTATTATTCTATAGATGCTGTATATATATTTTTTTGTTTTATTAAATTATTAAATTTCTTTATAATAATTAATAACTTATGCTGATAACATGCTGAACCTGTAGAATTCTTTAAAACACCTTGTAACCATGTTTCTGGCGAATAAATAAATATTTTATTTCATTTCATTTCATTTCCTGGATGTTGATGTTGATGTTGATGAATTTTACTACTATATGTATTCGCTTAGAAAATAAGTATATTAGCTCCAGCTTCTGTCTTCAGTGTGTGGTGAAGTGGAACGTCTTTTCTTTCTAACTCCTTGTTTCTTTCTGATTAAATTCAAGACAGTTAAAGCCATTTTCCGGGACATGCCTGATCCTCACCACTCAGTGTCATTTCACTGTGTGCCACTGTTGATCCTCGCATACAGGAGTTGCAGTGTTACTAGTTCCAATGGCAAGTAGGATATGATCGGAATGTGTACAGTGTCAAGTGAAGTTTCTAACAAACTTGACAGTTCGAGGTAGACAGTAATATCGTGCGGATCTTCTATAACGTTCCTTTCACGTATATATTTGACGCCCGCAACCTCAAACGTGAGGGTGTAAACAAGCTTCTAGGTAATGACGTATAGACATCACCCCAAACTTTGGGTTGAATTGGTAGGTACTTTAAAGATAATTATACAAATAATGTCTTCGATGGAGGTTTTTTGGAGTATACTGTTTGCGCCTCTGTCTGAGCAGGCAATATTTTTGTATCAAGCCTTAATAAGTAAGCTAGCCTTGTGATAGTAGGTACTATCGGTGTACTGCCTTATTAATGTAAAATTACTACTTGTTTTTGTTTCATGTATTGTATTTAGAGTATGAAGTAAGATCAACAGGACTGGCATAGTCAAATATGGACTCAAAGTTCCGAAACAAATAAATACACCCCTTTCTTCCCAAAGCGCGGAAATGTTGTGTTATATGATGTTCCGTTCTCACACGAATAAAAACTTATCAGTACTATTCGATTGCATGGATTTTAAAGCATGATTTAAGTACAGTATTAATAAATGAGACTCATTTTGCTATCAAACTTAACTAAAAACTTAAAGAGTGGATTAACTTGAAAGACATACGAATTGCTACTCAACTTTGAATTTAATTTCCATAAGAAAAACCTAAAAATAAACGAAGATAGTGTGTATTAATTTAATATACTTAGTGTATTGTCTTTATATATAATTGTCATAAACACCAGGTCACAACGTGTAACTTTCTTATGTAATATCATAACATTATTACCAAATATAAACGACGTGACATTAAGTATTTACCTATATTTTAATGGAGTCATAAAAAAGTAATTCAATTTTAAATTTAGTGCATCTAAGATTACAAAATCAAACCACTCGCTAATAAAAACAAGTAATAACCATAGACTTAATTTGAATATTGAACGCAAGATCTTTGTCATAAATATTAATATAAAAAAGAACGTACCCAATAATTCCAATTACAACAAGGAAAGCACTCCACACATGCACTCAAAACAAATTCCATCACCACTTGTCACAAACAGAGAAAAAAAAAAACAAGGAAAATGCGCGCGCAACGAGTTCGTATCAAAACAAATAATGAATGAATGAGTAACAAATATCATTCACAAATATTAAATACTAGTCGGTAGTAAACGAGGATTCCATGTGACGGTTTAATCTGGACCGAATGATATTATCGTCATGACTTATCGCAGTATATGCGCTTAGTGATGTAACCACCGGGGCTATGTAAATATAGTGGAGTTTAACTACTCATATAGTATGCTAGTGTGAAACTGTACAAACAGACTAAGATTAATAACACCTTACGATACAATGGGGAGACGTACAGTGATTTTAAATTTTATACATAAAACTCAAGAAACCAACGCGCAGCTACCTTGCACTAGCATTAGGCTATTGTAAGATATATAGAATTATAATATGCACTTCCAACAATGTGCTACGGTAATGTTTGAAGTTAAAATCCAAAAACAACAGGACTTCATTTTTTTTGTACAGACGGACGCCAGGACCTCAAGCTACTCCAATCTGTCAAATTTCCCCAATTTAAAGTGAACCTTATTCTTTTGTGATAGAGTTGAAAATAAGAATAAAATAAGAAATTTGACAGATTGCAGATTTTGGTAGCTGGATGTGCTGGCATGTACAGACGCCAGCACATCCAGCTACACCAATCTGTCGAATTTCTTTTATAAATTTTCATCTTTACCACAAAAGCATAAGGTTCACTTTCAATTGGGGAAATTTGACAGATTGAGGTAGCTTGATGTGCTGGCGTCTGTACATCTATACAAGTAGGAACAACTAATTTCCCTAATTTCTGTGGTCATTACAGACAGAAAACTTGTTCTGGAAAAAAATCCAAAATATCCAGAACAAGAATTTCACGAGATGACCTTAAGCACAATATTGAAAACTGCATACAATCATTTAATATGCAAAATATATAGCGCTGTAGTCTAAGCCCATAAGATTTATGGAATCATGAATATATAAAGACAGAAACAAAATGTTCTATCATTATTAAAGCAAAAGCCTGCACATATGAAATCCAAAGATTGAATTCACGGACACAAAAGTGTAAGACATCCAGACTAAGAAGAACTAAATATATGAATCATACTATAAAAAATATATACAAACATAACAGATATCCTGCGCGAGAATAGAACCTGAATAACGTGGGCGCTTAGATGGCAGCGAAGCCTATAGTGCACATCTTAAGCATGCAATGCCTGTGTAGGTACCTTCCAACACAGGCATTGCATGCTTAAAGGAAGGGTCCAATCAATTACCTATTGTAAAACTGATATGAAATAAACTTTTTTACTTTTTTTTAACGTCTTAACCTCTGCACCACGAGTGCAGTTATAATAATCATCATCATATCAGCCGAAGGAGGCCCACTGCTGGACAAAGGCCTCCCCAAAGATCTCCACAAGTGTCGGTCTACCCGCAATTATAATACAGTTTATAAATTATAGAAATACTAGATAGCAATTTAAAATTGCATAACATTGGTAACATATATTTGTCTCTCTGGAAGAGGCTGTAATTATTACTCTGGACATGGCATAATTACTATCTCATGACAATAACTAGGACTGGCAACTGAAAATTCTATCGGAAACAAAAAGATACGCTGAAATAATTACTACTGGCGGGCACCCATCTACAGACTGACCCCAAGTTCCGGTGCTTAACTCTTAGTTCCTAAAGTCTCATAAGTCTTATAAATCGATAGGGGCATCGAGAGGTAGCCTATGAGTGTTTTTAAAAGACAAATAAACTTATTTAATAATATAGAAGAAAAAGTTAAAGTTTGGTTGTCTATTAATATTTTTGTAAACCATTGTATATTATTGTTACTTCGTATGCAACATTAAACTTAAGTTTTATTCTTATTATATACTTTGTATGTTAAGTTAATATTTGTTTACATAAAATGATAATATAACTTAGTTTGACGGGTCTTAACATCATACTAAGTTATGTTATAATTTAACTATAATGATTTACAAAAATATTAATAGACAACCAACTTTTTTTTTTTAAATCTTAAGTTCATAATCTAATTGAGACCGTCTCAGAAACAAAATCTACAAAATAAAAAAAAAAAGTAATAATAACCGCCTCAGCGACTTCATCAAAAAAAAAAAATTAATAAATTTCCTAGTAGAACATATTTCACTTAATACTTTTATTTACGGTTATTGTATATTACACACACCTCACACAAAATACATGCACACAAGCACACACGAGTCCACTCACCCAAAATCCACTTCGAAACTAACTTATGTTAACTATAAAACAACAAATATTGTGACAAATAAGTCGCCCAACGTAATGTCAACTGCAATTAGAGAGAATATTAGATATATCACGTCTTGGGACTTTCGGTATCTATTGTACACAACCGGCCTTAACGACGGTCTACACTATTCTATGTGGAAAAGTGAGGATTAATGATAGGTGTGATCATGTAGGTGCATACTGCATATACTTTACACAGATAAATATGGAAAAAAAGATTTTGTTCTAAGTGATGTGTATATAAAGCAGCGGTCCTCAAACTTTTTGCTTCACGTGCCAATTTTTTTCGTTTGACATAGACCTCCTGCCATTCTAATATATAATTTAAAAACGAAGCTTTACTGGTATCTTCAATACTTTACAGAAGTCTGCAGCGTAATTGAATTTCATGGTAGGTATGATATAAATGCATACTGCATAACCGTTATGCAGATAACAATGGGAGAGTGCCATTTCGTCTGTTTTACGTATGTCTCTAGCTTGTAATGCAGATGTTATTAAACTACAAACAAGTGTTTATCTAAAGAACAATTATATGATCACTATGTTAGAGGAAAGAGGTCCACTGCTGGATTAAGGCCTCCCCAAAAGATTTACACAATGGAGTTGTGTCCATCATTTGAAGGGATATGCTATAATCACCATGCTTGGCAGACGGTTCGGCGACTGTTTTATGATGGTTATAGTACACAGAGATCTGTGATGAAGCCTGGTTCGGAGTACTTGCTGACAAGAGACAGAAGCGACATGAAAGCGGCTCGGCACCAACCACCACCAACTTCTCTTGTCAGGCCTGCGGCAGGCTATGTCGCTCTCGCATCGGTTTGTTCAGCCACCAAAAGAAATGTCTCTCAGACAATTTGCCGTAAATCGTCTGTAATGGACGCAAAGCATATATAGTCCACAGAGAGACACTGTTGCCCGTTCTCTGGTAGATATTCTCTGGGGATGACTTCTACGCGGCCCACACGATGAGATGGAGTGACAATATTCTATGCCCTCAGCCACACAGCCATTTTACTGATACCGCATCAGAGTGCTTAGTGTGAGTTTTTTAAACTACTCGGTCGCGTTAAAGTAAACTTCAATTTGTATGGAGTTTAATCAGCGCCATCTAGCGAAACGTTTGTAAACCATATTTTGTGAGTGCGAGATCGTTTGTTAACGTAACGATCGTGACCATCGACTAACTTTATCGATGTGAGCATTGAAACGAGCTCGAATGACGTTTTTGCGAGTGCGAGTTACAATATTAACTAATTTTGACAGTTCGTTCGTGAACTTCTTCACTTTCGAGCGAGTTAACTTTGTCACGAAGCTTTTGGTAGTGAAAACGATATGAATACGAACATCTTTTTTACGGAATTAAATTATTTGTGTGTTTTCATTGAAGAAAAAATATGATGGAAGAGATTTAAACCTTTTCCACTTCTCTGTGGATTTTGTATCACCGCGGTTTAAACCTTAGTGGTATTTAGGCTTATGTTATGGATGCGATTAATATAGAGATTATAAATAAATTATAATGTAGGTATATTCCTTTTAATGATAAAAAAATTAAAAAAGAAATTGTACACATTTCATTGCTTACTCTTCCACAAAACTTACTAACAAGTCAAATTGATGTTTACTTGTTTTCATTTTCCCTTTTATTCTAAATCTTGAGTTTTAAACAATAATTCACGGATAAACATAGGTATAGGTACATATACAGTTTGTTTACACTACAAAATCGAAGAAGTGACGCCGAGCATAACACGACTATTTTTGATAGTACAGCACCTCTATACAAATAACGTTAAAAATCATTGTATTTAATTTGGTCGGTTTATCGCATAGAAACTACTTGCTACCAACATAATGAATAAAAAAACGCTGTACTTGGTGAGGAAACGTTGTTTGAATCGAGTAACTAGTTTGTTACTCACACTCAGACTTACTCACTTTACATCGTGTCCAACGGATACTCGATTTACGCTTATTATTCGATTTGTTCGATGTAACTCGCACTAAGCACTCAGATAAGCGCGTAAGTAACGTGCTCAGAGTGCTCACCAAGTACAGCGTTTTTTTATTCATTATGTTGGTAGCACGTTGTTTCTATGCGATAAACCAACCAAATTAAATACAATGATTTTTAACGTTATTTGTATAGAGGTGTTGTACTATCAAAAATAGTCGTGTTATGCTCGGCGTCACTTCTTCGATTTTGTAGTGTAAACAAACTGTATATGTACCTATACCTATGTATATCCGTGAATTATTGTTTAAAACTCAAGATTTAGAATAAAAGGGAAAATGAAAACAAGTCAGCATCAATTTGACTTGTTAGTAAGTTTTGTGGAAGAGTAAGCAATGAAATGTGTACAATTTCTTTTTTAATTTTTTTATAATTAAAAGGAATATACCTACATTATAATTTATTTATAATCTCTATATTAATCGCATCCATAACATAAGCCTAAATACCACTAAGGTTTAAACCGCGGTGATACAAAATCCACAGAGAAGTGGAAAAAGGTTTAAATCTCTTCCATCATATTTTTTCTTCAATGAAAACACACAAATAATTTAATTCCGTAAAAAAGATGTTCGTATTCATATCGTTTTCACTACCAAAAGCTTCGTGACAAAGTTAACTCGCTCGAAAGTGAAGAAGTTCACGAACGAACTGTCAAAATTAGCTAATATTTTAACTCGCACTCGCAAAAACGTCATTCGAGCTCGTTTCAATGCTCACATCGATAAAGTTAGTCGATGGTCACGATCGTTACGTTAACAAACGATCTCGCACTCACAAAATATGGTTTACAAACGTTTCGCTAGATGGCGCTGATTAAACTCCATACAAATTGAAGTTTACTTTAACGCGACGGAGTAGTTTAAAAAACTCACACTAAGCACTTTGAGATCAGCGGGGAATCACTGTGCCGTTGGTATAGTAATACTTTCATACTAGATAGCTAAGAGTTATTACGTAGATCGAGGGCAGCCTTTGTCTTTCATCTGATATGATGATCATGATGACATATATCGATAATAGTATTAATACACTAACAATATTTTATATACGTCTATATTTATTACATTAGTTTATGTCATGATACTTGTACTTTCAATAATATTTACAATACCTTATCTTCCTATAATTAATTTCTTGGCAGTGTTTCTCCGTAGTTGCCACATTAAGCACTGAACGGGAAGGTAATAAATGAGCTAAATAAATAAAATATATATTTATGACGATGAATAAAATAAGTTTCGGTTTCATATGCAAATGTAAATCGCAAAAATAGAAAATCTATTAATTGGGTGTTTATTTGTTAAGATTGCGGTCTACTTTATTATAGGTGTAATTAATGGTAGATATGTATGTACTAATAGCTAGATATATCATTGATGTTAAGCATAACAATATCAAAATAAATAATATTATATTCATGAAGCAGAGGTTCTCAAACATTTCTTTTAAAAGCCCCGTGCCATACTTTCTATTATAAAATAAAATAAAAAAGGTTTTTATTCACGTAGACTTTAAAAAAGCGCTTGTAAATAGTCAGAACATGTTTGTAGTAATATAGTTGTATACATTAGATATTATTTCTAGTAACATAGATATTTAGGTACATCTTGTATGAAAACCTTTATAAAATTTATTTTATTACAGAAATGATATTTAGCTAGCTCGTATCAAGTTATTGTCAAGAGACTATGTTTAATTATCTAGTTTAAGTCTAATATTTTTACTACATATTGTCAATGGTTCTGTCTATATTAAAGGTATTATTATTATGACGGACCTTGTGTTAATAACGACGGTCGCGCTTTAATGCTACCACCGGATCCAATGCGCCCCAACTGAGAAGACCCAGCGAAACAAACTCAGTGGGTTCATCTACTACCGGTTTCAACACGACCCAGTTGAGACGGTCCGGCGAAACATACTCAAGCGGGCATGAACACGGGATTTGGTCCAATTAGAGTAATTATTTAGTAGGCAAACACAATATATGCTCGATCGGTTGTCTGAATGCTTATTATTTTAGATTATATTTAGGTATACAAAAGAAAAACTTCGAAACAATAACATTATTCATTTTGAGACAGAGTCAATAATTTTAAATTAAGTATATGATAGCAATCATTTACAGATAGTTCACGTAACACAGCAGATCAGTCATGTCTATATGGCTACAAGATCTCCAGCGAGCAATGTGCAGGTAGGAAGTGAGAGCCAGACGTCTTTGTCATCGATGTACTCTTTAGTGGTGTAATAACCCCTAGCCATAAGTACACGTTTAATATGTGTTATAAAACTTGTGTCAAGCAGATCAGTAATTTGAGTAGGAAGCTTGTTATAAAACCTAATACAATTTCCTAAAAATGATTTATTAGTTTTGCTTACTCTAAAGCCTGGCATGGCTAGTTTGTTTTTATTCCTAGTATTTATATTATGCAGTTCACTTTTCTTTTTATAATTATGAATATTTTTTCTAACAAACATTATATTCTGATATATATATTCCGATGGCACAGTAAGTATATTTATTTCTTTAAACAAATTTCGCAAAGAATCACGACTGCCTAAACCATAAATAGCTCTGACTGCTCTTTTCTGCAATACAAAAATAGTACCTATGTCAGCCGCCGAACCCCACAGCAGAATGCCATACGACATAATGCTTGACATAATGCTTTGCATAGACCCCCGCTATTAAAACACTGAATGGAAGCTAATAGTAATTAATGCCTGGGATACCTTACACAATACTGCAACAGTTCAACTTAGTGCATTTAATAACAACAACTTTTGACATTTTCTCTAAAAATTTTTTTGACATATATATAATAATAATAATAATAATGTTTATTGTTCAAAAAACTTAAGCCTAAGTTACAAAATATTTTAACAGGCTAATTTAGGTCAGATTAAATGGTAGTCATCTGTAGCCGAACTAGGCAGAGCCTGTATTTCAGCTATCAGCGCCCAACCCCTCGAGTATTGTACATTTATTTAAGCCATTTACATAATATCATAATTATATGTTACATGTTATATCCTGAATATAATCAAATTAATAATTTGTAATGTATTTTCTTACAATGCAAAAGGAATTAAAAGAAAAGTAAAACATAATAAAAACGTTTGTGTAGTGTTTGCATGCAGGTCCTCTTATTTGTGTGGGATGAGAATGTATGTGACTGGTGTGTAAGAGGTTGTGTGTGGTGTTGTGTGTGATATTGTGTAGTGTTATGTTTTGTGTAGTAATGTGAGTGAGCATGTGGGCGTTTGTGTGAGTGTGTGTGTTTTATGAGAAATGTATGTACTATCGTATTGCTTAGGTTTTTTAGGATGTTATTTGCAGTAGGAGTTCAGTCTGTTCATAGGTAAGACTTTTCAGGTATTCGGTAAGTTTCTTCTTACATTGTATTTTTGTTAATGGGTATATGTTTAGAATTCTGTTCAACCTATTGTAAAGTAATGGTCCAATGGAGTGGGCAAATCGTTGACAAAATGTAGTGTTAGACAGCTTAGTTCTCTCGCACACTATGTCTTTTCTTCGTTTTTGTAGGAGTAATGGTGTGTAACTTAACTTACTGTGTTGTAGGAGGACAACGCTTAACATGTATAATTGTCTCACGGTCAAAACCTCCCATTTTTCATATAATGTTGTTGTAGAGAATCTAATGGGCTTGAACGTAGCGACTTTCAGTACTGCACGCTGGGCCACCTCGATAGACTTTAAAGTGGTTTTTGACGTTCCTCCCCAAGATGATAGGCAATATGTAAGAAGTGATTGACAGAGGGCATAGTATATCTGCTTTAGCAACTTAAAGTCAGCAATGTGCCTTAAGTTTTTAAATATATATATCAGCTTTCTAATTCTACCGCATAGCAACCTAATGTGTTCTTTGAAATGTAGATTGCTGTCTATGTTAACTCCTAAATATTTTATTGTATCGACTCGTTCCAGTGGAAGACACTTGCAATTTTTTTCGGAGAGACACTCGTGCGATGTGATATTTTGCACGATGCCATCCTCAGTTAATTTTTTTATGCTAAAGCAGATATACTTGGTTTTGTCGACATTTAATGTGAGAATATTTCTCTGAAGCCACTTTCTCACGGTATCGAAGCCCCGCTGTGCAGCACTGAAAGCCTCTTCCCATGTATTAGCAGCAAAAGTAAGGGCAGTATCATCTGCAAAAGATATGATTTCCCCATGGGTAACTTCAAGACTCGTGAGACCATCTATATACTAGGTGGCGCAAAAGTACTGGCACTAAAGAAAATACTTTTTTTTTTTTTATATGACATTTTCTGTCATTCTGTTGTTGAAAATTGTGTAGTGAACAAATGTAAAATACACTGAAAATAAACATGGACCGTTTTACTCCCCAAGAACGTGGAATAATTGTGTCAATGTTCTTACGGAATAATTCATCAGTGATAAGAACACAACCTGAATTTCGTCGACGATTTCCCCACCGTCCGGCACCGATTGGTCGCACAATTCGACGCTTTGCCACACGCCTTGAAGCAACTGGCTCAACATTGGATAGACCTAAGTCTGGGAGACCAAGAACAGGCCGTTCAGCTGAAAATATCGATGCTGTGCGCGAAGATGTGGAAGAGTGTCCAGAAACATCAACGAGGCGACGTGCCACGCAATTGGGCATTTCCAGACGGACCCTGCAGCGTATTTTGGTGAAAGACTTAAACATGTTCCCGTATAAAACTCAAATGACTCATCAGCTGCTGCCTGCTGACCACCGAGCTCGTCTAGATTACTGCCAGCGCGTCATAAACCTCAACCTTGAAGAGGATGATTTTCCTTCAAAATTGGTTATGAGTGACGAAGCGCATTTCCATCTCTCAGGGCATGTCAATAAGCAGAATACTCGGTTCTGGGGCACTGATAATCCGCGCATTATTCAAGAAACACCTCTACACCCACTAAAAGTTACTGTATGGTGTGGCATCTGTGTTGACAGAGTGATCGGACCCTATTTTTTCGAAGACGCTGGAGGCAATGCGATTACTGTCACTGGAGAACGCTACAGAACCATGTTACGTGAGTTTTTGATACCCAGTTTGGACGAATTGGGGCTGGAGCACATCTGGTTTCAACAAGACGGCGCTACGGCACACACAGCGCGCGACACTATGGACTTAGTGAGGGACGCTTTTCCAGGCCGAGTTATCTCTCGTTTTGGCGATTTGCCTTGGCCTGCAAGATCACCCGATCTGACCAGTCCAGACTTCTTTCTTTGGGGTTTTTTGAAATCTCGGGTGTATGTGAACAAGCCACAGACTCTCGCAGCTCTAAAAGAAAACATTCGTCAAGAAATAACGAACATATCGCAGGAAGTGTTACGGCAAGTTATGCAAAATGTCATAAATAGGGCTCAAATGTGTATCAACTCTGGAGGTCACCATTTAAAAGACATCATCTTTAAATCCTAATGGTACGAAATTTAATGGCACAAATATACATTTAAAAAAATCTAAATCTAGTTTTCTAATTTAGAAAAAATGTTATAGCTGAACCAAATAGGGTCTTTACTTTTGCGCCACCCGTTATATAAGAAATAACGTAGGTCCAAGTATGCTGCCTTGTGGTACGCCGTGAGTGACCATGAGATGAGAACTTTTATATTTTCCTACTCGGACACACTGAGACCGGCCACTCAGGTAACTAGAAAAAAGTTTCAGCTGTGTACCTCTAACTCCCAATCTTTCGAGTTTTTCTAGTAAGAGGGAAACAGAAATCGTATCAAATGCCTTAGCAAGATCTAGAAAGATAGTCAGACATTTTTTCTTTTTATCTAAGTTAGAGACAACAAATTTAATAAGTTTGTTAACAGCTTGCTCAGTTGATTTTCCCTGTCGAAAACCGTATTGGTTAACTGAAAGCAAGTTATTTTTTTCTAAATAATTAACTAATCGTGAATTTATAATTTTTTCTATTATTTTTGATAGTGCTGGTAAAATAGATATAGGTCTATAATTGTTGATACGATTTCTGTCCCCACTCTTATAGATTGGACAAACTTCTGCCTTTTTAAGGACGTCGGGGAACACTCCATTTTGCAGACAGTCATTTATGATCTTTGTAAGAGGTGGTACAATGATGTTTATATAGGTTTTCAAAAATTTATTACTAATATTATCCCCACCACTTGCACAGTCTGATTTTGAGTCGAGAATGAGACGTTCTACCTCCTCTTCGCTTGTGTCTATGAGAGCAAAAGAGTTCAGACTACTGCTGGTAGTTGTGGCTGTATTTGTTTCATTACTGGGTATGGTATGCGTATTTTTTTGGTGTAAATTGTTTGCTAATGAACTTCCTACGTTTATAAAATAGTTGTTTACTTCATTTAATGAGTTTTCAGGAGTGGTCGATAGCGTTAGTAGCTCTTTTGGATGATTTATTACTTTTGTTGTATTTGTGATGTCTTTTATTGCTTTCCATAGTTTTTTATTATCTCCTTGTGCATTTTGTAGTTGATTTTTATCATACTCCATTTTAACTTTTTTTAGCAACGCATTGCAAAAGTTTCTGTATCGCGTGTATGTTACTTTTAGTATGAAATTCTCTGCTGCGCGTTTTGATTTCAAGTGCAACTTATCCCTATTTCTTATACACCGTAGTAACCCCTGTGTCATCCATGGTTTTATAATTTTGTGACGTTTAGATAGAGTAATGTGTTTAGTATTGTTTATAATTGCGTGTTGAAGACTATTTGTAAAGTAATTTAATGATAAATTTGGGTCTGTTAAATCATATATAGGGTCAAAGTTAATTTTTATGAGATCTTTGTCTAGGTTTGTGAAGTCTATTTTCGTAATTGTTGACACTGCATATTGACGTGTTTTCTTAGCCGTAACGCACAATAAAACAGGGTAGTGATCCGTCAGGGTAGTTTGTGGAACTAGTGTGGTTACTGGATAATCAGTTTTTACTAACGCATGATCTAAACAAGAATTGCTTTCATATCGGGTTATGAGACTGGGTGCTGGTAAAAGGCCATGAGAAGCTGCTAAAGTTAGGTAGCGTTCCCCGTTAAGATTTATTTTGCTAGGATTAATATCTATATTAATGTCACCTATAACAAATATCTGTTTATAAGCTGACACTGTGTGTAGTAATATGTCTAGGGATGAAAGAAATTGGTCTAAGTTTTTGTAAGATGGGGACCGATAGAAAGCTAGTATCGCGATGCGATTGTCTAATTTTGCGACCAGACAGTTACATTCTTGCACATGTGGCTCCTCTATTGTTAAACTAAGATTTTCTTCGTAGTAAATTACTACACCATCATTTTGTTTAGAGTTTAGTTTAGTTCCAACATGAGAATAACCTGCCAAAATTGGTATAACTGTAGAATTTGAGAGCCAGCATTCAGTCAGTATGATTATATCACATTTTAGCTTAATTCTTGTTAATAAAACTTCAAGCCCTGGCATGTTACAGCTTATGCTGCGTATATTAAGCGTAAAAATTAGTAAATTATTAGGTTGCGTTGAAATGAAAATATAGAGTGGCCGTTTTGTTAAAACAGTGTCGTACCAAAGTGTTATTGTAAAAGGTTCCAATGTGGCTGTATGACCGTGTGATAGGAAATCAAGACAATGTATATTATGTATGTATATTGATTTATAGTAGGTACTGTGAGTGTAGGAGTGTTTAAATATAGAAAAAACCGTATTGTCTTTAGAGCGTAGTGTATAGTTTGCGTACAGTGTGGTAAAATTTGAAAAAAGATAATTTAAAATTTGAACTGATATAGATACATGTGATATAACGAGTAGTGTATAATTTTTGTATAGTGTGTTAAAATGTAAACAAAAGTGACTTACAGTTCGAAAGGAGTAAAAAACATGCAATATGAAATAACTCAATAAAAATCTTAAAAAAGCAGTTTCAGCATGAGATAGTCATGTTGAATTCCTTAGCTTATCCAGATCCGAGTCATAATTAATGCGTATGTGGGGTGAGTCTTCAGTTTTTTTTAGGTAAACAAATCCGTTTGTCGTCCAGCAAAAGTCATATCCGTGGCTTTTTTTAAACTGCCTGGCCAGAAAATACAATCTCTGCGTTTTGTGAGTTAAAGTTTCAGTTATGTAAAGTGGTTTTGATTGGTAAGAGCGGTTTAAATGAGTAGTATTTAACTTTTCTCCTTTTTCTCGTATTTTGTTAAAGCTCTTGACCGCTTTGAGAATTTTATCTTTTAGCAATACGGAAGTAAAGTCCACGACAACAGGATTAAAATATATATATATTGTCATATTGTAATTATTAAGCATGTATTAAATGTTGACTGTTTTTTTTTTAGATTCTATAGTGGTTTATTTTGGTATTGTGTTATGTAACGATTGTATGTTTAAAACGCCTTGTTAGGCAGCTTTTGGTGAATCTTATTTTATTACCTGAGATCTTGTAATACCCAAAATGCAATGAAATAATAAATGATTTTGATTGATTGATTTTGCAATGATATTTTTTTAACATGACGTTTACAGTAAGCCTATGAGGTTTACACTATTTCACCGGACAATAGAGGTGGACGGGAGACTGCAAACTAAGTTATCCGCACCAGGGTCACAGTACAAAAAATATAGACAGTACGGAAACTACCTAAAAACGCTCAAACATCAAACTCACACAAACATGCACATAGACAAGACGCCTAATCGGTTATCGCGGTGCTGTCAGTAGTGAGTACCGCACCAAGACGCGAGGTCACATATAAGTTTATCTCCACGATTTTTTTTTAAATGCCTGCGTGTATTGCGCATAATACGGCTGTTTGAACTCGGCTTCATCAAAACCGGAGCTATCGTATTTTTAACTTCCTGCCGATTTACAAAACAAAAATGATTCAATAAAAAAGAAAACAATATCACAACCCTATTGGTCCAGACTTACTTACTTACTTATCGTATCGCAGTGGTTAACCTAGTGTCAGAGGTGTTCAAGCCGCCCATCAAGCCTCCGACATGGCTTTACGACTGTTGCCAAATGGTCACAACCGGGCGTGCCCTCCGAAGCACGGACACGCTCAGAAATTAAACCACTTTGGCGGTCACCCATCTATGGACTGACCGCGAGCCTAGTTGCTTACGGACTCGGTGGGAGCATCTAGCTATGAGCGATTGGTTCCAGAGAGCGTAGGTAATTATTTCATCAACTAGGCTTAGTTTCCGTACTGTGCATATTTATACTGTGCCAGAGCGGTCACTGAAGTGGAGATACATGAGAGGATCACCAGACATCAGCGGGGGGGTTTGTTGATAGTCTGGGAAAGCTAATGGCCAGCTGGAACCACATCAATACTTTCAGACAACCGAAGCCTTATTATATAAACATGAACATTGCGCAACTAAGGTCCTTTTACTTTCAATAATATTTACAAGATCTTATCTACATTGAAATAAGGTCAGTTTCCCTATACAAATGATTCGCTAAATCGCTATAAAATTGATTTATTCATTGGAAGCCACTGTACAGCTTTCTAGATGTTTTGTTGATTTAACAGTATTCATGGATTCTCAGATTGATGGTCCATGATTCTTCTCCGAAAACGGGCGATGCGGACATTTTAGCGAGCGCCTTAAACTACAGTTTATACGGAAACAGTTTAATAAAAAAAGCGGCCAAGTGCTAGTCGGACTCGCCCATGAAGGGTTCCGTAGCAACAAGTATTTGAGCTGATTGAACGAAAGATAAATTGCTGTTTAAGATTTATGACGTACTAAAAAAAAACGACTAACTAGATCTCGTTCAAACCAATTTTCGATGGAAGTTGCATGGTAATGTACATCTTATATTTTTTTAGTTTTATCATTCTCTTATTTTAGAAGTTACAGGGGGGGACACTCATTTTACCACTTTAGACGTGTCTCTCACACAAACTATTCAGTTTAGAAAAAAATGATATTTGAAACCTCAATATCATTTTTGAAGACCTATCCATAGATACCCCACATGTATGGGCTCGATGAAAAAAAATGTTGAGTTTTAGTTCTATGTATCCCAGTGTAAACGTTATTCAAGTCGGTAGGCCACTGACATGGCTTAATGATAGTTCTCTTAGAACAAAACCAGGACCGATATCTTAACGTGCCCTCCGAAGCACGGTGATAGTTTGAGTGTGACGGACATAGGCAATTTTTTCATTTGCAAAACTCAACCCCTGAGGGGGTGAAAAAGGGGATGAAACTATGTGTAGATAATGCTATACGGCTGACACGATAAAATGGTATGTGCTTGAAGACAGACGTAAGCATCTTTATCGCTAATAGAAGAATACAGATTATTTTTATTAATTATGTTATTGTACAATCCCTAACAAAAGAAGTTTAAAGAGAGTTCTAATATGGATCGTTTTATCCAAACATAAAAATATGTCATTATGTCGTAACTCCGTAAACTGGAACATCATTACTTGGTCATGGCCTTAGCTAATTCTTAGAATATTTTTTTAAATAATAAATTGACAATTAAAATTAATTCTTTGCAGAACAGTACGTGATAAGTCACGTACCATATACCCTCCTATATGCTGGCATCTCTCTATAAGAAAATATCTAACTCAAATGTATTAAAGTGCAAAATAGGAGACTATTTAGAATTTTTTTCTAATGATTAAAACCAGCCAAGTGCAAGCCGGACTCGCACGAGAAACTACCGTCATCACCATCAATGTACCATCGGACAATATTTTACACCGATAGTTAAGGCTTAGAAAATGTCATTTAAAAATGTAACTTGCGTATCGCAACGACAATAATTGATAACTACATTTCTTTTATTATTTGCGCTCAATATTTGTAAAGCTCAACCTAGATACGAACGATCTCGATTAAACAAATACTATGAAAGCTATTTACTTTTTTGGTTTTCCTTCGTAAAGCTTTGATGAAAATTAAACACATTGAAATCGACTCGTTTACTTAAACTAAACAATCTTTTAATATACACGAATCCACTGACTTACATAGGTTTCAAACTTATAACCCAACTCTTTTTGTTTGGGGTAAAAAAATCGAAATGTAAAACAATATTAATTTCTACAGTTAATTTCATATTTATGTCGACAAATCAATTCTATAATACACTATTTAAAAATCAAAATAACAAATCCAAACAACGCAAATCAGAAACACAGCAGGACTATGAATACAATAAGTGAAATGAGTTAGGCAGTTCTGGGACTCAATACAGGACACAAACAGACCGACAAGAATGTAAAGACTGGGTCGTTTAAACATGCCGAGAATTCTGCAGTGAGATATACAGATGTCGCTTTAGCGCGTAAGAATGGAGACGAAAATTTCAGCTCTGGTAGAATAGTTGTCAAGAGATCATGACTTGGAATCCCACCAGAGGATGCATTTTCGTTTCCAGTAGATATGTAATATTTACAAGATGGACATGGCGTGTTAATTATGAGACGTGCCAATTTACTGCTTAGATTCGAACATTGAACACGCGAGCAATGTTACCGATAGCATATCGCGAGTGGTGTGCCATAGGTGCATCATCCCTGTCTTGGCCGATGCTAAAGCGTTGTAAACGTATCCACTGTCTTGTTGTGGAGGCAGAAAGGGGTCGGGAACCTATAAAACAAATCATTATAATTATCACAGCCTAATATAACAACAGGCGGTAATAACCATTAGCTTTTCAATCATTACAGCTGAAATATCCACTGCTGGACAAGCCTACCCCAAGAATCATCGTGGGGGATATGCCATTATCGCCACGTTTGGCAGACGGTTTGGCGATCGCAGAAAGATGGTTTTAGTACACTGAAGAAAGCTGCTGCCCGTCTTCTGGGAGATATTCCCACGGTCGACTTCTACCCATGGGATGAGATGGGGTGATGATTTTCCAATATTCACCACATAGCCCTTTGTTGTCCGTAAATGATCGACGAGATCCACGTCTGTACCCGCTAAAGCTTTTCAATGATTCGGAAGGCACGTTAGACTGTCCCGGTTGTAGTCAATAGACAAAAGTCGTTAAGCCACGTCAGGGGCTTAAATTTAACTGTAATATTAGGGTCATCAATACTTATATGTTTATGCACAAAAGTAAGCTTGTATCACAAAGGCTCAAAAGTCGCTAAAACATCCGGAAGTGCTTGCCTACCCATCCCATTCGGCCTTCTCGCCAAAAATCTTCCACATGAACACAAATTGCCGTGCTCAACCTGGAAATCTCTGAACAGAGTCCGCATCCAGGTTGGCCGATGTAAGGAAAACCTGCTCAGGTGGGGATTTTTAACCTAGAGTGCAAGTATGGTTCTGTCCCTAAAACTATGGCACACTTGTTAACATGTACTGCGTTACCTAGTGCCTGCGCGTTGCAAAAACTAATAAACGCTACTGACAACGCTAAACTCGTGGGTGAATTCTGGGCTGATTTAATTTAGATTGCCATCGACACGCTAAAAAGAACAGTACTTATACCATAAAAAAATGAAGCCTAATAACTAAAATTTTAGGTGAGATCGACTGCGCATGTAACGTAGTGGTTAAGAAAGTTGCTTCGGAAGTACCCCAGCGCCCTTATGTTATGTCTTGTTTACTGACTTGGTAGTATCCATCAAGCTATTGAAGAAACGTATCAAAGTCCACAGCGGTGGTGAACCGTATAATATCTCCGGTGGAAGGTGGAAAAAAAAGCGTATTTTTATCAGTGCATGGAAACCGATTGCTCCAGCAATTAGTCCCCTATTTAAGTGTTTCTATCTTAATTGTATAGAATAAGCTTGCGAGATGTTTCCACAAAAGTTTAATTGTCTTAGGGGTAGTCGTTTTTGAACCAGTTTTAATTATATGCATAATTTTGCCAATAATTACGAATTAATTCATTATTCGTCTTCGCATCCACATTTAAGAAGCTTGTGAATAAGTGTTTTGATTTAGAAACATATTTTAATCTAGAATCCCATTTAACAGCAAAGTAATAAAATGTTACAAACAATAAATTATGTATTTAATGTCCCCACAATCGATTTATAGACATCAATATAAGAACTTGGTTCTGGTCACTTATTTGGTTATGCAATATTCATCTTTATCTATTTTATATTATAATGCACATTGCATAATACTATATAGATAATAAAGGTCAAATATATTTTTTAGTACCTAAACAAAATAATGGTAAACTGAAATGACTGGACATGTAGAGCAGCAGTTTAGACAGTAGCCGCCCAATTACGTGTTCCGGTTTCGATTCCCGCACAGGCCAACTGTTTGTGTGACCCACAAGTAGGTCTGAGTCTGGATGTACTTTGTGTAAATCAATTATATTGTGTTATCATTCGATTTCCTTAATGCGGGCGATGTCTTTTAAAAAGAACATCTTTTTTTGTTCAATACGTGGTTGTTTTCAAGTGTTGTTGTGATTTTGCTGGCAAAAAGCACCCCGATTTGAATTTTGCTAAGGGAAACTAAATATATCTGACTTTCAAATCAGCACATTTCTTAACATTACGGTTTGATATAATCCCCTATACAATCATTGTTGAGTTGAGGCTAGAAACTCCTTTCATTCTAAAAGCGTCCAAAGATAGCTAGACATAGTTACTTCCAGAATAAAAGAAGAATATAAAGAAATAGACACAGTCGCTATGTGTTTAACTACAGAGTCCAACTAAAACAGTGGTAATATTTGTTCTTTAAGTGTTAAAATCCAAGTCAACTAAATATAATAATATCTTGATTGCAGTATAACTAATTTGTGTTAGTATTGCAAAATCTCCCCTTGGAATCCCTGGTGCTGTATCTCTCTTGGCAAAATGTGGCGAAGGTTACAGTACTTATTTTTAACGGTAAATTTGAGTTGTCAGCCCTTTAGGTATTTTGGAGCAGCGGCAGCGATCGCGAGATTTTATGTCTTCTCCGAATTAATCGAAATCACATTAAGATAGCAGGCAGCTAGTAAGAGCTTTCTCCCATATAAAAATCTGGCAAACACTCTTTGGCCCAACCCAAAATTAGCCCATGTTCAGATATTCATAGTCCAGTATCTGTGACTCGAATAAAATGTTGCCTATTTTAAATCCGAACCACAATCAGGTGATTATAACTCAATGAGTACAGTAAATAGGAAAGACCAGTGATGACTTGAAATGTAACATAGGTATATTATTCACCAAAGGCTTCTAGGCACGTACTAAAGTATTCATTCGCGAAATTCCCCTTCGAAACAACCCCGCTGCCCGTATCAAGGAGTGCGTCAACCGACTGACACGATTCGAAGCGCATATTTTTGTATTCGAGACTCGATGCACGTCGCGTTGCGCGGTGCGTCATGGCATTCTCCATTCATGTAGAGGCAGCCACCCTTCGCATTGTGCAGGCATAACCCTATCTATACCCAATGAGTTTATTTAATAATAAATAAATAAATAAACATCTTTATTGTCTCTAATTAATAACAATTTATACAAAATTGAGACATCCCCAGTAAGTAGTGTAATACTTGTGTAGGGGCTGCCTCGCTTCTTACCGACGGTTACACAATAACAATCTAAAATTAAATTTTGACAAAGTAATAACATATTATCTGAACTAAAATAAAAGAAAATAAAAACTAAAAAATATAAACTTATTTGCGTGATGCTTGCCGCCTGCTCCGCTGTGAAGTTACTTATCAAGCAAACACTTTCATACATAGACAACTATTCACATTAACAGCTAACTGCTTTAATTATAATAGAACCTACTTCAACTGTGCTCCACAACAACTGACTTGCAACATTTATATGAAACTATTTCGAGAGTATTAAATAACTAAATAAAAAATATCTTGGAGCAACTAATACGGAGTGTATTCGTTGCCCATCTGACCCCAAACAACGCAACGCCTGTACATTGGCAACCAGACCACAGATAAATATACTTATATATATTTCTATATCATCATATCAGCCGAAAGACGTCCACTGCTGGACAAAGGCCTCCCCCAAAGATCTCCATAATTGCCGATCCAGCAGTTTCCAGCGACCCGCATTTTATGTATTTATATTTCTATACAAATACATAAAATACAACCAGACACAGAAGGAATAATCATGCCCATCACACAAAGATTTGTCTTAGGAGATTGAACATACGGCCTCTGCAGCAGTCAGAGTCAGTGTCGCTAACCACTAGACCAAAAGCCAGTCAATGCTGAAATCGAGGTTCGGTATATTCCTATCTGCTCTTCCAAAACTGAACCGAATTCAATTTTTTTTTTCAGTTCCGGGTGCCCTCAGGGGCGTGTTTACATAAGTTTTTAGTATTAATTCCTAGACGGATGCCAGTTTAATAGAGATGTCTAAATATATTTATTATAATTAAACGTGCGCATGGAGTACGAGATAATATTTGCAGAAAAGATACATATACCTTAGTTGCAGATTGAAGCAATAGCAATCCATATTTTGCATGACTGAGCATTCTGCTAACCAAATACTCAACTTCCTTGTTCCCAAACATAATTACGCTTAATCAAAGTACATGAATAATACAATATACGAGGATCAGCAGATATTACCTACTGGATATTGACATAAACATCATTATTTTACCTAGAAAGAATAGTAAACAAAGGATTACTCAAAAAAACCCTTGCATGTCGTGACGTGAAACCACGTAGGGACGAGTCATTCTTATTTACGGTAGTTTAGTTGACGTAACAACACTTGGGTTGCATTATTAGTTGCTTACGTAGGTAAACAACAACATCAACGACGCCTAACTACGTTAACGGAAAGACTTAAAACGGGGAAGGAAAACAACACGAGGAAACCTGCATGCCTAAGAGTTCTCCAAAATGTTCCTGATGTGAAGTCTGTCAACTTGCCTACCTGCAGTAGGCCAGCGTGATGGATTATGGCCTATCCCCTCTCACTTTGAAAGGAGCGGGAGCAGCTTTTGTTGAGAGGAGTGGCCATTATTTTAAGCATTTCTGCAGTGCCTGCAGAACCCTAGGAGAAAATATCGTCTGTTTGGGGATATTTTCTATTGGGGGAAAGTATTTCCATCTTGTTTTGGGTTCAATAAGTTTCTTCCACATTATTGATATATACATTTTTAATATTCAAAGCCGAACAGTATTAACTAAAACGCAACCAAACCGCAAAACCGAGGTCTGTTTTTACACAAAGAAAATATCTGTGCGGGAAACGAACTTTTGCATCCTAGACAAAATGGCCTGCCCTGACCGGAACTCCCTCAAAATTCATAGATTTATAGAGGGTCATTAGAATGGACAGGTATTAGATACTGATATAGTTCTTCAACCAATCAGACCCCTAAAAGCTCTGTATTTACCGAAAAGAAGGAGGTTATAACTTCGACTGCTTTTTTTGTTTGTATTTTACTCGATTTCACCCGTTGGCGTTGTTTGCTAACCTTTGCTTTCAGAATGGTCATATAGATTTTATTGCAGTCAGTTCTGTCTTTTAAATTTTTATACTGGGAGCGAACCTCAATATCTCAGACACAGTATGTCCCACTCGAATAGTACACCGCTCGGTCACACCTCAATAGCGGTCGTAAACTGACGTAAAGCCAAAAGAAAATATACTGAGTTGTAAAAACTGCTGTTATTACCCGACGACCCTGAATACCTGTAAACTGAATACGGTTAAAGATATTTTCGATCAATCACATGACTTTTTTTTTTAATTATTACCAAAACAAATATTTATAAAGTTACTTAAGAAGAGTACAGTTCTTACTGCCACTTAAACCACGGGGGTTTGTGTGTGACAGCAAATTCGATTCGACTCAATTTGGTCGGATGCCACTTAAACCACGGGACTACAGTCTGTTGAACTGACGATGGTACACTACCAGCTGCCTCTCATTTCAATTTATACTAGTCCATCCTTCGGTTGTCTGGAAGAAATCGCTATTATTCGATAAGACCGCTAATTGTACATTATTTGAAATATTCTGGATATTTTTTGTGAACAAAATTTCTAAGTATTCCAAGTCTGGGGGTTGGCGGTTTATACAGCCGTGCGTCGCAGAGCACGTAAAGCCCCGACATCTCCTGAACCTGAACTCTTTCCTCTCGTGACGTTAGTCGTCCCATAGAATTACGAGAGTGGTGGAATACAAAGTACCCCTGTGTTTGCGCACACATTTGTGTACTATAATATGTCACGCGCAGATGGTTAATCTCCATTGAGACTGGCCGCCGTAGCCAAAATTCAACCAGGAAGAGGACATAATTATGGCAACAATAGACACATGACAAAACAAAACCTCAAACATCATAATCGTTACATATCAGAACTGTTACTCATGAAAGATATACACAAACTTTTTCTCAGTAATTCTAAATTATGTTACCTAATTCTGGTTTGTGTGCAAAACAATAAAAATAAGATTAACTTCGCATATCAATATTTTCATTAGAAATGCATACAAATAATATTGACTCACTATTCCGTCATTATTATCTAGATTAGGGGACATAGGCGGACAAACACTTCTATTTTTACGCTTTATGACTCAAATATTATTGTATATCTTTAATGTGCTAAAACTGGTTCGGCTATATAAGGATAGTTATGAAATGCAAGATATTAAATGCTAATTAGCTGTAGATACTCTGTGCTTACACACTCAGCACCTGCAACTTGAAGCTACAAGTTCATAGGCGAGATCAGAATTGCTTTACCAAAGAGAAAAACAACATTTAATTTTATGTGACCCATAATGTTCAGGGTCTGAGTGTACTTTACTTTTTTTTTTCCTTTGGCTCTGTTGGTTTTCTATATAAGCAAAACCATTTTTCTGTACCTTAATCCACCTTTTTGAGACTTCTCATCCGTGTTTGGACATGATAATATTCGCTTAACGATACTTTAAAGTAAGTTTAATAAACGTAACTGTATTAAATGTATACATTTTGGACTAAGGTACGGACTATCGATATGTTTAATCATTTGATATTTTAATCACTTGTCATTTAAATCCAAAGCATTTCAAGCTTAAAAATATATATATGTTCAAAACATCGAATATTTAAATATTGATTGTTTTGGTATATGGAATATTTTTACACCTTAGTAGAAAAAAAAATAGGAATCGATAATTAAACTTTCAATGTTTTGAACTTAGACATTTTACACGTAGATAATTTAATTTTCGACATTCATAAATGGAATTATGTACCTAACAAAAATCTATTAAGCTGATAGACTTCTCTATATTTTTATAAGTAAGGAGGTAAATACACAGGACGCACAAAAAACGCCAAATATTAAGCACGCAAATAGGTAAGAACTTAACATAATCGATGTACAAATTGTGTTTGCAAAATCGAAAATAAATTTGTACTGTCGGGTATACTGTTTGATATGTTCTTAGAAAATTAAGTCAGAATTCGCACCATCATGTCAGACAATTGAAAATCTATTACGAGGTAGTCAATGTTAACTTATTGTACAGACGCCAGCACATCCAGCTACTCCTATCTGTCAAATTTCTTTCATAGATTTTGAACCTTATCACAATAGCGTAAAGTTCACTTTCGATTGGGGAAATTTTACAGATTGGGGTAGCTTCATGTGCTGGCGTCTGTACCATTATAGTACAATCAACGGCAAAATAACCCAAGAGCCCAGGACTGCCAAACCTTCGTTATCAGCTGAAAGTTACGCTATGCACAGAAAAACTTAAAACTATTAAAACTGTACGGCTATTCAAGTAAAATAAAATAAAAAAAGTTTTTATTCACGTAGACTTTAAAAAAGCGCTTGTAAATAGTCAGAACATGTTTGTAGTATTATAGTTGTATACATTATTTTTTCTAGTAACATAGATATTTAGTTACACATTGTATTGATTGTATAAAAACATTTATAAAATTAATTTTATAACAGCAATGATATTTAGCTAGCTCGTATCAAGTTATTGTCAAGATATGTTTAAGTTTAATTATCTAGTTTAAGTCTAATATTTTTAACACATATTGTCATTAAAATTTCTTATAGGTCCCCAAGTAACATACATATCTAAAACTTAGCTTCTATACTATAACGTAAGTATAATTTATTAAAGTTTAGGGGTTGGTGACGAGTTTTTAAGTTATCTCGAAGAAAATATAAAAAAATTGAGCATATATACTATAAATAATTATGATACTTTAAATAATTTTAGGTACTATTTAATGCACTTTAACTACCTATTATCTGCCAAAGTAACCATAACCCAAATTCCATAGTCGCTGATCGTTTTTACATGTACGTACAGACATGCATATAAAACCTTTAAGCTTTTATATAATAACGAAAGCAAAAAAGTAAATTGTATAAATAAATTGTAAAAGTAAATTGGTCAAAATAGTAAATTGCCTAAAAATAGTGTTGCAGTGAAGTGTTCAAAGTGCGTGAGTGTTAAGTGTAAAAAATATTACCAAATGAAACTACCGCCCAATATCCAAGATCATTGATATTAATTGATCATCGACGGGGCGGTGGGCTTGGTTGGTAGATCCTTGCCGTAGTTTCGATTCCCACCCAGGGTCTCTACCGGCTAAGTCGCCGAACATCGTTTTCGTGAATGGCAATCAAATACATAAAGGTTATATAAATGGCTTAATCAATCGTTAAATCGGCTTCAACGTTGACAATCGATTCCAGATCATTTATGACGTCACATGTGGTCATGGAAGCGGATTTAACGATTGATTAAGTCATTTTTGACCTTTATTTATTTACTTACTTACTTATCGTGTGGGCAGTGGTTACCCTAGTGTCAGAGTTGTTCAAGCCGCCCATTAGGCCTCTGACATGGCTTAACGACTGTTGCCTAATGGCTACAACCGGGACCAACAGCTTAACGTGCCCTCCGAAGCACGGAGACGCTCAGAAATTAAACCACTTTCACCCATCTATGGACTGACCGCGAGCCTAGTTGCTTGACCTCGCCAATCACTTACGGACCGGTGAGAGCATCTAGCTGTGAGCTTTATTTATTTGACCGCCATTTACGAAAACGATGTTCGGCGACTTTACCAGTAGGACTGATATTTGTGTGCATGAACATGTTTGTTTGTCTTGAGTATGGGATGGCCCTGTGATTCTCTCTGGGACGGAAACCACAGGTTTACAGTCACTTTAATTCAGTTTCTCTGTATATAAACATTCCCTGTCTCAATTACTGAGTGACAGTAGACCTTACTCCGTAGTAACAGGCGAAGAAGCGTGCGGAAGCTAGTCTATCAAGTATAGGTCATTAACATTTTTAATCCTATTAAGTATCAGATTGCATAATCTCATAAACACTGCTAAAGTGCCCTGCTAATCAAACTGTGTATTTGCGATCACATTGTCACATGACAATTCTGGTGATTTATATCAACTGTCAAATGCTCTATAAATGTTTGCGAACTCCTACGCAGCATTGGCGAACAACAACATTCAGTTTAACATATACGTGTTCAGACATTCCGAATTTCCAATATTTCGTGATTTTTGTTGGCTTTATTGTTTGACGGTCATTGGTAGTGCTCCTGCCTACGAAGCTGGTGGTCCTGGGTTCAAATCCCGGTAAGTGCAAATATTTGTGTGATGAGCACGAATATTTGTTTCTGAGTCATGGATGTTTTCTATGTATATAAGTATTTATCTATCTATATAAGTATGTATATCGTCGCCTGGTACCCATAGTACAAGCTTAGGTTAGTTTGGGGCTAGCATGATCTGTGTGATATTGTCCCTATATATTATATTATATTACTGCTACAGTATCATCTCTGCTTCTTGGCGTATAAACGTTTTGTTGTTTTGCATTTTTCAAGTAAAATATCTTTATGCACGCTTGACTTAGGGAGTAGGCTGGCGAATGCGTGACGAGAGCGTTACGATAAGTGTGATTGGGCGAGGATGGCGGAGATGAGAGGGAGATATAAGTTAGTGACGATAGAAAGAAAACGTTACGTTTAATATATTACTGTAGGGGCAAGAGAGAGATGCGAGTTTCTTTGTCTCATAGCCAGTTAAATTTGAAGGTTTACTTCAGTCGTGTGGTCTAAAGCACACTCTTTTTTGGGAAAGCCGGTCGCCATAAAATCGGATCTCCAGCTTAAAACGTATATTCCACCAGAAAACGTTTACGAAATAATTGTACTTCAGTTGCGAATTCTTATGATTGGAATACATAATAACGCTGCAATCTCCATGCAAGACCAACTAACTAAACTAATATTAATAGCATTGCATTTCTTTCTAACATAGTTCTAATGAAAAGGAGAGGGCGTCTTTAGTTGTGTCCATTTAGTTTTGGCGCGAAATATTTACTATCCACCCCGTGCGAGTATTACTGCGCTGATTAAGTAGTTTATGCAATTTAAAGTTGACCACCTTTAAATATCTCGCTGCCCGGCTGCTCATATTTTACAGTTAGATAGTTCTGTGTATACCCTGTTGTTTTCATACGAGCTATATTACGAGTAGAGAGATATGGAATGACATTAAAATTAGTATAGTAGAGTAAAAGACAAAATCGCGAGCAAAATTATTTACAAAAATTTATCACATACGTGTCAAAAAGGAAGCAATACTGAAATCAAGGTATCGTATTCTCCCATTCCCTCCTTCAAAAAAAAGCATCAATACATGAAATATAGAATCAGTATATAAGTAAAATGCATAACCTATCATTAATAATAAAAAAAACTATGGAAACCAGATAACTGATAAACTATATCTTCTTTTCTTTAGTAAATACATAGTTATATAAATAATTACACCCAGACTCAGGGCAAACAGATCTCCATGCACACAAATATCTATCCTTGGTGGGTATCGAACCCACGGACTGCGGCGTAAAAGGCAAATATCTAGCAACCACGCTAACCAGCACGTCAAAAACCGTAGAAAATAAACTACCGTTCAGAAAGATTTTGTCAGGCCAATGATGTCCACAGCTGGAGGAAGGCCTCCCCAAAAGAGTTCCACGAGTTGCGTCCATCATTTGGAAGGATATGCCATAATCGATATGGTAGACGGGTAGGCGATCGCAGTATGATAGTCATAGTACACACAGAGACGCAGCTGCCTGTTATCTGATATATTTTCCCTCGGGTCGACTTCTACGCCCCCTCTCCCCACCACGGGATGAGAGGTGGTCGCTATATTCTATGACATAAGCCTCTCAGTGACACAGACACAGCAAAGATTTTGTAACACTATGGACGTAATTAACCGAAATAAAGATTATTTTATAAATTGTATAATGTGCTTAAAATATTATTTAGAATTACAGTAAGTATTAAGTATTTATTATTAAAATTAAACAGATGGTGATACAAAAAACACTTAGCATGTTGTGTTTACCTAAATTGGTTGTGCAGTTAGATTTAAGACCCAACACACGTAAATTCTTATCTATATATATATACATCTGTAACAACTGTTGGTAAACCTTATCTATACGTATAATAAAATCGTAGGAAAGTCAAAACTACATTAAATATTTTTTAAAGGATACTTGGGGCGTGATCTACAATTGATATGGAAGCCAAAAATATAGTTATTAGAATTTTTGTCTGTATGTATGTCCGGGCTAAACTCAAAAAGTACTGCATGGAATTACTTCAAATTTTGCATGAATATTACTAAGATGTCGGGTCAACATATAGGCTACATATTATCACGCTATCACCTACGGGCGAGGAGCTGTAATAATTTATAAAGTTTAACGCGGGTAAAACTGCGGGGCACAGCTAGTACAAAATAAATAAATAATATTTCTTAAGGTTATTTACATACTTACCTGGCACAGATCACATAACGTTGTCAAAGTCTTTCCCATGACAATAAACCCCAAAGTACATTTTAACACTTTTAAACCACAAGCAAAATAAGTACATTTTTTTTATTGAACGCCTCTTGGATTATATTTCAATGTCGTAACGCGACCGTGCCGGGTTAGAACTGGTAACGTGACCCAGGACCAATTGACCCCAGAGATCCACCTACGCTCTTTGTTTGAGCGTAATTAGAATCTGTACCGATGTTTTATCTCGTTTTAGGATGAAACGCTGTTAATTTGCTGTAAAGCATCGATTAAACTCATTGAATGGAAATAAAGAATAACACAATGGGAGGGTGAGTCATTCCTTTCCTTTCTTATCTGCCTTTCGACATCGTTAAATAACTTGAAGGAAATAAGTTATTTAATACTAGCTGTGCCCCGCGGTTTTACCCGCGTTAAATTTTATGAATTATCATAGCTCCTCCCCCGTAAGTGATGGCGTGATAATATGTAGCCTATATGTTGACCCGACCTCTTAGTAATATTCATGCAAATTTGAAGTAAATCCATGCAGTACTTTTTGAGATTAGCCCGGACATACATACAGACAAACAGACAAAAATTCTGAAAACTATATTTTTGGCTTCGGTATCGATTGTACATCACACCCCAAGTATCCTTTTAAAAAAATATTCAATGTACAGTTTTGACTTTCCTACGATTTTATTATATGTATAGATCCTGGGACATGATTCACACACGGCAATCTCATCCAAAACTAAATAGAGTCTATACCTAGTTATGGATACACCTCGCCCCTCTGCCTTAGATTAGTACTGAAATATAGTTTATGCTAACTAAGAGATATACTTCTAAGAATTGTTTTTAAGCAGATACAGTCGTCTCTGCTTCGCCGGATGTATTTACCTGCTACTTATTTTATTCATTATTGAATCACCTCAGACGTATAATTTTATTTTAATTTTTAGTTTTAAAAAACCCTTTTATACATTCCCAAACCAAAAGTACCTACTACTTTTCTTTTGTAAATGCATACTTACATAGATAATTACACCCAGACGCCGGGTAAACAGACATGTTCATGCACACAAATATCTGACCTGTGTGGGAATCGAACCCACAACCAGCGGCCTAAAAGGCAAGCATTTACCAACCACGCCAACCCAGTATAATAATATAACTTTATTTTTTTCTCTCACAGAGAATTTTATACATTAAATTAATATACTTAATCTAGGTGTCCATTTCTAGGTGTAGTTAGGATTAATCTATGTGATAGAGTGGTCTCTGTACTTGGAGACAAGTATGAAAGATCGCACAGACCCTCCACACTCTGGAAATGTGAAACACATTATATTTGCTCGTATGTCACTCAAACATGTACCACCTCTTTCCTAAATTACGGGCCTGATGGCGTGGCTGGCAAATGCTTGCTTTTCACGCCGGAGGTCGTGGGTTCGATTGCCACCCAGGACAGATATTTGTGTACATGAACATGTCTGTTTGTCTTGAGTCTGGGTGTAATTATCTATACATGTATGTATTTACAAAAATAAAGAAGTATATGTAGTATATCAGTTATCTAGTTTCCATAGTACAAGCTCTGCTTAGTTTGGGGTCAGATGGCCGTGTGTGAATGTCCCAAGATATTATTTAATAAAAAAAAAAAGCAAGATGTACATTACTAGGTAAAGTTAGGCTTAATCTATGTTAGGGACTGGTGTCTGTACTAGGAGGCCTGTATGAAAGATCGCCAGACTCTCCACACTCTGGAAATGTGAAACACATTATATTTGTCTCATACATGTACCACCTCTTTCTCAAATTAATAAGGTGTAACCTTTAGTACAAGAGATGAACAGATTATAGAGATATTGAAAGGAGCTCTGTCGCATTGACGTTAAAAACAGAGTCATAATCGGAACGAAACCGACATAAATGTATACCTAGGTCATTGGGCAACACCTAGTGACCTAGCCCAGACTACGTACACATAGATTGAAGCCTTGGCATTCAGCCAAAACTTGGACGAGAGCCTTTCAGTACACGCACGAAAATCTAATTATCAACAAGAAGCGAAATTCTTCGCAGTGTTACAAATAGGTAAACAATAAAAAATCACTGTCAGTTTAAGACCTATTTTTTATCAAATCGAAAAAAGAGGAACTATTATTTACAGAATGTTCTCAATTCGACTGTATTTTTAATTTAATAAGGAATGCTTTGGGAATAATGCTATATACCAGTTCGAATTGATTTTTGTAAAGCATAGTTTAGTCGTTTCTAAGTTTAGTGACATATAAACGTATGTATGAAACAAAGCCGAGCTATATACTCCTATAATAACTTACGAACGTATGGACAAATTTTTATGATTGTTGGTTTGTTGGAATCGTTTCAGCGCAGAATAACGACATCGGTAAAATTCACAAAAAATATTTGAAGAAGGTTAATTTATTCATAACATTTATATCGAGATATCGTTCTAGAACGTATTGATAGATTTCGGTAGATGTATTTTTAACCCTTTATTTTTTACTTGGGAAGTTAATCCCTATTTTGCGGGGTACTTTACAAAACATAATTATGTTTAACCGAAACGAAGAACATATGTATAAGTATTTATGTTATTATTAGTATGTAAGTGTATATTATAGACCTACACACCTGTAGGGAAGAAAATAAAACAATGCTGCATATAATATGCAAATGCGATGTATTGGCAAGACACAGAATGGCCATCCTGGGGCTGGCATATCCAGAACCAGGATACTACAAGGATCTACCCCTAAGAAGCGTACTGGATTATGTGAAGACTTCATTCAGGGCTCTAGGGATAGAATAAAAACTAGTGGGGGATAGTACAAAAGATCCTGAATGGTCGAAGTGCTATCAAAGATAATATAAGATAAGACCTACACACATTATTATGGCTCTTCAAAATTTCTCATGTCGCAGGTCTGCTGCAAGAAATTTCTTTCGAAATAAAAAGTACCTTTGTACTAATAATTTCTTTGTACTTGTCTCTATTTATTGTATGTTTCGTGTGTACAAGAATGAATAAAGAAATAAACATCCAGATTACAAACAACTTACAAATAGTTGTCCTGCGCGGGTAACGAGCCCGAGGCACGAAGTGGCGAGGTGACTGTCTAAGGGGCAGCGCAGACAGATGTAGCGCAGCTGAGAGGATTTTATTAAGGCACTATAAAATCAACTTTAGAGCTATAGGAATAAAGTGCATATATGCTTGAACTTGACAAAATGCTCGCGCAGTCTCGCGCATTATAATGTTCAAGCATGCCTGCACTTTATTTAAATAATTTTAAAGTTGATTTTCTAGTGCCTTAATAATATCCTCTCCGCTAAGCTCCTCTCTGTCTGCGCTGACCCTAATGCGCACCACACACTCCATACATGCAAACTGTTATCAGAATATCTAAGTGGTTATTCTTTTGTAAATAAATCTCGGTAGCTTAACATTAAAATAGTATCTATTGGTAACATCATTATATTGGTATATAAATAAGTATTAATATACACATAAGAGCTCTAAAAGCCTTTAAGTGCCGCGCGTGTGGCGCAGAAGTTAAGGTAATCTCTTCACAATTCGGGTTCGAACCTCAGACAAGACAAGTTGTTCCGAGTCTGAGTGTGTCATTAGAACTACATACACATACACTTAAAATAAAAATAAATGTAGTTCGTTCAAAGGAATACAATTACTAAAAAATCAACTATTTCCCCAACTCATTAACGTTAGATTTCTTAATGTTTTTTTTATAGCAACTCCCTAACTCATCACCTTGTACAGACGCCAGCACATCAAGCTACCCCAATCTGTCAAATTTCCCCAATTTAAAGTGAACCTTATGATTAAGTGATAAAGTTGAATATCTTAAAAAAATGGGATAGCTGGATGTGCTGACGTCTGTACCAAGATACCTACATGAGAAGTTTTTGCGAATAAACTCCATCTGGCACAGAGTTAAGGCGAGGTGTATGCGAGTTAAATTAAGCCACAATTGTGAGAGGTGGCTCTTAGTTTATCGGCTATCAACAGAACGGATTTGTCAATTGAGTACGAGAATACGTACGAGAATTGTACGAGATTACAGGTCTTGCTCTGCGACTTAAATGGACGGAAAAACCCAACAGTAAGAATGATGTTGTACGAACTTAGGAGCACTACGTTTTGTTATCAATATAATGTATATAATTCGACTGCCTCGTTGGTCTAGCGGTAGCGTGTTCAACCGCAAATAAAGAGGACCTGGGTTCAAATCCCGGGTCAGGCCGTAAAGTGATTTTTGGAATTTCCGTAAAAAGACATTTCTCAGTATCAGCCCGAAGTCTGGGAGATGGCGGTATTACACCCCCGTGCCTCGGAGAGCACGTAAAGCCGCCGGTCCTGTACCTGACCTCTTTCCGGTCGTGTCGTTAGTCGTCCCATCGGATCATGAGAGTGATGGAATAGAAAGTGCCCCTGTATTTGCGCACACACTTGTGCACTATAATGTGTCACGCGCAGTTGAACACTCTCCATTGACACTGGCCTCCATGGCCGAAATTCGACCAGGATGACTTTATTTGTATTATTAATATGTATATAAAATGAATTTCTTCTTTCTTTCTTTGTCTTTCTGTATGTCCTTTATATAATACTAAACTATGCATTTAATCATATGATGATCTTCAGCTAAGTGTTGTGCATGAGCCCACGAAGGTTTCTGAGTTGGTATGACCAATCTTCGACAGATGACGCCACTATCTATAGTAGTTTAGTTAGTGGCGTAGCAACGCACGCAGGGTACGGCTAGTATAATAATAGTATATAGACTATTCTAGCCTAGTTTTATTATACTATCTCCAGCTTTTCTCTGGAGGGAAGTACTTCCACTTCCCTCCAGAGTTCTTTCCAATGTGTTATTGTCTGATCAGAAACATTTACAATTCAAAAACTGGCCAGTAAGAAACGACAAATCGCTGAATGGTTGGTCGATTTAACCCACATATCTTTATTACAGATCGAATGGTTCCCTCGGCCGGCAGCTGAATTTCGATGTCCAATAGGGGACTGAAGGTTAACTACGCAGTCAAGGCAAGACATTCCGGGTACCCCCTTTGGGTTCCGAACTTGTACTAAAGTAAGAGTGCACTCTTCGCGAAGACGCGGTGATTACAAAGGAAGGGTCATAAAATCGATGGTGGTCGTAGTATAGATCTAAAGTTTTACTAGATTTTTAGTTGGTATAGAATCTACAACCTCAGCAGTCTGGGGCAATCTCCACTAGACCAACAAATTAATTGAAATTGAAATCCAGTCAATACTCTAATAGCCTTGACTTATTCCTGGTAAGCCGTTTGTCTGGGAGACAACGATCGGGATGTATTTGACTGTCGCTAGCCCAAATGGACTCCGATGGTGCATGGCTAAGTAACAAAAACCGGCCAAGTGCGAGTCGGACTCGCAAATGAAGGGTTCCGTAGCAGCAAGTATTTCAGTTGATTAAATGAAAGCAAATTGCGGTTTATAACGCATAAAAAAAAAACTACTTGCTAGATCTCGTTCAAACCAACTTTCGTTGTTAGTTTCTATGGTAATGAAGGTACATCATATATTTTTTTTAGTTATATCATTCTCTTATTTTAGAAGTAACAGGGGGGACACTCATTTTACCACTTTGGAAGTGTCTCTCGCGCAAACTATTCAGTTTAGCCAATAATTATATTAGTAACCTCAATATGATTTTTGAAGACCTATCCATAGACACCCCACATGTATGGGTACAGGCAAAAATTTTTTTTTGAGTTTCAGTTCTATGTATGACGACCCCCCAAAATTATTATTCTTTTTCTACTTTTGTGTAAAAATCTTAATGCGGTTCAGAGAATACACCTACTTACCAAGTTTCAGCAGCACAGCTCTTAATGTTTCGGATAAAAGTGGCTGTAACATACGGACAGACAGACAGACATTACGAATCTATAAGGGTTCCGTTTTTTGCCATTTGGCTACGGAACCCTAAAAAGCGTTTAGATGATGTTTACGTTATCTGAAGGTCTAATGTCCAATGGTCTAATGTCAGTCTGAAGGTAACAGAACATTGTTTTTTGTATATAAGAGTGCGACAAACGGGCGTGGGTCACATGATGGTAAGTGATCACCGCCGCCCATGTCACTCGCAACACCAGAAGGGTCGCGGGTGCGTTGCCGGCCTTTAAAAGAGTCAGCAAACAAGTGTTGCTGACCCTTTCCCCATCCCGATGAGCTCTGGCAACCTTACTCACACGCGGAAACACAACATTAAGTTATTATTAAGGAATGTCTTCTGTAAGGTGGATGTACTTCCCCAGTCGGGCTACTCTTTGAGCGTATCACCGCTGTGCCCTACTTCTCCTAAAACACAATTACATAATCAATTTTAGTCCTGGTATAGAAAAACTTTAGTCAATCTAATACTAGCATATTGAATACATCTTATAGCATTACTTGGAAATAGAACCAGCACGGTAATTTTATACAGTATATCTTATGATACTGTACCTATATTTTGTATTGCGGTTAAATACGTTATAACTACACGTATACAGAACCATTAGTCATTCATAATAGTCTGATTACAATCAAAGAGTTATAAACATAATAGTTATATCTGACGGCCTCGTTGGTTTAGCCGTACTGTGTAGGTACTACTGCTGATAATGAGAGGGTCTGAGTTCAAATCCCGAGTCGGGCCAAAACTTGAATTTTGGGACATTTCTGTGAAGAAAATGGCAGTAATCTGGAGTTGGTGGTATTTGCACCCCAGAGAGCACGTAAAGCCCTGTGACTGACCCCTTAGGACCAAAAATCTAGATATATAATTGGAGTATATTTTGTAAAATGGAGTTACTTCCCCGGTTCAACTGGTCAGAAAATCCTCCTCCGATCTTATTAACTAATATTTAACAATCTACCTACTATATATATATGCTTTAAAACAGTCAAATATATCGTACTCCATTACCTCCTGGGGAAATGCTCCCAAAACAATATTAACTCAAAAATACAAAGAATAAAAATAGAAAGCGCTTTTTTTTAAAGACAACGCCCGCATTAGGGAAATTGACGGACATAAATTACATCCAGACTCAGAACAACTATTTATGGGTCACACAAATAGTTGTCCGGCACGGGACTCGAACCCGCGACACGAAGCGGCGAGGCGACTGTCTTAGCCGCTGCGCCACACGTGCAGTCAAATATTAAAAGTAATGTTATCAAAACCCATTTGATTTTCTACCTATTCTATGACAGTATCAAAGTACCGTCTGTACGCAAGCTGTTTATCCTGTCGACTGTAGGTACTAAAGGAACATTCGAATTTATCTTAAAGTTAATAAAGTAAAAAAAAACCATCTGTTTTTATTCACATAGACTATAAAAAAGCGCTTGTAAATAGTCAAAACACGAATAATAATTGAAGTAGGTATTACAAATCAACTATACATATATTAATTTTGGGTACAAATAGATTATTAGATCGTGACTTATATTTGATCATTTACAATTTAATTTATTATAGTCACGGTTTAGTTCAATGGCTAATATTCTGAATTTATTGTCAAAATGGTCATTTAAATTTGTACATATTTATTATTTTACTACATCTTTTCTGCATGTTTGTGTCTATATTGAGGTAATAATGCAATATTATTATTATTGTGGCGGACCTCTTGTGTATTGCGACGGTCGGGCGTAAATGCTCCCATCTCGGAGCCAGTGCGCCCCAACTGAGAAGACCCAGCGCAATAAACTCAGCGGGTTCATCTACTACCAGATTCAACAGTCTGGCGAATTATACTCAAGTGGACATGAACACGGTTTGGTCCACTTAAAGCAATTATATAGTAGGTGTACACAATATCTGCTCGATCCGTTGTCTGAATATAAATTATTTAGATAATATTTAGGAAGAGAAAGAAAAGAAAAAAATCATAACAATTCATTTTGAGACAGATCCAATAATTTTAAATTTATTATATGTTAGCAATCATATCACAGATAGTTCACGTAACTCAACAGATTAGTCTTACGACCCCATACTGAAAACAAAAACAGGCAGATCCGATACAATATTTCAAACTATATCGCGAAGAACAGCGCTAGCTGGATGACAAATTACCTTAGCACTGGTTTACAAATTAAAATTTAAAAAAACTCAACATCTATCGACGTCCTACAAATCGCTCTGAAGTAAAAGTCTTAGGCTGAGATCTATACTCAAACTTTACGTAAAACTTTGCTAACTGTATGCTAAGCTTATACTTTAATTTGGTATTTATAGACTTTTGACGTTAAGATTATGCTTATAGTTCCACAAACTTATCTGGCCCGGTGGCCAAAAGTAGAACTAACGACGCCAGTTTGAAATGTCAATCGGCTGTTATTCTCTGACATTCCTGCCATTGATTGTTTGTTGCGCGTATTTATTTTTCTTTTTGTGGTTTTTAATTGTGAAAAATGCCGAATGCTTTAAAAAGTGATGCGAGGAACGTTATATTACAAGTATTGAATTATATGAATGAAGAAAAACACCTTCAGGCACCAATTATACCCTTCAATAAGTTGTATGAACGCGTAGCTGCTGCTACAGATAAGTGTTATCAGCTTCTGAAAATTACGAAACTCCCCCTCGCACTTTTATAAATACATATTTTAAAATATTCATTATTTATTTAATTGTTGCTATTTCCATTGTAGGTGTCGGGGAGTGATTTGTAAGAAAACTTGTGAAAGAAAAAGAGCAAGCAGATGCAAAAATTTATAGCAGATCAGAATATTGGTAGATCGAATTCTGAAATGCCTACATTGATTGCAGAAGCTTTTGATAAAATAACAGTCAATGAATGGCAAAACCATTGCAATCATATAAAAAATATTGAAAATGAGTATCGAAAAGGGATGGATACTTAGACGAGCCTTTCATCAATCAATTAGGTAGTGAAAGTGAAATTAGTGATTATGATAATGATGATGATGAAATGACTTCTGCATTAAACAATTCCGGTGACATAATAATACCTGGAGTATCCCCGTTAGAGGACACTCAGCATACATTTTATGTAAATGATCATAATTATTGTATCAAATAAGAGCAAATTCAAAGTAAAATATTGTATAAAAATATAAAGATTTGTAATGACAGTATTTGTTTGCTTTTTAGTGAAGTAATATTTACGTTACAATGTGCATATTAATTTTACCCACTTTATTGCAAAAAATAGTTACTAGCAACACTAAATGCGATAACAGCGACGCTGCCAGCGGGCCAGATAAGTTTGCGGAACTGTAGCATAAGCTAAGACAGACAAAGTCAAAACACCAATTGTAATTTCGTTACATGCATTAACTTCTTAATTACTCTTTGGAAAACATTTAAAAACAGTCATAATTATAAATGAAACATGGTGCGCATCGTTCCTCTGTATATTATTATTATTGAACTATTTAGAAAATGACGAGTGAGACATAAAAATAGATTTATTAATGATCAACAATCGACATTAATTTTTATTATGCGAAACGGAACATTGTTGTATCACCTGTGAACGGCAATGTCAACTTCTTTTTTTTTTATTGTTTTCGGCCCTGGCTTCTTCGGCCTTATGACAATGTCAATTACAGTATATCAGTGTTGCCAGATGACAGTTTAGATTTCTCTTCAAGTCGTATCTAAAATTCCCCGAAAATTTGGTTTGAACACTAAATACAATGATAATGTCTAATTATTTTTTTCTTTCTGTATTTTAGAAATATTTATCAATATATCTGTAGTATTCCTTTGAATACAAATTCCGTGATTTCCAATTTCTCTGGAAAAATTAATAAGTCATGTAAGTTATGATGGTGAAGTATATTTTTGACTAATTCATTATTATTTGGCTTATAGTGTAAGTTTTTACTAAGTCGTCGATTTTGTGGACTTAGCATTTGCTAACCATGCACTCAGAGGGATTCGAAGATTACTTTATAAATACCGACTTTGACTAAAGTCGAAAGTAAAGTCTGAGCAAAATCTAAGGCTGAGATCTATAGAGCGTACTTAGACTTTGCTCAAACTTTACTTACGTAAAACTTTGCTAAGTGTATGCTAAGCTTATACTTTGATTTGGTATTTATAGACTTTTTGAAGTTAAGATTATGCTTCGCATAAGCTCAGACAGACAAAGTCAAAATACCAATTATAATTTCGTTACATGCATTAACTTCTGTCTAAGTAAAGTCTGAGCAAAGTCTAAGTACGCTCTATAGATCTCAGCCTAAGTACGCTCTATAAATCTCAGCCTTAGACTAAGACAGATTTTCAATGTTTTTATGACAATCTAAATACTTTTTGACATTTATATAATTATAAATTTGTATGCATCATATGGCAAGGCATGTTGATCTCATATAGTATGTTTGTATGTAACACACTTGTATACTACACTTGTTTTAAACAAATAAATGTATCTATATCTTGACGGGCCGGTTGGCGTGGTTAGTAAATGCTTGCCTTACACGCCGCAGGTTGTGGTTTCGATTCCCACCCAGGACAAATATTTGTGTGCATGAGCATGGCTGGGTGTTATTATCTATATTAGTTTATCTGGTTTCCATAGTACAAACTCTGCTTAGTTTGGGATCAGATGACCGTGTGTGAATAATGTCCCAGGATATTATTATCTTTATCTTTAAATTGGCTCCAAATGTTACACGACGAGACAAAAAGCTTAATAATATCATCAATTACCACACGTACAGTGCGCGCACACACATATACACTAACACACGCACACATAAGAACAAATAAACTTTTACCAATACTAATTTTATTTTAATAAGAAGCTAGTAGCTTGTTATTTTAATTTTATATTGTAATAATTTACTTTAATATTGACATATGCATGTAATTTGTAATTCGTATTTTTGGACGAAGGCAATCATTTACTATAATAGTTCCACTTGCTTGTTATATCTGTGTTATGGATGTTTTGAATAGATTATTATTATATCCTACTAGCTATGCCCTGCGGTGTTACTCGCGTTAAATTTTATAAATTTTCTTTGCTCTAAACCTCACGGAACCTTTCCAACGAATGCAAAACCGTGGAAATCGGTTTTTGCGTTCTGGAATTATAGCGTCAGGAAGGAAAACCCGACTTATTTTTATATAGTAGAAGATTCATATCATAATTGCGAAAGTTTGTAAGTATGGATGTATTGATGTTTGTTACTCTTTCACGGAAAAACTACGGGACGGTTTTTGACTTGACACACTTTGTATTAATATAGCGTAGGTATATATCCGAATAACTCATACTTTAGGAGTGCGATCTCTGGCCAAATGAGCGTGATATTATGTTAAATCGCTTGCAGCTAATATCTGGAGTAGTATTTTATACGGAGCGTTAAAGCACTTTTACCAAAGCTACTATTGGAATCAAATATAACAGTTCACTTAGGACCCTTAAAATTGATCCACAGTGCTTTTACAGCTGGCTTCTCTAGTTGCAATTTTCGTCGTCCACTTTGCTTTGGAGGGAAATGGAACTATTCATTTTCTAACTCCTCCTTGTTTCTTTCTGACTAAAAGTCGTCAAAAACAAGACAGTTAATGCGATTGCCCGGGACATGCCTGAACCTCACCGCTCAGTGTCATTTCATTGTGTGCCACTGTTTATCCTGGCTTACAGGAGTAGCAGTGATGGGTAAAAGGGACTAGTCCCGAAAAAGAAAAAAATACAGAATATCAAATATAATTAGTATCGTAATATATAATCTGGTAATTCATGTCCAGACATTTAAAATTTAACGTATGTATCGTAAAATCATGAGCGTGATTCTCAGCGGTTTTTTATCGTCAACAATAACGGTAACTATGAAACTAGACAGACAAAAGACTAGGCAAACACGAGGCCATCCTCGCTATATTAGGAATCCGTATATCTGATGCCTAAGTTAGGCAACAGAAGCTAGGAATAATAAAATTAGGCCACCGACAAGATTAATACCGAGTAATTAAGCGTAGCTAATGAAATAAACAACATATATACGAGCACCTGACGTGTAAGGGCCAGCGCAGACAGAGAGGAGCGCATGTATGCTTGAACATTAAAGTGCATGTATGCTTGAACATTATAATGCGCGAGACTGCGCGAGCATTTTGTCAGGTTCAAGCATATATGCACTTTATTCCTATAGCTCTAAAGTGGATTTTCTAGTGCCTTAATAAAATACTCTCCGCTGCGCTCCTCTCTGTCTGCGCTGACTTTTACTGTATGTATGAGACCAGTATGGATGTATGGCAGTGTTTTCCAACGCGTGGGTCGCGACCCCCGGGGGGGCCGCGCAGCCTGTTAAGGGGGGTCGCGAATCTTCTATAGGGGCGGATTGAATATTTGTCACAAAATAAAATACAGAAAAGAAAGCAATGATTAGGGGGTCGCGAAAAATGTATTCATACTAAAAGGGCCGTGTCCTGAAAAAGGGTGAAAAACTCTGATGTATGGTATTTAATTGTGGGGCAGTACCAGCGACTCAAATATTAATATCATACAAAGAGTACAAACAAGACCTTGAGATCAATAGGACACATACCATGCTATATTACTAACACTGAAGTACCTACATCATCATCTGTCAGTGAAAACAGTGAAGGAGAAAATCCGAGATACATCAGAGAGACATAAGGAGCGGCTAATGAATCATCCCAATCAATTAGCACACCAAATAACAACCCAGAACCATGCGAGACGACTGAAGCGTTACAGCATCCTAGAGCTACAAGATAGACATTAGCTCTAAGCCTCAATGATGAGTAGTTGCTCTCACTGGAGTGCACACTCGACATGACAAACATTATGACACACCATAGACTCATAGTCTACTCACTGATTGCTGATAAAAGATTAACAAATCAGCGGCGAGGATCGCTTTGGCCCCTTAACGCGTCGTCGGTGATCCCGTGCAACTGATCACACCCTCTCTTATAATTCTGTGATTTTGCTTCAGCGGCCCCCTAAACTGTGGCCCGAACCCAAAAAGGGTGGCCTCAGGCATTAGTCGTTTAATTTAAGCTACTGGTTAAGAGCCTTCTGCGCTAGCCAAATGCTCATTGCCTTCAAATATTTAATTTTAATAAAGTACAACTAAATTTCAAAATAATGGATTAGTAACTTGTTATTTATTTTAATATTTAAGAAAATATATCTGATAAAACAGACCGCTAATAAATTACTAATAATTTTTTTGTAATTTTTATATTGTATGCGACTATGTTTATGTACTGGATTGTGAGCTTGACAAGTACAAGTGTTGTTAATACCCAAGTGCTGAATAAATTTCATTATTTCATTTCATTTCAAATAAAAAACCTAACGAGTTAGCACCTCTTGAGAATTGTCTGTGGAGGACTGAAACATGTGTTGGGTATCATACTGGCGCGGGTGGGCGCTGCAAATTGCATTCCGGCTTGATTAAACTTAACAATTAGCGAAATTAACACTACATATTGATTTTTCGACATTTCCGTAGAATTAACTTACTTCTGAATAATCGTTACTTTAGAGTAGCGATTTGAAAGTCGTTTTTATTTTGAAGGTCATGGTTTTCCGCAACTTACAAATACTGCACTAACACACTGCCATCTGATCCCGAACTAGGCAGAGCCTGTATTATGGCAACCAGACATACACACATACTAATATATTTCTAAAATACATATCTATACATATAATAAAATCGAAGGACAGTCAAAACTGTAAATTGAATATTTTTTAAAAAGGATACTTGGGGCGTGATCTACAATCGATATCGAAGCCAAAAATATAGTTTTTAGAAATTTTGTCTGTTTGTCTGTATGTATGTCCGGGCTAAACTCAAAAGGTACTGCATGGATTTGCTTCAAATTTTGCATGAATATTACTAAGACGTCGGGTCAACATATAGGCTACATATTAGTACGCTTTCACATATGGGGGAGGAGCAGGAGTGATAATTTGTAAAGTTTAACGCGGGTAAAACCGCGGGGCACAGCTAGTATTTTATAAATAAATTACACCCAGACAAAGAACAAATAATCGTGCTCATCACACAAAGATTTTTCCTGGGTATGGATGGAACCCACTACCTCTGGCTCAGCAGTCAAGGTCACTAACCACTAGAGCAGCAGGCCAGTCAGGCCAATGTCAAAATGGTTCAAGCCGCCCAGTAAGCATGGTTGGCATGTGTTAACGCATAGTGCCAACTAACTTAGTTGGTGTTCATTTTATCCAGTAGATGGCGCTGTTTTAAACTATTAACTGTGAAAGTATTATTTTTTGTGATATCTGTGCAAAACTTTACTTTTTTTTAAACTTTAAAAAGTTAAATTGTTGTCTAAATTCGAAAACGTAGACTTAAGAATTCTTCCCGCGCATTACTGTCGGTTCTGTGACAGAAAACATTTAATTACATGACAGAACTTCTGTCATGTAATTAAATGTTTTTTACACGAAATATACAAATTATGTTAAAAACAACAAACAAGAGGACTCATTTTCCAACCACAACTTCTGCCCCTGAACTCCTGATGCCATAATCGTAACAGCATGTAAGGTTTCGACCGCATTTAAGTGGTAACTAGTACATAGTAGTACATGTAATGTTATAAAGAAAAATAGTTGCTGTAGAGAGACTCGATCCCACAGTCAAATCGGTAACACGGTTTTGTGCGGACATATGCATAAATAACATATTAGTAAAAAAAAAACACACACAGATGACGCTGCCGCCCGACTATCTAAGACCATCCACAAGTCGCAATTTTTCGCTTATAAGATGGCCCTGATTTTCTTTCTGGGAGCCACACGGCTTTTAAAACTGTTATCATAGTGTCACGTCTACTTATTCTCCTCCTATGCTACTGAAGCGGAAGGAATTTGAAAGAAACGATAGTGATCATTAAAAAATTTAAGCTTGTATTCCACCTCAGTAAGTCAACAGTAGAGCAACACAAAATTGATGGGTCGTGGTCCCAACAATGCTGTAAAAATTAAAATGTAATCATATTGTATCCAAGCAAGCGACATCGGCTGTACAATTAGTAATAAAACAACGACTCACCTGTCCATACCGAGACGATGCTAAATGCACATTTCTGCTCTTAAGCGGGTATTCCGGCCTCTTCGCCAGGCCATAGCCCTTATTCTGTGACATGAATTTCTTTGGCCTATCCAGTCTTTCCGTCGAGCCCGTCTCATTTTCCTCGTCTGTTCTTTTCGAAGTAGATGGGATACCTCTGTAAGCTCCTCTAGTGCCCCTGATGGTCTTCTCCGGAGACTTATCCTGTTTCCTCGTGATCAAATTATCTTTCCTCTGTTTATTTCTTAAGCTCACATTTGAAGACATGGTGTCCATAGTGGTCCATCAAATGTTTTATTAACGTACTCTTAGTGTAATGGTTATCATATTTGTGATTAAATAAATGATTAAATAATTTAATAAATAGGTTTGGTACGCATTAAATGAAAATAATTTCGTTATGAGAGTATATAGTTCCAATTAGACAAATAAAAAAAATTGATGGATTTAAACTAATTAATTGTAAATAAAAAGCTAATTCCGTCTTTTGATTCTCTCTCGCTAGTTGGCATCCTTCTCTCTGTCTATCCCAAATGTCTTTATCGCTAAATGAAAATTATGATATATCTAAAAAAAAATAACAGTCTTCGGGCAGATTTTGGAAAGTTTTCTTGCAGGATTTATAGATGTTATCTGAAAACAAAAAAAGAACATGGTTAAATAAATAAATATATTAGGACGCCGAACACACTGCCATGTGATCCCAAACTACGCAAAGCCTGTACTACGGCACCCAGATAACATGTTTCTTCTAAGTAAATACGTACATATTATTTATAAATTACACACACACAGAAAAGATCAACCTATCCGTAGAATATAGTTACTTCTGCATTATAATTACTTTAGAAGTGAGCGATTTGAAATTTGATTCATATAATCAAACTAGCTATGCCCTGCGGTTTTACCTGGGGAATATTTTTGTAAATTATATGCTATGTGTTAATCCAGGGTGTCAGCTAACTCCATACCAAATTTTATTAAAATCGCTCCAGCCATTTAGACGCCAATAAGTAACAAACATACACACTCACACACGCACACACTCACAAACTTTCGCCTTTATAATATTAGTGTGATTACTAGAAAAAATATGTCAAATATTATAGCTTTTTGGACACATATGTCAAATCGCTCTTGTTAGAGGAGAGCGATATGAAAATTTGCTCTTTCGCTAGTAACAAATATGCACAAGTAACTTTATTTTACGGAGAGGTCGAAATAATCGTGCTCAACACAAAAAGTTTTGTCCTGGGTGCTGGGTATGCTGTCCATAATGTCTCCCTTATGCAACAGAACGAGTTCTTAAGCTTGTTACTGCGGTACTTTCATAAGGACAGCAGACAAAAGCAATCTAATCATAAACTTTGTTTCCTAATTGACTATTGATTCTGATTAGGAATGCAATATGATGGTCGGGTCATATAGTTAGAGGCAAAGATAAATGGTCAAAATCAATAATAAATTGGTTCACAAGTCATATGAAGAGGAAAAGAGGTAGACCATCCAGGAGATGGGTGGATGATATTAAAGCCGTAGCAGGAGGTTTATGGACAAGAACTGCCAAAAACAGAGAGGAATGGAAAACGTTGGAGGAGGCCTTTGTCAATAAATGGCATACAGACGGGGTTACCGATGCTAAATAGTCAAGGATAGAGTTAAGACTTTAATATATAAACTATATATTAAGATATGTAAATGAAATACTGTCTGAATAAAGGCTATTATTGTTTTTATTTTAGGAATGCAATAACCTAACCGTCACACCAGACTACAACTAAAAAAGGAGGAGATAAAAACCAGATCAAAGGAAATAGAACTCGGTTGTTTGAGAGCAACATTATCACAGAAGGACAGACACACAGGGATACTGTATAGACGTCTATGGTTGGAAACCAATTAGTTTTCCTTAAAAACTATCTTGCAGCTAATAGCAAAAAGCAATTCCTTGAGAATATTCAAACTACTCGTCAGCAGAATGAGATATGACCTTGTCAACAAGCTGGTGCGAGTGTGCTTGTCTTGTTAATTTATAAATCATGAATTGTTCTAGAATATTCAACATCATATCAGCAGGAAGACATTTACTGCTTCTGGCTAAGCTCTTCACAATAGGCTTCAACCATCATAAGATCATCGGTCTATCGGTCGATTAGCGTGCCCAAGCTACCTCTTTCGGTTCGTACGAGATCTTTGAGAATATTTATGATCGAATAATAATTAATTATTATTCGATCTGCTAGGCAGCAGACGAAGATGAGGTCGAGAGGTACCCGCAGCTAGCGTGCTTTTCTCGTTGACTTTTAAAACATGGCTTTACTCCAGAATGTTACTGGCATAAATATTATTGTATTCTACGCTATATCCACATGGGACATCGCCGTTTTAGTTGTTTTCAGCTCCTTTTCCAAGGGTTTGTAATCATCATGTCAGCGAAAAGACGTCCACTGCTAGACAAAAGCATCCCCAAAATATTCTCATGATGGAGTTGTGTCCAGGCGTAGGAAATGACGCCAAAATTATAAAGGAGCCAGAGAGGTGGTAACTATAATAGTCGCCAAAATATAAACAAAGGTGGATGGGAAAAGGCGCCAAAATTCAAACAGAACAATGTGGGAAAGGCGCCAAAATTCAAACAGAACAATGTGGGAAAGGCGCCAAAATTCAAACAGAACAATGTGGGAAAGGCGCCAACATCCACACAGACATAATAATTATTTAACAGAGATGTTGAAACATACAAACATTTAAATATCAATAAGTAGAGTATGAACAGATATTTATAAGTTTACACGATTCTCGTAAATCTAATAATAAAACAATATAAGTAATAATTATAGAAAAAGTTACGAAAAACAAACTAAAAAATCGAATGTAAAGACAGATGGGGACGGGCGCCAAAATTCAAACTGAGCCAAATGGAAACAGGCGCCAAATAGATTTAATTCTAGGTTTCAAGAATTAAAGTTATTTAAACTTATACAAGCTCAAAATCCAATATAAAGACAGGTGGGTACGGGCGCCAAAATTCAAACAGAGCCAAATGGAAACAGACTCCAAATACATTCAATTCTTGGTTTTATGAATTTGTGTGCACTCCCTCATTAAGGGTAAAATAATTATAGTGGAATTACAACACACATACTCTGTTTGACGGTAAACAAGTGCAAAAACCATGATAAATGGAAATCCGTTGTGTCTGACTACCCCTCTGGGAAACAAGCGTGAGTCTATGTATGTACACTCCGTTTGACTATACATAACAATAGATATTGCTCCTAGACGAATCTGGGCTGCGTCGGATAATCCCTATAGAAGCTACGAGACAAGAGGATCAGAGACAGTATGACAACCAAGGGAATAGGATGAATTGGCAGAACCACATAAGTAACCACTCTAAACTGCTCGAAAAAATTTGACCAAATCACCGAACTGATGTTCTACATCCTGTTTAACGTATGGACAGTGGTTGAAGCTGTCCAGTAGGCCTTCAACACAATAATAATATCTAGGGACAGTGTCACACAGATCATCCTAACCCCAAACTAAGCTAAGCTTGTACTATGGGTACCAGGCGACGATATACATACTTATATAGATTGAGAAATACTTAAATACATAGCAAACATCCATGACTCAGAAACAAATATTCATGCTCATCACACAAATATTTGCACTTACCGGGATTCGAACCCAGGACCACCAGCTTCATAGGCAGGAGCACTACCAACTAGGCTACGGTGACCGTCAAACATGATTTTACATCTAATAATAATGTCCTCCTAGCCGAATCCGGTCACGGCGGCCAGTCTTAACAGAGATTGGCCATCTGCGCGGGACATATTATAGTGCTCAAGGGAGCGTTCAAGTATTACGTAACGCTCCGTAACGTTTTTCTGTACCCCTCCCCCCCCCCAGTTTTAATTGCCTTATAATAAAACAAGAGATTTTTAATTCGCAACACCTGCGTATTTTGTTTTTTTTTTTTTTTAATTTTTGGCCTTACACACAATTGTTTTTCTCCTTCATTCTACTAAGTATTTTAGCTTTTTTTACTTATAAAGACTCCAAATAAAATAACATTTATTTTAACCCTTGGCAATGCAATTATAAACCGAAACCCAACTGAGATTAAACATTTTACTCGAAATAAAATCGTATTCTTAACAAAATAAAAAAATAATCAACTATTAACTAAGTATTTAAGTAGGCCTATAAAAACAATTCGTTTGAAATTACTGCTCCTCTGTCCACGGGTTTACTAGGCACTCAGATTCTTTCATCACTGGTACCTGGAGTGCAGACGAAGACGGTTCTGGAATTGTTAAGCCACTTGCATCAGCTTCGTCTTCGTCGAGCCAGTCAGCATCCTCAGACGATGTTTCATAATGACGCACAATGCAGAGAAGCTCGTTTGCCCTTTTGGCAGCAAGGCGCTGTGGCCGTACTCTAGTTTCACAATGGTCTTGGATAGTCTTGCCATGCACGTAACGACAGTGCATTTGAATACTCCTGTGAGATGTGAAATAGATCCCACAGGTTGGACATACTTTTTTCTTTAGGTCGGATTGTACAGATGGACAAAAGAAATCGTAAGGCATCTGCTTAAATCCTTCTAGAGGAGGTGACAGATCAACGGACAACCTCACAAGAAGTGGCGAAAACTTGCATTTTCCTTTGTTTAGCAAACTGGGTACTACGAGCTTGCTTGGGGTTTGAAGTATTGGGCAAGGTGGCGGCATGAAAGTATCTGTAAACACAGATTTCAATGCACTTCTCGGTGGTGAACAGCAGGATTCATCCGCGCATTTTATAACTTGTAAGAAATATTGAGATTCACGGACGTGAACGCTATACCACGCGAGATTTGGTTCTGCTGGATCCTGCATGCTATCTTCGGGCTGTCTATACTCCGCCGAAACGTCGTAATCATCCATTTTCATTTCTCTCCACACTTCTGCAAGTGTTTCCCCAGCGTGCTGAAAATTGCGTTTTTCCATATCATCATCCATAGTCATTCCTTTGTCGTCGAGATGAGAACCAAAATGTTCATGAGGCAGAATGACGGCTGCCAGTCGTTTGCTGAGGGGAGCCATGCGACGCTCAACTCGGTTATATGCGCTTCCCCCAGGAGCATTAGTCGCTATAAACAGGGCGTCCAGGTTGTTTTAATAACACCGACTACCGCAATGGTCTTCTGCATTAACACTAACAAATACTGACAACAAAAACAACATTCAATGACGTCAATACAATCTAAGGGATTCCCCGTGAAATATAAACGAAAAGGTTTGCCAACATGCGAGAACAAATTAAAAATGACGACCAGACTAATACAATCGAGGGATTCCCCGTAAAACGTAAACGAAAATGGTTGCCAATTTGGGAGTTTTTTTATATAGAAAAAGAAATAATGTTACGTAACGTGTTGTAAGAAAGACCCCCTCCCGCCCCTGTAACGCATCGTAACGTTTTACGAGACCCCCCCGCCCCCCCAAATTGCGTTACGTAATACTTGAACGCTCCCCAAGTGTGTGCGCAAACACAGGAGCACTTTCTATTCCATCACTCTCATGATCCGATGGGACGCCTTAGCGACACGACCGGAAAGAGGTCAGGCACAGGACCGGCGGCTTTACGTGCTCTCCGAGGAACGGGGGTATAATACCGCCAACTCCCAGACTTCGGGCTGATGCTGAGAAATTTTTCTTTTTACAGAAATGTCCCAAAATCACTTAAGGCCCGACCCAGGATATGAACCCAGGACCTCATTAACTGCGGGTGAACACGCTATCGCTAGACCAACGAGTCAGTCAAAAAACATCTACAGAGTGATTAACGCCAGTTCAAAAATCGATTAACCACATACAAAAAACATACATTTGCATTGATAGCCTACATCTTTCTGAAGTCTAAAATAGCATACAACAACTGAATCTCACATACACATGATAAAACATCATATAACCAACAACATAATTACAACAAAGTACACCTCTGTCTATGCGTACGGTAATTGGATACAGTGGCGAAGGGGGACAGAAGTAAAGCCAATTGTATTCCACTGTGATACAGAGCAAATTGATACTTAATTATGTTTGTTTTACTAACCAAGAACAAGTCTAAGCTTATAGATGCACAGGTTCTTACACTTAAATGGAGATGGGGAGGACATATAGCAAGATACCAGGGCAGAATATAATAATATCCTGGGACATTATTGACACAGGGCCATCTGATCCCAAACTAAGCAGAGCTTGTACTATAGAAACTATATAAATATACTACTTTACTTTTGTAAGTACATACTTATACAGATAATTACACCCAGACTCAGGACGAACAGACATGTTCATGCACACAAATATCTGTCCTAGGTGGGAATCGAACCCACAACCTCCAGTTTGAATAGCAAGCATTTGCCAACCATGCCATCAGGCCCGTAATTTAGGTAAGAGGTGGTACATGTATGAGTGACATGCAAGCAAATATGATGTGTTTGACATTTCCAGAGTGTGGAGAGTCTGTGCGATCTTTTATACAGGTCTCCAAGGACAGAGACCACTCTATCACATAGATTAATCCTAACTACACCTAGAAATGGACACCTAAATTAAGTATATTAATTTAATGTATAAAATTCTGTGTGAGAGAAAAAATAATGTTATATTATTATACTGGGTTGGCGTGGTTGGTAAATGCTTGCCTTTTAGGCCGTTGGGGTGGGAATCAAACCCACAACCTCCAGCGTGAAAAGCAAGCATTTGCCAAGTACGCCAACAGGCCCGTCAAAATGGACCACAGAAACAACAAAATGGCCAGGATCACTTGGAAAAACATCGGTAGGAATGCAAAAAGAGAGATGAGAGGATGACATAGCGGAAATAGGAGGAAAAAAACTGTATGAGTATTGTTAGGGAGAAATTAAAATGGAAAAATGATGGGGGTGGATTTTACCCTAACAGGGCCTATACAACAAAATTGAAAACTAACTTCAAACTTTACTAACACCAATTCTTTCTTTCTTTTTCATATGTGCAGTGGTTTCCCTGGTTTCACAGATATTCAAGCTACCTAACAGACCTCTGACATGGCTTAACTGTTGTCTAATGAGAAAAACTGGGACCAACAGCTTAACATGCCCTCTGACATGTGGAGACGCCCAGAAATTAGATTACTTTGATGGTCACCAATATATAGACTGCCTACTAACACTACTAACTAAAAACAAACTTAGAAAATAAGCAAAACACTAGTATGACCAACCAAAGCTTAAATAAATAAATACTAAGTCACAAATAAACATAATAACTGTCTGATGTTAAACAGTTACCATAGCCTATGAGGATTGTGTCACACATGGTACCAGATGACCTCTGGTGACCTTACTCATGGAGTATATACTGCTAGGTGGAGGTTAAACCCTTATCCAGCTCATACACATATAATCTAAAACAAAAGAAAGCTACTCTGTAAATGGTATGGTAGTAAGGAAAAATGGTATAATTGCTGTTTTATGCAGGTCACATGAGCTGTTCCTCTTGGCTGAAAACATGAATAACAGTTGATTTGCCATATAGGTCTACTGGGTGACCTGACAACTAATACTAGGTCACCACTTTTTAATTTAAAAAAAATGGAAATTTAAGTGATTAAAAGGTGGATCCAGAATCAAAAGCATTGGAGATACAAAAGTATGTAGAAAATATAAATGGGAACTTAAGTACAGTTTATACGACAACATCTATTACATAGACAGTAACGTCTGTTGTCTGTCTTGAGGCCTTTGTCCAGTAGTGGGCATAATTATGGTGATGTTGATAATGAAGGTCTGTTTTCATAGCACTTATACAAGCATTAAAAACTTTTTATTTCAGCATTTGATTCCACCTAACATTATACACTCCATAAGTAAGGTCACCAGAGGTCATCTGGTTGGGATGCCATATGTGTCACTTACATTAGCTGATGACATGTTGTTAAAACAAAAGATTCGGGAACCTATCTCTTAAAACAATATATAAGGTATATTGATTAAGCTTATTTTTCAATATTGTATTGAGAGATCCTGTAAAGACGTCGGAAATTAATTTAAATAAATAAAAACCTAAACCTAAATAAATAAAAATAACACTTATTAAACAGTAAATGAAAATGTCAAGAACATTACTTAAAGCTGCATTATGTAAGTTCAGAACAAATTCATGATAAATAATCTTATATTTACTTGGACAGCCAGAAGTTGTCACAGCATGCACATAAATTTTATAAAAGTGAGTCATAAAAAAAATTAAAGATAATGAAATAAAATATACTAATAAAACAAAAAATTAAACATATTTTTTAACATAACAAAAGTCAAAACATATTTATAATCAAAGCTTTTAATTATTAATAACAGCCAGGCAGTTCAATCAACTGGTAAATGCCTGCATCCTGCTGTGTTCCACTGGCTTTCTTTACAGCTGAATTATGTATCTAGTCTGCTTTTTAATTAATTTACATACCGGGCTGTGATTACATTTTCCGGGAGTTTATTCCACGGTCAAACTACTCTGTTTTTATATACTGTGGACACGGGTCTCATCGCGATGAGACCCGTGTCCACAGTATATAAAAATGTGTAAAAATCGCGAAAGTTTAAAAACATTAACAAACTACTCTGTTGCTTAAAGATTTGTGAGACAAACTAGCACATAACTTAAGATGGTGGACTCTTAGATGACTATTTTCATTTCAGTTAAATATATTTTCAAAGCCTTTCATGTCAAAATGAGATTATATTAGTAATATATATAAACCAAACACAATATAATAGTTGTTTCTAATTCCATAATAATTAATGACTTTAAAGATTGTCTAAGTATGATTTGATCCATGACCAATAAATATTTATATTCATGATGATATTTGGGCCTCTTGGTCTATCGGTTTGTGACTCTGATTATCAAGTCAGAGTCTACAATCCCAACGCAGGACAAATCTGCATGTGACAAGCATGACTATCAGTTCTGTCTTAGTGTGATTCATCTATAATATGTTTATTATTTATATTATCTCTGCCACGTTTGGGATCATATGGCAGTGTGTTAGTTGTCACAAGATATTCATTGTTATTTATAGTAAATATAGATAAAATACATTTGTATTACAACAACTATTTATATAATGAGGCACAGTACTGTAATGATATTACCTGTCCTCCTATAGAATAAAACCTCTTTTATCAAGATAGCTAGTAGCTCTGGTCACTTTATTAAAATAACTAAACATAGCTTTTAAAATGAGAATCGAATTCGAATCAAATAAAAAGTATGGTGTTACGTTTGATTGATGTTTGTCAATAGTTATAAAAATGGTGTGCTAAAGTAAACATTGTAAATCTAATTTTATTTAAATAAAATCAGTGATTGTTTGTGAATACATGTGTTATCATTGAGAAGATCTCCCTAGATCCCGTATAGAAATACCTCTTGCAGCTGCGAGTGTGCTTACATGGTGGTAGGCGCCTTTGGTTATTTGAAAAGATTTTGAAATTTTCAAAGGGGAGAGAGATTAAACAAGAAAACTAAAAAGAAAAGAAGAAACCATGGAATCGACAAACGTTCAAGTAAAATTATTCAATGGCATAGAACAGGATTCAAAAGAATTTTTAAAACAGTTTCGAAAATTGGCTATTATTAAAAAATTTACAGACGAAGAAAAAATTGCGATTTTCCCGTCTTTCCTACAAGGTCCGGCGTCATCATTTTACAAAACTATAGAAGAGACGGCAACAGAGTTTGCCGAAGTTGAGAAGCTATTCTTAGAAGAATTCCCACCGATAGTGGACTACGTAGAACGATTTTTTTTAGCAAAACAAGGCGAAAAAGAGGACATCATCGAATATTTTTATAGATTACAAGAATTGGCATACAGAGCAGAAATGAAAGACGAAAAAAAATTTATAATAAAATTTATAAAATCATCAGGACCCTTCTTCAGAAATAAATTGGCCACATCATTGATACAGGACAAAAAAGAATTAAAAAAATTAATCATGCAGCTTAAAGACGTTTATAATATGAGCGATTTGAAACAAACCAATATACCAATTATGGTGGATCATTCCCAAAAAAATAGGGGAGGTAGGGGAGATATGATGCCTTCAAATAATGAAGATCGATTCTACACACCCCCATCAGGTAGTATGAGACACTACACGACATCGCCCATGCATGCGAGAGCAGAACGTTCACCGTATGCATTACGATCGAGAGGACAGCCCCTCACTCAAGATGTACGGCGCCAGGAGGGAAACGAACCTCGGCGGCCATGAACGTCACGCATCAGGCAGCCGTTTCCAGTCAGCAGAACGTGGCGACGTGTGAAAATGGCACTCAAACGGGGGAAGTATTGAATTTTTGTTTTAATAATAGAGATAAAGCGCCTTATTTGCATGTTTCATGTAAGACCCTATCCTTTACGGCTCTCTTAGACACAGGAGCCACAATATCTTGTATGTCACGTACATTAGCATGTCGGTTGGATTTACAATTATCAGGGGCTGCAGACGGCGTGATAAGAGGGGTGGACGGCAGGCACATTAATACGGCAGGAACTGCTAAGTTTAATTTTTATATTGTTGATAAAGAATTTAATATTAATATTTATGTTGTAGAAAATCTAGCTTGTGATTTAATTTTAGGTCAAGATTTTTTGAGCAAGTATGCCGTTATTATGGACTTTTCAAAAGGTAAGGTCACGATCGGCAAAGACAGCGTAGAATTTGGTCGAAAAACAAAAAATCGGGCTTCTTCTGAAAATCTTAATTCAAAAGAAATTTGTACTTCTTTTTTTTCTGACAGCAATGTCAAATGTCAATCATCCGCTGTGACAGACATTACGAAAAAAAACTATGTAGATTTATCACGTAGTGATTATAATTATTTTTCAGGATTGAAAAACACAATTGACTTCTCGTTAGAAAGCGAATGCAATTTTGTTTTGGGCAAAAATTTGAAGTCGGAGCATAAGGCAGAGTTAGTAAATTTATTGAATAGTAGTATAGACATATTTTCTTTTAAAAAATTGAACAGATTGGGCCGCTGTGATATTATCAAAGTTAATATCGAAACCACGGACGAGCAACCTGTTAATTCTCTACCTTACAGAGTTTCACCAGCCCAGCGTAAAATCATTGATGAACAGGTTCAAGAAATGTTGGAGTTGGGTGTCATAGAAGAATCAAATAGCCCTTATGCTTCACCGGTCGTCTTGGTTAAGAAAAGCGATGGTTCATGGCGATTCTGCGTTGATTATAGGAAGCTAAACAAAAAAATTGTTTCAGATAGATACCCCATTCCAGCAATTGATGATCTAATTGGATATTTATCTAAGGCTCGATTCTTTGCGGAGTTAGATTTGAATTCCGGTTATTGGCAAACTAGTATACAAGAAGGGAAGCATAAAACAGCGTTTATCACGGCGTCAGGGTTATATTCCTTTAACGTAGTTCCTTTTGGTTTAAAATCGAGTCAGGCTTTGTTTCAGCGTATGATGGATCGTGTTATAGGAGATCTACGTTTCAAAAACGCAATAGTTTATGTAGATAACATTGTAGTTTACGGTGAAACATTCCATGAATTTTTAGAAGCATTAAAAGAATTATTTGTACGTTTCAGAAGGGCGAATCTGACATTTAAATCATCGAAATGTCAATTTGGTTTAACGGAGCTTTGCGTCTTGGGTTACCATATCTCGAGAGAAGGAATTAAGCCAGACACGACCAAATTGGAGGCTATTCGGGAAGTATCAGCACCCAAAAACACCAAGGATGTAAGGAAATTATTAGGTCTTTTTTCTTATTACAGGAAATTTGTTAAGAATTTTGCAGAAGTCACTTTACCTTGGACAAAATTATTAAAGAAGGGAGTCAAATTTGATTGGTCAACTGAATGTCAGCGGTCATTTAAGCAAGTGAAGACAATTTTATGTAATCCTCCAATATTACGTTATTTTTCCTCAGATCCAAAGGTGGTGACTCGTATAATGGTTGATTCCAGTGACGGTGCCCTGGGGGCAGCATTATTGCAGAGTCATGAGGGGCAAATGCACCCGGTAGCTTATGCTTCAAGAAAGTTATCGGAAACGGAAACCAGATATTCGACTACGGAGAAGGAGTGTTTAGCTCTAGTCTGGGCGTTAAAATATTTTAAAACGTATCTCTGGGGTTCCTCTTTTCAGATAGCCACAGATCACAAAGCATTGTGCTGGTTGCAGTCAAGAAAGGACACATCTGGTCGATTAGCACGATGGGCCCTAGCGATACAAGAATGGGATTTTGAAATTGTTTTTTGCAGAGGTAAGGATAATATTTTGGCAGATTTTTTGAGTAGAAATCCATTATCAATAAGACAGGACTCTAATGTCGATGAGGAGAAACCTATGGACGACGGTTTAGAGGTATTTAAAATAGAATTTGTGTCATTTCAGGAGGGACAGCGGCAAGATAATGTATGTATTAGAATTATGAATATTTTACAGTCGGGTCGAGAATATAGAGGCTTCTATATCAATAATGGTCTTTTATATAAACGGGTATATAGAAATAGCTCGGTACGTGAGGTGGTTGTCCTTCCAAAATCTCTGTTCCAGGATGTTATGAAGGAGATACACGACGACCCATGGCTAGGAGGCCATTTGGGGCTGGCTAAAACTTTAGGTAAGTTCAGGGTCCGTTATTTTATGTATGGAGCGGATAAAGAAATTGAAAAATATATTCGCACATGCATTCCTTGTCAGGAGAGAAAAGGAACGCAGAAAATTGCTGAGTTGATGCCTATCTCCGTTAACAGTATGATGGAAAAGGTGGGGATAGATGTCTTGGGTCCTTTTCGTGTCTCAGATAGAGGTAACAAATTTATTATAGTGGCCTTAGAATACGTTTCTAGGTATGCGGTGTGTAAAGCAGTTCCTAGAGCGACATCGAATGTTATCATGGAATTTTTGACTGAAGAGATTTTTTGCAGATTTGGAGGCGTTAGAGAGATAATTTCCGACCGAGGGACGGTGTTCACAGCCCATATAGTACAAGAAGTCATCAGATTGTTTGGAGCTAAAGCAGTTCTAACAAGTGCTTTCCACCCAATGACTAATGGATTAGTCGAAAGGTTTAATAGAACTTTATTATCTATGTTATCTAAATTTGTTGCTGCTGACCAGAGAAATTGGTGTCACTTTGTACCTTTGGTAACGTATGCATACAATTCCAGTAGACAGGCTTCCACCGGAATTGTTCCACATCTACTCATGTATGGTAGAGAACCACGCACAGTGTTAGATATGGATCTGTCAACAAATAACGTACATAATTATATGTCTGTAGATGAGAAAAGAATTGCTTTGGAAAACCTAGCCACACAAGCAGTAAACAACATAACCCGGGCGCAGCAGAAACAGAAGTCCAGCCACGACAGGCGAGCGTCAAGGCGAGAGTTCCAGCCGGGAGATCTGGTGCTCTTGTACACTCCGAGACGAATTTCTGGTAAGAACTTCAAATTACAACGGTTATTTGTAGGGCCATGGGTGGTGGTTAGACGTGTAAGTGATGTCACTTATGTGGTGCGAAAGCCTGGACGGAATAGATCCGACACAGTACATATCAATCGGATGAAATCATTCCAGACAAGGGAGATTTGAATAAATACTTGATATGCTGGGCTCCTATGTCTAATGAGAGTTATTTTATTTGTTCCGTTATTTTTATTTAACATTGTACGATTAGCATAAAATTATAATATTAATGTTGTCCACTGCTGGACATGGGCGTAGGCAAAATATTGTCATAATTTTAATACTGGTTATGATTGACTATAGTCATCACACTTATGACTTATTTTATTGGTGGTGATGATGTATAAGTGGCGCTACTACATGATTATCAGGTGTTACCCTGAAAAGAGTCGTTTTTGGGGCACAAAAACAGGATGTTCATTGTCTGGAGAAGCAATGAAAGCCTCCTAGACTAACCAAATCCTGTTATTATGTTGTTTATGCCAGAAAACACACGATATTTATAGATTACATCAAAAATGTGGAATTATCATGTCACGGTGTTTGCGACCAAACATCTCCGAAACGGCTGGCCCGATTCGCATAAAATTTTGTATGAATATCTGGCGAATATTTTTTTTTTTTTTTTTTTTAACTTAAGCTTAAGGGTGAACCACTACTAAATATTTGCCTTTAATAAAAAAAAAAAAAAAAAAAAAAAAAAAAAAAAAAAAAAAAAAAATTGAAAATTAAATAAAACTTTAAATTCACCATTCTACTACCAAGCCCTATCTATTTTTTTAGTAACAATAATTTAATTTTATGTTTATTTGGATAATTTTTTTGCACCCAATCAAATGTCTTTCGGTAACTTAGATTTGTTAATAGACCCGGTAGATGGCGCTGCGATAAGACTGCGAGTTTTATTGCTATTGTTACGGCGGTGGTAGAATATATAAGCCGTTTACTTATGTTACTGATGAGAATGTTTATACTTACAATTTTATTTTATTTGTCAAATATATGAATATACTTTCGCGCATAAATTTTGTTTTCATGTGAAACGTACGAGAGCAACGATGACCAGGGGCGGTGTTCCAGTTTACAGAATCCAGTACAACCACAATGGACATGATGGAAGATCGAAAAATGAATAACGGGTTTACAAGAAGTAAACATCCAGGTAGTGATAGGGAGTTAGGAAATGCGGGAAGCGTAGATTAAGGGGATATTTCCGTCAGTAGTTAAGAGTGGGTGATAGAATTTAATTATTCATTTGCATCACACATCTGGCACATAGTAGACTATAGATGTGGGAGAACCTCATGGGCTCCATGATGTTGATGGGTTTTCTATTCTACCTAACACTTTTATTTTCATGTCTGGGGACAAATAGGTAATATAATAGGTTAATTGGTATAAATGGGATATTTATTTTTCATTAATCTTGGTTGGTATATGATCTTCCATCACAGTCCTGACTCTCTGGAACCCACCCCTGATTGATAAGATTAATATCTTTTTGTTATCAATTATTTTGGATAGTTTAGCAGTTAGGTTTTATAATAGGATAGCCATTAGCCAACTTTTATACATGCTTCAATTAATTTTTAACCACTTGTTCTAATTAATTATTTCAGATTATCATTAATAATTTAGTTGAACGGTCAACTGTTGTGATAATTTAATTTGGATTAAACTTTTAACCAGTTGTTATAATTAAGTTTGCCCTTTTAAAATAATTATTTTCAGATAATTAATTTATGATTTATTTAAATAGTTAAAAGTTGTAATTATTTTCATTTTTTTTATTTCTGTACTTTCAATTGGTGATAGGACCAAGTATGATAATTGAAGCTATTGTGTGTGAAGGTTGACTAATATTTTATTTTAGCTAGGATAACTATAATTAGGTAGCGTTTAGCTAGTGTTAGGAAAGTAGAATTAGGGCCTTGAAAGTATAATTTTTGGTTGGTTTTTTTTATACTTTGAGCAAGTCGGACTCACACTCCCATTTGCTAGACTTTCAGTGGGTCCTGGGTTCAATTCTACTCTTTTTTATTGCACCTATGTATTTGATAACTCCCAACATAGGTAGACAGTTATAATGTAGGAAGGTAACAGAATTTTGGAAGTGTTTCAAGACTTCCAAAATTTTTTTTTTGTAATTTGTTGTGAATTGTCTATATTATCGATAATCACTTGTCAGTCACAGACAACATGCAATTCTAGAATTAATTTGTTGTTGACATAAATCAAAAGTATACCTACTAGAATAGTATTGTTATGTCTGATAATGAAAGTATTATTTCCATATATATTTAGAAATAATAACTTCATCAAACAAGTATGTAATAAGTTATTTTTGTTTTGAGTACTATGTTTATTGAAATATGAATAAAGCTAAGATAAGATTCATATACAGGGTTACAGGTTAAGTCGACCTAGATCCTTTAAGAGGTGATAGTTTCCATAATTCCCGACTGATTTGTCTATGAAACACCGTACCCCAAACTTAACCGTTTTCAAGATATTGGACTTTGAAGCTTTTTTGAAAAAAAAAACGGTTTTACATCTATTGGCCTATATTTTTTTGGGTTTTTTGCCTCTAATTTATTTGTGTTTCCGATTTTGTGTAGTAGATAAGTTGCTTTATTATTCTCAACACTAAAATAGCAGTTCACTGAACTGACTGGGTCGTAGTAGACGATTGATAGTTATAAATTGAAATAAATTCGTAAAAAATAATTTTTCTTTCTGTAATAATAAAAAAAAAGTCTATGACAGTTATGCTGCAGATGTGCTTAAAAATATCTACATTTCATCAGCTATCCAACAAGGTATAACAAGCTAGGGTATTATTATAATTCTTAGAAAAAAACTTCGATGAAAGGCTCTCGGGTAGTAGTAGTAGTAAAGATAACGTGTTTCCTTGCGTTACTTGTTGCGCCTATTGTTCTTCATGGGACTGCGGTGCGTGCAAGCGAGATATCATACAATGTAATTAGGTGTGAGCGAGAAAAAAAAACCACAGCCATTTTGTTGTTATTGTTTGGTTACTCTGCTTACGCGATTCGTCTGTAGTAGATGCGATTCTTAGTGCTCTTGGTTTTTCATTCGACTTGGCTTGGATTTCTGGACTGTTTCTTTCAAATCGTGACTGTGCTTGCAAACTGGACTATTGATTTGTGCTTCTGATTTGGAACTGTTGAAGATGACGACCTACACGAACGAGGAATATGCTGATATTTTGATTTGTTATGGGTACTGCAATTGTGTATCCGCACGAGCTCGTGATGAATACATATCACGTTACCCAGGCCGCCCAGTACCGGATGTTAGTGTCTTTGACGGAGTTTACCGACGACTTCGAGAGACTGGCTCTGTTTCGAGGCGACGAACAGACTTGGGTAGACCACGTGTCAATGATGATGATGAAGAGCAAGACAATGAAATAGTTCGACGGTTTAGATTGGATCCAACTACTTCGACCAATATTGTTGCCCGAGAACTTGGACTCTCGCAGTGGAAAGTATGGTTTACGGTGAATACTGCCGGCCTCTATCCTTATCATTACACGCCGGTACACACCATCGAAGAAGGAGATCCTGTGAGGAGGTTGGATTTCTGCAGATTCATGCTCAATGCAGATTTAGAAGATCCATCATTTTTTAAAAAGATCTTGTGGACAGACGAGTCCAAATTTGATAAAGACGGCATAACCAATTACCACAATGTTCATTATTGGGCCCCAAAAGTTCAAAGAAATCCCAATAAGAAGTGGCCAAAGGCATCACAAAGACGATTCAGTTTGAATGTATGGATGGGAATCATATCAAACCATTTCATTGGGCCTTACTTTCTTCCCGACAATTTAAATGGAGAACATTATGAAAACTTTTTAAGAGAAGATTTATCCGACTTACTAGACGACGTACCACTCTATCTCATTCGTGATATGTGGTTTCAACATGACGGTTGTCCTGCACACTACAGGAGAAGTGTCAGAGAATGGCTAGACACTAATTATCCTAATAAGTGGATCGGAAGAGGTGGACCCATACCGTGGCCAGCTAGAAGTCCAGACCTGACCCCCATGGATTTTTATGTGTGGGGACACATGAAGAGTTTGGTGTACAACGAACCTAATCCAATCACATCTGTTGATGTTTTGAGACAGAGAATAATCGATGCGGCAAATGAAATAAGAAGGGGTTTAACAACTGGTGTAGTAAAGAGTGGATTAAGACACAGAATGAGAATATGTGTGCGAAACAGAGGCGGCCATGTGGAACATGAATCATGACTTTCTGTAAAAATAGCAGAAATAGATGTCATTTTGTAACTATTTGGATTGTTTTATTTTGTTTTCTGACCCGTGATAAATTAGTACTGTTATCTTTACTACTACCCGAGAGCCTTTCATCGAAGATTTTTACTAAGAATTCTGATAATAACCTAGCTTGTTATACCTTGTTGGATAGCTGATGAAATGTAGATATTTTTAAGCACATCTGCAGCATAACTGTCATAGACTTTTCTTTTATTATTTCAGAAAGAAAAAATATTTTTTGACGAATTTATTTCAATTTATAACTATCAATCGTCTACTACGACCCAGTCAGTTCAGTGAACTGCTATTTTAGTGTTGAGAATAATAAAACAACTTATCTACTACACAAAAATTGCAAACACACGCAGTTAGAGGCAAAACCCTCAAAAAAATATAGGCCAATAGTCATAAAACCGATTTTATCTCAAAAAACCTTCAAAGTCCAGTATTTTGAAAACAGTTAAGTTTGGGGTATGGTGTTTTATAGACAAATCAGTCAGAAATTATAGAAACTACAACCTCTTAAAGGATCTAGGTCGACTTAACCTGTAAGCCTGTATATTAAGATGTGATAAAGTATAAACATAGTTATGAAAGCCTTAAGGAGAATAACAACTAAACATATACATTTATATCAAATAGGCATATAAATACAATATAAGTATGTAAGTATGATAGCTATGTGATAGTTTACATGATTAGTCACTTTGTTATACACAGACATAGCCTTAATTCTCGCAATATATAGGCAGAATTTGTATGCAAAGATGACACGGCAAACTGGTAACGTTATTTACAATACGGATCACGAACATGCTGCATTGTTTACAGCGAAAAGATTGCACGATCCAACTCTTGGCGACACATCATCAAAATGCAAAGTACCAGCCACTTAGGGTCTTCACTCCCAGCTTATCTCTCGTCTTTACAACGCATTTAACGACAGAAAACTACACAAACTACATAGGAACAACAAAAACTAGGTGCCGGCATAAACCTACACACGTTAAACTGAAAAAGAGACACGGTCACTCCGAATACCACAGATGCTTATAGATACATACATTCTACACTTATATACAGATAAGTTTTATTACCAGTTGTACTAAAATCCGCAGACAGCAGCCGTTCTAATGCAGTAAATGGCGCATAGCTGAATCAGGCTGAATAAATAGAATAAAAAACGGGAACTGACAGCACGTCAGGAGCACAAAACTGATTTCTACAAGTTATTATGGTTTTTGTACCTCGGTGTCGGCATCTTCGAGTGGGTGAACGTTTTTAACGCCACTGAAACTATAGTTTAGCCAAATTGATATTGGATTCTATAAATACTCACAAATAAAAATCTGGAATCACACCATTGTTTTTTCTTCTACACAATCAGTAACCGATGTTGCTATACTAAAAAATCTTCCCGTGAAAATCTGAAAAGTGGGTCATCATCATTCATCTTAAGCATCTCTTTATTGACTTTCACTAGAAAAATATTTTTATGTATATTTAAGAACTAAATATTTCTATGTTGATAGCATTATATATAAGCTTAATAAATAATCTTAAACGTTGTGTCCTATAATAGGGAAGAAAAAAGACGTGTGTGACATAAAGGGCGAAAATATTTCTCCTGCTGGTCACACTCATTTTCCAAGTATGATTCGATTCACGCAACGAATGAGAACTAGCGAGAGCGCATAAAATTTTATTGTCAATAAGCGGTATAAAAGTTTACCACATCCATTTTAGTTTATAAAAAAGCAGCCAAGTGCGAGTCAGAATCGCCTATGAAGGGTTCCGTAGCAGAAAGTAATATAATGTTTTTTTTGTTTATTATATTATATTTTTATATAATAAAACCCTAAAAAGGAAGTAGCGGTATAATTTGCTATTTATTGCTACAGAAGTTGTAAATAAATTACTTTTATTTAATTATGTAGCATTGAAAGGCAAATAACAATGTTTGTTTATTATTTTAATTAAGGTGTACTACAATAATCATAATAATATTGCCGGCCATCGAGCGAAACAAAGGCTTTAAAGTGATCGCAAGAGACCTGTCTGTTGGACAGAGCCGACTGACGAAGCTAAAGACTGAGGATGGTAGAATCGTCACGTCTAAACCTGAGTTGCTGGGAGAGATCGAGATGTCAAAAGTCATGCCTCCGATCCCAGAGCACGATTAACCCGACATTACAGAACGAAGACATCCCGGACGTCAGCCTGTACGAGATAACAATGGCTCTCAGACAACTCAAGAACAATCCTGATGGAGTTACAGGAGAGCTTCTGAAGGCGGGTGGTACACCAATCCAACGGGCCCTTCAGAAGTTATTTAACTACGTCATACTAGATGGTCAAACGCCACAAGTATGGCACAAAAGTGTGGTGGTGCTCTTCTTCAAAAAGGGGGACAAAACCCTATTGAAGAATTATAGACCCATCACACTGCTGAGCCATGTTTACAAGTAGTTTTCGAGGGTCGTTACGAACCGTCTCGCGCGCAGGTTTGACGAGTTCCAGCCTCCCGAACAAGCCGGTTTCCGAAAAGGCTTTAGTACCATAGACCATATACATACGCTGTGGCAAGTTACACACATAGAGTTAGTATACCTACGGTATACTAACTTTATGGTTACTCAGAAGACCGAAGAGTATAACAAGCCACTGTGCTTAGCGTTTGTGGACTATGAGAAAGACTTTGATTCTATCGAAACATGGGCCGTGCTGAGGTCTCTCTTAAGATGTCAAATTGACTACAAAAAATTGAAACTGAAAAAAAAAATACTAACATTTTTATTTAGTTAAATGTTAATTATGTTGCCAGTGATGACTTACGGAAAAGAGACATGGTCGCTCACTATGGGCTTTATCTGGCAGCACAAAGTCACCCAAAGATCAATGGAAAGGGCTATGCTTGAAGTTTCCCTGCGAGATCGAATCAGAAATGCTGAGATCCGCAGGCGAACCAAAGTAACCGACATAGCCGTAAGAATCGCAAAGCTGAAGTGGCAGTGGGCGGGGCACATAGCTCGCAGAACCGACGGCCGTTGGGGCAGAAAGGTTCTCGTGTGGCGACCACGAACCGGAAGAAGCAGCGTGGGCAGGCCCCCTTCAAGATGGACCAATGATCTTGTGTGGGCCGCTGGAAACTGCTGGATGCGAATAGCGCAAGACCGGAAATTGTGGAGATCTTTGGGGGAGGCCTTTGTCCAGCAGTGGACGTCTTTCAGCTGATGATGATGAATATTGCTGGAGCATGAAATTCTTACAGAGAAAGTAATTACACCATTAAAACACACTTTTTTATCAATAGCTATAAATGAAATTTTAACGATGATAATCTTTGTATATTTCTATGAAGATGTGTATGAACGTGTAATATTAATCAATGTAATAATTTAATGTACTCTGTAGGTACTATTAATAATTTCTCAGCACTCAAAGAGCGTGTCAGCACTGTTGCATACTGGATCGTAAATCCATACTTTTAAACCCAACTGTGGAAATATACATAGTATAATGTACCTACACTGCATGCTCGAAGCTGTGGGGTGGCCTTTGTCCAGCCGCGACGTCTTTTGGCTGACATGATGATGACGATGATAATACTACCTTCATATCTTCGGTCCTTTAACATAGGAAGATAGGTATAAAATATAATTTCAACTTTATTTGGATCATTATATTTGTTTGGAAGAACACGTCGAACATTCTCTGACCAAATTGGAGATGTTCTCAAGAAAGGGCAGGTCAGAAGTACCTTAGACCGGCGAGCATGTATGAAGAATATAATGACAGTAATCGAGGCAAAAGAAGTATGCAAAGATCGTGACAAATGGAAATCCGTTGTCTCTGCCTACCCCTCTGGGAAACAGGCGTGAGTCTATGTATGTATGTATTTTATTTTTCCAAGTGCTTCCTGCTACCTTTGCTGCTACCGAGTTGTCCGAATGTAAGCTTACTAGTAAACTGCGTAAAGGTTTGTATGTCTACCTGAAATGGAACATGAAAGTAACACAAAAGTTATCGTTCAGAAATAAATTGTTATCGATATAATAAAATATTAAAAATATAATTAGAAGAACAGTTTGTAAAGAACTTAATAATTTTTTAGTTATGTTGTTAAGTTATTGGACATTGTATTTTATTTATTCAATTACTTAGACAAATTATCAAGACGGTAAAATTAAAATTTTTATTTATATTAATATTTCTTATTTGATTTGTTTTAGTTTTTGAACCAAACATTGTGATGTCGATGTCGATTTGTGTCGATTGTGTACATGGCATAAAATTCAATTTCTGTAATTTTTACATGATTTATAATGTGAATAAGTGGATTAGTAACAAATAATTAAATAATGGCGTTCGTAAGCGCTGTAACCGGCGATGACTCTACGAAGAAATTCATGGAGGTCCTTCAAAATGATTTCAAGACATTGAGTTTGGAGACGAAAAAGAAATATCCACAGATTAGAGAGGTTTTTATTGTTTTTTTCTATTGTTATTCAAGTTTATATACTATTAAACATGCATGCTTTGTTTTTAATCAATTTTTATATCGATACACTAAAAATATCATCATTATACCTTAATAATTGATCAAAATAATTAAAGTGCTAAACAATCTATTTCCTGTATCTAAATGATTTATAAGCAATCAATTTAATCGTGCCGGTGTTTATGACCTAGTTTGTATTGTTTTATTATCTGCCTACTTTTTATTATTATTGCTATAATATTTAATCTGATAACAGACATACTTTGAAGTAAGTATTACATACAAATGCTATTTCTTATTAGGTAATTACATATATTCCTATACATTCAGTATAAAGGTATTTACCTTTACTGGTTGACTCAGAAAACCATTTCCTTATGTAGGCAATGTAACAAAGACATTAGACAGTAAATATTCTCAATATTATTTCTAGTATATTTTAGTATGTATAGGCTTCTATATATGTTACTGGGTTTAATGTATGGATGTGATGTAGATTGAATGGTGTTATTTAAGCACAGTAAGATGTATGCATACATAGGATAAGACATTATCACATTAAACTTTATAAATTATAGCTTATGCATTATTCAGACATATACAACATGTAACTTAATTAACACCCTCAAACACCCCAATTAGAATATTATGTTGTAAACATAATACATACACTTAACTTTTAATTTAACATATATATGCATCATTATTTACTAAATTAGTTTCTTGGAATAAAGTTTATTTTTCTTTATGTTGTATTGAATGATGGAATTTGTATGAATACAAATAAAACTGCGATTTATAAGTATTATTACTTAGACTTACGCTCCATTTCAATCGGTTTTGAGTCTACAGGGTTGATATAACAATAATTTCCGTAGTTTTAATTATTTTGGAATAAAAAATTACCTATATTAAAAATGATATAAATCAAATCAGCAAACGATTCTGTACAAACTATTTTCAGGAAGTGCATTAATTACGTTACATGTTGTATAAGCTATAATACTACAAAGTTTCCACAATCTGTTTTGTTAGTTTTTGTGTGAAAGAGTACCAAACATCCATACATCTATACAACCATACTCATAAACTTTCGCATTTATAATATTAGTAGGATTTATCTTCTAGAAAACTCTTTTGACTGGGTCCGAAATTTGGAGTAACTGAAGATATACATATATGGGAAACACAGATAGGATGTTGTGAGCACTGGTCAGGGGCTCTACCGGCTAAGTCGCCAATCATCGATTTCTTAAATGGCATTCAAATAAATAAAGGTTAAAAATGACTTAATCAATCGTTAAATCGGCTTCCATGAACACATGTGACGTCATAAATGGTCCACAAAACGATTGTCAACGTCGAAGCCCATTTAACGATTGTTTAAGTAATTATTAACCTTTATTTATTTGAAAGCCATTTAGGAAATCTATGTTCGGCGAATTAGCTGGTAGTGCCCCAGGTTGTAACAAACATTGCCACTTACAATGTTTTTCCATTCCAAATTTCCTGCTATCTGTAAGAAAATTTTACTGTCACACAACTTGGAAACATGCTACATATTATTTTTCTTTCTTTCTCAAGTGAACATTGGTTACTCTAGCACCAGAGTAATTGCAGCCATCCATAAGGCCTCTGATGTTACCTAAAGACCATTGTCTAATGACTACAGGAACCATCAACATGCTCTCCAAAGCTTGGATACCCTTAAGGGGCCTTTTACAGTCCACTAGCGCCGCCAATCGAAAAAACGGCATAACTCGTAAATAGAATCCAAAATACAAAATGTGGTCTACTATTACTGTAGAAAAGGCAATAACGTAATTTTATAACACATTGTCAACACTTGAAATATAGCAGCTAAATTGTGCATTTGTAACAAAAACTGCCGTTTATGTTTTGAATGCACGATTTAGCTAAACAGCTATATTGCAAGTGTTGATAAGGTGTTATACAATTACGTTATTGCCTTTTCCACAGTAATAATAGAACATATTTTGTATTTTTGATTCTATTTACGAGTTATGACATTTTTTCGATTGGCGGCCCTAGTGGACTGTAATAGGCCTCTTAAATACTAACTATAGATATTCTTTCGGACTGTAAAGGGAAATAAAAATGTAGCATCCTTATACAATATAAGCTAATGTTTATGTAAAGTTCTATCATCATCAAAATCATCATTATGCCAACCAAATGATTTCCACTGTTGTATAAAAGACTTCCACAACAATATTAAAGAGATATGCCATAATCTCCATGTTTGCAAGACAGTTGGGATATTACCAAATGACCGTCATTGTACTCAGAGAGACACTGCTGCTTGTTCTCTGGTAGGTATCATTATCATTGTTTCCCACTACTGTGCTAGTGAGTTTGGTTTCCTGACTTAGACCCTGATATGGACCATTGTACATGATCTCTAGTAGGTATTCTCTACTCTATGCAGCCCATGGGATGAGCCACAGAACAATGATTTCACAGTAATAATAATAATAATATCTATAGACAATGTCACACAGATCATCCTAGCCCCAAACTAAGCGAAGCTTGTACTATGGGTACCAGTCGACGATATACATACTTATATATATAGATAAATACTTAAATACATAGAAAACATCCATGACTCAGAAACAAATATTCGTGCTCATCACACAAATATTTGCACTTACCGGGATTTGAACCCAGGACCACCAGCTTTGCAAGCAGGAGCACTACCAACTAGGTTACGGCGACTGAGAGTAGATAATAATAATCTTCTTTATTGTATTAGCATGGGTTAGTGCTCAGTGTCAGAGTTGTTTAAGCCTCTGACAATAACTACCAACAGCTTAACTAGAATAATAACATATAAGTTGGTACTCCAGGATTAAATAACATTCTTTAACTACAAATCATTATCATCTTACTGCAGTATTGTTGTTATTACCAATAATAACACTTATATGGTGTTTACATAAGGTTTATTATTGCAAAGCAATAAGGAAATGGTGATTCACTTATACAAAGATAAAGCTTTTTATGTTATGCTGTTCACAATGTTTTATATCCATATTTTCAAAACAATTTGCCTTTGACTACAAACACCATGAATACTTCACCTTTGGAATACTTATGATATTTGGCTTGTATGCTTATGTAATTTTGTTTGTTATCACACTAACCAGTACAAACTGGGGCTATTGGAAGATCAGCACTGCAGAAACTAGCGGAGATAGGGTCATTTTTCATACCAGTATGGAGAAAATTTATACCAAAATTTTTATATATTTTCCAGACATGTATTAAAAAAAGAAATCCTTAGAGTTTCTTTTCTTTAATAGATTTCCCTCTATGAGGTCTCGACAGGGGAAACTAGCTTTTTGTAAATTTCGCTTTTGTTTTATTACAAATATCAAAAAGCACTAATTGGTTTTGTCACAATAATAATCTGCATTGGTACATCTACCAGTGTACTTAATTTATTTCTTTAAACATAGCTCATTATTTGCAGTTCAGATAAAAATTATGATTACTTTAGTATCTGAGCTACAGTGGCTGGTGGTTTCGACAGGACTCCACATGAAATAACTTTTACGAAACAAAAGCTTCTAGAATAATTCAAATTAAAAATTCATCATCATCATATCAGCCGAAAGATGTCCACTGATGGACAAGGCCTCACCCAAAGACCTCCACAATTGCCGGTCTTGCGCTATTCGCATCCAGCAGTTTCCAGCGACCTGCACAAGATCATCGGTTGGTTGTCGGTTTAATAAAAATTTAGTATTAAGTAATTTATATTGACTTGCTTAATGCCATGAATGATGTATCATGCAAGATTAAAAAACTATGTTTTTATTTGATAAAACGGTAGGTACTATGAGATTGCATTCTTGCAACCTTACAGAAAATGCTCTGGGTAATATAGTATTTGTTGTGTGGCTTTTGGTGAAGAATATCTCCACACCATTTCATTACATGGTGTAGATGTAGAGGTAAAGAGGGGTAGAGAGGTAGTGGTGTAGATGTTGTCCTGAGAGTATACCTACTGGAGAATATGCAGCAGCATCTCTCTGTGACATATGACCATCATACTGTGATTACCAACCAGTCTGCCAATGATTGTGATTATGGCATTTTTCCTCTTAATTGGTGGAGGCCCTTGTCTAGCAGTGGTCAGCATTCACCTGACATGAGTGATAGTATTATATTAACGTACAGAACGATGTACAGGCGCCACCACATTAAGCTACCCCAATCTGTCAAATTTCCCCAATTGAAAGTAAACCTTATGCATAAGTGATGAAGTTGAAAAACTATAAAAGAAATTTGACAGATTGGGGTAGCTGGATGTTCTGGCGTATACCATCTACCATCTTTGTGGCCACATCTGAAGCGAATAAAGATATACTATATTCTTCTATAGTCACCATTACTCACCATGGAAGGAAAGTGCCATGTATGTTGTAACCATCATAGGTAAACCATATGATTGTTTGCTGACTTAATAGTATAAAACCTGCTGTTCTAGTTCTTCAGCACACTAATAAAACAATTGTTCCAGGCATGTGATGAAGCCATAGAGAAACTGTCATTAGCGGCCAACAACCCCCAAGCATCATTATTTGGAGTAGTCAACCAGATACTGTACCCACTGGTGCAGGGATGCGAATCAAAGGATCTTAAAATTATTAAGGTAATTATTTACACTTTTAATTAAGTTTACTCTCAGACAGTGTTCGGAGGATTTTAAGTAAGAAGCCAGTCTGGAAGACTAGTTTTGGTAAATATTAATTGGATAATTCTTTGTATATAAAAAAGTACTAGATTTCTAGACATTTTTAATGTCTAGAAATGTTTACTTGTAAAACACCAACAACCGCGCAGGACTAGATAGCTAACACCATAAGCAACAACTTTTTGCTGTATGATTTTGGACATAACACAATAAATGAAAAAAAAAATTATAAGTTCAGGCAAATAAAAAGTTTTAGAATTAAATTCACTACACCGAATGTGAAACAGGCGACAACCAATGTACAACTTAATGGAGCTAGGTTGGACCCTGTTGAATCAACTGTGTTCTTGGGTATCACTATTGACTCAAAGCTACAATGGAGCCCACAAATAGAAAAACTGTCCGGCAAATTAAGTTCTGCAGCATATGCAGTGAAATCTATTAGACGGCTGACTGATGTTGACACAGCTAAAATGGTTTATTTCAGTTATTTTCATAGTGTAATGTCCTATGGAATTCTTCTCTGGGGTAGCTCTGCTGACATTGACACCATATTTATATTGCAAAAAAGAGCTGTAAGAGCTATCTATAATCTTGGCCCGAGAGTGTCTCTAAGAGAAAAATTCTAAGAGGTCAACATTCTAACTGTACCATCTCAGTATATATATGAAAACTTACTATATGTGCATAAAAATATCGATTCCTTCTGTAAAAGGAGCGATACACATAATGTAAATACTAGATATAAGAATAATCTCATACTGCATACTACCCGTCTCCACAAAATAAGTAACTCTTTTATGGGGCATGTATAAGATTCTATAACAAACTTCCCAATGATATTAGAGAATTGTCTACGAATAAGTTTAAAAGAATTATTAAGAGGCCTATTACAGTCCACTAGCGCCGCCAATCGAAAAAATGTCATAACTCGTAAATAGAATCAAAAATACAAAACATGTTCTATTATTACTGTGGAAAAGGCAATAACGTAATTGTATAACACCTTATCAACACTTGAAATATAGCTGTTTAGCTAAATCGTGCATTCAAAACATAAACGGCCGTTTTTGTTACAAATGCACGATTTAGCTAAACAGCTATATTTCAAGTATTGACAATGTATTATAAAATTACGTTATTGCCTTTTTTACAGTAATAATAGACCACATTTTGTATTTTTGATTCTATTTACGAGTTATGAAATTTTTTCGATTGGCGGCGCTAGTGGACTGTAAAAGGCCCCTTAAAGCCAAATTGTGTAGCAGGGCATATTACAAAATTTCTGATTATTTAAGTGATAAAAGTGCTTGGGATGGAGTTGTTCTGAGTCAACACACATGATTGTAATTAATCTTAAGTATATTTTATTTTAAAAAAGGATTCCTACTGAGTTTTTATGGCAGTGTTTCTCAGTAGCTGCCACGTCATGCACTGCACGGTAGGGTAAAAAAAATATGACGATTCCACATAAATGTAAATTTTTTACGGAATAAAGTTACTTTGACTTTGACTTTGAACAAAAGTTGTTGCATATGGTGTTAGATATCTAGTCCTGCCAGGTTGTTGGTGTTTTACAAGTAACCCTATGTATTTATATTACAAACACGATATATACTTTTTTCTTTCATTAAACAACAATGCCCGCATTATGGAAACGAATCCCTGTGTTGCAGGGTACTTTACAAACATTTAATTGACTGACACAAAGTGCATCCAGACTGAAAACAACTATTTATGGGTCATACAAATAGTTGTCCTGCACGGAAATCGCAGCTGAGATACGAAATGGCGAGGCAACTGTCTTAAGCGCTGCGCCACACATATAGTCTAAATATTTATTATTATAACTAAAAGTTAATGTATAGTATTATAATAAATGCACTAAACATCGAAGGTGGCGAACATTAACAGGATTTTTTGTTATTTAGCTTACACTTTATGTATGCGGACTACCACTAGCTCGCTTCCGGTATTATCTACAACTACCCGCATTTCGGCCGGGCTATTATACTAGTTCCCGCGTTTCAAGCCTCTCAAAAGACGGTATTCATCATCATTTGTCCCCACTAATATGCTAGTGGGTGTGGTTTCCGCACTTAGTCCCGATGTGGACCATTGTACGTGAGCCATGCCAGCCTTCATTCCATCCAGCCCACCTTACCTTACCACCACCTTACGATCCAGGCATGGCATTGCTTATTTGGATTGTCTGCAGCCCGATGCTGAGGATCACCATTTCTCGGATTGTGTGTGTGTGTGGCTCTGTAACCATCTGCGTATTTGGGTGAAACGTATGGGTACAGTTGGTTCAGGTCCAATGGCTGTCGTGCTCGAGCCCCTCCTGGTAAGCTCGTCAGCAGCATCATTGCCTAGTGATCCGCTGTGTCCCTCGATCCATTGTGGTGTTATAATATTGTTGTGGTATGCCGCAATGTGTTCCAATGCGTTGTGGCATTCTAGTATTAGTCCTCAGGTAAACCGGTTTCCTTCCAAGGATTGGAGTACTGAGGCGCTGTCAGAAAGTATACGAGTGTTTGTGATGTTTCTGGCCCTTATTGCGTGTGCTGCTAGGATGATACCAACACATTCGGCCTGATATACAGTGTTGAGCATCCCTAGGGGTTTGGATATTTTGATGTTCAGGTCATTTGAGAAAAATCCCACTCCTGTTCCGGAGTCGGTTTTTGACCCATCAGTATAGATTCTTGTCTCATTCGGGTTTGGGTGGTCACATAGTTCTTCTGTGAGTTGTATATTATAGTGTCTCTGGAAGTTGTGTGTTTTTAGGATTTTGTCGCTCGGTTGATGCCATCATAGGTTGCCTTTTGGACGCATCTTCGAAGATTCGTGTGTGCTTTATTCTAGGGTCTCTGCTTAGGGTACCGTTCATGCTGAGTCTAAACATTGCTATGGTCGCCTCCTCCTGCACAAAAAGATGTAGGAAAGGCAGTCCTAGCATTACTTGTAGAGCGACGGTGGGTGTTGTTCTCATACTGCTACTGATCGCCACACATGCCAGTCGCTGCAGTTTTTCGAGATCTTTTTGATTTGTGCTCAGATTTGTCCTGGGCCACTAGACTACTGAGCCGTATGTGATAATTGGTCTGATGACAGAGGTATATAGCCAGTGGGTGACTCTAGGTGACTCTGGTGACTCTGATGGCCCAGGTTTTTCCAAGCAGTTGTTTACACTGCCACATTGATATGCTGGCTTTTTCGGTGATGTATTTAGTATGTTTTGCCCAGTTCAGTTGCTTGTCCAAATATATGCCCAGATATTTGGTTTCGGATGAAAGGCTCAGGGGTGTGCCGAAGAAGTGTGGTAGCTGTAGTGTCGCTAGTTTCCTTTTTTTTGTGAAGAGAATTAGTTGTGTTTTTGTGGGGTTCACCGATAGTTGGTATTTCTTGCACCATTCCTCTACTATTTTTAAAGCTTGGCGCTTGAGATTGCACAGTGTGTTTTCGTGTTGTCCGTTTATTATTATGGTGATATCGTCAGCATAGCCGACGGTGAAGTAATCTTTCCTATTGAGTCTTTCGATCAGTTCATTTGCAACAAGGTTCCACAAAAGTGGCGATAGAACGCCACCTTGTGGGCATCCCTTTGCCACGATGGCCCTTGTGGTGTCATTGACTGTAACTTGTACCGCCCTCAAGCTGAGCATGTTCGTTATCCAGCCAGTTAAGGTTGGATTGACGCCATTCCTCTCAAGGGCCGTTCTAATACTGTGGAATAAGGTTTTGTCGAAGGCGCCTTCTATGTCCAGGAAGGCAGCCAGCGAGGAGCATTTGTGATCTACTGCACATTCAATCTTAGTGACCACGCTGTGCAGAGCAGATTCTGTGGATTTGCCTGTAGAGTAGGCGTGTTGTTGTTTGTGAAGAGGTTTTGCTCGGAGGACTCCGTCTCGAATGTATCTGTCACAGACTCTCTCAAGGGTTTTCAGTAGGAAAGAGGTCAGGCTTATAGGTCTGTATGCTTTGGGTTCTGTGTAGTCAGTTTTGCCGGGTTTTGGTATGAAGATAACTAACAAAAGACGGGTAAAAACAACAAGAGTTCTATACTAAACACAAGCTTTAAACCAAACGCCGAAGACATGATGATTCGACCTTGCATTGTATTATTACTCTTAGATAAAACAAAAACTGTTTGTAGAATAATAATCACCACATAAAAATTTGGGTTTTTAATTTTTTGATGACTTTTTTATTTAAATGGGTTATTAAACAAGTTTTAGTTAATACAGGGTTTGCCAAACAAGAATCTAAAAAATTTAGTGCGATTTAAGAAATAAGCAATAAAACTCCAAAAGCTCTGTACATACATACATAGACGCACGCCTGTTTCCCAGAGGGGTAGACAAAGGACTTCCATTTGTCACGATCCTTGCACACCTCTTTCGCCTCATTTACTGTCATTATATTCTTCATACATACACGCCGGTTTAGGGCTCGGTTCATAAAAGCTCTGTAAACATAATATATCTAGTTAATAGCCATTTGATCTCAACGGTTCGTAAGTTGTGGTAGGCACGCACTTTAGATAGGTGGCCGCCAATGCTTTTTAACTTCTGGGCTTCTCTGCGCTTTGCAGGGCAAGTCAAGCTCTCGTCCCCGGTTCTAGTTGACAGACTGACGCCACAAAGCCATCTCACAGGCCTTGACTCTAACTAAAGAGTAAACAATGCCCATTTGGTGAAGTGTGAATGTATATTTTAGGTAAAAATTATAACTGTCTGATAAACTTCTAAAGTACAAATTATTAAAAGGCAATTAATTGTAGTTTGTTAACAAACATGATTAAATTTTGAAATGTCTATATCTGTTCATGCATATTAAACCTTGTAAAAGTTAATTACACTATCATCAGCATGTAAATGTTTCGACTTTCCCACAGTTTTGCCTCGGCACCGTACAGCGTCTTATAGCCCAGCAAGGCATTGATGCTAAAGGCGCTCGACATGTGGTGGACTGCCTCTACCATCTCGGCCAGTCCGGAGTTCTGGAACTGAAGCTGCTGCAGACTGCTGCGCTACTGATGACTACCTCTGATCTGGTGCATGGGGATACATTGGCTAGAGTAAGTAGTCTACAGAGTTCTTTGTAATAATAACTGGCTTACTTCATTTTTAGGGTTCCGTAGCCTAACGGCAAAATACGGAACCCTTATAGATTAGTCATGTCTGTCTGCCCGTCCGTATGTATGTCACAGCCACTTTTTCCGAAACTAAAAGAACTATACTGTTGAAACTTGGTAAGTAGATGTATTCTGTGAACCGCATTAAGATTTTCACAGAAAAGTAGAAAAAAAAAAACAGTTTAGGGGGTTCCCCATACTTGGAACTGAAACTCAAAAATTTGTTTTTCATCAAATCCACATGTGATGTATCTATGGATCTAATGGTTTGATTGAGGTTTCTAATATCATTTTTTTCTAAACTGAATAGTTTGCGCGAGCGATACTTCCAAAATGGTAAAATGAGTGTAATGTAGTTAGAAGTTACATTTTGGGGGCCTGTAACTTCTAAAATAAGAGAATGATAATAATAAAAATATATGATATACACATTACCATGCAAACTTCCACCTAATTTTGGTTTGAATGAGATCGATTATTATATCGTTTATTTTTAATATTTTTTTAATAAATCGTAAACCGCATTTTACCTTACATTGAATCAACTCAAATATAATAAAAATTATATATTATTAAATTATGTTACTTGCTGCTACGGAACCCTTCATGGGCGAGTCCGACTCGCACTTGGCCGCTTTTATTTTCTTTTTAGTATGACCGCGTATGTAGGCACGTATGAAAGTACAGAAATGTCGTAAGTTTATTTTAGCGTTGACACCTTCCAACGTGTATCCATTTAGTCTGTAGTCATCTACGTTTGGATTAGCCTGATGGTCTAGGGGTTAGTAACCCTGCCTGCTAAGCCAGAGGTCGTGGGTTCGATCGCCACCGAGGACAAACCTTGTGTAATGAGCACGATTATTTGTTCTGGATCTGGGTGTAATTTATCTGTAATATGTGTGTATTTGTAAATGTTTATCAGTAGTCTGGTTGCCATAGCACAGGCTCTGCCTAGTTCCCTGGGACCGCTGGCCCTGGGAGGGAACGAGTGTAGTTCTTTACTTCCGAGCGCCAGCGGTCCCGGGAAGGGTAACCTTCGGTCGTAGTTCAGGTAACACGCTTATGCGTACTGGGGAGGGGGGGAGGCATCCAGTCCCCTCCCCTCCCCGGGTAAGAGTCTCGCGGACGCTCAGTGTACAGTGGGGGTACTGGCGAGATCGTTCACGAGTACTCAGAGCCCCCGCTACAGGCACTGTGAGGCTGGCTACCGTGGTAGTTTTAGTGGGTCGGGCACAACACCACGTGCGACTAGAGCATTGCCACCACGTAAAAAACAAGGCTCTGCCTAGTTAGCCGTAGAAGTCGTCCCGAGAGAATGTCTCTGAGAATGGGCAGCAGCGTCTCTCTGTGTACTATGCTATGACCATCACACTGCGATCGCCAACCCGTCTGCCAAGCGTGGCGATTATAGCATATGCCTCCAAATGATGGACACCAACTCCATTGTGGAAATCTTTTGATGAGGCTTTTGTTGTTTGGATGATGAATTTGAGGACATTTTCACTTTGCTATAGTCATTTCCGCAAACAGGAAACATTAGGAAATCAGATAATGGCGAGTGATCAATTTGTTTTTATTGAACAAAGTTATCTATCAATAATCAAAAGAACACACCACATTAATTGTCTTTATATGTCCATGTAATTATTGTTTCCATAGATAAGATGCAATGTAGATAAAAATTGTTATTGGGTTCATTTTTAAAGGCATTTGTTAAAAAATTTCGACAAGTGGGTGAAGCAAAATATTATTATGTGAAAAATGCATCGGAATATGTACTACAGAAATGAGGGCCATCGTATTTATGAGGTAGGTTTAAGATCTGTGTTGATATTTACATATATATTTTTATTCGGAAAAGTTTTATTAAAAAGTATGTAAACGGATTGTTAGGCATGACCTTAATTTTAACTAATCTGCTGTCGTTTATAAAGTCCCTTAGTCACTGGCGTTTTTAAATTTATGTGAATAAGCAATGTGAAAAATGATCCCTTCTCTAAAAGTATGGTTTGTTATAGACGATGGTGATGTGCATGCGCATGGTCTCTCCCTCGGAGTCACGTGACGTCAGCACCAGCCACGCTGCGGCCGCCACTGTGAGACAGCTGGTCGCCTTGGTCTTTGAAAGAGCACTCGCTGAGGCTGATGGTAAGTCATATTGGAACAGTATATACTAAGCCTATGTGTATATTGGTCTTAGCTTCGCTTCCTTGTGGAATACCTGCAGTTTACTACCATAGCACTCACCAGTCTGTAGGTGATCGGCGAGGTAAAGCACCTTGGCACGCGCTCAGCACATAGATGGGGACCGTTAAAGTGGTTTAGTTTGTGAGCTTTCCTGTGCTTCGGAGAACACTTTAAGTTCACAGTTGATAAGGCATGTCAGAAACCTCCTGAGCGGATTGAATAATTCTGACTCTAGAGTGAATACTGCCCATGCGATAAAATAGAAGACTATGGTGATGAGTCTAACAATGTCCACGGGTGTATTGTCCGGCGAAGCAGTGAAGGAGTTGCCTAAGTTACTGTGGAAACCAGATAACTGATTTACTACTCTTTTCGTAAAAAACATACTTATATAGATAATTACACCTAGAGTCCGCACAAACAGAAATGTTCATGCACACAAATATCTATCTGGCGGGAAAAGCAAGCATTTTCCAACCACGCCAACAGGCCTGTGTTAATATGTAGTTTATGCGTTGGCTCTGTCCCTCTGGGAAACTAGCTTGAGTCTATGTTTGTATATATTTTTATTCCTAATTAATATAATTATCGGTATGACCGGTACGTTGCCGGAAAAATGTGAATGTTTTTCAAAATCAGTACTGTTTGTTGATTGAGTTATACGGTGTAGCAAGTTTTGTTTAAATTTCTTTACCTTACTTTTTACTCAGTATTACCAAACGAATACAGCAATAAGTTGCACTAATATACACATATTCAGGTAGCTAAGTTAATTTATAATGATTAAAAAGACCAATAATATAATATGTGGGAATATATATGTGGGAATCGAGGAATCAAACTTTGAAGTCGTACTCACAAATAATGTCTCCGTTATTACTCTCAATACAATTATATTTTACAAAATGCGTCTTGTATAACTTTTCCTTCTTAGAGAACAGAACTGTCACAAACCATACACCCGTGATATGTCCGGCTGGTTGCCATAGACAAAATGTCTATGATCAATAGTGTTTGACTAAAATGAATAAATAATGCAGTCCATTCACTTTTGATCCTGGATGTACCGTTTGCAAGGTTCGAGATATAGAGATAACGTCAGTGTAGCGGTTTATCAAGCCAGGATGCACTGCCGCCACGCCCGAACGAAACATATAAAAAGGATAATATAATAATATATAATAATGACACCTAATAAGTGTTACAGTCATCCACGGTCAATTCTCAAGCCATGTTAACCTGGATTGCTCGTCCGCGCGTTGCATTCGGCTACACCAAACCACGTGATTGGTATCTGCGGTATCCAAGTCTCTCAACGACCGTGTCTTAAATAAATGAAACTCAGGCCATAGTTTCACAAAGGAGCGCACGCACGTCCGCACCGATCGGCAGTCGGACTCGCAATGCACCCAACCGCCTGTAACGCGTGCGCGCGTCGCTTGCACTTTATTAATACGTCACAGTATCATCATCATCATCATCATATCAGCCGAAAGACGTTCACTGCTGGACAAAGGCCTCCACAATGGCCGGTCTTGCGCTATCCGCATCCAGCGATTACCAGCGACCCGCACAGTATCATACTCGAATAGAATAGAAAAATGTAAATTTTCGGCAAACGTCCATATTTGGTTATTATGTTAGTAACAATATTACCTTTTAACTATGTTAGTAGTGTTCACTTGTAATTATTTGTCCTATAGTAGGGCCAATTTAATAGATTGTGATCTATTAAATTGGCCCTACTATTCCATGGGCTACCTATAACCAGCGTTGTGGATGGGCACTCAAACCTAAAAGCAAAGAGTTTCAGAATGCTGTTGCTATCATTCTGCAGACGCATCAGCAGAGAAGTATACATTGTGCTGAGATGAATTGTGTATTAAAATTTAATTATGTTTGTAGGTACGCTAAAAGTGAACCCAGCCGATGTGAGACCACAGACAAACAATAAAGCGCCAAAGGAACTGAAACCATGTGCTGTTGACGCATACCTTATTCTGCAGGTATGTTATACAAATAAAAAGTGTGGCGCAGCGGCTAAGACAGTCGCCGCGCCACTTCGTATCGTGGGTTCGAGTCCCGCGCCAGGCAACTATTTGTGTGACCCATAAATAGTTGTTCTGAGTCTGGATGTAATTTGTATCCGTCTATTATATGTTTGTAAAGTACCCCGCGACACAGGGATTAGATTCTCTAGTGTGGGCGTTGTCTTTTTTAATCAATATAAAAAATAGTAATATATATAGGTTACTTGTAAAACACCAACAACCACGCACGACTTGATAGCTAACACTATAAGCAACAACTTTTGTTCTACGAGTTCAGACATACTCAATTCTAGAAAAAAATGATTTTTTTTCGTTTCGTATCGAATCCTTCGTGCGCAAGTTCGACTGGCATTCGGCCGTTTTTGGGGTTCCGTAGCCAAATGGCAAAAAACGGAACCCTTATAGGTTCGTCGTGTCTGTCTGTCCGTCCGTATGTCACAGCCACTTTTTTCCGAAACTTTAAGAGCTTACTTACTAAGTTTCAACAGTATACTGTTGAAACTTAGTAAGTAGATGTATTCTGTGAACCGCATTAAGATTTTTACACAAAAATGGAAAAAGAACAATAATTTTGGGGGTTCCCCATACATAGAACTGAAATTAAAACAAATTTTTTCATCGTACCCATACATGTGGTGTGTCTATGGATAGGTCTTCAAAAATGATATCGAGGTTTCTAATATTTTTTTTTTCTAAACTGAATAGTTTGCGCGAGAGACACTTCCAAAGTGGTAAAATGAGTGTCCCCCCTGTGACTTCTAAAATAAGAGAATGATAAAACTAAAAAAAATATATGATGGACATTACCATGTAAACTAACAAAGAAAATTGGTTTGAACGAGATCTAGTAAGTAGTTTTTTTAATACGTCATAAACCCCAATTTAACATTCATTGAATCAACTGAAATACTTGCTGCTACGGAACCCTTCATGGGCGAGTCCGACTCGCACTTGGCCGGTTTTTTGAGATTAAGTCGTCTGCATGTTTGTTTTTCACGGACCTTAAATGGAAGAGGTATTTTTTGTATGTATGTAACGCCATTTCATCGTCGCTTATGAATCCATTTGTATAATCCAAAAAGAAAATTCAAAGTTGATTTTGTGTTTCAAAACAGTATTTATATTTTTAATCCTTAGAATTTATTAGAGACTTGACGTTAAATAACGCCTCTTCACTTGATGTTTAATAAATGTTCTATTTCAGGATATAATCCAGTTAATAAATGGGGACGCGGCACATTGGCTGGTGGGCATATCAGATGTGCCCAAGACTTTTGGGCTGGAGTTACTGGACACTGTGTTGACTGACTTCTCCCCGGTCTTCTTTAAGGTAATGCCACATTTACTAGAACTATCCTAACAGCCTTCTTTCCCCGTTTGCAGCTAGAAGCTGATTACATTACTACATTTCGATGTCAGTTCAGAAGCTTGGTTAAACTGACATTTTGACGAATAAATACATCTATGTCTGAGGCTTGGAGCTATTTGTAAAGTCAATTCGGACGAAGTCGTGAAAAAAGCTAGTCTAAAATAATATGAATAAGCATTTTTATACGTTTAGTTGTAATATATTTTCATTTTATTTTTTTATGTACTTTTTAAATGGATATAATGCTATTGAATTTATTAAATATTGTAAACTTCATAATAATAGGTTAAAATATTCACAAGACAAAATACGGTGAAAATTTGGTGGATATATTTTTTAAATATAGGTTTATTAAAATCTTGGCGGGTATAATGTGGGTGGTGCTCTGTCCCTTTCTCTTACAATGACAGTATTGAGCTTCTATGGCTTAAAGTCTAGTGTTAGTATCGTGCGTTCTTTATCCAACATAATATAATATTTAAATGCTTATAACTTTGCTAATCTGTACTAATATTATAAAGAGGTAACGTTTGTGAGTTTGTGACGTTGTAAGGGGTAATCTCTAGATCTACTGAACTGATTATCAAAATTATTTCACCAATAGAAAGCTACGTTATTGTGGAGTGTAATAGGCTATGAAAAAAAAATATCCCGAGCTTTTAACCCGAAGTATTACGCGGGACAAACGGGCAGGGACAAAAATATTTATAACGCGGAACGAAGTCCGCAAACACTGCTATTTTTAAGTAATTTGATTCTTTATTTTATAATCCGTCTTAATAAAAATAAAATTCTTCGGCCTCCCTATAGTTATAAATTGAATAAGTTAATTGATTTCACAGATTGCGGAGTTCCGGTTCTTACTGAAGGAACATGTCTGTGCACTCATCATTAGACTGTTTTCGCCCAACGTCAAATATAGGTAATGTTATAGTTTTATTTATGTATATTTACACTATAGATCGCATCATCTGCTGGACGAAGGCAACCCTCAAAGATCCACAATAGCCATAACGGCTTCAAGCGACCCTAACAATCCATTTCGTTGGTGGCCCAAGTGCTTGTTGGTTCTACGGACTATATGCCCTGCCCAGAGACGTGGTCGCTTTCTAAGTGTCTCGTGAGAAGGCTCAGGGTCACCCAAAGAGCAATGGAGAGGTCCATGCTCGGAGTTTTCCTGAGAGGTCGAAATCGGTAAGCGGACCAAAGTAGTTGATATAGTCCCAAGAAATTACCAAGCATTGAAATTTTCGTTGTTCATCATCATCATTATGTCTGCTAAATTACGTCCACTACTGGACAAAAGCCTAATATTAGTTGGTATACCCTGTTAAATATTAGTTTCGAATCCAAAGTACTTTTAGATTCCTACCTACCCTTAAAGGTATTGACTTATTAATAATCCCTAAACTTCCCGTCACGAGCATATTTGCCGCTAAAACTGTATCCAATCCTTTAAATTAAAGAATGGACAATATATGAGCTCTGGTAACTCTTGTGGGAGCATTTTGCGTTCTATGCGTGGTACCGTTTTTACTATCGGGTCTAGTCCCTCCCTCTCACCCACCACTGTAACTCCTGTAAGCCAGGATCAACAGTGGTACACAATGAAATGACACTGAGCGGTGAGGCTCAGGCATGTCCCGGGGAATCGCATTAACTGTCTTGGATCCCACAACGAATTTAATAAGAAAGAAACAAATTCAATCAGTAAAATATAGCTTAAACTATAAATGTCGATAACAAAACTTAAACATAATCTATTCGACAATAACTTAATACAAGCTAGATAAATATCATTACTATTATAAAATAAATTTTATAATTGTTTTAACAATCCGTGTACCTAAATAATAATTATGTGTACTTAACTATATTACTACAAACATGTTCTGACTATTTACAAGCGCTTTTTAAAGTCTTCGTGAAAAAAACCTTTTTTTATTTGTTTATTATTTTATTTATTTACACAAGGAGGAGTTGAGTGAATAGTGCCTTTTTTGTAAGTGTGAGTATTAATGAGTGAGTGGTAGCAGGGCCGCGTTCACGGCGCTGCACATCCCGGGCGCGGCGGCGGGCGCGGCCAGCCCGGCCGCGGCGGAGCGCCCGCATTTCCCGGTCACCATGCGGCTGCTGCGGCTGGTCTCCATCATCGTGCATAAATACCACTCCGTACTCGTGAGTTTATTCATTTTATACAGCGAAATCTACAAATACATACATAGACTCACGCCTGTTTACCAGGGGGGTAGGCAGAGACAACGGATTTTCATTTGTCACGACCTTTGAACACCTCTTTTGCCTTGTTTAAAGACTTTATATGCTTTATACATGCTCGCCGGTTTAGAGTATTTCTGACCTCGGAGAATGTTCTACGAGGTCTTCCCCTTCCGGTTTTCCTTCCTATCTTCTTTCATTCATCCTTTCTAAGTGCCCAAACCATCTCAGCATACCTTTTTCTATCTTTGTGACTACATTCTCTTTCACACCACAACGCTCTCTTACATCAATATTTCGTATCTCCAAATAGACACATGGACACCGTCCCTCCCAACCCTCGCCTTATTTGGCAATCCACACGCGATGGAATTCAACATTTAGCTAATATGGTGGTGATATAATATAATCCTGGGACATCCTGGGACATTATTCACACACGGCCGACCCCAAACTAAGCAGAGCTTGTACTATGGAAACCAGATAACTGATACATATATTATACTAATTCTCTTTTGTAAATACATTTCTAAATAATGGCAAATTATTGCCTTTCACGCCGCAGTTCGTGGGTTCGATTCCCACCTAGGACAAATATATGTGTGCATGAACATACATATCTGTTTGTGCTGACGCTGGGTGTAATTATCTATATAAGTATGTATTTACAATAGGAAAGTAGTATATGTAGTATATCAGCTATCTGGTTTCCAGAGTACAAGCTCTGCTTATATTGGGATCAGAGGACCGTATGTAGATAATGTACCATGATATTATTATTTATTGTCCGATTAAGGGTCAGAGCTGTCCGATTTATCATACTTGCTTATATTCCAGGTGACAGAATGCGAGATATTCCTCTCGCTGACTATCAAATTCCTAGACCCAGACAAACCGATGTGGCAGAGGGCGCTGGCGTTGGAAGTGCTCCATAAAATGACGATACAGCCTAGTAAGTAACAATCCTCCAAGATTCAAATATATACGGTTACTTGTAAAACACCAACAACCTCACAGGACAAGATAGCTTACATCAGAAGCAACTACTTTTGTTGTACGAAAACAGACATAAATACGTGAAAAAAATTATATTATTTTTTTGTACTGTCGGGACATTTGTAGGTCTATGTTTCATTCACACGACGCTCGCATGTACAGACGCCAGCACATCCAGCTACCTCAATCTGTCAAATTTATTTTTCATATTTCCAACTTTATCACCTAAGCATAAGGTTCACTTTCAATTGGGGAAATTTGACAGATTGGGGTAGCTTGGTGTGCTGGTACATAATAGGTTGGGGAAAAAGTGTCTTCGCATTTTTTAAGAAAATTCAAAACATTTTTTAATATAGTTTATTTACATTTAACTAAAGTATGTAGGTACCATTTTGTTCGATAACTTTTTGCCATCTTGTAGGTAGGGACATGATCCCATTGCTATAGAAATTTTGGGACTTCTGATCAAAATACCGCGACAAGTTGTTTTAGCAGTCCTCTCGTGATGTTAACCTGACACTGCCTAAAGAATTCTAAACAGACCGAAACAGGTGGAAATCTGAAGGTGCAAGGTCAGGACTATACGGCGGGTGCATTAACACCTCCCTGCCAAACGATCTTAATTTTTGCTAAGTGGCTAAAAATGTGTGAGGTCTAGCGTTATCATAATGAATAACCACACCCCTTCTGTTGATTAATTCCGGCTCTCAACTTCTTGCTTTAATCTCATCAGTTGTTTGCAGTAGAGTTTAGAATCAATGGTCGTGCCTGGTGGCAACAGCTCATGATGAATAATGCCCTTCCAATCCCACGACACACACAGAATCACCTTGTTGCGAGTTAACCCGGGTTTCGCCACAGTGGGGCACGCCACGATAGTGGCGGTAAGACCCGTCATGGAGGAATGGCTGGAGAGGAGGCACGGCGCCCTCACTTATCGGCTTACGCAGGTACTCTCGGATCATGGATGCTTCGGGAAGTACCTGCATCGGATAGGCCGAGAAGAGACGCCCGGTTGTCACCATTGTGGTAGCCCCGTTGACACGGCGCTTCACACATTGGTGGAATGCCCAGCTTGGGAGACACAGCGCCGTGTTCTCGGTGCTGCAATGGGTGCGGCTGACATCTCGCTTGCAACCGTGACCGAATTCATGGTTGCAAGCGAGAGTTCTTGGGATATCGTCGCCACCTTTTGCGAGGAGGTGATGATCGCAAAAGAGGTGGCGGAGCGAGAACGGGAGACATCATCCTCCCTGCCTAGCCGCGCCAGGAGAACCGGGCGTCGGAGGGCGCACATCGCCAATCTCCGGCCTCCATGAGGAGTGGCCTGCGGGCGGTAGACCTGGGGCAGTCCTCCGTCCGACCAGAATAGGCCTGAGACGGTGGCGCGCCGTGTTCCGCGCGCGCCTCTCTTGAGGAGGGGGGCAAGGGTGCCCCCAACGGAAGCGGGGCTCACTGAAAAGTGGGCCAGCGCCTGTCCAGACTGCGGTGAATGCGCGAGCGAATCCCGTGGTGTGGTCTGGACTATTGGTGGCAGAGGAACACCGTGGGGTTTTAGTCGGTAAACGCAGCACTACCATCTGGCTGGGAGTCCGACATACCCCGTCGCTTCTCCAGCGGCGGGACGATCCATAAAGGATTTCCCCACGTAAAAAAAAAAAAAAAAAAAAAAAAGGGTTTCGCCACAGTCTGTGAAGCCTGACCGGCCTTTGACCACGACCTTTTTCGCACGTTCTTGTCGTACGTGATCCACTTTTCATAACCATTTATCAGCTTCTTCAAAAATGTTTCGGTTTCATTACGTCGTAGTAAAGAATCACAAATGAGTACACGGTTCATTAGCTTTCTTTCAGTGAACTCGTGAAGAACCCAAATATCGAGCCTGTTTGTGTACCCAGTTATTTCAAAGGCGTCAAAACTGTTTTGTGGTCAATCCCAGTTCTTCAGCTACGTCGTAACTACTGTATGCCGATATTGCTCCACTTTTTGAAAAATGGCATCCATTTTATCCGTAATAGGGCGACCAGAGCGACGTGCATCTTTGACATCAAAATCTCCGGATTGAAAACGCTTAAACCAAATTTGTGCTACTCGCACAGATACTGCACTAGGTCCATAAACATAGCAAATTTTTTTCGCGGCATTCGTTGCATTTTTACCTTTTTTTGTAGTAAAATTTTAAAATTTATCGAAATTTTTCATTATATCACGCATCTTGAAAGTACGAAAAAAAAAATGAAAATCACACATTTTCCTAATTTGAATTTGGAATTATGTTCTTTAAAATTTAATCTTTCAATGATACCAAAACCAGCCAAATACAAATAGTATAGCCTAAGAGATTTTATGACAAGTTCATACATACTATAATGCGAAAGACTTTTTCCCCAACCTGATACTTTTAATACTTGACAAATTAATGGACAAAGGCCTCCCCCAAAGATCTCTACCATTGCCGATCTTGCGCTATCGGCATCCAGTGATTACCAGCGACCCTCTCAAGATCATCGGTCCATCTTGTAGAGGGCCTGCCCACGCTGCGTCTTCCGGTTCGTGGTCGCCACTCGAGAACCTTTCTGCCCCAACGGCCGTCGGCTCTACGAGCTATGTGCCCTGCCCACTGCACTTCAGCTTGGCGATTCTTACGGCTATGTCGGTTACTTTGGGTCGCCTGCGGATCTCAGCATTTCTGATTCGATCTCGCAGGGAAACTTAAAGCATAGCCCTTTCCATTGCTCTTTGGGTGACCTTGAGCCGCCTGATAAGGCGCATAGTGAGCGACCACGTCTCTGTTCCGTAAGTCATCACTGGCAACATAATTTTTTTAACTAAATAAAAATGTTAGTATGTTTTTTTGTCACTTACAGATCTTTTGAAAGCCTTCTGCGAATGCTACGACATGAAGCCGCACGCCACGAATATCTTCCAAGACATAGTGAACGCGCTCGGTGCGTACGTGCAGAACCTGTTCGTCGCCTCCAATGTCAATACGCAGCATGGTAAGTGTGATTGGTTGAGTGTGATTGGTTGAGTGTGATTGGTTGAGTAGAACAGGATGTACGGTTACGCAGCAGACAACCAGGGGGGGGGGGGGGGGGGCGGCGACTTCTCAAGATATATTGAGAATATATGAGAATTATCATCAGGCTATACCAAGGTCAGACATGTTGGAAGTCTACATTATACAATAAAGTAATTAAAATTGTTTTTGCAGTTGTTCAAACAATGCACTTATACCGTTACAAGATTAAAAACTAGACCTGTCTGTGGAGCCGCGTCATATAACCTTGAACCATAAATATTATATATAAAGGTTTATTTCCTATACAATAAAACCTATTTGCATACACAATATACAATCTCTTTAAACTGGTCTGCAACATCGTTATCTATACATATAATAAGATCGTAGGAAAGTCAAAACAGTTCATTGAATATTTTTTTGAAAAGATACACAATCGATATGGAAGCCAAAAATATAGTTTTTAGAATTGTTGTCTGTGTGTCTGTCTTTACTTCAAAATTTGCATGAATATTACTAAGAGGTCGGGTCAACACATAGGCTACATATTATCACGCTATCAGCTACGGGGGAGGATCTGTTATAATTCATAAAATTTAACGCGGGTAAAACCGCGGGGCATAGCTAGTTATATTAAAACCTAGCGTTTCCTGCGTATTGGCAGTCATACATCGAAGTGGTTAAAACGAACCAATTCTGTGTTACTTATGGTTTAGAATATCCCCCTTTTGTTCGAAACAGAAAAAACTACCTATTTTTTTACATTTGGTCAAGTTTCTTACAAACTTTCAATCCTTATGGGATAAATCTTAGTATTCAGCAGACATGTCAAATGAATATAAATGCCATGTTGATCAGACCAAGAAAACACGTTGTTCTATGCAAGATTTGCAACCCCTTTTCACCTTCTTAGGGGTTGAATTCAGAAAAATCCTTTATCAGTGCACACCTACGTCACTTAAGGAATATTTGTGAAAAATTTCATTGTTCTATACCTATCTAAGTTAATCGGAAATATGCTCTCTCAGATCTAGCTTCTAAAGTATATTTGAGAGTGAGAGCATGGAGAGTGCGCTCCTGCACACACTTGTGCACTAAAATATGTCCTGCACAGATGGATTGTCTCCATTGACTTGCTGCCATGTTAGAAATTAGTTCAGAACATTTTATATATACATGCATACTTATAGACTCACGCCTGTTTCCCAGAGGGGTAGGCAAAGGTAACGTGTTCGAATTTGTCGCGATCTTTGTACACAGCCTTGTTTACACTCATTATATTCTTCATAACTGCTCCCGGTCTAGTGTACTTATGACCTGGCCTTTCATGAGAACCTCTTCGATTTGGTCAGAGAATGTTCTTCCAGGCCTGGTATACTTCTTTTGTCAATCTTCTTTCATTCAACCTTTATATATACATAGGTGTATATTGAAATACCCGACCGCGCTTGGTTTTTCTTGTAATTTTCATCCACGTTTAGAAGTACAGCAGAATATTGCGTGTGATCTTTTTTATAATATCTTGGACAATGTCACACAGATCATCCTAGCCCCAACCTAAGCAAAGCTTGTACTATGGGTACCAGGCGACGATATACATACTTATATAGATAGATAAATACTTATATACATAGAAAACATCCATGACTCAGAAACAAATATTCGTGCTCATCACACAAATATTTGCTCTTACCGGGATTCGAACCCAGGACCACCAGCTACGTAGGCAGGAGCACTACCAACTAGGCTACGGTGACCGAAAACGTTTGATGGCTTGAAGAAAAAAATACTGTCGGGTTATATTGACATGATCATCATCATGTCAGCTGAATGACGTCTCACTGATGGACAAAGGCCTCCCCTAAAGATTTCCAAAATGGACTTCTGTTTGTGTGCATTTGCAGGGATGTGCCATAATCGCCACGCTTGGCAGACGGGTTGGCGATCGCAGTATGATGGTCATAGTACAGTCAACAGCAAAAGTAGATGATCAAAGTCGGATATTCAATACTAATTATCATAAATTGCGACAAAATAGTGTGGTGGTGAAGAGTATCTAGTTGAAGGTGTGCGTGAGTGTTAAGTGTAAAAAATATTAACTAGTGAAAACTGCCGCCCAATAGCATGATAAACTCAAAACTCAGGTCCGATTTTGATCATATACTTATGCTGTTGACTGTACACAGAGAGACGCTGCTACCCGTTCTCTGGCCGCTCTACCCGCAATGGCATAATTAATGAAATTATATGTTTCTTTTTTCGATTAAGTATTTATTACGGTTACAATGTATCTCATATAGGCATGTAGTCTATGTCGGTCAGTATGCGTTGGTTACGAATTTCCGTGTACACAGATGGGTGTGATTGGTCGTAGTGATACTCTTTGAGGTCGTATTCATCATCGGGGTTGAGAGCGTCTTGTCTTCGGCCGCCTATTGCTTTGAAACGCCCTGCAATTGAAATTTCATATTAATCAGGCTAAGTTTCCGATTGATAATATTTCTGCTTGTAGGATTACTTTCATCGTAGGCATTCGTCCATTTTTATAATCTTAGGGCCTTGGTATACCACGTTTTTTAAGCGCGCCGTTGACGCGCGTTTGTGGCGTTACAGACGCGCGTTAGCATCGCGTTTGTATCGATACAAACAGCAAAAAACTGCTCTGTGTCGACGTTGCGCTTAAAAACGTTGTGTGTATAGGCCCTAAGGCTCACTGTCGCACGCTTCCGTGGACAGTGAGCCTTATATTTGCCGACGCTTCAAAATGTCGCCGAACAAGCCGACCAGCGTACTGGTCTATGTCTACGAGGCGTACCGCAAGCGTATGTTTTCAATCATTTTTGATAATGGTGTCGGATGACTATTTTTTTTTATATCAGAGGGTGACAAACAGTCTAATGGGTCACCTGATGGTAAGTGATCACCGCCGCCCATGGACACTCGCAACACCAAAAGTCCCGGGTGCGTTGCCGGCCTTTAAGATAACTCTTAAAGGCCGGCAACGCACCCAAGTACAACGCAAACAAGTGTTGCTGACCCTTCCCCCCACCCCGATGAGCTCTGTTGACCAACTCACACGCAGAAACGCAACATTAAAATTATTAATGTTATTGTTAAGGAATGTCGTCTGTTAGGGAGGTACTTCGCCAATTGGGCTGCTCTTTGAGCGAATAAACGCTGAGCCCTACCTCTCTTAAAAGGGAATTATTTACGTTTTTCGAAGGCGCAGTACGCCCGGGCGTATGCCACGCAGTACGGCTAGCGTCGTTACACCTGCGCGCAGCGATGCGAGTGCGACGTTGCCGCTCCGTCAACAGACTAGCACTAGAGACAAGTTTTGTATGTAAGCTGCAAGCAGGCGTACTCTTGGCGTATGACGAATACGCGGCTCTGACGCTACGCTTCCGTGGACAGTGAGCCAATCAACACACTTAAGACTTCTTTATTGACTGGCCTGCTGGTGTAGTTTCATTCATGTCAGCCAAATAACGTCCACTGCTGGAAAAAGGTCGTCCCTAAAGATTTGTGTGCTTTTGGAGGAATATGCCATAATCGACACGCTTGGCAGAGGAGATGGCGACCGCAGTGTGATGGTCATAGTAAACAGAGAGACACTGCTGCTCGTTCACTGGGAGATATTCCTTCAGGCTAACTTCTACGCCTCCCCACGCCAGTTTTTTGCAAGTGAAAACAATTTTTTTACAGTTGTTTTTTTTTCAATTGAATTGCTGATCTGGGAATTTGGCGCTTCTTAAGTACTCTCCAGTATTTAGGTAATAAATGTCCTAGCCGAATTTAAGCCGAACTAAAGCGCGGGACATGTTATAGTGCACAAGTGTGTGCGCAAACACTGGAGCACTTTGTATTCCATCACTCTCCTGATCCGATGGGACGCCTAGTAACGTGACCGAGAGTTCAGGTACAGGACTGTCGGGTTTACGTGGTCTCCGATCCACGGGGGTATAACACCGCCAACTCCCAGACTTCGGGCTGATGCTGAGAAATTTTTCTTTTTACAGAATAGTCCCAAAATAACTTTTGGCCCGACCCGGGATTTGAACCTAGGACCTCGTTCTCTGAGGGTGAGCGCGCTACCGCTAAACCAACGAGGTAGTAATTTAGGTAATATACATGTAGTAACCGGTATATCTATGTTTCGATGGTCCGACGCGCAGAAGTTTCGCAGTTTCATTGTGGTCCTCATACTCCAGCATATGGAAGTAGATATCAAGGATCGGCCGACACATCTGCATACATAACCGGTAGGACTTAAACCGGTTCGCTCTCGGTTCGGGAGGACAGCCCAGTCTTACTCTGCAAAAAAGATGCTTTTTCAAAGTCTATAGTAAATTTATTTGAATATAATGAACATCATCACCATGCCAGCCGAAAGACATCCATTGTATTACGCACTCGTATGTTATGCACATTAAAACTCCGATATGTTTTCCACACAGAATAATTAATTGAACAGAGTAACATTCTAATTGCGGGTCGTAACAAGGAATCTATATTTAATCATCTCCTACCCTATTTATATTATTATCAGTGGTAAGCAATTGAGAGTCTTATATCGATTAATAATAGTTTTAAGATGTTAAATTATTATAGAATTACTACAGTAATTGATACAATGATAATCACTAGTTAAATAAATAATCACAATGTAAATATATGATTATAATATATGTCATAACCTAGTACTACGTCATAACCGTTGCGCGGCTGTTGAGTACTTGATAACAATTGCTATATTCAATGTGTAACGTCTTTCCTCTCGGTTGCTCTATTCTTCTTATAAATAAATGAATTTTGGCCGTGTTTCTCAGTGGCTTTCTAAGCAGAAAAGTATTCCTACTGGATTTTGGCTGTAATTCTCCGTAGGATACTAAGGATTTTGAAAAAAAATAGTTCCACTTCCCTTCAAAGCGAGAGGCAGAATAATATAATGGAATTTTTCAGACATCTTTAAATGAATTGTATAAATTTAAGTGCGGGTGGGAATCGAACCCACGACGAGCACGGGGTATCCGGCCCCATGTGCGTCAACTATATAATAATATGTGATATAATGGACCTAGACTCATAAATCGAGAGAATTCCAACAAGAGAAGCAGCAAGAATTCTAAGAGTATTTTTATGGGTCCTATTAAGTGCGCTGTTATACTTGAACCCAATAGTAGGTATGACAAAAGCGGTGCTAAACATAGGCCCCAAATATATTCTTCCATCTCCCCCAAGGATCTCGAACTCTCTAGCAAAAAGTACAAACTTAGTTACCCATGCCTGAAGCAGATGCATTATGCATATTGACGTGAAGATGCATCAGGGTCAGTTTTGAGCGACGATTTGTGCAACTGTAACAACTATCAACTCACGTGCAGTTCTGCAAATGGAACACGAAGTACCACACCGGCTTCACTGACTCTATGCACCCGCCGGGCGAGTATCGTCGCGTGCATCGGATCTTCAGCGAATCCGCTGACGGTCCTGTCGTTGTTTCAACTGGAAAATATAATAAAATCCTTCATACAATAGAATAATAAGGCACACTTTATTGTATTATGTTTTGGATTACGCTCCTGTTGTGTGGCGTCCCCAGTTTGCAATTCACTCTCTCAGAATCGAGCGTATTCAAAACAGATTTGTGCGGCACTTGTCATACTCGGTGGGATTGGGGGGTAAAAAAGTGGATTATAAAACCAGGTTGGATTATTTTAAGATGATGGAACTGTCTAAGAGGAGGGATGTAACTGATTTGGTATTTTTGTTTAAGTTGTTAAGAAATAAGATTGATTGCCCTGAGTTGTTACAAAGGATACGATTTCGAGTTCCGTTCCATATTCCACGGAAACCGATAACTCCCTTAGCTCCTACACTACGTAGAAAATTACTTAGCTCAAAGCCACCTCTTTGCCGAATGACAAAAATTATACAATGAACGCAGTGACAAAGTTGATATTAAGGATAATTTTTTAGTGTAGTGTTTTAGTTAAACTACATATTTAAAAAAGTTGTATAATATAATATGTATGTAAAAGTAGCTCATTTAATTTTCAATGTAGTGTTTGAAGTAACTAGACATTTAGATCTTAAAGATTGTGTTATTTCCAAAGATTAATGTTAATGTTTAAGTTGTTGGTGAACCAAATAAATAAATATAATTATATATATTTAATTCTAGGCACAAATATATTATTAGATCGTGACATAAATTTGACCTTTATAATGAATTATAATTAAATTATTAACTAATCCACTGCTAATAATTGGTAGTTTATGGATAGGATAGGAGTTCCATAGACTTACCCGAGATTCTGCAATTTATTCAAGCCCATGTTTTAATTCACAGTATAAGCTATTTGCATAGCAAATTCCAGCTAAATCCGGTCGGCCGGTCAGCGTCAAGGAGTGACGAGCGTGATTGCCCATGCACGCACGGGCACTGACATGACGGGCCCGTTGGCGTGGTTGGTAGATACGCTGCCTTTCATGCCGCAGGTCGTGGGTTCGATTCCCAGATATTTGTGTGCATGAACATGTCTGTTTTTCCTGTTAATTATCTATACAAGTATGTATTTACAAAAGTGTGTGTGATTGTCTGGTTTTCATAGTACAAGCTCTGCTTAGTTTGGGACTTTTGTATTTTTAACCTTTATTTATCTGAACGCCTATCCCGATGTTCAGCGACTTAGCCGGTAGCCCCCCAGATGTCCCATCGCACCTTTATTTGAACGTCGATCACTATCCCGATGTAAGTGATCATGACCACCGCCGACTATGAACACTCGCAACATCATTGGACCCGTAAGTACGTAGTCGGCCCTTAAAAAAGTAATAGGCCAGCTTCTAGAAAGGTTCATACTTAGAGGCCAAGTATAGACTTGAGAATTTTCCTTCGTAAAATATTTTTAAACTTTCACATTTTTATATATTGTGGACACAGGTCTCAATCGCAATAACAATTTAGCCGACCCGTAACCATGGCTGGTGCACTCCATGCCGAAACGTCGTCGGGTTAACTAAAGGTAATGATTTGCCTTAAATTGTTATCGGGATTGAGACCCGTGTCCACAATATCTAAAAATTCTTTCGTTCTTTAGTACTAATAGGGAACTAAATAAAGCGCTTACTTTTTAGGATTATTTTTTCACCTTCCATACATAAAATATTCTTATTTATTGATAAAACGTACAAGATAATAGTTATGAACAAAATCTTACACATCTTCACAAAGAAACTTGTAATTATTTGTCAAATTCCGGGGCCTACTAGTTACGAATTAATGAATTCAGTCGGCCACGTTTCAATGATGCTGCCGATAGATGGCGGCGGCAGCCGGTAGCCCTACCCCCATCGGGGCTCCAGTGGCAGTATGAGAAGTGTCCTTTATTGCCGCTACATGCAAGCAGCTCCGGGAAGACAGCGATTTGTTTGTGGCGCAGTCGCTGTGCCGAACTGGCAATAGGGGACGACAATATAATAAATTTATTATGTAATGTAATATGTAAATGTAATGTATGCAAATAAATAATTATTAACTAGTTAATATGTAATAAATATCATAGATACCCCATTTATCATTGCTTAAACTAGAGATTCTAAATAAAACTTGGATTAAGCTTTCATCTCTGGCATTTTTTATTAATAAATATATTTTTTACAAAAAAAAAACAAATCCAGAGCCCTCCCAGGGCAGGTGTCCCGACCCTCTGTGACATGGCGCAAAAGGGGGGCACCGGAGCAGCATACCCGCCTTCCCGGGGCTTCCCCCATCAGGCACCAAGAGAAGTCCACGGCAGTAGGTTTAGTCGGTGCGAGTCCGACATACCCACCCGCAGATACTTTTTGCGGGTGTCATGCATAGGCATTCTCCCTGCCATAACAAAAAAAAAAAGAAATCGGTCTGAGCCGTCTAGTATACATACCTAAACAGCAAAATCTAAAACGCCATTCCGAAGTATGTATAAGCTTAATATGAATAAAGTCCATTTTTATTTACAGGCTCATCAGGAATCCCGCAGCAGTCAGGTTTCTACTGGAAGGGTGTCTGGCTTCCCCTCTGCGTCACATTTGAACCAGGAACTGCTAAATCTGTATAGTAAGTATAGATGATTTTAGATAGTTTTAGGAGAGGTAGGGCATAGCGTTCATTCGCTCAAAGAGCAGCCCGACTGGGGAAGTACCTCCACCTTGCAGAAGACACTCCTTAATAATAACATTAATAATATTAATGTTGTGTTTCCGAGTGTGAGTAAGGTCGCCAGAGCTCATTGGGTGGGGGGAAGGGTCAGCAACACTTGTTTGCTGACTTTTAAAGGCCGGTGTCCATGGGCGGCGGTGATCACTTACCATCAGGTGACCCACTTGCTCGTTTGTCGCCCTCTGATATAAAAAAAAAATAAAAACATGCTGGATCGTATTTCAACCGATTACACCGAAATGTTTATACATTCATAACTTCTAAACGACTGCAAGAAATTGGATAAATCTTTCTTTTATGCGTTCGTTTTAGTCTGGAGAAGGTTTATATGAAAAAAAAAAGTTTTTTGGTTGTTGTTTCTTCGGCACTATTTGATTTCTGTCCGGAAAGAAAAACGAAAAATGTTGTACACATCAAGCTATACGTTTCAAGCTGATCCCGCGTTGTATAGGATTTCTATACAATGACAGGTCAGCATATATTGGAAATGTATAGCTTGATATGTAGCCGTGTGTACAAGCTCTGTTTAGTTTGGGATTAAATGGCTGTGTGTAAATAATGCCCCAGGATTTAATGATACGTTTTTATTTTCCAGCATAGACATGTTGGACCGCTCGGAAGCGCCGTGCATACAGGACGGGTACGGCATATCGGTGGCGTACGCGTGCCTCATGGAGATCATCCGCTCCATAGCCATCAGCGTGGAGGGCGCCGAATATTTCAGGTATACGGGACTGAAACACAAGTAAGACTTACTTCACATTCATTAGGGGACTTCTGTTTGTTCGCTGTATTCGTCTGCTTGTTCCATGTGTTTATTTCAATGCAAGGTACAGATGCCAGCACATCAAGTTAGCCCAATCTGTCAAATTACCCCAATCGAAAGGGAACCTTATGCTTTTGTGATAAAGTTGAAAATGTATAAAAGAAATTTGACAGATTAGGGTAGCTGGATGCTCTGGCGTCGGTACAGTCAATTGGTTTTATCTGGGGCTATTTGTCAAAGCATTTTATGGCTTTGTGGCGAGTCGCAATTACGACTCATAGGGCGTGATTTCGATGCACCTGCGCTTGCGCCGCCTTGTCCATTTTGTAGGCGGTGCGCGAGGACAATAGGCACACAGCAGCCATGACGTCGTCTTGGGACGGCGCAAGCGCAGGTGCATCGAACATCGCGCACTATCATGTAGCGATCAGGTGATGTCCTGCTGCGTTGAGTCGCGGGCTAGGCGAGACTTGCCTACTCACCACAGCTTCGCTAAAAAACCGTTACCTTAAATCGTTATAGTGCCAGGTTTTAACGCATCATCCTCATCATGTCAGCCTAATGAGGGGCTCCCCAAAAGATTTCCACAATGGAGTTGAGTCCATAATTTGGATGGATATAAATAGAATACAATATGCGGATGTGGAAATCCGCATTTCATCCCGTGCGGGTCGTAGAAGGCGACCCGAGGGTATACTTCTCAGAGAATGGACATCAGCGTCTCCGTGTACAATGACCATCACTCGGCGATCGCCAACCCGTCTGCCAGACGTGGTGATTATGGCAAAGCCCCCTATTCTTAATTCTTTAGGGTTCTCTAGTCCAGCTGTGGACGTCGTCGAGGTAATTTTTGGCAAAATATAGCTTAGCAACTCCAAGAAGAACCGCAGTTTCAAATTTTCGCTGTTTGTTACTCGTTTTCTGGCTGTTGGTGGATATATGTGTGGAATGTCTTGTTATATATTCATAGATTCCGCTTTTGACCAACTGGGTGACCAATTTTGCAAGAAATTCTCAGTAACAGCTCGGATTCTGGAAGTTGGCGGTGTTACAGCCCCATAGCTCGGAGAGCACTTAAAACTTCTTGCCAGATAGCTGTCCCCCCTCTGATTATGACCATGAGGCAATAGACAGTACACCTCCGTCACAGTTCATCCTTTGGAACTGATTACCATGGCTACAAAAACATATGTATATAAATCGCCCATGCTTGTTTTTAAACATAAATATTTGCTCTCTTAGTATATCGAGCTCGTAACTAGCATCAAAGCTACCACAGTAAAAACATTAGAGACTTGTTAATAACCTTACATGTTTTTTATTGTGTCTAGACTCCAAGAGATGTATGAAGATATTCAGAATGACACAGAAGAAAAAGAAATTAATTCCAACAAAAACGGCATCGCTAAAGGTGAGTTATAATGATTGAGTATTAAATATTATGAGGTTATCAGTCTGACTGGCCCTTGGTCTAGTGGTTAGCGCTGACTGCTATGCCAGAGGTCGTGGGTTCGATTCCCACCCAGGACAGATATTTGTGTGCATAAACATGTCTGTTTGTCCTGAGTCTGGGTGTTATTATCTATATAAGTATGTATTTACAAAAGCATGATTATTTGTTTTGTGTCTTGGTGTAATTTATCTTTATATGTACGTTTTTAGAAATATATAAGTATGTTTATTAGCTGTGTGGTGATGGCGGCGAATATCAGAAATTTATCACCCCATCTCATCCTGTGGATGGTGTAGAATTCGACCCGAGGGAATATCTACCAGAGGAAGGGCAGCAGCTTCCTTCTGAGTACTATGACCATCTTACTGCGATCGCCAACCCGTCTGCCAAGCGTGGCGATTATGGCATATCCCCTCAAGATTATTGCTGACGGAGGCTTCTGTGGACTCCTTACAGCTGTTATTATGCCGATGGAAGTATGTTTATCAGTTGTCTGGTTGCCATATTACAGGCTCTGTCTAGTTTGGGATGACGTGACAGTGTGTGAGTTAGGAACAGGAAATATAACATTTTAAATTTTATTATGAATGTTATGTTAGATGGAGACACGAAGACGGACAAAATAATAACGAACAACTCGCACAATGGAGAATCGGATCAGAACTCCAACGTGGTGCAGAAGATAGAAGATGACGTCGAAGATAAGGAGAAACAGATAAGACTGCAGGTTAGTGAGCACACGATTCATAGGGAGGGAAAGGCAATTTCGCAGCAATTTTTATTTGTCAGTAAGTGATTTGATTGTAGGTATATTCATAATATTATTATAAATGTAATGTAGGTAGTTAGGATATATGAATAAAGCAGTCTGTGCATGACACTCGTGGTATTCATTCGTGTCCCTCCTATATATATATAACTTTACATGGCGCAGTCGGTTTAATCTCGTAAATAAAAAAAAAAGTGCATCGCTGACAAATAAGTTAAATAAACGTGTTAAGCGCTGAGGATTACATAAGTAATCGTTAATAAAGTAAAGAAAATGGAATCTATGTTGCAACCACCGTCGCCATTTTGCTTTGAGAAGGACCTAGCAAACGTTACATCAGGAAATCTTAGTGCACAATGGGTGAAGTGGAAAAAGTCCTTTTTAATATATTTCAAGGCCTGCCAGTTAAACAATAAGGATGCAGATGTCCAAGTAAGCATACTACTTCACGTAATTGGTGAACAGTGTCGGGAGGTCTACGATACGTTTCCTGCGGAGAAGAATGCGACCGTTGAAAGCACTTTGAAATTGTTTGAAGACTTTTTCACCCCTAAGAAGAACCTAACTGTGGAGCGACACAAGTTTTTTACTCGTAATCAACAAAGTCATGAATCGGTTGAGCAGTATGTACTTGAATTGAATAGGTTGGCGCGCTCATGTGAATTCCAGGACTTAAAAGATGATTTAGTCAAGGATAGGCTGATTTGTGGTCTACAAGAAAATGCTATGAAGGAGCGGCTGTTGAGGGAGGAAAATTTAACGCTTAATAAAGCCTTGGAAATCTGTAAAATAATAGAAATGTCAAGATTGCAAGCCGACGATATAAAGTTAGACAAGGACGGAGGACACGTTCACGAAGTGAGGGAGCGAGACGGAGGCGCCGAGCGAGCCGTGCAGTGGATTCGTCGCACACAAGGTGGCTCGCGAATGGTTCGCGACATCACACACACGCGGGCATCAAGCGGTCGGCGGGCGGCAACGGCTGACTCGAATAATAACACGGCACAGAGACAACAAGAAGGAACATTGCAGGCCGTGATGGGCAGTAGGCCAGTTTTACGTTCACCTACGATGAACTATCGATATGAGGCAAACAGGTTTAATGGATCTCGACGACAGTACGAACCTAAGTGTGATTTTTGTGGATTTGTGCATGAAAAATTTAATTGCCCGGCTTACGGTCAAAACTGTGCTAAGTGTAAACGTAAGAATCATTTCGCCCGGGTGTGCCGTGTTTATACCGTTGGGGAGAACTCCATGGACCAGGTATGTGGGTTAAATAATATCAAACCGATTGATAACTGGTGTGTAGATTTAAAGTTGTTAAACAATTGTAATGTTCGATTTAAGTTGGACACTGGAGCTGACGTAAACGTTTTACCGGTCAGATTTTTGTCACAGACAGGAGTTGTGTTGAGTGATCTCATACCTACGAGTGTGAAGTTGGTCAGTTACTCGGGAGGAGATATAAAAGTATTAGGTAAATGTAGATTAAAGTGTTTTTATAAAGACAGATCTTATATAGTAAAATTTATTATTGCAGACGTATCTTCTCCTCCGGTTTTAGGTAAAAGGTCGTGTGATGAAATGAATTTAGTGAAACGTGTTTTGGCAATAAATAGTAGCATTGAATGTGAGCACATATTTGATAGGTATTCGGATGTATTTGAAGGGGTGGGCTGTTTGCCATGCGAGTACACGATTAGGCTGTCCGCAGAAGCAAGACCCGTAGTTCATGCACCACGTAAATTACCTATTGCGCTAAGGGATGACGTGAGGGGTAAATTAGATGAGATGTTGCAGCAAGGAATAATTGCTAAAGTGGAAGGGCCAACAGATTGGGTAAATAGCATGACCGTGGTGAGGAAATCGAATGGAGATATGCGTATTTGCTTACATCCGCGAGACCTAAATAAGTATATAAGACGGGAGCACTATAGGTTACCTACTTTAGATGAAATTACAGCAAAATTATCGGGGGCAAAATATTTTAGTACGCTTGACTGTAAACATTCGTTTTGGCAACTGAAGTTGAGCCGTGAGTCTACGGATTTATGTACTTTTAATTCGGTTTTTGGGAGATTTAAATTCTTAAGATTACCATTTGGAATCTCTTCAAGTTCAGAAGTCTTTCATAAGAGACTTTATGAATACTTCGATGATATTGAGGGAGTTATACTATTTATTGACGACTTACTGTGCTATGGGGAGACAAAGGAAATACATGATAAGCGCCTTCGTCAAGTATTAGACAGGTGCAGACAAATCAACGTCAAGTTAAATAGAGAAAAATGTAAAATTGATTTTTCTGAAATTAAATACCTAGGACATATAATATCACAGCATGGTATTCGCCCTGATGATTCACATATTTTACCGATAAGAAATATGCCTAGACCAGAGGGAGTTAAAGATTTAGAGCGTTTTTTGGGATTAGTAACATATGTAGGAAATTTTATTCCAAACCTCTCTGAGAAGACACACAAGTTGCGCGAACTTCTTAAAAAAGACATTGCGTGGCATTGGGAGGACGTTCATGAAAAGGAGTTCCGACAACTTCAGCATTGTATTACAAACCCGCCAGTTCTACAGTTTTATAGTCTAGATAAGCCGATAACTTAAGCCCACACATTATCGTCCTATATCAATCCTTCCTTTTCTATCCAAAGTGCTGGAGTCCTGTGTTCACAAACAGTTTTCACATTTTATACTTGCCAACAGCCTGATTAGCCCGCTACAATCTGGGTTCAGGCCTGGCCACAGTACTTCCACTGCACTCCTCAAAGTGACTGGCGATATTAGGACTGCCATGGAGGATACCAAAGTCACAGTCTTGGTTTTGGTAGACTTTTCCAATGCTTTTAATACCGTCAGTCACGACATCCTTTTATCTATCCTTTCCCATCTAATGGTCTCTGACAACGCGTTGGAATGGTTTTCCTCTTATCTTCGAGGGCGTCAGCAGTCAGTACGCGTCGGTGAAACCTCATCGAACTGGTGTAATCTAGACACTGGTGTTCCTCAAGGCGGTATTCTCTCTCCTCTTTTATTCTCTGTTTTCATAAACCTCTTAACAAATGATCTTCAGAGTGCGTATCATCTTTACGCCGATGACCTACAACTGTATAGACATGCAAGCTTGGACGGTTTGTCAGAAGCGATCAACAAATTGAATATTGACTTAGACTTCATACAAAACTGGTCGAATAGGTTTGGTGTCACTGTCAACCCTGCTAAATGCCAAGCCATCATCATAGGTAGTTCTCGCTTGATGAGCCGAGCTAACTTCGATAGTCTACCACCTATAATATTTAATAACCTAGTTATTCCCATCAGTAGAAATGTTAAAAATCTAGGCTTGCACATCGACATGGCAGGACCAGATGGCTAGTGTCTGCCTGAGGGTGACAAATGTTTTGCGGAGTCTTTATCGTCTCAAAAACTTCTTACCTGAAAAAACAAAGATATTGCTCGTGCAGGCCTTAATCTTTCCCATAATTGACTATGGTGATGTGTGCTACTTTGACCTGAATGCAGATCACCTCAATAAACTAGACCGACTTCTGAACAACTGCATTCGATTCATATTCAATCTTCGTAAATATGACCATGTGAGTAGCTACCGAGCTCAACTAAAGTGGTTCCCTATTCGGCAGCGCAGAACCTTGAGAGCCTTAACTACCCTATTTTCACTATTAGACTCGCCTTCTTCTCCTTCTTATTTGACTTCTCAATTTCAATATCTTCATAGCAATCATAGCAAAAATCTACGCTCTTCTCACAACCGTCTACTTCAATGTCCACCTCATCGTACTGACTTTCTACATTCTTCCTTTTTTGTTCAATCCATTCTTCTCTGGAACTCTCTTCCTTCCGAAATCAGGATGGCAACGAGTCGTTTTTCTTTTAAAAAGAAAATGCGCGAACACATTTCCAAAAAAAATTTGGCAGAATCAGCTCAATAGCACTCTCTTCTATCGTTAATTGTTCTCTAGGTATATTTATTTATAAATATATATTAGTCTATTATAGTTTTTATTTATGTATTGTATGTATTATTCATAATTATATATTTACAATGATAATCCACACAAGACGTTTTTAAAGTGCACCTACCTTGTTTTTCTCTGCATCACCCCAAGGTTGACTGGTAGAGAATGCCTACGGCATTAAGTCCGCCTGTGTACTTTCATGTGCAAAAGTTTTAAAATAAAATAAAATAAATAAATAACTATATCTGTAGATTCTAGTAAAAATGGCCTAGGTGCATGTTTATTGCAAGACGGAATGCCGGTATGCTTCGCGTCGCGTTCACTAACGAAAACTGAACAGAATTACGCACAGATAGAAAAAGAATTGTATGCGTGTGTTTTTGCTTGTGAGCGTTTTTACATGTATATTTATGGCAGAAGCGATGTAACGGTTGAAACTGATCATAAACCGTTAATAAGCATAATAAATAAACCAATTGTAGGAGCACCAGCCAGGTTACAACGTATGTTAATTAGGTTGCAGCCATATACCTTTAATTTAGTTTATAAGCCCGGTAAATTTTTGTACATAGCAGACACGCTTTCACGCGCTGTGGCGCCGTGCGCTGATAAGGAAGATGACTCACAACAATACCTAGACGACAGGGCGCAGGTTTGTGCGATCGCCGCGAGTTATAGAAGTACAAAAGTATACAGCGGTCGATGAGGAAATGTTGGAAATCAAGAGAATGATAAAAGAGGGATGGCCGAACAATAAGTGTGATGTTGAAGACAATATTAGAGCCTATTGGGATTATAGGGATGAATTGACCGTGGCATACGATTTAATTTGGAAAGGACATAGGATTGTCATCCCGAGGTGTTTACGAAAAGATTTGTTAAAAAAAGTACATATAGGTCATCTAGGCGTAGAAAAAACAAAGTTACGAGCACGTGAGATAATGTTTTGGCCAAATATGAACACACAAATACAAGACATGATTTCGCACTGTCAAGCATGTTTGACATATAGAAAAAACAATTGTAAAGAACCACTTATCTCGCACGAAATACCGGAAAGAGCGTGGGCTAAGGTCGGTGTTGATATTTTCCATTTTAATGGTAAGAGTTATTTATTAGTCATTGATTACTTTAGTAAGTTCGTTGAGATCGAAAAACTACGTAATTTGAGCTCGTGGTGTGTAACAGATAGAATTAAAAGGATTTTTAGTCGTCAAGGGATTCCAGATTTAGTTTACTCGGATAATGGACCCGAGTTCTCGTCGAGGTTATTCCATGAATTTAGTAGGGAGTGGAAATTCGAACATAAAACTTCTTCACCAATGTATCCTCAGTCAAATGGACAGATAGAGAGAACGGTACAAACAATTAAGTCCATGCTTCGAAAAACACATTTCGGTAAGACGGATTTTCGCCTGGCATTGTTAGAATTTTTAAATACACCCATTAGTGATAAGTTACCGTCTCCGGCAGAGTTGCTAAATAATAGAAAATTGCGTAGTATACTTCCGTGTGCACCTAAATTTTTAGAACCAAAAATTCCCAATACAAAACAAGTACATATCGAATTAAAACAGCGACAGGCAATACAGAAAAAATACTTTGATAGGAACACTAGGAATTTGAAACCTTTAGCGGTTGGTGATAAAGTTAAAGTTCGCATGGGCAAGAACTGGGTAAATGCAATAGTAGTAAACATAGTCAGACCGCGTTCGTATTTATTGAAATTGGATACCGGTACAATTATTCGTCGAAATCGTAGACAGATCGCTCTTGACGGATATAATATGTGTACTGAAAATCGACAGAGACCATATTATGATTATGATGACGTAATGGTAGGCTCAGGTAGCATTCAAGAATGCAGCTCCAGTGCGCCACTTGACGGACGTCTTGGTAGATCTTCGACTAATGCTTACCTCACTCGTTATGGTAGGACAGTGAGAGCGCCTGATCGGTGGGGGTACTCCTGACGGACATCAGAGATGCGGTCGAAACAATAAGTGGCAAAAGACATTTAGATATTAAATGAAATTGATGAATTTTGAATGATTATTAATTTTAAATAGATCTTTTATTTGATTGGTTATATACTTAAATGATTATTTTGTTTATTAATTATTTAAAATTACCTATTCTTATTAATCGTTACCCATTTTCATTCAACTGAAAGTTAAGGGTAAAAAATTCAAAATTATTATAATTGCCATTTAAATAAATTTGTTTGTTTGTAAATGTAATAATTGGTTGCTATTATATGTTTGAATTTACATAAGTTAAATCTTGTAATAATCATTAATGAAATGTACTTTTAATTTGTTTGCTATTATTTAATTTAATTGGTTGTAAAATGCGATTGTTATTTTGATACTTATATAAATTTCTTATGATCTCTTATGATATGATATGTTATTATTTCTTATGATATGATTGTTATGTTAAAATTTATATTTATGATGGTAAGATTTTCACATTGTATTTGAGGGGGATATAGATATATATATATTATTCATTTTCAGAAGGGGGTTGTAGGTATATTCATAATATTATTATAAATGTAATGTAGGTAGTTAGGATATATGAATAAAGCAGTCTGTGCATGACACTCGTGGTATTCATTCGTGTCCCTCCTATATATATATAACTTTACATTGATATTAGTCGAAGTATGATGCATGTGAAAATTTTGTAATCGAAAATAATTTCGGACATGACTTATGTGTCTATTTTTATAAGCCAAATAAAATTGACATTATTAAATTTCAACTTACTAGAAAACTGATCAATAAATATCTATTTTTTACTTCCAAAAAACAGCGCAGAAATTTTATATGAAATCCCGTGGTTACACAAATTTTGATGAATGGACTGTTTTTAGGGTTCCGTAGCCAAATGGCAAAAAATGGAACCCTTATAGATTCGTCATGTCTGTCTGTCCGTCCGTCCGTCCGTATGTCACAGCCACTTTTTTCCGAAACTATAAGAGCTGTACTACTGAAACTTGGTAAGTAGATGTATTCTGTGAACCGCATTAAGATTTTTACAAGATTTTTACAAAAATAGAAAAAGAACAAGTATTTTGATGGGTCGCCATACATAGAACTGAAACTCAATTTTTTTTTTTCATCGTACCCATACATGTGGGGTGTCTATGTATAGGTCTTCAAAATGATATTGAGGTTCCTAATCTCATTTTTTTCTAAACTGAATAGTTAGCGCGAGAGACACTTCCAAAGTGGTAAAATGGGTGTCCCCCCCCCCCCCCCCCCTCTAACTTCTAAAATAAGAGAATGATAAAACTAAAAAAAATATATGATGTATATTACCATGTAAACTAACAACGAAAATTGGTTTGAACGAGATCTAGCAAGTAGTTTTTTTTTAATACGTCATAATCCGCAATTTGCATTCATTTAATCAACTGAAATACTTGCTGCTATCAATGGAACCCTTCATGTGCGAGTCCGACTCGCACTTGGCCGGTTTTTTTATTTATTAAATATTAGCTATGCCCCGCGGTTTCACCCGCGTTATAGTAATTTTGGCGTAAAAGAGTAACATGCATACTCACAAACTTTTTCATTTGTAATACTAACTTACAATTTACAATACTTATAACTTTAGCATTTATAATTATAAGTAGGATATGTACCTCTAGCGGTTTTGGCAGTGCACGCCGGAATAGCTCGCTGATGGTAGAATTTTTCCTACAATCTTGACACTTATCGTCATATTTTGGACAATTCACACAATATCTTTATTAATTGTAGCCTATGTGTTATTCTAATGTATAAGCTAGATTATTGTAAAGTTTCATTAAAATCCATTCAGTAGTTTTTACGTGAAAGAGTGACAAACATCCATCGATAGATACAAACTTTCGCGTTTATAATATTAGTAGAATGTATCAAATCTCCCTCTATTCCCGTTTTCTGTATGACTTTTAATTAGTTAAGTAATTAATTTTATATATTTGTGAACTTTTCAGTTGCTCAAGTCTTCTTGGTGTGGCCTCGTTTGGGGTCTCTCAGGGCTCGCCGAGGCGAGTATCGGGGAATTAGAAAATATTCTTCGTGCCATACAGACCCTGGCTCGAGTCAGTGGGAAGGTGAGTGCTTTATTTTAGGGCCATATTTTATTTAAAATTAATTTGTGACATGCATTAAAAAGGTGCTTGTCTTTGGAATGCATTGCTTATGACAGATTCGCATATACACACATGATTATTAATGCATATCGTTGGTAAAGCGGTAGCGTGTTCAACCGCAGATAACCTGGTCCTGTGTTCAAATCCCGGGTTGGACCAAAAGTGATTTTGGGATTTTTCTGTAAAAAGAAAAATTTCTTAGTATCAGCACGAAGTCTGGTAGTTGGCGGTATTATATCCCGTTCATCGGAGAGCACATAAAGGTTGGTCCTGTACCTGACCTCTTTCCGGTCGTGTCGCTAGTCGTCCCATCGGATCATGAGAACGATGGAATAGATAGTGCCCCTGAGTTTGCGCACACACTAGTGAACTATAATATGTCCCGCGTTTCCATTGAGACTGGCCGTCGTGCAAAATGCAGCCGCCTATAATTTGAATAATTACTATAGACCAATGTTTCTTTCTTCAGGTGGGTCATTCAAGCGCGCGTGACGCATGCGTCTCTGCACTCTGCCGTTGTGCCCTACCAGCACAATACGTAGTGCCCGCACTTGGTGCCCTGGGAGCATTACCCTGTCCCTGGCGAAGGGAGCCGCCTCCGCCTCCAGACCCGGACTATAGGCACCAAGTTGTATGGGTTGGGACTCCATTACCATCTGCGGCTTTACCTACAGGTATGTATTGTACAGAGCGGCATCACGGTATCCATCCCTTGAATAGGTATAGTTGGTGGTAGTCAATGAAAAATGTTTATTTTCGACGAAAAGATATCTTACCATAGAACAAAAACAAAAATTTAGTTGAGAGTCAAGGCCCCTATCTCAACATTAGCTACAGCAACACATAGGTATATTACTGCAGCGCTGATCTTCCGATAGAGGATAAGCCATAATTGCATAGTAATAAATAAAATAAATATATTAAATTGTAACTAAAAGTTAATACATACTCGTCACAAAGACAAAAAAAAACATATTTTAAATTAAAGATAGGCAATTAAATAAAATTATATTCAAAATAAAATAATTCACTACATCACCAATTGAAACAAAATTTTTTACTACAAATAATATAATAATGACACAAACAGCTATAGGAGGGTATAATCTGGACTATAACGATGGGGTAGTTTGACAGTCCCTTTCTCAGCGCTATGAACAAGATTGCTTGGCTTAAGTATAGGTATGGGATTAATTTCTTATACACGCCTTTCTTTTATGTTTGTGCGATCCATTTGGCACACATTGAAAAGGGTCTGAGCGGTGAGGCTCAGGGACGACCTGGGACAAACACCTGAGCGAATCCAAGATTGAATATGATAAAAAAGTGATTGAAGAAATCGGGAAAGTATATTTCATCCCCTCCAGCATAAAGCAGGAGCATTTTTTCGAGGATTATTAACTCATCAGCTTAAACTTAAGCTTAACTTAAGCTTAAATACATAAGCTAGACTTATGTATTTAGGTTTAAGTTGATAAACATCGGAATCTAAAAAGCATGCGGGGCAGTCTTTGCGGACTGCCGATAGAAGTGAACAATATTTTTTTCATTTTTAATACACGGAAAGTAGTGTTTATTTAATCTGAGTAGCGAGTGGAAGATACTACTTCACGCTTCTGGGCGGTAAAGACTCATAGCAATTACTTCCCTCACTATGGTGGGAATAAATTAAAAAAATAGAACTAAACTTGGTTAGACGGTCGGCTGTTAAAAATCTAACATAGTTACGAAAAAAATGCTGCGGTCATGTAAGACCAAGGTGATTTAGAAAAAAACAACTTTCGTCTTAAGACTATTCGATCAGGTTACGTGTTCTGACGCGTTTTAACATTTTTTACCCATCTCAACAAGGGCAAAACTCCGCTTAAAAAGTTTTCACTTCTAAAAGTTTTACAACTGAATAAACCAATTTAGAGGCTCCACAAGCAGTTAAGGTACAAACGATACACACCGGCAGGAAAAATTTGTGAGCTCCCATTTTGACACCCTTAAGAAGGATGTAGGTGTCATCTATCGGGTTTGTTCTTGAAACTCGGGTGACTGATATACTAATAATTATGTTTATTTTCCAGGACAACAACAGTCATTTGTAATGGTAACGTCCCGCCACGTAACCGCCATGAAGGCTCTGCTCTGTGCCGCCCAGCGAGATGGCGACACTATCCAGCAAGCTTGGTTACCCGTGCTCACTACGTTGCAGCATCTTGTAAGTCATCTCACAACTCTTCTTATTCGTTCGACTCAATTCAGTCTTAACTTCAGATAAATAAATATAATAGACTGCACGTGTGTCGCAGCGGCTAAGACTGTCGCCTCGCCGCTTCGGGTTCGAGTCCCGCGCCGGACAACTATTTGTCTGACCCATAAATTGTTGTTCTAAGTCTGGATGTAATATGTGTCCGTCTAGTATATGTTTGTAAAGTACCCCGCGACACGGATAACAATCACTATGCGGGCGTTGTCTTTTATAAAAAATAAAATAAAAATGATGTGCTTACTGGTACTATACTAGACAACTGATGAAATACTTATTTACACGTTTTGTAAATTTATACGACCAATACCCAGAAAACACCCAGACCAAGACAAAAATACGAACATGTCGTTCATGAATCAAATATTTGCCTTGTGCGAGGATCGAACCCGCGAACTTTGGATCAGAAGGCAGGTTTACTACCAGCTGACCGAACGTGATGATTTTATTGGCTAGAAACTTCCAGAAACAATTATTTTGGCTTTTGTAAGCCTCAAGTTCCACACCGATATCTCTCTTATTTAAGTGTTGTGCAATTGTCGGTGTAGCAGTTTCCAGCCTTCTATATCGTAAGCCTTCTCCTTAACTTCCTTGTAAGCCTCCAATTTCACAACTTCCTTCACTGGTCCATATATTTACGTCTCGGTCTGCTTCTCTTCCTTCTTGCCTCAATTTTACCTATGATGTTGGTGATGAAATGGTCGTGTCGAATTAAATGTCCAATCATTTTTCCTCGACTACTCTCTATAATCTTTAGAATTTGGCGTTCTTCTTGCACTCTGTTTAATATTTCGTCATTTGTCACTTTTCCGTCCAGTAGACTCTTTCTATTCGACGCCAACACCACATCTCAAATGCTTCTAGCCTTTCTCAATCTCTCTGGCGTACCCGATATCCTAAGTGCCTTTTTCAATAATATCGGAATATGAAATTACCTAATGTTGCCTTCTTCAGGTATGGATCCTAGGTTTGAAACCTTCGACTGGCGGCAGCATGAAGGCGAGCCGCGCGAGCGCAGATGCCAACGCTGTAATGAGCACCTCCGCTGTCATGGCTGACCTGCCCGGTAAGAGGGATTTTGTAGATAGTAAAGTTGTGTCTTATAACAACCTAACTTAAGGCTAGAATTGAGTGCGCAGCTGTCTCGCTCGTGCATTTACATATAAAAATCATTGTCAGTAGATTTGCAGAATGTGTATTGCTCATGTTGTGAGATGAATATTCGTAAATATTACCGATATTACTGCGTACTAAGGGTTATGGAGGCTGCATGTGTCTCAGAATCATTTTCTATACACCCTTAGTCGTATTAGGAGACTGGTTTTCATTTATTACATAACTATATATAAAAGCACGATATAGCGTAGTATACTTTTGGACTGTGGAGTAGTCTCGAGTGTAAACCCAATGCAACCACCATTGACTTTCGAATTGATGTGCGTATTAGAAATTATCTATCCATATTAACTTGACTACAAACGGTGAAGGAAAACATCGTGAAAATACCTGCATGACTGGGAGTTTTCCCCAAATGTTCTTGATGGTCGAATACGGTGTACCACAAGGTAGTGTATTGGGTCCTGTTTTTGTTAATCTTGTATATTAACGATTTTACAAAATATACAAATCATCATATGTCCTTCTTTGCCGTCTACAGTATAGTTTCTATTCGATGTTGAGCCACTGAGACATATCCAGATGATACAAATTGTTTGGCATCTATTGATACTGTCATGAACATAACAATTTAATAATAAATTTGCTAAAAACTCAAGTCTTGCACTTAGTCAAAGACCTCAGCCACGCAATGTTAAGATTAGCTTTAATAATAACGCCATACCTGAAGTGGACACAGCCATATTCCCGGGTGTTACCATTGATAACCAGCTAAACTAGAAAGCACACATATCGGAACTATGTAAAAGGGTTAGTACTTCTGCATATGCCATGTGAAGTCTTCTAACCGACACTAGGCTAGCGTGGGGGTCAATGGCCTATCCCCTCTCATTGTGAGAGGAGGCCTTTGTCCGGTAGTGAAACAGTAATGAGCTACATTATTATGTAGAGTTCCTTGTAAAACGCCAACAATCTCGCAGGACTAGATAGTAAAATTATATGCCATAACTTTTGTTAGAATTATTCGGACATAACTCAATACATAAAAAAGATTTTACAATTTTTTTTGTACTGTCGTAACATTTGTAGGTCTATGTTTCATTCATACGACGCTCGACTCACGCGCTTGCACTGCTAATAATAATAACACTTCGCTAAATATTTATCTAGTTACACGGCATGGTATAGCTAAATATGGAAACCTTGTTGTATATTGACGGCAGTAATCTCTGCGATGCGCGTAGAGTTATAAACATTCAAGTGGGAAATCAAAATAATACATATTTTGGTATTAAAATAAAATCTAACAAATTATCAAAAGTGGTAGAACAAAAGTTGTTGCTTATGGTGTTAACTATCTAGTACTGCGAGGTTGTTGGTGTTTTAGAAGGAACCCTGAATAAAGAATGGTACAAGTGCCAGCACATCCAGCTACCCCAATCTGTCAATTTTCTTTTATAGATTTTCAACTTTATCACAAAAGCATAAGGTTCACTTTCAATTGGGGAAATTTGACAGATTGAGGTACTTTAGCCATGCCAAAAGAGCTGTATACGCCCGCCTTTGTATAACACACATCACCCAATAACCACAAACATAGACTATTTAGTCCTGCGAGGTTATTGGTGTTTTACAAGTAGCTGTAGTATAAGTTCTTTTGTATTTTCCTGTACTAACTTGTTCTCAGTATATCTATTTGTTTTCTAACAACATTTTGCAGGTCAGCAAGTTCCGGTGGCCGAGTCACTCGGAGTCATGAGTGGTATACAGTTATTTAGTATATTTGTGTATGCATTTGGAAATATCTGGGAATGAGCTGTAGGTTCTCTAAAGTCAATCCAAAAGTCTTTAAAAAAGCTTCAGTCGATCTCAATTTATCTTAATAAGTCTTAAATATATAATCCGATTTGAACAAAATTTAGTATATATGCAATGATAATGGAATAAAATCTGACCAAGTGCAAGTCGGACACGAAGGGTTCTGTACCGTCTAGAGAATATTTTTAGGGTTCCGTACCCAAAGGGTAAAACCGGACACTATTACTAAGACTCCGCTGTCTGTCCGTTCGTCTGTCACCAGGCTGTATCTCATGAACGATGAGAGCTAGACAGTTTAAAATTTTCACAGATGATGTATTTCTGTTGCCGCAAACAATAAATACTAAAAAAACAGATTAAAATAAATATTTAACGGGGCGTCTCCCATACGACAAACATGATATTTTTGCTCTATATTGACATTGAATATATGCAGAATATTAAGTTATATATTCACTTTAAAATAAATAATTAATATAAATAAAACAAATATTTAAGGGGTATACAACAAACGTGATTTTTAATTTGTTCATAAGACATAGCTTGCTGACGGTCATGGACAGTGGAGACTTACTAATAAATCACCCTTTGGTTATTGAACCCTTAAGAAAACTGCCACACTAAATGACTTCATTTTGAAGTATTATGGGAAAAAATATACAAAAATTACACATACCAGAATTTTATATTCCTGAAAAAATACATAAAATCCCTGTATATTTTAATGTAATGTAATAGAATTCGCTAAAAACTTGCAAACTAAATCATATTATTTTTGCAAAATGACGTCCTGATTCTTAGTAATAACGCTGAATTTCCAAATGTATACCAATGTTTAGGTACAAAGCTTGAACACCGGAGCACTGGGATGGAGCTTGCTGGCCGTTTGTGTGTCTTTGTGTTTGTCGCACATGTTTATAGGTGGTGTAGTAATTGAATCAACATAGAAAACTTTACCTTCTATCATCATCATCGTCATGTCAGCCGAAAACGTCCACTGCTTCAAACTCAATTCAAAGTCAAAATCATTTATTCCGTAAAAAATTTACATTTATGTGGAATCGACATATTTTTTCTACCCTACCGTGCAGTGCATGACGTGGCAGCTACTGAGAAACACTGCCAGAAAACTCAGTAGGAATCCTTTTTTAAAATAAAATATACTTAAGATTAATTACAATCAGAACAACTCAATCCCAAGCACTTTTATCACTCAAATAATCAGAAATTTTGTAATATGCCCTGCTACAAAATGTGGCTTTAATAATTCTTTTAAACTTATTCGTAGATAATTCTCTAATATCATTGGGAAGTTTGTTATAGAATCTTATACATTGCTCCATAAAAGAGTTACTTATTTTGTGGAGACGGGTAGTATGCAATATGAGATTATTCTTATATCTAGTATTTACATTATGTGTATCGCTCCTTTTACAGAAGGAATCGATATTTTTATGCACATATAGTAAGTTTTCATATATATACTGAGATGGTACAGTTATTTATTTATTTATTTTATTTATTAACTTCAGGTTTGCCCACAGCTTGTGCATACAATATATATCTTATGAATAATTTCTTAACAAATTAGACTTACACATTAGCCAATTACGGGTTAACCAACATTCTCCAAATTTAGACAAATAATCGGCACTTGAGATTATTTAGGTTATAGAACAATGAAATACCTACGACGACTTAACAGTAGTTTTGAGTGACTTCAAGATTTTGGACTTGAAACAATTTAAGGAATCATGGTGTATGTCGGCATCCGGTACAGATTTCATGAAAGAGTTCATCTCTCTACAAACCCTATTGAGCGGTGAGTTTATCCCGATGTTGGTTTTGGAAGGTTGAATGTGATACATGTTCATAATAGGATATCTGGGTAATTTAAATGGTACATTCAGAGCTACGCGCGTAATCAGTTCAGAGCAATCTAATTTATTGTTAGTTAGTTTGAAGAGAAACATTAGATCCTGTAGCTTTCTTCGTTCACGTAAAGAGTTTATTTTAAAGATTTGAAGGCGTTGTTCATATGGAGATCTCGGTGATACTTTATTCGTAGTGTATGCAAAATGTTTGGTAAAGGCTCTCTGTATGCGTTCGACCCTTTGCGAGTGCACTGAGTATTGTGGGTTCCAAGCCACGCTGGCAAACTCCAGGTGACTACGAACAAGGGCATTATAGAGTAGGATTTTGGAACGAGCTGCTTTAAAACCTTTGGTGCTTCTTTTAATAAAACCAAGCATCTGTGCCGATTTTTTGACAATAGTGTCTATATGCTTGATAAAGTTAACCTTACTGTCCAAAATGACGCCGAGATCCCTCACCTCTTTAACAGAATTTAATGGTTCTCCCTTTATGTTGTAAGATATAGCATGAGTTTGTTTTTTCCTAGAGAACCGGATATGACAGCACTTTTGTTTATTGAGCTTCATATGGTTTAATGAGCACCAATGTTCTATCCTATCGATATCTTGTTGAATTAGAATGGGATCATTGTTTGTAGTTATAGTTTTATATATTTTAAGATCGTCCGCAAACATTAAGTATTTACAATAATGGATTTGGTCGGTTATGTCGTTTATGAAAAGGGAGAAGAGAACAGGTGCAAGGTGCGAGCCTTGAGGAACTCCCGACGCGGCATAGTACGGATAGGATTCGTAGCCATTTAAAACCAAAACTTGACATCTGCGAGATATGTAGGACGAAATCCAGTTTAACAATGAACCATGTATACCATTGTATTCAAGTTTCGAAATCAGCATAAGATGATCCACTTTGTCAAAAGCGCTGCTAAAATCTGTATACACAGCATCTACCTCCAATCTACTATCAAGGGCCAGTGTTATGTCGGTAACATATTGAGTGAGATTTGTTTCGACACTTCGGCCATGTTTAAAGCCGTGTTGATGGTTTGAGATATTTTTATCTATATGTTGAGTGATTACTGGGCAGACAAGTGAAACGAAAATTTTGGAAAAAACATGACAATATAGATATTGGTCGATAATTTTTGACATTTGCCGGAGCCCCTTTTTTGTAGATAGGTGTAATTTTAGCCTTCTTCCATAGGTCAGGAAAAATTCCTTCTTCAAGGGAAGTATTGAATATTATTTGTAAAGGTCGATAAAGTACATGGCTACAGTGTTTGACGAACGAAGGCGGTATAGTGTCGGGCCCAGGGCCCTTGGAAGGGTCAAGTTGTTTGAGCTTTTTGAGACCATCTTCTTTTGTGAACATTATCGAGCTTAGGGTGCTGTTACTTACCGAGCATTTATGATTGTCAGATTGGTTAGAAGGTCCGGGGCTAAAAACAGATACGAAATGATCAGCAAAAAGATTAGCAATATCAGGACCATTGTCAGCTATTCTGTCGTTCAAAAACATCTCAGCAGGTATACCAGATTCTCCGCGACGTTTGTCTTTTATAAATCGCCAGAAAGCTTTCGGATTCCTAGTTATTTCATTCTCAATTTTGCGTTTATAATCATTGTAGCAGTCATTATTTATTTTATGACAACGATTGCGGAGTAACTCAAAGGTGTGTTTGTCGCGGGGATTACGGTTTTTACGATATTTTTGCCTTACTTTTTCTTTTTCTGATAAGGTCCTAGTAGAAAACCATGGTGGGTATTTGGAAAACTTAGGTTTGAATTTTGGTATAAATTTATCGAAGGAATTAAATAACACTTTGTAGAAAACATCAACTCTTTCGTTTACGTTAATACAGTTTTGAAATTTATTTTCCCAGTCAATACATTTTAAGTCAATAATAATTTTCTCAAGATCAGTTTTCAGGAAATTGTATCCGGAGCGACATTTTGCTTTTAACAGCTTTATAGTATCCAGTGATATTGATATATACAAACTTGGATGGTGGGGGTCTAGCTTGCTTAGCAAGTCATTAGCTTCTTTGACTGATACGTTTGGCAAATTACTCATAACCAGTGAACGCAAATAAACATGGAAGCATTACTTCAAGGAAACTAAGCGCAAATTTTGACCCAATATCCCAATCAAACTGACACAACGGAATACCGTCTCTGATTGGCCAAAATATTACCGCTCAGATACACCTTTTAAAATTAGACTTTATGACGTCATGTTCGGGTCTAAATTACCATGTTCATGACATTCGCCGAGGGATGTTTTATGTTATAAAGTACAACGAAAATAATTCACCGTGACATTGATATTATTAAAATAATAAAGAATTATGATAAAATATACAGTATCTTGAACTTTACGGCAAGAGTTTTTCTAAGGTCTTTAAATAGAGCAGTATTTGGCGAGTAATGGGTTTATTTGCTATGATAATAGGTAAATAAAACAAATTTGTGACCAATTATTCACTAATTATTATTTACAATTTCCGTAGGTATAACACTTAGGTACTACTTTTTAGGGCCCCCTTCACTTCTTTATCCATCCGTCCATCTGTCTGTCAATACCCTTTATCTTGAAAACGCGTGTACGAATCGACTTGAAATTATAGGTGATCTAGATATGCAGGGTTACTTGTAAAATACCAACAACCTCGCAGGACTAGGAAGCTAACACCATAAACAACAACTTACTCTACGGGCATCGCAAAGATTACGCAAGCCGCCTGGTTACATATTATTTACGATGCACGTAGAGTTATAAACATTCAAGTGGTAAATTAATTAATATAGACTTTTTACAAAAAAAAATACAAATTATCAAAAGTTGTAAAATAAATGTTGTTGCTTATAGTTTTAGCTATCTAGTCCTGTGAGGTAATTGGTACTTTACAAGTTACCCTGTAAATATATAAATAAAATTGAATTGAATTCATTTCCAAACGAACCGTTTTCGTCCATAGTTCTCTTCGCTTTAGATCGAGTGGAAATTTGAAGAAACCAAGCTGTTTTAATACCACCATTACCATTCTTTGTGCATACCCTAAAGATGCTGAGTATTTTATCTAAGATTAAAAATATAATTGTAATAAATAAAAAAAATTCGTCATCATTTTTGTGTAGATAAATAAATTGATTCGTTTGCATAACAACATCACCCAATATTTTGTGTCAATTTGATTGACTACATATTTAATAAAATTAAAATATATATGAATGAATAATAACTAATGCCAACACTCTTGTTATGCAAATGAGATTTATTAATACACCACTTCACTGCACAGGAAGGCATTTTTGGAAATTAAACACGCTGAAACTAATAACTGACAGACGACCGCCATTGATGCCTGTAGTGCGCAAACTCGGTCCCACTCGGTCCGCGGCACAATTTTTAAGCCCCGCCTACCGCGGCACAATCTGCGTTGGGTCATTTTCGCGAGCTAGGAATGCTTCCATGTTTATTTGCGTTCACTGCTCATAACAAGATCCAGTAGTATTAGTAGTATTGGTTAAGTCCAGTAACAGAAATGAAGTCAACTAGAACATATCCCAATGAACTATTATAGTTCGATGGTGTTGAGTGTGTATCATCATTATGTTTGTTCCAAGTAATGGACCCCAGATTAAAGTCCCCTATAATTATAATATCATCTACATGGTCTTTGATCCGGGTAACATTATTTATAAAACACAGTAAGGAGTCCGAAATTACAGGAGGGGGTAGGTAGATTACACAAAGGGCAATTTTCCTAATTGTGTTGTTTCTGATAACTTCGATAGTCACCCATAGGTCTTCTAGATCGCTTTCCCAATGCTTAATCCGTGAGGATTTAATGCCGTTTTTAATAGCAATTAAAACCCCTCCACCATCTTTTTTTGATTAGAAGTTAGAATGTTAACCTCTTTGAACTTTTCTCTTAGAGACACTCTCGGACCAAGATTATAGATAGCTCTTACAGCTCTTTTTTGCAATAAAAATATGGTGTTAATGTCAGCAGAGCTACCCCAGAGAAGAATTCCATAAGACATCACACTATGAAAATAACTGAAATAAACCATTTTAGCTGTGTCAACATCAGTCAGCCGTCTTATAGTTTTCACTGCATATGCTGCAGAACTTAATTGACAAAGGCCTTCCCTAAAGATCTCCATTGCTGCATCCAACGCCTTCTAGCGACCATCACAAGATCCTCAGCCCATCGTGTAGGGGACCTGCCCACGCTGTGTCTTCCGCTCCGTGGTCGCCCTATCGACCGTCAGTTCTGCTACTATATGTGAACAAACAAAAAACTCAAGATGCAGACTATGGCGTAGGTTAAGTTACCTTTAGTAGGCCTGTGACCAACGCAACAGTTGACAAGTTTAAGCTGTTGTTTATACTACCCGATAATAACACACAGATTATGTTCTGTGTTCATGAATATCATATTATGTTATTACACTAGTGAAGGCGTTGTCTTTAAAGATAAATATAGTTATGTTGATTCAATTACTACTCATAAGTTTTAGATAAAGAAAGCTAGTTGTGAGTTCTTGTCTGTGTGCATTTTAGTCAGTGACGATCTATAGGTCTATATACATGACATAACGTCAAAATAGGACCGCTATTGCGACATTTTGACCGTGTATTATACTACTCGCGTGGGCAGTTATTAATTAACTTATGGCTTACGTAAGGTGGAACGAGAATTGTATTTGAGTGAGACAGCTTATAAAGTTGTTCTTTCTTCGGATGTCGCAAGTTAGTGACATGGCTAGTCACGAGATTATTATAAAAGATATATAATTATATATCTTGTATATAGTTAATAATATATTTACATATTGTAGATATGGGTTCGTTTCCCACCTAGGACAAATATTTGTGTGTATGAACATGTCTGTTTGTCCTGAGTCTGGGTGTAATTATCTATATTTGTATGTATTTAAAAAAGAAAAGTAGTATATCAGTTATCTGGTTGCCATAGTACAAGCTCTGCTTACTTTGGGATCAGATGGCCGTGTGTAAATTATGTCCCGGGATATTATTATTATTCCAAATTATTTATTTATTTTTAACATTTTTATAATTATAAAATTGATACAAAAAGAAACAAAACTATATAAATAAATATGAAAAAAATAGAGTTCCTCCAGCGGCGGGGTTTGACGCCCTAGGCCGCTGGTGGTCAGGGCGACAGAGTAAGGAACCTCCTCACAATGCGTGCCGTTCCCATTATTATTATTATATATACTAGTATATCTTGTATAATAATCTCGTTACGGACCGGAGAGGAAACTTGCCATCTCACGAGAAAGAGATATCAATACAAACGCAGTCCTATTCTCACGTTCTGTATACTTATGTCCGAAAATCTTAGTCCACCCGCATAATAATGTTGACTGAGATTTTCTTGGCACCGTGATTTTGCTCGACACTGGTTTTATCGATTCCTTTTTTCCTACATATACACTCGCCAAGCACTGCTATATGCTTCGTTGTGTAACTATGATTTATATTAGGATAAACGCATTTACTTTTATTATATTATTAAATTTTATATCTCGTGATTATTGTGATAATTATGTGCTTTTATCAAAATGCTAAATTCCATTGGCATTGGTTTCATTGACATATTTGATCACCTGGATGTCTGTGTGACATATGCTCAAAAGACAGTCTTAAAGCGACCTCTATGGTATGTTTCATTAAATTCGGTACCATTGACATCATCCTTGGGCTGCCAATATACACACTTTTATAAATAATTATATTACGTTTTGTTATTAACAGCGTTGTCAGCGATGTTGTCACGTGTCTTCGAGTCGTCCAAGAACTTGGATGACGTGGCTCTGCATCATCTGATCGACGCGCTCTGCAAGCTCTCCAACGAGGCTATGGAACTGGCTTATTCTAATAGAGTAAGTGACCTCATCATCGTATTTCTTTACTTCTATCTAACAGTCACGTTCTTTCGAAATATGTCTGGTAGTTTATTATCATTGTGATGACTTACTTATCGTATGGACAGTGGCCCTAGTGCCAGAGTTTTTCAAGCCGCCAACATGCCTGACATGGCCTTACGTCTATTGCCTAATGGCGACAGCTTAACTTGCACTCCGAAGCACGAGGACGCTCAGAAATTAAACCACGTTGGCGTTCACCCATCTATAGACAGACCGCGAGCCTAGTCGATTACGCTCGCCAAGAGAGCAACTGGCTATGAGCGGCTCTCTGTGGTCTTTTTAAAATATCTATTAAAGTCATTCAAGAAGTCCCTCAGTGTTCTATATTGTTACTACTTCGACATAGTTGTGCAGTGCTCGTCATTATATATTTATAGCATCCCTAAATTTATTATTAATTTCTTTTCCAGGAGCCATCTCTTTTCGCCGTGGCCAAGTTACTAGAAACTGGGTTAGCCAATATGCACCGCATAGAAGTTATGTGGAGACCCATAACAAATCATCTCCTTGAGGTATGTATATAGTCCTCGATTTCGATAACGACGACCCTTCGAAATCACTTTCTTTGGTGTGCCCTTAGATGGCTAGTTAGACCGAACTTAGTTTTAAATACTCGGTATACAATAAAGTTTGCCTGCCATGTTGTATGTATACGTGTAGGTGGGCTTAGACTTCTCTTTGCGTATTTGGCGTTTCTCAGTTAAAGATTTGTGGCGCTTTTGTTCAAAACAAGTTATGCTTTTATGAATAGTAGAGCGCCAAGACGACATGTGTAAAGCGAGCCTCTCTCAACCTGTAGGGTCAATAGCGCAAGGGTTCAGATGCCTCTTTAGTACATAATTATAGCGGAGATGTTGACCACCTTGTTTCCGCTTGAGGTATGTGTAATGCATGAAATAGTTGCCTTAAATTAACTTTAAATTATCCTTTCCAGGTTTGCCAACACCCTCACATAAGGATGAGAGAATGGGGTGTAGAAGCGATCACGTATTTGGTGCAGGCGGCTTTCCAGTACCATCACAATAATCCGGTGCTCGTCACTGAGGTGAGTAAAAGAACCTGAAGAAGACATTACTTAAAACTATATTGTTGAGACGGTTTACTCTGCGGAGTGCGAGTCTCGCGATGTTGCTTTGAATTCTAAATCCAAACTGGTCTTGCAAAATGTGTTCTTGAACTGTAAAGAATATTCAAGAATCAACTTGTAGCGGAATCTGAAGTTTAATTCCTTAGCAACAGATGGCGTCAGTTCTTACGTAATTCACTTACGTAGTCATAGATGGCGCTCGTAGGCTTTTAGTAGGTGTTGACCATAACAATTATTCAGACTGAACAGACTCGGGGTCCAGGTTGGTCGAAGTAAGGAAAACCTTTTTATTTAGTAAAGGGACAGTAACAGCACTAATAACTAGACTTAAATACTTATATAGAGTACACAAAAGACCGATACCAGCTATACTTGGTGGGGATTTTTAAACGATTCCAACCTAGAGTGCAACTCTCAAACTTTTGTTAACACATCCTGCGCGACGCTACTGACAGCTGACTTAATTTACATTGCCATCGATACGCTAAGAAGAAAAAGATAACAGTATAGTGATATAACCAAGTTCAATTTCTTCCCTTGCTTCAGGCCCGTGAACGTCTTCTCCTGGAGCCACTATCAGAGCTTTGCGCAGTGCGTCAGTGCGACGTGCGCGCGAGACAGCTGGAGTGCGCGGCGCGGCTGCTGCACTCGCGCGGGGACCAGCTGGGCGCCGCGTGGCCGCTCATGATGGAGATCATCTCCGCCATATCTTCTCACCACAGGTAAGCGAGATATTAGCTGGCACCCGCGACTGCACTCGCGCGGGGACCAGCTGGGCGCCGCGTGGCCGCTCATGATGGAGATCATCTCCGCCATATCTTCTCACCACAGGTAAGCGAGATATTAGCTGGCACCCGCGACTGCACTCGCGCGGGGACCAGCTGGGCGCCGCGTGGCCGCTCATGATGGAGATCATCTCCGCCATATCTTCTCACCACAGGTAAGCGAGATATTAGCTGGCACCCGCGACTGCACTCGCGCGGGGACCAGCTGGGCGCCGCGTGGCCGCTCATGATGGAGATCATCTCCGCCATATCTTCTCACCACAGGTAAGCGAGATATTAGCTGGCACCCGCGACTGCACTCGCGCGGGGACCAGCTGGGCGCCGCGTGGCCGCTCATGATGGAGATCATCTCCGCCATATCTTCTCACCACAGGTAAGCGAGATATTAGCTGGCACCCGCGACTGCACTCGCGCGGGGACCAGCTGGGCGCCGCGTGGCCGCTCATGATGGAGATCATCTCCGCCATATCTTCTCACCACAGGTAAGCGAGATATTAGCTGGCACCCGCGACTGCACTCGCGCGGGGACCAGCTGGGCGCCGCGTGGCCGCTCATGATGGAGATCATCTCCGCCATATCTTCTCACCACAGGTAAGCGAGATATTAGCTGGCACCCGCGACTGCACTCGCGCGGGGACCAGCTGGGCGCCGCGTGGCCGCTCATGATGGAGATCATCTCCGCCATATCTTCTCACCACAGGTAAGCGAGATATTAGCTGGCACCCGCGACTGCACTCGCGCGGGGACCAGCTGGGCGCCGCGTGGCCGCTCATGATGGAGATCATCTCCGCCATATCTTCTCACCACAGGTAAGCGAGATATTAGCTGGCACCCGCGACTGCACTCGCGCGGGGACCAGCTGGGCGCCGCGTGGCCGCTCATGATGGAGATCATCTCCGCCATATCTTCTCACCACAGGTAAGCGAGATATTAGCTGGCACCCGCGACTGCACTCGCGCGGGGACCAGCTGGGCGCCGCGTGGCCGCTCATGATGGAGATCATCTCCGCCATATCTTCTCACCACAGGTAAGCGAGATATTAGCTGGCACTCGCGACTGCGTCCGCGTGAATGTGAGTTAGTGCCTTTTATTCAGAAAAAGTACTGTTCTCAAGAAATTGAAAAATATTTTGAGACAGTCGAATTATTTACGACGCCAAAGTCAATATATTTAATAACTTTTTGACCTGTTCATCTATATCCCACCGATAACTTAAATGTAAAAAAGGAGAGCCAAGTTCAATACAAACATTATGCTTGGCTGTGGCTTTCGCCGCGAAAAGAATGGAGATCTAAATGAGTGCCAAGTTCTATGCAAAATCCAAATATGTATTTATAGCAAAAAATAATATTATGAACAAGTATTAAACTCTATTTCTTTGCTTTATTGGATACGTATAACAATTGAGGTTATTTAAAAAAATGTGAGATCTTAAAGTAGTTTAGATTTGACTGGATTCCAAATTTCATCCTTCTAGGTCATCTGGGAGTAGGTTAGATTTAGGTACTATATGTCAGACAGTGCTAAAATTTACGAATTTTTCACCTTCATATCTTTATAACCGTTTCAGCTAGCTTCATGCAATTTGGGCTTCTAGATGTCCTTATGGATATAATTAAACATACGTAGTTTTATGTGTTTACGTTAAAGAGGTTTTGAGTTAAGAAGGGTCAAAATGTAATATTATATGAACCACTTGGTGCCATAAGTGGTTAATATAATATTACACTCGGCGCTGGCTAGCCAGTTCCTTTGCTTTAGCTTGGTTTGACACGCTGCCGCGTGTCTAGATGTTTCCGACATTAACCCATTGACCTATATGTATTCTACTAGACGCGTAATCCCATATTGAGAATTTGCTCACTGAGTTGCAGCGCGGGCGCTGCAACTCAGTGAGCAATTCTGGCCTCCGCGCCCGCACCCCTCACCTCGCGCACAGCCGGACTGGGGCAGAGTTTTTATTCGAAACAGCGTGTCTAGTTATACATATAAGTCAATGGATTAACCGGAACAAACACAGATGTGATCTGTGTCTGGATGTAATTTATATGTAAATATATATATAAATATGTTTATAAGTTGTCTGGTTGCCACAGTGAAGGCTCTTATAACTAGTGTGGGATCAGATGGCAGTGTGTTAGTTGTCCCAAGATATTTATTTATTATAAGTGTAATTTTTAGGGTTCCGTAGCCAAATGGCAAAAATCGGAACCCTTATAGTTTCGTCATGTCTGTCTGTCTGTCCGTCCGTATATCACAGCCACTTTTTTCCGTAACTATAAGAGCTGTACTGTTGAAACTTGGTAAGTAGATGTATTCGGTGAACCGCATTAAGATTTTTACACAAAAATAGAAATGGTACAATAATTTCAAAAAAAAATTGTGACTTTCATTTCTATGTACGGGTACATAGAACTGAAACTCACAATTTTTTTTTTATCGTAAGTATACATGTGTTGTGTCTTCCAATGGATAGGTCTTCAAAAATGATATTGAAGTTTCTAATATCATTTTTTTCTAAAATTAATAGATTGCGCGAGTGACACTTCCAAAGTGGTGAAATGAGTGTCCCGCCCCCCTGTAACTTCTAAAATAAGAGAATGATAAAACTAAAATAAATATATGATGTGCACGTGTAAACTAACAACGAAAATTGGTTTGAACGACATCTAGCAAGTAGTTTTTTTTAATACGTCATACATCGTAAACCGCAAGTTGCTTTAATTTAATCAACTGAAATACTTGCTGCTACGGAACCCTTCATGGGCGAGTCCGACTCGCACTTGGCTGGTTTTTTACATTTATGTTTTTGGTGGGATATAGATAAACAGGTCAAAAAGTTATTATATTGACTTTGGCGTCGTAAATAATTCGGCTGTCTCAAAATATTTTTCATTTTTTTTTTATTGACATTTCCAGCGAGCAGCTGATCCGCTCCGCGTTCCAGTGCGCGCAGGTGGTGGCGGGCGACCTGCTGGGCGCGGCGGGCCCGCGCTGCCTGCGCCAGGTGCTGGCCGCCGCCGCCGCCTTCGCCACGCAGACCAAGGAGCTCAACATCAGCCTCACTGCAGTCGGACTCATGGTAACAGATCCAGTCATTAAAATTCATCATCATCATCATATCAGCCGAAAGACGTCCACTGCTGGACCTGCCCCCAAGGATCTTCACAACAGCCGGTCCTGCGCTGCCCGCATCCAGCGGCTTCCCGCGACCCGCACAAGATCGCCGGTCAAACTTGTAGGGAGCCTGCCCACGCTTCGTCTTCCGGTTCGTGGTCGCCACTCGAGAACCTTTCTGCTCCATCGGCCGTCGACTGAATACTGCCCTGCCCACTGCCACTTCAGTTTGGCAATTATTTGGGCTACGTCGGCTACTTTGGTTCGCCTGCGGATCTCAGCATTTCTGATTCGATCTAGCAGGGAAACTCCAAGCATAGCCCTTTCTATTGCTCTTTGGGTGACCTTGAGCCAGAAATTGGCATCTCCATTAATTTAGATGGACCTGTTGGCGTGGTTAGCAAATGCTTGCTTTTCACGCCGGAGGTCATGGGTTCGATTTCCACCCAGGACAGATATTTGTATGCATGTACGTGTCTGTTTGTCCTGAGTCTGAGTGTAATTATCTATATAAGTATGTATTTACTAAAGAAAAGTAGTATATGTAGTATCTCAGCTATCTGTTTCCCATAGTACAAGCTCTGCTTAGTTTGAGATCAGATGGCACTTCTTCATTATTTGAGTGCATTTGTGGCGTGTTCGTCTCGCAAAGGACAATTATTTGTATGTCTCATAAATAGTTATTCGTACTTATGGCTCAGACGATTGTAACGAAGTGATTTTAATATTTGCATGGAATAAAAGCCGTTTTTTATTTTTTATTATATTGGTCACACAAATAGTTGTCTTGTGCGGGAATCGAACCAGGGACATAAAGTCGCCAGGCGAGAGTCGTAACCAAGTATGAATGTACTTTGTGTCCGTCATTTATATGTTTCTAAAGTATCCAGCAACACGGGGCTTCGGTATTAAGTCCGCCTTTGTACAATTTTGTGCAAGTAGTTTTTAAATTAAATAATAATAAATTAATCCCTAGATAAAAAAAATCCTTTCATTTCAAACCAATCGGAAGGTCATCTATGATGAGGTTGCGTTTTTACAATATTTCTTTTGGCACCGTTGTACCCACCTGATGGAAAGTGTAGCTTACGGATGCTTACAACACCTGGGGCATCTTTCAATTTCATCCCTTTAATTATTTAAACCATATCACTCCTGTTTTCGTCTTCATCATCAATCTTTAATTTTCTTATATTGCATTGACTTATTCGTGTGATCGAATTAATTAGAATATGGGATATCTAAGCCTTAACCGCTCCGAAATCAGCGTATATTTACAGTTACTTGGTTTCCTAAACTTTTCTGGACGTTTTTATGTTCAATTTTAGTTTTAAAGCCTAAACAAGAGAATCTTAAATATGATCTGCCTCTGTTTTCTGCTCGGTAATGGTAGAATTGATCTGTAATGGTCTATTTTTAAGTGAAATAAATCAAATGAAAATAAGAATGAAATCTAAGTTGACGCCATTAAATAAATAAACATGTCACCTCAATTTTGCCCAGTATTTCGCGGTGAAACTAAATTGACTTTGCTTAAGATGTCCTGTCCTTTTCATATTTACTATGTTAGAAAAAAATGCAATGATATTAACAATAGTGTTGTTGGTATTGCATGGAATGGGTGTCATTGTCAGCTCGGCTGGTCTGAACAGAGTTGGAAGACTCAAATCAGCTCTCCCTGAATTTTTTTTACTGAACTAGTGCTCAAATATATTTAAATCTCTCTCTCTAATTTAAATGTTGTGCACTTGTCGGTGTAGCAGTTTCCAACCTTCTCTATCGTAAGCCATCTCCTTGACTTCCTTCTAAGTGTCCAATTTCACAACTTCCTTTACCTGAACCATATATTTACGTCTCGGTCTCCCTCTCTTTCTTCTTGCCTCAACTTTGCCTTCTATGATGTTGGTGATGAACTGGTCGCGTCGAATTAAATGTCCAATGATTTTTCCTCGTCTACTCTCTATAATCTTAAGAATTTGCCGTTCTCCTTGCACTCTATTTAAGATTTCGTCATTTGACATTTTTCAGTCCAAGAGACTATTTCTATTCGACGCCAACACCACATCCCAAATGCCTTTCTCGGTCTCTCTGTCGTAACGTCCAGGTTTCGCATATTGAAATATACGTGTTTATTTGCAGTGGAACATATCAGACTACCTGTACCACAACCGCGACAAGTTGGTGGTGGCGCTGGCGAGCGACACGGCCGTGGTGCCCGAGGTGCCCAACCACGCGGAGCTGCCGCCCCTCGACAAGCTGTGGATGTGCCTTTATATTAGACTCAGTAAGTGTTAGATATTTGCAGTGGAACATATCAGACTACCTGTACCACAACCGCGACAAGTTGGTGGTGGCGCTGGCGAGCGACACGGCCGTGGTGCCCGAGGTGCCCAACCACGCGGAGCTGCCGCCCCTCGACAAGCTGTGGATGTGCCTTTATATTAGACTCAGTAAGTGTTAGATATTTGCAGTGGAACATATCAGACTACCTGTACCACAACCGCGACAAGTTGGTGGTGGCGCTGGCGAGCGACACGGCCGTGGTGCCTGAGGTGCCCAACCACGCGGAGCTGCCGCCCCTCGACAAGCTGTGGATGTGCCTTTATATTAGACTCAGTAAGTGTTAGATATTTGCAGTGGAACATATCAGACTCCCTGTACCACAACCGCGACAAGTTGGTGGTGGCGCTGGCGAGCGACACGGCCGTGGTGCCCGAGGTGCCCAACCACGCGGAGCTGCCGCCCCTCGACAAGCTGTGGATGTGCCTTTATATTAGACTCAGTAAGTGTTAGATATTTGCAGTGGAACATATCAGACTACCTGTACCACAACCGCGACAAGTTGGTGGTGGAGCTGGCGAGCGACACGGCCGTGGAGCCCGAGGTGCCCAACCACGCGGAGCTGCCGCCCCTCGACAAGCTGTGGATGTGCCTTTATATTAGACTCAGTAAGTGTTACATACATATCGGATCATGTTTATTTATTTAGGACAACCAGTAACTGCTACATTATTGCTAGTCTAAATACAACACTTAAAAAGTTAAGGTGTCACAACATGCACAGATTTATGACACTCGTGACATCAGTAAAAAACAAAAAAATATATAACAACTAAAACTAAATATAAAATGAAAAATACTATAGCTAAAATAACATTAAAATTTAGGAAACAAAATTAACATAAAAAACGAAACATAAAATATAAAACAAAGAGTAAAAAGAGAATATTTATGGTAAAACAATTAAAATTAAAACAATTTAAATTACTTAATAATATCAAAACATATTTTTTTATAGGTGGACAATCTGTTATTGAAAATGTCGACTTCTCCGCAGATATCGTTATATAATTTGGGTAGTCGACATATGGCAGAGAACTGCTTCAGATTCGTTCTGGCAAGTGGCTGGTGCAACAGTCCAGCAGCTACGAAGGCACGTCTAGGCACACGGCGTGGGACACGAACACTAATCGATTGTAGTATAGGTGGACAGTCGAAATGGTTTCTCAATATTTTGTAGAGGAATATCATGTCCTGTACCTGTCTACGAATCGTCAGTTTATGCATACCAAAATGCTTTAATTGATCGTTGTATGAGGACAACTGTCTATGTTGTCCACAAGAAAACACAAGATGTTTTAAAAAGCGTTTCTGAATACGTTCTATTCTAAGCTTATGAACATTGTATTGTGGGGACCAGACAACGCAGCAATACTCTAAGTTACTCCGCACATACGCATTACAAATAGCTTTCTTTGTAGCTGGGTTACGGAATTTTTTGCCATTTCTCATAATAAAGCCTAACATTTTGGATGATTTTGTGACTATATGATCTATGTGGGGCGAAAATGTTAATTTGTTATCAAAGATAACGCCTAAGTCTCTTAATTCTGTTTTTTCTTGTAGAACTACCCCATTGATGAGATATTGAGCCTTGATAACCTTGTGGTTACGAGTGAATGTAATAGAGAAGCATTTATCTGTATTCAAGGATATTTTGTTGGTATCACACCACTTAGTTATGTCATCTAAGTCGTTTTGGAGTAGTTCACTGTCCGAAGAGTTTTTTTATAGTTCTACAAAGTTTCAAGTCATCGGCAAATAGGAAAATGTTGCTATGTTTAATGCAAGAAATGATATCATTAATAAATATGTTAAAAAGCCATGGACCTAAATGAGAGCCTTGTGGAACTCCAGATAAAACTTTGTATGTCTTCGATTTGAAGCCTTTTACCGTTACATATTGTATTCTGTTCGATAAATATGATTCAAATAAGCTTAAAAGGAGCCCGCATATACCATATGACTCAAGTTTCCTTAACATCACTTTATGGCATACTTTATCAAACGCCTTAGCAAAGTCCATGTAAATTGCATTAATTTGATTGCTAGAGTCAACCGCTTTTACCAATTCGTTATGATAAGAAAGTAGATTTGTACTTGTACAACGGCATTGGATAAACCCATGTTGTTCATCTATTAAGATCTGTTTGGTGTGGTTTTTAAGATAAGGATGTATAAGTGCTTCAAAAGATTTCGCAAAAACGGATAGTATTGATATGGGCTATAATTTGAAATATTATCTTTGTTTCCACTTTTATGAACAGGAACAACTTTGGCTACTTTCCATATTGTCGGAAATATGCCAGTAGATAACGACTTATTCATAATAAGAAACAGGGGATAACTTAAACTTAAAGCGCATTTTGTAACAAAATATGGGGAAATGTCATCTGGTCCTGCTCCTTTATAAATATTGAGTCCTTTTAAGTGCTTAATGATACTGCTATGGGTAATATATAATTTGCCTAAACTATTTATGTTTGAACCGGTGTCAGTTGGTGCAACCACTTGATGTGAAGTATTGGTAAAAGTTGATGAAAAGTAAGACGCAAATAATTCAGATATTCCTGTTCCGTCACAAACACTTGTGTCATTCAAGGACATAGTGTGGGGTATTTGAACAACATTGCTGCGTTTGTCTTTCAGATACGTATTAAAGTGTTTTGGATTTTTGTTTATGTTTTCTTCAGTTTTTGTAAGATAATTATTGTAACAAATTTTGGATAGCTTTTTACATCTTTTATTTAATAATTGTAGCGATATTTCATCGAGGGGATTTTTGAATACTTTAAACTTATGTTTCACACTTATCAGACCATCTATCACATGGAATCACTCATTAGTTCTAAGTTTTAGCTAGATGCTCTCACCCGTCTGTAAGCGATCGGTGAAGTTAAGCTACCAGGTTCGCGGTACATTATAAATCACTTTTTAAATTAATTCTAGTACAAAACAAGACATTTAATAATTGTATACATGTCAATAGCAATATCTTTTGGGTGCTAATTAAACTGACATTCTAATAGCATTATTCGCCTCTAAAAATTTACATTGCCGAGTCAGCCACAATTAACGAGCGTCTGAATGATGCTATCTTAGCCACTAGTTAGTTTTCTATGTAAGTCACTCTAAATACAACTCAGCATGGTGGTTATTTTACCTAAAATCATTGGGATATATTATCTAGTGCCAAATAAATGTTTTTGTATTTATTATAATAGGGTTCTCCTAATAACTGTATAGTCAAAGTAATTCGAAACGATCATTATAAAATGACTTATGAATTATCTCACCTGAAAAATTCACAAACCTCCAAAAAAATTGGATCTCTGACAACTTTCCACCCATCTTCATCAACAATAGTGTATCTAGCGCTAGTTGGTCACAGTTCGAACCTAACCCAACCCGAATAATTTCCTTTTTTAGTAAATTTGGTGGCAATATATAAACAAGGACAAGTTAAGATAATTGTTGATCTTTACTTGACGCTTTATGTAGAATATTTAGTTGACGTTGTAAAAAATACGAATTACTTTATTATAGGCTATATCATTTTCCCGTTGCTTATAAAATGAGAAGTTTGAATACGTGGCCAATAAAGAATTGTGTGGCTTAACTTATAATTTCTCATATCGTTTTATGTCACATGTTTATGTCAGAAGCTTTTAATCATTATTTTTGGTAAATATTAAATAGAGTTAAGTATTTTATTTAAGAGCCTGTTTCGTTTATTATGACATCCATTTTAATTTTGTTTATTATAGGCGAGCTATGCACGGAACCTCGTGCGCCAGTCCGCCGCGCCGCCAGCCAGACTCTGTTCAGCTGTATCGGCGCTCACGGGACCCTGCTTAGCAAGCCGGCCTGGAGGGCACTACTAGCTGTCTTATTCCCTATGTTGGATCAGGTAGGGCACAGCGAACTGCAGGCGTCTAAGTCATTTCCTTCGAAAATAGCATTGAGCAGAATGAGTGTTCAAGCCGGGTATAATACATATACAAATAAATAACCAAACCCTCCTTCAACTGATCATTTATATGGTCACCAGCTGCGGCCGGCCGGTCGCCGTGCGGCCAAAGTCTGGTGTTACCCAACTTTGGGACTTGCGACTTTAGTCACTTACGAATTTAGTCGAATTTACATTTTGACGATCGATTTTCGCCACGCGGTAAACCAGTGGTGAACCTGAACCAGTCGTTGTTATATTATTTGTATTTGTTATTGGACCTTATTCCAAAGAAATAAGGTTGAAATTGACATTGTCTCGTATACTCTACCACCTATTTAAGGTTAACGTCATTTCCTAATTACTACAACCGGGACTGACATCTTAACGTGCCTTCCCTATTATGGGGAACCTTAGAAATTAAAGAACATTGACTGTTCATTTCATTCATTTATTAATTCGTTAACAAAATACATTGTGTCCGAAATACAATTCACAATTTTCAATTACTACTACTACTTATAACTAGCAATGTTATCCACCTATAAACTGACCATATGCCCAGGAGCATAAACTTGATAAATTTAACAATTGTAATAGGTATTATTTATAATGTAATCTGACGGTCACCATAGCCTAGTTGGTAGTGCTCCTGCCTACGAAGCTGGTGGTCCTGGGTTCGAATCCCGGTAAGTGCAAATTTGTGATGAGCACGAATATTTGTTTCTGAGTCATGGATGTTTTCTATGTATATAAGTATTTATCTATCTATATAAGTATGTATATCGTCGCCTGGTACCCATAGTACAAGCTTTGCTTAGTTTGGGGCTAGGATGATCTGTGTGACATTGTCCCCAGATATATTATAAATACATAAAAAATCGTCAATTAGTAGTCTCATATTCGTAAAATCCTAATTTGACCGGCCTGTTGGTCTAGTGGTTAGTGACCCTGACTGCTAAGCTGTAGGTAGTGGGTTCGATCCCCGCCAAGGACAAATTAGTTCTGTGTCTTGGTGTAATGACTTGGTGTGACTGCACGTGTGGCGCAACGGTTTAGACAGTCGTCTCGCTAATTCGTGTCCCGGGTTCGATTCCCGCGCAGGACAACTATTTGTGTGACGCATAAATAGTTGTTCTGACTCTAGATGTACTTTGTGTGCGTCAATTATGTTTGTAAAGTACCCCGCGACAGGGATTTATGACAACGGTGCAGGCGTTACCTTTTTTTAGAATTATTTGTCATACATTTTATTTAGAAGTATATAAGTATGTTTATCAGTTGTCTAGTGGCCATAGTACTTGCTCTGCCTAGTTTGGGAACAGGTGGGAGTGGGACACTTGTCACAAGATATTTATTTATATTTTCACAGGTCCAGAAGCAGTCAAACATTGCAAGTTCGGAGAAAGTGGACACAGGGGAACATATTCTTATTCATCACACCAGAAATACAGCCCAAAAACAATGGGCTGAAACACAGGTACGTAGACATTCCATTTTTTGTTGGTTTTCTTCAATAAAGCTATCGCTAGGAAGGACCCTTGGGTCTACTGATATAATTTCCAATGTCTAATGGTGTTAATATATAAAAATAAACTAATGGTTTATTTCTCTCTTAAAGGCGCGCACATTGTGTTGTTATTTTAAAAACATTGTTTAAGCTATTATTAAAAAAAGCCTTTGAGAGAGCTGGAGTCTGTACTAAGCTCGAAACCTGTATAACAAATCTCCAGGCTCCCTCCATCTTGGACATAAAGTTTAGAAACTTACTACATACCTTTCTTTATTATTTCATTAAATTTTTTTTATTATAAATTGCTGACTGCCTCGTTGATCTATCGATAGCACCCGCAGAGAGGGTTCAAATCCCGGGTCGGGCTAAAAGTGATTTTGTAACTAATCTGTAAAAAGGAAAATTTCTTAGCATTAGCCCGAAGTCTGGGAGTTGGCGGAATTATGCCTCGTGGGTGCCTCGAACAGTCGGAGAGCACGTAAAGCCGTTGGTCCTATACCTGACCTATTTCCGGTCGTGTCGCTCGGCGTCCCATCGGATCATGACAGTGATGGAATAGAAAGTGCTCTTGTGTTTGTGTACACACTTGTGCATTATAATATGTCCCGAGAAAATGCCTATTCTATAATGAGACTGGCCGCCGTGGCCGAAATTCGGCTAGAAGGACATTATAAATTGTACAGTAGATGATTATCACAAACCCGGAAAGCTAATCGGGGCTTACGAAAGATGGCTGTGGGGTTGTTGAAGTGTGTTTGGTCGTGAATATTAGGGTAGTCAACTACCTAAATTGTACAAACAACTATCTTTTTCTAGGTGCTGACACTATCTGGTGTATCCCGTGTGTTCCACTCGCGTTTCCAGTTGTTGACAACGGTTGGTGACTTCAACAGATCCTGGACTGCTCTCCTCGATTACATCACTGACTTCTCTTTGCGCAGAAGTCATGAGGTACGTTGAGCTATATATAATCTATATAGTTGGTTGGGATGGTTTTCAAGAACCACTTAAGACCAAGACCAGACAGATACTGCACTAACTTTACTTAGCATTGGGTGTAAATTAACTGTATTGTATCCCGCAACGACAAGTTAAAGCGAATCCCCGGGACACATCTGTGTCTCACCCCTCAGTGTCATTTCATTGTGTGCCAGTGATGATCCTGGCTTACCTGCTGTAACAAACAGAGGAGTTAAAGAAATTATAGTTCCACTTCCCTCTAGAGCAAAGCGGGAGACAGAATGATATGACAAGGCTGGAACCTCTTAAAACCAAATAATTGCAACTAGAAAAGCCAACACCTTTTTAGGGTCCTATCAAGTGACCATGTTATATTTGGTCCCAACAGATGGTATGGCAAAAGCGCTAAACGCATGGAAGTTGTTTCTTGTTGCTAAAAGATCTTACGTTATGTTATTATTATTTTATACAAATCCTGTCTCGTCCAGGTGTCAGTAGGAGCATTGAAATCCTTCCAAGAAGTAGTATCAGCGGCCGGCAGAGCCACTGATGTGGAGGCTGGACTGCAGAAGAAAGTATGGGCAGCCGCTTGGGCCGCCTGGACCAACATCGCGTCTGCGGAACCACACGAACCGCCACGTATGTGAAAATGCTATATATCTTTAGTACTAGTTCTAATGAGATTCTGTATTTATAAAGAAAGGCATAGACTAACATTAACACTTTATATTTTTGTACAACACCTTCAAAAGCCTCGGTCCCTCTCAAAAAAAAGAGCTGTATGTCTTGGATGGCTTACCGAAGTACCATGAACTATCTGGATTAAGCTAGCATATAAATAGAAAAAAGAACTGTAAAATTTGCCCAGATGCTTGTCAGATTCGATGGTTCATATAGAGAATACATTTACACGACTCACACGCATACATTGCGACATAGCTTGAATCCTATTAAATATAATTATTAATAATTTTTTAACGTTTAAAAGGGGCCGGTTGGTGTTATTAGTAGATGCTTACTTTTCACGCCGCAGGCCGTGGATTCAATTCCCATCCGGGACTGATATTTGTGTGCATGAACATGTCAGTTTGTCCTGAGTCGGGGTGTAATTATATAAGTATGAATTTACAAAAGAAAACTAGTATATGTAGAATATCAGTTATCTAGTTTCCATAGCACAAGCTCCGCTTAGTTTGGTATCAGATGGCCGTATGAGAATAATGTCCCAGAAAATTATTATCATAAAATGACTGGGATAAAGGAATATTTAACTTTTAAAACTTGCGCCGAATTTGAGTTCTTTAAAATGTCTTCAGGTGTTGTTGATGACATTGGCGCGGGGAACTTCCTATAGGGGTCTTCGCGTTTCTATCACTTACATACTTGCAAACAATAACATATTCCCTAAATTTGTAATAATAATATAAGAAGTGTGAACTACCGATGATATCAGTCGACTCTAATCTGCCGGGAACGAGAACTTTAATGTTGAGCTATTTGCGCGGTGTCATTATTAAAACTTCGAATGTCGTAAAGTATAAAGTTGTATAGTTTTTTGATGTGAAACATCTATAGCCGCACTTAAAACAGATTTCTGGCGTGGCGACGCATGCCGTGGCGACGCGTCGCACACAATATGTTCTTTTCTGCATATTACTTTTACAAGATAATGTCGATGTTTCACATCTGCCAGGCGTCCCGTGACGGCTCATATTTTTTTTTTGATGTGAAACATCTATAGCCGCATGTAAAACAGATTTCTGGCGTGGCGACGCATGCCGTGGTTTTTTTTTTTAGTTCCTATCACAATATGTTGTTTTTAGACTTCGACTTCGACTTCTAATTGGACTTCGACTTGACTTCGACTGCGACTTATAATTCGACTTCGTCTTCGACTTCGACATGACTTCGACTTCGACTTCGACATAGACTTCGACTGCGACTTATACTTCGACTTCGATTGCGACTTATACTTCGACTTCGATTTCTGCATATTACTTTTACAAAATAATGTCGATGTTTCACATCTGCAAGGCGTCCCGTGACGGCTCACATTTTTTTAGAATAAAATTGATTTCATTATGAACTGACAGGTGTTTTGGTCTAGTGGTCATAAACCCTGATTGCTTAGCCAAATTTCTTGTGTTCGAATCCTACCCAGGACAAATCTTTGTGTGTTGACCAAGATTATTTGCTCTGAAATATTTTTCTAAAATATGTTTGTATTTAGAAAGATATAAGTATGTTAATCAGTTGTCTGTTTATCAGTTCTGACTAGTTTGGGATCTGATGGCAGTGTGTTAGTTGTACCAAGATATTATATTATGTTTTTACTTGTTTCCAGCGCCAGAAGATGGTAAGCCGGTAGAGACGTACGCTGTATCCCTGAACTTCCTCACAACGCTGGTGCAGATCTTCCCGCTCATCTTCCAGCATATACGGCCCACGTGAGTAGCCAGCACCGAGAGAAATCTCTTTAACATTCGGACGGACAGTCACCGCTCCCGGCTCACACTACACAGCTACCATACAGCCATCTAAAGATAAAGCAGTGTTCTTCTATCAGTAAATTCATATTCATATATTTATTGGTATTCCACAAAGTGATATTAAGTGGTAAACGTCTTGGTTTATTAGCATAGACGATCATAGAACCTGTAGGGCACAGCTAAAGTTATTAATATGGTTAGGTACCGTTCCATTTGCAATCTCTATTTATACACCTATATCAATTTTATTATTTTTACATAAATTTATATTTTTTTTTATGTCATGATTGATGATTATTTATGTCACACAATATTAAAAATATATGTATAAAAATTGGTTGAAGTCGATCGTCTCTTTGGTTTATTTGAGTTTAACCGCATGCCGTTTGGTCTAGGTTTACTGCCGCCGATGTCACGAAGCTAGGTTCCTGTCTTTCCCACGTGTGCAGCACTGAGCCCTCAGCTACAGCTTCAGCTCTGGATTCAATAGCAGCTGCCCCAGTCAGTCTACATGCACTTCACTGTTTAGATATCGTACATAAGGTATGTTGATAAAATGTAAATTTAAATTATACGGCGGCACGAATTCTATGTGTATTTGATTTTTTGTTAATGTTAAAATTTCTATTATTAGAGGTAAATTATTGTCATGCACAAACATGTATAATAATTTCCTAATAAAGTATGTAATGGGATGGAGACTTTGGAGTTGACTGAGAATAACTTCATCATATCAGCCGAAAGACGTCCACTGCTGGACAAAGGCCTCCCTCAAAGATCTCCACTATTGCCGGTCTTGCGCTATCCGCATCCAGCGTTTTCCAGCGACCCGCACAAGATCATCGGTCCATCTTGTAGGGGGCCTGCCCACGCTGCGTCTTCCGGTTCGTGGTCGCCACTCGAGAACCTTTCTGCCCCAGCGGCCGTCGGCTCTACGAGCTATGTGCCCTGCCCACTGCCACTTCAGCTTGGCAATTCTTAGGGCTATGTCGGTGACTTTGGTTCGCCTGCGGATCTCATCATTTCTGATTCGATCTCGCAGGGAAACTCCAAGCATAGCCCTTTCCATTGCTCTTTGGGTGACCTTGAGCCGCCTGATAAGGCCCATAGTTAGCGACCACGTCTCTGTTCCGTAAGTCATCACTGGCAACACACACTGGTCGAAGACTTTCGACTTGAGACACTGCGGTATTTGGGACGAGAAGATATTACGTAGCTTCCCGAACGCTGCCCAGCCGAGTTGGATTCTACGATTGACCTCCTTCTCGAAGTTGGACCTACCTAGTTGGATGGTCTGTCCTAGGTAAATATAGTTCTCTACAACTTCGAGTGCAGAGTCTCCAACCTTAACTAGAGTGGGTGCAACATGGATGTTTGACATAATTTTGGTCTTATCCATGTTCATTTTCAGACCCACTTGTTGAGAGACTCTGCTGAGGCCATCGAGCATTGTACCGAGGTCGTCAAGGGTCTCAGCCATGACTACTATATCGTCGGCAAATCGAAGGTGGGTGATGTACTCGCCATTGACATTGATGCCAAAGCCTTTCCAGTCCAGAAGCTTGAAGACATCTTCCAATGCAGCGGTGAACAGTTTCGGAGATATAACATCTCCCTGTCTCACACCTCGCTGCAAGTGGATAGGTTTCGAGTTCTGGACCTGGAGTCGCACTGACATAGTGGCGTTTTCGTACAAACACTTTAACACCTCGATATACCGGTAGTCGATTTGGCACCTTTGGAGAGACCTCAGTACGGCCCAAGTTTCGATCGAATCGAAGGCTTTCTCATAGTCCACAAACGCTAAGCATAATGGCTGGTTATACTCTTCGGTCTTCTGTATAACCTGCCGCAGCGTATGTATGTGGTCTATGGTACTGTAATGATATTACCTGCCCTCCTATTGAATAAAACCTCTTTTATCAAGATAGCTAGTAGCTCTGGTCATTTTATTAAAATAACTAAACATAGCTTTTAAAATGAGAATCGAATTCGAATCAAATAAAAAGTATGGTGTTACGTTTGATTGATTTTTGTGAAGAGTTATAAAAATGGTGTGCTAAAGTAAACATTGTGAATCTAATTTTATTTCAATAAAATCAGTGATTGGTTGTGAATATATGTGTTATCATTGAGAAGATCTCCCTAGATCCCATATAGAAATACCTCTTGCAGCTGCGAGTCTGCTTACATGGTGGAGGCGCCGGGTAGTTGAAAAGATTTTGAAGTTTTCAAAGGGGAGAGAGATTATACAAGAAAACTAAAAAGAAAAATAAGGAATCATGGAATCGATAAGTACGAAGATTCAGCCATTTAGTGGATTAGAACAAGATGCGAAGGAGTTTTTCAAACAATTTAAAAGATTTGCCATTGTGAAAAAATTATCAGATGAAGAAAAAGTAGCGATCATCCCGTCTTTTCTACAAGGAGCAGCGTTATCGTTCTACAATATAATAGTAGATACGGCAACAGAATTTGCCGACCTTGAAAAGTATTTTCTAGAGGAATTCCCAGCAAATATTGACTATACAGAAGAATTTTATATGACGAGACAGAACTATGATGAAGACATTTTAGGATATTTTTATAGGTTGCAAGAACTAGCTTTCAAGGCCGAAATAAAAGATGAAAGAAAATTTATTATACAGTTTATTAAATCATCGGCACCATTTTACAAACATAAACTAGCAACCTCACTAATAGAAGATAAAAAACAATTAAAGAAATTAATTGTACAGTTAAAAGATATTTACGATATGAAAGATTTAAAGCCAAATGATGATGATAAGTTCTACATACCATCATATAATACGAGGCGTTACCCGACACCACATGTGCAAGCGGGACCAGAACGTCAACCATTAGCCAACTCCAGATATGTGACGCGTTGGGGGAAAAGAACGTCGGCGGCATTGAACGTCACACATCAGGCAGCTTCGAGTCAGCAGAACGAGGCGACGTGTGAAAATGGCGCTCAAACAAAGGAAGTATTCAATTTTTTTAATAGTTTTAGTAATAGTATACCGTATATTAGGGTTATGTACAAGAACAATTCATGTCCAGCTCTCTTAGACACGGGAGCTGCGGTGTCATGTATGTCGGGAACGATGGCGCGTAGATTAGGATTAGGTTCGACAGGAACTGCAGTCGGCTCTATACAAGGCGTTGATGGAAGGACGATCGATACGACTGGAACAGCTAAATTTAATTTTTATATTAACGGTAAGGAATTTTGTAATAATATTTATATAATAGAAGAACTTGCATGCCATTTTATTTTAGGACGAGATTTTTTGAATGCGAATGCTGTTGTCATGGATTTTGCTAAGAGTAGAATAGTCATTGGCACGGAAGTGGTCTATTTTTGCCAAGACCAAAGAGTTTTTAATTGTTTTGAAAAAAATTCTGACAGTCATGTCAAATTTCACCAAAAGTTTGACAAGAAGATCGGTAAGAATAATAACTTTGTAGTAGATATTGGTAGCGGGACGTCGCCGCGTCGTCCATCTTGGTGAAAAAATTCGTCAAAAATTTAAAATAACGGCTGATTGTGAGTCATGATGAAAAAATTTGCTTCCGTTTTGCCGCAAGAAGACTAAAATCTATACTCGCCACAGTGTGTTATTGGTGAACACGTGTGTCCGGAGATTTTTTGGGATTTCGGTGAATTGTCGAAATCGGCATAACTTGCTACTTTGATAACGAAGAAGATCAACAAAACAAGATGATTATCGCCACAGTGTGTCATTGGTAAACACGTGTGTCTAGGAATTTTGGCAATTTTCGCGGTTTTGTGTCTCTTAATCACGTATAATTGTGTTTTTTGTGACTTGTTATTGTTCTCTGATTGTCTGTACGTGTGGTTTGTAACGTGCCTATATTGTAGTATTTTCTCCGTATTCATCACGGAGTGATGGATACGGATAAACCTCCCGATCCGGGAATTCCTCCTGATATTCCTGCCACTCCTAATTATGAACCATTCCCCCCCAACGGCCCTACATTCCCTCTCAGCCCTCTGTCCCAACTCGCTGCTGCGGCATGTTCTCTTGGTCCGCCAAAAAGAATTGTAACTTCGGCAAGTTTTAAACGACCCCTAAACCTACCTCCCAGCTGCCCAACAAATGTATCAAAATCAATAATAGGAAGAAGTGAGTACTCGGTAAGTGATAAAGCTCCTTTCCTTGTCCATGTGTCTCGCATGGAAGCTCAACCCAATGCTGGTACTACGCTGCACCCTGTATCTTTTGGCCTATTTTTATTTAACAACAATATAAGCAATATTATGTCTGGTGGTGTAAAGAAAGTGGGCAGAAACCGTGTTTCGGTAGAGTTTTCATCTTCAGAAGATGCCAACTCATTTCTATTTAACCCTCTACTCTCAAGCCACAATTATGTTGCAGTCCTGCCAACATTCAACATCACACGCATGGGAGTTGTATCAGGAGTACCAAATGATATGACAGAAGATGAGGCCAAGTTGTATCTGAAAGTACCTGTAGGCTGTGGTGCAATTTTGAAAGTTCGCCGTATTAACAGAAAAGTTAATCGTGATGGGGTAACTGAGTGGAAGCCAACGGAAACATGTGTCCTAACCTTTGATGGCCAAGTTCTCCCCCAAAGGGTTTTTTGCTGCTACACATCGCTTCCAGTTGAGCAATATATATATCCAACAATTCAGTGCCATAAATGCTGTCGTTTTGGGCATGTTGAATCTGTGTGCAGGTCCAAGGACCGTTGTATTAAATGTGGGCATGAACACGGGAGAGATAGCTGTAATGTTTCTGAAAGTGAGGCTTTCTGCGTTTTGTGCAATGGCAATCATTTTGCAAATAGCAAAGATTGCCTGGAGTACAAAAGGCAGAAGGTTATTAAGAAAACCATGGCTGAAAAGTCAATTTCGTATGCTGAAGCCAGTATAGTCATACCGGTAATTAACTCCAATTATGCAAATGCTGTCAAATCTACACCCTCGCAGAAAACTGTATCATATAGGAGAACTTACTTTAAGCAGCCCAAGGCCCGTACTCCTCTTTCTCCTTCATATGACAAAAGTGCTCATAACCAGATTACTAGCTCCCCTCCACCTTCGCAGCCTAATGGCTGTGCTATCAACAGTAGCAACAACAATATTAACCAGCCTAATTTAGTACCTGTTCAAAATTCATCTTTTCTTATTAATTTAATTGTTAAAATCCTTTCTAGCATTTCATCACCGTCCAACGTTGCAGACACACTCATCCCTATTCTTTTAGATTTTAAAAATGGCTCCACACCAAGTATTTCTCCAGTGGAATGTGAGGAGTGTTTTTCATAAAAAACACGACCTCATCTTCCTCTTGAACAAATACAAGCCTTTGGCTTGTTCCATTGCTGAGACTTGGTTAACCCCAAGTCTTAACTTTCGTATGCCATTATACAACATCCTCAGGTGCGATAGATCTGATGGCTATGGTGGGTCAGCTCTGCTCCTAAACAACCGTATTCCATTTAGGTCTATCCCTTTGCCGGTATTGGATGGGGATATGAGTATAGCTGCAGGTTGTGTGGAGGGCATCAATGTCTTCTCAGTCTACATAGCTCACCCCCAGCAGTATCTATTACCAATGCTAAGAAATGTGTTCCAAAGTATTAATGGACCACTACTGGTTATGGGTGACTTTAATTGTCATCATTTTAGATGGGGTTCGGAACGTTGTGATTCCTTTGGGGAAGGTTTGGTGGAGATTTTGGATGACCTTAATCTCTGTATTCTTAATGATGGTAGTTCAACTCGTAGAACACTTCCAGGACAGCATAAAAGTTGTGTTGACCTAACATTCTGCTCAATGAATATGGCAGCTTCAGCCCACTGGCAATGCACCAGTCTGACATATGGCAGTGATCACTATCCCATTGTTATTTCTTTGGCTGATAAAACGTATTTAGAGAAAACATCACCTCCACTTTTGAAGTATAACTTGTCCAATCCTGATTGGGCAGGTTTCTCTTCATTATTGGATGGCCAAATTGATACCCTTCCAAATTTAAATTCAATAATTTTAAATTCATCTGATCACTGTTATGTGGAAAGCTGCTATAACTTGCTGATTTCTGCCATGATTTCATGTGCTGATTCGTCATTCACTATCAAAAATAGTGCCCGCGACAAAATACCATCACCTCCATGGTGGGATCGTGACTGCACTGTGGCAATTCAGGAAAGGAAGAAAGCGGAATTAATCTATAACTCCGTGATGAACATCCATAATCTCATAGCATACAAACAGGCTTATGCAAAATCAAATAGACTGCTACGTAGGAAGAAACGTGCTGGTTGGGTACAATTCTGCACTTCTCTATCTCCATCAACACAGCCGTCAGTGGTATGGAAAAATATCAAAAGGTTCAGAAGTGGCTGCTCCCCATCAGTGTCAGCTCCAGTAACCCGCGAAGTAGCTGATCAGTTTTTTGACAGGATAGCCCCTCCCTATGTTCCATCTGAAGCTGAAAGCTTTTTGCCGCCTTTGTCCCTATCTGATGACCCTTTTGATGACCCATTCTCTATGCAAGAATTAGACATGATCCTCAGACATGTCCGAGACACAGCACCAGGTATAGATGGGATCCCTTATTCTTTTATAGTTCATGCTGGTCCCAAATCAAAAAGATATTTATTAGACCTACTTAACTTTAGTTATGGGCATGGTTGGATCCCCGAACAGTGGAAGACACAAATAATTATTCCCCTCCTAAAGCCTGGCAAACATGCAGATGACCCGAATGGCCTAAGACCAATAGCTTTGTCGTCAGTGTTGGCAAAACTTTTGGAACATCTGATTAAGAACCGTCTAGAGTGGATAGTTGAATCCAAGAATATATTGCCTTCCTCCCAGTTTGGGTTCAGAAAAGGTCTTGGTACCATGGACAGCATCGGGGTTCTGATCACTGACATACGGTTGGCCTTCTCTAGAAATGACTCAGTTGTTGCTTCCTTTCTTGATATAGCATCTGCATATGACAGTGTCGAACTCCCTATTCTCAGGGAAAAATTGCTAAAACTAAGAATTCCAGTGAAGATGGTACAGTGTATCTGTAGTTTATTTATGTGCCGCTCCCTGGTTTTGAGAGTTCAGGGGGAGGAATTTAAGGTAAGGCATACATGGAAGGGCTTACCTCAGGGCTCAGTTTTAAGTCCTTTACTATATAATTTATATTCAGCTGACATAGGTTCATGTCTTAATTCAAACTGTCACCTCTTACAGTACGCAGATGATCTAGCTCTCTACGTGACCGATCCCTCCATCAAGGATGCTGCCGCCTCCCTATGCCTCTCCCTGGAATCTCTCAATCAGTGGTTATTGGATCATGGCCTAAAGTTATCGGCACCCAAGAGTTCGGTTGTAACATTTACACGTAAAAGATTAGTCCCTCACTTTATAGTAAGGGTGAATGATCAAAATATTCCAATTGTTTCGCAAGCTAAATTTTTAGGCGTTGTTTTGGATTCAAAGTTAACAGGTTTACATCATCTCAATTACTTGGTTCAAAGATGTGAAAGGATAATACCTATTTTAAAAGTTCTCGCTGGGGTCTGGTGGGGTGCTCACCCGTATACCATGAAATTGGTGTACAATGCGCTAGTCAGAAGCATAATGGATTATGGCAGCTTTCTTTTGGTCCCATGTAACAAGAGTGCATTAGCCAGATTAGATAAGGTGCAATTTGGGTGCCTTCGGATCATCTCTGGGTGCATGAAGTCCTCACCGGTTAATGCGTTGCAGGTTGAATGTGCAGAACCTCCCTTATTTTTAAGAAGGCAATATCTGGCATCTCGATTTGTGTCCAAAATTATTACTCAAAATTGCCATCCATTACTGCAAAAATTAATCAATTTGAGCATATTGTGCAATCAGTCAAGGTACTGGCGACATAAAGAAACTCCATTAATTATAGTTTCGTTTCAAAATTTACAAAACCTTGTAAGCCCTATTGTTACATTCCCTAAACTCCCTCTATTTAACTTTGAGTATAAAGTCCTAACCTTTAAACCAGAAATATTTTACCATATTGGAATCTCGAGGGATTCACCTTCTGCGGATCTGGCCTTCAATGCATTGGTTTGTGAACGATGGAGGGGATTTGATATATTCTTTACTGATGCCTCAAAGCTCTCAGGCTCTCAACCTACTGGCGTCGCTGTTTTTTATAAAAATTCTAAAATTATTCTGAAATTTAGGTGTCCTGTGGAATCTTCGGTATTCACAGGTGAATGTGTTGCTATATTAGAAGCATGTCGTTTTATAGAATCACATAATATCAGTATGGCTGTAATTTTCACAGACTCCTTAAGCACTTTAAAAGTTTTAGACCAAAACCCCCTTAAATCTAAATTACATAGCCCACTTATTCTAGAAATTAAAAAATCTCTTTTAGTATGTTCAGAAAATCAGAAAACTGTTCAACTAGCTTGGATACCAAGTCATTGCGGCATTAGAGGCAATGAATGTGCTGACTTATTAGCTAAAGATGCCGTCACATGTCAAATGGTGGATAAGAAGTACTATTGTTTTTATGGTTATGATTTACTGAATCTTCCAAAAATAAATCAACAAAGGTCATGGCAAATTAATTGGGATAGTTCCAGTAAGAAGAAGGGTAGCTTTTATTACTCAATACAACCCAATATACCTTTAAAGCCTTGGTTTTTCAGATATAAGAAAGTCTCTAAAACTGTTACATCAGTTCTTTGCAGACTCCGTGTAGGTCATTGCTGTACACCTGTTTTCCTTCGGAAAATTCGGGTTCGAGATTCATCACTTTGTGAGTGTGGGTTGGATGAGGGTTCTCTGGACCACATATTTTTTGAATGCTCGCAACTTAATCCTGCTTTTAATTTGTACAGTTGCCTCTCTAATTTAAATATCCCTACCCCCATTAACTTTTCATCATTATTGACATGTTCATCCCCAGAAATTTTCAAAGTTTTAATGGCTTTTATCCGATGCAATCGCATCAAATTGTAGGTAAGTATAGATGAATTTTGTAGTGGCATATTTCTAATACTTTAACAAATATTCATGTTCATATTTATATTATGTATCATCATTATTATGTCTATTCCAGTGTTATAACACTCAGCAAGATACACAATTAGTGTTACCAATTTAGTGTCGTTAAAATTGAATTAATTTATTTTCACGTTTTCCCATTTCACAATCTGACATTGGCAGAATTGTCGACATCGGCACTAATTGCCATTTATAAAAAGAAGAAGAAGAAGAACTTTGTAGTAAATAAGAATTCTTCGCCAGTAATTAATAGCGAAGTCTATGAAAGAAAGAGAGATCGAGTTAGTGATGATAAGGTCACTTCGTTGGGCAATTTAACGACAAAAGCGGTATATAACATAACTCAGGTACGTCACAAGGAAAAGGTCAACTACGACAGGAGAACAAGGAGAGAGTTCCGGCCGGGAGATTTGGTTATCATACGCTCTTCGGGACGATTTTCTGGTAAGAACCACGAATTACAACGTTCATTTATAGGACCATGGGTGGTGGTTAGACGCGTAAGTGATGTCACTTATATGGTACGAAAACCTGGACGGAATAGATCCGACACAGTACATATCAATCGGATGAAATCATTCCAGACAAGGGAGATTTTAATAAATACTTGGTATGCTGGGCTCCTATGTCTAATGAGAGTTATTTTATTTGTTCCGTTATTGTTATTTAACATTGTACGATTAGCATAAAATTATAATATTAATGTTGTCCACTGCTGGACATGGGCGTAGCCCAAATATTTTCATAATTTTAATACTGGTTATGATTGACTATAGTCATCACACTTATGACTTATTTTATTGGTGGTGATGATGTATAAGTGGCGCTGCTACATGATTATCAGGTGTTACCCTGAAAAGAGTCGTTTTTGGGGCACACACACAGGATGTTCATTGTCTGGAGAAGCAATGAAAGCCTCCTAGACTAACCAAGTCCTGTTATTATGTTGTTTATGCCAGAAAACACACGATATTTATAGATTACATCAAAAATGTGGAATTATCATGTCACGGTGTTTGCGACCAAACATCTCCGAAACGGCTGGCCCGATTCGCATAAAATTTTGTATGAATATCTGGCGAATATTTTTTTTTTACCTTAAGTTTAAGGGTGAACCACTACTAAATATTTGCCTTTAAAAAAAAAAAAAAAAAAAATTAAATAAAACTTTAAATTCACCATTCTACTACCAAGCCCTATCTATTTTTTTAGTAACAATAATTTAATTTTATGTTTATTTGGATAATTTTTTTGCACCCAATCAAATGTCTTTCGGTAACTTAGATTTGTTAATAGACCCGGTAGATGGCGCTGCGATAAGACTGCGAGTTTTATTGCTATTGTTACGGCAGTGGTTGAATATATAAGCCGTTTACTTATGTTACTGATGAGAATGTTTATACTTACAATTTTATTTTATTTGTCAAATATATGAATATACTTTCGCGCATAAATTTTGTTTTCATGTGAAACGCACGAGAGCAACGATGACCAGGGGCGGTGTTCCAGTTTACATAATCCAGTACAACCACAATGGACATGATGGAAGATCGGAAAATGAATAACGGGATTTACAAGAAGTAAATATCCAGGTAGAGATAGGGAGTTAGGAAATGGGTGAAGCGTAGATTAAGGGGATATTTCCGTCAGTAGTTAAGAGTGGGTGATAGAATTTAATTATTCATTTGCATCACACATCTGGCACATAGTAGACTATAGATGTGGGAGAACCTCATGGGCTCCATGATGTTGATGGGTTTTCTATTCTACCTAACACTTTTATTTTCATGTCTGGGGACAAATAGGTAATATAATAGGTTAATTGGTATAAATGGGATATTTATTTTTCATTAATCTTGGTTGGTATATGATCTTCCATCATGGTCCTGACCTGACTCTCTGGAACCCCATCCCTGATTGATAAGATTAATATCTTTTTGTTATCAATTATTTTGGATAGTTTAGCAGTTAGGTTTTATAATAGGATAGCCATTAGCCAACTTTTATACATGCTTCAATTAATTTTTAACCACTTGTTCTAATTAATTATTTCAGATTATCATTAATAATTTAGTTGAACGGTCAACTGTTGTGATAATTTAATTTGGATTAAACTTTTAACCAGTTGTTATAATTAAGTTTGCCCTTTTAAAATAATTATTTTCAGATAATTAATTTATGATTTATTTAAATAGTTAAAAGTTGTAATTATTTTCATTTTTTTTATTTCTGTACTTTCAATTGGTGATAGGACCAAGTATGATAATTGAAGCTATTGTGTGTGAAGGTTGACTAATATTTTATTTTAGCTAGGATAACTATAATTAGGTAGCGTTTAGCTAGTGTTAGGAAAGTAGAATTAGGGCCTTGAAAGTATAATTTTTGGTTGGTTTTTTTTATACTTTGAGCAAGTCGGACTCATACTCCCATTTGCTAGACTTTCAGTGGGTCCTGGGTTCAATTCTACTCTTTTTTATTGCACCTATGTATTTGATAACTCCCAACATAGGTAGACAGTTATAATGTAGGAAGGTAACAGAATTTTGGAAGTGTTTCAAGACTTCCAAAATTTTTTTTTGGGGAGGGGGTGATGTAATGATATTACCTGCCCTCCTATTGAATAAAACCTCTTTTATCAAGATAGCTAGTAGCTCTGGTCATTTTATTAAAATAACTAAACATAGCTTTTAAAATGAGAATCGAATTCGAATCAAATAAAAAGTATGGTGTTACGTTTGATTGATTTTTGTGAAGAGTTATAAAAATGGTGTGCTAAAGTAAACATTGTGAATCTAATTTTATTTCAATAAAATCAGTGATTGGTTGTGAATATATGTGTTATCATTGAGAAGATCTCCCTAGATCCCATATAGAAATACCTCTTGCAGCTGCGAGTCTGCTTACAGTACTAAAGCCTTTACGGAAACCGGCTTGTTCGGGAGGCTGGAAGTCGTCAAACCTGCGTGCGAGACGATTCGTAATGACCCTCGAAAACAACTTGTAAACATGGCTCAGCAGTGTGATGGGTCTGTAATTCTTCAAGAGGGTTTTATCGCCCTTTTTGAAGAAGAGCACCACCACACCCATGTGCCATGCTTTTGGCGTTTGACCTTCTAGTATGACGGAGTTAAATAACTTCTGAAGGGCCCGTAGGATTGGTGTACCACCCGCCTTCAGAAGCTCTGCCGTAATTCCATCATCACCTGTGCGAGATTAGAATGGCTCTCGAACAGCTTAAGAACAACAAGGCGCCTGCCTTGTTGTTCTTAAGCTGTTCGAGAGCCATTCTAATCTCGCACAGGCTGACGTCCGGGATGTCGTCGGTGAAGTGTTGGGTTTGTCGTGCTCTGGGATCTGAGGCACAACTATCGACAGGTGACTGGGTTTTCGCATACAGCTGTCCATAGAACCTCTCGATCTCTCCCAGCAACTCAGGTTTAGACGTGACGATTCTGCCATCCTCAGTCTTCAGCTTCGTCAGTTGGCTCTGTCCAACAGACAGTTCTCTTGCAAACACTTTAGAGCCTTTGTTCCGCTCAATGGCTTCTTTAATACAATTTGTATTAAATGAATTTTGTACCGAGAATAACTTAGGTAATTGGATTAAATTAAAGTAAATTCTTGGTAGAGTCGTATCATGAAGTCCATGAGCTTGTCGACGATAGGGTCAGCGTAGGAAGGTGTCAGCGTCGACATTTTTTAAGGTGATACTATTTTTACGTCTCCTTAATTTTTTCGCCCATCTATCGCATGTCGCAATATGACGCCCCCCATGGCTCCCATCTGCTGACCATGTAGCACATTTTTACTGGTTTGAGTTAAGGCTCCACGGTATCTGTGTTTTGATCAGTGTATTGATCAATGTATTGATCAATGTATTGATTTAAATGTTTTCTGTTAATTTGATCGTGATGGACAACGACACAGCTAGTGGGTACAACTGTGTAATTATTTTCTCTAAACTTACAACTGTAAAATACAGACTAAACACGTGACTGTGGGAGAAAGAATATCGCCGCTCATTTTATATGCCGTGTGATACTCTAGTCTCAGGAAAATTGTTCAATAAGATTTAAGTTTACGGAGTTTGTTTCGTAGAATAAAAAAATGGATTTAGGGTTCTCCTAAACGGCTAAGCCAACTGATTGTAAAAAAACATTGTAAGTCTATTGGAGTGCAAGTATGGAGGGTTTCATTATGATGACATCATACCACACAAGGACTTTTTATTTGTGTTATAAATTCAGCCCCTTAACTCATATATGGTGACGTATGTTTTGTATATTAATTAAAACATTTATACCTATTATATGGTGTGTAATCAGAAATACGCAACCTTTCCTTGATATACTTAGCAAGATATGAAAAACTGAGCTTACTGGCAAGGCTCGCCATACACGGACTGCTCGAGCAGTTACCTAGAGATCAACAAACACGGACCACTATTGCAGTCTAGAGTCAACAGCTTGAGGCTGCCATTGATACATGCTCGAGCAGTTGGCAATTTCAAATCAGTAGAATCATGGATTTTGAGGAGGGTTCACTTCTGCTACTTTTGCTCATACGACGACGATGGCGGCGTAAAAATAGAAAATTGTGGTTTCATCCAATATAAAAAGCGCGGGCGGAGTTAACTGCGCAAGAGCAGTTGACAAGTCGAACAGTCAGTGTATGTGTGGCGACTGCTTGACCGCATCATTAAATTTCACAGTGCTGCCAACCGCCGAAGCAGTTGCAACTGCTTGAGCGGTTTGTGTATGTACGTACGTAGAAGTCTGTAGTTCACTATGCAGTCACAGCTTTAAGCAGTCGATCTTGACTGCTTCAAGCTGGCCGTGTATGCCAGCCTAACTGTATGTTGGTCCAGGAAGCACTGCAGCGTCACGAGCTGCTGCCCGCGCTGTTCAACGCGCTGACGTCGCTGGCGGCGGCGTGCAGCGACCGGCCGGGCGGCGCCGCGCCGCGCTGCCTGGCCGCTGCGGCTGCGCTGTACCGCGCCGCGCCCAGGGCTGCGCAGGACGTGCTGCCGCAACTGCTGTTGGTATGTACTGTTGACAAAGTCTTCCATTGAGTCTAGCTTATTCCGCAAAGCATTGAAAACATTATCCATATAATTTATTTAATTAATTTGTTATCAAATACGTTTAAACAACTTTATTTATCATTAGAACTTTACAGCTCGCTTGAAAGAGTTTACAGTTAAGACATATTATGCATGTAACCAGGTTAATTTATGCAATTAACCTGGTTACATCAAATTTAGATTAAAATTTCATAAATATTGAATTTTATCGTGCAAAAAAATACAAAATTAAACACATCGTCAGTCTGATGTCTTCCATTGCTGGACATAGGCCTCAAAGGTCTTTCAAACGTAGCCATTTGAAGGGGTTCGCTGTAGTCGCTTGGCATGCGAGTTGGCGACCGCAGTTAAGGGGTGGCTGGTACACAGGTGGTTCTGCTTTCCGACTACCTGCTGTATACCTTTGTCGCCTTTTACGATTTTCACGGAATGGTATGGGGTGGCCCTATTATTCTTTTTTGCGCTGGAAATCAGGAATTAATATGTTGGAGTATAAAGTTGAATCAAGATGGGAAGGAAATTGCACGGCCTCCCAACCACCACTAACCCACTTGAAAAAAAAAATCATATGCAATTTACTTAAAATTCGTTTATTTCACATAAATAAGGTATATGCGGTCATATAAACTATTCAAGTAGTCAGCCTGTTCTGTCTGCGTTTGCCTATTTGTGTCCTTAAATCTATAATTCTGAAAATTGAATACTTTCGTCGTAACTAAAATATAGAAAATGTTGTATTTAATAGACTATTGTCTCATGCATGTATTTCGAGTAGAAAAGTAGGTTCTTTAGGTGGATAATACTAGATAAGTTTTTAGTTACATACTGTAATGAGTAGTATATTTTACAGGCTTTACATTCGGCGGTACAAAAGTATAGTCAAGATAAAAGAAGAAAAACGACTGAACAAATGGACGAAATTGCACAGATCTCGTCATTATTACTACAGGTAAGCACTTTAGTCCGACGGGAATCACGCCTGCACCCGGTTCGCCACTCTGCCGTAATCTTGCCACTGTTCATTTTGCCATTTATATGCTCAATAAATCAATATTTACTTTAAAAAAAATACACATCAGCAGATCCAATTCACGAGTTCCTTTGCTGATTCTATAATAAAGACGATAGATAGAACCTACATTTTTCTTAAAGGAATTGTTCGAACTTATACCAGCCGCCACGATCAGACACAGACCCTCTCACCAGAGTTGGAAATTTCATCCATATTACCTGGGTGAATGGTCATCTACCACTGTGCGTTTTACAAGCAACATTACCGCGCACTACCCCTCTGTGGAATGAGCTATTTCCGAACCGGTATGATATGGCAACCTTCAAGAAGCGAACCTATTCCGTTTTTCGATGGCCGGCAACTCACTTGCAGGTGTTGCAGGTGTCAATGGGCTACGGTGATTACTTGCCACCACTGTGACCCTCTTGAAAAAACGAAAAAAGGCATAGTTGTCAAATCCACCACAAAATAACTTGTTAGGCATACTGGTTTCTAGAGCTATATGACGAACTAAGTTACTTTTATATATCTAACGAAGGCACGACGGAGTATCATCTCGACGACCACGGTTTTAACCAGGTTTTTTTTACCTAAACGACATTTTCTGCGGAACATTAAATTTTGTATGTCAGAAGTGTATATACTAAATATGTTTTTTTTTCAGGTATTAGGTACGGGTCTTCCACTAGCGAGAGAGCAGCCGGATATGTATCAAGAATTTTGGGATACGCTGCCCAAAGTGCTCGAAACATTCCTATTTGAACCACCGTGAGTTGAAAGTTTTCGTTTTTATATTTAATTTGTCGATTGTCGATAAATAATAAGTAACAATTACGGAATGTTATTTTACCATATCTGTTAATATGGTAAAATAATAGTTTGTAACTTTTAAAAACAAATAGCTAATGTTCCACGCTTTACCAAAATTCTATGAACGTCAGTTATAAGTTTTTCTCTAATGAAGCATCTGACAGTTATCTTAAATGAAAAAGGCAAAAGACAAAATAGGTACGAATAAGCTATGACGGTGAAACCCTGATACACTGGCGCAAATTTCAAATCGCCTTTCATTTTGTTCTACCTGTCTGTATTGATTGTCTTCCAAGTGGTTTGGACTATATTTGTAAAAGATTATAATAATAATAATAATAAGTACACTATATTGCGTCATATAGAATACATCATTAAAATAAATAATAGTAATGTTCATGCAATAGGCGGCCTTATCGCTAAAAGCGATCTCTTCCAGGCAACCATTCAGTTGGATGAACCAAAATTTATTTGGATATTAAAAGGGGTATAAGATAGTGTACAGAACAGAAAGGAAATTAGATAACCTACAAAATTGCATAATGAATACGTATAAACTAAATACACATACACAAAGTATATATGAGTAGATAATATTAATACATAAACAAATTTACATATATATAAATATATATAGAAATATAGAAACGAACTAAATGCAGCAATTATATTATTAATTACTGAGTTTAAGATAAAACTCTTTCACCTTATTTCTAAAACTGTAAAGAGACTGCGCTGATCTAATGTGTACAGGTAGAGCATTCCATAGACGGGCAGCTTGGATAGTAAACGATTTATCCGTAAAAGTTGTTGTATGTAACGGTATTTTCAGTCGCAGATTTTCTGATGAACGCAGGGACCGCGAGTGTGTTGTGTGAAGGAACTTAAAACGTTCTTTAAGGTAGAAAGGAGTTGATGGATTGAACAGGATCCTGTAAAGAAGACAAAGAATGTGAGTATTCCGGCGAAAGCGAATAGGTAGCCACTTGAGCTTAGTACGAAATTCGGAGACGTGATCATACTTACGTAAACCAAATATGAATCGTATACAAAAATTTTGAATTCGCTCAAGTTTATCTAGTTGTTCCTCCGTGAGATCAAGATAGCTGGTGTCGGCATAGTCAAGAATGGGGAGAAGAAGAGACTGGGCAAGAGCAATTTTGGTGGCAGTAGGAAGAAAGTTACGAAGGCGTCGCAGGCTGATGCGAATAATTTCCTGCTGAGTTCTTGAAGTTGCGGACCCCAAGACAGAGTGTTATCAATATAAATCCCCAAATTTTTTACCTTCTTAGCGTAAGGTATAATAATCCCATCAAAGGTAACTTGTGGAGTTTGGCGCCAGTCGATTCTTGAAAACTTTCGAGAGCTGCCGATTACAATGACTTGAGACTTCACTGGATTCACCTTCAAGCCATATCTCATGCTCCACTTACTGATGCGAGACAAATCTGCGTTAATTATTTCAATGGCTTCCGACAACTTTTCAGGTGGTGCCTGAGAGTAAATCTGAAGATCATCTGCGTAAAGGTGGTATGAGGAAGTCAATTGATCAGATATAGCATTGATAAATATTGCGAAAAGTAACGGAGATAAAACGCCACCCTGTGGCACGCCAGCATTGGTGCAACACCAAGAAGAGAAAGTGTCTTCTATGCGAACACGCTGTCGACGGCCAAACAGGTAACTGCGAAACCAGTCAATTGCCGTTGGAGATATGTTAAGAGAACGAAGAATGGCCAGCAGGATATCAAAATCGACAGTGTTAAAGGCATTGATAAAATCTAACAATGCAAGCACTGTAAGATTTCCATTTTCCATGCCAGACCTTATATCTTCCGTAACATTGATCAGAGATGTGGTAGTACTATGACCTGGACGAAAACCGGATTGGAAAGGATTGAGGAGATTGTTCTTGTTAAGGAAGACACTTAGTTGGCTGTGAATAAGACGTTCAAGAACTTTGGATAGGAAAGGAAGTATAGAAATTGGACGGTAATCTGATGGTGATACAGGATTGGATATTTTAGGCAAAGGGGTAATTTGAGCTTCTTTCCACGAAGATGGAAAGGTACCGCTACAGACGGAATAATTAAGGATGTGTGTGATTATGGGCAGGATTTCGTCAAGGATGAGTAGGATCATGTTACGGCTGATGCAGTCGCTACCAATAGCATTGGACGTGACTGATAGTACGTTCTTCTTAACATCACAATCCGAAAATTGACATATAACAAACTGTGGATAGTTAGGTGTCGGAAAAGATGATAGATAGTTGAGTGTACCATTTTTAACTGTCCTATCAAAACTGGACGAAGCTGAGAAGTGCTGGTTTAGCGTGTTGAGATCTTGATTTCTGGGAGCTGCGTCATGCCGTGATTTTCCGACACCCATGGACCTAAGGAATTTCCAGACTTTAGCTGGATCTCCATTTTGAACAGATTGGTGAATATGCTGGCGTTGTGCATCTCTACACACCTTATTGCAGTGATTTCTAATAACTAAATATTTGTTCCGTCGATGATCAGACGGCGCATTGTTGAGCTTAGATTTAGCGTTGGCTTTTTTGTGTAATAGTTTCTTTATGTTGTCGGTTAACCAAGGCGCAGGGATATGTTTTAGTTTAATGGCTCGAACAGGAGCATGTACATTATATAGGTTTATTAGAACTGTTGTGAAATAGTTTACCTTTTCATCTATTGAGTTGGCTGCAATAAGTGGTGTCCAGTCAATGCTGGTGGCATCCTCTCGAAGTTTGTTTTCCAACATACCACCAAAATTGCGTTGCAGTAGAGTTTTAGGTTTTGCCTTAGGGGGGCGAATTTTGTATGACAGATAGATTAAGTCATGATGAGAAAAAGCGTCGGCTGAACTTTGTCCGTGCTTGGCGACATGTTGTAAAGAAGATACGAAGATAAGATCGAGAAAGGAAGGAGAAGAGTTAGGAAAATGATGCGTTGCACCAGAAGGGAGTATAAAAAGGTTATTAGATTGAAGCAGAGATTGAAGTGAAGAGGAGCGGTGATCGTTTTTCAAGAGACAAGTGTTGAAATCCCCCATGACTATGGCGTGACTGTAGGAAGGTAGGAGGTTCTCCAAGAGTTTTTCAAATGAAGAAAAATAGTTTACACGTAGCGAGGGACTGTAGTAGACACCAAGTAAGACTTTACAATGGTGAAGCTTAATTTCAATGAACAGATATTCTCCGGAACCTGATGGGGGTGGTTGAGCTGAAATATTAACCACAGAAAAAGATATGTGAGTACGGAGATAAATTGCAACTCCGCCACCACCACCATTCGTCCGATCGTTCCGAATTAAATTGAAACCAGGGAGGGAATACGAACTAGTCTGAAGACAAGGCTTTAACCAGGATTCTGAAATAAGAATAGCGTGGAGATCCTTACAGTCAAAATTTGCCAGCATATCTGAGAAATGAGCCGGAATACTTTGGGCGTTAATGTGAACAACATTGAAGTTCCTAGGTACATCAGAAAACTGCATTGAAAGAGTATCAGCTATTGATGGTAAGCTCCTAAAGCTATCGTCATCACTGCTTAGCGAGTAAAAACTGTCATCTTCATGGCTGCAGTCAGACATGCGATAACTTATATGTATGTATATATGTATCTATTAAACCACTTGACCGTTATTAGAAGCTTATTATATTGAGATAGGCGTATCCGTTTTCCGTTGTATTTTACCTCTCTTTCTACCTAATTCATCCATCTCTTTCGCACATCCCCTCCTTTCACCAGGTAGGGGGCCTGTTGAGCTCAGAGCTCAACGCGCCTTGGTTCAACATTGGCTTGAAGTTTTCCGTTGTGACAACACGTGCTCCTAAGTGCATAGTGACAGTGTACAGTGCCATTATAAATTAAGTGTATATTCACATGTAAATTGCACAAATATTTATTGTTTAACGAATTTTCGTTCGATATTTGTTTTAACTTTTTTTTTCTTTCTACCGCTTATTAAGTTTTGTTTTCTTCCTTAGAAAATAATGGATAACGATATTGTTAATTCTAATGAGATGCCTTTGGCCGGTACCTCCGGCCTTAAACGGCAAAACAATAATCGAAGTTTAACTAGTAGTAGTTCAAGCTCGTCGAGCACGTCTAGTTCTTCAGAATCTGCCCAAGATTCCAAGAAAAAGAAAAGAAAGACGCGCCGTCGTCATAACAAGAAACATAAGAACGAACGTCGTCTTTTAGAAAAATTATCGAAGGAAGTAGGGGAATTAAGAAGGAACATTGGTTGCCACGATAACCGACAATACATTCGAAACGATAATGAATCGTATATTTCTGACGTCAGTTATGACCTGTACGATGATTATTGCGTAAATGCATCCAGGACCGATCAAAATTTACCTTCTCCTTGTAATTTAGATACCGGGTTAGTGACAGATCTTACTTATGAAATTGAAACCAAACTTAAAGATCCTGCAGTACCCCCTACTTCTTTGGAATATTTAGAAATGTTGAATGCTGTTCAACGATTTGACAGTAGTGCATGGTCCGATGTGCGTTACGCTGACACCCAGAAACTTTATAATTACAGTCCAGGATTTATAGAGTTAAAATCAAATGATGAGGCGAAAGCGTTTGACAGTGCACGCCATTTAATTAATTCTGATAAATCGTATGCAGCTTTTACTTATTGTATTTTAAATCAAAAAGAAATGTTTCGCAATAGTTTACGTAGTTTATTAGCATGGTCTAAGACATCAGACATGCTTCACTTGCTAATCTTAATGAGAAAATCGAAGAATTATTTCTAAAGGGTGATTTTCATAAAGTTTCTTCTGATTTGTTACAAATGGCCTGCGGTCACAGAGCCGAAGCCATAGAAATGAGAAGGCACGGTATCCTCAAATGCATTCGGGACCCTCTTTTAAAATGTGCATTAAACAAAATTCCTCCTTCTAACACTCATATTTTTAACGATAAAGCTTTATCTGCTGCCTTAGAAAAAGCTGGCGGAGTAAGAAAGGCTTTCTGGCCTTCCAAGCAGTCTTACAGTGGTAATGCTTCGCGAGCAAAACCCTCTGATACTGCAAGGCACCCCTCGCAGGGGCATGCCCATCATAATGTACCATCGCGTGGTACCTATACTTGCTGCGAGCCTGCTCCAAGCACTAATACGCATTACCATCGAAACCAACCCTCGCAGGGTTATGGTCATTTGTCCCAATACCCTCCGAAAGGGCATGGAAATGAATATCGTAATTACAATTACATTTCGAACAATAGAGGTACTTCCTTTCGATCTCGAGGATCTAGTACGAAACGAGCGAATCAAAGAGGTCAAAAACGGCCCTTTTCGCCCACTAACAATGCGACCAATAAAAGATACAGACAATGACTCACAGTTCCAAGCGGGGCAATTGGCACAATATGTCAATCGTTGGAGGAGAATGGGAGCTCCAGCTTTCGTTGTAAAAATAATAACAGGTTATCGTATACACTTCCGACAAAAACCTCCGTTAAGGACACCAGTTTTAAAAACCGATCGTCATCGCACGATAGAATCGACCACAATGTTTGTTGTTGTCGATTCTATCGTGTGTTGTCATTGTCGTTGTGTAATGTGTTTTGAAGGTAGCAGATCTCTCTCCAAGCTTTGTCTCCTCTCTATTCCTCGTACGAAAGAACGATTCGACATTTCGCCCGATTTTCAACTTGAAATCTCTGAACCACTTTGTGCTCACAGACCGGTTTCGATTAATCAATATGCACCGTATCCCAGATTTCCTTCAACCCCGAGACTGGATGTGCAAGGCAGACTTGTCTCAGGCTTATTTCAATGTTCCAATGCGCCAATCACACAGACGATTTCTCCGTCTTATTTACAACGACGAATTACTGGAAATGACGTGTCTTCCATTCGGTCTAAGCACAGCACCCAAGATTTTCGCGTGCCTTACGAATTGGATAGCCCAAACTCTTCGCGAAAAAGGTGTAAGAATAATCGTGTATCTGGACAATTTTCTTCTTGCTCATCAAGATCAGAGCGTGTTAACCGAACATGTGAATGTGCTTTTGAACATTCTGGAATATCTAGGATTTCGAATAAATTACGACAAGTCTGTTCTCATCCCACAAAAACATATCACCTTTCTGGGCGTTGTTTGGGACCCTTGGAAAAACCAGAAGCATCTGCCATCAGAAAAAACTACTACTATAATCCAAAAAGTCTCCCAGATGTTACAATCAGGCAAGGCCACATTGAAAGAACTTCAGAGCCTCGTGGGACTATTAAGCTTCGCCAGCTTTGTTGTGCCAAGGGGCCGATTAAATCACCGGGCGACTCTCGGTCATTTGAATTCTCTGCCGAAACTGACAATTTCTGCCAAATACAGTCTACCCCCCAACGTTTTAATAGAAATGGAATGGTGGCTTCAGAATTGCCATCACCCAACTTTGATGCATGCACCACCTACAACAATTTTCCTGGCCACCGATGCCTCGGATACAGCATGGGGTGCACAAATCAACAACCAGACGATATCTGGAACTTGGAGCCGAGAGGAACGGGTTCTTCATTGCAACATGAAAGAGTTGTTGACCATCTTAAAAGTATTAGAGGTCCATGCCCTGAACATGAGACAAAGCTCAATTCTGATACAAACCGACAACCGGTCTGTGGTAGCGTATCTTCGCAACGAGGGGGGGACCAAATCGCAGGCACTTATGGATCTGACACACAGAATCTTATGCAAACTGGACCGAAACCAGATTCATTTAAAAATCCATCATATTCCCGGGAGATACAACAATCATGCGGACTGTCTATCCAGACACCGTCAACTTTCCGAGTGGCATCTAGTCCCGAATGCCACGGCAATGATCTTTGCGAGGATGGGAACACCGGTGATAGATCTATTTGCGTCCAAAACTGCTCAAGTAGTAGCAAACTACGCGTCACGGGACCTGAACGATCAGGAGGCCATGTTTCACGACGCCTTCAGCATACAGTGGAATTTTCCGCTGGCTTGGGTCTTCCCGCCACCGTTCCTTAAACCGCGAGTGTTAATGCACATGAATGTAGCTTCAGGAATTTATCTCATCGTAGTCCCTCGCTGGAAAAGAGTGTTCTGGAGAGCAGATCTCAAATCTCGAGCCATTGCAGCCCCATTTTCACTAACGAACCTGAAACGATCTCTAATCGACACAACCACGGGGCTGCCTCCTCCAAAAGTACAGGACATGGTTTTGGAGGTCTGGAAATGTGGGGGTGGTCTCAGGAAATCAAGTCATGGAACCCTGATCAGGTCTCCCTACTCAAGTCCTCCTGGCGACCTTCCACATGGAAGACATATAAAGTAGCCTGGAATCGCTGGATTTTATGGGCCAATCAACATAATATTAATCCAGTGCGCCCCGAAGGATCTGAATTAGCCCAATGTTTAGCTGATTTACATTTACATTCAAAATTTTCTTATAATACTATTCTACTTCACAAGTCTGTCATCTCTACGTTGAGTAACGTAGACTTATCGGGCAAATTAAGTCAAGACGTTTTGGTTAGGCATGTTTTAAAATCTATATCGTTAAAAAATCCGAAGTCTCCAAAACCACCAGTTTGGGACATCGACATGCTAACTAATTATTTGCGTAACTATTCGGTTGACCATAATAATGTTTTTCAAACGGTTCGCCATACGGCAACGCTATTAATATTATGTTCAGGTCGCAGAATTCACGACCTCACTTTGCTCAAAGTGGACAATGAGCACTGTACCATTGATGATCATTTCATAATTTTATGGCCTCATTTTGGTTCAAAAACAGATTGTAGTGCTTATAGACAGTCAGGATGGAAACTATTGTCAAATTCAGAAAAACAAAACCTGAACCCTGTTTATTGGATTCATAAAACCATAACAGTCCTTAATGAAAGGCGCAATAATTCTAGTTCAACAAATTTATTTATTAACCTACGAGGATCACCATCCCCTGCGTCCCGTACAGTCATCGCAGGGTGGATCAAATCACTCATGAAGGCTGCCGGTATCGTAGCAACGCCAGGAAGTGTGCGTTCCGCCGTTGCCTCTAAGAACTGGATTGACAATTTTCCTCTTGACGACATTCTTGCTAGAGGTAATTGGAAATCGGCGAAGACCTTCCAAAAATTCTATAAGCGTGAAGTTATGGTGACTACATCTAATAATTCATCGATTACAACTTTGTTTAACCCCGTGGACTGATTATAGTTGTTGTTGTGTTAAATCATTAAGTACATAGGCAATTAACATTGCAAATGATTATGTTACTCTCATCATCTTATGGATAAATGTATCTGAATACTTATTTTTCTCATATCTGCTGTTTTAGTTGTTTATTTGATTACATTCATCCTGCTTAATCACATTGGCGTAATTTTCCTTTCACCAGGCGATAACAAACACGTCTCAATATAATAAGCTTCTAATAACGGTCAAGTGATTTAATAGACGCGTTTTACCTGAAATAAAACGCATATTAAACTACTTACCTTATTAGAAGCTTAGTTTTTATTACTGCCTGGCATATATTTTCTCGATTTCGACGCAATGTTGAACCAAGGCGCGTTGAGCTCTGAGCTCAACAGGCCCCCTACCTGGTGAAAGGAGGGGATGTGCGAAAGAGATGGATGAATTAGGTAGAAAGAGAGGTAAAATACAACGGAAAACGGATACGCCTATCTCAATATAATAAGCTTCTAATAAGGTAAGTAGTTTAATATGCGTTTTATTTCAGGTAAAACGCGTCTATTTATAGTTATATATGTATATAATTATACCTTGATGCGGTAAATAAATAGTAATATAATATATAATTAATTGGGTAACTATATACTTATTATTCTATACCGAATAAATTTTGATTCACCCACTGGTCATGTGTTAACACACTATCAATAAAAAAAATAAATAAATAAGGAAACGTAAAAGCACACAAGACGAAAAATAAAAATGGCACTCAGTACCCGTATCACGACCAACTCGTGAATGGTCTTTGCTTAATAATTGTTAGCAGTAGAAAATAAAAATTCAGCCTTATATGTTAACATTTAAGGTTTAAAGTTCCAAGTGATTTCGATTTGCCGGCTAGAATTTTAAACAACTTTGTTTGTGATAGGGGTACTGTTTACAAAACCGATCAAAAACAAACAAAAAATAAATACAGGAAAGTATTAGGATTGTCTTCCGTCACCTCGCATACTAGATTATGTTACAAACAAGGGCTTTTGAAACAACTAAATGTAATTACTATCATACTAACTATATGAGTATTGATATCGAGTACACCCATAAAGTTAGTATACTAGGCATACCAATTTTATGAGTAGGTACACCACTATGCCACTCAATACCGACACTGCTTGCGATTATTTACTACACTGCATTTGTCAACCTGCCCACTTATTAAATAAATATTAGTCAGAGGTTGTGACGGTATAGAACAAAACAAATATACGAAGAATGAATAAATGCGGAATTTAGAGCTCGAAAACAGAAGAGAAAGGAGATTACTTTTTGTTTACCGCTGTGCGTCTTGCCCTGGTCGTTAGATTCACGGAGGTTCCTGCTGCCGGTACAATAACTTCATGCTGGCCGAACTTGTTTAAGTCGGATAGTGATTGGATCCTGTGCCTTTGTCCATCCACTCCAAGGACAAATATGTTGCCCTGCCATGTCCAGCAGTTCGTAACGCCACACTTCTCCCTCGCAGATATGAAAATTTGGTGCCGCGCCCCAGTCAGAAATTCTGACATAGTGACACCCGAACCTTTGAGATTTGTCTTCCCAAACCAAAGACGGTCGCGGAGTGATACATCATGCAGCTTGAACAGTATAGGCCGAGGTTTTTTTGATCCGGTACTACGCCCCATCCTGTGACAACGCTTGATGCAGTTAGCAGTGAAATCTGCCATCTTTAATTGAGTTTTCACCATGTTTACTATTACTGCAGCAGTATCTTCATCTTTCTCTTCTTGAATACCGTGCAATAACAGGATTTTCGCTGCCCACGCATCTCCAGACGGTCCGTGTCTCGAGCCAACATGTTGATTTGGCTCTGGAGACTTTCAAGAAGCTGGAGTACGAAGTCTTGGAACTTCGTAAACCTGTTCGCTAGATCTGTGTTACCTGAGCCTGGAGTAGTTTGAAGTTCTGCTCTGAAATCCGCCATCTGTTTCAAAAGTACGTCTCGCATGTCGGTTATGGCCTTGACGGTATCCATGGTGTAGTAATAGATAATTTCGTTATTATGTGCTTGAAACTTTGTGAAAACACTTGCCCGGTAGGTGAAGTCTGTTATCTTACTATTTTTGGCATTAAAAGTATAAATAAATATTGTATTTTATTTATAAACGAATTACAATAAGAGCAATAAAAAACAGCTGTTCTTCTATCGGGACTACCCACTATATTATATATATATATATATATATATATTATATTTTTTTGTTGCAAAGATTTAGTAGCGGAACAGGATCAGGATCTTTTAAAGGTTTTGGCATGTTGTTCTACATGATTTTCTGAACTGATTCCGATTTTATAATTCCTGAATATCAAAGATCACTTACAGATGTTTATTTAGTATGTATTGTACAATTAGCCTAGAAGAGTTATAGAGGCGAGCTAGGGCTCAACCCGTCTGCCTTTAGGATGGCAGATAGATGTGTAACTAGAAGGTATTTTCAGCGTGGGCGGAGGGCGAGCGGCGCGCGCGCTGGTGCTGGCGCTGCGCGAACAAGCACTGCGCGCGCGCCCGAGACTGCCGCCCGCGGCGCGGCGCGAGCTGCTGGCGCTGGTGCGGACGGGCGCGCTGCACAGCCAGCCGCCACACCCCACACGTACGTCATATTCGTGATATAGACAGCCTACTATATTTTATTGGATCGTGCACCTTAGCAATACTCCTTTAGTAACATATACCACCATTACAACAACTGTTAACATCATAACTTAGACGTACATAATAAAAACCATTCTGAAATCAAAATAAGGTATCAACATAGTCATCCAGTCAATCAAAAGACGTCCATTGCTGGACATAGGCATCCTTCGAAGATCTCCACAATTACCGGATTTCGCTACCCACAATAAGCTAGTTCCAGCTATTTTCAAAAAATCATTAGTCCATATTATAAAGATCCTTCCGGTTCCAGCTCGCCATTCAAAAACCTTAAATAAAAGTTGTTCAATTGTGTCAGTATAGTATCCAAATAAGTATGTTATGTTGCTAAGATCAAGCATTCAACGTTACGGGCTTAGTTCTGAGAGTTGAGATTTGAGCTTTCTTGTGAGATTGCTAGCTGCAAACTTTGTTAAAAAATAAAAAATCACCTTTTTAAACCACTTTTTAGGGTTCCGTAGCCAAATGGCAAAAAACTGAACCCATATAGATTCGTCATGTCTGTCTGTCTGTCTGTCCGTTCGTATGTCACAGCCATTTTTTTCCGAAACTATAAGAGCTGTACTGTTGAAACTTGGTAAATAGATGTACCGCATTAAGATTTTAACACAAAAATTGAAAAATAATAATAATTTTGGGGGTTCCCCATACATAGAACTGAAACTCAAAAAATTATTTTTTTCGTACCCATACATGTGGGTTATCTATGGATAGGTCTTCAAAAATGATATTGAGGTTCCTAATATCATTTTTTTCTAAACTGAATAGTTTGCGCGAGAGGCACTTCCAAAGTGGAAAAATGAGTGTCCCCCCCCCCCTGTAACTTCTAAAATAAGAGAATGATAAAACTAAAAAAAATATATAGTGTATATTACCATGTAAACTGACAACGAAAATTGGTTTGAACGAAATCTAGTAAGTAGTTTTTTTTAATGCATCATAAATCGTAAACCGCAATTTACCTCTCATTTAATCAACTGAAATACTTGCTGCTGCGGAACCCTTTCTGCGCGAGTCCGACTCAAACTTGGCCGGTTTTTTTACTATATATTAAATGTTAAATAAAAAGTAGTGTTTAGTAATAATCGTATGTATGCAGCAAAAGAAGTGTAATTAGACAAAGACAGTATAGTTTCAACTTTAACTAAAATTTGTTTTCACAGAAAATGAACAAGAATTGAAAGAAAGAGAAGAATTCGCGCGAACATGCTTCGAAACTCTCTTGCAGCATTCCATGTTGGAGGACATGGATTCCTTTACCGGAGTTGAAAGTAAGTGGCTGATCTATTTCATCAGTTGGGTGCTTAAAGGGTGGACAATATACCAAAATAGACTTCTATCTGCTTATAATATGATTTAATTTGCTTTAAATTTTGAGACAACACTGCTCAAATTTAATTTATCTTACTTTTTGTAGATGACACGGACCCTTTAGCAATAGTAGCCCTACTGGACAGGTTTCAAGAAGTCATATCGAAGTACACCCAGGACGAAGAAAATCCAGAACCACTACCGAGGTAAATATTTTTCCTATTTTGACGTTAGAAGAAAAATGGAACAAAATTCCGAAGCTTTTACTTGCTAAATGGCTTGTGTCCTCGCACTAGTGACTATGAGATGTGTGATTTTTGGACAAGTCAGACGACTCCTGAGCGGTATTTTCGGTCTACTGTCGGCATTGTTTACAGTGAAGGGCAAAAGTAGATGATAAAAATCGGATATTCAATACTAATTGGGCTGTGTGTGTGACGGCGAAGTATATCAACACCCCTTCTCATTCCGTGGGGGGCGTAGAAATCGTCCCGAGGGAATACCTACCACAGAACGGGCAGCAGCGTTTTTCTGTGAACGTTGACCATCAAACTGCGATCGCCAACCCGTCTGCCAAGCGTAGCGATTATGGCATATGGCCCATTCTTTGGGCAGGTTTTTGTCTACCGGTGGACGTTATTTGGCTGACATGATGAATACTAATTATGGTAAATAGTGTGGTGGTGAAGTATTCTAACGTGCGTAAGTGTTAGTTGAAAAACGATTAGCTAATGATACTCCTCTCGTCCGTCCAACTACTTTTGCAGTTGACTGTGTTCTCACAGTCCAGTTGCTGAGAAACGAAGCGAAATTAATTATTATTTAAAAAAAATAATATAAATATAATTTGAAATGTTATTTCTAGTTACTTTAATAATTGTCTTAGAAATAAAAATAAGTAATTATGATGAATAACATGCCAAATATTTTTTTTAAATATGGATTTAGACTATTTTAGTTATAATTTGAATACATAAATAATTATCTGTCACCTCTTAACTGGTGAAGTGCCAATATATGGTAGAGGCCAATGTGTTTTTATGCCTGGCTGCCTATGAGTACCGTATTAACACAAAATACGTGTGTAATATAATAATTAAGTAAACTAAAGATGAATCTATGTTTGAAACAGGCATCAGCTGTCAGAAATATCGTTTGTACTGAAAGCAGTAGCCACACTCACGGAATCAATGAAGAAGGCGCCTCCGGGAAAAGTAGACGCAGTAGCGTGGCAGAAGTTAATAGGTAAGTCGCAATTTTACGTAATAACGTCTAGTTTCCATTTCTTAACTATAACACCTTCCTGGGACATCTCATATAAGCTGATAATACAGTTTTGTCTCATATAATATGAAGCAAGATACATTTTTTAGGTTATTTTATATGTTCCGTACAAGTTAATGTTAATATGTCAGTCAAGTACAAACAACAATTGTCAACAGTTTCAACAATCGAATGGATACATTGTGTGTGTATTAATCAGACCAAAAGGCATTCACTGAAACTCAAATGTACCGCCGTATGGTGTAACAAGTAAACATTTTTTTTTCGATCTACTGAAATAAGGTGTAAGCTATTCATACATTAATACGCGGAATTTTAGTATCGTGTAGATTTTATGCGTCTATAATAATCTACGTTGCTGGAAACTAAACAGCATGCAATCTAATTAGATTATTAAAGTGTTTAGCTAATGTATTGTGATTACTCCAGGTTTATATCCGTCGCTGGTGGGTCTGGCCGGCAGCACGGCGGCGGGCGGGGCGGGGGGAGCGGGCGGTGCACTGCGGGAGGCGCTGCTGCAGTTCGGAGCGCTGCTGGCCGCGCCGCTATAGCGCCGCGTGCTCTACACCATACACATATAGAGCACGAAGCTCTAGTGTCCCGCACAGGTGAGTGTGTCTGCGGACTACGTGCTGCAGTTCGGAGCGCTGCTGGCCGCGCCGCTATAGCGCCGCGTGCTCTACACCATACACATATAGAGCACGAAGCTCTAGTGTCCCGCACAGGTGAGTGTGTCTGCGGACTACGTGCTGCAGTTCGGAGCGCTGCTGGCCGCGCCGCTATAGCGCCGCGTGCTCTACACCATACACATATAGAGCACGAAGCTCTAGTGTCCCGCACAGGTGAGTGTGTCTGCGGACTACGTGCTGCAGTTCGGAGCGCTGCTGGCCGCGCCGCTATAGCGCCGCGTGCTCTACACCATACACATATAGAGCACGAAGCTCTAGTGTCCCGCACAGGTGAGTGTGTCTGCGGACTACGTGCTGCAGTTCGGAGCGCTGCTGGCCGCGCCGCTATAGCGCCGCGTGCTCTACACCATACACATATAGAGCACGAAGCTCTAGTGTCCCGCACAGGTGAGTGTGTCTGCGGACTACGTGCTGCAGTTCGGAGCGCTGCTGGCCGCGCCGCTATAGCGCCGCGTGCTCTACACCATACACATATAGAGCACGAAGCTCTAGTGTCCCGCACAGGTGAGTGTGTCTGCGGACTACGTGCTGCAGTTCGGAGCGCTGCTGGCCGCGCCGCTATAGCGCCGCGTGCTCTACACCATACACATATAGAGCACGAAGCTCTAGTGTCCCGCACAGGTGAGTGTGTCTGCGGACTACGTGCTGCAGTTCGGAGCGCTGCTGGCCGCGCCGCTATAGCGCCGCGTGCTCTACACCATACACATATAGAGCACGAAGCTCTAGTGTCCCGCACAGGTGAGTGTGTCTGCGGACTACGTGCTGCAGTTCGGAGCGCTGCTGGCCGCGCCGCTATAGCGCCGCGTGCTCTACACCATACACATATAGAGCACGAAGCTCTAGTGTCCCGCACAGGTGAGTGTGTCTGCGGACTACGTGCTGCAGTTCGGAGCGCTGCTGGCCGCGCCGCTATAGCGCCGCGTGCTCTACACCATACACATATAGAGCACGAAGCTCTAGTGTCCCGCACAGGTGAGTGTGTCTGCGGACTACGTGCTGCAGTTCGGAGCGCTGCTGGCCGCGCCGCTATAGTGCCGCGTGCTCTACACCATACACATATAGAGCACGAAGCTCTAGTGTCCCGCACAGGTGAGTGTGTCTGCGGACTACGTGCTGCAGTTCGGAGCGCTGCTGGCCGCGCCGCTATAGCGCCGCGTGCTCTACACCATACACATATAGAGCACGAAGCTCTAGTGTCCCGCACAGGTGAGTGTGTCTGCGGACTACGTGCTGCAGTTCGGAGCGCTGCTGGCCGCGCCGCTATAGCGCCGCGTGCTCTACACCATACACATATAGAGCACGAAGCTCTAGTGTCCCGCACAGGTGAGTGTGTCTGCGGACTACGTGCTGCAGTTCGGAGCGCTGCTGGCCGCGCCGCTATAGCGCCGCGTGCTCTACACCATACACATATAGAGCACGAAGCTCTAGTGTCCCGCACAGGTGAGTGTGTCTGCGGACTACGTGCTGCAGTTCGGAGCGCTGCTGGCCGCGCCGCTATAGCGCCGCGTGCTCTACACCATACACATATAGAGCACGAAGCTCTAGTGTCCCGCACAGGTGAGTGTGTCTGCGGACTACGTGCTGCAGTTCGGAGCGCTGCTGGCCGCGCCGCTATAGCGCCGCGTGCTCTACACCATACACATATAGAGCACGAAGCTCTAGTGTCCCGCACAGGTGAGTGTGTCTGCGGACTACGTGCTGCAGTTCGGAGCGCTGCTGGCCGCGCCGCTATAGCGCCGCGTGCTCTACACCATACACATATAGAGCACGAAGCTCTAGTGTCCCGCACAGGTGAGTGTGTCTGCGGACTACGTGCTGGAGTTCGGAGCGCTGCTGGCCGCGCCGCTATAGCGCCGCGTGCTCTACACCATACACATATAGAGCACGAAGCTCTAGTGTCCCGCACAGGTGAGTGTGTCTGCGGACTACGTGCTGCAGTTCGGAGCGCTGCTGGCCGCGCCGCTATAGCGCCGCGTGCTCTACACCATACACATATAGAGCACGAAGCTCTAGTGTCCCGCACAGGTGAGTGTGTCTGCGGACTACGTGCTGCAGTTCGGAGCGCTGCTGGCCGCGCCGCTATAGCGCCGCGTGCTCTACACCATACACATATAGAGCACGAAGCTCTAGTGTCCCGCTCAGGTGAGTGTGTCTGCGGACTACGTGCTGCAGTTCGGAGCGCTGCTGGCCGCGCCGCTATAGCGCCGCGTGCTCTACACCATACACATATAGAGCACGAAGCTCTAGTGTCCCGCACAGGTGAGTGTGTCTGCGGACTACGTGCTGCAGTTCGGAGCGCTGCTGGCCGCGCCGCTATAGCGCCGCGTGCTCTACACCATACACATATAGAGCACGAAGCTCTAGTGTCCCGCACAGGTGAGTGTGTCTGCGGACTACGTGCTGCAGTTCGGAGCGCTGCTGGCCGCGCCGCTATAGCGCCGCGTGCTCTACACCATACACATATAGAGCACGAAGCTCTAGTGTCCCGCACAGGTGAGTGTGTCTGCGGACTACGTGCTGCAGTTCGGAGCGCTGCTGGCGCTTTACAAGCACTTCTTAATGTCTATGTGAATACAACCCGTTTTTATTTATTTCAGTAATGTGTTTCTGTCATAATAACTTAAGGTTCTAAGATACTCACATACGTTGACAACATCAAAAATATTTTAATATTTTTTCCATAAGTTCAAATTTTTTACGCCATACTTATATATGTTTAATTTTGTTTCAGTGACGTTTGATCTCGTTGGAGTACACGCACTGGGGCACGCCATTCAACTAGATATTTAACTAAATATATGAATTAATATATAATATTGTAATTATTATTCCTAAGTTTATTAGTTAGTTTCAATGTTATTGTTAGAAAACAGTGTATTGCAAGATGTTACATGGATATATTTTTGTAAATTATATCAATGTCTTAAATATACTCAGTATTTCTTATCTAATCTTTGCATCGTCTTAGTAAATGTAAAGACTTAATTGTCAAGGTCCTTTACAGCAAAACCTATGTGATGATATGGTCTGATAAAATTATACAATTTGATCTACTAATTCACAGATTTTAATGTCCACAGTACGAACAAAATTTACGGATGCATCCGTGAATGTGTTCGTTACATTCACAGATGCACGCGTAAATTGTTCGTTTATCATTTTGGAAGGTACTATTCTGCTTACAGCCTATTTTGAGAGGTACAGCTTTTGATTAAAAACCTAGCAATAAAAATGTATTTAGTAAACTAAATTCTAATTATTTATTACTTTATATTTATACTTTGAATTTTATTTAACCTGAAGCTTATTATTATTCTTCGCGTAAAACCGCGTGTTTGCTCCGTTTTCTCTCTTACCGATTTCCAGGAGCGTATATACCTTGGTCCTGTTCTATGTCTATGTGAAACGGTTACCGTTGCCACTGTAGTGCCGCCTACGACATAAGTGGCACCGACATTGCTTACACTTCCCCCACTCCGATGAACCTGGGGGCTCTACGAACAGTTCCGCCTGAGTCTGGAAGCTGGCGGTGTTCTACCCCGTGCCTGGGAGAACACGTCAGCCGTGTAGGATAACCGTTCCGTCGATAGTCTAGAGTGAGAGAAAAGAAAGTGCCGCGTAGATAATTAGTCTCTATTGAGACAGGTCGCTATGGCCTAAATTCGATCGGGGGAACATTATTAATTTTAACCTCAATACTTAACTCGTGATAAGAAAATATACAAATATGAATAATTAATAATTCCATAAAATTTACTTTCTGTGACTGAGGTGAAGACGAAGCACAGCGAAGTTTTTTCGATCATGGGGTTTTGATATTGAATTTACTTAAGAAAGCAATCGGCTGATAATCTTTTGAGATAGAAGCGTTTAAAGTTCTTTGTCGGGATATGGTGGAGATACTGTCCCGTTCTTGCAATACGTCTGTCAACATGGAGATTCTATGGCTTCGCTACAAGTGACGTCATATGTTAGTATAGCGTTCTTTGTCTAACATGATCTTTAAATATTTTTAATTTCGTAAGTTCTAAGACAATTTGAATTCTGTTTTTGCTGTTAGGCTTAATTTGTGGCCAGTCTTAATAAAGAGAAATAATCAACTCCTCTAGATCCTTCAAATTGTAAATTGTATATTTGTGATACTCAAAAAAATATGTCGTCTTCGGCCTTCCTCCAAATCATATCACTCTAATATATCAGAATATTTAAAGTGTAACATCTTGACAATGCATCTATACATACCTTTATTTAATTAAAGAATCCCGTTTATTTACCATTCCTCTTAATAATAAAGAATTGGTAAGTTATATTAAAAAATATATGATTTTGTAATTTGTATATGTATGGTTATATAGATGATTATTACGTTTTAACGGCAATATAATAAAAATCTCACGCGGTCAATGAATTAGAAATTATTAATGTCGAACAAAAACTAGGAATGTATCATAATATAAATAATGACTCCATTAATAACTATTTAAATATTCTCTCTTCCATGTAAAGGAAAGACTGAGGTACTCTAAGTTTAATTTTAGCGATTTATTACCTTTTTCATACTAATATTAGGACTAGCTTGAGAATGGATGACAATCCAAGATCATTACAGTCATGATTTGCGCAAATGGAAAATGATATCGGAACAGACAGAAAGAATAAAAACACCTTTTAAGAGGATAACATTAACCAATTTTTTTGATTCACACTAGACTTGTCCGTATAAGGTAAGTAGTATGGATTAAATAGAGTGAACAGAAAACTATGAAAACACGAAAAACAGGGTAAAATATAACAAATTCATCAATTGCGACAAAAATAGAATCGTTTACAACAAAGTTTTTGCTAATGATCTCAAAATACAATTCACATTGTAATTTAAATTGAGTTTTATTCGTTCTTTCATTCATTACAAGCGTTTTTTTTTCAACCTTTTGTCGAGATGGCTTTGTTTTTATCCATCGAGTGAAAGATTTTCAGTCGTGTTTGGATATTAATGATGTTTTTCAAAACATCGTCAAATTTGGAAGATATTTTATTTAATAAAGTGAAACTAAGCATTCTTAATACAGAGTTTTGTTATGTATAATGCTATAATGGTTTACATTTACTGACTGCTTTAAATATCATCAATTTGCTCTTTGGTGTTTTATATTTAAACCCATGTGTTCCAGTGTACAATTTACACACGTTAATCAGTTTCTTTAAGGCCCTTAACGAAGAGCTCAGGAGTACCATATCGTCTGCATAACTTATATTTTTTCTTCATCGATCAGAGAGATTAAGCTATTTCCAAATTATTTTTGATGAATACAAAACCGCATGGTACCCAGAGATAGTCAAATTTCAATAATTAGATGTACAACGATTTATGTTAACGTTATTTATACTATGATACATTTTGAGCGGCTATCAAGCAAATGCACAGCTAGATGAAAATAGATGCATTGGTTTCATTCATACTTGTACGGGGTTCAATGTGTGTGTTAGATATTTGAAACTCATGAATTCTTAACAGTATTATTTAGTTTCTTCATCTCCCTACCTCAAATTGATGTTTTCTATTCTCCCACTTTCTCCTTCAAAATAGTATTTCTATGTATTCAGTAAGACTAGTCTCAAAGAAATATGCTTTGCATGTCCGTATCTTTTTGTTTCTTTTTATTTATATTTATTTTCATTTTCAAAACCGCACTAAAGTGTGATCAAATCGTAATCGGCAGAGATTTCTTTAACTCTCAATCTGTGGTATTTTTATTTCTATGGCTTTTGTATTGCAGTGATTGAGTTTGTTAGCGTTAGAATTAAATTTGTTATGTATATGTCTTAAATTGTCAATATTTCTATGACACACACAGCTCCGTGCACGTATATATAGTAATATAAAAATCTACATATTGCAATTAAGATAATTTGACAAATAATGCTAGTAATAAGGAAATGTGCAGCGATAGTGAGTAGCGGATTTTGTATTAATATCGTCTTAATTATAAAAATATTGAAGCACATTTATCATAGAACATTTCCATGCTGATCGATGCTTTAATATATTTTTTTAAGTAAGCGGTTATTCCAAGGCTTAAATATTGTGCCCGATATGTAGATAGACTATAATTTTCTTTGTGTAAACTAGTTATGCAATAGAGAAGACAATTCAGAAACAGTCTTAAGTAAAAACGCTAGATGTCATTGAAATTTTTGTTGTAAGACCTGCCGAGCTAGTATGGCGACGAAGACTGACGTCTCCCTACAGCGTACATCTACTCTACTCCCTACTCCGTAGAACGACAGATCCCCATGCTCTCAGTACTAGGCTAGTATGTTTTTCTGGCTTAGTCGCAAAATGTCTCTTTTGTAGAATGAGTCTCTTTCAAAAGGTTATTTTGTTACAGTGCCTCTAAATGTTGCGTTAACAACTTGTTATGAAATGTTAGGGCGAAATTGAAAAAAAATTTACATATTATAGTGTAAAAGTAAACAAATCACAAACGCCTTTACTTTGGTATGTAAGATTGGGGTTAAATTAAAAGATTGGGGTAGCTTGATGTGCTGGCGTTTGTACTCTAATTTACTTATTTTTTTAGCGCGCCATTCTGCGAAAGCGACCATTTCAGAAGGAGACTTTTCACGACTAGTAGACATTTTACGGAAGCGACATTTTGCACGACTAGTCGTATTTCTCAGTGGTACCTCATAATGACACATACCGGATCTCCACCATCTGCTGTATCCGCTGACAGGAATCGCGGCCCCGGCAGATAAGCATAAGCAGGAGACAGACAAAACACACCTTTATGGCTCAAAGCCAGCTTATCGACGATTTGAAGATCCTTGAAAAGTTTCCAAGCTACTACCATTTCCACTTTAGACTCACAGAAAGCCAAGCTTAGCTTCTGCCGCCAAAGAAGTCCGGGACATAATTAGCCAGAATACGCACTCGGTTAAGAGTGGTCCAGGTCGGCACCTAGAGCACTCTTAACTGATTACGTATTTTACGCACCCCAGTTGGCAAATCCAATGAAAACAAGTGCAAATGGGGTTGCATTCCCACATCACAAAACATCTGCGAATGTGGCGTCCCCCTAAAGTATGGTCAATCTCTTTTTATCCCTCCTGTGATCTCCTGTTTTATTTAGGGGCTGTATAAGGCTTCAACCAATACTGTCAGTGTTGCCAAATATTGGGCAGTGACAATATAAACCTTACCATCGACACCATAAGAGCAAGAGTTTGCCAAACGTACACAGTCTTGCCATAGATACGATAAGATTATTAAACCATCTGTTATACATTGTGGAAACGATTGAGTATTGAGTTTTCTGAGCGCTGTAGACAGAATGAACCCTTTCTTCGTCGCCATATTAACTAAGCAGATTGTCTGCTTACAGTGAGAGTTAATATTAAGCTTTTTAAACAGTCTTCTGAATAAGTGGTTACCGAGTTATGCCTATAGTAATGAATAAAAATACTTGACAGCGATCTTTTTTAATGATAATGCAATCTTTGATAATAAAGACTACTGTGAGTATTAACGATTTTCGATAAATACCTAATCTCTTACTTATGTGTTGCTGTGCCCCGCGGTTTTGCCCGCGTTAAACTTTATAAATTGTAGTCTAAGTGTTATACCAGGGTGTCAGCTAACTCCATACCAAATTTTATTAATATCGCTACAGCCGTTTAGACGTGAAGAAGTAACAAACATACACACTAGCAAACTTTCGTCTTTATAATATTAGTGTGATTAAGAGCTAAACTCAGTAACAACAACTTAATCCTTCATCGGACAATGGTATAATAGTTGCCACCTCATTTTAAACTCTATTCTGTTGTATTAAGAGCTAAAACCAATGAATTATGAACATACGCTATGACCGTTTAATGATTAGAATTATCATCCGATAAGGCCGGGTTCAAACTTACTGTTCATAAAATATTTATTTTATTTTTTTACACTCATCGGTCCTTAATTGATTTATGAACTTACTGGAAGTTTCATTCGTAGATTGTGATACTAAAATAGTTAAACAGTTCCTGCACTAGTGAAATTAATCCCTGTGTCGCGAGGTACTTTACAAATATATAATTGACGGACACAAAGGACATACAGACTCAGAACAACTATTTATGGGTCACGCAAATTAGATTAGAATTAGAAGGTTAGAATATGCATTTATTTCTCTCATCACAAAAGTAGTTTACATTTTTTTTAAATAAGATGACATTTAGGATGGTACTTTTTAGCAGTTATAAATCTATATATATAAAAATCAATGCCACTTTTCGTTGTAATGTTAAAACTCAACAACGCCTATACCGATTTGGCTAATTTTGGTCTTGAATTATTCGTGGAAGTCCAGGGAAGGTTTGTACGTAGAGAAAATTTAAAAAAAGTCCTGAAAAAGTGTAAAATCGTATAAAATAAATAAATATTTTTTTGATTGAATAAATTAACTTAATAATCATTTTTTTTATTACTATGCCTTATACGTAGCGAAGCACGTACCGGGCCGCTAGTAAGTTATAAAAATAAGTTTTCCCTTGCGGGATTCGAACCCCGAGCACGGAGTGACGAAACGCTATATGCTATATACAACTCGTTAATACTTACATTTGTCTTTAGTAAACAATATCTTCTACCGTTTTTTCCATGTAATGCAATAGCAATAATAATAATACATAGCCATATTGTTAGCTTTATACTAATTAATATATCCACGCAGAATTATCTCGACTCCTGAAGCATTATCAACGGGACTACCCTGTTAGAAGTAAAACTTCCTTTCGCACGCTGGACTCGGGGAATTAGTTGGTGAAGAGACCAGAGAGCGTTCTGAGAAGTGTGATCGGGCGAGCCGGACGGAAGCTGAGAGGGAGATATAAATTAGTGAAGATAGAAAGACAGAGGGTACTTACATACTCACTTATTATTTATTTGTTTATTTGCATTCATTTTGTTACAGTTGTTTACATATATTTTGGTATCAACATGAAACCCTGTAAGGGCACAGCAAGTACATTATTAACAACTTAGAAACTAGGGCTTATAATTTATTACATTGTTATATATATACATAAAAAGATACAATAATCATACTCTTACTCTTATCGTATGGGCAGTGGTTACCCTAGTGTCAGAGTTGTTCAAGCCGCCCATTAGGCCTCTGACATGGATTAACGACTGTTGCCGAATGGCTACAACCGGGACCGACAGCTTAACGTGCCCCCTAAAGAACGGAGACGCTCAGAAATTAAACCGCTTTGGCGGTCACCCATCTATGGAGCGACCGCGAGCCTAGTTGCTTGACCTCGCCAATCACTTAGACCGGTGAGAGCATCTGTCTATGAGCGCTTCAGAGAGGTTACGTTTCGTATATTACTGTAGAGCAGGAGAGAGAGGTGCGAGTACACATTTTTTTTTCTCTCTCTCACAGCCACTAAAGCACACTCGACTTTTTTCTTTCTGTTATCAGTATGTTGATGTGCTACACATTGTTCAGTTTCATAAGCCAAATAAGCTGCTTAATTATTTTATGTAACGCCCGCACTAGCGTAATTAATCCTTTTGTCGCAGGTCCTTTACACACATATAATTGCCGGACACAAAGTACATTCAGAGTCAGAACAACTATTTATGGGTCACACTAATCCTTGTCCTGCGTGGGAATCGAAACCAGGACATGATTTGGCGAAGCGCCTGTCTTAACCAATGCGCCTCGGGTGTACCTACTGTGCCAAGTAATCGAATGTCTAAATACTCGAAAGTTCATATTCATATATCGAATGGTTAAATTAAACGAAAGAGAAACAAATGAATCGTTTATTTATATAATTCATTTGTTTATCACTATATAGCAGTTCTAACCAAACCTAACCTACTTTTCTAGTAGCAAATGTTCATTTATTAAACATTCTATATTATGAACGTTCGAGTATTTAGACATTCAATTGCTTAGCGTTCGATTTGGCAGGCGCATACGCTGCACCACTCGTCCACCTGTTTATCACACTAGTATGACAAACAGGAGTAGAGAGTAAGTTATGTCTGCTATATATGTTCCACTGTGCATATATCAGTGTTAAATAATTCGGCATAATTCTGCGTTGGATTAAAATCAATAGCAATAATCTTCCATACTAATTGTGGGTAACAAATGATTTTAATGTATTAGATATTTTTAGTTGATCGTCATTGATAGATAATGAATGAAAACGATGGCTTACTTAAACTTGGCCTCTCATCATCAGCCTGATATCGTCCACTGCTGGATATAGGCCTCCCCCAAAGGTTTCTATAACGTTGCCATTTGGAGGGGCTTGCCGTAGTCACCGCGCTTGGCATGCGAGTTGGTGACCTCAGGCGGCGCTGCTGCCCGACTAAGTAGGGCCAATTTAATAGATCACATTTGACACACCATCAAAATTCAACAACGTAACCCTAACCGGCGGGCATAGAATATTATTTAGTTTGTCGTAGTTAGAACTGCACATTTGCCGAATTATTTTCAATTAAAATTTTTCTTTATTGTAATAAAAGGTCATTTTACTTCTTCTTTTTCCAAATGGCACACTTTACTAGTAACTGACAGATGGAGTTTTGGCGCCAACGCGGAAAAAGACGCATCGAGGCTATGTTTTATTTTCAAAAACTGGTGTAAATTCGAGTTTTTATGTGTAAATATGGTGGATTTTTAGACATAACATCTTCGACAACGTACACAAGTGGAGGAAAGTGCGATATTGCCGTGAATTGTGATTTTCCGTGTTGTAATCAAAACTCCATAAAAGCCTTCACTAGAGGCTTTTATGGAGTTTTGATTACAACACTCTCTCCACTGCTTTACTGGGGTTGGACAAGGACTATGTTTGACTTAACTGTGACGGACTTTACTTGACAATGACGGAAATAAATGATATAAAAATATATTTACTGAAGGCTCATAAGGCCAAAGAAGCCAGAGCCGGAAAACGGAATTAAAAAAAAAACTGACAGATGTCAAATGTTATATATCAAATTGGCCCTACTATACCTGGTGTATCCCTTAGACGCCTTTTACGACACCCACGGGATGGTATGGGGCGGCCCTGTTATTCTTTCTAAGCCGGAAACCACACGGCCTATTACATATATATATTGGTACAAATTAGTGGGGTAAGTAACTTGTTACTTATTTAAGGATTTCTCCACATTTTAGGAGTAATCCTAAATAAGTAACAAGTTACATAAGCTACTAATTTATTTTGTGTGTGTGCGTGTGTGATGCTTGTGCTCTTTTGGCATTTTAATTCAAACTTTACTACCTTCTATCCATCATATCCAGCTGGTATGACAAATAAAATCGTGAAAATAGTTACTCTATGTGTGCGTGCGTGCGTGCGTGTGTGTGTGCGTGCGTGTGTGTGTGTGTGTGTGTGTCTTTGTGTGTGTGTATGATATTCTTACGTCATTTAATGAATTTCTTTATCTATCGATGACGATAGAGTGTTTAAATATATTTACCTCGATATCTCGATGTAATATGATTACATCGGTTTGTTTGTGAGTTGCATTGTTAATTGTTCAGTATTGTTTGTTAAGATACACGTTGTACGCTTTGATTGACCATACATAACTAACGGCTACGAGTTATACCTAAGACCCACCTCAACTGTACTCTTTCATTTGAGACTATTTAAATAATGATTTAGTTTGTCAGATGAATACAATAAGTTGACAATGCCCCTGGTTTTAAGTAATACAACTAAAGCTGGAATAATGTTAATATAATTAAATTTCTTTTTATTACTGAAGTGGCAGTGGCTATGACACATAGCTCGTAGAGCCGATGGCCGCTGTGGCAGAAAGGTTCTCGAGTGGCAACCACGAACCGGAAGACGCAGCGTGGACAGGCCTGCTACAAGGTGGACCGACGATCTTGCGAGGGTCGCGGGAAGTTGCTGAATGCGGGCAGGACATGACCTTCCATTGCGGAGATCCTTTGGGCCGGTCTTTGTCCAGCAGTAGACGTCTTTCGACTGATATGATGATGATAGTTCTTATAAAGAGGACAGACCACGTTTCGTTTTGTCTTATTAGTTTTGATGGAAAATAAGTGCCACGTTACATCATGATCATGTCAGTCGAATTATGTCCACAGTTGGACAAAAGAACAACTATTTATAGCAAGTAATTCTATTAGTTTCATAGTTCTATGTGTCCTGTCCTTTTCATACGAGCTATAAAAGAAAGAGTTGAAAGGATTGATGATGAAATATACTGAGTAACTCCATGTTTAAACATGTGTTTGCAATAATGTTTGTAATAAAAGAAAGCAGAGTTATTATAAATATTTATGATAAGCTAATCAAAAATATTTATAATCCCTCTGCTTTATTTTCTATGTAACTAAAATACCGTAAACGGGGTGAATAGAAATAGGACCAAAAAAAAAATTTTACTAGTGTATGGATATTGTCCCCCATCTGTTATTTTCATTCACCCAGCGATTTCTATTCACGTTCGTTTGCCACAATTCTGTACTAATTATATGTAAACCAATAACTGTGTATGTTTTAAAATATTCACTGCGGAGGTATTTCCGGTCCGGTATGACATGGCAACATTCAAGAAGCGAGTCTATTCTTTTCTTTAAAAGCCGGAAACTCACTAGTAGCTTCTCTGGAGTTGCGAGTATTACAACACTTATTTCCAAGTGATCCGCTTAATCGTTTGACTTTCATTTTATTTTATTTTTTTAAATTGAATAGAACAACACAAAGAAAATTTGATTTTATTTGTATTTCAGAAATAAAATCCACACGTCCGTGTAATTCAACGGTTGTCTGGAAGAGATTGCTGATATTAGCGATAAGACCGCCGTTTATACTGACGCCAGCACATCCAGCTACGCCAATCTGTCAAATTTCTTTTATAGATTTTCAACTTTATCACAAAAGCATAAGGTTCACTTTCAATTGGGGAGTTTTGACAGATTGGAGTAGCTTGATGTGCTAAGTTTACTTGTGTTTCAATGTTATGTTTCGATTTTGTGCAATAAAGTGTAATCTATCTATCAATCTAAATGCGCCATTATCTTTAGCAGTTTAACTATGAACACATGAGCCCTGTTTATAAATAGCCCGATATAAAAATAGCGGCTTACAATTGTGTGCGTCAAAGCGCATCTCGTGTCTTTGGTTCGAAGCATTTGGAGTTACAATGTTTTGTTATGTGAAGAAATAAAAGTATATTGTATGATAATTGTAATTGGAATTTTTATTTTTTGTACTTATTCCCTACTAAGACCACGAACCGGAAGATGCGGCGTGGGCAGGCCCCTACATGATGGACCGATGATCTTGAGAGGTTCCCTGGAAGCGCCGAAGAAGAAAATTAAACCCTATAATGAAATAATGAAATTTATTCAGCAGTTGGGTATTAACATACCGGTCACCGTAGCCTAGTTGGTAGTGCTCCTGCCTACGAAGCTGCTGATCCTGGGTTCGAATCCCGGTAAGTGCAAATAATAATAATAATAATAATAATAATTTATTAAATTCACTTAAGGTTTACAGTTTCTCTTATGTATATATAAACATGAATCTAAGAAATGAAGTTTTACATACTTAATAAGAGGTTGTATTAGTGTGATGAGCACGAATATTTGTTTCTGAGTCATGGATGTTTTCTATGCATTTAACTATTTATCTATCTATATAAGTATGTATATCGTCACCTGGTACCCATAGTACACACGGCTACACATCAAGCTACACATATGCAGTATAAGCTGATCTCGCTTGTATAGGATTGCCATACAATAACAGGCCAGATTATATTGGAAATGTATAGCTTGATATGTTGCCGTGCGTACAAGCTTTGCTTAGTTTGGGGCTAGGATGATCTGTGTGATATCGTCCCTAGATATTATTATAACATACACTTGTACTTGTCAAGCTCACAATGCAATACATAAACATAGTTGAATACAGTATTAAAGTAACAAAAATATTTTGAATAAGTCCGTCTGTGCGGTCTGTTTCGTCACATTTTTTTTTAATCTTTAAATCTATATCTATCTATACATATAATAAAACTGTAAAAAAGTAGTTATGGTAGATCAAAAAGAAATCCAAAAAAAAATAGCCAGGGTGTTAAAGGATTTGTCTGTTTATTTGTTCGGGTATCACGTAAAATGTACGAAAGAAATGTAGATAAGTTATATACACAACGATTAAGCGTAATTTGAAGTAACATTTAGTTGTTTTATTGCAATCGGTTGAATCTATCAAAAGATATTAGATTTTAAAGTATTCAAAAAGGGAAATAACACACTTTAGTTACTACTAGATGAACTAATGTTGAGAGTTGAACTACCTACATGTTCGATAGATGTCATTGTGCATATTATGACGTCTCTTTTCTGAATGAACTAACGTTGATAGTTGAATTTTATTTCGATAGATGTCGATGTCCATGTGACGTCATTTCTTCTGACTCGCAGTGAAGATTTCCCCGTGTTTGGTGATTGCATGAGTTACGTAGGGGTTTGAATGTTCTGAATTGTTTCGAAATAAGGTCTTGGTTGCCTAGAAGATTGTCGTTGTCCAAAATTGGTTATTAAAAAATCGGGAAAGTCGGATTAATTAATTATGTACAACGTTGGATTTGTTATAATTTAATTTTAAATTATAATGTCATTCGATCGAAAGTTTGTGCTGTCGATTCGTTTGTAACGCGAACTTACAGACGATTCGAATTTTATCGAGCCTGTCCTATTGAATGTATTTGAATGATCGTTGTTTAAAATCTTACTAATATTATAAATGCGAAAGTAACCCTGTCTCTCATAATTTTCTCAGCACAAATCTATATATATAAAAGAGGAAACTGACTGACTGACATATCAACGCACAGCCTAAACGGCTTACGTTAGAGACGTGAAATTATGACGGTAGACCGTACCTTTTATGACATAGCGTAGGCATCCACTAAGGAATGGTTTTTGGAAATACCAGCCCTAAGGGGGTAAAATAGGGGATGAAGGATTGTATGAAAATCATTTTTAGAGTTAAAGGCATGAAACATAAAAATAAAATATATCGATGTTCCACCCAGGAGGGCGTAAAATAAAAATAAATAATGTAAGTTTGTATGAAACTTGAAAATTGTGCCATTTTTTAAGTGAAACACATGAAAATCGGTATTTGGTATTTCAGTGAAAATTAAAAATATATATTTCACGATTGTTGGGAGTTCCACCCCCAACGACGTAGATTAGAAGATGTTAGTTTGTATGAAAAATGCGACATTTTTGAAGTTAAACACATGAAAATTGGTATTTGGCCTATCAGTTAAAAATAAAAAGTTGGTATTTCAGGATTTTTAGAAATTCCACCCCTAAGGGCGTAAAATAGGGGATATATATTGCATGTGGGTACTACTATAATGTTGCTGAGGAATTTGAAGCCACCCAAACTTTGCAACGGCACTAGGCTTCAAGTCAGAACTTTGCATCGTGTTATAGAGGCTACTAATATGACTGGGTTCGCCGAGGGAGAAACAGTGTTCGTGCCACGTATTCCGTTAGTGCGAAATGATAGCTAGCTTTTCAGTTTAAAAGAATAAAGTTCCCTTTAAAAGTGTGTTTCGTGGTGACTATCAACAAATGGCAATTGAGGCAAGACTGTTTCTCCCACGGGCAGGTTCACGTGGCGTGCTCACGTGTGAGTTCACCCCACAGTACGGTAGTTCTGGTATGACCTGCTAAAACTGTAAGGAACATCAGTGCTACCCTGCTAATTGTACCTACTTGCAGTAATCGACATTTTTGCGATTTTAACTTTTTTGTAAAAATGGCATCCCAAGGACGTAATCTATACGTAAAAAAATTGTATACCTACTAGTTTTTTCTAATTAGAAACATGTTTTTTATATAACATGAAACGCAGTACTTGCACCTAAATTTTAGCTAATACAATCTGCAGCATTGAGCATGTGCTAGAAGATTATGCAGTACATGCTACGTTTACTGTATATGCATTTAGCATTTACCTTTTTTACAACGAATACTACACAATACAAACACAACTAAAGCCAAACGCAGTAGGGGAGACTGGGTGAATTACGAACCCCTAAGGGAAAACTTAAATAAAACAGTGTAATTTGATCATAGAGTTTCTTTATTTTTTGAATTATAAAGTTTACTTATCTGTCTAACAAATTCACTAATCAACATTTATATTTTTTAATAAATTGCAACATTACGGAAGAAAAACAAAACCTTTAGTGTCCGGCCTTACCCGACATTAGTCGGGTAATGCCGGACACCAAGTGGGGTAGTTACGAACTAACATTATTAACGACAGAGATCACATTTAAAACCCGACGATGTTGACTGTCCGTCAGTGCAACTCTCGTGACCCTATTCTTTGCACACGTAGCATATAATCCAGTCTTCAAAAGGGGGGTTGTATATATTTTCCTTAATTTTCCTTTTCACCTTTTTTCTTTTCTTTCGTATTTTCACAAGAGTTACTAAAATCTTTTATAGTGTTAAAATTCTTTAATCTCTATCTAGTTTTGAAGGTGTCTTCTGACTACATTTCAGTTTTTTTATTAGGGTTCCTTTTTTTGTAATTATTTTTGTGTTTTTCTTAATTTATCCTGCTTCAGCTCTTCTTCTGTATTCCTTTTCCTCTAACTGATCTTTCATACGTGTGCTCGTAAGCATAGTAGATTGTCCAAATCGCTATGCCATGTGATTCTTACATTCTTGATTGCATGCAGTCTTGATAGGGCCAAAATAATGTCAAGTCCAAGAGTTGAAGTCTGGGTGAGGTATGTGGTGGCACATTTATCATAAAGTTCCAAGATATCTGCAGAGTAAGAATGCATCAAGACTTATATGACTCTTATTGTTTATCTAAAATAAGGAAAACGAAACAATACGCAAAGCCTTCAAAGGAAGACCCTCCTTTGAAGGCTTTGCATATGATATAAAGTGATGCAGCCAATCCAAAAACAGGCTTTCATTTATCCATCCAGAGTCTGACAAAGCCCCAATCATATTAGGGTTACTACCTTAGTAGGTAGGCCATAAAAGAGTTAACTGTATTTTATTATATAATCGACAAGTTGCGTTTCTTGATCGTCTGTAAATAAAGGTTTTTGTTCGGGTGGTCAAAAATGATTGTTTTTGGAACATAATAAGTTTCTGATGCTTTGCCGAGGTTGAGTTTTTTGGTTTCAACCAAAGCCTTTTTGAGATCTTCTAAACCGTACTTCAGCACGGTTTTTCTTTTGTAAGTACGAGGCATGAAACAATAATAAAAATAAGTAAGACGGGAACCAACAAAAGGGAGTGGGGTAATGCCGAATGTTCGAGATTGCCCGACATGAAGTGTTCGTCTTTACCCCGTGGGATTGAAAATAATAAAATAGAAAAAAACAAGTTAGGTTATATTTCTTTTGTTAAATACGTCATTGTCATTTAGGTGATAAATATGTAATTATTCCACTATGTAAAAGGTAAACTACTATTGTAGATAGAAATAAAGGAACACCGGCTTGAATTTACCCAAAAATTACATCAAAACATGCAAAATATTGAAAATGGCATAGGTACCTTGACAAGTTACGTGCGTCGGCGTCACCCGTGTTGTTGACTGGCACTAGTGGTAGCGTGATCTCCCCAATGGCGACAAGTAAAATATGGGTATCTCTTTCTAACATATTAAAACCATTGAATTCGGCATTACCCCGCGTTCGCGTTTCCCCCACTCTCCCCTACTCACCGTTACTGCTTATGAGTGTAGCGAGAATAACAAAGATAAACTCTTGCGACGTTAAAATTAAACGCAGTATTCGCCATTACTGCCTAATGTAATCGACTAATACCTGAGGGCATCCTTATGGGGTTCGAGGGGACAGCTCAAGGGGCCGCGGAAGTAAAAAAGACGGAACTCTAAATGAGGGTGTGGTCACTTGCACGGGTTAACCAATCACGTGTTAAGGGGCCAACGCGATCCTCGCCGCTAAGGAACCTACCCTAGATAGCCTGCGGCTTTCTTTAGCTACCTAGGTGGACGACGCGGAGAAAAAGACCACAAAGAAACTCCAGGCTTGCTTTTTTCATCTTCTTAAGCTTTTAGTTTTCGATTTTTTTATATCTTGTAATTTACGTTGTGATTGGCTGGTATGTGGGCTAATGCACACACAGAACCGTTGTCATCTAGTTAATCAAAATAATTGTGACGTAATAAACAATAACATTCAATTACACTTAAGTAATTAGAATAACCTCTTGCAAGACGAACAGACGGTGGGTGCATCCGCGCACATTTACAAAATTAAAGTCACACGAAGTCCACCAAAGGCGACGATTGTAAGAACAAAAAAATATCAGTACCCCAACAGCACACGCCTACCCGCGTTCCCAGGGCTTCCTCCATCAGCCGCTAGAAAAAGTAAATTAAATTAAATTAAAAAAGCGCTTGTAAATAGTCAGAACATGTTTGTAGTAATATAATTAAGTATACATTATTATTTCTAGTTAGTTACCTACATATATATTTAGGTACCTACATGGATATTTAGCTAGCTTGTATTAAGTTATTGTCAAAGAGATTATGTTGAAGTTTAATTATGAAAATTTTTACCATAATAATAATACCGTAATATAGACAGAACCATTCAGACAATATGTAGTAAAAGTATAGCTAAAACTATAGTTTTGGCTATATTTTGACTACATATTGTCGAATGGTTCTGTCTATATTAAGGTATTATTTTTATGGTAAAGTCCACGGCAGGTTAGGTTTAATCGTTGCCAGTCCGACATACTTACCCGCAGACAATTTTTACGGGTAGGTACTTAGACAGTCCCCCTGCCTTATCAAAAATATTGTTTATTACATGTTTTGATATGTTTTGTCCACCCTATTTTGATCCGTACTAGGTGGTTTATATGGATTAGTATAATACGATTCAATTAAGTGATGTCAGTCTCTTAAAGAGATATCTACGCATAAACTACAGCACTCGCGGAAGCTGGATTGAATTTCTTTGGGTCGTCACGAGAGAGGGCCTTCAACGGGCCTGTTGGCATGGTTGGCAAATGCTTGCTTTTCACGCCGGAGGTCGTGGGTTCGATTCCCACCTAGGAAGATATTTGTGTGCATGAACCTGTCTGTTTGTCCTGAGTCTGGGTATAATTTATCTATGTAAGTATGTATTTACAAAAGAAAAGTATTATATGTAGTACCTATATCTATCTGGTTTTCATAGTACAAGCCCCGCTTAGTTTGGGATTAGATGGCCGTGTGTAAATAATGTCCCAAAATATTATTATTATTATTATCCTACTAATATTATAAACGCGAAAGTTTGTAAGTACCTATGGATGGATGTTTGTTACTTTTTCACGTAAAAACTACTGACTGGATTTTAATGAAACTTTACAATAATATAGCTTATACATCAGAATAACACATAGGCTACAATTTATTAAGATATTGTGTGAATTGTCTAAAATATGACGACAAGTGTCAAGCAAGTAGGAAAAATTCTACCATCTGCGAGCTATTCCGGCGTGCACTGCCAAAACCGCTAGAGGTACACATCCGTACGTATGGATGTATGTTTGTTACTCTTTTGCGCCAAAACTACTATAACGCGGGTGAAACCGCGGAGCATAACTAGTATTTAAATAATTTGATAAGACAAGCCTAATAAAAAAGAATTAATACAAACCATCGCATCGGTGAGGACGAAGATGCCTCTATCTTACATTAATAAAAATTAACACATAAATAAAGACATACAAAGGAAAACATACAACAATTACAATCATAATATAGTGGTCACAAGGTCCAAAAATTCTAATAATGTTCAATAACCATAATACAGTAGATGTTCAGTCATAAAATGTTAGCTCATAAATTATTTATTTATCATTGATTTTACACCAAGCCTAAGATAATTCGTTGGTCGGCCGGTAGACGTTTGGGGTTTGACTGAGAGCGGTCTTTCTTTCTTGATCATATGGGCAGTATTACCTTATTCTTACCTCTCCCCGGAGGTCCTGGTAACACTGCTATTGTGCTCGCCACTCCAACTAAACTTCCCTGTCTAAAGCTGGTCATACATAAATTGCAGAATCTTTTTGGCAGGAGTATCGATAACATCGTCCTGTTGCAAGAAGTGTTGGCCCAGGACGGTGTTACGTTTATGCATCAGTGTGTGAGCCACTTTATCTGTTTGTCTGTATGTATGTGCTTGCTAAACTCAAAAAGTACTGCATGGATTTACTTCAAATTTTCCATGAATATTACTAAGAGGTCGGTTCAACATATAGGGCACATATCATCACGCTATCACCTACGGGGGAGGAGCTGTGATAATTTATAAAGTTTAACGCGGGTAAAACCACGGGGCACAGTTAGTATGTTCATAAACATATAATACACTAAAGCTATCTAGGTAAAATATGTGAAACGTTGCAATGGAATATCTCTGTCTCCAATATCAGTAGGTAATTCATACTGGTAATATAATACAGTCAGTCAACTGACTGCCTCGTTGTGTGTTCTACCGCTGATAATAAGGTCCTGGGTTCAAATCTATAATTACTGTTTTAAAGAACACAAAACAAACTACGACCTTTATACAATGTGGAGCAAGACGATTGACATTCCTCTAAACCACGTAAAGAATGGCATGCTCTTAACCCGTATACAAAAAATCAATCAAATTCAATGAATACTTTAGCCACTGGAAATTATTTTTCATTTTCATAATTTTCAACATGATGTAGATCGGAGTCCGTAATAATAGGTAAACGGCCGCCGCCGCCCGCTGCACGCCGCACCACGCCGCGCACTAGGTCAGTGACTTTTCGTAGATAAAGCGTGTTTACTTTTTATGCAGTTGATTCTGCTATTTATTTTGTTTGAAAATTGCAATTTTTTAATTTTCCATTAACTACTAATCTTCGTGTCTTAAAATGTTTTGATGGACTAGTACTGTGCTCGTTTGAATTTAATGTCGTAGTTCCAGATCCACATTGTATAATAATAATATAATAATATCTAGGGACAATGTCACACAAATCATCCTAGCCCTAAACTAAGCAAAGCTTGTACTATGGGTACCAGGCGATGATATACATACTTATATAGATAGATAAATACTTAAATACATAGAAAACATCCATGACTCAGAAACAAATATTCGTGCTCATCATACAAATATTTGCACTTACCGGGATTCGAACCCAGGACCACCAGCTTCGTAGGCATGAGCACTACCAACTAGGCTACGGTGACCGTCAATATGACAACCGATTAAAACCTAATTTATATGGACCACACTATCCTATTCTCCTACTACTATCATAAATGTGAAAGTTTGTAAGTATGGATGGATTTTTGTTACTCTTTCACGTAAAAACTACTGAATGGATTTTAATGAAACTTTACAATAATATAGCTTATACATCAACAATGATTAACACATAGGCACAGTTACAATTTATAAAGATATTGTGTGAATTGGCCAAAATATGACGATAAGTGTCAAATAAGTAGGAAAAAACCTGCCATCTGCGAGCTATTCCGGCGTGCACTGCCAAAACCGCTAGAGGCACACTTCTTCCTAATATTACAAATGCGAAAGTTTGTGAGTATAGATGTATGGATGTATGTTTGTTACTCTTTTACGCCAAAACATCAATCATGTGAAACCGCGGGGAACAGCTAAGGGAATAAAACTCAATTTGCAAACAGCGGTGATATCGATGTTACTCGATATCTCAAATTATCACACTAATGTTATTAAGGCGACAGTTTGTAAACTTATTCACGTATTCTTCTTCTAAACTATGGACTTTGTTGGACTGAAAATAAATGATTAATAATAATAATAATAAACGGCTAGAGCGATTTTAATAAGATTTGGAATGGGTTTGAAATCGAGTTTGGTATGGAGCTGATACCTTGGGTTAACACATAGGCTTTAATTTATAAAGTTTAACGCGGGTAAAACCGCTGGGAACAACTAGTATACGATATTTGGGAATCGAGTCTGATCATTATTTTTATATTCAACTAGCGGCTCGGTACGTGCTTCGCTACGTATAAGGCATAGTAATAAAAGTTTTTCAAGACATTTTTTAAATTTTCTCTACATACAAACCTTCCCTAGACTTCCACGAATAATTCAAGACCAACATTAGCCAAATCGGTTCGTGCGTTCTGGAGTTATAGCGTCAGGAAGCAAAACCCGACTTATTTTTATATAGTAGATTCAATTGGAAATGCTTTCTGTGTGGTTCTATGTTTTACCGCGGCGGTAAATTTGGGCGGCTAGGCCAATGTCCCGTGTACCGGAAAAACATAATTTTTCACGATTTTGCTGAAATCACACGCGTCTCGCCTGATTCTTCCGATTCGGGGATAGTGAAGTAATAAAAACATTAAGAGCACGAATGCAGACGCAGTTAAAATTAACCGTTCAGTTCAACGAACTGCGCCGTAAATAGATCGCGAACACACCCGCTGCGCTTCCATGTTTAACGAAAGACTGAAATTTGGCCTTTATTTTCTTTTTACTTTCTATGTGTCCTCCAGGCTGAATTTCGACCACGGCGGCCAGTCTCAATGGAGACTAGCCAAGTGCGCAGGACATATTATAGTGCACAAGTGTGTGCGAAAACACAGGGGCACTTTCTATTCCATCACCCTAATGTTCCGATGGGACGACTATCGACACGACCGGAAAGAGGTCAGGCACAGGACCGACGGCTTTACGTGCTCTATGAGGCACGGGGGTATAATACCGCCAACTCCCAGACTTCGGGCTGATTCTGAGAAATTTATTTTAACGGGAAAATCTCAAAACCACTATTTGGCCCGACCCGGGATTTGAACCTAGGACCTCATTATCTACGGCTGAACACGCAATCGCTAGACTAACGCGGCAGTCTTCTATAAGACTATTTAAGCCTACAATTTGGACCGATAATCTAGAGAGGGTCACAAGTCACCTCACTTGCTCCCTGCTCCCTTCCGACCCGCGCAATGGATACGGCCTCTTATTGTGAGGAATTTTCAAGATCGCTGAGGTGTCACGTGGGACTTTCCTATATATATGGCAAGTCGACCGGTGGCTCTATCGATCCGAGGAAATGCTCGCTCCGGACCTAAACCGGAAGCGAGGCCCGCGTCGCGCTATAACGTAGAGCGACAGTTGCACAACAATCCCAAAAAATCACGATCTCTCGCCCTCTCCCTGCCAGTATCCGCCCAGAACCGAGGTTCGAACCCCACAGGGGGTGCCCTCCGGCGCAGGTACTTAGTTTGTAGTTTTATATTTTGCTAGGCGGTTAGAGTCCACGCTCACCCCTACTGTCCGGTGAAGCAGTAAAAGCCGAGAGGCTAACTGCAATCGTGATGTTAAAAAAAAAAAAAAAAAAAAAAAAAAGGTGGCTCTCTCTCTTTTGGAACAAGACGTCGACGAGGGCGGAAGCCCTGCCGGTTTCCGTATCGATTAATCTTCAGTGTAATGTGCTGTAGTTACTGTGTTTGTCGTTATAAGTGATTTGTCATAAGAAAATTGTTGTTGATTTCTAAATTATTTATTCTGAAGTGTGAATAAACCTCTTTTTTATAATATAATCCTTTTAATTCCTAAATATATAGGTATATATCCTGGGACATTATTTACACACGGCCATCTGATCCCAAACTAAGCAGAGCTTGTACCTACTATGAAAACCAGATAATTGACATACTACATATACTACTTTTCTTTTGTAAATACATACTTATATAGATAATTACACCCAGACTCAGGACAAATAGACATGTTCATGCACACAAATATCTTGTCCCGGGTAGGAATCGAACCCACGACCTCTGGCGTGAAAAGCAAGCATTTGCCAACCACGCCAAAAGGCCCGTCAAGTATGTATGTGTATCTCGCTATGTTTTATAGCCCGAAGAATTGCGAAGCTAAATTGGCAGTGGGCAGGGCACATAGCTCGTAGAACCGACGGTCGCTGGGGCAGAAAGGTTCTCGAGTGGTGACCAGGAACCGGAAGACACAGCAGGGGCAGGTCACCAACAAACTGGACCAATGCTCTTTTGATGTTCGCTGGAAGACACTGGATGAAGATAGCACAAGCCCGGCAATTGTGGAGATCTTAGGAGGCAGCCTTTAAAAAAAACAGGCAATCTAGTTACATATTATAGATATTTAGGTACACGTATTGTTAAAACATTTCCAAAATTTATTCGGATTTGGTCCATTAAAAGCAATTATTAAGTAGGCGAACACAATATCTGCTCGAATTCGAAAAAAGAAAGAACTTGTCTGAATGCGTACCTACCTATTATTTTAGATTATATTTAGGAAGAGGAAATAAATCGTCAAAATAAGTATACCTATCTATTACTTTGCTATATGCTCTAACTGGTCCGTAAGTGAGCGGTCAGTCTATAGATGAGTGAGCGGTCAGTCTATAGATGAGTGAGCGGTCAGTCTTTAGATGAGTGACCACTGACCACCAAAGTCGTTTATATTCTGAGTGGCTTCGTGATTCGGAGGGCACGTTAAGCTGTCGGTCCCGGTTGTGGTCATTAGACAACAATCGTTAAGCCATGTCAGAGGCCTACTGGGCGGCTTGAACAACTCTAACACTTCCCATACAACAAATAAATAATCACACTATCACACTAATAATAAAAAGGCGAAAGTTTGTGAGTTTGTTTGTTACTTCACGTATAAACCGCTGGAGTGATTTTAATAAAATTTGGTATGGAGTTAGCTGACACCCTGGATTAAAACATTCATAAACCGTCCGTGCAGTGCGTCTTTGAAACTCCCTTCCTCACTCTATTCGCGTTAGTCCGTCTCTAGACTCTTTTAAAAGAAGAATAAGGACACATTTCCTATCGTAATATTTTGTATAGTATTATATATATATATATATATATATATATATATATATATATATATATATAGTTACCAACTTCCGGATCTGCGTACACTCAACCACATTAATAACAAATAATTATAACAACTTCCGCTTGTCAACTTCCGGAGCACTAATTATTAATTTAGGATAGTATTAATATTGATTGTTTGTTTTAATTAATAATAATGTTTATTGATACATCTTCAGCACAAATTGTAATAATTAATATACAACACTAAATATTTGATTGCATGACCGAGTGTACGACACGACGTTGTTGACATGAAGTAACTGATTTGTCTATAAAAAGCAGATGTCTCACACAGGTGGACATCAATTCGATTAGAGACTCTCGCAACACTGCACAACCGATATTTCGTACTCGCCGGACGCCGGACGCGAGTACGACCGCGAACGCGTCGCGACCACCAGCGTCCTCCATGACCCTTAGTTTGCATTCGATCCGATAAATGCCCGCTCCGGACCTTAAACCGGTAGCCAGGCCCGCGTCGCGCATTAACGTAGAGCGACAGTTGCACAAAATCCCCTAAAACTACGACATCTTGCCCTCTCCACGTCAGTATCCGCCCAGAGCCGAGGTTCGAGCCCCACAGGGGGCGCCCTCCGGCGCGGGTACTTAGTTTGTAGTTTATATTTGCTAGGCCGGTTAGAGCCCACGCTCACCCCTACTGCCCGGTGAAGCAGTAAAAGCCAAAAGGCTAACTGCACGCGTCACGTTAAAAAAAAGAAAAAAAAAAAAAAACAGGTGGACACAGTCGTTTTGTATCCGTCACCTAGCAAAGTAGTGAGGGGAACCTCTGCCCGATTGTATACCGATATTATAGTGGATAAGGAGCAACTGGGGTTTTATTTTACTCGGACTATCCTGATTACCCACCTTTTTACACTATATATATATGTATATGTATATATATATATATATATATATATATATATATATATATATATATATATATATATATATATATATATATATATATATATATATACACACATCAACAAAGTCTAGGGATACGTTATTTTGAAATCAAACATGGCTTTATTGTTTAAAACCTATTTAGTTTCCTTAAAAAGTTTATTTACAGATTTAAACCTTGTCTATTCTTTATTCAAAATTTATAAATTAAAATGAGAAACAAATGAAAACACGCAAAGCACAGCGCAATCTTGAGTTGTATCTAATTTCAAGAAGTTGCATTAAAATTTTTTTTGCGTGTTAATTGAAGAAAACCTGATAAATTGTTTTATTTTCTTTTCTCAATTGGTTGTGTAAGCTTTTTAGCGTCATGCCACGCCATCATTTGAGTCGAGATGAAATGTTACGGGCAGTTGGCATGTTACAAAACGGTGCTATTCAACGCGTCGTTGCTGAGTCTCTGGGCACAAGCCAAAATGTGGTATCCAGGCTGTGGTCACGTTATCGCGCTACTGGAGATGTGGCAGAACGGCACACAGGTAGATATCGTGTTACCACTCAGAGACAGGATCGATTTCTCCAAATGACCGCCAGAAGACTACCCAATATCACAGCGATGCAACTAGTGCAAAGGCTCCAGGAGGGTCAGCAGCTGCTGGTGAGCGACCAAACCGTGCGAAGGAGGCTGCATGAAGTTGGTCTTCATGCTCGCAGACCGCTACGAGTCCCAGCGCTGCGACGTGGCAATCGCGGTAGGCGACTTTTATGGGCTCAAGAACATTTGACATGGAGTGATCAACAATGGTCATTGGTGCTGTTCACTGATGAGTCCCGCTATGGATTTCATCCAGATTCGAGACGAACACGCGTTTGGAGAACTCCAGGCAGGGTCAGCCGTCTCCGACATCCACAGGAGGTCCACTCTTACCAAGGCGGGACAATTATGGTGTGGGCAGGAATACGAATCGGCGGACGAACCCAACTCATTTGGATTCAGGGCAGCATGACTGCCCATAGATACCGTGAGGAGGTAGTAGAACGTGTCATTGTCCCGCTCAGGGCCCTAACGGGGCAAGAATTTCAGCTCATGCATGACAATGCACCTTCCCATACAGCGCGGCTGGTGAGGGCCGCCCTTCGAGAACACGATGTTCAGGTATTAGATTGGCCTCCACAGTCGCCAGACTTAAACCCAATTGAACACGCCTGGGACATGTTACAGCGAAGAGCATTGAGGGATTTTCCGCCCAACTTGACAACAGAAGAACAACTTTTCGAACATTTAAAAAGAACTTGGGACTGCATACCCCAGCAAGACATTGACACCTTAATTTTAAGTATGGAAAATCGTTGCCGCTGTGTGATTAATGTTAGAGGAGGAAATACCGATTACTGATTATCAGATTTGGTAAGATTTTTATTCATTTAATTCGATTGAATAATTTTATAAGAATAAAATGTTTTTGTTCACTCAGTAATTTTCTATGGCTTAATTAATTTAAGACTTTTATTAATTAGAAAAACAAAATCGCATCGTGTTGTTAATGTTTAAATATCGGCCATGAAATTATCTTTAATTCTTCCATTTACAGTCATAACAAAATGTTTATAGTTTTCTAGATAATCAATGAAATGTTCAATATCCCTAGATTGTGTTGATGTGTGTATATATATATATATATATATATATATATATATATATATATATATATATATATATATATATATGTATGTGTGTGTGTGTGTGTATATTATTTATTATGTAGTATTGATATAATATAGTATGTAGGTATTTATACATATAGGTAGGTAGAATTAATTTAGATAGATAATGTTGTACACTGTTCTACCCTGTAAAACAAATTGTCCTCTTGTGTTTGGTTTGCTGTAAGAAAACTCATTATTGAGTCAAGCTCGCCTATGTACCTACATGTCTTTATTTCAAAAATTGTATTTCTTTTCATTGTTTTCTGTGTGCAATAAAGAATAAGAATAATCTTAAAAATATTTATTTAAAATATGCATATATTTATAAAGTTTAACGTTTCTCTCTTAGCTACTTACATTTAACAAGTGTTAATAACTTATTTATTACTTCCAACCGCCGCGCCGCGCCGCGGCGCCAGTCATATCGAGAATTTGCAAGTTGAGCAAACATTGTAGATACTTGTGTCCGCTGCAGGATGCACCTTCATACTTCCGGCCATTATGACATGTTAATCTTATATGACAACTGATTTTAATATGGGACAATACTGGTTTTGTTTCTCATCATACTAAAAATAACTATAAAAAGTTTGCAATCCAAGACGAAATCGCGTACCTCACCGTACTTAAAAAATCGAGTCAATTTGATAGACTCCTTGTTTTAGGTCGGTTTAGAAAATCTCTGATAACAGTGCAAATAGAGTCATAGTTTAACATTTAGTTTTTATTAATGTCGAAAATACTTTATAGCTGGTTGGTAAATGTTATGTACACACGGCTACATATCAAGCTAAACATTTCCAGTATAAGCCGATCTCGCGTTGTATAGGATTTCCATACAATGGAGATCAGCTTATATTGGAAATGTATAGCTTGATTAGTAGCCGTGTGTACACCTTTTATTGTTATGCATATCAGATGCAAAGCCATGTAATTATATTTTTTACTAGCTGTGCCCGCGACTTCGTTCGCGTGTTAATTAGTTTTTCTTGTAAAATAAAAGACTTTTTCTAAAATAAAAGTAGCCTAAGTTACTCCTTATTACATCAGCTACCTGCCAATAAAAGTCCCGTCAAAATCGGTCCAGCCATTTCAGAGATTAGCCGGAACAAACAGACAGACAGACAAAAATGTCATTTTGGTGTATGTACCGTATATATATTCATATTAATGTAGTAAAATCCGGTTATTTCAATATTACAAACAGACACTCCAATTTTATTTATTTGTATAGATAGATAAATGTGTAATATGTATAATGTGGTTGTACTATATATAAATAAATAAAGAAAAAATGCCCCGATTCTATGAAAAATACGTAAATGCCAAAATTACATCCACAACTGGACAAAAGCCTCCCCAAAGAATAGGCGGATCGCCACGATTGGAAGACGGGTTAGCGACCGCAGTTTGATGGTCATAGTTAACAGAAAAAGCTGGTGCCTGTTCTTGGGTAAGTATTCCCCCGGAAAGATTTCTACGCCCCCCCCCCCCCCCCCCCGGGGATGAAATGGCGGGCGTAGAACTTTCCTTTAGAATCAAAAGAACAGCATCTTTGGTCGTGTAAATTTAGTCTTGGCGCGAAGTACTTAGCCGACAAATTAGGCGCCCGGTGCGCGTATTAGTATGCAGTTTGAGTAGTTTGTATGTTCTATATATGCCCTACTAGCTGTGCCCCGCGGTTTTACCCATTTAGAAATTCGTCATTGTACTTCAGCGGCCCCCTGAGCTGTGGCCTGGTGTGGTGTGAATTTATTGCTCGTTTTTAAAGATAATGGTACGGAACGCTTCGTGCGCTTGTCCGAATCGCACTTGGCCGGTTTTTTTTATCTGCAAAATCCAATGATATCAGTAAATTCAAATTAGATTATAATTATTAACATAGAAGTTCGAGGGCATATCCTTCGGAAATTCTTAGCAGAAACGCGTTGATTATGCATAAATGTATGATTAAAGTAACGATTAATGGTCAAAAAAAAAACAGGATTATACAATACTATAAAATACTATACAATGCAATACATACTATATTATACTATACTATATAAATATATATATATATATATATATATATATATATATATATATATATATATATATATATATAATATATATATATATATATATATATAGTATTGTATAATCCTGTTTTTTTTTACCATTAATCGTTACTTTACGATCTGTGCACCTACCATGCTCTCTCTGCACCACCCTAAGGTTGACTCGCAGAAAATGCCTAGGGCATTAAGTCCGCCTTTGTACAATTTAATGTGCATTAAGTGATAAATAAATAAATAAAAACATTACTAACCTACTAAAACTAGCATATTAAGTTACTAACATATTTTTAAGACAATTTGTTACTAACACAGTGGAGCCTATGTTGTTCTGAAATAAAGAATTATTATTATTATGTCACCACAGAGTAAAACTCGTTCCGATCACCAAGGTCCATAAACAGTAAACATACGAAACAACATTACCTACTTACTTAAAATAATTTAAAACCGGCATCGTGACCTAATATGGAAGACGCATGATGTCACCTCGCCTACATAACAAACAAGTCGTCATATTGTGTTCTTGGAGCGATTACTTCCAATCATGTCATATTCGCTAGGAGACTGGTGACTGTGTAGGTTATCAAGTTGAACCGCAGTAACAGCTGGGTACAGTCCACACCACGTAGCGTTGGTTTATGTTTATACACCATAACCAAAATCATTTTTTTTTTCAATAAACATAGGTGGGTTTTTCTCTTAGTAATATATCATTCTAAGACAACTTACATATTTAGAAGACTAGCTATGCCCCGCGGTTTCACCCGCGTTAAAGTAGTTTTGGCGTAAAAGAGTCACAAACATACATCCATACAAACTTTCGCATATATAATACTCGTATTAGTAGGATGTGTACCTCTAGCGGTTTTGGCAGTGCACGCCGGAATGGCTCGCAGATGGTAGATTTTTCCTACTTACTTGACATTTCACATAATATCTTTATAAATCATAGCCTATGTGTTATTCTGATGTATAAGCTATATTATTGTAAAGTTTCATTAAAATCCATTCAAGGAGTTTTATCTATACTTACAAACTTTCGCGTTTATAATATTAGTAGGATTTGTCTAAGAAACCATTGAATTTTACAATAGTATCTATTATTCGTAATGCGAATCAATTACTTTTCTAACAAAGAAAGTAGAACGAGAGGAAGAACTTACTTACTTTTTTTCTACGTGCATAGTTAATTCTACTTTTAAGATAGGTAGGTACTATATAAAAATGTGAATGAAAAAAATAATGCAGTTATACTTTCAAAATAATAATTTTTAAAAGTAAAACTGCAAGTGTCCATAATGCCTGTTTTTACAGTTTTGTACCTATTCGTTGTTAAAACTGCAAGTAAAACTGCAAGTGTCCATAATGCCTGTTTTTACAGTTTTGTATTCGTTGTTAAAACTGCAAGTAAAACTGCAAGTGTCCATAATGCCTGTTTTTACAGTTTTGTACCTATTCGTTGTTAAAACTGCAAGTAAAACTGCAAGTGTCCATAATGCCTGTTTTTACAGTTTTGTACCTATTCGTTGTTAAAACTGCAAGTAAAACTGCAAGTGTCCATAATGCCTGTTTTTACAGTTTTGTACCTATTCGTTGTTAAAACTGCAAGTAAAACTGCAAGTGTCCATAATGCCTGTTTTTACAGTTTTGTACCTATTCGTTGTTAAAACTGCAAGTAAAACTGCAAGTGTCCATAATGCCTGTTTTTACAGTTTTGTACCTATTCGTTGTTAAAACTGCAAGTAAAACTGCAAGTGTCCATAATGCCTGTTTTTACAGTTTTGTACCTATTCGTTGTTAAAACTGCAAGTAAAACTGCAAGTGTCCATAATGCCTGTTTTTACAGTTTTGTATTCGTTGTTAAAACTGCAAGTAAAACTGCAAGTGTCCATAATGCCTGTTTTTACAGTTTTGTATTCGTTGTTAAAACTGCAAGTAAAACTGCAAGTGTCCATAATGCCTGTTTTTACAGTTTTGTACCTATTCGTTGTTAAAACTGCAAGTAAAACTGCAAGTGTCCATAATGCCTGTTTTTACAGTTTTGTACCTATTCGTTGTTAAAACTGCAAGTAAAACTGCAAGTGTCCATAATGCCTGTTTTTACAGTTTTGTATTCGTTGTTAAAACTGCAAGTAAAACTGCAAGTGTCCATAATGCCTGTTTTTACAGTTTTGTATTCGTTGTTAACAGCTAGTCTAGGACGCTATTTATTACTAGTTCACCGAAAAGGGGTGAAGAGGGGTACAAATCGTCCATAAGTTTATGAACTAAGTAATCCTCTTTGGGGTTCGAACTTCAAGTCAAGGCGGTTACTGATGTGGCGCAGCGGCTAAGACAGTCGCCTCGCCGCTTCGTGTCCCGGGTTCGAATCCCGCGCAGGACAACTATTTGTGTGATCCATAAATAGTTGTTCTGAGTCTGGATGTACATTCATTGTGTCCGTCAATTATATGTTTGTAAAGTACCCCGCGACACAGGGATTAAGTTCCCAAGGGCGGGCTTTCCCATTTTAAAAAATAAAAAAAAACTACGAGAAGGTCGGTTTTTATGGATTTTTTGGCAAATTTGGCTCTATCTTAAGACCGGGCTGCTGGTCCGATTGAGGATCGGAGGGGGCATTTATCGATACGAATGCAAACTAAGGGTTATGGAGGCGAATCGCGATCATACGATTATGTTGATCGCGAGAGTTTCTAATAACCTGGTCTTGTTCTAGGTAAATCGTGATCTCGTCATCCGTTGCTGGAATCTGTATAACTGTGCCAACGTACGTACCATCAACTGTACTATCAAGGACATATCAAATTAAACAACGCTAGTTTCTTTGAAACACAATACACCATAAACATCTCGATGGATTTAAATAAATAAATAAGGTTTCGTGCGATTAGCTACACCATAGAAAAATCGAACGATACCTCGTTATTGTTCTACTCTAGCGTTAACGAGGTCCTGGGTTCAAATCCCGGGAAGAGCCAAAAGTAATTTTGGGATTTATCTGTAAAAAGAAAATTTCTCAGTATCAAGTCTGGTAGTTGGTGGTATTATACCCCCGTGCCTTGGAAAACACGTAAAACCACCTTCCTGTGCCTGATCTCAATACTCAATCATTTATTGCTTCCATAATGTATAACAGATGGTATAATAATCTTATAATTATGTAACGATTATGGACCCTGTCGGGCACAGCATAGTAGGAGAGAGGAAGAAGGCTTTTTGTTAATAATAAAAAGTTTTAGAATTTATGCTATTTGTAAGAATTATGAAGTATGCCAAATTTTAATTTAAAAATTTCAAGATTTAAAGCGAAAAGACACGACCGGAAAGAGATCATTCTAATATTAATCTGATAAAGATTAATATTAGAATGATCTGTTTCCGGTCGTGACGCTAGTCGCCCCATCGGGTCATGAGAGTGATGGATAGAAAGTGCCCTTGTGTTTGCGCACACACTTGTGTACTATAATATGTAGCGCGCAGATGGCTAGTCTCCATTGAGACTGGCCGCCGGGACCGAAATTCGGCTAGGAGGACATTATTATTATTATAATCCATAAAATTGTTTAACTAGAAAGCTTGCCAAATGATTGATCTTAGTGGTAGTTCACCGAATAACTAACGTACTGTAGTATATTGGATCATACTCCTACACTGCCACCTACAGACTCGTGCTGTGAAGGTCGATAAAGTACATTTGCATAATCTCAATGAATGAAACCTATACCAAAGATAACTATTTTTTTTTATTAATATTAATGTATTATAATAATATAATATCCTGGGCCATAATTCACACACGGTCATCTGATCTCAAACTAAGCAGAGCTTATAGGTACTAAGTAAAAAAGTACTTATTAAAAAAGCTTAAACCTTAAAAATACTTTTCTGCACATTTGTAAAAAGTCACCTTGAATATGGTTCACAAGTCTGGAACCCATGCTGAAACAAATACATACATAGACCGTGTCGAACAAATTCAAAAACGGTTTATAATTTTTTTATGCTATCGATTACACATTCCTTACCATTCGGAAAATTATTTTGATATTTGTAAAATGTTTTCACATACTACCACTCGAAAATCGTCGCCAATTGACAGACTAAGATAATTATATTACATTTTTATTAAAGATAATCTCAAACGAAATTGATTGCCCAGATCTTTTAGAAAAGCTTCACTTTAATGTTCCACTAGGTATAGATAAATTCGTTAAAATCCACCTCTCTCAAGATCTCTTTCATACTCGAATTATAGACAAAAATCGTATCATATACGAGCAAGCAAGGATTTTAACAGACTGCAAAGATTTATCACTTGACCCATCCATCACAAAAAGCAGTACGACCTACGGCAAGGAATATTTTTAACTTAAATAATTTTAATTTTATTTTTTTCTCTGGTAGGTTTTTCCTCGGGACGATTTCTAGGCCCCCCACGGGATGAGATGGGGTGATGATATTCTACGCCGTTACCACACAGCGAATTCCTAATAATTATACTTACTTTATCGATTTTACGTAAATGGTCGAAACTCCAGCTCAAGAAATACTGTTGCCATTACCATTACTGTTTCATTGATAAAATTATAACTCGTCAATACATAACAAAACATAAAAGTCGTTTGACAAACGGAAAAGAAAGTGTATTAAACTCTTTTATTTTAGCCAATTCTTCAACAATTATTCCTAACAGGTATATTTTCGCCTAGAAGAGCAAAAGATATCACCATATTAAACAGAAATTATGGTCAATCTACTCGAACATTATAAGAGATGTCATTATTTTTGAGATTACACGCGTAGAAAATTGTCCTGAGGGTAAAACGCTATGTCAATCTGATTAGGTTAATTCACGAAATATTCACCTTGGAAGTTATGGCCGCGCAATCGTGCACTTGATGTTTCTTTAATCTCGATTATTTCTTCAAAACTTAAGATATCATGCAGTAAAACTGTTACTAGAAGAAAGGTTTTAATATGTCAAAAGTACCGAAAGCATTTAATGCCACCAAAGTTTATTAAAACTGACGAGATCAAGGCGAAACAAAAGTTACGTGGCCGCGCAATCGTAACGTTACTTTGAACGCGGATATCTCATTACCTATAATTGTTAAGATTTCGGTGTTAACATCCATTTATTCGTAATATTAACCTAATCAGATTGACATAGCGTTTTACCCTCAGGACAATTTTCTACGCGTGTAATCTAAAAAATTAAGATATTATCTCTTATAATGTCCGAGTAAAGTGACCATAATTTCTGTTAAATATGGGGATATCTTTTGCTCTACTAGACGTAAATGTACCTTTTAGGAATAATTATTGGAGAATTGGCTAAAATAAAAGAGTTTAATGCACTTTCCTTTTTCCGTTTGTCAAACGAATTTAAGTTTTGTTATTTATTGACGAGTTATAATTTTATCAATGAAACAGTAATGGTAATGGCAACAGTATTTCTTGAGTACCTTTCTTCTAGTAAAGGTCCAACCACACCAAACGGCCCGCATCGGCCAGTATCGCACCGCACGGACGCGGTCGGATGCCGCCGCATCCGACCGGATGCAGAGTTGGGCGTAATCAACTACTTTTGTAATCGGATTAATAATCTGATTGAAAGTAATCATGAATACATCAATCATGATTACTTTAATCTTGATTACTTTCAATCATGACTACATTTGTAATCATTAGTTTTGATTACAATAGTCAGTAATCTTAATTACATGGGTAGATTTGATTAATTTTTTAAGCATATTTTTAATAAATGCGGTTCTATATTCAATCAGTATGTATCTTGTATGTCTGCGTTTTTCTAAAAACTTCTGATCCAATTTGGATGTCATGGATGTTTTGTACTCTTTCGTTATTTAAATCCTTAAGTAAATTCGAAAAATAATTTCTTCGTGTTCAATTGCATTTCGAAGATACGGCACGCGGGGTGCGGGAGTTGGGTGGGGTACGTGGTACGGCCGGTAAGCCAATCGTCCGCCGCCTGCGCCCCGCTTCTTGCCATAGCGCAAGCAGTCAGTCTGTATAATAGTGCGCAAGGATATAAACGTAAATTGATTCACGAGTCTAAACCGTGACGTATTGGCCTATGTGTTTTGGTGTTTAAACATTATTATTGTAAAATCAGTATTTAATGTAAAATGGCGTCAAGTTCTTTTTCGTCTTTATCTACTAATTCAGAATCTGAAACCGTGCACCATGAACAACTTGAGACTTTACCATGCATTCTTGATGGAAAATTTTTTGCGTATTTGGAATCGGAGTCTACGAGCAAAAAGAAAGTGGCAATTTGTACATTATGTCGGCCAAAACTAGTTAAAATTAGTGGTTTTAATAATTCTACATCAAATTTTGTAACTCATCTCAAACGAAGACACGGGGAAGAAACACACAACGACTATCAGAGTTTCTTGAAAAGTATGAAAAAAAAATAAACGGTCTACTAGAACATCCAACCAACTGCAACCAGATATTAGAGATGGTAGTACTAGTGATGTACTTACCTACTGATCGAACGATTTCACAGGACCAATTTAATGAAAATATGTTAAAGTTTTTTATTCATTCTATGATTCCTTTACAAGCAATAGACGATCACTTTTTAAAAAAAATCTTTTGTGATTTAAATATCTCTGCAAATGGATTGAACGTTCCCAGTAGAAGAACTTTGGGTCGATTGATTGATGATTACTTTAATAAGGAAATTACAAAAATCAAGAGTGAATTGCGCGATGTAGATGAAGTCTGCACAACTGCCGATATCTGGTCTGCAAAAACAAGAAGTTTTTTGGGCGTTACCGCACACTGGCAAGACACAAATCTGAAACGGAAGTCTTCCGACACACTGACTTGTCGAAGATTTTCAGGTATACCGTATAGCTCTTTTACTTGAAGCAGTACATGCTGAATTTGGTCTCGACTCCCGGAAAGTGCTGGCTACAGTTACTGATAACGGTAGTAATTATGTAAAAGCATTTAAAGAGTTTGGCATAGATGTGGAAAATTGTGAAAATTTTACTCATAACATTGATGACAATTCAGAACCCGCAGAAAGTTATATCCTCGAAGAAGATTCTCACATCGAGGTCATTTCTGTGGCACACTTTAGTACTTATAATGAAGTTGATCCGCTAGCTTTTGACGAGAATATTATTCCACAGTCAATAATACTAGAATTGCCTGTACATTTAAGGTGTTGTGCACACAAGCTAAACTTATGTGCCACTACGGACGCCAATAAAGTATTACGAAATAACGACACAAGTATTGGCAATATTCATATACAATGCGCGGCCATAACTTCAAGGTGAATATTTCGTGAAATATTGATCTTAGTCTTATAATTCTCTTTTTGACAATTGTTGACAAATGAAATGTTCAATTTACAAAACGATTTAGATCTCTATCCCAAGTAGTTACTGAGATCTCCATGGCCGCGCAATCGTGCACGTTACGTTCGCGCGGCCAACTTAAAACCCCTGTAACTTCTTTATTTCTGCTTTGACAAAGTTTTGGTTTGTTCCTTTCAATTTTGACTAATTTTGACAAAAAATAGTGTGCGACACGATTGCTCCGCCACGTTATCCAAACCGAAAAGAAATCGCTATGAAATGTTCAATTAACAAAAAGATTTAGAAATATTTTTGTTAATTGAACATTTCATTTGTCAACAATTGTCAAAAAAAGAATTCTAAGACTTAGATCAATATTTCACGAAATATTCACCTTGGAAGTTATGGCCGCGCAATCGTGCACTTGATGTTTCTTTAATCTCGATTATTTCTTCAAAACTTAAGATATCATGCAGTAAAACTGTTACTAGAAGAAAGGTTTTAATATGTCAAAAGTACCGATAGCATTGAATGCCACCAAAGTTTATTTAAACTGACGAAATCAAGGCGAAACAAAAGTTACGTGGCCGCGCAATCGTAACGTTACTTTGAACGCTGATATCTCATTATCTATAATTGTTAAGATTTCGGTGTTAATATTCATTTATTCGTAATATTAACCTAACCAGATTGACATAGCGTTTTACCCTCAGGACAATTTTCTACGCGTGTAATCTAAAAAATGATAATATGTCTTATAATGTTCGAGCAGAGTGACCACAATTTCTCTTAATTATGGGGATATCTTTTGGACGAAAATGTACCTGTTAGGAATAATTGTTGGAGAATTGGCTAAAATAAAAGAGTTTAATGCACTTTCCTTTTTCCGTTTGTCAAACAACTTTTATGTTTTGTTATGTATTGACGAGTTATAATTTTATCAATGAAACAGTAATGGTAATGGCAACAGTATTTCTTGAGCTGGAGTTTCGACCATTTACGTAAAATCGTTAAAGTAAGTATAATAATTATTACTAATTCGCTGTGTGGTGACGTCGTAGAATATCATCACCCCATCTTATCCCGTGGGGGGGCTAGAAATCGTCCCGAGGGAAAACCTACCAGAGAACGGGCAGCAGCGTTTTTCTGTGAACTTTGCGGAGGATTTTGACCGACAGTGGACGTAATTTGGCTGACATGGTGAAGTATAATGTTTTTACGGTCATAAATTATACGAAATATGACGTCCCACATTTGGTTCCTAATTTAATATGTATTTCAAATTAGGAGTCATATTTTCGTGGGTTAGTAATGCTAGAAATATAAAATAGAAATGTACATAATTCGAAATATAAATTGTCTCTCAAAATGAAAATAAATAAATTGCTATTCCGCAGGTAGAGTCCCTCCGTTCGAGTCAGTTCTAAAATCATCACACGTAGCTTTGAGTTCATAATTGTTATATTACTGCCTATTAACCGAACACATCTTAAATTTTTTCCTTTTTTTTCTTTTCGTTTTAAAAAGACAACGCCCACACTTGGGAATCTAATCCCTGTGTCGCGGGGTACTTTACAAACATATAATAGACTAGCTGTCCCCCGCGGTTTTACCCGCGTTAAATTTTATAAATTATCACAACACCTCCCCGTAGGTGATAGCGTGATAATATAGCCTTTAATTTCTTCATGAAAAATTTGAAGTAAATCCATGCAGTACTTTTTGAGTTTAGCCAAACAGACAAAAATTCTAAAAACTATTTTTTTGCTTCGATGTCGATTGTAGATCACGCCCCAAGTATTCTTTTTAAATAACATTCAATGTACAGTTTTGACATTCCTACGATTTTATTATATGTACTAGCTGTGCCCCGCGGTTTTACCCGCGTTAAATTTTATAAATTATCACAGCCCCTCCCCCGTAGGTGATAGCGTGATAATATGTAGCCTATATGTTGACCCGACCTCTTAGTAATATTCATGCAAAATTTGAAGTAAATCCATGCAGTACTTTTTGTAGTAGGAGAGCTGGCACGCATTTTTGGGTAGGTATTTGAGGCAAGCTGAAAACTTGTCCTATAACTCTTCAGACACACCCCAACACGGAACTGCAGACCTGGCAGGCGGGTAGCGGGTCTAAACCTATCTCTAAATTTTTGAAATTTTATTTTTTATTTTAACCATATAATGTATTTGAGGCAAGCTGAAATTTTGATATGTTGTAGTTTAATGTTTATACCATACAAAAAAAAAAGACAGGCGATTCTGTCGGGTCTTTAGCACTGCCAGGCGTGTGCAAAAATATTTTGCAAAAAAATCGAAAAAATGTATTTGAGGCAACTTGAATGTTATTTATGTATTGTATAAACATTAAACTACAACATATCAAAATTTCAGCTTGCCTCAAATACATTTTTTGGATAAAAAAAAATCACAAATTTAGGGGTTGGTTTAGACCCGCTACCCGCCAGCCAGATCTGCAGTTCCGTGTTGGGGTGTGTCTGAAGAGCTATTGGACACGTTTTCAGCTTGCCTCAAATACCTACCCAAAAATGCGTGCCAGCTCTTGGACTATTGAGTTTAGCCCGGACATACATACAGACAAACAGATAAACAGACAAAAATTCTAAAAACTATTTTTTTGGCTTCGATGTCAATTTTAGATCACGCCCCAAGTATCCTTTTTAAATAACATTCAATGTACAGTTTTGACATTCCTACGATTTTATTATATGTATAGATATAGATAAATTACTGGAGTACAAGCAGCAATGTCGCGTCATGTAGTGAAAACAGAACTAAGTTCCATTTTTGGCCTTGTTTTGTATGGCATGATTTGAACATGTGTATAGAAGAATAGAATATTATATTGAACTGTCTTATTTTAGCCAATTCTACAACAATTATTCCTAACAGGTACATTTTCGTCTAGTTGAGCAAAATATATCCCCATATTTAACAGAAATTATGGTCACTCTGCTCGAACATTATTAGAGATATCATCATTTTTGAGATTACACGCGTAGAAAATTGTCCTGAGGTTAAAACGCTATGTCAATCTGATGAGGTTAATATTACGAATAAATGAATGTTCACACCGCAATCTTAACAATTATAGATAATGAGATATCAGCGTTCAAAGTAACGTTACGATTGCGCGGCCACGAAACTTTTGTTTTCAGATTGCCATTAAAAAAAAAAAAAAAAAACTTTTGTTTTGCCTTGATTTCGCGTCAGTTTATATAAACTTTGGTGGCATGAAATGCTTTCGGTACTTTTGACATATTAAAACCTTTCTTCTAGTAACAGTTTTACTACATCTTAAGTTTTGAAGAAATAATCGAGATTAAAGAAACATCAAGTGCACGATTGCGCGGCCATAACTTCCAAGGTGAATATTTCGTGAAATATTGATCTTAGTCTTATAATTCTTTTTTTGACAATTGTTGACAAATGAAATGTTCAATTAACAAAAAGATTTAGATCTCTATCCCAAGTAGTTACCGAGATCTCCATGGCCGCGCAATCGTGCACGTTACGTTCGCGCGGCCAACTTAAATCCCCTGTGTAAATTCTTTATTTCTGCTTTGACAAAGTTTTGGTTTGTTCCTTTCGATTTTGACTAATTTTGACAAAAAATATAGCGATGTCTTTTTCTGTTTGGATAACGTGGCGGAGCAATCGTGACGCACACAAACCACTTTAGACAGTCCCCCATCTATGGACTGACCGCGAGCCTCGTAGCTGAGAGTATAGGCATGGTCTCGTCATCATTATGAAGCATCATAATGGCGGGACCAGTGTTATCGTGAAATTCAGTTTATGCCGTGTAAGGTACAACAATTTCAGGACAGGTACAAAATAGAACTAAATGGGTGCTAATATACGTGGGAGAATCTTTCAATTACAAGAGTTGATCATCCAGTCATGTTTATTGGAAACCGGCATTACTATGTATTACTCGAATGCCGCCATCGCACAGTGGTTCGTGTAGAACAAGCTAGCTGGACAATATTATTTGTTTCGATTTTTATTTATAAATGAGGTTATTAAGCAAAGATATAAGGGTCATAATACTATTTGAGGTCCATTGGTCGTTAGAGCAGGTATAGTGAAATAAAAACACAATATTTTTTTAAACAATTTTATAAATAAATTTAACTATAAATGTAACTATAAAATCTAATATCAGATACATAAAATACCTACTTAAAAACTAAATCGATCACTCATCATCACTATCATCAGATGAATCATCCATTGAATAGTCATGATCATGAGTGGCAGAACTATGAAAACTAGAAACTATATTAACATTTTGTTCCTTAAAGCTAGGTTGAACTAATAAATCTAGGACTTCGATAGGGAATGAACCTATTTTCTTCCGGGGAATTTCTCTTAAACCATTTATTACAGGGTCAGATGTTATCAATAACATATTAAGTAAATCTCTATTCGTAGCTATTCTTTGCACAGCTGCTATTTCTTGCACAGCTGCTCCACTTTTCAGCCAATTTTGAAGAATATTTTGAGATGATGACCTTGACGTCTCTCAGGGACTGCTCCGTAACACCATCAAAGTCATGTCTCAAAGATATAAACCGAAAGAGCTCCACGTTTCGCGTTTCCTTCGGGTGTTTTAGCCATTCTTCAAAAAAGTCCATTTTTGAGACGGTGAAAACTGTTTAAAGAAAAAAAAAGAAAAAAATTAGTTGTGCAAATAATTCGCAATATTTTTTTCTACTAATTACTACTAGATACTTGTGAGAATCATATAAAATAGATTTTACAGAGTGGACATGTAATATTTTGACTATTGAATTCAAAAATATGGGTGAAAAAGTCCACTTTTATCGAAACATTTAATTTAATAAAATTAAATAATGAAGATCCTGTGATAAAAATTAACTAAAACAAAACTACTTACCCTTATGTACACAATCCATCACAAAAACACTATCACAAATTTCTTTTAGTGATTTAAAATAATGTTAACAATATGGTGTAAAAATGCAAATGAATGCACTTTGAATTATCAACACTTTATATACTTACCTTAATGACGGGCCTAATGAGGGTAATTACGAAAATTAATAGATGTATTCCTTAATGTATAGGGCTAATGAGTTCATATTAATAATTAACTATTAGGAATTGAAGAGTTGTTTTTGTCCAGCTAGTTTGTTCTACGCGAATCACAGTGCATCGGAGCGGAGGCAACTAGGAATAAACTTAATTTGGTTTTGTACTTGTAATGTCTGGATTGCGCAAGTGTCGTGGTGGTCAACGTAAGTTCATTCGTGTTGTAGAAAGACAATAACTTGGTAGATTTTGATGTACGAACATAGTGTAGATACAGGTTAAAATGTTGTGTAGGCAAGTATGTACCTATAATGTAAGTTGTGTAAGGTTAAGGAATCAAACAACAAAATACGACATAATATCTTTTTATTTCATTTCACCGGGGAATGTATCGGTGCTAGAGTGTAGCTTCGAACAAATTTCAGCTTAGTACTCTTCGGCTCCCTCACCCTCGCCCTCGGCGGAGTCCATGCCGACCTCTTCGTAGTCCTTCTCGAGAGCGGCCAGATCCTCACGGGCCTCGGAGAACTCACCCTCCTCCATACCTTCACCCACGTACCAGTGCACGAAGGCACGCTTGGCGTACATAAGGTCGAACTTGTGGTCGAGACGCGCCCAGGCCTCGGCGATGGCGGTGGTGTTGGACAACATGCACACGGCACGCTGTACCTTAGCCAGGTCACCGCCGGGCACAACAGTCGGGGGCTGGTAGTTGATGCCCACCTTGAACCCAGTAGGACACCAGTCCACGAACTGGATGGTGCGCTTGGTCTTGATGGTGGCGATAGCCGCGTTCACGTCCTTGGGCACGACGTCTCCGCGGTACAACATGCAGCACGCCATGTACTTGCCGTGGCGGGGGTCGCATTTAACCATCTGGTTGGCGGGCTCGAAACACGCGTTGGTGATCTCAGCCACGGAAAGCTGTTCGTGGTACGCCTTCTCGGCGGAGATGACGGGCGCGTACGTGACCAACGGGAAGTGGATACGCGGGTAGGGCACCAAGTTGGTCTGGAACTCAGTCAGATCTACGTTGAGGGCGCCGTCGAAACGAAGGGAGGCGGTAATGGAGGACACGATCTGGCCGATGAGTCTGTTCAGGTTGGTGTAGGTGGGGCGTTCGATGTCGAGGTTGCGGCGGCAGATGTCATAGATGGCTTCGTTGTCGACCATGAAGGCGCAGTCTGAGTGCTCCAGGGTGGTGTGGGTGGTAAGGATAGAGTTGTAGGGCTCTACGACTGCTGTGGACACCTGAGGGGCGGGGTAGATGGCGAACTCCAGCTTGGACTTCTTGCCGTAGTCCACGGAGAGACGTTCCATCAAGAGAGAGGTGAAACCGGAGCCGGTGCCACCGCCGAACGAGTGGAAGATGAGGAAGCCCTGGAGGCCTGTGCACTGGTCAGCCAATTTACGGATGCGGTCGAGGACTAGGTCTACGATTTCCTTGCCAATGGTGTAGTGACCACGGGCATAGTTGTTGGCCGCATCTTCCTTACCAGTGATAAGTTGTTCTGGATGAAACAACTGTCTGTATGTGCCAGTGCGGACCTCATCTGTTGACAAACAAAACAAATTATTAGTAATGAAGATACTAGCAAAAGTTCAAATTTAATTTCTTTAAACATCAACCATTGTAAAGAAGTTTGTTGCCAGATAAATACTAACCAACTACAGTAGGTTCCAAGTCGACGAACACAGCCCTGGGCACGTGTTTGCCGGCACCGGTCTCGCTGAAGAAGGTGTTGAAGGAGTCATCACCACCGCCCACGGTCTTGTCTGTGGGCATCTGGCCGTCAGGTTGGATGCCATGCTCAAGGCAGTACAGCTCCCAGCAGGCATTACCGATCTGGACTCCAGCCTGGCCAACGTGTACGGAGATGCACTCACGCTGTTGACAAAAGGTAAGCTTTATTAGTACAATTGAAATTACATACTGAAACTAGATAATTTTGTGGGTGGTAAAAAACAATCAAACTCCGATTATATTTTTAACATCTCCAAGATATACTGAATTTAATTTGAAAGAATCCAATACTGGATTTAAAATTTCTTATACCTTCAGAAATGCAATGAATTATTTTACAGTTTGTGGTAAAGTGGGTTTATTAAGATATATTTCATAATAAATATGTAACATGTGGCATTATTTTATTAAATATCCAAATTTATTTCAAAACCAAATAATATTGTAATGTTTTTTTAGTAAAATTGTGCTTTTAAAATTTTATCTTAAATGTTCAGCTACAATTTGATTATCCATGTACTTATTAATAATTTCATGTATTCCTTTAATTTATGTGCAAATAAAAAATACTTTGAATAATAACCACCCTTATTTTATAAAATATAGAAGTTTCCTAAATTTATTTAAAGCCATATATTCTTCTAGACTATGTTAATGTCTTGATTAAGATTACTTCCATTACTTTTTAATAGTCTAGTTTTAACATTGTACTTAGATACAATGGCCGTGCTTTACTTAAACTTAGTTGAAAGCAAGATTTAAAATTGTTTACGGTTTAAATCTGTATGTTAGCCTATAAAGAAATGTCGGTCAGTGGGTATCCTTAGGGGCGGTTTTACTCTGAACCACCAATGCCCTAGAATGCACAAGGAGTTAGATTGAAAAATACATAGCAAATCAACTCATTTAGATTACTATTACCTAGAGAAACCATATTAAGAGATGAACCGCACCCATTATTGAAATAATATGTAAATATGGTACTTAATTACAATATAATTGAAACATATCTATTACAAGTAAACAGCTGAGGCAGATCTTTGATCACACTCTACTGTCACCAAGATCAATAGCAAGGGTTTAAGAGAAAGCCTAGCACCCAACGCTATCTTTTAATTGAAACTTTATTTTTCTCAACAAGTACATACCTACAGGTGAATGGTGAAAGCAAAGCCTTTGTTTAGTTATCTTGCAAAGTGAAAGGTGAAAGAAGACCACTGGTGTCGGAAATTACTTAAGACAGGGACTTAGTAGCAACATGATAATTAAGTTCATGTCTACATATTGGGAGGAAAATATTACTGTAAATGGTCAAATAATATTAGAGGCAGTCTAGCTCAGAGGCGAACGTTCTGGAACATTTCTGCAAGACCACCAAAATGTTCAAAGAAGTCAATGATTATAGTATTCATTCTCAGATCAAGATATTTCTACAGGCTTGACATACTTACTTAACCATAAAAGGTTAAGACTGATAAGATGTGACCAAAAAGTATGGGCTTTTCGTCATTAATTTGACAGCAAGGTATTCTCTCCAGAAGTATCGGATTGCAGCCCCTACATATTACGTGAAAGGTACCTTAAAAACTTGTGACAAAAAACTAGTGCTGTATAATTTAATTCCCTTGAAAAGCACCGCCATGTACATAACGGAAGTATTAATGGATCATCGACTAGCTAAAGGATACGGTTTAAGACTGTGGGAGGAGCAAGGCGAAAATATTAAGATTTCATTAGTTCTGCCCGAATTTAGTAGGTATATCTTGACTCGTTCGTAGGCTTTTAATGATAAGTTATATCAAGGCAGATCAATGACTTTGATGACTGTACAGAGTATGAATAAGCTAAAAACTACAAGGCGCTACAAGAAATCGATTTTTCAAAGCATGTGACACGGCCGCAACCTCGAATGAGGTCATGAACACGTCATCTACAAATAAATACAGCGAAGTGTGAAAAACGGGAAAAATCTAGAAGTAAACTCAATTATTCATTCTAGAATATGTTAGAAATGAGAATAAACGAGGATTAACTGTACTTTAATACTGAAATATGTAGAAAACACCGATTATCATAGGGCGTGGCGTCAACCGGCGTGGCATCCTTGAGAACGATCAAAGAAAATCTCGCGATAAAATAACAAGTATAGTTCTAAATTCAGAATTCGAACATCGTAATTACAAAAATAAAAGAATACCGGGTTAAAATGTCAAGCGAATGCCATAAATTTTCTCCACAAAGGTTCGTATTGAATTTGGTCGGTTGACATGCCGACAAAATGGTGGCGTGTCCACCCGGCACTTTGCTTCATGAACATCACGAAATCCACAAGTTCTGCAGCCTGGCATTACTATAATCACAGTTTATAATGGAATAAATAAAAGGTACTCACCATTTTGTATTGAGTTTTGTTGAACTTACGTAGAAAATAAATTAATTAAATATTTCAGTCGTCGTTCAGCGCGACCGGTTAAGAGGCTTGCCAAACGAATGTGAATACGAAAATCACCGTTAAACTTGCTTTTATAGGGCCGGCTGCGTGGGGGAACGACGCTATACGATCTGCGCTCTGATTGGTGGGTTGGACTGCCGCATAGGCGGACTAGCCAATAAGGTCAAAGCTGCATTATATCACCATTGCGGGAATATGTGGGTTGGTGAATCATTCAATTTAATTCTGTTTTAGTGAAGTTCGTTCGTTGAATAGTATCGATATGAGTATGTTATGACCAAGAGAATAATACAATTTGCTTCTGAATTCCTATTTCAGTATGGGCGAAGAATTAAAAAGATGAATAGAAATATAATGAATTCGAAATTGAGATTCCGCTTTAGTTAACACATTATTTGGGAGGTATTGGTAAATGGTGCGTAACCGGGTAGGTATAGTGTGCAACGATCAGACTTTACTATATATTAATAATCTTTTAATGTGTCCAATATTTCTAAAATAAGTAGATGAACTAATCCTAATGTGCAGCAAGCTTCTTTTTTACATTTTTCATTTTATTTATTGGTTGAGAAAACTATATTTTTGTAGTTAACTTTACAAACCTGAAATATAAATCATTATAACAATTAGAAAAGAGTGCAAACGTAGATATCTTTGATTAATTTGACGGGCCTCTGGTGTGGTTGGTAAATGCTTGCTTTGCACCCCGCAGGTCGTGGGTTCGATTCACACCCGGGACAGATATTTGTGTGCATGAACATGTATATTTGTCCTGAGTCCGAGTGTAATTACCTATAACAGGAGTATATTACGTAGTATATCAGTTATCTGGTTTCTATAGTAAAGCTCTGCTAGCTAGTTTATGATGACCGTGTATGAATAATGACCTAAGATTTTTCTGCCAACTTTAGTGGAGATAAACTTGGGAATCCGTTTCTCTCCACTGAAGATTTCAATGCAACTCTTAACCAAACCTGACATTACAATGTCTGTGGTCTAAGACAGACTGGCACTGGCACAATTATATGAATGAAAAACCGGTCAAGTGCGAGTCGGACTGGCCCATGAAGGGTTCCGCAGCAGCAAGAATTTCAGTTGATTAAATGAAAGGTAAAATGCGGTTTACGAATTATGACGTATTAAAAAAAACTACTTACTAGATCTCGTTCGAACCAATTTTCGTTGTTAGTTTGCATGGTCATGTACATCATATATTTTTTTTAGTTTTATCATTCTCTTATTTTAGAAATTACAGGAGGGGAAGGACTCATTTTACCACTTTGGAAGTGTCTCTCGAACAAACTATTCAGTTTAGAAGAAAATGAAATCAGAAACCTCAATATCATTTTTAAAGACCTATCCATAGATAACGCACATGTATGGGTATGATGAAAAATTAATTTTGAGTTACAGTTCTATGTATGGGGAACCCCCCAAAATTATTGTTATTTTTCTATGTTTGTGTGACAATCTTAATGCGGTTCACAGAATACATCTACGTACCAAGTTTCAACAATACAGCTCTTTAGTTCCGGAAAAAAGTGGCTGTGACGTACGAACAGACATACAGACATGATGAATCTATAAGGGTTCCGTTTTTTTCCATTTGGCTAAGGAACCCTTAAAAAGTATTATTGCCTGTTTGCTTTTGTGTATTGATTAAGGGTATATATTTTAGCCTAGAAGATTGAAGAATATCTAACCAGAATACGACTAGTATTCATTTTAGATCTCTCTTCTAAAGCTCTACTGCCTACGTAGCTATTTTGAGACCATGGGTGTGCCATGAAATGCTTCCAAGATACTTTATTGTATGCCCAGCCACCTGAGCAAGGTAGTCTATATCTCTTCTGTGTTATATTGTGGGCACAGAATTGAGTCTAGTTTAATGCCTAGTTTAGGGTTTTGTTACACTAGATCTCTTATAGACCGCAGTGCCTGTGAAAGACATATTCCAATTTCTGCACTCACTCTCAGCCTGCTGCCTACAACGATCCTCCAAAGATTTGGCACACATGCCAAATCAGCTTGCCCTTATCGTAACATAAGGTCTACGTATGAAAATTTTGTGTGAAAATTATGAATTATTTAACATGGTTATAACATAATTAATTTTAGCGTTGTGATAACTTATTTTGAGCTTGAAAGACCTTACTAATTTAAGTGAAAATATTAATTACAATTGATTCTTGTTTTTATGGACATTTATTAATATTTCTCACATCATAAGCCAGATATCGTCTACTGCTGGACATAGGCCTCCCCGAAAGGTTTCTATAAATTTGCCTCTGGAGTGGTTTGCCGTAGTCACCGCGCTTGGCATGCGACTTGGCGACCGCAGTGAGGTGGTAGCTAGTACACAGGTGGCGCTGCCGACCTACTACCTGTGTATACCGTAGTCACCTTTTCTGACACGCACGAGATGGTATGGGGTGTTAAATATTTTCCAGTAAGGACTTCTTTATGGACATTACTGGGTGTTAGAATCAAAATTGCATTATACTGTTACTAAGTTGGTTTTATTATTAATATCTATTGCCATTACAAAACTGAAACATATAGATTAATACCAAAAATGTCATAATTTTCCATAAATGGTATTTTTATGTTGTTGGATATAACTGACAAGAGATTACGTAAAATAGCAACTTGTGGGAGATCTTGTTTATAAACTAAGTCTATAAAATAAGGCTATAATAAATACAATGATTTTATATATAACTGATACCTTGCTTTATTTAGTTTTCTATAATATTAAACCTTGAGTTATTTTATAAATTAAATCTTCCGTCGTAATTTTTTTGTCTGCGTATCTTTAATATGGTTACTACTGAAAAAGAAAAAATAAACAAATGGCGGTTCTATACTACTAGGGAGTAAGAAGTATTTCGAGGACCATCCACTGCCTACACTATCCTTAGTAGAAAAGCGTGAAGCAAGCATCTTTCGATAGCGACTGTGTAACAGCACTATAAAGGTCGTTATTTTCATTCCGCAGATGTGTTCAACCGGCGACACGCACACAATGACAAAATTGTTTTTGTGTGCAACACAGTCTGGACTGTTTTTTTGGAAATTTGAAGAAACCAATGCAAAAGTCTTTCAGATTGTAGTCAATTTGTATTCAAATTTACATTACCGTCTGTAATAAGTATCGTCAAATGCAATACTTTAAGGATTTCAGCGTAAAATAGCGTGTCGCGCCGATTTCCTACGCACACATAAAAAATCGTTCGTATCTGTATATGGTATATCGCATGGTGTGATGTTCAAAGTTTTTTTTTTTAGTGAGTGTTGAAGCCATCGATCGATTCTTCCTTCTGACGACTAGTTCCGACCACTTCCGACCCAACCTACAGTTTTGTATTATAATATTATATATTATCTAGGTAGGTATTTATGTTGGTGGACTTAAATAGTAGGTCCCGAGTAGGTAAAAAATAACACCTGTTTATAATTTTGTACTTTCTCATGGTTAATATATATATTATTCACCTATTCAAATCAATACGCATGCCTAAAATTTGAATAAATGTTAACTGAATATTGATAATATTTATATTATAGACGCTCACCGGTTCTCAAGTAATCGGCGAGGTTAAGCAACTACGCTTGCGGTCAGTCCATAGATGGGTGACCATCAAAATGATTTAATTTCTGAGCGTCTCCGTGCTTCGCAAGGTAGATGCTGTCATTCTAGTTTTAGCCGTTCGACAGCCAGTCGTTACGCCATGTCAGAGGTCTACTGAGCGGGTTGAAAACTGTCACTCTATGGTGACCACAGGACAGTGGTCACCCTAGTGTCAGACTTTACGATACTATAAATAACTCAGTATCTGTATCAGATATAGTGAAATTATTACAAGGCTTTCAACGAATTGGTACCTATATTCTAGCAAATAAACATTCCATTCATTCATTCGTTCTGGTTGCTATTTTATACTTAATATAACAATTATATCAATTCAATCGAAAGTTGGTGACTCTGCACTCGAAGTTGTAGAGAACTATATTTACCTAGGACAGACCATCCAACTAGGTAGGTCCAACTTCGAGAAGGAGGTCAATCGTAGAATCCAACTCGGATGGGCAGCGTTCGGGAAGCTACGTAACATCTTCTCGTCCAAAATACCGCAGTGTCTCAAGTCGAAAGTCTTCGACCAGTGTGTGTTGCCAGTGATGACATACGGAACAGAGACGTGGTCGCTCACTATAGGCCTTATTAGAAGGCTCAAGGTCACCCAAAGAGCAATGGAGAGGGCTATGCTTGGAGTTTCCCTGCGGGATCGCATCAGAAATGTCGAAATCCGCAGGCGAACCAAAGTCACCGACATAGCCCGAAGAATTGCCAAGCTGAAGTGGCAGTGGGCAGGGCACATAGCTCGTAGAGCCGACGGCCGTTGGGGCAGAAAGGTTCTCGAGTGGCGACCACGAACCGGAAGACGCAGCGTGGGCAGGCCCCCTACAAGATGGACCGATGATCTTGTGCGGGTCGCTGGAAACTGCTGGATGCGAATAGCACAAGACCGGCAATTGTGGAGATCTTTGGGGGAGGCCTTTGTCCAGCAGTGGACGTCTTTCGGCTGATATGATGATGATGATGATAACAATTATATGGGTATTAGGGATATAGGTAGTATTAGATTGACCTAACATGGCAACCAAATTGTTTGTAGTTATGTGAGACTCTGTATTACTCATAAGATCAATATTTAGTTTTATACGAAAAATATATCCCAGATATATTTATAAAAATCCGGCCAAGTGCGAGTCGGACTCGCACATGAAGGGTTCCGTCGCAGCAAGTATTTCAGTTGATTAAATGAAAGCAAATTGCGGTTTATAACGTATTAAAAAAAACTACTTGCTAGATCTCGCTCAAACCAATTTTCGTTGTTAGTTTCTATGGTAATGTATATCATATTTTGTTTTTTAGTTTTATCATTCTCTTATTTTAGAAGTTACAGGGGAGGGGGACACTCATTTTACCACTTTGGAAGTGTCTCTCGCGCAAACTATTCAGTTTAGACAAAAATGATATTAAAAACCTCAATATGATTTTTGAAGACGTATCCATAGACATCCCACAAGTATGGGCACGACCAAAAAATTTTTTTTGAGATTCAGTTCTATGTATGGCGACCCCCCAAAATTACTGTTCTTTTTCTATTTTTGTGTAAAAATCTAAATGCGGTTTACAGAATACACCTATTTACCAGGTTTCAGCAGCACAGCTATTATAGTTTCGGAAAAAACTGGCTGTGACATACGGACGGACAGACACAGATAGACAGACAGACATGACGAATCTATAAGGGTTCCGTTTTTTGCCATTTGGCTACGGAACCATAAAAAGAACACTGGCTATAATAACTGGCTGGTAATAATAATAGGTTATATTATTATTATATAACAATAGATTTTAAGCTCATTGTTACTAACAAAATATGGACCTTGTCTGAAATCAATACATAAATAACATAATATACACCTAATGGAATTTATTGCTTGTGCAACCCGTATCAATAAATATCTAAGGAGTTCAAACAACTTATGGAATTGAAAAATATGTAGACTTCTATTGTTTCTGTGACCAAGCATAAAATGTTACATTTTAGGCTTTTTATTCAAATTCCGGCACCTGATTGGCATGTTTTCCTGAGATGTACTTAAACATTTTTTTTGTACACTTTACAAACAGAATTTTACAGATGTTTATAATTAAATTGTAGGGTAACCAGTATAGTTATTGCCCGGTTAAGGGATTGACACACGTTTCTTGTTAATAATATTTTTATTTCGAAATAAATTGACTAAAAAACTATTATTTATGGAACTTTAATATACTTTCTAAAGGAATATCAATATTGAGTTTTATTATCTTTGGAATCATATTAATTAAAAATTAACATAAAAAAATCTTCTAAAATCACAGTAATTGCCCACTAGATTTAGTGATTGCCACTCATCATACACAGTTATTGACCACTTTACAGTCATCAATAATTAATCTTAATTTTAATGTATAGGTAAATGATCAAAATTTGAGATCTTTCCTCGCTTTTTGTACATTTAAATACAACTCTTCCCAATCAGAAGAATCATCATCAGAGTCAACTTTAAAACAAAAATGACATAAAAACAGCATTATGTCGTCATTATCAGGAATATTACTTTTATGGCTATCTGGTACACATCTCAAATGAAATGATAAGTGACAGCTACTGCATTCAATTTTGTGTTTAATAATAATATGCTTGCACACTGCACAAGCGTTATTGGATTTTATACGGACTTCGTCTAAAACAGTGATCCTTTTTGATTCAGGAATAACACTGGTATTGCTTTCAACTAGATTAGTAATAAGTTCTGGTTCACTATTTGTTGTTCGATTTTTACCCTTGCTTTGAACTTTTTTACCCTTCTCAGTCTTTTTCACCTCTCTCTCCATTTTCTTCTTTTCCTTCTCTTTTAATAGGTTTTCTTTATCTGTCTGTTTTTTAAGTAACGCTAATTTGAAACTGTCTGATGTAATGGCAAACGGTTGTCTTTCTAGCTGTCGTTTTCCTTTTCTTACTGGTGTTTTCGGATAGGCTAAATATTCTCCAAAAGACGATTTTATTTTAACCAGCTTCGGACTTTCAAGAGCAGCAACAGTTGTTAGGGGATCAGATTGAGACAGGCTAGATTGATTTTGGACTTCAGAGTAATTGTATAGGGTACATATATTTTGATCAGATTTACATGTACCAGGGAGGCTATTTAGGTAGTAGAGAGTTTCGATACTTTTAGATGTTCTAGGAAGACTATTTACTTCCGTTGGGGGAATTTCTACTTGCTGCATAACTTGTGGAAGACTATTTACTTCCGTTGGGGGAATTTCTACTTGCTGCATAACTTGTGTTTCAATGTGATAGCAATCATCTCTATTCTGAGTAAGGTTAAGGGATTGGGTAGACAATTGAGCCTCATCAGATTTGTTATTTATAACCGTGAATGTTTGAATGGAATTCTTTCCATAGGTCGTAAATTATGCCCAAGTGGGGTTCTGTGGTGTTAAATGATTCACCTTGAAATCGATTACAAAGAGAAGCTCCTATTATATTTTTGAAAGTCCCGAATGTTATCGTCGCAGTGTCAGGAACTTCCTTTAAAATATCTCTCTGACTGACATTCTTGCCTAAGCACTTTAAATAATTTATGGAATCGGGATTAAACGGGAAAAGGCCACAAGCTCTGAAACCATTGATCAAAATTTCTGGTCTCAGACTTGTTTTAAGAACTTCATTGAGAATGGGTGCAAAATTAAGCTTTGTTATTCCCTGGTTTTCATTTGAGAGTTGCCATTTTTTCAAATATTTTCTCCAGCCAAGCTTCAGGGGTCTAAACGCGGAGACGTCAGCTGGTTGAATTATCCGCGTCGCATTGGGGTACAAAGCTATCAACTCAATTTGAAGGTGTGTGCATAACTGACTCAGATGATAATTTAAATGTGTTTTGTGACCGTCAACATACAGAATCACCGGGAACACAACTGACTTGCTTACTAAGTATGGATGAAATACATTGGCTATAAATTCATAAAATACTTCGGTTGTCATCCAGCCATTGTCCGATTTTCCAATACCCCAACCTTCTGGTAAGGACTCGCATATTTTTTCTGGTAGTCTTTGATATGGATATACAATAAAAGGACAGCATATGTCACCAGCAGCCGAAAATGTGAATAAGGCAGTTACTGATTCTTTTGCGTTAGATTGTTCAATGTTATAAACATTTTTGGAGCCCTTCTCAGCTACAACGAGTCCCAAATTTAGACAAATCTGAAAATTTGTCTCGTCTGCATTAAAAACCCTACTGGGTTGACTAAGAACCTCAATTAAACCTTTTTCGGCAGCATAAGAACGAATTTCATCCCTTATATCTTTTTCAGATACGTTTGAGCTAGCCTTAGTCACTCCCTCGGAAGTCCTGATGCTTAATTTAGGGTGCCTTTTTAAAAAAGCCTTCCACCATCCAACGCCAGGCCTATTATTCAAAAATGGATTAGGTCTTGGATTCTCAACAAGAAACTTCTGTACACTATCTAATATATTCTCTTTATTTTTTGGGAAACCTTTACGAGCTGCAGTTATTACCCAGTCTTCAAGAAGAGCTTCCTCGTTTAGAGTCAAGATAGGCGATGGACCTAGGCTAGTCTTATGACCTGGGTTACGTTTATAGAGCCTTAATGTTGATCTGGGAACTCCATATTTTTGAGCTATTTGGCGATCTGATAATTTATGTTCATTATGCTGAACTTCAGCAATCGCTTTCTCAAGATTTTCTCTATTATATTTTAGTTTAGGTGCTTTCGGCATTCTGGAAGAAATAATTTATTTTCAGTTCTAATATAACCACTAATTTATACATATATTGCCCGGGCAATAGCTGTATTAATTGCCATAGGCAATAACTGAAATAATGTATGGCAATTACTATAATTATTAAAAATTTATTATAGTAATTGCCTACCCCGTTTAAAATCTTTACGGAAAAAGTAACGGTCAAAATTATATGTTATACAAGTACTGGAATCATTCTTATAACATATAAATTGATCCAAGCCTAATTGAAAACCAACAATCCAAGCAAATATTGTAAATTCAGATGCTTTGTTCTTAAGAAAAATCACAAGAAACTTACTTTTTTGGAATAACTGCACACCTGTTACACTAACATTAGCTATGACACTTCAAAAAGAAAAATGTTGCCAGTGTTGTAAATTAAAAATGCTACCATAAGTCTAACAATGACCTCTATGACAATTAATTTCAACTGGTTCCTTTAGAAATAAGTAAAAAGTGTATTAATGCCTAATATTGGCAATCACTGTATGCTGGGCAATGACTATAGCGGTTACCCTACCTAGAAATAATTATAAATTAATTATATATTAGTACGAACATGTTCTGACTATTTACAAGCGCTTTTTTAAAGTCTACCTGAATAAAAACCTTTTTTATTTATTTATATTTTATTTAATTCAGCAATTATGTCATCTATTGTGATTTTTACAATACTTAAAGTTTATTAGGCAATTTGAACTTACAGCGTATATCACACTACTTATGTTACATGTTGTATGCTATTCCAATCTCATAAATTACGCTATTACTCAATTCGTTGCAAACTGTTACAACCAAATACCCTATTACTGTCGCAGATCTGGTACTAATAGTACTTATTTTAAGGTCATTTAATTCGCACCTTTTACCTTTCTCCACGTTATATAAATGTCTCTTAATTACAGGTTCCTCCCTACGCCCTAAGTTTGTACTTAAATTATCCTCGAAAAAAATGATCCGATTGATATCTAATAATATTTTTTATATGCTTCGTATTTCTACGTACACATCTTTTGGCAACGTAAATGTTTGCAATCCGTAAAACACATAAAAGTTGTTGTATAGAGGAATCGATCCCGTGACTCTAAACACGCAAGGCCATCGGCCTGGTTTCTGGTTATTCCCTCCCTTGTGAGGTGGAGCTTATTTATTGTTTCTATCATGAGAACAAAATAGGTGTACCTAGGTATTATAATATGATTGAAACATTTTTTTTCTGCCATACTGTAGCTCCAAAACGGATTAATTAATTTCCATGAGCATTTTTCTGGAAAGGGTGTTTTTTTTACTTCCGTCACACATTTATAATGTTGTAAACGTTATAAATGAATGAATAAGGAATACTTAATCCGCTGCTTATCAATTATTAACAAAGTTCTAAAACATAGATATGTTTGTGGCGCAATCGCTATGCTTAATTCGGGAGTATAAATCAAAGCCCACTCAAGGTACGTGCCCTAACTACCTGGGGCAAGGCGCTAAAGGGTGCATCGGAGCAGCATACACACCCGGGGCTTCGCCCACCAGGCGCCACGGGAATTCCACGGCAGGTTTAGTTGGTGCTAGTCAGGTGGGATGAGTAGGCATTCCCCTGCATTACTAGAATCAATGACGCAGACTAAAAAATAATGCCTTCCTAACGATATAGCTATAAGCTTCGGCCAAATATATAGTATGTATATTTGAACCACGATAGCTGTTGTGTACGATTCTTACGACTTTGACTATTTTATCAGTCGTCCGGTGATGTTCATTATCCACACATTTAACTTTCATTAATTAGACCGGCAATTGTGGAGATCTTTGGGGTAGGCCTTTGTCCAGCAGTGGACGTCTTGCGGCTGATATGATGATGATGAATATCTGTGACAAGTGCATATGATTATAGGAAATAGTCCAGTTGTTTATCCGTCAACGTCACTCGTGAAATAAGCACTGCAATTAAAGAAATACCTACCTGACAGTTTACTTAAATGCTCTTTAATGAATTAGCTAAAGTTCTCTTAGTTCATATTGTCGCGTGCGTCGTTGGTTTACTGGTGCACTAAAAATAAGGTTTAGGTTCAAATCTCGGATAAAAATTAACTGTTTTTAGCATTTTTATAGCAGAAAAAATATCCAGTAGCGGCTCGGAGATATCAAAATTGGTAATGGTAGAGGCCCGTGCCACGGATAACACATATAAGTCTCTTGGTAGGTACCTACTAAGCTCTATATTTCTACGATCGTATCTGATTGGCGTTTCATCTGATTATGAGACACTTGCATGCTTCATTTGGCCACCGTATTTGAGAATCGTCAAGTGGCACTATTATTATTTACTACTTGTTCCTTGTAAATCTCTGCCTACTTGTAAATCTCTGCCTACCTTGTTTGATGTACTTATATACAATGTTGAGATCCAGTGGTTACTGGTTAGAAGATTAATGGAAATGTAAATAACAAGTCCTTGAAGTATTCCAACTAAAGGATAATGTAAATAAGTCAGAAACGAACATATTTATTTATAACGAGGTTTATTTCAATTGAAATGTTTTCAATAAACAATAAATAGGTCAGGCTTGACGTTCTATCATACATTCATGCTTTTCCTAAGCAATATACCTATAATAGGTACATATCATAGATAGTACGCATGCGGCATGTTATTACCTCGATAATTGTGGCCATCTAGTAGAATACTAGTGAACTATGAAACCGTAAAGCACACCAACAGCGCCACGGCGCGGCATTACTAAGGCTATCCATTGAGTTACTAGCGCCATCTACATTTGCCTTATTATAACACACGACTTAAACATTTTTTATAAATTAAAATGTTGAAAAAGTTTTCATAAAAGTTCAGAAATGTAGCGCTATTTTCGAGATTAGAGAAACGTTATAATATACGAATGAACAGGAAAATGAATGCGTTGTGCATTTTAATTAGAAAATCGATAAATTATCAATTGTCGTGTTTAACCAGCTTATTGCTATGTTAATTTATCGATTTTCAAATTTACTGACAATATGAGCGTCTGGAAACCAGTGAATCAAATACAAATTATATTCCGGACACTTTCGAGAAGTGATCATCTGAAAAATTATGTAGGGTCGTGATCATGTAATTTTTGATATCGATTGAGGAGACGATCCATTTCCGTAGTCAGGACCTGCGCAAATTGATCACTATTCCAAATATACCGTGCATTTGGACTGTGCTATGTCTAAAAATCCCTTGATAGTTGTTCTCCTGACTGGAGACTGGATATTTGAGTTGAATAGAACTGAATGTCTAGAAAGGGAAGGGCCAGGCAAAATAGCTTTCCGTACCTAGACTTCTCTTTCTCTTTAGAAGTGATAAAACACATGTTGAATGAAATCTTTTAAAGAATATAAATGCCAAGTTTAAAGTTACTTTTAAAGAATATAAAGACCAAGAAAAAACGTTCCTTACATACCTACATACTTTGCAACCCCTTTTTACCCCCTTAAGGACTGATTTTCAGAAATTCTTTCTTAGTACCGACTCACCTACATTACTTAAGGAATATTTGTGAAAAATTTCATGGTTTTAGACCCAGAGGTTTCGCTGTGCGTTGATCGATTAGGGAGTCAGTTTTTGCTTTTATATCTATATAGATTGGACAAGGTGTCAATTTTACTATCCCATATTATTATAAGGCGAATTTACCTAGTTTTGTATTTACAAGTATGGAGTAAGAATACCTAGTATCTTACTCAAACAATCGCACACACAACCGCAAAGAGTATTTAAACCTACAGTAAACAACCGTGCCGCTTGAAGTTTGCAACAATCGCAGCACATTTTCATGGTCAACTTCATTCGACGATACATGATATTTCCGTTCAACTTTTCCCGCGCGTCCGAAGTGCGCGCGCAACTTCATTCCGCGCGCGAACGCAATCACACGCGCTGTTATTTCCGAACTGTCGAAAAAAATACGAAAAATAATTTACTGCTAATAATTTATTGTTAATGCGGTGTGATAATTATGTTATAAAAAGTTCCCTGTGATTTGTGCATGTTAGTGAGTGTTAGTGAAATATTAATATACAATAAATAAAAGGTGAGTGGATTAAGATATTAGATAATAAGCGAGCATTTTTAGAAGTTTCCTTTTTTAATAGTCTTATTTATTTACTTGGAGAGGTGGTCGGTTTTTCTCATAGAATACTGGTTTATGTTGCCTTTTAAGGTGTGTAAAATGGCCGTTATCTTAACAAATAAGGTAAGTTAGGTTCCAAGTTGTCTAAGCACAGAGTCGGTATAGGTACCATCGCCCTCGGCTAACTTTCAAGTACACGGTATTGTACGGAACATTGATTTAAGATAAGTAAGTACCTTTCTTCACTTTCTAATGACCCGGCTATGCTCATTATAGCTTACCAGCATCACTTACTACTTTGCTGGTGGAAATAATCACGAGCCTAGGTATATTTCACAGAACTCAAGATATAAACCTGTCACATGAAATAAATATATACATTCTTTATGGTATTTTATTCTTTTTTTTTAAAGCGAGCTCTCGCAAAATGCTTTATTAATTGAGCGATTGGTTTCCGGACTTAGCGTTCCTGATTGTGCATAATTGTTTGGCTATTCAAACCATTTTAGTTCCATCCAGAAGTCCAAGAGCTCTCGAATTTTTGGCTGGAATACCTCCTGCAGTGTCTTCGGATCGTTAAGGAACTTTGCCCGTTGGTAGGCAACACACTTGCAGTATAATAATACGTGTGCTGGTATTTCCTCAGATTCTAAGCATACATCCTCTTCACAGGGGTGATGCGAAACTTAAAGAGGTGATTATTTAGCGAGCACTGTTTAGTAGCAGACTACGCGATTTTTGACGGGCCTGTTAGCGTGGTTGGTAAATGCTTGCTTTCCACGCCGCAGGCTGTGGGTTCGATTCCCACCCAGGACAAATATTTGTGTGCAAGAACATGTCTGTTTGTCCTGAATTTGGGTGTAATTATCTATACAAGTATGTATTTACAAAAAAGAAAGGTAGTATATGTAATTCATTTATCTGGTTTCCATAGTACAAACTCTGCTTAGTTTGGGATCAGATAACCGTGCGTGAATAATGTTCTAAGTTATTTATTTACTAGCTGTGCCCCGCGCTTTTATCCGCGTTAAACTTTATAAATTATCACAGCTCCTCCCCCGTCGGTGATAGCGTGATAATATGTAACCTATGTGTTGACCCGACGTCATAGTAATATTCATGCAAAATTTGAAGTAAATCCATGCAGTACTTTTTGAGTTTAGACCGGACATACATACAGACAAACAGACAAAAATTCTAAAAACTATATTTTTGGCTTCGATATCCACTGTAGATCACGCTCCAAGTATCCTTTTAAAAAAATATTCAATGTAGGTACAGTTTTCACTTTCCTACGATTTTATTATATGTGATAGATATACTTATAGGCGTTTGTTCAGAGATGGTAGTATTAGGTACTAGGGATATAAATTACGTTATCGCGCGCTATATGTATCAAGGGATGACGAGATGAAGTGGGGTGATAATAATTCTTTGCTGTCAGCCATACATCTTAGGAGCGACGCGTGCCTTTTTATAATTACTTCATTGTAACAATGTTATATCGTGACTTAGCAATAAAACCTGTCTGTACCTAATTCGGTAACAAAGTTAGATACAATAATATATTTATAGGTCCTGCATAGTGGATCATGTACCTAGACGCCAGCACATCCAACTACCGAATTTGTCAAATATTTTTATAGATTCAATTTTATCACAAAAGCATAAGTTTCACTTTAAATCGGGGAAATTTTACAGATTGGGGTAGCTTGATGTGCTGGCGTCTGTACCTATGAGAATAGATGTACTTTACTCACATAACTAGATAGGATAACCGAACGGAGAGGTCATGCGCTAGATTGAACGCCTCTGCCTGCTCAGAGAACACAAGGTTCCTACCTAGTGTTACGTAATTATTAGGAATTATAGGTATCGACACTAATATATAAACATATAATAAATAAAAAGAAACCTATTGGTATGAGAAAAAAAAATGAATGTTGGCGTGGTTGGTAAATGATTGCCTATCACGCCGCAGGTCGTCCAATGGGTTTGATTCACACCCAGGACAGATATTTGTGTGTAATTATCTATGTAAGTATCTATTTACAAAAGAAAAGTAGTATAATATGTATATTAGTTATCCGGTCCCCATACAGCTCTGCTTAGTTTGGGATCAGATGACCGCGTATGAATAATGTCCAAGGATATTATAATAATTATTATTCGACTGACATCAAGTAAGAGCTTATCGATTGCACTGTAAGTTACTTACTTGTCATCGGCCCAGTAGGCCTCTGACATGGCTTAACGACTGTTGCGTAATGCTACAACCGGGACCGACAGCTTAACGTGCCCTCCGAAGCACAGAGACGCTCAGAAATTAAACCACTGGCGGTCTCCCATCTATGGACTGACCGCAAGCCTAGATGCTGATCGCTTACGGACCGGTGAGAACATCTAGCTATGAGCTACTGTAAGTTTCATTTTTATTTATATATTTTCGGTATTTTTTTGTTTGATAATTCGACCATAGTCGAAAAGAATGGAAACTCTAGTAAAAAAATAAGGATTTCTTATGGTGTCTTATTCATACCTAGCATGTAGAGTTGTTTCGCGGCTACCATCTATTAATACTTCTTGTTATGAGTCGGAACTAATCTGCTTCGTCCCGGTTGGTTTTATGAAACAGGTCTTAGGTGTGTTTATAAACAGCATGCTGAGTACAGACTTTGAGAACTAAATAAACTCAGAATCACATATAGAATAGACTATTCTATTCTACTACAATATATTCTTACAAATAAACTATATTCTATTCTATAATAGAATATAGTTTATTTGCAAGAATATAGTACAATAAAGGAATATACCTAGGTATTACAATGCAAAAGTCTCATATATTCTATCATTTCTGGTGTACAAATATTATCTTATAACTAAAAAATCTATGAACAATTTAAAATTACTTATCATATCTAAATACTCTTTTGTAGAATAATAACATTTATTAATTAAAAATTCAAATAATTTGCGTTTAAACATATTTAAATTAAGGCTTTTTAAATAATTTGGCGATTTATTGTAAATTCGAATAGCCATACAATAACAGTTATACAAAGACCGCTGTGCAGTGCTATGTTGCTTGAGATTAGAATAGGATACGTTTTCAATTAGATTTATATGTCAAGATAGGCCAGTGGTTACAGCATTGGACTCTGTGGAGTCAGTGGTCTCGAGCTCAAAGACAAACCAAGCACCTGACTTTCCAAATTTGTTTTTTTTTAATAATAATATATCTAGGGATAATCTCACACAGATCTTCCTAGCCCCAAACTAAGCAAAGCTTGTACTATGGGTACCAGGCAACGATATAATACATACTTATATAGATAGATAAATACTTAAATACATAGAAAACATCCATGACTCAGAAACAAATATTCGTGCTCATCACACAAATATTTGCACTTACCGGGATTCGAACCCAGGACCACCAACTTCGTAGGCAGGAGCACTACCAACTAAGCTACAGTGACCGTCAAAATTCATTTACGTTTTAAGTACGAAATAATTGTTAATAATAATATCCTGGGACATTATTTACACACGGCCATCTGATCCCCAACTAAGCAGAGCTTGTACTATGGAAACCAGATAACTGATGTACTGCCGATACTACTTTTCTTTTGTAAATACATACTTCTAAAAATAATTACACTCTGTGTTCATGCACATAAATATCTGTCCTGGGTGGGAATAGAACCCCCGACTTCCGGCGTGAAAACATTACTTTCCTACTACTTATCGTATGGGCAGTGGTTACCCTAGTGTCAGAGTTGTTCAAGATGCCCAGTAGGCCTCTGACATGGCTTAACTACTGTTCTCTAATGACAGCGCTAATAGCGGCTTACCGTGCCCTCCGAAAGAAGACGCTCAGAAATTAAACCACTTTAGCGGTCATCCATCTATGGACTGACCGTGAGCCTAGTTGCTTAACCTCACCAAACACTTACGTTAGGCTAGTGATTGTATTTAGACTAGCAATAATAAAACAGTTACTGGTTGTCCTAAATAAATAAATAAATATGCCTATCAAAGTTGTACAGACGCCAGCACATCCAAACTCAAACTCAAATATTTTATTTGCTTAAATATGGGTTATAAAAGATCTTAAAAATAATACAACGTACGATCCATATTAGCCTTTCGGCGTGCAAATATTGACAATTATTGTATTCTCCATTTTTTTAACTAAGCAATTTAATTTGCCCATTTTATTAATCTACTAATATAATTACACATTATTAATTTGTTTACATTTCATATTATATCATTATTGATTCCTACTTAATAATGTCATCTTAATCATAACTTATCCTTTAAATATTCATCAACTTTGTACTGTATACTCCAGCTACCCAATCTTTCAAATTTCTTTTATAGATTTTCAACTTTATCACTTAAGCATAAGGTTCACTTTCAATTGAGGAAATTTGACAGATTGGGGTAGATTGATGTGCTGGCGTCTGTACATGTACTCTTGCTATAGGTACACTATAGGAAGTTAGGTACATCCTGTCGCCTTCACGACGACAGCTGCTACAAGGCTGTGGGCAGAATCTATGGCGACCAAGACCATAATGATATTGGCGCCTACGTTTAAGCTTTTTGCCATAAATTATAACTTTATGACTCTATTTCCGATAAATTCTTGCAAGTGGTGTGGGCGTTTGGATTATGCAAGTACCTGCTATTAAAATATATCGTAAAAGTATCGACTTACCTTATTAGCTATCGACATCGACACATAAGTAAAATAAATAAAAAAGGTTTTTATTCATGTAAACTTTAAGCGCCTATGTACACCACGTTTTTTAAACGCGCCGTCGACGCGCTTTTTTGTCCTACAAAGCAGATTGTTGGAACGCAGTTCCTTATCGCGCGTTGTGACGGAACGGTTTAGACGGAAAAAAATCTTACGAAAAGTTGTCACGACACTTTTTGCAGCTGTGCGGCGTGCGCATGTTTCTCTGTCTCTCTCTCTCTCTCTTATAGAAAGCAAGCCACATATTTTCATTTCTATTTCGCATTGAACAGTGTGGTGTCGCGACGATTATTTTTGTTGAGTGTATACAGGTTTTTTGTACATAATAAGAAATAACTTCTTTCCATCCGGGTGTCCCGGGTGACACCTCTCAAGTTTTTTTGTTTGTATCGGTACAAACGCGATGCTAACGCGCGTGTGAATCGCTACAAACGCGCGTCAACGGCGCGCTTAAAAAACGTGGTCTGCATAAGCCCTAAAAAGCACTTGTAAATGGTCATAATATGTTTGTAGTAATTTAGTTAAGTATACCGACATAATTATTTCTAGGTACATATATATACGTCTAGGTGTAAATATGCCTTCTCATCAATCTTGAAGCCAAATTATAAGTTTCTAGACTTCTAGAAACTTATTGTTGAATATACATATCTTGTTGAAATTTATAACTAACACTTCGTCGATATTGACATCTTTGCACTTACTCAATCAAAATTTAAAAAAATGTCTAAAAATTTGCTAGTTGACACTGCATCTAATATTTCGTAATACTTATCGCAACTTCCTTAATTTAATTTTGTTTTTTTTTTCTACCAATTGTATTAACCTTCCGTCACGCTCCACCCAACATTAATTATTTAACACGTGGGCAATAGTATGGGTTATATGTTAAACAAATGTAATTATGAAAAACTGTAACTAATTGTAACGTGTAACTGTTTTTTGTCCCAAATAAAATCAATAAATAAATAAATAATTTGGCTTCAAGATTGATGAGAATTTTTGAGAGAGTATTTGCACCACTTGGTCCAGGTGTTTACTGTGCTGATTGCAAAAGTGTTCAGGCTAATAAATAAGTGAACTAACGTCGGAGTACTCATGTAATCTGGGATTCTAAGTAGTAATCATTAGACACGTGAAGTTGCTTTACATGGATCGTGCGAATATATTCACTGAACTTGGCAGATATACAGCCTGCTTACAAGCCGTCTAAGTTGCGGACGTAGTTAAATTTACTTAACCTTATTAAACTTAATAAATTATACGCTACGTGTTAATCCAGGGTGTCAGCTAACTCTATACCTACCAAATTTTATTAAAATCGCTCCAGCTGTTTAGCCGTGAATAAGTAACAAACTTACACATTCACACACTCTCAAACTTAATATTAGTGTGATTCGGTGTATGTGTGTGTGTCTTCTGCTTTCTAGTCCTTGAAAACCCATCGGGCTAGAAAAAATAATTGGCATTTCTTCAGCCGCCGTGAAGAAGTAACAAAACATACCTACACACTCACAAACTTTCGCCTTTTAATATTACTCGTAGTATCAAATGATGTTTAAATATAATTCTATAAAAAATGCTTTCCCGGATAGGATCGACTGTTATCAACTGCAACTGAACAATGTCACCTGCACAACACCATATAATCAATAATAATATCCTGGGATATTATTCACACACGGCTGTCTGATCCCAAACTAAGCAGAACTTGTACTATGGAAACCAGATAAGTGATATAGGTACTAGAAAACTTCTTTTTTTTTGCAAATACGTACTTATATAATTATACCCAGACACAGGACAAACTGACATGTTCATGCACACAGGTATCTGTGTGTCCTGGGTGGGAATGAAACCCAATAAAGCATCTTTTCTAAGAACTATTTAAGGTACATACTTTGCTTTAGCTTTTAACTTCTCTGGAAATAAATAACGGAAAATACTTACCTACCAAATAAAAAAAATGGTTCATAAATCATTAGGACCAATATTTTAATTGTAATACAATAGACATATGAATAAATCGATGGCAAGATTAAACTAAATTAAAGCAAAATTGACTGATTTATTTGTATTTAGTTCCACTCAATACAAATAAATCAGAATGATGAAAATTCATATAATGTGATGCTAATACCTACACTATGTGGCTTTACAATTGTATAAAAGCAATTACGAATTCCGCCATCGCTAAGTTCCTTCAAAGTATGTATATCTAATAATCTCGCGGCAACAACATGAAATAAAGCACCAGATATTTTACCTGCATAAGAAAAGATGAGTGTACCTAGTTGAGAGAAGTACCTAATTAATCGTATCCTAATAAATATCCTATCTAAAGTTGTTCTCTAGAAATGTCACTGGTTCATTTCAAATATAACCATAATATTAATAATAGTTCACAGATTAAAAATTAACTTAATCAAATTAGATTAATTATTCAGAACTTAAGTATAACAAACTAAATTTGAGGCAGAAGCTTGAGATGTGAAGAGATAAAAACCAAACAAAAGGACACGATTTCAAAATAACCTTAATCAGAATTTTATATAGGCGTTAGTATGTTTTACATCTCGCGCCAAAGAGAACACACAAACTACGTTTATCTTGCGCTGAGTCATCGTCATATTACATTAGTTAACCACAATGAATGATGTAAACCGTGAATTAAAATACGCCAGCGGTTAAAAATGAGAATAATTGAATTGGAATTGAAACATCTTTGCACTTAATTCCAGGATCTTAAGAGCCTTGTTCTCCTTTACACAATGTTGCTTGCTCACCGGCTATTTTGGTGAATTACTCCTACGAGAGCTTATTGGAAACCACAGGCATGCGTCATGCAATAAAATCATCGTGAATTTGTTTATGCACTTGCTTATTTTATTTGTTTGTCAAATATATTTTACTTACGGGCCTGTTGGCGTTGTTAGTAAATGCTTGCTTTCCCCGCGTTGGATTCCCACCCAGGGGCTCTACCGGCTAAGTCGCCGAACATCGATTTCTTAAATGGCGTTCAAATAAATAAAGGTTAAAAAAGACTTAACCAATCGTTAAATCGTGTTAATTTTTAACCATTATTTATTTGAATGCCATTTAAGAATTCGATGTTCGGCGACTTAGCCGGTAGAGCCCCTCGACAGATATTTGTGTGCATGAACATGTCTGTTTGTCCTGTGTCTGGGTGTAATCTATACATATAATAAAATCGTAGGAAAGTCAAAACTGTACATTGAATATTTTTTTTAAAGGATACTTAGGCCGTGATCTACAGTCGATACCGAAGCCAAAAATATCGTTTTTATAATTTTTGTCTGTGTGTCTGTTTGTCTGTATGTATGTCCGGGCTAAACTCAAAAAGTACAGCATGGATTTACTTCAAATTTAGCATGAATATTACTAAGATGGCGGGTCAACATATAGGCTACATATTATCACGCTATCACCTACGGGGGAGGAGCTGTGATAATTTATAAAAGTTAACGCGGGTAAAACCGCGGGGCACAGCTAGTTATCTATATAAGTATGTATGTATTTAGAAAAGAAAAGTACTATACGTAATATATCAGTTATCTGGTTTCCATGGTACAAGCTCTGCTTAGTTTGGGATCCAGATGGCCGTGTGTGAATAATGTCCTACGATGTAATTATTTCATGATAAAGTCATCTTCAATTTCTCATGAAATTGGTGACTTTATAGGTAAACGAAAAACCGCAATTTCTGAATCATTTATTATTGTTTAATAGCTTCGGTTTAATAGTCAGATGATCAGTAAATAAACAAATATGTTGTCTGTGCCTTTTTTTTTTTGATAAGGCATGCGGAATGTCTACGCATGCCACCCGCAAAAAGTTTCTGCGGGTGGGTATGTGGGACTTGCACCGACTAAACCTACCTGCCGTGGGCTTCTCTTGGCGCCTGATGGGGGAGTCCCGGGAACGCGGGTATGCTGCTCCGGTACCCTCCTTTTGCGACATTTCCCAGATGGTCGGGACACGTACCCTGGGAGGGCTATGTTGTCTGTGCCTAGGTGACGTCATTTTTGAAGTAAAACTTTTTTACGCTCGCTGGGGAGTAAGCTAATGAACGCGTGGCGAGAGCCTTATGAAAAGTGTGAGCGGGAGAGGCGAACGTAAGTTGAGAGAGAGATCCCTCTCAACTAACGTTCGCCGCCATAAGTTAGTGAATCTCTCTATAACTTTCTAGTACTGTACGGGCATGACTGACACCAAGAATCTATTAAAAACGAGTGTATTTAGACCACACGACTGAAGAAAAAAAACCGGCCAAGTGCGAGTCGGATTTGCCCATGAAGGGCTCCGTAGCAGCAAGTATTTCAGTTGATTAAATGAAAGGTAAATTGCGGTTTACGATTTATGACGTATTAAAGAAAAACTACTTACTAGATCTCGTTCAAACCAATTTTCGGTGGAAGTTTGCATGGTAATGTACATCACATTTTTTTATAGTTTTATCATTCTCTTATTTTAGAAGTTACAAGTTGTCTCTCGCGCAAATATTCAGTTTAGAAAAAAAATATATTAGAAACCTCAATATCATTTTTTAAGATCTATCCAAAGATAACCCGCATCTATTTAAAAAAAAAAATATGTTTAGGGAACCCCCAAAATTATTGTTCTTTTTCTATGTTTCTGTGAAAATCTTAATGCGGTTCACAGAATACATCTACTTATCAAGTTTCAACAGTACAGCTCTAATAGTTTCGGTAAAAAGTGGCTGCGACATACGGACGGGCAGACAGACAGACATAACGAATCTATAAGGGTTCCGTTTTTTGCTATTTGGCTACGGAACCCTAAAAAGAGTAGAAGAAAATGTGTGCTCACAGCACAGCACACATTTTCTTTCTCTCGTTCTCTCATAGACAGTCACGTGGTCTTAAGCACACTCGATATTTATAGATACTTACTATACAATACTTGGCCGTTTTTTTTAAAAGTTCCATTGAGTATTTGGTTTTAGTAACATGTTTGACACCTTTCTTTCTTTAACATGTCGTTTACAAACAGCCTAGGAAGATTTTACTATATCATTGGAATATATTAAGTACTAGCTGTGCCCCGCGGTTTTACCCGCGTTATATTGTATAAATCATCATAGCCCCCCCCCCCCCTCCCGTAGGTGATAGCGTGATAGTATGTAGCCTATATGTTGACCCGACCTCTTAGTAATATTCATGCAAAATTTGAAGAAAATCCATGCAAATGCAATTTTTGAGTTTAGCCCGGACATACATACAGACAAACAGACACACAGACAAAAATTCTAAAAACTATATTTTTGGCTTCGATATCGTTTGTAGATCACGCCCCAAGTATCCTTTTTAACAAATATTCCATGTACAGTTTTGACTTTCCTACGATTTTGTTATATGTATAGATTTCTCGCCGCTCGGTCCTAATAGCTAACATGACTAACAATATCCCATTCATTATAATTATAAGACGACGCAAATGTTTGTTATTTCCTCCAAAATCCTTGATTTCCGTTGTATTTATAACAAAATCCAAGTCGGTGTTTGTAATAGGTAGTTCCACGTTACCACAATCTTACTATGCTCTATGTCAGGTGGATGTGTGCCAAGTTTTAATATTAGCGCGCTCGCTGATGTCAGAAACGAACTATTACAATGTTTATATGGACGCCATATTGTTGTCTTAAAATCTTTGATTTTCACTAGAATATGTGGGGCAATCTTTGGTGCATTGTCACATCGATTCGTGAAGGGTAGATACCGCCTTACGCCTATGGTGGGTAGTTCAGGTACTTCAGGTAGTTTCAAAGTATTGTTTTCTGATACACTTAAGTGCTAGTCAAAGTTGCCTAAGATTTCATAAGAGCCACCTTTAACACCGTCTAAAAGAATAAAATGTTAAATGTTTTTTCTGGAATTTATAGCACTTGATATTTTTAATGTGCTCCATTAATATTTATAGATGCTTCGTGACAAAGATTTGGCTGTAATAATTTATTCATGGTTTTATCAGCTAAACAATTACACAAACAGCTAATGAAATAATCTTCTAATGTGGAATATGTTGTCAATAGAAGTAAATTTGTTTTTTATGCCCAATATAGGGGTGCGCTTGACCACTATTTCATCTAATGTTAAGCGAAGATTTGGTATAAGGTTGTCGTTGAATGAAAGGCAACAGTATAGCCATAGCATAACGTAGCATAATATTAACTCATCGTCTTCAGCCAGATATCGTTGAATGCTTGGACCGCCTCCTCCAAGGGTTTCTACAACGTTGCCATTTGCAGCGGTTTACCTTAGTCACCGCGTTTTGCGACCTTGTTAGGTGGTAGCTAGTACACAGATGGCGCTGATGCACGACTATCTGATGTATCCCTTAGTCGCCTCTTACGATACCTACGGGTTGGTATGGGGTGGCCCTATTGTTCTGCAACCACGGCGGTCATAACTGCTAAAATAGCCTGACATACTTTCTGGAAGGAAAGTTTTCTTCACGACATGATACCTCTGCAAAGGATCAAGAAAATCAAGACTTCGGGCTAAAAAAGAATTCTTTTTTCCAGCTCTATGGCCTTTCCACGGGTTATAAAGCAGAACTCATACACCGAATTTTCAATTATTTTAAGTATTTAAAGAGACGTTGACAATTTGCGTTGTTGACAAAACTTGGCACGTCCGCGGGGCGAGTGACCTATGTAAATCCAGTAGATATAGTGACGCACTTTTTGGACGAAAGCAAATATAGCAGCAGGAGGTACTGAGGTGTTAATGATTTACCTGAAGCATACCTAACTGTCATGAAACTGATAGATTTGATCCGATGTATAAAGCCAACGCTACAGCAATTGGTACAGACGCCAGCACATCAAGCTACCCCAATCTGTCAAATCTCCCCAATTGAAAATGAACCTTATGATTTTGTGATAAAGTAGAAAATCTATATAAGAAAATTGACAGATTGAGGTAGCTGGATGTGTTGGCGTCTGTATATTTATACTACGGAACTAGAGGAACTCATAGCTAGTTGCATTCACCGAACCACAAAGAAATAATTACAACCACCTTGGTCGTCAAAAAATAATAGTAAAATCTGCGTTGCAAATTAAAATAAATTGCGGTTAAAAAATATAAAATAAAAATTTGGGATACAAATTTAACAATCTCAAATAGAAAAAGGCTTTTGACAGTGGTTACGGGTTTGATACTTAAACTTCGGCGAGCTTGAAATCATGAAAACAAATAATATTAAATAATAATATCCTGGGACATTATAAACTTTAAATTTGGAAGCCGTATCAGACGACTTGTGTGTCGTTGTGGCTGTCGCTGAAGTCATGGCGGCTTTTAATAACTCGAGTTGTTGCACTTTTGACTAGTAGAAAAGATGCATTAACGCAAAGTTATTGCCCTTATGTTTAGAAATTAAGGTCATCAAATGTAATGACTCGACTTGTTGCACTTTTGACAAGTAAAAGACATGCAGTAACGCAAAGTTATTGCCCTTATGACTAGAAAATATGGTCACCAAATTAAGAATGTTCTTATTCAAAGTAAAATAATTCCGCTTTCTGCAGTTATCACTAGTAATATTGCATAAAAATTTAGCTTACCTTGCCACAACTCAAGTTATTATACTCTTGATAAGTAAAGCAAATATACAATTCTAATAGAGGTACCTATTGCAGTTATGCCTAGTGAAAAAACTGGAATGGTGATAGATACGTTAAAACTGTCTAAGAAGAAAATGTAGAGCTTGTTTTGCTGATTACAAATATTTAATTAACTCTGTTTGCTAAAAAAAACCGAGTTATTGCACTTTTGATAAGGATGGCAGTACAGCATACAGTTGGTTCCGAGAGTACCGTGAAACAAGATGTCTGAAGACGGTTGTAGTCGGCTACCAACTTGTACCTTAAGCCTTCTGAAGTAAGCGACGTATCGTCAATTCCATTTAATTGTTTACCCTTCGTTATAACTCATTGAATCTGTTGTTGTGGTTAAGGTAACTCCTATGAGGCATATGCTGCGTCACTCCTGTGTTGTCATAACTATAGACAAAGTATTCTTATGTACAGACGCCAGCACATCAAGCTACCCCAAGCTGTCAAACTTCCTCAATTGAAAGTGAACCTTATGCTCATGTGATAAAGTTGAAAATCTATAAAAGAAATTTGACAGATTGGAGTAGCTGGATGTGCTGGCGTCTGTACCATCCTCAACCCGTCATTCGGGGAAAATAACAAATAAAAGGTGAAGAATATAAACGTCACGTAATTAAGCATATTCTTAAAGCTTTAAGTAATTCTTCCTCAGTGTTGTTGTTCAGAATCGTTATTAGATCATGGCATACATAATAAAAAACCGGCCAAGTGCGAGTTTTCGTTGTTAGCTTACATGGTAATGTACATCATATATTTTTTTAGTTTTATGATTCTCTTATTTTAGAAATTACAGGCGGGGAGAGACTCATTTCACCACTTTGGAAGTGTCTCTCGCGCAAACTATTCAGTTTAGAAAAAAGTGATATTAGAAACCTCAATATCATTTTTGAAGACCTATCCATAGACACCCATGTTTGGGTACGATGAAATATTTTTTTTTGAATTTTAGTTCTATGTATGGCGACCCCCCAAAATTATTGTTCTTTTTCTATTTTTGTGTAAAAATCTTAATGCGGTTCACAGAATACATCTACTTACCATGTTTCAACAGTACAGCTCTTATAGTTTCGGAAAAACGTGGCTGTGACATACGGACGGACAGACAGACAGACATGACGAATCTATAAGGGTTCCGTTTTTTGCCATTTGGCTACGGAACCCTAAAAAATACAGTTGACCCAAAAAGTTAGTATACCTAACTTTATGAGTTAAAGTATTAACCTCAATAAGTTAAAAAAAAAACGTTTTTATCTTTGTTTCCTCACTTTTGAAGTCTTAAAAATACTATAGGGCTGGTTGACATGGTTGGTAAATACTTGCCCTACACGCCGCATGTCGTGGGTAACATTCCCACCCAGAATCATTGACCTATATGTATTCTACTAGACGCGCAATCCCATATTGAGAATTTGCTCACCGAGTTGCAGCGCGGGCGCTGCAACTCAGTAAGCAATTATGGCGCGCCCCTCACCTCGCGCACAGCCGGACTGGGACAGAGTTTTAATTCGAAACAGTGTGTCTAGTTATACATACCTATACGTCAATGCCCAGAATAGATATTTGTGTGCATGAACATGTCTGATTGTCCTGAGTCTGGGTATAATTATCTATATAAGTATGTATTTACAAAAGGAAAGTAGTGTATCACCTATCTGGTTTCCATAGTACAAGCTCTGCTTAGTTTGTGATCAGATGGCCGTGTGTGAATAATGTCCAGGGATATTATTATTATTCTAGCTTACCATAAGTTTGTTACCTGAAAAAGATGTTTAAAAAATGGGGCTTTCCGTATGTTCTGGAACGGCGCTTTAGAGATCACCTTTTAACTTTCTCCAGCGATTTATAATCAGATTCTGTCTCGCCAAAGAGTAATCCGTAAATTATTTTATGGTCTCAAACAATAAAATGCCCTGGACTTTCTCTGTCTGCCAAGCTTCGTTTATTGCCACCAAGTCTACATGGCGCCAATAAAAAGTGAAATAGAAAGTATTTATGTAAGCGGTAAATATCAATATTTTAGCGTTAATGAGATAAAATATTGGAGATATTATTTGAGATGCAATTGAGATGTGTTGAAAGAATTTCGGCGGACTTCACGTGGGTAGGAAATGAAAGTCTTGCAAGGACACGAGCTATTGCATTCAAATACATGTCAACGAGTCATAAAGTCTGTTCGCATAGTTTAGAATAGCCTTGCCTTTATCTCACATGTTTATTACCAATATTATTTACAAGATATCATACAAGGGTATTTTAACACAAATACAACTTATACAATATTTGGGCTACATGGAGAGACATTTCCGCACAATCCTGGCATTCGCCAGCAGAACCGCCTTCTGCATGTAACTCTCCAGCCAGATATCAAGCCCTAAACTTGCAAGGTTGATTTTCAGGGATTTAGGAATAACTCCATTTGTGGATATAACAATAGGTATGATCGCAGGTCTTTCGGTTCCCCAAATTTGCGCATATTCAAAACTCATAACAAGGTATTTTGTTTTTTTTTCTGTTTCTGCGTTAGATATGTTTTCATCATTTTATTATTATTACTATTTGGGACTTCATGCCTTGTTTGCATCTTGCTACCTCGACCATTTCTGATCTATTGTAGCAGAGCTCCTTGACTTTTTAGAGTTCACTGCTTAATCCTATAGCTTTAATAAACTTGCAGTGAGTGTTTGTATCTCTTCCGGTTGCATGATATGCTGTCCCAAGTATAAAGCCTTGCCTTAGTTTTACTTATCAGTTACTACACTCAATCTCTGAATGTATGGTTGAATGGGTGCAGAACACATTGTTCTTCTTACTAGAGATATCACTTGTTCGAAATTCAACCATTAAGTTTCTATTGTCAAATACTAAGACATTTAATACGATTAATATTAGTCTGTTCTCAGTTTTGCCAGTCAGTTTGTCAGTGTGTCAAAAGTGTGCATGTATGTATGTAATGTTTTTTCTATTATATAAAAATAATGGGGAAGTACCTCCACCTTACAGACGACATTCCTTAATAATAACATTAATACCTATATTGAATGTTGTGTTTCTGAGTGTGAGTAAGGTCACCAGAGCACATCGGGGTGGGGGGAAGGGTCAGATCCTGTTTGCTGACTCTTAAAGGCCGACAACGCACCCGCGACACCTCTGGTGTTGCGAGTGTCCATGGGCGGCGGTGATCACTTACCATCAGGTGACCCGCGCGACCACAGACATAAAAAAAAATATTAGCTTTCTGCACTCCTTCTCCATAGGAGCTTTAAGAGCCTATGCACACCACGTTTTTTAAGCGCGCCTGTGACGCGCGTTTGTAGCGATATGCACCAATTATATTAAACAAGTTTGTTTGGTGTTTACACCAAACTGCTCTGTAGGATAAAAGCGCGTCGTCGACGCGCGTTTTTAAACCGTGGCGTGGTGTGCATAGGTCCTTACTGGTCCAAATTTCATACTCCTCCTACACACATTTTCGTAAAAAGTGTTACAATCGTTTGCTTGAATTGTTGTATTAATATGGTGATATAGAAATCCAAACATTAATTAAAAATGAAAACAATTGAGACGTTGCACAACAAGTAAATATTTGAAAATATCAGAAAAGTGAGTGTGCGAATGAGACAGAAGACTGTGAGACATCTTTTTTTGGCCGTTGTTTCTTCAGCACTAAACAGCACCCTCCGGAATAAAAAGCGAAAAATGTTATACAGACGCCAGCACATCCACCTACCCCAATCTGTCAAATTTCTTTTTACATTTTCAACTTAATCACATAAGCATTAGGTTCACTTTCAATTAGGGAAATTTGACAGATTGGAGTAGCTTAATGTGCTGGCGTCTGTACATTACTATGGATTCCAATAATTATCAAAATATTAGAATATAGACAGTATTGTATTTGGATAAAAAAATGGAGTATATATACAATGAGCTACAGTTCGTACGAATATATTTACCAACTGCAACTCATCTTTGGCGTGACCTTCTCGAGGTTGATATTTGCTTCGAAATATCGTAAACATGTCTGTGCGCCGGTTTTTGTACAGGCAGGAATATAGATTAGATTCATTATTTATACGTGTAACCTTGGTTTGAAGACTATAAGAATAAATTTGAAAATATGTTTAATCTACTTCATAAAGGTAAATCGTTATGATGATGTGGTTTTTCCGTGTCTGTAGGTAGGTACACTCCGGCCATCGACAATCGTGGACATTGTTTCGAAGTGATTCCATACAAATTTTGTTATAACTAGATAATAAACTTAGGATTTACCAGAAAAGAAAATAGTATAAAGGCTGTGTGGCTGACAGCAACAGTTTATCCTCACCCCATCTCATCCTGGGGGGGGGGGGGGGGGGCGGCGTAGAAGTCCCGAGAAAATATCTACCAGAGAATGGGCAGTAGCGTCTCTCTCATAACAAAGCAACGAAGCAGGGTACGCATATTAATAAAAAAAAATAATAATAAAAAACTTGATAGGTGTCAAGGGACACCCGGATGGAACGAAGTTATTTCTTATTATTTATTTATTGTGTACAAAAAACCTGTATACACTCAACAAAAATAATAGTCGCGACACCACACTGTTCAATTCGAAACAGAAATGAAAATATCTGGCTTGCTTTCTATAAGAGAGAGAGAGAGAGACAGACAGAGAAACATGCGCACGCCGCACAGCTGCAAAAAGTGTCGTGACAACTTTTCGTAAGATTTTTACCGTCTAGCCCCCTTCCACAACGCGCGATAAGGAACTTCGTTCCAATAATTTATTCCTCTCATAAAGTTTAGACAGGTAGGTTACGAATAACAGTAAAAGATATAACTAAGTCAAATCTACTTTATGAGAACTGGTGCCCATGGCATTGTTAATAAAAAATCTGTAGGTCATCAGAGCCCACTCCATATGTTACATATATAGGAAATAAAATGGCTAGTAAAAGGATCATACACTGATCAAAAGAATAATATCAAAAACTCAAATTACCCATTCTCCAAAGCAGATAACTGATTGCCTAATTCCTTCCAATTGATTTTCAAGATCATTCCGAAGGTAGTACTATAATTGAGATAATTGTCATAACTGATGATAGCTTCGTCCGAATACCACAAGATGTGAATTCTATCTATGACATCACCCCGTGACTCCGATGATATTGTTATTGACGAAATTTCTAAGAAACGCCGCTTGGCGACTGTCCCAACACGAAGTGTGTAGATTTGATGGCTCGCCAGACGAAATATTGGTATGTAATACTTGGAATTATAAATTTAAATCATCGACGATTTATTTGTCAATATTAAGGCGACCTGTCACCACAGCCTAACAGTAAAAAAAAAAATACATATGACCCAATATTACCAAAACATTAAGATATAAGGATTTAAAAATTATGTCGTATAAAGAACACGCTGTAAAAGTATGTATTTGCAAAAGAAAAGTAGTATATGTATGTGCTACTATACATATACTACTTTTCTTTTGTAAATACATACTTGATAATGACACCCAGACTCAGGGGACAAACAGACATGTTGATGCACAAAAATATCTGTCGTGGGTAGGAACCGAACCCACGACTTGTGGCGTGGAATCAAGCATTTACCAACCACGCCAACCGGCCCGTCAAAGTTCAATTGTTTTTTTCCATCTCAAAAATTCTCAACATGCATAAAGAAGTTTTGACATTTTTTTTCTTTCTGTACTGTATTTCTTATTCATCATATCAGCCGAAAGACGCCCACTGCTGGACAAAGGGTTCCCCCAAAGATCTCCACAATTGCTGTTTCCCGCATACAGCGGCTTCCAGCGATTCTCACAAGATCATCGGTCTATCATTGGTCCGTTCTACGAGCTATGTGCCCTGCCACTTCAGCTTGGCAGTTCTTCAGGCTATGTCGGTTTCTTTGATTCGTCTGCGGATCTCAGCATTTCTGATTCGATCTCTCAGGGAAACTCCAAGCATAGTCCTCTTGCTCTTTCGGCGATTTCTTATTAAGTTTGCTATTTTTAATAAATTAAATATCAGTCCGATCTCTTAAATCACTCAGTCTATTCATATTTTGTTATTGAATGCTCCCCGCTTCAAAACTTACGTGGGAGCAAATAAATACAATTTGCTGTATAGAATGTATGAAAACAGTTTGTTCTAAATGTTATCGGCGATAGAACCGATGACAGGATACATTTGGTGGTTGCTACTGTCAGGGTTACCAAATCGAAAAGTAAAAAATGGTACCATTAGCCACTCATAAACGTGATTATTATATTTTTATAGGTTATTGTTATGATATATATTTTACACAAGTATTGTACAGTACTTACTGGGGATGTCTGAATTTTGTATGATTTGTTATTTATTTGAGACAATAAATATTTGTATTTACTCATTTTATTATAATCCGAAAATCATGTGTGTGTGGTATTTTTTGAAAGTTGATGCTGTGCATAAGTATTTTTTTTAAAGATAAGTCTCGCATAAGGGAAATTGTTTCCTGTACAGCGGGGTACTTTACAAACATAGAACTGACGGCACAAAGTACATTCAGACTCAGAACAACTATTTATAGGTCACATAAATTTTTGTTCTGTGCGGGAATAGAACCCGGAACGCGGAGTGGCGGGGCGATTGTCTTAACCGTCGCGCCACACGTAATCAATTTCAGAAATATATGGGTGGGGTGATTAGCATTGTTCGCGGGTCTACTTGTGCTTTGCTCCTTTGACACAAAACTTTTGTGACAACCTGGGAATAATAATGGTGAACGATAGATTATTTAAGGACGAAAAGCGTGAAAAAAAACATTCGTATTTTAGATAATCCTAGGCATGTAATGTAGCCAATTAAACATATTATGAGTTAACCTCTCATTAACATCTAGGAGTTAGGAGCCAGGAAGTTAGGGATGCAATGTTACTTATATCAGTTAATATGCCGGCGATAGTGCAAAAGATCAGTCTTTTCAATCGTGTTGTTTAGCCCCATTTTCTAATAAGCGTGAAAACTAGCATAGATAATAATTAAAAAGGACTAATAATATAATTTATAATAAACATTATGCAGAATAAAGAATGGGCACATAAAAATTTGTGTGATTTGGTCCATCTCTAACACTAGCTGTAACATTAACTGTTGCAGCGATGTTGATCTGATGGAGCCAGTTTCCTGATAGAGACCCATAGGTATGTGCCTCACCCATGGCCTCACTAATAGTTCGAGACCGTTTAGACTGGCCACCATAGCCGAAATCCAACAAGAACTCTATTATTAGTTAGAATTAGTATTATATTATGTAATAAAAATCCATACCTATGGGTATGGATTTATGCAATAGTTTAGGTTGAATTGGAACAATCTACAAAATCCTGACATTTCGGGAAAAGTCCTGACGTCCGGCAACCCTGGGTTCTGCCTACATTATAATATCTAAAGTTTACGAGGGCAAAGCTGTGAAACTCGTCCAACCATAACCAGTTTACACAAGATATTTTTATTCTTTCGCATTCCTATCGTCTTCTAAGTGGCACATTGGTTAATGAGCTTGCATCACAATAGACCATTGAATTCGATATTGGCGCCACTATTACCAGAATTTCGCAAACAAGCATTATGACTGCCTATGGATACCTAGTTAGTTATTTAGTTTGGCGAATGGTTTACGCACATGTCCTCCTAGCAATACTAAATCGGCTTCCATAAGCACATATGATGTCATAAATGGTCCGGAATCGATTGTCAACGTTGAAGCCGATTTAACGATTGATTAAGTCATTTTTAACCTTTATTTATTTGAACGCCATTTAAGAAATCTATGTTCGGCGACTTAGCCGGTAGAGCCCCTGATTGGGCCATTGTGCGTGAACATATTTGGCTACTCAAACCATTTCAGTTCCATCTAGAAGTCCAAGCGGCCTCGAAAGCTTGGCTTGAGTGCTTTCTGCAGTGAAATTGAGAGGACATCATCATCACCATTATTTTTCCCGGAACTCAATTACAGTCAATCCATGTTTCTTTTTACCGCAATGACTACATTATTATTCCGTCTTCCTAGCTTTAAGATTAATGTCCTCGCGAATAAATCGCGTTAGATTTTCCTTTAGCACCGAAGAGGTCATTCCATGATACGTGGAATAAATAGATTACTCACTCTTGTTAGGGCAAAAATAACTATTCGTGTCAGGGTCCTTCGTTTCCAGTTACTTAAACGCTGTTTTGTGGTTGATGACTAGCCAAAGTGCTTAAGGTGCTCAAGAGGCTGACAACATCCAGTTTTGACGAAACATGCTAGTATCGCATTGCCCGTAGGTATAAACTAATAAGTACGGGTGAAAAAAGAGTGAACAGAAAACTATCACAACATGGAAAAAAAAAACTTGTGTGTACTTATGTACACGCGTTAGAAGTTATACTTCTTAATATACAACTTGAACATAGTTATCAATTTTCATACCACCTAGAACTAACGTCATGCTGCTATTTTTACGATGCGCGCGCATCGTAAAAATTCACTCTCGCACATTTTCATACCACCTAGAACTAACTTCATGCTGTTAAATTTTTTGGTGTCGGTGTGCGCGCGCATCGTAAAAATTCACTCTCATCATTTTTCTCCATCGCGCCAAAAGAAGTATAACTTCAAAAACACAGTGAAATATGTATGACAAAATCGTAGAAAAATATAATCTTAAATGGCGTTCAAATAAATAAAGGTTAAAATGACCCTATTAATCAATCATTAAATCGGCTTCCATGACCACATGTGACGTCATAAATGGTCCGGAATCGATTGTCAACGTTGAAGCCGATTAAACGATTGATTAAGTCATTTTTAACCTTTATTTATTTGAACGCCATTGATGAAATCGATGTTCGGCGACTTATCCGGTAGATCCCCTGATCTCAAAGCAGATCTTGTTCTACGTATCAGATAACTGATATTATTATGCTAAATATACGGCTTTTCTTTTGTCAATACATATTTATTCAGATAATTACACCCAGACACAGGATAACAGATATGTTCATGCAGACAAATATCTGTCCTGGGTGGGAATCGAACCCCCGATCTGCGGCGTGAAAGGCAAGCATCTACAAGGTCAATTTATTAATTAGATATAATAATAATAATATAATAATAATAATATCTGGGGACAATGTCACACAGATCATCCTAGCCCCAAACTAAGCAAAGCTTGTACTATGGGTACCAGGCGACGATATACATACTTATATAGATAGATAAATACATAGAAAATATCCATGACTCAGGAACAAATATTCATGCTCATCACACAAATATTTGCACTTACCGGGATTCGAACCCAGGACCACCAGCTTCGTAGGCAGGAGCACTACCAACTAGGCTATGGTGACCGTCGTATGATATGATATTTATTAGATATTTATAAACTATCGCTTTAGCTATTCGATTATCTATTTGTAAGAAATAACTTGGATTATTTTTTGTCGTAGTAGGTGGTATCGTAGGTAGTATTGTAAATATACTTAATACTGTGTGGGTTTGGTAACGTGTTAAGTAAGTAAATACAGCGATTTAGATGACTATTGACCAAAATAAGAATGGGACAACATTACTGTAATCGTCAGAAACGTTTAAGTAAATGAAAGTCCAATTAAAATAACGATTTTACAGCACATTTCTTTATAAACTTCAGAAGAAAGAGGTTATCAAGTCGACTGTACTTATAAAATACCAACAACCTTGCAAGACAAGATTGCTAACACCATAAGCAATAACTTTTGTTCTAGAACTTTTGATAATTTGTTAGATTTTATTTTCGTACTAAAATAAGTAGGTACTACCGGGACGAAGGTATACATCAGGTAGTAAAATAAAAAAAATAAAAAAGGTTTTTATTCACGTAGACTTTAAAAAAGCGCTTGTAAATAGTCAGAACATGTTTGTAGTAATACAGTTATTATTTCTAATTGCATATTACAGATATTTAGGTACACGGAATGTTAAAACATTTATACAATTTATTTTATAATAGTAGTGATAATTAGTTAGCTTGTATTAAGTTATTGTCAAGGAGATTATGTTTAGGTTTAATGATTGAAATTTATATTTTACTACATATTGTCTGAATGTTTATGTCTATATTAGTCTGGCTGTGTACTAGCTTCCATTTAAAAACGGTCATCAACTCGCATGCCCGCGCCGTGACTAAGGCAACCCCCTCAAAATGGCAACAATATAGAAACCTTTGGGGGCCTATGTCCAGCAGTAGACGATATCAGGCTGTTGATGATGATGATAGCTTGGTTTGTGTAGTAGAGTGACAAAAATATCGGTACTCTTATTAAGTAATAGCTGTGCCCGCGACTTAGTCCGCGTGTTAATTAGTTTATTTAGATTTTTTTGTTTTATAGTAAAATAAAACACTTATTTTCAAATAAAAGTAGCCTAAGTTACTCCTTATTACATCAGCTACCTGCCAATAAAAGTCCCGTCAAAATCGGTCCAGCCATTTCAGAGATTAGCCGGAACAAACAGACAGACAGACCGACAAAAATTGTAAAAAATGTTTTTTTGTGTATGTACCGTATATATATTCATATTTATGTAGTAAAAACCGGTTATTTCAATATTACAAACAGACACTCCAATTTTATTTATTTGTATAGATTGTATAGATTATGGTATTCTTACCTAGAAGGTAATACAACCAGAATTGAATGTAGTTCAGTATACACACATCAACACAATCTAGGGATATTGAACATTTCATTGATTATCTAGAAAACTATAAACATTTTGTTATGACTGTAAATGGAAGAATTAAAGATAATTTCATGGCCGATATTTAAACATTAACAACACGATGCGATTTTGTTTTTCTAATTAATAAAAGTCTTAAATTAATTAAGCCATAGAAAATTACTGAGTGAACAAAAACATTTTATTCTTATAAAATTATTCAATCGAATTAAATGAATAAAAATCTTACCAAATCTGATAATCAGTAATCGGTATTTCCTCCTCTAACATTAATCACACAGCGGCAACGATTTTCCATACTTAAAATTAAGGTGTCAATGTCTTGCTGGGGTATGCAGTCCCAAGTTCTTTTTAAATGTTCGAAAAGTTGTTCTTCTGTTGTCAAGTTGGGCGGAAAATCCCTCAATGCTCTTCGCTGTAACATGTCCCAGGCGTGTTCAATTGGGTTTAAGTCTGGCGACTGTGGAGGCCAATCTAATACCTGAACATCGTGTTCTCGAAGGGCGGCCCTCACCAGCCGCGCTGTATGGGAAGGTGCATTGTCATGCATGAGCTGAAATTCTTGCCCCGTTAGGGCCCTGAGCGGGACAATGACACGTTCGACTACCTCCTCACGGTATCTATGGGCAGTCATGCTGCCCTGAATCCAAATGAGTTGGGTTCGTCCGCCGATTCGTATTCCTGCCCACACCATAATTGTCCCGCCTTGGTAAGAGTGGACCTCCTGTGGATGTCGGAGACGGCTGACCCTGCCTGGAGTTCTCCAAACGCGTGTTCGTCTCGAATCTGGATGAAATCCATAGCGGGACTCATCAGTGAACAGCACCAATGACCATTGTTGATCACTCCATGTCAAATGTTCTTGAGCCCATAAAAGTCGCCTACCGCGATTGCCACGTCGCAGCGCTGGGACTCGTAGCGGTCTGCGAGCATGAAGACCAACTTCATGCAGCCTCCTTCGCACGGTTTGGTCGCTCACCAGCAGCTGCTGACCCTCCTGGAGCCTTTGCACTAGTTGCATCGCTGTGATATTGGGTAGTCTTCTGGCGGTCATTTGGAGAAATCGATCCTGTCTCTGAGTGGTAACACGATATCTACCTGTGTGCCGTTCTGCCACATCTCCAGTAGCGCGATAACGTGACCACAGCCTGGATACCACATTTTGGCTTGTGCCCAGAGACTCAGCAACGACGCGTTGAATAGCACCGTTTTGTAACATGCCAACTGCCCGTAACATTTCATCTCGACTCAAATGATGGCGTGGCATGACGCTAAAAAGCTTACACAACCAATTGAGAAAAGAAAATAAAACAATTTATCAGGTTTTCTTTAATTAACACGCAAAAAAAATTTTAATGCAACTTCTTGAAATTAGATACAACTCAAGATTGCGCTGTGCTTTGCGTGTTTTCATTTGTTTCTCATTTTAATTTTTAAATTTTGAATAAAGAATAGACAAGGTTTAAATCTGTAAATAAACTTTTTAAGGAAACTAAATAGGTTTTAAACAATAAAGCCATGTTTGATTTCAAAATAACGTATCCCTAGACTTTGTTGATGTGTGTAGTTAGTAGTGTACAATACAATGTGTATTCTTATATAACAAGCTGCCAATAGAATTTAAAATTATACATACATAGACTCATGCCTGTTTCCTAGAGGGGTAGGCAGAGACAACGGATTTCCATTTATCACGATCCTTACATATACGAAAATAAATTTCTGTAAAAATTCTGATGCTGCTAATCATTGTAGTGTTCAGACAGATAGTGCTCTTTCATTCCGTCACCGGTCACCGTAGCCTAGTTGGTAGTGATCCTGCCTACGAAGCTGGTGGTCCTGGGTTCGAAACCCGCTAAGTGCAAATATTTGTGTGATGAGCGCGAATATTTGTTTCTGAGTCATGGATGTTTTCAATGTATTTAAGTATCTATCTATCTATATAAGTATGTATATCGTCGCCTGGTACCCATAGTACAAGCTTTGCTTAGTTTGGGGCTAGGATGATCTGTGTGACATTGTCCCCAGATATTATTATTATTATTCAACGCAATGTAAATTGTAAAGAAATAAATTACTAATAATAATGACTATCTATGGTGTAGGGTTTACATCAATTCACATCAAACCAATTCAGATTTTGTTTTTAACTGAAGGAATGAAGGTTTCCGTTCCACATAAAATGAGAGTAATTGTCAGAAACGACCTTTTACATAAATAAAATGTGACTAAACAATGGCATTAACACAAATAACCACTGATTCAAACAAAAGATCAAACTGAGCGGAGAAAAAAACACATAATGCCAATTCATATGATGTGTTCCCCGAAGTGACGCGTAGATATATTTAGCGTTACTACTACGCGTAGTTATTTCGGTTACCTGTCGCATGTCGGTTGCCAACTGGGCTCCTCACATCCGTGATCATCAGGAAGTTACATCATCAGACAGACTTGATTTAGTAGCTGGTCTAGTTTTAAAGGGCATTGATGAAGTAGACTTCAATATTGTTATTAAAACTTAAACTGACTTGACTGCCTTGTTGGTCTAGCGAGATTTTTTACAGACAAATTTAGGATGAACTAGAGTTGTACTTTGTCTAGAGTTGTGAAATGAAGACGTTGTCTTAGGGTATGGTATTTTGTATATATAGCTTAAACTATAAATTTCGATAATTAAACTTAAACATAGTCTCATTGACAAAAACTTAATATAAGCTAGCTAAATATCACTACTATCATAAACAAATTTTATAAATGTTTTCACAATCCGTGTACCTAAATATCTACATAAGTAACTAGAGATAATTATGTATACTTAACTATACTACTACAAACGTGTTCTGACTATTTACAAGCGCTTTTTTAAAGTCTACGTGAATAAAAACGTTTTTATTTTGGTTTCATACAGTCACATAGTCTTTAAATACCCTGGGACACTATTTACACACGGCCATCTGATCCCAAACTAAGCAGAGGTTGTACTCTGGAAACCAAATAACTGATATACTACTTTTTATGCAGACAAATATCGAATCCACGACCTGGGGCGTGAAAGGAAAGCATCTATAAACCACGTCAACCAGCCCGTCTTTGATAACGACAACGCAACTGTATTTCCTTCCTTCCTACGCGATTATTCTGTTGTTTGAGAATCGATTTTTATATCTTGTGCCTTAATACAATGCCCTTTACTGTAACCCTAAACAGTACCCTTTATAGTACACCATATAAATTACAAAAGTTGAAAAATTGTAGCATAATACTGTACAAAAGGCGGTCTTATCGTTAGCTGAGATTTTATACATATTAAAAAAATAAAATACTGGTTTATTTCTCTCTTAAATGCGCGTACATCGTGTTGTTATGTTAAAAACATAATCTTTAGGATGAAGTTAGAGTTGTAGTTTGTCTAGAGAGTAGTCTAGGAGAGTTGTGAAATGAAGACGTTGCCTTAATGTATGGTAATTTTTGTGATTTGTTTTTGTTTTAAAAGACAACGCCCGCCATGGGGAATCTAATCCCTGTGTCGCGGGGTATTTTACAAACACATAATAGACGGACACAAATTACATCCAGACTCAGAACAACAATTTATGGGTCACACAAATAGTTGTCCAGCGCGGGACTCGAACCCGCGACACGAATCGGCGAGGCGACTGTCTTACCCGCTGCGCCACACGTGCACTCAAGTTGCCAATGGCCCGCACAGGACAACTATTTGAGTGATCCAAAGTAATTGTCCTGAAACTGGGTGTGCTTTGTACTTATCCGTAATTTTTTTTTTAGTTAGCCACGATGCATAAACTCATTTCCAATGTGCCGGCGCATTGCCTTTAAAAATGGAGGAGTAAAATTTTGGCAACATCAAGACAACGGTTTTAGTGTGTATAAACGCATTTAATTACTCTGCGAACACTACAAAGCCAGTTAGTGTATTTTAGTGCTTCTCGGGAAGGGCTGTTCATGAATATAAACCGGTCAAGTGCGAGTCGGATTCTAGCTCGAAAGGTTCTGTACCATCAAGATAGTCTCTTGATGGTACAGAACCTTTCGTTATTTAACTATTCTTTTTTGTATTTTTAACAATATTTTATTAATATTATTTGCATTATAGCTCCTTTAAAAATACTCACTTAGTGTATATTTCAACTGTCTATCTATTTATTTATTTATTTTAAACTTTATGCACAACAATGTACAATGGCGGACTTAATGCCGAAGGCATTCTTTGCCGGTCAACCTTGGGGTGATGCGGAGAAAACCTGGTAGGTGACCTATGAGCTTTAAGAATAAAAACAAATTAAACCGTAACTATAGATACAGATATACTTCATGCAACATAAAATACACAATGTGCACCTATAATTTAATATACTAGATAGAATAAAAATAAAGTGATGGTACTAACTTTTGGTTTATAATAATAATATAATAATATCTTGGGACAATGTCACACAGATCATCCTAGCCCCAAACTAAGCAAAGCTTGTACTATGGGTACCAGGCGACGATATACATACTTATATAGATAGATAAATACTTAAATACATAGAAAACATCCATGACGCAGAAACAAATATTCGTGCTCATCACACAAATATTTGCGCTTACCGGGATTCGAACCCAGGACCACCAGCTTTGTAGGCAGGAGCACTACCAACTAGCTACGGTGACCGTCGATTCATTAGATAGCCCGCTGACAGAAAGACTGAAGGATATCGCAGGTTTAGTAATAGGATTCCGTTGGCATTCCTTGGGTACGGACCCCTTAAAAATGATGGGTCATTCCGCACACAGTCACAGATTTATTTTCATTAGTGATGGTTTTGGCAGCGTGTTGTGTTCGATATTATTTTGTTTTCAATCGTTGTTTCCACACGTATGTGTAAGTTATTTTCGGATGACCTGGAATGAGAGAATGCAGTCTGGCGCTAGCTTTATGACACAGCAGTTGATGTTATAGTTTGTTTATTGTTCTCAAATGATTAAACCATTTTTACCCTCCATATGCAATTGGAGTGGGTACCATAAGTACCTTTACATTATAGATTACATTCTCAGTATAAAATAGACAGTATGGGAACTACCTAGGTACATATCTCAAATCAAGTCGTCTTCAAACGTAAGTGAATTGAGGGGAGAGGGGCGGAGGAGGGAGGGGTCTACCCTCCTGTACCATCCCAACCCCATGGTTATGGAGATATCCATGTTTAATGTTTTTCTAGCGCTCGGCGGCCGCTGTTGCGGCACGCTCTCTACGCTCACTCGCCTTCGCGCGCTAAATGGTCACCGTTCTAACCTAACCTAACCCAAATTATTTCATAAAAGTATATTTTTGCAAAAATATTATGGTAGTGACAATGAACAATTCAGTTTTGGGTATTTTTCAGATAATAATATAAAGGCGTTATAAAAAATAATATAACTCCTAAACACGAAAGCAATGGTTTTACGTTGTTTTACAACGCTGTAGGTATCGAAATTGCTACAAAATGTATCAAAATTGTGTTCTCTTTTATGCATATGTATGAAGTGGTATGATTTAGAAAAAAATTTAAAAAAAAAATTGGCGCGTCTCTGGCAGAAAAAATGCGTTTTATCACTTAGTACGAACCCCGTTAACCCCCCATATACACACTTAACTCAAATTCAAGCGACTCGATATGAGATCCAACCCACTACCTACAAACGGTCGAAACGGCACACTCACACAATCACGCGCATCGACAAGACCCCTAAGCGGTTGTCGCGGTGCTGTCAGTAGTGAGTGCCGCGTCTAAACGAGGGGTCGCGTATAAGTTTATCTCCGCAATCTCTTTAAAATCCACGTGCGTATTGCCTAGGATACGGCTGTTAAAACTCGGCTTGATCAAAACGGGAGTTTTCGTATTTTAACCGTCCTGTTGATTTATAAAACAAATATTTTTAATAAAAAATAATAATAGGTATCTAGAACATTAAAAATTTCATCAACTAGGCTTAGTTACCTTACTGTACGTATTTATACTGTGTTACAGTTCTGGTAATAACATTATTGTCTTGCGCATGAGTAAGGTCATCATAGCTCAATGGGGAGGTTGAAGGGTGGTTTCACTCCTTTGCTGTCATATATGTTGCAAGCGCCGCTTCGTAAGTTACTACAACCTCTTCCTAATTTATCATAACAGCCGAAAGATATCCGTTGCTCGACAAAGGCATCCTCCAAGGATCTCTAAAATGACCGGTCTTGTGCTCCAACAGCTTCCAGCTGTTTGCAAGGAAAGGTCCACCTTACTTGCTTGGCTGACATGGCTTTACGACTGTTGCCCAGTGGCAATTACCGGGACCAATAACATGCCCTCCAAAGCATGGAGACGCTCAGAAATTAAACAACTTTGGCGGTCACCTAACTATGGACTGACCGCGAGCCTAGTTGCTTAACCGGTGAGAGCATCTGGCTATCACCGCGGAGAACTTTTCTACACCCTTAGGTTTTAGGTTTAGGCTTTAGGTACGCTTATCATTGGGTTGGTTGCTTGTTTGCTGATTCGTAGCAAGCGAAGCAGACCCTTCCCCCTCTCAAATGGCTCTGAATGCCTTACTTATATCCAGAACCAGAACTTATATGAACAATGTTAATCGCGACCGGGATATGGATGACACAGATTTGGACCTATTACATTGATAAGCCCAGCTACCTAGATACATTTTCGTCTAGATTTTTACCTGTGTTTATCACCGTAAATGTTTATTGTACAAACGGTATATGACGAAATAGTTCAATTCATTTGGCAATAACAAAACAAGAAAGAATAAAGTTATAGATAGACAAGTTTTGGATACAACACTTTTTATCACAATCATTGTAATCTATACTTTTATTTGTTTATCTAGGTGTTATATAATATACATAATATGCATATACTCGTAGATCTGAGGTAGGGATAGTATGTAATTTGTGCGTATAAATATGTATAATATCTCGTAAATTTTTCCTTTGATTTATCTTTCTTCAATAAATTTTCCTCTATCAGTGGTTTGCGGGAAGAAAACTTTGATTTCGTTTGAACTGTATCGTTTCCGTGTGCAATAAATAATTAATAAGAAATTATAAAAGGTGGGCATGGATCACTAAACAGTGAATAGCCAAGTACTCCATAAGTTCTTGGCTGTCCAGCCTTGGAGCACCTTGGAGTAACGTCAGAAACACTTGCCTTGTTATTATTTTATCACAAATAATAAACAATATCTTAGAACAATCAACAAACAGCCATCAGATCCCAAACTAGACAAAGCCTATACTATGGTAACCAGACAACTGATAAACATACATATATTTCTCAATACATACAAATTTTAGACGCCCCAAGTCTTCCAGTAAATTTCCCGATGTATAATAAAACTAAACTAAGGAAACCGGTTGAAGTGTAGTATGCAGTAAATTTATTTTTTCGCGGGGCCAGACATACTGATAACCTTGGTGGTAAACGGCTCAAAACAAGTGTAAATTATCATCGCTAGCTGTATTTATTAGTGTTCAAATGAATGACGTAACACTATTTAAATAGTTAACCAAGTTTAATTTGATAGTTAACAGAATATGACCTTTGTTTTGCTGTCCATAATTATAGCGCGTTGTTCCTGTATTAGTATCAGCTTCGCTTTTCTAGAAATTTTGGTGGATAAACTGACCGCCTACCCCTCTGGGAAACAGGCCGATTCTTCGGCATAATACTGTTTTCTTCTTATCGTGTCGATGGTAAGAATTAGATTTTACCTTCCCAAAATTGGGCAACGCTGATCGCTTTAGCTGTAGCGTCATACAAGTCCTGAAGGGAACAAGAGACTGGACAAGAGGGACAATCAGATAAATGTGCCATACTATGGGGTGACGCGCCGCACTCGCAGATGTTTTGTGATGTGGGAATGTAATCCCATTTGCACATGTTTTCTTTGGATCTACCAACCTGGGTACGTAGTCTATTAAGAGTCCTCAAGGTTGGCCATGGAAAATTACTAATAATAATACTGTAAATAATATAGTAAATATAGATATTGACTCCCTCGTTCTTCTAGAGGCAGCATATTCAACAGCAGATAATGATGCCCTTGGATCAAATCCCAAGTTGGGTTAGGAAGTGATATTTGGACTTTTCTGGAAAAAAAAAGAACTAGTATGTTGGACGTTGGCGGTGTTTTAGGGATACCCGATAGACGCGGACCGAGAGCAAGTTGTTCAAGGCCTCCGACATGCTTTAACGACTATTATGTAATGACCAAGACCGGGACCGACAGCTTCAGATGTTCTTCAAGCACAGATGTGCTCAGAAATTAAATGAATTAAGCGTTCAGCCTCTAATAAAGTAAACGCGCGCCTCAGTTGTTAACTTTACTTATATCTTTAAGACTGGCTCTTCAAGGTAGTTTTCTATGACCAAATCATATCTGCTGAATGCCGCATACAGCTGGACAAGAGGCTCTTCAAGAACGGAGGTAAATGCTATTATTGCCATGCTTGGCAAACGAGTTGGCGATGGTATTATGTTGGTCATAGTTCGCAGAGACGCTGCTATCCGTTCTCTGGTTGGATATCGTCAGCGTAACCACACAGTACAGACGCCAGCACATCCAGCTACCCCAATCTGTCAAACTTCTTTTATAGATTTTCAACTTTATCACATAGGCATAAGGTTCACTTTCAATTGGGGAAATTTGATAGATTGGGGTAACTTGATGAGCTGGCGTCTGTACATTCGCCGCCGTCACCACATATTTTTACATTCACTAGGAACGATTCTAAAACAAATGTTGACATTGAAAATAGAGAGATGACAATTTATCAGTCCTCTTAATTGGCGGTTATTAAAACGATCTAAGATAAAGCAATGATTTACGTTGATGACCTCATCTTCGGCTCGAACAACTTTTTACAATTCATATATAAAGAAGCGATGCAGTTTGCATTTAATAGTCTCATTGTACAGTCGACGACACAACGACCCCAGACGAGCATTACGTGGTCTGGAGTTATATTTCCTAGATCTACTGAGCGTGTACTTTATCAAAAAAAGTCTACACCATTATACACTTGTACTTCGAAAACCGCCCTTTCTGCCTACATAATAAAGACTTTAGGCTCCCAAGGTCAAAGCGTATCTAAGGCCAAATGTAGATACGTACCACCGTGTACGTACCATAGGTATACACCTCTGGCTACAAATAGAGGTTTGGTGCAATATGGTGGAACAATTATTGTAAACCTGTATTCTAGCAAATAAAGAGATTCATTCATTCATTTGAATTTTAAAAAGCCAAAAAATGTCGGCAAGAATAGTCTATCATAGTCGTTCGGCTGTTGAATGAAATCCCGTGGTTTTCTGAAGTCGATCTTTAGTATGTATCTTCAAAGAAGGAGCAATCAATTATCCCCGAAGTACCATATTATATTTCTTAAATTAATTAAGTGGTTACACAGAGACTTACTCAGTGTAACCACTTCTGTAGTTCACTGTCCATACATGTCGGAATGTTTAACAGACGCAAACAGCAGACTTCCAAATTCAGTTTGCAGAACTAAAACAAAATAAAACAATGTTAGAAAATAACGATTTCGCGGATTCGCGGAACTGGTTTTTGTTCGTTTCAACTCGTACAGTCATATAATAACTTTAAAACTTCTATATAAGGACCATTTTCCAATGGAAATGATTTTATTAGTGTGACGTTGAGAACCTTGTACAAAGTCATAAAACTATTTATCAGGTAGCGCTAATCTTTCCTAGTTTTTAAGATATTATTGACACGAGGCAAGCATTTATTATTGTTCTATGAAATAAATGATATCTTTAGGAGAATCACGAACGTTCTTAGCCAGTTGGTCTCACTGGCCGACAAGTGATCGGCGGGGTTATACGGGAACACGTAGATACGGGATCTGTCTATGGATGGGTGACATGAAAATGGTCTAATTTCTGAGCGTTGGTTCGGAGGGAACGTTATGATGTTGGTCCCACACATAAGACGACGCGCGACGTTCATAAAGCCATGTAAGAGGCCTGTCGCTTTTTTTTCTTTCTGATTAAATTCGTTGCGGAATCCAAGACAGTTAAAACAATTCCCCGGGACATGCCTGAGCCTCATCGCTCAGTGTCATTTTATTGTGTGCCACTGTAGATCCTGGCTTACAGGATTTGCAGTGGTGGGTTGCGAGGGACTAGTCCCGAGGCCTATCGGGTGGTTTAAACAACTCTGATACTAAAGTAACCACTGGGCAGTGGTTACTTTAGTATCAAGTAAGTAACCAAAGTAAAATAGTTGAGGATGTTGGCTGACTGTCCTGCCTCATACTATGTCTTCTTAATATTACAGCTTTAAAGGCAAATCTATCTAGACTGCCTCGATAGTCTAGTGTTAGTCTATATCTGTCTGTCAGGGTTTTCTGAAGAGATAGCCTCTTCAGAAAACCCTGACAGGGACAGCTGTGAATATAGTTAAGACTATAGCATGAGGCTCTTCATAAAAGGAGTAATAAAATATCTAAAGGCTCGCCGAAGTACTGTAGTAGTTGTATAAATAACCTGAAATACCCACCACACATGATAATGAGTGAATTTAATTTAACGCACCCCTAGAAAGATAACCTACGTCGAATCGACGTGTGCGATTTTGAATACTCGTTATAACTCGATTGTACTTCGTGGCACTGCACTCGCCGTTCCCGCCATCTCAGTTGGCGCGCGGAGCTAGCCGAGGACGCCCGTGTCAGCCAGGTAAGTGCAATACTTTCGCTTATATTTACCTACCATACGTCGCAGTGACGTATGGTTATCTTTAGTGTAACTTTTTGGTTTAACGGGACGGTTTGTTTTTTTATGATTTTAGTTATGATAAATGTACTTCTATTTATTATTTTTTTTATTGGTTTCAGTCTATGATAAAATAGCATTATGGCGTCATATAAACGAGGGGATGACGCTGAAATATATAGATTATTATTAGAAACGAGTGATGAAGAGCCTCTGGGGTCGGACAGTGAATGCGAAGATAACTTATTGCAGGACGAAGTTCAAAGTGATGTCGAGGATTGCGAGGTGAGTCCTCCACATTTGCCAAACATTGATAACACTGAAAACGACCCTGAACCTCCGAGCTCTCCGCACAGTGTACCGAATTATATTGTCGTACCTCAGCGACAAAGCCTCAGAGGTAAAGATGGTCATCGCTGGACGGCGACTAAGGGAAGAACTTCTAACAGAGTATCTTCCTGTAATATTTTACGGACATCAAGAGGCCCTACACGGATGAATAAATGCCTTTATGAACCGATAGACTGCTTCAATATTTTTATTACTGATGATATTGTGGAGGAGATAACGAAATGGACCAACGCTGAAATCCAATTGAAAATACTGAGACCTGGTGCAAAAGCAACCTTCAAAACTACTAATTGCGATGAAATCCGTGCTCTTTTAGGTATTTTGACACTGACAACTGCCATGAAAGACAATCATTTGACCACCAATGAGCTATTTGATTGTTCGTATTCAGGCAATAGGTATGTTGCTGCCATGAGTAGAGACAGGTTTGATTTTTTAATACGATGTTTTCGGATGGACGATAAAACTTTGCGACCAGAGTTAAGGGCTACAGATACATTTGCACCAATTAGAAAAATTTGGGAGATCTTTATAAACCATTGTCGTTCCAACTATATCCCCGGGCCATATCTTACGATTGATGAACAGCTTTTGGGTTTTAGGGGTCGATGTCCCTTTCGCATGTATATTCCCAACAAACCTAATACGTATGGATTGAAAATAGTGATGACGTGTGATAGCGGCTCCCGTTATATGATTGACGCTTCGCCATATCTTGGTAAATGCACTCAGACCAATGGCTTACCGCTTGGGGAATTTTACGTGAAAGAACTAACAAAAACTGTCTATGGAAGCAACAGGAATGTCACCTGCGATAATTGGTTCACCTCTGTTAAATTAGCGCAAAACTTGCTCAAAGAGCCATACAAATTGACGTTGGTCGGCACAATAAGATCTAATAAACGAGAAATACCTGAAGAGATGAAAAAATTACATTCTAGAGCTGTCGGAACATCCATGTTCTGCTATGATGGACCACTGACATTAGTGTCGTACAAACCCAAACCGAGCAAGATGGTGTACGTTCTATCATCGTGCGATGAAGAGGGGACTCTTCATTTGACGTCAGGAAAACCAAATATGATTCATTTCTATAATGAAACAAAAGGTGGGGTCGACACGTTCGACCAAATGTGCTCTAATATGTCTTGCAGTCGCAAAACAAACAGATGGCCCATGGCCATGTTTTATGGCATGATGAATATGGCGTTTATTAACGCATACATTATTTACTGTGAAAATGTCTTATCAAAGAAAAAAAACCGCTCAGCAGAAGAGATTTTTTGAAAAAATTAAGCAACAGTCTTGTTACTCCATGGATGGAGACAAGAAAACAAGTGCCTAGTTTGCCCACGAAACTTAAAGAAAAAATTGTTACTTTACTGCCAAAAAGACCTGCAGAACCACCACAACCAGATGAAGCCATACCAGAGCCAAAGAAACGAAAGTATTGTGGCTTTTGTCCTTCGAAAATTAGAAGGATGACAAAGACAATGTGCAACAACTGCAAAAATCCTATTTGTGGAGAGCATAAGTCTAGTGCCTGCCCTAACTGCCTTTTAGGCCAAAATGGATAATAAATGTTATTTTTTAGAGTTCCTTATATTGTTAAGAGTACAATTTGTTGATTTTTATAAGTTTGTTCCTCAAATTATAAGACTGGTATAGAGAGATTGTAATGTTTAAGTTTTTTTAAGGTAAGAATTACCGCGTTTACTTATTCAAGTTTTTGTAATAAACACATAATTAAATATCAATGTTTTTCATTAATTCTGTATACACATAAGTTAATTAAATACATGATAGCACTTATTACATACAAAACTTGAAATTAGAGCTATCCAAAAATTCACACGTCGAACCGACGTAGGTTATCTTTACTGTATGGTAAAATAAGGTTATCTTTCTAGGGTTAAATAAATGAATTGTAATTTGATAATAAGATGATCCTGACTTAAAGAACAGGGTACATACAGTGCATACCTGTAATTTTCTAACAAACAGTCTACAGTAATAGATTATTCATTGGACAAATAACAGCTAGCTATTTATAGGTCTCCACAATTAACATTACATCTTGTTAGGTGCATCAGGACAGGACCAAAGCAAGTACTAATTATCTATTGTTTCGATTGGTGGTTAATAATAAGTAGAATATATTTATTTATTCAGACAACGTCTACCATGTTTTTTTTTTTATAAACATGCTGTCGAGTATTAGTAAGTTAATTTAAATGAAAACAATGAACGATATTTTTCTAGAAAGAAAAAGAAGAATACCTTTATTTTTTTTTATTTAGTTTTACGGCTCTGCCTTCTTCGACCTTATGAGCCTTCAGTAAAATATATTTTATATTTGGTTTTGTCATTAAGTCAATGTCAAGTAAAGTCTGTCTCAGTCAAGTCATAGTCCTTGTCCTACCCCAGTAAAGCAGTGGAGACTTTACTAGAGACTCCTATGGAGTTTTAGAATCAACACAGAAAATCTCAATTCTCGGCAATATGGCACTTTCCTCCACTTGTGTACGTAGCTGAAGATGTTATGTCTAAAAATGCACCATATTTACACATAAAAACTCGAATAACACTAGTTTTTGAAAATGGAACAATGCCTCGATGCGTCCTTTTCCTCGTTGGCGCCAAAACTCCAATTTCATAAAGAATACCTTTCTTGATACTTTTCTGCAATGACGTTTAGGATAAAAATTTTATGCGTAATTTTAAGACATCGTTGCTACAGATGGGGAGGGAAAATTAAAGACTTTTATCTCTCTGTGGCATCATTTAACTGCGGATGTATTTCCGATCCTATTCCTTTCTTAAAAGCCGGAAACGCACTTGCGGCACCTCTGGTGATGCGACTGTTAAGAGTGTTTACTTTCCATCACGTAAAAAGAATATTGATGTTGTGTGACTAAAAATGGTTGTTCGCTATCTGGATATACTTTTTGTCCATTAATAATAAGTAAGTGAAATCAACTCGTCATTAAAAAAAAAATGTGTAAATATGTATCTTAGTAGATCACGGTGTACAGTTGCAAGCACATCCAGCTACCCAAATCTGTCAAATTTCTTTTATAGATTTTCAAAACTTTATCACAAAATCATAATGTTCACTTTCAATTGGGAAAATTTTACAGATGAGGGTAGCTTATTGTGCTGGCGTAGGTATGCACTATGTCAAATCGAATATCAATTGATGAATCATTATAAACGAATGTCTAGAAACATAATCAATAATATCGAATGGATAATATATCTAACATTCGCTACTAGACTAGTAGGTTAGGTTAGGTTAGAATTGCGATTATACAAACGCAAGAGCCAAGCGAGCCGTGGTAGCTGCCGGCGAGTGCAAGAAATAAAAAACAAGAGGATACATTCGATTGAATGTTCCATTTATTAACCATTCGATAATATGAACCAGTATTTAGACATTCGATTTATAGTGATCGATGAATTGACATTCGATTACATTTTGTTCCGACATCGTCGTTATAACCAAACTTATAATTATTTTGTTTTGTATTATGCTACGAGTATAATCCCGTCCATGGGTACGCTAGGTGTCTAGAACCTAGCTTACCTTCGGCATAGCATGAAGGCAATCTATGAAGTAACAACTTCTTGTTCAATTTATGTCTTTATGTTAAAATTTGTACGTATTTCATCAGAAATTAAAGGCTCTTGAAGGAATGGTGCAATGACAACTTGTTTTTCCTTTTCCTGGCGTAGAAAACAAGTAAAAAATACGAAATATTAAAAAGGTTAAATAAAAAAGAGGTCAATTATCCGCCTTAAAAACTAATTAGATTGCAGTTAACGATCTAAAAGAAAATAGTTTATGGCGGACTGCTTTTTTTTATTCCTTAGATTGGTTTTGAGACTTTTATTTGCGGCTACGTTAAATGTGTAATTTTTATAGAATTTTGGAGAGTAGGTAGTTTCTATAAATATTGTTTATTCAGGATAAAGAAACTGGATACCTCGATGTTGTGTCAAACCTAGTCTAAAACATAATAATGAGAGCGAGGAATCAGTTTATATGGAGAAATCATTTGTTTTGTTTTAATTTATAGATAGCTTTTTCAGTTAACGTCTTTATAAAAATTGCCGTCATAATATCAGATTTTTCTGTTTTCAGGTAATTAATATTTCTGAAACAGCTGGTGCATGAGTCTTACGCCTTCTATCATCGGTAAGTTTTGCCAAAAATTGGTGTTTGTCACTGCTATGGCATTGTGCTACGCGACGCTACACATTGCTGTTTACGTTGACATCAATGTGAAGGTTGTTACCGACAACACAGTTTTCTAGTACAGTAGTAGAGACACCCGCTGAGTTTGTTTCGCTGGGTCTTCTCAGTTGGGGCGCATTGGATCCGGTGGTAGCATTAAATCGCGACCGTCGTTATTAACATAAGGTCCGTCATAATAATATCACCTTAATATAGACAGAACCATTGCCAATATGTATTACAAATATTAGACTTAAACTAGATAATTAGACTTAAACTAGATAATTAAACTGAAACATAATCTCTTGACAATAACTTGATACGAGCTAGCTAAATATCATTGCTGTTATAAAATAAATTTTATTAAGGTTTTAATACTATCAATACAATGTGTGCCTAAATATCTATGTTACTAGAAATAATAATGTATACAACTATAATACTACAAACATGTTCTGACTATTTACAAGCGCTTTTTTTAAGTCTACGTGAATAAAAACCATTTTTATTTTATTTTAATTTATTTTATTCTGTTTCTGACTGAAACCGGTAAGTCCTTACCATGGGTTACTATTCGCCAACGCCAAATCCCTGTATTGCGGGATAATTAAACATGTAAATCACAAAGTACTCTGAAGCACACACAGGCTCAGTATAAACATTTAAATTTTAAATGTCTTCAAAATAGTTGTCCGGGATCGGGGATTGAAGTGGAAACACGAGAGGAGGGTGCCGAGGTAATAGCCACAGGTTCAATCAGAATAAAAAAGGAAGTGACTATCAAATGTTATTGGGTAATGGGTATGCATCAGAATGTACAATTTTAGTTTAGTTTCTTTATTTGCATTCATGTGTACATAGTTGTTTACATATATTTTAGACTCAACATGAAACCCTGTAAGGGCACAGCAAGTACATTATTAACAACTTAGAAACTAGGGCTTATCTTTATTACATTGTTATATATATATATACATAAAAAAGATACATAATCAAACTCATTTCATTACATCTTTTCAACATCATTATTACACAATTTATAACTTTAATTACAATTTTATATGAATACAGCAATAGTTATTACATGTCAAGTTTAATTTTACAATGAATTATATTTTAAATTATATTTAAATTGTCCTTAATAATTCTTACACAAGCTACTTTACCTACATACTTATTTATCATTTTTATCTTTAAAGAGTTCTTCTATATCATAGTAACATTTCCTGATTAGATGTTTCCTAAGTTCGGTTTTGAATTTATTTTCGTATTCTATTTTCTTAATATAGTCTGGAATTTTATTATAGATTTTTACGCACATTGCAAATGGTCCCGAATGGAATAAAGCTAACTTTGAGCTAGGTAAGGCTAGTTTATTCTGGGAGCGCAGATTGCGTTTTTGTGGTCGTAGTTCACTAACCAGGGGAAATAGTGATGAATGGTTTCTGACAAATTTACTTATTTCTAAGATATACATGCTAACTAATGTGAGAATATCAAATTTAATAAAGTAAGGCTTGCAGCTATTTGTAGAGTCTATATTAGCAAGTATTCTTATACACTTTTTTTGCAATATGAAGAGTTTATCTATATCTACGCTATTTCCCCATAATATAATTCCATAATTAAGCCATGAATAAGCATACGCATAATAGGCTGTCATGGCCGTTTTCAAATCTGTTGCTTTTTTAAGTTCGTAGAGGGCATATGTGAATTTAGCGAGTTTATTTGATATATTTTGTATGTGAGCCTTCCAGTTTAAATTCGTATCTACAGTCAATCCTAATAATTTAAATTCATTTATACATTCTAATTGTATGTCACCATAGGAGTAATCAATATTTAGTTGTTTTTTTTGATAAGGTCTATACTGCATTAATTTAGTTTTTAAAAAGTTAATTTCTAAATTGTGATCTTTTAACCAATTTACTATTTTGGATAGTATTTTATCTAACTCTAGATTTAGGTTCTCAAGGTTTTCACATGGTAATATTATCGATATATCGTCTGCAAATAAAACACTTTGAGCATCTATTTCTTTAGGCAGTTCATTTATGTATATTAAGAAGAGTATGCAACCTAATACGCTACCCTGGGGGATTGACATATTTACATCAGCTTTTTGTGATCTGATCTGGGTGATGCTTCCTGTCTGTGCGTCGTGATATTCCACTTCTACATATTGTGTGCGATTTTTTAAATATGATCTGAACCACTCATGTGCGATACCTCGAATTCCAATTTGGTATAGTTTGTCTAGTAATATTTTATAGGACACCCTGTCATACGCTTTGCTCATGTCGAGCAGTATTCCTATTGCATACTTTTTGTCATTTATAATGTTTAATGCCTTTTGTATGTACTTGAACACTGCTAAAGTTGTAGATTTAAATTTCCTAAACCCAATTTGGTTCTCATTAAAAATGTTGTAGCATCAATTGCAGCATCTTGGACTTACGCAAGATTTTTGAATAGTTCTTATTCTTAAATATTAAAAAATATGTTGTATATACACCTTTAGCCACTAATTGTAAATAAAGTTTAATGAAAAGGTGAGATAAAAAATAAAACCTCGTCCTACTTCTTAGAGCAAGTTATGTAACACACACCATGTGGTGTAAATAGTGTGGAAAACGTAAAGAGAATAAACATTTAACAATATAACTGCACCATTACCCACCCCTTCACTAATCAAATTATTGAGACACTTGAGCTCCGAATAAACTTTTGAACTTAATACCTACCGACCGATACTTTCTCATCATTTTTGTAAAAACATAAATTACGCGTTTTCTCTCGTGTTTGTAGACAAACAGAACTAGACAGCTACAGTCTTATTATTATTTTTTAAGTTTTCATGTAAGTTTTTTTTTCTAATCTTAATAAGCATAATGAGAAAGAAAGAAAGAGATTATCAGGTGAACAAAGTTGCGTGGCTACCACAACCACGACGACTCATGAGTATAGCGTTCGAACAATGGAAATACAGAAAAAGCACATAAGAAGTATATGAGTAGACCATAGGCGTTGCAAAGAAATTTGAGTCTTCTTCTAGCTGGGCTAAAGTCAGGTCTAGAGCTGGGCTAGAGGTCGTGGGTACGATCTTCACACAGGAAAATCCTTAGTGTGACAAGCATGAATTTAAACAAAAAAATAAGACACAGGATACCATAATTTCCGAAATCGCCGGTACCTAATACCGCGGGGCGCAGTTAATAATATCTCAGGACAATGACACACAGATCATCCTAGCCCCAAACTAAGCAAAGCTTGTACTATGGGTACCAGGCGACGGTATACATACTTATATAGATAGATACATACTTATATAGATAGAAAACATCCATGACTCAGAAACAAATATTCGTGCTCATCACACAAATATTTGCACTTACCGGGATTCGAACCCAGGACCACCAGCTTCGTAGGCAGGAGCACTACCAACTAGGCTACGGTGACCGTCATTAGTTAGTTAGTTAGACTTCGTACAGAAAGAAAGATTGTTTCGGGGCCTGGTTGCTTACCATTCGGACTCGGAGGGCATGTTAAGTCGCCGCTCTATGACAATTGTTACAAGTAGCCAAACCAAAGGCCAAACTAAATATTGCCACCTGTGCCTCTAGCACGAGTTCCTGCAGTTTACTTACTCGATCACACGTACAGTTTCGTCCCATACATTGTGCACCAGAGTTTTAGTTCTTAATAGTTTCCGCGAGAGGCGCTGGTGCTCAATGTATGGGACGAAACTGTACGTGTGATGGAGTAAGTAAACTGCAGGACTCGTGCTAGAGGCACTGGTCTAAATCCGTATAGGCTTCGAGGTCAGACGACAGTGTCGCAATTAATCCTGATAGCTAGCCACATGGTTGTTAAGTCAACTCCAAAAAAAATGGGAAAAAGGCATAAGAAGAAGTAATCAAAGTGAAATAAATACACATCGCGCTGAGGACTAATTCAAAATACTGCAATACTGTATTTGACTATGTTTATGTATTGCATTGAATAATAATTATATAATAATAATATCTAGGGACAATGTCACACAGATCATCCTAGCCCCAAACTAAGCAAAACTTGTACTATGGGTACCAGGCGACGGTATACATACTTATATAGATAGATAAATACTTACATAGGTAGAAAACATCCATGACTCAGAAACAAATATTCGTGCTCATCACACAAATATTTGCACTTACCGGGATTCGAACCCAGGACCACCAGCTTCGTAGGTAGGAGCACTACCAACTAGGCTACGGTGACCGTCACGTGAATAGAAGAAGAGAATAGTTTATTTGCTAGAAACATGGTTACAAAGATGGTAAGTACAAATTACCTTTTACAATAGGTACAGCATGTTTCACCGATACTTCGGTATGCAAATTGATTCAATCATAATTTGAATTATATTATAAACTAGCTGTGCCCCGCGGTTTTACCCGGGTTAAACTTTATAAATTATCACAGCTTCTCCCCCGTAGGTGAAAGCATGATAATATGTAGCCTATATGTTGACCCGACATCTTAGTAATATTCATGCAAAATTTGAAGTAAATCCATGCATTACTTTTGAGTTTAGCCCGGACATACATACAGACAAACAGATAAACAGACAAAAATTGTAAAAACTATATTTTTGGCTTCGATATGGAGTGGAGATCACGCCCCAAGTATCCTTTTAAAAAAATATTCAATGTACAGTTTTGACTTTCCTACGATTTTATTATATGTATAGATTGTGAGCTTGACAAGTACCAGTGTATGTATACACAAGAGCTGAATAAATGTCATTATTTCATTGACTACCAAAAGAATTCCCACACTATTTAAGTTACAGGTTGTTTATTTACAACACCTCAATCCATCATACCTCCTACATACACATAGATAAAACGCTTTAACACTCATTCAAAAACTGTTTTACGAACTAAATCTCCTTGAATCTCCTTTGTAGGTGCGAAAAGCGAGACAGAAATATATTCACAATACTAAGCCAGATAGGGATAGATAATTATTTGTAAAAGAATATGCGTAGGCGTTTGCACATCCGTCGATCTATTTTAGACGTTTCTTGAAAAGCAACATAGCAACTTTGTATCATAAATCGTTCAATAACTACCGCTTTAATATTTATAGGTTGGTAGCAGTGTAATGTCTTACTTATACACTGCTTGCAAGGTGCCAGCATTAGAAAATAAGTCTGTTGTTCATGGGAAAGTCTGTATAATACGTTTTAATGAGCTCGTAAGGCGACAGATAAAATGTTACTTTGTTGGCGTTCGTATTCATTCCGTTATTTTAAGATTAAATTACTGAAATGAGCTAAAATAAGTGCTTCGTTGTTTTATAGTATTTGGAAGTTTATTTACTTCTAAATAATAATCTTATCATGTCCCAATGGAGACTAGGCCACAGAATAAAAAGTACTTACTAGGCATCTGCGCGGGACATATTATAGTGCTCAAGTGTGTGCGCCAACACAGGAGCACTTTCGATTCCATCACTCTTGTGATCCGATGAGACGCCTAGGCGACACGACCGGATAGAGGGCAGGTACAGGACCGACGGCTTTACGTGCTCTCCGAGGCACGGGGGTATAAATACCGCCTACCCCAGACTTAGGGCTGATGCTGAGAAATTTTTCTTTTTATAGAAAAGTCCCAAAATCACTTTTTAGCCCGACCCGGGATTTGAACCCAGAACCTCGTTCTCTCCGGGTGAACACGCTACCGCTAGACCAACGAGGCAGGAGGATTTTGGTGTAGATAAGTACTTAGTACTCTGCTATGTGGTGACGGCATAGAATATCATCACCCCATCTGATCCCGTGGGGGGCGTAGAAATTGTTTGAGGGAATACCTACCAGAGAACGGGCAGCAGCGATTTCTATAAACTATGACCATCAAACTGCGAACTAGATTATGGCGTATCCCACATTCTTTGGGGAGGCTTTTGTCCAGCTGTGGACGTACTTTGGCTGACATGATGATGATGAAGAACTTAGTTTTAGTTCAACGTACTCAATTTTTTTTTTCAATGTACAGACGTCAGCACATCCAGCTACTTCCCAATCTGTCAAATTTATTTTATACATTTTCAACATTGGGGAAATTTCCCCTGTTGGAAATCCAACAGGGGAAATTTGACAGATTGGGGTAGCTTGATGTGCTGGCGTCTGTACTAGCATTGTTGCAGGTCCGCTCAGTTTTAGCAAGTCAATAAACTCTTATCTATACATATAATAAAATCGTAGGAAAGTCAAAATTGTACATCGAATATTTTTTGAAGTTATACTTCTTTTGGCGCGATGGAGAAAAATGATGAGAGTGAATTTTTACGATGCGCGCGCACACCGACACCAAAAAATTTAACAGCATGAAGTTAGTTCTAGGTGGTATGAAAATGTATGAGAGTGAATTTTTACGATGCGCGCGCATCGTAAAAATAACAGCATGACGTTAGTTCTAGGTGGTATGAAAATTGATAACTATGTTCAAGTTGTATATTAAGAAGTATAACTTCTAACGCGTGTACATAAGTACACACAAGTTTTTTTTAAAAGGATGATCTACAAACGATTTTGAAGCCAAAACTATAGTTTTAGAATTTTTGTCTGTTTGTCTGCGTGTCTGTATGTATGTCCGGGCTAAACTCAAAAAGTACTGCATGGATTTACTTCAAATTTTACATGAATATTACTAAGAGGTTGGGTCAACATATAGGCTACTTATTATCACGCTATCACCAACGGGGGAAGAGCTGTGGTAATTTATAAAGTTCAACGCGGGTAAAACCGCGGGGCACAGCTAGTGTTCAATAAAAATACTATTTTCGTTTGTTATTCGTCCAAATATTTGGGTCGTGCTAAATCACAGTTATGTGGATCAAGGAATTTACGAGAGTGCTACTTATAAAATAAAACTGGTACAAAACAACGCTGTTGTAACAATAATAATTTACTTACTTATAGTATGGGCAGTAGTTACTGTCGTGTCAGAGTTGTTCAAGCCGCCCAGTAGGCCTCTGACATGGCTTAACGACTGTTGTCTAATGACTACAACCGGTACCGACAGCTTAACATGGCTTCCGAAGCATGGAGACGCTCAGAAATTAATCCACTTTTGGTGGTCACCCATCTATGGACAGACCGCGATCCTAGTTGCTTAACCTCGCTGATCACTTACGGACCAATGAGAGCATCTAGCTATGAGCGCCTCCGTTGATTGAGTGAGTTTGAGTAAATTTAATGATTTCAAAACATTGTTAGTATTATTACGCAACGTCCGAGCTTACGATAAGCTGATGGTGGGCGGATGGTGCAAGAATGTTGCCGCCCGCCTACAGTGACCTGTATATATTCGTCTGTATGCAAAAACAAGCAACTTAGGCCGAGTTCCTTGTTAACTTAGCAAGATAATCTGAATAGTATAATGTCTTCCATGCCGAATTTCGGCCACGGCGGCGCGGCGAGTGACAATAGAGACATGTTATAGCGCACAAGTGTGTGTGCAAACAAAGGGGCACTGTCTATCCATCACTTTCATGATCCGATGGGACGACTAGCGACACGACCGGAAAGAAGTCAGGTACAGGACCGACGGCTTTACGTGCTCTCCGAGGCACGGGGTATAATACCGCCAACTCCCAGTGTTCGGGTTGATCCGAAGAAATTTTTCTTTTTACAGAAAAATGCCAATATCACTTGTCCCGACCCGGGATTTGAACACAGGACCTCGTTATCTGCGGATGAACATGCTACCGCTAAACAAACGAGGCAGTCATACCAGTCATCTAAATAGTATTGGCAACATAACTTGCGGAGTGAGTAGGTAATACCAATAGTCCGGTTTTCAGAGAGAGCTGAAGACTTCTTTCTGAAGATCGCCAAATTCTTTTTTATCAAATAAAAATAGTCCAGCAACACTAAGTGTTCATTCGATATTTGAACCTTGGACCTAAATATCTGCGCGAATGCTTGACCATAGAAGCATCGGAGCAGCACATCCGCGTACCAGGGGCTCCCTCCAAAATGCGCCGAGCGAAGTCCACGGCAGATTAGGTTTAAACGGTGGAAGTCCTCCATGCTCACCCGGAGACGCTCTAGCGCGTGGCGTGCGAAGGCATTTCCCCTATCATAACCAAAATGTTCTACTTTGTGTTGAACTCCACGAAAAGGCTGTTAAGGTCTCTGTACTACTATCTGTACGCTCATAGCCAGATGCTTTTCCCGGCCCGTAAGCTTCGGAGGCCACGGAGGTAAACTGTCGGTCCCGGTTGTATTCATTAGAGAATCAGGCGTGAAGCCATGTCAAAGGCCTATACTGGGCGGCTTGAACAACTCTGACATCAGGGTAACCACTGCCCGTACGATAAGTTACTAAGTGTACATGCACTCTCATTAGTATTGAATTATTTCAATGTCAATATATCAATCATAAATGACAGTGATATGTGCTTCCTACACATAAATACTGTTCGCTGATTGCATCATAATGAAGATGAATTAATACATGGACAGATGGTCGCCTCTAAGACCTAAAATAGAAGAGATCTCATTGAGACAAAAGGCTGACTGTACTCACATATACATACCCTCACGCCTGTTTCCCAGAGGGGTAGGGAGAGACAACGGATTTCCATTTGTATTCTGCACACCTCTTTTGCCTCGTTTACTGTCATTATATTCTTCATACATGCTCGCCGGTTTAGGGTACTTATGAACTGACCTTTCTTGAGAACTTCTACGTCTATCATGCATAATAGTGATAAAATAATGTCCTCCTGGACGAATGTCAGCTTTGTCTATGTAAGACTAGCGACACGTCCAACAGTAAGTCAGGTACGGGACCGACACCTTACGTGCTCTCCGAGGCAAAGGGGTTTAATACTGCCAACATATATAGACAGAACAATTCGACAATACGAGTATGTAGTAAAAATATAGCTAAAATTTAAAATTTTGATAATTAAACCTACACATGATCCTTGACAATAACTTAATTTAAGTTAGTTAAATATCGTTACTGTTATAAAATAAATCTTATTGTAAATTATTTCCTACAATCCGTGTACCTAAATATCTATATGTGCCTAGAAATAATTATAAATTAATTATATATTACTATGAATATGTTCTGACTATTTACAAGCGCTTTTTTAAAGTCTACGTGAATAAAAACCTTTTTTATTTATATTTTATTTTAACAACAGAAATAAGAAATTTTCTTAAAAGAAACTGCACGTATGGCGCAGCGGCTAAGACCGTTGCTTCGCCGCTTCGCATAAATAGTTGTTCTGAGTCTGGATGTAATTTGTGTCCATCTATTATGTTTGTAAAGTACCCCGCGACACAGGGATTCTCTAATGCGGACATTGTTTTTAAAAAAATATATATATCCTGGGACATTATTCACACACGGCCATCTGGGGCACTACCGGCTAAGTCGCCGAACATCGATTTCTTAAATGGCGTTCAAATAAATAAAGGTTAAGCCGGTTGAGCCCCTGGTCCCAAACTAAGCAGAGATTTTACCATGGATACCAGATAACTGATAGGGTAAAAGCCGCATAGTTGCCACACTTTTTGAAAAGCTCCTTTAAAAAATGTGTACCTATCAATACATTTTTTTTTCAAAGTGTATTCTCAAACATAGTTCATTAATATTCTAACATACCCTATCTATAAAAAAATTATAAATATTATACATTTTAAGTAAATCCAGTTTAATATGACCTCTAAAAAAGGGGATAGTTGCCAACTATAGAGGATACTAGCCTAACGTTAAAAGTGGTTGGGGGGGATACTTGCCCAATGTGAGGATAGATGCCCGTCTGTTTTTTTTTTCAAATAAAAATGAACTTATAATAGGTCTTTACCTATGAAATTGCCGTTTTGTATGAAAAAATTTAAACGAATTTTTTTCATGAATTTTTTTATTTGTATTAATCGAAGTAATCACCCATGCAATCAATGCATCTTTGCCATCGCAGTGGCAGTTTATTGATGCCCTTCTTAAAGAAATCAGCTGGACGGGAGGCAACAAATTCTTCAAAGGCATTTTGTACTGCCTCTCGGGTATTGAATTTTTTTCCCGCCAAGAAGTTATCCAAATTCTGGAAAAAGTAGTAGTCTGTAGGCGCAAGGTCTGGTGAGTAGGGCGGATGACGGAGAGCTTCCAACCCCAGTTCTTGCAACTTGGAGACCGTCTGCTGTGCAGTATGAGGTCGCGCGTTGTCGTGCAGGAGCAGCGGAGACGAGCGATTGACCAATGCTGGTTGGAGATGCGCCAGCTTCTCCATCATTGTGCTCAGTTCTTCACAGTACACATCTGCAGTAATGCTCACCCCGTTTGGTAAGAAGCTGTGATGAATCACACCGGCGCTAGACCACCAAACAGTGACCATCACTTTTCTAGGGGTAAGTTTTCGTTTAGGGCATTGTTTAGGTGCTGAACCAGGATCCAACCAACTTGCTGAGCGCTTGCGGTTATCAAACAGAATCCATTTTTCATCGCAGGTAACAATGCGGTTCAAAATTCCTTCATTTGTGTGTCTGTTGAGCAGTGCAAGGCACGTCTCGACGCGTACTTCGCGCTGGCGATCATTGAGTTCGTGGGGCACCCATTTGTCAAGCTTTTTTACCTTGCCAATTTGACGCAAATGGACCAATATTGTTTTGACGCTAACGTCGAAAGCTGCTGCTAATTCAGCCGTAGATTGTGTATCATCAGCTTCCACAACCGCCTTTAATTCGTCATTGTCGACCAAAGTCTTCGGACGACCGCGAGGTTCATTTTTCAGGTCGAAATTTCCAGAACGGAAGCGAGCAAACCAATAACAGGTGGTGCGTTGGTTTGTAGTGTTAGCTCCGTAAACGTCGTTGATGTTGCGTGCCGCTTGTGCCGCGTTGCTGCCACGACGGTACTCATATTCCATAATTACTCGAATTTTTAACGTATCCATGATGACGAAAAATATTGAAATGCATGAAAATGTAACACTAATCAATAAAGAAATGACTACTTTTGGAAAAAAGAATCCATGTTTTTAAAATAAAATTAATTTGAAATTAGAATTCTTAGCCAAACAAAAATTATTTTGATTTGAAATGGCCAGTACTGCAGAACGGCAATTTCATAGGTAAAGACCTAATATTAATTTAAATAATCAGTTTTTATTATTAAATACAATCTTTTATTAAGTATTAATTAAAGTTAAATTATAATAGACTCCAAAATAGTAAATAAGTGTCCACAATAAAAATGTAATGATATTATTTAATTTGAAGATAGAACAATAAACAAAATTAGTATTAACTTTGGCATTAGCCTCTATTAAGTAAGTATTCATTCTTTATAACTTACTGAGATCCTTTATTATGTACTAAGTACTAAGAGAAGTTAAATTATTACATAATCAACACTTAAAAATACTAAGGTTTTAAATTGTAAGTTAGTGAACATGTAATTTTTTTATTAAATATTAGTATTTATCTTAAATATTAAAAATATGGTAATCAATTACCATTAGCATTGTCCAGAAGTCGAGCTTTTCAACTTGCCACATCTCATGCAATGGTTTTTGAGTGTTGAACAATTTTCATGCAACCACATTCGACACATCTGACATTCAATCCAATCTGATTTTGATTTAGTTAAATTATAATTGTCAAAACATTCTACACAATAATCATGAACTGAGACTTCTTTCTTGGTATTTTCTACTTTTGAATTAACTTTTCTTACTTTTAATATATTTTCAGTGTCTCCAATAGATAATGTGTTTTTTTTGCCTTTGATTAATAGCCCGTTAGTTGCCTTTTTCCTTTAGATATTTTTGAACTTATAACATTTTCTTCATTTTCACTGCTAGAACTGTAGATACGAGGTTTTCTTGTCCTTAGAGCCCTTCCTTTAGTCAGTTCAATAAAATCTGTGCTATCTGATTCTGATTCACTGCTAGTGGGTAATATCTCTATATTGTTTTGATTTTTATTTTTTTGTAGTCGCCCTTTTTTCTTCGTAATCTTTTCTTTGCTACCAACTGGTTTGCTCTTTGTTTGATTCATTACGTTGTTTTCTTTACTTTCCCAGTTTTAACCTTCTTCTCGATTATTTTATCATTTGAGTTTAAAATTTCTGCTGATTATTTAGCCCTTTTAGACATACTCAGCGGAATTTTTGGTAAAGGAGATGATTGATGTAAAAATTTCGATGGTGCTTCTTTTTGTTGATCTTTGTTATGTGACTCATTTAAAGATATCAACGATGGCAATGATAGTTCAGTATTATCTAAAATGTAATTTTCAATGTCACCATCTCCTAGGGCTAAACAATCATGAGAAAGAGCCAAAAGACTCGACGACGGCCTCGGTGGCGTGCAACTCTGGTTCACACTATTCTGCTCAGCTTCATTTATGATAGTTTCTGGGTTATTTTTATCTAACTAGAGCTCTCTAATCTAAATCTAACTAGTAGCTTGGGACTTCATCGCCTTTAAAAAGTCACTTTGTTCTGTCGACTTAGTACATTACCTCGGTCATATTCAGTTTCCTGTCTCCGTTCACGTAACGCAAGTTCTTCAGAAGCGCCTGGTAATTGACCTTTTATAGTTTCAAACTCTTGTTCCTGCGTAAGCTCCCCCACTGCAATATCTGATATAGCAAATTCAGCATCAGACAGAGCATTTGGATTGACTGGATAGATTCCGCTGCCGCGAAAACCATTTATTGCATTGGCAGGTGTCGTTGCTCAAATCCACGTCCTGGCTATCAGTTGACCAGAATTGTACCGGTTCAGTTTTTTTTTGTGGATTGGTGCGAATAAGATGTCGCCCTTTGAATTAATAAGCCCTCAGCTTGCCTCACAACTATTTCGGGATTTCTTTCAAGGAAGCTTTTCAACCATTGCGGTCCAGCCATTTTAGGTTCATTATTAAAATTGTGTCTTTGCTTGTTAAAAATGTATAGTTACGGATAGTTGCCGCAGGGCAACAGTCCGCAAAAGACATTAGGGCAACTATCCGATTTGATACGGATACTTGCCCTTTTTATTTACGAAATAAATAAAACATAATTAACAATAAAACCTAATAAACAGTGCAATTTAAACTCTAATGCACTCAAAGAAATATATTTTTAACTGAAATCGCAATCAGTTATAAAAATATTTAACAGAGATTACTTACCAATATAATTCTGGCGCTCGTCAAAGTATCGCCGCGGAAGATGTTTTCACACACGGACAAAACACGTGCGCCTACTTCAACGGCTTATGCGGCACTGAGGCCTACGTGGGGGTAGCTTTTAATTATGATCAAAAAGAAACACTGTCAATGCGTCTAACATAGAGCATATGAAACTGAGGCATGTATCCGTCCAAGGCATCTATCCGGCTTTTACCCTATATTACATATACTACCTATTTTATAAATAAAATCTTATAATATAGTAAATACTTAGGTACTTATATAGATAATTACACCCAGACTAAGGACAAACAGATATGTTCATGCACAAACCTGTCCTGGGTGGGAATCGAACCCACAACCTGCGGCGTGAAAGGTCTTTACAAACACGCCAACCGGCTGGTCAAATTCCCAAAATGCAATATCCCAAAATTGCTGTTTGCGTGTAAAATCACAATTTTATATTAATCCTAGGAGATTTTCACTTCACACACATATTAGATGAAAAATACTAGCAACCGTTTAATATGTAGCAAGTTCTAGGTACTCTATTCACAAAGGTCTAATAGTTATCTTCCAGCTGACCCCTAGGATACGCTCCATTTATATTAATCGGCTTAACTATCAACTGTGTTTGTGCGACGGAAGATGAGCGCGTTTATGTGTCATTTTCTTAGGGTTACCGTGACTTAACGTTACATTGAGAACCAAGCCATATTCTTAACAACATGAGGACCTGAGCACTCGTAGCCAGTTTTCCCACATTGATTCTTCAATTATCAGCAAAGTTACAACCTGTAGTAGTCGGTGGTACAGACGCCAGCACATCCAGCTACTCCAATCTGTCAAATTTCTTTTAAAGATTTTCAACTTTATAACTTAAAGGAAAAATTTCCCCGATTGAAAGTGAACATTATGTCACTTTCAATCGGGGAAATTTGACGGATTAGGATAGCTTGATGTGCTGGCGTCTGGAGTGTACATGGGTGACGGCCAATGGTGGTTTAATTACCGACCGCCTCCGTCCTTCGGAGGAGACGTTAAGGTTTCGATCTCGATTTTAGTAATTAGACTAGCGTCCTTAAGCTATGTCAATGTTACTGACACTGCCACTAACTACTGTAAGCTCTGGATTAGAATCTACGGGGAAAGCGTGCGTGGTCCACCGAAACGAATTTAGCAGCGAGTTGCTAGTAAGTACTCAGCCTTACTTGGTTTTGATTTTCACACTTCGTTACTCAAGTCATCTAGAGAATAATAATACTACAAACTAAGTAGCCCGCGCCACAGTTGTTATGTGTTCCAAGAGGGTCCAAATTTGTGGGACGTCTTGTCTACCTGATGCAAGAAACTTATACGAGTGAAGATCGGAGGGGTCACTTTTTTTAAACAATCCTGATAAACGGCTCTCTTAGACACGTTTTATTCCAGTATACATTAAGAAAATGATTCCTAGAACTGACTACAGGCTATAGGGCTATACCACCACCCTACAGTAACTTCAGGCGTTGTAGGTTGTCCAGGTTCTATGCCTATTTTCAACGGTTCCCCCTATATGTGTAAATTTTAAAGTATTACTTTCTCACCTGTCAACCCTGGTCCAATTAAGTAGGCACCTATTTGTAGGTGTAAGATCATTCAGCAGAGACAAGTGTCGACAAGGACATAAACTGACTTGTTGATTGTAAAATAATGTACGTGGGTGTTTTGAATAATAAATTACTGAGTTTCTTAGTTGAAGATAACAACATAACTATGATCTAGTGGCAGTACACAGCAGGCTGGCGTTCTAAGGATAGTTCTAATGGAAGGTAATGGAAGGTCATAGGTACACAAATGCTGTCGCATAATGGAAGCTGGATCAGAAGAGACAACATCTTCTTTTTCCCTTTCATGGCACAAATTACTGACCAAATTCAAATGTCCATAGTAAAAGTTACTGTGGACATTTGAATTTGTTCAGTAATATGTGCCATGAAAAGGAAAAAGAAGGCTGCATATAAATTTGTCATGGAAAGTGAATATTCTTACGTTCTTTTGTGTTGTTTAATGTCAAAAGCTTTTATGTGATATCCACATTTACATTAAACTTCTAAAAAAGAAGTTATTCAGACTTTTTATATTGGAGGTTATATATTTTTACAGAGAGTAAGTTAAACAACAAATAAGTTTACAGTTGAATAGTTTTATTCTTTTCAAGCAGTTTTCGAAAAGTTTGCCCTGAGTCTAGGTGTAACTATCTATATATCTCTCTGGGTGTAGTTATCTGGTTTCCATAGTAAAAGCTCTGCTTAGTTTCAGATCAGATGGCTGTATGTAAATAATGTCCGAGTATATTATTATTATATTATTACTTCACTACTCTTAAGTAATAACTTGCGCAACACGACTCTTAACTAAACAATGGGCATTCCCATACCTTTTAAGCGCCCTTTCGACATAGTCAACCCAACTGCGTCGAAAAAGATTATATACTAAAAGACTATTAAAGCTGTGGGAAACTTCAATAAGTTTAGTTGTAGTTAGTAGAAGTATCATAAACGCTCATTCAAAATAAAAAAAAACTTCTGAATAAACTTGTGCGTTGAAAGAGATAGTATTTATACTGATATTATATAGATGTTCGACCATATATCAATGCTTTATAATGTTTCTACAAGAACATTGGAGACCCTAGATCTCCAAGTAGGTATATGATAACAGCAATATGAATCAAGTTTTACCTTTTCCGGAATGGAAGTGAGATCATTGGAGGCGATAAATGTTCACTGCATGCAAAAATGGCGTCATCAGAATCTTCGAATATTTCCTTTTACAGACAGTTATTAATTTATCCTTAATATACAACGTTCTCTTCTCGATAAGGTATGAATGTAATAACTTAAGTGTATTGTGATAAACTTGACCCAGTTCATTATATTCAGGGTTTTCGCCATTTGTCGGGATATCTAGATATATATCGGAATAACCTACTTTGTTTTCATACAAAGTCATGAGTTCAAGAACAAAATGTGCGTTATGTTTTCTATTTAAAAATTTATGATTATGATCTCGGGTCTGGTTCACAATACTCGTATGTGTATCTTGCTGTTATTAGGAGCATCTGTTATCGAGAGTTCAGAAATTCAGACTTAAGATAGTCTCGCACATAACACATATGTATGGGGAGGAAAACAATAGTATAAATAAACCGGCCAAGTGCGAGTCGGACTCGCCCATGAAGGGTTCCGTAACAGCAAGTAATTCAGTTGATTAAATGAAAGGTAAATTGCGGTTTACGATTTATGACGTATTAAAAAAAAACTACTTACTAGATCTCGTTCCAACCAATTTTCGTTGTTAGTTTGCATGGTCATGTACATCATATATTTTTTCAGTTTTATCTTTCTCTTATTTTAGAAGTTACAGGGGGGGGGGGACACTCATTTTTAAATTTTTGTGTAAAAATATTAATGCGGTTCACAGAATACATCTACGTACCAAGTTTCAACAGTACAGCTCTTATAGTTCCGGAAAACAGACAGACATGACGAATCTATAAGGGTTCCTTTTTTTGGTTACGGAAATTTGGCTACGGAACCCTAAAAACGAGTGTGTTCTGCTCTTCTTCGGGGAGGCTTTTGTCCACGTGGACGTAGTTTGGCTGATATGATCACTAAAACTGTCATTTATTATATGGGAACTACTAGGTACTGGCAATAATTTGTTAAGCAGTTTGGCAGACATGTCAAAATTGTTGTTAAAGAATTAAATGCACTTACATTAAATAAACTTTTATTTATTAATTTATTATTATTAATCACATATTGCAACAGATAAAGAATACATAGAGTCGAGCTTGTATACTCTTTTTTTTGGAAACTGCATGCTCCAGATGAATCAGACTTTTTAGGAATGACGCAGTATTACGCGCTTTGAGCAACCCTGAAACATCTGCGGAGGTCAGCATGCGGTACATTCGACCTCCCGATGATATCATACAAAGCTTTTAATTTAATATTCTATTTATGTCGAACAGTCACGTTTCACTCAGCTGGACGCGAAACGCTCTTTACTATCCTTTAGAAGTTACATGTTGAATGATATTTACGTATAGATTACCCTGGCTATATTTACATACATACATAGACTCACGCCTATTTCCCAGAGGGGTAGGCAGAGACAACGGATTTCCATTTGTCACGATCTTTGCACACCTCTTTTGCCCCAATTACTGTCATTATATTCTTCATAAATGCTCGCTGGTTTAGGGTACTTCTGACCTGGTCTTTCTTGAGAACGTCTCCGATTTGGTCAGAGAACGTTTTACCAGGTTTTCCCCTTCCGGTTGTCCCATTCACACAGGCCGGGTATACTTCTAATGTCAATCTTCATTCATTCATCCTTTCTAAATGACTAAACCATCTCAGCATACCTTTTTCTATCTTTGTGACTACATCCTCTTAGCACCACAACGCTCTCCTATAAGAATTCTTATTTTAAATTTTAATTTGCGCATCTTAAATTTAATATATCATACTTAAAACTGCAAGCCTGACAGTTCTCCAAAATTTTAATGGCATGATGTTGAAAGTCCAACAAATCGCACTAGGCCTGCCAGTATGGTGGAGGACTATGGCCTATCGTCTCCTCATTGTGAGAGGAAGCTCTTGCTCGTTGTGGGATGGGATGCATTATAATGCCAGTAATAAAAATACTAGATAAGTCAATCGGAATTTGGACAACTTTTGAACATCAGCATATCAGCCGAAAGACGTCCGCTGCTAGACAAAGATCTCCACAGTGAGTTCACATTCACAGACATTCTTATTACTTAATCTAAATATCAATATATCTATATGCCCACAATGTAGGCCCTGTAGACGGCGGCCACGAATAGCCATACTATATACTTTGTCTATCGCAAGTGGCGACAAAAAGTTTCTGGGGAGAAATCCTATCACCACCATCTAACGCTACGTCCTAGGTAGGTGGTTCAAAGCGAACGCGATTATGGAGCGGTGACACGAGAATCCGATGCGATACGGTGCAACGCGGCGGCTATGTCCTACGTGCACGCGAATCGTCTCGCGCAGCCGCCACCGACGCCGCAAAAACACGACGGCACCGCATCCAGTTCGCGCGAAAATAAGCCAACTGATCGCGTTCGCTTCATTTTGCGCCGCTCCGCACCGCGTTTGGTCACGTAGGACACTTCAATAGGTTTCGACTGTTTGTTATTTCGCGCTGCGCCGCGCGTTCGCGTCTATATCGCTCATGCAGGACGTAGCGTAAGGTTATTCACCATGGGCGCCTTAAGAAGACGGCCATCAAAGGGTCTCAGGGAAGATCTCAGCTATCAAAACCACGAGGTTAATGGACGCGTTGGACGTTGTAAAGAGCTTGATACATTCCAAGGAGTTAGGCTTTACTATGTGAGCTGTCTTACGGGATTTCCCCCGAAACACAAACATTTCATTAATGTTTTCACACCTTGACTAAGTAAGCTTTTAATAAAAAAAAGACTCATCTATCATCAATGTATGTGAAGAAGTGTATTCGGTCCCGTTCTCATACAAGAGAAGAATATCTATGGTATCTAATCAACTACTATGTAACATAATTCCATGATTCGGATGCTTCCGCCGTCCATATTACGTGATCTCGATGATTTTACACCTACTCGTCGAGTGAATACATTATTGTCGCTTAATAACAAAGTTACATAATCCAACAACTGCCAACTAGTTGACTTTGTGACAACCTTGGGAGCTAACCGGTTCTTAACGCTATGATACCTTCAGTCGTTTGCTACCTCATTGTTCTAGTGGTTAGCTTGTGGACTGCTGACTGATGATTCTTGGGTTCATATTTTAGTATGAGCAGTGCTCCGCGGTTCCACCCGCGTTAAATTTAAAAAATATGTATTAGTATTCGGATATTTAATCTATATTACTACAAAGTTTCATCAAAATCCGTTCGGTAGTTTTTGCGTGAAAGAGCAACAAACATCCATACATCCATGCATCTATACATCCATACTCACAAAGTTTGTGTAGTAGTAGGATTATTATCACGCATGACAAATTGGATTCTGTGTGAATCGCCAATCGCATTTAGGTACTGGACAAAGGCAAGACAGCCAACCAAACCATGTCCCAAACGCAAATGTATTCAAACAAAGCTATTTGTCAGTGTCTTGTGCTGAAATAAAGCGTTACGAATTCTTGCAGGGGAAAAAAGGGGTAAAAAGTCCACTGCTGAACAAATGCCTTCCCCAAGAATCATCTTGGGGGGATATGCCATAATCGCCACGCTTTGCGATCACAGTAAGATGCTCATAGTAGTCATAAATAAGCTGCTGCCCGTCCTCTGGTAGATATTCCCTAGGATCCATTGCAACGCTCCCCACGGGATGAGATGGGGTGTTGATATTCTGATATTCACCGCCGTCACCACAAAGAAATATAAGGACCTAACTCACCAACTCACAAACTCCGGGCCGCTCAAACTGAGAGCTGAAGTCAGTATTAAATTATCTGCAGCTGAACCATGAGACAGTCAATACAGTGTAAATAAAGCCTTAACATAGGAAGGACGTTTATCGTAGTTATGTATGTCTTAGTAATATTTACATAGTAAATAGAGGCGTACTCAGATGTATAGAAAGATTAGACCGGTCGCTGAAAAGGAAATGGCGAGACTTACAGTAGAATATAGGTTCTCGAGTGACGACCACGAACCACAAAAGCCTACAAGATGGACCGATGATCTTCTTCGCTGGAAAACGCTGGAGGCGGGTAGCGCAATACCGACAATTTTGGAAATATTTGGGGCGGCCTTTAGCAGTTAACGTCTTTCGCCTGATATGATGATGAGGCTATGGTAGATACGAATGTAAACTAAGAGTCGGGCAGGACGCTAGTGGTTCGGATCCATAAAAGCCTGTAATCTCCTGGTTTCACGAGCTCATAGTCAGGTGCTGTCAGCGATCCGTTAGTGATTGATGCGGTCAAAATAGATGTGTGACCGCTGAAACGGCGTGATTTCTCAGCGTCTCCTTGCTTCGGAGGGCATGTTTAGCTGTAGCCTTTGTAGCCTTTAGGCAACAGTCGTTAAGCGATGACAGAGGCCTAATGGGCGGCTTGAAAAACTCTAACAGTAGGGTAACCATTGCCCATACTATAAGTAAGTAAGTTACTTAAAAAAGTATATAAGCGTCTCCGCGCTTCGGAGGGCACGCTAGGCTATAGGTCCCGGTTTTAGGCAACAGTCGTTAAGCCATATCAGAATCCTTATGGCGGGGTGGCTTGAACAACACTGACATTAGGGTAACCACTGCCCATGCGATAAGTAAGCTTATGAGCTTGCAGCTGTATGCCTCTGGTTATGGGTGTGCTGTTCCAGTTTCTTATGTCCTTTCTGTTCCTAGTTACAAAACCAACTGTGAAACATTAGAGTGAATGAGTGTGACGAATTTCACTCATTGGTAACGGGTGATTCATTTGCCAACACTTGCTACATCGCGCCGTTAATTACTATAGTCAATGAATCTCTAATTCGGAATTGTTGTATAATTTACAACAATTGTTTAGTGTAGCCAACTCGTTGGATGTAACTTTCTTGATAAAAATTGTGAATTAAGATACAGAAGAAGAACTATAAAGGGATTTATGTTTTCAATATTGGTAGTGTCTAATGTTATGACCTGTAATACAGGTTTTCCCACAACCTAACTTGGGCACCAGTCTCTAACAAAACTGATTGCATTTCTAACTGCTAAAATTTACAGATCCCCGATCTGTCAAATTTCTATTATAGATTTTCTACTTCTGCACATAAGCATAAGGTACACTTTCAATTGGAGAAATTGGAGAGATTGGGGTAGCTTGATGTGCTGGCGTCTGTACAAAGCTAAATGTCATATCATCATCATCATCATATCAGCCGAAAGACGTCCACTGCTGGACAAAGGCCTCCCCCAAAGATCTCCACAATTGCCGGTCTTGCGCTATCCGCATCCAGCGATTTCCAGCGACCCGCGCAAGATCATCGGTCCATCTTGTAGGGGGTTTGCCCACGTTGCGTCTTCCGGTTCGTGGTCGCCGCTCGAGAACGTTTCCGCCCCAGCGGCCGTCGGTTCTACGAGCTATGTGCCCTGCCCACTGCCACTTCAGCTTGGCAGTGGGCAGGGCACATAGCTTGTGTCATATTACTTTATGCAAATGTAAACAATTTTTGTGATGAGAGAAATAAATGCATTATCTATTCTATTCTAAATTAGCTGTTCTGGATCAGCAATGTTGATAGGGGCTTTAATTTATTTAAGCCTCCGTTCTAATGAAATAAGGAAAAAATATAGTAATATTAAAATCATCATCAGCTATCATCACATTGTCCACTACTGGACGTAGGCCCCCAAAGGTTTCTATAACGTTGCCATTTTGAGGGGCTTACCGTAGTCACAGCGCTTGGCATGGAATTCGCAGGTAAGTAGCTAGTACACAGCTGGTGCTACTACGCGACTACCTGCTGGATCCCTTAGTCACTTTTTACGACACCCACGGAATGGTTTGGGGTGGCCCTATTATTCTGTTTAGTCCGGCAGGGCCTCTAATACAAAAGGCAATAAGAGTCCATCACACTCCTCCTCCATTACGTTGATACTGAATATAGACCGCTGAGTAAGTGTATCAGGACTAGGCCTGCATGAGGATTGCTGAACCATTAGAGGATACTATATTTGACCCTTCTTTATTAACTAAACGTATATCTTATAATATTTGCAAACAGCTTCGTAACTTTCACACATCGTTTTCACAAAGATTCTATGGTTTTCTAGCCCCCTCTGTATATAATATAATAAACAAACTTTTATGTATCTACCCAGAAATAAAAATACGAGTTAAAACTAAATTAATTAAATGGCTACTTACTCTATCATACGATGACACAGAAAAACTAATTACTAGTACCTTTTAAATAATTATAACTTAGTAACATATGGAAATCTTAATAAGTTTTTAGTTAACTCATCGATATTCAAACTATCGACATTGCATTTCCTTATAAACGTTTTCGCATCCCACACACTTACACGTTCACAAATACACCCCACAAAGAATCCGGAGAGCCTGGAGTTCTGTAGTACAGGTTTCGACCTAGTTCAGACTCCAGACTTTCACAAGGATTATCTATTACTGTAAAAATTTGTAAAAATTTACTAATAGCTATACTTGTTGTTCCTTGTGAAAAGTAAATAAATCATTTTTATTATTATTATTATTATATTGGAAGCTCCACAAATAATTTGAGTTTTGGGTTAAGTAGGGCTATTATGTTTCGCTGTGTGGCTGATAGCCTAGAAGAATGTCAACTCGTGGGTGCGTAGAAGTCGTCCCGAGGGAATATATACCAGAGAAAGGGCAGCAGCGTTCTTCTGAATACTATGGCCATCTTACAGCTATCGCCAACCAGGGGCTCTACCGGCTAAGTCGCCGAACATCGATTTCTTAAATGGCGTTCAAATAAATAAAGGTTAAAAATGACTTCATCAATGGTTAAATCGGCTTCCATGAGCACATGTGACGTCATAAATGGTCCGAAATCGATCGTCAACGTTGAAGCCGATTTAACGATTTATTAAGGCATTTTTAACCTTTATTTATTTGAACTACATTTAAGAAATCGATGTTCGGCGACCTAGCCGGTAGAGCCCCTGTCTGCCAAGCGTGGCGATTATGGCATATCCCTCCATACTTGGGGAGGATCTGGTCCAACATTAGACGACATTCGGCTGCCATGATGATGATGATTTTGTAAGACAATATTGCCGTCGGAGGAACTGATATTTCACTGATATATGAAATACGAAAATTATTGTCATATCAACCCTGTAGAGTCAAAACCAATTGATATGGACCGTAAGTCAAAGTAATAAGACTTATAAATCGCAGTTTTATTTGTATACATACAAATTCCATCATTCAATACAAAATAAAGAAAAATAAACTTTATTCCATGAAACTAATTTTGTAAATAACAATGCATATAGCATGTTAAATAAAAAATTCAGTGTATGTATTATGATTACAACAAAATATTCTAATTGGAGTGTGTGAGGGTGTGCGTTAATTACGTTACATGTTGTATATAGCCACGTTTTTTTCGGTCTTTTTAGTTCTTTATCGTCATAATTTCGACATTTTAGTCCAAATTGAATTTAAATTGAATTTTGTAAATGAACCATGCATTTTAGTACCTTTTCATCAAACTTCACATAATAGCTATAATACAGACAGCGTTACTCATGATGACACACTATTTTGATTACTTATATTTTTTATTTTTATTTGCTTGTACTTAGCTGCACTGCTTATATGTATATAAATAGTTTTAACATTGTAAATGTGATACCTTACAATGCAGCCGGTGGGTGGACTGTGTGACTTTAGTATAAATTGTTTTATTGTAAATATTTTGACATTATTATAGGTATATATATATTTATTTTATTTTATATAGGTATTTTATATTATATTTTATTATGTCAGACTGTAGTGATAAAGATAGCTTTTACTCAGCCAGTAGTAATGGTGATAGCTTCTCGAGTATACCTTCACTAACGGACACTCTGACACAGAAATTTTTCGATGTTCCCCGTAATTTCAATGTAGTTCACATAAATGCCCAAAGCATTCCGGCTCACTTCCCCGATATGCTGGCCACCTTCGACTGTAAAAATATCCATGCTATCCTTGTCTCAGAATCTTGGTGGAAACCTTGTCTCCCTTCATTAGCTTACTCACTTCCAGGATTTGAGCTCATTCGTAATGATCGTGTGAAAGGAAACGGTGGAGGCGTGGCAATCTATCTGCGTTCTAATATTTCCTTCTCTGTAGTCGACGTCTCTGAGCAACCACCACCTGCAAATGGCGGTGAGCACCTTTTCCTGGAAGTGCATCTTCACCATACAAAGCTTTTGTTGGAGTCTATTACTGTCCTTCTCTCCGTATTAACTATTTCTCGTCATTAGAAAACCTTCTTGAAAAACTTGTACCTTCTTACAGTCACGCAATTATCATGGGCGACTTTAATACCTGTCTACTCAAAAATGATTTCCGCTCCTCATCGTTAACTGCAATTTCCGATTCTCTTAACTTATCAATCCTACCCCTTAATGCTACCCATAATTTTCCTAATTCTACTCCATCGCTTCTTGATCTTATCTTTATTTCTTCTCCTCAACACATCCATAAGCACGGACAGTGCTCTGCTGACGCCTTTTCCTATCACGACCTTATATTCTTGTCCTATAAAGTTCGCCCACCGAAAGCGAAGCCTAAAATCATCCTGCAACGTAATTTTGGTGGCATCGATCTGGAGAATCTTCGGGAGGATGCTGGTAGCATCGATTGGACACCTGTGTATACTGCTACATCTGTCGACGCTATGGTCACAGTATTTAACAACGAGCTCCTACAGTTATACGACAAGCATGCTCCAATACGGCCTATTAAATTGAAACACCTACCTGCTCCTTGGCTATCTGATGAAATTAAAGCTCGCCAAAACAAAAAAAACGCGGCAAAATCAAAATACAAAGGTCGGCCAACGGATTTGAACCGCGACAAATATATCTTTTTACGAAATCACTGCAACAAGGTGTGAAGGAATGCACAACGCCAGCACATTCACAACTCTGTACAAAACGGTGATCCCGCTAAAGTATGGAAATTTCTAAACTCAATGGGGATTGGAAAGTCTCGCCAAAATGCAATTCCTAAAGACTTAGATGTCAATTTACTCAATAAACATTTTACTGCGTCGTCCAATTTTGATAGGGCACTTAAAATTAATACATTAAATTATCTTTCATCGCTACCTATCCCCAAATACTCTCAGTTCGTCTTTAATCAATTGTCGGCTTGTGATGTCAGGAAGAGTATACTGTCAATATCATCCAATGCTGTAGGAACTGACACTATCAGTCGTAATATGATCATTCCCATCCTTAATGAAATCCTTCCTGTCTTATGCCATATCCTTAATTTTTCCCTATCCCATGGGGTCTTTCCATCAGCATGGAAAGACGGCCAAATAACCCCGTTACCAAAAAAATCCAATCCAAGTTCCTTTTCCGAGTACCGTCCTATCTCCATACTGCCATTCCTCTCCAAAGTCCTAGAACGCCTTATTCATAACCAATTGAACTCCTTTCTATGCAAAAATAATCTCCTGAATCCTGTCCAATCCGGCTTCCGTCCTGGTCATAGTACCACGACTGCCTTGATTCATATTACGGAGGATATTAGGTCGGGCATGGAGGAGGGTGATCTGACGGTGTTAGCATTACTTGATTTCAGTAATGCATTTAACACCGTCGATCACGATATCTTGACAGGCATACTCTGCTCTATTAACATATCTCCAACGGCAATTGACTGGTTTCGTAATTACCTGTCTGGCCGCCGGCAACGTATACGTATTGATGACAGCTACTCTTCGTGGGGCAATACAAATGTTGGTGTGCCTCAGGGTGGCGTTCTATCTCCGTTACTTTTTGCAATTTTCATAAATTCCATATCCAATCAACTTATTTCATCCTACCACCTTTACGCAGATGATCTTCAAATATATTCAAAAGCACCACTTGAAGAGCTTCACGAAGCCATTCATAATATTAATACCGACTTATATCAGATAAGCAGCTGGGCAAGTTCATATGGACTGCAAATAAATACATCAAAAACGCAAGTCATTGTTGTTGGTAGCTCCAGAAAGATTTCTATGGTAGACTGGTCGCTTGTACCACAGGTGCGCTTTAATGGTTCAGTCATACCGCTCTCGAAGACGGTAAAAAACCTTGGTATACATATTGATACCACGTTATCCTGGGGCCCACAGGTTAAAGAAGTTAGTCGAAAAATGTTTGCTTCCGCTGGGTCACTTAGACGACTTCGTAATTTTTTGCCGACCACCACCAAGATTGCGTTAGCCCATTCCCTTCTCCTACCGATTTTAGACTACGCTGATGCCAGCTATCTCGATATCACGGAGGACCAATTAAACAAACTTGAGAGGCTCCAAAATTTTTGTATTCGTTTCATATTTGGTTTGCGTAAATATGATCATGTTTCCGAATTTCGTGCAAAACTCAAGTGGTTACCTATACGACTTCGCCGGAATGCTCACATTGTTTCTCTTCTATATAGTATATTGTTCAATCCAGCTACTCCGACTTACTTAAAGGAACGTTTTGAGTTCCTCCACGAGACACATTCGAGGTTGCTGAGATCATCGAAAAATTTACGAATCAAGATACCAATGCACTCCACAAAATTTTTAGACCATTCCTTTTCCGTACAAGCTGCCCGATTGTGGAATGCTTTGCCAGAGACAGTGAGAGGTGCTCAGTCACTGGACATTTTTAAGAAAATGGTGAAGAGTTACTATCTTTCTCTTTAACGTTAAATTACTGTATATCTTATTCTCCTATGACCTGCCGTATATATATATATATATGTATGTATTTATTTATTTATTGTTAAAAGTACCCATGGTACAAAAAACCACAAAAAAATCACAAAAAAAGAAAATAATCAAAAAAAAAAAAATCCTTTCTGCTAATTATGCCAACAAATACCCAAATGCCTTTTCTTTACTCCTGGTCCATTCAACGGTTGCCTGGAAGAGATCGCACTTAGCGATAAGGCCGCCATTTGTACAATCTTAACATACTCAAAGTTCCTATTATATGTATTATTTTTTGGTGTACAATAAAGAGTTACTTACTTACTTACTTACTTATATGTACATATTATAGGCACACCCAGACAGAACAAATATTCGTGCTCTTCGTATAAAGTTCTTTCCTGGGTAGGAATCGAACCCACGACCTCTGGCTAAGCACTAACCACAAGATCGACAAACCAGTCAAATATCCTCAAATACTCCAAAATAACCTTAACCTTCACGCTAAAAATAACAATTCTCCAAAGATGCTCTTGAAATTCAACACACGTTAAACAAAACTGGTTACCACGAAACCATCAAATCAATCTCCCATTCCATACTCTTCATACATACGAAATAACTCGCTAAATGGAACTAAAGAAAGCCCTTTATTCTAAACCGGAGTTTAATTACCATACGTGCGAGTGCAATAGACATATGGATGGGTATAAGAGTGAATAAAACAGAAGTTTGAGCAGAAATAAATGAAAAAGCAAGCAATGATGTCATGCGCGCAAGTCGTATGGCGGTCAAGGGTACATCCAGATAACACGGACAGAAATATCGATGTTTGAGAAATGCTTTAATCGATAGGTACATACTTTTATATACAGTTTCATTTCGTTATTATTTCATTCTTATAATGTTTTATGACGGGCCGGCTGTCTAGGTTGGTAGATACTTGAATTTAAGCCGGTGGTCGTGAATTCGTTTCTACCAGGGACAATAATAATATATGCTAGGACATTATTCGCACACGGCGTTCTGATCCCATACTAAACCTGTGCTTGTACTATGGAAACCTGATAACTGATATATTACATAATACTAGTTTTCTTTTCTTAATACTTATAAGTAGGTATAGATGATTACATGCACCCAGACTCAGGACAAAAACACGTAAATATCTGTCCTGGGTGGGAAACGAAAGGTATCTAAGTATATAATAATAAAATAAGTATAAGTACGGTCATATTGAGGATAGTAACAAGTATAGATAGATACACTCAAAATTAATCTTCTGAAACCATTGCACGATGGTACCTACTACTCTACTTGCTCATTGAGACACAAAAAAGTTACTCACACAACCAATCGCAGTCCCTCTGACTCTGACAGTTTCTAAATCAGAAACCACTTAAAACATTTCGCAAGAATTTACCCAAGCAATAAATAAAGAAAATATGTATATTGAAACTGTTGGATTTCGCGCTAAACGAGAGCAGCGGCTGCTAAAAATAGCCAACTTGCGTACACGCATCTTTGTAAACATATTATTTCAATTTTCCATTCCATTACACTCTACATATTTTCTACTTCTCAGCGATGGAAAAAACTCTTTATAAGTAAGTAATAAGCTTTATATCATCCACTGCTGGACATAGGGTCCCCCAAAGTCTATCATGTTGCCATCTAGAGGGGTTTGCCGTATTCACAGCGCTTGGCATGCGAATTTGCGAGCTCAGTTAGGTGGTAGTTGAGTATACAGGTGGCGTTGCTACCCGACTAACTAGTGTAATGAGGGCTATGGTTTTTGTGCTCACCAGTCGGCGCCACTGTCGCGGAAGGTCCACTATAGCTGATCAAAATCATTGTTATTGTGGACGCGACGAATGTTTTTACGAAAAATATTTAAAATCCTGTAAAAGTGTTTCATAAATAGCATGCCGCAGTGTTGTGCAGTCCCCGCACAACACTGCGGCATGCTTATTTATGAAACACTTTAACAGGATTTTAAATATTTTTTCAAATATTTATTACAGTCATCGAGCTGTTACTCATTTTGTAATTTATTTAGTTTTAAACCAATTTTTTTTGTTATAATCGCAGTTTTTATTAATAAACAGCGTAACCCGAACAAAAACAGTGTATTTTGACGTTTCGTAGACCTGCCGCGATGCTAGCGCCTCTAGCGGCAAATTGATACGCGGTAGCCCTCATTGTATCCCTTAGTCGCCTTTTACGACACACACGGGCCTGTATGGAATGGCCCTGTTATTCTTTCTGACCTGGAAACCACACGGCTTAAATATTTATTGTACAGACGCCAGCACATCCAGCTACCCCAATCTGTCAAATTTCTTTTCTAGATTTTCAACTTTATCACATAAGCATAAGGTTCACTTTCAATTGGGGAAATTTGACAGATTGGGGTAGCTTTATGCTGGCGTCTGTTATTAATTTATAATAACATACATATATATACATAATATACAACATTTTTAATATAGGTAACTTTTTATTCCAAAATAATTATAGTTACGGAAATTATCGTTTTTTTAACCCTGTACAGTCAAAACAAACTGAAATGGACCGTAAGTCAAAGTAACTTTTAAATCGCAGTTTTATTTGTATTCATACAAATTCCATCATTCAACACAAAATAAAGAAAAATTAACTTTACTCCAGGAAACTATTTATTTATTTATTTGTTCGGGAATACAAACGGTTACACACTTTTCTTAATAACTAAGTTATGGTTTCCATGCGATTATCCGCAAGAGAGTAGCGTCAATACTGCACCGGACGCGTGGTAGTCACAACACCATTCTGAGAACCATTTCAGAGCAGTTTGACAACCCCATATTAAGCCACTGGGTGGGCAAAATCGTAGGGGTTGGCTAATTAATTTAATTTATTTTTATACTAACATAGCTCTTTAAGATTGATTTACTAACAATACTATGGATGCAATTATCTGAAATAAATGTTTTATTATTATTATAGGATTTGTTAATGAGTAACCCACATCGTTATCCACATCTTAAGAACTAATTAAAATTAATAAAAAATTAATTAATAAATAACAATGCATATACATGTTATATTAAAAATGTTGTCTATGTATTATGATTACAATATTATATTCTAATTGGGGTGTTTGAGGGTGTGCGTTAATTACGTTACATGTTGTATATATTAAAAACTATAATAACATACAATGAAATATGAACATGTTTAACAATATTGCATAAATGACGGCTTTATCGCTAGGTGTGATCTCTTCCGGCAACCGTTGAATGGACCTGGATTAAAGAAAAGGTATTTGTTGGTATAGCGGAAGGAAAAAAGTATAATCTAGATGAATATTTTTATGCGTAACATTGCCAATTAAACCTTATGTGTGAGTCAATGGGCGGTGGTAATAACTTAACATCCGGTGACCCGCTCGCTTGTTACTCGTAGTTTGCCTTGCTGTAAAACGTCCGTTCGGGCCTTAGTGCGGTCGCAGGGTCACGTAAATCTGTGCGTTACTAAGCAGCAGTCATCGGACTCGATTTTCATGAGAAAGTCTGTGACAATAATAAAAGGGGGAGGGGTTCTCTCTCTCTCTCTCATAGAAAGCAAGCCAGATATTTTCATTTCTATTTCGCATTCAACAGTGTGGTGTCGCGACGATTATTTTTGTTGAGTGTGTCCAAGTTTTTTTTACATAATAAATAATCAGAAATAACTTCGTTCCATCCGGGTGTCGCTTGACACCTCTCAAGTTTTTTTTTCTAAATCAGATAGTCTGACTGGGCGTTAAAACTATGCCAAATCTAACTGGAAGAGATCGCTTTTAGCGTTAAGTCCGCCTTTTGTACTATTTCCATTTTAATGTATTTTTTGTACTCTTATTTTTATGTCCTTGGTATGCAATAAAGAGTTGTCTATCTATCTAGAAATGAGAAAAATCTACGTTTTTACATCCGCGTTTTCTAGAGTTCGTTCATTAACAAAAACAAATACCTACCCATCTACCTGTATCAGCTGGTGCATATTGCCACTTCAAATAAAGTATGTACAACAAGCTTTTAAAACACATTACGAGTATATCTGATAGCAGTTATAAATGCTACAGGGAACTGCAATTTGCAATAGTCGTTCGATAAGCCTATTGTATGTATCAAAACACGGGGTTGTAACACCATCACTTGCCCGATTCCGCATTGCTACGGAGTTTTTATACCCAGGAAAACTTAGTAAAGTCTTTGGCAATGTCCAGAAATTGATTCTTAGTCGCGCCTAGGCGCCTAGCATCCACCGAACTTGTTGGTAATCTAATCTCTATAACAAGCTTTCAAACCAGCTATACCTGTCACCTGCATTCGTAGGCGAATGGTTATGAATGAGTGACGTCACCGGCGGCGCCTACGCATCCGACACGCAATCCATACAAACCTTATTTGTAGAACATTTTTGTTCAATGACACCTTTGGTAATAACTAATAAGTAAATGGTGGTTATTATGTGTGCTTTATGTGTTGACCAAAGAGGATGGGTGTTTACGTCATGTAATGGTGTGGTCTGTGGGTGGGAAATGATTACAGTGTTATACGACATAATAGATAAACGTGTCTATTAGATACTAAGGTCTGTGTTTAAAAATAATAGATTGAGGAACTGAGTATCCAATGAGATAAAATAAAATAAAATAAAAAAGGTTTTTATTCACGTAGACTTTAAAAAAGCCCTTGTAAATAGTCAGAACATATTCGTAGTAATATATAATTAATTTATAATTATTTCTAGGTACATATAGATATTTAGGTACACGGATTGTAGGAAATAATTTACAATAAGATTTATTTTATAACAGTAACGATATTTAACTAACTTAAAGTAAGTTATTGTCAAGGATCATGTGTAGGTTTAATTATCAAAATTTTAAATTTTAGCTATATTTTTACTACATATTGTCGAATGGTTCTGTCTATATTAAGGTACGAATTAAATGTTATTATTATGGCGGACCTTGTGTTTATAACGACGGTCGCGCTTTAATGCTGTGCTATGCTAAATCTAAGAACTACATTTTTTTTACATTAGGGCCGTGGGAACTAGCGGCCAAAATTATGTATAAAGAAATAGCTGCACATCTTATTGAGGCGACACGTTCCCAGAATGCTGGTTTATATTTTTCCCAACAAATAGGTATTGCTATACAGCGTGGTAATGCTGCCAGTAGTTTGGGAACATTACCAATACAAGGATATTTAGAATACCTTTAACTTAATGCTTAGTTTTATATTTAATTTATGTATAAAGAAATAGCTGCACACCTTAATAAGGCGACACGTTCCCAGAATGCTGGTTTATATTTTGCCCAACAAATAGGTATTGCTATACAGCGTGGTAATGCTGCCAGTATTTTGGGAACATTACCAATACAAGAATATTTAGAATACCTTTAACTTAATGCTTAGTTTTATATTTAATTTTATTTAATAGCTATAATACACCCTTAAAAAAAGAACTTCAATTTAAGTCCAACTCGGCAATAAGCATGGCGTTCTTTCTCACTCTTCACCAAAACAACACACACAGTATCAACTTCTTCCCTTTGATCGTATTCAAAGTCGCGCAGTTCAAATGTTTTGTGCCGACGGGGGTCCCACTATTTGGCTTATAGTGATCCTCTTGCCCTGCGAGCGTGGCGTACCTGCCACCACATTCCGCCACAGACCCTCTCGCCAAAAGTGGTAACTTCATCCTCATCACCTGGATTATGGCCATCTACCACCGTGTGTTTCACAAGGATCTTTTTGCCGTGCACTACCACTCTGTGGAGTTAATTAACTGCCGAAGTATTTCCGGTAAGACATGACAACATTCAAGAAGCGAGCCTATTTTTTTCCGTTAATGCACTTGCGGCTCCTCTGGTGTTGCGAGTGTCCATGGGTGGCGGTGATCACTTACCATCAGGTGACCAATTTGCTTATTTGCCTTGCTATTATAAAAAAACAAAAACATCTAGGCTATTTATTGGCCCCGAGAGCCTTCTCTATAGAAAAAATACATCGCAATAGAAATTGGTTTTATTTATTTTATTGCATACTAATTTATTGGTTGTCTTTAACATAAAAAACCTGCGATAGCCATCGATTATACGTATTCTCACAACTATCGGACGTTTCGTGACGGCCACATTTTTTTTGGAAATTTTCAATAAACCCTCATATCTTGAGTCAAACTCGCACCTGACCGGTTTTTAGTAATGTTTCTTAACGGTTTATTTATTAATATAACTATCAAATTGAGTGGATAATGTACAGTCAGCAAAGGAGATACTATACCTACATACCAATCCAACAGCTATTTGCTTCCTATGTCACTCGAATTTACAGTATTATTTCGGTGATGAAAAGTAATGAAGGTAGAAACCAAATAAATTCTTATTCTTCTGGTGGCGGCTATTTCCAGTCCCCGGAGGTCCAGTGGGACGCACTGTTACCTGGACACTGCGTCCAGCGAGCGTGCACAGTGAGCACAATAGTGCATCACTATGCACTATTGTGCTCGCTGCTACAACTAAACTTCCCTGTCCAACACTGCAACATAGTTAAATTGCAGAAACTTTTTGTCACGAGTATCGATAACAACTTCTTGGTGAAGAACTGGTGGCCCAGCACGGTGTTACGTTTATGCATCAGTGGTTTACAGTGGCGGAGCAGGTGTAGAGGTGATTCGTCCGCGTTATTGCAGAACCTACACACTCTACAATCTCTGATGCCCACCGTAGTCAGGTTTTTGCTGAGACTGCAATGTCCCGTTAACACCCTAGTTATGATGCATAAGTTCCTCCTATTAAGCGCGAGGGCTTCATTTGCAGTTTTGCGGTCTTAGCCCTTAATAGCTTTTTTGGAGTGAGATAAACCTGGAAGTTAAAAAATAATTCCTTGACTTAGCTACCATCTCTAATTCCAATGCTCTCATTTTATAAGGATATATCAATCTGTCGCCGATTTGCTCATGTGGGAAATCTAACCATTTCTCTCTAACTCCTGCTTTTTTTGATGTAACTCGTCGCGGGATCCAAGATTGCCTGGGACGTGGCTGCGTCTCAGCGCTCAGAGCCTTCTGATCACCTGTCACTGTTGATTCTGACTTCCAGGAATTGCAGTGGTGGCTGAGAGGGTGGAATTAGTTCTTCCTTGTTATAAGCTATGGCGATCTTATTTGCAACTGACAATATAGTAATATTATTATGTAAGGTGCATGCAAGATATTCTGTAAGGTCTACCTATCTTAGATGTTGCTACCGCATAGCGCTACCGTTCTCAAAGCCAAAGCCAACGGCATAGCACGCGACCACATATAGCTTTCCCAAGACAAATTGAATCGATTATAGATGTTGCCCCGGTACATACGAGTATAGATCTCCTTTGTTAACTGTACAAAGCCTCGATGTGGGTGGAATATGATTTGCCGTTTAGCTATGAATAATGATCCTAGGTCAAGTGATGATAAAATCATAATTGCTTTTGTCTGTGAGTTGTCGTCTAGGTACATACCAAGAACAGGGTCTGGCGATTATATGTTTGAATATCGACCCATCAACCAGGAGGACTTTATTATTACTATCTCTAGAGCAATTTAGTTGTCGGATTGTACTAATGTCTTCCTAGTCGAGTTTCGGAAACGGCGGTCAGTCTTTATGGATACTAGCCATCGGGACATATGCCAGCCATATACTACACAAGTGTGTTCGCAAACACAGGGTCACTTTCCATTCCACCACTCTTAAGATCCGATGGGATGACTAGTAACACGACCGGAGCCCTGCACCTGACGTTGCAATATCGGCTTTACGTGCTGTTCGAGGCACGGAGTGTAATACTAATACCAGGTTAAGAAGCTTCAGGTTAAGAAATTTTCATAGTAGAAAAATCTCAAAATCAATTTTTGATCCGACCCATTTCTTTTATTTTCTTTTTTACAAAGATATCTAGGGACAATGTCACACAGATCTTCCTAGCTCCAAACTAAGCAAAGCTTGTACAATGGGTACCAGGTGATGATATACATACTTATACAGATAGATAAATACTTATATACATAGAAAACATCCATGACTCAGAAACAAATATTCGTGCTCATCACACAAATATTTGCACTTACCGGGATTCGAACCCAGGACCATCAGCTTCGTAGGCAGGAGCACTACCAACTAGGGTACGGTGACCGTCATTTGATCTCAGGATCTCATTATATACGATTGAACGCTGCCGCTGGACCAACGAGCTCTGTGGATATAAACTTAAAGTATCATAGTAGTATTACGCTTTGTAAGTAACTCGTGCTAGAGGACACCCCCTATCGGATTCGAACCTTGGTTTAAAGTGATTACTATCGTGGCGATGGTGTCCGTTTTAAGCACATTTTGTGAAACTGATCAAATACGCCAAGAGGGAGTAATAAAATGTACATCATATAATAAATAACAATTTAAATGGAGCAATCAATATTCGAGATTCTTTGACTAAAGCCCTTTTAGAAGTGTCTACAGTTTTTTACTTTTGCAGAAAAGGAGTTAAATCGAGTTTTCGGATTACTTGACGTTCTTTAAAATATAGACAACTATTTAATGAAGCAAATCTAAAGTAAAGTGAATTAATAAATAAATAATATGGGTTAGGGGGCAAGTGGTCCCAGTTCAAAACTCGGACCAGGGACCACGGCTTTAGAAAAGGGAAATAACACATAAGGGAAGGTTAGTTGGTTTCGCTCGTTTAATGTGACTGCGATTGGCGCTCTGGTTACGTCGCATGGTCGCTTTGCAGGTTCGATCTTCTCAAAGGTCAAGTATTTGTCTGATTTAGATATTTGTAACCTTTCTCACGATATCCGTGTATACATATATCGTGCGCGCGCATCGTAAAAATAACAGCATGACGTTAGTTCTAGGTGGTATGAAAATTGATAACTATGTTCAAGTTGTATATTAAGAAGTATAACTTCTAACGCGTGTACATAAGTACACACAAGTTTTTTTATTCCACAATGTTACAATATAAAACAAAAGTGCAGTTCTTTCTTTAAACCAAAATACAAAAAACAAACGTAAATAAATAGTTTCAACATATAGCTTAGTCACATAATTTTTCAATACTAATTTCACGATCAACTAATTCTAGAAATATTCTTCGTAAAAGTTTGTGTGATTTAATGGATCCAGAGATACCCTATTTTTTATTATTTAATACTGGTGAGCGACACTGTACAAGTTTCGAGCTCTAATAGTTACTAAAAGTTATTAGTCTATGAAGTTCATACGTACATAATGTACATACAGTTGCTTGATATTCATTAGGGAGTATTTTTAGACCAATTAATATGTTCCCATCTAATTAGAACGAAACTGGGGCAGTTCCAGCTGCGCGTGGAAGCCCTTTGATCTTCTATGTCATTAACGGTTTATTTTAGGTCCGTTTTTATAAACTGATTAATCTACGTGGTGATCATTAATTTAGCTGTAGCAAGTTAACCAACGGATAACTTTGTTTCGAGCGTACTGGCCACTGTAAATCTTTATATACTAGTTCCTTGTGGAAAAATCCTACAAATATTATAAACGCGAAAGTTTGTAAGTATGGATGGATGGATGTTTGTTATCCTTTCACGTAAAAACTGCTGAATGGATTTTAATTAAACTTTACAATAATATAGCTTAACAGCAGAACAACACATAGACTACAATTTATAAAGATATTGTGTGTATTGTTCAAAATATGACGATAAGTGTCAAGTAAGTAGGAAAAATTCTACCACGTGCGAGCTATTCCAGCGTGCACTGCCAAAACCGCTAGAGGTACTATCATCCTACTAATATTATAAACGCGAAAGTTTGTGAGTATAGATGTATGGATACATGTTTGTTACTCTTTTACGCGGATGAAACTGCGGGGCATTGCTAGTTCTCAATAATTCTAGAACTCTCTCCTCGTTCAATATAGTGACGCGATGAGGGCGCCTCCGAAACTTTCCCGAAGCGCCTACTGGCTAAGGCTGTGGCTGCCTACAGCCTCGCTTTTGCAGCGCATCGCATGTTTGCGGGAGTTTGCGTTGATAGTTTTAACACCAACTTACGGAAGAGAGTGTTTAGCTATATATAGTAAGTAAGTTCGAGTGCGGGGCAGTAGGAATAGTCTCTTTGCTGTCGTTGCTAATAGGTTAAGCGGGCCTAAAAGGAGGAGGCGTCGGAGCGGCGGCGGTAGCCAGTAGCCCAACTCTCCTCGGGGCTGCAGTGTTAGCATGAATAGTGTCCTCTACTGCCGCCACGTGCAAACAGCTCCGGGAAGACAGCGATTGTTTGTGACGCAGTCGCTGTGCTGGACTGGCAGGAGTCAGCAATAGGGGAGGGCAGAGCCCTCCCAGGGTAAATGTCGCGACCTTCTGGGACATGGCGCAAAAGGTGGGCACCGGGGCTCCTCCCATCAGGCGCCAATATAACTCCACGGCGGGTAGGTCGACGGCAGGTAGTCGGTGCGAGTCCGACTCCTGCATAAGCATTCCCCCTGCCTTACCAAAGGCGGGCCATAGTTACGACATTAGGTGAGTTTACATAGACCTCTGTACAAGGCGTGAGGAAAATAGGATAATAATAATAAGATATTGTTTAAATTCGATTCTGAGAACCAAGGTGCGGTGGCGGAGTTAACGCACATGGGGCCGGATACTCCGTTGGTCGTGGATTCGATTCCAAACCGCGCTTAAATTTATACAATTCATTATAAAGATAAGCGATGTCTGAAAATAATTATTTTTATTTATATCAGTTCTGAATGTTCACAAACATCATCAACTCAATGCTTTAAAGTGATATGATGACATTAAAATTAGTTTTGTCACATCTTAACACAGTAGAGTCGCGTAATGTACAGAATTACAACCATTCTGTCATTGTCAAGTATGACTAGCTGCTCATACTCAAGTTCCTAATAAATTTACTCCACACTTATTTGCCGCGCAGGACCATATTTTCTAAGAATCATCTGATCTTTGGAGTCAGTCATGTCTATTACTCACGAGCAACCAGAAGAGTATTTATGACTAAGACTATGTTGACATCGCCATTTAAGGGTCTGCTGTATATTGCCGATAATACTATTTACATTTAGACCACGTTTTAAGATAAAATGCCCACAAAGCGTTACAATACTAAATTAATTAGTAATACAATTTTATTTATTATTTACAAAGTCAATAATTCAGAATCAAACTAACTAAGGCGCAACCTCTTTCTTTTACTCACTTTATGTTTTTAAGTCTTGGTCTTGTATCAAAACTGAAGTATCGAAGTTGAGATATAAATAGTGATTAAATAGTGAGTTTACAGTTACAACCATACTTCCAACATAGAGGGTCTTTGGTATACAAAACTGACTCTTCGCCCCTCGTCATTGAGTTCTGACAGCTATACGCGCAACCTACCCCTTCTTCCTCTCGTGGTAGTATTTGCCAATCCCATAAATAAAGCTTTTAATAATTTTTGCCATGCTAGATGCTGCGCTTTATATTTGAATATAGCTGGAAAAAGCAGGAGATTTCCCTAGAGGATATTATCTACGTGAAGAAAGCCCCCTCCCCACGCTCCCCCTGTGATCGCGTGGGATAGTTTAAAGGCTGCCCTCTCTGAACGGGTCGCGTGCTATACTAGGTACCTACGTTGAATTAAGCGGAGTCCGTGGTGGCACGATCAGATCTATCGACTTGCAATACGTTGCCGTGCAGAAATAGCTCTGTAGCAATGGCGCTACAACAACAAAGTAATAAAAGTATATAATATCTAACTTAAACCTTATGTATTTACTTTGAATGATGATCATCTTTATTCATCCACATGCATTAAGAGTGTTATGACGTCTTTGAATAATTGTAGGTTAGATACACCATGCACTAAAATTCGTCACGTATGCTTTTGTGGCGAGTGAATTGTGTTATGTACGAATAGTACAGACGCCAGCACATCAAGCTACCCCAATATGTCAAATTTCCTCAATTGAAAGTGAACCTTATGCTTGAGTGATAAAGTTGAAGATCTATAAAAGAAATTCGACAGATTAGGGTAGTTGGACGTGCTGGCGTCTGTACATATATAACACAATTTAAAATAGTCTGTTGGTCTAGTGGTTAGCCAGAGCTCGTGGGTTCGATCCCCACCTAGGACAAATCTTTGTATGATGAGCACGATTGTTTGTTCTGTGTCTTTGTGTAAATTATCTATATAAGTATGTATTTACAAAAGAAAAGTAGTATATGTAGTATATCAGTTATCTGGTTTCCATAGTACAAGCTCTGCTTAGTTTGGGATCAGATGGCCGTGTGTGAATAATGTCCCAGGATATTATTATTATTATTATTATTATTATTTATCTATAATATGTATGTATGTATTAAGAAATATATAAGTATGTTTATCAGTTGCTTGGTTGCCATACAGACTATGCCTTGTTAGGGATCAGATGGCAGTATACTTGGCCCAAGAAATTTATTATTTATTGAAGTTATACTTCTTTTGGCGCGATGGAGAAAAATGATGAGAGTGAATTTTTACGATGCGCGCGCACACCGACACCAAAAAATTTAACAGCATGAAGTTAGTTCTGGGTGGTATGAACGTGAATTTTTACGATGCGCGCGCATCTGCGCGCGCATCGTAAAAATAACAGCATGAAGTTAGTTCTAGGTGGTATGAAAATTGATAACTATGTTCAAGTTGTACATTAAGAAGTATAACTTCTAACGCGTGTACATAAGTACACACAATTTTTTTTTTGAAAAAAACGCACGCTAGACTTGGGGAGTAAACTGGTGAAGTCTCGGCGTGGTGAACGGAAGTTGAGAGGGAGATATAAGTTAGTGAAATAGAAGGAAATAGAGTTTCGTTTCGTGTGTTACTATAGGAGCAAGAGAATGAGGTTACGGAAAGTTACGTTTCGTTTATCTAACTTTTACTTCAGCACACTCGTTTTTTATGTATTCATTTAATAAATACCATACTCGATCTATCATGTAAGCTTACATGAAGTTTTATGAATTGTGTTAGGGTGTTTTTTTTTAATAATGATGTTTACTGTTTATCTGAGAGATTTGCATTTCTTCCACACGACAGGTTAGGTTTCAGTCGAAAGAGGTTACGGAAAGTTACGTTTCGTTTATCTAACTTTTACTTCAGCACACTTGTTTTTTATGTATTCATTTAATAAATACCATACTCGATCTTTCATGTAAACTTACCTACATGAAATTTTATGAATTGTCTTAAGGTGATTTTTTTTGTAATGATGTTTACAGTTTACCTGAGAGGTTTGCATTTCTTCCACACGACAGGTTAGGTTTCAGGCCCACTCCCAGACGCTTTTTGAGGGTTCCATGCATAGGCATTCCCCGTGCCTTAACAAAAAGAAGGTTGTTTTTACTAGCCATTCATATATGAAACCAGTTTAGACATATTTCGCCATGACATAGTAAACAAGAGCCCCGATTTGGAGAGCAGCTGTTTAAATGATATTATGTAAATGTTTACTTGTGTTTTGGTATGGAAAGGTCACAATCGCATAACCCAAGGTTTTAAAGTGTCATTGCTTTTGTTTGAAAAGTCGTATTATAGCATTTCCGGTGATAGAATAGAATTTGACATTGGCGTCCCGTTGTTGTGGTTAGCATATGATTGCTTTTCAAGCCAGAGGTCGTGGTTTCGATTCCCACCAAGGACAGATATTTGTGTCTTTGGAGGTTTGTATGTTTGTCCTGAGTCTGGGTGTAATTATCTATATAAGCATGTATTTACAAAAAAAGTAGCATACGTAGTATCAGTTATCTCTAGTTTCCATAGTACAAGCTCTGCTTAGTTTGGGATCAGATGGAGTGTGTAAACAATGTAACCAGGATATTAATAGAATAGAATACATTAAATCAGCAAACATGATACAGATTAGTAATGAGTAGAGAAATAAATAAAGATATAATATATTATAGCCTATTGGTAAATAAAGATACTTTTGTTATACGTACTGAATACTTAAGCTTAAGTATTTAAAATTAATAGACATTTCCATTTCATATTAATTAAGGATTTCCCTGCATGTCCTGCTGCAGGGTCGCCGTCTCAGCATTAGCTGGGTAGGAAACACCCAACATTGATTTTTTCTCGAAATTAACGAATATTCGATCTGGGTCTCTACCGGCTAAGTTTCCGAACATCGATTTCTTTAATGGCGTTCAAATAATCAATCGGTAAATCGGCTTCAACGTTGACAATCGATTCCGGACCATTTATGGCGTCACATGTGCTCATGGAAGCTGATTTAACGATTGATTAAGTCATTTTTAACCTTTATTTATTTGAACGCCATTTAAGAAATCGATGTTCGGCTACTTAGCAGGTCACGTGCCTTAACGCGAGTTTAACATTTTTACCAATCCCAAAAAAGCGCACAACACCGCTAAAGAAGTTATCACTTCAAAAAAGCTTTTCTCGAAACGATGTCTAGTAGGTAGGCACATACATATAATGTGTTTGTTATTGGAGAGCTGCTTCCTCTATCATATGATTATATATCTCATTATTGTGTAACTGTAGAGAATAGTAGTTTGACATTTGAGAATGAAAGGCGACCGGCGAGTGGCGGGAAGCAAGGATTGGCAGCCCACGCACCTGCCTAGATTATGTTTCGCCGCCAAATATGGCGCCACTTAATACCGGTATTGGTTGTAGGTATACTTACTACAGTTAAATGGAAACAGAAAGCAGGCGAAGAGTATAAGTTGGAACTAATTATTCAACATTTATAGTTAACTAGCTGTGCCCCGCGGTGTTACTCGCGTTAAATTTTATAAATTTCCATGCTATAAACCTTACGGAGCCTTTCCAACGAATGCAAAACCGTGGAAATCAACCGATTTGCGTGCGTTCTGGAGTTATAGCGTCAGGAAGGAAAACCCGACTTATTTTTATATAGTACAAGTCTAGCTGTGCCCCGCCGTGTTACTCGCGTTAAATTTTATAAATTTTCTTTTCTGTAAACCTCACGGAGCCCGAGACCTTTCCAACGAATGCAAAACCGTGGAAATCGGTTCGTGCGTTCTGGAGTTATAGCGTCAGGAAGGAAAACCCGACTCATTTTTATATAGTAGATTATTGCTAATTTGATATGCATGCTGTGTTAGCCTATAAGTGATTATTACACGAAAAACTTTATCTTTTAGCTTGTAACTCTGGCTTGTGTAAATAATTGTTGGTTAACCTATTAAAATAAATAAATAAATAAAACATTTCTACTGAAAAGAAATTATTTTCGTTACGCAAACAACTGAGCTATTCTAATACCCGGTTCTTAGGATTATATACTCATGAAAACGTAATTGAAGCTTATTTTTTGGCAGTAAAATATTGACTTTAAATGCTTAGCGCTTTATCGCTCTTCCTTCGTTCTTAGACGGCCTCTGGACGCGAGTCGAATACAAACATTTTCCCCACAGACCCTACAAACATTCATTGCCGTGTTCCTATAGGAGGTCAGGTGCACAGCCGACGGCTTTGCGTGCTCTCCGAGGTGACGGGAGAGTAACATAGTCAACCTCTAGACGCTGAGCTTTTTATCATAAAAATACTGAGCCCCTGATGTACAGACGCCAGCACATCAAGCTACCCCAACCTGTCAAATTTCCCCAATTGAAAGTAAACCTTACGCTTTTGTGATAAAGTTGAAAATCTATAACAGAAATTTTACAGGTTGGGGTAGCTGGATGTGCTGTCTGTACCTATCTAACACAATTATTGAGAACTAGCTCAACGTTCTTTGATAAAGGTAATGCACTTTAAACCAATCAGACATCCAACAAACGAACTATATAAAGATAGTGGTTTGTTAACAGTCCGAAAGCTATACATATTACAGGCTATCCTATACCTACACAAATCAATACCTTTCAACCCCGATCCCCAAGATAAAAGACGAAACGATATAGTAGCCAAATCACACAAGGTACAAACATCTTTTGCAGGTCGTCAGTATCTGGCTCAGACATCCTATATCTACAATAAAATAAATGCGAAGCTAAAGTTTCATCCCAAAGTCATGCATGAATGCAAAAGGGAGATAACAGAGTGGCTAAAAACTCTTACTTATGATTAAACAGAATTGCTTTTCCTTAGACCTACTTAAAACAAAATCTTACCTATATATAAACTCATACTTACCTATATACAACACAACAAACAAATATAATGTTAATAATTAAAACACACAGAAGGATTCACACACACACACACACACAATACTCACACACAAAAATTAAGTAGTAAGTTTTTATTTTCTTTTATTTTAGTTCATAATATGTTATTACTTTGTCAAAATTTATTTTTAGATTATTATTGTGTAACCGTCGGTAAGAAGCGAGGCAGCCCCTACACAAGTATTACATTACTTACTGGGGATGTCTCAATTTTGTATAAATTGTTATTAATTAGAGACAATAAAGATTTTTATTTATTTTTAATTTATTTATATATAGCTATGCCCCGCGGTTTCACCCGCGTTTTGGCATAAAAAGTAACAAACATACATCTATACTCACAAACTTTCGCATTTATAATATTAGTAGGATGTGTAACTGTATGGTTTTGGCAGTGCACTCCGGAATAGCTCGCAGATGGTAGATTATTCCTACTTACTTGACACTAATCATCATATTTTGGACAATTCACACAATATCTTTATATTAGCCTAGTGTTATTCTGAGGTATCTTCTATACATATAATAAAATCGTAGGAAAGTCAAAACTGTACATTGAATATTTTTTAAAAGGATACTTGGGGCGTGATCTACAATCGAGATTTTTATTTATTTTATGATTTTTTTTCTGTTTGTCTGTATGTATGTCCGGGCTAAACTCAAAAAGTACTGCATGGATTTACTACAAATTTTGCAGGAATATTACTAAGTGGTCGGGTCAACATATAGGCTACATATTATGAAGCTATCACCTACGGCGGAGGAGCTGCGATAATTTATAAAGTTTAACGCGGGTAAAACCGCGGGGCACAGCTAGTAAGCTATATTATTGTAAAGTTTGATTAAAATCCATTCAGTAGTTTTTACATGAAAGAGTAACAAACTTCCCCCCATCCATACTTACACACTTTCGCGTTTATAATATTAGTAAGATAATATTTAACCCGCCTGTTAATATGACTGGCCTATTTGTCTCTGACTGCTAAGCCAGGGGTTGAAGGTTCGATCCCCAAGCTGGGTAAAGCTTTGTGTACTGAGCACGATTATGTGTTTTGTGTCCGGGTGTAATTTATCCTGAACATTGAAGATGATGGCGAAAGGGTCTTTAACTTTCTCAATACTTGTAAAATATTTGGAACTGATATTTATGTATTTATATAATAATAATAATTTATTTCAGATAATTAGAATCCATTTTTGTTAGTAAATAATTTATAAACTTAAACACTATTGTTAGTTAATACCTTAAAGCTAAACATTCATAAAACACCCCATTGGGGTATGTTGGCGCATCCAATGTTCCAGTATTGGTCTGTCCCACCGGTCCACGATCGTGTTTAATATGCTATGTATAAGGTTTCGATCATTGATTAACATTATTAATAAAATGAATTTCAAAGAATGCTCTTTAAAAAAAATAAATAACGAGCATTCTTCGTAATTTTTTACACGGCAACGAGACCGAATAATGCTCTAGTCTTTTCGAATTGCTAATTCTAAATGCATTCAAAATATACTTTTTTAGCATCTTATAAAAAAAATACTATAGTAGAAAACATAAATCTATGCTATAAAAGCGTAAAACTGTTTTAGCCAGAACGGGCGCGGATTTGCATGCAGTATTGGGCCCCCACTGCCCCTCAGTCCACTTGTAACTACTTATGTACTTATTATTTAACGATGAGTCGTGTTGTGACAGTGGCAACACAGGGGTTTTAGTTTTGTCAATTGTCTCTGGTTGTGGCAGTAATAAAACTCTGGGTACTCCAACTTAAATAATGCTTCAACAAGTTGCTTTAACCCCTTATATCTGGCTTTCTAACCTAGATATTATAATAATAACAATAATATTATGGTTTGGTATTGACAAGTGTGCGGTCATGCATGTAGAACATGGGCACATAATGCAATCTGAAGGAATTCAACTTTCAGATTCCATTCACCTTAGGTCCCTCTGCGAGACCGAGACTTATAGATACTTGGGTATGACGGAGGCATTGGGCATCAATGATACTGATGTAAAACAGTCATTGCGGGAACGCTTTCTGTCCCGCCTTAAAAAAGTTCTGAAAAGTCTTTTAACAGGTGGAAACAAGGTGCGTGCCTTCAATGGCTGGGTTATGCCAGTGTTGATGTACTCCTTCGGCATACTCAAGTGGACCCAAGCTGAATTAGAAACCCTGGATCGGACGGTCCGTCTACTGTTAACTTCATACCGCATGCATCATCCTCGTTCATCGGTGATGAGGTTGTACATCCCGCGGAAGTGTGGGGGTCGAGGCTTTTTAAACGCCAAGAACCTACATAACCGCGAGGTGTGTAGCCTCAGGGAGTACTTTCTCCGCACCGCTGTCACGGGGGGTATGCATGCGGAGGTGGTTGCTGTAGATAAAGGCCTAACCCCGCTGTCAATGGCAAAAGGAAACTGGCGTAAACCTGTGATACTTAGCACTGATGATCGCAGGGCAGTGTGGCAGGGCAAGGAGTTACATAGCAGGTTTTATCGTGCTCTTCACGCACCCGATGTGGATCTGCTTGCATCTGTGGCTTGGCTACGATGCGGTGAACTATTTGCTGAGACTGAGGGTTTTGTCTGTGCAATTATGGATGAAGTTATGATGACGAGAAACTACCGGAGATATATTCTAAAAGATGGCACAAACGATGTTTGTCGAGCATGTCATCGCCCCGGTGAATCTCTCAGACATATTGTCTCCGGTTGTTCTCGACTAGCAAATGGTGAATATTTGCACAGACACAACCTCGTAGCCAGGATTATTCATCAACAACTTGCTCTGCGACATGGCCTTGTAGCTTCAGAGGTGCCTTATTACAGGTATGCACCTGCGCCAGTTCTGGATAATGGTACTATCACGTTATACTGGGATCGATCTATCATTACAGACAGGACTGTGATTGCCAACAAACCTGATATTGTAATGATAGATCGACAAAAACGCTGCACAGTGATGGTTGATGTTACCATCCCGCATGATGAAAATCTTTTGAAGGCTGAAAAAGAAAAAGAAATTAAATATTTGGATCTTGCGCGGGAGATTGTCAACATGTGGGATGTTGACTCAGCTATCATTGTACCGATAGTCGTTTCTGCTAATGGATTAATAGCAAAGAGCCTCGAAAAACACCTAAAGAGGCTGACGCTAGGCGGTTGGGTCAAGAACAAGATCCAAAAAGCGGTGCTTTTGGACACGGCTCGCATTGTCAGGAGGTTCCTGTCTCTAGAGTCGTAACCTCCGGTAGCATAGACCCTGTTCCTGCTGCCGGTTGCAAATCCTATTTTTTATATTTTAAAATGTATATTTCTGTTTTTTATATATTTTAAAATGTATTTAATAAGAAATATATATGAATAAATGATAATAATAATAATAATATAATAATAATATCTGGGGACAATGTCACACAGATCATCCTAGCCCCAAACTAAGCAAAGCTTGTACTATGGGTGACGATATACATACTTATATAGATAGATAAATACTTAAATACATAGAAAACATCCATGACTCAGAAACAAATGTTCGTGCTCATCACACAAATATTTGCACTTACTGGGATTCGAACCCAGGACCACCAGCTTCGTAGGCAGGAGCACTACCAACTAGGCTACGGTGACCGTCAACAACTCTTAACAACTCTGCTGAACCTTGACAATAACTTGATACATGCTAGCTAAATATCATAACTATTATAAAATAAATTTTATAGATGTTTTAACAATCCGTGTACCTATTTGTATTAACTAGAAATAATTATGTATACTTAAATATATTACTACAAACATGTTCAGACTATTTACAAGCGATTTTTTAATGCCTACGTGGTTAAAAACCTTTTTATTTATTTACTTATATAGTACTCTAGTTAAAAGTTAAAGTTAATAGAGTTTAACCATAACATAGCTACAGGCAAAAATGTAATAATTGTTTTGTTGTTGTTACAGGTAGTCCGTCACAATGGCGACCAAGTCGTACAGCAAGCACAAGGAGTACAAGGAGTACTCCAGCAGCGGCACCATACCCTACACCGACGAGCAATTCGGTAAGCATCCCGACTCGCCCTTGGCAGGGTTTTATTACGATGGATATTATTTATTTATTTATTGAGTACAGTCACGGCATAAATATTAACAATACACACAATTTTATTAAGCAATGGTTAGTGATAGGTAATAAAATCGTAGGAAAGTCAAAACTTAACATTGAATATTTTTTAAAAAGGATAATTGGGGCGTCATATAAAATCGATATCGAAGCCAAAAATATAGAAATTTTGTCTGTGTGTCTGTTTGTCTGAATGTATGTCCGGGCTAAACTCAGAAAGTACTGCATGGATTTACTTCAAATACATGAATATTACTAAGAGGTCGGGTCAACATATAGGCTACATATTATCACGCTATCACCTACGGGGGAGGAGCTGTGATAATTTAAGTTTAACGCGGATAAAACCGCGGGACACAACTAGTACAAAATAAATTACATATTTAACATTTATATATAATTATATCAATAAAGTTCAATTACATTATCAGCCTGATATCTTTGACTACTGGACATAGGCTTCCTCCAAAGGTTTCGTTTGGTAATTAAGATTACCTTAGTCACCGCGCTAGGCATGCGTGTTGGCGACCGCAGTTGGGAGGTAATAGCTAGTACACAGGTGGTGCTGCTGCCTTACTACCTGCCTTACTGACTGCCTCGTTGTCTAGCGGTAGCGTGTTCACCCGCAGATAACGAGGTCCTGGGTTCAAATCCCGGGTCGGGTCAAAAGTGATTTTGGGACTTTTCTGTAAAAAGAAAAATTTCTCAACATCAGCCCGAAGTTTGGGAGTTGGCGGTATGCCTCGGAGAGCACCTAAAGCTGTCGGTCCTGTACCTGACCTCTACCCAGTCGTGTCGCTAGGCGTCCCATCGGATCATGAGAGTGATGGAATAGAAAGTGCTCCTGTGTTTGCGCACACACTTGAGCACTATAATATGTCCCGCGCAGATGACTAATCTCTGTTGAGAATGGCCGCCGTGGTCGAAATTCGGCTAGGAGGACATTATTATTATTATTACCTGCAGTATCCCTTACTCGCCTATTACGACACCCACGGGTGGCCCTGTCTCTAGGCCGGAAAGCATACGTTCAATTACTTTTTTAAATTAATAAAATAAAATTGAACAAAAAATACCTAAAACTAACTAGATTAAACCTAAGTGTAACTAATAATATACGAAAAGTGTGCTATATACCAGACAACTGGCTATGAGAGAAAGAGAAAATGAAAGTGTGTGCTCGCACCTTCCTCATTTGCCCTTTCAGTAATATACGAAACGTAACGCGCACTCTTTCAGTCTTCACTAACTTAAACCTCCCTCTCAACTTCCATTCGTCTCGCCCGAATTAGCTAGCTTACTCCCAATGTGCATAAATTTGCCTTACTTTAACAAAATATAAGCAATATATAGGGGTATATTGTTTTCAAAATATCTAAATTCTTTTAAAATATTAACTGACCGGATTACGTATTACATTTGAAACTTGAGCTGGACAGCAACCTCAGGTAATAAAGTAAAAAAAAGGTTGCGCACTTAATATGTAGCTGTATTTGAGTTTATGTAGGTATATATTCAGAAACTTATCCAATATCCAATTAATAATATCATTTAATTTCTTTCCAGACATGATAAAATCCGAACTCATCCCCAAAGGCAGCAAGCTGGACTCGTTGGGCCGTGGCGGCGGCGCCCGTGAGTACCACTACGAGTACAAGGAGGAGAAGCACCCTTCTGGAAAGTACGACAGGAAGGACATGCGCACTGTTGAGGTAAAATTATTCATACGTACATCATCAGCCTGATATCATCCACAGCTGGACGTTGAGATACCTCAAAGGTTTTTATAACGTTTCCATGTGGAGGGGTTTGTAGTCAAAGCACTTTGCATACGAGTAGGCGACCGTAGTTAGATGGTAGCTAGTAGGTACACAGGTGGCGCTGCTGCTCGACAACCTGGTGTATCCTTTAGTGTTGATGGTATAGGTTGGCCCTGTTGTTCTTTCTGGGCCGGAAACCACACGACTAAATTATTCATCCCTTTCGAAACATTATTACTCCTGTTTTTAAGGGATCTATGTCGTGATAAGACTCACTAGTCTTAGATGTGGCTGCAAGTTTGGGGACTGGTCGTGCGCTGTAAAGAGACATGATTCTCCGTCGCCGTGCTAGCTCATTCCACAATCAAAGCGTACATAATAATATATGGATAGAGAATTTGTACTCATATACGCTGTGATTGTGGAATGAGGTCCCTGTAAATGTAAAAGTTCTATCTAGGATGTATAGATAAGGCTTCTGTTGGTTGTGACGGTTTCGGTCGGACGTTCAGGTTTATACAGCTTGTGAACTTAAGATCGACCGCAATACGCACAGATCGTCGTTTGTCAGTAATTATTATAGTTCAGGAATATAGTTTTACAAAAAAATTACGAAGTATATTTGGTAGACACGTAGTAATATCGCAAACGTGCTAGTGCTGCCCACGCGAATGCAATTATACTCTAAAATGATGTAGATACGTACCTACCTGATCATAAAGTGCTAATGTTATTTTAACAACGAGATCTTTCATTGGGTGAGGCGAGCGATAAAATAGTAATAACTATTAGTGCAGCGTGATGTCATTTGCATTACTCATTAACAGAAATACAAGGGATTGCAACAGATTTACCCAACAAGCTTGATTCAGAGGCTGTTCGCAGAACGCTTTTCAGCGACTGCGCTGGCGCAGTTGAAGGCCCTCACAGCTAGTTACTTTCACCAGTAAGAGATCTGGGAGATAAAGCACCTAGACACGCGGACAGTCTAGATGGGTGACCGCCAAATTTGATATCTGGGCGTCTCCTGACTTCGGAGGGCACGCTAAACTGACGGTTTTATTCGTTAGACAACATTGGATAACCCACGTCAGAGACCTACTGGGCGGCTTGAACAACTCTGACACTAGGGTAATCACTGCCCATACGATAAAATAAAGTAATTGTGCTCAATAACATTCATGGACTCCTTAAATTTTAGATTCCACTGAAATTTTTTGAGTATGAAACGGTACGTCAGGCTCACTCTCTTCTATGGGTACTTCCTCCTGTTCAAGTTTCTGGTTTGATTCCCGCACAGGACAAGTTAAATGAACTTTAAAGCGGTTTTGAGTCTTAAAGTGTTTCGTGTTTGCGAATAGTGCCCGTTATAAAGGTCTTGTTCGATTATAACGGGAACATTAAATCAAGGTACAGCCGTACAGGGTTCAATTCGGGAATGTGATGGGCCCCCAGAAGTGTACAAATATATCTTACGTTTTATAGAATTTACCCTTAAACCATTATTTCTTCATAATAACGATACACAATCGTTACAGCAGTTTTCCAAAACCAGATAACGTACATATTATGTACATGGTTAGAAATATTGCTCGTTCCATAGTATAGGATTAAAGCGGTTGAAGGATAACTTGATTGAAATTTTCTCAATTTTTTTACAGGAGTACACAATCCCTCCTCGAACTACACCTAAGTCTTCTGAGAGCAGCTCATATTACTACGAGAAAGAGGAGAGGGATATCCCAGCTATCACTTCTGGCACCCGCACCTACAACTACGAGAGCAGCTCCAACTCCACACCAGGTTAGTAGACACCCATCGTCACACACAGATCATCCTAGCCCCAAACTAAGCAAAGCTTGTACTATGGGTACCAGGCGACGATATACATACTTATATAGATAGATAAATACTTATATAGATAGAAAACATCCATGACTCAGAAACAAATATTCGTGCTCATCACACAAATATTTGCACTTACCGGGATTCGAACCCAGGACCACCCAGCTTCGTAGGCAGGAGCACTACCAACTAGGCTACGGTGATCAGGGATAACTCATCTCATTTTTCTATAAAGCAGGGGTAATACATATGTCAGGATTGCTCTAGCCTCTCAATAGGCATCTAACATGGCATAACTTCTGTGAGACAATCAGGACTGGCAGCTTAATGTACTTAGTTTCCGAAGCACGGAGATGTTCAGTTCCTCATCAGCCTCCACCAAAGGTTTCCATAACGTTGCCGTTTGTAGGGGTCTGCCGTAGTCACCACGCTTGGTATACGAGTTGGCGACCAGTTATTAAACTTTATGTTATCTATTAAACTCCTTAGTGAATAATGAGCTATGAGCAAGATCTAGCAAGGTAAATATAGACCCTCGTTTCATGTTTAAATTATTGCTTTAGTAGTTAAATTTCTGAAAGTCTTAGTGTTATTGAAAAAAAATGGGGCAGTTTGTACACTTCTACGACAAACATCGCAATGACATCAAACAACTGTCAACTAACAAATTTAGAACAGCAATGAATGCTAAAATCTGTACTAGTAGCAAGGCGTATAATGACTGTGCGATAAAATTAACGATAAAATTGAATTAACGAGTAAAAATAAGATACCTCATTGATATACATATGTATACATATGTAATTAGATATTGAGATTATTATGATATTAAGAAAAAGATTCGTACTAACTATTTTGGTAGTGTTTCTAAGTCACAATAACGTAAAACATTACACGATAATAAAAATATCTGAATAAAATGCCCCATGCCACATGAGTTCATACAAATAGACTATTGTATTGTATTGTTCATACAAATAGACAGGGATAAGTTTTCCATGCGTAACTTTAGAACTTTGCTATCCTGGAATCACCAGAAGAACAAGAAGTAGTCAGGCAAACTAACCAAGGGCAGTATACAACTAAATAACTCTTGATCACGTGTTCATTTTTTATTTCCAGGTTATTCCAAAGTGAGGAGTACGAAGGTGACCAAGGATCTGTCACAGAATGTAGAGGAGTTAGACTCACTACTTGATGATCTGCAGAAGGATCAGGAGAGGCAGCTATATAAAAGTAAGTGATCCATAGAACAAGTTGGAAGTTGCCTTTAGACGGAAATGTAAAATTTTAACCCGAATCTTATTATTCCAGATGGATATTCATCAGACACAGCTGAAAGCTCGTCCTTTGATTATAGGAAGGGGTAAGTTAATTATACTAAATCAAAATCGTATAAAACCTAAAGGATAGTTCCCTTAGCAATAGTCTTGAAAAGGCATGACCTTAAGATAATAATGGAACTCCATAATGCTAATTATATAGAGGTAAAGGTACCTCTTTTAAGTGTATAACAAGGGCTTTCTCGTAATTCAAGTCTGTAGCAGAAACCTGTAAGACTAATACTGAGAGCATAGATCATAACAACAAAAAAAAGTTTGTTCAAGCAAATTTTTTATTTCACTTATTACAAAAAGTCCCAATTAAAAAAAAACAAATCAATGTTTTCCATAGAGTAGACAAAATTATATTCAAGTTATACCTACCTATCTTGATTACCTAAGGTTCGGACTCTGGTGAACTTTAATCCAATACCTGTAAATCGGGCTGCAAATATCAGCACTGACGGTCCTTAACAGTAGATTAACTAAACTCAGTATTCTGCTCCAGAAGGATGCAATCTGTCTTTTATGACTAAATACGGTTAATTTACTAAATTTTATGCTTGGGTTTATTAAACAGAGAAATATTTCTAAATATATCGTCTCCAAAATGTCTTCTTTGGACATTTTTGGATTTCACATAAGATTATACCATTGATGCGTAATAGTTTGACTTCCAGCACTCCAGTGAAGGCTCCATCTAGCGGCTACTCAACGATGAAGCGTGAGGAGCGCGTCGAGACCTCATCGTGGGGGTCCAGCCCCCCACCTCCCACCGTCGCCAGGGCCGCCGAGATAAGACAAGAAGTGTACAGGGAGGAGAAAACTGGTATGTCTACTTACTGATTAATATCACAGTGAACAGACTTCTTATGCTTTCTCTTTCCGCTAAATGTAAATTCCTTAATTGCTTTGCTTACGCGCTAATCTAGTTGACCTAACGATTCTGTATTAATTTAAATTGTATTGTGTGGCTAACGGCAAAAAAGAATATCGCCACCCCATCGGATCCCGTGGGGGGCGTCGAAATCATCCCGAGGGAATATATACCAGAGAATGGGTAGCAGCGTTCTTCTGAGTACTATGACCATCTTACTGCGATCGCCAACCCATATGACAAGCGTGGCGATTATGGCATATCCACCATTCTTGGGGGAGGCTCCGGTCCAGCAATGGATGCTATTGGCCTGACTTGATGATGAATAAAGTGTAAAACTTATATTGGATTATTTCCTTAAGATCAAGCCCATTTTTGCCCTTGTAGGACAATGATGCTTATGAAATATATCGCATGATCACCGAAAACATACACTAAAAGCAAGCCAGCAGCTTATAAAGAGCCCGAAAAGCTTAGTAGTTTTGTATTCTTTTTATCAGTACCAGGTTCAGCAAATAAATGATTGATTGATTAATTTCCATGTATCATGTCTTTTGTGACTGTTTATTACTTTCAAAATTAGGTAACGGTCATAAAACTACAATTCATCGCGCTATAGAGGCGGCCGGTGGCAATCTCCTCGAGGTGACTACGTAAATGTGAGTGGCGTATTAATCTTAAGTTGTGGTCTTCCAGAATCACGCGTGGTCCCCTCGCAGATATCTCCAGCGATCCCACAGGTGGTCCCGCCGCCTGTGTGCTCCCACTGCCACCAACATCCCAACACTGGCACTGTAAGTATAATCTAATTAAAAAGGAATAAAGAGTAATGTGGTTATTATAAAATTAATCTAATACACAATATGCTACTGTGGTTGATAACCAGAAATATCGCCACCCCATTTTGTACCGTGGGGGGCGTAGAAGTGAGAGAGTCCCTCTCTCTGTACCAGAGAACGTGTACTCTCTGTGTAGTATGAGCATCATACTGCGATCGCTAACCCGTCAGCCAAGTGTGGCAATTAGGGCACATTCCCTTAATGGGCACAAGTCCTTTGTGGAGATCCTTAGGGAGGCTTTTGTTTTACAGTAGACGTCTTTAACCCGATATCGGTTGTAAATTCAATTCAACTTTATAACGCATTTACAATAATCCTTTTATTTGTCTAGAGCTCCTTGAAATGATTTACTAGTTTTATATATCTTTTTTTAGCTAATAATGGAACAACATTAGTTGGTTAGATAATAAACCTATAATAGCAATAGTTACCATATACTCGTTGATTGTCACTTTGCGGCTACTTTGAAGGGATCTTTTAGATCCCATTGCCGTCCATTTTACATCGTATTTTGTTTTAATATTTTCTCATGTAAGCTTCATTCGATCAGTGTGTGCGACGAATCGGATTTTTAAAGTGACCGAAAAATGTAAATCGGTAATTTGATATGAAACGCTAAATTATATGTTCGTTGTACTCCAGCTTTCCCGCACCGGCACACCAATGAACAAAGTGACGACTACAGTGAAGACCTACACGTATGAGGTGCCGGCCGACACCGACCCCACCACAGTGCCGCTGCCACCCGTCGCCGATCACCACCACTCTTATGTCAGCTCTCAAGAGAATACAGTGCACAGGTAACAGTTCTAGATTTCCTAAACTAGGCAGCGTAGCTTCTTTGAAAGATCATTAGGTACTAGAATGTGGGACTAGAAACTAGGCCCATATGTTTACCCACCAATACAACTGCTGTAAATCTGGATTAACAGTGGAACTCAATGAAAAGGTTGTGAGTGATGCCTCATAGCACAGGCACATCTTGGAGAAGTTAGAAGAACTCATGGATCTCATAACGAATTGAATAAGAAATACTATAACTAAAACTATAAGGAGTTATAAAAAAGTACACCTGCCAAGAATCAATTAGGCTATTTGGTCCAAGAAAGAGAACGTAGCGAATACTATAGGGTTTTCCAATAAGAGGTGGTATTTTGATATTCAAAGAAAAATGCTATTTTTTATATTAATTATCGGATGTCTGCATTATAAAGAGGCATACCTTCCTCTTTTCCATAACCAAATCGCAAAGTGGCTGCCCTATGTCGGTAGCCTCACGAATTCCATCTTTGAGGTCTTGAATAGACGCTGGGCTATTGGTATAGACCTTCTCTTTCACGTGGTTCCAAAGAAATAAGTCGCAAAGTGTTAAGTCACAAGATCTCGTTGGCCAATTGTGATCACCTCTTCGAGAGATAGCACGGTCCGGCAACTTTTCGCGTAAATAAAAGATCAATCGTTTCGTTTCTTCTGTGGCACGTAGCACCGTCTTGTTGAAAATAAACGTTGTCCAGATCCTTCCAATTCCGGCCGTAAATAATGGTTAATCATCTCGCGATAGCGTAATCCATTTACCGTTCATGAAAAGGATATTGTCCTGAAGCGTGGTCGTGGTGGTCATTTGCCTGATGTTATTTTCCACTATTAACATACCTTCCTCTTTATAATGAAATAAACATCTGATCATTAATATGAAATAATTGCATTTTTCTTTGAATATCAAAATAACACCTCTTATGGGAAAACCATATACCTACTTACTTATGATATTTTTCCGATGCAAATTCCCAGGTCTTTTGTGTATGTCCTGTGCTCGCTGGTTACTTGCTAGTCTACTTTGAGATCGGCAGCTAAACCAGTATGTATATGTATTTCCCAGCACAACTAGCAGCGCCCCGCTGCAAGTGCCGGCGCCGGCGCCAGGCCCGCACGGCTGCGCGCACTGCTCGCACTGCACGTCCACGCTGCAGCGCTCCGACCGCTCCGAGCGCAGCGACCGCACCGACCGCACGCACTACACCACCGTCACCACCAGCGATGGTGAGTTGCATTCAACTGCTTATAGTCCTTCCTTGTCTTCTTTCTATTTCTATCAAGCTTGGCTCTCAAACGTCTGTTGGTTTATTCTATTAACGTGATTAGCAGATGAAATAATGTATATTTAATATGAGGAAGGACATAATAACATTTAAACTGGATTAAAAATAAAAACCGTTGTAGAGAAAATATTTTTGTAACATTAATAATGAAATATATCAATTAATAAGACACATGACCTCATCTATATTTTTTTGGTTTATATGAGTACTATAAATTTTTCGCAGTGGAAAAAGTTCATAGTTTATCAAACCTATGAACTTTTTGCACTGCAAAAAATTCATCAAGATCAAGGTATCAACCTTGAGCGACGTTTTTGTAATTATTTTATCAAAGGAATCTCTTTTTTGAAAATAAATTATGGCATTGATTTTACTCGTTGATGATATAACTGTAAGTATATGGATGAATTTTTAAAATTACTTTTCAGTTTATTAATTACAAACGAACATAAAAAGAATCATAACTTTTCTATTTATTATATTATTAGTATTACTTCAGACACAAATACACTTTTGTTAATATTTTATGATAATGTAAACTATTTTGTCTTTAAAGGGGGCCCCTAGAGTGCCCAAAGGCGTCCCTGCGTTACAAACTTATACTTACATTAAATCTTGATAATAGGCTTAATTTTTTATTATTTTCAGACAATAAGAATATAAAAAAATACCAGTGTGCTGTCGAACACAGTCCTGATGTTACTTACGAAATGCTACTGACTATGAGAGAAAGAAAATGTGCGCTCACACTTCTCTCTCTTGCCCCTACAGTAATATACAAAACGTAACTCTCTCTCTCTACCGTTTGCAGACCGCACCAACGAGCGCATGGTGTACCCCGCCCCTGCCAACGAAGTCAAGCTGCTCCCTTCGGACCCGCACAATGGACACGGCCCCTATGTGAGTGTCACTTTCTTTATATCCTTGCAAAGCTGAAGTGGCAGTGGGCAGGGCTGGTTTAGCTGGTAGAACCGACAGTCGCTGGGGCGAGTCGAGTGGCGACCACGAATCGGAAGACACAGCGAGGGCAGACGCCCCACAAAATGGACCGATGATCTCGTGAGGGTTGCTGGAAGCCGCTGGATGCGGGCAGCGTGAGACCGGCAACTGTGGAGAACTTTGGGGAAGGCCTTTGTCCAGCAGAGGACTTCTTTCGACTGATATGATGATGATGATGGTGATGAACCTACCTTCTGATCAAAAGGTCGTGGGTTCGATAGTCGCACAAGACATATTTATGTTCACGAACACTTGGTCTGCTTGTTTTCTGTGAATTGTATGTATATATTTACAAAAACAAAAGTAAATAAGCATTAATTTCTATCGGTTGTCTCTTATCCATAAAATCCGCCCAATTGAGGATCATATCTTCGGTACATGAAGATATGATCATCAATTGGACGAGCGGCCCGCATCTTGGAGTACCTAATAACATGGAGTGGGTAACGAAAAGATTTTTACACATCAACCTTCTCTCGAATCACCAAGTCGGTAACAACCCCTCGAGCCATGAAAGGAATCCAATCCCAACGAGTTACCCTTGTGCTCTTTAGCACGGGGTTTACGTAGCTTACAAGCTAGCTGGCAAATCTAACTTGTCCTTCCGCTAGCCCTAATTGAACGGTAAAGCAGTGAAATTATATAATTTCACTAGCTGTGCCCCGCGGTTTTACCCGCGTTAAATTTTATAAATTACTACAGCTCCTCCCCTGTAGATGATAGCGTGATAATATAGCCTATATGTTGACCCGACTTCTTAATAATATTCATGCCAAATTTGAAGTTAATCCATGCAGTACTTATTGAGTTTAGCCCGGACATACTTACAGACAAACAGACATACAGACAAAAATTCTAAACTCTATATTTTTGTCTTCGATATCCATTGTAGATCACGCCCTACTTGGGGCGTGATCTGCAATGGATATTTTAAAAAAATATTCAATGTACAGTTTTGACTTTCCTACGATTTTATTATATGTATAGATGTATAGATGTTTGTATTCTCAAGTACTTAGCAGTTTTGGTATCTTTGCTAACTCTAATAGTTATTTTATATGTAATATGTATGCCTCGTTGGTCTAGCGGTAACGTGTTCACCCGCAGAGAACGAGGTCCTGGGTTCCAATACCGGGTCGGGCCAAAAAGTGATTTTGGGACTTTTCTGTAAAAAGAAAAAATTCTCAGCATCAGCCCGAAGTCTGGGAGTTGGCGTTAAAGCCGTCGGTCCTGTGCCTGACCTCTTTCCGGTCGTGTCGCCTAGGCGTCCCATCGGATCATGAGAGTGATGGAATAGAAAGTGCTCCTGTGTTTGCGCACACACTTGAGCACTATAATATGTCCCGCGCAGATGGCTAATCTCTGTTGACACTGGCCGCCGTGGCCGAAATTCGGCTAGGAGGACATTATTAATATGTATGCATTTTGATATATATAAGTATGTTTATTTGTTGTCTGGTTGCCACAGTACAAGCTCCGTCTAGTTTGGGATCAGATGGCAATGTGTTAATGCCTCAAGATATTTATTTATTATTATTAATGTTTGTTCGCAGAGTCCAACATCATACAAATACACCGAGACGACGTATTCTGCTCAGAATTCAACGCAGCGCTACCCTCGCTCCCCGTCCCCGCGCCACCCCGCACCGTCCCCATCACCAGGCCCCTTCCCCCGCCCCACCACCCCCTCCCCCGGCACACAACAGCCGCCCAAGAAGCTGGACGACTTGCTCGCTGATTTCCCGGAAGCTGTTAGTATTTTTATCTATTTCTTTCTTAATAACTTCTATATGCACATTTACGATGGATTACACTCAAAATTGTATCTTGTCCTGCCTGTTTGGTCTAGTGGAGAGTGACCCTGGCAGCTAAGCCGGTGGTCATGGGTTCGATCCCCAACCAGGACAAATCATTGTGTGATGAGCACGAATATTTATTCTGTGTAATTTACTGTGGATTGGTATCAAATGGCAGTATGTTAGTTGTCGCAAGATATAATTATATTTATAAATTCTTAAAAAGTATTCTCTAAAAGACAATTATAAATATTAATAGCACAACGTTAGTGTGGTACCTCAGCTGTTCATATGTAGCATCTGAGGCGTATACCAAAACGCGAGTTTGTGAACCATTATGTTCTATCGTTTTTAGGGTTCCGTAGCCAAATGGCAAAAAAACGGAACCCTTATAGATTCGTCATGTCTGTCTGTCTGTCCGCCCGTATATCACAGCAACTTTTTCCGGAACTATTAGAGCTGTACTGTTTAACTTGGTAAGTAGATGTATTCGATGAACCGCATTAAGATTATACCACAAAAATAGAAAAAGAACAATAATTTTGGAGGGTTTTTTAGTTTCAGTTCTATGTATGGGCATACATACAACTGAAATTAAAAAAAAATTCGTACCCATACATGTGGGGTGTCTATGGATAGGTCTTCAAAAATGATATTGAGGTTTCTAATATCATAAACTAAATAGTTTCCAAAGTAGTAAAATGAGTGCCCCCCCCCTCCCCCCCCCCCCTCCCCCCCCCCTGTAACTTCAAAAGTAAGAGAATGATAAAACTAAAAAAAAAATATATGATATACATTACCATGTAAACTAACAACGAAAATTGGTTTGAACGAGATCTAGCAAGTAGTTTTTTTTTAATACGTCATAAATCGTAAACCCCAATTTGCTTTCATTTAATCAACTGAAATACAGCTGCTACGGAACCCTTCATGGGCGAGTCCGACTCGCACTTGGCCGGTTTTTTTATTGTATTGATTGTGCGTTCTTTTATGTCTATTTCCGTGGCGTTGAAATATATAGCTGTCTTTCTCTATATGTCCTGTCATTCATCTTGATTATCGTGTAAATAACAAATAATTGTTTGTGCGTCCAGCGCTTCCCCACCCAACCGGACGGCGTGTCGCGGCGCAGGGTGGAGGTGCAGCACACCAGCACGTCGTCGCGGGACACGCGCGACGCGCCCAGCCCCCCCGCGGGGCCCGCCGTGGGGCCCAAGTCCGTCACCCCCTCCAGCAGGAACGTGGCGGGGCCCGCCGTCTACTACCCGCCCGGACACACACCTTTTGCTAAGAAAGAAGGCGGTGGTTATCAATCAGCTGTAAGTATTTCTTAAGTTGTTCTAATGCTTACTTACTTATCGTATGGGCAGTGGTTACCCTGGTGCCAGAGTTGTTCAAGCCGCCCAGTAGGCCTCTGACATGGCTTAACGGCTGTTGTCTAATGACTACAACCGGGACCGAGGGCTTAACGTGCCCTTCGAAGCACGGAGACGCTCAGAAATTTATTTATTTTTTATTTATTTATTTAATCTACTAAACATTATCGTGACAGATTTTGTACCCAATGCGATAATGCGAACAATATTACTAAGTAAATTAAACCACTTGGGCAGTCGCCCATCTATGGACTGACCGCAAGCCTAGATGCTACTATAGAAGTACTAACTAACCACGCCAACCATCCCGTCAAATCGAATCTTGAACACCTAAACATAAAAAGGAAGAATATTAGAGAGCAATTTGGATGGAGGGGGTATAATTATTATTCCTTACGTCTATATAAATATGGCCTTTGCGTCTGTTGCAGACGATTTACGGCGCATTCTCTGATATCTAGGGACAATGTCACACATTGTCCCTAGATATTATTATTATTACGTGTCACGAGAGTTTCTAATGCCCTTCCCCCGTGCAGGCGATGGTGCAGGGCGGCGGCGCGTACGCGTCGGGGCGCGGCATGTACGAGTACGAGTCGGGCGCGCGCATGTCGGAGAAGCACTCGGAGAAGAAGACCGCCGTGCCCATCTGCCTGCCGCTGTGCTGCGCCATGCCCTGCGTCATCATGTGAGAAGGCAGGGCTGGGGGGAACGGAATGGGGAACTTTCATCTCTCTTGTCAAAATAATTATGGTTCGCAGTGGCGGATTTGCAGTTTTGACCGCTTAGGCCCCAGTGCATGTGCCGACCCTTTCTCATAAAGACTACGTATATACTGAACTAGCGGCCCGGTACGTGCTTCGCTACGCTTTATTCAAACAAAAAATATTTTAAATTGCTAATAGATGTTGATTTTAGACTTTTTTTTTAATTTTCTCTACGTACAAACCTTCCCTGAACTTCCACAAATAATTCAAGACCAAAATTAGCCAAATCGGTAAAGGCGTTGTTGAGTTATAACATTACAACGAAAAGTGGCATTGATTTTTATATATGTTGATTATACACTTTATTGCTAACTTTGAAAAGAAAAGAACGATTAAGCCTCCGGGCTGCTTTAAGCTACACATTTACCTACCAAATTGTGCGATTGTGCTGAACAAGGAACACACTCAGCAAGGGATGAAATTGCCTTTATTTTATTTAAATTACCTTTATCTATCGTACATGGCATTTGATTCCTCGCTATTTTTTATCAGGAATGGGCAAATCCGCCACTGATGGTTCGTACAATCATGTATCAATGTAAAAGTATCTTTATTACGATTACATAGAGTAGAATTAACCGTGGCAAATTTCGCTACATTACGGCTTTTTAGCATATTTACGGTAGATCTTTAGTTGTGACAGTTTAATTTTGGCGCGAAATACAGAGTAAAAATAGCGACATCTGTCAACTAAACTGACATCTGACTACTAATTACTAAGTGCCCGGTGCGTGAATAAGTGCGCAGTTTTAGCATTTTGACAGTTCTATGTATACGCTGTCTTTTCATACGAGCTATATTAGAGTGAGATGTAATGATATTAAAATTAATTTAGTATTGTAAAAGATCTAAATAAATTGTCTCCCATCAGGATGTATTTATCTTTAGTCTGCTTTCCTTGTTGAACTGCAAGTGGGTTAGTAAAGAATAACCATTATTGACATAAATACACATAAAATCATTCAAATCCCCATTCCGTTCTATGCAGTTTTAATGTAATATAAATTGCGTTTAAAACAGTTTTTTATTTAATTTATAATAATGTATTGATGTTAAGGATTGATTCGCGATGTCTGTACACTTCTAAAGAAAAGTGTAAGAGAGATCGCAAGCCGTTGTAAGTAATACTTAACTGTTCTATTTCAAAGTTAAATAATAATTATAAATATTAGTTAATTTTAAAATAGGATTTTGCAAGTAAATAAGATCTTTATAACGAATCTCAAAATATTATTTAAAAAATTATTATTTTAAGTGAAAATATAATATTGGAAGGCATTGATGTGCCCAAAATTGAAAATAATAAACGCATTATGTAACCTTATATATAAGGCCCGTTACGGGCTAACTGTCGCACTCGCTATGCTCTGTCCTGGTCTAACATATGTAACTCTCTATTTCAACGAGTGAAACGACGAATACATTTCCGAGTGCGACAGGTCGAGTCAAGTGTTCACCTGACACAGCTAAACTAACAAGGTGCCATTAAAATTAATGTTATATTTAGGACTATCGTGTATACATATTGTAATTTTTATTAATAATAAATTTATTAACTGATATCTGTGGTTTTCTTTAACATTTCGACCTTCATAATGTCAGCTGAATGACGTCCACTGCTGGAAAAAGGCATCCCCAAAAGATTTCCACGAAGGAATTGTGTCCATCATTGGTATATGCCATAATCATCAAGCTTGTCAGACGGATTGGCGATCGCAGTATGATGGTCATAGTACTCATAGGGTTATATCGCCCTTTTTGAAGAGAGCACCACCACACCCCTGTGCCATGCTTGTGGTGTTTGACCTTCTAGTATGACTGAGTTAAATAACTTCTGAAGCGCCCGTAGGATTGGTGTACCACCCGCCTTCAGAAGCTCTGACGTAACTCCATTATCACCAGGCGCCTTGTTGTTCTTAAGCTGTTCGAGAGCCATTCTAATCTCGCACAGGCTGACGTTAGTAGGTACACAGAGAGACGCTGCGGCCCCTTCTCTGAGAGATATTCCCCCTGGACAACTTTGACGCCCCCACGGGATGAGATGAGACATCTAAGTGCTTGTTTTTTTTCTTTTCAGTTCTTTGTCTATGTCTAGTTCTATATCTAATTTGGTTCATTAGGTCGGGTTTTTGTTATTTATTTTTTTGCAGAAAGCTGATTATTTTTACTTAAATATGCACCGTTTATCGCGTTATTTAGCGTTATCGATCAGTCTTTGCAAAATTTATTCTTAATTCTTAATTACCATATTCCTACTATCTTGGTATAGATAGTAGGAATATGGTAATTTTCATTTTATATTCATATTAAAAGCAGAGTCCCACTACGCAGAATAAATTTTGCAAAGACTGTCGGTCGATAACGCTAATAGTTTTGTGTCTACAGGTAATCCACGACAGGCTCGTAGAAGCTGTCCAAGCGGCTGGGTCTAAGGTCTTCAAGGCCCTCGTACAAACAGAACCAAAAACACCTCTGACTATACCCTGCAGCTTATGGACGAAAGACGGAAAATGGTTCTGACATCAGCAGCTCAACAGACAGATCCCAAATTCTTTGACTCGTGACACGCGCCAATTTAATACAAAATGTATTAAAGAAGCCATCGAGCGGAACAAAGGCTCTAAAGTGTTTGCAAGAGAACTGTCTGTTGGACTGAGCCAACTGATGAAGCTGAGGACTGAGGATGGCAGAATCGTCACGTCTAGACCTGAGTTGCTGGGAGAGATCGAGAGGTTCTACGGACAGCTGTATACGAAAACCCAGTCACCTGTCGATAGTTGTGCCTCAGATCCCAGAGCACGACTAACCCGACTCTTCACCGAAGACGGGATGTCTTTTGGACGTCAGCCTGTGCGAGATTAGAATGGCTCTCGAACAGCTTAAGAACAACAAGGCGCCTGGTGATGATGGAGTTACGGCAGAGCTTCTGAAGGCGGGTGGCACACCAATCCTACGGGCCCTATAGAAGTTATTTAAGTCCATCATACTAGAACGTCAAACGCCACAAGCATGGCACAGGGGTGTGGTGGTGCTCTCTTCAAAAAGGGCGATAAAACCCTCTTGAAGAATTACAGAACCATCACACTCCTGAGCCATGTTTACAAGTTGTTTTCGAGGGTCATTACGAATCGTCTGGCACGCAGGTTTGACGACTTCCATCCTCCCGAACAAGCCGGTTTCTGTAAAGACCACATACATACGCTGCGGCAGGTTATACAGAAGATCTAAGAGTATAACCAGCCATTATGCTTAGCGTTTGTGGACTATGAGAAAGCCTTTGATTCGATCGAAACTTGGGCCGTACTGAGGTCTCTCCAAAGGTGCCAAATCGTTAGCGTCAGAATGGCTGGTTGCCTATGGCAGGCGGCTCTGGAAGTATATTGAAGAAGAATTGCTACCCAATTGCTTATATTTGCTTCATATCTTCAATAATTGCTAAATACGATAAATTCAGAGAAATATGAAAATTTTTTGACCAGCCTTTCTGACGTCAGGATGGATGGTAGCCTCCGTGTTCAGTGTGAAATACGCAAAAATCATCAATAATTGCCCCATTCACCAATTTAAGTTTGAGCTCCGTACATTCATTAGGTAAAAAAATATAGCTTTTATTAATATTTGTACGAAGAAGTACCTGATAATTTGGAAATGCAACAGATTTTTTATGCTACAGCGTCTTGTTCAAATCTTGCAGGTGTTTACAATTAGAAATATTAATAAAAGCTTTATTTTTTTACCTAATGTATGTACAGGGAGATGTTATAACTGTTCACCGCTGCATTGGAAGATGTCTTCAAACTTCTGGACTGGAAAGGCTTTCGCATCGATGTCAATGGGGAATACATCACCCACCTTCGATTTGCCGACGATATAGAGGAACATGGTCTGAGATAGCATAGACGGTATTTCTCTGCAATTCGGCGACGGTTGACACCAACACACACACTAATTGATGCCCCCCATGAACACGTAGTGAGCTGTTCGTTTTCAGTGCGCTAAAACAATTCAAACAAACGTCTGTTTGTGTAAAATTGTGCTGCGTAAAAAAGTTTTTTCAAGTTTTAAATAATATCTCAAGCATTATGCATGGTATACAAGTTAAAAGAGGATACATTTATAAATGTGAATTTTATAAAATTATTGTGTATATTCATTTGATTTTGGTAGCTTCTGTATTTATTGCGATGCATTTTTTTTGTTGGCTATGTGCCTAATGTATGAGATGGCATACGTGTATGCCATCTCATCCAACAGGCAACTTTTAATTGTTTAAATTGCTCGACAAGTTAAAAATAAATCCTTTTGCCATCTTCTGGTGACGATGTAGAGCCAATTGTATCAGACAACGAAGACGTATCTTGTATTTATTGCCCAGAGCTTTGGAGTCATTCACATGCTAGAGGATGTTGGCTTCAATGCTAAGTCTGCCACCAATGATGTCACGCGGAATGCATCGGATTACCGAAAACAGCAAAAACAGTTATGTGATGTTTGTATCTAAATAACTATTACTAAACATGACAAATAATTGATTTGGCATGTTTATCATCTATATGCCATCTTACCCACTGGGGTAGGGTGAGATGGATTTTAGATTCTTTTTTATTAGTGATTATTACTATAAAATTATAATTTGTGTTTAACTTTGAGACTGATTAATTAGCTAAGAATAATGACTTTTTAATATAGAATGCCTTTTTATTTCGATTTCAATTTGTGTTTCTTGATAAACGATGATTTCAAAAACCATGCCATCTCAGACCATGTTCCCCTACTAGTCATGGCTGATACCCTAAAATACCTCAGTACAATGCTCGATGGCCTCAGTAGAGTCTCTCAACAAGTGGGTCTGAAAATGAACATGGATAAAACGAAGACGGAGGTCAATCGTAGAATTCAACTGGCTGGCTGGGCAGCGTTCGGGAAGCTAGGTAATATCTTCTCGTCCCAAATACCGCAGTGTCTCAAGTCGAAAGTCTTCGACCAGTGTGTGTTGCCAGTGATGACTTACGGAACAGAACCGTGGTCGCTCACTATGGGCCTTATCAGGCGGCTCAAGGTCACCCAAAGAGCTATGGAAAAGGCTATGCTTGATGCTCCCTGCGAGATCGAATCAGAAATGTTGAGATCCGCAGGCGAACCAAAGTAACCGACATAGCCGTAAGAATTGCCAAGCTGAAGTGGCAGTGGGCAGGGCACATAGCTCGTAGAGCCGACGGCCGCTGGGGCAGAAAGGTTCTCGAGTGGCGACCACGAACCGGAACACGCAGCGTGGGCAGGCCCCCTGCAAGATGGACCGATAATCTTGTGCGGGTCGCTGGAAATCGCTGGATGCGGATAGCGCAAGACCGGCCGCGGCAGTTGTGGGCATATTACAAAATTTCTGATTATTTAAGTGACTAAAGTGCTTGGGATTGAGTTGTTCTGAATCAACACACATGAGTGTAATTAATCTTAAGTATATTTTATTTTATTTTTAGACCGGCAATTGTGGAGATCTTTGGGGGAGGCCTTTGTCCAGCAGTGGACGTCTTTCGGCTGATATGATGATGATGATTATATTTTATTTTTAAAAATGATTCCTACTGAGTTTTCTGGCAGTGTTTCTCAGTAGCTGCGTAGTCATGCACTGCACGGTAGGGTAAAAAAAATGATTCCACATAAATGTAAAATTTTTACGGAATGAATAATTTTTGACTTTGAATGTAAAATATTTTTGTTTGTATTGGAGCAATGCGAGTTTATACATTGTGCATTATAATTTTTAGTTTTGTATTAATTTTGTATGTATTTTAATGTTGATAATGTGACTGTAATTGTACTAAATTATTGTATTGAAATGAGTCTTAGCTGCTCGAGAATAAATGTTTTAGTGCGTTTCGGATGCACTCTAACAGCATTCTGCAGTAATATCTTTTCAGAGATTTATTTATTTAAAGGTGCATCAACAGGTACTGTATATAACATATCAAATAACGATTGGTACAAAGTTATGGTCTTATACAGTTGCCAATAACAGGTGACCCAACACAGATTTAAGAAGAATCAGAAACAAAAGTAGCTTCATAAGGATGATACTAAAATTGGGATTTACAAAGACAATTAAAAGATTAGGTCCAAATCTTTTAAAACAAGAAAACTATAAAGTCTTGGTAGCCAACTTACAAAACCGGCCAACTGCAAGTTGGACTCGCCCATGAAGGGTTCCGTAGCAGCAAGTATTTCAGTTGATTAAATGAAAGCAAATTGCGGTTTACGATTAGACGTATTAAAAAAGACTACTTGCTAGATCTCGTTCAAACCAATTTTCGTTGTTAGTTTGCATGGTAATGTACAGACGCCAGCACATCAAGCTACCGCAATCTGTCTAATTTCCCTATTTGAAAGTGAACCTTATGCTTTTGTGATAAAGTTGAAAATCTATAAAAGAAATTTGACAGATTTGGGTAGCTGGATGTGCTGGCGTCTGTACATCACATTTTTTTAGTTTTATCATTCTCTTATTTGAAAAGTTACAGGGGAGGGGGACACTCATTTTACCACTTTGGAAGTGAGTCTCGCGCAAACTATTCAGTTTAGAAAAAAAAAATATTAGAAACCTCAATATCATTTTTGAAGACCTATCCATAGACACCCCACCTGTATGGGGTAAAAAAAAATTCGAGTTTCAGTTCTATGTATCCTCCAAAATTATTGTTCTTTTTCTGTTTTTGTGTAAAAATCTTAATGCGGTTCACCGAATACATCTACTTACCAAGTTTCAACACCTACAGCTCATAGTTTCGGAAAAAAGTGGCTGTGACCTACGGACGGACAGACAAACAGACAGACAGACATGACGATCTATAAGGGTTTCGTTTTTTGCCATTTGGCTACGGAACCTTAAAAAGCAGATAAAAATTGATATTTTGCTACCAGTAGACATCATTTTTCCAACGATATAATAGGTACTGTAATGCTTAGTAAAATAGGAAGCATCCATAGCTGCTGTCCTGGCATAAGATAGTTTTTGCTGACTACATATAATATGTTGTATGTGTTTCGTTATCCTCGCCAATCCAAGTGCAAGATGCAAGAGACATCCCCGTAAATTGTATTTTATTCTGTAACAGCCAGGGAGGACCCACCTCTTCTTAGAGCGAGTCACCAGGAGAGCATGCCTTACCTTCATTCCTAAAACGGGGTGAAATGAAACGATGAGATCGTAATAAAAACACATATGTATATATATTTTCGTTTTTATATTTTAGCGTTACGTTTGGAACGAGTCCAACAAGGCAGTCTGCGGGTACGTGTTTGTCGCACTATACAAGCCGCGCGCCGGGTGTCACCTGCGTACCATATACACACACACACACATTCCCTCACTTTTGAGGACTCATAGATCTGTATTACACCAGCTTTAACTTAACTTAGTCCCTTTAACAGTAGTAGGTTTAGTATTTTTTTATATATTTTGACGTAAAAAGTACTAGTCTGACAGCTGTCAAAGGACTATGTCATAAGTTATGTTAACCCTTAAACACGTGACCATATCAATTTCAACTTTATCACTTTGGAATAGGGTCCAAAAATAATAAAAAAGAAATATACCAAAGCATGGTTAAGGGTTATAACCAGTATACAGGATGACAGAAAATTGTTGTCACTATAAATATAATTAACATGAAACTTTTTTTCACATTTTGTACTTAAATCACCGATCAGAAATTAGTGAACAAAAACGAACTTGATTTACACTTACATATTTATGATGATTATCGTGATTTGATTGCTGTTCTGAACTAATCTTTGCAGTTGAAACTAATTACCTAAAGTTGTGTAGTAAAAGACTACACAGATGTACAGACGCCAGCACATCGACCTACCCCTATCTGTCAAATTTCTTTCATCGATTTTCAACTTTATCACGTAAGCATAAGGTTCAGTTTCAATTGGGGAATTTTGACAGATTGGGGTAGCTTGATGTGCTGGCGTCTGTACATACGGCTACATATCAAGCTATACATTTCCTATATAAGCTGTATACATCCTATACAACGCAAGATCATTTTATACTGGAAATGTATAGCTTGATATGTAGCCGTGTGTACATTAACTTGGGTGAACATTTTAAACAATATTCAGAAGGAAACATGGCCGAGTATGAGCCTGTGAGTATAAAAGTTTACAATGGCACGACACGTCTATTAAAACATCAGTTCTGCAAATTTACTTATACAAGGTGTTAGATAAAAAGTGGACTTAAGGGGCCTTTTACAGTCCACTAGCGCCGCCAATCGAAAAAATGTCATAACTCGTAAATAGAATCAAAAATACAAAATGTGGTCTATTATTACTGTAGAAAAGGCAATAACGTAATTTTATGACACATTGTCAACACTTGAAATATAGCTGTTTAGCTAAATCGTGCATTTGTAACAAAAACGGCCGTTTATGTTTTGAATGCACGATTTAGCTAAACAGCTATATTTCAAGTGTTGATAAGGTGTTATACAATTACGTTATTGCCTTTTCCACAGTAATAATAGAACATATTTTGTATTTTTGATTCTATTTACGAGTTATGACATTTTTTCGATTGGCGGCGCTAGTGGACTGTAATAGGCCTCTTAAGGGGCTTCATTTGACTTTGAAACTAGAAACAAAATATTGTAAAAGACGAAGAATATTTGTAGACTACCCATACAAGAATAACAATAAAACATTGTTTTCAAGCTTTCACAAACTTATTTCCTTCAATTTATTCAGTTTAACGTGCTCCTCAAATTTCCTACACTTATGTAACACCCTGTATATATGTATATAAGATCGAAAGATCGAAATTAAAACTTCGCAAAAAAAAAGGGACTGCCCCTAATTCATAATAAAACAACAAAAAATATGGCAATATGGATCTAAAAACTTAATTTGGATTAACCTTATATGGTTCAAAATTGATTGTATCAACTCGATAAAATTAAAGTAACAATTAGATAAATACCGAGGAAAGGGCGACATTGATTTTCCCTAAATTTATATTTCATATTCGTGTGTGCGTGTGTGTGTGTATGATATTCGCAGATGGCGCCACCGGCACAACCCTAACAACACGTGTCAACAATCAACAAAACAAACCAACAACAGACAGTGTCCGCGTACAACACTGTGCTTTGTTTTGTTGTTACCCAAAATACATTCATCCGTTACAATTGCCAGATTAGATATAAACAAGTTACTTATTTAGTATAATAGTACTAAATGCTGTATTAACTCTGTCTCGCTCACACTTTACGTACAGCTATGGTTTCGCAGTTAGAGACCTTTGCAGGGCGAACGTACAGTAAAGAAAAATGACACTAATATTATAAAGGTGAAAGTTTGTGAGTGTGTGAGTTACACACTCACACACTGTGTGAGTGTGTGAGCTACACACTCACACACTGCGTGTGTTTGTTACTTCTACACGTCTCAACGGCTGAAGCGATTTTAATAAAATTTGGTATGAAGTTAGCTGACAAGAGTGTCAGCATTAAACTCTGTAAATTATAGCCTATGTGTTAATCCAGGGGGTTAACACATAGGCTATAATTTATAAAGTTTAACGCTGGTAAAACCGCGGGGCACAGCTTATCGTACTATTTGTTTTTACATAAATAAAAGTTATACACATTTATTTATATCATAACTATTCATCTAAGATAAATAAATATAATTTATATAAACATATAATTTATTTAGTTTTAAATCTTAGTTTTTGGAATTTGGTTATTGAGTTAAGACAACTTTAGAGGGAAGACGCTGCCGACTGTGACACAGATTATACTAGTACACGCATCAACTAAATCTCTAGCTTAAATAAAACTCAGTTGTATTTTTATTAAGAATAAGAGATTTTTGATGTATTTCTAAATGAAAAATAAAATTGTTATAATTTTTGTTTAACCTTTTTTGTTAAGACCACAAACATATGGCCATAAACAAGTTTATACTATACTTTATACTATAAAGTATAAAGCAAAAGGCAGTAGGGAAATTAATAATTATGAATCGTATATCAATTTTGGCCACTTTGGTTGCATCATAACTTTTCCCAAAATTGTGTGGTGGTCTTGAATCAAAGCGGGGCATGATTAGAAGGAAGGGTGTTATTGTCATATCATCACGGGATTAGGCGAGCCTACACTGATCAATAAATAGTAATTGAAATAGGAAATATTGGATTTAATTAAACTTTTAGATTAGGTTGGAACGTATCATCGGACACTGCACACTAGATAAACAGCCTCTTTGTGGGGAGAATGCATTGAATCTGAAGAAATACCGGCACACATACTGCTACACTGCAATAGCGTTATCAGCCAACGGGTAAGCTTCCTAAACAATACAAATACACTGCAGGAAGCAGGAAGCCAAGCCTTCGAGGGCTTTTGGACTTCTGAATGAAATTGAAATGGTTCGAGTAGCCAAATAAATGCACTAATGGCCCAATCAGGAGGGTAAGTGCGAAAACCAATCAGCCAACTAACAGTTTCGAAAACTTCACGGCAAATTTAAGTAAATACATGAAACTTTATAAACAGTTACTTTATTTGTTGCAGAGACATTTCCAACACACAGAACATTTAGTACCATTACATTTCAATAAATACCCCATTCATCCCCACTCTGGTATCTCTAAACTTGTTGCAAGATATATCTGTTGTACAACTTATAACATAATAGTATAAAACAAGTAACATATACAATCAACGTAGCACACACACATTTGCATCTTGCCAACTTATCAAACTTAACACATACAAAACAACGGCTTCTCTTATCCTGTTACTGAATTCATTCGTATAGCTATACAAGTTTCATTAGGGCTTGTAAGAGCCTAAAGCTCATGGCACACTATACAGGCACCGTGATACTAGCAGCCAGCGTGCTAAAGCTCGCAGTATGCACGTCAGTTGCTTGAAGCTTCTTGTGCAGCGGCTAAAACAGTCGCCTCACCGCTTCGTGTCGCGGGTTCGAGTCCCGCGCTGGACCATTATTTGTGTGACCCATAAATAGTTGTTCTGAGTCTGGATGTAAAATGAATCCGTCTATTATATGTTTGTAACGTACCTCGCGACACAGGGATTAAATTCCCTAGTGCGAACGTTGTCTTTTAAAAATAAAATATTTAATTTATAGACAACGCCCCCACCAAAGAAATTAATCCTTGTGTCCCTGAATACTTTACATACGTATAATTGACGGACACAAAGACATCCCAGTCTCAGAAAAACTATTTATGAGTCACACAAATAGAGAAATAGCGAACCCGGGACACAAGTGGCGAGGCGACTGTGTTGGCATTTGCGATTATTACGCGTAGAACTTGCTTAGAATGAATGCGGCAAGCATTCGGGCCTCCACCTAACAACTCGAAGTTATTAGGTAACTGCAAACGCGCTAACAACCCTTCATTGGCTTTATATAGTGATGTTATGAACTATATTTTACAACCTCGTCAAATGAAATGACAAGGTATTCGATGGGTTGTCACGGTGCCTACATAATGTGCCACGACCTTAACAATTACACTATAACAGTTGATTTTCGAAATAAAAACAAACAGAAAAATACAAATTTAAAGACAAACTTATAACAACAAGTGTGAGATACTAATTAAAATTTGTTCATAACAGATATTCTTGCAACAATTAGATGCAGTATAAATTGATATGAGGTTGGGGTTCAGTGGCAAGAGATCATGGGAGTTTCCTTAGATATTAAATGAAGAATCAATAATGGTAAGAGATTTTAACATGAGTCAACTGAATTTTGGAGGGTTTTGGCAAACAATATCGCCACCCCATCTCATCCCGTGGGCGGGGAGTTGAAGTCGACCCGACGGAATATCTTCCATAGGATGGGCAGCAGCTTCTTTCTGATTACTATGACCATCTTACTGCGATCGCCAACCCTTCTGCCAAGCGTGGCGATTATGGTATATCCCCCCAAGAGGATTCTTGGGGGTGTCTTTTGCCCAGCAGTGGACTTATTACAACTAAGGCTCTACCGAACATGGTTTTCTTAAATGGCGTTCAAATAAATAAAGGTTAAAAATGACTCAATCAATCGTTAAATTGGCTTCCATGAGCGCATGTGACGTCATAAATGGTCCGCAACCGATTGTCAACTTTGAAGACGATGTAACGATTGATTAAGTCATTTTTAACCTTTATTTATTAGAGCGCCATTTAAGAAATCGATGTTCGGCGACTTAGCAGGTAGAGCCCCTGTTATGATAATGATGATAACCACTAATAAGTGCCTGGAATTCATTATAAACGTCAAAAAGCTTAAAGGTTTTGCAAACATTGCAAAAAGGAACCAATGTTGAAAGCGGTAACTGTTCCATGATTGCTTGCCACAAAACCCACACTATACAAAATACCAACTGTATCTATACTTGAATATAATTTTTCATTTGTACTGTCAAAAACATCGAGTTCACATTTTAACGTAAGATATTATTGTACAGAGGGCATAAGACTAATGTTTGGTTGAGTTTGAACCTCCCTACAGTAACATAAGAACAAAACAATAACATTTACGAAATGATAATAAACTTGATAGCAAACCCTCGTAATAATAAGCTAAAAAACGAAATATAGATAACAAATATGATGTGGACATTGTGTATTACAGCATTGCGAAAGAGAATATCTATACGGGTTTCCTCTGCACTAACTGAATTGACCAATATATACCAGTTTATTTCAGGACACAGTAGGGGTTGTTAAAAAGAGGAGTTGATAACTGTTTTAAGGTGCCGTACCCAAAGGATAAAACGGGACCCTATTACTAAGACTGTCTGTCTGTCCGTCAGTTGAAATTTTCACAGATGATGTATTTCAGGCAGAAAAGTTGCGGACCAACTGTTTTTTTTTATCTGTCCATGTTTAAATTGATTATAAAAAAAATTAAATTGGTTTTAAATTAGTGATGCTATAAGTATTTAAAAATTAGGTTTAGGTCCGAGTAGAGGTCTGATTTGGCTGATTTTATTAACTGTTTGCAAGTGGTTATGGAATTGATTTGATAATGAAGCATTTGCCCTCACCAGTTTGAGGTTAAATATGCACATGGACAGTCCATAGATGGTTTCATTTCTTTACGTCCCCGTTCTTTAGAGGGCTGTTTCGGTTGGCTGATCTCGGTTGTAGTTATCGGGACTAGCCAGGATTAACAATAGCACACAATGAAATAACACTGAGCGGTGAGGCTCAGGCATGTCCCGGGGTCTTGGATGCCGCAACGAATTTAATCTGAAAGAAACAAGGAGGAGTTAAAAACCTAATAGGTTCACGATTGTAGTTAGAGAACAGTTGCAAAGCCATTCCAGACGCATCCTGAACAACTGTGTTATCACATATCATACGATAACTAAAAATAATATCTATTGATCAAAAAGTCTGTGACATTCTGAGAACACCGATAGATAATCTACATTTCGCACACTTGTCACTCTTCACAGCAATATTCAACTATAGATACAAAAGTTTCTGTTCCATATTAGATATGGTGAAAAATTTACCAAATTGTCATTCATACACTCACACAGAATGGTTCTTTTTATTGCGAAATTATTAAAATTAAATGTAAGAAGTATTTATAAAAAGCAAGCCATATTCAGGCACATACTACTTTGGTAAAAATATAATTTTGGATATAGATACATAGTTTTTATATTTCGTTTTTATATAAAGAGTAGTACATAGATATACTATTGGTAATTGCACATTACGACACACGTTTCATAAGTTTGCGGGGCATCTATAACAATGTGCAGGTTCCTATCTACAACAGTCGACGCGAGTTAAACTATAGAATATCAACAGTCAACTGGCAATACGTCCCAACTCATTATTTTAAGAATTTACGTTCTAACAAAAAAAGGAGGTAATTATTTCGATGATCTGTTTTTTTTTTTAAGAATCTTGAAGCTTGTGAACTGATTTCTATTCGATAGGGAATGTGAGGTGGTCCCATATAAATTTTGCTCTTGAAGTTGTATGTTTTTAAAACATTAATTATTCTATTTCGAACTCTACAGTTTTACAAAAAAAAATATCTATACTTCACTATTACCTAAATTATTACGTTAAGCAGCACACATACAGACACAGTAGTTAAATAATGAAGTCTGCCCTCCGTTGGCATGATCGCAGATAGTAGCTATGTAACAGTGAGTTTTTGTAACATTGCGGAGAACAAAATAGTAGGGAGATAGGATATATTGCCCGTTCGCAGACGTCCGATACTCGCGAGAAATATACAAAACTCTGCCAACATAATATGTAAAATGATATTATTAGTATTATATGTACAAAACATCACATTAATTGCTTGCGCTACAAATTGACAAACATTCGGCCAAGTATTCAGCTACAGTATACTAAACCTAACATAATCTCTTGTGTGTCAATAATGTGCCCTCACCTGAACACCGTCGACAACAATTTGGTACAACTTTTCATATATTAAATGTTCATATTTATAAAATTTAACATTCTCTTTCCCTTATCATGATATTTTGACGCACGATAGATGCAATAATTATGTATAATATACAATTGGAACTCCTATTAATTATTAATTACCTAATTTTTTTCTTTTTCATTTAATAAATCACAAAAGGTAACGACAACTCATGAAAACCATCAGGAGATTATTGTTTTTAATCTTATTTTGGGAACTAAAACTATACAAGTAATGTGGTGGACCGGATTCTGTGAGTTTGGGCACATAGTACGGAGCTACAGGATATGGGGTGGTGCCGCCTGCCCGAGTGTCCGAATATTTACATATTGGCTTTTAAGACACTCGGATTATCAAACACCACCGACCCATCATGTGCGACACATTCCAATTTTTATGAGATATGACATGTGCAAACCGGATGTAAGATACAGCGCAGCATAGTATATGATTCTGGACATCCCTTTCTTACTTTATTTTTTTTTTGTAAAAAATATTTTTTTTTGTTTAATTATCTTAAGTGTTCAAATGAGAAATTTTATACCCTGTAGAAAAAATGATCTTGAAATACAGAGCATTTGGCAGAAATTATTATTGATTTTGATTTTGCGTACGTGAATGGCTAGACTAAGCATATAAAAAGATTTGAGACTGTTTGAATAATCATGTCATGCCTGGACTATCTATTGGGATTACAACTTGACATGAATTAAGTTCTTATCCAGCTTTTTATACCGCAAAACAAATAATATAAAATATATATTACAAAATTAATATGTAGTGTTGATTTTGCTATATGTCCCAATCGAGGTATAAATTGCATCCCAGCTTGATTGAACTGACAAGTAGCGGAATTAACACTATATATTAATTTAAATGTATTTCCGCAAAGTAACACCATATGCCATAATTTAATAATATAGCAACTGACAAACACCTCTCTTCAGACAAGATGAAAATGTTGAGTTGTAATAAATTTCAAAAACCAATAATTTGGATACTTCCTTAGTGCCTTATATAGGGAAACTAATATTAATAAATCTTTCTGTAATATTTACATTATTAGGTCACCAGAACCATGTACTGAATCCATTATTACAGTCTGCATTTCGCTGTACCTAGCGATGAATATTTCTTACATTTGTACATTATAAAAAAAAGCTATGAGCCATTTATGTATCAATCGAGAGGTATATCAAAAATATTTGTGGTTTTGTAGAAAATTACTTTTGAACAGTTTCTAATCATCAATGTTGACCATACTAATTGGTTTTTTCAGAATTGTTATTAGATAAGTAGGATATAAACATAATAAAAACTTTTGATGGTCAAATTATTGTTGCAACTTTCTCAACAGAACAAACCTATTTTTTTGTATTTTTGTCCATGTTTAATGTTATATCAACAATTCTGAAAAAACTGTGTAGCTACGTTATTACCCGAGTAGGAAGGTATCGCACAGGATGAGCGCACAGCCGCATGTTATATAAAATTGAGCGCACGGGCATTGTGGGTATATTCTGTAGCTTCGTTCACAAAACGGGTGACTAGTGACATTCGGCCACTCCTGACAGGAGCGTACATTGCACACCACTTATCTTGGCTCGGTGAACTTTGGCTCCAAAGTTTGATGCTTAAGTACCCGCAAACTAAAATCAAGAGTCACCCACTGAATTGTGGTTAAAGCATCTTCTACACGGTTGCAAACCAACATCCCAACAGAGGTAACCCAAGTGGTTGCCGTCCATCTAGACTGCAGTTGTGCAGTTCTGATGGTCACCCTGGTGGTCACCATCCATCTAGACTACAGTTGTGGAGTCTAGATGGTCACCATTGTGGTTGCCATCCATCTAGACTGCAGTTGTGCAGTCTAGATAGTCACCCTGGTGGTTAACATCCATCTAGACTGCAGTTGTGCAGTTTCTGTTGGGACGTTGGTTTGCAACCCTGTAGAAGAGGCTTAAGCAAAGCCAGTAGATCCGCTACTGGTGGCCAGAATCAATAGTCCATTTTCCTCAGTATTTGACACAAAACTTGTGGCAGATACTAGTAGCTTTGCTATGGCCCACAGCAATGGCTCAGTGGATGTACTAACAGCTACATTATGTAAATTTGTACAAGTAGATATTCTGTCAACTATGGTCTTTTCTCCTTAGGACTTTGGCTTTGAGATTGCTACATTAGCGATGGGACCGCCGTATAAACACCATAAATTGTCTCCATACTTAATCTGATCTTTATATATAAAAACTAGATGCTTTTGTTGGTAAGTGCCTCATTTGAGAATGCCTATGATTTAACTGTTTTTAAGGAAAATCAGGAAAGCTGAATATTTTCCATACGATTTTTGTACATTCACGATTCACAAGATTGATTTGGGTAATTCTTTTGGTCTTGGTAAGTTTACACCACGAACATTGAGACATTTATAAAAGAAATGTCATTTTCCAAAGTGCTCTCGTAATTATAATTGATAATAATACAAAGGACATTTTGTTAGTTTTATTTTATGGTTTTTCCCAAGACGATTTTATTGATATTTCGACAGCTCAACGTTTATTGGCTTCGTAAGTAAATGTTTCTGTATAAGAAATCACTGTGGAGTAAAGAAAAGTAAATTATACCTCAAACAATAGTACGATTTATCTAGTTCATATACAAAAGTGTTACCCTGGTTTACCCGAGAAAATAAAAGATATAGGAGGTACTACTTTTAAAATTTTAACATCAATTTTATGTAGACGTTGAGAATAGATCATTTGTGATTAAAGTTAGTCTATTAGAAGAATTATTAGTCTGATTTGCTTAAACTTGCGTTTAAGCGAATCAGACTAGTTAGTACGGCAAGTATAACATATCTAATGAATATTTACTAATTTGTTTATGATTAGCGGTTTAAGTATTTCATAAGTAACAGTTTACTTAACGAATATTTAAGCATCACAGTTTGTAAGACCCAAAGGAGCACCGGCCGAGATAAGCAACGCGAAGTGTAATCTAGAAGTACCCCAGCTTATAGGATAGGAAACTGGCTAAGCGACGTCGGCGTGCCGCCGGCGACGCGCCCCACGCCAGCCGGAATGTCTCGACGCGCCACAACACAACACACGACGCGCGTCGCCGCAACATTTTTTGGCTTCGTTCCACGGCCGACGCCTCCCGACGAACTCGCGGCATACAATATAATATCACAACGCGCGGGAGAGCTGCGCTCCCGTCAAATAAATATACACGTAAGGACACTTGGTGCGGCGCAGCGCTTTGGCACGTCGCTCAGTCGATGACCACGTAGGGCAGCGCCGTCAGCGAGCCCAGCTCGGCGCACTCGTGCCACTCCGCGAAGTGGGCGGCGCGCGGCGGCCGGCCCAGCGCGTCGCGCGCCGGCGCGTCCGCGTCCAGCGCGCGCGCCAGCGCCGGCTCGCTGCGCAGCGCGTCGCGCGCCAGCACGGGCGCGGCCAGCAGCTGCGCGTAGTCGTAGGGCGCGGCGGCGCGCGCGGCGGCGCAGTGCCGCAGCAGCGCGCGCCCGCCGCCCTCGTCCTCTTTCGTCCGCTCGACGGTCCTGTGGTCGGTGGGCGGGCTGGCGAACGACCGCTCCGTGGTGCACCCCGTCGGACACTCCTCCGAGTCCTCCTTCGGCGATGCTTTCAGTCTCTCGTGAGCCTCCGCTTCCGCTATCGACTCGACCTCCTTCGGCTCGACTTCTACCTCCATTTCGACCTCGACTTCCGCTTTCGAGTCGCTATCTAGTTCGACTTTAACTTTGATGTCGAGCGAGGTTTCGGCGTCGTCTACCTCGTCGATAGGAGGGTACGGCCGGAGAGGAGGCGGCGAAGGAGGGGGTGGGAGTTCGGGAGGAGGCGGCGCGAACTCCGTCCAAGGAAGGTGTGTACATAGCGGCACCCGCGACATATTCTAGAAAACAAACATTCTTTTAGTTGATTAAACATTACAAATAGCAAACACAAGAGTTCCTTTTAGGATAAACAACATTTATATTTGACGTTACTGCTTGATTTGTTTGTCTTACGCAAGGTGTTGTTCATAAATCTTATTGTGCGAATATTCTTATTTAAAATACCGCAACCGAGAAAGTCTAATTTTTCCCAACAAATCCTTAATGCAATTAGGCTTCATAACATTACAAATCAATCCACTGAAAAAGAACGAGAGCACATTAGTATAGCCCAACTTTGTGCTGCTCAAACTCAAGAGTAAAAAGAAGCAGCTTGTGAAAGCTTATCACACAGATCAACAACTAATCAACTGGTGATTATAATGGAGCAGATCCCTTCTTTGTTCAGAGTGTGGCATTATTGAAGACGTTTTGCATATTATGGCGGAATGTGTACGAAATGAGGATGTCAGACACGCAATGTTAAGATCGACAGTAAATTTCAATGACGTTGGATGTTGCAATAGTGATCTCGTATTTCCGCTATCAGACGTAGCTGGAATACTAAACAAAATTGTTAAAACTGGCTTGAAACGTCGTTCATAATGATTATTGTTAAATATTTCTTAAGTAGTAGTTAGAGACAGCCCAATGGAGTAGCATAGCATATGTTTGACTAAAACTCCTTAAATAAAGATTTAAAATATAAAAAATTATGGAGCAGCGTTTCCACATGATTGCGCAATTGTATACACCTCGCGTCCTTTAGTTCGTATTTGTGCAATGGACGTTATTTGTGAACATTGTGGCGCAATGATGTTTACTGGAAAAACGTCTGGATTGTGTTGCCTTAATTGTAAAATTATCATTAGTATAGGTAGCGCCACGAGTTATGAGCGCTCGCTTTATCTGCACAGAACGCATTTTTAGGTCTGTTTGGTAACAGGGTTGAGGCGCGGGGGCATGGGAGCCCGCGCCCGGCGCTGTCCTTGCGCACTATTGGAGAATCAGTCGCTGCATAACTCCCGCTCTCAGCGCACGTTGATTTGAGTTCGAAAGTACAGTCGCGTAAATAGTTGTTATCGATCGTTTATATCATTTGTATTGACCAATAATTAAAAATGCCAAAGAGTCAGGTGTTAAAAAGACAAGCCCGGCTTATGTGATTATAATATTCTGCCATTATTTTCAATTGCAAATGTAAATAACCATTATTACATTAAGTTTTCTATTTATTATAATATGCACTAGTACGCACTTCCACCTGTGGAAGCATCTAAATTTTGCAAAAAGATAGTTCAAACTATCTCTATACAAATTTTCTTGTTTTTTTAGAGTACCTACTTTAAACTGTAAAGTAACAAACGAATAAACAAATAAACGCACTCTCGCAATAATAATAATATAAGGACATTTTTTTAACATTTAAATCGACCTTAAATACATAAATTGACCGTAAGTTGTTTTGTTTGCGAGTGTACACATGCGTAGATCCCCACCACTAAAACAGAGCGCTCATAACTCGTGGCGCTGCCTATACAGAGTTTCATTCGGTTTTCCTAAAGTGTATATAAGTTTACAAAATTAATACATACAATAAAGTTATATAGATAGATTTCATTATTGTAACATATGTAACAAAACAAGTCAAAGTCGGGATATTTATATCACTTATTTCAAGATATCAAAGTACAGATGCCAGCACATCAAGTACCCCAATCTGTCAAATTTCCTCAATTGAAAGTGAACCTTATGCTTTTGTGATAAAGTTGAAAATCTATAAAAGAAATTTAACAGATTGGGGTTGCTGGATGTGCTGGCTTCTGTACATAAAATCAACTAAGCCAAGTTGATATTTATGATCGTCAATTCGTTGAATCTGTCACCGCCCGCAGCCAAATAGCAGATTATCCACTAAAACATCAGAATAAATACTTTAAGGTCTTCGTTAATTGCTCATACACATTGCATGGAACGGCTTTTAATGATACGGTCCGACTTATTTAGATGGATTTTTCGTTCGTCTCGGCCTCGAGAAGTTTCCACACGCATTGGAAAGGTCTCTGATTCCAACGACGGACTGATTTTAATGACATTTTTTGTGCATTTCAATGGGTTCCTCGGTGATTTAATTTTATACAACATGTAGCGTAATTAACGCCCTTCCTGAAAACAGTTTGTTCAGAATCGTTTACTGAATCGATTTATATCATTTTTAATATAGGTAATATTTTATTCCAAAATAATTAAAACTACGGAAATTATTGTCATATTAACCCTGTACAGTCAAAACCAATTGAAATGGACCGTAAGTCAAAGTAATAAGACTTATAAACCGCAGTTTTATTTGTATTCATACAAATTCCTTCATTTAATACAAAATAAAGAAAAATAAACTTTATTCCAAGAAACAAATTTAGTAAATAAAAACGCATATACATGTTAAATTAAAAATTCAGTGTATGTATTATGATTACAACATAATATTCTAATTAGGGTGTTTGAGGGTGTGCGTTAATTACGTTACATGTTGTATTTGGACCCAGTAATTGGCGCTGCAATGAGATCCAGGTTTTTTTAAGTCAGTACATCACTTGAAAATTCACCTTGTTGGCATAGCGGTAGTGTAATAATATAACGAAATTCTGTGTTGAAACCCTGGGTTAAGGTGCTCCCACACAGCAGTTATATAACGTTATACAACATTGTGTCGTTTATAATAGCGTAGAACAATACTCTACAACATGTTAAGAAATTTTATATGTTATAAACGCTCCCACATTGGTTGAACTCGTTGTGTAACATCGTATAACATTATGTTCAATCAGTTGGGTTTGTCTTTCGAGGAAGGTGGTAGTGACAAAATAATGGATAATGGAGGAATCTGATGATGTTATACAACGAAAGTTATATTTTGTAATATCATATTGTAATCAGTTGTAAAACATTTTGTTCAATGAAGTTGTATAACATCAATAACAATTTATTATAATTTGTAACAATTTATAACTTTTGTTATAATTTGTTTAAAAAAGTCAGTCTCTAACGTTATATAACTGCTGTGTGGGAGCACCTTTAGGCCAAAAATATTATTTTCTACAAGTTATTAAATATTATTGGGATTTTGGCCATTGTGAAGATGTTTGGAGGAATCCTTTGTCCAGCAGTGAATGTCTTTGGGTTGACATAATGATGATGAGAAGATAATCATCTCATTGCCATGATTAACATCTAATCAGGAGGGCATTATATATTAAATACAAATTTAACCGGTTCAGTGCGTTGGCTGACAAATATTTCGTGGCGCCTTTGAGGAGCCAAGCACAAGAGAAGGTGGTGTCGCTCCTAAAGCGCCATCCATCATGAATTGTAACTTGCTGCGCTATTTTCATTTGTAAGGCTTCCGACGCATTATGCGGTTAGCTGGAATGCGGTCAGCAATCAATATTGTTGAGCGGCTGTCGCATCACAGCGCGAATAAAAACTACTTTCTCCTACAAATATCTGAGCCGCACGGCTGGCCGCATTGCGCCCCGATATTTAATAATGTTAACTAAACTTCACATGTAAAACATTTCCATGGCGCCTCTCTGGCGCCATCCACATTGAACCCGTTAATACTATCGCGACGCAAGGTTTCAAGGTCTGCGAGGCTGTCCATGTCGCTCAGGCATACCGTCGCAGAGGCACAGAGCGCTTACCTTGACGCAGTAGTCGTCCGCGTAGTCGGAGTACTTGTAGAGCGGCACGACGCTGGCGAAGAGCCCCGGGCGCTCGCTGTCGGCGGCCGTGCGCACGGCGAAGCGCGTGGGCAGCGCGGGCGCACGCGTGCCGTTGACGCCGGGCAGCAGCGCGTGGTGCAGCGCGTGCACGTGGCGGGGCAGCACTAGGACACGCCATGTAGGTACACAGGCTAGCACTAACCCTGCTGTTCCACCAGAGATGTGCTATGCTACATTGCTATGGATGCATTTGATACCCACTAATAATATTCATACATACATAGACTCACGCCTTTTGCCCAGAGGGGTAGGCAGAGACAACGGATTTACATTTGTCACTATCTTTGCACACCTTTTTTGCCTCGATTACTGTCATTATATTCTTCATACATTCTGGCCGGTTTAGAGTACTTCTGACCTGCCCTTTCTTGAGACCGTCATATAATATTCATATTGTAATTAAAATTGAAGTGAGGAGCTAACTTAGTAAAATATAATATGGGTAACTCACGTGATTCATTTAATGTCGGATTCGACGATTTTCATTAATTTTCTATGCTAAGCTATGTTTTTATACACCATTACATTTTGATCGTTTTAATCTCGTGGAGAGGTGATAGGGTGCATGAAACTCTATCGATTTGTGTAGATAAAATAAAAAAATTAAATAATTATAATTACTTTTTCATATCAACTCGAATTAATTAGAGCTTTAGAGAAAACATGATGCGAACCATTAGTAAGTACGTACTTTCATTCAAAGACATGTTTCACCAAATTGTGTAATCGCAGTCCACGTGGACTCATACTAATAAGTCAATGCTAGACCAAACTCCGCCCCCAAGCCCTATTTGATTGGCAATTTCAAAGGCTGGCGCCGCACTCTCCCGCGCACAGCCCCCCACCCCCCGCGCATCGAGCGCATTACTTGTAAATAGATCAGGTTTGTAAGACATCTCAGGTGAATCATTGTTTCCGATCTTTGTCGCGCGATTCTAATGGCATCCCGTAATTATGAGTACTCCAATCTGGAGTTTGTTGCTATGGTGCAATTTTACGTGATTTCGTGTTACGATGCGCGAGCAGCTAGACCTCTCCACAGTGAACCACATCATTTTGAATCATTACGCCTGCGTGGTATACGCAAACCTCACATTCCATCTGGTCAAACGATTGTGGCGGCTACGCAGCGGTTGTTAGATCACGAACAATTCCGCATACCTTCGCAGACTCAGGATCGCAGTCGCCAACCAGTCTACACACCCCAACTGGATGAAGATATCGTAGAGTACTTCGAACGAGATCCCAGATGTAGTGCGAATATGGCCGCAATAAGGCGTAACGTGAGTCAATACTACCTACGTTTGGAAGCTCATGGAAACAGAAGGACTCTATCCATTTCGGACGGGCAAGACTGTGTATTTAACGGAAGTAATACATTCCGTTTTTTGAACAATTGCTACGCTATCGCAAAGTTTAGATGTGGTGTAGGCGAAAAGTAATAGTGTTAAATCAGTGTAATACCAGAGGTATTTAATTATTAGGTATGTAACAGAATCTTTGAATCGTTTAATTATTCACGATTACAGTTATTTTTTATCATTAAATCGTTGTAGCTCGCATTGTTCATTTGTGCCCGACAGGGTCCATAATTGTTTCTCTATAATTTACCTACCAGCCTTGTATACATTATGGAATGCAATAAAGTATTGAGTATTGAGTATCCTTTTAATCTAATTAGGACCCAGAAGTTATGCACAAAGCATTTTAGACAGTCCTAAGCCTGTAAAAGTATGAAGGAAATTTTGGAATAATTTGTTTACCTGAATATCAGCTGAGCGAGTCAATGACCTCGGTCATTCGAGCGGGGCGCGTAGGTACCTACGGTAGCGTATACACGAGTAGTTAACTAAAACGTTACTATTGGTTTCACGCACTATGAGAGTATTACATTATCACTTTCTAATTTTTTTTTTATTTTAGAGATATCATGTAAAATTAATCACTAATGAATAGTACTTGGTAAGTTAAACCACGTGTCCACGGGATTTAAACGATCAAAAAGTAACGGTGTATGTATGGACGCATGCTCTGTTTGCGTGCTATGGATGGTCAAGAGTGGTGTAGCTATTTGCACGGTAGGAATCAGCCGTAAAAGCGCCTTTATCACCAAAAATAAACCTGATAGCTTGGAAGCAAAAAGATCTTTTATATTTCGCAAGTCTTACTGGCCGCACCACATAACTTAGCATGAGTGGCAAGAGTCACATAGTACCATAGCTTAGCTTCCACATTATCGCACCATAGTTGCATAACACATCTCTGATGGAAAAGCACATATGTCGCACTTTGCTCGTTATAATGATACGGGCGTTGCGATGTACTCGTAATATCGCATCAAAAATGCAGAGTGACACACACTATGTGTATACACTACACTTTAACTACCTGTTGCTGACAAGTACGTGAGCCCTGGTAGCCACACCGTAAGTTAAATCTTACTTTGGGTACCAGAGTTCTATAAAATGTATATACAAGATGTAACGTAATTAACGCACACCCTCAAACACCCCAATTAGAATATTATGTGGTAATCATAATACATACACTGAATTTTTTACTAGATTAGTTTCTTGGAATAAAGTATATTTTTCTTTTTTGTATTGAATGATGGAATTTGTATGAATACAAATAAAACTGCGATTTTAAAAGTCTTATTACTTTGACTTACGGTCCATTTCAATTTGTTTTGACTGTACAGGGTCAAAATGACAATAATTTCCGTAGTTATTTTGGAAAAAAATTACCTATATTAAAAATTATATAAATCGTATCGTAATCGTACTATTTTCGGGATGTGCATTAATTAAGTTACATGTTGTATATTTTTAAGACAATTCCCACATTAAAGAAAATCACGATCATCTCAATACCTATGTGCACGGCTGCCGCTGCTGGACAGGCGGGATCCTCTTCCTCCCCACACGTGCACTCGAAGTACTCCCGCTCGTCTTCCAGAGGGGGGCGCGCGGGGGACATGGGGCGGGACGGAGGTCGCACCAGCGGGGGCGGCGGAGGGGACGAGCCGCCATTGCGGAGCGGAGACTCGACCTTTATGCAATCTGCGAAATTACAAAAAAATTGGTAAGGAGAAGTGGACACGCTACTTGAGTTAATCCAGCAGTTTGTTACTAATGTTTTCTAATACAATACCCTCCTTCGGGCTCTGTGTTGCTGCAAATTGAGTTAGGTGGCAAACCACTGTGATGAGGCGAGTGAGGAGGCGAAATGAAACTAGTGTTGTCAATGACTCAGTTGTTTAAGTCCTTTAAAATATGACTTAAACAACTAGTTCAGACTAAAAAGACTATCTTTAAGACTAGCTTGTAGACTTAAATAGCTTATAAGACTGCTTCAATTAAAACGAAGAGACTATGCGTATTCTACGCAAGCCTTAGTCGAGAACTAAAAAGACTTAAGAGACTAAAAGCTAAGGGTTTAAAGGACTAAGTCAGTCTTTAGCTGTCAAAATGTCTAGTCGCTTCTTACACGACTTAAACGACTGAGTCTCATCACTAAATGAAACCACCGAATGCTGGATATAGATTACTCATTTATTGTCAGTATAAGAGTTATATGCATGTACGACGATATAGGTAGATATAGGCTAAGGTACTAGAACGATACATGTTGGAAGGTGTCAATACACTACACAACTGGACCTTATGCAACAGTTTCTAACTTGCGGCCAATGCATTTGTGCCACCTTCAGTCTAAATGGAGAACACATGGGTGTCACGCAACTGGAGCCAATACAGCAGTTCCTAACGTATATTCTTTAGTAAAATACTGACCTTTGGGTTAAGTGGGCAAATTATTAGTGCCGTGCCACCGGAGACAATCCAGCAGTTCTTAACACGTTTTCTCTAGTACAATACTTAATCTAAGGCTAAGTGGGTAAAAGATTAATGACTCGCAACTGGAGCCATTCCAGCAATTCCACTAACATTCCCTAGTACAATTATACTCCTCCTTATTTCTTTCTGATTAACCCCTTTTATGCGGCGTGATAAAATCAAAAATGGCTGCCCTGTACGTAACCAAATCTACATTTATATACTGCCGACGAGATATCTCGTCTTAAAATATCTTGCACTACAAACGGTTGACGTGTTATCTCGCCAGGAAAAAACCTTCCCGTGCTATTGATGATTTAGTATAGGTAGCGCCACGATTTATGAGCGCTCTGTTTTAGTGGTGGGGATCTGCGCATGTGTACACTCGCAAACAAAACAACTTAGGGTGAAGTTAAAATAATAATTTAAGTATTTAAAAAATATCCTTATATTATTATTAATGCGAGAGTGCGTTTATTTGTTATTCGTTTGTTACTTTACATTTTAAAGTAAGTACTCGCAAAAAACATGAAATTTTGTACAGAGATAGTTTGAACTATCTCTTTGCAAAATTTTGACGCTTCCACAGGTGGAAGTGCGGACTAGTGCATATTATAATAAATAAAAATATGCATAAAATGCATTGATGTATAATTTCATTACGTTTTTCTAAACTATTTTCATAGGTTTTAAACGATTGTGCGAATGATGTATTTATCTTGTCTTTTTAACAACTGCCTCTTTGGCATTTTTAATTATTGGCCAATACAAATTATATAAACGATCGAAAACAACTATTTACGCGACTGTACTTTTCGGACTCAAATCGACGTGCGCCAAGCGTGGGAGTTATGCAGCGACTGATTCTCCAATAGTGCGCAAAGACAGCACTGGACGCGGGCTCCCTTGCCCCGCGCCTCAACCCTGTCACCAAACAGACCTAAAAGTGCGTTCTGCGCAGATGAAGCGAGCGCTCATAACTCGTGGCGCCACGTATACTATTGATGATTTAGTACTATTGATGATTTAGTACTATTGATGATTTAGTACTATTGACGATTTATCTCGTCAAAACAAGTCAAGCTTATACAACATGTAACGTAATTAACGCACACCCTCAAACACCCCAATTAGAATATTATGTTGTAATCATAATACATACACTGAATTTTTTATTTAACATTTATATGCATTGTTATTTACTAAATTAGTTTCTTGGAATAAAGTGTTTTTTCTTGTATGAATACAAATAAAACAGCGATTTTAAAAGTCTTATTACTTTGACTTACGATCCATTCCAATTTGTTTTGACTGTACAGACTTAATATGACAATAATTTTCGTAGTTTTAATTATTTTGGAATAAAAAATTACCTATATTAAAAATGATATAAATCGATTCAGTCAACGATTCTGAGCAAACTATTTTCAGGATGTGCGTTAATTAAGTTACATGTTGTATAGCCAATATTTCAAAATGGAAGGTAGTGTTGCTACGATAATGATAGCCAAGTGTAGTCCTTTTTTATTATATTGAAGGTAAACTAATTTCATTTGTGATTCGATTACTTAGCATTCTGAAGCACTGGTTATTAAGTGATACCACAGTTATTTTTTGAAGAAAACAGAGACATTCAATAATACGAAATTTTACTGCTAGTAACACTACTAATATATACATCTATAAATAGTGTTTCCAAAGACCGTCGGGACACGTTGAGCTGGTCCCATCTGAGAGCGGTATTTTGTTTCTCTACGCCCCGTTCACAATGACAGTATCTGGAGGACGCATTATCTCGTCATTAGCAAGTGAATGGACATTTTAATAGACGAGATATCTCATATACCGCATTGAAAGAGTTAAATTCGTTGTGGGATCGAAGACAGTTAAAGCGATTCCCTGGGACATGTCTGAGCCTCACCGCTCAGTGACATTTCATAGTGTGCCACCATTGATCCTAGCTTACAGGAGTTGGAGAGGGTAAGAGGGAGGGATTAGTCCCGATAGTACAATACTGACCTTCAAGCTGAGTGAGCAACCTATTAGTGCCATGCAACCGGAGCCAATCTAGCAGTTCCTAGTACGTATTCTCTAGTACAATACTGACCGTCGGGCTCGATGAGCAACACGTCGGGCTCTGTAGGCGACGCGGGCGCCTTGGTGCCTCGCGACTGGATCTGTTCCAGCAGCTCCTTAGTCGTTTTCACCTGGAATCACAGTTTAGAGACGATTTAATTACAACACAAAAATGTCAACCTTTTTTTTACAACATAAGCCTAGGATATATTCACTGCTTCATCGGCAATAGAGACAAGCGGGGGCTTAAGCCAACAACCTTATCCACGCCAGACGGGGTGCCCTCTAGCGCAGGTAACCTCTAGACTGTTACAGACATGGAGAATCATGACGATCGATTTTTAGGGACATCTGTTGCTCGACGTTAATATGCCACTCGATGGAACAAACTTTTGCATACCGTTCATATTGGCTTACGCAAATATGTTCATGCCTTCACAATTTGCAATATGCTCCAGTGGTTGCCAATTCGCTTTCGTCGAAATGCTCATTTCTTTTTTTTTTTAATGGGCTCCTTTAACCCTGTAACTTACCTTTATCTTCGAGATTACAAGACAATCTAAAATAAGGTATATTATTATATTAATAGGTACTCTTGAGAGAAACTCATTACCATTTACCATAATGGATATACCTATGTACCTAGGAAAAATATAAATTTATTTATTTATTTTTATGGAATGGAATTAATAAAAACATATTATTCCTATTTTAAATTGTTGCCCAATTAGTTCGCCGCTAGATATGACGTCATATGTGTGTAAATAAACCGCAATATATCATGCAAGGTATTATTAAAATGTTTTAGATTTAATAGAACGATAACATTCGAAACAAATCCGTAGATTAGGCAACAGTCAAATACGAGTTGATTCCAGACGTCTTATGACGTCAGTCGTTGAGATTGGCTTTGATTTTTTACTGATTTTCAGTTGTAGTTTTGCTGGTTTTTAAATAAGTGTGCGCCGTTGTTGCCGCCTGTGGGTAAGTGTCGGCGTGACGTACCTTCTTGGCGCCGGCGGGCGGCATCTTGTGCACGAGCGCGGCGTAGGAGTCGAGCGCGTCGCGGCGCGTGCCGTTGCGGCGCCGCTCGTGCGAGCCGTTGCGCGCGGCCCACGGCGCGCCCGCCGCCTCCGCGCCCGAGCCCGCGCGGCTGTGGCCCCTGCGACACGCACCGCTCAGGACCATTGTATCTAATTAATTATACCCTATGTTGCCCTATCACCTTCATCTGGTGCTGAGATCATCTAACAAAACCTTGATTTTAGTTAAGAATCTGCCACTTTAAATTAGAAACAGCACCGATTTTGAAGCGTTTAGAACGCTAGAAACGGCCTGTGGGAACATCGGACTCATAACGACGTAAGTCATAATGGGCCGTATGCACGTAATGTAAATTCTCACCCAGTAAAGTCGACTAAGAGCAATTACGGCATTGACCTATATGTATTCTACTAGACGCGCAATCCCATATTGAGAATTTGCTCACCGAGTTGCAGCGCGGGCGCTGCAACTCAGTAAGCAATTTTGCCCCGCGCGCGCGCCTCACCTCGCGCGCCGGACTGGGACAGAGTCTTTATTCGAAAGAGCGTGTCTAGTTATACATATAAGTCAATGAATTACGGTGCGAATACACACGCTACGTTGATGTTTGCTGATTCTGGAGATAAACATTTGAACTCGCTTGAATAACGGAGGAAGGATGACCTATTGTAAGAGCACGGCAGAATTTTTTGTAAAATTCATATAGATTCTCAACTTCCCGAACCATGCAGTGTCATCTGCGAAATGAGCCAGATGGGCTTTCCTAGGAATGGTGATATAGCTATTATATAGCAAGAACAAGAGCAGAATAGGCTCAAATCAGTAGAAAAGCGAAGAAAGCTGCTCCAATGTGGAATCTAAAGGTTCATCCCGAAAAGAAGTTTCATAAGATAGGCACGAGAAGCTTCAAATTGAAACAGCTAAAAATATTAAGCCGTAGTGCCTACATCGAAAAAGAGTACTCCAACGTTACAACAATACTACGAAGATGAGTTCGCAGTGGACCTCTAGTGTCTGGCTCGGAAAAAAATATGAGGTAAGGAAATAAGAGAGTTCGCACGAACATTTTGTTTTACATCGATGCTATAGCAAGTGCCACAATTGTTATTCGGTAAGTTGGCAGTTCGCCAGTAGGATGGCGAACTGTTAATATATGGCAAACGCCATTGTTTTACTTTGAGTCCAGAAATAACGGATAACGTAACTAAGTACTAGTTCTACTAGTATTTTCCATTAACATTAAAAAGTAGAACGTAACCTAACAAATCTTTTCGCTACATATTTATTTTTGATATCACAGATAATTGCCAAATGTTATAAAATTATTTTAAAAAATCACTGCTATTTAGGTCAGTCCTCTGCATTATTATTTTTCCTTAAAAACATACCTTTTTTTCTTAAGTCTTTTGTCCCTTTTCGCTTTCTTTTCATCGTGTAAAGGTTCAGGTGAGCTCGGCCTTTTTACGGCTGCAAATAAATAAAAAAATAATTACATTTTGGAAATCAATACAGTGTGCTCCAGCTATTCAGCACAATATGGAAAAATAATTACAATATCGTCTAAAGTATAGTATACTTCTAATACCGTATGTATGACAGAGTGATCCTATAATGGTTAGGTCAAAAAGTCCAGTACCTAAGAATTAAAACTGTTTCTCGCCGTTGGATACGAGTAGCGCAAGACCGGCCATTCTTCTTCTTCTTAGCGTGTCGATGCCAATCTAGATTGAGTCTTCCCAGAACTCAGCTACGAGTTTAGAGTTGTCAGTAGCGTCCATTAGTTCCTGTAACGTGCAGGTGTTAGGGCACGCAGGACATGCGATCAAGTGTCCCATGGTTTAGGGGGTAGCACCGCACCTGCATCCTAGGCTATCCCCGTCAATAAATCTCCACCTGTACAGGTTTTCCTTACTTCGACCAACCTGAGTCCGGAGCCTGTTCAGGGACTTCCAGGTTGGCCACGGAATATTGTGTCCAGGTGGAAGATTTTCAGCCGGAGGAACAAATGGGATGGGTAAGGAAGCACTTTCTCGCCATATCTTTAGCCTCTCACGACTCCGTTCGCCAATAAGTGGGTGGACACACCTTAAAAAACTTTTGCGGCTTTTCAGCCTATGAGGCACAAGGTTACTGCCATGCATAGGGTGACGTGTGTCGTTGTCCATTGTGGCTCTTTCATTGCAGCTTGCCACCGTTCTACGAACTTCTGGTGGCGCTATTCCTGCCAGTGGATACAACATTTGCACCGGGGTCGGTTTGAGGCAACCAGTGATTATCCGGCATGTTTCATTCAAAGCTGTGTCCACCAGCTTTGCATGTGCTGAGCGACTCCATACTGGGCACGCAAATTCGCCACAGGAAAAACATAGCGCCAGCCCAGAAGTTCGCACAACGTCAGGCGAAGCACCCCACTTAGAGGATACAAGTCGCCGTAAGAGACTGTTGCGAGAGTGCACCTTCTGCTTGGTATTCTTGCAGTTTTGGCTAAATGTGAGTGATCTGTCCAGAGTAACTCCAAGATATTTTGGGAAACAGCTGTGCTCGATAGACACCCCGTCCCAAACTATGTCAAGTTTGCGACCCGCCTCTTTATTACGCAGGTGAAATAAGCAAGAATGGGTTTTGCTCGGATTGGGTTTAAGAGAGTTAGCGCGGTAGTAAGTGGCTAAGTCCTTAAGAGCGTCCGTCAAATAAACCTCAATCTTCTCAAATGTGGTGGCTTGGGTGGTGAGTGCCAGGTCATCCGCGTATAGGAAACGAGACGTGTTTGGGCTGGATGGTTGGTCGTTGGTGTATATGTTAAAGAGTAGCGGTGCTAGGACGCTCCCCTGGGGAAGGCCATTTTTTTGCGCTCTCCAACGACTTTTTTCTGTGATAAGATGAACCCGAAATCGGCGGTTGTGGAGAAGTTCCCGGAGTATCCCCACAAATTTATGATCATTGGTCATGGACTCCACTTTCCACAACAGCCGCTTGAGATTCACCGTATCATAGGCGGCTGATAAGTCCACGAACACAGCGCCTGTGACCATTCCCGCTTCAAACCCATCCTCAATGTGTTGTACGAGTTTGAGGGTCTGGTTGCAACAAGACTTGACAGGTCTGAAACCAGCTTGTTCTTGGATGAGCTTTGGATCAATAACGCATGTAAGCCGGTTCAGCAGCAATCTCTCAAAAAGCTTGTACGTGTGACAAAGCAGAGATATTGGACGAAAGTTTTTGGGATCGTCTGCTGCTTTGCCCGGCTTAGGTATGGCTATTACCTTTGATTTCCTCCAAAGACGGGGGACTGAGGCCGATTCCAGACAGTTATTGTATAATTGGAGCAACCATGACACAGCAACTGGACCGAGTTGTTTAATTTGCTCAACCGAGATGTCATCCACCCCAGAGGCTTTGCCGCATTTAAGTGCCTTGATGGCTGCGACGATATCAGCTAGGTTTAACGGCTTACTAATAACGTCGCAAGAGCCGTCAGGTTTTTGCGGTTTAGGGGCTTTACTTGCACGATGTGTTGGTTTAGGGGCTTTACTTGCACGGCCATTGTGGGGAACCTTTGTCCAGAAGTGGACATCTTTGGGTGGATACGATGACGATAACCGCAATCTCACTTTAGAGTAATAAAATTAAACCAACAACATAACCGTGAGCAAAACTAAACCTTACAGTGTCGCTACAAACGTCAGTGTTATGTAACTCTTTGAAAAAATAAAAAATGGCTGCTGTAACGCCACCAAATGTACATTTATGTACTGCCGACGAGATTTATTTATTTATTTATTTTAAACTTTATACACAACAATGTACAAAGGCGGACTTAATGCCGAAGGCATTCTCTGCCAGTCAACCTTGGGGTGATGCAGAGATTACATGGTAGGTGCACCAAGAGCTTAAAGAGTAAAACTGAGAGTAAAAATGTAGATACTTCATACCATTACATAAAATACACAATACCTATATTATAATATACTAATATATATCCATATATATTATACATATACCTACATATAAATAATACAAATAAATAAAATAATACTAATGTGATGATTCTGCCAATAACGTTTTGGTTATATGCTCCCGAGATTTCTTTTTGAAAGAATAACGACTTTTAGCCATTCTGATTTCTGATGGAAGAGCATTCCAGAGGAGAATGGATTGTATAAGATAAGAAGAGTGGATGAAGTCAGAGCGGTGTGAAGGACAGTGTAGGATGCGGTTATGAGAAGAACGCAGATTTTTATTGTGTTTTAAATGAAGGTATTGAAATTGAAAAGTTAGATATGAAGGAGAAGAAACGGAATCTAGTAAAGTGTATAGAGTAGTCAGAGCACGTAAGTTTCTGCGCTGGTGAATTGGTAACCATTTTAATTGCACGCGGTAAGATGACACATGATCGTATTTTCGTAGATTGAAGATGAACCGAATGCAGTTATTTAGAAGTCGGTCGAGCTTATTGAGGTAATCTGCATTCAGGTCAAAATAGCACACATCACCATAGTCAATTTTAGGAAGGATTAAGGACTGCACGAGCATTACTTTAGTTTTAGATGGAAGGAAGTTTTTGAGACGATAGAGACTCCGCAGAATGTATGTGACACTCTGGCTGACAGCAGCAATCTGGTTCATCCAGCTAAGAGTCGTATCAATCTGTAACCCAAGATTCTTTACACATTGGCTGAATGGAATGGCGGATTGATCAAACATGATGCGTGGCATTTGATCTAAATTTATTCTGCTCATCAAACGCGAGCTTCCTACAATGATGGCTTGGCATTTGTCAGGGTTGACTGTGAGGCCAAACCTATCAGACCAGCTTTTGATTAAGTCTAAGTCCCTATTGAGCTTCCCGATGACTTCAGGCAAACTAGCTGTACCCGCCTGAGCATAAAGTTGAAGGTCATCGGCATAAAGATGATACGCACTCTGAAGATCATAAGTTAAAAGGTTTATAAAGACAGAAAATAAAAGAGGAGAAAGAATACCGCCTTGTGGAACGCCTGTGTCGAGGTTTGTCCAGTTTGATGAAGTCTCTCCTACTGACTGTTGACGTTCCAGAAGATATGAGAAAAACCATTCCAGCGCTTCGTCTGAGATCATAAGATGGGAAAGGATGGATAGTAGGATATCGTGACTGACGGTATTAAATGCGTTGGAAAAGTCCACCAAAACCATGACCGTGACTTTGGTTTCCTCCATGCCTGCTCTAATATCGCCAGTCACTTTAAGGAGTGCAGTGGTCGTACTATGCCCTGGTCGGAAACCAGATTGCAGCATACTTATTAAGTTGTTAGTGACTACAAAACTGGAAAGCTGTTTGTGGACACAGGATTCTAGTATTTTAGAAAGCAAAGGAAGTATGGAGATTGGACGTTAGTGTGTAGGAAGTGAAGGATTAGAGGCTTTAGGAAGGGGAAGGACATAGGCTTTACGCCATAAGGACGGGAATGATCGATATTCAAGGGAATGGTTAATAATATGGGAAATGACAGGAAGCAGTTGGTCTAAAATTGAGGTGATCATTTTTCGGCTGATACAATCACAACCAACTGCATTGGATTTGATAGAAAGGATTATCTTTTTGATCTCGTTTGAATCGACTGGAGAGAAAGAAAAAGGGTTTATATTAGGACGCGCTAGACCATTTACAAAGGCAATAGTTTGAGATTTGGTCAGATGATCAATGGACGAAGTAGTGGAGAAATGATTATGAAGATCATCCAATCCAACAGAGGTGGGAAGGTCTACATGTCGCGGCTTGCCGATACCGAGAGTTCCTAAGAATTTCCAAATACCGGCAGGTGTAGAAGAAGATATACTGTTTAGAATATGACGGCGTTTAGCGTTGCGTATCATCTGATTACACCTTTTTTCCGATTTCTAGCAACCCTATAACTCTCCCAGTTATCGTCACTACGTTCCCTTTTAAACTTACAGAATGCTCGGTCTCTACGTCTCATCGCCATTTTAACTTCTTTAGTCATCCAAGAAGCTGGTGGGCGTTTAAATTTTACTTTAATGACCGGCGCGTGGCTGTCATAAAGTTTAGTGACCGTCTCATTAAACATGCGGACTTTATCATCAACAGAGCTAGCCTCGATCAAAGTCCTCCAGTCGATTTTAGATGCATCCTTACGTAACTGTTCCACATTCATACGTGCGAAAGAACGCACGTGCAGTACCTTAGGTTTGAGTTTTGGAGGTTTTAGGACATAAGAGAGGAAAACTAGGTCGTGACGGGAGAAGCCGGGAGCTTCATGCTGCCCGTGTGAAGAAACTAAGGAAAGGTTAGAGCAGAGTATTAAGTCGAGCCAAGTATCATCGCCTGAAATATTATGATGGGTGGCTTGGAGAGGTAATACTTTCAGACTGCTTGACTCAACTATATGCAGGAGTTTTCTAGAACGCAGGGAATTATGGGAGAGGAGGTTGGTGTTAAAATCTCCCATGATGATGTGGTGAACATACTCCGAACCCAAAGATTCCAGTACCAATTCGAAATCGGTGAAGTAATCAGAATTAGGGGGACAATAAACCACTCCAATAACGGTTTTCGAGCCTTTGAGTGAAACTTCGAGGAAAATAAATTCGGCGGAAGCAGACGAGTTCGGGGGAGATGTGGCCAAAACCTTAAAAGGAAGATCACTTCTAATGTATATTGCGACACCTCCACCCGCTTGATCAATTCGGTCATTCCGAACAAGAATAAATCCAGGAAGAGAATACGTGGTGGAGGGCAGGTGAGGTTTAAGCCAGCTTTCAGAAATCAGAATGGCGTGGACGTTGCAATCAGTAAAGGCGTCAAGTAGGACACTATAATGGCTGGGAATACTTTGAGCATTAATGTGGCAGATATTCAGTAAATTAGTCCGGCAATTATTAAACTGTTAGCGTAAAATATCACCAAGAGTATCAGTCAGCGAAAGATAACTAACATCGGAGGAGGTTGTCGATCCATTGGCAGATAAAAAAGAATCATCATCAGTATCACTAGATATAAAAGACATAACAATATAGCATATATGATAGTTATAATAAATTAATAAATAAGTATATAAATTAAATAATGGTAGATTAAAAAATAATAATTAAAACCATAAAAATAATGAAATGAAAAGAACAAAGGTATACTTTGCACCACCCGCCAGCATACAAACTTCATTATAACGGAAAGCAGAACTTCTACAATAAAGATAAACAATCTTAGATAACAAAATAAATGAAAATCTTAGACAACAAAATACAAAAATAATTACTACTGAAAAGAACGGAAATATATTGTACGAGATATCTCGTCTGAAAAAAATTACACTACAAACGGTTAACGCGCCAGGAAAAAAAACCTTACCGCAGTACGATTACCCCGTATACGACGATTTATTTCGTCAAAACTATATAAAGCTAATATTTCAGAATGGATGGTAGTGTTGCTTCAGTAAAGTTCGTCAAGTGTAGTCGTTTTTTATGATATTGAAGGTAGACTTTTATTTGTGATTCGATTACTAAGCATTCTGAAGCACTGGTTATTATGTGATACCATAATTGTTTTGTGAAGAAAACCGAGACGTATGCATTAATACGAAATTTAACTGCTATTATCACTGCTAATACATCTAGTAGTATTTTCAAAGACCGTCGGGACACTCAGCTAGTCCCGTCTGGGAGAGCGATTTTGTTTGGGAATGATTAATGGATATTTTGATGGACGACATATCACGATCACCGCATTGTACGATCTGTATCTTCAGTCGAAACTTAGACTCACAGAAAGAGAGGTCTAATCGATCCGAAAACTATCGATAAAGTTAAACTACAAAACTACGCACGCGGCCAGTCTTTAATTATTTAATTATATATAAGTTATAGGCCCAATTAACACAGTTGTGTTAACAACGAATTTTAATACGCAAATGCATAAATATAAAACACATGACACATTTTCCGAAGATTCCGTTGTACGTAGGCGCGAAGACACGTGATAGCATTCATGTCATTTTCTCGCAGGCTAAATTCTATCTAGGAATATGTTTGTTTCTTTTTACCGTCGCTTTTTCGTTACATCTAATTTTTAAAACACAACGGGGCTAAAGACGTTAGGCTTCAAATCAATCTCCAATCGCTTAAAGCAAAATTATGCACCAGGTAAGTGCTTTGGACGCCGGAGGGATTAAGTACATTCAAAATACTTAATTGATTATTATTTATTTATGTTATATACAGGTTACTTGTAAAACACAACAACCTCGCACGACTAGATAGCTAACACCATAAATAACAACTTTAGTTCTACGAGTTCGGACATAACACCAAACATGAAACAAGAAATGATTTTACACGGACGACTGGCGACTAGAGAAATGGGTCAAGTTCAAAGGCGCTAGCGGTGCATTCCTTCCCCGCGCCCTCGCAAGGGTATATTTATGTCATATCTTTGTGATGCGCCATAACTCCATAGTTATAAATATTCAAGCGTTAAGTTAAATTAATACTTACTTTTGTACGAAAATAAAATCTCAACAAATTATGAAAAATTGTAGAACAAAAGTTGTTGCTTATCTAGTCTAGTATCTAGTCCTGAGAGGTTGGTGGTGTTTTTCAACTAACTTTTCGAATATTCCAATGTATACGTGTAGCACAGCGCTTAAAGACAGTCGCCTCACCACTTCGATTGCCGCACAGGACAAGAAGAAGAAGATGTGGGTCGTTCTTCTTTTAAACCTACAATTTGAAGAGCATTTTTGGTATTTCTCGGATTTTATAAAATCCATTAAATAAAAACCTTAAATAAATAAAATTTAACTTTTTATGAGTTGCTAGAAGACTACTTAATGCTTCATTGTAGGTTGGCAACGTATTGTGTTTTGTTGGGTTTACTAGTAAACATTGTGACAGAGTGGTCCTTTTCATAGGAGACAGTATTTCGCTTTACCACTCTGTCACAATCGTTTGTGACCAAAGATTCGGTATTTTTACATTCACTAACAGGGAAATTGACAATTATACTGTGTTGATTATATTATTTAAAGCCAATTCTGGACATCGACTTCCTCTAGGCAAATTAAAAAATAGCATTCTAAAGGGACGCTTGTTACAATGAAGGACAAATTATTGTAGGTAAAAAAGAAGAATGACCCATGTACACTTTATTGCAAAAATAAGTAATACAAAACAATAGATACAGCAAGAGAATTAGCTTATTTTAATGCAATTGGCGGCCTTATCGCTAAAAGCGATGTCTTCCAGGCAACCGTCAACAACTATTTTTGTGATCCATAAGTAGTTGTTCTGAGTCCGGTTGTGATTTGTGTCCGTCAATTATATGTTCGTAAAGTACCGTTCTAAGTAAGGTTCTCGAGTGGCGACCATCTTGCAAAGGTCGCGAGAAGCCGCTGGATGCGGGCAGCGCAGGACCGGCTATTGTGGAAACCCTTGGGGAGGCCTTTGTCCAGCAGTGGACGTATTTCGGCTGATATGATGTTGATGAAAGTACCGTAGTAGTTCGTAAGTAATCCGAACGTTGTCTTTTTATAAGAGAAGAATAAGCAAAATGCTGTAGTGCTCATTACGGCGGTTTTCATAGGATACATTGATTAGATTACTTACTCGGCGTGAGTATTTGATGTGTGTTGGCGATAGGTTGGTGCGTGTTGGCCAACGAGTGGTGTGTGTTGGCGAGTGGTTTGTGTGTGTTGGCGACCGTGACGGGCGGCGGTGGCGGCGGCGGCTCGTCGTCCACCAGGATCACATCCTGCGAGTCTGACTCGTAGCCGCCCCACGCTGGAACAACAAAATTATCTATACATATAATAAAATCGTAGGAAAGTCGAAACTGTACATTAATTATTTTTTCAAAAGGAAACTTGGGGCGTGATCTACTGTCGATATCGAAGGCAAAAATATAGTTTTTAGAATTTTTGTCAGTGTGTCTGTTTGTCTGTATGTATGTCCGGGCTAAAATCAAAAAGTACTACATAGATTTACTTCAAATTTTACATTAATATTACTAAGAGGTAGGGTCAACATATAGGCTATATATTATCACGCTATCACCTAAGGGCCTCACCCTTAGGTGTGATAATTTATAAAATTTAACGCGGGTAAAACCGCGGGGCACAGCTAGTATTAATATACATTAAATTTATGAACATACATTAAGTCATTTCCCTTTAGATATAAATAAGTATTTAAATTTTGGCTTTTCGCAATGCACATCTAATCTCAATAAGTGTTCCGTTTTTTGCCATTTGGCTACGGAACCCTAAAAATGGGAAACCATACATCTAATTGCCCGTCGGGGGGTAGACGCTCTGCTGTTAACCTTTTGACCGCCATAGTCGGCAATAGATTAGCATGCAACGGTCACGACTACATAGTCGTGACCGTGGCATGCTGGGCACATTAGGTTTGTCATCGAAACGTGAGCGTAGCGGTCAAAAGGTTAAAATTAAGTATTCCGTTGCTGACATCCTTCCGAGGGATCTAGGTGTTATTTATCTTCTTTCTAGTAACATGGCCGACTGATATGTTCACAGGTATATGCCGGACGACAAAATTTATTGCACGACGACATATATATTTCACATTTGTGAACTTACTATTTAAGTATATAGTTTATACGTTCACAATTTTTTATTAATTTATTCTATCTAACTTTGTAACGGTAGTTAGTTATTTAGTTGGGCGAATAGTTTGCGCACTTAGCCTCCTTATTGGGCCATTGTGCATGAACTTATTTGGCTACTCGAACCATTTCAGTTCCATCCAGAAGTCCAAGAGCCCTCGAAAGCTTGGATTGAGTGTTTCCTGCAGTGTCTTCGAATTGTTTAGGAACTTTGCCTTTTGGGTGGCAACTCTATAAGAAGGTAGCAGTACGTGTGCCGGTGTTTCTTCAGATTCAATGCATTCCCTGCACAAGAGGCTGTCTGTGACGCCAATCTTGAAGAGATGTTTGTTGAATAATGGTAAATACTGACCCGGCCTGGACGGTGGGCGCGGACTTGGCACCGCTGGGCTCACCACTTGCTGTAACACAATGTTATCTTTAAATAAGTCTTCGAAGACAAATTAAATTAATAAACACGGCCATCTGACCCCAAACTAAGCAGAGCTTGTACTATGGAAAACAGATGACTGGTACACTACATATACTACTTTTTAACCGACTTCAAAAGGGGGAGGTTCTCAAGTTGATTGGTATTTTCTTTTGTAAATACATAGTTATATAGATAATTACAGTCTGCATGATGTTTGGAGTTGCCCTCGAGCTGTAGTGAAGTTGGTATTTGTGGCACAGAGATGACCAGGTCATCCATTAAAAGGGTAACAATGGGTATATTATATTTATCATGTTTTAATACCGTTTGAAGAAATATACCATCTTCGTTATTTATACAGATTAATCTTTATCCTAAGTAGGCTATGTCGCTCTCGCATCGGTTTGTTTAGCCACGAAAAGAAATGTATCTCAGACAATGCGCCGTAAATAGTCTGTAACAGACGCAAAGGCCATTATATAAGGGTAATGATTACCCTGGTGTCAGAGTCGTTCAAGCCGCCCATTAGGCTTCTGATATGGCTTAACGACAACAACCAGGACCGACAGCTTAATGTGCCCTTCAAAATAGGGAGACGCTCAGAAATTAAACCACCTTGAGGGTCACCCATCTACTGACCACGTGCATAGATGCTTTACCCCGCCGAGAATTTACGGACCGCTGAGGACAACTGGCTAAGAGCGCCACAAATGCATGCAGTTCGAAACTCCTGAACCAAGACGACGCGATGGCATTTTATTGGAAGACGAACCGAAAGACTTAGCTTGGGTAGTCCCCTAAAAAATGGATCGATAATCTTGTGAGGGTCGTTGGAAGCCGCTGGATGCGAGTAGCACAAGACCCGCAAATATGGATATCTTTGGGGGGCGTCATTCAGCTGGTATGATTATACAGGGTGGCCGAGGTTGAGTTGACGTTCGAACGCTACATTTTGATACTTTATGATGAGGAGTATCCGAATCACCCCCATGTATGTTCTACGATTTTGCGTAGTTTGATACTTTGAAAATTTATGAGTCCTGAAATCAAACCCTAACTTTGTACAGACGCCAGCACATCAAGCTACTACAATCTGTCAAATATCCCTTATTGAAAGTGAACCTTATGCTTATGTCATAAAGTTGAAAATCTATAAAAGAAATTTGACAGATTGGAGTAGCTGGATGTGATGGTGTCTGTACATTCGAATAAATTCTAAGTCAGTTCTGCAATGATAAGACAAACCATACGTTTTAGGATGTTAGTTTAAAATATGCTAATTAGATATCACAAAAAAACTGAACCAGAAATGTTCAACAGAACGATGAAAAAAGTCGAGAACTGATGTTAGGTGAAATTTACAAAAAAAAATAATTAAAAAATTCTATCTCGAAAACTGCGGAAAATCGTAGAACATACATGACGGTGATTCGGATACTTCTCATCATAAAGTATCTAAATTTTGCGTTTGAACGTCAACTTCTCGGCCACCCAATATTGGGGAAACTCAACACACCGAGATGCAGCCAAAAGCACCAAAATCCACCAAAATCTATACATATAATAAAATCGTAGGAAAGTCAAAACTGTACATTGAATATTTTTTTTAAAGGATACTTGGGACGAGGTCTACAATAGATACCGAAGCCAAAAATATCGTTTTTAGAATTTTTGTCTGATTGTCTGTTTGTCTGTATGTATGTCCGGGCTAAACTCAAAAAGTACTGCATGGATTTACTTCAAATTTTGCATGAATATTACTAAGAGGTCGGGTCAACATATAGGTTACATATTAACACACTATCACTCACGGGGGAGGAGCTGTGATAATTTATAAAATTTAACGCGGGTAAAACCGCGGGGCACTGCTAGTGGTTCAATAACTCGCAACTCGGTAGTGCAGATAACTCTATGTCCTACTTACCCGTGAGAGTGCTGGAGACGTTAGGGGAGTACCACCGAGCCTTCGCACCTGCCTCTCTGCTGACGACCGATTTGAACCTGAAGAACAAATAAGAACAAGTCTTAAGATATTTTATAAATTGATTTGTGTGGTTCTTCCAAACCATAGCACCCGACATAGCCCGAAGAATTGCCAAGTTGAATAGGCAGTGGGCAGGGCACATAGCTCGTAGAACCGACGGCCGCTGGGGCAGAAAAGCCGATTATCTTGGGAGTGTCGCTGAAAGCTGCTGGATGCGGGTAGCGAAAGACCGGCAAGTATTCTATACACGTACGTATACAACAATTACTCATTTAAATATACTTAATTATAATCTTATTGAAGCGCTTGTAAATATGCAGATTCATCATCATCATCATAACAGCCGAAAGACGCCCACAGCTGGACTAAGGCCTCTCCCAAAGATCTACACAATTGCCGGTCTTGTGCTATCCGCATCCAACGTTTTAAAACTGGATGTGGACTTTGGCAAGAAAAAAAATATCATAGCGGCTTAAGCGAGCAAATATAAAAGCGGTATATATTACACAATACTACAACAGGTAAGTTTCATAAGGCTCTTCTAATTGTATCGAATTCTCAGATCACGATCGTGAGGTAAGCTTGACATACTTTGAGCGAATCGATTCAGTCTGCTAGTACAGAAGTCATATCATAGATGGCGCTTCGGCAGTTGCCATGTGGTTCCGCTGGTAAACGCCTATATATTTAGCACCATTGTTGTCCATGGCCGTATGAAGGAGGGAAACGAATGCCCACTCAATTATTAACATGAGAGCAAAACAAACGAATGCCCACTCAATTATTAACATGAGAGCAAAACAAACTGATCTATCAAAACACAACTACAACAATTTTGTTATTGATTTTTGTCCCTCAAGAGCGAGATGGAGGATCTGGGGTGCCGGTGAAGTCCCTAAGAGCCGATTTCACCGTTAAAATTAAATGCGATCAATGGGCGCTAAACTCTGTTCCGCTTCTTGTGACTGAGTTTAGCGTTCATTGATCGCCTTTAATTTTATCGGCGAAATCGGCACTAAATAAACTCAGATGGGCCGAAGCAAAGCAAACATGTCTACGTGAGGACTGTCGAGCAACCCCAAATTGGATTGTATTTGTGGAGCACCGGTCCAATCCATGGCCCACCTAACATCGTGCCCAGCCTGCCCTGTAACATGTTCATGGCAGAATCTGAGGAATGCTACAAGCAGGTCAATCAGTGTTGCCACTCATGGACCACAAAAAAGTAATTAAGTTTGCCATAGACAAGTTACGAAGAAGATTGACCCATAAATTTAGTTTGAACCATTATTTTATTTAAAGTCTACGCCCGCACTAGATTTGTAAATCCCTGGGCACGCGGAGCACTTTACAAGCATACAATTGATGGACAAAAAGTAAATCCAGACTTAGAGCAACTATTTATGGGTCATACAAATAATTGTCCTGCGCAGGAAATGAACCCGAGAGACTCAGGGGCGAGGCAACCGTCCTAACAGAGACACTCCAATTTTTTTACATGTTTAGATTTATACAAAATGACAGTATTCATCTATGAGCGTCGTCAATATGAAGATGGGTTGAAGTGCATCATAAGTACTTATGTTAACCCGATTGCCACGTCAAGCCCTGCATGGTAGGATATAAAATTACGTGATGATTATTTACAGAAAAATAATCAAATTGCTATCTATACATATAATAAAATCGTAGGAAAGTCAAAACTGTGCATTGATTATTTTTTGTAAAAGGATACCTGGGGCGTGATCTACAATCGATACCGAAGCTTTTAGAATTTTTGTCTGTCTGACTGGTTGTCTTTATGCATGTCCGACCTAAACTCAAAAAGTACTGGATGGATTTACTTCAAATTTTGCATGAATATTACTAAGAGGTTGTATCAACATATAGGCTACATATTATCACGCTATCACCTATGGGGGAGGAGCTATGATAATTTATAAAGTTTAACGCGGGTAAAACCGCGGGGCACATCTAGTTATATTTAATGTTATGTGACTTGGTCGTTGACCTGTACCCAAAAAATGCGATCAACGGATGAGCATTTTTTCACGTTAGTGTGTACACTAACGTGTACACTACTTAACTAAACTACTGAACTTCTTCTTATCGTGTCGATGGTAAGAAAGAATTATATTTTATCTTGCCAAAATTGAGAAACGCTGATTGCTTTGGCTGAAGCGTCATACAAGTCCTGAAGGGAACAAGAGACTGGACAAGAAGGACAATCAGATAAATGAGCTATACTTTGGGGTGACACGCCGCACTCGCAGATGTTTTGTGATGTGGGAATGTATATAAAGTATAGATTATGCAGAAGTAAGTCACCTGTGTTGCCGGGCGACGCGACGGTAGGTATCACGAGGTCCCGCCACCGCTTCACGAGCACTTTGGCGCGCCTCGCGAGCGTGGGGTCCGTCGTCTTCCGTCGCAACTCATTCACGTGCTTGCCCAGTCGGGTGGTCTGTGGATCAAAAACAAAAAGTTGAGAGTGGAAACAACTTATATCGGGACGGTGGTCGTGGGTTCTATTCCCACGGAGGACAGATATTTGTGTGCATGAACATGTCTGTTTGTCCTGAGTCTGGGTGCAATTATCTATATTAGTATGCATTTACAAATGAAAGTAGTATATGCAGTATATAATTTATCTGGTTTCCATAGTACAAGCTCTGCCTAGTATGGGATCAGATGGCCGTGTGTGAATACTGTCCCAGGATAAATAATAATAAAAATGATTTATTTACTTTTCACAAGGAACAGTACAGCTATTAGTAAATTTTGAATTATTTTGCGGTAATCGATAATCCTTGTGACAGTCTGAAGTCTGAACTAGGTCGAGACCTGTACTACAGAACTCCAGGCTCTCTCCAGAATATTTGTGGGGTGTATTTATGAATGTGTAAGTGTGTGGGATGCGTGTATATGGAAGTGCAGTTTGAAAATCGATACGTGTTAACTTTAACTTATTAAGATTTTCATTTGTTATTAAGTTATATTTATTTGATACCAGTAATCAGTTATTACTAGTTACTAATAATTAGTTATACTATTAGATTATACATGCCTTTAGTTCTTCAGCAATAAAGACTTAATAATAATACAGTAAACATAAACTGTACGGGCATAAGATAATTTGTAGGGTCAAATTAACCAACGCTCGCACGTAACCTACTCCTTACTGTGTACCACTCGTAATAGTCCTACCACCCTAGCCTAACCATATGTACTGATAACATATAATTATATAGATAGGTACGGGAAGCCTGTTGCCAGGAGACCTAAGGCAACAGACGGAAACTATGAAGGAAGCAGGGGTGTGTACGTAGTGCAATGTACACAGGAGAGAGGGTTTTCTCACTGCCGGTCAAGCAGGCTCACAAGACCGATCGTACTGACGGCTAAAGGTGTCTTGGCCGCAGTGAGAGGTGGTGACAGGGTAATGAGTCATAAACTGATAATTATTCAGGTATGGGAAGCACTATTTTTGTTACACATTGTATAATATACTAGTGATCCGCTCCTGCTTCGCACGGGCAATACGCGAAATGGCAGGCTTCCGTCCGAAGGAGATCACACAATGACAAGTCTTATATTATTATTGTGAACATTACATAATTAAATGTCAACAATTTTCCTGATTTATTGCGGTTTTATGTTCGTTTTAATTAGGCACATACTGTTGTTTATTTCTATACTAGGTCATTAATATATTGAAGTTTATTGAATTTGATAACTAAGAATTAAGTTTCCGTTGAAGTCTATGCAACTTTTTGAAGTTATACTTCTTTTGGCGCGATGGAGAAAAATGATGAGAGTGAATTTTTACGATGCGCGCGCACACCGACACCAAAAAATTTAACAGCATGAAGTTAGTTCTAGGTGGTATGACAGTGAATTTTTACGATGCGCGCGCATTGTAAAAATTACAGCATGAAGTTAGTTCTAGGTGGTATGAAAATTGATAACTATGTTCAAGTTGTATATTAAGAAGTATAACTTCTAACGCGTGTACATAAGTACACACAAGTTTTTTTTAAATTACTAACCGCCCCCACTCCCATTTCAGCAAAATTAAGCACATCTCTTATTACGGAATCATTAGTACATTTTTTTTAAAAGTAATATGTTGTCTTTGGTAAACAAGAATTGGTGGCTCTGCAAGCATCATTTTTGCAACTAATTTTAAATTATTAGTCACACGCTGCACACTGCTGACACGGGAAAGGGGTTTCCCGTGTCAGCAGTCAGCAAAAGTAATCTAATCTCAAAACCCCCTTTCCTGCCACATTATCTTTAAGTTAATAAATAAATAAATGTGGACTCACCTCCAGTAATTCTTTTGTGATATTGATTCCCTCCAATATGGAAATAATTTCGTTGACAGTATGCATGTCGACAACCTGTAAAATAAACACAGGTCTTATAAAATAAATAAAATAAAAACATTTTTAATTAAAATAGACTAAAAACGCTTGAACGCTTGTAAATAGTCAGAATATGAATAATAATTATAGTATTACAAATTAAATTAAATTCTAAGTACACATAGATTATTAGATCGTGATTTATATTTTATCATACAGAATTATATTTTGACTAAAATAAAAGGAATACAATTCCTAAGGAAGAAAACGAAGAAACGTATACAAGAATATTTGATGAATAGGACCTGCAGATTTTTTTTATATCACCGGGCGACAAACGAGCAAGTGGGTCACCTGATGGTAAGTGATCACCGCCGCCCATGTACATTCGCAACACCAAAGGGGTCGGAGGTGCGTTGCCGGGCTTTAAGAGTCAGCAAACAAGTGTTGCTGACTCTTAAAGCAAAGCAACAAAATTTGACTGCCTAACCTAATAACATTTGAAAATGTAATTTACCTTCAATTTTGTACTTAGTCATATATAAATGTTAAATGTGGAAATTATGATGTACGCCGTTATTGCTATAAGCATCAGTGACCATTGTTATACATTTTTTGTGTGAATTGTTAATGTTTATGACATGGCTGTACTCAATAAATAAATAAGTACTTAATTTGATCACCCGGGTTGCCCCATGAGTTGCCATGTTTTACAAAACGCAGAAACATTTAGAATTAAATTTGAAAAATGGAACTATATATGTAATAATGTTATGAATCAAATACTTAATTTAGTATCACAGGTTGCCCGCCATGAGTTGCCATTTTTATTGTTTGCTGTACGATAACATTTGTATACGAGCCGCCTTCAATATTATGATTATGTTGTGTAGATTACAAGCTATGATTAGAGCAAATTATGTAAATGAAACGATATTAATAGCGTCTTATCTCCAAAGCTTACGGTAGTTTTAGAGAAATTATAGTAAAGAAAACTATGATCAACCCAAGTTGATGCTCATAGGCAAATGCCCTTACCGGTTCATGGGCGATATCGGAGGTGAAGCAACTAGTCGTGATGTCAGTCTACAGGTAGGTGATCCTCAAGTAAGTAGTACCTTTTGAATGCCTACACATGCCACCAGCAAAGTGTCTGCGGGTGTGTATGTCGGACTCGCACCAACTAAACCTAACCTGCCGTGGACTTCTTTTGACGCCTGAGTGGGGTGACAGCCCCGGGAACGCAGGTATGCTGCTCCGGTGGCCCCCTTCTACGCCATGGCCCAGATGGTCGGGACACGTACTCGGGCTCCTGCCAGTCCGGCACAGCGACTGCGCCACAAATAGATCGCTGTCTTCCCGGAGCTGCTTTCACGTGGCGGCAATAGACAACAATTCTCATACTACCACCGAAGCCCCGAGGGGAGTTGGGCTGGTACCCTTTGACCAACAGCTGAATATGCCATGGCCACTACTACAAAGTCAGTACGTGACGTGTAATCAAAAAGGCAAAATTTAAAGCGTCTCATAGAGCGTCTAGCATCTCTTTCGTAGGGATGGAGATCCCTACGAAATTAAAAGTAATTGTATTAAAACCAACTTTAATATTAAACAGTTAGTGCGACAGAATCCCGAATGGACGTCTCATGTCACTCGAACAGAGAAAAGAAATAAATATCTTGGGATAACTAACATACTGCCACTACCTACTGAGGCTTCAATAACTCTGACACCAGAGTGAACACTATCCATATAATAACGAAGAAGACTATTTTGACATACATACATAGACTCACGCCTGTTTCCCAGAGAGGTAGGCAGAGACAACAGATTTCCATTTGTCACGATCTTTGCACACCTCTTTTGCCACCTCTTTATGTTGGCAAGGCTAACATATCTAAATACATTATAAATAAAAATAAGTCGGGTTTTCCTTCCTGACGCTTTAACTCCAAAACGCACGAACCGATTTCCACGGTTTTACATTCGTTAGAAAGGTCTCGGGCTCCGTGAGGTTTATAGCAAAGAAAATTTATAAAATTTAACGCGGGTAACACCGCGGGGCACCGCGGGGCACAGCTAGTACATTATAAAATACACCCAGCCGCAGAACTAATAATTGTGCTCATCACACAACGATATGTCCTGGGTAGGGTTGGAATCCACGACCAACAGACCAGTCTATAAATCCAACCAATCGCATAACAACAACAAAATCAATCGAAATACATTTCACCATTACTTTTTACTCGTATTTCTTAGTTTTACGTTTTTTACGACATTTCGCAATCAGCGGATGGAAAAATAAAAGTATCGACCGTTTCCTATGATTGTGGCGGCCATGTGCAATTTCATAAAAAAAAAGATTTTATCAACCATAGTGCCAATCTACTGAGCTAGATTTATTTAGAGCTATAGCTATATTTGGATATTTTATTAGTTTTCTTTACGTGCGAAGTATTTTATACAAGGTGTTATATATAGAGCAAGATAATTAAGGACCATAATCATCAACCCTGTGAATGAAAATAAATGCGAAAGTTTCTGAGGATAGACGTGAGGATGTTTGTTACTCTCTCACACAAAAACTACCGAACGGAATTTAATGAAACTTTGTAGTAATATAGCTTATATATTCGAATAACACATCACACTAATATTATAAAGGCGAAAGTTTGTGAGTGTGTATGTTTGTTACTTCTTCACGTCTAAACGACTGGAACGATTTTAATAAAATTTGGTATGGAGTTAGCTGACACCCTGGTTTACACATAGGCTTTATAATTTATAAAGTTTATCGCGGGTAAAACCGCGGTGCACAGCTAGTATAGCGTATATGTATATCCGAATAACACATAGGCTATAATTTATAAAGTATAACGCGTAAAACCGCAGGGGCACAGCTATCCTACTAATATTATAAATGCGAAAGTTTGTGAGTGTGTGACTGTGTGAGTGTGAATGTTTATTACTTCTTCACGTCCGAACGGCTGTAGCTATTTTAATAAAATTTGGTATGGAGTTAGCGACACCCTGGATTAACACATAGGCACAGCTAGTTGATCCACAAATCTAGATCCTTATCTATAATATTATAATTTAAACCAAAACATTTCGATGTATCGCTTTAAAATGAAGACGAGTCACAAAATTGCTGACCGGGTACTCAGTGATTTCTACCGAGTTAGTTCACAAGTCAAAATGTGTTTCTAGGCCAAGGCTAATAGCGAAAGTTTTCTCTGCAAATTGGTTAACTGTCATCACTACCACCTAATGACGACTCTTGTAAATTATTCTTACAACACAGTTGCAAAAAGAATGTCTAAATACTAAAAGGGCACATGTCACTTTTGTATCCAAAATTTTTTTGTTTTAATGTCTTGGCAACACCTTACATCTTTTTCTGCCATTTAGACATAAAATCTATGTTGTATTCATCGTACACAAGTGGAGAAAAGTGCCATATTGCCGGGAATCAATATCAAAATATTTTAACAAAAATTATTTACAATATCAAAATCTTGCAAAGTTCCTATTGCTCCCTATTTGGTGTAATTAATCATCAACTAGTCTTAGTTTCCATACTGTCCGTAATTATACTGTGGCTACGCTGTAGCAACAGGTAGGTAGAGCATATAGCTATTCTGCTCTATGACCAGCTCGAGCTCCAGCGTAGCTAGCATGGCGACGTAGGATTTATGTCTTTGCGATGAGGACGATTATTTGTTGTGTTTGAGAGTAATCTATACATAAAACAAAATCGTAGGAAAGTCAAAACTGTACATTGAATATTTTTTTAAAGGATACTTGGGGCGTGATCTACAATCGATATCAAAGCCAAAAATATAGCTTTTATCATTTTTGTCTGTGTGTCTGTTTGTCTGTATGTATGTACGGGCTAAACTCAAAACGTACTGCATGGATTTACTTCTAATTTTTCATGAATATTACTAAGAGGTCGGGTCAACATATAGGCTACATATAATCACGCGATCACCTACGGGGGAGGAGCTATGATAATTTATAAAATTTAACGCGGGTAAGACCGCGGGGCACAGCTAGTTATTACTATATTTGTATGTATTTAGAAAGATACAGACCCCCTACAAGATGGGCCGATAGTCTTGTAAGGGTTGCTATAAACCGCTGGATGCGGGTAGCGCACTTTGGGGGAGGACTTTGCCCAGCAGTGGGCGTCTTTCGGCTGATAGGATGATGATATATTTAGAAATATATATGTTTATCTGTTGTCTGGTTGCCATAGTATAGGTTCTACCCAGTTTGGGATCAGATGGCATTGTGTGGGTTGTCCCAAGATATTTATTTATAGATACACAAGTTGCAACACACTATTGTGTGACTTGAAAATTTGGGTTTTATAGATATTCATGGCATCAGTCAACATCTGGAGTAGACTTTTAAAATTCATCACTTGGCTGAGCTTGTTGGGGGGGGGGGGGGGGGGGGTGAGTTTACTCTTCCACGTGTTAGTTGCTTTAGTGTGGAATAACTGCGTAATGGAATGTCTAGGTATTTTGTAGGGACTTTTATTCCAATTTGTTTTTCATTTGTATCGATAAAATTCTCTTCCCGATCCTCAATCGGATGAGCGGCTATACGGCTTACTATACTATACGGCGTAATAACGTCGACACAGAACGTCCCTAAAAATCGACCCACAGATCTACCCGTAACTAATTGACAGATCCATGACATATTCAACGTAGCCACCTAGCAATGGCGTTTGGAGAGTTAAGGTTCTGGAAGAACAGGTGTTACGTGCTCTCTAAAGGCACTGGCGTCTAAAGTGGCCAACTACTGGACTCCGGGTTGCAACTGGGCGTATTTATTGCCAGAAAAATCTCAATAACAATTAGGCCGCACCCGGGCTTTGACCGGAGAACCTCTATATCGCTCCCACTACACGATCAAGGAAGTGATATGACATCTGACATTAATATTGACGTAACCGGTAACGTGTAGCGCCGCGTAGCGGGATTCCACGACGGTTTTACACGTCTTTATGTAGTACTTCAGACACACAGTAAGGTACAACTCGCAGTCTCGTGAAAAACTCTTTGCTTATGAATCTGAAGAAATGTTGCAAATCAATATGCAAAATACACAAAATAACATAACTCTCCTTACAAGAATAACCGTCAGCTGTACATTTTGTATGGGGAGACAAAAAAATATTTATCATATGTCACCAATTTGCACCAACTCCATATTTCACCTCCCAAGTTATGTTACACTTTGAAATAAATAAGTAAAAAAGAAATATCTGTTTGCACGATCAAAATAACAACTTTAATTTAAAGTATATGAAAAAATAACCTTAAGATCTCCCCAAGAAGATAGCTGATCTAATGACATCAATAGGAGTAATATAGGTTACCATTAATCCAGATTTAAAATACTCTTCAGAGGAAATAGAAAAAGAAAACGCCAAAAAAGTTAACGCGGGCGAAGTCGCGGGCTGAATATGCTGGAGTCAACTGGGATATGGGCCACCCCACTATGTTTATATATAGACTAGTGACTCATAAGCTTTCATTCCCTCAATCAAAACCTACCTATAAATAGAACCAATCAAAGAAATCAAATTCTTTTAGATTCGAGAAAGTAATAAACATTTTAATTTCATGGTACTACACCAAGATATATTAATTCTTATAAATGTTAGTACAAATTTGAATATCAACACTCGCTTTATTTTAATATTAAAAACATCAACTTCCACTTTATCAGAAACTAAGAGATGCATGAAATATTAAATATCAACACCAGGTTTATTACAAACTGAGTTGCATGAAAATTTGTAAGTCAACACAGAACATGAATAACTAATTTTTTAATAAAGAACAGAAGGAGTTTGATGGATCAAAACATCCAAATTAGCTGGACTGTGGAAATTATTCAGAACTACTAACAAAGCCATACAGAAATTGGTTCAACCATTTGGTAGATTTAATGTCACAGATATACAAGCTTCAAGCATCTAAGACCTCTCTTACTTATTGGAAGTCCAAGGAGACAAGTCAACCAAATTTTCTAGTAATAAAATTATAGCATTATTCGGAATACACAAGTAAACCTAAACATAAGGGTGTAGAAAGGGGTCTCCTAAATATTATAATATAATAATATCTAGGGACAATGTCACACATATCATCCTAGCCCCAAACTAAGCAAAGCTTGTACTAGGGGTACCAGGCGACGATATACATACTTATATAGATAGATAAATACTTATATACATAGAAAACATCCATGACTCAGAAACAAATATTCGTGCTCATCACACATATATTTGCACTTACCGGGATTCGAACCCAGGACCACCAGCTTCGTAGGCAGGAGCACTACCAACTAGGCTACAGTGACCGTCAAGTTATTCAGTTTGACATAGTATTATTAATGGGATCAAATAATTAATTATGACATAATTCATTAATAAGTAAGGAGTTGCTTGCTTGCAAAATATTAGTGTTAATAAAATACCAGCCAAGTGCCGGCATCTATAAAAACGAGCAAAAAATTCACGTTTGTTGTATGGGAGCCCCCTTAAATATTTATTTAATTTTTTAGTATTTATTGTTATAGTGGCAACAGAAATACATCATTTTTGAAAATTTCAACTGTCTAACTATCACGGTTCATGAGATACAGCCTGATGACAGACAGACAGTGAAGTCTTAGTAATAGGGTCCCGTTTTGCCTTTTGGCTACGGAACCTTAGAAACCAATCATTTTCACACTATAATAAGAAGGTAGAATGTTAATGGACCATGGTAATACCATACTCTGTACACTACATTCTTGCAAATAAACATATTACAATTTAACTCTGAATGAGCATGCCTGTAGTATACAACATGTAACGTAATTAACGCACATCGTGAAAATAGTTTGTTCAGAATCGTTTACTGAATCGATTAATATCATTTTTTATTTAGGTAATTTTTATTTCAAAATAATTAAAACTACGGGAAGTATTGTCATATTAACCCTGTGCAGTCAAAACAAATAGAAATGGACCGTAAGTCAAAGTAATAAGAAGTAAAATCGCAGTTTTATTGTATTCATACAAATTCTATCATTCAATACAAAATAAAGAAAATAAACTTTATTCCAAGAAACTAATTTAGAAAATAACAATGCATATACTTGTTAAATTAATAATTCAGTGTATGTATTATGATTACAACAAACCATTCTAATTGGGGTGTTTGAGGGTGTGTGTTAATTACATTACATGTTGTATATTCAATAGAAGGCCTACCAAGGATTGGTAGAGGAGAAGCTGTTTAGGATCCCGCTGGTAATTAAATTTAAGATTATTTATTAAGTAACATAGTTTAATAGGAATGACATTTGTAAATTCTGTTATCCAACAAAGTAGACAATGTACCTGTTGAATGAACAAACCAATTAATTCAGAGTTCAATACCCTAACTTGAGGCACTAACCTTTACTTTACCTAGGTACTTCAGGGATTGTAAATAGAGTGGTTATCATGAAATTCAAGTTAGAAATCTTAAGTACTCAGATAATGGAACGGAATTGACTTATATCTAGCCCTTTGGTCCAGTGGTTAGTGTCCCTTACTGCCCAGTAAAAGGTTGTGGGTTAAATTCCCACCCATTTGTGTGATGAGCATGATTATTTGTTCTGTTTCTCAGTGTTATCTATCTAGAATATGTATGTATTTAGAAATTTATATATATATAAGTATGTTTATAATTTGTCTGGTTGCCATAGTACAGGCTGTCTAGATTGGGATCAGATGGCAGTGTGTTAGTTATCCCAAGATATTTATATAAATAAAAATTAATCATCAAATGTTTCTTCACTCATAACTTCTAAATGACTGCACCAAATTGGATGAATCTTTCTTTTGTGTTAGTTATTGTCAGGAGGTTTATATGAAATAAAAAGAATAGCTAATATTTAAAAAATATCCGAATAGTGAGTGTGCGAAAGAGACAGAGCGCAAATGAGAAACATTAAAATAATTATTTAAATATTGGACTTTAGACAGTATTGAATGAAGTTCGCCTGGACAGCTTGTTTATTAACAAAACAACCTAATCGAGCATATTGCCATGGTTTGCTGTACCTCTCTCAATGGTCAGTCTTAAAATTAGTAATATGAGAAGACTGATGACACAAACAATACTGGTGCTGGTAGGCTTATTACCAACATTAGTGTATTACCTCTAACTACTCTGCTAACCCTTATAAAGTTCTGTAGTAACAGCTGTACGTGACCATGTTGTGCTATCAGTGCCTCTAGCACGAGTTCCTGCAGTTTACTTACTCCATCACACGTACAGTTTCGTCCTATACATTGAGCACCAGAGTTTTAGTTCTTGATAGTTTCCGCGAGAGGCGCTGGTGCTCAATGTATGGGAGGAAACTGTATGTGTGATCGAGTAAGTAAACTGCAGGAACTCGTGCTAGAGGCACTGATGTGTTACTCAGATATTACTAAACAGCTGCGCCCACCTTCGTGGGCATGCACAACACTTTGCTGAAGATCATCACATGATCCTGGGACAACACTTATACACGGCCATCTGATCCCAAACTAAACAGCTTGTGCTATGGAAACCAGACAACTGATATCCTACATATACTATTTTTCTTTTGTAAATACATACTTATATAGATAAATTACACCCAGACTCAGGACAAACAGACATGTTCATGCACACAAATATCTGGTCTGGGTAGGAATCGAACCCACGACCTACGGCGTGAGAAGCAAGCATTTGCCAAACACGCCAACAGGCTAGTCATATTAGCTATATTACTATAAACTTTCATTAAACTCTATTTGGTAACATGTCCATACTAACAAACATTCGCATTTATAATATTAATAGGATTAATAATAAATAATAATAATAAATAAATAATATCTGAGGACAATGTCACACAGATCATCCTAGCCCCAAACTAAGCAAAGCTTGTACTATGGGTACCAGGCGACGATATACATACTTATATAGATAGATAAATACTTATTTACATAGAAAACATCCATGACTCAGAAACAAATATTCGTGCTCATCAAACAAATATTTGCACTTACCGGGATTCGAACCCAGGACCACCAGCTTCGTAGGCAGGATCACTACCAACAATTAGCATCAGGATGTAATCCCTCACTAACCTGCTGTCACTTATAAAGTGCTACAATAACAAACCAAAAACTCTACAGCTGCAAGCTGTGGACGCTCTTTTGACCTTACAATCTCCATCGTTTGACGGCCTATCACTACACCCTGACATTGGCGAAATTGTGGTCGTGTATCCACAAAAGCCATTATAGAAGAATTATTATTGAATTGAACATCAGCAGGTGTTTTTTTGCCTACTTCAGTGGACAGTGTATGACCACTTCAACTTAAAGCCTAATTTATTTATACAAGGTGTAATAACAGTGGAAGAAACTTGACAAGCACTATTGACCCTTGAAACTAAACAAATTGAATAAAACAACAGTATGAGAAATACCAAAGAATCTATTTTTGGCTTCCCATACTAAGCAATGCAGGTGTACATTTTTATTCTTTTAAAAGACAACACTAGCACTATTCAAAAGAATCCATGTATTGCAGGGTGCTTTACAATCATAATTGATGGACACAAAGCAGACCCAGACTCAGAACGACTACTTATAGGTCACACAAATAGTTATCCTTAATCCGTACTTAACCGTTAAATCCATAACTTAACCGGCACAGTGGTTAAGTCAGTCCCCTCGCCACTTCATATCCTGGGATTGGTTCGGGCACAGGATAACTATTTGTGTGACCTATAAGTAGTCTCTCTGAGTCTGGGTCTGCTTTGTGTCCATCAATTATGTTTGTAAAGCACCCTGCAATACATGGATTCTTTTGAATAGTGTTAGTGTTGTCTTTTAAAAGACACATGCAGTCAATTTTATTGGATGGGTAGTTAATCTATTTTCGTGCGTATTTTGGAATATGCATATTGCATTAATGCTATGTTCTGTTTCATAGGCCCTTTATATATGTATAAATGGAAATAATTACGTATCCTAGTAATATTGTTATATGCATCAGTGACTAGTGGTGAGTGACCCTGAGTCCTAAGCCAGAGGTTGTGGGTTTGATTCCAAGATAAATCTGTAAATGTAAATGTAAATGTGTAAATGTTCCACAAAAGTTCGCATACAGAGCAGACGTGTCGTTCAATTTATCGGAATCTATTTAATTACTTACAGTCCAATTCGAGTTCTATATGAATTGCAAACAACGCATTTTAATATAACAACTAAATTGTCATTTACAACTAAAATATTCTGAGTGACAAGTGTTGCGCGGACACATCGACGTTGGTGAAGGCTCCTCACCTCCTCGGGGAAAAGAGACGGGCTCTTTATTTTTCGTTTCTTTCGTTCACTGGGCTTCAAGCGCCGTACACGTGACTAACATTCAACACGGATATACAATGAGTACACCGCACTCACCGAATGGATGCGGCAGTGATATTACACTTGGGGACTCTCAAACAAACCTGTCAGATATCCAACCAAATGATTCTCCGCATATCACGTTACGTCAAAAACAAAAACGAAGTGTTGGTAATGAGTTTATTAGAGCCGAATTATCTGAACTGCGTAAGCAATTTTCAGATATGATGTCTGTTTTGACCTCCTCTAAAAATGAACAACAAGACAGTATTTCTCAGTTGTGCCAAAATGTTACTAGTATAAAGAACCAAGTAAATAATATTAGCAGTGCCATAGAGAACATTACATTGGAGAACGATAATCTGAAAAGCAAGCTAATAAGTCTCACAACCATCACCGAAGACACGCAGAAGAAAATAAATCGCCTTGAAGCTGATGTCAATCAACTTAAATGTACCACACCGCAAGTCTCCGCTACTCCAGGATCCAACCAAGCTCCTGCAACTTATGAAGAAATAGTTACAGAAATTCAAGAACGAGACGCGCGAGCTAAAAACATCGTAATAGTTGGAATTCCCGAATCTACATTGAAAACTAAAACGGAACGACAGGAGTACGATCTTAAAGAAATTTCAAAAATTGTTAAACTTATTCACAAGGTGTGCCCTCAGCCGGACCGAATCATTCGCCTTGGAGCGTTTAAGCCTGATCACAGTCGACCTATTAAGGTATGTTTTAAGACATCAGATACAGCTAAAATAATCCTACGCAACAAAAATTCACATAATATTGAGCATATTAAAATCTTTTCTGACCAAACTCCTTATCAAAGAAAACATATGCAATGCTTAATCAAGGAGCTTGATAACCGTAAAGCGGATGGAGAAAAAGACCTTATCATTAAATACATTAAAGGTATACCTAAAATTATAAAATCTACAGAAAATCATTCTAACCCAATTGAAGTGACAAAAAACTAAATAATTCTACTGAGAGTACAACATATCAAACTACAGATACCTACACTAACATTGAATATTCTAATAAATCATTGAAATGCCTTTACATGAATGCTCGTAGTATAGTTAAACCAGGGAAACTGGATGAGCTCAGATGTATAATAAATTCTTTTCATGCAATTATTCATATTATCATTATTTCGGAGACATGGATTAAAACAGAAGAAGAAGCAAAAAGAATTCAAATACCATCTTATACACACTACTACAATTTTAGACAAAACAAAAGGGGAGGAGGAGTTTCAATATTTGTACATGATAATTTAAAACACCACCTCATTGAGGAACAGTATATAGATAATGCTCACTATCTCTGGGTGCATGTCCAAAAGTTTTCGTTAGATATTGGAGCCATCTACAAACCGAGCAATTCCAATATGGATAACTTTCTTGAAATATTTTGTCAACAATTGTACAAGACGAGGAGGGCCGTGGTTTTTGGTGATTTCAATCTCGATATTCTGAACCCAGACCGAACAACTCGCAATTACAAGAATTCATTAAAAGAAAACGATTTCAAAATTATTAATAAAATTGACCAGAAATATTGCACACGTGAAACATCAACGACTAAAACCATCCTGGATCATGTGTGTACCAATTTAAGAGACATTAATTTCCATTTTGCTTTGATTGATTCTGCGATGTCCGACCACAAACAAATATTCCTAGAAATTAAACGATATCAACCTGCTCCTATCAAGAAAATTAAATACATTGCTGTTGACTACACGAAATTTTATTCACATTTTGAAACCATTGCAAAATATCATGAAGACCCATTGTACGAAAAACTGCAGGAGAAATTACTTGTATCTTTATCCAAGAGCCAAATTACTAAAACAAAATTCATGAATCCGCCACAACAAGATTGGATTAAGAGAGAAATCCTTCATGATATAAACAAGCGAAACATTATGTGGCAAAGATATAAAACAAATATGGCAGATGTCAACTTGAAACAGGATTACAGGAAAGCAAAATTAGAAGTATTTAGAAATATTCAAGAAACTAAAAGCAAATATTATTTAAAACTCTTTGACGACAATATGAGTAAGCCTCGAAAAATGTGGCAATTAATAAACGATCTTGCGAAAAACAAAACCAAGTTTAAATCTGGACCAGAGAAATTAATTAACAACTTAAGGACCATCACAGATCCAAATGAGATCTGTGAGTATTTCAATATGTATTTCTCTACAGTTGGTTCATCTCTAGCACAGGCCATCCCAGACATGTATAAAGGATCTCAAAAACACATACTACCTGAAACAAGTGATGGAATAGAGCTTCGGTGCTTTACGCCGACAAACACGGATGAAATTATTAAAATTATAGACGGTTTGGACCCTAATACTGGATCAGGTATCGATGGCATTAATACAAAATCCATTCAATGTATTAAAAATCTAATTGCTTGTAACCTAACATCATGCATTAACATGTGCTTAGAATGTGGCATTTTCCCGGATAGTCTGAAAATCGCAAAAGTTGTTCCGATTTTTAAGTGCGGCACCAGATTTGATCCCTCTAACTACCGTCCGGTTTCAGTTCTTCCTGTCATATCAAAAATTTTTGAAAAGGTAATTTACATACGCTTAGAAGCATTTTTAAAATCAAAAAAGTTTTTGTACGGCAAACAATATGGTTTTCGACCCCAATCAAATACACTATCAGCAACTATTGATCTAATTACAAAAATAAAAAATAAAATAGATCAAAAACAAATCGCATTAGGAGTATTTATCGACTTAAAAAAAGCTTTCGATACTATAAGTCCTATTTTATTACTCCAAAAATTATCCAGCATAGGTATTAAAGACAAATGCTTAGATATTCTTAAATCATACTTACAATCACGGAAGCAAATTGTAAAAATAGGTCAACATCAGAGCTCACCTAAATCTATAACATACGGTGTCCCCCAGGGATCAATATTAGGACCACTATTATTTCTAATATACATAAATAATATATCCCAAATCGGCTTAAATGGAGATATATCGCTCTATGCAGATGATACGACCCTTTTTTACTTCGGAAACTCAGTCGAAATCCTGATACCTGTCATCCAAAACGATCTAAACCTTCTAAATGACTGGTTCTTATCCAATTTATTAACGATAAACACTGCTAAAACAAACTTTGTAATATTCGCACCAAAAAATAAAAAAATAAGTGATAACATAGAACTAAAGATAAATAACCAATTAATTAATAGGAAAACAAAAGAACAATATCTAGGCCTTATTCTTGACCAGCAATTGAATTGGAAGGCACAAATAGAAAAAATTAAATCCAAGCTTACATCATTAACAGGATCTCTAATTTCTATAAGAAAGTGCCTGCCTAGAAAAGTTAAATACATAATATATAATTCTTTAATTAAACCGCACATTGACTACTTAGTAGAAATCTGGGGAACTGCAGCCAAAACGAACTTAGACGTAATACAAAAATCACAGAACAAATTAATAAAAGTGTTATTCAATTATAAATTTAGAACACCAACACAAAAGATTTACGAGGAAACAAAGATCATGAATATAACTCAAACGTATGCATATTATACCTGTATACTAATACATAAAATTCTCAACAAGAGTATACATACTAGTCTAAGTTTCGCCAAAAAGCGAACATCACAAAAAATTAAATTAAGAAATTCAAATTACCTAATAACACGTCCACCTAGAACAAACTACGGTAAAAAGAACATTGAATTTGAAGGCGTCAAAATGTACAATACATTACCAATACCCATAAAAGAGGCTAACACCATGTCACGGTTCAAAAAACTACTAAAATTATATATATACAATATGTAAATATATATAAGCAATATATGTGTATACAAACCTGAACTCTAAACATTTTGTGCAATAGTACTTATTTTATCTACCTGATACCATAGATGCCGCATCCACTTTGATATTTGTAAGTGCATCCGTGTTTGGCCAGCGATGATGTTGTTGTTTTGAACGAGTTTTATTTTATTACATTTTTTAGATATTTACCTACTTCTAAATTTATTTGATAGTTGTATTGTATAAATTAAGTAAACAATAGCTCTGTATGCTCATAATTTTAATGTTTAGTTATGTATATTTTCTCAGTAAGTGAATTTATTGTAATTCTTATGAGAAATAAAGTACTTCTTAATCTAAAATCTATGTGTGGAGCACAATTTTATTATTACCTAATATACATATATATATATTTAAAAATATATAAGTATAAATAACAGTTATCTGGTTGCTAAGTTTGTGATCAGATGGCAGTGTGTTAGTTGTCCTTAGATATTTATTTATATTAATGTGTAAAAAATAAGCATGTCTCTGTAGACAAAATGTCTGAACTTAAACCTTATGTAAACACCTGTATGTACCACGTTTTAAAGCGAAATAAATACTTACTTATCAAATTGTTAATGCAATGGCTATACCCAATAAATAAATACATAGACTACAAGTATTGAGAATATTTTGAGATTTTAGATTCTATTCCACAATAAAATGATAAAGTTTTTATTCACATAGACCAATAACTTTGCAAATCTTCATAACAATTTTTGTATTACTACTTAAACAAAATTGCTTGCATTATGTGTTGAGATTGAACTTGCCTTAAATCTTAGTTTGCTTAGTCTGAAATGTTGCTGTAGCTCTAAAGCAAACAATTCATCCTGTCAGCCGATTGACATCCATTGCTGGACAAAGGACTCTTCAAAAGTTGGGGCCACAGATTCATTGTGGAGACAGTTGTGGCCATTATTTTTAGGGATATGACATAATTGTCATGCTATAAATATGGGTTGGCGATCACAGTACACAGAGACACTGCTACCTGTGGTATATATTCCCTAAAGGAACACAGCTACACCCCCCAAGGGATCAGATGGGGTGGTGATATTCTTTGCTGATCCACACAATAAAATTGAAGATTGGAAATCGGGAGCTACGTCTGCCAAAAAAACGGCCATGCATTTTGGCAGCAGCATAAGATTTTTGTAAACAGTAATTTTAATTGTGAACAAATATTTACCAGTTTTTCAAAGCTACATAACACAAAAATGCAGGTTGAATTGAGTTAGCCAGTAAACAGTATCCAAAAACCTAGTAATATAACGTTACTAGGGTAGCAATCATGGCACAGAGGTCTTGTGTCTCTATACACCATTCTGATAATGAAGTTGTCTATGGTTTTGGTTAACACCATAGAGACATGAAGTTTCACCATGCTAGCATGACAGCTAGTCAATAAATGAAAACCCAATTATTAACTGTTGAAGCTATGATTCAGTGAGTTAAACAGTTTCTAAAAGAGATAATAGCCTATTCCTCAGTGAGCAGCTTGCACCTATTCATAGCTAGATGCTGTTACTGGTCCGGCGAGGATAAACAACTAATTCAGAGGGCATGTTAAACTGTCGGTCCTGGTTGTAGTCATTAGACAACAGTAGTTAAGTACTATCAGAGGCCTACTGGGCGGCTTGAGCAACTCTGACACTAGGGTTACCACTACCCATCCGATAAGCAAGCAACACTTATTCCTCAGTGAGCAGCGAGTTAGTAAACCACAAGCTCCTCCTAACTGTACAATATAAACTAGATGTTCACTACAAACTTAAGCTATTTGTCTTGTCTAGTGGTTAATTACTGACTGCTAAGCCAAACCTTTGTGTGATGAACATAATATATCTGGGTGTAATTTATCTATAATATGTATGTATTTAGAAAGATATGTTTATCAATAAATAAATTGTCTGGTTGTTGTAGTCCAGGCTCTGCTTAGTTTTGGGTTTAAATGGCAGTGTGTTATTTGTCCCAAGATATTTATTATTAAAACAACATGATGGAGCAAATTTCCATAGTTAGTCTTAAACTGAGGGAAATGAGAAGACTGATGAAACAAACAATAAATGGTGCTTTTAGTACTTAGTTGTCCCAAGATTTGTATATATAGGTATTTTTATAGTATATTTGTTATATAAATAGTGTACAAAACTCACACTTATTCCAAATTTAATTTTACTTCATGTAACTCAATTTTTCAATGAAATTAAACATTGTGTTGCACATCAAATTAAAAAATACACCAAAATCTAACCTTTCATACAAGAATACTAATATGGTGAGGCATTTTGTATGGAGAGTCAAATATTAATTGTGATAATATACACTCCTTATACAACATGCTAAACTCTGCTCATAGGTTTTTATATAGGAAGGTAATCTTTTAGTTCTGTCTTTTGTCAGTTCATGTTGTACACCTTGTTTAAGATAAGTATATACATAGACTCACACCTGTATCCCAGAGGGGTAGGCAGAGACAATGGATTTCCATTTGTCACAACCTCTTTAGCCTTAATTACTGTCATTATAGTTTAGGATAAGGCAAATTAAGCTCCTTTACTTTAATTCACTGTTTATTCTATAACTTCCATACTAACAGCATGGATGCTAATGAGACCTGATCTAGAATGTGTCAAGGGCCTTTCAAGTTGTTAAAACAGCAGAAGCAAGGAAAAACCACCACACATTAATGAAAATAGGGAATAAATAATACATCCAAAGTCTTCAGCACAAGGAAATTACACTCTATATAGATGCAAATTTGTAATCTATAGAAGAGGTAAATAAGGTCTCTTTTGAGTACATCTACCACAGAGGATGTTTTAATCTACAATAGAATTCAGACCATCACATGGGATGTTATTTTTAATAGAAGTATTCTATAATGAATTATTGAGATATTCACATGGGAGATTTTGTTAATCATCATTATTCAAAATAACTTTCGATAATAATATATGAAAAACCTATTTTGGGCAAACATGTCACAAGGGGATTTTAATTTTGCAAGGATGATTATATGAAATGATTAAATAAAACCTAAAAACCAGTAAATACCTTCGCAATTATGTAAGTATTTATGTAATATATATATATACATATGTAAATAATATAAGTAAAGAAATAACAGGCATATGCCTAAATCATAAGCCCTATTGAATAAATTTCCAACCAACTACTAATATTATAATGGCGAAAGTTCACGAGTGTGTATGTTTGTTACTTCTTCACAGCTAAACGGCTGGAGCAATTTTAATAAAAGTTTTGTGTAGAGTTAGCCGACTCTCTGGATTAACACTAGCTATAATTTACAAAGTTTAATGCATGTAAAACCGCATGGCACAGCTAGTTAAAGATAACTTTAATTGATTTGAAACAAAGTTAGTGTCTGATGTAATAATGTCAGCTTATTTTTCAATCTTATTTCCAACAACTCGGAAACTTGCATCATTTTATCATTTATATTATGGTGATTAAGCCCATTACTGTCCCATTGCAGGGTATGGGGCTCTCCCACAATGATAGGGCATAGGCTTCAGTCCACCCCGTGGCTTTTCAGACTTCACATGCCATTAAGAACACATTTTTAGGGTTCTATACCCAAAGGGTAAAACGGGACCCTATTACCAAGACTTTACTGTCTGTCTGTCCGCCTGTCACCAGGCTGTTTCTCATGATAGTAAGACAGTTAAAATTTTCACAGATAATCTATTTCTGTTGCGGGTTTAACAACAAATACTAAAAAACAAAATAAAAATTTAAGGGACCACATAACACACATGAATTTTTCGCTCTTTTTTATTGATAATGGTATGGAACCTTTCATGCGCGAGTCCGACTAGTACTTGGCTGGTTTTCAGCTCTCTGGCATGCATGTTACCTCGCAATGTTTTTCCTTCACTGTTTTAACTATGAGATAATTCATATATTCATTCATAGGGCAGGTCAGAAGTACCCTAAACCGGTGAGCATGTATGAAGAATATAATGACAGTAATCAAGGCGAAAGACGTGTGCAAAGATCGTGACAAATGGAAATCCGTTGTCTCTGCCTACCCCTCTGGGAAAGAGGCGTGAGTCTATGTATGTATAATTCATATTTAATATAAGTATAGTAAGTCATTGGGTTTGAATTTGAGACCAGTGACTCTGCAGTCCAATGGTCTAATCCCTTTTAGGCTTTACTGACTCCTATATACAGCATTAGTTCCACACAGAATAGTAACAACATATGGCACTTCACCAGTCAAGAGGTTATAAACAGAATTGTAATTACCTACCTACATATTAAACAAACAGACATTAGCAAAGTGTCTAAATTTCAATGCTTATGGATCAAAAGATCAGTAGATAGTAAATAAAAGTGGGATCCTAATGACATTAAATGTCCATAATTTAACTAATCATGCCATATTAATTCTAGTTTAGTTAATTCTATGATGGTTTAGTTACTTGTTTGGGTCATCTCCATTCGAACATAATGAATTTGCTATCAGCTGTTTTTTGTAAACCTAACCTATACACATTTATAAACTACACGAAATGTTGCTTTTATCATAAGATAAAGGTCAATGGACTTGATTATATTTGGTTAGAAATGAGTATATGAATATTTTAATGTTCTTAAACTTGTATGTGGGATATTTAAAATGTCAAGTGTGGTAGAACTATGGTATTACCACATTGTATATATACCAATGTGCAGAACATGTTACATTTCATTGTAATAGAAGTCTAATTTAACTTGCTAGGTTATCTTTGATTGCCCGGCAAACGGTGGAACAAATTGATACACTTATGTATATGGAAAGAAACAGACCACTGAAATGTTGATGTATATACTGAAATGCAACAAATCGGTCTATGATACTACGGATTTTGGTATAAAGGATTATGCTTACAAACAGTAACCAAGACACTATTAACTTAGATCACTAGCTAGAATTCTGTAGACTACTCTGTTCTTATCCATGCCCAAGAAGTAATAAGAAATTAATGTAAGATAAAGTTCAGACAATTATAGACAAAATGCTAGTTAGATTAGTACATCCTGTAAAATTGAGATAACAAGTCAACATGTGCGTGATGAGGAGCAGCATACGGCACGCGGGGGCGCCAGGTGCTCACACACCACCTACAGCTATGTTCGTACTCACGTAAGGTCAATCGGTACAAAAAACACATAATCACAGCAACCCAGGCGCTTAATCACAGCGACACACAAGATAATCGGGAAAGGTCGCGCGTGGCACAATTCCATACTTTCACATTGCAAAATTTTTGGCACTAGGGACGGAGGGACGGGGCGCGGGCTGGCAACGTCAGTGGCCCCTCTAGCTCGCAACGCTCACGTATCCATACGCTCGATTTCCGCTCCGCGATAGCACAATTTTTCATTTTGTTGTTTGGACGGTTATCAACACATCTCGTGATCTTAGCACAGCACAAGGAACTCTCGAGGCAACCTCTCAAGCGGTTCAATCGCAACATCGAATCGGGTGTCATGGGCTCGTGGACCGTTTTCGTATCTCGACTAGTTTATCGGACTTACGATCATCAAATGTCTGAAACTTACATTGTAACTGGAATCCAACGCATTCAGAAGTCGATTACTGAGTTCATGAGCGTTATTACTCATTTATAAACGAAAATATTTAACTAAATACGACGAACGTGTCTTCGGCTGCGTCGTAATGGCGGACCGACGACTACGTATGCCCGTGCCAGGGCATTTTAGCCGAATAATTCAACTGATATCCACCGAGGCGACGCACACTTCGTGTTTTTCCGTTTCTTTTGACGGGACAACTTTATTTTGACCAATTTAATTACTAGATGGCGCCACAAAAAACATTGTGAGGTCACTTATCTCCCGTGTTGTGCTGATGTTTTTATTTTATTTTGACTTGCTATAATTTACATCACTCAAAGAACTTCGATTTATTTCATATAACTGTCGAAATTCTAAGTATTTATAAAGATATAATCTGTTAAAGTGGCAATACAAAGCTGTGATTTTGTTATGGTTTTTAGTATTAGCAACATATTTTTCACAATATTGGTCTTGGTACCAACAGATGGCGCAGATTCAGTTTATGCAAAAAGGATTAGATTTTTATTCAGAACATAGCTTCAGTACTGCCAGTGAAAAAAATGTATTTATTGTGTAAATATTGTTGAAAGGAGTGATATGATTTAAAAATAAAAGAGATTATATTTTAAATCAGATTTTGACTGCTTACAGAATTGAAGACCGCGATATAAAATATCGTGTGCTAATATCAACACGTCGGTGACCAATTCATTTCGCGTTATAGTAAAAAATCTTGGAACTGAGTGCGGAGTTTCTTCAATTAAAAAACATAATATGCGGTGTGCATTCCTAATTTACATCCCATATGCATTACATAAAAGAGCATAAGGTAAAGAGGTGATGCGGTAACACCCTCCAGTCTCTCCGAGAAATAAACGAAATCAACAAAACGTCTATATGTTTGTTTCATATCAGTGTAGTAATTTGTGTTTTCCCCCTTAAAGATGTGAAATTCATAAAAGGAAATTATATTTTTGTTCTTTGTGCTACTGATGATTGAAGATGTGAACTGATGCTTGTTTGATTTTGTGATGAATAAATCACAAGAAATATTAGACTAGACAGGAAGCCGAAAAAACTTCACTGCCTTTTAGCTTGTAACTCCTCGATTTAAATATTGAACGTGATTTAAACGAAATCCCTCTGAAATTTTAAAGGTCTTTCATACATAGACTAGGAAATATTTAATCACTTCATACGATCATTATTGTTTTGGAGAATACGCGAATAATGGCAAGTGTACATTTAAATTACATTCATAAGTAACTCGTGCGTGAGTGAAACGGTTAAACTGAGAAAATAGATAGTAAATGTGCCATGGATGGACCGGTCTACACTTAGCTAAAAGTAACAGGTGCAAACGTATGCTACTTAGTATTAATGACCGAAGGAAGGTATGGCAGAGCAAAGAGCTTCATAACAGGTTTATAGTCAGGCTGCAGTAAGCCAAAGTATCCGTCTGAGAAATCACGAACCAGAAAAATGTATGGAGCGGTAACTCTATTTCTGCTGTGACCAGTTTGGCTTGGCCTTACCCTGGGGAATCTCTTGAGCATATTATTTTTAGTTGCGCTAATCTCGTAAAAGTGAATATAGACATAACATAAGCAAAAATTTAAAAACAGAACTCTACAACTTTATAATGAGCCAGCGATATTTTGACGACTAACCCTTTAATTAGTGGTATTATTAAAAAATTGCCAATAAATTTAGTAATTAAGTATGTTATATTTTCGATAAACTGAATTACAATGCTAATAAATCAAATCGGAGCATATATGAGGATTTTTAATACTATAAGGAACGTAAGTTATATGGAAAAGATTATAACAAATTGGAGTAATATAGACAAAAAAAAACAAATATAACACATCAATTTCTTGTCTGTTACCATAAAAAGACAATACGATAAAACCTTTACAAAATACTACTGTTAAGTGGATAACTAAAGGATTTAAAGTCTCTCAACCTAAATGAAAAGATTTTTAAGTTCAAGTCCATGCTACATTTCTAAATACATAAAGAATTATATACGCATTTATAGGAGGGATTTGAATAATTCTCCTATAAATGCATATAGTAGAATTCTTTAAAAAGCTTGCTATAGGAGGTTACTTAGAACGGGCGAAAACTGTTAATAAAGAGGCACGGAAGTTAGTCAATAGAGCTATTAACTACCCCACTTTCAGATTTCTTTAACAGATGCATCGATGTACCGATATTTCCCGACCAACTGCCTAAAGTAATGCCAATACACAAAAAGGGAAAAAAAATGTCGATGCGAAAAGCTATAGACCCATATCATTGCTACCCTTTTGATCCAAATGACTTGAAAACTTTGTTAAAAATAGCGTAATTACTCACTAAAAAAATAATTATAAAGAAGAGACAGTTTGTCTACCAAAAGAGCGTTAGAACCTCGGATGCTATAAACACCCTTATAAAAGAAATAATTTCTAAAAATAATTAACAAAGTGAAAATGGCTTGACTTTTTAATGATGTAAGTTCCGCTTTTGACACGATCGACTTTGATGTGCTTCTTTACAACGAATGACATCTTATTTACACGACAGATGGGTGTATGTAGAATATAAAAACGTTAATGAACAAAATTCTAAAGCTATGTATAAGTAAAAAATTGTGTATATTAAACGCGGTGTGCCTCAGAGTTCTATCATGGGACCTATACATATACATAGCAAATTATATAAATAAAATCCTGACAGAATCAACTTACCGTTTTTGCAGTTAACACTAATGTGGTAATTAACGCAAATGACTTAGAATGATAGACTTTAAAGGCTAACAAAAATTTGGAATGTCTTGATGAATACTAGTAGTTTACTGCAAATAATTTAATAATAAATACAAATAAATTACTATTTAAAACGACGACACGTAGTACAGATAGCATGAAAGTAAAATCAAGAGAGAACAAATTAGCTTTAGTTAATAATGTACAATTTTTAGGAATCTTTATAGACTCAATTTTGAACTGGAACGAAGAGTTGGCCGCTTTTGACGCAATAACGTCAGTATGCTAAGCGCTTAGAAGCTAAAGAGATTTAGTTGATATTAAACTAAATCTCTTAAGGTTAAGATACTGCATAATGTGTTAGGGAATCAGCTATGATAACAACTGTCAACGAGCTCTATAAACACGCAAAATACACTACAATCTGGCAACTTCAATATTAGATTTGGTACATTAAAATATACTATCGCTTCTGAGATATACCCCATAGAATCTTTAGAACTTTAACTTCTGTTTAAAATAAGAGCTAAGGAAATATAAAAAAAATAGGAAAAATATGTATAATGTGTATTTTTAGATATAACGTCTTCGAAAACGTTACATGTGATGACGACAGTGTAATATTGCCGTGAATTTTGATTTTCAGTGCTGATTCGAAAACTCTATAGAAGCCTTTTACTAGAGGCTTATAGAGAGTTTTCGAACCTTCTCCACTACCTTACTGAGGTAGGACTTTGTCTTGATTGTGACGGACTTTACTAGACTTTGACTCTTAATAAATTACGAAAACGCTACATGCTATAATAAGACCATTATAACACATAACCACTTGGTACAGACCAAGTTCAAATCACCGTGTTTAAGGCTTACTGTCAGAGTTTGTACACGGGCAATCTATGGTTCAACGACAACAAGGGAACGCTAGATGTCCTCCGCGTCCAGTATAATAATGCTTTCAGGATGCTATTGAGACTGCTTCGTTACTGTAGTGCGTCGGAAATGTTTGCGCAAGCTCGTACCGACGATTTTTATGCGATTATACGCAAAAAAACAGCATTCCTTGTGCGATGAGTGAGAGACAGTCAGCATAGCATTCTGAAAATTATAGCCGAGAACCTCAACTCGCCAATTATTTGCCGTTTTGTACGGTTAATTGTAAATACTAACACTACAAAATAAGTTATTTTTATGTTACTAACACTCTATGCATTTATTGGTCCACAATAAAAGTTATACAATACAATTATTTATCACGACTGAAGGATTTAATATCCATGGTCAAGAAATAAGAAAAAGAAAGAAAATAATGTTACCAGTTGTTGTGATTTTCCCTGGCTTAGGGAATATCATAGCGCACTCATTATTTCATGGGTTGCAAATTGAATACCGGAGTGGGAATAACTTTTGGCTCCTGAGATATCAACATTTTTTTCTAATTATTAAATTTTAATCAAACATTCATTGACAAAAGTAATGAGTGTTTGATTAAAATATTAAGACCATGGGCTTTTAGGTAATTAGTAGACCCTATTCAATATCTTGTTACTCGTGTAGTAAGTAATCAGGCAACAGGTTACAGAAGCTGACGGCATGCAGCAGTAAAAAGTGGACACGATGGCTAGAACTCTACTGTGCGAACTTGACCATTTGTAGGGATTTCCTTAATTATAAAAGTAGAAAACTTTAATAACATATATATTTAAACACTTAAAAAATGTATTACATTTATGAGATGTTTTAGATCTATAGATACAAATAATTGTGCTCATCACACGAAGATTTGTCCTGGGTTGAGATCGAACTCATGACTTCTGGCTAAGCAGTCCGGGTCAATAACCACTAGACTAACAAGCCAGTCATGTCATCTAATAATAAAACATACATAAATAAATAAATAATATTCTTTATATTATTTTTTATATTGTCTATTGATGACTCGTAATAGTAGAGTGTAATATCAAAACATGTTTATAAATAGTCTTACGAGGGGTGATCCAAAAGTAATGATAATCAATAATAAACACAATGAATAAAATAAAAAAATAAATTTATTTCTCAACATAGTCTCCTAGCAAGTCTATACATTTAGTCCATCTCTTTTCTAAACCTAAAATTCCCTTAGAAAAAAAATCTTTATCTTGACTCTCAAAAAAGTCCTCAACCGCGGCCATCACGTCGCTATCATCGTCAAATTTCTTGCCTCGGAGGTGTTCCTTGAGTCGTGGAAAGAGATAGAAGTCACTGGGGGCTAGATCTGGTGAATAGGGGGGGGTGTTCCACCAGCTCAAAGCCCGCTTCCTGAATGGCAGCCATGGCAATTGCAGCTTTGTGAACCGGTGCGTTGTCTTGATGGAACAGTACTCCAGCCCGCAGTTTGCCTCGCCTTTTCTCCTTAATAGCCTCCCGCAATCTTCTTATTTGTTCTGCATAATAGGAGCCTGTAATAGTGGCCCCCTTTTCCAAGTAGTCCACCATGATTATTCCTTCAGCATCCCAAAAAACAGACGCCATAACCTTCCCTGCTGAGCTTGACACTTTGAATTTCTTCGGCGTCGGTTCATCGGGTCGTTTCCATGTCATCGATTGTTGTTTTGTTTCAGGATCAAAATGGTGGATCCAGGTCTCGTCCATGGTCACAAAACGTGACAAAAAATTATCCTTGTCTGCCTGGAACTTTTCGAGATTTGCTCTTGACATGTCGACTCGTTTCTTCTTTTGCTCGTCGTTTAACATTTTCGGTACCCAACGCGCGGAGACCTTTCTCATATGCAATTCGTTCGCAAGGATTCTTTGAATGCTGCCATATGAGAGCCCTGTGACCTCAGCTACATGCCTGATAGTCATTCTTCGATCTTCCAATACAACTTCTTCAACTTTTTTCACATTTTCTTCAGTGAGGGACGTCGATGGGCGTCCTTCGCGGTGTTCGTCTTCCGTCGATGTTCTTCCCAGCTTAAACTCCTTAGCCCAGCGTGCAACTGTGGAATATGGAGGAGAAGAGTCCCCTAATGTTTCCACCAAGTCGCTGTGTATGTCTTTGGTAGACATTTTTTTCAAGCAGAGGTATTTAATGACAGCTCTGATTTCGTTTTTTTCCATTTTGATGTTCACTCCTTGACAGTCTGTATTCAAATGAATGTAGCTCCCGGGAATCGTGGCCTATTTATATGATTTTTTTTTCCTGAACTAGTGGGTAACTGAACAAGTGACTGATATTTTTTTTGTATTTTTGTGTGCACTAGAAATAACTGATTATCATTACTTTTGGATCACCCCTCGTAGATTTCTTAACATAGAGATAAAATATTATTAGATATTTATAAATTAAAGAAGTTAAAATTTTTCTCCCGACTTCGGGAATTTCTTATTTTTGGGGAATCTGGCTGTGGTAGTGGGTAGCACTGTTTAAACAAAAGTGTCATTTTTCGATTTGTGCGAAGTCGTGTGTCGCGTTATTTATAATGGCATAAAAAATATTTGCATTTACAATCGTTTATAGAACGTTACTTCATTTCGATCTTTCTCACGTCTAACGGTAATGGTGTTATGTAAATAGACCGTGGAGTTGATTATTAGTTTGAAAGGGTGATAAATGGGGGGATTGCTAGTGCATTTTAGTGTTGTGCAGTGAGTGTAACGATGGATCGGCGATGTTCCCAGTCGGTTCGGACACTGGTGTTTGACGATTCGGACTCTGATCCACCTAAAGCTGGACAGAAAAAGGATTTGTCATCGTCCGCAGCACCTTTGTCGTTAAATCAGAGCGCTGAAGGTTGGTGAAATTTATCAATATTTTGATCTGTTAATGTACCTACTCGGTCGGATTCGTTCGCGGTTTCTTGGCTTTCAAGGTTTGTCTGTTGTCAATTAAATTGCGAGGGCGTGAATGAATTGGCCCTGCTGATTGGTGGAGCATATTTTGCGCCAAATCTGAATTACATGTTAATATTATTGACGCCTACCTTACATCTGTTGTGATTGCGAAACATAATTGCCCATATGACCCAGATGATGTTTTTGCTGATATAAATAAAATTATCTTTGCTCTGGTTTTTTTTTTATTATGTAGGTAAGTACCTAAATTTTTCTAGGCATGGAAATAGAATGTGAATTGAACTGTCTGGAAAACTTGATATTGTCTCATAATTATTATAGTTAAAAAAAATGGCCAAGCCTAAGTAGGATCGGTTCAGGTAGGCATCCATGCTATTTAGATTATTTATAACTTAATTTTATTTTTGACAAAACAATAGAAATACAAAGTGATAATTTCAATGGTCTACCTTTTATTATTATTATTTATTGGTAATGGGATATAGTACGCTCACAGGCAGACACACATAGACAGTGGAAATACTATTCTTTGGGTTGAACACAAAATGACTATTTGTTAAAGAGTTTTATAACATGAAGTATGTAAAAACTTATTTTTATTAGGTATATATGGACCTTACCTCTTTGAAAGAGGTAAACCAATAATATATATAATATAATATCTAGGGACAATGTCACACAGATCATCCTAACCCCAAACTAAGCAAAGCTTGTACTATGGGTACCAGGCGACAATATACATACTTATATAGATAGATAAATACCAAACAATTATGTAATTTAATATTTCTGTAATTTAAATAATTTATTAGTGTTATGTGCTGTACTTTACTAATACTATAAAAATATGGTAATATAAATTATAATAATCATAAAATCTTGATTTTATAGTTGGAAAGAATTTATGTTGGCAAACCAACTATAATATATGTTGACAGATATTTGTGTGCATGAACATGTCTGTTTGTTCAGAGTCTGGGTGTAATTATTTATATAAATATTAATTATTAAATATGTATTTACAACTCTGCTTAGTTTGGGATCAGATGGCCATGTGTAAATAATGTCCCAGGATATTATATTATTATTTAAATAGGATAGATAGGGAAAGTTCTCAACTTTTCTTAATAAGGAAATCACTAATCACACTTAATTATTTTGATTACCTCATAATTAATTACTGGAATTAGTTTTTATCTATAAATCTGATATAATACTTCTATATTGATAACACTGTGTAATACCTCAGAAGTTGCTTATGAGAAAGCTATCATTTCCAATGAACTAATCTGTTTTTATGATATTTGAAGTATGACTAACTGTTGGATTAATAAATATAATATCCTGGGACCTTTTCCACATAGCTATCTGAATCCCAACTAAGCAGAGATGTAGGTGGGAAACCAGTCAACTGATATATTACATACACTAATTTTCTTTTATTAATACATATTTTATAGATTATTACACCCAGACTCAGAACAAAAATATATGTTCATGCACACAAATATCTGTCCTAGGTGGGAATTGAACCCATGACCTGCGGTGTGAAAGGCAAGTATTTACGCCCCCCCCCCCACACTAGTGCAAATGTCCGTAGCCTTTTGAAATTGTTCTGTTTCCCATTTCGGAGTAGTGCAACAGGTTAGTAGTACAATTTATAGTATCAGTAAGTAGGTAAGTAATTATTTTAATGTGAGAAAGTATATTGGTGTACCCACAGACTGGATTCACCACAGGTTGAAACAAGTATGGAAGTGTGGGAACTGTATCTAGTTATCATTCAGTAATTGTAATTTAAATTCTTGAATAAAAGAGAGTTTGGTATTTTAAAACAGATATGGACCCAGAAAAGGGGTGATATACTTACTTGAATGAAATGAATTATTAATAGATGGTCTGATGTGCGGTTGCGAACCAGTGTGCAATAACATAGTTTTAAGTATCTGAGGCACACAAAGCCAGATGTAAGTGATTGGCGAGGTTAATGGGTATACACGTTAAGCTGTCAGTCTCCATTGTAGCCATTAAGCAACTGTCGTTAAGCCTTGTCAGTGGCTTAATAGGTGGATTGAACAACTCTGACACTAGCTAGGGTAACCACTGCCAATAAGGTGAGTAATTGTGAAATTCATACATATAGCGTCAGTGTTCAGAAATATGTCTCTATTAAGCGCGAGTTTATATGAAATACTAGCTGTGCCCCACGTTATTGCCCGCATTAAACTTTTGTAAATTATAGACTTCATGTTAATCCCGGGTGTCAGCTAACTCCCTATCCGATTTTAATAAAATCACTCCAGCCATTTAGACATAAAGAAGTAACAAACATACACACTCACAAACTTTCACCTTCATAATATTAGTAGGATTTGTAAGAGAAGAAAAATCTGATTAAAAAATTTATTATTTTGCAAATCACACATTCTGCACTAATATTGTGCTCTTAACCAAAATGTCAATTAGCATTTTCTTGAAAGTTGACATGAATTAATGTAAAAGTGCATTTCAACAATCATTGCACTTTTTGTTACATTAGCATTCCAATAGTAAAATTGTTATTATTACTACCTTCCTGTTCCAGTTAAGAGATTTGGAATAGCTGAAAACAGATTTGCAAGCCCTTAAGACAGTGGTCATTGTCTCAGAAGCCATATGCCTCTGTTAATATCAGGTTAATCTATATATATAAATTTCTTTAGAGGTATGTAACATTAAAGTCTAAAAATCTAAGGATACCTGTTGTCCTGAAATACAGGCCTTGAGTCTAGTTTAGGCACCAGTCTACCACAGTAATAATACTTACTAATGTATAAAAAAATGATGAAAAGCTTTGTCTTGTAATTATTAATATTGTGGAGAGAAATAAATAATTACATATCTTATACTTTATGTTGGACCAAAATAAGTTTGTTTGAGAACAATTCCAGTCAAAAATTGTATTAAGTAATAAAACACAGGCTTCAAACCCTTACTGCAAAGTTAAAATTCATCATCATCATCATATCAGCTGAAAGACGTCCACTGCTGGACAAATGCCTCCGCAAGGATCTCCACAATAGCCGGTCCTGCGCAGTCCGCATCCAGCGGCTTACCGCGATTTTAAATTCAGCTTTGCATTATTTTATTATGATATCAAAATACCTATAAATTAGGGTCCTGATGAACTCACTGTGCAGCTATCTGAAGAAGAAGAAGAAGAAAAAAGATTTATTCAGAGAATTGCACAGACAACAAGAATATAAAATAACATAACACAAAATATAATAAAATCAGACACTAGTTGTCTGTGCAAGCCTGAAATGGCTCTATAATATAATAATATCTCACTCCTGCATTTAGATATCTTGTAGAATATAAAATAATTATCAGTACTGGCCAGTTTGTCTAGTGGTAAGTGAACCTGACTGCTAAACCAGAGGTTGTGTTCAATTCCTGCCCATGACAAATCTTTGTGTCCATGCACACTGGGTGTAATTTTTCTATAATATCTATGTATTTAGAAATATAAAATAACCTTTATCAGTTGTCTCGTCACCATAGTTGATTTGCTTAGTTTGGGACCGGTTTTTTATTTATTTTTTTATTTCATTCTTTCTATCTGCGATCAGCCTCACAGCTACATATTATCAGATCTTGTGGTTTTTCTTGAGAGCTTTTATGAGATTAGCACATCCTGTGATGTGGTCTCTCTTATTTAAATTTTTATAATCATATTGTGGCTGGTATAATAATTATTTGTATTTAAGAGTGGCTTGGCTAATACATTTCTGTGATGTTTGAGTCCAAGTTTGGAACCAGATGGCAGTGTTGTTTTTTTATTGCTCTTGGAGAGAGACAATCTAGCGGCCTACCTGATAGTAAGTGGTAACCGCTACTAACGAATATTTACAATGCCAGGGACACAGCAATCCGCTGCCTACCGTGATATTAATACTCTTTTTAATCCACGTTTAAGCATCTTCTACACGGTTACAAACCAACGTCCCAATAGAGGTCAACTTGGTGGTTGCCATCTAGATGCATGTACAGTCTAGATGGATGGCATCCACCAGGGTGATCTCTAATGGGACGTTGGTTTGTAACCGTGTAGAAGATGCTTTAAAGAAGGACATGTCGTAGCGCTGAGGACACACCGTAGCAGGTAATTCATTCCAGAGCCTACACTTGATTGACGAGATCATTTCCAGGTGGTAAGGATGAAACCTACTGCGAGCGCGCATGATGCGATGATAAAAAGGGAACGATGGCACCAACTCATACAGTTCCTCAGAGCATTGCCCATGAAAGTGTTAGTTATCCCAAGATATTAATATTCTTTTGAAGAATGCACATTATTCATGTTCTATGATTAAGATTTCAAAATATACAGAATAAAGTCATCAATTTTATATGAATTGTACTCACCAAAAGAATGATCAAAACCTGTTGAAAAACAATAAGGAAATGGCTTAACATACATCCGAAAAATAACATGCAATCAAATTGATAACTCCTTTATTTATTTAGGTCACCCACATTATATACTTATCAATAACTTAATCGAGTAGGTATTTTTGTTATGTATAGATGCCAATTTCAAAGAAGAATGATTACATTCTTTGACGCTACATACAAAAAAGTATGTTTTACTAGCTGTGCCCCGCCGCTATACCCGCAATAAACTTTATAAATTACTAGCTGTGCCCCGCGGTGTTACCCGCGTTAAATTTTATAAATTTTCTTTGCTATAAACCTCACGGAGCCCGAGACCTTTCCAACGAATGCAAAACCGTGGAAATCGGTTCGTGCGTTCTGGAGTTATAGCGTCAGGAAGGAAAACCCGACTTATTTTTATATAGTAGAAGAGATAACATATGTGTTACTCGAATTTATAAGTTATATTACTACAAAGTTTCATCAAAATCCGTTCGATAGTTTTTGCGTGAAAGACTAACAAACATCCATACATCCATAATCACAAACTTTCGCACCTTTACAGAAGCCACCACAAATATCGCCAATGTCAGCCACTAGTGATAGGCCTACCAACGAAGGAGATTGTATTGGCCATAAGAAAGCCCACAGTTTTGCTGCTAGGTTGAATTTGGCGACGCCGTAGATATTTACAACAACATAGAACAGACACACACACACGCACACACAAACAGTACACCAATACCAATTTATATATATATAAAAATCAATGCCACCTTTTGGTTGTAATGTTATAACTCAGCAACGACTTTACCGATTTGGCTAATTTTGGTCTTGAATTATTCGTGGAAGTCCAGGGAAGGTTTGTAAGTAGAGAAAATTAAAAAAAAGTCTTGAAAAAGTGTAAAATCAACATCTTTCTATACTCCCATATACAAACAATTTATACTAATACTTTAAAGCGTAGCGAAGCACGTACCGGGCCGGATCAATATAAATATTAGGTATATAGAACCATTCCAGAAACATGTGGTAATATATATTTAATAATATCCTAAAATATCATCATCATATCAGCCAAAAGACGCCCACTGCTTGTCAAATGCCTCCACCAAAGACCTCCACAATTGTCGATCTTGCGCTATCCACATCTCGCGACTTCTAGCGACCCGCACAAGATTATTGGTCCATCTTGTAGGGGGCCTGCCCAATGTCTGCGTCTTCCGGTTCGTGGTCGCCATTCGAGAACCTTTCTGCCAGCGCCCGTCGGTTCTAAGAGTTATGCCCCGCCCACTGCCACTTCAGCTTTGCATTTCTTCGGACAATGTTGGTGACTTTTTATTAATTTATATAATATACTAGCTGTGCCCCGCGGTGTTACCCGCGTTAAATTTTATAAATTTTCTTTGCTATAAACCTTACGGAGCCCGAGACCTTTCCAATGAATGCAAAACCGTGGAAATCGGTTCGTGCGTTCTGGAGTTATAGCGTCAGGAAGGAAAACCCGACTTATTTTTATATAGTAGATTTACAAATGGAGCATATGCAAAGGAGAGGAAAAATTTATAGGAGCATATATATAGATAAGAACAGATATTTGTGTGCATGAACATGTCTGTTTGTCCTGAGTCTAGGTGTAATTATCTAGAATAGAATACTCTTTATTGTACACCATAAAAATAAATACAACATGAGATGAGATCTATATAAGTATGTATTTACAAAAGACTACGTATTTTTTTCTTTCGATTAGTATATCAGTTATCTGGTTTCCGTAGGACAAGCTCTCCTTAGTTTGGTATTAGATGACTGTCCGTGAATAATGTCCCAGAATATTATTATATAGGACGAGGGGTATGAGAAGGTATGGCATCGTATACGGAGATATTCTATTTAGGACAGCTAAAATATGTTATATTACGAGCTAACACAATATATACAATAGAAATGCTATACTAAAACCTAACCTTCTTTAGAAGTCTGTTAAAAATACGGTATCATACCTGTCACAACCACTTTATAATCAAAACAGTACATTATAAACGCAATCAGAGCGCGCAGCCATTGTTATTCGCGGCATTGTCTCGTTATACAATTACGGTAATTAACCTACTGTCTGTTTTTATGTTGTTTTTGAGGGTTTTTATATATTCTGTACAAAAACAATGCACGACTTGAGGTTTTATAAAAATAATTGAGGGTAGAATCGAAATGAGATCTTGGTTTAGCGAGTCTGGCGAGGCCTGTGGCGAAGGGCCCATTTAACACGATTTTTTTTAAATCCTGGACATTTTCACATACTGATTGATCCCTTTGATTCTGATCCCAAACTAAGCAGAGCTTGTACTATGGAAACCTGATAACTGATGTACTACTTTTCTTTTGTAAATATATACTTATATAGATAATTACACCCAGACTCAGGACAAACGGACATGTGATATGTTCATGCTCACATATATCGGTCGGTGGGAATCGAACCCACTACATGCGGCCTGAAAGCCAAGCAGCTAACAACCACGCTAACTATTTTTCTATCTATATCTTGCTAGTTGCTAGCTGTCTTAGGTGAATTTCGTTTCGCCATATTTTTTCCACAAAAAGAAAACGGCGTCTCAAGTATTCTGCCTCATTCGCACACTCACTTTTCGGATATTTTTATTCATATAGATTATATACTAGAGTTCGCCTATTGCTAAGACTGGAACGACGATTGACATTCGGCCAATATTCATTGAAGGAAAAGGACATAATGGTGCATTTCAGTCGGAATAAGAATCTGTATATTATGTAGTATTGCTATATAGTATGTATGTATTGTATAATATTATTCTGTATCAGTTTTATTTAAGTATTTATCCATATAGAGAATTAATTTTAAGTAAACTCATTATTCGTTCTCGAGTGGCAACCACGAACCGGAAGACGACGCAGCGTGGCAGGCCCCCTACAAGATGGACCGATGTTTTTGTGTGGGACGCTGGAAGCAGCTGGATGCGAATAGCGCAAGACCAGCAATTGTGGAGATCTTTGGGGAAGGCCTTTGTCCAGCAGTGGTCGTCTTTCGGCTGATTTGATGAAACTCATTAATAAGTTAAGCTCGCCTATGTATATGCCTTTCATACATACATTGTATTTCGTTTTTTATCGTTTTATTTCTGTGTGCAAAAAAGAATAAGAAAGATATAAAAATTACTTTTAGTTGGCTGAATGATTAACTCAGCGAAGCCGCGGCATGAAGCTATTATACTATATATATTACTCCTTATAACGTTACCTATCTATCAGTGAAAGTCCAAGTCAATAGCGGTCCAGCCGCTTCGAAGATAAGGATAATAAACCAATTTCCGCCCGCTACTGCGCCCGTAGTTCGTATTATAATGGGACAGTACATATTTTATCATATCGACACTAAACGCCCTAGTTTAATGCCTTTACTTATTAGCCTCACCAACCACTTAGGGTCCGGTGAGATCAACTTGCTATGGCCCCTTTCTACATGCATATATTAAAGTAGGCCATACGAGCGCATCATATAACAATAATAATATCGTGGTACATTATTCACACCCGTTCATCTGATCCCAAACTAAGTAGAGTTTGTACTGTGGAAACCAGATAACTGATACTACATATATTACTTTTATTTTAAAAATACATACTTATATAGATAATTACACCCAGATGCAGGACAAACATGTTCATGCACACACCTGCGCCGAGAAACGCAAGTATTTACCAACCGGCCCGTTAGTAGGATATGATTTTGCATAAAAAACTATAGCACGATTATTCCCTTCCCGTCCGGAGTCCTAAGTATTGACAGCATTATTGACAACCTTCTGTGTCAACTGTCTCTTGACTGTTTGGACGTAGACACATGTCTGGTACCATTATGAGATTGTTATCAACTGTCGTCAGGTTGGCCGTCAGAAATATCAAGTGACAATTTCAATGATCGAAACTGTGACAACGCCCACACTAGGGAACGTAACCCTTGTGTCGCGGGGTACTTTACATACATAATAGACGGACACAAATTACATCCACAGTAATCCAGACTCAGAACAACTATTTATGGGTCACACAAATAGTTGTCCGGCGTGGGAATCGAAGCGGCGAGACGACTGTCTTAGCCGCTGCGCCACACGTGCAGATTATTGCATCGAATAGTGAACTTATAGGCGATAAATATGTACATACCTACCCATAAAACTTTTAGAATCAATAAGACGGGCCGATTGGCCTTTAACGCTGCAGGTCCTGGGTTCGATTCCCACCCACGATAGATATTTGTGTGCATGAACATGTCTGTTTGTCCTGAGTCTGGATGTAATTATTTATATAAGTATGTATTTTAAAAAGAAAAGTACTAGTTATATGTAGTATATCAGTTATCTGGATTCCATAGTACAAGCTCGGCTTAGTTTGGTATCAGATAGCCGTCTGTGATGTCCAGGATATTTATAGAATAACATAATTTTATTTTGCTCATAAAACATGGTACAATAATAGGTGTTAATGTAACATAATAATATGATGTTCCACATGTTTGGTCAAAAGTTATGACCTGCAAAATCTTATCTTAAAAACTATAAATCTTAAATGTAAGTTAATATGTCACTATTAATACAATAAATTATAGTTTAAAACATGTTGGATACAGATAAGAAAAATTATTTATTATATTGAAAAACATCATTTATGCTATAAAAACATTTATCATTATTTATTAACTAGCTGGTGCCCGCGACTTTGTCCGCGACAATTTTGAATGATGACCAATGTAACTACTTTCTTCTAGCTTAGTCTAAAAAATATAACTTTTAAAACAAATAAGCAATATAAATTGAATAAAACCTAACCTATAAATAACCTTACTAAGAAATAAATGAAAGACCACTTTGCTACTGTTATTTACAAAAAGAAACCGATATCATCAAGCAAAAATCAAAGAATACATATCAATTGTCCTTAAGTATAGTCAGTAAGTTAAATAAAGTAAAATAATAATCAACGATGCATTAATCACAAAGGTTTTTTTTTAGATTAGGTTGCGACATTTTGTGAACGAAACCATAGCGCGAACAACTAAAACGATGATTACGCCATCTACTAACAAAAATATAAACTGGTAAAGCGGTAAAATTAAGATGTGTGTATATATTTTGGGTGAGATTTAGGCGAATATTCTGAAATATATATTTTAATTTTTTAACTGAAATGCCAAATAACAATTTTCATGCGTTTAACTTAAAACGTTTCAGATTTTTCATACAAACTTACATCCCCAATTTTACGCCCTTGGGGGTGGAATTTTCAAAAAACCTGGATTTCTTATTTTTATTTTAAACTGAAAGGCCAAATACCAATTGTCATGAGTTTAATTTCAAAAAAGTCGCATTTTTCATACAAACTTACATGCCCTATTTTACGCCTTAAGGGGTGGAATTCCCAAAAATCCTGAAATATATATTTTTAATTTTTAACTGAAATGCTTAATACCAATTTTCATGCAAAATTGTCACATTTTTCATACAAATTTACAGCCCCTATTTTACGCTCTTGGGACTGGAATTTCCAAAAATGCTGAAATATATATTTTTTATTTTTAACTAAAAGGCCAAATACCAATTTTCATGCGTTTAACTTAAAAATTGACACATTTTCCATACAAACTTACATCCCCTATTTTTCACCCTTGGGGGTGGAATTTCCAAAAACCCTGAAATACGTGATTTTTTATTTTTAACTGGAAGGCCAAATACCAATTTTTATGCCTTAAACTTCAAAAACGGCAAAGTTTCATACTAACTTAGCGCCCCTGTTTTACCCCTTTAGGGGTAGAATTTCGAAAAATCCTTCCTTATTCCTTGTCTACATTATAAAGCGAACATCTGTGCAAAATTTCAGCTTTCTAGGTCAAAGGGTTTGGGCTGGGCGTTGATGAGTCAGTCAGTCAGTCAGTCAGTCAGGACTTGTCTTTTTATTTATATAGAAGTATGTCTCTATCGTATAATTTACGTAGTTTATTCTGGAAAATGTTACCAATTCCCCAAACATACGATTACAGAAGCTTGAATTTTAATGGCTATTAAAACATTCATTGGCATTCGGACCACGCTGCCGTACGATTCTGGAACTACCCTCCTTTGCAATATTAATGTTCAAAATTAGCTGTGTGTAGTCTATGTATTTTGTTTACTTAGGTTAAGGTTTGATTAAAGGGAAACCTGTACTATGTGTAGTACATATATTTTGTTTACTGAGGTTAAGGTTTGATTTAACCGGAAGACGCAGCGTAGGCAGGCCTCCTCCAAGATGGACCGATGATCTTGTGAGGGTCGCTGGAAATCGCTGGATGCGGATAGCGCAAGACAGGCAATTGTGGAGATCATTGGGGGAGGCCTTTGTCTAGCAGTGGACGTCTTTCGGCTGATATGATGATGAAGGTTCGATTAAAGGGAAGCCTGTTCTTTGAGGTGGTGACGATGTTGAGTATGATTCTATGCGCACTCTTAGTTCTGTGTATGGTGCTTGCGGTGCAATTAACTGGTGAATATCAAGGTACTGGCTTTATATAAGAAATGAAGCGGTTTTTCTATGAAATATGAAATTTTGTATGAAACTAATCCAAAATCATTTACACTACACGGCTCTTTTTCTATAAAAATACAAATACCTTTTTTAATTTTGAAATGTATAAGTTCTCAGAACAAAATAAATGTATAAAGCGTTCGCGGTCGTACTCCCGGCCGGTACGACCGTGTATCAGATCGTGTTCAGTTTCACGAGAGTTTCCAATAATGTAAATATCATACGTTGAGTATAAAAACGAACGCACCAACGAAGCGGAGGTGTTCGCTTCGTTCGTGCATTCGCGTCATATACGAATTAGTTCGCTAATAGTTCCGGCTGTTTGGGCATTTAAAATTTAACAAAGTGGGCCGTGACTGAACACCCAGTCACGATGCCCACTTTGTATGTATTGTCTCTATAAACCACCTTTTTATGTACACACGGCTACATATCAACCTATACAATTCTAATATAAGCTGACCTGTCATTGAATGGAAATCCTATACAACGCGAGATCAGCTGATACTGGAAATGTATAGCTTGATGTGTTGCCGTGTGTACGCGTATTTAATTTGACTTTGTCAATAGGCCATTTTACCATTTCTATTCAGGGGCTATACCGGCTAAGTCGCCGAACATCGTTTTCGTGAATGACGTTCAAATAAATAAAGGTTAAAAATTACTTAATCAATCGTTAAATCGGCTTCAACGTTGACAATCGATTCCGGACCATTTATGACGTCACATGTGCTCATGGAAGCCGAATTAACGATTGATAAAGTCATTTTTAACCTTTATGTATTTGAACGCCATTTAAGAAATCGATGTTTGGTGACTTAGCCGGCAGAGCCCCAGGTCTGCTTCCATTCTTACCTAATACGGCTTGCCACCAGAATAATAGAACGACGGACAACTGACCTTAGAACCCATATTAGACCAGGTGCCTGACTATATTTGGATTTTTATTAACCGTACCGTGCTTAACGTGCCCTCCAAGTCTCGGAGTTTTTTCCCTCAACTAGCCAGACCTCGAACCAACTCTTTGTTACACAAAAAAATATTTTTACGTAACGGTCCGTCCGGTCGGACTCCTTATTTTATTACACAGGCCAAGCGATAACGGAATTTGCGAAATAATTGCTCTTCAATTGCAAATTATTATGAATTGCTGATAGCTAACAGTAGGCAACGATATTTACCTAGAACAAATAACTTTTAGGTAGGTCAAATTTCGAAAAAGAAATCAATCGTCTAATCCAAGTCAGCTGGGAAGCTTTCTGGAATCTACGTAATATCTTCTTATTTTTTTTAATAACTTGCCGGCGTTAGCCTGCTAAACCAAAGCGGACTCTTGGCATCCATTTGGCAATGTAAATCTATCTTATCTTATTGATACTGAAATAGTACATCAATTTAATGTGTTGGAGTGCATTCTTCGCTAACAATGTATAATATAAAATAATATAATACTTACCTACTTTGTGGATAACGAATTATCGGTTATTATATCAATCAACGGCCTCAATTCTCTATTCAAATAGTAATTTATTGGCAAGATTTCTTATACAACATGAAAATAATTATTAAAATATATTTAATGTGTAATAATAATTTTATTTAGGATTACTCCATAAAGTGTTAGTTATAAAAGTCTTATCCTATGTTAGTATCAGGGTTCAATCAAAATTAAAACAAATAAGCAAGTAATATACAATCATAAAAATAAAATCTAACATTAAAATTGTCATTATGGAATGTCAGGCAATATGTCAAATCACATTAATATTATAAAGGCGAAAGTTTGTGAATCTGCATGTTTGTTACTTCTTCACGTCTAAACGGCTAAAGAGATTTCAATAAAATGACACCCTAGTCTAACACATAGGCTATAATTTTTGAAAGCGGGTAAAACCGGAGCACTGCTAGTAACAAATAAAACAACAACAGTAATGTTCTGTTATTCTGCTCAATAGCAATAGTTCTTTAAGCAAAACCAGTTGTCCAGTCATTAATTCACATAAATAATTTGTACTATGGCGACATATCAAGCTATACATTTCCAGTATAAACTGATCTCACGTTGTATAGGATTTCCATACAATGAGAGCTCAGCGTATATGGGAAATGTATAGCTTGATATGTAGCCGTGTGTACATAAAAACTAAATAAAATATTCCAGATATCTTTCTATACTTTCAATCCAATGATCCAATGGGTCGGTCGCAAAGAGATTTATCAGAAAATGCACAGTAGGTATACATTTTTGGTCCGACCTGAGATTTGAACCAGGGGTCATCTGCAGTTGATCACACTACCCACTAGACCAACGAAGCAGTCTTTTGATTTTATAATTATTGTCTAATAGCCGCTTCGACGCGACGGGCCGTAAATAATTTCTTGGTAATTAAATGAAATTACACGTTTCGTTAACGGGCTGTTAAACAAGTGTTCTTGGAACTGAAAATAATCTTTGTTATTGAATGTATAAAATATTTATCTACGGAGCTCGTAACACTGGTCTACAGGAGTATATCGACAAAATAATCAAATTGCTAAAAAAAATATGTAAAATGTTATATCTGATTTTGTACTTAACAAATTTCAAATCGCTCTCCTCTAAAGCAACAATTATGCTGAAGTAACTTTATTCTATGGATAGGTCGATATGTTTTTTAAGTTTACATATAGCCTAGTGGTTAGTCAGTGTCTGTGGAGTCGGTGGTCTAGTGTTCAACTCCAGGCTTTAGAGTAAGCAAAACTAATAAATCATTTTTAGGAAATTGTATTAGGTTTTATAACAAGCTTCCTACTCAAATTACTGATCTGCCTGACACAAGTTTTAAAACACATATTAAACGTATACTTATGGCTGGGGGTTATTACACCACTAAGGAGTACATCGATGACAAAGACGTCTGGCTCTCACTTCCTACCTGCACATTGCTCGCTGGAGATCTTGTAGCCATATAGACATGACTGATCTGCTGTGTTACGTGAACTATCTGTAAATGATTGCTATCATATACTTAATTTAAAATTATTGACTCTGTCTCAAAATGAATAATGTTATTGTTTCGAAGTTTTTCTTTTGTATACCTAAATATAATCTAAAATAATAAGCATTCAGACAACCGATCGAGCATATATTGTGTTTGCCTACTAAATAATTACTCTAATTGGACCAAATCCCGTGTTCATGCCCGCTTGAGTATGTTTCGCCGGACCGTCTCAACTGGGTCGTGTTGAAACCGGTAGTAGATGAACCCACTGAGTTTGTTTCGCTGGGTCTTCTCAGTTGGGGTGCATTGGATCCGGTGGTAGCATTAAAGCGTGACCGTCGTTATTAACACAAGGTCCGTCATAATAATAATACCTTTAATATAGACAGAACCATTGACAAGATGTAGTAAAAATATTAGACTTAAACTAGATAATTAAACATAATCTCTTGACAATAACTTGATACGGGCTAGCTAAATATCATTTCTGTAATAAAATAAATTTTATAAATGTTTTCATACAAGATGTACCTAAATATCTATGTTACTAGAAATAATATCTAATGTATACAACTACATATATTACTACAAACATGTTCTGACTATTTACAAGCGCTTTTTTAAAGTCTACGTGAATAAAAACCTTTTTTATTTATTTTATTTATTATTTACTCCAAGGGGCGTACCATTCATCATCATAATTATCGTAACAGCTGTCAAAAGTCCACTGCTGGACAAAAGCCTACCCAAGTCTATCCATGCATGCAATAATCACCATGCTTTGACGGATTGGCAGTAGGATGATCATAGTACTCAGAAAGAAGCTGCTGCCCGTCCTCTGGTGGATATTCCATCGGGTCGTATTCTACGCCCCATACGGGATGAGATTGGGTGATAATATTCTGATTTGCCCGCCGTTACGTCACACCATTGACTTTAAGAATTTATGTAGAAACCTGGCATGTGTAGTCTGCATAGCAGGTTTTTAGGGTTCCGTAGCCAAATGGCAAAAAACGGAACCCTTATAAATTCGTCATGTCTGTCTGTCTGTCCGTCCGTATGTCACAGCCACTTTTTTCCGAAACTATAAGAGCTGTACTGTTGAAACTTGGTAAGTAGATGTATTATGTGAACTGCATTAAGATTTTTACACAAAAATAGAAAAATTATAATAATTTTGGGGGTTCCCCATATATAGAACTGAAACTCAATTTTTTTTCATCGTACTCATTCACGTGGGGTATCTATGGATAGGTCTTCAAAAATCATTTTGAGGTTTTTAATATCATTTTATTCTAAACTGAATAGTTTGCGCGAGAGACACTTCCAAAGTGGAAAAATGAGTGTCCCCCCCCCCCCCCCCCCCGTAACTTCTTAAATAAGAGAATAATAAAACTAAAAAAAATATATGATGAACATTGCCATGTAAACTAACAAGTAGTTTTTTTTAATGCGTCATAAATCGTAAGACGCAATTTACCTTTCATTTAATCAACTGAAATACTTGCTGCTGCGGAACCCTTCATGGGCGAGTCCGACTCGCACTTGGCCGGTTTTTTTTATATAAAACAACTCCCACACTATGGTAATAAATACCTGTGTCGCGGGGTACTTTACAAACACAAACAGTTTATACTAAATGCATATTATGAAAAAGTAAATGCAGTATAACCTAACTTAGGTTGTCTGTTTGTTTGGTCCGGCTAATCTCCGAAACTGTAGAAGCAACTTTTACGCTACATTCACTGATAGGTAGCTGACGTTATAAGAATACATACAGGGTAATGCTTTCTAAATCCGTTTTTCTTATAAGTGTAAATCGAAATTAGGTTGTCTGTCTGCTTGGTCCGGCTAATCTCTTAAGTGGCAGAAGTGATTTCGACGCCTCTTTTACAAACAGATCGCTGATATTATAATTAATAATATATATAGATAATGCCTTCATCCACATAAAAATACTGCTCCCTAGGTATGTTTACTTTTACGCTGCCGAATATTATAGCCGTTGGTGGAAGCCAGTCAATAATAAAAATTGTTATATACATTTCGTACATTAAAGCTATTTAATTAGTATTTTGTGACATAGCTGGTAATCCCGAGAGGTATGGTTATGTCAGTCAAACCCACACCCAAAAGGTGCGTCTCAATTTTTAATTTTGGTAATTACTTTAAATTACCATTAAACAATTAACTTCTAATATTAATTAAGTAGCGCTACCTAAAATTTTTAGTTATGACTTTTGGTCATCCGCATCTTTTTCCAATTAATAATCGAACAGAAAATTCCTTTTATCATCATCAGAGTATAATTTTTACGGAATAGTGTTTTGCCTGGATGCTTGTTTTTTACGGAATAGTGTACTGCCTGGATGTTTGTTGTTTACGGAATAGTGTTCTGCCTGAATGTTTGTTTTTTACGGAATAGTGTTCTGCCTGGATGTTTGTTTTTTACGGAATAGTGTTCTGCCTGGATGCTTGTTTTTACGGAATAGTGTTCTGCCTGGATGCTTGTTTTTACGGAATAGTGTTCTGCCTGAATGCTTCTTTTTTATTTTTTGCCTCAACAAAATACCAGCTGAAAGACGCCCACGGCTAGACAAAGACTTCCCCCAAAGATCTGCTCAATTGCAGGTCTTGCGCTACCCGCATCCAGTGGCTTCCGGCGACTTGATCATAGGTCCATCTTGGGGCGGGCCACGTCTTCTGTTACGTACATGGTAGCCACTCGGGAATCTTTTACTTCCATAAAGTAATAATTACAAAATATACATAAAGTTTCATCAAGCTGGAATGCAATTTGCATCGCACTCCCGTCCGCAAAAACACGATATAAACATGCATGTTACAAGCACCAGTATGATACCCAACACGTGTTTCAGTGCTCCACGGACCATACTCAAGGGATGCTATCTCTTCGAGTGCTCGAATGAATCACAACTTGATTAGACTGACAATTAGCAGAATATATAATTTTTGTGTTAGGATTGTCGTGGGATTACGCGAAATGATTCCATACATGCATATGCTAACGTTTATTTCCCAGAGGGTTAGGCAGAACAACTGACGTTGTGTTTGAAAAAAAGTTGCTAATGTTGCCGCGTATTTAAATACAATTTTTTTAAAGAACAAACGGCCGCACTAGTGAATCGAATCCTTGTATCGCGGGGTACTTTACGAACATATAACAGACGGACAAAAATTACATCCAGACTCAGTCCAACTATTCATGGGTCACACAAATAGTTGTTCGGCGCGGGACTCGAACCCGCGACACGAAGCGGCGAGACTGTCTTAGCCGCTGCGCCACACGTGCAGTCAAGTTTAAATACTATGACAGTCAGCGTCTATAACTATAGACGCCATTTATTACCCTGTTAAATACTGAAAGACAATTAATATTTGCACGACGAAAAGCTAATATGGAGCATATGTATTATTTAATATTAGGTCTTTACCTATGAAATTGCCGTTCTGCAGTACTGGCCATTTCAAATCAAAATAATTTTTGTTTGGCTAAGAATTCTAATTTCAAATTAATTTTATTTTAAAAACATGGATTCTTTTTTCCAAAAGTAGTCATTTCTTTATTGATTAGTGTTACATTTTCATCGCATTTCAATCTTTTTCGTCATCATGGATACGTTAAAAATTCGAGTAATTATGGAATATGAGTACCGTCGTGGCAGCAACGCGGCACAAGCGGCACGCAACATCAACGACGTTTACGGAGCTAACACTACAAACCAACGCACCACCTGTTATTGGTTTGCTCGCTTCCGTTCTGGAAATTTCGACCTGAAAAATGAACCTCGCGGTCGTCCGAAGACTTTGGTCGACAATGACGAATTAAAGGCGGTTGTGGAAGCTGATGATACACAATCTACGGCTGAATTAGCAGCAGCTTTCGACGTTAGCGTCAAAACAATATTGGTCCATTTGCGTCAAATTGGCAAGGTAAAAAAGCTTGACAAATGGGTGCCCCACGAACTCAATGATCGCCAGCGCGAAGTACGCGTCGAGACGTGCCTTGCACTGCTCAACAGACACACAAATGAAGGAATTTTGAACCGCATTGTTACCTGCGATGAAAAATGGATTCTGTTTGATAACCGCAAGCGCTCAGCAAGTTGGTTGGATCCTGGTTCAGCACCTAAACAATGCCCTAAACGAAAACTTACCCCTAGAAAAGTGATGGTCACTGTTTGGTGGTCTAGCGCCGGTGTGATTCATCACAGCTTCTTACCAAACGGGGTGAGCATTACTGCAGATGTGTACTGTGAAGAACTGAGCACAATGATGGAGAAGCTGGCGCATCTCCAACCAGCATTGGTCAATCGCTCGTCTCCGCTGCTCCTGCACGACAACGCGCGACCTCATACTGCACAGCAGACGGTCTCCAAGTTGCAAGAACTGGGGTTGGAAGCTCTCCGTCATCCGCCCTACTCACCAGACCTTGCGCCTACAGACTACTACTTTTTCCAGAATTTGGATAACTTCTTGGCGGGAAAAAAATTCAATACCCGAGAGGCAGTACAAAATGCCTTTGAAGAATTTGTTGCCTCCCGTCCAGCTGATTTCTTTAAGAAGGGCATCAATAAACTGCCACTGCGATGGCAAAGATGCATTGATTGCATGGGTGATTACTTCGATTAATACAAATAAAAAAAATCATGAAAAAAATTCGTTTAAATTTTTTCATACAAAACGGCAATTTCATAGGTAAAGACCTATTATAAACCATATACAACATGTAACTCGACTAAGAATCGTTTACTGAATCGATTTTGATCATTTTTAATATTGGTAATTTTTTATTCTAAAATAATTAAAACTACGGAAATTATTGTTATGTCCTGTACAGTCCTAACAAAATGAAATGGACCGTAAGTCAAAGTAATAACACTTTTAAAATCGTAGATTTATTTGTATTCATACAAATTCCATAATTCAATACAAAATGAAGAAAAAAAAACTTTATTCCAAGAAATTAATTTAGTAAATAACAATGCATATACATGTTAAATTAAAAAATCAGTGTATGTATTATGATTACAACATAATATTCTAATTGGGGTGTTTGAGGGTGTGCGTTAATTACGTTACATCTTCTACTATATAAAAATAAGTCGGGTTTTCCTTCCTGACGCTATAACTCCAGAACGCACGAACCGATTTCCACGGTTTTTTGGAAAGGTCTCGGGCTCCGTGAGGTTTATAGCAAAGAAAATTTATAAAATTTAACGCGGGTAACACCGCGGGGCACAGCTAGTGTTGTATATATAAACCATATTAAATGTCGTTCAATCATTACAGCGGAAAGAAGTCCACTTTAGGACAAGCCTCCCCATGAAAAATCTTGGGGCGATATGTCATAATCGCCACACTTGGCAGACTGGTTCAGCACATCGCAGAAAGATGGTATTACGCACTCGTAGGTTCTGCACATTAAAACTCCGAGATATTTTCCACACACAATATTTAATCGAACAGAGTACCGTTCTCATCTACCTACGTACAAAGAATGCCTCTTTATTAATCTCCTACCCTATTTATATTTTTATCAGTGACAACCATTTGAAAGTCTAATATCGATTATGAATAGTTTTAAGATGTAAAATTATTATAGAATTATTATAGTAATTAATAAAATGATAATCACTAATCAAATAAATAACCATAGTGTAAAAATATTATTATAACATAGCAGCTACGTCACAACCGTTGCGCGGCTATTGAGTACTTGATAACAATGGTCATAGTACACAGAAGGAAGCTTCTACGCCTCCCACGGGATGAGATGGGGTGATCATATTCTGATAGTCACTGATAGTTACCACATTCCACTTAAAAGAATCAACACTATTTACATAGCCAGTTGTATAACGGTGACTAAGTGTGTATAAAATCTTGGAACAAAGGTTATATAGGTGATCGTTAATATGCTAATTATATGTATGTACATGTACATGAAACACAATAACGAATAAAGAAGCATACGTAATAGCAATTGGTGGATTTTATAGCTGTTCTTTTTATTACTTACGTTAGTTTTCTATTTAGGTAAACATAACCCGAACAGTATAAATATAACTGAATGGTGAACCTTCCTCTATTTTAATAATAATAATAATAATATCCTGGGACAATGTTACACAGATCATCCTAGCCCCAAACTAAGCAAAGCTTGTACTATGGGTACCAGGCGACGATATACATACTTATATAGATATATAAATACATATATACATAGAAAACATCCATGACTCAGGAACAAATATTCGTGCTCATCACACAATTATTTGCACTTACCGGGATTCGAACCCAGGACCACCAGCTTCGTAGGCAGGAGCACTACCAACTAGGCTATGGTGACCGTCGTTTAAATTCGGGTAAAAGTCATAAATATGTATCTTTAGACAAATAACACACTGCCATATGATCCCAAACTAGGCATAGCCTGTACTATGGCAACCAGACACCGGTCTGTAACCGATCGGCGAGGTTAAGCAACTAGGCTCGCGGTAAGTCCATAGATGGGTGACAACCAAAGTGGTTTAATCTCTGAGCGCCTCCGTGCTTCGGAGGGCACGTTAAGCTGTCCCGGCTGTAGTCATTAGACAACCTTAAGCCATGTCAGAGGCCTACTGGGCGGCTTGAACAACTCTGACTTTTGGTAACCACTGCCCACACGATTATAATAACAATATTATTTACACACGGCCATCTGATCCAAACTAAGCAGAACTTGTACTAAGGAAACCAGATAGCTGATATACTATATATAACTTATATAGATAATTACACCCAGACTTAGACAAATAGACATGTTCATGCACACAAAAATCTGTCCTGGGTGGGAATCGAACCCACGACCTCTGGCGTGAAAAGCAAGCATTTGCCACCACGGCAACAGGCCCATGAGTAAGTAATTTATTAATTATTCCAATATTGTTCATTTGTGTTGCCGTTTGTGTCATTTGACTACTAAACTCCTTTCCATATAACATTCCTAAGCAACAGTCACAGTTGTCTAGTCCGACCCTGACTTAGTTCACTGCGATTGTGCTTGACTGATAACCAGTTTAAGCGACCTAAACGAGCCTTGTTTAGTTACTGAGAAAGGCTGTTGTACAGATGGATGTACTGTCAAACCTGTGTATATCGTACCCGGATAAATGACAATGATTTCTAGGCGTGGTTTTAACATCAAAACATTAATATGATAAAGGCGAAAGTTTGAGAGTGTGTATGTTTGTTACTTATTCTAAACGGTTGGAGCGATAAAAAAAGTGGTATGGAGTTAGCTGACACCCTAGATTAACACATAGGCTATCATTTATAAAGTTAAACGCGGGTAAAATCGTGGGGCATAGCGAGTACTAAATAAAATCTCTTTTGTGAGATACTACATACATCTCTGACATGACTTTCTCCAGCAGGGGATGATATCAGGCTGATGATGAGATAATAATTTTACCAAATGGACTCACCATTTGGTAAAATTATTACAATACTAACTACCTTCATTATCTTTTAGCTATCTTCCCATGAATCTGTAAACCGTGATTCGACATTTTTGTTTCGGAAAAAATTTTTTTTTGGTATTTTGTAAGTTGGTTGGTCGGGTAGTTTGTTCAGTTTCATGTGGGCAATAAATTTATAAATTGAGTATAAAATATCGTCGATTTCGCTTAAAATTACGTCTGAATTTTAATCAAATGATTGATTTATTCTTTTTGTAATTATTTTAAAAAGTAGGAATAAAATGAGACTGACTGGAAATATTACTTATGTGGGTTTCACTGTATATCTCATTATCCGTCTGAGAGTCCTAGTTATCTGATATTGCCTAGCCTAGTAATCAACTATCATTTGAGTATGAGAAGTTAGATAACTGTAATGTCAGAAAAGTAATCATGTTTTTACTTGTCGAATTTTGACGTTGGCGGACCAGTCTCAAAGGCGTAAAGAAAGATAAAAACAGAGTTCTTTAGAGATGTAATTAGCTAGATGCGTAATTCCACCAGAATTATTAGCAGTGCAATGGTAACAATTTGTACCAAAAGCGAAGAATCAATTGGGTAATAAATGAGTAGTACATAATTATTATTATCTCATTATGACGCAATCAGCACCATTATTCACAAAACTATACACTAAGGAATACATTTATGTATGGCTAATATTACCAAGCACCATTATTAAATTAACACTTTAAAATATTAATAACGAAATATGTTCTTTTGGTCGAATTTCGACTATAGCGGCCAGTCTCAATGGAGACTGCAGAAGTGCACAAGTGTGTGCGCAAACGCAGTAATGATCCGATAGGACGGCTAGCGGGACGGCCTGTAAGAGGCAGGCACAGATCCGGCGGCTTTATGCCATCTGACCCCGTAATCCACTGATGACCAGGTGTCAGATTCTACTAGACTTTTGACGATCTGTAACTAATGCCATAGTTTACTTGTGGCAATCGCCATCACAGTAGGTACTTTCTGAATAATACAGACCCATATTTTTATTATTTATCGTATGGTCAGTGGTTACTCTGGTGCCAGACTTGTTCCAGTAGCGTATCGACTGTTGTCTGATTTCAACACACGGGACCGACAGATTAACGTGCCCTCCGAAGCACGGAGACTCTTAGAAATTAAAACACTTGAACGGTCACCCATGGCAACCAGACCCTGAAACAAGCGGTAGCGTGTTCACCTGAGACCACCAGAGAACGAGATCTTAGGTTCAAATCCCGGTTCGAGTCAAAAATGATTTTGGGATTTTTCTGTAAAAAATTCTCCCGCGCAGATGGCTAATCTCCATCGAGACTAGCTAAATCTAAATATATAAAAAATCTAAACTATCGAGAAATTCGGCTTGGAGGACATTATTTATTATTATTATACGACGGCTTGCACTGCTTGGACATGAGAGGTCGTCTGATTCATTAAATATCATTGCTATAATAAAATAAATATTATATATGTTTTCATACAATGTGTACCTACCTAAATATCTATATGTTACTAGTAATAATAATATATACAACTATATTGCTACAAACGTGTTCTGACTATTTACAAGCGCTTTTTTAAAGTCTACGTGAATAAAAACCTTTTTTATTTATGCTTATTTATTTTATCGGGCTATGTGTTTTATATATTTCTTGTTCAATGTGACCCCAAAGCTGATCAACGGCCGTAACCTACAAGGAAACATGGCAGTCTGATAAATCATAGTCAATCAATTGCAATTAAGACGCGTGAAGGGCGCTGGAGTAAGTCACGGCCAATCTCAATCTAAAAAATTATTCCATCTAAATTGATTAGAAGAAAAAACCGGCCAAGTGCGCGTCGGACCCGCGCACGAAGGGTTCCTTATCTATTAAAAGGGCAAAATTCACGTTTGTTGTTTGGAAGCCCCCGTTAAATATTTTGTTTTTATTTTATTTAATTATCTATTTTTAAAGTGAGTATATAGCTAAATATTCTGTGAACATTTCAAGCGTCTAAATGTTGCCGTTATCGATATCGAGAAAAAACGAGCAAAAATGTCACGTTTGTGGTATGGGAGCCCCCTTAAATATTTAATTTATTTTGTTTTTAGTTTTTGTTGTTATGGCGACAACAGAAATACATCATCTGTGAAGATTTCAATTGTCTAATTTTAATAATATCCTGGGACATTATTCATACATGTCCATTTGATCCCAAACTAAGCATAGCTTGTACCATGGAAACCAGATAACTTATATACTACATGTCGGAGATTCTGACGGATTTAACTCCGAAACATCGTCGGTGTCCGCCATCATGCACGCGGTTAAAAAGAATCAGTGCGCACACTCGGCGCGGTCGAGCTCTGGATGCCAATTGTGTCGTATCGCTAACACACTAATGTCACTTAGACAACTGACAGACGTCAAACGTCACATGCGACAGTTCATAGACAACCTCGACTCGAACTACTGACTCAGTGAGTAGTGTCTTCCAAACGCTAATAGATGGCGTTACTAGTACGTAAACAGTCATTTTACTTAATTTCTCCCACATACATATACTACTTCTCTTTTGTAAATACATACGTATATAGATAAAATACACCCAGGCTCAGGACAAACACAGTACTATCACGGTTCATTTGATACTGCCTGGTGACAAACAGACCGACAGACAACGGAGTCTCAGTAATAAGGTCCCGTTTTGCCCTTTGGATACAGAACCCTAATAATGGTTAATTATTTGTGACAGAGGAATGCTACCGCGTTCGTAAGCTTTAGTTCCCTACGTAGGTAGGTAGCAGTAGCACCATTTGCTAACCGACTTCAAAAGGAGGGGGTTCTCAACTTGATTGGTATTTTTTGTGATGTAGAATATAATAATAATGTCCTCCCGACCGAATTTCGCGGCCACGTCGGCCAGTCCCAATGGAGACTAGCTAATTACGCAGGACATATTATAGTGCACAATAGTGTGCGCAAACACAGGGGCACTTTCTATTCCATCACTCTCATGATGCGATGGGACGGTTAGCGACACGATCGGGAAGAGGTCAGGTACAGGACCGACTGCTTTACGTGCTCTCCGAGGCACGGGGGTGTAATACCGCCAACTCCCAAACTTACGGAAAAATCCCAAAAGCACTTTTTGGCCCGACCCGGGGTTTGAACCCAGGACCTCATTATCTGCGGTTGAACACGCTACCGCTAGACCAACGAGGCAGAATATAGCTGTTATTCGAAGCAGCTTGACTGGGCGAACACGTTTGTCTTACAGAATGCATCCTAGAAGACATTTAAGGAGGGGGGAGGATCATGACACTGCAAGCAGTTACCGTAACGGCTCAGGTAATTGCTTTCCATGAGAATGGCCGTATGCCTGTTCGCCGACTTGGTAATAATAGTATTTTGAGTAGGGTTTAGATTCATACCTACTTAGGTCCCACAAACGCAGATTTTTATGGTTTTGGGTGTAATTTTTCTATAATATGTATGTATTGAGACTTGAGACCTATACAACTTAATTAACTCACACCCTCAAACACCCTAATAAGAATATTATGTTGTAATCATAATACATACACTGAATTTTTTATTTGACATGTATATGCATTGTTATTTACTAAATTAGTTTCTTGGAATAAAGTTTATTTTCTTTGAATGATGAAAATGTATGAATACAAATAAAACTGCGATTTTAAAAGGCTTATTTATTACTTTGACTTACGGTCCATTTCAATTGTTTTTGACTGTACAGGTTTGATATGACAATAATTTCCGTAGTTTTAATTATTTTGGATACAAAAATTACCTATATTAAAAATGATATAAATCGATTCAGTAAAGGATTCTGAACAAAGTATTTTCTGGATGTGCGTTAATTAAGTTACATGTTGTATAAGTACGTACATATGTTTATCAGTTGTCTGGTTGCCATAGTACAGGCTCTGAGTAGTTTGGGATCAGATGGCAGTGTGTAAGTTGTCCCTAGATATTTATTTATTTATATTCATAAGTTGCAGTAATCAGGACCATTTCTTTTTTAAATAAACCTCTCTCTCTCTCTCTCTAGAGCGAGCCTAAAGGATTTCTGTTTCTCGGGAGACTTTAGAAAAAATGTAACTTACAGACACAAAGCACACACAGACTCAGAACTTCTATACATGGGTCACACAAATAGTTGTGTGAGTGGGGATCGAACCCGCATCTCGCGAGCGCTGAGGCAGAAGTGAGACGACCACCTTAACTATTCATATAAAACAGCATTAAATTAACATTTTTTAATTTAATGTTGTTTTATTTGGTACTCAAAGAGAAATATATTTTTCATCACCCCATCTCGGAAAGAGTATTTTTGCTCTTCGATATCTGAGTGGAAAAGTCGTTTTTATCGTCTAGAGGTTAAACTAAATTTGAATTTAGAACATCGCGTGCACTAAGTTTGTGAATGCAAAATATCATTAAACCTATTTACTTCTACCTCTATGGTGCCGAATTTATCATACAACTTTTTTAATTTATTAAAAACTGAGACTCGGAACCTTCATGGTGAATTTTTTTTTAATTTGTCTGTGCAATATTCCTGTTCTATTACACTCAAACTGTAGCAACGTTATTTTAAGTTTTCTTAATTATATCTAAGTATTCGTTTTTTATAATTTAATGATTGTCCTGTAATACTTACATATCATAATATAGTAATTAATAGCTAAACTGAAATAAAAGTATTTATAATACCATATTTTTTCGCATTTAGTCATTTCCTCGCTGAGGTGTGATGAAAAGTTACGTGTTGCACTCGAGTGCAAAGATTTTTCACCTTGGGCTCTTTTGATTACTAACTGCGCTCGTGATTCAATTTTAGGATCCTTTGCTTGCTCGGTTATCAAAATTGTGCACGCGGTTAAAAATCAACTTTGTACTCTTGTATAATAAATAACTATTGCACACATTTAATCTATACAATGCCGTTATGAAAGTGAATAAAAAAAATATACAATAAAAAGTGTTTAACTTTTGAACATGTGCCAACCCTATAGTTTATTGAGTAGGTTGTCAACTACCGCTCAATCAGTTCTAGGATTATATTGTAATAATTTCTATACACGTACTCAACAATTTGTAATATAAATTACGTAACGTACTGAATTTGTTTTGATTGCAAACAAACTTGACTGGGCCACATGTGTCAACAATACACCAGAATGAAAACCATGTAAAATTAATTTAATATTTTGGCAACTTTGGCACGAAGCGATTACATTTTTGTGGTTTCTGAGGTTTTGAACAAGCCACAGTAAAGATCCGGCCATCTCATCCCAAACTAAACAGAGCTTGTACTATGACCAGATAACTGATATACTACATATAATACTTTTCTTTTGTAAATATATACTTAGTTAGATAATTACACCCAGACTCAGGACAATCAGACATGTTCATGCACACAAATATCTGTCCTGGGTGGGAATCGCACCCACGACCTCCGTCGGGAAAAGCTTTGCCAACCACCACAACAGGCCTGTCAACATAATATACTCGTACATGACCATAGCGCGATTGGGTTGTTTTGGTAGATCTTTGAGTTTTGTAGCGTTGGAGATGAGCGTTGATACTAATTTACTCTACCTTCAAATATATGATGAAACTTAGGCTTTAAGTGGATGCAAGTGGTGAGGACTTTGAAGATTTTTGTATGAATCTGGATATGGAAAGAGGGTAATTGAGTAGTTTTAGGAGGTGTTGCCGTGTGGAACTTAGTTCTGGCAACGTTGTGTGCATTATTGTCTACGCTTACGGCAAATAGCATGTCGTATGTTCTGGCAGATCTATGTGCCATTGTGAACGCGCAACATAAAGTCATCTTATAATCAGTAAAACACCCACCACGTCCTGCGATATGTACAAGAGTGTGTTTTGAGTTATTAAAGTGAAACCACTTAAGCAGCGAGTCGGTAGTCGAAAGATGAACGAGAAATGAGATTATTTTAAGGACTCGTCACGTTTAAGCACTCTTCGTTACACAAGAGCAATACTCAACTTTTTTTATAGGGCCACAAACACGTTACAGCATTGTTCTCGAGGGCCCCAAGCAAAAATTATTTAGGTCTTAGGGCCTATACCCACCACGTTTTTTTCGTTGTAGCGATACACACGCGCGTTACCATCGCGTTTGTATCGATACAAACAAAAACAAACTGCTCTGTAGGATAAAAGCGCGCTGTCGACGCGCGTTTAATAAACGTGGTGTGCATAGGCCCTTAAATAAACCGTAATTTCAAGTTAGAGTACTCTTTATTGTACACCATAAGAATACATATTTCATAGGATATTACATAAACAAGTTGTACAAAGGGCGGTCTTATCGCATAAAGCGATCTCTTCCAGACGTTAATGATGCACTTTATTAATGAAAAAAAAAATAACTTAACATGGGTTAAAAGAGAGCAACAAGTAAGACAGTGTCGTTATAAACGGACGCCTCGCTGCCTAACCTATAAACTGGTGTACCTGTTTATAGGTGTATACATACATACATTGTGATCTTTTAAGAAGTTTCACTTCTGCTACACATACTTTGCTGCACGCCCAATTTTTATCTTTCGCTCTGTTTGATTATTGATTCATGTAACTGGAGCTAATTGTGCGTGGGATGTGGTAATGTACTCGTATGTATACACCAAGTTTAGAATCATGTGGCCAAGAATCGATATTGTATCAGTCGGTTGTGGTTAGGTCAGTCCATGGTCACAGTTGTTCAACGCTTTTACTATCTAAGGTAGGCAGCTGAAAATCAGCGTTGCAGTTGGGTTGTGGCTGTAACAGTGTGGTGACCTGTCTACCAATTGAATTCTTTATAATGTTAATTTATCATATATGATTGCTATTATATTGACAATTAATTTTATTTTGTATAAATTCTCTCCATGTCGTTTACTTGTTCACTAAATAATTGTATAGTAGAAATTAATTTGACATTTATTTAAGATTTTCAATTGACATTATTATTTAATTTATAGGAGATTTAGCTATTTTATTTTATGCTGAAATTTGTTTGTTATTTATGTAATTCAGACACAATATAAATATTGTTATTGAATAAATGAAATGAAATGTGGAGAAACCATCAAGAGTATTAAGTTTGGCTGAGGTGACGCGACGTGCAGCTGCGATTGAGCAGGTGGGCGGTCAATATGCGCAAGCGCGGAGTGCTTCAGCAAATATAGGTAGTTCACTTTGATAACTGCAGTAATCGCATAACAGCGTGATCGTTTGCACTTTAATTCAGTTGTTAAACAAAAGATATAGACCACAAACTTGAATTTATGCCACCAACAAAGTGCGTTTATCGCCTTAGGGTTCTTCTCTGATCTCTGAAAATGTTTCTTATTAATTGTACTTGTACAGTCCGTTGATAAGATGATAAGGAGAGTAAGAGATGTGAGATGCTGGATAAGGACAGTGCATTCATCCAGCGGTATTAGGTATATGACTGAGAGTTAATAGGTCGTGCTCAAAGATTTTAAGATTTTTCTAGCACGAAAGTTCTCAGTAGCAAGTTGAAATCAAGAAGGTGGTTTAC